>JBAMCM010000864.1:0-2732366 GCA_037075145.1 Scaptodrosophila latifasciaeformis | reverse complement strand
AAATATGCGTGCTAAATTTGAATAGAATCGGATAATAAATGTGGGAGTTATTCGCTAAACCGATTTAGGTTCGTATGACAGCTATAAGATATAGTGATCCGATCCGAGCAAAAATTAGTACAATTATCAATCGTTATATAAAACACACGCATGCCAAATTTCAAAAGGATCGGATAATAAATGTGGAAGTTATTGCCTAAACCGATTTAGGTTCGTATGACAGCTATGTGAAAGAGTGGTCCTATCTGGCCGATTCAAACTAGTGTACTACCTAGGTAAAAAAGAAGGCTATATACCAAGTTTCAGCAAAATAGCTTTTAAACTGACGGAGTAAATCTGATATGTACAGACGGACAGACGGACAGACGGACAGACGGACAGACGGACAGACGGACATGGCTATATCGACTCCTCTAGTGATTCTAAGTATTCTAGATGTAACTTTTGTGGGTCTACGATGTTTGGTTCTGTGCGTTACAAACATCAGAGCAAAGTGAATAGACTCCTTTTTCTTCGAAAAGAGTCTAAAAAAAAAATTATATGAAAAGTGAAAAGAAAAGTATTTGAAATTCGTAAAATTCTCGGCGAAAATTAGATTTGATAGGATTCTTTGTCATTTCTGGTTCCAGAATTTGATTTAATTTACTTAAGCGTCCGTGCGTAATTAATAAAAATTATGCGTTTACATGTTATTGGGGAGAATGAGCGGGGTTAGGGAACTGTCACATTTATCAGGCAATTCCTTTTGTGGCAACATCAATTTCGGGCTAATTAAATAAAATAAATCAAAGTGGGCAGAAAAATGAAGCGATTTATAAGGAAATTAAATAGCAGGCCGAGTGTTGGCCAAGCATTTCCGTTTCTGCCATTGACTATGGCCATGAAGAATATAACGGTGTTGATGGCGCTAACCAAATTACTGCCAATTGGCTGGGGAGAAACTCCAAGACGGCGGGTGTGCGATACGACAATTTTCTCGTTGGCGTCTTTGACTTTGTCACTTTGTCGTTTTAGCTGCCTTCAACTTTGTTGCGCTAAAATTCACGCATTTGAAATAAGTTCGTGTCGCAATATCATAAATGTTCTTAACTTAACTTGGCTAACGCACAGCCAAAATGTCTAACTGTGTAAGCGTTGGCGTCAACCTGAGCTCGAGCCTGAGTGTATATATGTATGTGTGCTTGCTACACCCAGGGGTGGCATTTCTTGGCCTGATTCCTGTGCGTGTAGCTGGCATTTGGTTCATAACAATTTTCGCCTTGATACGCATTTTATAAAGCGTTAATAAGCTTATTTTTATACCGTTTCATTTCGTTCTTTTTTCTTAAATATTTATTTATATTTTTATAGGTTACCTTAAAGCGTTTAAAGCTACATTCTGGTTTTAATTCCAATGTACATCAAAACAAAGCTCTGTGTCCCTTGAGGCTGGCAGGCCACGTGCTAGTCAATTTCTACCAATTCCGGGATAGACAATTACCAATTTATGAAATAATTTTTGGCCACAAAAGCCAACAATAAATCGACTGTAAAATCCGGCCAAACCAAACAATGTCAGGTCATTAGTTAAATAACAAAACAACAACAGCAACAACAACAGTAAAAGGAATCCCAAAAAAAAAAGACCAAATAAGAACAGTAAATGAATTCTGAATAAATGCGATTGTGGGGGTGAATACAATCGAGTCTATGAGAATGAATAAGTCCAAATGACTAGGTGAATGAATGTGAGTGAGCAAGAGTTGCAATTGTTTGCATGTGTCTGTGTGTGTGTGTCTTGTGCGTGTGGCTTCATGTTGAGTTTGGTTATATTTTGCTTGGCTTTGTGGGCAGACAATTTCGTTTTACCAGTGAAAACACTTTGATTTGATTTCAATTAAGATGAAAGCACGGCGTGCAAATAGACCACCAACCACTGCCAACAACAATAGCAACAACCACAAGATCAAGGGTAATTGCAAGTACCCAAAAGGCAATGAACGACAGAGAGATTGAGAGGCCAGGCAACAATCGAAGCTAGAACAAAGCCCACTTGAGCGCCACGCAAAGCCGACGGCTGAGTGGCTAACCTGCTCGACTGACTTTGCCATTGGCACGTGTGATTTTCCCAGCCTATTCGTTTGCCTTTCAAACCCAACCAACCAACCAACCAACCTAGCAGGCTATTACCACACTCGTCTTGAATGGTAAAAGCGGTAAAAGCCAAGTTGATTAAATGTCAAATTGCAAGTATCAGCCACAAAACGAGTGCCACTTGGTCTAAAAGACAGCTGATGTGTACATGCTTGCCTGAGTGTGAGCCCTTCCATTTGAATAATTGAGTTTCCCTGTTGCAGTTTAAACGCAATGATTGTTTCAAATCTACTCCCAAAACAACTACAACAAAAGCTAAAAACAAAAAAAAAAAGTTGCCAACACGTAGGCCAGTCCGAAAGTACAAAAATAAAACAAAATTAGAAATTCGAAAAAGAAAAGTAGAAACAGTCAAAAACCACTGGGCGTGCTCTCATTTCATTTTGTTGCCTTCTCCTACGTGAGCTGCATTACCAAATTCCCAGCCAGACTCCGTTGACAGCGACATCTGTTGGCCCAGACTTCAGTATCAATCTGTTTTGGTCTGGCCTATGAAATTAACCATTCATTTGCTAGGCTCTCACTCACTCCGTTTGGGTGTTTATTTCTTTGCTTTCAGCAATTAAACGTTTCCAAATCCAAGGCTAATACTTAAGCAGCTTAAAAATAGGCTTGCCCTTTAAATCCACGAGCCTACTTCGCCCACACTCTCTACCCTTGGAAGGAGGATAAATCTTATAGGACCAATTAAGGTATACAGAAATTTAAGACTCTGAAAATCACATTGATTAAAAAATACGTGAAGAAAATTTCTAATTAACTGATACGCAATTTTCCCAATGAGTTTTCTTTGGTGCCGATTTTGGTTAGGTCAAGAATATTTAAGAATATTTTTAATACGAAATAAATGGGAAATTTTTTAAAGTTATTATGAAAACACTTTTAAAATTTAACCAGTTTTGTTCGCCTGGAAGAAGGCTACCTTTTCGGCTACATGGAATATATTTGGAGGTATTTTTTGGGAATAATTTTCGAAGATCTTTAAAGCTCCTCGATGAATGTAGACTCTGAATAAATTAGTTTTTATTTAGGGAATTAATTTTAGGGGCAGTTCCAGGAATCGAAACAGATAATGATAACCTAGCTCAAGATTGCTTCGATTAGAAACCTAGGGATTCCATACACTCCCTTCTTCATAGATATTGATAGAATCTGAGAATCCTTTAAAATATATTAAAGTGGAATGAGAGACCTTTAGAGCTTCTGATGAATTCAGAATCTAAATAAATTTTTATTTATTTCAAGAATCCTGAAAGAGCGTCAATTTCAGGAACGAAATATATAATGATAGCCTAGCTCAAGGAATTCCAAAAAACTAACTTCTTCATAGATATTTATAGAATCTGAGAGACCTTTAAAATATCCTAAATATCCGAATGAAAAATCCCTCTACCAAGTCTCAGTTCTCTCTCATATCTGACAAACTCAGCTCTGTGAAACTTAAAAGTGAAATCTCTTGGTGCAATTTGTCCAGCAAAATTTATTGGAGCTCCTTGATCCGTTCAGATTCCGAAAGCTGAATTTACGCTCAGAGAGGACTTGGCTAAGCCCGTGACCAATTATATTTAGTCTCTGGGCGTAATCAGTATTTTAATCAACTCCCCAAAGACCCTGTCATTTGGTGTTGGCATCAAATCCCAAAGCAGCATCAGTTCACATAAAAATGTGTTGGCAGCTTAAACTTGACATTCATCTTGTCGGCGCCTCATGTTCGTTTTGTCGTGACCACAATGTCACCAAGGCAGCATGCCTGGGGTACAGGGACATTGCCAGCGAGGGCAAGCACACAGAACAGCAGGACATTTGCCAAAGCAACAGGCAGACAACCCCATCAGCCCCTCCACTCCTCTCCACTCCTTTGACCCAGTAAAGTCAAAAAAGCCAACCAGTCAACAACAATAAAAGCGACCCCGCGTTGTTGACAGCGGCGCGCTTCATTCATTTTATTCATGACTGCGCGTTGCTTCTGTTCTGCTCCTTTTTTTATATCCTTTTCGTCCTGCTCTTGAGCTACTGCTCAGCTGTCCTCAGTATTTATGAAGTGCACTGCGATTTTTCAACTGCAATTTGAGCTGCGACTCTTGCCTTTGTCTTTGTTTTTCTGTTTGGTTGTTTTTTTTTTTTTTGGGTCGTTTCTTTCTTTGCTTGATTTATCATTGTCCTTCTGGGTTGGAAGTTAATTTTTACTGTCCATGCACGTCTCGGTTTGACACTCCATTGACATGTGCCACAAATAAATTAAAGGCCCCACAAATATTTTGGCCAGAGTGAATTTGTTTACGCTTCAGCTGTTTCTTCTAGGCTTTCGATATAAAAACGAATTTGTTTGTCCTTGTAACTTTTTCCTATTTGTCTTTTGAACGTTTCAATTTATTGGCTCTTTTCCTTTCTATTTTCGGCCTCTCTTTTCGCTTTTAATGTGGAAAATGTGCGTGACAATTTCTTGGGTTCGAATCGAGATAAATCTTGTTTCATTTTCGTTTAATACTCACGTTATTGCCCGGACCATATTGACCTTCGGCATTAACGGCAATCTGATCAGTTTCCATTAGCATGCAGGACAACAACAACAACAGCAACAACGAAAAAGAGGAAACCTGAAAAAAAAATATACTTGTATGCTCTGCCCCAAGCTTCAAACTCAATTCTCAATTTCTCGCTAATTAACTATGTGCCAACAGCACTGACTAACTTGCCAACTTTGCCAAGCCAGCCAAAAATTCCACCCTCTATGTGTGGGAGGCAGCCACTTTATATAGATTTGCCTGTGTGGGTGTGTGTGTGCTTATGCGATTTCATGCTTGTTGCCGCTGAGACTTTCACTCTTGGCAGTAAACTTATGAGCATATCCGCACTCAGTGGCTGGGCCGAGGCCCAAATGTTTTTGGCCTGCCAACTCATCCTCAATCTTGGCCGGGGGAAAGACTTGTAATAGTTTGCTTTACAATTTGAGTGCCCTCGACTTTGGCTGGCCCTTTCGTCAACATTTTTCAGAGCTTGGTCGGCCCTGTTGCTGGCAGTCTTCGTCCTGTCTGAGAAAGAGAGTAAACAATTTTGTGATTTATGCTGCCGCGAAGCTAAACATAATTTAGTGGATTTCTGGCAATTATCTTTATTTTCTTTATTTCATTTTATTTGTCAAAGGATTTAGTGAACTGCACTTTTATTTTGTTCATTTATTTCATGTATTTTGGTCAGGACAAATTTTTGTGAATTTGTCGGATAAAGTTGAATTATTATTTTTTTTTTGGGCTTAAAAATTTCATGTCAACGTTGAGTTTATCTGGGAAATCCTGGACACTCCTCCATTCAGAATCTGTTGCCAACTTTTGACACAAACTAAAGCTCTCAAACTTCTACAGCAGATGGCAAGGGGAGAGGGGCAGGGTGCGAACCAGACCAGTTTGTGTTGCAATGACCATTTGGGAGCACATTTGCTCTGGGCCAACGAGTTTAGGTATGACTTTACTGCTCTTCTTCTTCTTATTGTTGGTGTTGTTGTTGCATAAAACTGCAAATGATTGCAACTATTTCGTTGGCTTGGAAATCTTTTCAACTCGCAATAAATTGAATTGCCATGTGGGTCATTTAGTTTAATCATTTCTTCTACTTGACTCGATTCAAAAAAAAAAAAAAAAGGAAAAACAAAGCCAAAAACTGAACTAGAATGCAACTTACTGAACTGTAAGCTGTAAGTTGAAACCTAAAGAGCTGGAAGCTCAAAGTGAATGGACGATAAGCTGAGCCATAAAACGGAAAGAGTGTGCATAAAAATCAATCGGAAAGGGGTGGAGGATGGCAAAAGAGATTCCAGCAAACTTCATATGAAATTTTCTTCTTCTTTTTTCATTATTTTTTTTTTTTTTTTGGGAACGAACTGGAGTTCATTATTTAAGTTGATTTTTATAAATCTGCTGAATCATTCCAGATGAGAGAAAAACTCAATTTACAAAGTTTCCAAGACGAAGAAAAAAGAGCTTGTTTTAGTCTTAACAAGTTTTGCTTGAATCATTCAAAAAGTTAATTTCTTTGGTAAATTAAAAAAATTAAGTTTTCGAAAACAAAAACATTTGGTGGATTTTATTTTAAAGTCTTGTTTAGGACAGGAAAAGTCAGTTAAAAATTGTTTGTAATTTTTTTTTTTAATTTCATTAAAAAATTTCTTGACAATGTGAAATCGTTTTTACTTCTCTTCATTTGAGGAACTATGACTTATTTGGGGCAACAGGTTCTGAACAGTTCTGAAAATATAAGAGAAAAGTTTCCCAAAGCTAAACTTAGGATTTCTTGACAATTTGTAATCCTTTTTACTTATCCCTCAACTTTGAGTTACGTGGCTGACTTGGGGTTTTTTTTAGGTCAAACGAAAAATTTGACATTGAGCGAGCCTTTCGGTTAATCACGATATTACAACAATTTTCACTTGGCATGCAAGGTGGCCTATTAAATTTTGATATTGCCAACGTGGCAGACTATAGTCAGGCGAAGCCGTGTTGATTTTTATCGCTGGGGCAAATTTATGGCCACGACTGAGCATCGTGTAAGCTGGCGATGGGCATGATTTAGCTCACTTTAAACATGGCAGAAACCAACGACGTGCAATTACCAAAGACCCATATAATGACTAATTACAGAAATTTCTTTCCTTTCTTTCTTTGCAGCCGTTGCCAAGTCAATAGGAAATGCGAAAGGCACCGCTTGTGAATTATGGCCAAACTTAATTAAAATCGGCGCAAAACAAAACGAATCTGAATGGAAATTGTATGGACTGCAAAAGAACACAACTAAAACAAAAAATTTAACAAAAATACAATAATAATATTTATAATAATAAAAAAATAAAAGGTTAAGTAAAGAATTTTGTAAAATAATAAAAGTAAACTTGAAAAGTTGCAAAAGCAAATTTACATTTGCGGTGCAAGCGAATTAGTCCAGTCGAAAAAAAATATTCCTAAATCTACAGAAACAAAGTTAAACCGGAAAATAAAAAAATAAAAAATAACGAAAATAATAGAAACAGAAAAAGTCAATAAGAAACAAAAAAAAAAGAAGAGAAGAAGGAATTTATCCAGGCAAGTGGAAATTGAAATCCTCTGTTGGTGTCAGAGTTATTTACAGGCTGCATGAAAAATGACCATTTCGTTTGGCAAAAGTGTACATATGCAATCGACAATTTCCATAGAAAATGGACAGCAGCAACAACAACAACAACAGCAACAGCAACAAGAGGGAATTTTTTTTCACTAACTTGTCAGAGGATGTTTTCCGGCCAACAATGTGAATTGAAATGACTTAAAGCGGCTTAAAAGCACAACAAACACAAATCCGTACTTGAAACATAAAAAATAAAAACGAAAAAGAAAAGACCAGACAAAAAAAAATTGCACACGTGTCGTATACGTGATTAATTGCACTTTATCAATAAAAAGCAAAGAGATATTGTTTTCTTTTTTTTTGCACTCTCAAAAGGAAAGAATACGGCCTGAAAATGTTGCCCACAAATGTGATGACATTTATGAAAAAGGTAAGTGAAATGATAAACTTTGATTTTCAAATTAATCAAAAATTCATTAAGCCGCCTGCAAGCGTATGCGAGTCCACTCAATTCCCTCTCTCTCGCTCTCTCTTGCTATCTCTCTCACTCTTTCGTTCAGCTGGTAATTTATGCTTAATTTCATTTTCTTCTTCTTGCTGGCTTTGGCCATTCATTTCGGCCTGTCTTTATGGTCTTTTAATTATTTTGCCTGCATACTGAAAATTTAATGAATGTTTTCAATGAGCCACTCACTCCATAGCGAGGGTGGTTAATAAATTATTGAAACTAGTGAAAAATTGTCAGGAAAATATACGTGAAATGTGAAATAAAGCGACTTTCTTGGCTTTCATGAATTAATTTGATTTTGCTTGTATTTTTATTGATTGCATTGATTTGTGACTTTTCAAGCAGATTGATTGCGGGTCCTGACAACTTTTAAGCCCTTTCAAAACTTAACTTCTTGGTCAAATAAATGCAAAACTTTTTAATTAAAAAATTGTGTTAAGGATTGTCTCATCCCCTTGCCCCTCCAGAGACCCAACGAATATCACATTTTTATACCCACTCCGATTTGATTTCGGCTGGCAGGTTTATGATGATGTTAAAAGTGTGTGGGTGTTTTACGTGGGTGTGTATATGTAAGTGTCGCATTTATTACAAAATTCGGTGTATAAATATTTTTCTTTTCTTCTTCTTTTTCGCCTTTGTCTTGCTTTTCGTTTCGTGGTAAAAGGAAGTTCAATTATTTTGCCAACACCTGCTTGCAGGGTCGTATTGAGGCGTGTTAAAATTGTTTCTCTTGATTGGGTTTTTATAACAATGAAAGGAATAAAACCGAAAGTATATATACATATAAATATATATGAGGGCCTTTGTAAGTGCCAAAAAAAGAAGAAATGAAGCCCCACAATAAGCTAATAAAAATGTACAGGAAAATCTCAAGTCTCCTCAGTCAAAGTCGAAGAAGGTGTACCTTTTTTAAAGCCTCAAGGAATTTCATAAACATTTTCCTAAAAAAAAATTTCCAGGAATTAAAAAACTAGTCCTAGTTTTTTTTTTATTGAGAACCTAAAATCCTGAAGGTCTTCGAAGTTCAACTTAACCTAAAAAGACGAAGCTATTTTTAGTTGGAACAACCAAAAATAAGTTCTCATAGTTTGAGTCCATCCAAAAGCCTTAAAAGAAACCAAATTTCCAAAAAAGAAAAAGTGTATAGAAAAATAAAAATAAAATAAACGAAAATATAAAAGTGTAAATTCCATTGAAATTTGTATTTAGGCTGTGGCCAAATACTTTCAAATTCTTTACAAAGTTAATAAAAACTCTGAAATTAAAAAGAAAAGAAAAGACAACCCAAAAAAAAAAAAAGAGAGAGACGAAAAGCGGCGACTTGTCCGTCTGTTTATTTTGGACTTTTCTTTTCTCATTTCTCCACTTTAAAGTGGATTTGTAGATTTTCTGGAATGCCAAAGTGGTTGCCTGGCAGATTTTTTTCACTTTACCTTCTACTTCTTTTGGTCTCAGCTTGTCAACAGTCTTGGTTTTCCTTTCCTTTTCACAAGTCGCCTGATTTCACTCTTCTTCTGCTTCTTCTTCTTCTTTTGTTTTGCTTTTTTTCTCACACTTTCACTTGTTAGAGGAAAGTTTGATTAGACCAAATGAAGCATAAAATCAAAGCGCATCCTTTTGCCCTCTTTGGAACTCGAGTCTACTCAACACAATGCTGATGTGCCGTTGACAGTTGTTTTGTCTACTCTTTCTCCTCCTTCGAAAAAAAAAAAAACAAAACCTAAAAAGGCCAAAGAAGATTTGCAAAACAAAAGTTTTTATTTCTTATTTGGTTTGGCTAGGCCCAGCAAAGTTCTCCAACTAGTCAGATAATTTTAGACACCAAGGCAAGCCAGTCAAGTGAAAGGACATGACAAATTCAAGGTTCGCCCCCAATGAAACGAGATGCTCAGCTTAACTGGGCTTGTTAGTAGTACATAAAGCCCGCTCAAACAGCTCCTTGCAGCTTGCAGTTTATTTACAGTAATTTTCTTAATAGTTTTCCGGCCTTTCAAAGCCCGCACACACTCACACACATAAGCATACAGATTCCGCATTTGTCCTGTGGTTTATGTCTGGCGGTCTATGCCTGCGGCAAATTGTTGACCAAAAACGGACACACACAAGCACACATCACTGCCAAAATGCAGAGACTCGACTATCATCTGCCTTAACTCAGCTTGTGTTGAGGCTCTTTTCAGCATTCACTTTGTCCTCCTCCGCTCGCCCACAGCGCCCTCGGCAAACCTCCTGTTTATTACTGCAGTCAAAATGAAAATACCCGTATGCATGGACATGTAATAAACAAACAGCAACCGTTGCACTGGCCATCTCCACCCGCACCCCGCTACCCTAAGCAAATAGCCGGGTCGCTCACACAAAGGCACAGTGAAGACCAAAAAATAATTCTGCCGAATTCAGTTCTGCATTTTCTAGCTTGTGGGAAAAACTAAGCTAAGGAAAACCCCCTGTCCCTTTTTGGCAGTTTTCACTGTAAATGCCACAAATAGTGATATTTACCACTTTCGTTTTTATTGATTTTCCTTTGATGCAGTCAAGTGTAATTCCGGGACTTTTAATCATGCAAAGCTTTTGCCTCCTTCTCCTCTGCCATTTTAACCCAATATTGAGTAGAGTTTTATGCAGCAGGCCATGATGTAAATTGTGCCATAAACCGAGCAGATCTTTACGAGCTGCCGCCAGTCTTCGCCGACGCCATCATTATCAGCATTGAAATTGTCCTTGTCGCCATCAAAAGCAGCGCCCTTAACACATAATTTCTCCTGCTAAACATGAAACTATTTTCATAAAAAAAAATACACACAGAAGACAATAACAAAAACAGAAGCCAAGTGGTTTTGTCTTTCAGCGGCATAATAAAACGACACAAAAAAAAATCATAATAAATGACAAAATTAACACCGCAAATAATTGCACGCAAGACAACAACAAAGAAGAACAAGAAGAAGACAAAGCGACAAAAAAAAACCCAAAGCACCTCGACTTACATAAATTAAGTTGGCGATTAACAGAGCACAAACGTAGTAATGGAATGGCTTCCCGGAAAACTATTCCGACAAAGAGTTGAACGAGTCCTTCAAAGACCACCGGTCCAGCCAAGTTCGGATTTCTATGAAAGGGAGGGGGCAGGGGCAGGTTAAGGCCGCCCATAAATCCGCAGCATGAATATTACATTTCACCATTTGTTGCTTACCTGCAGACTTAACATCTTCAGCAACCATAGCCCCCCTAGCCGAATGGATCTCGGCCAGCTTGCCTGCCGCCCAACAAATGCCAACTAAAATGACATCATCAAAAATGTAGACCAAAATAAAACAAAAGAAAAAACAAAATAACATAAAACGGAACCATAATCTGACACTAGGTGGCGCTTAGTCGAGTTTAGCCAGCCGGGCCCAGGGTAGGGAATACAAACCGAAACCGAGAGCCTCGGCAGCGGCCACCAAATACGAAAAACGGCCCAGGCAGAAGCACTTAGAGTAATTTGTGCCATGTTGGTTACATTGCATAGGTGTGTGTGTGTGTGTGTGTGTAGGTGAAATATATATCCACGAGGGTTGCCTCAAAAGTAGGGTCTCTCCAAAACGACTAAGGAACTTACGGAAATTAGAGGTCTCCTATTAAAATTCTGACTCCTGAAGAGTTCTTGGAGGATCTTAAAAATAGCCAAACCATTTCCAAATATCAGGTTTTATCTCAGATTTCTTTGGTTAAGGTTGAGATATATCTGCTGTCTATAAGAATGGTTTCGCTTGGTTTTGAAATACTTGCTTTAATTTTTTAGAAATAATCTGAAATTCGAAATTTATGATAGTCCTGAACAATTTTTTAAGATTTTTCTCAACAATCGAACCAGAATTTTCAAATATTTAGTTATCAAAATTATTTAAATTAGGAAATCTTCCGGGTTATATTTTTTGGGCCACCCTCTTGGGTATGTGTGTGTGTGTATATGTGGCCTTCATAGACAAGTTAACACTAAGTGTATGAAAGTGTGTGTTTGCTGGCGGCTTGTCGTTTCGGTTTGGCTGGTGATGCCGGTGAGGCTGGCGAGGCTGCTGCTTTGGCCAAATAGAAAATTTCCACTTCATAAAATGCTGACAACGCAGAGCACTTATGTGTTTCGTTTGCTCACTGGCTCACTCGGTTGGCTGCCTTTCCAGTCAGTCAGACTTTAGTGCGCCATCACATCTCACACCTGTCAGCCTGCAGCTCTCTTCCCTTGCCATGCCTTGCCTTGCCTCTCCGCTACGGATTCTTCTGGCTTTCTGTGTAGTTGTTGTTGTTGTTATTTTGATCACTATTGTGCTGGTTGAATGTGTGAGAGTGCTTTTGTTTTTGTTGTTTGTTTTTTCTGTTTTGAGCATTAAAAAGAATGACGGCAATTTTTGAGAAACGCCCAGAAGTATTTGAAGTGCGTGTGTCTGCCTGGTTTGCTCTTTAGTTTAAGTAAAAATTACTTGCCACATTTTACGTTTCCTGGGCAATTTGCCACATGCCGCCCTGCCTAAGCACTCCTGAACCCCCCTTTAAACAAATCAAATAAAAGGCAAACAACGCCTACACCTGTTAGGAATCCAGTTCCCCGGGGAATTCAAAATTCTTAGAAACAAGAAAAGGAATCTTCATGTCCTATCCTAAGCTGTCCTGTCTGGCAAAATACATAAAATGTTCAAGTCTAATGGTAAACACAAATCAACAAATCTTTCAATCGAGAGAATATTTTTGTTTTCAAAGTCTTCAAAATCAGTTTTGAGATTTGTTTGGGCTAAATCAGATTAAAAGTGAAGCAAAAGACTAAGCGGATCCCAAGCCAAAAACATAGGTAAACTTAATCGGATTTCTGATTATTTTATGATTTTCGAATAATTTTGAAAAATATTTCCCAATAACCCAAACCAACCGCAAGCTCATCCAGCTTCAATCCAGCATAAGAAAAGTTGTGAATTTTTCTGTAAAATCATAAATAAATATTCGTAAATTTTCTTGTTTTTCTTATTTTTCAGATGGTGGCTACCGATGAGCAGACCAATGAGAGGCAACAGCATGCCACCGATTCGGGTGGCGGTGGCGGGGCCTCGAATACAGGTGCATTGAATAAAATGAAGGCCACACTCTCCTCGTCGCTGCTGACGGTGACTGACAAAGGTGAGTCTTACATGAAAGATTTCCCAAGTTTACAGGTTGAGTTATCAGATATCAAGTAGCCATATCAGTATCATATTTGCCAATTTATGGCAAAGCCTTGCACCTTAGATGCCGCTTACACACCGACATTGAAATATGCGCTCTGAAACCTGAAATGGGGGAAAAACCTGAGCACTGCACTTTTCGCAATGGGGAAGACAAAAGCTAACGGAGCGTATACGCAATATTTTTCATTAAAGAAAGGCAACGCATAAAAAGTTTTCCTCTTCACCTTTCGAGGGAGTAATGCATTCATTTTGCGAATGCCTTTTGCATTTTAAAAGAAAAGTTTTCTTGTAAAATTATATGCGCCCCTCCTGAACAAACTCATTGGGGTCCTTGTTTGGTTACCAAAGTAGCTAGTTCGAATGGTATTTTTGCCACAACACAAATCCAAAGTCAACAAGCCAACAACCAACTGGCCAGCTGGGCACAACCACAGAGGCTGGGGTAGAGTGAGCAGGACGGAAGGTCCAATGGCAAGGACCAATCTGATGTTATGTTGACTTGGTTATTTTTATCGCATTTGTGTTGGTTAACTTGCCACTGAACACCAAATGGCAGATTGTCTTGGCTGATTTTATGCCTCGGGATTTATTAGCAAGCAATGAAATGATATTTTATGATATTTATTTAGTCACTCGCCCACTGGCTCTCTGCCCTTCCTCTGTTGGCAGTCTCTTCAATTGGTCATAAAAAAAGGAGGAAGCAATTTTTGAGCAACAAAAAATCAGTTTCTTTTTTTCCAAAGTTTTCCGAAATCAACTGTTTGATTTTGATAGTAAACTTTTTTTTTATCAAAACTCAAGAAATTTTTAAGTTGCACTTTTTTCCTTAAAAAAATAAAGAACAACTTTCTTTGCACTTTATTTCTTGGGGCATTAATTTCCGCCATAAAAAAATGTGTCAAGCCAGCTCTGCTTGCAGCTGTCCCGCGGTGCGTATACGTAATATTAAATCATATTACTTAAGCCTGGAATTCGGCTGTAAAAAAGTGGGAGACCGAGAGAGAAAGAGAGTGGATAATGCAGCCAACATTTATTTTATATCCTGGAAATACCAACTGTTTAGTATATTTTTAAAAGCTCCAGAAATCATGTCAGGATATATTTCGAGGGTTTATTTGGAAGGTAGTCTGGGCAATTATTTTGGAATCTAACAGCTTAACGAGATATTAAGCTTGAATGAAAAAATATTATGTTCATGTTCTCCTGACAGATGAAATCGATCTCAGGGATAACTCCAATATTTGTTGACCGATCCAAATTAAATTTGATATTTAGAATATTTAAACAGACACACATGTATGTACCATGTTTTACCTAAATCGGACTACTATGTCATAAGGCTGCCCCACCGGACTCAAGGATATATCCGATATTTATTGACCTATGCAATTTACATTTTAATTTTGGATTACTTATACGGTTACACTTTTATATATTGTGTTTCACCTGGATCGGACAGCTATATCATTCAGCTGTAGACCCAATCCATGTTCAGGGATATCTCCATTATTTTTTGACCGATATCAATACAATTAGATACTTGAAATATTTATATAGAGACACACCACCCTACCAAATCGGTCGTAGGCAAATTTCCATTAGCTTGCACCCAATCTCAGGGAAATATTTTCGACAATAAAAGGCCTTGAATTAATCAATTTAATAATTTTTTTTAATAGTTTTAAAATTACCTAAGTAAAATAAAATATTCTCACAGCCTTAAAAAACTAAACATAAGATTAGGATTTTTTTAAATATTTATAAGATTTAAAGTACATAGATCATATTTTTTATCTCTCATAAAATGTTTTCTTTGGGCAAAAATTGAAAAATTAAAATTTTTTAAAATCTCAAATGAAATTTAAGTTACACTGATTCCCGAGTTATCAAACTCAAAAAAAGTATCCGATTCGAAGACAACAACAAACACAAAAACACTTGAGTGTCTGCCACCTTGTGCTGTTGTTGCTGTTCTTGTTGTAGGTGGAAGATTTGCTTAATGCCAATATGTGATTATAGATAGATATTTGCCTCGTTCTCAAGAGATTGACCCTGGACTTCGACTTCATGGCTGAGGGGTAGGGGGCTAAATTCATTGGTGTTATTGCTGGCGAAACAAATCTCTTCACTGCCATCGGAATCAGTGCAGCTCAGTAATGGCTACGCATCCTCTTCGTCAGCCATTATATCGGCATCGGTATCAGGATTCGTTGCAATCCTAAAAAAAAAAACACGAAAAACATGAAGTTAAAAATTAACCAACAAAAAATATGTCACAGAAAAAATGTTTATGAAAGACAAAAAAAAACAACTACTTTTTCAAACTTGAAAGCTCTTTTGGTGAGAACCCTCATTGATCTTTACAGCCAATATTCTGGCCAGCAAAAGCTCACTGAATTGCATTTTACAACCTCAAATCTAAGCCAAGACAAATCTCGAACCAAAAGCTCAAGGGCTTAACCTTGAGTTGATTTTAAAAAAGAAAAACATTTTCCAAATAAAACACAAGACCAAAAAAATATAGCAGAATATTTATTATTTTCAGATGAGAAATAATTACAGACTAAATAAATCAAATTAGGCAAAACACAAAAAAAATATATATAACACAGAAATAGAGATTGCTTTAATTTTTACAATACTTTTTCAAATATTTTCTAATAATTAAATTCGTTTTGGCAAAACTTTTTACTACATTTTTAATTGTGCCCAATGAATACAAAAACGGAAATAAAATAAAATAAAAAATAAAATAAGAGTTTAGTTATTTTTTGGAAGAGGTTTAATTGAGCATATTGAGATTCCATTGTCATTAAGCGTCAGCTCACTGTGTTTACAGGGGGACAAGAGGACAGAGAGTGAGAGTCAGAGGAGTCAGAGAAGAAAGAGAGAGAGGGAAAATGTTGTATTTTTTTCAAAAAATATCCAAAAGTATTGTGCAGTGTTGATTTTGTTGTAGAGACCGAGACAATTGTTGTTGTTGTTGTTGTGATGGTGGTGTTGTTGGTCATTTTGGTTGATTTGGGCCATTTCCAGCATTCAGGTTAAAAGAATAAATGAAACAAATTTGCCACACATTGTAATTTCATTTTTTTTGCTTTTTAATTTTTATAAAATTTGTGTAATTTTTTTTTTTTTTTAGAAATTTTCATGGCACATTTAATTCCCTCACCATTATTTTATTTTTTTCTATTTAATTTTTATTTTTTGCATAAATTAAAACTAAGGCCGAATCAATCACAAAATCCAGGAGCAAAATATTGTTGTTCTGTTTGTACTTTTTGGTTTTGGGGTACACACATTCTTACAAGTATTTTAAAATATTTTTGAATTTTTGAAAATAATTTTTTTTAATTATTTTGGTGTATTTTGTATTGTGTTGTGTGATTAGGTTAAGCACAAAGTACAGCGTTTACACAGAATATATTTGGTTGGTTCACACATACATAAAATAAAGAGAAAATTGTGAGAAACAAAAGAAAAAGATAGAAAACATTGAAAAAGTTTAGTTACAATTTGGAAAAAATTTTATTCACTAAAAAAAATATTGAAAATTTGTTAGTTGCTTATGCTTTTTGCCATGAGTCACACCAAAAGCTGAAATTTGTTTTGAAAAGCCAAAAGCCGAATGGAGAGAATTTTTGAACCTTTTTTCAGTCAAACACTTAAAAATTAATAATTTTTTTAAATTCTTTATTAAACAACTTTTCAACTTAAGATTAATAAATTAATACCATACAAACCTCTTTTGTTTGTTAACAATAATCAAATTGGTTAAATTCTAAATAACAGTTTCCCCTTTTAAAAAGCTGGTTAATATCACATTTTTCAAAAGTTTTTAGACTCGCCTAATTTGAACTAGGAAAAAGTAGCAAAAACTCACAACTCAAGGAGTTACTTTTTCCGAAACTGTGTCGATAGGTTTCGATAGATTTGTGGTGCTTTTCTCATCTAAATCTAAGGTCACATCACTGTTAATAAAAAATCAAATTACCAGAAAGAGAAGAAAGCATACGATTGTTTTTATTGTTTTAGTTGGTCAAAAGGAGATAAATTAATTGCTTTGAAAAGACCACAAACCCAGTGTTTAGTGAATGAAGTAGTTAATCACTAAGACACAAAATAGTAGTAGAAAAGTAGTAGCAAGACAAAAGTAGTATTAGTAAAAGTAGTTAGTCTTAGAAAAAAGATTCGAAGAAAATCACCAATATGAGCCAATCGAGACACTCCAAAGAAAATAGTTAGAAATATTGAAAAAAGTAGTAAAAGTGAGCAGAAATTAGAGATAAAATAAATAAATGCTTAAATTAAATGATAAATGGTAAATATGATTAAATTAAGACATGCCATTTAAATAGTAATTCAAAATAATTCATAAAAAAGCAAGCTTCATTATTTTACTTCAAAGAGTAGCAGAAAATGGGAGTAGCAGAAATAGGAGCCGCTTTGGTTAGAATCGCAATGTGTGTGTATGTGTTTGTGTGTGCTTGTATGTATGTGTGTGTGTGTGCTTGTAGCTAATGATTTGATATTCACAAGTGAAACTAAAAAGGTATTTGTTTTCCACATACCTGGCATACGTTGAATTGGCATTCTTTATCGAAAAGCTATTCTGGCTTGGCAACACATAACGCTGCACCCACTGTAAATTAAGAAAAGAAAAAAATATACATATATATACAAATATAATCAATGTATTTGAGACAAGTGGTGAGAAAGCTACTGCCACTCTAATGTAAGTCGACTCTGTGTGGCGCCGGTCACGTAAATAGATAAATGGTTAAAGCTTCACAGCACTTCAATTGTGATAAGTCCATAAAACTTAACATGTCACAAACACAAAAAATATCAACCAACTGTCAGGCAAAACTCTTCTTATCTCTAGGAAGCGTGCAACTGTCCGAGGCCTTTTCAACTTACTCGACTGTTCATTAAGCATTGATTACCCATGCAGGCAGCCATATGTATCACAAGGTATATACAAAACAGTATGTAGAGAATAGCAAAGATGCCTGAAATTGCAAAACAAAAATTCCAATCAAAACAATTTCGAGCTAAGCAATTTTTTAGGGCAAAGCAAAAACTTACAGACTACGGCCAGGAGGCCGCCTTCGATGCTCATTTGCTCGACCTGAACCACCACAAAGTACAGATTAACACCAATTACCACAATCGTGAGCAAAATGGAAACAATCTTATTGCCCCTGCAGACAGAATAAAAATATGGTAAAATTAAATTAGATTTTATTCAAGTAACCAAATGGAAGGTTACTCACAGTCCATTTACGAATTCGCCCATAATGGCAGCGCAGGATGTGAAGGCTATGGTGGGTATGGCAGCGAAGGGCAATTGCAGGGACATGACTGCATTCAGTATATCGTTCATATTGGTTAACTCTTCCATTTTGCTAAACACAGCCAGGAAAAATGTGGGTATGATGGCAATGAGACGGGTGACCAGAACACGACGCCAGCGTGGCCACTGCAGGTTGAGGAAGCCCTCCATTGAGAACTGTCCGGCATAGGTGCCCGTCATTGTAGAACTCTGGCCAGCAGCCAAAATTCCCACGCCCCAAATGTACATGGCGGCAGCCCCAAATGTGCAGCCCAGAAATAGACCACCTTTGTACAGGTCGGCATCGATAATATCGTTGCCGTGGTTGTTGTCCGTGAAGGAGAGCTTGGCATCCTCGTACATGGACTTGTTGGTGCAGACTTCCCACTGGAAAAGACAGAGCAGTCACTTAGCTAGACAAATAAATTTTGATTATTTTGGTATACTTACCACGTCCTTGTTGGTCTTGCCATACATGCCGTGGGCAAAGACGGCCACCACAAAGAGATTTATGATAAAGGACACAAAAAGTGCTATAGAAGCCTCGATGAAAAAATAGAAATTCGCCTCGCTGACTTTTTTCGGCTGCCGCCGGTCGACATCACGTGACTGCAAAACATTAAACCAATAACATTCTAATTAGCCTCAGACAATTTTTGAGCACGTCTCTGTGACTTCACCTTGACCAAAGCCGAGTGCAAATAAAGATTGTGCGGCATTATCACGGCTCCAACAACACCGACGGCCTGCAATAAAACATCCGAGTTGCAATTGGAACACCAGGGCACAAACATACCCTCCATGACCTCACCCTGATTGGGCGCCGAGACAACGTACTGTGAACAAAAGTAAACAAAAGAATAATATTAGTCACACTCAAGAGATAAGCCAAAGAAACCCCCATAAAACTCTATAAAAAAAAAATTATAAGTAAAATACTCTTCAGACAGAAAAGATTGCTAAGACCCAAGATAATAAATCTTTTAGCTTATTGTGAATATTATGCGATATCTTGAGAAATCTCTCAGACCTCTATCACTCACGGAAACTGTTTTATTTGAGAAGTCCAAATGCTAAATGTCAAGGCTGTGACCTTTATTTAAACAGAGTTACAGATAGATAGCTCCAATTTCCAGATAGATATAAGTAAAATAGCAATCGATTGTGGAAACCCTAAGAAGTTTTTATGACAAATGTCAAGATTCTGACTTTTATCTTAACAGAGTTACATATAGATAACTGGGGGTTCCAGATAGTTATTAATTAAAAAGGGAAAACCCATGAGACCACCATCAATTGTAAAAACCCTAAGAAGTTTTTATGACAAATGTCAAGACTCTGACTTTTATCTCAATAGAGTTACAGATAATTATACTGATTCAACAAGGCAACCAACAGTTGCACTACATTTCCGGCAGCTCACATACATACAAACGTACATCAGCCCGCAGAATGTGCTTATCAGTCACTCAGATAGAGTAGAGTGGTAAATATATATCTGAGACCAGATAGAAGCGGGTATATTTGCTTTATTTTCAGACTTATCACCCGGCTCTACGTTTTGAAAAAAAAATACCCAACCAACTCTGAAAAAAATTCTGTTTGAAAAAATTACGCCCTCTGAATGAGAGAGAAAAAAAAACACATCACGCGAATTAAATATATGAAAATTATCTAAATTGCTAGTTTTTTATGGCTTCTCGTTTTGCACTTACCTCGTAGCCGAATGTCACAGCCATAACGGTGATTAAAAATCCGAATAAAAACTCCAATTTACGTAAGCCATATTTATCCAAAAATAGGAATGTAAAAGTATCTATAATTGTGATTAGCACACCGCCCCACAATGGAACTCTACAGAAAAATACAAAAAATTAAATCAAAGAAAAAAAATCAAACAATCAAATTACTCACACTTTATTGGATAACAAATAAATGGCAATGGCAGTGCCAATAACTTCCTGCATGTCCGAGCCAATAATGGCGATTTCAATCATAATCCAAAGTATCCAACGTGGCAGCCGCTTGTACTGACGATAGCACATCTCGGCCAAATGCAGACCCGTCACAACGCCTAATCTATAAAATCATATCAGCTGTAACGGTGTTCTTGACTCGATTCTCTAAAAGCCACTCACCTTGCAGCCAAGCGTTGCATCAGCAGGCCCAGCACGGTGGCCCACAACAAGACCCAGAGTATTTTGTATTTGGCTGCAGCACCCGACTGCAAGTCGGATTCAATATTGCCGGGATCGAGATATGCAATTGACATAAGAAAACCGGGCCCCGTGAAGGCCCACAGCTTGCGAAAGCTGAAGCCAATCTGAAATCACAAATGATACACACAATCAACTTGGATGGAATCGATGGCAAATGACCAGGTACTCACGTTGGGACCTTCATCATCGGGTATGAGTACTTTTTCATCGCTGAAATAGGCCTGCTTGGCGGCTGGCTTTGTGTATTTGGGATTATTGAAGACTAAATCTTTATTATAATTCGATTGACTATGGTTTCCGCTGCTGCCCGAGGGCATATTGCTGTCAGCATCTCCGCCAGCCCCTGAGCTTTCAACGGCTTCCGTATTCCTGCTATAAGTTTCATTTGAAGACATTTTCTCTGTAAGAAAAAAATTATTATTTTTTTTTTTTAATATTGAAAAGGTGGGAAAAAAACTTATTTAGTATGGAATTACAAGGGAAAAATAGAAGAAGAAATTTCGGTATCGATTTCTGGGCATAATTGGAGTTGCACATTTTCTCCATATTTTCCATTTTTAAAAGGCTGAGAAACACATTTGTAAATTATATCTCCAAGGTTACTATTCAATCTTTTATTTATTTATTTTTTTTTAGGGAAAAAAGTCCCCAAATTTTATCATTTTTTTCAGAAAAAAATCCCCAAAATGAAGTAATTTGACATGTCTATTTTTAAACTAGAAAAAAAATCCCAAAATTTAAGATTATTTCAATTATTTTATTTATTCATTATTTACCCCTTTTGAATAGACAAATAGCCGAAATTAAGACCAAAACAATAATAAATAAACACTTAATAAGGCAAAGAATATAAATGAAGAAATAATAAGTCTTTTGATTGTCAACAATTAGGGGGAATTTGTCTGCAATTAACAAAAAAAAAAAAATCTAAAATCTTAGGATTTATTTTAAAATATATTCAATAATTTATGCACAATTTCTAAAAGCTCAAATTTTATTGAACTCATCAGAAAATACATAAAAGTGTCTAAATAAAATCAGCACTTTTCGGCAGCTAAATTATGCGCATTTTTTAAATCTGTTTGGAGAAAAAAAAATATATATATATATTTTTATTTATTTCGTATTATTCAGAAAACTGCAAGTGGGATCTGGGCAAGTCAATAACCTGGAAATTTAATATTGCTGATTTACAAAAATTAATGAAACTCTGTTTATATTGCAACATCACGTGTACAGATTGTTTTTAAAAATTTTTCTTGTTCATTGCCTTGGCAGTATGGGCAAGTGGCTTACCTTGGCCAGTAAGTTGGCCAATCAAGACAAAACAAAAAAGTGCCTACAAATTTGGTAAAATAGAAAAAAACTGCTTTGTTCTAGTCGACTGATTGAATGGAAAATTTTTTTTTTATTTAATTTCATTTCTTTCTAAAATAAAAATACAAAATAAAAACAATAGCGAAATTATTTAGCCAGTTGTGCGATTCTCTAGCCGGCAATTAAATTTTATAATGAAAACAATTTCTCATTGTGGTACTTGTGAATATCGTCAATTTGGCGATAATGAATTTAATGAATATGTATCACCCCGGACCAATTGAGACAGTTATGCTCTCCCTTTTGTTGGAAAAAAAAATGAAACAAGTTGAGCAGAGCGAATCGAAACATTTATTAAATATTTAATAATTTACGAAGCAACCGCAGACTTTGTCCTCTACTTTGGTTTGCTTTGGCTCTTTATTGAAATATTTTTATAATTTTTTATACATAAATAATTTTTTTTTTTTTGCTGATCTCTTTGTCAGTGGACAAGAGCAGGAAATATATCTTGACTTTGTGATGCACTCTTGGTATTTCGCAATGACTCAACATTGCCAAAGCAGCTGATTTAAATGAAATGAAAAGAGGCCAAGCCAAAAGCTTGAGCAAATAATAAAAACATTTAAAAACTGATTTCAAAAAGTGTGAATTGAATTCTTAAAAGTGAAAATGAAAACAAGCTTGTAGAATTCATTTTTTTTCTAGCTTGTCAATCAGTCAGTCAAAGTGGGAAATTGTTGCTACTGTTTATTTTTTTTCTATTGTTAGATTTAATTTGTTTGTGTTTTTTTTTCTAATGCTTATCAATTTTATGAATTCACAAAAAAAAAACAGTAATAAAATGGGGAAAAATACAGCAACTAATCTATTCTGGTTTGCAGCACAAAGCTTCGTTTTGAGTGCTTTCTTCTTCTTTTTGTTCTTTTGTTATTTTCGGCACACCTGTTCACACACAAGCACACACGCACGTCAGAGCAACAAAAAAAAACAGCAGAAGGCAACGTGGAAATAAAATATATGAGTAAAATGAGTTGTAAGAAAATTAAAGTTTCACATACTTTTTGTAAAATATTACGAGTTGACTTTTGGTTAAATAATACAGCGGCAAGTGCAGTTTAAATAGCGTAGATAATTGACTTTGTTTTTTATATATAAATATATATATTTTATTTTTTTTATTACACAATTTTCACTCCAAAATACAAAAGGCACAGCACTTGTTGTTGTTGCTTGTTTGCTTTTTTCCTTTTCATTTAGGCAAGGCTCATTTCAATATGTTTTATTTTTGTTTTAGAATTTCTCTTGATTGTCTTTGTAGTTTTTTTTGGCCACGCAATATCATGAGCACATGCCAACAGCAACAACAACAACAACGAGTCTAACGAGTACAACAACAACTGAACGCTCTTTTTCTGTCGCCGTCGTTGTTGTTTCTTCTTCTTTTCTTTGCTTTTTATTATTTTTGCGCCGCACACACAAGACCAAAAACGAAAAGAATTTCGCGGCGTTTACTTCGTTTTTGTTTCTAAAAGTCACTTTTTCCTTTCCTCTATTCTTCTTGTTATTAATAATTATTTATTGAATTGTGATAGTTTGTTTCTTTTATTGATTGGCTTCTGTCTCTCTGTCCTGCTCACTCGTCTACACAAACTTGCTAAATACCGAATATTTCGTTATTCCCATGTCTCTATAAGAGCGCAACTTAAGAGTGACTGAAGCGGCCACATATGTTCGGCTGCCGCTATATATGCCAGTTGTCCCTCCCTCCCTCGTCTCTTTGGCTCTGATATTGGCTTGATATTAGGAGAGGCGGCTAAGAGAGTTGGGCTCGCTGACAGCGCGCTCTGGCTCTTTTGAGCTTGCGCTCTCTTTGCCTTGCGCTCGGGGATTTTCTGATTGGCGGCTTTTTTCTTCTTCTTCTGCTTTTTTGAAATGATCGCCAAGGCATGTAGAAAATATACTCAAGCTTGTTAGATTTTCGTCCACATTTTTTTTTTTGATGTTTTTATCAAATTCTGCTGTGGCCTTCTTGCTTTTGCTTCCATCACATGTGCTCTGCATTTTGATTTATAAAAGCCAATAGACCATAATTTGACAATGAGAACAACGTTTATCGGGGCACGCACACATTATCTAAATGCCAATGTCGAAGCGAATATTATTTAGGACTCATAAAAATTTACTTTTTTTTTTTACAAATTTAAGGGCTGTCAAAACCGAAACCCTTTCGTTGTAGGGTGCGCTCTCTTAATCTCTTGATCTGGAGCTCTTTCTTCTTATCGGCATTGTCATCGCTCTAACGAAATCCTAATCTGAAATGCCAGACAAACTAATCAACTAATTTAATTATAACCTTTTATTTTAATATTTATTTATTTAGCTGAAAGTGAAATCATATTAAACTTGTCTTTGACTTTTTCTAATGGATGCCAATTATTTTTCTTGCTGTTTTGAAATTCGGTTTGCTTATTCCGCATAAGGATTTCTGTTCATTTCCGGCAGTTCTACAAAGTATTTTCTTCAATCACCCATTAAATCTTAGAATTATTATAAATCCATAAAAAAAAGTATTTGAAAGCCACGCAAATAAATATTGTTATCTATGTATTTAGGCTAATGTACACACTCTTGTTCTGCCGACGCTTTCTCACTTCTTTCTTTGTTGAGCAAGCTATGTAAATATGTTCAGTTGGTCTTCCTGTTTGTTTTTCGCCCGGCTTTAGCATAATAAAAATTAGCAAATTTTTAATGTGAATAAAAAATCTCCCTTCTTCTGTTTTATTTGATAATTTTCTAACTTGCTGAATAAAGTTCATATGAGACGAAAACAATTATATAAAATGAAATTAAAAGTGAGACAAATGTCGTTATACCGATTTTTTTCTGACTTTAAAATAAGCGTTATTCTTTGCCTGAGTCTTATCTTTTATGCTGTTGCATTTAAATCTTAATACCCCATGCCTTAAGGGTACAAGGAAATCAATATAGTTGGTCAAATTGTCAGATGCGATGCCCTTTTATGAAAGTCACAGAAATACTTGATAAAAGTATTGCAGAGATTCCAAGGTCTGCGGAAAAGTATAAAGGGAAATCTGTATGTAAATATTAATACCCCATCGGAAGGCATTCAATCCGACACAACGTTTAAGTTGAAAACGATGCCACAGCTATCCATTTTCATAACGGTTATTAAAAATGCTGATGGAACCTGGGCTGCCACCAGGTCGGCATCAATGGCATATTCCATTCCATATGCAAGTTTTAGCGAATTTTTTTCGCTCTGAAAAATTTCAATTAAATTTGATTTAAACTTAAAAATGTGCCATTTTTCTCAATTTTTATGACTCAGTTTTGCTTTATCTTGCGACTTTTTTCAATTTGTGCCGCTTTGTTCCAGACTTGGTGATAAATAGGAAAATAAATCATATGACAACAGAGCACTTGTCTGAGAAGAAAATAATTCCCAGATTTTCATTAGCTGCTTGATTTGTCATAGAAAAAGCGTATACAATTTCCCCTTGTGCGAATCGACCAAACAAATTCGCAATTATGACCGCCTTTGCCCTGTCATGTGGCCAATTTGCAAACAATAAATTATGACCAAAACAGGCGAGTGGTCACCAGGGCAAACGAGCCCTACGACAAAAAAAATATATATGTATACGTGTATATATGCTATATATACCACATGGTCAACATTATCGGAAACAACCGCACGATTGACTGCACAAAATGCATTGCGGTCTGTGGGAGCAGCTTGTTTGTGTTGGGCGGATAGGTGGTACCGTTATTTACACCATCTGCATGTTGCATGCGAATAAATACAAATTTAAAGGAAAATTTATTTTTTCCCTCAAAAAGTTGCACCTGAAATTGTATCATCTTTGGAATCGAAGCGATTCTATCTGAAACTACAGCTTACTTTGAGCTCATCATGATTCCTACTGAAAGGCTCTATTTTTTCACCCCTTTTGAGAGCAATCAGTACAAAATCAACAAGTTTGCTTTGCTTGCACAAACAGTTTAGATAGTGTAGAGGGGCGGTCTGAGCAAGCGAGGCGGATGCGTGTCTACTTGGAGTGACTTTTCCGGATTCGGATTCGCCTCTTTCACTCTATATAATTTAAATCATTTACTCAAACGCCACCCCATGTTTAAATGTACTTTTTTTTTTTTTTGTTGCAACTCTTCCAGTCAATAAAATGTCACCACGCACCTCTCTGGTGCCCACGGATGCGGACACCAGTGGCAGCTACGGCTCGCCCAGCTACCAGCAGCAGCAGCAACAGGATGCCAACACAAACAATGCGAACAGCAATCTTAATAACAACAACAACAATACAACAGGAGGCTCAGCAGCGGCAGCAGCCAAACAAGAGCCCGGCCGCAGGGCGGGAGCATGCAGAGTGTGCCTAAAGTCCTTCAAGCCGGACGACTACCACAAGACGTGCTTCGAGTGCCAGCAGCGTGTATGCGAGGATTGCGCCAGCTACAGTAAACTGGAAGAGCACGAGGATGCGGTGAGTAGTTGAGTGGCATAGTGGACCCAATAGAGCAGCCCGGCCTTCTGGCATCCAGAAGCATCCTCAGCTTACTTACTGAGAGACAGCGAATAGTTTCAGTTTAGTTAAAGTGCAGTCGGGGCACAAACTAAAAGCTAAATACAAGCACAAAATAAAAGAAAAACACTTTCCAACCCAGCAAGCAATTTAACATGCCGAATTAAACCAACCTGGGAAATGCTTCGCATTGTGTGTGAGTGTGTGTGCGAGTGGGTGTGTGTGTGTGGGTGTGGAATTTCCTGTTTATATAAGAAGTTGGCCTGCATGAGTGGGCGAACCAAAGTTGATGAGTGTGCAACTCTGGCCAAAAAAAAAAAAAAATTATAATAAATAGAAAATGGCGTCGAGCTTAATTAATACGAAAAACAAAATAAACTCAGCACTCGACCAACCGCAGAAGTAGCCAAAAATCATAGAATGTATTAATTTCTTGGGGGAAAAATAAAAGAAAAGTACATAAATATTTTCTGACTCTGGCAAATTAAAGAACACCAAAAATATTTGGAAACGAAATTTCTCAGAGCTCACTGAAATTATAAGTAGAAAATTTCAAAGAATTCTCAAGAGAGCTTAACGTTTTAGAGGTATGGGAAATATATTTATTAGTTGAAGTAATATTTATATTATATTCTCGTATAATTTGAAAATATTATAGGATGGGATAGAATTTGGAATATTTGTGGGATAGGAAATCGTATTGATCTTGAGACTCTGAAATATTGAATAGTCCAGTCGAATTTCAAGAATTTCTAGATCCCTTATTGAAGCATATATCATCATGATATCTTATTGATTGTTTCTATGTGAACTTGGCACTTTGAAATACCATAATCAAACCGGTGATACAGGGTTCTTTTATCCTTACCTGATTAGACCAGAGTATCATATAGCTATCATATGAGCCGCAAGTTGGCTTGGGAATATTTCAAAATCAGTCTCAAATTTAATAGGGGATACATTTAAATAGAGACACAAATCTAACTACTATATCATATGGCTGTCATACAAGCCTATATACGTTATAGAAAGTACTCCGATATCTATCCATTAATTTCAGTCAAATTATACCGAATTTCCCCTAGATCAAATTACCATACAACTAATTCATATAACTAGCAAGCAGATTTAGTGATATCTTGGGTATTTATAACTCAATCCCGAAATAATTATGACTGGTTAAATATTTGAAATGAACAATCAACATATTGGGGAAAAGACTTTGTAATCTTCGTAGAAACCCCATTTAAAATGATTAAGTTTGTAAGAAATAATTTATAGCAATTTTGATTGTCAAGAGTTTCGTAGGCAAATGATAAATATTTAATGCCTTTAAGAATGAACGATTTCAAGCCCCATTAAATTATCAGGCCCAGTGGCTATTGTTGTATTCTGGCTACTGTTGCTGCCACTGTTGTTGTTGTTTTCGTTGCCATGGCAAACTTTATCTTTGGCTTTGGTCATTATTATTATTAACTGAAATTTCCAGAATGAGGCGGCAGCCAAACAGTGACAATGATTGTGTGGGCGTTAAGGGCGTGGCTTTGGCATACATTACCCAAGTTCTGACTTCCACGCTTCCCTCTGTCCTTTGGTTACACAAATTGGATTAGATATTGTCGAAGCCGCAGGGGCGAGGGCGGAACTCAACGGCTGCAACAATAACAACAAAGATTACAGGCCCGGCTAGTTGCATTAACTAGATAAAAGCCACAGATTAACAAGATTATATAATAACAGCCACAGCACTATAACCAAATCAAACCTGGCCGGCACACAACAAAGAGTAGCTGAGCTGGCTCAATTGCATCTTCTTCATTGCCAGTTTGCCTGTTCTGCTGCCAACGGATTCGCATAGTTCACTTTGTTCGTGCATTAATAAGCAGTAACAACAACAACAACAACAACAACAACAATAACAAGAAGAGCAGTAGCAAGCTATCAATATTGGCCCTAATGAGCATTGACGTGGCCAAGACAACCGTTCAATAGCAACATCAACCCGGTCCTGTTAGTTTTGGGCTGGGCTGACTGCTTGGCCCTGGGGCCACAACAAGTTGTGTTTTTTGTTAATGGGCGTGGTGGCAACTTTGTCTTACCATTGTGGCGATTTATCAAAATGGCTTGCATGTTGATTCTGACCCAAACAGCCTGGCCACATTTGCCATTGCGTTCTTGCGCCTTTCCCATCGGAACCGCCCAGCGCATAAAATTTAACGTTTGTCTGTCAACTGCCACTTTGGTTAATTGAAATTGATGTTCGTGGGTGTCGCTTACACATTTGCACTTTGTTTTCTGGGCCACCCCATCCACTAACCACTCCATCCCAAAAAGGAGTTGCGGTTGCTTTCGCATTTCGAGTATCTGGCCTGCAAGTCATCATTTGCCACACGAATGTGTGATTATGGGTGGTCCTCAAGAAGGGTCAAGTGGTGATTTCAAGAAGGATAAAGACCATCTTCACATTCAATGGGTTCCGTCTTGTCATTTATGGGTTATTTGCCCAACCGCAGACCAAGACTATCTATGAACTTTGAGGCGGGCTAAATGGTTCTGCTAATTTCAAACTAATATCTACGATTTCCCCAAAAAGAGGCCAACAAAGTTTGAGGTTTTACTGGCCTAGTTCTATATAAATTTTGAGGAAGAAGAAATTTTCAGAACGTTTCAAAAAATTGTTTATTGCTATTCAGTTCGTAGTTTCTGACAAAAAAATCATTAAAATTCCACATGAAACCAAACATTGAAGTCACCTGATCCGGCAAAGCACAGCTTGAAAAATTATAATAAATCTAACAAGCTAACTGTAAATTCCCAAGTCAAACGTTGAGGTCTGACGCGAAAATAGATTTAAAGGGCAGGCAGAAATTTACTCAAATATTCGATCAAATTCAGACAGAAATTAACCCACTAGCATTTAGTTGGATTAATAATTCCCATCAAATTTATAGGTAAATTTAACAACTTAATCAGGCACTGAACATTTTTAGTACGTGAGAAAAACTGTGTTTAAATTGGTTTAACAAGTCAAAGAAGAAAAAAAATAACATTAAAAATTATGGCAACTTTTCGAGTTTCTTGACAAAAGCGTGAGGGAAAATCCTTCAGCCAACTTATTTTTATCTCATTTTCAAAGATTAAAACTTGATCTAATTATTAATAATTTTCGTATAAATATCAAAGTTTTTCTGTTTTTTTTTCGTATAAGTTTCAAGATAACTTTAAGTGCAAATTTTCTTATGACTGACTCGTATGTGTTGCTGTTGTTGTTGTTGTTGTTGTTGCTGTTATTGGTGTTTGTATTATTGCCACCACATAGTAATTACACACAGAGGAGAATAAAGCAAGAAAGAGCCAGCAACTGGGGTGAAAACAAAAGCAATAAACTCGGAACCGCAGTCCGGAGCAGCTGCAGGCCACATCAACTTGTTGAAGTCACCGCAGACCCGGAACCGGGCCATGATTACGGATACAGTTGATGGGACTGCCAAAGAGGGGGATGTATGCGTTTCTGTGTTTGTGTGTGTGTGTGTGTGGGTGCAATTCACAGCACGTTGTAACTTGATTAAAACGGGGACCATGGCAACACCCAGACCCCGGCCAGAGTGTGCAACAGCTGCAACAGAAGTGAAGTGGAATTGCTGCTGTCCTTGAGCCCTGGAAATGGCCAAATGCATTGAAGCAATCAAGAACAAAATGACCCACTCACCTAATACCTGAGCTCGTGTCAGGGCCAAACTGAAGTGTCTGTCGAAGTTGTTAAAGCATTTTCTTTTCTCTAAAATAAAAAAAAAGAAAGAAAGTCAGGTCATCCGGAAAACACAAAACAGAAAACGGAAAACTTTTGTTCCGAAAGTAATTAATATTTATTTCTGCCATAAGCTAAACAATAATGACTTTTCTTGAAACTTTGTGGGCTAATCAATTTTTATTTATTTTTTTTCGAAACCCAGAAAAGTGCTTTATTTTAAAGCTAAAAAATGTTTCATTTCATTGCATTCTAGAATATGTGGCGGTGCAGTGTGTGCCGGCGGAAAATGGCCTCACGGGTTTGCATACCACAGGATTCGACAGACTCGATGCTGGACGTGCCAGTGCTGGAGGCCCTGCAACGCCGCCATTCGGATGCCAAGCTTGGCTCCAGTACTCAGACCTTGGCTCCCAGCAATGGGGCGGCCCTGGCTCCACCACGCAGCCCGGAACTGCGACGTCATTCGGATGTTTCACCTGCTTCATTGAAGGAACTGGAAAGGGTAAGTGGGATGCCTATCCTCGCCAATTCATCGAACCATTTCATTTGTCCTCACACTTTTAGCAGCTGAAAGGCAACAAGACGCCCGGCGGCGATAACGACTGGCGCGGCGGGGGACGCAGCATGGCGCCGAGTCGTTCGAATAGTCCGCCACGTGAAGACCTGCAGCCACCCTTTGGTGCTCCGCTTTCGCGCATGCAATCACGGCGTGGCTCACGGGTGGCACGCCAGCACAGCTATGACGATGATATGAAAAGCCCCGCCATGAGCGGTAGCATGGGCGGTGGTGGGCCTGCGTTGGGTCTCGGCCCCGATGGAGCTGGCCTGGGCATACCGGCCATGCCACGCAGGTAATCAATAGAGGCGCGGCTTAATTATGAATTACGATGAGGCAAGCCTGTTTACTGTTTTGCAGGAAGTCCGCCTACGATGTATTTGCACCGGGTCTGGTGCAAGGCGCCCCGCAGACCACACAAATGCAACGATCGCCTGGCGAAGGTGGCATAATGCCGCAGATACCGTTGCCCGGTTCCAGGCGCCCCTCGTTTCGTATACCGCATGCCTCGGAGGATTTGCAGAACGATGAATCACCGGGTTCACCGGACAAAGGCAGCCCAGTTCTAACCGTCGACGATGACCGACGCATGCGGCGCCGTGGCTCGCAACTGTAAGTAAACCGGACCGCTTCTGCCTGGAATTTGTGATTAATCCTCTTGCTTTTGTTCCCAGACCCGATATAGCAGCCTTGCAGAACCGTGGAGCCTTGCCCACAGCTCCGCCAGCCTCGATACCTCCTCCCATGGCTGCTTTTACCGGACCCAACTTAGAGGACTTGGAGGCACCGCGCCGGCAAACCTCCATGGACGGCGAGGCCATACGCATAGTCATACATGATGTGGATTCGGGACCGATTTGCGCATCCAAGCGTCGTATTATACTTCGAAGGGATCCCACAGACAAGGCTCATCGCAGTGAGTGCTTTTTCATTTCTGAAAAAATATATAAATAAATCAATAGGAGAAGCTCATCACCGTCGAAGTTCATATATACTTTTTGAGATAATTTTAGAACTCTATATAAAAGCTTTTGATCAACTTATCCAAGCATCATTAAGTTTGGGATGCCAGAATCTGAGAGAATATTTTTTCATTTAGATTGGATTTAAAATCTTAAAGATATGGTAGAAGCAAGGTTTCATATATATTAGTTTTATATGATATATGATCTGATATTGACTAACCCTTATACACATGTTTATGTACCATATTGATTCATAAATTATAGAGATTTGGAAAAGAAGAATATTTTAAAATAATAAGTGCTCCGTATTCTGATTCAAACGAAACTTAAAATAATACTTGAATACTATACAATTATTTCGTATATAAAATATCAGCAAAATGATTTTGTCAACAGCAGAGAATAGCTTAAGCTATACAGTGTTCTGATCCTTAAGATTTAATGTTTAAAAAAGAGTATAAGTCTTTGGTTTATCCTCCACTTTGCTCCTCCTTCACTTGCTGAGGGTTTTGTCGACCCTTCCGGTGCTCATATACCGCATACCGGAAATGGCCAAGTAAATAAGACTCATTACGGCATTTGGCTATGCTAATTCAACGGAGAAGGCGAAGAGGACAGACGACGAACGACGCCACAAACTGAAACGACCGCCAAGCATTTCCGCTCCCTTGCTGTGGTCTGACTGAATTTCCTTCACTCCCCATCTCTCCCACCCAATCGCCTTGCCTCAGTCGTGTGTATCATGAGTGGTGCTGCTGCGCCTTAATTCCCCAAACAAAGTCGCTCTGGCAGTGCACAAAACGATACGAAACGACCGTAAAGGATAATGTGGTTTTCCACCCGTGGGCCTTAATGAAACCCAAAGCGACGGACACAAACTGGTTGCAGATTAAGCAACCGAGCGGATTCCACTCACCCGCTGCACTAACCGATGAACCGGTGTGCACACACACACACACACATACACACATATAGGGAGACCGCAACAGGCTCTTTCTTCCTCTTTGTCTTGCTTCCGTAATCTAGAAGGCAGCTAAATCCACCGAATTGCCATCCAGTCGATTCCTAGAATCGTTGCATGTTTTGTATCCTGCGGAATGCCAGTTGACTGGCTTGTTGCTTCGGCTGCTGTTTCTGGCTTCTCTGTTCTGGCTTGGTTTGGCTTGGCCTGACCATGCATTTCGGTTGTGTAATCGCTTGCCTTGATACTCCCATTCCATTATTCTTGTTGGCCTTGTTTGGTATTTTAATTATATGCATTTTTTTTTTTTTTTTTTTTTTTGTATTTCGTTGAATGCCCCAAAGGGGCTCATATAAATAAAATACCAGCCAACTGGAATGGTCTGAATGACCAACCAACATGCCTGGACTTGCTAATGAATTTTTAATTACAACACACAACTTTTATTTCCTCCTTTCTCCTGTTCACTCTCATTTTTTTTTAAATAAGAGAAAATCAATGAAAACTTATTAAGCAATTTAGAAATTTTTCACATATTTTAAGTTAAAAACTGTGCAAAATATCAAAGAAAATAAATGGAGCCATTATCGAATGGATCCCAAATCGCAGAGACCAGAGCAAACCTCTGAATTGTCTGAAATTTTGCCATGCTCTATTTTCTTTGGATTAATTTCGTAATTGAAATACTAAAATTGTTGAATTCCATTCACTCTTCGCAATTTTAAAATTTGATTTATTTGGGCTGGCGTGTGTTTGATTGCCATTGAAATTGGCAGTCCAATAAAAACCAGAAGGGTCAAATTGGAAGCTCCAAACTGATCGGATTGAATTTAATTCAATTGTTAAATTGAAACCAGATTATACATATTTCAGAGGGTCAGTCCGTCTTGTTAGATTCCCGGCCATAAAATTAGAGAACCCTTTGCTTATAGGCACGCAAACAGAGTATTAAAACTGCCATGAAAATCGGTCAACTGGCAAGCAAACTTTTTGCTCGAAAAGTCATAAATAATAGCAAAGTATGTACTTTATATATATTTTGTAGATGGACTTCTGTCCGGAGATCGTAAACTTCTTCATACCTGTGGGTGTGTGGAAAGTGCAATAAAATAGAAATTGACTTCCTACTCAGTTGAATTGGACGCCACCTGACTTTTCTCGGCCGTGTTTTCCATTTGCACTCGAAAACTTTTCTATCTGTCCTTCTGTCTGCACGTGCATGGGTGTAACTCTATGTGTGTGTGTGTATGATTCTGGCACTTTAGGATGTGTTTTATATGTTGGCAGGGCAATCCCTTTTCGGTGCTATTCACCAGCTGCCTTTCAGTTTTGATATGTGGACAATTGGCAAATGGAAAACAAAATTTCAAAAGACTGTGGAAAATTTCGATGTAGAAAGAAACTTGTAAAGTTCTCAATGAGAGTGAAAACTTTAGGCAAATGGAAAATTTCATTGAAATACTTTTCTTCTCACAGAAAGCTTAAATTAATGAACCCAGCCCAAATAAATGTCAGCTTTAATTTACTCGATACCCACGAGAGTTCCTTTCTTTGAAAAGGTTAGAATTTCAACCCACAACTTCTTAACTTTGATGCTGCAATTTGTATGCTTGCCTGAGCAGCTGGCATGCAAATAATTTCAATCAAAATAACTAGCCCGAGGCTTTGATCACCTGTCTTTTTTATATATGCTCCCTTACCACCACCCCTAGAGTACGCGTATGTGTTTGCTTGGGTCGTATGACTGCTTATATAAAATTTCAATTTGCATATCATAAAAATAATAAAGAAGAAAAAAAAAATATGTCAATACCTGCAAATACACATGACACCCACACAATTGCCACGACAGCCAACAAAACCATCGACCTTCCTCGAGGCAAGCCACCCCCCAATGCACTTGCTCAACGCAGACAACCACAAAGACACTCATACTTTCATAATCATTGAAAAATATTTAAGTGGGTTGCTTAAAATGTTATGCCAAGAAATTTGTGATACTCGAGGAAACTTCTTCTGCAGGGCTGCCAACTTACTTCGAACGAGTCTCTCAAAAACAAAGCTCAGCTCCTGATTTCTTTTAAATACTTTTAAAATTTTATGCCCAGAGAAAATTTAAAGGAGCTAATTTTTCAGGACTGCCAAGGATACTTAAAATAATCAATGAATTCTTACCCTGCCAACTTAATTCAAACGAGTCTTTAAGAAAAGAAACCTCAGCCTTGGCCTTTTCCCATATAAACCTGATTTCTTATAGAGTGTTTCATCTCCCCTCTCTTGGACTAAATTATGCAAAAGCAATAATCGAAAATGTATAATCGGTAGTGGATTTATTGAATCGCCCTCGTTGCCACTTATAGAAGATATGTCAAGAGTTAAGCACACTTTCAACCCTGCTCAGACGAGAGAGGCAATAGCTGTGGAATCATCTCCTGTTTTCGAACACCCAACTTCCTCTGCTTAGCCAACATATTTGATATGCAACGAAGCAAGTGGAATTTTAATGTGCTAAGCCATTTTCATGCTTGCTTCCTTGGCTCGGCTCGGCCCGGTTGGGCTGAGCTTGGCTTGACTTGGTTTGGTTTAGTTCGGTTCGGTTTGCTTCAGTTGGCTTGGTTTTCTGCCATTTTTGTTGCTGGTGACGTTTGGCTTGAATTGTGCTGGTGCTGATGGTGATGCTGTTGATGCTGCGGTTCCTTAACCGCATCCACACGCTTGGCAGCTGCATTGCAATTTACCTTGAAAAAAAAAAAAATTCCCCCATTCTATGTGATTCAATGTGCTTGTGTGCGCCACCGTCCCCACCTCATTGCCTGTCATTTTAGAGCAGCGAACAAAAGCGTGCTATATTTTTTTCCCATAGACAAAAGGAAAATGTTCTACAGCTAATGAAAAAATAACTACACTTGTAATTAACAATTCCACTGACTACTGCCAAATGAGGGACAAAAACAAAATAACAGAGTAAATAAAATAGGAAAAAACTAAAGAGCAGATTCCCAACGCTCACTGGCATTGCCATTCTGTGTTCACCTTGATTAGCTACATTCGTTTGTGTAATTTCATTTTGATAAGGTCAAAGGTCTATCACTTTGGGACACGTGTAAATATTGCCAAAATGGCTAATTGGCAACCAGATAAAACTCGTCGTTTTCCTCGTCTCGAATGTGGTGAAAATTTTATACGTAATGCGGTCTAATGAAATTTTATGACGCCTGCGTAACTTTCATTTTTATGACCGAAAATCACGTAAATAAACAGAAGCCAAAAATATTGTGTTGACCAAGCTCAACAGGTCTGAAAATATGGCCAAGCTTTCCGCATTTGCAGATGCTGCTGGCAACTCGTTTCGCGTGACTCAGTAAGTTTTCATAGTTCTCTGGGAAATCGTCCATCTGGCTCTATTATGATGTTAAATTTCCCGGTCAAATTTCCTCATTTATTTGAAGAAAAATTCATTAGACTGCTCCTGCAACTTGGTCAGGAGGACCCATACAGATCTTTGCTCACACTGTCCTCTCCTTGCTCTTTCGCTTTTGTTTTAATTAAGAATCAATTTTTATAGCTCGGTGATAGTGCCACTAAAACGCTTAGTCATACACAAATGCTCACACTGGGACAAGGACAAGAACACACAGGACATCACACATACACACACACACACACACACACGCCCCTTACATAGATACTTTGGTGTAGGAAAAGTTGGAAAAGGTATAGAAAAACATCGATTAAGTCATTGAATGTGTCAGGCAAAGTTTGCCAACTTAATAGCATTATATGCAGTGCCCTATTGGCAAACTGTTGGACAGCAAAAGGACTCGTTCTGGTCTGGCCAACTCTTGGTCTTGGCCTGATTGTTTTGGACCTGCCAGAGACACAAATACAAAACAACTAGGCCCATTAGATAAAACTTGAAAGTTTTCCTCAAAGGAACTCTTTGAAATATTTTGTAACAATTTTTTAAGTCAATAAAAATTTATATACAAAAACCTTAAAGATTTCAGGTTTCTATTTAAATCATCATTTAAATCATTTTTGATTAAAACAAAAGATTCGAACTTCTTCGATGAGCTCATTTTCAATATTAAATTTATATTTACATTATTGGTGTGATCAATTTTGAAAGAGCCCATAAGAACTCGCCTCAAAGTGCCACAAATAAGTATGTCAACCATAAAATAAAAGATTCCACCTTCACATTCCTGATTCGAATACAGAAATATCCTTGATACATACAAAACAAGCAGAGACAGAAAAGGTCGTTCGCTTTCAATAAAAAGTTATAAATGGTAATGCGCTTGCTCTTCTTTCCACCGACTTGGAATATAAACAAAACATTTTACAAAAAGAGAAAAACCGAAATGCTTACATGAGTGGGCGATGAATAGGCAATAGAAATTTTAGGGAAGAGCCATAAACAATCCACCTTTATGTGTCTATGCCGTGACAAACAGCAGCAACCTTTTGGCTTATTAAAATCCTAATGATGCCCACAAAAAAAAAAAAAAAAAACGAAAAAAATAGAAAGACAAAAAATAGAAAGCAGAAAAAACTGGCTCAACTGGAAAACACAACAAATTATATTATAATAAACAAAGGGAAAGCGGACAGAGAAAAAGAGAAAGACCAAAAAAGTGGTACACTAAAAGAGACACAAACGAGAGCGGAAAAAATAAAATAACAGCAAAAAGCAGAAAACACAAATAACATGTAAATACATTGAAACCAGAAAAGAGATAAAAGAAAGGATACAAAAACAAATAGACAAAAGGTTAACAGAAAAATAGTCGCTCCCTGACCCTTCCACACTCAGCTTTCTCTTAAGCATTTAACCGTTATTTATATACAGTAAGCACAAAAGCAAAAGCTCTGAAAAAGTGGTCAAAAAGGACCTGCTTTGATCAGAGAGTTACAGGTCGTATACTCTTTTTGGATTTGGATAATTATTTTATTTATTTTTTAGATTTAATTTTCGTAATTCAAGGAAAAAGCAAAATTTGGTACAGTTTTTTCCTTGATTTTAGTCGATTTAGATATAGAATTTGTTTGAGAAAAATCGTAATATGTCAGACACGTAGTCAAATTGGTGGTAGTATCATCGGTCTTGGGAAATACAGACTCTGGGGCTCTCTTCACATCAGGCAAATTTGGTACAGTTTTTTTTTTGATTTTAGTCATTTTAGATATAGAATTTGCTTGAGAAAGATCATAAAATACCAGAGTTATAGTCAAATTGATGGTAGCATTTTCCGGCTTAGTAAATACTGACCCTAAGGACCTAATTAGATCCGGAGTGTTTTAGATCACCATAGGTACATATACTCTTCTTCGCTCGATGTCTGACAAACCTCACCAAAAATTGAGAATACGCGGCTTACTTTCAGGAAGAGTAAAAAAAGGCGAGCCAGACTATCACATACTTGCTTTACCTACCTTAAAAAGGGGTTTGAGAGCTTGCTCCGCGTTTCCACTGCCAATCCAGCCACTACCTTTTCTTTAACTCCTTTTCACTGGCTCTTAAAGCCTCTCTGTACTCTTTGCTCTGATGATATTTTATGTGCTTGGCAATGGCAGCTTTGGATTTTATGACACAAATGATGCAAGACGGGCGGCCGTGCCATCCGTAAATCGAAATTCACTCAGCGCAAACATTTCGTGCATGTTAAGTGCGGACATAAAATAAAAAAAAAAATGTATATAAAGAAAGTATAAGAAAGAAATATATTCTGAGACTACGCTAACAAAGTGTAATGGGTGCGGGTCTGTCCGTTGGGAAACTGTTGCGTCACCTCGCTCAGTTGGGCATCTGCCGGAATGGCGGCCAACGTGGCGTATGAATAATCTGCGCATTTTACTTTTGCCCGTCAGCCAACCGTTTCCCTTTTCATTCTTTCTGTATGAGTGTGGGTTTTTCTTGTCTGGCCTGACGTTGTGCTGACAGTCGGGGATTTGTGTTTTATTTATTTCAGTTTTATTGCCATCTTTAGCGACCATTGGCCCTCGAAAAAAAGAAAGGGACAGAACGAGAAAAAAAAGTTAAGGGCAAACTTCTGATTAAAATACTCGAACAAAACCAAAAAGGTTGCTGGAAAAGAATAAAAACTGTCGCGAAAATCTTAATTGGGTATCAATGTGCACGGCTCATTCGAAATCCAACATTTTATGTAAAAATCTATACTATTTTCCGAGGAAATTATTAAATTAGTTGATAAAAATGAGTCCCCTGAGATCACATTAAAGTTTGCCTCAAATTGAATGTGATATTAATAAAATAACCGTGCAATAAAAAATTAACATTCATTTCAACACTTTATAAGCATTTCAACCAAAAGACATTGAATATTTTTTGCGAGCCACAAACTTATTCGTCTGAAAACTTGAGCTCGACAAGTAAACGCTTTGCGGAAAAACCTTGCCAAGACGTCGTCATTTACCTGCCCGACCAACAATTTCCCTTTTGAATTATTCTAGTGGAAACCTTTGAGAATTGCAAGCGCAAAATTTCCGAGACTTATCCAAGATGACAAAAATTTCATTGTCTGCCAAGTGGATATGCCCTTTTGCTCTGAATTTGATGCTTCTGTCTTCTGGTTAACTTTCTTGGCAATTGTTTGCAGCTAGCGTTGAAATATCTTTCCCCACTGCACTCCTTTTCACTCTCGTCCCAGGCCTTCCGACCGGTTGGTTGGCTCTGCGGAAATCCGTTCTCGTAAGTTTTCGGTGCACAAATTGTTGAAATTAGTTTGGCTGCAGCAAATGATAAGTACTTCGAAACCAAGCCAGCTCCACTCTGAAAAATTTGCAATTAAATTAATTAAATTGTTTGAGATTTCCCACAACTAAAAAAGAATCAGAAATTCCCCGAAAACTTTGCCGATTTAAAACATGTTAACACTTAAATATCAATAAATGTCTAAGAGCTCAGTGAACAAGGTTAAGCACTCCACCAAAGGGCCAACACCAAAGACCAAAAATAAAAATAAATCCAAAGGTTTTCACCCTCAACTGACCGCAGATACATCTAACAGAAATATTCCAATAAAACCAAAAAGAAAAAATTCAAGAAAAATCAGAAAACCCAAGAGGAAGCAGCTTGCAATCAGTTGACTAAGCACACAACCCACTTTGACTTTCACTGGACCCAGGAAAAAAGAAAAAACAAATCAGACAGCCCAAAAAGTGCAAATGAAATCAACACGAAATTCCTGCCACATGCCAAAGCAATCTGTTACCGCATTTTAACTGGCCTCTTTTTTTTTTTGTTTCTGCCTCGACAAGCCCAGTCAAGCCAGCCTGTCTAGTCATAGAATTCTTTTGTGGCAGACAGATATTTTTTATATATTGATTATTCCTCTTGTTGTTTGCCTTAATCTTGAAAGTTGCCACAATCGACTGATTGTATTGTAACATAAAATATATGTTTATTTTTGTGTATTATTAAATTCTCGTTTTTTTTTTTTAAATACAGCACGAGGCTTTGGCATGCGGGTAGTTGGCGGCAAGACCGGAGCCGATGGGCGCCTATTTGCCTACATTGTTTGGACAGTCCCCGGAGGTGCGGCCGAGAAAAATGGCTTGCAGCAAGGTGACAAGGTAAATTTGAACATACTAGAAAAATATACTACAAATTATATGAAAGAATGGTATAGTTTATTTATGATTTAAGGCAGACAGAAACCACATCCTTAAAAATTAAAAAAAAAATTCAATAGAAATGCTCAGTTGATTTCATAAAGTTCATAAAATCAACTAAGAAAATATAATAACAAAACTCATAAATATTTCAAATTAAATTCACTTTTTGTTTGTTGAAAAATATAAAAATAAAACAACCATTTTCATGTTCATAAAATTAACTAAAGAATTTGCTAGCAAAATAATTTAACAAAAATAAAATAAAAATTCTTGAAATATGTAATAAAATTTTACCAAAAAAAATCCTTAAAATTCAACAAGAATTTCCTTTAAAATTATCAAAAAATATTTTCAATTTAGTTAGAAATTTAATTTAATTCTGCCAAAATATTTCGAGTTGAATAATCCTTTTTTGAATTTCAAGATTCTCGAGTGGAACGGCATGTCCCTGATTGATCGCAGCTTTGAAGAGGTCTGCTCCATAATGGATCGAACCGGTGATATTGTGGAGCTTCTAGTAGAGCATGCCACCGATTTTCGTATGTGTGATCTATTCGATGAAAATCTACCGCCCGGCAATGCCGGTGGCCAGAGCGGTCCACGACGTTCTGGTGATGGACCCGTGGGTCTCGGTCTCATAGCGGGTAAGTCCAAGTCCAAGTTCATTTTTCTTTACACTTTGGAATCTATTTATCTTTAACTTCCACCCATCCCATGTTTGGTCTGCACTTTCCTTCAGGTGTAAATAATTTTCCTTACCTTTTCCGATACAAAAGAAATATATATATATAAAAAGAAACATTTAAATATTTTATCTATAATATTTTCTGTATTGTACTTACCTACAGCTAACATATTTACATAATTTTTGCATTTGTTGTTCTCGTTTTTTGCTCTTTCTTTTCGAAACATATTGTATTGACTAACAAAAAAAAATCGAAAAAAAATAAACAAACCACTACCAAAACACTACAAATTTTTTTGATAATAAATCAAGCAGAACCCGAAACCACAACAGACAAATCACCAGCATCGCCAACTAGACGGAAATTACCAAAAACTCCGGTATAAAATGATTTCGTTTTACTCATTTGTTAAAGCAAAACAAAAACAAAAAAAAAAAAACAGCTAACCAAATCGAAGCTTGATAAAAAATTTAAAAAACAAAGGTTGAAACAGTCAAGAGGTTGCAAAAAAAAAATATCTAAGCCTAAATTCTAAAAACAAAAAATATATATAATATTCTAAAAATAAAAAATAAAAACAGGACTTTTTTAAAAAACACAAAAAAATAAGCAAACTAAACATAAATAATCTTTTGGCTATGTTAAAACTAAAAAAAAAAAACTGCAGCAGCTTTTCAGCAAATTTTTGCACACAAAATTTTCAGCTTTTTTCTTTTATAGAAATTAAAAAAAAACTCACTTAAATAAATGAAAAGAAATTTTCATGCTATGAAAACTCACCAACTAAAAATTTTCTTTAATTTTCTCATTCAATTCCTGCTTCAGTTCAATTCCGAATTTCGTTTATTTTTCGTAGTAGTTGTTGAAATATTAGGAAAGACAAAAAAATATATATTCATTTCGATTTTCTTAATATATATATTTTTTTTAATTTTTTATCTAACAATTTCATGACTTTCATTTGATATACTACAAATTTATTAACCATAAAAAATGGCTAAATGTGTTCTATTTGCTAATTTCTTACACAAAATTAAAACAATTTACTATTGGTTTTATTATTTTCGGTGTCTGTAGTATTTAGAGATTTCGAACCAAACAAAAACCAAAAACATAAATTTTAAAATTCAATATTTACTCACAGATATACTTACTTATATATAAATGTTTAAAATAAGATTTAGAGACAACAACAAAAAAAAAAATAAGCTTAGACAGCGAAAAAGTGTGGACTTATTTCGATCAAAAAAAAAAAAAAATACAAGAAAAATCGCAGATATGCTCAACTTAATGAATATATATAAATAATTAGAATATATTTAGAGATAAATACTTTCCATTTTCAAGTTTCATTTGATTGACTTTTCCATCTTAGTTGAAACTTTTTCTTGGGTAATCAAATTACCCGAAAGAGAAACGAGAAAAGAAACACAGTAAGAACAAAGCACCAAATCCATAGAGTTGTAAGCTGAAAAGAAAAATGAAAAACTAATATTAAATTAAACAATATTGAAATATGAAATGCCGCCAATGCCAAGGAATTTTCTTGGTCAGGTTTTTTTTAAATAAGTAGTCAATGCAGCAAATAGCTTAACTGTGGGTATCTTTTTGGCTAATCAAAAAAAAAAAAAAAAAAAACGAATTTTAGAATCGCTCCCTACTCACACAGTATGAATCCTAGAAATCTTAGGTTAGTTTGGACCCCAAGAAAAATAAACAAATATTTGCTATGAAGGACAAAAGCTTTAAGCTACTCGACTACAGCCCAGTTCAGTCGTTTAAGGTCACACACACAGTCAGGGGCAAACACACAAAACTGTCGAGTTTAACTCGACACAACCACAATCCGAAAAAAAATAATATTCAAATCAATCAAATATTCGATCCAAAACCAAAATAAAAAGGAAACCTTTATAAATGTTAAACTAGTGAAATTTGTAGTAAAAACAGTTGAACTTGATGTGTTTTAAATGTTATTAAATGTATAAAAAAAAAATATATATATAATAATAATAACCAAAAATAGTGAAAAGATTATCAAAATAAAAATAATTATGTAGTTTGTTGTTAAAATGTTTAAATGTTTATAAGAAAACAAAAAATAATAAAACAAAGTTCCAAGAAATCAAAAAGTCAACCTAAAACTTTTACACTTCTGAAAAGAAAAGTTTGTCTACTCAAATCACTAAGTATTTATGTATGTATACACCCTCAACACACACACAGACACACACTTACCCACTAAACTAAAAATTATTAATAATTAGTAAATTATTTATATTATGTGTATATTTATTGTGCTTCTTATATGTTTATAAAAAAAAAAAACAAAGCTCGGCAAACTTAAACATTTCTAAAAAAAAACAAAAAAAAAACAAAGAACATTACCAAGCCCACCTAATTACTAATTGAAAGAAAAGACACACAATAACAAAGTGCTAAATAAATGAGAATCATTTTTGAACTTAACTAAAAAATAAAAAAAAAACAAAAATCTTTTAAAATCTATCCATGAAATCCTAAGCTAAAAAAAAAAATCCTTAAACATTTTTAGCGCTTAGCTATGTAACTCCTGTCAGATGGGTGATAACATTTTATTCTTGATTTAAAAAGATAATTGAAACTAGTTAAAATATACAAGAACATAAATATTTATTGTATTGATGAACCTATACAATTCAGAACATACACTCAATACTATGTAAAAAAATTATATAAAAAAATAAATCAACAAATAAAATGAGAAATTCGAAAACTGATGACTGTAACATTTGTAGTGCAAGTTGTTGCAAAGTTTTTTTAACAAAAGAAAAAATTAAATTATGAAAAAAAAATATACGGCATAAAGAGACCCAAAAATGTCGAAGGATCCAAAGGGTCGAAATGGTTGAGAAAGCATGTAAATTGGTTGATTTAATTAAAAGAGAAAAACTAAATCATCTGATAACTAAATACATATTGAGTAAATAAAACGTTTATCTATATACCTTTACAATTCTACGCTATATACAAAACAAAAAACTATATATACATATATCTATATACACCCAAAAGGAAAAAAAAAAATTAAAAATTAAAATCGGAAATACGAAAAACGAAACTTTAGTTTTTAGTAATAATTTAAATTGTAAAATTGATATAAAAACAAGAAGATTATTTAAGTATACCACATATTCCAATGTGTGCTAAGAAATTCTATCTACCAGCGAAAAAAGAAAAGTGAAAAATAAAGTCTCTCTATTTAACTGCAAAACAAAACCGAAAAATGACTCAAGATATTTCGAAGGAAAATATTTTCGTCGACCAGGACCCTGCTCAGCTCAGCTCTTTCTCTCTGTCTATGTGCTCTTCACTCTCTCTCTATCTGTCTCTTTCTTTCTTCCTCTATTTGTCTCTCTCTCTCTCTTGTCAAGAGCCAGCACCGTACGCACCAAGCCAACCAGCCACAACAATAGGCTAAGCAAAAATGGTAAATGAAACAATATACTCAACTCTCAACAACAATAGAAACTACTCGCAACACCCTGTAAAATAACCATCCTACATCTTATAAATATGTCGAAAATATATACTCCTAATAAAGTCCAATAAAACTCAAGTTTCTTGTAAAAATGTACAGTTCTTAGCACAAAACCTTTTCCAAAACAAAAAAAATTATATAATCCCGCCTGTAAAACTCCGAAAAAAATAAGAAAGCTAAAATTAATTAATTAGTGTAACATAGAAAGGTTTATAATTAAAATCCCTCGAAATAATAATATATTGTAAAAAAAAAACTATACTTTATTTTTTCTTGATTTGATTACTTGAAAAGTGAAGCTTTTTTCGAAAAATTCATACCCCGAGAGGCTTGTCTGAAATCCTAAAGATAAAATGTTTTTCTGGGTAAATTTAAAATAATTAAAGCCCTTAAGATTCTCGGGGAATATTTAAAGATTAATTTATTAAAATAATTAAAAAAAAAATTGTCTTGATTATTTTAAAGAAAACAAGCTGATTCGAAAAAAGTATTTCATCTTCGGTCTTGCCGAAGTTTATCTTTATGTTTTCCCAATTCGTTCTTCTATACTTTCCATTATGATTTTCTTCTTTTCATTTCTTTCTTTAATTTTTTTTTTTTCAAAGCTTCTATGCCATCATCTTTTGTAAACAATTTCCATAGATTTTCGCATAATTTCCATTTGGTTTGGTCTACTTTTTCGTTTTGCTACTTTTTTGTGGATTTGTTTACTCTCTTTGATTTGCATAATTCCAAAGCCCACTTTCGATATTTATTTGCCTAGACTATATTGCCTCGAGCTAGTGTTGTGTCTTTCATCCTTTTTTCTATCAAACTTGTTCTGTTCTGTCGTCTCTCGCTGACTGTCTCCGTTTCTCTCTGTAGTCCCTCCACACACTGCCAACTCTACCAAAACATTACAAAAAAAATTTACAAAAACAAAATCAATTTTACTTTATTTGATTTACTTGTTGTCCTTTTGTAAATAAGTAAAAAAAAAAATTGTAATATACGAAATGTCCTTACTTCCTTCCTCCATAAAAATCTTATTTAATTGCTAGCTTTATTCCGTCCTCTTAGGCTTAACAAAGAACATCGACATTATGGCTAATAAAAGCAAACACACAAATCAACTTAATAGCTAAAAATTGCTTTCCATAAATAATCAAAATTATTCATAATATGCGAATTTGCCAAAATCATAACCTAGCCAGCTCAACCCAACTTAGAATGAATGCGTTGAACAAAAAACAAATTAGATAAAAAGGGCAAACGAATCCATCAATTCTTTGGCAATTGCCCCCAAGAAATACAGAATACAGAATTTTTCTCTAACAGAACAAAGAAGACAAAATACACCATCATAAAAACAAATTTTTTTTTCTTTAAATTCAATTTTGTTTTTTTTTTTTTTATTATTTATTTAAAGTATTTTGGGTTGATTAAAATTTATTTTTTGTAGATTTTTTTCCTTCTCTCAAGCTTTCTCTCTCTCTCTCTCTCTCTGTCTCTCTTAAGATTTAGTTGAGTTTAATGCATTTTGCTTGATTTGCATATAAATAATTAAACGCCAAGCCTAAAAAAAATTTTATTTCCTAGCATCTAGAGTGAATCTTTAACTATAAATCGAATAGCATTTCCTTACCAATTAAAAAAAAAAAAAACTTGCAACAAAAATTAATTAACTCTAAATATATATATATTTATATAAATACTAACTTATTACAAATATCAAAAATGCAAATTGTACAATCAGCTCAATTTTAAATTCTGTACAGAAAAAAAAAACAAAAACCGCTTGAAAAAAAAAAAATCAAAATCATTAAAAGCAAACAAAACTTATGTAACCCCAGCTGGCACGAGTTATGGCTATGAAGAAGAAAATTATACAAAATAATAATAATATTTTTGAATAGAACAAGAAGAAGATTGAGATGAAGAAACTCAAAACAAACAACATAAATGAAAAGAACCCCAAATGGATACACAACAAAATAAGAAAGCAAATACGAAAACATCAAGATGTAAAATTAAATACACACTAAGAAATATGAAATGGGTAAACATATCAACGGGCTGATGGCCAATTGAATGACTTGATGAGACTGCTAAAACTTTGAATTGAGTTTGTTGTTGATGTTTCGCTTGACAACTCGTTTGATTGGATTTGTAGAGAAAGAATATTAAGAGATTTCCTTTTTTTTTGTTTTGGCAAATACTTTTTCCGAGATAAAATGATTCCGTCGCTTTGATAAGTTTGGGGTTAAGATTATTTAGAAAGGAAAACTTTATTTCAAGTGTTAAAGAAATTAATTTATTTGTCTTTCATTGGATTAACAAGTTGAAATTTAAATTGGCTTATGGCCAAGCCAGATTGGGAGCTGTCATAAAGCTATCCAATTTTGAGTTCTTTGAAATGTGAATTGAGCTCTTTATTTCAAATAGATTATACCAAAAGCATCAGTTCCAGAATGCATTCCTTCTACAGGCATTTTAAGCCTTGAAATTCAGACATTTGTTTAACAAGTATTAAATGGACTCAATAATCTGATTGACTTATCATTAAAAAAATGAAATTTATTCAATTAAAAAAATCATATTTATGAATTAAATAAATACGAAATCATTTGGATCTGAAAAAGTATTTAGTTTTTTTGTAGAGTTCCAGATAGATATAGCTTTTCCTTTATAATTAATTCAACGAGTGAAAAATATCAGCAAATTCAGCTGCAAGCTAAAACCAAAACAAAATGAATAAAAAAGCGCCAGCGAATGAAATAAAAATTTATTAAATAATTACTAAAACAAAAAAGAAGAAGAAGAGAATAATGTAAATTTTAAAGAAAAAGTTCATAGAGTTATTTAAAAATAGTTTTTATTACTGTTATTGTGCTATTGTTCTTGTTGTCGTTGTTGTTATTGTTGGCTTTGTTGTCAAGTGTGCTCGTGTGTGTCCTAGATGAGCATGTTACGTATACGCCCCGTAGTCTTTATTTATATACAAAAGAACATAAAACACTTTTTAAATAGGCACATAATTTTTCACTTTAATGATTTGGTTTTTATATAGATCTAGGTGTGCGTGTATATGTATGTGTATGTGTATGTATATGTGCAACCACAATTGCTGTCATTTACATTTACATTTTGGTACTTATTATTCATACGCACCGTAACCATAATAGCAAACTATATATATAAATATATTTTCACTGTTTTTTTTTTTTATATTTCTTCACCCTCTTCTTGGTTTTTAGTTGGAAGCCAAGACACGCAACCACTTCAACTCGTAGCCCGTAAATCCAGAACAAAACCACAAAACTTTATTTGACTACCAATGAATTCCTTGCCTTGCGGTTGCGTTTCACACACACACACACCAACACACCAACACACACTCACATGGACAGGTGTCAAGTTGGCGTGCAAGTTTTTCATTAAGCCCAATGGCACCACCCACCGCAGCCAAGCAGTTCATGTCAACCTGTGCCGCCCCTCGTTTCCGTTATCGCATTGTCGGCAACAGTTGACTTTTGCCTTTTGTCTTTTGGGCCGCCTTCGTTCAATACGTGAGCGAGTGGCAGCAACAGGTGCTGTCGCCTTTAATTGACAGCTCGCAGGCATGAAATGTTTGAAATGTTGAAAATTAGAAAACTTTTAACAACAATTCACCAGACCCCTAACTGGCTGACAGCCTCACTCATAAACCCAATGGATGCCTTTGCCAATTCCCTTCATTCACTCCCAAATCAGACCTCACCAACAGAGTCTGTCATAGTCTGTCTATTTTTTGTCTTCTTTTTTTTTTTTTTGTTGGTTAAAAAGTTTACACTTGAAAATTTTTATCGCTGTCAAACAAAACTGATAAGCCTCAATAATTCCCAAAGCTGAGTGCGCATTTCTCTCTTACCTGACCATCGAAAAATACTCGTTTGGCCGCTTATAAAGTCACAACACGAATTCGATTTTCATGTAAGAACTGAAAATATGTTTCATGAGAAACGTGGCAATCCACACACACACATACACATGTGGTGTATGTAATAAATTTTCTTGCCATAAAAGTAAAAAATTTCAAGACTAACATTTATTTTCTCCAAACAACTTCGTGTCTCATCTTTTTTTTTTGCGTGTACAATTTCCGTTATTGCAATATGGCGACTTCCGTTGCATAAAAAAGAAACACACACATTCGCACACAGAGAGACAGACATGAATTCCCTGACTCAATTGTATGTCAAAGCAAACAGTCAGTCACTCTCTCTCTCTGTCTTCCCTATTGGACACAATGTACACGCCATGAATATGTTATGAATTTGCAAAATAGTCCAACGTACCAGAATAAACACAACAATACCGAATGAATCCACAATACAGTGTAAAAAAGGACCCTGAAGCGCAACAGCTACCCAGTGGCAATGACTTCCGTTCCAGCACAAAAACACAGCAACCGATATAGAAAACCAAATGACACGAGCCTGGCCATGTGGGCCAGCGTAACCAACCAGCCCCCACCTCGCCCTCCCTGACTGGGAGAAAAGTCTGCCTGTTGCGGTGGCTTAGCCACAACAGATTGCATTTGTGGTCATGGTCATCCGGAATTCACCAACACTGCTCACCCCCACTCAACCCCCTTTGTCATCCACTCTTTTATATGTTCTGCATAATTTTCGCTTATTTAAGCATTTAATGTGTATGCCATGTAATCTGCGTGTGTGTGTGTGTCTCGATGTTGTTGTTCTTGTTTTTTTTTTTTTTAACTATTTTGCATGGCTTTTTGTTAGGGCCTTTAAAAGCCATTTATTTCATGTCTGATTAGTTTTTATTTATGATTTTAATTGATTTAATTTCATTTAATTTTCATGTTAAGTTTACTGTTTATTTACACCAATATACACACACACAAACTCACATACACACAAGCCAATTACACAATTCACACCCACACACTAACCAAAAAAAAAAAAAAAACAATAGAATTGAATTTTGTTAATTGTAAATAGGCGAGGACGACATAACAGTGGCCGAAAAATGTAATCATAATTAGCGGGCAATAGGCTCCATAGAAATTGTTTTTGTACAGCCACGAAAAAAAAAAACAAAACAAAAAAAAAATTAAAATGGCTTTTAAAATATCACAAAAATGTATTTCGTGTTTTGATAAAAATTATTAATATAAATTTCACACTCACCTGCAGGAGCAAATTGCCCGGGAGAAATTGGTCAGCGGACGTGTACAGATTCAGGTTTGGTATCATGCCGAGCGTAATGAATTGGTGGTCTCTCTAATGGCAGCCGACGATTTGGCCTTGAGAGATGAGGCCTATGGTCATGGCAATATGCCAGAGGCATATGCCAAAGTTCGCATCCTGCCCAAATGGTGAGTTTTGTTCAAATTGTTACCTTTCCGCTTTTTCGAAAAATTCTATTCAATATCCGAACAGCGGCGATGGGACGGTACAGCAGACGGAGGTCAGTCGACCCACACAGAATCCAATTTGGAATGCCACACTGACCTTTGCCCATGTCAAGGCCGATAGTCTGATGGATCGGTATATAGATATACAGCTGTGGGATCTGGTGCCACACACCGAATCGATTTTCCTAGGCGAATGTAATATTGAGTTGCAACAGGCCTTTCTGGATGATCAGGCCATTTGGTGTCGTCTGGAGGACCCCAAGGGCTTGCGTGGCATTAGCATAAGCAAGTCACCGAGTGTGTCGCCAAGGGGCTCGATAGCTGCGGGTGCGGGAGCCCCCTGTGGGGATGTGAGTCGCTTGCTGCGTCGGGACTATAATATGCAACGTTCCATTTCGGATGATGTGGACTCGATTGGCGATGGGGCCTCGTTGCTGCATCCTGATCATGCCTGGATAGCTGGCTCGAGGCGTGGGTCTTCGCAGTCCGAGACCATGGAAGTGGAGGTCTATCAGCTGGGCAAGGACTTCTCGCGCTCATTGCCGGGTTCGCGTCGTTCGAGTTTTCAGGATGCCGAGAAGAATCGGCTGGAGGAAGATGCCATGGCCACGCCACCCACATCCTATCTTGTGGGCCGGCGTCGTTCCTCGGTGGCACGACGCGATCCGGATGAGATCTTGAAATCCTTAAAGGCTGTACGCGGCGAACTGGGACGCACCATGAGTCTGGGCACAGAACATCATCAGCGCATGGGCTCCAGACGTAAGTACAGAGAATTCATTTCCCATCCATACCCAATCCAATTTACCAATTAGACAAGTAAATGAAAAGAAGAATACGCTTGCTTGCAGCGGGTTGTGGGTAACGGTAATTGGGGGCTTTGGGTGTTTGGGTCTTTGCTATTGGTATGCCTGTTGTGTACTTGCTATAATTTTTTGCTATATTCCACTAGTATAAATAAAACTTTGCATACCGAAACTAGCAACATGCATTCTAGCAACTTAACTGTACCTAACCTTTTCACAGTATGTCTGTCTTCCTTACACAATTCTAAATAAAATACAGCAAGCAACTTCAGACTGTACTTCAAACTTTCCCTCTTTCTCCCTCTCTCTGTAACACTTACTATCTCACTTTGGCTTTGCTGCTAGATGTGTCTCTCTCTCTCTTACTCTCACACACTCTCTTGCTATTTAGCTTAATTAATCTATCTCTCCTGTCTCCTTCTAAGTGTCAACAAATGACAGCTCTCTCTCTAAATCTCACAAATACACACTGTCCCTCTTTTTCTATTTTTCTCCGTTTCTTAATCTCACACCCTATCTTTTTTAAAAAATATCTTTTCTTTTGCTCTCCCAACACAATTAGCCACAATTTTGGTGTCGCAATATCAAAGCTTCGATACACCTTACACAAACTGGACAAACACTAAATGAAACTAAATTCAATTTAAAAAACAAAAAAATTTAATCACATTTTTAAAATCACCAAGAAAAAAACTCAACCAAAAGAAGAATGCAGCACTCAAAACCACAGAATCTTATAAAGCAAAACTTAAACAAACCACAAAGAAACCAAAAAGAAATTAATTTTTATGCACATAAAAAAAGAACACAAATTTTGTCTAAATGGAAAGCTATTTCAAATTTTTATTTGCACCGCAACAATTAATAAAATAAAAAAAATTATAACAAAAAGAAACCAGACAAACTCTTTGTAAATAGCAAACAGAAATATTTTCGAGAGAGCACACCACAAAATTCATCACCACCACCACAACAACAACAACAATAGAAACCACTACAAATTGAGCTCAAGAAATGGTTAAAAAAAAAAATTACAAAAACTACACAAAAAAAAATAGCAAACTTAAAAAAAAAACAAACAAAAATTTACTGGTAAGAATGCAAAATGAAAAAATTTCTGTGTTTTCAACTTTCTTCTTCTTTTTTTTGTGTTGAATGCCTCAAAATTTAATTTCTGCATGTCTGGAGTGACTTTAAGAGTGTCTTTATATTTTACTTGTTTAGCTGCATGTCACTTAATTAGCCTCACTTGCCATTAAAGCCAGAAACACCTTTGAGGCTCTTTCTTTTCTAAAGAGCTGGAAAAGCAAAGGTTGGGGGACTTTTCGGGCTGCTTATCGCGGGGAAGTCGGCCTCATTTTGCATTTAATATAAGACACGCTTAAGCTGTCATACCCACGAGCCGCTTAACTGCGCAGTTGTCAAAATCTTATTAACCAACAAACTCACACACACACACACATACACATACAGACTCATATTGGGACATCATAATCCAGTCTCTGTTCTGGGCACACATACTCGCACAAAAAGTCAACAGACTTCACAGGTTTTCTTCTATTTTTGTTGTTGTCTTTTTTTTTTTTTTTTTGCTTGGCTCCCCCAAGACATGGCCAAAGTCTCTGACTGAGCTTATTTAAGCTTATTGATGCCATTTGCACAAAGCAACAGATTCACCCAGCCAGTCAACCACACACCAGACACGCTTTCAAAGCTTCGAAAATATAAAAATATATAAGAAAAATAAGAAGAAGCCGAATAAGACGAAGAAGCAGCACAACAATAAATATTTTTCTTTTTTGAAATTCAAAAAAAAAAAAATAAAAAAAGGAAAAACCCTTTTTTGGCACGCCTTATTACCCCGAGCAACTTTTACCTGTCAAAACCAGGGAACGCCGGTAAATAAGTCAAGCTTGAAATTAAGTTTGAAAAATATAAAAAAAACTTCAGCGAAAGCCTTTTTCTTATCATATATGAAAAACAAATAAAGTCAAATTTTCATGAGCCACAAACAAGCCGTTAAATTTTGGAATTTTTTTCATGGATTTGAGAAATTCTTCCTTGTGTCTTATCAAATAGATAGCATGCGGCAAGTGCAGACAAATCTTTCTAGTGGCAAACAAATCGACAGCATCTTTATCATGCTCAACATCATCATCCTCATCATCATTATCCTTATCATTATTATTTTCTTTTTCCTTTTATTCCTGAAGCAAACAACAAAAATCTGTGACAAAAACTTTACTCTCCGGGGAAGAGGACTCGGCGTTATCCTTATTCTTTCTCTCTCTCTCTCTTCCTCTTCTTATTATGCTTGCTCAGCAAGTTTCGTCTTTCGTTTTTGGGCTTTCAGATTTTCTTTCTTTGGCCATATTCAATATGTTTGGAATATGTTTTTTTTTTTCGTTTCGCTTTGCAGTTATTATTAAGCCGCTTAGCAGTGGCTGCCTCCAACTTTATTTTACTTTCTGGCTCTTTGAGTGTCTGGCTGATTCGGTTGGCTCCTCTCTCTCTCTCTCTGCTTTCTGCTATTGAGTTTTATTTTCGTTTCGTTTTGGCCATGTCCTTGTAATTTTTTGGTCGTTTTTTGCCTTTTACGCACGTTCATATCCGGCCCAAGTCGTTTTTACGGCTCATACACACACACACACATACACAGATACATGCAAAAAAAAAAGTTTATTTGACGTTTATTTCCTTGCGCTTACAACTTTTTGCTCCTGCCACCAAGAAAAGAAAAAAAAAAAAAGAAAAATATTTGAACTTTGCCATAATCCTTTTTCATTTAGAGCCGCCATCATCGCAAGTTCTATTGATTGAATGATTGATTGGCGTATTGATAATTTAACTGACTGTATAAATTTGAGGGTCTTTCTGCCTGCATATATGTGTATATGAGTGCCTATGTGTGTGTGTGTTTGTTTACGCCAGGAGCACTCAGGCTGGCTTCCTCACTCATCACATTTTGGCAAACTTTTAATGAAGCGTTCACTGCCAAATAATTACGCACATCACGTATACGCCCTGGCATAAAATCGCTAACATATTTTCGTGTACATTATTTTATGAATTTGTAGAAAACACTCATAACACGATGCAAACAAAAAACGACAAGTCCTTAAAATTTGAATTTAATTAAAACCAATGCAATTCCTTAAATTATTGGACTATTCAGGTAACAGGGGAAGACTGGTAAACTCAGCTCTTCAAATTCAGCTCTTCTCACGGACCCTTTCCCATATCTCAACCCTTGAAACATATTCATCTTCTTTATAAAAGCAAATATTTTCATGGTCATATTTGAATATATTATAAACAATGAAGACCAAATTAAACAAGCTTTTAAGAAATTAGTTGAGTTTATTTATACAATCCATTTTTTAGGCACTTTACAAATCCAAGGGCGGCAGTCGTAGCAGAAGAATTAAATTAGCTAAAGTAAAACCAAATCAATATCACCAAGAGTCATATGAGTATATCCTTTCTCAATCACTCACCCCCCATAAATAGCACAAATGTATTGAAGGATAAAGTACACATTGTATGCAAAGTGAGTCCCATGTAGATCGAGGCGAATATTACGGCCATTCGACTGGTTGCCGCAGTTAAGGCAATTGCTTTGCTTCTGTTTTTGGAAAAATTCTCTTTGACTTGGGAAGGAAATAATTATATAGATTATAGGTTCACCTGAGATTTGTGGGTACCAGGTCAATTACAATTGTCTGCATCAATGATACATTTGTCAGGGGCGGGGTGACGAAAAATATATAAGAAACCACAACAGCGATTTTATTTGTTTGGAAATTCAAATTAATACCGCTTATGATGGAGACAACGGAAAAAATGATCAAAACTGTTTTCCGTTTTAAGCACAACAAAAGCAGGCAAATTAGGAAATAGGAGAAACAGACAACACCCCCAAATACCATGACATCTCTGTACTGTTCGGTCTCTATCTGAGGAATAAACTCTTAATCTTAAATAAGGAAATAAGGAAAAAACTCTGCATTACCGCTTTGGTCAATGAGCAGTTTTCCTTACGCTCGCTATGACGGTCCATCATATCACAGAGTCGCAGTGACTCGTGAATATCATTCGAAATCCTTCGGATGTGAGTAAACCAGACAGCCATGCCGGTTCCACTGTAAATAACACAAAATAAGATCTAGAGGATGACATTAAATTCCAGATTAAGACTTGCCAGCAAAACATAAGGAAAATTATACTGTTAGTTAGGACAATGGATCTAAAATATACTCTCTGAAATAGCGGCTTGGTCTCAATGATTACACGGCTCAGAAATCTATCGAGACAAAGATACTAAAACTCAAATGTGAATTGTCCTCAAAATATTAGTGAGCCTCTTACCCCCTTTCTGCAAACACAGAAGCAGTACGAAGGTTTTTCTGTGTGATTTCGAATATGCCCTCATCGCTGAGGTTCCTATGCTTTCCTTTCTTCGACTTGTAGAAACGATTTAACGACTCATATGCCATGATTGGTAAATTCACAGACAAATAAAACTTTGCACTTTCCGGCAAGAAAATGAATATCGAAAGGGCCAGAATACCTACCAATTGATTAATGAAAAATATGCCACGCCACGAACGTAAAATATACTCCTCTGAGATATCTATCGAATAAGGAAGATACGGTACAAAAGAACACAAACCTGAAAGCACCAATTTACAAATCAATCAAAGAAAATTGAAGAAGATATCCTTAATTACCTGCAATATAGATCATGCAAAGGCCCATCATATAACTGGTTATGTTCACTATAATGGGTCGCAACGAAATCTTTATACTCTCAGTCAGATAGGTCATAACGGTGACTTGGGGACCCGACATACTGCAAGATCAGCTACAGGCTAATTACATAAACTATTCAGTCTTAAAGAGATTACATTCAAAACTCACACCACGCCCATCAGTAGACGGCACACCACCATGGCCCAAAAGTTCGTCATCAAGGCTGTAACCATTGCCAGCCCTATGGCCAGAGGAAGAGTTCGAATGAGTAAATATCGACGTCCATGCAAATCAGATACATAGCCCATAATGAAGCAGGCGAGTATCTGGCCCAAATAGACTGCACTAAATAAGAGGCTGAGTTTCCTTGGATCGATTTGCAGTTCCTTTTCGGCAGCTACCAAAATCACACTATAACCAAAAATTTCGCTGGTTCCATAAAATATCGATAGGCCACTGGCACAAACAACAGCAAAATGCAAACGACTGAAGCCTGTTTGAAAAATTGAAAGAAAATCGAAAGTCCAATTGACATCTATTTGACGACTTACCTATAAGTTGTAAGACGTTATCAATATCGGTAACAGACATGATAAGGTTATAAAACAAAAAATGAATAATTTTTATTTTCATATTTTTAAAATAACAAAAAAACAAAGCAGATTAAACGAATGCTCCTTGATTTAGATTTCCAAGTTCCAATCGAGTAACTCAAGGAGTACGTCTTCAACGATGAGGAACCGGAATTTTGAAAGACAGTATGACACTAACTGAAAAGAAAATCAAGAAACTACTAAAAATAAAATTTTAATATAAAAACTTACTTAGCATTGACACCACAAACGTATTAAGTGTGAACATGCAATACACATTCAGAGTATATCCCACAAAAGTGGTAGCAAGCAAGACAGCCAACCGACCACAGATAAGAGTAAGTGATACAGCTTTGCCCCTGTAAAATAAAGTTTAGCCATGCTAAGAAAAAAAAAGAAACAACGGATATCTAAGATTATGATTAACCTCATGTGAGTTGGAAATATCTCAATCACCACAGTCATAACCAAAACTATGCCCGTCATCGGGGGTATGACGAACAGAATGTAGCAGACCACTATTAGGGTGCTATTCGTTAGAAAGTTCAAATTAATTCCGCAAATCGTTGAAATTAGACTATATCCTATAATAATAATTCTACGTCTAATGCAAACGAAAAAACAGCACATCAACAAATAAGATATTATAACTGCCACGCCCATATACATTGGATCCACATATTCGTGCAGTATTTTATGATGTGTATCCTTAATATTCTTAAAAATAAAAATTATTGAAAATCCGAAAGCTATGTAAAGTCTTTGAATAAGAAATGTTTCCATACCGTCATTGAAGCATTAGTTTCCTTAGTTTCCATCATATCGCATAATATGTGAGGCTCATCAAATTGATTTACCAAATGGCGTACTTGTGGGAACCACATAATTAAGCCGTTACCACTAAAAATCAAATAGGATATAAATTATATACAAAATAGTCCAGGAATTATCAGCTTACCAAGCGAAGAAAATGAAAAAAATGCAGGCGTAAGTAATCACAGGAAATAAATGGGGAGGCAAGAAAAGTGGTTTCGTTTCATTCCAGAAATTTCTCAAAAACCTAGAAATAATAATCATTCCTTTTGTCCAGATCCCTTGCCACTGACTTACCCTACTTTCTTGATCGGTTTCGCGGATGAACGTCTGTGTGGCTGTGTTATCGCGGCTATTCCCAGATCCGTCAAGTTCTTGTCTTTACCATGATTTCTTTTATAAATATTATTGAGAACTTCGAAAGCCTTATCAGGCCTATCAATAGCTATATAGAACTTTGCGCTCTCAGGTAGCAGATAATACAGAATAAATACCGCCAGACCAGGAATTTGATTAATTATCATTACCAAACGCCACATTTTTAGAGCATAACTATCTGATATATCTATGCTATATTTCAAGGGTAAGAGCTGCCAGGAAATTGCTTTAACAAGTTCCTAGATTTAGCATAAAAATAACAGAAACTTTTTAAGTTTTCACTCTTACCTGGTACATAGATCAAACTCAAGCCGAAGCCAAGGCAGACCATATTAACTAGATAAGGACGATGGGAAATTTTCGTAAATTCTGTAAAGTATGTTAAAACCAAAGCAAACGGCCCTGCCATACTGTGCAGATATAATAAATCATATTATTATACTTGGCGAATAAAATTTTACTTACAAAATTCCCACCAACACTCGAAATATGAAAAAACTCCAAAATTCGGGCATAAACGCTGAAATAGTCGACGTTATTATGGAGAGTCCAAGGGTGTAGAGTAAAATCTTTCGCCTGCCATAGACATCGGATAAGTGCCCCAAGAGAAAGCTTACTACGATCTGACCAATATACCCGCATGACAATAAAAAACCGCGCTCATGATTGGTTATACCGAGATCATTGTGACCTTCGGCCAAAATTACTCCAAGTCCCATAATTTCAGTGCCCATGTAAAATTGTGCTACGCCTGTGGTGAAAAGAAATATCAAATTACCCCAACCGTAACCTAATTCAAAGGCAAATTATTATATATGGAAAGAGTTAGCTACACTCACAGCCACCTTACCAATTGAGTCTAGCACATCATCAATATTGGCATCCATCATACGACTTTATTTAAGCTATACTAAAATGAATCCATTCTGCGGATATTTCGAGTAAGAAACTGGTCACTAAGAACTTGAAAAAAAAAACAAATTTGTGTTTCGCTTTCTAAGATTTCTTAAATCGTTGACATTAAGCTCAAACCTAGTTTTTGTGCAATTTTTCTAAATTTTTGTTTAGTATATTTTTCTTATTTGGAACACAAAATATTACAAGAGTCCTAATAAGACCTTTTGAGTTCTCCAAGCTCCTGCAGTTCCCACATTTTACCCTTCCGTTCGCCTTAAATATTAAAAAAAAAAATGTATTTTAGAACAAACTTTGAATCTTTATTATTCAGCATCAAACTTTAGTATCAACACACAGCAAACTGCATTTAAGAGAAAGTATCAGAATATATATAATATAAATATCTATAAGTAAATATCTCTCATCTCTCTACTTACCCAGCATGAGCAAAGCGAAAACATTAAATGTTATAATACAAAAATTTTTGAGTGTAAAACCAATAACCAAAACGAAAACAAGAATTCCCAAGCGCCCAGTCAAAACAACTATCGACACAGCTTTAGCCCTGTACAATATAGATTTGAATATTTTAAGTTCTGAAAAACACACAAATTTAAAACAAACCTTAAATACGTGGGAACAGCACCCGACAAAACTGTCACAGCTACTGTCGTAATTGTCCAGGTGGGAACGGTGAACAAGACATAGGATGTTATAATAACAAAACTATCTTCATGAAAGTTTAAATTGAAACCATTTATCGTTGAGATACCAGCAAATATCAGTAAAACAGTCTTCGGATAGAATAAACATAACATAATCGAAATGAGTATATAGAAACCTAAAATAATACCACCAAGTATTACAGTATCCCTGAATATATCCAAACTAATTGAGCACTAGAAAAGAAAAAATTTAAAGTTGCAGCTATCCCAAGACCTTTCGATTACATACCTTGATTGAGTCGGAAGAATTTTGACTGGGGAAGGTATATGTCATCATATCACAAAAGAACATCTTTTCTGGTATCAAATGTGTCACATGCCTTAAATGAGTAAACCAAAGTACTAGACCGCAACCACTAAAAATAAAATATTTAAAATTCAAAAAAGCTTTAATTGAGAAATTTTCAAACCATCCAAACAGAATAAAAGTCAGGGGAATCATCTTGAGCATGCAAATCAAATGGGGCTTTAGAAAAAGAACTTTTGTCTCCTTCCAAAAATGCATGAGCGTTCTGAAAAAGAAAAAACTCAAATCATTCGAACTTTCTTGGATACTTTAATTTGAGACACTCACTGTATATTCCCTAATGTCAACCTTCGGTGCTCTTCATTTAGCTCCTTAATAGAAGTAACCCCAAAGTCCTTTAGACTAGCGTTGTGGCCTTCATTAAACTTCAAACACTTTTCTAGTGACTGGTAGGCCTTTTCCGGCTCACCTACAGACAAATAATACATTGGACTCTCTGGCAGAAAGTAGAACAACGCCAAGGAAATTATGCCTGGTATTCCGCTGAAAATAATGACAACACGCCAGCTTTTCAGCTTGTACGAATCAGAAATGTCGAATGAGTAATCCAAGGGCATTATCAGCAAGCCCAGAGCTTTAATTAATACAATGAAATAATCAAAGGCAAACAAAATTTGAATAACCTTACATGCAACATAAATCATACTCAGGGCAAAGCCATAGCAAACTATATTTGACATTTTCGCACTTATAGAAGAATCTGTGCACTCCACTAGATATGTTAGGACCGCCGAATATGGGCCAGATAAGCTATGACAGAAAAAAAAATGATAAATCAGGAAAATATAGAAAATTAAACTTACAAAACAGCCATGACAAATCGGCATGCTAAAATGCTCCAAAAATTGGGCATAAGCGCAGACAGAAAAGAAGTTGCAAAGGATACTCCGAGGCACAATAATATGATGATCCTGCGGCCATGCAAGTCGGCTTGATAACCCAAATAGGGGCTGCCCAACATCTGTCCAATATAAACCGCACCAAACAATATGCCACGGTCTTCAACACTCATATCCATATCGATGGCAGCCCCAACCAAAGGAACAATGAACCCCGTTATTTGACTCGCCACAAACATATTCGATAGACCACCGGCGATTACCATCAAAAACTGTATTTTACCGAATCCTGGGAAGACAGAAATTAGAAAGTACAAAAATCGCTGGCCGAATTTGCCTCACCGATTAAATTTAATGCTTCATCAATATCAGTTTCCACCATTTTTGTACAAAAAACAGAAAACTTTATTTCTTAATCTAACATAAAAATCAATGTATTATTTCTTTTCTTTTTTTTTTTAACAACAAATTTATTCCGGGAGTAAAAGTACCAGAATAACGCAAACTTGAAAGACAAGAAAATTAGATAAGTAGTCAATTAAATCAGAAAGCATAGAGTCTTTACTCACCTCCTGTATAGATAACAAAAATATTGATAGCAACAGGACAACAGATCTTCATCACGAACCCCATTAAAACACTCCCCGCAATGGAACCAACCCGAGCAATCGCTCGACACAAGCACATAGATTTCGCTCTGTATAATAAAAAGAAATCATTTTATGATTCAATATGGCAAGGATAAAGGATATATAAGGATAAACCTTAGATTAGTTGGCAAGTAGTCCATCAAAATTGTGCTAGCAAACGAGATCATCACACCGGGCAGCATCATTAGACCCGACAATGATAGCAGTACTCCCCATTTGGAGCGCATAAAGTTGAGCAGAATGCCGGAGATCATGGCACCCGACATAAATATCAATAGAATCTTCTTTCGCTGCATGCACTGACACATGACAGTAGCCGTTGCAAATCCGAAAAGGAATATGCAGGCATAGGTGATGGGATCGTTGAAATTATACTGAGTACTGCAATAGCTGACTATGGTTTCATTTGGATATTTATGCGATTCACCTAGGCTATAGGTGACAGTATCGCATAGAGTTTCGTTGCCCTTGCTAACGCGATTCCTTAACGTGGGAAACCACACGCCCAGACCTACAGAGCTGCAGATAATCTCAAAATAAATATCGGACAATAATGCTGGCGTATTATCGGCGACTTACCAAAAAAACATTCCAAATAGGAGAGCGCAACTCAATAAGAAAATTTTCAAATGGGGTCTGTGAAAGACACGCAGAGAATCCGAAAAAAAGTGTAGAAAAACATTTTTTTTCTCCGACTGCACTACGGCTTCACGTTGGAGCGTGATATCGAGTTCCTTAATATGTTTACGTTTATTCAGCCAGCACACCCACTCTAAAACTTTCATAGCCTCGTCAAACTTATGCACAGATAAGAGAAACGCCGGCGACTCCGGTAGCAGCCAAATGCCGAAAGAACCAATTACACCCGGCAGCATATAAATGAGCATAAGTATTCTCCAAGTACGAAATACATACGAGTCCGTCACTGTTATGGCAATGTCCAGGGGTATCAGATATTTGGCTAAGAGTGGACAAAATAGCAGGCCAATTCCCACAGTATAGCTGATTATATTCGTCACTTTAGGGCGCCACGACTTAGGACAGAACTCTAGCACATAGGTATACGTAATGCTGGCCGGGCCGGTGAGACTGCAAATTGAAGGAACCTTTTTTTTAGCAGGGTCTAATTGGAAACTCGGATTTCGGTATACCTACAAAAGCCCGCCAATAAAACGCATCATCGCTATCAGGTAGGCATTTGGCATAAATGCGGATAGGCAGGAGGCGATGGAACTGAAAATCGTTGTGATCAAAAGGACTTTCCGCCTGCCTTTTATATCGGTTAAGTAGCCCACATATAAGGAGGATAAAACCATGCCAACCATGCCAGCGGTATTCAAGAGCGTCCGCTCTCTGCTAGTCGTCTGCAAGTCACACCTGGCCACTATAACAATTATGGACATACCAAAAACTTCCGATATACTGGACAGATTGAGAAAAAAGGCGCATATAATCAGACACACATGCGCCAAACCGAAACCTGCGAAACCAAAAACTGAGATCAGAGGAAACACAATCAAAAATTATGTACTACCTATTCCTTTGAGGGCTTCATCCAGATCCATATCCGTTCCTATAACTTTTCACCAGACACTTTACGCAAAGCTCTATCTGAAACATTTTTTCCATCTGATCAAAATCTCACACACACCAATACACACACACCCACAAAATATTCTAGCATGCTTTCAAATTTATATGTAGATTCGTAGATATATTTATATGTAGACTTAATTTGAAACCCATCCTTAGACCATGTAGAGAAGTTAAGCTGAACATTCTTCAGAGTAATTGATCCGGTAACATTTCCTAGGACTTTTCGTGTTGAGTTCAGTTGAATTGAGCATTCAGTTCTTAGTCCTCATTGCCCAGTTCCTTGACCACTAATAGGTTTCCATTCAATCGCCTCATCTAGGTGCCAGTCGTGTTGGCCTGCCGAGTGGACCGAATAGTCGAAAGAGTTCCATTCTGGACCTCAGCCAGCAGCAGCACTTGCAATTACAGCAGCTCCAGCAACTCCAGCAACAGCAGCTGCCCGTGGGCATAGGTACCACAGACACCAGTCCACCGTCCGACGAAGAGGACAAACGCTTCCGACCACGCTGGAAGGGCTCCGGCTCTCAATTGCCGCCCCAGACAGCCAAGCAGGCCCTGTCGCGCCTCAAACAAGCCTCATCCGTCTCAAATGTGGCCCAGGAGAAGAGTCACTCGCAGATGCTCGGAGCCGGCCTCAGCGAGGCGGCCAAGCAGCAAATGCGCAAGGGCAGTATGTGCAACCTGCGTGGCTCCGGTCCAGAGACAATGGCCCAGGTCCAGCAGCGTAAGCACAGCATGTTTCAGCTCAGCACCACAAATCAGGAGCCAGCTCAGCCGCTGCAGCGCAAGGGCAGCATGTATGTGAGCTCCGGCAGTGGTGGAGGCGGCGGAGGTGTCAGTAGCACACCCACAGGCACGCCCACCCGCAAGGGCAGCATCTATCAGCGACCAAGTGAAAGTCCCACGCTGGCCCAGCGCAAACAGAGCGTGGTGCGAAACATGAGCGGCAGCCTGGCCAATGTTTCGGCCATTAGTGGCAGCGAGTCCAGCTATGGCCTGAAGTTGGGTCCATCCCAGATACATCCCAAGGGATATCGTCTGACAACGGCACGTTATGGCGAGCTTAAAATGGGTTTTGTCAAAATCAAGGGCAACGTGGAGGTGGAGGTGAGCAAATACTTTTAATCTTACCAAAGAGTTGTCGTTGCCTAAGGAATCGCTGAACACTCATTTCCGTAGATTTTCAATTAAGTTTTTTTTTCCATCAAAGCTTATTGGGTTTCTTTCTTTTTTTGGACTTTATCTTTTTGCAGTTAATTTGCGCACGCAACATAGTGACCGTGGACTGCGAGACGCCACCGGACACGTACGTCAAGTGTTACATCAAGGATGGAGATCGACTGCGTCACAAGAAGAAGACACGTGTTATCCGTCACTCGGCCGAGCCATTTTACAAGCAAACCATCAAATACCAGGTGAATGAGGGGGTCCAAGACTCGCTACGGGTCTGGGTCTGAGTCGGTGTCTGGGTTTGGGCCTGAGTGAGTCTGCTCATAAAGCGCAAATGGACCGGCAGTTGCCATTTTGATTGTTGTTGTTGTTGTTGTTGTTTGCGTGGGCACTGTCAGTAATGGTGGCAATGATGGCGTTGATGATGGACCCGTCGAGGCTGTTGCGGCTGCTGCAGTCACCGTTATTACCGAGACACACGCCCACCTGACTGCCCCTGCAACGTAATGCGATTAATGGCCATGAAGGCGGCCCTTGTCAATGTGTGGCGTATTTTATTACGCCAGCAAATTGGTGGCCAGAGCCATCTGCCCACGCACACACACACACACACACACACAAACACAGAGAAACACCTACATACTGTGCCACTGGATTGGCTGACTACTCTGCTTTAATTTATTAAATTGAAAAGGCATATTGACAGGTTTTGGAGCAACATGTGGCTCAATTTCGCTGGGAGTTTTGCAACCAAGCTGACTTTGACTTTGATCACACTAATTAGGACCGGTTTACTTTGCATCAATAAAGTTGTTAAGCCTAATTGAAAATCACTTTTCAGAGCGGTGATGTCTTTGGTCGCAATATTGTCATCATGGTCTGGCAACGCTGTGTGGGCTTCGAACACAATCAGGGCCTAGGCGGCACCGAAGTGAATCTGGATAAAGTGAATATAGGACAGCATATCAGCGGCTGGTATCCCCTATTCCCCATGCACAGCTATGGCGGTTCCGATTCCGATAATTCTCCTTGACCGAACACGCTGGCAACTCTGGCAGGACCAACACCAGAAAAAACCACAGCTAAACTAAAGAATACAATAATCATCAATATGAAAACCAAAACACCAAAACCAATATTAAAATATTTAAAAATATTCTATTCGAAATACTTCAAGCTCAATTTGTTAGCAATTAAGAAAACCGAAACCGTTAACCGTTAAAAATAATCAACTTTTTCTCTTACCTAACTAATATTAATTGAAGAAAGGATGAAAGGCTAAAGAAAAGAAAATATATATATATTTATTTAGTGAAAAGGTTAAAAAGAGCTTAGCTTTTGGGCAGAAGCAACTGAATTCTTGGGAATGCGATACAAATGACACCAGCAAAGTTACACAATAAATAGTGAAATAAAAAACAAAAATATATATATTTAATCATATAGAAAAGTACTCACCTAACTAGTAAAAATACGTACAAAAAAAAAAAAAAATAATTAAAAAAAATAAATATATTTTTGTGCTTGTTGTGTTTGTGAAAGTTTAAATGTGTGTTTGATTGTTTGTTTGTAGGGTAAATGAAAGGATATTTGGTAGAGAGTTTATAGAGAAATATTAAATGAGAGAGAGAGAGAGAGGGTTGGCAGATTCTAAGGAATATCAAGGCACAAAACAATAATAAAAAAAAACTCAACGAAACAGCGAAAGATTTGAACGATCGAACAAAAACAAAAAGGCAAATAAAAAAGCAAAGCAAACCGGCAAAGGTTTCCAATTGAACAATTTCTTAAAAAAAATATATCAGATAAACCTAATTAATGTGACAATCTTTATGCACTACAAAAATCTAAAAATTATAATTGTGTAAAAAAATTATAAAGGTGTGAGAAGTGTGTGTGTGTGTGATTAGGACGAATTTACTAAGCAGGTAAACTTTGTGGCTTGATGGAAAATTAAAAAAAAAAAAAATAAAGAATACCCTCAATTTAATCTTTAATCTTCCTTGCTTTGCTAAAAGAAATTATAATCAAGTTCCCCCCAAAATTTATATATCCGATCAAAAATATTTGACTTTTAACTGGACAATCTTGTGACACATTCTTGGCGTTTCAAAAGCTTGTCAAAAAAACAAATTAAGAAAATAATTATAAGCTTAATGGGAATCTTTTTACTATATACAAAAAAAAAAAAAATATATATATATATATATATATATATATATATCTGTGCAGACAAATCGTTTCAGTAAAGTCTTTCGATATCTTCAGGCTTTTGAATATCACTTACTCGGTTCAATGTTAGTTGTTAAATTTTTGACCCAAAGCTTATTCCCAGTTATTGTCAAGGTAGTCAGGGTAAAAAAAAAAAAACAAAATAATAATAATAAAAATAAATAAATGGTGTACTTTTTTCTACACTCTATCTTAATTCTAAACTCTTATAAATTATTTCTTCATATTCTTGGCTGTTGATTATTTTACGAAATAAATAAAAAAAAAATTAATATTTAAATAAAAATTAAATTATTGTTGCAAATGCAAATCTAAAAAATGGTTGTGCTAACTTATTAACTTAACTGTTTTTTTCGGCAAATGCTATCTAGGGTCTTTTCCTAAGCTTAAGTCAAATCAAATCGATATACTCTAGCTAGATCTTAGGTCTCTTAGATCTTTTCTACGTTATGACTTTCTCTAAACTATAAATTCTTCCGAAGTTGATTGTAATTACAATTCGGACACTGTAAAAATAACACCATATCAGCGTAAAGCTTTGATCGCCGAGCACTGAAAATGTCAATTTTTGATAATCGCTTGATAATTGGGATCTTCAGTGCTCCGATTTATTTTTGGGTAGGATTATAAATGATCGGGTTGGCGCTTTAAGTGCAAAACAAAACAAATTGTAGCAAAGCTTAAAATAAATAAAAATATTAAAAATCACTTTGTTAAAATTAAAAACAAAAAGAATTAGTAAAGATGTACTTATATATACAAATGTAAACGGTATAAATAAATATAAATCTAAAAACAAAAATATTTTAAATGTAGCAAAAAGTCAAAAAAATTTCAAAGCTGTTTATTTCTTTTAGAAAGGGCGGGTATAAATGTGTTTGGGAAGAGCCCAAAAACTTCCCAACTAAGGTACAGTCATCGCAATAAATTATTAGTACATGTTCAATATTCTGGGTGTTTTTTTCAGGGCTCTATTTCAATAGTGTCTCAAACTGACCTTTGTCTCCAAGATAACAAGCAAATTGCATCAAAACAAATTTAAGTCAATCAGAAATTAATAGGTATGTTTGAAAGAATTTTTTTAATATTATGTCATCATTTCTATTATTTTTTCATTTATTTCATAAACAATTCCAAAACTTTGGTTGCACTCAGTTATCGGCTTCCAAGTGAACTGCTTTTCTTATATTCCTCTCCATAGTTAGCCAAGACACGCACCATAAAGTGTTGTATGGCAAGCAGCTTTTTGTCGGGTCTGCCTATGGATAAGCTTCAAAATTCATTGCCTACTTTTCGGCGCCACTTTATTTGAACCTAGACAATTTAGTCTAAAAATTTCATTAAGTTTTCTTATATGGACAAGTCCACAATCTGTGGCACAAAATTATCTAAGTGGGATTGCCTTATGTGTTTTCTTTTCGTGAAAATTTGTCAATTCTGTAATTTTGCCTGTATCTGGCCGCCGCGTCGACGCACAAACCACGTGGTGACTAGCTGTCAAAAATTCAGCCCTCGTTTGAGTGCTGAAGCTTAGAACTTTTGTCTGTGTGTGCAACATCTGTCATCGGGTTTAGCTGGTTTCAGAACCTTTTTTGCAAATGATACCTTTGTTTTTGGCAGTAACCCAGCTTTTTTGTAGTAAAGTTTTTACTGTTAGAAGCAATGGATCAACAACAACAAAATCATATCGACTTCAATGCAATGAAGGCAATCGCGGGTGTAAGCTCTTCAGACCTGCGCGTTTCCTTACAAGCCCAATTACTTAATGGTGGGTCAGGTGTAACCCTACCTATCTCCACCACGTGGAATACCACCCCGTTTACTACCTGTAATACTACTTGTACAGTAACATCGGTCACTTCAACTATCTCGTCTCCATTTAATACTATTTCCACACTATGTGGTAAAGTGTGCTCTACAAAAAGCACCACAACCCCAAGCAGTGCAACTATAAGCACTTCATTGATGTCGTCTGCAGCTGGATGGCAGAAAGCTTCCAGCAACCAGAAAAAAGCAATGCCTAAAAAGAGAACAGGTGCTGCTCTTTCACCAAAACTAAGCCATAAGAAGACAGCCCCTCTCCAAGAAGACGATAGCTCTTCAAATCGCTTCCATATTCTGAGCGATGACGATAATATGGAATTGGACAACGTAACCTTCCCTGAACCTCCGACCTCGCAGCCTGCAGACAACCGTGCCGATAAGAAGCGTCCAGGCAACTTAAATTCCAAGAATGCTAATACAGCTGCTTCAGGCACCCCCCCACAAGCTCGCCGATCTCATAAAGTGCCTAGGATTACTGTCCCCGACGTGGCCAACTTTCTGGCATTTTCCAGCGAGCTGGACGCCCTCATAGGGGACTCCTTCACCATCAAAACTCTTAATTCTGGCGACTGTGCTGTTCAGTGCAACACCTCGGATGATTATAGGACTGTGGCCCGCCATTTCCGTGAAAAAGGTATCATTTTTCACCATCATCAACTGCCTGAGGATCGCCCTTACCGGATTGTCATGCGTAACATTCACCATGGAGTTCCATCGGAAGACATCATCGAATGTCTTCAAAAGGAAGGCCACTGCGTCCTCCGCATATATACTCCACGTAACAAGGCAACGCAACTCCCACTCAACATGAGGTTTATTGACCTTAAGAAGGCGGAAAGCAACAAGCTCTTAAAGAATATTCCGGTCGTCTGCAGGCATAAAGTAAGCTGGGAGAAGCCTCGTAAACAGTCTGAGCCTGTTCAATGCCACAGATGTCAGGAATATGGCCACACCAAGGCATATTGCACCCGAAATCATATATGCAGAGAATGCGGTGACTATCACCCTACCCCAGAATGCAAACTTGGACCGGATGATCCTAGGTGTTGCTATCATTGTGGCAACTCTCATGCGGCCAACTTTAAAGGTTGCAGAAAATTTCTTCAAGTTTCGTTTAAAAACAAACATCAACAGATCAATAATCCAACATCTCAACCAAGCAGTGCCTTTAAAAATAAACATCAGCAGAACTCCAACCCAACATCTCCACCAAGCAGTGCCTTTACTTATGGCAAGCAAACTTTTGCGAGTGTCGTCAGTAACAGACAAGTCATTGATCAACACAGCCAGCCCAGCACTACACCTGTAAATCACCCACTCCACCCGGTCACCAGCACAAATGCTGCTCTGGAAACCAAGCTGGAGCAGCTCTTCGCGAGACTCGACAGGATGATGTCCCTAGTAGAGACCCTAATGCAAGCGCTCCTTCAGACGCGCACCCCCCTTGCTGGTTCTCATCATGGGTCCAATTAAAGTTGCAGCTTGGAACGCCAACGGAGCTAACTCGAAGGTCAACGAGATCATTGCCTTCATTGAGCTCCATGACGTTGACATCCTATTGCTGTCTGAAACTCACTTCTCTTCGCGTTCCACCTTTAGGATTCCCGGATTCACTCTTCACTCTGCCAACCACCCGGATAACAGACAGCATGGAGGTGCGGCTATCCTTATAAGATCGTCCATTTCTCACCAACCCTCATTTACAATCTCGGAAAATCCTCTCCAAGCTGTCAGCATTGAGCTTTCTGCAAGCAGAGGAAAATTTAAAGTTGCCTCGGTCTACTGCCCTCCTGCCTTTAGGTGGACGGAAGCCGATATTATGCCACTTCTCATCCAACTCGGCAGAAAATTCTTCGCGGCAGGTGACTGGAATGCCAAACACAGATGGTGGGGCAATTACAGAATGTGTGCTAGAGGCAGGATCTTGTTTTCTGCTTTTGCAGACGAGGGCATCGACGTCGTAGCATCTGGCGAAGCCACCTGCTATCCCTTCCGTGTGAGCGCCACTCCCAGTGCTATTGACTTTGGCATCTCTAAAGGCTTCATACAGCAACAGATTAAAGTAAAAGTGCTGACTGAACTTTCATCTGATCATCTCCCGTTGCTCTTTGAGTTGGACGAAGAGGCTCAACATTTTCAGGGAACCCATAAAATGCTGCCCTCGCATGCTGACGTCGCTGTTTATAAAGCGCACATCGAAGATGCCATAATGCTCAGCGTACCCATCAACACTATCAGCGAGCTGGAAGCATATGTCGACTGCTTCACAGATATAATTGCTGAAGCTGCGCGACGGGCTACGCCACCACCGCGCCAAGTAGGTCCGATAGCTGCCAGAAGGTCACCTATTCTTAACTCTGAGATAAGAGCTCTCCTTAATCTAAAAAGGCAACTCAGGAGGCAGTATATTGCATCTGGAGATCCTGCAACTAAGCAGTCCCTCTCAAGCGTCACAAACAGGCTGCGCCGAATGCTTGCCAAAAGTCGTCAGAAAAACCTCGACACCCTACTTGAAGGAGCTGGCCCAGACAACAACAGTGACTTTTCAATCTGGAAGCTAACGAGAGGAATAAAGAGACAGCCCCTTTTTCAGTCCCCCATTTTGGGTCATAGTGGCACCTGGCTTAGGACAGATGGCGATAAAGCAAATGCATTTGCGGAGCACCTGTTCTCCACCTTCACTCCTTTCCAGCTGACGGACGCTTCCCACATTGAAGAAGTTGTAGGATTTCTGGATGCCCCTAATCAACCATCCCGCCACGTGAGACACACCACCCCTCAGGAAGTCACTCTACACCTAAAGGCTCTGAAAGTGAAAAAGACCCCCGGACATGATGGTATTAACAATTTAGCTGCCAAATCCCTCCCACGCAAAGGAGTTTTGGCCCTGGTCAAAATTTTTAACGCCATGCTAAATCTAGGGCATTTCCCAAAGCAATGGAAGCGTGCGCGGGTTGTCATGATCCCCAAAGCCGGTAAACCCCCGACGCAGATAGACTCATACCGTCCAATAAGTCTGCTTCCAACGTTTTCCAAGGTCTTTGAGCGTATTCTGCTGAATCGTTTGATGGAACTACCGCAGGTATCAGGCCACATACCCCAACATCAATTTGGCTTCAGGAAATCTCACGGTTGTCCTGAGCAGGTTCATCGCCTAGTCAATCAAGTGACACACGGCTTCGAAAATAAATTGTATACGGTGGCAGTTTTTCTCGACGTTAAGCAAGCCTTTGACAAGGTGTGGCACGAGGGTTTGCTGTATAAGTTGAAGGATCTTCTCCCGGCATCCCACTTTGCAATTCTGAAATCCTTCATTGCTGATCGGACCTTCGAGGTTGCAGTTAGAGACTCTCATTCGAACTTGGTGGAAATGAATGCAGGTGTTCCCCAGGGAAGTGTACTTGGACCTTTCCTGTATACCCTCTACACTGCTGATATGCCAGCCCCGGCCCCCAGTTTTTCCTCTGCCAATGTCCTAGTGGCTACATACGCTGACGACACAGCTATGCTTGCGTCACACTGGTCCCTGCAAACAGCCTCGGAAGCAGTACAGAATTGGCTGCACGAAATGGAGCGTTGGGCTGCCAAATGGAATACAGCCATTAATTGCGCAAAATCAGCCTGCGTGACATTCGCTCTTCGGCCAGGTTCCTGCCCTGGTCTCACCTATGATGGTGCGACCATTGAAAGCGTGAACTCCCACTGCTACTTGGGTGTCCATCTGGATCGTAAGCTCATCTGGAAGGCCCATATCACGGCAGTTAAGACCAAGTGCCTGCATAAAATTAATAAGCTTGACTGGCTCCTACGCTCAGCTAAACTGCAGCTCTCAACAAAGGTCCGCTTAATTAAAGCAGTAGTAAACCCTACCTGGACCTACGCCATCCAAGTATGGGGTACTGCCTCTAAGCACCAGCTTGACAGGCTGAGAGTTGTGCAGGCACGTGCTGCTAGACATGCGTCCGGACTACCGTGGTACGTCACCAATTGCGCAATCCTAAGGGACCTACACATCAGTCTGATAGGTGACGAAATTAACCATCACAGCAGCCGTTACGCGGACAGGCTATTTATGCACCCCAACACGTTGGCGAGTAGACTTGCCGATCCTCTTCCCCTCCGACGCCTGAGAAGATGTCACCCCTCAGATCTGCCTACCAGAATCATATTATAATCTAATAATTAATAAACTATTAATTATATCTTATATGTATGTAATGTAATTAAGGATCCCCATGTACCATATTTCCCCTTCCCTTTCCTCGTCCAGTCATATTCAGATGGTACTGAATGATTCTGGCGAAAATAAATATAAAAAAAAAAAAAAAAAAAAAAAAGTCTAAAATTTGCTTCCCCCGCCCCCAACTAAGAAGTAAAAATACTTCTTTTATATTTAAATTTGTTTATTTTAATTTCAGATATTATCATTAATTATGATGCTCATATTTTTCTTCACTCTTTTTCATTAATAATAATTTCAATTTTCAGCCACTTAAATTCATCTCTCATTTCACATGTAAAATACAGCAAATCATTTTTCATTTCACTTGAATGCCTGCTCATATTTTTTGTTTTCTGTTTTGTTTTTCTTTGAATTAATTAATTATAAATTATATTGTATAGATATATATAAATTTAATAATTTTGGAATTATTCATTTTTATTTTTGCATATGAATTAAAATTATATTTTATTAATATTATAATTGATTTTATTTATAGTACTTTCATCCATTCTCATTTTCCTTTTTTCTTTATAGTTTTTTTTTTTTTTTGCGCACATAAATGCTAAAGCATTTAGGATTATTTTGACATTGTTGCGGTATGAAAGTAAAAAATTCTAAATCCTTTTTGAACGCAAATCGGGAAATAAAAATATATTTCTTCAAACTAAACAAACTAAGTTTTATTATAAATAAATTTAGGTGTAGGTGTTGGTTGGTGTAGGTGTGTCTGTGTGTGTGTTTGGGTGTGTCTGTGTGTGTGTATTTTGTTTGTATTGCAAAGTGGCAAAGCCACTTGGCCTTGCTTGACTCAAGCCTTAAAATTATCAACTTAAACATGTAAGGACACGAAATCGAATCATTGATAGAAATTAACTTAAAAATTCTATAATCGAAATTGTTTTTCGTTTTTTTTTTTCTTCTTCATTTGTCTCATTTTAAAAAAATATACAAATTAATTGCGCACAAGGCAAAAAAGCGACTTTTAAAATTAATCAAATTAATCATAGTATGTTTGTTTGTTTAAATATATGTATATATGTATGTGTGTGAGTTTGTTTTGTTTTGTTTAAAAGTAAAAAAAATGTACAAATGTGGCTATTTCATATATTTATATAACAAACTAGGGCGTTTCCATTCACTTGAAAAAAATAATTCACATATGCTAAGCCGCAGCGCAGTTCATACAAAATTTTGTCATAACTTTGAAATTAATATTTAATTTTCTTTTTTTTTATAATTTTTTTAGTTGTGCTTGAAATACGATTTGCTAGACTGCAGCTTCCCCTTTTGAATAGACCAAAAAAGTGGCAGGTGCTTTCATTTTTAAATGTGTTTATAAAAAATAAATATCGCAAGCAAATTGCCGTCAAACGGTTTTTGCAAATATTTCTTCTTCTTCTTCTTCTACTTTTTACCGTTTCAATATGCACTATTCCTTTTTTTTATTTTAATTATTATTATTTTTTTTTTTTGGTCTGCAATGTCTAAAATGCATTGGAAAGTTGAGTTGATTTAACTTTAATTAATTTTTTTTTTTTTTTTGTTTATTTCATAAATTTTTTTTTATATATATGATAAATGTATATAAATAGTTTAGCTATCAAATGATGATTGATTGATTGTTATGTGTGTGTGTGTGTGTATTGGTGTGTTTTGAGAATTCTTCTTATGTGTTCTTGGCTTACAATTAGGTGAGGTCTGCAGAGTGACAAGTGCCGAGTAACTATTCTATGATATCGTATTGCACTGCTACAATTTCCAATTTAACCGAGGCAAAAAATATATCAAAAATTTTTCTTCTTCTTTTTCAAAATTTTCCAAAATAATAAGAGAGAGACAGTTAGAGAAAGTTATGACAAAACGAGTACACACATTGCAAATCTACATATGTAAATGCAGCTGAGTAATAGTTAACTTGGTAATAGAGAAACTAAGGCCTCTGCCGAGGCCGAAACGCTTGTCCGTATTTAAGCATAAAGGGTGCACTCGATATAACTCGTGGGCACAAAGCCCTCGTCCCAGCCATTCGAATTGTTCGCCCGGCGTACGCGCGTCCATCCATCCCCCTGATCAATCTCAATCACTTGCAGCTCCTCCCCCTCACTCATGGGTATGCTGCCTTCGCTGGTGGCTGAAATTATAAAAATTATTAGAATCAAATATTTCTGGATTCCAAAAAAAGACTCACCTTCAAATGGATAGAGGGCCCGGCAGGTGCCTAGGGGGTTGAGGGGTTCCACTTCTGTCTCATAGTAGGCATCCTCGCCAATGGCATTCTCATTGGCACTGCCCTGGCCGGAGCCGGGCAGCGATGTATGTGAGGTGCCCAGACCGCTCTCGGGACTTGCCGAACTGCTGGATTTCACCATGGAAAAGGCAAAATGAAACGAAATATTTCAAGAGGAGGAAGTGGCAAAATTGTACATTATTAAATGTGTTAAATGTTTCTCATGTAAAGCATTAAAAAAATTAACAAAAAAAATAAAAATAAAACTATTTAAAAAATTTACAAAAAAAAAAATTCTAAAAAAAATCTCTTTTTTTTAATAAAAAATAAAAATTTTTATAAACAAGAAAATTGTAAATTTTATAAAATTTTTTTTTTCTTTGGCAAATTGTGGCATAATTTTTACCTTTCTGGGGTACATTTTTTTTTTATTATTTTGAAGTGATTGAAATGTGCCGAAATGTTTCAGTGCAAAACCAAAAAATATTAAACCAACACCAAAATTAAAAAGAAGTAGAAGAAGAAGACAATAAAAGTGATAGCCACAACACCACCAGGAAAGATTAGAAAAAGTTTAGAAAACAGTAAAAAAAAAGAAAATTTAAAAAAATGCCAAAAATTATAAACAAATGAGAAAAATGTTCGAATTGCCATGAAAATGATAAAGTTTCATATAAAATGAGTGTGTACATGTATGAGTGTGTGTGTGTGTGCGTGTATATATAAACATTTGAACGTAGACTTATGAGTGTACCCGTTATTGTTATTATTATGCCCATTTTGTATTTGCGCCACATTATCCTCTGAATCTGACCTGCTTAAGCTGCCAGCATCATCGGGCTGGTCATCGCCTTCATCATGATGATCTTCGGCGCTGCCATTGGAATGTCTGTAAATAAATTTTCAAAATATATTCTTCTTCTTCATCTTCTTGTTATTTTTGATTAGATTAAAAACTCACCTGGATGTTCTGTGTCCGTTTGGTAGCTGATTTCGATTCGATTGCGGACTATTGTTGGCCATTTGCATTTGATTGGCCTTTTCCAAATAGCCTTGATACTTTTTCAAATCGGCCTTCAGTTTCTCCAATTTATGCTCGGATTCATTTAGTTGACCTTCGACAGTCATGGGATTGCCAAGGGATGAGTTTGCCTCGTAGACAATTTTCATTTTCATTAGGCCATCTCGGGCATTGGTTTCCTGCGAGATTTTCTGCTGGATTTCTGTGATTTTCGCCTGCAATTTTTTGCGTCTCTGATTCGGTGGCAAATCGCTAAAGTCCTCCTTTTGTCCATCCGCCGTCAATGAATTCTAAGCAATACAGAAAATTTTTAATTAAAAAAAAAGGAAGTTTACAATTTAAAAAACTACAGAAAAGAGCAACAAATTTACAAAGACAACAAAAAGAGAGACGAGCGAGCAGACGAGCGCTGTGACAAATGAAAATCATTTTGATCAGCTCTTTTTTTTTATCAACAAACGCAAAACACAAAGAATTACAACAACAATAAGAACAAACAGAAATATTACAACATGCTTGACACAACAACAACAACAAAAGAGAAGAAGAAAAAAAATTTCTGCAAAAAAAATGAAGAAAATGAAAAATAAAAATAAAATGAAAACAAAAAAAAAATTATGAATGGTAAAGCCAATTGGAGTGTGCTTGGTTAAGGCCAACAGCTTCATTTTGACCAAATTGCTTGTGTGTACTTTTTACTTTGCATTCAAACATTTTCTCGAATTTAACTCTGAGCTTTTTATAGACTTTGAGGTTTAAGAAATATTGGAGTTATTTTTTTAATAATTCAAAATTTAAATTGAGAAATTTTACTTCTCAAATCAATTTAATTTTATAAAAATATCTCAAAAATTAAAAAAATATAGAATTTTTTTATAGTCTGAAGTGACCTTTTTTTAATTAAAATTTTAAATTATATTTAGTTTTTTTTTTTTTAATAAACATTTTTAAAAATTTGCTTTTTTTATTGATTTTATTGAATTATTTTTATTTCCTTCGTATTATTATTATTATTATTATTATTATTATTTCTTATTATTATTTACTTTACTTTATCAATTTATTTATTTATTTATTTTTTTTGCATATAAATTTTTTTTTATTATTTTATAAATAATTTTTTTATATTATATTTCAATTTTGTAATTTTTCAAGTTACTTTTTTATTTTATTTTTTACACTTTTTTAATCAATTACTAAATATTTTTTTTATTTCTTTTTTATTTTAATTTAATTATTTATTAACCTATTTATTTTATTAATATTTTTAATTATTCAATTTAATTATTTTGTGTTATTTTATTCTGAATTGTTATCATTTTATTATTTTTTAAATATTTTTTTGAGATTTTTTTTTTTTTTTGTAATCTTAGAAAATTTTTTTTTACTCTTTTTCATATAAATTCGAGAAAATTGTTTGCAAATTTGTGCTAGCTATTTTATACTCTTTTTCATAAATATATCTAAAAATTTTGAATGATTTAATTTATGTTTTTTAGGTTAATTTTGCTTGCATAACTTTTGTTCAATTGGTTAGTGAAATTTCGGATCGTTTTATCGGATCGCCGTGATTAATATGAAATGCAATTAGTCTAAATATTTGTATATCATTTTTTTTTTTTTGGTTATTTCTTCAAGTTAAACTATTTTAGATTAGCTAGGTTAGATTAGAAAAAGAGAGAGAGAGATTGTGATTAAGTCGGGGATAGTTGATCATACCTTCATGGTGATACAGGCTTCGATTATCTGACGTTGCTGTGAGCAGCAAAATTTAGGCAAATTTTTTTTATTTATTTAAACAATTTTTTTTTAGTTACACAATTTTTGCAGTTAAAAGAAATTGTGTGTGTCCGTGGATTTTGTGTGTGTGTGTGTGTGTGTGAGTATAAAAGCATTTTTTTTTTTTTTGATTCGTGTTAAGAATTTTTTTGTTTGCAAAATAAAAAAACAGAAATCAGGTTAATTGAATTAATTAATTTGTTATAAACAAATAAGCATTTTTTTTTTTGTGATAATTTTCCATATTAACAAAATTTCCAGCAATAAGCATAAAAATATTCAGCCAATTCGAAGTGCAAAAGGAGAATTTTTATACATTTTTTTTATTTTTATTCTAGCATAAAAAATGATTTATTAGAAGCGAAATGTCATGGTTGGTGGTGAAATTGATTGGTTGGGGCGGGGAGAGGTGAGAAACAGAACAGAAAAGACAAAGAAAAGACATTCATGGGTTAACCGAACTGGAGGCCCTGGGTGACTCTTGGTACTTACAGCAAATGTTCAACAAGAAACCAGATCCGGTTTTGGTTTATTGAAAGAAAAATCAAAGGAAAATTTTAAGAAATCAAAGAAAATTTAAAATCGAAAATTAAGAGAATAAACAGGGAATTTTCAAGAGACATGTATAAACTCACAGAAAGAGAGAGTGAGAGAGACAGAGTTATGACAGAGTGAAATGAGACTTAGGAACTTCACAAGGCAAAAAACTTTAAAAAACATTACTAAGTTGTTTTCTTTTTTCTAAACACGCAAAACACAAACTCTGAACTGTGGTAGAAGTGGGGGGGAAGAGGACACACATTCACCTGGCAGCTTAGCTCACCTTATTGCTGCCAAAGATATTGAAAATGCCCACACGCTTTTTGATCTTATTGGCGCTGAGTGTGCCCTTCATGGTCAGATGATTTGACATGACATTGCTATAGTTGGATTCCTGTACAGCATCTGGATCCATTTTTGAGAGATCTTCAAAGGGTATATCCGTGGGTGGTGTAAAGCCAGACTGGTATCTATTAAAAAAAAAACTATGAATTTCTGAATCAAAAAAAATAATTTAATTTCCTTCAACCTTTCTATGACTTTGAAGGCATCTTCCTTCTCATTGATGGACTCGCCGGCCTTGACAATGCCCTCCATACAACGGGCTATAATCGGGGCCACCGCTGACTCCACATCGGCCGAGCCAATAATAAACTCGCGTATGCCACGTGTGCGCTTCTCATCCAATTCCTGCAGCCTATTGAAGACTGCCGGCAGCAAAGTACTATAGTGCTGCTGTTGCAAGTGGTTTGTCTTCTGCAATTGATTGGCATATTCGTTTTTCGAGTCGTCAGATTGCTGGATTTTTGTGGTCATTATATTCTTATAGCGCTCCACTTCGGCTCGACTCAGGTTGAGATCCATGTCGGCCTTTTTGTAATTGTCCACGGCCTTCTCCGAATCCCTATATGACTTCTCATAGTTCCGCTTGGCCCGATCCAGCGACGAGTGCTGTGTACTCAGGTTCTGTTGCAGTGTGGTGCCTTCGTTGAGGCATTTCTAAAAAAAAAAAAAAGCATAAAATTAATTTCAAAAATTTCCAAGAATTATTAATAAATACCTTTCGCTCTTCGCGTAATGTTTTCGTGAGCAAGCTGAGTGCCTGTATAATCTGTAGTTGGATTTGCTCGGCCACCACCTCACGCTGACCTGCCAAATCGTTAATTTCCTTCAGCAGGCCTCGAAAGGCTTGCATCGATGTAAATCTGCAAAAGTAGAAAGAAACAATAAAAATCAATCAACTTCTTACACCCACGAGCATTGCCCTGGCTTAGGCAGTCTGGAATTGTGGAGTAGCCAACTCAGATGACAGATTTATGGCACTCTCATTGACTGACAATCCGTGGTGAGACGCGCCAACACCAAACGCCCACATTACCCACAAAGCCACACTCACACACACCACATAAGGCATAAAATCAAGTCAAGCCAAGTCCAGGCCAAGAACGCTAAAATTAACACTAGCCAACAAAATTTTTAATAACTGGAAGGTAAGGTCAACTTCGACAAAATAATTTCTGGCTTGGGGACTGTCTGAGATTTTTGTAATACTTTAATAAAGTTCGGAAAAATAATTCCCAAGAGATCTTATAAATTAATCCTTTCCTTGAAGTCTGCCTGAGATTATTGTAATATTTTTGATTAAGTTCCGAAAAATAATTCCTAAAGATCTTGAAACTTAAAACTGGCTAGGCGACTGTCTGAGATTATTGTAATATTTTTATAAAGTTCAGAAAAATAATTCCCAAGATCTTGAAACTTAAAACTGGCTTGAGTTCTCACTGAGATTATTGTAATCTTTTAATCAAGTTCCAGGAATTATTCTATTCTTTTTACTAAATTCTGGAAAATAATTTCCAAGTAATCTTATAACATAAAGCTGACTAGGTGACTGTCTGAGATTATTGTATTCTTTTTTGAAAAATACTTCCCAAGACCTTAAGAATTAAGCCTTGGCTTTCTGATAAATCGGAATAAGACCTTCTGAATCTGGAGACTCAATTTCTACTGAACCAAATTATAATATAAAATACTTAATAATATATCTGGGATTATATTTCGTATAAAAGTCTCAATATCTAGGGGGTCACTCAGAGTCCAGGGAAAAACTTTAGGGTTCCTGAGGATTTGATCGAAACTCTCAGAAAATTGTGATATCCAAATTAGATGGATATCATCTCTCTAAAATATTAACAATCTTATCACGTAAGCTTCACTAATTTTATTATAATCAGAAACATTTGAAGGAAAAATTTCATGTTGTCCAGTGTAATCGTGGTTGAAGTGTACCTTTTGATATTTTTATGGATTTTTACAACTGAATATGGCAATCAGTGTGTTTAGTGGCATTTCATTACCATGTTGCCAAGTCTGCGACTCTGACTTTGACTCTTTCTGTGGCTTTTCTTGGCTATGGCTTCGCCATCATTCGACGTGCTCAATAACAACGCGATGGCTTTGGATTTTCAATTGGCCAAACCAATTGGCTTGGTTATTTTCTATTTACAGCAAATGATGTCAACTGCCCTGGCCTGGCGCTAGACAAAGCAAAAGCAAAGAATGCCAGATCCAACATGTTTGTAATTAAAATGAGGGAAGCCACTAAATCTGAATAAAACCGAGTTTGGACTGGGGAAAATGTCATGGTTGCTTGGCTCAGTCTGAGACTCATTAGATCCATGGATTGGGTTAGTGGAAACTTTTATTTTATTTTATTTTTTTTTTTTTTGCCAACACTTGCAAATGCATTAGTTTTTTTTTTTTTTTTGCTAATTGTTGGTGTTTTGAATTTGCCACAAATTTATTGTTGACACGCACAATTAAATGCTTGTCATATGCAAAGAATTCGAGAGGAAAAAAATAATATAAATTTATTCATTTCAGCAAACTCACTTAACACTTTGCTAATGAAAAAGACAAATTCACAGAAGCTCTGAGTTTGAGATTTTGGAAATTTAAAGAATATTTTCGGAAAGATTTAACAAAATTATAGAGTGGAAGTCGGCTTTTGCATTAAAGAGAAATTTCATACTCGAGTTAAGCCCTTTAAAGCTATGGGAGCTATGGCATGATATAATCTCCAGAACCAGGTGAAACTTGTGATAAAGAAGTGTCTCCATATAAATATTCTTGGTAATCAAATTGACTAAGATCGGTCAACAAATACGAGAGATATGCAACCTGGGATTTTATGATATATTTGTACGATATGATATTTTTTTTTTTCAATGGAGTTGACATACTTAATTATTCCTAGTAATCAAATTGACTAAGGTCGGTCAGCAAATACCAGAGAATTTCATGGAAGTGATCTGGGTTTATTTATTTGACATGTGTAATACTTCCAAGGAGTTCACAATTATCACTCAAGGTTATCTCTATATAAAGACACTCAATCTCGAATTTATTCTATATTGCTAAATACACATAACCTATATAGGCCTCTGGAATTATACATAATTGTTTCAAATGAAACTGTTATGCAAGTTGGACAATTTCCTACAAAAAAGAGAGAGACAATTTCACAAGACTTTTTCCAGCTTTAATTTTCTTTGAAAATTGCCTAAAAATTTCCTAAATTTTTTCTTTTTTTTTATTTAATTTTTCCAAATAATTTTATGCTCTAAAAATTGTTGAATTATTTTGTGAAAAAAATCTTAAATGGGTTTTTCTTTTGACTTACTCATTGTCATCCTCCTCCTTCTTTTTGGGCTGATAATTTTTAGCTAAACGCCTGAAAATAAAAGTAAAAAAAAAAAAATATATAGATTAGTGAAATTTTGTATATTTTCTTTTTGTTGTTGTTGGAATTATTTATTTTATTTTTTTTATGCAAAAATGATTTGCATTAAACATGAGACTTTTCATTTTGACCAAATCACGCAGCGACTGCCACAAAGTGTATCAAAGTCGCGTAGCACACGCAAAGATTTCACTAAGCTTAAAAAATTTTTCCTTTAACCACCCCCCTCGCCCCCTTCCAACCCTCTCCCACCAACAGTTAACATGTGGCTTGTTGTAAGCCAAACAAGCACTGCGGTTGATTTCTTTCTGTGGTTGTTGCCTCTTTTTTTCTTCTTCTTCTTCTTGGATTTTTAATTTGAGCCTGGGAAAATGCAGAAGAAAAATAAAATTGTAATGATAAAGCCATTAAAAAGCCATAGTTGTTGGCGTTGGCCAAGGGGTTACAGCTCGCGACTTTTGTCACAGCCAAGTCGACTTGAGTCGAGTTGGGGGAGAAAAATAAAACCATCAAAACGAAGCAAGTAAAAAAATCTCAACTCATTTTGTGGCAAATAAAAAAGATAGAAAAAAATTGTGGGAAGACTCAGACTCAACTTACCCTCCAAGAAATTCCCAACACCTTGGCAACAATCATTAAACCATTATGACAACTCAATTCAAAAAGCCCAACTGAACTTTGCCCCCTCCCCCCCTCCACTCTTCCATTAACCCACGTAAAGGTGGCTTCTTCAATTGCAACGCCCGCGGAATGTCGTACCCAAAAATTGTGCAACAATAACATAAACAACAACTGAGTAGAAATTCCATTGAAATCGAATCGGACAGACTAATCATATTAAATTGCTTTGGGCTGGACTGGGTTTGGATTGGGGTTTGGGTTGGGTTAACAAAGTCCACAGCGTAAGGGAAATGTCTCAGCTTTTTATGTCATCGCGTGGCAAACGCACCCAATTCTTTTTGGGGTAGGTCGAGAACCACAAGCCCATATGATACACTTGACACTCTTTTTGAGTGAGGATAGTATTTCAGCTATCAAAACCAAATAAGTCAAAAAGTTAAATTCTGTTGGGGTAGGTGGAGATATACAAGCTCAAACGATACCCTTTTTGAGTTAAATGAGTATTTCATCTATCAAAATCAAATAAGTCGAATAGATCAGTCTGGAAGTTATGGGGTATCAAGTTAGGTTCTCTTTGGTCTAAAAAATGTATTCACGCTAGGTTTGAGTTGGGTTGACAGGGCCAGAAGCTCTTGATATCCTTGATACACTTTTTGAGTAAAATTAGTATATCAGCGATCAAAACCAAATGAGTCAAATAATTCAATTCTGTTGGGGTAGGTCGAGAAACACAAGTCCACATGATACTCTTTTTGAGTAAAACTAGTATTTCAGCTATCATAGCAAATAAGTCCAATAGTACAGTCTGGGAGTTAGAGGGTATCAAGTTAGGGTCTCTTTGGTCTAAAAAGACTATTCAAGCTCATACAATACACTTGATACCCTTTTTGAGTGAAATTAGTATTTCAGGGATAAAGCCAAGGTGTATAGGTCACTGTGAAAGTTATGGGGTCTAAAAAGAGTATTCAAACTTCGTCCTGTTTTCCTGGTCTGTTTTGTTTATGTGATTCGCCGTGTAGGGTCACTTGGTCAGTGGTCAATTCAGCCTAAAAGGTGCGCCACTTCGACTCGATAAAATTCTTATAAGTCGACCCATATATTTCTTCTTCTTCTTCTTTTTATTTACTTAATTATTTGTTCTTTTAAATATTTGTCTGCTTATAAAGTAAACAAAATAAAAATCAGAATTAACTGGCCAGATTTTCATTGTTCGAAATTTCCCATTGTTCTCAAGACAAGGCCAACTGACAAAGGGTGGAAGGGGGGGAAGCAGAGGAGAGGAGTTAAGGGGTAAGAATGAATATGTTGCTGTTTTGGCCATTTGCCAGTTAACCAGTTGGTGGCTCACACAGTCGAATGGAATTAAGTGTACCTGGGCTGATAGCACACGGCCAAGTCGAATTGATTTGACTGGAGGGAAGTGACGGGTTGACTACTCTTGTTGTTGTTGTTGTTGACCTTGTGCTTATTTGTTATTGTTTTTAATGCATTTTGTTTTCACATTCGCTTGACACTCGCTGGTTTCAGATTTTTCCAAAATAGTTTTATTTTTTTTTTTTTGGGTGAGGCAGAAAAAATATTCTTAATTGGCTGCCAGATTTGGTCAAAAAAAAAAAAATAAATAAATAAATAAATTCAATTTGCACTCACCTTAATTTGTTGGCATATTCGGTTTCTATGGCCACACGTTCACGTAGAAAACAGGAGAGCTTGTCGAGTGTTTCGATGCCTCGGCTTGTGTGTATTGAAATATTTTCGTACTGATCCTGTAAAATCCAAAGAAAAAAATATATAATAAAAATTTAAGTATTTTCTTTTTTTATTATTGTGATATCATTGACCTTGCTCTCTGAGCAAAAAACATTAAAATAAAATCAGTTTTATCTAATATAAATTTTTAATTAAGTCAAGACATGCCACCATGGGGCGTATGCGTAATTTCTAAAAAAAATATATATAAAAAGACGCAAAATAAATTCACATAAAAGTAAAGATACACTCTCTCGATTTTTATGTGGCAACGGAACTACGCTTTAATTTGCCATCAATTTTATTTCACTCAATTTTTTTTTTTTATGTAATTTTTGCAGAAATCATTAAAAAAGAAAATTGTGTTCGAGCAATTAGCAAATCAATTGTTGAGGCAAACAAAGTGAAATAAAAATGTGAACCATATCAATAAGAAATAAAGACTTCCTCAACGAAATAATAACAACAACAACAACAACAACAGCTTGAAGTGCCCCCCTCTTCCCCCTTCCCCTCTATCAAGTATGACATAAGAGTCAGACTAGTTTCTGTTGTTGTATTTGTCTATTTATTTATTGTAGACAATTTGCCACAGTTTTCTGTTTTGCTCTCATTTAGTTTTTTTCACGTACACAAAAAAAAAAAAATAAAAATAAAAAACACATCAAACAATTTGAGGCCGACGCATTGGCAACTCTCAACACGCCCACCAACACCAAAAATTCAATTTGAAAAGAAAACAACAACAACAAGAAAATAGAGAAGAAAGAAACAAAAATTTTCAAACTTTGAATTTTGTCTTGCAATGAATTTTGTTTTTGTTATTGTTGTTGTTGTCTTGGAAATTTGCATGTCAAATCTTGGTTGGCAAAAGTGGCCAACAAGCCGATTTGATTTTTTTGTTGTTGCTTTTTTTTCTCAAAGAAATTAACATTAATTATATAATTGCCACACAAATGTTACGTGAACTTTTTTTTTTTGGCCCAATTGATACGAAAATTGACCAAATTTACGTTATTGGGGTCTTCGTTTTGTTGGCCCGAATTGAAGATGATGTTGGCCAAAATGTTCAAAATGTTAACCAGGTTTGGCTCAATGTGAATCGATTTTTGATGAGATCGTTTTTTATTTATTTAACAAGGTTAACGGTAAATCTGACAAGGCCAGCCAGGCTGACTGATCTCGCAACAATTTCACTCGAATCATTTCAAAAGGCCAAAGTGCCTGCAATTAATTAATTTTTTTTTTTCAAATTGATAGAATTTTGCTTGAAACTTTCACTTGGATTAGTTTTCTTTAATTGACTAACAATTTGGCCAAGTCTAAAAAATGTGGGTGGCATTTTCAGACAAGAAAAAAAATGCAATCTCAAAAAAAAAAAAATAGCCCAAAGGCAACTATCTGTGGCAGCTGTGGCAGTTGCCTATTTGCCACAAATTTATACAAAAAAAAAAAAAAAAATTAAATTGCCACTCTTATTGGTTAGGCGTGTTTGGTTTTAAATGAATTTGTCTGGCCTGGGTAATTTTTCTTTTTGCCACCGGCTCTTGCGCAATATCCTCTGACTCCCCCAGAGGGGACAGACCCGGTCCAAGGAAGTGATTAATTTTTCTTTTTCTAGTTAAACTGTTGTCCCAGTTTTTCAATCGATTTATTAAAAAAGAAAAAATAAAGTCAAGTATCTGTGAATGGAAAATGTGCAACATTAGCGCCAGTGATTTCCATTCTCAATATGCATAATCAGGGAAATGCTGATAGAAAATAATCACCACTCAATTAAAGATTAAAATTAAAACAACGAGCATAAAATTTTCTAAGCCTGCCAAGCATCGGAAATGTTTTCTGTCATTTTCAGCCCACAACAACTCGGACCAGATCAAATCAAATCAAATCAGACCAGATCAGATCAGATGAGTTCGCTTGACTTCCCTTGGCTCAGAGCTTAACCTTGACCGAGGCAAGTGACTAGCCAACTGTTGCCAACAGCTGTCTGAGGCGTTGGGGAGGGGGAGAGCGACCCATGCCGGCAAATTAAAAACCACAGCAAACCAGAGAAAAAACAAAACAACCCAAACGGGCATTCATGTAAACCGATTAAGGCAGAAAGATTCAACTGACAGGGCCCTGTCAAGTGCAGAAGTGCAGAGTCCAGAGCTGACTTGCCACATGTTGCATGCCCGATTTCTGCTGTTGACAGCCCATCTACCCCGAAAGCAGGCAGAGCTAATCGAAAAATAAGAAAAACAGAAAAATCTGTTCTAAAAAAAATAACAAAGAAAAAAAATCCTAAGTCAAAATTTTAGGCTTTCTTAAAATTAAAAAAGAGACTGGAAATAAATAAAAAAAAAAACAAGGCAAAAATTATAAAGCCTTCAAAAATTGCCACCATATAAGGAAAATACTAAATGCAAAATTATGAAGCCATTAAAAATAAATTAAAATTTTAACAAAACAAAATATTAAGAAACTCCAAAATTTTCATTGAAATAATCATAAAAAAAATAATAATAATAAAAATTGCCAAAATCAAAAAAATGCCAAAAAAAAAATGGAATTAAAAAAAAATAAATCCTATACAAAAAAAAAATAAATAAATAAATAAAAAATAGAATAAAAAAAAAACAATTAAAACTAACAAAATATTAACAAACTAACAAACAAATAATAAAAAAAAGGAAAAATAAAACTAAGGAAAAAAAAGAAAAATTAAAAAAAAAATTGTTAAAATAATAAAGCTAAGGTAAAAGTTAAAAATATATACAAAAAAGAAAATAAAATAAATAAAAAAAAAATAAAAATAAAATAAATAAAAAAATAAAAATAAAATAAAACTCCATCAAAATAAAAATAAAATAAAACTCGATCAAAATAAAAAAAAAAAATAAGGAAAAAAAATTAAACTTCTTCAAAATAAAAATAAATCTTATTATTAAAAAATATTAAATATAAAAAAATATATATATATAATAATAGAATCATGAAGAAAATTAATATATTTTTTTATTTGGCTCAATTTTTTTGTTTGTTTGTTTATATGATTTAATTTTTCTTCATGATTAAATCACATAAACAAATAAAACAAATTTAGCCAAATTAATTAAATAAATAAAAAAAATTAATATATTACAAATGAAATATAAAATAAAAATAAAAAAAAAAAACACCTTAAAAAAGTCATTTGATCTTCCAGAATAAAACCAAAGAATTTATTTTCCTGTTTGCCCCAAAACAAACCCTGAATTTTTATTTATTATATAAGAAAAGTAATTTCCTAAAAGTGTAGGCCCATATTGGTCGGGGTTAATGACTCTTTGACAACATGTAAATAAATTCAAATTAAAGAGAAAAACATTTGGCAAAAAAAAAATATTGAAGACGCAACTCAACACCATTTCTCAGATTACCAAAACCAAAGCTGAGCTCCTTAAAAGATTTATTCAAATAAATTATATATATTTTTTATTTGTTAAAAAAAAAAAAACATAATAGCCAAACTTGTCCCAAAGACTAGACGAAGATTAATTTGTTGGCTAACAAGCTTGGCCAATAAATCATGGCGAAAGTTTAGCAGCAACGGCATCGAGTGTCGCAGGAGCCTATTAAACTGGCCAAAAATATGTTAAGACTTTTCAAAGAGACAAATAAAAATAAAACTGAAATGTATCATCTTTTATTTTGATTTTTTTGGACTTTCACTCGAGACAGAAAAATAATGAAAAACACTTTGGTAATTAACACACAAATAAAAAGGCGTCAAGAATTCAAAAACAATTGACAAAAACAACAACAACAATTTCGGATACTTTCCAATTCAGAAGATAAGACAAAAGCAACGCCCAAACCGCAATCAACGACAATAAAAACCAATAAAGAAATTAACAAATTGCTTCAAAGAAATAAAAACAACAAAAACAAAAACAAACATGTCATCAAGCCCAGTCAACTTTTTCAAAAAAAAAAAAAAATTGTAATCGTAGTAAAAAAAAAAGGCAATCATGAAATGAATTAAAAGGGTGCGAGCTTTGGTCAAAACCCTCTCGCCAAGATTGATTAAAACTTTTTTTCTTTAATAAAAAAAAAAAAAATTACATTTTTTTTCTTTAGTCATTGCCGAGTTGTTTTGATTTTTCTTTACATTGATTGGTCGTGACATTTGATCAACATTAACAACAACAACAAAAAGTCTTATGGAATCCGGGGCATGGACAAAGCCCCTCGAATGGTTTTTCGATTAAACACAGTTGATAAAGCTTCGATTTCATTATATTTCTTTTTCGGTTTTGTCTGCTGTCATAAATTCAATAAATTGACAACCAACAGATATTGATATTTTTATAATAGATATACCCAAATATATATATATGTATAAATCTAGACAATTTTGGTATTTATCTAATCGAAAGGCGTTTGGATAATTTTCTATTTTTATTGGTAAACAATTCAGAGTTGTGCAACTCAGAAATCTTGGTGGCCCCTAATCTTTATAGACTCGAAAAGGAAATTAACCTTTGCTCTTTGCTTGAAAAAAATTATATGAACAATTACACTGGGCTACAAAATTTTTATTTGAAAGTATTAAAAAAATAAATATAAATTATTTTCCGAAATTATTTTGAATTATTCATTAATTTTATTCTTTATTCATTCATTTTATTTAATTACTCATTTGGTTTTATTATTTTTTGAAGTGAGTGGAACCACTTCCCTTACTGGGTAATTTTTCAAGTTCTTGCATAGCCTTTCAATTTTATGTAATGAATTTATTTGAAATGCTAATTTTATTAAAAAAAATATATAATAATAAAATTAATAATATATTAATTTGAATTTTTTGTCCAATTTTTTGCTGACTAGTGTAATTAAGGCCAAGTGATAAAAATGATCAATCAACGGCTAAATTGTTACTAATAAATAATTTTGCTTTAAAAAAAAACGTATAAAAAATTTGAATCAGCACTAAAATAGCGAAAAAGTAAGAGGAAGACCCAGAAAGTAATCAAGGTGAAAAAGATTGAAAAAAAAAATTATCAAGCAAATAAAATAAATATATATTTTGTAGTTTGTGAAATTTATACTAAAAAAAAAAAAAACAAATTAAATAAAAAAAAAAATAAAATAAAAAAAAAAGAAAATAATTAAAAAAATTAAATTAAAAAAAAACAAATTAAAATAAAATAATTAGAAAAAAAATATATATGAAAATAATTTTTAAAAATGAAACAAAAGAAAAATTAAAAATAAATAGAATAAATTAAAATAAAAAAAAAACATAAAACAAAATAAATTAAAAAAATAAAACATAATCAAATTAAAAAAAATATAACATAATATTATAAAATAAAATATAATAAAACAAAATAAATTTTAAAAATAAAAAATAAATAAAAATTTGAAAATTATTTCAATTAAATTTATAAAATTTTTCACCTACAAATCCGTCTAGAAACCCTCGCTGCTCATATGTCTGTCAATGTGCTTTTATGTAATGACAGCCACGACAACAAATACAGCAACTACAAAAACAACAACAACGAGCAGATAGTGTTGAAAACAAATGCAGCTCGAGGGTGTCAATTGAAGCAGAAAGCCACCGCCAGCCAGTCGGACTGGGCCGGAGACCTTAGCTGGTCACTCCACCTTCGAACAATATGGTTCCTGTTTGCATTCAAAATGAGATGCACTCGACCAGAAATATTGTCTTCCTTTTTTTTTAATTTATTTATTTTTGTTGTTGTTGTTGTTTCAGTTAATTCATTGGTGCATTTTGTGCTGTTGTTTTGGTTATGATTTGAGGCTATTTTCAGGCTAACTATGGTAGACCTAGTTTGGAGCAAAAATAGTGCCAAAAGCAACCGACTAGGCCAAACAAAAGAAATGAAAACTGGGGTAACAGGTGCTCCAGTGGTGGCGGTGGTGGTGGTGGTAATGGTGGTGGTTTCAGGGCTTTGATTACCAGTTCTGTGGTTAACCAAAGCCAAAAGCAAAAGCAAAAACAAAACGAAGCCATAGCCAATGCAGCACCAACAAAGCGATAGATTACAAATGCAAACTAAACCGCCAATTGTGCCGCCCCAAAAAAAAAATGAAAAAAAAAAAGCCTAGGCAAATTTTCCATAATTAACGGCGGCCTGACTGGATCACTAAAGTGTGGCAAAACAAAAACTGAAAGAAAAAGGCAGCAACAAAAGAATGCAATTCTCAGAATTTGGATTAAACAAGTGATAGTCAAGTGAGGGTGGGGGGAGTGGGCTGGGAGAGTTTCACTTACAAAGATTGCTGTTGTTGTAGTCAGAGTCACAACTTTATCTCGAGCGGACGTGCATGCAAACATACCCAAAGAAAAATACCACAAGAGCAACATGAAGAACAAGCCCAACTGATAAGCTAGAATGAATGCAGAGTGGGCTCTGCCGGCGATGACATGAGTGACGGCCATTAAGCCTCGAAGCTAGCAGCTGTAAAATTGTCGACAGAAACAATAACAACAACGACGGCAGCAATAAACTCAGTAATTTTAATTGCCTAGGTAAAAGGAGAAGCAAGAGTAGCGATTGCAATTTTGTCAACATTGCCAACTTCAGCAAATATGAGCATTAACAACTTTGTTGAGAGCAACATTGCAGTCAAGGCAACATTGTGAAGAGGAACAATAAAAATTGTCAGCAACATTTCACCAAGTCAACGAGAGCAGCATCAACAGCAACAATTAAAATTGTAAGCAACATAGGCTTAGCAACACTCCACCAAGGCAACTTCAACAGTAGCAACATTTTCTATCAACTATAACAGGAGTAACAGCAACAATTAAGCAACATAAACTTAGCAACATTTCACCAAGGCAACTTCAACAGTAGCAACATTTTCTATCAACTATAACAGGAGCAACAGCAACAATTAAGCAACATAGGCTTAGCAACATTTCACCAACTCAACTAGAGCAGCTTCCATAGCAGCAACATTGTCTATCAACAATGACTACAGCAACAGACTTTTTAGCAACATTATCTTCTGCTCAAGCGAGAGCAATGTTGCCAAATGGTTGTCAATGGCAACAAGCATATTTTTTCAGCAACATTGCTGGCCAACGGCAATAAAAATATTTGAGCAGGCAATGCAATGTCAGCGTTCGAAAAGTTTATTGACAATGAAGTGACCACCGCCACTGTGTGTAATTGTTGTTGTTGTTTGAAATGACTGCACCCAAGTTGACATCTCGACAATGTTGGGTGATCATGATAATAATGAAGCACTCAGCTGCCTTGACTATGAAAGAAGGCAAATGTCATCTTTCTTGTTGTTGTTGTTGTTGGCAAATTGACAGTCGCTGCATTTGTTGTTATTTTTTGTTGCCGTTGTTGTAGTTCATGACTCGTGTTGAGGCTTCCGCTGTGCCACCCCAGTTCAAAGCCAGCCAAACGAATCACTCTGCCTGCCTCCCAGCCACGCCTAATGTTTTCATTTTTTTTTTTTCTGCTCACTTGGCGGTGCCTTTGTTTTTTGACCATAAAATTGTCATATTCATCATGCAGTTTGTTTGGCTTTGCATTCGAAAAAAAAGAGGTTCATTGACCCGAGAAATTGTCAAGAGGTTTCGATAGGTTTCGATTTGTGCAATTTCAATGTCATCGAGAAAATTAAAACAAAGAAAAACAAAGCTTTCAACATTTCAATTTGTATTTGGATTTTCACTAATTTCATTTGATTTGCTGGCCACCTCAAAGGCAAACACACTTCAAGCCAAATTTACCTAGCCAAATTGCTCCAACTCTTTTGGGCGCACGTCTGACCCCTTTTTGTTTTTTGCCTTTTCTATTTATAAGTAGTAATTTTCTAGTTGTTGTTGCTATTGTTGTTGTTGCTATTGTTGTTGTTGCTATTGTTGTTGTTGTAGTTTGTTGAGTGTGCTATTTGCTCATTTTCAGTTAATTTGTTGTAACGATTTTCCGCATCAAAAGCAACGACGAACGACGGAAAGGCATTTCAACAACTCATTTGGGCCTGCGGTAAATTCAAGTCAAACTCGATTGGGCCCAAACAACAACAACAACAACAATAATAAACTAAGCCCTTTTAACTTGTCTCTCTTTCTATTTCTCAGCACCTTTGCCCCGGAACTCTGGTGTGCGTGTGTGTGTTTCTGTGTGTGTGTGAAATTATCGACTGCTCAGCTCTTTTGTCTTCTATTTTATTTTCGTCTCATTTCTAAACAACGGCACATTAACCCGTTGCTGTTGTTATTGTTGTTGTTGTTTTTAGCTATTGATTAAATAACTTTATGCTGCATTTGGTTTTGTTTTTATCTCTTTCAACATTTGCCAAATCGCCGGGTAAATGAAGGAGGTGAAAAAGGCAACTGCCAAAACATAAATCGATAAATTGTCGACATAACATGCAAATGCTTTTTCCACTCGAATTGGGTTAAGTCAGCACAGAAAGTAAAACACGACAAAGACAAAATCAGACCAAAAGGGAAAAAGACAAAAAAGAAAAAAAAGTTTGACCCAAAAGTAACATCAAAGGAATGAAAGACAGAAGTTTTCTTATATAACCCACAAAAGTCGATCCAATTATAAGAAGAAGACCAAGCAAAAAAGCTTACTTGGGGCAAACCTGGCTCAGAGTAGAGAAGAGATTGCGAAATTTAAATTACAACGAAAGTCTTAAGTCTCCTATAAAATCCTGAGAATTACAGAGAAAGGCGAGCAATAAGGCCCTTGGGAATCTCTTAGTAACGACGAAAGTCTTAAGCCTCCTTTAAAATCCTGAGAATCCCAGAGAGAGACGAGCAACAAGGTCCCTGGGAATCTCCTAGTAAGACCTTTCTCTAGGCAAGCTCATCAGTAACATCAAAAGAATGAAAGACAAAGTCGATCCACTTTTAAGAATGACTTGGGGTAAGCCAGGCTCAGAGTAGAGCAGAGATCGATAAATTCAAATTCCAAAGAAATTTTTAGACCTTCCTTAGAATCCTGAGAATCACAGAGAGAGGCTAGCAAGCCCTTGAGAATCTCCGAGGAAGGCCAAGTTCATCAGTAACATCAAAGGAATGAAAGACAAAATGGATCAACTTATAAGAATGACTTAGGATAAGCCTGGCTCAGAAGAACTACAAAATCGACAAATTCAAATTCAAAAGAAATTTTTAGACCTTCCTTAGAATCCTGAGAAACACAGAGAGAGGCTAGCAAGCCCTTGAGTAAGACATTTCTCTAGGCAAATTCTTAAACCAAAAAGAATCTATACTTTTTCCCGCAATGAAAAGATAAGTTTCAATGGCTTAGAATATTCACATAAACACGACAAAATGATTAGAGAAAAACCAGTCACGATATGTTTTAAATACTTAAGCATGATTTAAGATTTTTAGCCTGAGAACAAGGTTTTCCATTGCCCATAATGATGCAGCATAAAATTCAAACAAACAACAACAACAACAACTCAATAATTATGCAACAGAATAAATGAATAAATAAATCTACAAAATTACCAGAAAGCCAGAAAGAGAGAGAGAAAAACAAAACAGTTAACAGACCAAACAAGAAATGTGGAAATCTACGAGAAAACAGAAAAGCCCCCTCAAGCCAACCAAATAACCAGCCAGTCAGCCAGTCTGTGGATACGGTGAGAAGATCTTCCGAGGCTGAGGAAATCGAAGAGGCAACAGCAGCCAACAGGAAGCATAAAACTTGAGCCGAAAACTACACATAAACTGCGATTGTGTAAACCGTTAAGAAACAACGGCCACATTCCTCTCTCTCTCTCTCTCTCACTCTCTCTCTCTCTCTATCTGCCTCTATCTGTCCCTGTTTCGCCTGTTGAACTTTAACTTTTAAGATCAAGTTAAGTGAGCGTAAGCAAGAGGCAAATAAAATCAGAATGTGTGTGTTTTTTTTTTTTTTTTGCAAAATTAACTGGTAGCCATGGCCAATAAAAATTGCAAGCTAGAATTGCAGTTAAAAGTTATGCAAAAGAAAAATATGTAAACTGGTTAGGAATTGATTGGCTGCAGCCACCTGCGGAGCCCAAATAAATTCCAACTCGAATGCCTCAATTCGAGCAGAGCTGGAAAACTGACTGCTAACTTTTTGGCCCATAACATTTAAATAGCCAAACAGTCAGCTCATGTTGGCCCGTTCAAGAGCAAAACCTTTTGGCCAAAGAATTTTAGCTTAGTTAATTGCAACGATTGTCTCTCTTTTGGCCAAGTAACCTCGAAACGTGCCTCAGGTGGAAATCAAAATAAATGAAACGCTTCGCCAAGCAACACTTTGAGTCTTGACGACAAAATATACATTTTTTTTTATAACAATTGTTCATTAGTTTTTATATATTTTTTTAGGTTTGCCTTGCTAAATCAATAAACGGAAGTTGGAGAGAGAGAGAGGGAGAAAAGTAAGAGGAAGAGTCTGACTGACCCAAGACTTCCGTCTAGACTTTTTTTCGAGATATAAAATCATTTTTTTTTTTTTTGAGTCAGCATGAAGCGCTATCAAGTTAATTTGTTCCAATTATGAAAATGTACTCATCAGGCTCATTAAACTTAATTGAGTACATGGCTCACTCTAAGAACAAAAAACAAAAATTAATTCAACTCTTCCAAACTTAAAGTCAATTTCAAAAAAATAAATAAGCGAGTTTTCCGCGTTTTTTATTTTTTTGCGTAAATCTTCCACAGAAAATTGCCATGAAAGTTAATTTTTTTTTTTTTTTCATTTCTTTGGCTTAGTGAAGTGAGTAAAGAGCCAGGGGGAGGGGGGCAAAAAGGCAGAGTAAGAGTGAGGCTGAAAGCAAAAGAGCTATAAATTCGCAGCCACATTCTTTTTACCACAAAGCCACCGAACAGGTTGAACTACTTTGTTGTAACATGGCGAACCATAAAAGTCTGAGCCCCCAAAGGGGCGGTGTGGGGTGAGGTGGGGGGAGGGGGTCAAGGGGGTTTTTTGTCTTAGCCATTGCAGGCCATGATCGCTGCGACTGCGTTTGGTCTTGGCTACTTTTTGGTTCCAACCAGAACCAGAACAATTCTTCTGCCCTTTCTGTCCAGTCGAGTCCAATCCAGAAGGCTATAAATAGCCTCAGGCCTAAGTCAAGCGCCCTATTATTGGTTTATTTATTAAGCAGTTCTTAAGAGATTTCGCTTTTCAACTTCACACAGAGAGAGATAGAAAGAGGGGGAATATCTTTTCACAACAACAACAATTTGTTGTTGTTGCTTTAACTACTCATAAAAATTTGTTGCATTTCCGTTGCTTGTACAACAAAATATTTTTACTTTTTTTCTGTCTCTTTTAAACTGGAGCACTGCAGCCCGGGAAAAAAAAATAATGAAAATAAAATAGAGAAAATTTTGAGAAAGAGAATATTATGAAACTATAAGATACTCTTTAAGTTAAAGAGAAAAAAAGTTCATTAAAATATGTCCAGTTCCTATGTAAACTCAGTCGTTCCTCTCTAATAGTTAAAATTAACGAGACTGTACTTTTGTCTTTATTGCAAAACATATAAAATTTATTTGTAAACAAAAAAACTTCCTTACTTTTCTGATAAAAGAAAATAAGACTAAATCAGACTCTCTGAGTTGCTTTGTATTCATTAAAGTCGTTCCGGACTGTACTTTAGTTTTGGTTGAACAAATAAATAAATAAATAAAATATATTGTCAAATACTTCAAAGATTTTCCCTGAAATAAAATAAAGTTAATCTAGTTCTTCTGAGTTGTATTTATTAAAGCCGTTCCCTATTAGTTCGAATAGTCGAGACTGTACTTTGGTTTTAAGAAAACAAATAAATAAATAAAATCCAATTTTAAATACTTCCCTAACATTTAGAGTCATAAAATATCGTTAATCCCAAATCTCAGACTTGCTTTGTTTTAATTAAAGGCGTTCCCAAACTATCCGGTTTATGGAGACTGTACTCCTCTAATTCTATTTTCTTAATTTATTATAAAATATGCATTTGTAATAATCTTATAATTGTGGGGGTATACCCTGAGCCATTTACATTCCATAATTTATGAGATATACTAAGTATTTCAAAAATAAATCATAGAAAGATTTTAAATTATTCTATAACTTTTAATATACGGTTTTCTATGAAATATAGTTTGTTTTGTTTGGAATAAAAGAATGAAAATTAATTATTCATTATCTTCTGACAAATACAAAAAACTTTACAGAAAATCACCAAATAAAGCCATCAAGTTTTTTGAACTTTTGAAGCGGTTCTTCTACTCCTTTCTGGTTATTCCATTCTTAAGACAAAAGGAAATATGATTTTAAATTATAAAAAAAGAGTATTATTTGTTTTCTTCAGAGTCACCAAGTCAGTTGGTTGAGTTGAAATGCCTTCGTGGCAGGCATTTTTCCAAGTAAGTCATTTCTCATGTTCTGCTGGCTTATTTCATTTACTTTCAGTACCGGGATCATGGCGGGCTCATGTTTTCCGCCCCCTCCTCCCCTCTCCACAGCTTCCCACTCTCTCTCTCTTGGACTGAGTTGGGCGAGAAAAGCCACAGCCACTCGAGACACAAGCCACTTGACTGTGACTCTCTGCTCGGGTTGGGCCCAATAGTTGCCAGAGTGATGAGCCGGCCTAGGCTTGGACCTGGGGACCTCGTCAACTTATCATTAATCTGTGACGCCGACTGCAACTGCAAAAGCTGCTCTAGTGAAAAAAAAATTGCCTAGATTTTCGTTTGAATTTGTTGTTGTTTTTCTGCTTGTTTGTAATTAAAATTGTTGCTGGCATTTTTTATTTTTTTTTACTATTCAGAGAGGCGATTTATTTTACATACGCTGTGCGCTTTTGATTAAAAGATACAAGCCAAGAGATTCGTGGAAAACAAGGTAGCAATTATAAAGCGAAAAGCGGAAAACAAATACCAAGAAGAAAAAAATAATATACAAAAAGCACAGAATAATTCATTTTATTTTCACTTAAAACTGAAAAGAAGAAAAAGAAGAAGAAGCAGAACAAAACTCACACGCTTTTCAGCTTTCAATGCGAAAATAAATAAACAAAGTGGAGAAAATCAAGCAAGATGTATAAGACAGAGAGAGAGTGTGAGAGAGAGAGAGTGAGAGAGAGAGAGTGAGAGAGAGAGAGAGTGAGAGAGAGAAAGAGAGAGAGAGAGAGAGAAGGTGAGAGAGATAGAGAGAGTTTGTGTATTTGAAAAGAGGTTAAAGCTAAGTGAGAGCAAAACCAGAGCAAGTCTATTTTTGTTATTTTTATCAGCGATTCGCTTCTGCCTATTCCTGTTTCTATCTCATCTCGGTCTCTCTCTCTCTCTTTCTTTACTTCTTTTTTCTTTTACTTAATCAACTTGCAGTTTTATTTCGCGAAAAGTGTATAATGGATTATTTATGAGCCATGAAAATGCATTCACCAGAAATGCTGCTCTAAAATAGCCGAGTCAATCTAACTCTATCTCTCTCTCTCTCTCTCTCTCTTGCTCTCTATTTTTGTCTTTCTCACTCTTTTATTAATTTCTTGGCTTCCTTAAGCATTCATTTCCGCCATCAATTTTGATGCTCTTAGGCTTTTTCTTTCTGACTGTCTTTGGTGAGCCAACTGGGCGTATGCGCTATAAATTAAACGCTGTCATTTGCCCCAACAAGTCAACTCAAAAGTCAATTAATAACAACAACAAAAAACAACGGCATATTAGGCATACCAATAACTTGCAACATATTGAAGATGCCAACCAACAGTTCAAAAGGTTAAATTGAGTTTTTTTTTTGTCTGCCCAAAACGTGAGAGAAAGAGAGAAACTGGAGAAAAAAAGAGGTGCCACATTCAAAAGTTCCTTCCCGCTCATAATTCATTTGTTGGCCATAATTAAAGTCTTTCACATGTGAGATAAAAAGACCCAAGTCTAGACAGTTAAAATGACTAACGGAAAAGCTACAACCATTCAACCAGAAGAACTTCTTCATTTTTCTAATGTTGCTTAGGTTTTGTTCAGTTCGATGAACTAGTTCTTTAGAAGATAGAATCAAGCTCCTCAAGCTCCAAACATGTTATGATTTTGCCGGCAATTTTGTTTGCGAACCAGTTCATTTGAACTAAAGAGCATAGATAACTCACAACTCCCTTTTCAATCCAGAAGGCCCAGTCAAGAGCCCAACGGCGCATCCAATTACCGCACAGTCAACCAGCCAGACAGTCAGTCAGTTAACCAGTCAATCACTTCAGTCTCAGAGTAGTCCAGGCAATTACTTTGCCCTTAGAGGAAAATGTAAAAACCTAAAAGGTTCCAATCTGCCAGCTGCCTAGAACACGTGCCCCAAACACAAAAAAACAAACCAGAGACAGAGAGAGAGAGCAAGAGAGAGAGGGAGTGAGATGATACGAGTTAGTTTTGAAACCGCAAAAGTGAAAATCGGAACTGAGTTTGAACTAAATTCTAGTTTCAATTGCTGGCGGTTGTTTTAGTTACCTCGTTTTAGTTTTTTTTTTCGGTTCAGTGCTAACTCTGACTATGATGATGCCCGAGAGTGGAGCCAAGCCGAAAACCATTGTTTTTTTTATTTTTTCGAGAAAAAAAAAACTAGTGGTTCCAGCTGCCTGAGCCAGCGGCCAACGGCAAACCAGAAACCAGTTTTCTAAGCCAACAACAACAAAGTGGTGGCAGCCTCTGTACTTGCCTGCCTGACTGCCACCATTGTCTGAGAGCTGGCAACGCCTTTTTAATGTCACACCAAAAAGAAAAGCTGGATAGCCAAAAAAATTGAATTTTGGTACAATTCGAAGCAGACAATGGCCCAAAGCTGATGCAGACGCTGCCACTGCCTCAGCCCCATCAAATAATAATGTGGCAAATGATTTCATAACCCATTCAAATGGCCAAATGGTTAACAACAAAATTTATGAAGGCATTTAGAAACACTTTTTTTTAGACTCTTTTCGAAGAAAAAAGAGTATATTCATTTTGCTCCAAACACATAGAATCACTTGACGAGTCGATAAAGCCATGTCCGAGCTTTTTGGAACCTGCCAGATCGGACCACTATATCATATAGCTCTCAAACGAACCTCAATCGGTTTGAGGAATAACTCCCACATTTATTGACTGATTTCTTTCAAGCTCGGCAAATCGGAGCACTATATCATATAGCTAAATCGGCCACTGCACTGACCAACCCCATTCATGTGTTTTCGGAAAGAGTAAGTAATTTTCGGCACCACAAAGATGACGTTGGGTTTCTTTTATTATTTTTGAAATTTTCCCCACTTTTTCTTTAATTTGTTTTGTGTATTTAATTCTATATATTTATATATATATTTTTTTTTTTATAGAAGATTTTGGTGTGGGTGTGCAGAAATTAGGCAGCTGGCAAGAATTTCAAATGTTTTTTTTTTACTCTTGGGAAAATTTCCAAAAAAAAACATTTTACATATTTCTTTATATTTTATCTATTTTTAGAATCCGTTAGACCACTGATTAAAGAAAAGCCGACCAAAAGAAAAAAACAGTTGCCACAACAGTTAAAAAAAAATATATATAAAGAAAATTCTTATGCAAATGATTCCAATAAGAATTCAAAGAGCCCCATCAAAAAAATAAAATCAGAAATTTTTCACTTTCGCCACGAGACGACAAAAGCACAAAAATACAATAAAAAGACCAAAGCAACAAAAGGCTGAATTAAAATTTTAGATTTTACTCGGTTAGCAGGTGAATCGAGAGCTCTCAATCCCCAAACTGGTTTCCACCTCAGATCTCTCCGCTATTGGCTCTTGGCTCTTCTGGGTTATGAAATATTTCTAGAGAGCAGCCTCAATAATTTTCTAACAAAAAAAACAAAGAAAATTTCTTCTTCTTCTTTGTCGAGTTTGTTGATTTGTTTGTTTATTGCACAAAAGGGAAATAAATGAAATGAACAACAAATGAAATGCAAATTGACTGCCAGTTGACGTTTCTCTTGAAAATGATTTGTAATGTTAATTATTCCCCCAAAGCTATTCCATTAGCCAAACAAACAAATGCATAACTAACTTTTTATTTTATTTATTTAATTTTTTTATTTTATTTTTATGCAATCAGAATACATAATAATCCAAAATGAAAACCGAAAGTGGCCAAAATCAAAGAAATTATTCAAAATCTTGGCAAAAATCCGTTTCGATTGGAATGATCAAAAAAAAAAAATAATAATAATAAAGTAAAAGTATCTTTCTTTTTGGAGGCTTTGTTTATGGTAAACAATCGAATGTCTAGAATGCCATCGGAAATGCGTCAGGGTGGCGCGATTTGGGTGGGTGGCTCAGTCGATGGCTGGAAAATCATTTCTCTATTTGGCCGTCAACATTTCACATAAACACGAGAGCGCTTCAAATATTTTCCTTTTGTTTATAATAAATGTCTATGGCTTGCAACAACAACAACAGCAACAAAGAAAACAAGGCAGCCATCGCTGCATTTTTCTGATCACTTCCAATGAAGAAGAAGAAGATGGAGGGGGAGGGGGGAAAGAAAAAAAAAACAAACCTATCGGTTGTACTTGTCTGCATTTGTTTACAAGAATAGCAAATGTTTTTAAACTCACGTGGCTTGATTAATTGTCAGACAACTTACCTGCAAAGAGAAAAAAAAATGAAGAAAAACAATTTAGCTTCAGAGTTTCAACACAAAAATTTATCAATAGTATATTTCACAATAGATCAATGGTTATATCGATAGCTTAAGTCAAGAGGATTGTCAAGAGATCCCTAATGCCATATTTGTCAAAGGTATATTTCACAATAGATCAATGGTTATATCGATAGCTTAAGTCAAGAGGATTGTCTGAAGATCCCTAGTTCCATATATATCAAAAGTATATTTCACAATAGATCAATGGTTATAACGATAGCTTAATTCAAAAGGATTTACCTAGAGATCTATATGTGAAATCTATACCTTAAAGATTTCGATATATACGAAAGAAAACTGAGTTATCTTAGTGCAACCTTTGTACAACTGTACACAAAATCTTTATAAGTTAATCGGAAATAAATCTGAGTCCAATAATATGTCAGGAGTTGATATTCGATGTACTTACACGTACAGTATCATTAAAGGCCATTGGGATTGGGGCTATATAGTTCAAAAGGACCATATACCTAGTATATCAATTGATATATCAATTTCCCTCCGGAAACTGACAAGTATAGATCAAAATTCTTTTCTCTTGAAGTAAGTTAAAATATATTGTCGATCGATTAATAAACCTATTGATTTGTTAATCTATTCTGGTTATAAATTGGTCGATCATAAGTCTGATGAATATTATATTGCAAGAATAAATCGTTAATCTATAGTTAAGCACATGGAAATACTTTCATTTATCGATCAAGCAAATGTAAATTTCTCATATAAATCAATGTATTCTTCTGGAAACTGTTGGATAGAATTTTGTAAGACCAAATAAACCATTAATCGATAGCCAAGCTCATGGAAACACTTATATCTATCGATCAAACAAGAACATAATTTTCTCAAATAAATCAAAGAATTCTTTTTGAAACTGAAACAAGCTCAAGAATTCCATTTAATGATCAAGCAAATACATGAAAAATTAAGATGTTTTTCCTCAAACTCTTAAATATTCTTTTCAATTTCAGAGAAAATCTATCGTTAATCGATTACCATTCCTCTCGATTATTTATTACGTTTTAAACGACAACATTTTGCAGTAAAATATTCTCGCATTTGGTTTGGTGAGGAAAGAGGTCATAATTTATTTATTTAAGCGCATTTTCGAGGCTCTTGATTGCTCCGCGAACAACAACATTATCCCAGCCACACGACCAGAACGTGAGCTTGGCGACAAAACCTAACCAACTTTGGCAGACGCATACACACACATGCAAAATAGTTGGCAGCTGCCACACAAAACTGCCACAATGACAGCAGCGGCAACTGCAATGGAGCGAGTGCAACGACACCAACTGGCAACTTCTGCCACATGTGGTGCGGCAATGAAGGCGACGGTGGCACCGGCGGCTAAGATACAGAGGCCTCCAAACGGTAGTCTCCAGACAAGACTCCATGAAGTTTTTTCTCTTACTCGTTCTCTCTTCTCCCTGGGGCCACCAAATGCCTCAGACAAAGTTTTTAATATTGTTATGCATTTTATGCTGCGGTGGCAAAGTAGCAGCGTCAAGTCTGTTGCCACCATGTTGGGCCGAGTAGACGTGTCTCTATTGGGCTGCTGCCTAATTTAGCAGAGACCTGCTGCTTTCAGCCAGGCACTTTTTTATTAGCCACTGTCAAGATGGCCAAGTCAGACAGGCAGGCAGCTTTTCATTTTCTGATGCAAAAATTTATGCGTTGCCTGTGTGTGTGTTCATGCGTGTGTGTGTGTGTGTGTGTGTGTGCTCCCAAAAAGACAAACTGAGCAGGCACGACAAATGCATTAAAGTTGATGAGGTGACGGCAGTTTGCCGACTGACTCACTTACTCACTCACTCACTCATTCACTCACTGACTGACTGACTGACTGACTTTGTCGGCATCCGTATCCCCACTATATCAGTGCAATTTCTCACGATTAACTAAGCGTAAACAAAAGCCAAAAGCCCAAACGCATCAGCCATTTTAATGGCTTTGTTGCTGCTACTGATGATGATCGACAGTTTTTTATCCATCTCCCCCCTCTATTTCTTTTTTTTTTTTTTTGTATCATGCCAAATTGTCATAAAAGCAAAAGGCAACAAAAACAGAGTCAACACAGAGAACAAAAGCAACCCCATGCAACCTCAGGCCCCAGATCGGACCAGGCACGCGTTTTCATTATAAATAAAAGAGTGAATTACAAAGGCTTAAAAATATTTTCATTAGGCTTCTGGTTTTTTACACACTTCTTTGTATGTTGCAAAATGAGTCAAAATTATGGAAAAAAAAAATTATGAAAAAATATTCAAAAAAATTTCACATTGAAAAATTTACTTTTGATATGATTTTTTTACTTGTTTTTATTTTACTATTAAAATGAATTATATATTTATTTATTCAAGTTTTTATTTTTATTTTCATTTTTTTATTTATTATTTTATTTTATTTTTTTTTTTTTTTTGTTATAAATTAATTATTTTTCCCCAATATTTAAAACTTTTTTGTTAATTATATATTTTTTTCTATGATTAAAATAATACTTTTTTTATACATAAATTTTATTTTCTTTGTTATAAGAATAGTAAATTTATTTATTTTTTCAAATATTTAAAACCTTACAAAAATTAAAAAAAAAAATATGTCTTTGATTTTATTTAATTTTCTTTTTTTATTAATTTTTTTTTATTATAAGAATAGTAAAATTATTTATTTTTCCAAATATTTAAAACTTTATAAAAATTAAAAAAAAAATGTCTGATTTTATTTAATGTCTTTTTTATATATTTAAAAAAAAAAATTATTAATATAAACATTTTTTTACAGATTTCTTATATTTGAATTTAAAAAAAGGTCTTTATTTTTATTTTTTATTATTAAAAATTTTATATAAATTTTTTATATTGAAAAATGCATGAAAATCAAACAAATTCTAATTTTGTATTGTAATTTTTTTTTTTTAATTTAATTTTTTCCCCTTTTTTGATTTTATTATTTTTTGTTTACTTTTATTTTCTTATTTCAAAAATTTGTTTTAGTTTTGAAAAGAGAAAAGTAATTATGATTTTTTTTTTTTTTTTTTCTTACAACAATTTCATGACTCAAATCAAATCGTGCCAAAAAGACCGGTAGCATTTTCAGAGCCGACTTCTCAAAGTTTGCCACGCTTTATGATCGCCACTACGTGCGATCGTAAAATAAACGCCTACCAAAAGACCCTACCCTTTGCTTCTGCCCCCTTTTACTGACTCTCTCTCTCCCTATACATATTTCACACTCTTGGCCTTTTTTTTTCAACAGCAAAAAAAAAAAAAAGAATCGATTTCTTTTATAGTGCAAATCGTTTGCGTGCCGCAAACTTGGAGTCGCCGGAGTCATCGAGCACATATGGAAACGAGTTCATTGGCATGACTGAAATGTTTTACAAACAACAGCAACAACAACAACAACGAAAAAAGGGAAAAAGAAAAATTCAAATATTTAAATGAAATGAACTCTTTCACAGGAAGTCGGCAGCATGTTGCGGCAACATTAACCAAAAATGTTGCCAGGCTATTGCAACATTTTATGCTTTTGAGACTTATCTTTTCACATATGTTATTGTTGTTGTTGTATTTAACGATTTCCGTTAGTGCAGACCCACACACACACTCTCTTGCCCACGCAAGTAAATAAACAATAAGCAAGAAAAATACGAAAAAAAAAATCACTTGAAGAAGCGCGAAGTGACTGCAAGTTGGCAAAAAAAAGTAAGAAACAAATATTTTGCAGCATATGCTAAAAAATATATAAAAATAATTTTTTTTAGGGTTCAAAATTTTTTGGGCCTGTCATGTGACAGGAAACGCGGTTAATTTGTTTGCGGGAGTGTCGAGTTTTTTTTTTTTTTTTTGGCAAAAGCCAGAACCGTCTCGGTTTGAATAAATGAAAGAGTCAAGACTGACTATGCCAGCCAGTTTTTATGACAATGACAAAAGCCACAGCCAAAGACAAAAGACTCAAAAAGAGGACATGGACTGGTTCTGTGCCTTTGAACTTCTGCAAAAAAAAAAAAATCTGAGCATCTTTAAATATTTATTCAACTTTAAAAAAGGCATTAAGCAAGCGTAATAATCAAAGATTTTTCCTAGGGTAAAAACAACCCTCAAAGAAACAGGCAGACAATCTGAGTAACCTGCCACCCACAGCCACCCAGCCCAATCAGCTGGACTGACTGTGTGGGTGGGTGGATGACTCATCAGGGGCGTCTCCCAGCCTTACTCTGTATGAGTCAACAGTGAATAACTGAAAAAGGAAAAGCTTTGCTGGACTTTTTGTTGTATTTTGTTTTATCAAAATAATGAAACGTGTTGCTATAATCAGAAGTGACTCGTTTTGGTTCCCCGAACGTGATATACATTCAACTAACATTAGGGCACATACAAACAAGACCCAGGAAAACAAATACACCCTCCCTCCTCCTCCCTGGCTAGCTAGCTAGCTATATAGGGCGGTGGAACGTGTATGCCAAGGGCGATGCAACAAAAGAAAACAAAGGCAACCTCCCATACCCCTGTCCAACTTGCCTTGAGGTTCCTCTCAGTCTTTAGGGCACTTCATACTCAAGTGCAAGATGCATTCAAAAGGGGATGACAATTTCAGATTACCCCCCTCTTCCCCCTTGGTCTTTGTTCTCCAGTGATTTGTGGTCGATTTTCGACAGAAATTTTTGTGAAAAATGGCACAATATTTAGCAGGGCGAGACCAGGGCCAGATCAAGGCTGACACGCGCCGCACACATGTCGCCCTGAAAGTCACGAGGCAACTCTAAAATCTAATTAACAGTTACATCAAACAAAAAACTCAATAAATGTAACAAAGAAATTCTTACAATTCTCCAAAATTGAGATTCTTGATAATTTCTTAAACAAATTCACCTACTAACCCAAAAAAATAGGGTCTACACTTGTAAAGCTTTTCGGATATTGTCGAAATTGACAAAGAATTTTTGTTTATTCTTATCAATGCATTTCGGGGTAGCCTCAAGTAGCCAAAACTGTGTTAATCTCTTAAACAAACAAGACGCGAGTCGAGCCAAAGAAAAGGAAATTCTTTATAATCTTTAAAAGATTTAAGAGAAAAAAATTATTTAAAAAAAAAGATTGAGAAGAATATTTCTGAAATTAAAAATATCTCAATTTTATTTTTTTATTTATTCTTTGAACGATTTAAAAATTGTTTTAGTCAATAAATTCCCCAATTAATTAAAAAAAAATAATAATAAAATAATAATCTACCGGCTGGCTCTTACAGTGGAGTCACACATAAAAATCAGAATAAAATATTTAATTTAAATTGTTAAATACGAATAAAAATAAGCAAGATAAAAAATTAATTAAAAAAAAAATAATAATAAATAATAAAAATAATGATCTGCCGGCTGACTCTTGCGTGAAATCACACATAAAAATACGAATAAAATAAATAAATTATCTTAAATCAAAAAAAAATAAATAAATAAATAAAAAATTTATTTAAAAAAAATATATCAAGAAAATTAATAATCTACCGGCTGGCTCTTATAGTAGAGTCATACATAAATAAAAAATAATAAAAATAAAATATTTAAAAGGTTGGAAAAAAATCAAAAATATTGAAAGTTTTTCTAAAAAAAATATATTAAAAAAAATATATTTTATTTTTTTATTTACCATTATTTTTAAAAGACTTCAATTTCTTTAAAATAAATAAAAACCTAAATTATTTTTCATATAATTATTATTTTTTAATGAATTTTATGTAGAAGTTTTGATTTTAAAATAAATAAAAACCTAAATTATGTTTCATTCTTAAATAAACGCTTCTACATAAAATTCATTAAAAAATAATTATTATGTTTTCTAGTTTATTTAAAATATATGTAAAATTATTCTTTATTTTTTCAGAATTAAAAAAAAAATGTATCAAATAAAAGTTTTATTTTATTATCGATTTCTTTGGAAGACCTAAAAACGGTTTGCATAAATAAAAGTCCTAATTATTTTTTATTCTAAAATATAAAAAACCAATATATAAAATTCATTAAAAAATAATAAAATTATTTCAAACAAAAAAAGCTTGTAGAAAATCTTATTAAAATGTATCCATTTCACCAAAAATTTTTATAGATTGTTTCGGGACCATTTTGATGCCATCAATTTGGTCTGCTTGTGAATTATGCATGATAATAAATTAAAAATTTTTAACCTTTTTATTTGAATGTCTTCAAAAATTTCGATTTATTTTGGCAATTTGTAAAATTTTCCATTCTACTTTAAATTTGCATAGGCAGTGAAATTTGAGTGGTACAATTTGGTTTTGGCCTGGCCCAAAACATATGCCAAAAGGCTGAGGAATTTTAATTATTAAAAAAATAAATCTACTTGAGAATCGATAACTTTTTCAACCAAGCCAAAAGCAAATATGCCCAGACCACACCCAAAAAAAAAAAAAAGCCCGGGCCATGTGGGTGAATAAAATAATAATAATAATATTAATAAACGTTGGCCAAGATATAAAACTATACACATATTCTTCGTTTTTTTTTTTTATTATTAAATTCCACTTGCCATAAAAAGTAAACAAAAATTACCCTGATAAAAATAACAACAACAACAACAACAATAAGAATGGGGTTCATTGTGGCAAACGGACTGCAACAGGTTCGAATCATTTACTCATTGGCTTTATAACTGATAAGTCTGTTTGATTTTGCTGGTGACTCAACCAAAAACAGAGTCAGTAAATTTCAACGGAAATCAAAATTTCAATTTCATAGTTTAAGTCAAGCGAAAAATATGAATGAATGGATGGAAGACTTAATGATTCATTTCACAAAGATGCTGGACAGGTGTTTGCAACCATTTCAATTTGAGTCGATGGAAAAAATAAAAAAAAATTTGGTTAATTTTCTTCTGGAATTAACCAGGCGCCGTAACGGCCAAAATGGAATATTTTTATGTCTGCTGCCTTAAATGTTTTTCATATCCTCATAAAGATTTCAAAATGGTTAAAAAGAAATAAGCATCTAGTTAATATGCAAGCCAGGCAAATTGGCTGAAGGCTAACGAAATCAATAGAAAAAAAGAAAAACATGGCCAAGACAGACAGGAGACAAGTCAACGAAGGCGACAGTGGTGAATGTGTCTGGCATTCTTAATGAGAAGCAAGTAAATCGATTTTTAGTTCCATCCAGAAATTACCTTTTCACCACCGAAAAGAAAATTGCAAAGTTCCCAAAAAAGGGTGTCCAACATATTGCGAAATCCCTAGGAGAATCAAAGGCAAATACCTAAGGCATTGGCCTTGATGCTTTGGCCAGATCTCGGGGTTAATTGTCAAGGAAATGGTAAAAATCTAAGGGTGTTTCCAGGGCAAACAGCCCCGCCTATTTCCTTGAGTATTTTCACACTCGAATTTCGGCTTGGAAATTCTCCCCAAAATTACTTTTCTTTTTGGAAAGGAAAGGTGGGTGGGGGAAAGGGTGAATTTATTTTTGTTTCGACAAAGCGGAAAAATATTATTTTTATTATGATCCCAGGGAACTCTGAAAATATCATTTCGATTTTTTTATGATAATTTCAACTAAGTTTTTTTTTGGCAACTAATTAGTGGCTAAAAGCTATCTAAATGAGTTGGCTAATTTTGGCGGTGAATGGCTTCCAGCCAATCTGGTTTGCTTCTGTTCCGCTGCAGAAAGGTCAATGAGTGCTTTTCAATGTCAATTTTGGAATAACATTTTCCTTTGCTGTTTCATTTGGAATTTATTTACATAAAGTTTTGAACATAAAACAGCTGCAGTTATGCCGACCCCTCCGCCTCGCTCGCTCTTTCTGACCAAATCAGGCATGATTGGGTTGAGCAACTTTGAAGTGAAGTGTGAAAGATTTGTAACAGAGAAGATAAAAAAGAGTCAAGAGGCCGCCAAAGCCATCAGCTGATCTCTTCAAGAAAATCGTGGGTGAACTGCATTGAGTAACTCGAAGAGAAGAAGAAGCACAGAAAAATGTGGCAAGTTAATAAAATAAAAATGAAAAATGCGTAATAAAAAAGCAGACAAAAAAACTTGGCAATCATTTTGATTTAAGATTTTTTTGTTTGCTTTTTCTCTGAAACAAAAAAGAAACTATGAAAGACAAGTGTCAAAGGGATGAGTTGGATTGGGCAATATTCAAATGAGCCAAATGGCTCAATGTGAAATTTTTTGAGATTTCCAAAAAAATTTTATTTGGAAAGAGAGTTTTTCGAGGTCTTTGGGAAAGTGGGAAAACATTTTTAAGTAAAAAAAAAAAAAACAAACAAAATCTAAAAATTATCTAGAAAATTTTAGAACAATAAATTTAAAAAAAAAATAAAGTAAATTAAAACAAATAAAATTAAAATGGTCTAAGAAATCCAATTTAGAAAATAAAATATAAAAAAAAAAATAAAATATAAAAATTATCTAAAAAAAAAAAATTGAAAAAAAATTTTAATAAAAAAATAAATAAAATAAAAATGGTTTAAGAAAGAAAATAAATAAATAATAATTTACTAATTAAATAAGAACTCAAAATGTATTTAATAATATGTAAAACAAAAAAGATAAATAAAAATAAAAACAAATAAAATAAAAATAGTTTATAAATACAATTAAGAAAATGAAATAAATAAATATGAACTCAAAAATTTATTCAATTAAAAAATGATAAATAAAAACTAAAATAAAAATGACAAGAAATACAAATAAAAAACTCAAATTAATTAATTTCAATTTAAAATCAACTCAATTTTAAAAAAATTCAAAAAAATAATGTAAAAAAAATCACTATTTTTAAAATAAAAAATATTAATAATTTAAAAATATTTATGAAAATGGCAAAATTTTATTCAATTTAAAATAAAACATATTTGTCAAAAAAAAACTAATTTTAAATATATTAAAAATAATTAAAAAAAAAAAACTAGTAATAATAATTTAATTAATCCAATCCATAGGATACTTTTCTAGTACCAAAATTAATATTAATTAAAAAAAAAAAGGTAATAATTTTTGTCACGAAATAAGTTTCACTTCAAAACTGTCATTAAAAATTTTATCATCATGATGTAAGGGCAAAAATATTTTAACAATTTTACAAAAAACAAAAAAAAATGATAATAAAAAATTTTAATATTTTTTTTAGATTTTATCTAAAAGATAGCTTATCATATCGCGACTGTCCGGAAAAGAGTGACAAATGACAAAGCCTAGTGGATCCTTGAGAGGATTTGAAGATTTGCTCGAACCTGACTAACATGACAGCTAAAAATGCTCGACAATTTCAATTTCAAAATAAGCCAGACACACTCTCACCCACACACACACAGACACACGCACACCCTCGCCGAGGTGCGATAATTTTAAAATGCAGCGCAACTATTTTTAAATCAGTCAGGGGGAAAGGCAGAGTGAGCGAGCGGTGGGTGCGGCCAGGCAAATGCTTATGTCAAACAAATGAAAACTGAAAAGAAATTTTACCCCACCAAAAAAAAAAAAAAACGCACGCGCCACAATTGAAATGTTGGCCGAGTCTGACACACAAACAAAAAAATTAAACTCAAAAATAAAAACAAATTTTTTTTTTTTTGGTATTTTTTTGCATATGCAAGACTCTGGTCAATTTAATCAGCAGGCGAAGACAGCTCGTGGGGGGGGAGGCGTGGAGGGGTGGAGGGGCTCATGAGCATGCTTCAAAATTTAATTAAAGTGAAAATGTTTTTTCTGTTTTTTGTGCATAAAATAAAAATGCAAAGAAAGTTTTTAGCTTGCTGACTGGTTATCTGTACCGCTTGGCCAACAGGAGAAAGACGGGCCCGAAAAGATAGCAAAATAATCGCCAATAAAAAGCCGCTTATTAACGGACTCCGAACCGATAAACTATTTCTTTTTTTTTTTAGTTTGAGTTTTATTTTATATAATTTTTTTGGCTAAGCTGTGTCGTGTCGAACTCAATTAAAGCGGTTACACTTTCATTGGTTTTGTTTTTATTTTAATTTTTTTTTCTCGAATCGCTGGGATAAAGTTGTCAGAGTCTGCAACTGATAAGCCGGGCCAAGACCAAATCACACCCACCGAAAATATATATGTCTAGACATATGCATTTCTTCTTTTTTTTGCCAGCTGCACACACACACACACACACACACACACACACAGACAGAGTCAGGCAGGCCACAAAGATAGTCAGGGTGAAAGAGATAGCAAGAGAGAGAGAGAGTCATTTTTTCGAGGGTGGACTGCATAGGGGCGGCGGTGGCGGTAACGCACAAAACTACCCTTAAATCAAAATTACCAACGACAAAAAAAAATGAATTTATCTGAAACCGATAAGCACTAAAATCAACGAGCCAAAATCATAAAAAAAAAATTCCAGCTGAGGCAGGCAAAAATGAAAAAGATTCTGGCAAAACATTCTTTACTTATTTTTTTTTGGATTTTAGTCAAAATGCAAGTTTCAAAAAAAAAAAAATGAGGGTAAAGATTAACCAGGTAAGCCAGGCAAAAGTTTTGGCTGACCGAAACGGGCGTGTCGCAGACTCAAAACGAGTGGAACAGCTGTGCGAACTTGGAGAAGGTGAGAGGGTTGCCAGGGGTTAAGTGCCTGCATATTTGCGGGAGTGCCTGACCAGACTGGTCAAAAGGAATGTTTCAACGAAAAAACAAAATGACCCCTCTGGCTCTAAAGAGCTGGCCATGTGTGTATTCTCATATGGCCAACAATTTACATAAAACCCGCAAAACCGGTTTGCTGGCAGCCCAGCGCACAGTCCAAATACCAAATGTTCTGGCCAAAAGTAACAATAAACATTTTTGGTCAAAAGAGTAAAAAAAAAAATTGTTAAATTTTTTTCTTAATTTTTTTTTTTTTGTTTTGTTGAACTCACCCAAAGCTCAGTACCCCAACTCATGTTGTTGGAGTTTTCCGTTTTTGCTTTGTCCTCAGCCAGTTTTATGATATTTCTTGTTGCCTTGGTTCTCTGCAGGCGCCGCACAATTAATACGAAGTAGACGAATAAAAAAAATAACACAATTTTAAATAAATAAAAAATGTTGATTTTAATTTACAAAAAAAAAACGTTTTTTTCTCTATTTCTGCCGCTGCTCTTTTGTTGGTTCAGTTGATCTGTTGTCATTAATGTAATCCACAAAGAAGTTGGCGTCGACGGCAGAGCAGCGCAGCGCAGCAGAAATAATAATAAAGTGGAAGAAGAAGAAGTTGAAGATGAAGAAGAAAAAGCCGAGTCAAAAGTTTTTTTTTAAAGGTTAATTAATTTTTGTTGTTTTCTCTGCTTCTTCTCATTCTTCTTCTTTTATATTTTTGTTGGGGTTAAAAGAAATGCACGCAACTAAATTACGGTATTTCCTTGTGCGTTTGCATGTGTGTGTGTGTTTAATTCCCTATGAAATGGAGAGCAATTTTCCATACAATATTTTTTATTTTTTCGTTTACATAAAAGTTTGTGAAGCAAAACTAAAAACGGCAGCAGAGGGTTGGCGCAGGTAAACTGCAGACGTGTCAGGGGAGCAGCAGCAGCAGAGCAGCGTAACGACCGAGCGAGCAGGTAGCCGTTAAAAGGTCTTCTGGATTGACTATCAAAGTCTGACAATAAAGTGCCAATCAAATGGTAAACAAATTCTTTATCTCGATTTTGTTTCACCGCCGAAAATAAAAAAGGAAAACAAAAACCGGCAGAGCCAACTTTGCCTCTGACGTCAAGAAAATCTTGTGCAGTGGCATTCGCTGCAATGCTGAGAGAAACATAAACTGAGACGAAGAGAAAGAGAGCAATTGGAATATCTACGCACACACACATAAACAAACACACGCACATGCTATATATGTATATTTTTGTATATATCTTTTTTTTTAAGTGATTTTCCATTTGTGCATTTAATAATTCAATATTTTTATTGCTTTTGCTTTTTGATTTGAATTTCTGCACTTTCTGTCATTTCTCACGAAACACATTTGATTTGATTGCATTTGGCCATTAATTTAATTAAAATTTCCAAACGTTGCACTCCGTAAACATTCACAATTTGAATAGTTGTTTTTCTTTTCTCTTATTATTATTATTATTTATTTTTTTTACATAATTTCGCACACAAAAAACAAGCATACACACACACGCACGCACGCTGGCAAGCACGCACACCCACACAGTCACAGCTATGGCCGAGTACGCTATATAAATTTGTCTTCTTGCTGTTTATCCTTTATTTCGCGTTTCGCGAAAGCCACATTTCAAATGTTGCACAATGCTTGTTTGTTTGGAAATATGCTTGCATTTAGTAGGTATGCGTCATAAAACGAATTTTGCACACACACACAAACACACACTCACTTCACTTAGAATTTTTTTAATTTTGTTTGACGCGCGACACAAAATTCACGCCACCTTCAACCTTCGACGTCTCAATTTTAACTATCGAAATTATCGGTTGCACTATCGCGGTATCGCCCTGAAAATATCGATAGTTTCCCATTTGGTTTGTTTCATTTCATTTTATTCTTTGGAACGGAACGAACTGGAAAACAAAATATGGATCGGAACTGTTCCCAATGAAAACCAGCTCGATTTCAAATTCAAATTTAGCGCCACTTTAACATTTAATCAAAACACAATTTTCCACTTAATAACAATTACATAGAATTTATTTATTTCATAACTAACTAAAATTGTTATAATCATTGACATTGATGCCCAAAGTCGACTTTATTTGTGGAACGAATTTCAGTTGCTTTTCTTGCAAAAAATATGCAATTTTTTTTTTTGTGTAAATAATTTTTCGTTTTTTTTTTTTGTTTTTCATTTCCTATTATAAATTATATACAGTCATCTGCACAAGAGTTCACAAAAGCTCTATTATGCTTAATTAGCTTATTATCATAGAAAAAATAATATATAAAATAAATTTACAGAGAGCGGAGTCCTGTATCCGAACAAAAGTATTTCGAGTATTTTTCGATTTGTTAAAACAAAAATTCGTATTCGTCTTTTACTTAAATTAGAAATAAAGATTCAGCAAATTATAAAACTAGAGCACGGCCTGTACGAAAATACTAAATGTTTAAAACTAAAAACAAGGTTATTTGTGGGTGTTCAATTTGATCCTGCGGTGGTCTCCAGGAGCAAAGCGCCGGCCACCTCCAGACTCCAGCCAGTCTGCTGCAGGGCCTGCTCGCATTGCTGCCGACTGGCCAAGCCCAGGCGAGACAGTTGATCAATCTTGTAGTGGCGCATGGCCAGATGAGCATCTCCACTGGCCGCGCGTAGGGCATTGCGCACATCCTGCTCCAAGGCAGCACTGCCCAGATCCTGCATTAGCTGCTGCACCTTCTCCTGCTCGCGGCCATGATCCGCCGGCACGGGAGCATACAAGTTGTGAGCTCCCTCCGTCTGCATTTGCTGCTGCTGACGCATCTTCTCCAGACGCCGCTGAATCTGCTGGGCCGACAAGGGCGGAGGGGCCAATGGAGCAGGCCTATGTGGTCGCAGGTAGTCATCAAAGGTCACTTCATCGTAGATAGCCGGCGCTCCGGCAGCCACTCCATTTCCCCCGCCATTGGCAAAGACCGCAGGCACCTGACCGTAGTAAACCGAAGAAGCTGAAGAGGCCACGGGATCATATCGATCACCGGTCAAGCTGCCATAGATGGACCCTGCCGAGGCATAATTGTTAGTCTTAGGAGCCACCACCCTATTGGAAATGGCCACAAACGAGTGATGATTACTTTCCATCTGACTGTGGGTGGCCTGGCCGTTGGCATAGAGCTGCTCCTCCACCGGCGGCTGGGCATAATACTCCGAAGGCGTGGCCACTTGCTCGTACCAAATACGATTGACCAGGCTCTGGGTGGCCGATGGGGTCGTTGTTGTGGCCACCGCCGCTGCAGCTGCCTCCACATTATTCTGCTTGGGTATGGGCTCATAGCTGAGTGGGCGTGCCTGGGGTGAGACACTGGTATTCGAGGCTGGACTGGTCTGATTCGAATTGACCAAACCCATACTGGCACTGCCGTTCTTCAAGGGCGTCAGATTCTGTTTGTAGACCATCTCCTTGTTGGCATACATTTGGGCAGAGTTGCGATCGTAGTCGTTTTGCGACTGACTACTGTACATGTCCTTCTCCAGCTCGGCTATAAAGGACTTGTCCAGGACCAGATTATCACTGACCGGCGGCTGGGCAAGCTTTGGCAAGCTTGTAATAGTGGTGACGGTATCGCGCCGCTCCAGAGAGAGACTATTGAACTGCATGGCATTTGGATCTGGTGTGGGTGCGGCTGTGGTTGGCGGGGCCTGTGGTATATTCTCCTTGTTGGCCAGGCCCTGGCCATGACCATTGAATTGTGCTTCACTGGCAAAGAGATTCCTACGTGCTGGAGGACTGGCATAGACAGAGGTCTGAGCAGAAGCTGAATTGACTGGGGCAGCTGGTACACCCGCCAGGTTGGGATTCACATTCGAGTAGAGTGTCAGCTCCAGATTGCTGGTGTCGAAGGGATCACGTTCCCTTTCCCTCTGCTGTTGTTCGGCTCGTTTCTGCTGGGCAAATTCCATGGTATTCGAATATGTGGGCGGCATCTGGTAGGGCGGAGGCTGCGGCCGCATGGGTGACACAGCAGAAGCACCCGCCTCGTATTGAAATTCTTCTTGCCCGTTGATATAAGTGGGTGAGCTGGGACCTGACCCCGCCTCACTGAATGTGGGCACATCAATGGGTGCATCCAAAATGCAAAAGGAACTGTCCAGTTTGAGGGAGGTGCTCTCGCCCACAAAGCGAGACTCCGAGCCGGTTGCAAACTCGGGCGAAATATCTATCAAGATGCCCTCCTTTTGCTGCACTTGTGGCGGTGGTGGTCGCTGTGGACCCGGACCCTTTTGTGGTGTGCTTGTGGGTCGATATTTTACTGCATTCCGACGCTGGAGTCCGCTTGAATCGTTGACCAGTTTGTTGTAGGCAAACTGTTTGCTGGAAATTGATTTGCGTTCCTTGGCATGGGACTGGCCCTGAGGACTGAAGCTTTGGGTGTGGGCCAGGGATATAGCCTTGCGGTTCCTTTCGTCTCCATTGGCCAGGGCAGCTCCGCCCCAACAGAAGCCAAAGGGCGATACGCCCTGGGAATGCCGACCACTGTCCCGGAGTATCACATCGCCTTGGGCACTGCCTAGTTTGTGCTTCTCCAGCAGCGACTTGGGAAAGACTCCAATATCAAAGGTGCGCTGGTTTTGTCCCTTGATCAGCTTCAGCTCAGGTCGACCATCTATAATGGCTATGGTATCTCCCGGCTCAATTTGCAGGCCTTTAGCCTCATGGTAGCTCCTCGAAGCCCGCAGCAAGGGCGGCGACATGCCCACCAGATATTCCCTGTGGATTTAAACAAACCATGAAAATCTTTGCCCAGATCATTTCTAGATTATTTCGACTTACTTGAGTGCTGCAAAAGTGGGTCGCTCTGCGGGCAGTTTATCCCAGCACTGGAGCATCATGGCATAGACATCTGGAGGACAGGCATCTGGCTGGTGGAGTCTCTCACCCTCGCGATCGATTTTACGTAGAATCTGTGAACCATTCAGACCCACCCAGGGATCCTCGCCAAAGGAGAACATCTCCCAAAGGGTCACACCGAACATCCAAGTATCCGAGGCATGCGAGAATTGCCGGAAACGCAGCGACTCCGGGGCACACCAGGGAAAGGGTACTTTCTTGTGCTCGGACATGACATAGAATTCATCCTCCTGTGGGAGTGCACGCATCAGACCGAAATCACCGATCTTGATCTTATTACCCGAGGCCAGCAGTACATTCCGACAGGCCAGGTCACGATGCAGGAAACGCTTCTGCTCCAGATAGGCCATGCCAGTCACAATCTGCACTGACCAATTCCAGATGTGCGTGAGAGAAGTGTGGCGACACTGCTTCCTCAAGGTATCCAAAAGAGAGCCCTGTTCCGCCAGTTCGGTAATCATCATCATGGGCTGGGACAAGACCACACCATAGAGACGTACCAGGTTGGAGTGATCCAAAGCATGCATGGCCTGGACTTCACGGAAGAAATCATCTATAATGCCCGGCTGGGTGAGGTTGTCCGATTTGAGCACCTTCACAGCCACCGGCAAGACCTTGCCCGTGGGCGAGGCACTCCACTCCCCCCGACGGACCACACCAAACGAGCCATCGCCCAGCTTCAGGCCCAAGGTAATATCCTTTTCGTGTATCAGACAGGTCAGCTGGGTGCCATTGCCAGACTGGGCATCTCCACGCCCCTGAGACTGGCTCTGTTGCTTCTTGGACGAGGGCTGCTTGCCGCCGCCTATCAACTTGGACAAGATATTCTTACGCCACTGATGGGCCTTTTTCTTGCGCACCGCCTCCATCAGCCTCCGTATCGCCGGCTTGCCCAGGCCACAACGCTCCAGATCCTCGGGCAAGACATAGTCAAAGTGTGGCAGACGTGTGACTTGTAGATCATCACGTATCCGTTCCAGAAACTGCTCCAATTGCACCTCCCTCAGCAACTCCTCCAGCCAGGCCGTCTCACCGTCGCCTCCTCCGGCAGGTGTACCCATAATGGTGCTAAACATCAAAGAAAACATGAATTCATTATTGACATAAATTTCAAAACAAAATGAAGACAACAGTGGCGACATCTATTTGTCAATTTTTTTTTTCGGCCCTAACCTCACTTCTCTTAGCCCCTGATGCGAGCATAATCAATTAGATCAATTATGTCTCTGTCATAAATTGATAGACAGAAACCTGACTAATTAAAAACAAAACATACAACCCAGTCAAGTCAGTCAGTCAACCTGATAAGGGAATTCCCGCACTGAACTTGAACTCAATCATGGAATGACGAATCCGACGCCACCAAAGATAGCGAACCACTCGAAGACAGCGCCCAAGTGCTTCGAAACATTTTATGGGCTCAAATTAAAATTATCGACACGCTGTGGCTCCCACTGTGCCACCTCCTCCTACTTCTCCACACCTCAGCACTCCCACTCCCACTCTCTCTTTCTCTCTTTATTTGCCTTTCAATGCTTCGCTTATTGCGTCAGACCCAAGCAACGAGCAAACTTTGTTGAGCTAGGGTCCAAAAGGGGGTGGGAGGGGAGACACACACGCACACACGGCTTTGTTTGCTGCAACGTCAACGTTGAGGAAGTCGTTTGGCTTTATGATAGAAAAAACACCGAAGAGCTCGGCCCCCTCGTCTCCCCACCCCAAATAAGCTCAGCATTACGGAAGCGTGCATTTTCTAAAGAGACTTGCCAAAGTTGCCCTCTATTTGCCGATAAATTTGACAGGCAAAATGGTTGGTTGAGCAGGACAAAAGTAAACTTTTTTTTACCAGGCCAATCTGCACTCTTCCGAAGGATAACTTGAAAGAGAGAAGGCTCATTTAGATATACTCAACTAAATCAGGGGGAATTTTTAATCGGTTTCAAAATGAATCACTGAATAATATTTTGAAATTCTGACGAGCCGAGAATGACATTAATTCTATTATAGTATTGAAATCATCAGATTATAACCTTTTCAAAGTAATTATAGAATCCACTTTGCTTTGAGTTTTGTGACGGGTGAAAAGGTGCCTCGAGAAATGCTGTTCCTCAATTTTAGAGCTTTCATAATAATACCTAGACATAGCCGATATTTCTCGGATTTATACCCTGTTTCTATTGACCGACCTCAATCAAGTTTTACCTCTACGATTCCTATATATAGATAGATATATTTATCATACGTATATGGATCTATATCAATTTTAGAGTTATCTTCAGTATTTGATGAGCGACTTCAAAAAAACGGTATCCTGAGTATATAGACTTTTTTATCAGTCTAAAGGTTATTGCCAGTTCTTGTATACATGAACCATATGGATATGGGTCTGCAACGATTCATGCTTCTATTGGACTCTTATCTATTTTAAAGAAATCTCCAGTTTCTATTGACCGATCACAGTGATAATTTACCCTTAGGATTTTCATACATAGACGTTTCTATATACCGAGTTTCATATCAATCGAACTGTATATAAAGATCACACAAACCAATATAATTTTTGGACTTTTCTCCGAAATTGAAGCAAAAATTAAAAAGAACTTACAACCTTTGTTACAAAGAATACCAAAATTGTCTCAAATTTTAGGGAATTTGAAATATTCCTAATAATTTCAGCAAGTCTCCAGACACAAATTATTCTTGTATTGGTGAATCCACGAATCGGTATTACTGCTTTGTGTTTGTGTAACAATTTCCATGTAATTAGTATGAACAATTTGATTAAAACGGAAACTGAATCAATCATTTTTTTTTTCTTTTTTTCTTTCCCCGCTTAAGAATGAGTTCCGCTGGCAACTAGCAATTTTATTTCGAAATGGAAAAACTAACAAAACTAGCAGACAAAAGCAGCACACACACACACACACACACACATACAAGTTATCATTCTCAGTCCCACTGTACTCACTATGGAAATTATAATCAATTTTCAGAGCCACTTCGGAACCGATTGGTTGTCATCCTCAATCAGTTGTCACCCCCAATCCCACTTAGGAACCTATTAGTCGCTCTTGTGCTATTCCAATCTATCTGCAATAATTCTAAGCAAATCCTTTCATCCAAGAAGTAAGCTTTGACATGACTTTAACTATAAATAGCTTAGGAATATCTTTGGTAACCTGAGTCTTAAATTTGCGATCAATATAAACGGAAGTATTCTTATCGAAAAATACATTTTTTTCCATTACGCGTTAGCAGTCTGGTTAATGTACACACGCCACGGATACACTCAGACTGACCCTCATTTAAAATGTAACATTTTCAATGAAATCTTTTGTACGAAAAATTTAAACATTTGGGCACGCACCACTGCAACAACAATAACAACTAAAACCAACGGGTGAGTTAATTCCCAGAAGACACAAAAAAAAAAAAAAATTGATAAAAAAGAGTTTGTCAAACTTACCCACGAATTGAGTTTTTATAATAATAAAAAAACTGTGAAGATTCGCTTTAGTTTTTTCAGAACAGCTGCGAAAACAGAAAAGAAGAAGAAGAAGCAGCAGCAGCAGCAAAGTTCAAGCCAATGAAGCTGGCGCTGCTTCCGTCCTCAGCGAGCGACCGCAATGCACTTTGCAAAACTTCCTGTCTGTTGGGCTGGGTGTGCGTATGTGTGTGTGTTTGTGTGTATGTTGAACAGGTTGTAAAATGAAGATGGGATTATGTGAAATTTAATATGTTCGTCTTGTTTGGCTGGGCAGCTGAGAAGGCAACGCAAGGTGAAGGACGTTGACGTTGTCGTCGCCGTCGTCGTCGTGGTGGTTGCTGCTGTTGTTGCTTTTGTTGCTTCTTTAATTGTCTGCTTTGTTTTTCTACGCTTCAGCCCGTGTATGTCTGTGTGTGTGTGCGTTACTTGTTTTTGTTGTTTACACTGGCGAATAGAGCAGCTGGCCTGGTAAATAGTTTGGTGTTAGTGGTCTTTGTATTTTATTGTGGAAATTGGCCATTTTCATAGCGTTTCTGTTGCTAATTCTGCCTCTGCTGTCAATGCCGATAACTGCGCTGCCCTGCCGTCATCACCTTCGCCAGAAATACACACACACGTACCAGCAGCAGCAGGCAAACGCTTTATTTTAATTTAAATTAATTTGCACAACCACACTCTCTCATAGACAGACACACACACACACAAATAGACAACGCTGGCTAATATAGACAACTTAATGCGCTGCGGGCTGCACAGTTCAGTTTTTCCAACAGATAATTTCTGTGATGTTTTTGTTGTTGCTGTCGTCACACTTTTTTGCACAATTTTCTACACTTTACCCCTTTACAAAAGGCACTGTTGGCTGACGCGTTGAATTTCTTGTTTTTTATTTTTTTTTTATTTATATATACATATTTGCTTTTGTAATTTTGAATAAATTAAATAGAAGATTAACGTTTTTTTTTCGTGGAAAAATGCGCGCACACGAAAAGGGGTTCCCAAAACAGCAAACCCAAAAATCTCAAAAGACAGAAAATAAACTTAATGCACACACGATTTAGGGGGCGAATGCGAATTTTTACAGCAGTGAGAACGTTGATTAAATATTTTATAAAAATGTCGCGTTTCTAAACTTGTTGGCTGCAGCAGCTAAGCAAGAGAGTGTTAATAAATATTAATTTGCGACATAAAAATTCAGCGACGCCGTAAAAACGCACCAGCACCAGCAACAACAACAACTGCACTCAACGACTAAACATTAGAGTTGCCATTTTCACACCGAAGACTTGTGAACGACGCGGCAAGTCGCTTTTTTGAACTATCGGAACTTGTTCTGCGGCGCCCTCGGCTCTTTTTTTTTACAAATTATTTAAGTCTTCGCCCTTAATTACAATTTAAATTAATGGCAAACTTAAAATCAAAAGAATTAAGATATATGTTTATTAACCAATTCAAAAATAGATCTACATTTGTTTGGTCTTTCAGAGCACCCTGTATAGAGTTCTATGCTGAGAACATTTATGTTGATTCGTTTTGGAACCACTAAAGTCTTCATTCAACACGTGCAGGCAGATCGTTTTGGTTTTAATTCATTATTTTAATGAAATTTGATTATTGTTTATAAAGCAAAAATGCCGGCTGCTGTTGCCAATGGTTTCCAGACGAAAGCCCCTGTGAAAAACAAGAAAATTGTCTTTGGCGACGATGGGGAAGCGATTACAAAGCCTTCCAACAAAAGCGGCAATAACAAAAAGGAAAGACAGCCTACGAAGGCGCCACAGAAGCCCTTACAGAATGGTTTGAATCACAAAAATAATAAATTCAATAAAACCGACAACAAGAAACACAAGAAAATTAAATTTGGCGAGGATGGCGAAGCTGAAACTGTAGAACAATCCGATCCAAATGTCCAGCCCTCAAATAATAAAAACAAGAAGCTAATATTTGATGCAAATGGAGAGGTAAAGAAACCTCAGCGTATCAAGTTCGACGATGATGGCGAGGGAGAGCCAGTTGAGTCGCAAGCCTTTAAGGAAGACACCGATGACGACGATGAGCCAAAAGAAAGTGGCAAACAACGCTGGCAAAATTCCAACAAGCCTGATGAAGATGCCCAAAAAAAGTGGTATCAAGTGGTATGTTTCGGGAAGCTTAAAATTATGAATTCCTAATAAGTTCTTTTAACCATACAGTTCACCAAATATCCCAGCACCGAAGAAGTCCTGGACATGAAGGAAAATGAACAGCTTGAGCTCTTCAATCTCTGCAAAGACGCCTTCGAGGCGCTTAAGCCGGTCTACAACAAACGTGAGTGAAATGGTTTCTTTTGATAACAGTGCTTTATCATTACCTTCTTTCAGGCAATCCTGCTGATGCCCGCTGGCTGCAAACTGCCTTGCACAAAGGCACAGCCAAGGATCGAGCCAATGCAGGAGCCCTATTGGTGACCAGCAATCCTCTGGGCAACTTAGAGGCCCTCTCCACTCTGATAGGCTTTTGTAAAATATCCAACAAATCCAGCAACGATGTGATTGCCGTACTAACCGACTTGTGGAAAGAAGTGCTATTGCCACCTCAAAGGAAATTGAAATCCATACACACCCGCGGCTGTGACTGGAAGCTTTTAAAGAAGGAGAACAACCACAAAAAGGAAGACCAAAAAATCTATGCCTATTGGTATTTCGAAAACGAACTCAAGGAGCAATACTTTGGTAAGTTCTAAAAGATTAAATGAAACCCCTGACTAAATTAATTTGATGTATCCTCACCAGAATTTCTGAAGAATCTTATGCAAGGTCTGCAGACCGGTCAAGAGCATAATAAAACCGCCTCAATTGTGGCAGCTGCACGTCTCTTGGCCTATGCCCCGGAGAAGGAGCAAATGCTACTGACCATGCTGATCAACAAACTAGGCGATCCCATAGCCAAAATTGCCTCCAAGGCCCTGCATCATCTCACCGAAGTGGCTCAGCGTCATCCCAACATGTGCGGCGTCATCGTGGCCGAAGCAGAGAAGCTGCTCTTCCGCAACAACATTTCCGAACGCGCCCAGCATTTTGCCCTGTGCTTCCTCTCCAGCATAGCCCCCTCCGGCAGACCCGAGGTCTGCACCAAATTGGTCAACATTTGTTTTGCCCTCTTCAAGGTTTTGGTACAAAAAGGTGCCGTAAATAATCGAACTATGCAGGCCATTCTGAGGTGCCTGCAAAAGGCCATCCTAGAGGCCCAACCAGCCAAGGGCAGCAGTGAGCTCTTGACCAAGGAAATGCAGGACACTGTCTATCGCTTGGTCCATCTAGCCGATATAAGAGTCTCCGTACAGACCCTGGGCCTTCTCCTCCAGTTGATCACGGTGAAGACAGAGAAACCGGATCGTTTCTATAATGCCTTATATGTTAAATTATTGGATCTGAATCTGGTCAATATTGGCAGCAAGACGGCTGCCCAGTTGCTGCACATCGTGCATCGTGCCATACACATTGATGGCAATGTGGCCAGAGCCCAGGCCTTTATCAAGAGACTACTCCAATTGGCTCTGTATGTGCCACCTCAGGTGGCGGCTGGTTGCTTGATTGTCCTGCATAAGCTGCTGCGCATGCGCAAAGAGCTGATAGGCGGCAGTGGAGCCAGTGAGGAACTGGCCTCTCTGAAAGTCACGGCAGACTCTGCTGACTTGGATAAGTTTGGCAGCGACGGGGAAGAGGAGTATGCTGATGCTGATGTTGATGTTAAAGCCGAGGAAACCAAAAAGGAAGCCACTGAATCCACCACCTCGACTGGCAGTTCCTGGCATCATGCCAACCTGGCCACAACGGAGGCCAAGGTTCGAGACATTGATGCCTGCAAATATGATCCGTACCATCGTGTTCCGGCCTTTGCCGGTGCTGGCTACGCCCTAAGGAATGAACTGAATCTTCTGCGCCAGCACTATCATCCCACCGTTCAGGTCTTTGCTGAACAAATCCTAAATCGTGAGTCAGCCTAGAAAGTCTCCCTTAAACAAGACTAAGAGAAATTCTTACCTTTCAGAGAAACGCATTGATTATTATGGGGATCCATTGAGAGACTTTGGTCTGCCGCATTTCCTGGAGCGTTTCGCCTTTAAGAATCCCAAGAAACTGGATCAACAGAAGGCCGAGGACGCCCCAGTGGCCCATAAACGCTATACGGCTTATGGAGCCCGTGGCAAACCAGTGAAATCCCTGACCAAGGCCACTTGTACTGAGGATGAAATGTTTATTTTCAACTATTTGGAGCAGAAACGACTTGTGGCCCAGACCAAGGAGAAGCCTGCAGAAAAGGAGGAAGAATTCAATCCGGAAGATGACTTGAAGGAGGGCGAAGTTGATGACGATGAATTCGAAGACTATTTGGATGGCTACTTTGGTAAGAAAGACGAAGATGCGGACAATGAGGAGCTCAACTACCTGGAAGAGCTCGGCGGTGAGTTGAAGCGTGAGAAATCCAAAAAGAAAGACAAGAAGAAAAAGATATCGGAAGCCGATGAAGACGATGAAATGGACGAGGATATAGATGAAGATTGGGAACTTGAGGGCCTCCAAGGGGAGGCAGATCAATCGGACGACGAAACTGGTTCCATTGACTTGGAGCAGCCATCCGATAATGAAGATGATGACGATGACGATCAAGGTTCCATTTCCTTGGATGAAGAGCCCATGTCTGGAGACAGCGACAGTGAAGCACCCGAGTCCCCTGATGAAGATGATGATGAAGACGATGATGCAGCTCCACCCAAGTCCAAGAAATCTCGCGGTGCTCTGGATGAACGCAACTTTGCTAAGAAACTCAAAAACAGCAATGGTGAGTTTTTCAAAAGGGGAGAGAGAAATTCTCAAAACTTTTAATCATTTGATCTTTTCCTTTTCCAGACATGTCTTCTCTGTTTGCCGCTGCCGATGACTTCTCCGCCTTGCTCGAGGAGACTAGCAAGTCCAAGGGTCAAGGCACCATCAATGCCGTCTTTAACAAGGATAAATCATCTGACAAACAACTAAAATGGGAGGAGAATCGTCGCTCGAACAGCAAAAACTACACCAGTAAAAAATTCTCCGGAAATCCTTCAAATAAATCAAAGTTTAAAAAATCTTTGGCCGGTAAAAAACGCAAGCATTAAACTAATTTAACTTTAGATTTTATTAATTGAAATTGTTTTTATCAAATGTAAATAAATTTTACAATTTATATAAAGATTTTTTGGAGTGACCGGGTTTACCTGGGGTTACCTTTTCTGCTAAGCCATATAACTCCAGATGGATGAAGGCTTATAATGTATAAGTTTGACTTGTTGATAGGCTAAAGCTTGTTCAAGTTATAGACAAAGGCCTGGACCCGTTCAAAGCCCTTGTGAGCATATCTCTGTAATAAAAGCTTGCCATATAGGAACACCTCAGGCATTGGCTTATGTAACAGATACATAGCTATTATGGTTTATAGAGACAGGCCGAGTTATTTTAATTTTGTTTGTGAAGACAGACTCGGCCTCATCATCTTTTAGATTTGACCATATCCCCCGTAATAATATTCCGAATTGCTTTGTAAGGAAATCAGATCCCATATCAAAGTAGGAGAATGAAAGAGGACCGCGGATGTTAGCCAAGCCTTTCCGCTTTGTTCGTCAATGATTGAGGTCTCTGTGGAATCTGGAACCTCGAACTTACCAGGGACAATTGAGAGGTCCCAATACACGGTTCTTAAAGACCTGATTAAACTCCATTTGATACGAACATATCGGAATAATGCAAAGCAGATGTATAAAAATAAGTTGACGCCTGCGAAAACTCCACTCCGTGGCGAAATATATTCGGAGTCCTCACACCAAGTTTGAGTGCTCTAGATTTGTTAACCCAAAAGGTTCCCATACCAAATATGATTGCTCTTGCTTATCTGGAAGCCCAGATCTAGCTCATCATATTGGACTAAAATTCTCTTTGATAATTTTCTTAATTTACTCATTAATTTATTTGAACTGATAATTTATATTTATGTACAAACATTTTCTAGTTGTAAATCTGATAATCTAAACATGTTGATTCATTTATATTTTTACAAACTTCAAACTTGCTGCCCGCCGAAAAAAAGAAAGAAAAACAAATCCCAACTTTATCTTCGGCTTGCCGAGGATTACAAACTCTTCTCGAGGTGTTTTTCAGCCGTAAGTCACATGAATGGAGTTGGTCAGCTAAAAGGGCCAATTTAGGCTGGTATAAAAGCTATATGATATAGTAGTCCGATTTGTACTACTATATAAAAAACGTGTGTGCTGAGCTTAAAAGAGATGAGTTAATATTTCTGATTTAGGTTCGTAAGACAGCTATATGATATAGTGGTCCGATTCTTACAAAAACTTGGTACATATATTTGCCTTCATATAAATACTAATAAATATGGGAGTTATACCTTAAACCGATGTAGGTTCGTATGACAGCTATATGATATAGTGAACCGATCCAGTCGGTTCCGACAAATGTGCAGCCTATGTACAAAAGAAGACTATATACCAAGTTGGATGAAATTTTAGCTTTAAAATTAAGGGACTAGTTCGATGGAGAGACGGACGATCGGACAGACGGACATGGCTATATCCACTTCTGTAGTGAATCTAAGAACAGCCGGAAAGTCGGACATGGCTATATCGATTCCTCTATTCATTCCAACGAGAGTCGGACAGACTTGGCTATATCGACTCCTCTATTCATTCCAACGACAGTCGGACGGACATGACTATATCGACTCCTGATTCTCCGTATTCTCGAGGTGACTTTTGGGGGTCTATGATGATTGGTTCTGAGCAGAATAAATATACTCTTCTTTACTTCGAAAAGAGTATAAAAAAAACCAAAAGTCTCAATGATGAATTTACCGTTAATTGTTTTTAGCTTAGCTTAAAATTTACTTTGTTAGACCTCTTAAAATTTACAATATGACAATATTGCTTCAATTAATTGGTTAATCAATTTTTAAGGTGATTTTTTTTTACTTATTATTTTTATGTGATTTTCTTTTTTTTTTTTGCAAAAAAATGTTTTCTCTTTTTTTTTCTGGAGTTTCTGGTTTACTTTTTATCTAAGGCAACTTGTTGAAAGGCAACTTTTAATTTTATTTTATTTTTAGACTAAAAATTCTTAGCTCGTCAAACCTTTTTTTTTATTATTTTTTTGGACAGCAAATAAGGCTGATATGTTTACTTTTCGAATAAAAAAAAAACAAACAAAATTTTCAAAATTTAAATAATAAAAAATGATTTTATTGGCTGCTTTGAATTATTTCTTATTCATATTAAAAAAAAAAAAAATATATAAGCATTTTTGAAAAAAATAAACAAATTGAAAAATATAAAAATTGAATTGGAAATTAATTTTTTGACATCTTCTTTTTTTATTTTTGAATTTATTTTTTTATTTGTGTTTCTCGTTTTCGTTTTGTATTTGCAAATTTGAGATTGAGTTTTTGATTTCTTCATTAATTCATTTGCCTTTGGTCTCCTTCTCAATAGCCAAGGTAACAATTTGGCAACGCAACCTAATTTTTCATTAATCAAAAAATTATTATAATTTTTTTTTTTTTTTTTAGTTAAAAAAAAAGTATTTTTTTTTTGTTATAGTTTTTTTCTTCTTCTTCTAAAGTTGTTGTTGTTATTCTGTCTTAAGAATTAACCTAAACATAGAGCACAACTTAAAGCGTATTTAATTATTTAATGAATATGCAAATAAGAGACTGTCAATTAGAATTACAATAATTAATTGGGAATCTTTAATTTAATTTACATTTTTTTTATTATTTTTTTTTTTTTACCAAAAATCATGTTTTTTTTATTGCAAAATTGAATCCCTTTGAAACTTATTTTCTAGTGTTTTTTTTTCGTTTTTTTTTCTTCTAATTTTTTTTTTTGTCAACCTTTTTCAACCTGGCAACTTTCATTCTCGCTTTCTCTCTTTAATTCTAAAAACAATTAACTAACAGAATTAACAACAAAAGGCGGCAACAAAATGCAATAACTTTTGTTTTTTTTTTTTTTTTTTTTTTTAATTCATTTCTTTTTTTTCTGGGGTTTTCCTATATTAATTTTTTTTTTTTTAGAAATTTTTTTTTCTTCATGTTTTTTATTTTTTGTTTTTGTTCTAAGACCAAAGACGCCTCAACTTAATTGCAACATTATTAATTAATAAAAATATAAACAACAAAATGTGGTAAATGAAATTGATTGCTTAGGTGTCTTTGGTGAAACATTTAACCGACTTTTAAATACACTTTTCCTCTGCCTATCTTTATATATTTATTTATATATTTGTGATTGTGTTGGTGTTTTTGGGTGTGTCTCTGTGTGTGTGTGGCTTAATATGTCCGTCTCGATTCAATCAGTCGTCGTAGTTTGGCTCGGCTCCTCGGCGCTATGTGATCATCCAGCGTCCGTGTTAAACGTCATCTGCGTCCGTCGGTCCACGCAGCTGCCGCTGCCACCACAGGCTTAAATCTGGGCAGGATTTTGCCCCGGTCCCGTTTGCCCCAACCAGAGACTTGTTGGATACGAAAACGACCGCGACGTACCACCCTTTCGCCACCCGGCCATCTCTGAATCAACTTCTGTCATTCAAAGACATAACGCTGCCTCAGCACACGCGCACGCTCGGGCTGGACACGCGTGGGCTGGCGGGGCACTTTGACGGGTCGGACGCGACGCATGGCCGGCGGACGGGGACGTGGAAATATCAATGGCAATTCATAGGCCTGATCGATGAACTCCTGTTTGATTGAGGAGGGATTGTAGACGCGTCGCTGCATTTTGAAGCGATTCTTGAGCACCTGTTGGACTCCATTGATGACGAGGCAGTATTGGCGCCAGCTGGTGCGGGCTTTGCGCCAGTTGGCCTGGGATTTGTTAAAGCCGATGAGATCGTCGCCGGAGATGCGTCTGGGTGGCAAAACTTTGTCGGCGGCGCGCCGTCTGTGCGTAGACACGTCCTCGTTGGGTGGGGGTAGCTCCTGCAGAAGAATATAGAGACTCTCCTTGGAGTCCACTTGGACGTGTTGGTCGGTGAGGCGATGATTTTGACGTGTCCGTGGACGTTTGACATTGACAGGGGCGGCTGGCGGTAGTGGGGGCGGGGGCATATTCAATTCTGGCTCAGTGATCAGTGACGGCAGTGGCAGTTCCGTGTAATACTCCGAGGGTAGACGCAGGGGCGGAGCATCCTCGTCGAAACCGTAGAAATCGGTCAAGCTCTCGTAGTCGGGGTCGAAGGGAATGGACTCGTTTTCAGTGTTGTTCATGGTGGTTGTAATTGTGGCTGTGCTGTCGATACCTGATTCAGGTATGGGCTCTGCCCAAGGAGCAGCGGCCGCTAACGGCACAATTGGTTCTATGGGAGGATCTGTAAACAAGTCAGTAACTTCGTCGCCCAGATCAGAGGTCGTGATGATCACGGTCGCGTCCTCTGGTGTGGGAGCCTCGTGATCATAGCGTTTGGTAAACGGAGACATACCTGAAGGTGATTCCATGGTGTCTTCACTTAGGTCTACCACCTCGTGAGGTGGATTCGGTATGATATCCAGATCAAAGTCTTGTTTCATCCAATCACTCTCCAAAATCTGTGTGATTGTGGGACGCAGTTGGGGATCCCTTTGAAGGCACCAATTCACCAGATTCTGGAAGGGCAGACTTGCATTGAGCCAGCGCTCGGTGTACTGGTTGAAGGGTTCCTTGCGTATGCGTTTCCGCAGGGTATGCAGAGTTGAGGGATTCTGATCTCTGTCCGTGGTACTCGTGCGATAGGGCGCATGCCCCACCAGCATGGTGTACAAAGTGGCACCCAGACCATAAACATCGACGGCTGGTGAATAGGTGACCACATTGGAGTCCGCCAACAACTCTGGAGCACCATAGTCCAGAGTATACCGAGGCTTGTCCTGCCAGCTTTTAAATTCGCTATTGTAACTGCAAAAGGGAATCAGAAATTTAATGTTTTTTTTCTATCAGGATTCCCCTTTCAGAACTCACCAGGCATTGCCAAAGTCAACCAATTTGACTTCCGTTTCATCGCAATCGCTGAACAAAACATTCTCCGGCTTTACGTCGCCGTGTAAGAAATGTTTAGAGTGTATGTGCTGGACAGCCAAGACCAATTGCTGGAAGAGATCACGGCAACGTTGCTCATTGAGCTTGTGGCGTTGAATGTAGGCGGTCAGCTCATCGCCGTTTATATACTCGGTAATCACCCAGATCTCACATTTGTCACGAAATGCTTCGATATATTTAACAATGTGTGGATTACGACCGTGCTTGTCGATGGCACAGGTGGTGAGGGCATCCACTTCGGCGATTCGAAATTTGGACAGTGGTATCACTTTGGCCATGTAGACAGCCTCCGTGCTGCTGTCCATCACTACATGGCAAACGCCAAAGGCACCACTCGCTAAGGGACTGCCCAGTTCCAGATCATCGGGTCGGGTGGGTATATTCTGTTTGGCAGAAAGAGTTACGGATTAGTCAAGTCGAAAGTTTTTCAAATTGATTTGGGAGACTCACCTGCAAGTTGGAATTGTGGTACTCAATTTGACAGTTGTTGTCCTTTCGCATCTGTTCCAGATGCTCGGGAGCCACATAGGTGTAGCCCCTAAACAAACGTATTCGACTTGGTGGAGACTCACATTCTGGGTCTTCGGGCAATTGATCTGTGAACTCATTGCTGAAGTTTTGAACATCATCCTCGGAAGTGAGAGTGGGCTTGTAGGGTGCTCTCCGAAGTTTGGCCTTTAATTCTTCCCAATTGATGCCATGGAAAAATGGGTGTTCCTTGATTTCGCTGGCATCGCGATGATTGCCACCGAGACGACGAGTGGGATTTTTCTCCAGCATTTTCAGGACAAAGTCTCGAGCATTGGTGCTAAATGTGGATGGGATGATGGGCTGTTCCTTTTGTATGCGACGTGATATTTCAGACTGCTGACCCTGACCATCTGAGGTGGCAAAGGGCGAGGCTCCCGTGAGCAGCTCAAAGGTTAGCACACCTACAGACCACCAGTCCACGGCGCTATCATGGCCGGGCGGACCCGTACGTATAATCTCTGTAAAAAGCCAATTTTAGAGAAGAGTGCTCACTCGTCAAAATCTTTTGAAGTTTTCACTCACCTGGAGCCATGTACTCCAGAGTACCACAGAAGCTATGTGCACGATATTCATTCTCACGACTCAAAATCTTGGATAGACCAAAGTCGGACAAGACTATGTGTCCATCGCCGTCCAATAAAATATTCTCTAGTTTAATATCGCGATAGATAATGCCCAATTGATGCAGCTGCTCCAGGGCCAGGACCACCTCGGCAATGTAGATACGTACACGTGACTCTTCAAAATGCTCGGCATGATAGAGATGTGTGAAAAGCTCGCCGCCTTTGGCAAAATCTAATAAAAAAAAAAATACAATTTTTCGTAAAAAAAAATATATTTACTTAAAAAAAAAATTAAAAATACTCACCGAGCACAAGGTACAATTTTGAAGTTGACTGGAAGGCATAATGCAGACCCACCAGAAACGGACTGCGCTGCACCGCTTCCAGCACCTAAAATAATTAATATATATATATTTTTTAAATTTCAATTTAATTAAAAAAGCAAAGAAAATAATTAAATTTTAACTAAAAGTAACAATTGGTATGCATGATCATAATTCAATGATCTGGCAACGCTTGGCTTGTATGCAGAGTTGTGCGTAGCCCATTTTTTTTCGAAAGAGTTTACATGCATTCTGTGTGTGCGTGTGCCTGTGTATGTATTTGTATTATGTGCTGCCTATCCTAACGGGGTTTTGTTTTTCACTAAGGTATACATAAATATTTGTTTATTTACATTATGACTCGCTCTTTCTTAATAAGAAAACAAGAAGAAGAAGCAAAAAATTTAGTTTTCATAGAATTCGTTTGCTGCATTTGCATTTAATTGAAGCTTGTAGCGAAAGTAAAAATGATTTTCGCACGAAATCTCATTTCAATTTTCAATTCAAGCCATTTTTGGCTGTGTTGGCCTCTTTTCATATAGACGAGACGACCATTCCAGCCATCAAGTATCTTGCACACACAACTTTCACATTTTATTATTTATTTCTTTTTTTATTCTGGCCAGCTCATTGTCTTCCGATCCGTTCAAGACTGACCAAAATCTGATTACTTTCCTTTCCCTCGGAACAATTTAAGGGCTACCAAAAAAAAAAAAAAAAAAAAAAATCCCACATAACAAGTAAGCTAAAAGGCCGGCAAGGCAATTAAAACAAAAAAAAAAAAACTTACATACAGCAAGCTCTTTGAATCTATTTAGGTTAGTGGGTTGGCTTTTTGTGTACCTTGAAAAGTTAAGTAAATGTGCAAACAAGTATGTAAAAAGCTCATTCGCCCATGCCAGTGTGGGTGAGAGTGAAAGAGAGCACAAATAAAATAATTGTTGTTTTTTTTTTCATTGCATTTTTTTTTTTTTTTTTTGTCTACCAATGCCAAATTCAATTTGCTTCTTTGACTTCTTTCTTTGATTTGCACCTGTTTTTATTTCATCAGCTTTTTAAGCTTTTTCTATTTTCATTGATTTACTTTAAAACGAACAAAAAAATCACCGAAAAACCGGTCACTACAACAACAAAAATTGATCAACTGTTGTTCTCTCTCTAAAGTAACTTTTGCCGGCACAAAAAAAGAGAGAGATAACTGGCGAAAGAGAGATATAGAGGGAGAGCGGTATATAGGTCAAATGAAGTCCACTCTTTTTGTTGTTGTTGTCTCTATTGCAATAAGACTAAATTTATTTATCTCAACAAAAAAAAAAAAAAAAAATCCCAACGTTATCTTCGGGGTGCCGAAGATTACAGACTCTTTTCGAAGTTGTTTCTGCCGTAAATCACATGAACGGGGTTGGTCAGTTAATAGGGCCGATTTCGATTTGTATGACAGCTATATGATATAGTAGTCCGATTTTAGTAAAATTGAGTACAAACGCGTATATTTATGTAGAAAACGTGTTAGACGAGTTTTGAAAAGATCAGTCAATAAATGTGCGAGTTATTCCCTAAACCGATTTAGGTTCGTATGGCAGCTATATGATATAGTAGTCCGATCCTTACGAAATTTGGTATATATATTAATTGCTATAAAAAACATATGCGTGCTTAATTTGAACAGGATCGGATAATAAATGTGCGAGTTATTCCCTAAACCGATTTAGGTTCGTATGGCAGCTATATGATATAGTAGTCCGATCCTTACGAAATTTGGTATATATATTAATTGCTATAAAAAACATATGCGTGCTTAATTTGAACAGGATCGGATAATAAATGTGGGAGTTATTGCCTAAACCGATTTAGGTTCGTATGACAGCTATATGATATAGTGATCCGATCCAGGCAAAATTTGGCACAATTATCTACCGTTATATAAAAAACACGCATGCCAAATTTGAAAAGAATCGGATAATAAATGTGGAAGTTATTGCCTAAACCGATTTAGGTTCGTATGACAGCTATATGATATAGTGGTCCGATCCGACCGATTCAAACTAGTGTACTACCTAGGTAAAAAAGAAGGCTATATACCAAGTTTCAGCAAAATAGCTTTTAAACTGACGGAGTAAATCTGATATGTACAGACGGACAGACGGACTGACGGACATGGCTATATCGACTCCTCTAGTGATTCTAAGTATTCTAGATGTAACTTTTGTGGGTCTACGATGTTTGGTTCTGTGCGTTACAAACATCAGAGCAAAGTGAATAGACTCCTTTTTCTTCGAAAAGAGTCTAAAAAAAAAAAATTCAAATCAATGAATTTTTATATGAATTGATGATTTATTTTATTTTACTTACCACACGCTCGGTTTTTGTATGCTCAGCAGTTTTGCGCTTTTGTACGACGGTGATTTTATTCAACACCTTCATGGCATACAGTTTGCCTTTATCATGACGAGTTAATTTGCGTACAAGAAAAACGCGTCCATAGGCTAAAAAAAAAAAAAACGTATCAAAAAATTAAGTAAATAAATTTATTGTTAAGCTAATAGAATAAAAGACACTTACCACCCGTGCCAAGCACGCGAATGATTTGAAAATCGTTTAGACTCACGCGCTCATCACTAAATAGTTTGACTGCAAAGAAAATAATAAAAACAATTTTAAATTTATTTTTTTTTAGAAACTTTAAGAACAACCCGTTTTAGTTCTGGTTAAAAAAAATGCTGATAAGAAATTTTACAATGGTAAATCGAAATGTAAACAAGAAATTACCGAGACATGTGACAATTATGATTTTTATTATCGCCAAACACGTGCGGAAATCTCATAAAACACATACACGCACACACGCATACACACACAAATTGTATCAGTTCTCTGCTCAAAGGCAAAGCAAAGCAGAGATGAAAACAATATTTCAGCAGGTGGTCAAAGCAAAGAGCAGAGGAGAGAGAGATAGAGCGAGACTAGTTGAGCCCAAGATGTACAGTTAAGTTGTAAAGTCTGCAAAAGACGGCCCCACACACACACGCATACACCTACTCCGTCAGACGGCAAGGCAGTGCATGTCAAGTCGGTGACATTTTCAGTTCAGACGAGACTGTTCCTAACGGTTCAATGTCCTTTTCGTCAGCCTACAATAAGTTTGTGTATTCTGGTTGACCAGGCCAGACTAAAGATTTTTTTTCTCCCCCACCTCCCTACCCGCGCAAGATGGTTAGGGATTAAAGGCAGCTCGACACTTGAGACGCAAGTTTTCCATTTAATTCTGGCAAGTCTGTCTGGCTTGCAATTCCAAATTTGGGTACTTCCAGACCCAAACTAAGCCGACACGACGAGTTGAATGAACGAGACGGCCTGCAAGGGAAAATGTGAAAACTTTTGTCCTTGAACCCAGAGCAATGAAGAAATCGAAAGTACAGTCAGCCATACGTTTTGAAATAAACGGCGAAAGTCCTCTTGGCAAATAAACTGAATTAATCATAAAATGTTCACCGACTTGTCAAATTGGCACATTCAACCCTTGTTCGAATCATATTGCCACTTGTTGTGAAATTCTCAATGGAAAATGTCAGAACTCGGGGCGATTGGCCAAAACAAAAAAAGGTTAATGAAATTGCTTGACGTTGTGATTTTTTTTTTTTTTTTTGTTTTTTGATAAATTGAACCTGTTCTTAGCGTTTTGTAATTCCAAAAATAATATCTGTTTACATAAATAAAATCATTTAAAACAGATAAAAAAACACGAAGAGTATCGCATTGACAATGACAAAAAAAAATGTATTAAATATTTTTAAGTCTGGGCGAGTGGAAGAAATATTATTGATTTAACAATCGAAGCAAAAGTTTTTTTTTTTGGGAAAAAGAATTTAAACCAAAAAAAAAAAAAAAAAAAAAAAATCAATAATAAAGGAAATGAGTAACCCAAGTCCGACGCCATTTTCATTAAATTAAATGCTATCCGAGGCGAATAAGTTTAATAAAAAGCAAAACACGCTACTCAAACGAGTGAAGCATGCAGACAAAACAAACAGTGCCAAATTCAAGGAAACTTAAAAAAAAAAAAAATATTAATCATATTTTGAATACCCTAAGCCAAATGATATACTCGATAAGGTAAACCATAAATTGGAGAATTACTTGTTTTTTTTTTTATATTAAAAAAGTGTATACTCTAGTCGCTATTTTAAGTGTGGAATTGGATAAAAAAAAAAAAATAAATAAAATAAATAGAAATTTTTTATTTATTGAAAATTAAAAAAAAAATTTTTTTTTGTTGAATACTCCATTCGATTTGATTTCGATGTGAGATTTGAAATTATTAATTTTTTTTCTTTTTTAATAAAAAAGTGTATTCACTAGTCGCTGCTTTAGGTGTTTATCAAATGAGTTCGAAAACAATTAGCGATATATATTTTTTTAATATTTTCTATTTATTAAAAATTACTTGACTTAAAATGAAAAAAAAACATATTTTTGGATTTAAAAAAAAAAAATTGCAAAAAAAATTAGCTTTTTTTGGTTTGTTTATTTTATTTTTAAACCGCAATACAATGGCAGGCATTGAATTGGCCTTGGTGTGCAATATACTTTTTAGCAGGTTCTTAAACTTTTTAAAGTACAACTGTGCTCGTGTTTTTGTTTTTGTTTGAATAGCAAAAGATTAATAACCGCAAATTTTTGTGTGTGTATTTCGTTGCCATTTTGAGAACAGCTGCGTGAACTAAAAAAGTTTGCATACCCTACTGCTTGCACAAACACATAAACACACACGCATACGCGAACACTCGAATGCATGTAAAGGAATTTGTCAAAAAAAAAAAATAATAATAACAACCCAGGGTGGCTGTGGTGGTGGCAATGGAATTAGAGTACAGTAACAACAAGCAAGCAAATAAACGAACGAATGGGAAGAGCGAACAATACGAAATACACACACACGCACAGTGCCGTTATGAGAGATCGTAATAGAGAGAGAGCAAGCGAGTGAGTGAGTGAGCGGAAAAGAAAGAAAGAGAGAGAGAGGAGAGTTTGGAGGCAACACTGCTGATAAGAGTATTTATTTGATTTAAATTTATTTTAGGCTTTTCTCTAGGAAAATTTTTGGTTGTGATAAATAAAATTCGCATACGGATTTGCCTGCTAAGACCAACATCAAATTACAGTGTCAAGTTCAAGCAAAATAAAATGGCATTGCCTGATTTGTTTTTGTTTGCCTTGCCTAGTCTAGGTGGTATCGCTTGTTTGATTATGCAAAATGCAAGCCAGCCAGCCAGCAAATGCCGGAGCTTGCATCTATGTGTGTGTGTGCGTATTTTTGGCTACGTCACAATGCCATGAACATGATTTTTTTTTTGTGTTTTTTTTTTTCGTGCGGCAATGAAGTTTTCAAGCCAGTCAGTTGTGTGGTGTGTTAAAATGCATTTTGGTGTGGTGAATAACGATTCGGGCCGCCTAAAAACACCCAAAGAAACCCCTTCACATACACACACACACACACACACACACAGAGGCCAATAGAGACGTCTTTCCTATGGATAGGAAATTTCTAGGTAAATGTGTCAAGGTTAAAGGCATGTGCTCCACTTATCAACTTTTGAGGGTCGTCTTGGCATATAGATAAAAACCCTGACCACTAATTCATCTATCATCGAACCACAACAAACCGAATCAACATACCACTCACACCCCCACTCAACAAAACAAAACCAAACTGCCAACCCGTCTCGGTTCCCCTATCAATTTTCTTGAAAAAACATCTGGTAGCCCATAATGTAATGTTTAGATTTTTTTTAACTCACCATATGAGCGCAAGTCCGTCACGTTCTCCAGATCACGTTGATGGGCTTCATTCTCCAAGTCGAGCGGTGTACTGTTACTGGTCGGGACAGCATAGTTGGGCGAAGTGGTGTTGGTCGTGTTGGCATTGTTGTGATTCTTTGATTTGCTACTGGTGGGTATTTCATCAATTTCCAGCTCGCTATCCACGCCATGCTCTTCCTCGGTCAGTTGGTCATCATCGTAGTCGTCGGCGTCTTCATTTTCAACGCTCTCGGCATCCGAAATGCAAACAACATCGACTGGCTCCGGCGGTGTGGGTGTGGGTGATCGGGCACGGTAAGTGTAATTTGTTTTGCTTGTGGAATTCGCTGCACCATGATGCTTCTTTGAGTACTGACCATTCGCTGTGCTTGTCACATTGTTATTGTTGTAGTTGACATTTCTGTAGTTGTTGTAATTGGTGCGACTGTTCGCTGTGGAGGAGGAGGTGGCCATTTCCGTGGTGACAATCGAACTGGTTGGCGGCTTCAGTTTGGACTTTTTCTGAGCTCCGCTGCCATTTGTGAGTGGCGAACTTGGACGTCGTTTTTTGTTGCCATTTGTGGTGCCGTTTCCGTTGGTGGAGGTGGGGGAGTGCTGCGGATGGCCATTGGAACGATTAGGCTGATGCAGTTCCTCATCTTCCCTTTTAAGGTTCTGGGCTTTGCGTTTGCTGGACATAATTTCACAGTTGCTGCTTATAATTGGTCTCTGCTCTCGTCCTGGCAGTTCTTTGTCGACTCGTTTTGGCCCTATGAAACAACTCATTTGCAGTCTCGGCACTTTAGTTTACGTACTTTCTACGTAATCAATTTTTGTTGTATTACTTTCGGCTAAGGCATTGTGATCCCCGCGAAAAGCCTGATCCAAGTTTATTTACAATGCTCTTTTTTTTCAAACAATATGGTACAGTTTTTTTTAGTAGAATTTGTCGTTCAGTGTTGTTGTTGTTGCTTTTTTTATTACAAAAAAGAAGAAAACTCACCTAAAGTTTTGCCAATTGTGTATTAATTTTTTTTTGGAAGGGAGTGAGAAAATTGTTTTCCGCGCTAAATGCGTTTACACTTATGGAAAATTATTCTTATTGCTTTGAGAGGGAAAATGCCAGCCAAGCAGAATTCTTATTGCTAATACGACTTTCGTATTGTATTTGCATAAATTTGTTTTTTATTTATTTATTTATTTATTTTGTTTTTGGTGCAGACCTTAATATTATTCAACCATTTGTTAATATAAATTTATAATTATCACAATCTTCTTCAATTTCGTTTTGTGATTGCTCTTCGTATGCACTAATACACTTCTTTTTTCATATGCTTACACACACACACACATATGCAATCTGCACGCATTTTTTGTGTCACTTTCAGCTGCTGCTGCCGCGTTTATATGGTATTCGATTGTTTTGAGTGGATTTCTTAAGTGCATTGCTTAATGCCCATATGTGGTTTATTTATTTAAATATTGTTGAATAATTTCTTTTTGTAAAGAAATATTTTTAACACGCGAACAAGTTTTTGCCGCCGCTTTCTACTTTTATATATGTGTGCGGACGCTCTTTGCTATCTACTTCGCACTCACGTTCGTGCCCACTTATTTGCTGGTGGAAGTAATATTTTTGTTGGGCTAACGATCGTTTAAACTCCGTTCCGTCCTTAGAGTCGCGAGCACCGAGATTCGATTTAATATCTATTCCGTAATTGTAATTTCTGCGTTACAGCTTGCAAAGAATTTTTCACTTCTTTCGATTTTCACGTCTGCTATCGTTATCGATTTCGTATAAAGTGTTCGTAGCTAGTTCAAATGAACAAGGCCAAACCAGGAACGAACTAAACATTTAGGCAAAAAAAAGGAAAGGGTTTTGTGTATTTTTTTATTTTTGAAAACTGGTCACATTGTCTTTGGCGCCGTAAACATTATTCTAAATTTATAATATGCTTTAGTATTTTACCATAATTTTATCCAGAGACTTCCTTTCTAGGTCAGGCACTTGACAATTCTCCGCTGCATAGCCTACAGCCAACAATATCAACAGTTTCTCATTTGCGGGCCGCTCCAGCAAACGCCGCAGAGCTGCTCCACAATTCAAAGGCGTTGTGACCAAAGAGCACAGTCCCGCAGCTTGTAGAGCACATAATAAAATACCTGTGGCTATAGAAGTGGAAATTTCATTGTAGTAGTGCTGCTTTTTTTTGCCATCTTCAGTGACTCCGTAGGTCTGTTTGAAGACCAAAATTAAATAGGGCGCATCGCTTAGATATTCCTTGACGGGCTTGGTTTTCAAAGGCCGCAAATCTGTCACCCATTGAGCATGCATACGAGTACTGTAATTGATTTCCTCCTCATGCTCTACAATTTCCCTGATGGCCTGTTTTATGGTCTTCTGCTCAACCACACAAAATGTCCAGGGCTCAGTGTGGGCTCCACTGGGTGAAGTGCCGGCAGCTCGCACACAATCCTCAATCACACTGAATGGTGGTTTCTGGGTGGCAAATGAACGTATACTACGACGTCCACGAACCAAGTCAAAGAAGCGTCTGGCTCCATCTGGGTTCAGATCTTGACCAGGCTGAAAGGGCACATGTGGTTTTTCAGCCAAAGCCGGTTGCAGAGCTGTGGAATCAGTGCAGTCCTCAAAAACTACAGCCACATCCTCATCAGCCTCGAGATGTGACCTCTGCTGGTTCTTCCTAGATTTAAAAAATCTGACCACACAGGCAATAACAAGACCAATCAAAAGACTTGGCCAGTGTCTTAATAACCTGGAGCTACTAATAAAATCGTCCATCTGTGTGGAAAACAGTGCGAAAACTGCCTCTTTCAAAGAACTACAAGTACTGATAAGCTTCGCTCTTATCACCAGAAAACCAGGTCAGGGCTGCTCTCTTTAGATTTGGATTTATTACTATGGCAAATTTATGGAAAAAATATGAAAATTCGCTTCGAGTTTCAAACTAGTTTCGTATGCAGTACGGACACTGGGTCCCTATTTGCGACCTATTTGAGTCATCAGGAAAACAATTGCACGCATTATCATTCAATTGGAATGTGACAAAAGAGTTCCTTTGATTTCGAGCCCCAGCCATGACGGAACATGTTGGCACATTCTGCTTCTTAATCGGAGTCGGTGCAGAAGTATTGCAGGAAAAGTTGACATTGGTGTTTGCTGGGTTCCTGTTAATCCCTTTGGTCTTGTGGGGTGCGGACATCTCATGAACCAATTGACGCTTATGCACTTCTCTCAAGATCTCAATGATCCGCCATTTTGCATCAAAGTAGATAAAGTCCGGAGCATTGGCCAGCTCAGTGCGTATCATTTCGCATAACATTTGGACCTGGCGACCGTTTTGTGCTGCCGCCGCCCCTTCTGGTTTCGTCTCATCATTGCGGGCAACTCTGCGCTCTCTTTGAGAATTCGATATGCAATAGGGATCAGGACGTATCTTAATTGTTCGTTTTGGAAGATTGCAGGCTCCAGTCTTACACTCATTGCCGTCAGTTGTGCAGCTCTCCTTGCAGGGTCCTGTACAGACTCCCGACTTTAAATAGGGACAGAGAGTCTCCGAGTTAATTTGCATTTCACTCGAATAGCGTGAAGATTGCATTGAAGCTTGAGATATCTTATTTTCAGCTCTCTCTTCATCATCCGATGGCGTAAACTGGGTGGATATATCTTGTTTTGCTTCCCCCCTTTCCCCCCTTTGTTTTTGACTATTTGGATTCGCAGCCAATTGATCTTCAATTATTTCAGCTTTAGCAAATTCCAGCTTCTTATCCTCAGCAGCCGAACAAATATCGCAGGGAAAAGGTTTTTCCTTAGTAGTTTCGGCCGGACCAGATTTTGTTGGCGGAATCTTCTGAGCGGCATTTCCTGCTAAAGCTTCTTCACTCTTTTTTGTATCCTTTTTCAGAGCGGCATCACTGTTGTCTTTTTTATTACCTCCGCAGCAGAGCATCACCTTTTTGGTCTTGGCCTTGATGCCCAGCATTGGAGCAGTGTGTAAAACCTTGTCCGCATAGGAAGTCAAGTTACTGCCGAATCTGCCAGCCTCTTCCCGATTTTGTTGAAAGTTCTCTGTCAATGTGGAGAAATTGCTGCAAGCCTTCAATAGTTCATGATTCGATATATAGCGATCCGGCAGCAGAGAAGTAATACTTGGTGTAGAGCCCAGTATAGTGGTACAGTCATTCGTGGACTTGGTATGCCTTTGATCCAATTGGCTGATAGAGCGACCCACAAGAGGAAACTCGGTACTGTCCGAGGCCCTATTTATGTTGGTACTTAGGTGGGGCTCTAGGAAGAGGAACTCATTGTAGTACTGAGTTTTGGGCTTCATTATTTCGCCATAGTTGAGCTTGGCATTCTGTATAATGTTGTATTCGTTCTCGAAAAGAATCCGCAGATCAGACAGATGGGAGCGCAGCTTATCGGGTGTGAGACTGGGAAAGCTGCGTGACATGTCAATGTAGCAGTCCTCTTCGAGTACTTTGTCGCCATAATAAAAGTTCTTGGGATTGTAGAGATTCTCATGTTTGCAATATAGACGTATCATCTTACGTATATCCTCATCTGGGAGGGGTATGTCTTTAGCTTTGCGCATGGCAGCCTTGGCGTTACGGGCTTTTAGTTTTTTGAAATTGGCCATATCTTCTTTTTTCTCTTTGAGCTTTTGTGGATCCAGGCCTTTAGTACGCCGTATACGGAACATGTCGAAAATACTAGATTTATTTTTTTCTCTCAGCGGAGAAATTGCTGGTTTGGTACTATCGAGTTCGGGATCTTCATATTTGGAATTTTTTAGATGCGTAGGTCCTAAGGTATATTTATGTGAGGAACTATGTTTTAGAATTTTGGGAGCTCCAACCGATATGTGGGTTTGATCGGAGCTAATGGTAGATTTGGAGGATTCGGACTTAAGGCTGCCGTTAGCGGATAATTGTTCTTGGTGAATGGGTGGTATTTCTCGAATCATACAAATCGAACCGGAACGCTTGAAACAGCATCTCTTGTGTTTTCGTTCCATGTTCAGCTATTTGACGTTTCAATTGATACACATTTGTATTGGGAGTCAGTTTTGGCTCAAAGTTATTCAAAGGTAGCAGCATTATCACTGTAATTAATTTTGTAACATTTTTTGGAAAGAAACATTGAATATTTAACGGGATTTTTATGTGAAACGTTTATGACAAGAAATTTTCTAGACTGACAAAAGGGGCTGTGTTGCTATTATTTTATATTTTAAGATTTATTTATTTAATTCGATTCGAGCAATAACTAAAATTCAAAACTGCGCGCTCTTTTTCCCAGCGCTTATCCAGCCCTGTAGCGAATCACATGGTTTTCTGGGTTAGAGTTGCCATATCACATTGATCAGCTGATGCAGAGCAAATAAAAATTCTGTAATAAAAAATCACAGTCGCGGGCCGTGGGGGTTCTAATTAACGGAAATTTTTATTTATTCAATTGACTGAGTGATTTATCGGGTTAGTTTTTGTGCATACTGTCAAATTAATTTATTAAAGTTAATTCAGTAATATTGGTAAAATTAAATCTTAAGTCTAAATGTATGTGTGAAAAATGCAATAAATCAATGCTAAGGAAAGCAGGAAGCGACCATAACGCCAACAACAACAAGAACAACTACAACAAAGCGAACTAGTCAAGAAAAACTACATCAAAGAGGAGCAGTATAAAAGAAATTTTCGATTTACATTTTCAACAAATATTTATTCACTTAAATAATTGAAAATGGATGAAGTTTTCTCATTGCACATGGAAAAACTCGATGTCTATGATGGTTAGTAAACAAAACATATGGTTATCATTATTCGTATTAGTGTGTGTGTGTATGTGTTTCTAAAAATAAGTAAAAATAATTAGATAAATCAAAAGCCATTCTTCGTTAGTCATCATCGGGCGCTTCTAATATCTCCTTCACTAGTTTATCTTGTTCCTCTTGTGTTTTTCCATTTATAATTAAATTGCGTAAAGTGTTGATGTGCTCCTTTTCGCTTTCGATTTTTGATTTCAAACTATCATTTTCACTTTTGAGTTCTTCAATATGTTTTTTCCGCTCCTCAGCCGTTTTTTTCGACTTTTCACGTGTCCGCTGAACGGCCTAGAAGATACAAATATGTAGCGTATTTTTATATATAAACAAATCGAAATGTTTATTTAAAAATAAGTGTACGAGTGGTGTAACAATTTCCGTCATGCTATTTTCAGCTTTGATCTAGGCTAGCAACATGCTTGTTTTGTTTTCCACACACACACACACGCGCATCCACACACAGAAAATGAAAACAATTGTTTATTTACATACCTCATTGTTTTTTTTTCTTTTCATCTGATACGCGGGATCGTCGGACTGGCTTTCTGGTGATGCGCCACCTTGATTTGATGCTGCTGCAGTTCTCCTTCTGGCTGGCATACTCTCGGTGATAATTTTAATTTGTATTTAATAAGTTTTTAGTTGAATTTTGCGCATTGAAAATGTAGCAAAATGAAGAAAGTTTTTCGTGCACCTTTTTGGCGTCGCCGCGATGTTGTGAAATTACAATGGAAGTAATGTAATTGGAAAAAAAAGAAACATGTTCATTTTTGGAACAATTGTTTGCTCATCTGATCGGTATTATTTTCTTGAGCAATTAAAATCAATTTTTTTTTTGTAAAAGACTGATTTGTTTAATGTAGTCTATAGTTGTCTAAGATCAAGGCTATTGCAATGTATTTAAACAACAAAAGCATGTAAAAAAATATATATATAATAAATAAATTCAGTTCGATTTTGAACCAGTTCAGTTTGATTCACGACTTGTTTGTTCAGGAACATATGGCAGTTCCGTCTAACTCCCATTTGCAAAAATGTCTTCGCCGGCACCAAAATCCCCAGAATTATCCGACAAGAGCAAAAAATACGATAGACAGATAAGGTAAGACAATCCTATAAATAAATGAGTTAAATATTGATTAATTATTGTCGTAGACTCTGGGGTGAGCATGGACAGGCCTTGCTAGAGGCATCTACAATTTGTTTAGTAAATGTGACAGCAGTGGGCTGTGAGACGGCAAAAGGCTTGGTCTTACCCGGCATAGGTGGCTTCACAGTTGCCGATGGAAGTACAGTGACCGAAGATGACTTGGGCAACAAGTGAGTACAATCAAGAGCGGAAGCATCAGATTGTTAATATTTCTCGGTTTTTAGTTTCTTTTTGGATGCCAGCTATTTGGGCAAATCCAAAGCCCTGGCCTGCATGCAATTGCTACAGGAACTGAATCCCGATGTCAACGGTGATTATGTAGATGAGAGCGTTGATTTTATTCTGGCCAATCGACCAAATTTCTTCGAGAGTTTTGATTTGGTAGTGGCCTCAAATTTAAATGAACAGACTCTGCTGCTGCTGTCCAATCGCCTGTGGGAGTCCAATGTACCATTCCTATATTGCCGATCCCTGGGTATGCTGGGCACCATCAGGCTGCAGATTAAAGAGCACTGCATTATAGAGGCGCATCCCGACAATCGCCAATACGATTTACGTTTAGAACAGCCCTTCGAGTCTTTGCGTGAGCATCTGGAGCACACAGAAGTGACTAGCAAAGTACCCTGGCTTCTGGTGCTCTTTAAATATCTGCGAATTTGGCAGGGCCAGAACGGAGATGGTTGCCAAGCCCCTAGTAACTATAAGGAAAAGTCTGTCTTACGTGAACTAATTAAAGCCGGTATGACCGACGATGAGGAGAACTACGAAGAAGCCATAAAGGCAGTGAACACAGCCTTCGGAGCTGGTCAGATACCAAGTAGCGTCAAGAACATTTTCGAGGACAATGCCTGTGAACAACTACACAAAAAAGTAAGTACATCTTCCAGGTTAAACCAAATTCAAATAAATATGAGAACATTTTTAGAGCGATGCTTTCTGGATTATGGCCAAGGCACTCAAGCATTTTGTAGTACAGGAAAATCTGGGTTTTTTGCCCCTGCCTGGCGTCTTGCCTGATATGACAGCTAACACAGACTCTTATATTGCCCTGCAACATATTTACCGGCAACAGGCCCTGCAGGATGCCGACCAAGTTTATCATAAATGCCAGGATTACCTCAAGGAGCTGGGCCTGCCCATAGACAGCATAGATGAGCGCTCTGTGCGCTTGTTTTGCCGTGAAGCAGCTGGCCTGGCTGTAATACGTGGCACCTCCATCTCTGATGAATATGAGAAAAGCTGTCGCTTGCTACCTTTGGGTGAGTCTTAGAAATTTATGGAATATGTTATAAAAATATATAAATTTATTTCCTCTAGTCGAAGACAATGAACTGCAGGGCAACTTGACAGCTTATAATTTTGCCTTGCGCGCCTATGAGCGTTTCCTCAGCGAGTGCGGCAATGTACCAGGTGAGTGCACCGTGGAGCGGGATATTGGAAGGCTGAAGAGCATAGCCAGTAAAATGTTGAGTGATTTGGGTCTGCATGCCAGCATCAGCGATGATGTCCTGCATGAGATTTGTCGTTATGGCGGTGCCGAATTGCATGGTGTCTCAGCTTTTATAGGTAAGTATAATTTTTATTCCTAAAAAATTTTTTTTAAAAGGCTGCGTTAATTTTAGGTGGCTGTGCTGCCCAGGAGGTTATCAAAATCATCACAAAACAATATAAACCAATTGATAATACTTTTATTTATAATTCCATTACCACTGAAAGTGTAACACTCAAGTTATGAAGGGAATTAAATTTCATTAAACCGTGAACCAGATTCGAATTTGGCGGTCTTTTATTTTACCGTTTAAGCAGTGCTGCCACTTGGCAATCCCAAGCTAGAGCTATCGATTATTTGCTAGAACAAAAACTAGTTCATCGAAATATCGATGCTTCTCACATCACTAATAAATTACATTTTTAAAATCTAAAACCTTTAATTTGCTTTCACTGGCAAATTCTAATTAGATTATAACGACTTAACTTACCTTAACACCAACCTACTCCCGTAGTACTTAAGCAAACGAAACAAAATGGTTGTTGGGTAAGTTCTTGGCAATTTGTTTGGCCCAATTACGTAAGACAGCCTCTTCTGTTTGCCACTAGATTGTTGATACGCGGCGGTTTGCTAGTCGGCGCCGTCTACTACACGCGTCAAGTTGGAGTTTGGGGAACTACGGAGGAAACAGAAAAGCTCTACAACAATGTGAAAGCCCAAATCTGTCCCTATGCCACCAAGGCGAAAGAACAACTGCCATTCGAGTTGCCCGCTCTGCCCCAAGTGGGTGAAATGCGGTTTCTGGCCAAGCACTACTACAACGAAGGTGTGAAGAGCTCATTCCGCTTTGTCCACATGCTGCCCTGCTATGCCGGCCGTGGACTCAAAAAGATCAAAGACACATTCGAGGATTTCTCCCAATCTCCGCCCATTGCAGCCGGCGAGGTGCAGCCAGCCACAACAAAATAATTGTTAATGCTGAACCAAAACCAACAGAATAGGCAAATCCACACTGTTGTTGTTTATCAATGTTAGTTAATTGTTAGCCTATTGAGTAAAAAAAACAAAAACAAAGAGCATAAACAAACCGAAATATTCGAAGAGTACTTCCTAACTTAAACCTGGCCTCAAAACGAAATTGTCTAGCGAGTTGAGAACACTCTCTAATTAAATATTGTGTACTAGAAATAAACAAGTTAAGTTAAAAACGGAGAGCAATTTTGAGCTAATTTTTATCATGTGTAAACAGTTGGTGAAAAAAAGGTTAGCACCTACCAATTCGTTGCATCTTCTATTTGGCCAGACAGCAAAGCTTTCAGCTTCTAAGTATTTACGATGCCTACGAGAGACGCTCTGACGAGATAAAGCGAAACACGTGTAATTCACCAGGAGATTAGGTTACGCAGCATTTAACACGCCCCAAAATCGCCCATGTCAGAGCCAAAGGGGAGTGGAGGTGTTGTCAGTAATAACGGTACAACTTATCAGGCCGACAAACATATTTGGGATGTCATCATCGCAATATTCTCTTCGTAAACAAAAATAACAAATTTTTGTTCTTATTATAAAATGCGAGATTGTTGTCAAACAAGCCAACAAAAAACTAACTGATAAAAAAAAAAATGAAAATTTTAGAAAAAAAAACAAATATATCTTTAAAATTTCCTTTAAAAATCTCAAAAAAAAAAAACGAGAGTGTTTAAAAGTCTTCCTTGTTTGACAGGGTGAGAACGTCACTCATATTACTCATACGACCGGTGGGCATTCACCAGGCCATTTATATGGTAATAAATGCAAATTTATTTTTGTTTTGAGAAGGCTGATTTTTTGTTTGATACAGCTTCCGTCTACTGTTGACCCAAATAAAATGTAAAATTATAATCAAAATTACGTATACGCCGGATTGGTAGCGAAAGTAAGCATTTCTCTTAAATCTCGGCAAGTCCGCAAATAAGCCAAAGCAAATGCCAACCCTTGACGTCATCAGGCATTCAAATACATACAAATTGGCTTATCTCTTTTGGCTTGGCTTGGCCATTCTAAAGTAACTGCCAAAATTAAAGACTAAAAAATGAGATAAACTATTTATTTGATTTTAACCATTGTCTTCTTGTCATTGTTTAATATTAGAACAGTCCAATAGGTTGTCTCAACTACTTCAGATTATCAGATTATCTTTGACTGGAAATTGGTTTCTATTTCCAATTTTAATTTACTTGATTTTCTATTTATATTTCTGTTCTCAGAGCACTTGAAATATTCGTTGAATTATCTTCTTGGTTAATTCCCCCGATTTTCAAAAAAACACAAGCAACTGTCCAAAAGATTCGTGCGGGAGCTGTCAACGTCTTTCTCTCTTTTATCTATGATAAAAATTATAATTCTCTACCTTCCTCTGACTCATCCGACTTTTGTATGGAGATAACCTAAGCAAATCCAGTGACTAATTAAACTGAATCTATTTTTGCGGCTTTTTACAAAAGGATCACAAGCCAATTGCATTTATTCCCCCCTCCCCCAGCCCCATTAAATATCACGTGTTAATCGTTTTAATTTACAATTAAATAAGAAAATATTTTCCATAACCGAAAAGTTTTGGCAAATATTTGCAGGGACAACAAAAACAAAAAATCACAATTTTCAACAAAACAAAAAAAAAATCTGGGTAAATAAAATTTAACCTCTAAAAAAAAAATATAGGCATTCGCCTTGTAGGAGAACAAGCAAAACACCGCCACACCTCGGCTAGAAGGCAATTTCGGTGGCAAAACCAAAGAAAGTAAACCGATAAAGTTGAGCAAAGCTTAAGTAAACCTCTTTTGGGTCGCGTAAAAAAGCCAAAATGACGCCAAAACAATAAAAAAAAACAACACACACGACGTAGGCAAATTTTGTTTAATCAAGAAAAATAATCAACAAAATTAAAAAATTCTTAAGAGGAAAAATTCATTTCTTCTTCTTTTTATTTTCAAACTAAACAAGGATTAGCTAAAAATAGTTTTATAAATTCCAAATTAAAAATGAGTCCATTGGAATAGTTGGAGAATTTTTCCATAGTTTTTAGCATTGAAATTCAAATCATTGCCAAGTGTTGATTGTCTGCTTGTAAATAAAAAAAAAAATTAAATTGTTTAAAATGAAATCAAAGTTTGTTGAATCTTTCATATTCAATTATTGTCACACAAATATGCGATAAAGTCACGTCTTGAGAAATTCAATTGGCCAGACGCGTGGGACCTTTAAACATAACAAAATCCACCTTAAACTTGACAATAACAACAACAACAACAACAGACAATTCAACAAAATAACTTTTAAACAAAACCATAGAAAGTTTATTCAACCAAAAAAAAAAAAAAACACAATAGCAAAAAATTATTGCTTTAAATCAGCATCAGATCAGTTTTACATTTTAATACAATTAAAAAAAAAAAAAAATAACAAAAATAAAAAAAAAAATTATAAAAAAATATAATAAATAAAATATAATAAAAATAAAAGTATGCAAGTCTAAAAAAAAATGACAGAGTCTACGATAAAGGAGGAATTAAAATTATGAAATTCTTTGAAAAAAAAAATATAAACAATAAATAAAAAAAATAAAATAATAAATAAAAAATAAGAAAAAAATAATAAATAAAATAAAATATTAATAAAATTAAGCAAGTCTAAAAAAAAAATGACAGAGTCAACGATAAAAAGGAATTAAAATAAAGAAATTCTTAGACAAAAAAAAAATATTAATAATAAATTAAATAATGAAAAAAATAAATAAAAATTAAAATAAAAAATTAAGACAAATTAAAACAATTTTTGACCAAAATATAAATAAATTAAATAAAATAAATTCCAAATTAAAATATAAAATTAAAGAATCCCAAAGTTATCAAACTGCTGAAGATGCCTGGCGCTTTTTGCAGGGCTTTCTCTGGTAAGTCGAATTAATAGGATTGATCACACCGACTTTGGTTAGAATTGAGTTATGGCTATATCATATATATACTATTAAATTTTAATACACATTTAAATTTCCATACTCCATTTCTCACTACCAAATTTGATTGAGTTTGGTCGATAAAAGTTGGAGATATTCCTAAGACCGATTAAGGTGGGTTTGACAGCTATATGATATAGTTGTGCGATCCTTATGAAATTAAACATTTATATGTATATCTAAATAAAAAATGTGTGTCTAAAATTTAAAAGAGATCAGTCAATTAATCTAGAAGTTATTCCACAACCAAATTGGGTTCTTATAACAAATGATATAGTGGTCCGATCCTAATGAAAGTTGGCACATACATAAATCTTTTTATAAGAAATGTACTCTCCGTCTCTAAAAGACAGTCAAGCAGACAGACTAGTGATACTGGCACTACCAGAACTGACTTTTGGGGGTCTAAGATGAGTGGTTCAGTGTCTAAATATATATAAATTTTTTGGCTTGGAAAGAGGGGAAAAAATAATAAAATATAAAATGAAAATAATAATTGATGTATTGAAAGATGGAATTATACAATTCTATATGGATATGCCTGGTTGGCATCGGATTAAATCGGGAACAAGCCCTTAGGTTTAGTCCTTTATATGCCCAGTTTTGCTGATCCTTTTAGGATAAATCTCATACAGAATCTCCAGAGACTTCAGAGTCCCCACAGGAACTGGTTTCAAACAGAATCTCTAGAGACCTCAGGGTCCCCACAGGAACTGGTCTAACCTAAATTAAATGAAGTCTATTGCAATATTCCCAGCTTGTGCATTTGAGCAAATAAACAGCTCAAATTCAGGGAGAAAAGAAGAATGTGTGTGTGTATCTTTGATGACAATTAATTCGAATTTTTTCGCCTATATATTTAATTTTTTTTTTCTTAAAAACATCTGTGCAAATAGTACTCCGTTTAAATAAAATACAAAAAAAAAAGAATGAAATATAAAGCACTCAATAAGCAAAAAGTTAGCTGATCGAGTTGAACTTAATGAGTTTTGTATTTCGCAGCCAATTGAACTTGAGGGGGAGTTGAGGCAAGCTCGTTTAGCTAGACAAATGTAAATCATTGTTAGATATCAAAGTGTAAATGTTAGTTTTAATATTAATAATTATACACTGAATACGAGAAGGGCGGCAACCGGGCAAAATTGTGCAAAAAAAAAGATGACATTTCTCTAACGAAATACCGGTTTGCTTGCTCAACGCAACCGAATGCTTCCGATATATTTATATTTGTCTTATTACATTCTTTTTTTTTTTTTTCTTAATATTTCTACAAATTGTAATAATCTTAATGCTGTCGCTGTTGTTATTGTTGTTGTTATTGTTGTTGATCGAGCTGGGTGACCAGGCTGGGGCTGCAAGTTGGTAGGCTGTTTGGTTTAAAAGTAAAGCGATCTCAGTCGACCCTGTTCTGTAGCATTTTTACCTTTCAATGGCTAACACCTTCACCTGAACGAACCGAAGCCACAGTAACACAAATTCAATAAAATAAATAAACAATTTTTTTTTCTTTTTCAATTACAATAAATAAATAGACAAAAAAAAAATAATAATAATTAAATTGAATTATTTTGAACTGTGTTCAGGTGTTGGCGGAGCCCATTGTGAGTCTGTGCCAAAGAAATCACTTACCTTATCACTAAAACAACAACAACAACAATAGCAGCGACAGCGACAGAGGCAGCGACAACGACGCGAAGCGAGCTTGCAATCTCAATTAAAGTTGCTTAAAATTCTTTAATCATCACAACCGAAAGTTAGTTGATTATTAAAAGGCCCGTTAACCAGTCGACGGCAGCGGCAGCACCAATCGACTCGGAATATTTCAAATATCTACGAGCCGCGCTAAATAAAATGAAATAAAATTTTCAAGTGTATGCAAACTGCCAACTCGACTATAAACAAACGAATTGAATTATTTTTTAACCAATAAAAAAAAAAAATATTTATTTATTTAAAAAACCACTCGATTTGATATGCCTTTGTCCTTGGCCTTGGCCCTGACGGGTCCGTGTTGTGTGTGCTGCTGCTGCTGCTGCTGCTGCAATAAGAAGTGAAATTCAATTTGAAAAAGATTTGCATAAAAATTTATTGCAAATGCTAAAACACAAAAACAAAGTGAATGGAAGAAAAACATAAAACACGTGCCAGCTTAAAAACACTACAAGATTTTTCTTTGAAAAACTGAAGAAAAAATTTATAAAAAAATTTTTAAAGTGCCAAAATAAGACTGAGACAATCGACCGAGATAAATAAAATAAAATAAAAGTATTTACAAAAGCTATAAAAAATATCCTTTTTCAAAAACAAAAACCTATACAATAAAAAAAAAATAGAAAATAATTTCTCAAAAAATTAAAACGAAATAAAAAAAAAATAAAATAAAATAAAACAAAAAACAATCTGTAAAAAATATAAAAATAGAAATTAATTATTATATAATAAAAATAAATAATAAAAATAAAAGAAATTAATTTTTCAAGAAATTAAAACCAAATTAAAAAGCAAAATAAAAGAAATTAATTTTTCAAGAAATTAAAACGAAATTAAAAAAATAAAAGAAATTAAAACCAAATTAAAAATCAAAATAAAAGAAATTAATTTCTCAAGAAATTGAAAATATTAAAAACAAAATAAATTAACAAATAAAAAAAAATATTATAAAGAATCATTTGTATAAAAAAGGAAGACATTCTTAGAGATAATTAAAAAATTATACCGAAACAAATATTTCAACAAATTCATGAAAAAAATTATTAAATAAAAATATAATTCAATATTTAAAAAACAAGATAAATAATTATCAAATTTATCGTTTTCTTAAATAAAAAAAAAGAAAGACAAAGAGAAAAAATTAAGAAATTTTATATAATCAAATTTAAAAATTATTCCATTAAATAAAAATATAAATAAATATTCAATAAAAAACTAAGGAAATATTTACACTCCTTAATAAAAAAACAAGACAATAAATATAAATAAAAATTTATATATAATCAAGTATTGAAAAAATAGACTAAATTAACAAATAAACATAAAATTAAATTTAAAAAAATAAATCGGTTTATGATAAAAAAAAAATTAACACAATCTATGAGATAAAAATAAAATAAATTATATGTAATCAAAAATTAAAAAAAAAAACAAGGAAATTAACAAAAATTATCAATTATAAAAAATAATTAAAATAATTAATAAAATCAAGAAATATAGAAACAAATAATTAAAATGACCTTTAAACAAATTCTGTTTACCAAAGTATTAATAATCACATTCATTTTCTTCCTCTTACAAACGCCTGTAAAGTAAGTAAAAAAAAACATAGAAATACTTAAAAATTAATTAATAATAATTAAAATTAATTTACATATTTTTTTAAGTGAAAAATAAAATATTCCAATATTTTCCTCTCTGACTTCCTAATTAATTCTATGAAAATAAAATGGAAAGCTATCAAAATATTTCCATTGCCATAAAAAAAACTGAGTCATTTTGGATGCCAAAATAGAAGTGAGATGCTTTTGTTCTTAACTATTTAACATGATAACTGATAAAAAGCAAAGTCTTGTCGAATTGATATGAGTTTGCTGGAAATTGTTCAAAATTTAACATTCCTCCTACACCTTCCTAATCATTTGAATTTGTCAAATTTGTCCTCTTCCTTTTCTTCTTCTTTTTCTTCATCTTCATTTGCTATCTTCCAACTTGGGAGAGTTCTTTCACTTTGCCTGACAATTCAAAATTAATGAGCTGAGCCAAGAAAATAATCTCAGCCAACTGTAGCGATACCAAGTTCCCTGAACTTGAGAATATTTAAGAATAATGCAAGACGAAAGTTACACAAAAAAGGTTTTTACATTTCCTTGAGACTCGTAAAATTACCAAATTGTAGCAATTTTTTCGATTACACAAATTTCTGAATGAGTTTGAGTCATTGTCGGCGATTGGGTGGAAAAATTTAATTAATTATTTTTTTAATTTTTCCTATTGACTCAAAAAGGTAGGAAAACTTGTAAAAAGCTAAATGAATATTTTTTTTTTTATTTATTTTATTTTCTTATCAAAACCTAAAAGGAATATTGCATTTTTCGAAAGCCCCAAACAAATACGCAAATAAAATTAATTAATTAATAAAAAAAAGATACCCGAGTCTAGTTTGTCTTTGAAACCTAATAATAGGTCATAAATATAACTATCGAGCTATACAATAGGGCTTACTAAGCTCATACGTTTATTATTTTTATAGCTTTTGTTAAGTTTTGAGAAAAAAATTTTAATTAAAAATCTGTTTGGGAGAAAATAGAAATGGACCGGGCTTATGTGTAATATTTATATAAGATTATGTATGGTGGAAGCAAACTAAAACAAGATTACAAAATCTGATATGAGATAAAGCTTAAAATAAATATATATTTTATTCTATTCGAATCCAGCACAGCCGATGAAGATGCCGAGAATTGCCCGCCTATGGCGAATGCCAGCAGTTTCCAGCAAACCGAGCTCATACAGAGATTAACCCATGTCTGTCGCTATGATCGTCTGGAGCGGCCAAAGGGTAAGTCAAATGAGATTCTGAAAAAAAAAATTGGGTTTAAAAATTTTCTATTTTCCCGCAGAATATGAAAATGGCAATGTACAGGCCTTGCCGATTTTGGTCAAGGCCCGGATCTATGTGTATTATTTGCAAAATCTAAACTCGGATTTGTTGCAATTCAAAATGCATGCTCTGCTACAGTTGACCTTTTTCGATCGGAGATTATCCTTTAAGGATTATGATCCTACGAGGCAGGGCAATATTTTGGGTAAAAAACATTTGAGCGAACGTCTTTGGCTGCCGCATATTTTCCTGGCCAACGAAAGGGATTCGGGCATTTTGGGTACTGATGATAAAGATGTCTTGACTTCGATATCTCGCGAGGGTCAGGTCATTATATCCACTCGGATGCAGGCCACACTCTATTGCTTTATGAATTTCAAAAAGTTCCCCTTCGATCAGCAAGTCTGCTCCACGGTCTTTGAGAGTTGTAAGTTTTTTTTCCAATTTTTAAAAGAAGAAAATCCTTTAATTTTGTTGATTTCTCAGGGATGTATAATACCTCCGATTTGGAATTGCATTGGGAAGACCATAATCCGATTTCCTTTGATCCCGAAATGAGACTCACCGAATACAATATGGCCGCCTATTGGCACAATGAATCCATTGTACATGCCAACGATGTCAACCTGAGACATGGAGCCTTTAGTAAGTTCAAAAATTTTCCAAATCATTTCAAAATTGTTTGAAAATGTTTCCCCTTTTCTTTTTGTTTAGTTGGTAATTATAGCAGCTTAAGTTTCACAATTGATTTGAAACGTGAAATTGGTTTCTATTTGCTGGATTATTATTTGCCCTCCATGATGATTGTGGCCATTTCCTGGGTATCCTTCTGGCTGCAGGCAGATGCCTCTCCACCCAGAATTATGTTAGGTGGGTTTTTCCTTGGAAAATATGAATTTAAAGTTGACTAATTTGTTAATATTTTCTAGGCACGAGCACTATGTTGTCGTTTATCACACTCTCCTCTTCGCAAAGTAAAACCCTGCCCAAAGTTAGCTATATAAAAGTGTCGGAGATTTGGTTTCTGGGTTGTACTTTCTTTATATTCGGCAGTCTGGTTGAGTTTGCCTTTGTCAATACGATTTGGCGAAGAAAGGAGAATATTGAACTGAAAAAGGTCAATAGCAAATATATTATAAAATCTACTTTAACGCCACGCCCCACGCGCCGCCATATGGGCGGTGGTATCAAAAATGATGGCATGTCGCGTTCCTGCTCCAGCCTGGACAACATTGTCTCCTCCACGGACAGTGTGAGGAATGGTAATGGCAGTTCCGGTTTCAACAACTATCTGACAGTCCATGTGAGTATCTTTCGGATTTTTCAAGTTCCAAGGGAATTTAATCTTCTTTTTTAGACACTGCCCATTATTACCACTGACTGCGCCGACAGCGTGTCCGTGACTAGTGAGAGAAATGGCACAGATACCATTGTGGATGTGGAGAAGAGCGAAAAGGAGCACACATTTACCACGATGACGCCGCAGGAGATTTCCATGTGGATTGATCGGCGTTCTCGTTTTTTATTTCCAGTTATGTTTCTAATATTCAATGCTGTCTATTGGACATTTGTCTATGTATTTTAAATATTTATTTACAACCATTGCAAATGGTTTTGAGTATACGAAGTTATTGCCATAATTGTGAATTCTTGTCAATTACTTAATTAATAAGTTCACTCATCTCATAGCAGTACAAATCAATAAAATCGCATTTGCCATATATTTGCATACACAATAATTTTGTTATATGCCTCTGGGTGGGAAATTTGATATGATTAATTGTTTTACGAGCTGATTTACAAATATTTATGGAAACATTCAATAAACCATTATGATAATTCTAAATGGCAATATTTTAACGTAGTAGCTTTGTTTATTATTAATGTTGACAAAGGTATTTCGGTGTACGTGTTTTAATATAATAAAACTGCGTATTCTTTATCTTTCTCACTTCTGGATTAAGCATTTATGAAATTTTGTATTAACTTAGATAACTAGTTTTATCTGGTTTCTTACAAAACTCGACAATTTGTTCCTTTACAATTTAAAAAAATATCGATTTTAGATACCAATGAATGGGAAAAATCTAACTATCTAATTTTTAAATTAATCTAAACTCTTACGTTAACTTAACGAACAATTAAAATGATTCAGTTCTTACGTCAAAAATGAAACCTGTTCATACATTGAACTAGTCTTTTTTCCGATAAGAACGTTCGATGTTTTCAGAGCGAAAATTCGATACTATCGATAGTAACGTTTTTTTTTTTTTTTGAACTAATTCTAACTTTTGTAGTTTCAGCCTTTTTTTTTAGCCCTTTAGATGTTTGGCCTTTTTTGGCAGTTTTTTTAAAACTAGCTGAAATTCGCTCTATTTTTTTTTCTGCAGTGTCTTTTGAAAATGTTCTGCAGTCTCTTTGGATTCTGCTCTCTTTTAAGAAATTTTGCACAGTGGTGAACATTTTTGCAAACACCAAAGAAAATTTAAAATAAAAAACGCTTTTTGTTTTAAATAGATAATTTTAAAATTTATTTTTTTTTTGGAATTAGTGAAGTGATTTCATGTCTCCTTATGAGGACATATCAGTTTCATGGCTTCTTTTTCTTTTCTTTTTTACTGGCTCACAAATATTTTCAGGATTGATTTGCTGAATATACGCTCAGACTCTGTAGACGGGGGGAGCTCATACAAATTTAGGTACTATTTGTTTCATATTAGAATCACTATGCTGGAATAAAGAAAATTTGATATATTGTAGGGGATCTACATTTTCAAGTGATGTGAAAATTTTTCACAGCAACCACCGATAGCGACAAAAAACTATCGAATGTGGCTCAAAACGGTAAACATTCGATACCTCGATAGGTACCATTGATAGTTTCCCAGCCCTGTCGTAGACGTCGCTTTGCTTTTCTATTTGGAGGCATAAATTTTCAATTTGATCAAGGTAAAATATGCCGTCATAATTAAGCCAAAAAATGCAACTAGTGCTGCACTCTATAAATAATATTTCAAAATTTTTTTGGCAAAAGTGCAACAAGAGTCCACAGCGACAGACGTTGCGGCTCAAGTGCAAAAAAAATTACATAACCTCTTTGAGGCTAAGTGCAGTATTATGTTTATAATAACAATTTGCGTTTTCATACAAATCCTGGTCAATGTGTTTTGTTGTTGCTGATACCGTATCTTCTCCTCTGTCCTGTTCTCCACAGCTTGAAACAAAATGCGTCTAACAAACATTCTGAAGGGAGCCCACTTTGGCAATCTCGCCAAGGTGCACGGCATCGTCACATACAAGCTGTCGCCCTTTGAGCAACGCGCCTTCGCCGGTGCCATTAGCAAGGGTCTGCCCAATATGTTGCGCCGCATCCGCTCCAACATCTTCATTGTGACACCACGTAAGTAGCTTTTTAGAAGTGGTCCCATTTCAAGATTTATAATTGTTCCTTTTCTTGCAGCCTTCATTATTGGCTATCTGATTTACGACCTGACCGAACGCAAACATGCTGCTTTGGCCCGCAAGAATCCTGCAGACTATGCGGATGATGAATAAATCAAGCACATTTAGCAAATATGAAATAGTGATGTTGAATTAATTTAATAAAACTAAACCCACAGTTCAATACACTTGTGTGGCCATAATTAGTTTTGTCGACAGTCTAAAATTGGCTAAATAAGTAGTTCCTATTACTGTTTAATGGTTTAGGAGACTTTTAGATATCCTGATCTCATATAGAAAACAAATAAAAGAAATTGGGTTTGGAATATTACAAATAAGTTTAGCCAAATTTCGTTAACATATGTTGAGGGCTGCAAGACAAAACAAGACACCTTTTAACCAACACTGGCAATCTAGCCTGTTCACGTTCGTTCCGGAACCACAGAACTATTTATGGATTGGTTTGTGGACAGAAAAATAATTCTAGAAGTGTAAAACTGAAATTTAACCGTTTTATTTAAAGCGACAGCTAACAGTCGCATTAGTTAATAACTCCTTTATGGACTGCTGTGGCGGAGAGGTGCGCAGCGAGAGTATTTACAACATGCTCCAAGCCCTGGTCGACTCAAAAGTTATAAATGTTCAATTGTTTACAATCGCTGTTGGAATTTGCTTTGTTGTGGTGCTGCTGAAAAATAATTTTCGAAGTTTCTCGGGCACATAAGACTGTGATGCTCTTTGTTTAGTATTTGATTTAATTATTAATGTAATACCAATTTAGTTTAGAATATGATGTAATAATAATAATGCTAATTCAACAACGAAATCGCTTTTATTAATCCATTTTATTTATTCTATTTTAGAAGGTGTCACTGTCGGTCAGTGACGTCACCAGTCGAGGTAATGATATAAACAATATTTTGAGCTAACCACACAAAAAAAGCAAAATGTTCAAATTTCTGAGCAAGGTCAAATTCGAAATACCAAATTAGATTTCGGGTGTGATTTGACAATGTTTGCATACAAATTGTGAAGGGTAAGACAAAATTTCGGCCTGGCGGGAATTAAATTTGGGTAAATTTTTTTCAAATTATCATTCATAAAATTAAATAGAATTTAATTATTTAATCAGTTATAAGAATGTAACAAATTGATGGGCTCAGGCCAGACCAACCCTTCCTGTTTTGTGTCCATTTGAACTTTTGTGCCAATTGTTTTGTCGATTTATGCAACTTTCCATTTAAAATTCATAACGTCTGATCAATTTTAATTGCAATAACTTCAATTGATTGGCAAACTCTTCAGGCCCTCACATTTCCTGGTTACAACACCACAAGCCCCTTTTACATTAGAATGCAATAGACGTTTGCCGAGACCAGGCCAGGCCAAGCCAAAAGACTTTGACTCATTGGACATAAAGCAAAGACCAACAAGTATCTACGTGCCTTTTGCCTCAATTTCTAAAATGCATTGCTTGATTGGCTTGAGCTAGGAAATAATTAAGATATTAAAATCCTAGTTGCCAAACGTGACACTTGTAAGCTTGTTTTACAAGCCGGAAAAAAAAAACTGTACAAAATATTGTCAGCAATTTTTTTTTTTTTTTTACATATCAATTCCAAAAAATTAGTATTGCTGAATGGAGGGAAAATAAATATTGTCAATGAACTTGAAAGTCAAAGTACCGAAACAAGAAACCAAACTTGCTGACCGAAGTTCCGCTCTGTTCAATTAAATTCAATAAATCAAATTGTGTAATTGTAAACAAGAAATTGATTATATAAATATTTCTGCGCAAAGCCCAAAAGAAAGACTATTCAAATATATGAAATTTTCTTATTTATTTTGCCAATTGTGATAAGAAAAGTCAACCAACTCGTTTTATCCCAATTTGCAAACAAAATAATAAACTCGATTTTAATTTTAAGCTAGACAAAGTTAGCCCTCAGTTGATTTCGATTGATTATTTAATTTATAGCCCAACGCCTGGGCCAGAATCCTAAAGCAGCTAGCATCGGATACTTCGGATTCCTTTTGATCAGTTTTTCGTGCTTCTGGACCCACTTCCAACTCAGTGCAGTCTGATTGTGGCTGAGACTTGGCCTTCAACTCTTGGCCATTGACTATACGAAACTGCAGCTCCTGAATGATTTTCATAATTCTCGTATGCTGCTTCCCATACTTCTTGATAATATTATCGCGATTCTTCATCTTGATCTTCAGACGCTTCACCTGATCCTGCAAACTGTCCACATCGTTTGCCTTCTCCACAATCTCGCTCAGCTTGGTCCGAACATTTTCCAATTCGTTCTGGAGTACACTCGCACTCGACTTTACACTGCTAATCTTTTTCTCATATTTATCACGCAGCTTGGAGACTATATCCTCCAGATAGCAGATATAGGCATTTTGATTCATTATATGCGCCTCCTGCTTATCGGAATTCATCTGCAAACGTTGACAGTCCTCGTTGCCATCGCAAACCCGAAAGTGCACGGCATGTTTCAAAAGCAGGCTTTCACGTTCCCTTCGCAAGGTGGCCGTCTCCCGTCTCAGTAAACGCAACTCCTCCTCGTAGCGTGGACTCAAATCATTTCCCCGCCGGCGAGTCTTCTTCGTTATCATTTCGAAAGAGTCGAATAATAAACCCAAAAATATTTGAATTTTTTTTAAATCTTTTTTATTTTCGATTAAAGAGAATTTAGCTTTTAAGAAATATGCTTTCTACGAATTTTGGTAATATATTACAAACTTGGAAATTATGTAACTAAAAAAAAAAAACATATATGATTTGATGTAAAACTCGTTGTCCCCGACAAGCTAACTTGGATCACTCAATTTTTGAATATTACATAAAAATCCTAGCCTAGGATTTTTTCATAATATTCAAGAATTTAGAGTTCGGAGTATATATGCATCTGATCTGCCGTGTTGAGAATCTTTTTATGGTAATCATTGCAAATGCGAAATGGAACCGTATCCTGGAGAGTCCTCTCCAATCTCTGCAATTGATTCTCCAGCAACTCAGCATTGGCCTTTATCGTGGCCACTTGATTTTTATAATACAATTTCATTCGACTGAGCATCTTCTTTTGCTTGGCTATACACTTGGCTTGCCGGTTAATGATTTCATTCGCCGAAACTTTTTGATATAAGGCGGGATCGATTGGTTCGGACTTTGGCTTGCTGGATGGCTTAGGAGGTAGACCAGTTCTTTTAACTGGCCTGGGGGTCTCGGCGTGTTGCCTTCGGTTTATATAAAGATCTTTCTGGAGATGCTCCATCTTCTTCATTTTGATATACGCAAAATTTCTAGAGTTTTCCAATTTAATTCAACTGGAATTTTGTTTCACACTTATTGAATTATTTGAACTGAGAAGTGACTGAAATTGCCTGAGACGACTGATAAGTATTTCATAATTTTAAAATTAAGATCAACGGCTACCAAAACATAATTACCATAATTCAAAATTAATAAAATGCAAAAAACCAAAATCACTGCAATTTGATCGGCATACTCAAAAAATATCGCAAGAAATTTGCATCAATAACAGAAAGAAAGAAATGAAAGCCGAAGAAGACTTTCCAGAAATACACACACAAACACACACACACACACACACATTCCGCGGAGAAGGAGAACGTGTGTGGCGGATATAATCGTGTCACGCCCCGCAGTGCCAATGGGTAATATTGTATACTCTTTCATTTGAGCTCTTGAAGGTTATATTGAATCCTTTGGTACTTGAAATAAAGTTTTGTTATAAAAATATTTATTATAAATTAATTCAACGAATGTGGAAAAAAAATCAGTATAAGTTTCAGGTAAAGATTATTCAGAAAGTTTCATAAAAATAAAGATTATAAGATTCATTTAATTTGTTTTAAAATTTTTAATAGCTCACATAAAAACGGTGGCTCGAATATACCGACTACTTGATAAATTGGAAAGCCCAAGTACAGTTATGCTCAAGCAGTTACAACATAAGTTGGCCCAGGAACTATCACGTGGGCTCTCAATTAGGCAGCTAGGACTTTAGCCTAAGACATATCTTAGCTCCTTAAGAAAATTTAAAAATGTCGGCTTTCACTTGTTCTTATGATAAAGATGAATGAAGAGCTTATGAAAAAAGTACAGTCTCAGAAGTATAACTCAATTTCTCCCTCAAGAAAAGGGTCCATTCTAACCATATATTGTTATATTGTGATTGATAATGGATTTAAGGTAAAAATATATCATATATGTATATATAAGAATCTACATAAAACTATAACCAAAAAGGTACAGTCTTGATAGGAGTTGGATAGACTGACACAACTCATAAACTTCTCACCAAAGAAAAGAAGCCTTTCTAGTCTTGAATGAAATATTATCCAGTTCTTTATATTGATGTTGATTGATAATAGATGTATAAATGGATATATATAAATCTTTATTATTCATTGATCAGTCCTAATTAAATAGAGGGAAATAAAAATAACAAGGACCCAAAATCAGTTTTTTTTTTTTAATTTAATCTTATAATTTAAGTTAATTTGTAAAGTTTAAGGATTTCATAAAATTAATATAATAAATTTATTGCTTCACCTAATCAATTTATTTCAGTTTTGTAATAAAAATAAATTACCCTTACTGGTTCCTCTCTCTTTAAATTAATCATTATGTGAGGGTAACAAAGAGTCGGTGTTTCATAATTTTCATATCATTTTTCTTATTTGCCTTACTCTTTTTGAAAACTCTCTTTTGTGAAGTTCAAAAAAAATAATACCACACAATTTGTACATTTTGTTTCTTTTGTTTTCTTCTGAATAATTTGTATATTTATTTGCACTCCGATGCCGCTCACTTGATAAGAGTGGGCCTTAATAAATATCCGATCATTTATATTATCAATTAAGTAAAAAGAATAAAAGAATAAGAAGTAGACCTCACCTTTGATATGGCCAATGTCTTTGTCATGGTCACAAAATCAAAATTCAATCAGAATACGAAAGAAGCCCCCGACCAACTTTGATTTCAATTTCAGTCAGATGAGATGGTATATCAAATTGTACCCATTTACGCAATTTCCATAAATTCAAGGTCAAGAAGCATAAAAAACTTCCAGACAGGCACACACACACACACACACAGATATTTCTATATATCAAATAAATTATATGATATATTTTTTGGCAAAAATAAAAAAATGTATAAATGGAAAGAGGAGGAGGAGGGTCAGTGGAAAGGTAAATAAATAAATTAATTTGATAAATTAGAGAGAAAGAGAAAAAGGGAATCGAAATCTGAAGACCTGAAAGTGTTAATAGTATATTTCCCAAATTAAATGCAGATCATAACAAGAAAAAAATACCAAAAAAAAAACTAAGCCAAGAGGGGAAGGAAGAAGGATCACCAAAACAAAACAACCCAAATCAAACAGGCTGAAAGACAACAGGGCAGACAGTCAAGTTTAGCCAAGGATGATTGCCAGTCTGCCAGACAACAACAACAACCACAACAACCACTCAGCCAATGTAGACGTAATCTAGACAATAATAAAAATAAACAAAAAAAAAAAAACGGTCGCATTATAAAAGAAAGCAAATTTCAAGGCCTCCCAAAAAATTAAGCAAAACAAAACCAAAAAAAAAAAAAAGAAGAAGAACACAAACAAGTTTTGGTTATTATCTAACAGAATACAAAGAAGAGACACAAACAAAGGATATACAAAAAAGTATATACACACACTCACACATACTCAAGCACTAATAAAAAATATATAAATAAATATACAAAAAAAAGCCAAGCTCATATAAAATGATATGTGACCCAGAAGACTTGGTCAAGTGCAAAAAAAAAATTTGGCCCGTTGATTTTTTTTTTTTTTTTTTGTTTTTGCTTAGAATTTGCTCACGTTAATTGCATTCAATTTAGAGTGTAGACAATTTCGAGTAAATATATAAAAAAAAGAGAATAAACAAAAATTGTTGAAATAAGTAAAAACAATTTGCTTTTTCTTAAAATAATTTTAAGGCAGACGGAAAGTTTTTTTTTTGCTATTTTTTGCAAATCAATTTAAAAATTTTTCGCAAGACAGAAAAAAACGAATGCATTTGATTTAATTTGATTTCGAGACATTTGCCAATTGCGTAATCAAATGGCTTGGTCTGCACCCAAAAAAATAAAATTGGCTATTCCGTCTGATTTTTGTCTGCATTTTTGAATTCCAATTTCGCTTGACCAACTTTAAATTCAATTAAAAAAAAATTCTCAGACATGTTTATTAAATTTTAATCGAATCAAAAAATCTAATTTGTCTTCTTAGAATTTTGAGACGTTTGGGGGCGGGGCAATCTGACCAGCTCACGTGTCTTCGTCAATCGTTTTAAAATAAAAAAAAATTATTTATTTTATTTTATTTTTTTATTTTTTTGTTGTCTTGGAAAGTTTCATGAAATATGCAACAGAGTAAATTTCCTTAGCTTCCCAAAAATAATTTGATTTGCTAATGCCTTTTTTCTTTGGGTCTGTGACAATTTCATTTCATTTACCAATTGGAACACCAACATCCGGCCAACCGATTGCAAATAAACGTTCCGATATGCATTGAAAGCCACTCCAATCTCTTCTTCTTGCCTTTTTTTATACAAATGCAGGCGAGATAAAAAAGAAACATTTTGGCAAAAAAAAAAAAAAAAAAAATTCGAAAAAAAAATATAAATTTAAGAAAACCAATAAACTTGGATTATGCAGAGAATTTTTATACTATTTTTTGATTCCTGGAAAATATTTATACAAATCAGCTGAAACTTTGTACCTCTTTTTAGGTATTAGAAATATTTTAGAATTTTAAGTTCCAGGGAAATCGGTTGATCAGGCTTTGAGATATTAGAAAAAAAAAATTGTAAAAAAAATTTATAAAAAAAAATTATAAAAAAAAATTATAAAAAAAATTTATAAAAAAATGTATAAAAAAATTTATAAAAAAAAATTATAAAAAAAAAATTATAAAAAAAATTATAAAAAAAAAAATTATAAAAAAAATTTATAAAAAAAAATTATAAAAAAATGTATAAAAAAATTTATAAAAAAAAATTATAAAAAAAAATTATAAAAAAAATTTATAAAAAAAAATTAATAAAAAAAATATTATTAAAAAAATTTATGAAAAAAAATTATAATAAAATTTATGAAAAAAAAATTGGGAAAAATTATAATGCAAGACTTTCAGAAGATCGGGACTTCGGTTTTTGATCGATTTGCTTCTCTTTGAAGTCTCAGAAGATTGGAACCTTTATAAAAATAGATTTTCCTTTTTCTTACTGATCCACTGGATTCGTATTACCAAGCAACTAAGTATATTTTAATAGCTTCTAAGCCCTGGATTATCTTGTTCAAATTTCAGCTTTATAGCCTTTAAGCTGACCGAGTTCTGGTTAGACTAGAACAAGGAATTTTTGTGAAAGTTGAAAGCTTTTAATTCCTTTCAAAAATAGTATGAAAATATTTAATTTAGCGACTCGCCAAAAACAACAGCAGGGGGAAAAAAGAGTTATTAAAAGTGAACAAAGCAATAAGCAAAAGAAACACAAACATTCACACACACACACACACACACACACACACACACACGTACACTTGCACATACACAGAGAAATATGCGTAAACTTTGTTATGTTGCGCAGGCGCAGCCCAGCAACGCCCTCAACGGGCTCAATCGACCCGATCCCTTGACCAGGCCAGGCCAGACCCTCGCTCAGCACTCTGCCCACCCCTTGACACCCCCTCCAGCGAGTGCACAGTGCAGTCCAGCTAAAAAGTGTTATTGACCCTCTCAACGATCCGTTAGTGGCTACGCTCTCCCGAGAAACTCAACTCTCTCGATGAGTAGTCCCAAGAGGCAGGGAATTCTTATTAAGATCAATCAGCTAAATGTCGGTTTTATGCTTAATGCTTCATGCATGATTCACACACGCAAGCACATCCCAATACCAAGTTCTTTGGTTTTTTTTTTTTCTTTTCGAGTCATTAATTTTTTTCCTCCTTTACTTTTTGGGTTAGTTATTTTTTTTTTTTTGAAGGACTTACAAAGTTGCTAGGGTCTTTGTTTTTTGTTGGGTTTTTCATTTATCACCACCCTTGAAACTTTTGTAATTAACAATAAAAATTTGTCAAGGGTGGCTAACCCAAAACGTTAACAGAAATTGCTTTTTATACATGAAAAAAAGAGACTATCAAATCGGTCAATGAACTTTTCCTTGGGAAGAGTTATTGAAGTCATTAAGATGGGCCGAACAGATCCTCAATATTTTGCTCGACTTAATCAGTAATTAAAATCACCAAATCCCTGAGGGAAAGTTCTTACAAGGATCTCGAGGAATTATCTATATATTAAGACTATTTCTGAAGAGGAATCAGAGAGTTGTAGAAAAAAGGAAAGCATGGAAAGTATGGAGGAATTGTCTTTATATTGATGAACCTACAGAAAAGGAAGGTTTCTTAAAAGAAAGTTCCTATAAAGACCTAAAGAAATTATCATTATATTATTTTACGAGGTGATTAAAAGAAATTCTAGAAGGAAAGTTCTCATTCAGATGTCCAGAAATTATGGTAATACTTTTCTTATTTCCGAAGTTTCAATCTTGATCCTTGAGCTTTGAGATTTTGATAGAGGCTTCAGAACTATGTCCTCAAGTTTTCTATATAGCTTAAAGGACCTTTTAGATCTAACAACTTAAGGAGGAAAGAGTTTTTCAATAGATAAGATAAAGCTTAGATTTGGTAGCCCTTGGAAAGAGTTTCGAAATAAAGGAGAATTCCGAGGTCTCATCCTTAACTCCGAAGACTCTAAAGGTCTTAACCTAACTCTCAGACTTCCAATTAGTTTTTCACTACTCATAAAAATCTATAGTCTCAAGTGAATAGTATATATAAATGCTCCGGTCGGACCCTATCAAAATTGACACAGATCGGTCAATTGAGCCGATTAGGAAAAAAAAAAAAACACTGTGCAAATCAGCGTATTTCCTGTGTGCACTCATTTTTTTTTTATTTTCAACTTGTTGTCAGACAAAAGTACAGACCAAATAAAAACTGATAAGACAACATGCAACTTTGTTATAATGCCCCTCCCCCCGCTCGTCACTACCCCATCTGTTGGGCTAACTGGGCAGATGGATCGATAGAGGCCTACGTGAGAATTGTACGAAAGAAATTTTCATAAATATGTAAACGTGTTCAAAAAGAGTTTTTTTATTTCGGGAAAAGAAATAAACATTTGGAAATTTGTCTGAAAAAAAATTTGAATATTGTTTTACATTATTTATTTACCAGACATGCTCAAAAACTGGATAAGCTGATAAGACCAAGACCGCCCTCTGTCAATACAATTTGAATTTCTCTTATTTGCATGGCAAATGGTCGGAACAGACGGACAGACAGACGGACGGACAGACGGACGGACGGTTTTATTTACAGCTACACAAACACTGTTTTTTTTGAGCATTTTTTTCTAAGGTAATCTAAAAAAAAAATGAAGAAGAAGAAGAAGAGGAGGTGGTGGTGTGGAGTGGAAAGAAAAGAGTGCACAGGGTTATCAGAATTTTATTTGCTTTTGTATTGAAATTGTTACAAAAGTTCAATGCACATTTCAGGGTTGAAATGAATTTGTAATTAGCAAATTAGTTGATTCGTGTTTAACCAGTTTCGAACGTCATCATTTATAATTAAATAACTTGCATTTTTAGAATGCATTTTCAAAGCACGCACCGAGCTCTCCAAACATGCGCCAAATGGCCTCACCACACTTCACTTCAATTGGTTCGATTTTTATGCAAAAAAAAAAAGTCAACTTGCTGGCAGACGGTGGCCTTGCGCTCAAAATGTAATTGATATATGATCGTTTCAATTACTTGCATATATTTTAATTATAAATCATGGCAAGTCATAAGGGTATTAAATCGGATTTTTTTTTTTCAAATTTAGAAAAAAAAAAGTTAAGGAAAATTGCAGACAAGTTCCTTCCAAGCTGCTCACGCAAGATCCTTGGCTCAGCTCTTAGAAAGAAAATTCCATTCGAGCTCACGCTGCTCGGACCATCACTCACGAAGGAGTTAAAAAAAATCCTTGGAGCTGTTTATTTCTTACGAAGATTTTGAATCGAATGAAAATTCCATTCAAGCTGCTCGGAGCTTTCTTAAAGCTCTTCAAGCAAGCTGCTTGGCTCAACTCATACAAAGAGTTCAAAAAAAAGAATCTAAGGAAAATTACCACCCAGTTCCTTGGAGCTGCTCACGTACGTTGCTCAGCTCATTCTTAAACCAGATTAAAAAAAAAAAGTATCATACGAAAATTCTGCGCCTCGACTCAGCTCTCATTCCTCTCTCATTCCAAGTTCCTTGGAGCTTTTCTTAAAGCTGCTCACGCACGCTGCTCGGCTCATCTCTAACTTGAGTGCAGTCGACTGGGGCCTCATCAAAAGCTCATTAGGCTACTGGGTTTTGGGTTCACTTTTTTAATAACTTCATTTTCGAGCTTATAAAAATTCAATAAAACGCTTGAGTCAATTTATAAGGAATTCTTGAAAATCGAAAAAAATAAATGAAAACTATAAAAACCAATTAATCGTGGCTTTGATTTCTAAGGAATAAGTAGCTGGCAAAAGCCGAGACTGAGGGCTCCCCCCTCACCCCCAATACCCAAAAAAAAAAATTGAATTTCAAAAATGTCTGCATGTTTTAACAGAGCCCCAAACAGCGACACACACAAAAAAAGCTTATGTTAAGCTTTTATGCCCCAGCTACGCTGAAGTCAACGCAACGCAACGCCAACGCCGGCAGCATTTCGGGAGAAGTCGACGTCGCAGCTGGCGTTGACAGCATTTGGCCAAGAAAAAAGTTTTGGCCGTTTTCAGTTTCGACTTGCCTTTGACCGCGTACGGACGAACGACGACAACAAAGACGCTAGCGAGTTGTTTGGTCGGCTTGTGAACTGTTGGTCTGTCTTTCTGTCTGTCTGACTGTCTCTCTGTGCGTGTGTGTGTGTGTGTGTTGGTGTGCGTGTGTGCCTGTTTTATCTGTGTGAGAAATTATATGTGTGAACTGCGTGTCTGTGTGTGTTTTGTTTGCCTTTTGGTGTGTTTGTGTGTTAATTTCATTTCGGTCTTGTTTTATTTTTGTTTTATTTTCTGCAGTGCACAAACGGGCGCCAGGGGAGTGAATTACTTTCTGCTTGTAATCAGGGGGAAAAAAAAACAATTTTTTGGTAAAATTAATTTTTATTCGGGTCGTGCATATTTAATTTATGTAAATAAAAAAAAAAACAATTTCCACAAACATAGGCTCGCTGCTTGCTCGATCGATGTGCTAATCAGCAGCGGCCTCAAATGAAAACAACTCTATAAAAATACACACAAACACAAATTGGTGAGCAAAAAACAAAAAAAAAAAATGAGAAAAAAAGAAGCAAAAACAAAAACAACAACAACACAACCAAAACACATGTTAAGGCAGCAGCAAAGGCGGGTACACGGGCACGGGTGCGGCGGCAGCGTTGGCGGCAGTGCTGGTGGCGTCGGTGACGGTGACAGCGGCGGCGGCGACGGCGATGGTGGTGGTGTCGGTAGTGATAGCTACTATTATTTTATAAGAAGAAGAAAAACAAAAAAAAAACACAGAGTCACACACACGCATAAAGGCAAGAGCAAAAGAGCGATAACAGACAATGTGGCCGCTGGCCGCCCACACCCCCTCGCGTTAAACACTGCCTGGCTCACGCTCTCTTTCTCTCTCGCTCTCGCAAATGAGTGACCAGCCGAGGCAGCACAGCGGCAGAAGTAAATTCACTCTCGTTTCGCTCTCACTGAACCGACGTCCACGTCGGCGTCGGCGTCGACTGCTACGGTTCTGTTCTAATTGCCTGCGTGTGTGTGTGTGTGTGTGTGTGTGCACCTACGCGTGTGCTCTGCCTGGGCTCTCTGCTGGCTGCTCTGTTGCTGTTATCTTTTGTTTGCTGCGATCGTTGTGTGTATCTTTTAGATACACCAACACAGACACACACACACACACACATACACGCGTACGTTGTATCTTCTCGGCCCGCATATGTGTGTATTTTTTGTATTTTTTGATTCTTACTCTACTGTCTGTCTCGTATAAATTGAGCCGCACTTTGCTCATTCTCGAGTTTTTGCCGCTCAGTCATGATCGTTGTAAGTGCACAGAGACCAAATTCCAGAACGCCTCGAATACGAAGTTTTTTCAAAACTTGAATTTTTTTTTTCGTTTTCAAAAAATTCCTTTCTTTTTTTGTTGTTTTTTAGAACACACACAAATTCTCTTGGGATATGCAATTTATATGAGAAATTCAAGAAACAAAACGAAATACTCAGTAAAAAAAAAAAAACAGACGCCCGACGCATTTTTATTTTATTTTGTTTTCTGTTTTTTTGTTGTTGAAACATATTGAAACGGGAAAAATTCTATTTTTAAAAACCGACGACTTGCGCTCACACACACACACGCACACACACACAGAAACAACAAAATAAAATCCTCACAAAAAAATTATAATAATAAAAAAAAGATACAAAGTGTACAAAACTACATAAAAAAAAAACAAGCCAACAAAAAAAATTAAAATAAAAAAAAATTCATTAAAAAAAAGTGTGTATTATTAAAAAGTTCGTAAAAAAAAATTACCATAAATAAAATACGTGAAAATTGTGTAAAAAAAAGTGTTGAAAAATAAATAAATAAATATTTCCGAATAAATCAAAATTAAAGCGAATCTTTGTGTTTTTCTTCAAAGCATTTAATTGGTCTATTAAAACAACAACAACAACAACAACAAAAAGTGTGCAATTATTTAATAAAAAATAATTAATAATTTCAAAGAAAACAACAATTACACGCGCAAATTGCGTGACAAAATTCTGAATAAATGAATGAAAATTTTTGAAAAAAAAATTTAAATAAAAACGAACACACACACACACCGATACAAACGGTCTATTAAAAGTAAGTTTGACTAATTTAAATAAATTGTTTCTAGTTGTTTTCCCCCTCCCCCCAAAAAAAGATTCTTGAACCACAAAATTTCCCTTTTTAATGAAGCCCAAAAGAAATCGAAAAAATATATTCTCAACTTTTTTTAAGATTCATTCCCATTCTACTTTTTATTTTTTTTTTTTTTGGGTTGAGGCGGAGCCAGAGAAAGTGAAATATATAATTTGTTGCATCTTCTTCTGCTTCTTCTTCTTCTTTATGTTCCACACGGCCGCGACCAAAGCCGCCGGCCTACAAAAATTAAACACTGTATTGAGTGAAATCGTAATGAGTTAAGAAATTTTTTAAATGAGCATTTACACACTCACACACACACACACAGGCAAACAGTAAAGCCCAGCCAAAAGGGACTGGGATAGGGCAATCAGAAAGCGAGCTTGTACAGTGCACACGCATAAAAAAAAAACGATGATAAGAAAAAAAAAAAAAAATACAACAACAACAAAATAAGTGAAGCTAAAAAATCAAATCGTTTCAAGTCCAAGCAGACTCGCAGGCAGAGCAAAAGAATCGAAGAACAAGAAATGCTGAAATAAATTTCATATGCCGCGAATTTTTGTTTTTTCATCTTCTTCTTCTTTTTCCTTTGTACTTTTTCCCTGGTATTTTTTTTTTTTTTTTGGTTGCCTTTGTAATTACAAATCGGGACAGTTAAAAATGCAGAAAAGAGTAAGGGCAAAAGGGCTCTGCAGATTTTTGTTTTCGTGTAAATATGTAAACAGATTTTTTTTAATCGCCGATGTAGGCTAAAAAGATTTTTAAGGCAAACAAAAAAAAAAATATCTGAATTATATTTCCATATTATCTGCATCTTTCGGATAAAACGAAAGACCACAGGCATAAACAATTGGTTTTTTGTTTTTTTTTTTTTTTCAAAAATTGTTGAATTCTCTTTGAGAAATCCATTAAGATTGTTTAAATCATTTAAAATGTTTACTGAAAAATATATATAATTCTTAATTAAAAAAGGAAAGATTTTTTGTTTTTTTTTTTTGCGGTGAATTTTTAAGAGTAAATAAAATTTCACTTTTTTATGATAATTGCAAAAATAAATATTCATTTCAAAAAACTGCAAGTGCTCTTAATTTTTGGAGAGAAATTTTATAAAATTTATTGAAAATTTATTTAAGGGTTTTAAGACATTTCTTTTTCTTCATAAATTTAAAATTTCTTTTCAATATTTTTTTTTTTACAGAAATTTTGAAAGGCTTTTTTTCTTTATCTAAAAATTGATTTCAATTTTTTGGAAGAAACATTCAGTCTTAAATCTTGCTTGAAATAGTTTTTTATTCATTTTTATTATTATTAATATTTTTTTTTTTTAAGAAAAATTCAATTTTAAATATTGTTTGAAATATTTTTATTTTTTTAATCTTTTTGAGGAAAAATCCAATCTTAAATCTTGTTTGAAATATTTTTTTGTTTTTTCTGAAGCCATTCGTTTTTTTTTTTAAATAAAAAAAAGCATTATCATTTTCTTTTTAATTTTTATGTTTTCCTTTTTTTATTTATTAAATAAATAAAGAATTTTTTCTACTTAATATTTATTTTTAATACTTTAAGTTTGGGAAACTTCAAGGAATAATTTACACATTAAAAATTATAATTTTTTAAACTTTAAAAGACAGAATTTTATTTTCTATTTATTTTTTTTTTTTGCTATCTAAAAAATATTTTAATTTTAGCTAAGATTTTGTTCTAAGAATTTACAATTTTATATATATTTTTTTTTTAACTTTTTTTCTCAAAAATTAAAAAACCAATTTTCGTGAAAAAATTTTGGGTAAAATTGAAAAAATCCAAGAAAGAAAGAAAATTGCATTTTGCCAAAATTTTCTCAAAAATTAAAAAACGATTTTCTTCCTTTCTTGGATTTTTCCAGTTTTATCCAAAAATTTTCACTTTTCAAAAAAATTTATCTTTGAGAATAATAATTCTCAAAATTCTTGAAATATTTCAAAATATTTCAATTCTTCAAAACTTTCAAATTCTGAACAAGCCTTTTCAAATTCGATTTCAATTGGCAAAGTTTCTAAATTGATTTCTTTCATTTCAAAGTGGTTTTTTGGCCAAAAATAATAAAATAAAAAAAGAGCGTTTGAAGGGAAAGTAAATCACTTGAATGGGTTTTCTATCAGACAATTCAATGCATACAAATTAGGCTGGTTCAATCGAAAAAGAAATTACCAAAAATGAATAATGTAAAAAAGGTTTAAAAAAAATGAATTAAATTATCAAATTAATTTTTAAAAAGAAATTCAAAAAGAAAATAGTCAAAATTTTTTATTAAAAAAAAAAAAAATGTTGATTAAATAGAATAAGAATTCCGAGAAAAATAAACACAGAGCAAATTCACCTGCAGAAAAAAAAGTGGAGAGAAAAAGAGCAAAATAAAACGTAAACTTTTTCGAGCATGAGAAGAGCCGAAAAGAACCGAAAAAAAACAACAAAATAAATAAAAACCAAACTCAAATCCGAAAAACCAGATTTACTACTAATTTAAATTCTCGGCATACAAAATAAAATTCTAAAAAGAAAACAAAGTAAAAAAAGCAAAAAAAAAAAATAAAAAACGAAAACATTAAATTGAGTATCGAAAAAAATAATAAAAAAAAAAAGAATCGAAATCTCTTTATTGGCAAAATATTGGCAGGCATCTTGAAGAATATATCCAAAATTTATATACTATATAAATATATATATATATATATATATCTTGTGTGTATCTGTGTGTGTGTAAATGATGTGCGTGTTTCCGCAGGTTTTTTTTTTATTTTTTTTTTGAGTCTTTCAATATTGATAAATTGACATTTGTGTATTTTTTGGCTAAAAGCATTTTTTATTCATCTTCTCCTCCTTCGCACGGCCATTTCGTTTTTTTTTTATTCTTTCTGTTTTGTTTCTTTCTGTTATTGGCTTTTTGCTCAGCCAAGAACATCAACAACATTTTTTCTCTTCTCTCTCTCTCGGAGGAGGAGAAGTAGGAGGAGGGAAAGAAGAGAATAAAGAAAATAACAAAACATATTTTGCATTATTTACACACGTGTAAAAATGAAAACATTTTAAAATAAATGTTTGAAAAGAATTAAGCCAGAAGACTAACCAATTCACTGAATCTCCAAAAAAAAAGAAGACAAATACTTTTTGGTCCCAAAGTTGTGGGGGATTAAAGGGTAAAGCTTTGGAATTATTTGGTTAAAAAAAAATATAGTTAATTTAAAATTTATCAACATAAATTAAACAATCGTAGATATATATATGATATCGCCATATATTCCATATAATTCTAAAAATTAATTTTTTTTTTTTTTTTATAAATTTCAAAACTCTTTTTAATTTTTTAGAATATTCTGGGGCCTTTAAATTTTTTGTTTCACATCGTCTTATTAAGTCAAAAGAACTTATTCTATATAATTTCTTAATTTTATTTGAGATATTTCAAATTCTTCTTTTTAAATGTCTTACTAAGTCAAAAGAAACCTATTCTATATAAATTCTTAATTTTTTTTTGAGATATTTCAATTTCTTCTTTTTAAATATTTCCACACAGAATTATCTGTTTTTGAAGTCTTGAAAATTTCATAATTTTTTTAAAACAAGCTTACTAAAATTGTAAATAAAATTATAAGATTTTTCAGATCAAATTAGGGAAATTTTAAAGATCCTAAGTCCCTTGGTCTTCCAAAAATGGTTGCGGATCCTGAAAGATTCCTAAGTCAAGAACTAAATCAATATCTGGCCAAGTTCTCCAAATTTATAAACTTCCAACTTACCCTAGACTTATTTATAAGTCTGAGATACCCTTAGCCAATTAGAAAACCTAGAGAATTCAAGAAATAGCAGAGCAATATTCGAAGGGCTCTGGAAGATGGCAAAGAACTTTTAACTACGCAGCCTCAACGAGACAGACTTCTCGAAGCCATTTTTACATTATGTAGACACTGATATATTTATATGTATTTGTGTAGCAGTGTAAGTAAGTATGTTGTTACAAGTATTTATCTATATGGTCAGGCTATATAGAGTGAGTGAGTGAGTGATTTCGAAATCAACCATAACCCGGAGCAACAAGACGAGCAGGCTGAGTTTCCAGCCGCAGACAAATGACAACAACGGCACTCAGATACCGACAGATATAACCCCAAGTCTGTATCCAGATTTTCACCCAACCTCCCTCCCTGATGCACTCGGGCCTGCCTGACTGACTGACTGAGTGACTAACTGACTGAGTGAAGCTTGTTCGGGTGGCTCCCAACGAGAGTTGCGTTGCGTTGCGTTGCGTTGCGTTGCTTTGCGTCTTTAGCAAGTGATTTCAATTTAATTGACAGTCCTTGAACTTGACTTAAACGCAACCATGGCAACAATAACAACAATAACAATAACAAAAACAACAAGAAGAGTAGCAGCCGGCAAATGGCTCTCCACTCGACTGCCTCGGCCTCTCAATATGGCACAAAGAAACAGAAAACAGATTCAGATTCATCTCCCTCTCTTTCTCTCTCTCTTTCTCTTTCTATCTTTGGCTTTCTGTTTATATAAAAATACATTCATCTAGTTTCGCAGAACAAGCTAGCCGAAAAAAAGAAAGAAAGAAAGAAAGAAAAAAATAGAATTAAATAAAAACAGCGAAAAAAAATAAACTTGAGGTTAAAAGTTTCGAGCGTGGAATATTTCTCAACAAATCAAAGAAAATAAAAGTATCTCTCACACAAATCTGAGTATCTTTGAGAGTTTCAGCCAAAATAAAAAAAAAATTAATTAATTAAATAAATAATTTTTTTTTTTTTTTTTTTTTGGTTAGCTGAAAAATAGTTAAATGATTTGCCAAATTCGCCAAGGCTCTCTGTTTTTTTTTTTTTTGGGCCTTTCATTTGACCATTCACAAAAATTCATTAATTATAAATAGTTTTTTTTTTTTTTTTGGATTTGATTTAAGAGTTTATTTCTCATAAAAATTCAATTATGACTTGGCAAATTGTGGGCACACGTGTCTGTTTGGCTTATTTCTATTTTTGTTTTCTTATTTCTTTTATTTTTTAGTTTGCTTTTTGTTTCATTGTGAGTTATTTGAGCACCCAAAGCTTCAAATTCATACGCATACGCATACGCCCTGTGGGCCCATTAAAATGCTCAAGTCGAGCCAGTGGAAAGACAAATAGCCACAGGTGACAACCAAAAGTAAATAATTTGATATTCAACAGATAAACCAAGAAGCCAACCAGACTATATATATTTATAAATAATAGAAAGAAATAAAAGCAAAAAAAAAAAAATTTTTTTTTATTTTTTTTATGGCTTCAAACACGTGAAAACTTTCACCCGCCAATGATCTATTGGGGGGACGAGCCTGTCCAGACTTTCGCAACCCAAAAAAAAAAAAGCACAACAAACAAATTATTCAAAAAACCTAAACAAATCTAATTACAGCACTTCAAATAAAGCCCAAGACAAGCCTGATTAGAAATCAGTCAACCCCCCCAAAAAAAAAAAAAAAAAATAGAATCTATTCAACAGAATTTAGCGCAGTCCCATTTACTTTCACAAAATCGAAATTCAAGTTCAGGGCACACATACAGGCACACTTGAGATATGGGAAAATTAGAAATTCAAACCATTAAATACTTAGAAATAATTTCAAATAGTTTCTATTTCATTATTCTTTTTTTTTTACTTTTTTCGTGACGTTTTTTTTTCCTATCAGCAAAAAAAAAATATATTCAAATGATAAGTAAAAAAATAAAAAGAACAACAAAATATGCGTAAAACATTTTAACACAGATGTTTTAGACATTTAGAAATGTGCGTGAATTTCTTTTGCGCCAAAGGGGTTTGGGCAAGGGGGGAGGGTGAGGGCGGGGGAGGTGTTTCGGTTAGATTGGAAAATAAAACAGTTCACATTATTTTGATTTCTTTTTCTGTGTCAATGAACTCGTATGAACTAATTCCATTTTTTTTTTTTTATGATTTTCAGTTTTTTTTTACATTTTTGTTGTTAGTTTTTTTTTTTTTTTTAATTTTTTTATTCTTTTCTTGTCATCGTTGCGTGTTATCTGAATTTGTGTTGCGTAGGCCGTTCAAATGCGTTTAGAAAAGAAAAGTTATTGGCCCGCCAGGCATATAAATCTTTTTTGATAATGAGAGACTCGCTCGCTTTATATGAATGGATCATACAATTTAGGTTAAGAGGCCGCCAGAGGCTTTTAAGAATGGGGGAACATTTTTTTTAAATAAAAGTAAAAATTATTATTTTATTTAAATGAAAAAATATTTGATTCCTTTACTGATTTATATATGCTATGGATTTAATGAAAAAATCCCCTGAAAGAATCTTGCAAAAAATAAAAAAATCCCTGCATTCTTATCTCACCTTGCGGGCCGAGTGAATCCCAGTGATTTTAGCCCCTATAAAAACTCGCCAGTCCCCACAGATCGGCATCAGTTTAATTCTCAAATCGGAGTAGTAAGCAACCATGTCTATCAAGTTTAGTTTAATCCTTGCGCTGGCCTGCTCTTTGGCCTTTGTGAGTGCCTGGGAGGCTGACTGGAAGGTGGCGGAGCCTTTGCCACTCGTGCGCCGTGTTCGTTCGCCAGAGGGCGGCAGTGTGGATCTGACCTATTCCGCGGATCCTCAACGTGGCCGGGAGGCCTCGGTTCAATATAATCACAATTTGTTCACCAGCAGCGATGGGCGTGGCACTATCGATGCCTATGCCCAGGGCAGTCGCAATTTCGATTTCAATCGGAACGATTATGGTGGCGGCATTCAAGGCAGATGGTATTTTTGAGGGATTTCTTCTTTTTGTACTTAACTAATTTTGGAAATAAATGAAACGGAAAAAAGTCAATGAACTCGTAAAAATTGATTCTTTTAATTTTTTTTTATTGATTGAGAAAAAGAAGTTTATTTTCTTTTTATCAGAAGTGTAATTTTTTATGGGTTTTTCCTATGTTCCTATGCCATAAAAATTTTTATAGCTGGCCATTCTTGTATAGTTTTTACTCACAATTTTGAGCCGAAATTTTCGAAAGCCCACAAAAAAAAGCAGAAGAAGAAGAAGAGGAAAAAAATCAAACCAAGATAGAAAATGACTTTCCATTTTCATTTAACAATAAGCAATCAATGGCTGCTTTGTGAAGGCTAACTCAGCTATTGTTGTTGTTGTTGTATATATATTTATTTTTTTTTTTGTCGCACGGGGCCAAGTTCATGGCAATGTCAGCGTCGTCAAAGTAAAATGCCTGGCTAAACTAACGATCTATTAGAAGAAAGTAAAAACAACCAACAAAATGGCCAAGGCAGAAACAAAAGATGTGGGCAATGCCAACAGAGACAACAACAACAACAACAACAGCTGAAAGAGTAGGCGACCCAAAGAGACAGAGGCAGAGCAAAATCGCAACGCCTACACCAAAAGCGCCCAACAGAAGACAACCCAGGTGAGCCCATGTCAGCTGTTGCCAATCACACACACACACACACACACACACACATAGACCATAGAAAAAGACAAGAAAGAGATAGAGAGAGAAAGACACAAGGCAAATGGGAAAATGTGGCGCTGTTAACTGGTTTTCATTTTCGGCTTGGAAAAACCAACTTACATTGGCATTGCCGCCGCCGTTGCCATTTTTAGTGGCAAAAACTGACTGCATCATAATGAAAGTGAAATGCATTGCGCAGATGGCAGTTACCAGATACCAATACAAGCACACCATCACAATGAGGGAGCGAGAGGTAGAGTGAAGGCAGAGCAGAGAGTGGCTGGCAAGTAAGTCAAGTGCAGTTGCAACATGAAGTGCTGGCATGAGGCTGGGGCTGCCATAAACGATGTTGTCGTAAATAACAACACAACACACTGGCCAAAAGACAGACACAACTCTTCTATCTATACCTATCTCGCTTTATCTCTCTCGTTGGCTCTGGCTGTGGATCGGCCAAGTCTTTATGGTCAAAACTTGCCTGGAATGCGCTTTGGTTGCGCACTCGCGCGTCATTGACGTGTGGCTTGCAACTCAGCTGGCTTTTGTTTTATTTGTACTGGGCTGATGCTCTTTGTCTTTGTATTTATGTGTGTGTGTGTGTGACTTATTTGGTATTTTCAGTTAATTGGCAGAAAATCCCGAAAACATATACTTGCATATATAAATTAAAAATTTGCATCCACATATTTTAATAAATTATGTCAACACAACTTTTATGCGTAAATAATTCACATACACACACACACACAGACACATAATGCCCAATGCAGTCAGACCACTTGAAGATACTCGGAGTAATTTTTTTTTCTGGTCGGCCAGGCCCTTCTTCATTGTGCATCAGTTTAATTGGTTCAATAACATGAACAACTTGACATTGAAAACAGAAGCAGACGTCTAAAAACATTTTAAATACCTAAAAAACAGAGAGATAAAAACATAAATAAAAACACTCATTTTTGTGGCATTACAAATTTGGTTCTACCTTTTCGCAGGCGGCTCAAAATTGCACAACACACAGATGCACAAAATTAACAAATACGTAATTCTTTGAATAAAACCTTGCACTGAATTCCTGTAGTTGTTTTAACCTTCACTTGGGCATATTAATTATTTAATTAACAAATTGACTAATTTGCCATGGGCCAACATGCATCAACGAAAATTTGCATGGCCAATCGAAAATAAACAAGCACAGCCTTTGGTTTAGCCATTTACTAAGCAATTTAAACACTATTTCGCCATTAATTGTTAGGAATAAATTAAAATGTTGGCAAAAACCGTAAAAAAAATGCAAACGAATTGCATAGGCAAAGGCGTAGTCACTTGACCAGGGCTGGCATACAGCCCTGCTGACAGAGGCAACTCTGTGGCTTAGAATAGTTTCAAATCCTTGCTTACAGATGGCAGCTCTGTGAATTAGAACAGTATAACATTGTTCGATCAATTAACGGCACTTTGTAAAATGTGTTATAACTCAGGCCGCAACAACAACAAAAACAAATATTGTAACAGCACAACAAAATATGTACAATTTTTTTTGTTTTTGTTATCGGTTACATTTCACTGATTTTGAAAGTGAACGTTGTTTATTTTATTTTTTTTTTTATGTTACCCTTGTTGTTTTTGTAGGTGCAGTGGCAAGTCACGAAATTGCAGCGGCCACAACAACAACAACAACAGACAGAGCTGCCAACTTAATGAAAAAAATCGCATTTTTGTGAATTTGGATTATTTTCTTTGGTATTTTTCTGTTATCACAGGTAATTTCTTTTCGCAAGAAATCACGGCGCAGGCGTGGCGCGTGCCTGATAAGCAAAACCTTTATAAAAACCGTCTTGTCATAAATCTTAAAATTACTTTAAGTAGTGCACAAAATAAAACGCCCAAAAATTAAAACAAGTTATAAGTTGCCCAGTTGTTTTCTGTTGTTGTTGTTCGCAGCGTGGGTGAAATTCAAAAGCATTTTGAGCAGACATAAATTTGGCATCATGTAGCTGTTGCTGCTGCTGGTTTTTTTTTTTTTTTTTTTTTGTATTTTATTCGTCGTTGTTTTGGCTTTTTCCAAACCAACAACGCCGTCGCCGTGCAAATGAAGCGAAACGTGGGTATTTCTGAAGATTTTTTGTTTTTGTTGTTTTGGTTTTTTATGCTCTTTTTTTCTGTGCTTTTATTTTTGGTGCACTCTTATAGATACAGACTGTGGCACTGCCTTGCATATCTCTATCTGACGAGTTACATATAATCTTTTTTTTTTTTTTTGCCATTTTTTTTTGTGTATGTTTATTGGTGACTTTTGAGTGTCTATGGAGGCGCGTAGGCAGGCAGCGGCTGGCAGACGTCGCGACCAATGCAAACGGCGGCGGCAACTGCATCAGGTTGACCCAGTTTTCGCTTTTCATAAGCACACACACACACACACACACACACGGACGAGACATACGAGCGTATCTCAGTCCACACCACCCCCACCCCCTCGTCTTTGTCTGGCTTAATAAATTGTCTTGTTTTATTTTGTGAAAATTTTTAGGTACTGTTAAAAAAAAAAAAATTAAAATAAAATAAAAAATATGTGTGCTGCCAACTTGTTTTCTACGTTTGTCAAATTTATTTACAATTTTCCTTTTTAATTGAAAAATTTATTTAACAATTTTCAACGCCATCAATTTACAACAGAAATCACTCATGTTGTTATACAGGCGCTCAATCAATTTAACACACATTTTACTTGCCCCTGCAGATCGCTCTGGGGGCCCCCGTAGAAGGAGACGATACCCGACAACGATACTTATTCAATTTAGTGTCATGCATAAAATTCCCACTAAACTAGTTTTTCACTCAAGTATTTCTGAACTATGCCTGTTTCTATGTGTATGTATGTGTGCGTGTGTGTGTGAGTGTGTTGACAATTTGCAACAATTTCTGCATTACATTGTAAATAAATTCTCAGCAATGTTTTTTTTTATCTTTTTTTATTTTGTGCATTTTGTGTAACACAATAAGGCAAATCAAGCGGTTAAATTCTTAGCGCGCGTGCAACGGTAAATTGCGCACATGTTTAAGTTTTTATTTAGTTTCTTTCAAATTGAATATTTAATTTTTTCCCTTCCCTTGGCTTGAGTATGCGCAATACTGAAATTGCGCAATTTTAAGCAGCTAAAATTACCTTCCTTCATTTAAAGTAATTAAGATTTGGAAGTGCGATAATTCGACTGGGATTTATTAGTTTTTCCATACAAATTCCGATATTTTATAGATGAAATATTGCACTCATAAATTTAGCCATTGTGGGTTTGTCATTGCATGCCAAGCTCATTAAATTTGAGAAAAATATAAAAAAGGTTTTCATGGATAGATTTATGGGTATCAAGAAGCTCCTTTAAGATTCCTTTAGTTAGATTTGGAGTCTAGTTGAAGCCTTAAATATAAAAACAAGGGATTTTTTAATTTAAAAAAAAATTGCTTTTGAAATATTTTATTTATGAATAAAAAATTAAAAAATTTGTAAATAATATTTTCCTGTTTTTTGAATTTGAATTTGTATACAAAATCATGGATCAGCTCAGCCCTGGAACTAATTGGAACCAGTTTGGTTCATTTTGTTTTCATACTAAATCATTTTCTCTAAGTTAAATTCAGCTTGGTAAGAAAATTCAATTTTTCCTAGGATACAAAAAAATACGAAATGCTTAAATATTAATTAAATTTTTTAATATTTGAGCAAAAAGCAAAAAAACAAGAAATGGAAAGCTGCTCGAATTTTTATAGCATTTTTAAGCGTTACAACTTTTTGGTGTAGTCTTAAAAAGCTCTTTTATGTAAAATAAAAAAAATAATAATAATAAAACCGCAATAGTAATAAAAACAACAACAACCTATTGACTAATTAGGAAAACAAAAAAACAAAAAAAAATGCATAGAAAAACCGCATTCAAATTCAAATTGGGGATGGTAATGTGGGTTGACGACTGCTGGCCAAACCAACACAAGCCCAGGTGCGCCATAACAACTACAACCACAACAACAACAACAATAAAATGCAGCCCACAAATAGACAAGTCAATGCACTTTGATTGCACAAACACACACAGACACACACACACACATGCTTATAGGCCTTCAGCAATTAGAGAAAAGGTGAGAGAGTGAAAGAAAGAAAGAGCGAGAGAGAGAGAGATGCATTCCATGTGCGTGTTGTTTTGTTTTGCAATAATTTCATTTTCAATTTTAATTTCATTTTCATTTCGCATTTGAAACATTTCTCTCTCTCCCTCTCTCTCTTTCACTCTAGCACTCTCTGAAAAAGCTACAGCCGTCGCTGCTGCTGTTTCTGCTGCGACTGCGCTGCCTTTTTCTGTCTATCGACAGAGGCTAACAGAGTGGCCAATTATCTCCCCACCTCGCCGATTAATTTCACTTTTACTAATTATGTCACAATACAATCGACAATTACAGCAACACAAATACTTTTTGGCCGTGTTCGAATTGGCTCAAATTGGCTGTCGATTTCTATTACAGTTTCAATGATTTTCCTTAATGTCTTTTTGATTTTTCATTAAATGAGCTTTGTCTGCCAAAATTGGCTGTCTAGACGAGGCCATAGACAACAATTCCAAAGTTGTCAAAGGAAATTGCGCAATATTTTTCTTCTTCTTCTTCTTATTTTTTTCACTTTTTCTGCAAACGGATCCCAGTCCCTCTCAGCCGCCATTGTAAGGGTGTTTTAGTTGGCAACACTAAACTTTTTGTCTAACAACCACCGAATAACTGAGCTTTTCTCAATTTCATTTTCGGCACTTTTGGCTGAGACATTACAATATTTGTTGTCCTAGGACCTGAGAGCTTTTGCCTGTTAGACTTTGGGCGGGCAGGGCCGAACTAACAGGGTTTCGAATTTCACAGAATTAATTGGTAACTTAAGATTAACCCGAAAGTATTGAGTTCGCCAGTTCGACGGAGATGGGGAAATCTATTTCGAGTTCACTTAAGGAATATTAACTTTTTAGGTTCCAAGAAGTAAATCGGATATTTCAGGATACATTCAGATTATGCCCTCAAATAAGGATAAGTAGAGGCCCAGCCAAGACCCGAGCCGATTCATGTCCATCATTTTCAAGTCCTTGAAAGCTAAATAAGTTTATTTTTAATATAAAAAAGTAGCTGACAGATTTAAACTTTCCCAAAGTATTTTATAGATTTTCCCTATCTCCCTCTGCGCCTTGTCTGACAGTTCAAAAATCTGTGGATGGGGTCATAAATTTCGGTCTTATTAGCAAAGTGCAACAAGCGAAAGGCAGCGCTGCCCCGGTGCTCTGCCAACTTCGCTGCAGCTGCAGAGAAAAAGCTTTTTTGCATGTGCCGGCAAAACGCATGCTGCTTGCCTTGCCTTGCCTTGCCTTTCTCTCTTTGGCTCTCTCTCACACACTTTTTCGCTCACTTCGTTGACCTCGCGCGCTCTCTCTCTCTCTCTCTCTCTCTCTCTCTCTCTCTTGTGTGTGTCTGCCTTCCTCTCTTGGTCTGTTGAATTATTGAAATAGCACAAAGAAAAGTGAATTGTTGTACCGATCAGAGAGGCGAGGCAGTGGGGGGTAAAGTTCTGCCTGCGATTGTGTAAGTTGCTAGAGTTGCCGTTGCCGAAGATAAAGAAGGCGATGGCAAAAAGCAAACTTGTTTTAAGTATTTAATATTTTTTTTTTTTTGTCAACAAGTGCATTACCAAGTGCTGCCCCCAAAGCTTGTTGCTGTTGTTGCAGACTCTTTGCCTGCCCAGTTTGCGCAACGATTATTTATAGTGGCGCGTAATTAGAGCACTTTGTTGGCAGCAGCAGCAGCAGTAGCAGCGACGGCGTCGACAGTAGCAGCAGCAGTCGCAGCTGCGGCCAATGCAGTGTGAGTTAGGCCAGGGCTGCAGCCGTTGGCTTTGCAGTTTGCAGCGCAGCCGGCTGCAACTATTAAGCTCTGCAGTGCAAGGCGAGTGCAGTTGTGTAAGTATATGCACATGTGTGTGTGTGTGTGTGTGCATTGGTCTTGGTGTGTGACTGACCTATCTCAATGCAATGCTGCTTGCCCGCTGCTTTTGTTATTTTATATTCAATTTTGCACACGCACACATATGCATCAAGCAAGCACACACACACACATGCACACTTGTGTGCTCATTTATCTTTTATTTTTATACATTTTTTTTTTGTATTATTTATTTGCTGGCTGGCGTGCAGCCATTGTCGTTGTTCGTTGGCATCGATTGTTGTAGTTTAAACGTGTTTGTTGTTGCTGTTGTTGTTGTTGCGGCAAGAGCGTCACCAACTATTTGTGTATATTTATGTCTCCCAACCTCCTCTCCCATTGATTCGCCGTTTACTTCTCTTTGGCTTACCACACACTAAAAATATGTTTGAACAATTTTTATTTCACACGCTACCACTTGAATCGATCATGTTGTTGTTGTTGTTGTGGCAGTTGTTGTTGTTGTTTTTTCTTGTTTTTAGAGTTGATAATAACTATTACTGTAATTATTATTATTATGACCCCACTTAGTTTTTGTTTTTTTTTTTGTTTTATTTTTCCGATGTTGATTATAGTCAATTGAAAGTCCCCAACAGAATTGGTAGTTCTCATGAACTTGACGAAACTAGCAATTAATCTAAATAAAGTTAAGTCCCCTCAGAAGCTATTTCAAGGAATCTCTTAGGCAAATAAATTAATTAATTTTCTCTTTCTTCTTTTTTTCAGTCACAAAAAACTAAACTGGCTTAAAGATATCAGCAGAACTTCAATAAAAAAAAAAGTAAGTAAGCGCCGCTAAATATAAAAATAAATAAGTTTTGCTACCCTTTTCGGACTTTTTAAGCTACCATCAAAAAGAAATATCAGATAATAAGAAGCAAATACGTCAAATAAACCAAAATGGAGAAGTTTTTTTTTTCTTTTACTTTTTTTGATTTAATGAAATTCACAAGAAAACCACACACAACGACACGTTACAAAAAGAAACACACAAAATTATGCACAGAATTTTAAACAATTGAAAAATGTTCAAGAACCACAAAAAACAACAACAACAAAAAACAAGAAGATGAAAAAAAAAATAAAGTTACGACGCAAAAAACTGCTAAGTATTTTCATAAACAAATAATCGGGCATGTTGGGCCATAACTAAGGGGTAATTGACAATACAATACGATTTTTGCGAATTTGGCCAACAAGAAGGCAATCGAATAAGACTATAGAAATAGTTGTATTTTTTTCTTTCCATTAAATACACTGAGAGAAGTCTTGAGAGAGAGTGGAAAGTTTTAATGGAAAATTGAAATTAGAAATATTTTTTTTTCTGATTTACTTTATTATTTAAGATCTGAGAAAGATCTAACTGAATAAGTCAAATTTTGTATAAAACCAATCCATCTGAATAGGAAGAATAGATTGGTTTTATATAAGTTTGACTTATTCTGTTATTTCTGAGATCTTTCTTTGGTTCAATTATAGAGGACTTGGATTAAATCAGTTATTTCTTAGATGATAGATGGATGAATCATATCCTTTCTTCATTATCGAGTAATCGAGAACCCTGTACTGACTGATTCAGTTATTTCTTATATGATAGATGGCTGAAACATATAGTTCATTCAGCAAATTATAGAGTAATCAAGAACCCAAACCTGACCAGTCGGAATCAAATGAACTAGCTTGTTTCTCTGACAAAAGGTCATTAGAGTTGAACTAAGGGTATATTGTATTATTTAAGGATCTGAAATTTTGGAAATCGTATAATATATTCTTACATATTTCAAACTCAAGTTTCTTATATGGTCCAACCGAAAAAAATTACATCAACTCTTTCATTTTCAACCACCTCCAAATACTTTATAATCGACCCAGACCTTCCCTACCATTTTCAAACCAAAACTTCCCTAATATTTTCAAAGCCTTTTGCTAGCTTAAATAACATTTCCGATATGAAATACCCTAAATCTAGCCTTGAAGTTCTCCTTAAGCCAACTTGAGTGCAGCCATGAGTGGAACTCAGATCTCACTCAGAGCAAGCAAGAATTAGCTCTTGAAATATTTACTCCATCATTTCAGAATACCTTCACAAAGTTTAAAGAAAGAGTAGAAGAATAAAGAAGCCACAACAGACAAGAGAATCCAAAGTCAAAACAAATAAGAAAGACTCACTGCGTAGCCACTTGACACTTTGAGAGTTCGGAGAAGAATTGTTAGAGAAAACACTTGAAATCAATTTGGCGCTGCTTGAGTATATATATTCAGCAACTCAAGAATATTCAGCATAGATAATTAGGCGTTAACTGCAAAAATCAATGAACTCGAAAAAAAAAATAAAATCTAACAAAAAATGAGCCACGATCGTTAAATGGCAAATTCGGCAAAACTTGAGTAAACAAAAAATACAAAAAAAAAAAAGTGACAAAGGACTTGAGTCATATAGGTAGGTATTGCTTGAATTAGCTTTTTATAACGGCACTTTGTAAACATTTATGGCCAAGTTAACACCTCAACGCATTTGTTAAGGACATGAAAAAAGCCGATTAAATCACCGGCTCAATCAATCAGAGAATCCAGTTATAAAAATGAATTCCTCTTACTCCCTCTCTCTCTCTCTCTCTCTCACTCTCTCTTGACTTTCCCTTTGCACAGTGAGGCGAGGCCAAAAAGATTACAGAATTTAATTGGTTGACTCTTTCAAGCCAGATGAATCCTTCCACTGTACGTGATCGGTTCGCCTCGGTTCTTTTCTGACTAAATAACTATATCCACCAAGATGGCTATATATGTCTCTCTCTCTCTCGCTCTGTATTTTTCTTTTTTTTTTCTTCAGATTTTTTTGGGTTGTATGCATATATAAATTTTAACATCTTTTTCTGTATGTCAGCGCCGTTTGTTCTGCTTTGCTCTGATCTTCACGCCGAAATGAAGATACACAGAAAGTTTTTTGCCGGCTTTATACTCTTTTTAAATTAAAAAAGTTGCTTGATTTCCGAAACAGGATCAACTAAAAATAGTCTGATTTGAAAATAATTCTTAGCTCAGAGAATTTTCGGAAATAGTCCGCTTTGAAAATAATTCTTAGATCAGAGATTTTTGGGAGGCTTATAGGATATTTTGGGTCACCAGAGAAAATCCTGAGATTTTATAGACGAACCTTATTTTTAAGTCTTGAAAAAAAAAAATAACATAAATAAAACTTGATCTCAAAACCAATTGGGTACAGGTTATTCTTAAGACAGTCCGATTTGTAAGGAAAATAAAATTGGATCTGAGTTTATGTGAGGCTTAGACTCTCCTATATATTTCTAATATGAAAGGGTATTCTGAAGACAGTCAAAAATGAAAGGAAAATAAAACTTGCATCTGAGGTTTTGTGAGGCTTAGACTCACTTATATATTTCTCATATGAGAGATAATCCTGGGCTTTATTTCTAAACCCTTAAAACACCATAAGTCATATAATATTTAATACTCCTTTCAAGCTCGTAAAAAAAGTGAGCAAACTTCGGCTTACTCCAAGTGGAATCGAATGCTCCTTTTTTTTTTTGGTAAAATCTTTTAGGGTTTTGACTTAATGCAAGTCTTGTGGAATGAAATGCGTTTTTTGATTGCATTTCATTAAGTTTGTTCTCTTTGGATTTTTTTTTTTTTTTATATTCTCTTTTTTGTATTTTTGGTTGAATTTGATTTTGTTTCTTGCATTTTTTTATTTTTCTCTTTGTCGCTTTGAGACATTTCAAAAATTTATGCAGACTGCTTGGCCATTGGGGCGAGCTTGTTAATTTTATGTTGTTGCTGTTTTTTTTTTTGTTATTTGTGGTATTCTTAACAAGCGCCATTGGGCAGGAAGTGTTCATGCCCAAAAAAATAAAAAATGAAAAGAAAAAACATTCCCGTGTTGATTTTTTTGACGTTGGTTTTTTCTTGGCACTTTTTCATTGTTGTTGTTGTTGTTGTTTTTGTTTTATTTGAGAGACAAGAAAAAATTGACTTAAAATTGAATATATATTCGGATATGGTACACTCATTCAAACCATGTGCCAAAATAAAAAAGTTGTACTCGCTAAAAAAAAAACAGGCACACACACACAGCTTTTTTTCGGTTGAAGCCGCACCTTTTGTCATGCCATGAATCATTTATACATACACACATACAAACAGATGTATACATGTAAATAATATAGGCATATATATATTTAAGTATCTTGGTGTATATAATTTAAGCCATTTACATATGTGTTCCACTTTACCAAAAACAGCAAAAAAAAAAAAAATTCAAAAATTAAAAAATAATAATAAAGTCAACAAAAAGTATACAAGTTCTCGTTGCTTTTGTTGTTGTTGTCTTTTTTTTGCGGATCTGAAAGCATTGAAATTTAATTTTTATAATCCGTATTTCTTTTGGCAACACTTTTAATGCGAGAGTTCTCTCTTCATTTGCCCCCCTCCCCCCTTCATGTTTAAGATTTAATCAATGGGATTTGTGTTTTATTTTTTTAGGTTTGAAATTTTAATTAAATTGTAAATAAAAAAAAAATATGTATATATTTACCGTTTTTAATCTACTTTTCAACCGATGATGAAATAACCAAAAAAAAAAAAAGCTTAGGAAAATAAATAAAAGGCAACAGTTTGCCGATTCGAAAAGATGACTTCAATTAGTCTGATACAAATTAATTCAGCAAAACAAAAAAATCAGACATATAAATATTTTTCTTCTTCTTCTTGTTCTTCTTATATTTTGCTCTGGCCATATCAAAATACACTCATATGTAAATTTGTATACAAATTTTTGTGTTGATGTTTTTGTTGCCGATTATTTTTTTGAGAGAGGGTTGAGCGTCTAACAATTTGTTTATATTAATGCATACATAGTATAAAAAAAAATAAATAAATAAAAAAGAAACCAAGAAAATGAATATAAACGGAAATTTGCGTGTGTCTGTATTTTATTTTATTTTTTTTGACTTGGTTTTAAAATTGGTTTTCAATGTGAAGGTCAAAGTCAAAGCGATTGTCCCAGAAATAAAAAAAAATCAAAATTATATAAATAATATGTTAAACAATAAATAAATAAACTTTGCAAAAGCCAAGCGAGAAAATAATTAAAATAATTTATAAAACAAAAACTAGTTTAAGGTTGTTAAATTTTGGGATTCCCCAGGTTGTTTTTGATTTTTTCTCTATAAATTAAAAGCTCAAAGAACTTTAATAATTAAAATTATTTAATTTAATTAAAGGAAGGTTATTGTTATCTTTAAAATTTAATTTTTATTAATTTTGGTTTGTAATTAAAGGTAATTAATTTGATATATTTGTAAATATATATCAAGTCTGGATCAATCTGAAATCATTCGAGCAAGGGTTTTATTTTTTGAATTTAATAAATAATATTAAAATTATTTATATATTTATTTGAATTTATCTCAATAAAGTTTGTCATTTTTAATTTATTCATTAATTTACATTTATATATTATTCAATCCTCTAGAATTTATGTTGTAAATTAATAAATAAATTAAAATTCCAGAGGATATAAAAATATATAAAAAATAAATAGTTTTTCTTACTTGAACCTTTTCAATATTTTCAGAGATTAAGAAAATCAGCTTATTAATAATATTTATTTATTTATAATATTTATTATAATATTTATTATTTTCCATGGGGCTAAGTATGTGCTGCTACCCTTTGGGTACAACTGTACCTCCTTGTTCTATAGTCTCTTATAAATATAAGAGATCACTGGTTACCATATCTCCACACTGGAGAGCACATAACCCTAAAAGTTTATTCTTCTTCTTCTCACATTTATTAAGCTTTAACTAAAAATTCCGGATGAGTCTTAAACCTGGAAAGTTCCATAAAATTCCAGAATTCCTTGAAATCCATTCCAAACTTGAATTAGAATGAATAAAATATCTTTTAACATTTTTTATTTCATTGGATGAATCATTTGCCTTGAAATCTTTGAATTTAGTTTAATTTATAAACCATTCATCAGTTCTCGTGTTAGTCCAGACATTTCGAATATTCATAGAAAAGAAATAGAAAAAGTATCCAAAAGACAGACAAGTTCTAAATTATTTCTATACTAAAAGTGAAATGTGACCAAACCACTTTTTCCAACTTTATTATGAACACAAACATCATTAGCACATTTCATAATTAAGTTTTAACCTAATAATGATGATGATGATGGTGATGATGATAGGAATATTGTTCTTCTTCTTTTTGTTGTTGTTGTTGGATATATTGTTGAATGTTTAGTTGATGACAAGTTTCCGTCTTTCTTGTTTTTGCTTTTTTTTCTTTTCTTTGACTATTTGATTCTCTTTGCCCTCGAATCTCTTTTGGAGCTTCTTTCACTGGTCTGCAATTTACTTTCAATGCCGCTTGCTTCTTTTAAAAGTTGTTGTTGTTGTAGTTGTTGTTGTTTTGGTGTTGCTGCCTTTAGCTTTCTTCTATGGCAACACTTGTTTGGCTGACTGGTTGGTCTGTCTATTTGATCTATCCCTCTCTCTCTCACTCTCTCTGTTTCTTTGTCTATGTTTAAGTGTAGTCTAGTCCATAGTTTGAGTTTTTCTTTGGCCATTGCCGTTGCCCGTGTGTCTGGTTTGTTGCATGTTGGTATGCAGCAGCCTCAGTTGCCAGCTCTGTTGCGGTCGTCGTTGTTGTTGTTGGCATGTAATTTGCAATAGTTGCGCTTGCGCAATTCAAATGCAACACTCACACATACACATACACACATACACATAGGTGCATACATGGAAGCATAGATACAGATACAGATACATGGTCTTAGGCCAAACAAGATCGCGTAATAACTTAGCGCAATAGTTGCCAGTTACGTTGTCTTCGCCGTCATCAACATCGTCATCATCGACTTTGCCCAAGACGGAAGACGGAAGATTGTTGTTGCTGTTGTTGTTGTTGCTGTCATGGCCATAATGCAATTGCCAATGCAGCTAGGCAACAAAAAATAAAAAGCCATAAAAACCGGAAAAACTGCACGTTTCTTAGGCAGTTGGCAGTTTTTTGTTGCTGCCTTGTTTTTTTTTTTTTTTTTTGGCCTAACGTTCAGTTTGGTTTTGTTGTGTCTCCCAGTCTAGTCCGTCTTTATTTCTGTCATTACTCTATCCATTCTAAGAAACTGTTAGATAGAGAGTGACAGAGACAGAGAGAGAGAGAGTAGATTGATGTTGGTTTTGATTTGGCTTGGCAACTAAACAATTTTTTCCTTTAGTTTCATAAGCATTTTGATTGCCTCTGATTATGATTGACACTGATATATATATATATAAGATATAGTTTATTGTACTATTCGGGCATACTTTGTAGTCGTTCAAATTCTTCTCACTCTGTCTATATTTGATATAGCCTCAAACAATTGTCTCCTATTTCCCATCATCTATTAAAATGAATTAAAACCAATAAGTGTTTGAAATTAAATGACAACACATCAAGTACTTACATATGTATGCCATATATATTTATTTAGTTGATTTCTGATATTGATTTCATATTCCGAGAATAATCAATTCATATTGATTATATAAATTTGTAACTTGAGTCCTGTAACTGTGAATGCTCAGGGCATAATTAATTCGAATTGATTATATAAACATTTAATCCAATTACTCAAGTAATCTCGGGGTACGCTCAAAAAGAGGTTAGAAAGAAGCAAAGAAAAAATCTCTAAGAACTCAGATTCAAAATCGAGAAAAAATATAGATCAAGGGAAATACTTGTTCTACCGACTGCACTAAGGATCTAAAAAAGATCTATGTGAGACTAGGGAAATACTATATAGAAAATATAGACCTTTTCAGGAACCCTTAAAATTTTTCGGAATTTGGAATGAACTGAATGGTATAGTTCCAGCTTTACTATATAGTTTTGAGTACCCAAATTCTTGATCGGGGCCTTGGGGCAGACACTACCCATCTGGTGAGTTCAATGTGCTTTACCTTTAGGCCAAAGCACAAAGCGCAAAATGACAATGGCAAAGCTGCTAGATTCTCTCTGCCTGCTGCAGCTGCTCTTGGCAAAGAGGCATTAGTCGGTGGCAATTCTAAACTGGTAACCAAGGCAACACACTCACAGTCAACACACACACACTCACACTCACACTTTCCCAGACTCAAGGCAAGGGCCTGGCAAGTGCAAAAGTCTGCAAAGTTGCTTCTTCAGCTTCCTCTGTCTCCGGGGTCTCTGGAGTTTTTCTTCCTACTTTAAGCCTTCTTCTTTGGCTGAGTTTGTTTTTTTTTATGCTTTTTGCATATTGCGACTTTTTTTGTGGCTGTTGAACCTGTCCAAGTCCAGGTCTCAAATTGAACTTAGAAGAAGAAGAAGAAGATGGCCAGAGCAAGATGGCAAGTTTGGTTAGAAAAACAATAGAGAAATAATTCTAAACGAATTAAATCAAGCAGAAATTTCAAAAAAAAAAGAAAGAAACAAAAATAAAGCACGTTTCTCATATTTGAAAATAAATAAAAAAATAAAATTTCGAAGCAATTTGTTTCGATCCAATTTCAATTTTCATTTTCAATCCAAAAGTAATCAAAGCAAATGCGCAATACACACAACAACAACAACAACAACAACAAAAACAATAACAATGACACGATAGCAAATTTTCAAGGCCAAAGTTTGTGACACTGACCTCCCCCTCCTCCTTCCACCCCACCCCAAGCGACTAATTCTATCCATTTATATGGAGAGAGCAACTAGATTGCATTTTGATTAAATTTCTGGATGCACAAAGGGGAAGGAAGGAAGGAGCCGGAGTAAGCACAACAAATATTTCACTATATATTTCATTTCATTTCATTTCTACTCTGCTTCTTTTAATAACAATTTCACTTTCCTTATCAGCGAGGTCGCAGTCGCATTTTTTTATATGTATGCATTGCGGCTGATAAGGAATATTTTGTTGTTGTTGTTGTTGTTGTTATTGCAACAGTTGATAAATCCTCGTATGATATTTGCAATATTTTTTTTTTGTAAGGGAAACGGGCGGTGAGAGGAAAATTCCATAAAAAGTGAAATCATTTTTGTCAGAGAGAAAAAAAATTAATAAGTGAAAAAAAACACTCGAGTCTCCATTAAAAAACACTCATCAACACACACACACACACACACACACACTAAAAATACCCATGACATTGAAATTTTGGCAAATGTTCTTATTTTTTTTTATTAGCAAAACTGTTTTAATATTTGCTCTAACAATCATAAAAAAAAGTCTATTTTTTTTTTTGTGCATATATAATTTTTTTTCTATATATATTTCCAACTATATAAGAGATTTGCTTGGTTTTTTTTTTGCGAAATGTCTATAAGGTTTATTAGTATCTGTGAGCTGATAAGCTGAATTTTTGGCAAATATTTTTTTTTGGCCTCAAATGTATTTTTTAGTGCGCTTTGTGCATTGCGTGATTTAGTTGGCTTTGCTGGTCGGCGGAAAGTGGTTACCTAAAATCTGTGAGTGATAAAATTGAAACCTAAAAAATCAGGTAGACTCCAACTTGAATTTATTTCTCAGGTTTTTATTCAAGAAAATTAATAATGACTTAAAAATAATCGTAAATAATAATACAAAAATATAGGATACCTTCAAGGTGCTCCAGACTGTAGTCTTTTCGGAGTTTACTTATTCAGATTTCAAGGAAGTGAATTTAATAGGCCTCAGGGATTCCTAGGACTTACTTGGGCTCGACGTTTCTGAGATAGGGAAGAAAGTCCGATTGGATATAAGTTCTAATTTTGAATGAGTTCGATCAATAAATATGGAGGCTGTTCTTTAAACCGATATTGATTGGTATTAAAGCTATAATAAAAATCAAAGTAGAAAATTTGAGAATCATTAATAATAATAATAATTAATATAATAATTAATATAATAATAATAATAATTTTTAAGACCGATTTAGGTTTGAATAAGAGCTAAATGATTAATGTCCCAAGCAATCGGTTCCGATAAGAGGAAAGCCTTAACTCTGGGAGACTTCTTTGAGTGGAAACAGATTAAAAGATAATAAAGATAATGTCCAAAGCAACCTTAAGCCTGGGAGACTTATTGATGTAGAAACAGATCGAAAGATAAATGGATATAGCTCAAAAAATAATTTGAGTAGCTGCCATGTTTTTTATTCTTATTTTCCTTAAAAAGAGTAGAGTAAAATAAAAAAGAAAGTTTTTAGATCTTTAAAAATATATTTAAAAATTATAGTAATAATCTCCAAAAACCTTAAAAATATTTTAATCGTATATAGACTATACCCATTGCTATATTTGGGAATTTGAAACTAAATAGGGTCAAAATTTTAATATAAAATGAAGCCGAACGTTAAACTCGGGCGCGGCCGAGTTTGGGATACCCTGTACCTAGTAGACGGAATTAAAAAAAAAAAAGGTGGCAACCCTAGTCGGGTGGTAACCCTGGTCGCCTGCATTCACATAAAACCTCTGGTCTTAATATTCCTTTGAATCCAAAAACACATTGTTCACAATATTGCAAGCACGCCTTCTATAGGACTGCTCATTCGGCAGTTTGCCAGTTAGGCAAGGGGAATTAAAATCTTGACCCTCAAAATTTGTTTTTTGTATATCTCGAGTAAATATGGTCCAATTTTAGTCATGTTTGATATCAATCGAAAGATTTTTAGATTCCTAACAACTTTTCAGAAGCAACTAATACTTAAATCCGAAAGGTTTAGAAATTATGTGGCTTTGAAAAAATGAGGGGGTGGAAGGGGGGGCGGGGGGAGAAAAAAAAAATAAACTTGACCAGCGTACACACATAAGGAGTCCGAATCCCAAGTTTGGTTATCCTAGCTCTTATAGTCTCTAAGATCTAGGCGTACGCGCGGACAGACGGACAGACGGACAGACGGACGGACATGGCTATATCAATTTCTCTAGTCACCCTGATCATATTGTGGGTAACTTTGGGGGGTCTCCGACGTCTCCTTCTCTATGTTACATACATTTGCACAAACTTAATATACCCTTGTACCTTTTTAGGTACAGGGTATAATAATTATCTCTCCAATTATTGCCTTGTCATACACAAAATTGATTTTATTCATATATGAAATATTCTGTATACTTTTAGGATCTTTCAAATTGATTATATAATTTCTTTTTCTTCTTCTTCTTTACAGACAACACTGCCATATAAATAACTGATTTATGAAAAATTGAAAACTGATCAAAACCAACACTGCAGCTATAAGGGAAAAAAAGAAATTTAACAACCAAAAACTACCTCCTTGGTTAACCTAAAAAAAAAAAAGCCAGAAAAGTTAACAGGAAATTACTCAAAATAGCCAATCAAATTAAACAAGAGAGAATTAAAAGCCAAACGTTCAAATGTAGAAGCCAAGAAAAATGGAACAAAACATTTCTAAAACGACATAAAACGTGGGCTTTCAAATAAAAAGTAAACAAAAAAAATCTATCTAAAGTTGACGAGTATAAAGAAGCGATTTGTTAAGAATTGAGAGGTAGCTTAAACTTTCGGTACAACACGGCGTATTAGCAACGTGAAGTAAATCGATCTATCAAAATGCACTCAAAGAACGTGAATATAAATGAAGCGGAGTCGCCAACGAAAACAGCCACAACGACGACGACGACGACGAGTCCAACGACACCAACACAAATCAATGGAAATGGTGTGCATAACCACAGCAATGGTTACCATCAAAATGGCAACGGCAATGGCAACCCGAATGGCAATGGCGAGCGCAGAGATTCCACTCAGGCATTTACCCCGCTCCTGGCCCAGCACAACAACACAAATGGCAGCAGCGGGAATGACACAGATGCCAACACAACGACCAACACAAACACAGGGAGCACAGTGCTCTATGAGAGCACGCCCAGCAACAACAACGATTGGAAGGCTGCCGAGGATATTAACAATCTGAAGAATGGCTTTGGTCTGCTCAATGTACATCAGAATCACAATCATCATCCCCATCATCATCATCACCACCATCATCATCATCATAATGGGAGCAGCAATAACAATGGCAGCAATGGTCATGGCCTGAGGGAGAAGTATGCCCATGCCGAACAGGCTCCTCTCACTGGCGGTCATCGTTACAAGGGACCCAGCGAGTCGGAGGAATCCGATTTTGATTCCGATTTGAATGGCGGTGGCGAGGATGAACCAGCCTGCGGACTCTTTGGCTGTCGACCACGTTGGGCGCGGAAGTTTGCCTCGACTCATGTCTTTATGGTGGTCTTCCTCTTGGCCTACATACTCCAGGGCATGTACCTGACCTATTTTGTGTCGGTGATCACCACCATTGAGAAGCTGTTCCAGATCAAATCGAAGACCACCGGCATACTGCTCAGTGCCAGTGAAATGGGCCAGATCAGTACGGCCATGTTGTTGACCTATTTTGCGGGGCGTGGTCATCGACCCCGATGGATAGCCTGTGGCATGGTTCTGTTCTCCATAGCCGCCTTCTCCTGTGCCCTACCGCATTTCATATTTGGCCGCCAGCTCATGCAGTCCTCGGTATTCCTCAAGCCTCAGGCCATGGCCAGCAATCCGGATCCTCTCGACACTTACTCACTGGTCACACCGTCGAGCATGTGGAATGCCAGCAACAGTATGTCCATGGACTCTAATCTCTGTGTGCTCGGCAGCAATACCACTCTGGCTGGCAGTGAGTGCGATGAGGAGCGCAAACTAGAGCAGGCCTCGCACTCCAAAATCACCGTCATTGTGCTCTGCATTTTCTTTGGCAGTCTGCTTAGCTCTGGCATAGGTCAGACTGCAGTGGCCACCCTTGGCATTCCATATATCGACGATAATGTGGGCAGCAAGCAGTCGCCCATGTATATGGCCGTTACCATAGGCATGAGAATTTTGGGTCCTGCCTCGGGTTTCATAGTGGGCTCCTTTTGCACACGCTGGTATGTGAACTTCTCGAATCCGGGCTTTGATGCCAGTGATCCGCGCTGGATAGGGGCCTGGTGGCTGGGTCCCGTGGCCATAGGCAGTCTTATGCTGCTGGCCTCCATAGCCATGTTCGCTTTCCCCAAACAGTTGAGAGGCAAACTGCAAACCCAAAATCAAAGCCAGACGGGCAGTGCTGCGGCAGCCACGGCCGAACCGGATGAGAAACCTAAGCTAAAGGGTAAGCAGAAAAGCTAAAGAAATCAAAGAATCAAGGGGCTTATATGATTTACTTTATTTTTAGATTTTCCTAAGACTGTGCGTCGTCAGCTTAGCAATGATATTCTCATGTTTCGTACGGCTTCGTGTGTTTTCCATTTGCTGCCCATTGCCGGTCTGTACACTTTCCTGCCGAAATATCTGGAGACGCAGTTCCGTTTGGCCACCTATGATGCTAATATGATAGCCGCCTTTTGTGGTATTTTGGTCATGGGCATTGGCATTGTAATCTCAGGTCTGGTGATCCTCAAACGCAAACCCACAGCCAAGTCGGTGGCTGCCTGGATTGCCTTCACAGCCCTTGTCTACTCGGCCGGTATGGTCATACTCATGTTCATTGGCTGCAGTATGAATGACTTTGCCGGCTACAAGGCGGCCGATGCCAACAGGTTAGCTTACTCGTTTTGATTGTTCAGTTTAAAAAAAAAATTTTTAATTTTCTTTTGAAATTTTCCCAGTCCCGCCATGATTGAGCCTGCCTGCAGCGCTGCACTCAACTGTACCTGTGATAAAGAGAATTTCGCACCCATTTGCGGTATCGATCGCAAAATGTACATCTCAGCCTGCCATGCCGGCTGCACTGGCTCCTCTATGAGCGGCAGTGACAATCGCACAATCTACACAGACTGTGCTTGCATTCCAGATGGTAACTACATTCAGCCCGCATGGCGTATACGTAATATTCATTTTATATTTGCTTACTTTCAGTTGATTCAACCTATGAGGCAGTCAACGGTTACTGTGATAATAATTGCAAGAACTTTATATACTTTATATTGATTTTCGCCATTTGCGTATTTATGCATTCCACCTCTGAGGTGGGCAGCATGCTCCTCATTATGCGCTGTACGCATCCAAAAGGTAAATCCATATAAGTTTTCCTCCTTCCAATTCGATTTATTTATGGGTATTTCCTTGTTTAGATAAAGCCATGGCCATGGGTGTTATCCAATCGGCAATTGGTCTATTCGGTAATGTTCCTTGTCCGATTATTTATGGTGCGGTTGTGGACTCGGCCTGCCTCATCTGGAAGACGGTGTGCGGCAAGCATGGCGCCTGTTCGCTCTACGATACCGACACCTTCCGGCATTACTTCTTAGGTAAGCTATATCAAATATAAGAGATAATCAAGTGAGATTGACTAATTTATTGGACTCTTTTCTAGGAATTACGGCTGGCATTATGTTTCTTGCATTTATTGTGGATTTGGTCGTGTGGAAGAAGGCCCATCGTATAGACATAGCGCCAGAGGATAATCACGATGTTATTAATTCACAAAATCGACCTCTGGAAACATCGGACTCTAAACAGCCCATAGCACCGTCTCCGGATACCACAGTCTAAATGGGGCATCAACATTCGGGGGATTTTGGGGGTTCTGGGACCTGGGCTAAACTACTTGAAAAATACGCAACGAAGCAAAAAAATTCGAAACAATTTTCCACTCAAACAATTCAAATACAAAAGGTTTTTGTCTTTGTCAAGAAAAAAACCTAAAATGAAAAAAAAAAACCGATAAAAACAATTTGCGAAAATTTCCAATAAATGTTTACCTTAATTGTTAATTAGTTATCATTATTTGTCTAGTTTGTTAGAATAGTGAAAATAAAGCCAGCAAAATAAAACACACAACACATAAAGTTATGTATTTACATAGTTAAAAAAATTTTTGGAAATATTTTAAATTTTCTTTTTACTTGAAAAAAACTCTCAAAACTCTCGATTAAAAAAATTTTATAAGAAAAAAAAGAATCAATTTTTTTGGTTTTATGTTTTATGAAAAACATTTATAATTGTTTATAAACATTTAACCAAGCATACAAATAAATATATATATTTAAGGAATCTAAAGAAAAAAAATACAATTTTTCGAAAATTAAAAAAAAAAAAACAAAAAATTTGAAAGAACCAAGAATCAAATGTCTAACTAAATTGAAACGAATTAACTATGTATGTATGTCTTTTTATCATATATATATATAATATATATAATTATATATATGTGTATACATACGAATGTAAAATTAAATGCATATATAGGACTACGTGTTATGTATGTAATTGCAACCTTATCTGTGGTAGTTAAATTTTAGTTAAAATTCAAAATATACTTTAATAAGCTTATGATAATTATAATAATAATAATAATAAACCAAAACAAAAAAAAAAAAAATAACAACATCAAATATGTGAGAAAATGCCTTTTAATTTTGTATCAAAAACCTAGAAGGATTATGTCAGATTTATAGAAATTTATGAAAATGATGAAAGTGCCATGGAGGACAGAGAAGAATTCTGTTCCTTACGGAAATCAGATCAGATCAGACAGAGGCCAAGTGGTAAGCTAAGCAGATTGTGAAGATGTTGTAACTTGACTAGATATTTTCAAATCTGCAATATCAGCCTGAAGCCAGTACTGCTGTATCTCAGAGCTGGCTTGTTACTGAGCTTATAAGGCCTCTCCTCCAAGTTTTTGCCCATAAATGGGTAAAAATATTCTGTCCTATCATAATAATGATCTTCAGATAAACAATAGTTAGCCTTAGCCCGGATAAGCCCTGAAAAATGATTGGACTTCTTATAGAAAACAATAAGGTCTCCAAGACAATGGAACTCACGAGGAAGTCGGTACAGTCATCGCACATGTCAAACCTAAACATGAACCAACTCCAAAGAGAATTCCTTATATCTTGTACCTTACTACCCAGGTCTTATATCTAGTTCCTTAGATCTTGTTTAGAATATATACCTATACTATATATAGTATAGAAGAACCTTTGCGTTGAGGAATAAAAAAAAAATTTGAAACATTTCGATTGTCTTAGCTTGGTAAATCTTCAGAAAACTTTTTGAGGACGCTTCAGAAAGTTGCATTAAAATCTCCAATCCTTTTCGTCTGTCTAGATTTTATGATTATCATAATTGATTTGGGGAATCTAATTAAAATTTATGATGTCTTCCTGCTTATAAAATAATGGGAGTCCCATTTGTGAGTAATGAAAAGGGAATCCCTCGTAGGTTTGCTTTATAAACAATGAGTTCATTTATTTTTTATTTCTTAAATAAAAATATTGACTCTTTATTTGAATTGAGAAATTATAATTTTCAAAGAAATTAAAAAATAAATTATGTTTCTAAAAGGTAAACAAAAATGGAAGATCTGAAAGAAAATACCCGAGGTCTGATAAGACAAGTGAATATAGACAAATACTCTTTATGATCTTGTTTCATTGTGCAAAAGTGATTCCCATTCGAATGGTCTTATCAGCAACCTGCAAGATTGCCTATCAAGTGAATCCCCCTTAAGCTAAAATCTTGAGCTATATAAAGTCTCGGAGACTCTCGGAATCAGCATCACAAACCAAAACGTATTCAATCAAGTCACAAACCAAAGAAACCAGCTAAAGATGTTCAACAAATTCACCGTACTCTTCCTGGTGGCCTGCACTCTGGCCCTGGCGGCAGCCATGCCACATCCGGAACCCCAGCATGGCAGTGTCAACATTGACTACTCCAAGGATCCGAGGGCAGGACGTGAGGCCAGCATTCAATATAATCACAATTTGTACACCAGCCGCGATGGGCGTGGCAGCATCGACGCCTACGCCCAAGGCAGTCGCAACTTTGACTACAACCGCAACAACTTCGGTGGTGGCATCGTTGGCAGATGGCGTTTTTAAATAGATCTCGTTCTGGAATTACTTATTTATTGAAATAAAATGTTTATGCAAAAAAATGTACCAAAAATGTTTGTTTTTTATTATAACAATTTCTATACAAGAGAAGTAAGTTCTAGATGCATAACTTGCTAGAAAAGTTAAATGCATAAATGACTCTTTGTTTATGCCTAACAAAATCAACAAATTGTTTTAAATAGATCAAGATATAAAATGAAAATGGTAAATTCTTGGGCTATTGTCTGTTTAGTATAACGAAAACGATTTGTCTGTTCTTCTTCTTCTTTTTCTATAACAATGAGTGTGACGGGGTGGGGGGAGGTGTGTTCAATAAAGGGATAAAAGCTGTAAAGAGCAAATAGAATGAAGAATAAGAAAGAAAAGCAAAATAAATTAAAAATCAAATCAGCTATCGGATGCCCAAAGTTTGAAAGTGCGATCGAATGAGGTGGTCGCTATGTACTGCGAGTTGGGTGAAATGTCGACGGAGATGACTTTGTTGTCGTGTCCTTGGAGGGTCTTGAGGGGTTGCCACGTTTTGTTCGACCAGATTTTGGTGGTGGAATCGTAGGAACAGGTGACCAAAAAGCTGCCACCGTCTTGCTGGTATTTCACATCGGAAATGAGATTGGTATGGGCGGGGATGGTGTAGACAGGCTGGCGGCGACGTAGGTCCCAGATCTTGCAGGAATTGTCCTGGGAACCAGTGGCTATGTGAAAGCCATTTGGCGAGAAATCCACGCCGAATATGGCACCCAAGTGGCCTTCCAGAAACATGATGCAGCGACCGGTGCGCAGATCCCAGACACGTCCAAAGGCATCGAGGCCACCTGTGACTAGGACACTGCCATCGGACTGGTAGCTCAGGCAGTGCACTGCCTTGGCATGTCCCTCCTGATGCAAGACTTCGGTTTTTTGTTCCAAGTCCCAGAGTCGCCAAGAGGAATCGTAGCAGGCCGTGGCCAGAAATCGGCCTGAGGGATGAAATGCTACTTTGGAGACTCGGTGGGGCATATGTCCGGTTATATCGGCTATGGATTCTTCGTTGTTGAAGCCCCAGAGTTTCACAGCGCCATCATGGCCTCCCGAGGCCATAGCCACCACATTTTCCTCATCTGGCTTGACACCGGGCCGCAAGGCCACGCCTCCCACATAACTGGCATGCCCTCGCAGAGTTTGCTTTAGTTCACAGTTCGGAACACTCCACAGTTTGCAGAGCCCCGACCAGGAAGCAGTTAATAGTAGGCTGGAGTCCTCATTGAAGGCAGCACAGCTCACGGGTCGCGTGTCGCCGACTTGGGAGCATAGAGGAGCCAAAGACTGCAGTTTCTTCTGCATTTCCACCATACGGCCAGCTCGAGTGGCACTGGGCACTTCCAGAGCTTCTCTGGCGCGCTCTAAACGATCGCGGGCACGTGGTAGTGAATAGTTGGCCAACCAAACTCGAGCTATTCGCAGGGTATCCGGACCTTCATGATACCAGGTGGCCTCTTGCTCGCGTTGTTGGAGTTTTCGCTCTTCTTCTTCAGTTTGTTTTTGCTTAATGGCATTCTCACCCAGGCTGGCCAGCAATTCCTTTAGACGACGACGGCGCTCAGCCGGTCCCTCACCAAAGTAACAAATAGGTTCATTCAACTGTCGCAGATTCCGTTTAATTTCGGCATCGTCTGTGGAAACATTTATTTGGCGAGCCCGTTTCTTGCGTTCAAACTCCTCCAGTAAGGCCACCTTGTCCTTCTCCATTTCTGTTTCCAAGTCGAAATATTCATCGTCGATTTTATTTGCCAGTGCGGCAGCCGTGGGCGGCGGCAAGCCGGCTTTTGTGCTGCTACTCTTCTTTCCATCCTCATAATCCTCGTCGGAATCAATATCCTCCAACTGGTTGCCGCCTGTAGTTGTTGTTGCTGTTGCCGGCGTTGTGCCAGTTGTTGTTGCAGACGCCGATGCGCTCTGCCGCTTTCGCTCCGTCTCTTCCAGCGAGCCATAATGCACGGTACGCTGCCTCTTAACATATTGGATTTCGTCATCATCTGACATTATTTTTTAATGGAAAATAATTAATTTTAAACTAAAATTCCGCCAAAAACGAAAAAAACAACAAAACCTCCGCGGAAAACGTTTTAGCCTTCTGGTAGTGTTGGAAAACTCACCCTCTGTACCACCGACAGCACGCTTTGGTATTTAAATACCAAGCTAGTAGAGTTGCATTCTCTTAGAAGTTTTTTTTTAAGGTTGACCAACACTATTTTACATTTTCACCAGAAAGGGCGAAAAACTAAATTATCAAAGCAATCTTTTCGATTTGACACATTAAAAAGAGGAATAAAAAGGGCGATTTTTGACGCTCTACATTATGAGCGCACCCAGCAGCAAGATGTCTGCCACCGACCAAATGAGAGCAATGTTAGATCAACTAATGGGAACGACCAGAAACGGCGACGACGGACGCGGGCTAAAATTCTCAGATGCACGCGTATGCAAATCTTTTCTACTTGACTGCTGTCCACATGACATCCTGGCCTCCACACGCATGGATCTGGGTGAGTGTCCCAAAGTGCATGACCTGGCTTTTCGTGCAGATTACGAGAGTGCGGCCAAATCCCGTGACTACTTCTATGACATCGAGGCCATGGAGCACCTGCAGGCCTTCATAGCCGACTGCGATCGGCGCACCGATGCAGCCAAACAGCGTTTGAAAGAAACCCAAGAGGAGTTGACAGCAGAGGTGGCCGAAAAGGCCAATGCCGTCCACGCCCTGGCCGAGGAAATTGGCAAGAAGCTAGCCAAAGCCGAGGCCCTCGGCGAAGCTGGCGAAGTCGAAGAGAGCATGGAACTGATGAAGGAAATCGACGAACTGCGTGGAAAGAAAATCAAGGCCGAGCACGAATACCGAACCTCCATGCCTGCCTCCACCTATCAGCAGCAGAAACTAAGAGTCTGCGAAGTCTGCTCCGCCTACCTCGGCATACACGACAACGACATACGCCTGGCGGACCACTTTGGTGGTAAGTTGCATTTGGGTTTTCTCACCATACGCGAGAAGCTCATAGAATTGGAAAAGACCGCAGCGCCGCGCAAGGCCGAGCTGAAACGAACGGGTAAGATACCAGATCGAGAAGAAGACGGCCGACAGAGAAATCGGTACTTTGTAGGTGGCCGCGAGCTAGACCGACGCTCACGTGTCCATCGGTCCAGATCCCGAGAGCGCCAGCGCCAACGTGAATCCGACAGACCCAATGGCGAGCGAAGCAGTGGGCGCAGCGGCGACGACCGAGAAGAACGCCGTGGCGGCAGCAATCGTGAAGCTGACAGCAACAGTCGCACTCACAACCGAGACCGCGACAGAGAGCGCGACAGCCGCCGCGACAGAGACCGGGACCGTGGCGACCGAGGACGTGGAGGAGCTGGCGGCGGTCGCGATGACAGGCGGCGCTCTCGCTCCAGAGAACGCTCACCCAGGGACCGTCGCCACTACAACGCCTTTGCCAATTCCCGCAGGCGATCCAGTTCACGTGATCGCTATCGCCGCTAGATCCTACCCAGCGCACGTACGTAGCATTAATTATACTCCAACAAAACCAACAACTTCAGCTGATTTGAGACAAAAAAAAAAAAAAAAACAAAAACAAACAAAACACAACTAATATTATTATTTTAATTATATAAACTCCTTTTTTTTTTCATAAAAGCTAAATACACACAGAGAAAGAAAATGAAAACAAGACGAGCAAATTACCGTCAGATAATTTTGTAAAATTAATTTTTTCATATTTTTTTTTCTTCCCCATTAAAAAAGAAAAAAAAAAAACAACTCGTTGAAACTAAAAAAAAAAAAGAAAATGTTTGAAACTGTAAGAAAAAGAGAAAAAGGGAATACAGAGAGAGATAATGTAATTTGATAGTTTGACTAAAGTGGCTGAACCCAGAAAATAACCAGGCTACCAAGTGGTATGTAGAGTCCTTTTATTCAAATCCCCGACCCAAATAAAAAGTTAAAAAATAAAAAAAAAAACAAAAAACTAATCTAATCAGCTCTCAGCGCTCTCTTCTCTCAGCTAGATGAGTCGTCGCTTCCACTCTCTCACTCTCTGTGTGTGTGTGTGCGTTTGCTGTTATACCAGTTAGGGGTAAGCGTCAATCACAATCACACTCTATATATATATATCCTTCTATATCTGATTAAAAAAAAACAAAAAAACAGTTTAATTTTAAGCGATTTTAAGCGTTTTACTCTTTACTTTTTAAATGCAACTTTACAGGCGAATTTCGCTGCGGTTTCTCGTATTCAGTTCATCGCTTTGGACTGGGTACGTATATAATACATAAATCTATATATCTATATATATATCCATATATATATATATATATATATAAATATAAATATGAGTAAGGTCGATCCTTGCAACAATTTCGTGTATGTACACAAAGACTTTGGGTACGTATTCTCTCTCAAGCTCTCTCGACTTATTTTTCTTTTTCTGCATCCACAAGAATTATCTAAAAAAAAAAAAAAACGATCTAACCAAATCAAACTTCTCCACATTCATGGGCCAGCAGTTTTGTAACTTTCAGTTTTGGTTTGCTCTAAATAAATTTAATTCTGGGTACGTATTTCCATAAAAACCAAAGCCAGGATCAGAAGGAATTTTGAAAAGCCAAAAAGTTCGGAAATTTCGAAACTTGAAAACTCTTTTTAAAAAAAGTAAAGGAAAAAATTATGTAAGTTTTTAGAGAATCCAAAATTAAAAGAACTCTTTAGTTTCTTAAGTAAAATAAAAATTTAGAAATTCCCAAATTAAAGGATCTCTTGAGTTTCCTAAATGAATATGGAGCCTTATCTAAATCTAAATCTTTAGTTTCTTAAGTAAAAGAAAAATTTAAAGATTCCCAAATTAAAGGAGCTCTTTAGTTTCCTAAATGAATATGGAACCTTATCTAAAACAGAAAAATATAACCCAACTTTAATTTAATATTTTTGAAATTTATTTTTTAATGACTTCCCAAGTTTGTCCGTCTTCCGTTTATAGAAATTTCCCTTTATTTCGTTCATATAATTCCTGCTTTAAAAAGAGTTTAGAAAAGAAAAAGACAGCTCATCTTGGGTACGTATCTAAAAGCAAAAGCCTTTTGTTGGTCAAACAAAAAAAGGATCCCTTGTACCTATTCAATTGTTTAGTGGTGTATTCCATTGCCACCTTCACAGCCACAGGAAGTTGTACAGAGAAAAAGACCCTCACAACTGCGTTACGCGTACGTATCAAAAAAAATAAATAAAAATAAAGCAAATAAATATAAAAATCAAAATATTAAAATTCATTCGTAGCAGTTTAGCTGATAACCACAAATAATAAATAAATTCACACACCACAATTCAAAAATATAAAATCACACAAATTTTAATTAGCTTTCTCTCGATCGATCCCTCCCTACCCCCCTGAGGCTGGCTGACCTGATCGTATCGTACAATCTTACAATATTCTAACTGATGAGTGAGTATTTTGGGCGGTTCTGGGTGGGTTTGGTTCTCTAACTCTCGTTTCTCGTTCGACAGCCAAGGATAAACAAATTAAATAATTTCTGTGTTAAATTAAATTATTAAATTAAAATGCTGGGACTCTCCTTTAAATATATCAGTGGGTAAGAATTTAAATAAAAAAAAAAAATACAAAAAAATGTTTTACCAGCAAAATTTCTATAAATAATTGCTAGTAATATTTTTAAAAATTATTTAAATTTAATTACAAAATAAAAAATAAAAAAATGATAAATTAAATAATTTTAAAGATAATTACAATCCTAAGTTTATTGTAATAAAATTGCATATAGTAAAGCCAAATAAAAATGTCTTTTTGGGTTCTATATAGAAATCAAGTTGTTTTTATCTAAAAAAAAAAAATACTTATAAAGAGAAACTATTTTTTAAGGGGAAAGGGGGTAGTCATCATGCTTTCGATATAGGAAAAACTTAGTGGGTGTCTTTTTGATAGATTTCAACTTTTTGAATAAAGTCTAAAAACACCCCAATAAAGCTGAAATAACACAGAAAGCTACCAGGCAAACAGAAGTTGAGCACAGCAGGGCAGAACGAAGACGCAAAAAAATACGTTGCCTACTTTTCGGCTCAAATAAAAAATAAGCTGAATTTTGCGAAACTCAAGGCGGATTTCAACTGATTTGAGTTCGCAAAGAAAAAAAAAGAAAAATATTTTTAAAAAATTAATGAAAAATTTTCCAAATTCTCCAGACCCCCACTTATTGGTTAAAAATAAAAAAAAAATGCATTTTTGGGTTTTTGGTTTTCCATGAGAAGGCTTCTCGGTGTTGTCTTGTATATTTTGTAAATTATTGCTGATTTTTTTTTTCAAAATTCTCTCTTTTTTTTTCTTGATTTACAATTTGTCAGTTTTGAACAGTTTCACAAAATTTTTTTTTAAAGCATTACCAAAGTTTTTTACATGTTCTTGACTTGTGTGTTTGTGTTTTTGGGAAAACCTTCTCAACTTCTTCTCTCTCCAGACTTCTACTCCTTCATTTATTCTACTCCTCCATTTTTTTTTTCTTTTATAAAACATCAACTCTTCTTCTAACTCAAAACAGTCGGTACAGTTTTTTCCTTTCACTGCAAATTTTTATATAAATTTTTACATTTGTTATTGTTTTTAGTTATGATATTTTTTTGTGGTTCGGTTTAATTGTTAAATATTAATTGAAACATGAATTTGTTTGATGGCCACAAAATTTGATGATTTTGCCATTTATTTTTGATTTACAACAAAATTTTATGCTTTTCCCAGATTTGAATTAGTTTGAAACTACTAACATCATTTTGTCCTATATAGTATATATTATTTGATTTCTTTTGATTTGCTTAAAAAATCTCATCTCACTACTTGTTGTTGTTGCTGCTGTTGTTGTGATTTTCTCCTTGCTTAATATTCGATGGGTAAAAAATTAGGTTTTTGTTTTTCTTTCGCCTTAAAAGTAAACTAAAATGTCAAAGTGTTTGTTGGTTTTGTTGTTTTTGTTTTTTTTGTAACACTTTTGAACATTTAGAACTTAAATTAGTTATACGCTTTGTCTTAATTAATTATTTGAATTGTTTACGTTTGTGTGGTTTACGTTTACATCAGGATTCGATAATCTTTATATATATTTTTTTTCATAATAATTAAATTTAATTTTTTTTTAGATTTATTTATAATAGTTATTGATTTAATGCTTAAAACGTAGACATTTAATTTGGCATTTATTGCGCATATTTTCAGCTTAATTATATAATAATTTTTCAATTTTTGTTTTTTGTTTTGCTTATCAAAAATTAATTAATCAAATTAATTAACAATTTTTCCAATTCGCATTCTCTTTACAAGTATTTACAAATTCTTATTACTTGTTTTGCTTTGAATGTTTGCATTTGTGTGCCAGTTAAAAAAAAAAAAATAATAATTCTAATTGCTTGAGAAAATCTTGGTATAATTTTGAAGACCATTTCTTTACATTTTCTTTTGAGTTTGAGGACAATTTTATTAAAATTCTTTAAAGCTAATTTTTTGTTTTTTTTGGGTTCTCTTTAGGAATTGCCAATTTTCTAAGTTTATTTATTTTATATATTATTACTTTTTTTTTGGAATAGAAATTGGGCAGGATTTGAATTACAAACATAAGAATGTCAAGGCAGCTTAACAAATTTATGATCCTTTTTTTTTTGTTTTGTTTTGTATGGAAGAGAATCTCTATGAATTGATTTATGTTTGAGCTTAAAAAAATATATTTATTATTTATGCGAAAACTTTGGTCGACAGGATCATAAATAGAATGTAATTTTACAATTAAAATTTTAAGAAAAAAAAAAAATATAGTTTATAATTATAATTTAAATGCTGGACTAGCTCTAAAAACAGGGGGAACTTTTGTCAAATTTAAAATAAAATTTTTTTTTTTTAGCAAATTATCTGATTTAAAATGTAATTGGCAGCTTGGTTAATTTAATCAATAGTTTAGTTTAGGATGTTTACTCTAACTATAAAACTAAAAAATTCCTAAGCCTAAAAAAAATAATAATTTTATAAAGGAAATTTTCTTTTTTGTATACGCAACGTAGATCAGCAAAAAAAAAATAATAATAATCGAGAATAATGAGAGACTAAGAACTAGATTCACAGGAAACTGGACTTTGATGATCATCACAAGTGTGCGGGTTAATCAAAAAAATGTTGTTGTCTTCGGTGCGTCTGTGTGTGTGTATGTGTGAGTATTTTTATATGTTCAAGAATTTATAGTTTGCTGCTGCTATTGGTTTGTTTGATTGATTTGATTTGTTGATGCTTTTTTTTTTTGAGTTTTATAATATTGTTTGTTTGTTGTTGTTGTTGTTATCGTTGTTTCAGTCCTTTGAGTGAATCGGTATCACATATTTATGTCCATATGGACTTTTGTACTTAATGCCACAATCACGATAGAATTTATCCGGTATACCTAAATTACATAAATACAATTTGCCACAATTGTTCGTTGATGTTGCAACTTCTGTTGATGCTGCTTCTTTTGTTGTTGTTGTAGATTTAATTGGTGTTGTTGTTGTTGCCACACCCGCAGTCGAGGTGCTTGGTATTGGCGTTGTTGTTGTTGTTAGTGTAGGTGTAGCTGCTGCCGAGCAATTAGAATTTGTTGCCACTGTTGATATGCCATTCAATGGTAAAATCGGTAAAATTGAGTACTTAATTGCCACATCATTTATGCCACTCGGTGGCGGATCAATTGCCAACACTGATGACCTACAAAATTCACCAAAATTAACATTTTCTAAATTTCTCACTCAATTTCGGACTCACCGATTTTGATTAAGCCAATTCTTGATGCTCTCCGAAAGATTTGTTGTATTCGTCGAAATTATCACAAGATCAGGCTTAGGCAAATCTAAATTATTTTCAAACATAGAAATGTATTTTTTTTTTTGTTTTCCAAATTAAAAAATAAATCTTACCATCAACAGAATGTACAATTTTATTGTCGGTAGCCTTAAATAGGGAAATCTCAATGCTGCTATTATTTTGTTCAATTAGATGCCTTTGTTCCACATAGAGAAAGACGGTGAGTCCATGAGAGGCTAATTGTCGGCCAGTGGCAGCTCCCATGTTGATTGTTCTGGAGGGGAGAGGTGAAAGCAGAGGGTAATAATAATATTAATTTGGTTTATTAAAAATCAATTGATATACCTCAAATTGTTCACACCATCACAGATGATGGTGATTTTGGGCCATTGATGATTATTGGTTTGTGTGAGCCTTCGGGCGCCGCCCAGCAATGTTATGGCCAAGTCACTCGAACCACGAGCCAAAATGTCAATCTGACGCTGGAGCGAGAGACCAGCCTTCTCGGCACTCAGCTCAATTTTGGTACGGACAAAGGCCGGTATGGTGGGTATAATCAGACCATCGTCAGTTACAAAATCCTTGGTGCCATCGAAGATGCTTTCGATTTGACGCAATTCCAATGGTTTACTGGCCAAGATATTCTCATCGTGTCTATAGGATTTCTGCTTTTTGGGGCCCACACGCACCACATTGGGTTTCTGATGCGTCGATTCAATATTTTTCCAGAGAGCCCGCTTATCGAACAGGGCCAAATTGCTTTCGAAATCAAAATCCTCATTTAGCAGAGGGTCCTCGGCATCAGTGCCAAAGGTGTTTTGAATACTTTGACGCGCTCTACTCTCCTTACGCTCCCTGTTCTTCTTTTTGCCATTGCCATTTCCGTTGCCATTGCCATTGCCATTGCCATTGCCATTTCCATTACCGTTGCCCTTGCCATTACCATTGATATTACCGAAACTATTACTGATGCCATTGTATGAGTTGCCATTTCCCAAGCGTTTGCCATTGTCGCCATTGCTGTAGCTATTGGACTGCTGATAGTAATTCGAGTTGCCCATTATATCAATGGGATAGCTCTGAGTACCGAAACTCTCCAAGCTGCTGCTGCAGTAGCTCTCCGTTGGTCCGTTATTGAAGTTGCCATTAAATGCTGCTGAGCCCAGCTTCACCTCCACCTTGGCCGGAATCATGTTGCCAAAGAAAGCGGCCACACTGTTAGGATTCGGAGTGGTCGCCTTCTGTTGCTGTTGGTTCGGTTGGGACGCCTGCTGTACGCTTGGCGCACGGGAGTTGTTCGGCGTTCTGCAAATAGACAACGGAATCATTTAAATATTTTTTTAATAATTAAAAAAGCAATTAAAAGCTTCTTCTTTATGGCATTGATAGGGACAAGTTGATAAGGCGGGCACATGTTGGCCTATGCTAACCTTCGGACTCCATTTGTATTGGGATTCAGTTGCATTTGTTGCATTTTATCGCTGAGGGCGGACTTGTTGCCACCGGCTCCAGAGATCCCGTCAGCGCCGGCAATGCTATTTCTGATGGCGTTGCCTTGCTCTTCCAAGGCGCAAAGTTGTTGTTGCTGTTGTTGCAGCTGTTGTTGTTGCTGGAGCTTGGCCCCCAAGATATTGGAGAAATTGGGCAACTTAACCGGCGTCGGCTTGTTGATCACAGTGGGCGTGTGCGTGTCGGCATTCTGCCCAGCAGCTGGTATTAGATTAATCTTTAAAATATCCGACGATTTGAGTTTGACCTCCGCATGCTGCTTGCGTAGAGGTACGCCGTTTCGAAAGGCTCTGACGATGGTAATTTCATCCGCACTTATGTCCTTGATAATGCCTTGGAATACACCCAACACGTCGTCGCAAACAATGGACACGGCCTTGCCGACCCAATCAGATTCCATTAAAGAATTACACGCAGAGACGCGAATACCCGGGAGAAAAAATTATATATATTTGCTTATTGCAAAACTACTTTTGCACAACACAATTTTTTTGTTGTTTTTTTTTTTTTTTTTTTTGTATTTGGTTGTGGTAACTTTTGTTATTTTCTTTTTTAGCTTGGTGTGACTGTTTATCTATACCGTTGACCGCTGCAGCCACAACCACTGACTTTTTGTTGTTTGTGTTTATTTTTAATACGCAATTTCCAGTTTCAGGTTGGCGCTTTTACTTTACGCGGCGGCGCACGCAAAAATCAGCTCACACACACTCTCACACAAATACACATACACACAAACGGACGCTCCACGAGCACCGCAAAACTTTGATAATTGCGTTAAGCTATAGAAAAACAAAAGGCAAGTTTTGATAACTGAGAATTTTGGGAGTTTGACTTTATTATACAATTTGAAAGATTTTTCTTCGGTTTTTTTTTTGTCGATTAAAATTAATGGCCACGGTACTATCTTCTTCTTCTTCTTCTTATTTTTCGCTTCTGAACTGAACTGGTTCAGAAATGAATTGAGTTTCGCCATTATCGTTCGAGTATAGAAAATGAGTACAATAACAGAGTTGTCAGGTGGGTAGAAAATACATTTTTGTTAGTTTTATTTTAAAAACCCAGTCAATCAGCTTCAGCGTACTTTAATTTTATGATTAATTTCGATTTATTTAATAAAAAATTCAACTTCTCGTTGATTTTGAACTGACTGACTTGCTGACTTAAATTGTGGCCCGACCAGGTAAATGGCAAAGTAAAAATTCAAAAAACCAAGTTGTTGCTTTTTTCTATAACTATTTATTGGGCTTATGAATGCTTTGTATATTGTTTAAACATAATAATAAGTTATATGTATGCCTGTTTAGCAGTATTTATATATATATATATTTATTATTTTAAGCTTTGTGCTTTCTTGAAGAAGAACTTATGTTCTGGTATAAATATTGGATAAATCTTACTTGTGTCTTTACACTAACGAACAACTAATAATAATAATATTATTTCATGCTATGGATTATAATACAAATTGCAAGAAAATTGTTTCCAACAATACGAGTGTAGCTAGATAGCTTAAATTAAAAATTAAATAACACAATTAGCTAAAAATATTGCGCTTAGAGAAAACATTTGCCGGGCTAACCAAAGCCCATAATGCTGTGCCGATTAGATTATACATATATTTTTATGTTTTATAGTTGTAGACTCTATTAAGTTACACTTGGATTAATTTGTATATTTTGTATATGATTAATTTTCATTCCCTTTGTATCCTGCTAGGCAGCTTTACTTTTTTTTATTGAGCTGTTTTTTTGGTTAAGTTTTATGAATATTATATTTTTAGTTTGACAGAGATTAATTTTGGAAAATATTCATAATTACATAAATTTAATATATATTGGCAAGAGCTCTACGATTTTTAATATATATACTCTTATTCTAGACATAAATTGAATGAATTTGCCGTTTCACAAAAAAAAAAAAATAAATCTAATTTTTAGTAGATTAAATCTATTGACTGCTAAGAAAAAGAATAAGAAGAAGAAAAAGTGGGAGTAGGGTCGAAAATCTGGTTACCTAAATCAGACTATAGTTACGGTTGGGTTTGACATTTTGTTGCTGTTGTACAACGGCTGATAATGTTGAGTTTGTGGCCCACTGATCTCCGCACAGCCATTCGTGGCATATCTGGAGCTGACCTTTTGTTGCTGAGATTTCTGACAACTGCCATTTTGCAGGGGCTCCCCAATCAGTGTGATGCGTACAGGCTTATAAGCTGGAGTTGGAGCAGTTGGGGCCAGAGTTGCCGCGGCTTCTCCTCCGACATCCCAGCAAATGGAAGCTCGCCGTCTGGGCGGAACTACTGGATTGTAATTGGTTAGGGTTGTGGAAATAATTGTATGCCGGCGCGTCTGATTCATTGCCTGACACTGGGCCTTGCCATCGTTGCCATTGGCAATGCCATTGTTATTGCCAGGATACTTTTGCTGATGTCGTATTATAGTGGTGGCCGAAACGCTGGCATCATTGCAGTGTAGGGTTGGAAAATATGTGGTATAGCTGGTGTATTCTGGCTTACTTCTGTGAAGGAAAACCAAGAAAATAAATCAGTCTTAAAAGAAAAGCTCTTCGAATTCTCAAAAGGGAGTCATGCAAATCAAATCAAATTAAAATAAATCAAAGAATGAAATTTCGTCTAGTTGGTTAGTATTGATTTAGGGGTTAGCACTTTACCTTGGGATTCTATTTAATTGCCGCATGCAATTAAAATAGTTCACAAAACAGTGTTATATTTGTTAATATTAAATTGCTTAAAAAATTATGACAATTATGATTGACTCGACTACAATTTTATCAAAATCATACAAAAATTATCAAGTGTTAGTTGAAATTTTTTTTTCTATTTTTAATTTATGTACAGGAATTACAATTATCCAGACAATTATAACTTAAATGTAATATGCATATTATGTTAATAGCGCAGAGTAAAACAATAGCTAATACTAAATCACAAAATAGTACCTGTTGGTCACCAAATTGCAGTCTAAATATTTTTTAAAGATTTTTTGAAAAAAAAATTTAGTTTTTTTTTTGGTTGAAATTATTCCAAGGAAAGGGGGGAAAATAAAAAAAAATCGAAAGTTGCATTAGTTTTCAACGGACTGTTAAATTTTTTAAATCAAAAAAGACTATTGTTTTCCAATCAAAAGAGCGGCGAGCATGGCATAAAATTAGCATAGGCCAGAGTCAGAGCCGTTACTGCCACCGCTGGTGCAACTGGCGCAAAACCCTAATTAGGCTGCTCCAATTACAATTTGTGATCATTAACGTCAGCATCAAGTGGTGGCAGTAGCGGCTGATTTGCATGCCAAAAACTAGTGTTTTGTGGCAAAGTTACCAATCGCCACACCGCCGACTCTGCCGACACCGACACCAGCGGCGCGTGAAAGCAGCCGCGCAACAGCGGAAGCTTTTATTGCCACCAACAAACGGCGTTTTGTATTAGTTTTGTTATTTTTACTTCTTCTGCTTCTTCTTCTTCTTTTTACAGCTTTTATTTTTATTTTTTTAATCACAAGCAAAACAGTTTTGTATAGAGCGTAGTGTTCCTTTGTGGCTTTGCCTACCTGGATAAACCCTCCGCACCAATTGCAAGTGGTCGTGTCTGTGAAATGGGAATATAGTTTATATATAGTTTTATGTTAGTCAAATTTTTTTCTTTGTGCACACACATACACACACATATATATATAAAGTTTTGAACAATTTGAAGAGCACTTACCCGTTCCGTTTGTGTGGCCATGCTGATGCACTCCTTGTTGGCCAATTGCTGGCCTGAGGGGGCGGAGCGGGCCTGCCGCTTCTCGGCCTCCAACTGCTGTATGAGATCTCTCTGTAGGCGTATAGTGCGATCGCGATCATCCACTTGACCCTGAACAAAGTAAAAAAAAAAACAAAGAGTCAGGTACAGTTGTGCTTGGCTGGGCATAAAAGGTCACTCTAAATCAAATTCACAACTAAGCCAGAAAAAGTTTTCAAAAATAATTGGAGTATATATATATATAGTTTGGACAACATCTAACAAGTGTAGATACCAAGACGGCAAGAGCTCAATAGCCTCGGGCTCTACACTCTTGCCCTCTTGGTCTGGTTGGGCTAAGTGCTTGAGTATTGTGTACAGCATTTCATAAATCTAACAGAACCTTTCTGGATTCAATTCCGAAAAGCTCTGTATATTTATTTACGTTAAGCAAAGATAATATACATATAAAAGAGATTGAAAAAATATTTCATGCCCTCATAAAACATTAGCAAAAAAACAACAACATAAAAAAGAATATAAATTTTTATTTTTTTCGGCCTACTCTGATTAATCTCCTCACTTTCTTCTTTCTCTCAGATATTTTTTGGTAAACAGCAACCGAAATAAAAAATAAGAACGTGCAAATACCTGAAGGTAAACCACCTGTCTACGTAGATCCGATAATTCCTGCAGGGGATCCTCAGTGGTCGACGAAGTCAGACTGGCCAAATCGATGTCATTGAGTTGTTTGCCATCCAAGCCGCAAGCAGCAAACAGCTGAGCATTGTCATGATCAAAGGGATTAAGGGTCTCCGTCTAAGAATATAAAAAGAAAATATATTTTTTTGAGGAATTCAAAAAAAAAGAAAAGAAAATTTACAAAAAATAAAACCTACCATTTTCAAATCAAATCCTGCCTCCTAAAAGGTCAAATCAAAAAGTGCGTAAAAAAATAAAAGAAATCAAAAAAACATAAAGTGCAAAAAATTGTTAAGAAAAACCAAAAAAAGCTTTGACTCACCTCTTGGAGCACGCGCCGGAGTCGGAGGAGTTGCTTCTTGAATTGCAGCACATCCTGAATCATGGCATTCCTAAATGATTTATCATATAACATGAGATCGTCCGATGAGCTGTGCAGCTCCACGCGACTTTGATGGCCCCGTGACGAAGAGTTGGCCTGTTGTTGATGCTGGGCCTGGCGTCTCCTCAGACTCGAGGTGGAGGAGGCTGTGGAGGCGCGCGAAGTGGCCGAGCTACGCTTGCGTGCCGTGCCACTGTGTGTGGAGCGGAGACTTGTGTCCGAGTCGTTGGCGTTGGGCTGCTGCGGATCCTGCAGCCTTGAGCGGTTCAGCAGACGTGTGGCTCGGGCAGGCAGATGGGCGCTAAAATGAAGTAGATGGAAATAAAAGTGGGTTTAATTTTTGCTGTCTCTTCTCTCTGGGTGTTTGGGTTTAATGACCGCCTCAATTACCACCTGAGATATGTGGCATTGGCTAGGGGGGCACTTGTGGAGAGCGGCAGAGAGCCCAACAGATTCCGTGCGGCCAGAAGCTCGGCTTGACGCCTGGGGCCGCGGACTAGAGAAAAACGATAATCTGTCGTGGTTGGGGGAACTAGCTGTTGGGTCTGACCGAATTGCTTAATGGCTATGGGAGATGTGGTGCGTGTACGTTGCGGTCTGGCTGACTGGCTGGCCAGGAAAATGTTTTCAGATGTTTTCAAATCGGTGCGTACGCGTCGCACGCAAATCGGCGATGATGAAGATGCGGTGGCCGATGTCTTTGTTATTGTTGTTGTGGTCGACATGTTGCAGTAGATTCTTGTTTTTTTTTTCTTTTATTTTTAATTTTGAATCATGACATTTCATATTTAAACACATTCGTCATTTCGGGCTGGGGTCCATGCTAGTGGGGACTAACAACTATGACACAATCCTGACATGCGCAGCTCAGGCAAACACAAAAACACAGCTGGACGAAAAGTCTACACACCTGACAAGTCTACACTCGCCAGACGGCAACTCTTTTGTTTTTATTAAAAAAAAAAAGTAAACCTTTTTATTTTTTGGGGGCCAACAAAATCAGAAAAAAATCACTCCCCAAGTTTTCCCAAAAAAAAAAAAAATCTTTGAGAAAAACCTAAAATTTTAGAGCCAAGACAAAAAATTCACACTCAAGCCAACCGAGTGAAAGTCAACTGTTGCGTGCTCCATCAGCTTCATCAGTTCGGGTAGAGGGGAGGGCGGAAGGAGCCCGAAGGGGCCTCCAGACTTACACATGCGCGTTGTTAAACATTTCACGGCATAAATTAAACAAACCAAACAAAATTGGTAATACATAAATAAATACTTAACAACAGACCGAGGCAGGCCAATAGAGCAGAAAATAATAAAACCAAAAAAATCATTAAACCGAACTGAAAGAAAATTTGGTTTTATTTACTTCAATTTTCGGTTGATTATTTTAATTTGGGTTCTGCTACCCTGGTGACTTTTGACCGGGTTGACTTGGGCTTTCAAATTGCCTCACAAGTTATGGCAAATTGACACGAAGGTATGCAAAAAAAAAAAAACATCATTTATTTTTGCCACTTTCACATAAAGAGAGAAGAAATTTAATTAATCGAGTTCAACTTGAGCTGAGAAAATCCCATCAGGGTTTAGGCAACCGCAGAAAGTGTAGCAAACCGAGCTCAAAAATTGTTTACAAATTGTTCAACAAATTTGAGATAATGGGGGAAATTTTTAAATTATTTCAAATCATCAAACAAAGTTGTGAAAATTTTCAAATGGAATTTGACTTAAAAAATATAAGAGAAAAAGTTTAAAGGTAAAAAAAATATATATTTTAAAAATATTGAGCAAAAATGTTTAGCATTAAATACAAAATAAATAATAATTAAAATGACTAAATTAAATTCAAATGAAGTCCACCAAAATGAAAATAATTTAAAAAATTTTAAAAAATATAAAAAAAATTTGACGAAAATATTAAAATCAAAACTGAATGAAAATGGCTCCTGATTATGATTAAATCGGATTAGGGTAAAAATAAAAATATTAAGAAAATAATTTAATTAAGCACAAAACAAACAAAATTAAAATAAAAAAAATGATTAAAAATAAAAAAAAAATAGTTTCATTGAGAACAAAAAATTAAAAAAAAAAAACCAACTAAATTAAAATAAAGAAAAATGGAAAATAAAAGGTTGACGGAAAGAATTTACCAAAACTTCTTTAAATTCTATAAAAAAATAATTTAATTCCAAGCTCAAATTAACTAAACTTAATAGTTAGGGTAAAAATAAAAAATTAACAAAATAATTTAATTAAGCACAAAAAAGATACCAAACAAAATTAAAATAAAGAAAAATAGAAAATAAAAAGTTGACGAAAAGAATTTATCAAAACTTCAATAAATTCGAAAGAAAATTAATTAATCCAAAACTCAAATTAATTAAATTTAATAATGTACATATAATCAAACAAATTTAATAAAAATTTCTAAAATAAAATGTTGACTTAAATTCAATAAAATAAAAATAAAAAAATTAATAAAAATTCCTAAGCACTTTTTCTTTTTTTCCTCGCAAGTAAAATTGAAGAAATTCGAAACTAAAAAAATAAATAAATAAACAAAGTTAAGTGGAATAAAAAATTAAAACAAATAATTCAATATTAAAAATAAAATATTAAAAAAAATAATAATAACAAATAAATAAATCCAACTGATTAATCAAAGCTCAGAATATTAGATCAGATCGAGACTTAAAGAATCGAAGCTCACGATCTAGGGAAACCCAAGCCAACTGAACTTATTTATTTTAATATTTAAGCAGTTAAGTCAAAAATTGTTAAAAAAAAAAACTTATAAAAAATACTACAAAAAATTGTTTAGAAAATAAAAGAAGAATTCCTAGTAAAAACCCAAGAGTGTCCAGCAAAATTCCACTTGAGTGATTCGTGTATAAGCCAAAAAAGAAGAAGAAGAAAAAAAGCAGAGATAAATGCCAGCATTTGCCGGCCTTAATGATGACAGACAAAATTACTTTCGGACTGAGTGGAGAGGGGGGGAGCAAGGCAATTGAAGATTGGAGATTGCCCCATCATCTCCGTCCATGGTAGTAATCAATTTTTATAGTAAAGGAAAACAAAACATTCGACGTCATAATTTGTCATTAAATGTTTGCAATAAATGAGCAGGAAGTGGCCAAAGATTGGCACAAGAAAAAAAAACTGAGCAACCAAATAGACACACAGACAGACCGATCGAGACAGACAGGCAGAGAGATAAAGCGATGGTTCGAAACACGTAAGAAAGATTTTTTTAAAACGCGTTTCTTTTGGCTTAGACATTCTCAACGGTGCGAGAGAGTGTTGGAGTCTTTGGATTGCTGATTTGTTTTGGTCTGGCTGACTAGCAGGTTCTGTTGGATTATTCACAAACACACAGAGAGAGAAGCACTTGAGAATTCTTGAAAGAAACCAGCCCACGGTCAATCCCACGGCACTTGGAAAAACTGACAGACTAACTTGGCTTTTCATAGTCTCAACTCAAAAATTAACAGAAAATATATATATGTATATATGGAATATTATTTATGGTATCGGATTCAAAGGTCTATTGTATTTTCTGTATTTGCATGTGACACACTTTTTGTTTTGTTTTTTTTTTTTCTTGGTTTTTCTTGGCATTGTTTTTTTTTTTTATTTTTTTCACTGCATATCAAATTACGCAAAAGGGTGGCAGAGTTCGTAGCTGTGCTGCTCAAGAAGCAAAACGGAAATCAGCACCCACTTCCCAGGCATTAAGAGCAGACAAAGGGCCCACTCAGACAGTCGGACAGTTAGTCAGTCCGTCTTTGGTAGTCTTTGGAAATTTTTTTGTGGTTGCTCGTGCGATCAAGTTGATACGCTTTTTACGGTAATTATTTATTTTTCCAACATTACTCACATTTTTTTTTTTTTTTTTTTGAAACTAGTTTGGGCTCAGTGAAAAACCATTGACACTTTGCCCATAGGCTGATAAATGTGGCTGAAAAAAAGTTTTTTTTTGCCGGCACAAAAGAGGCAACAGTGCGTAACGCTGGCGGGTGGATGAGAGATGGCTTCGAACTTTGTGTTGTAATTTGTTTTACAAAACTTTTGAAAATGTTTGGATATTGGCTTTATTAGCCAGTAAAAATTTCATAAATAATTGTGATTTGCAATTTTCACACAAAAAATGGTAAAAAGAATTCGTTGAGCGACAAAACGAAGCCAAGTCAAATCAAGTCAAGCCAACCGCACGCTTTGAGATCTCGATTAATACTGAAAATTAAAGTGGAAACTAAAGTTGTTTGGAGCTCAAGTGGAAACGAACGAGTCGCGTCGTGCTTCATTTTTTTCTTTTTGCTTTTAGCAACAACAACAACAAGAATGAGAGAGAGAGAGAGGGGGCATAAAGCAGTTGCCAAGACAAAAGAATGCGGCACTCACCGGCAAGGCAAGTCTTGATTTGGCTCCCCTGTCGCGGTCGGCTCGGCTGGCAAAGTCAAAATGTTATCTTAACTACGGTGGCCACGATTTGGCCAGGCCAAAGCCAAAGAGTCATAGCCAAAGCCATAGTAAAAATGCCAAGTGCCGTTGCTTTGACTAGAATGTCTTTTAGGAAATTGAATGTGGGGCAGGTTTGCTTGTTTCTATTTTTTTATGGAAAGTATTTGTTTGGTTTTATCGAGGAATTGAATTGAACAACCCACCTGATTCTTTCCCTGGGTCCGGTTTTGTGTTGGCGCTGGGCCTTTAGCAAGGTATTCAACTCCTTCATCACGTCGCTGCCGTTTTGCTCTAGCTCGGAGAATAGTTCTGTTTCGTGCTCGTCCAGTTTGTGTAGGTCTGAGCCGCTCTGGCTGCGGACTGAGTGAGGGCGATCCATGGAATCCATGCTGCTGTTCATGTCAAAGTCCATCATGAGGTCGTCGGAGCAGATGGACTCGCAGGGCGAGAGGGTGTCCAAGGATTCGGCCTTCTCCAGGAGAGCCTTGCGTACGGCGGCCGGAGTGCGTAGGCTCAGCTCGATGGCCTGCTGGAGGGCTGTGCGTGCCTTGGATTGGCTTTTGAGCGAACGCATGGAGCCGGTGTGGTTGTGGGACTCCATGAGTGTGGTTGTGTCGGTGTGCTGGGCCAGGCTGAGCTCGCCGGAGGGCAATTCCTGGGCCTCGCTGTTGAAGAGGAGGGCCGGCTGGTCGGCTATTTCATCGTCGATTAGATTGCCGCAGTCTGAGCCCAAGGAGAGGGAGTGGGAGGCATGTGTGGGTGTGCCTGGGGAAATGGGACTGCCCAGTTCGAATTCGGGTGAAATCTCATCGATGTCTTTTTCTTGGAGTTCGGCATTTAGCTTGTGCTTCTTGAGCTTGCCGGCTCCGGCCTCCTCGGACTCGGTGCTGCTGACCAGACTGTCTGTGGGTGAGGTCTCGTCCTCCAAGAGGTAGTTGCTGCTGGCCAAGGCCAGCTCGGCAAACTTGGTCTCGTTGAGAGCATTGTTGAAAGAGCGTGGACGCTCCATGGGATTGATGGACTCCTTGTTGTCCACCAAGTGCATTTTGAGCAGCGGCTCCTGAGAGATTTTGTCTCCCTCATGGGTCTCGGTTATAGAAGCTGCAAGAAAAATGGAAATCATTTTGGGAATGTCTTGGAACGTTCCCTGGACTACTCACAAATTGTGCTAAATTGCATGTCCGTGTTGATTTGGCTGAGACTCATGTCCTCCAGGCCCAGGGACAAGTCTTCGTTGACCTGATGGTCTGGGTTGTTCTCGGCCTTCTTTTCATCGCTGCTGGTGAGGCTCATGCTGCTGCAGTCTTTGGCTGCCAGAGACTCACCGGCCTGACACCAGGAGGAGATGGTTGAGCTACCCGGTGAATTGCCCAGCTTATTGGCACTTTTCTCCGAAGTCGACGAGTCCAAGAACAGTTTCTCCTCATCCACACTCTCGCTCTCCTCGGAGCCATTGCGCTGTATGCCGGCACTACTGGGCTTGACCTGCCCAGCCGCATCCTGCCTGCGTTCATAGCTCTCCCGACTCAATACTGTATTGGAGCGCACCAAACCGTTGAGAGGCAAGGGCATGGTCTGACTGCTGTCTGTGGGCAGCTTGGGCAAGGCCAGGGTCTCCACAAAAGAGCTCGATTCACTGGAGGGCGGATCATCCACATCCTTCACCTCAAATGTATGCCTACCACTCATAACCATCTGCAGATTACGTGGACGGCTGCGACTACGCTTGGGCGAGGCTGCAGCTCGACGCGCTGCCACCGAACTGCCACTAGTGGAACCCGAGCTATCCAGGGCCATATCCATGCTGGCTATGCCAGAGTCAGCACTTATCTCCCGACTGCCCGAAAAGCCACGTCTGGTGGAATTATTTGTCAGTTGCTTCACGCTCTTCTGATCCAAGTGACGCAGACTAGTCGGCTGCACGCTGACACAGGTCAAAGGGTGCGAGTGCTGCCGCACCGTAGAAGTGTTGTCCTTGGCCCTGGCCCCGGTGCTGTGATCCGGAACCGGTGACTGTACACTACTCCCCGGTGTGGTGGGGGTAGTGGCCGATAGGCTGATGGCCACCGGATACTCCGGCCTAGGCAGACTCACCGTTTGCAAGGTGAACTTGGCATAGCTGGGAGGCGTGGCCCTCGGAGTGGGACGTACACTGTAAAAGATAAACACAGTCAATTTTTGCAAAATGAATTCTAAGCAGACTCATTCCACTCACATCACGTTAGCATGCATGCTGGCCAGATTATTGTAATTATAGCGTTGGGCTAGCTTCTGGGACTGCTGGTGATGTGTTGGGCGTCCGGTATCGGCTATCTCGCCGAAGAACTGCCTCCTCTGGTACTCGATGGTTGTGTTCTGATTCAGATTGAATGTAAGTGTCTTTGGTTGTGCTATTTTTGGTTCGCCATCTTGTTGCTGCTGTTGCTGTTGTTGTTGTTGTCGGCCAGCATGTGCGCTCTTGGAACGTCGCTTCACTTCAATGGAAATTAAAAGGGAAAGAGATTTTTTTTTTTCTATTAGCTCGACGCAATCAAAAGTTTAGAGTTCAATTTTCCACTTACGATTGCTCACAAGCACACCGCCAGTGGAGTTAGTGGCTGGGCCGGTGACTATGCCATTTCCATTCCCATTCCCATTGGCATTATCGGCTGCTTCTGTGGCCAGGCCAGTGGAAGCGGGTCGCGGCTGGGTAGGACGATAGCCAAAGCGATTGCCAGCCGCGCCCGTATTTTGTGCCTTTGTGGCCGAGGCGCCCACTTTCTCAAAATGAATTGGTGTTGTTGTTGTTGCTGCTACAACAAAAACAAAAAAATAGAAAGAGAGAGAGATAGATAATTTGGGTTGGAAAAGGTCAGCTGTGGCATGCCTGAGAGTTGTTACCTGCATTGCCATTGTCATCTTTGTCGGTAGACAACTCCTCCTGTTGTTGTTGTTGTTGTTGTTGTAGTTGTTTGCCTCCGCCTCCATCGAGTAGTTTCTTAATTTTCTTGGGCGTGGAGTTGAGTTTCTTGCGAAAACCAAAGGACATGGCAGTTCCCTTGGTCGTGTGCGGCAAATTGCTCTGTTGCTCGCCATTGTTTCTTGCGGACTTGCCGCCCCCTCCATGCTTCTTGCTCTCCGTCTGACCCTATAAAAAGAGGGTGAGGGTGGCAAAAAAAAGAAGAAGAAGAAAAACTATTAAAACCACTTTTTATTTTAACTTAGCTTAGCTTAGTTAAATCGGGTCAACAGATGCTTTCAAACGGTACACAATAAGCCGAAGAGAATAGAGCAAAACTACAGGGTGCAGGATTGGATGTGAGTGTGGGTGCCATCCACTTGGGTATTTGCATTTCGGATGTGGCAACAGAACAAAAGATGACACTATTTCAAACTACTCCTTCTATTTTTTTTACCATGCTGATGACAGCCTCAACTTCTGCGTCTTCGGCGGCGTCCTCGTAATAGTAAAGCTTCTCTAGGGCCGGCTCAGCGTTGTCATCCAGAGTAGCTGGTATTTCGTAAGGTCTATGTATACCCCCGGTTGGGTAAGTGTTCTGATTGAAAATTTGCTCCTGATCCTCTTTGGTCAACTCTACTGTGGCCGAAATACTACTGCCTTGCGATGCCTCGTGTGGTGCTAGTTTGACGACGAGGTTGTCGCATTCATCCATTTTGTATAATTGCAGAGGCACTCGCTCGCTGTCTGGCGAGCCTCCGTTGTTGGCTCCTGGTTATATTGAATCTTTGGTGGCGCCGTTTTGTTAAGCTTAGCAAAAATTTCAACAGATTTTCACTTTGCACAAATTACGCCATTTATAATTACACTTGAGGCACTTTCTAATACACACGCATTTCAAGACCACACACACACACACACACACAGAGACGTAACACATACACCCCCACAGGGTATATAAAAGTCTTTTGTAAGTCCTTGAAATTCTTTGTATTGACTGAGTCCGTCTGGAAAAGCCTCTAACTGAAGGCGCCGCATTTACTGCTTTCAAATATTTCCAAATTTATTGAATCCTTTTTTTTTGTTTAAATATTTTATTAAAGTTTTTTGATTGATTAATTTTTTTAATTTTTTTTGTAAGATTTTTGTTGGTTTGAGCCGAGTTGATTTTTCACTTGTAAAACTGCAGCACACGGAAAATTGAATGCGTTGCTGAAAATTCGGGCTGACCAAGTGAGTGTGTGGCTTGTCGGTTTCGCTTCGTTTGCTTTGGACCCGGAGCCAAGAAACATGCGCACTTGCACAAAAACAAGTGTCTAACGAGGGTGGATTCTATACCCTAAACAAAGGGCATATCAATTTTATGCTGAACTCAGGGTGAAAAGTCTATAAAGCATACAAATTTCAACCACAAATTTTTCCAGCAAGCTGCTTTGGCTACGTTAGCGCCATCTATTGTTGGCTGCTAGTTCAAAGGGCTGGTTTGTGTCTTGGCTAAGCGAAGTGCACAGTTGTGAAAGACTTTTTATTTTGTGTGCTCTGCAATGAATTTGTTTTGATATTTCTTGTCGTTTGTCGCTATCTAAATTGCCCTATCCACATTATCAACACGAAGGTAAAATGTGCCAAAAATTTAAGACAAAAAAAATAAAATTTCTAGAAACTTTTTAGCACATCCAATAAAATTCTCATACACACAAAAACCCTAAAAATAAATGTTAAAATTTTGAACAGTGAAACAAATTTTTTTCTGCCTTTTCCATCAAAATTAGCCCACTGTGCGCTTTGTGCTCTAACTAACATGGTCGATTATTGAATTGAAAAATTTTATAAAGACTTAGGAAATATTTAATTGTTTGGGTTTTGCTTACCTCTTGGGAAACTTTTAATTGATCTTCAGGGGGAAGAAGGCTTAATTCGCTTGGTTGACTCGTTTGCCTTTCATCAACTGCGGCCAGCAGATTTTTCAGATTGTCAGGCACAGCGCCCTGACCTATGAGCTGGGCCAGCTCTTGCAATAAGAACTCTTGGCAAGTGTAGTCATTGGCAAATATGTGGGCAGCATCTGCCCCAGCAGCCACATTATTATGGATACTCTCAATATGGCGGAGCACAAGCTCTTTGTCTGCAGTGTCTGAGCCGGGTGGATGGCGGCGGCTTATGTTGTGGTAAAACGGTTCAGCTTCATTGGCCGATGCTATATATTCATTACTCGATGTCAACTGTTGCCATATATTGCGCGCCTGATCCAAATCTTCCTCTGAAAGGGCTATTGTCAACACAGATTGATGATGTGCGCTCGCTGGAGGTTGCCGGGACACACACTTGCCCATTGAGCAAACCAAGTATGAATCCTCCAGTTCAGCCAAACAATGCCACTTTTGGTCTCCAGTCTCATTGAGGCTGTTGCTTTTATTGTTGTTGTTGTTGTCGTTCTTGGCTTAGATTGGCACTCACGAGCTGTTGTTGACAGTTCCTGTGAGGTCGAATGTCTAGTGATAGCGATAGTGGCGTTGGCGGTCTTGGCGGTTGTGGTGGTTTGGCGGTTGCTCTAAATTAGTGGAAAACGAATGGGTGAGCTAGCTATGTTTATCACATTAGCGCTTTGTTGTTGCTACTGCGTCCGCTGCATATTGATATGCTTGGAACGGTTGCAGCTAGCTTGCAATGCAGCTGCGGTTAGCGAGACACTATGTCCCCTCCCTGCTGATTCACCCCTTAGTCAAACACAGGTAGAGTATTATTTGCCTTCCATTGAGCGTTGCTACGCGCATTAACCCAATCTGCACGTTTTTTATTAAATTTTATTCGAGTGGTGCATGCATACGGACAGGCCCTTTCTTTCCTTTCTTTGCCAGTCGGAGAAATACATTCACGCAAATGTAAGCAACCTTTGGGAGTCAAGTACGGCTTTATGGCGCATTTACCGCATAACAAAATTTACACACCCACAGTTCAGCTGGCATAACAAACGGAAGCTGAGCTGGGGCGAGCCTTGCCACTGGCAGTGGCAGTGGCAGTGGCACTGGCACTGGCATTGCCACTGATAATCCCAGCTCCTTTCTCTTTGATATTATATTCTATATTCGTGACATTGGATCATGCACGGTGAAAAATTGTGAAAAAGCCAGGCTTGTTAATCAAAACAAGTTAGCAGCCCCCAGTTCTTTGGTTCTTTGATTCAACAAGTTCCAAATTGAACACAATCGCGATCAGAAGAAATTCAAATTTAAATGAAGAAACTTGAGGAAATTCACTTTTTTTAATTATTCGAGTAGAGAAAGAGGAAGAACGAGATGGTGAAATTATAATTTTATCTTATTTCAAACAAAAATGTTGAGAATAAAATGAATCTGAAGAGATTCTCGGCAAACGGGAAACGAAAAGTTTTGTTGTAAATTCTTGTTATGTAATTTTTTGAAAATCCTGCGCATAAACTTTCTTGTTGCTTGTCGCAATTGTATGTGTATCTGTGTGTGTGTGTGGCTGTGTGTATGTGGTTATGCATTGGGCTGTTGTTGTTGTACGTAGGTTTGTTTTATGTTTCCTGCTCTGCTCGGTATTTTTTTTTCGCTGCATACATTTTAGCACTTTGGCTGTTTTGCTTTTTTCTACTTTTTTTCTGATTTTTTCTTCTTGTTCTTCCTTCAATTTTTTTTTGTTTTTTGCCTGCTACGTGGCTCTTTTGTGAGTTAACTGCAAACTTTTATTTATTTTTTTTTTTTTTGCCTGCCTTTTTATATAATGAGGCAATTTCCCAGCGCGGCTGTATTCGTTTGTGAAAAACTTTTTACTAGCCAGCAACTTGTTACTTTTATTTAATAAGCCACAGTGAATCCAATGCCAAAACATTCGGTGAAGTAGCCGACAAAACAGCCATAATGGCCTGTTGAATTATTTGCCATAATATAGCCGTTTGTATTCAAACAAATCCTCGAGATCTCCAAATCTACAGGCAGCCAATTGAATGCTTACTTGTATGCTTACTTGTGTGCGGTGTGTAAGTGCACACAACACGATGTGGCAGCATATGTAAATTGAACTAATTATGCGCATAAATAACGGGACTTTAATCGATTACAAGCAGACGGATAAGGTGGAAGATACACAGCCAAATCTGTGTGTATGTGTGTGTGTGTGTGCCAGAAGAGATTCATAGGATGTTGGGGAGAGGGAGGGGGGGGGGAGGGGAGGGGTGGCATATGTTGCATGTAAGTCTCATGCATAATCATTTGATTGGAAATGGCAACAGCTGCAGGCGCTGAGAGGAGCGGTACGATACCAAACGCTTGGACATGCAAGAAAACAACAATTTGGCCCATGCATTTCAATTTAAGAGACTTTTTCTTTCTTGGCTTTTTTGTTGTTGTTTTTTTTTATTATTTTAATTCAGTTTTCTTTGCCCAGACAGCGCATGTCAAGCAAAGTTTTGTGATTAAAACACGCGGCTGCAGCGCTTAAGAAACTCGCTGAAGGCTGCCTGACAGTCTAAATAGAAATGCCACACACACACACACACACACACACACACATACAACCAGCAGGCAGGACGCGAAAGTTTTATGCAGTTAACCACAGAGAAAGGAGCAACAACTGCAACAATTGCAACAACAAAAAAAAAAGTTAATTTTGCATGTGCAATTTTAATGCAAATTGACAATACAGCAAAACAATAAAGCCAGAAGAGAATAATGTGAAATTTTACCTAGCACCTGCAAAACTCCACCTGCAAACACAGAAACTTTATGCCAAAGCCAAAGCCGAGGCCGACTCATCCGTCTGTACTTTGGACTCTGGACTCCGAACTCTGGACTCTGGACTGAAGAAGAAGAAGCGGCAGTTTGCGTGCTTGAAAGCAATTGCATTTTGGTAATTGAACAAGTCAACGCTTAATTATTGTGCACATTGCTGGCAGCTGTTTAAAACCATAACTGTCTGGTTTTGGTTGGCCACCGGCAAGCCGAACAGCCAAACAGTACCGACAAAAGCCCAGCAATCCTTCTTCTGCTGCTGCTTCTTCTTCTTCTTCTTCTGTTATGGCTTCTTCTTTTATTCATGACGGAGAAAATATGTTGTTGTTGTTATTTTTTTATATGGCGCAAAAATGAGCAATGGCTTTTGTAAACGAATCTGTTATTGCCCATGTTGTTGTTATTTTTTTTACACTATAACTTAAGGGTAAGTAGGGTGTATCAAATTTGTGCAAATGTATGAAACATTAAGAAGGAGACGAAGGAGACGCCTCCTAGTTACTCCCTATATGAAATCAAAATAGGCAGGCCAGTCCGCCTCTCCATAAGAAAGTGTGAGAGTCGAAGACTATAAGAGCTAGTAGAACCAAACTTGGGATTTGAACTTCTTTTGCTTAAACGTTTTGTTAATTAATTCACTTTTCCTCCCCCCGGCCTTCCTTTTACCCCCTCACTTTTTCAAAGCTCTGTATTTGCTACAGCTTTAGGATTTTGATCTCAATAGGTTCCAATAAGTTTTGCAAAACTAAATAATCTTTCGATTAATACCAATCATGAATAAAATCGAATCATAATTACAGGAGATATACGAAATATAAATTTCCAGAGTCAAAATTTGAATTAGCCTTGCCCAAGTTTGAAACGGGTGAAAGAACAATCCGATAGATGGCGTGCTTGCTGATTGACAAAAATGTGTTGTTGTTTATTTCTAAGTAAAATAATATTAGGACTAGAATTTTTATACAAATCTAACCGATCATGGTTACCACCATGCCAGAGTTGCCACCTTTTTAAAATTCCGTTCACTAAGTATAGAGCATCCCAAGCTCGATGCGCTTGAATTTAAAGTTCGTCTTCATTATTATTGCTGTTGTCATTTTCCTTTTTATTTACTATGGGCCACTTCACCTTACAATCTCGAGTCCCTCACCCCTTCCCCCCCGCTGTCTTTTTTGTTACAGTTGCATATGCGTTTGATATGTTTTAATTGATGGCTTATTCCATGTACGAGTATTCGTCTCGTTGAACAGTTATGCAATTTATTTTTATTATTGCTTTAATTTGAATTATTTTCAAGAGCACTACTAAGATTACAAAATAAAATCTTATTGAGAAAAAGGTTTCAATTAAAAATTTATGTGAACAGAAGAAATGTGCGGCTCTAGCCGAGACCGAATGGGGTAAATTTCGAAATCGAATTTATTGCTGTTCAAAGGAGCAACGAAGCATGAAAAGCTTCCACTTATCCTGAAATCAAATTCAGTCATCGTAATATATTCATGTGATTGCCAAAAATCATCAATTCAAAATGGTCTGAAGTGTGGATTAAGAACTCAAGCAATCCTTAAACCCCTGTGGGAATCAACTTGAAATATTCCCCCCCCCCCCTTGTTTTTTTTTTTTTTTGCCCTCACGCACCTACAAATTCACACATATCTCTCTATGTCAACGAATTTATTTTTCCGATCTTTTCTTTTCTACTCGACTCTCTCTCGAAAACTGCAATTCTATGGAGTAAATGCAGCCGCACGACTATGGGCTGTGGACTGTGAGCTGTGGAGCCGGGTTCATGTGTGCAACTGGACTGATACTTGATAGGTTTTTGTGCTGTTGTTGGCCTCCCAAACAGAGCCACGCACTATTGGCTATAAATCAATTTTTCCTTTTTTTTTTCTTTTTTTCATTTTTTTGAAAATGACACTGGGAAATGGGAAAAAGTAAGCTCAAAGCTCGGCGAATATGCCAAGCCGGTGGACGGACATACCAAACATGCCGCTACACCCGCCAACCGAATCGCTCATCATATAAACCGATTCATACTATATGCAATATGGAATATGCAATATGAATACAACGTTTTGTGTGCAAGAGAATTTTGCCTTCATTGCCATATAAAATGTACCTATATATATATATATGTATATATTTTGCCTGACTATTTTGTAGGTTATTCGTTTGGCAAAGATTTTGCAGCTGGCGTTGAAAGTTGCCAACGAGTTTGTCATCATAAATTTTAATATTTTTCGTTGCACATTCAACATTTTGCTACAATCTCTATATATATAAATATTTCCAAATAGAGGGTAAAATGTGACAACTGTAAGTCGTGGCAAAAAAAACAGAGTACAAGAAAATGCACTGATATGCATATGCGGCGTATGCGCAATGTTGGAATTTAGCTTTGTTCTTTTGGCTGCCCATTATAATTTCCATTATATCACCTCTCTCTTTTTTTGTTCTTTTGACTGTGAAATTATTACTCGTAATTTGTGTAATTACAAATCTTGTTGACGCTGTGCCTGAGGCACCAAAATTAAAACAATTAAATTGCCCCAAAAAGGTTTCAGCTTAAATTATAACAAGCTTGTCAATAATAACTCGAAAATGAAAATGATTATTTATTCGCCAGTCAAACTTTAATTTTTGGCTATTTCAAAGATGACGTAGTATTTGCCTTTCTAACTGCCTCAGAGCCACGGCATTCCTCTGTTTCTTTGCCATTAAATACAGTTAATTAAACGGCTTGACCACTGGCTGGCTGGCTGGCTTAAGGGTCTTAGCTTATATGTGTGTGTGCTTGGTCTCGTTGCCCATATAAGAGTGGATTTGAATTTAGCCAGGTCTATATCGAAGCTCTTGCCCATGTACTCGTAGATATTTAATATGCATAACTGTGTGGAAATGAATTTGCACGAGTCAACTGAAGCGCGAATGGTGTAACGACGACACAATGTTTTTTTTTTTCTTATTAGCCAAGCCAACTAGCCAACTTAACAGAGCGCAGCTATTTCTCGCTTTCAAAGTCAGCCAGTGTCTTGATCAAAGAGAAAGAGAGAGACTTTTGTGCTATGCTAATTAATTGGCAACACTTACGGAGAACGAGATTATTCCATTTTACTGATAACTGAAAAATGTTTTCTTATAATTTTTTTTATCTTATCTTTACATAAGTCTGGGCTAATTTAATTGAATGGTTTGAATCACACACACCCAGCTGTTTTTTTTTTTTTTTTGCTCAATTCACAACATTCACTTTACTTTCACTCTTTCAGAAACTTCAATGGAACAGGTGACCTTCGCTCGATATTCACAATTACTATTTACTTTTTTTTTTATTAATTTTCAAAAAGAGTTTTACGCGCTTGTTTGGCTCACGTTGGCGTCATTGCTATTATTATTGTTAAAAAGCGTAGACACCTACTGACGACTCGTTGGCCACGCACGGAACACGTCTAGAATCGCTTCAGCGATCGTGAAGCTTGGCCGAAAAGCTTTGCCAGTTTGTTAATAGAAAAAGCTCCGCCAAAAAAAGAGCGTAAAAAACTACAACTTTTCAAGAGTCCAAGTAAATCGATACGATCATTTCATTTCAGTCTACCAACGGCTTGGAGATTCTCTGGAATTATAATTAATTTAATTAGCTAATCAACTAAGCTTTGAAAAGACTACCAACGATTTAAGACTCTCTCATTTAATCACCTAATTTTTTTTATATGAAATTATTTAACTCTCTCCTCAAGCTTCAAGAAACGATACTCAGCCTGGGACATTAGGTATCGATACTTTTAAATTTCATTAGCCAAACAATTTCCTTCAATTATTTAAAGAAAACTAAAAAAGTTTGTAATCAATTTTACAAAGTTTTTCTCCAAATTGTTTATAGATTTGCTTAGGTCAATTTAAAACAATTTGATAAATTAAAAAAAAGGCAAAAGGAAAGTAATTTTTTTTTTGCGCTTTCTGTTATTCAATATGTCTGTATGTATGTATGTGTGTGTGTGTGTGTTTGTGTAATCCTTTTTATAACAATAAACTGAGACATGGTCATGCCAAAATTACAAGGTGCCGGAGCAAAACTCTATCGGCATTAACCTCCAACGCCCACTAAATGGCTTGGCAAGGCGTCAAGTGCCATAAAAAGAACACTTGCCAGAACCAGAAGCAGAAGCAGAAGCAGGACCAGGCAACAGCATACCATCCGCACTCAGTACAATCCAAAAAATAAAGTGCATGGGACTGGCATGGCATTTTGGTTGTCGGTGTTCCCTTTTGGTGCTCATCTTTCAAAGGAGTTTTGTTGGTCTGTCTGTTACTCTGTCACAGCACAGCACACTCTCACATGCACATAAAAAAGGGAAAAGAGGTAACAAAAAAAAAAAAAATCAAAAACAAAAGAAAACATTTACAAAATGTCCATTTCCAAGACAGGCGAGTACATTTTGGGGACACTGTTCGAAGCAAAACAAAAGTGAGCTTAAAAGAATTTTCAATTTTTTCCCCCCTCTATTTCGAGGCTGAAGGTAGCTTGGAAGCATTGTAAAAGTTTTTTTTTTACCGAAGGTAAATCAAATGATAAAATAGAGCTGTTGTCGTTCGGTTAGGTTTTGACCTGACCAACAACAGGCTGTCGAATCAGCAACAGGAGCAACAGGACACCGCCAAGACTATCCAAAAAGGGCAGGCATTTTGGGACAAGCTTCTCAGAGCTTTCACCACAGCTCAACAAGAAAGAAATTGCGCCTGCGTCAGATTTGACCAAAAATCACTCGACTCACTCAATTCACTCACTCATTTTGGATTTCCTTATCACCAGATGACTGACTGTTGATAGCGAATATTCTGTTGCATACTTTTGGGCTGTTCAAATAATTAACCCATTGAGTTTTCAAAGTGCCATATTCCGCTACAAAAATACTAAGAATATTAATTTTTTTTTAATTAAACAAATTAAAATTTTATAAAAAATTTAATCAAAAATTTTTAGGTAGCTCCTAGCATTTTATTTTATTCATTTCTCTTTGTCAACATGTTAGTCTTTTTAGTGTTTTGTTGACAGTTCATAAAATTGTTTGTTATTTACTTTAACACTTATGTTTTTATGGCTTTGACTTACCTCTTAAATATTTTTATATTATTTGTGTTGTGAAAACTATTAAGCTTAGATTTGGTTAATCTATTTTAGCTGAGGTTAACCAAAAATAATCACTTTTCCCTTTCTCCACCACATTTTTCATTTACTTTCCGGGTTGTTTGTTTTGTTGTTTTTTTTTTCTATAAATTTTCCCAGATCACACAAAAATTAACGCGTGCTTTCAAAATAACTGACAAATACAGTTATTTATTAAGCGATCTGAAAATATTCCGCACCTTTTCAATGAACTGAAATCGATAATTTACTACAAATTAACAATTGGCTGCAAATTTCTACAATCAATAAATACATTCTTTTTATGTAAAATTCGATTTTGACGTCATTATTTAGAGATAAGCCCGATAACCCAAAGACAAAATAATACAATTCGGATATAAAATTGGGAATTTTCAAATTGGGTGACAAGTGTTATCTACTTACGTTTCATTGCTCATTTCGACACCAAGTCGATTTCATTATTCCGTCAATTTCTTATCGGCCATTGTTATGTGTATTTGTCATATAATACTTTTTTTTAAGAATAAATCCCCAATCCGAGCAGTTGAAAATGTAGAAACGGTTAATGGATGAAGATAAAAATACTTAATTGCTAAAAGCTGTCAATCGACAGTTTGATATATTCATTTTGCTTGGCAAATCAATCAATTAGAGTATTTAATACAATTTTCAAAGTGCCAATTGCAAGGCAAATAGAAAAACTTTCTCATATTTTTAGCCAAATAGCGCAGTGTTATTAATAGATAAGCAGTCGACAAGAACCAATGAATTGAACAAATAAACCAAATTAGCAAATCGGTTAATAAAAAAAAAAAAAAAAAAAATATTCCTATTAGGGTTAAAACGAAGGCAAGCCTTTTCTGTTCAATGTTGTTCAGCTCCAGGAGAATAATTGATCTTGCGTTCCGCTCACGAACACAAACAAGAACCTGCTCTCCTCTCTCTCTCTCTCAGTGTGCCTGCTACTCTTTCGTTCTCAGTCGGCGTTTGCGTTTTACTCGCAATATTCATTTTCGTTTAAAAACGTGCGGCATGGCACAGTAAATATTCAGTTCGGAAACGTGCGCCGAAGACAAAGTCGTAAATAAGTAACAAAAAAAAAAAAAAATTAAATGAAAATAAACTAGAAACGAATAATAAGTTATAAAAGATATATGTTTTATTGTTATTGTTGTTGTTGCACAGACAAACTCGCATAAAATACAAACTTATTTGTTGCGGGTATTTTGTGACTCTTAATTCTGCTACGCCGCCTATTCCAGTCGTCCCCAGTCGTCGTCTGTTGTTTTTATCGTCGCGTTCTTGTTCTGTTCTTTTTCGCTTACTCAAGTTTTGGTTTCGTTCGAAAAATTGGTTTGTTGTTTTTTTTTATTGTGCCTGCCAAAGCAACGATCACTCCTCCACGCCGCTAATCAATACATCAATGAAGTTTTGCCCAGTGGAAAATTTTCTGCTCCAACTTGTGTAGCGCCGTCGCCGTCCCATCAAAAGGTAAAAAAAGATCGCTTAAAGTACGTGTCAATTATAAATACACATCGTCTTTTTCCATAGGTGTATGTGTGTGTGTGTGTGGAAAAAATAATTTTTTTTTGTCATTTTTCTTTTGTGCAATTTGTGATTTTATTGTTGCTGGATGCTTTTGCTATTTTTGTAATTTTTGTTGGGCCTTTTTGGCAGAGAGTGACAACTGTCGAATTTGTCGTCAGAGTGGCCAATGTCGTCTGTGGTCTCTGTGACGTTTGAACATTTGCTTCCCATTTGGAAATATTTATATGCGACTCGTACTTGTCGTAGTATGTGTTTGCGGTGAAAACGAAAATTTTATTTACTTGTTTGCTAAATGCTAAAAATTTGTCAAATTTTTGAAATATTTCTACTTAGTATTGCAAATAAAGATATATAGTTACTAAGCTAAATCGAGTGGATTAAAATTTAGAAAAAATAAATAGACGATTTCTTCAAAACTCGTTTGAGATAATCGGAAACGCCAGCAGCCGCAGCAGATTTCTGAAATTCAATTTCAAATCAAAGCTATCAAAATTTGTTTCTCTTTCTCTTTTTTTTTCTTCTCTAATTTTTTCCTTTTGCTATTTTGTTGTTGTTTTTTTTCTTCTTTACAAACTGCTTCTTATGCAAATTTATTCGAATCTTTTTTTTTTCTTCGGTGACAGGCGAAAACGCGTCGACGTAGACGCCTGATAAAATTTCAAAAGCATTTTTGTTTTGCTTGTCTACTTCGCCTTTACACATTCCCTTCCGCACGTGAATTCTATTTCTGCAGACAGACCAAGCCAACCACCACCCGCCGGACCGCTTTCGAAGCGAGAATAGTTCAATAATTTTTGTGGTTCTTTTCCTGACTCTCTCTCGCTCTTGCTCTCTCTCTCTCGAACATATGTGTTTCTCTTTTCCGCCCCGGCATAAAATGAAATGAACTAAAGAAGCAAATTTGTTTATACTTGTGTGCGTGTTTATTTGTTGTTCGTTTTTTCTTGTTGTTGTTTTTTTGCAATTGTTTGGCAGACTTTGCCTTACTCACTTTCTGCTTATTCCGACATGTTTTCTTCGTGGAAGCTTAACCATTTCGGTTCTTCCCTTTCTTCGACGATTTTTAGCTTTTTGTTTTGACTTCTGGGCTATTCTTAGTTAGTTTTCAAGTATTTTGTATTGTTCGTAGATCTACTTCTGGTTCTGGTTCGTGGCACTTGCACCGCCTGCAATCTGATGTCATAATAAATAAAATGAAATTAATCAGAGGCGCGTAAACAATGGAAGGGATGGGCTATGGAGAGGGGTAGGTGGAGGAGGCACCTATTTGTATTTCTTTATTGTTTCAGAGAAACTGAAATTTCAAACTGAGTAACCAACGCACTTAACCAGAAGATGTAGATAGACCAGTATTTGCTGTTGTTGTTGTTGCGAAATCGAAATAAAATATAACCAATTATTCCGATAAGAATACTTCAATGCTTACTCATCTGCGGTCACTTCGAGTGTTGAAAAGTTTCAGTTTTAGTCTAATTAAAGTTTTATATCGAATGTTGTTTTGGTATTTTTTCCAAGGGACTTTGTACCCATCGTTTTCATATATATGTTTTAGGTTCAGTGAAGCGTTAACAGAAAAGTGATTCTCTTACAACAGTTTTTCTAAGTTTTCAGGCTTTAATGGTTTGTTTGATTGTTTGTAAACCCATTTTCATAGGTAATTAGTTTTCAAGTGTTTTGAACTCGCATGTTAAATATATATATGGTAGCCATCATAAATCCTTCATTAAACTGAAGCCCCCCTCTTTACAGACAATAAAAACTCAAGTGCCTGACAGACAGACAGAAAGAGAGAGAGAATTAATTCGGAAACTATTAGAATGGCCTGGTCAAGTTTGAATTATTTGATAAAAATTATGCCAGCTCGCAGAAGATTTACAATTGCTGTTGAAAAAAATACTTGAAATTATTTCCCAAATAATATACGACACACTTCTGATAATTACCACTCGGCTGTGCTAACAGATAATTCAACTTTAAGTGAGTCAATAATTCAACTATTCGAGTACCGACTAAACTGACATTTAAATACCCAAAAGGGTGGAGGTGCCAACCTGACCAGCCCCAGCCCTCCCTGCTGTCACTGCAAAGTGACTCTCAAAGTTTTGAGTAGTTTGTCAGGTTCAATGTCAGTTGCAGTTGCTGTTGGTAAAGCAGTTTGCTGCAGCTGCTCAACCGGTTTATTGTTTGCACGTGAATCATTTTTTTTTTTTTGACTATCTCCGTTTCGGTCTTGGCTAAAACTAGCAGCTGATTTTTTTTTTTTTAGCTAGCTTGGCAAAATCAAGTTGAACTGGCTGTAATGAGACGCCTCAGCTGATGGAATCGCCCCCTTTCTGGTTTACATAATTTGATTCTGCCATTTATCAAGCAAAAGTGACAAGTCCGATGCCTTTTGCGATGCGATGCGAAAATCAATCTAACTTTCGACATATAATAGACAATTATTTATGTGTCTTAATAGACTAAAAATGTCATACATTACTGTCAATTGTTTAAGTGTTTAAATGATAGCAGCTTTAAGGGGTTTCTATTTATACTGCTTTTCGACTTTGCAGTGGCATTTTGATAAGCCTCGAGCAGACATTTTTTTTAATACCCAAACATTTGGTGTTTTGTTTTATGGCTCTCATATGTTTTCGATTTGTCCAATAATAATTTAAATCAAAATTATATCGAAAACGTCACACGATCGTCCGATCGATCGTTCGTTAGTTTGTCCGCTGTCTTTGGTGATTGTCGCGTCGGTTGGACTGGACGCTAATGAACCCATAAAATTGATCACCATGTTAATTTTCCCGATTCAATATTATTTGTTTTGGCATTTAAAATATAACACATTTTTTTTTTTTATTATTTTTTATTTTCTTTATGGAAAGCTTCAGTATTTGTTTTGAAGTTTATAGAGTATTATTTTTTCAAGTTGTCTCTAATTTGTTGATAGCACGCGTTGATTTCTCTTATCGGCTTAATAAAAATGTGTAAATTTATTTATTTTAATTGTATTTTATATATATTTATTTTTCGTTTCGTTTTGTTATCCAACACCCACGCATGATTCTTTTTTCCTTTTTTTTTTTCTTACAAAAATAAACAAAATTGACAGGTAAATGGTCGCCTGACTTCTGAAGAATCTAAAAATGTACTTGAACTGCGTCAGAAGAACCAAATTGTTTAGATTCTTATCTAATCATTCTTTGTTCTTTTTATTTTTGTGAAAATATCCCAAAAAAACTCTTTCCATCTTTGTGAATTTTTCAACAAGGTCAAAGGCACAAAGCCTTGATTAATAATGACCAGACAGACCGAGTGAAGAGAAATTAACTTTAAAGAGACCAACAAATCTGAGCAGAGTCTAGTCGGATTATATAATCGGGCGAATTTCGACAAAAACAAAAATATAGAAAGAAAATATTTTGCTAGCGAAAAGTTGGGGCCCCACCTAAGCACGAGACTCACGTCGGATTGTCTAGAAAAGCAACGGCGGCCACGAAGACGGCACGAGTATAAGTCGGATCCCTCACCCGATGATTATTTATATATATATATTTTTTTTTTTTTCATAACGTTCTTGGCGTATGGCAGTCACATAAAATCAACGCTTCTGGAGCCGCAACAGGTTCACATGGATTCCGTTTGTCATTGAGTGCGCTTCGTCTGAAATTGCCAACGGTTTTTTTTTTTTGTATTTTTGAATTTCCAAAACGTTGGTGTTTCGTTGGTGTTTGTCCTGTTCGAAAGGACTCAACTAGGTGCTTATTCGTATTTAACTTATTAAATATTGATGGACACGTAGCGTCAGCTTTTCGGTTTGCGTGTTCAAGTCGATTTGCCTAAGCTGAAAAAAAAAACAAAAAAAAATTATAATAATTTTTCTCTGAGACAAAGGGAAATTTTTAATACTTTTCTTATTTCAATTTTTTTTTTTTTTTTTTGTAATTCTTCCATCAGACACTGTGTCAATGGATTTCAGGGCCGTCACTGTCGTTTCATATAAAATTTATTGCTTAATTATTAAAAAATGAAATCAGCCAGTTGAATTTTTGTGCTAAAAAAAAAAAATCTTCATAAAAACAAAAATGATCAGCACGTCAGCCGTAGCCATAAACGAACCGACAGTTTTGCCTTAAAAGAAGAGAATAAAAAAAAAAATTAACTAACTCAAATTGATCACGAGCTGGCAAGTAAAGTCGCGTGCTTCTCATTGACCGAGCGACTGAGTGAGTGCGTGCCACCGCCAGAGTCGCCTCATCAAGTTTGTCATCTTTGGGCTTCGAGTGTCTTTAATTGATTGGCGGCGTTCAAATTTATTGCTTTAATTTTTTTCTTCCCTCTTCTCATTTTTTTTTATTTACAGAAAGCAAGAAATTTTATTAATGAAATTGCGTTTTCTTTTCACTTGCAGAAGACGAAGAAGAAGAAGACGAACATTTTGAATTGTAAATTGAAAGTGCGACACCGAATGCCGAGATTTCTGATTCCCCCAAGACAAAGTCCACGTAGCTTCTACTATCGTTCCATGCAAGTGCGCAGGCTCCGGCGCCTTGGTATAATCAAATAAATTTTTATTCTTTCATCAAAATTTGCTATCTATTTAAACGGATAAATAAGACAAGATGAGTTTCAGTTCGGCCAGCGGCAGAGAGAACAATGTTCGGAAACTCTCCTTTCTGGGCTTCAATACCAAAAAAAAGGTAAGTCTGAAATTTTTTTTTTTTTATTCAGATTTCTTAATTTGTTTTTAATTTTTAAGTAATTGTTGGGTTGTTGTTTTTTTTTTAGAGAGAAAAAAAAAATTAAATTAAAATGGGCAAAAAAAAATAAATAATTGTCAGTATTTTTCCATTGGCGAATTTTTTTTTAAATTTTGATTTTGTTATTGATTTTTGTTTTGTATGAAAATGTTTTTTTTTTTTATTGAACAAAAATATATATTTCCGCAAAAGTCGGCTGTGACTTTGATACGTGTGCCACTAAGCCTCTCTATGACACAATTTGAAAACCAGTTTTAATAATTTTTTTCCCCCCTTCAATTGCGGCCAAAACACTGTAAAGTGTGACAAAAAAATAAATAAAAATTGTGTTCATTGAAAAAATGTATCTCACACAATAAACCGTTATAAAAACATGGCACATTATGCATACGCAATGTTGGCCAAAAACCCGTTCAAAAACAGCTTAAAGGCTAAACGCTCACTTAAACGCGCCAGCGTAAAAAATGATGGGGCAGAAAACAGACAGCAAAAATAAAAACAATACAAACCACTAGAAACCAGCGGAGCAACAGTTAACAAGCCAGCCCAGGAAACTACTCACTTAGACAGTCAAATGAACCACACACACACACACATACACAGAGAGAGAGAGTGGAAAGGCAGACGTTTGGGCGTACAGGAAATCAATATTCGTGGTCAAGGTTACAACTACAATTACTTAAGGGGGGGAGGGGCGGAGAGGGGTGTACGGGTAGAGTGTTTTTTATTATTTTCGCTATGTCTATTGGCTGACATTGAGTAAGACGTCGGTCGCTGTTGTAGTTGTAGTAATCAAAATACGTTGACACCTGCATTGAGGTGAAAGTAACTAACGGTTTGGCTATTGGCTACTTAGATAATTAATAGATAAATTATGATGTCCATTAGATTTAATTGAAAAGGTTGCCTGCCCCCAAAGTAGGCTTTAATTTATGCGAAAAAAAAACAACAACAACGACAACAACAAAAAATTCAATTAGCCAGAAAGAAAATCTTTGTCCTTGGTGTCCTCATAACTTAATTAGTCGAATCTCATTTGACGGCTGAGTATGTTATCTCTAATTACCACAGCCCATCACTCCTCATTAGGCAGTCAGTCGTCTAAGGCTGATAGAATAGGCGAGGGCAGTTCAATCGGTATTTTTAGGCACAACCAAAATGATGAGGAGTGAAAATTAGAAGGGGGCAAAATTTATATAACTAGGGGAATTTTTCGCAAGCGCCTCAAACTCACAAATTTTGCATTCTATAATTTTCAATATTTTTTTACGCGGTCAAAGCTCCGGGCTAAAAGCTCTCGCACACACACACACACACACACGTATACACTTGTCATTGGCGGCCTTGAGTGGCCTTGACCATGTGCAAGGTAAGGCGACACCGAATTTATCCAACCAAGTATTCAAGTGTCCAAATGTTTTGCCGAGCATTCACATTTCTCGTGCCTCTAAACACAACACACACACACATACACATATGTGTGTGTCAAAGATGTAGACTGATTCGCATAACAACGATTTCTTTTTTGATTAGCGTAGGGAAATATTTGCCTAACCGAATTGCCGAGAGTGTGAGGGTTGGCGCCAAATGAGAGAGCTTTGAGTCCGAGAGCTTTTGGCTGCACACACACTTGCCAAAATGCATTTTTGTGATTTACGTCAGAGCCAGCCGCATAGAAAAACACTCCAACTAGCCGACTCCGCCAGCGCCACCGCCACCGCCATTGTCGGTCGCCACCACCATGACCCTGAAAACAGCTGAGCATAGGGCCAATGCCACTAAAGCCTCAGGCCTCAATCCACACTCCACACACTTCCAATCACTTCAGTCCAGCTTAGCCCAGCTGTGAACTATGCTACACAGTTATACGTGATTCCATCACCCAAGGCGCCTGCGCCAAAATAAAAAACATGTGTCTTCGCAGCAGCAGCACCAGCACCACCAACAATCTACCAAATCATTTGCTGGCCAACATTCCCCAGTGCCAGTTCGGTTAGTTCCCCAGTACACGCGGTGTTTCAATATAAAAAAGAAAATCCGTGGCATTTGGAAACTCGTGCCTAGGGCGTGCTTCACTGAGATCAAATTAGCCTGGCAAAGTTCTTGAGAGTTTGAGACGATTAAAAAAAGTGCAACAGGCAGGCTCAAATTAACTTCAAATTGCTTCGACTAACAAGCAGAAAAAGGCTGACCTTAAAATCAGCTTTAAACTCTATTTCTACCTGTGAGAGAAAATTTCAAGGTGAATATAAAAGACAAAAAAAAAAAAGAAGAGAAAGAAAAAATGAATTGATAAAATTTTCAATTTCCATAAAACATAAAGACGGAAGCCAAACCGACTCTGTATATGTGAATCTCTTTCTCTATGTATACCAAGAAAATTTCGAAGGTTATTTATTTAAAATTTAATCAACTTGGGCCAAAAAAAAAAAAAGTGGGTGAAACTGGTAACAAAAATTTGATTAGGTACAACAAGTGTAGACCTAGGAATCCTAACCAAAAATATAAAATAAAAAAAAAAAACAATCACGCTGTCATTCTTCATATTGCCTACTTATTTGAACACTTACAAACACACACACACGCATACATGCATAAATCTACACCCACATATGCCCACAAAAATACACCTGTAAAGTAATAAAAGACCATAGAGTTCAGCACGTCCTCTAAATGGACATCTGTCGTGGCAGGAACACTGCCTGTTTTACTGCCTACGTGTATGTACATGAATATATATCTATATGTATATGTAGATGTGTAAATTTTTATGCTCCCTAATGTGCACATTCCGAGCATAATTCACACGGCCACGCGCGCCCCAAAAGGCACAACGAAAGAAAGAAAATGGAAAAGAAACCCTCCTAGTTAACTAAGAGAAAACCAATATCACAGACCCGCAAATCCTACGCTTTGCATGTCCTTTTCCTTATACACACACACAAGCACACACGCACACAGATATACATATATACAATGACAACTATTGACCTTGAAGTGTGCAATGCTTTTCTGTTTTTCCCATTGTCAGCAATGATGCTGGGGAAATGTTTTATCCGTTCGAATGCCTTTGCCACAATGACCAGTTTAACCTTTGCACGTGTCCTCCTGCCACGCACCTTCTCCCCTCTCGCAGGGAACTGTAAATTTTTCTGCTTTTGCTTTTGCTTTTAACACGAAAAACGCAACTTAACGCAACTCAAGCATCGTTAATTTGTGCAAACAAATTCAACAGGACAAGAGGGGGGGAGCTGGGTGTAAAGGGAAAAGCTTGCCAAATTATGCGTAACGCATGGAAAAATTTTTCCTCCACAACTGACAAAACAGGCCTCGACGAAAAACCAAATAAATAAAAGTATCTCTGCCTCAAAGTCAAAAGTAAAATGTAAAGTTTAATGATTCTTTTCTCCTCTTTGGCTTTCTGCCTACACTCTGCTCCCTCACACATTTTCCTCGTAGTAGAATAAACAGTTTTCTAATATTACGTGGAAAATTTGTGTGCTTCGGCAGGGCAGGGTAGGGCAGGGCAAGGGGGTGTGCTTTTAAAGTGCCACCTCGCATTGACTGTGAGCTTTGACAGGCGAGATAATAATGCCCATGACAGGGGAGTGGAGTGTTTAATGTGCCCATAAAATGAAATGAGCAATATTTTTTCACCGGCATAAACTAAAATGTTTGATTCGGCTCTTTTTGGTGAAATCTTCGACTTCTCAAAAGTCCACTTAAGAGTAAACTTTGTTATCTGCCTAACAGACGAATCCCAGTTGATCTCACAAAAAGTTTAGACAGAAATTGGATTCAATTTAGTTAAGCGGAAACTTACCAAAAAGTAATTTGGTTCATAACCGCTTAACTTATAAGTCACGTTCACAGGGCTATTTTAGGCACTTCTTCCTTTCATAAACAGAATCAATCAAGGCAACTAAACGGCACACATGCCACAAATGCCCGCAAATACCCAAATACAAAGAAGGAAGTAAAAAAGTCGCATGTGTTTTCCGAGAAACTCAAACTGACAATCGACCAGACAGAGAAATTGAAAGAGAAATGGAAGTATAGTGGGTGAGGTTGGGGTCTCTCTGGAAGGTAGGCAGGCTCATCGATTATTTTTTTGATAAGCAAGGTTGACAAGCTGCACTCTACCTGTCGCTGCTGGTGGGGGCTGGGTGGCTCTTTGACTAACTCAAAATCATCGAAAAGATCTTTACTAATGGCCTGGGTGTTTTCAATGAAAACACACGGGTTGGGTCGACTTAAGAATACTCTTTGCTTCTAGACTTCAATTGTAGAAAATATGAGAGATGCTATCAATACTAAGACAAGTAAAAAGAAACGCGCCATCTATTGGACCACTCATGCAACTCATGCATTCCTTAAACTTGTGAATGATAATTTAAGTTTGCTTATGACAGTTCTCGGAGACCCCCAGACTTAGACAGTTAGAGGTTTGCTTATAGCAGTTCTCGAAGACCCCAGACTAAGACAGATGAACGTTTATAGTTCTCTGAGACCCCCAGACATAGACAGATAGACAAACGCCCTGCTCTATGTCAGAGGCTTGCTCAATCTGAAGTGGTAGAGTATATGAATACAAAATGTGTAGAGCTCTTTTATCGTATCGGCTCATATCTTATTATCTGATGGGCAACACCCACCCAGTGCAACAACAACAATAACAACAACAAACACATTATTGTTTGTGGTGGCTTAGGTTTTATCGATTAATTAACGTAACGCGACATGTTACGCTTTATTTTATCAAATACACACGGACTCACATGCCCAGACAAAACCCCCAGCCCCTCCCTCCTGCCACACTCATTCTTCATATTTTTTTTTTTGATATTGTCATGTGCATGCTCTCAATGTTATTAAAGTTCTATTTTTAAATACCGGAGGAGTAAACTAAATGGAACTAAAAGACCCCAACTAAAACTAGTTTAGTTAGTTATTTTTTTGGTTTTATCAGGCTTATCAGGTAAACTATGGTGAAGGTCGTTTCGAAAAGGTTTGTTAAGTCCAAACGGCTTTAAGGGCATTAAATATTCGGAATTAGGGAATTACTCATAAATACACGATTGATCGTGACTTGCTAGGAAAATTTGTAGCTTACAGACTTTTAGGGAATCAAAACATTAGCTTGTATAATCCTGCAAGTTCAAGGTGATCTGGGAATATAGGATTCAAGTCAAGATTTCCAGAGTTCCAAGGTTAGAGAGATCTTTCAGATCAATAGGAAGAGAACTTTAACCAAGAGATATAGACAGAGAGGGGAGAAAGAGGAGAGCTGAATTTCATAAGCATTTTGATGATCATTAACTGAATGAATATTGCCAGCGCAATCAGTGCGGCTGGTTCGTCACTTTGGAAATCAATTGAGCTCGATTGAAAACAATTACCAATAACGCCATTAGGCAAGAATAAAATATCAAAGATAATATTTATGTGACTTTGTTGAGGATGTTCAAGATCCCCCCCCCCAACTGGTATGATACTTTTACTCAAATCGTTCAGCATAATAGCAGACATTGAGACCTCGGAATTACTTTAAATTTTCGCTAACGACGTCATGGGGCGGAGCGAGCAACTGTTATGAGGAATGCTGACACAAGTCATGTGACTACTTTTGTCTTTTTATAGATTTCTAATTGAAATGTTTTTGTTTCTGTTTTGATTTTGTTATTCTCTTATCTTAAATATGTTGAGTTCGGAAAAATAACGTGACCAAACCAAACCAACAAATACACACACATACACAAGATGATTGCTTCAATGAAAATTAAATGAGAAATTTGATTTATTTATTGTTTCAGTCCGGAAATGAGGACCCAGATGAAGTGCTGTTGGATTCGGAAATGGACAAGGTCTTTGCCGGTACAAATACGCGCAAAGACAAATTCGATGTAAGCACATTTCAGGACAATACCCAACAGCCCCAACCAATTGGATCGCGCAAAAAAAATAGCAGTAAGTCAAAACTCTCTCTCTCTCTCTCTCTTAATTAAATTAAATCGAAATAAATTTATTTATTTTTGTGTATTTAGTACGCACAGCAAATGATTTAAATATTGAAGAGGACTCGGAATACGAAAGCCAAGCTGAAAATGCGACTGTACAAAATTATGATGATATACCCGAGGATTTCCCATTAGTTTCGGAACGAGCTGGACACGGTGACCACTCGGACAATTCAGGTGACGAGAAGCATGTGCAATTTGGTGATGCCAAAAAGAAAATTGTTGTCACACCGCCCAGTTTAAGCTATGATGAACAACCGACCGATCAATCCCACGAACGTAAACGCAGAAAAAGGTAAGTGAACCAAAGCCCTTCATACGATTTATTTTTATTTAATAAAAAAAAATATATATGGTTTTCATTTATAGCCGCCATCAGTATTATAGACAACGTAAATTCTCACATCAAGACAGCGTGGAACCTAAAAAAGTACTCGAAGAAAATTGGGATGCTGGCGCACGTCGAATTTCAGTGCAGCCTGAGGATACGGCCCTGGAGGTATGAAAAGGATATGAAGAGAGATTGTTTGATTTTTTTTTGTATTCTATTAAACCTACCGTAGAGTTGGAACATTTAGCCTAAATATCCTTTATTGCTATTATTTCTCTTCTCGCCCTAAAAAACCATTAACGGAATTTGCTACCTCTGTTAAATGTTGTAGACAAATGGCCAAACGACGCCTACACAGGTTGACAGCTTAGCCATGCTCAACCCTAGAGAATGTGTTTTTTGATGAATCGAATTGATTAATGTATTTTTATTTTCTTTTGAAATGTCTAGGAAGCCGATCTTAATGAGCTGAGATCCCATCGATCGGATGATCCGCGAGCCCTGCGGCGCCATAAGATCCATCACTCTTCCATCAAGCTGCGCGAATTGCCACAGATAACTATTTCGACTAGCAAGAAACCGGAAGTGGACCATAGTCCCCATGAGGTGAATGACTTGATTAGCTTTGTTTTCGAAGTGACTTGAAACTTTTATTGTTTGACTAGATTTTCGTACAACTGGATGAGCTCATCGGTGTGGGCGAGGACCGTGAATGGAAGGAGACGGCACGTTGGATCAAGTACGAGGAAGATGTGGAAGAGGGCTCGGATCGCTGGGGCAAGCCTCATGTGGCCTCGCTGTCCTTTCACTCGCTGCTCAACTTGCGTCGCTGTCTGGAAACCGGCGTGGTTTTGTTGGACCTAAATGAAAAGGACCTACCAGCTGTGGCCTATCGTGTGGTGGAACAGGTGCTTGCTAATTATTTTTCACGTGGGAAACTTAACCAATGTTTTGGTTTATTATAACTGGGGAAAATTTAACTAGACAATTTTTTTTTGCCTTGTTTGGAAATTTTATTTATTTTTATTTTATATTTTCAGATGGTGATCGATGATCTGATCGATATCAATGACAAGCCTTCGGTGATGCGGTCTCTGCTGCTGCGGCATCGCCATGTCAACGAGCATCAGGGCAAGTTGCCCTTTACCAAGCGAAAAAACAACAGCTACACCAGCCTTCAGGTAGGCCAGAAAGAACTTTGATCGTTATCATCGTTTTGACTCACACATTTCGTGTTCTGACCTTTCATTTCTTCAAAATGATAAGAAAATAGCATTTGATTCATTGTTTTTAATCAATTTCAATCGCCTGTCTGCTTTGAATACAATTGGCTATGTGAAAATATCTAAATTTCCAAATCTGCTCTCTTTTGCATAAATCGCGCCCATAAAACTATGCTACATTTCATGACATCCAAACTAAACATCTACAACAGCAACTTATACCCAAATCGGTAATGATTGTCTTTATTTGTAAATATGCTTAGAAAATGTTGTACAAACAAAAATATGAACATACACCAAAAAAACGAAAAAAAGAAAGAAATTTATTTTTTTAAAAACGCTTTTATGTAAAATGTTTTTTTTTTTCAAAATTGTGTTTCTCAAATTGAATTGATTTGATTCTGTGCGTTTTGTGTATTTCAATATGCGTTGTTTTTTATTTATTCTTTATGTGCGTGGCACCACACACACACACATATACACCACCTCTTTGGTTATATATTTTTGGATTATTTGATTTCTCTGAAATGCTGCACACATTCTCTGTGCACTCTCATAGTTGCTTTGGATGGGTGCCGAGGTGCAACAGCAACAACAACAGCAGCAGCAACTACAACAACAACAACAATACCAACGAAACTTGCCAAAGGGGCGACGCAGCATCTGTGTCACCTCAAGCGCTCCACATCAAACTGATCCAACTTTAGTGGCCCTCAACGTGGCCGCCATTGCAACGGCATCATCGGCCATTGACCATCGACGGCATTCGACAATGTCGTACCTCGGTGTAAATGATTTTTTCCCTGTTTTTTGTGTGTATTTTTCTGTTAACTATTTTGAATCGATGAAAAAACAAAAAAAAAAGAAAAATCCGTTTAGAACTCGAGCTGTTTTCTTTTTAGCCAATCTCTAGCCTGCCCAATAGCCCAACACAAAAAACCACCACAACCTCCACCAAAATCCTCGTTCGTTTTCGTAGAACCTCTTAGTACCACATACTATGTATAGTTTATATGCTCTCTGTCTCTCTTCACAATTGGCAAGTTCTCAAATGTATTTAAGCTAGATATTATACTTACTATACACACACACACACACCTCCACACCCAATCCAATAGTCCAATGCTGCACAAAATTGATTGTCAGCTTTCTGGCCGTTGATTTATGATTTTATGTTGCCTGTTTTATTTGCATGTTGTTTGTGATGAAATGTTTGCTATGACAAAATGAATATTTCAGTTTTCTAAGATTTGAGTTCAGTTGAGAATAATCGTGTATTTCCTTAGAACCTGTCCGGCAGTATTGATGACAAGAAAATCCGTATTATGCCGGCCAGTGAGATTGGCGGCAGCAAGCGTAGTAATGAGCTCAAAATTGACATGAAAGAGGACATGTACTCGTCCTCGCAGGAAGATCTAAAGAAGCTGCAAAATGATACTATACTCAGGCGTATACCAGCGGGAGCTGAGGCCACCACTGTCTTGGTAAACTCCAACCCAAAAGATAGCTTTTGATCCAGATTGACTGACCTTTTTTTTTTTAAAACTTTTCAGGTTGGTGCCGTGGAATTTCTGGAGCAACCTACGATAGCCTTTGTCCGTCTGTCCGAGGGTGTGCTGATGCCCTCAATTACTGAGGTGCCAGTGCCCGTGAGATTCATGTTTGTCCTGCTGGGACCACGTAATTTCGATCTGGACTACCATGAAGTGGGTCGTTCCATCTCCACTCTGATGGCCAACGAGCATTTCCATGACATTGCCTACAAGGCCGACGATCGGAAGGATCTGCTATCGGCCATCAATGAGTTTCTGGATGACTCCATTGTGCTGCCACCCGGTAACTGGGATCGTCATGACCTGCTGCCCTTCGAAGAGCTCAAGGCCAAGAAGGATTGGATTCGCACAAGAAAGATAAAAGCCTTGCAGGTGAAACGCGACAGTGAGATGATCAAAATTGGCAAGGACGAGGAGAAGGCCCTGCTAGAGAAACAACCAAAGAGAATCTTCGGCCTCAGCGGCCTAGGCGGCGGAGACGAAGATGACGACGATGATGATGGCAAGAAAAAGAAACCCAGTCCCTTGGAGAAGACCCATCGACTCTGGGGTGGACTCAGAAACGATCTAAAACGCCGCATGCCCATGTACAAAAGCGATATACTCGATGGCCTCAACACGGAAACTCTGGCAGCCACAATTTTCATGTACTTTGCCTGCCTCTCCACGGCCATCACCTTTGGCGGTCTGGTCTCCGCCAAGACCAACAGTCTGATTGGCATTTCAGAAACACTCATTTCCTGCTCCCTGGTGGGCATTGTTTTCCATTGCCTCTCTTGCCAGCCCTTGGTGATTATTGGCACAACCGGTCCACTGCTGCTCTTCGACGAGGCCCTAATGACCTTCTGCAAGGAGAATCACTTTGACTTTCTCTCGATGCGGGTCTATGTGGGCATTTGGCTGATTGTCATAGCCCTTTGTGTCTCGGCCTTTGAGGGCAGTGTCTATGTACGCCTGCTCACCCGCTTTACCCAGGAGATTTTCTCGGCGCTAATCACCTTGATTTACATTGTGGAGACCATGATGAAATTAGTGTCCATATACAAACTGAATCCTCTGCTGCCGGACTACAATCTCCCGCCACCCACTTTGGGCAACCAGAGCACGATTTTTGATAACTCCACAGAGGCCGACTTCAATGCCACCACCATGGCTCCGCCTTCTACCTCCAATATGCCAACGAATCAGCCAAATACCGCTCTCTTCTGCACCATACTCACGCTGGCCACATTTGTGGTGGCCTATTATCTGAAACTCTTCCGTAATTCGCACTTCCTCGGCCGGAATGCACGACGCGCCTTGGGCGATTTCGGTGTTCCCATTTCAATAGCCATTTTTGTGATGGTCGACTACCTGGTGCCGGCTGTCTATACGGAGAAGCTGAGTGTGCCCGAAGGTCTTTCGCCTAGCGATCCAGTAGTTCGTGGTTGGTTCATTGGCTTCAATCCAGGCGAGACTTGGGTTCCCTTTGCCTGTGTGGTTCCCGCTTTACTTGTCTATATTCTGATATTCATGGAATCGCAAATTTCTGAACTAATTGTGGACAAGCCCGAGCGTGGACTGAAAAAGGGTTCCGGCCTACACTGGGACATTGTCCTATTGTGTCTTCTGAATATGTTCTGTGGTTTCTTTGGCATGCCCTGGCATTGTGCAGCCACAGTTCGATCGGTGACACATGTTTCCTCGGTCACAATTATGTCAAGGTGTGTATTGTCTTGCCTTTGTCTATAGCATATGATAATCTGTCTATTTTTTTTTTTTTTTTTTATAGAACACACGCGCCTGGTGAATCGCCTCGAATTATCGATGTCAAGGAACAGCGTTTGTCTGGCTTCTTTGTGTGCGTGCTGATTGGATTGTCGGTACTGATGGCACCACTCCTGCGACTCATACCAATGGCTGTTCTATTCGGTGTATTTCTCTATATGGGGGTGGCTTCCATGAGTGGCGTCCAATTGTTTGAAAGGTTTGGGAATTCATTTTGTTTTGATTTCGCATTTTTTATATATATTTTTCTGATTCCTTTAGGATAAGACTGTACTTTATGCCTGTCAAGCATTATCCACCAACGGCATATGTGAAACGTGTGCGACCCTGGAAACTGCATCTGTTCACCACCATTCAGGTGCTGTGTCTGGTCTTGCTTTGGACTGTTAAATCATCGAAATTCTCGCTAGCCTTTCCCTTCTTTTTGATCATGATGGTACCCATACGCCAGCGTTTGGATTCACTCTATAAGCCCGAGGAATTGCAAGCGGTAAATCAAACAAAATTTCACCTTACCATTCTGGTTTCATTTGTGTCGAATTTTTCAGTTGGACGGTAGTGAGCCAAAGAATGATGAGGACGAGCCAGATTTCTATGAACAGGCAACTATACCAGCATAAAAATGAATTGCACTAATTGTTGGGACATATCATAATTGATTGGATATTTGTCCTGCATTGAAAGTATTAAGGCCATGACATATCTTAGGTCATGACAAAAAATCTTTAATAATAATAATAATTCTAATTATAGCCAGAAAGTGAGCATGTAAACGAACTACCTGCATTAGTATTTAGATACAGAGTATAAAAAAAATGAAAAGAAACGGCCAGAAAAAACAAATGGTACATACAATATTGTGATTGTTTAGAGAAACTGGGTTGATTCCCAATTTATATATAAAATAGCCCAAAAAAACAAAAGAGAACATATTTTTTTGTAATATGCCTACACAAACATACATTCAGATAAATATACAAACACTCAAATATATTTACATGTTGCGCCCTGAAAGGGTCTCAGACAAAAATAAACTATTTTCGAGCTATTTTCAGGCAAGTCGAACAAAAGTGGCATAATGAAATTGTGTACCTAAAAATGAAAATCAAAAATACAATATTTATGGATCTAGTGCCGAAACAAAAAAAAAAAAAATAATTGAAATACAAATTTATATAATAATCAGAAAGACGAAAGTAATACTTAAGTACTTAAGACAAAAAAGACTCTGATTTGATTGGCCCACACTTAGGAGTTTCTTTTTCGCCTTATCAAGGAAACAAGACAAAAACAAAAATATTAGAGAAAATTATATAAAAAAAGAAGAAGAGAAAAATTTGTACAATTTAATGTTTTTTTCGTTTTCGTATTATTAGCAATAATTGCAATTATGAAAATTTATTAATTAGTTTAGTCCATTGATAGAGCAATTTCGCATTAGAACGAAACATATGAGAAATCTTAAGAACTCACAAAAAACAAATTCAACTATTTAGCTTCAACTTGCGTAGTGATAATTAGTGTCAAACACACAAAACACATACAAAAAAAGAAGTAAACTTGAAACATTTATAAAAAAAAAACTTAATCATTTTGAATGTTATAGAAATCATCTAATTCGTACTTCGTTTAGCGCACACTTTTAAAGTGAAATGCTGTACTTGCTGTAAAATTGCCTTTCTTTATTAATTAATCAGATCGGATCATTTTGAAATTTAATATTGTTGTACTTAAAAAATGAATGCGTTCCAAACCGAAATGAATTGAGAAGCAGAAGAAAAAAAAAAGAAAAGAAGGAGCAACAAAGAACCTTACCTATTTTTATGTAACTCGTACTTGGACTTGCACCTGTACTTGTACTTATACTTAAGTAGTTGTTGTCAAATATATTTTATTCTAATTAAATAAAAATTAAAAAAAAAACTACAAAAGAAAAATGCCTTATTTTTTAGGTGGTATCAGCTGTTCTCGACAATGGATAATGTGTTAAACATGGCTTTTTTTTATGCCCCTAATTTGGTATTCATTTGGCAAAGTCTTCGCAGGCAAAAAAATGAAAATAAAAAGTTTTCAACCTTGGATTTGCTATAGATAAATTTCCCCTATTCTGGTCATGCTCAGACCTTGATTAGGCATTACCCGGAAGCTTATAGCAAAAGATGCCTCAAAGCAATTCTAATTTGTTTTTTTTTTTTTTAATTTGCTTATCTCAAAATTGCACTCATTTCTCCTTGCAACTTTTCAACTCACTCGAAAAAGCTGTCCTAAAGTAAAAAACTCACCATATTTCCACTCGGAAGGACTATGCCAACAATTTCTCACTTTGGGTCTCGGTCAGACCAACCGATGTGGGACAGTCAATCTCGAGACGTCAAGTCGCGCTAAACCAAATACCGCTTCTTCCTCAAAGATCTTCAAAAATTTGAGTAACAAAAAAAAATTAACGGAAATAAAGCGCGTTTTTATTGCGTGACGCTTGGCCGAATGGCTCGGCTCATCATTCTATGAGCAAGTGAAATGTGAAATTTTCGTCTTCTAGGTTGGAAAGCCCTCGCAAACCATAACGTGATAGAAAAAACAAAAAGCAAAATATAAATTTTATGAGTGCTATAACTAAATATAAGCATTATATGCCATTTGGCTTCATTTGCTTACAAGCCAATTCATTTGCTTTAAACAAATGCAAATTTGTTGGCCCACCGACACCGACAGGCGGAAGAGCCACAAGAGCCGCAAAAAATACATTCTTATCCATATCATTAACCACACACATTACACACAAACACACACACACACTTAAGCCATCCAAAACCAACATTATACCAACATGGCAACATTCAAACATTCCACTTCATGGGTTATCCAGGATGAGCGGGGTCTTTCGTTACCCTTTTTGAAGGTTTGCGCGCGTGTTTATGCAAAAGAAAATTGCAATACCCGTCGCCTGCAGCTATGCTTAAGAACAAAACTTATGCAAAAACATACACACACACACACACACACACACACACACAGACAAACACAATGAAAGAGTGTGAGAGTGCGGAACCCACACCTCAGCAATTGAACCAGCGCAGAGAGGCAAAGAAGCAAACAACAGAGAATGCTCAACATTACACATACGCCTTGTTGCACACAAATTATGTAATGGCATTCTGAAGACACCATATTGACGTTGCATATTTGACAATGCGGCATTCATATATATATATATATATATATATTATATTTTCTTCTCAGTTTTTAAGCATATATTATATAAGATTATAATAAAAAGGGAAACTTGCAAAATATTCAAGCAGAAACGGGCAGAAGCAGATGTGGGATTTCAGAGACACGAGGCTCTCCTCAGTGGCTCTGTGGCTTCTAGGATTGCACAGCCTGACGTATGTCCGATTCGGCAGCCACTAAAGGCGCACGCACCTCTATGCCACGTACGGGGGCACGATCCAAGTGATGTATGACTTTGTACACTTCACTACGATTCAAGTCGATGCGACGCTCCGGCTTCTGGTATTTCATAAAGTTTACCCTGTTTGAATGAATGAAAGGCAAGAACAAAAATAGAGGACACTTTAAAATACTTTGCCACGCTTCTTGCAGCTAAAGTTTTGTGTTTTGTGTTAGCTTAACGCATGCAATGAACCAGAAAGCTTTTCGCAACCTCTTACTTACTTTTGCCATGTCAGGCAGAGACTCTGATGCTCTCTAGGGAACCGAACAATGGTGGTGATGGTGGTGATGGTGACGGAGGTGTTTCGACCACCACAACAACGACGACGACGACAACAACAAGGAAAAAGAAATATGCGTTTCAAGTTAGAAAATAAGACGAAAAGGGATACGGGCAAAAAGGTTAAATTTCAGCTAGTTAACCTCATTAGAAAGTTGAAGCCGTTGTCGTTATCGGTTGCCAACATACCTGAAACTCTGGCGTGTGATGTGCTCGCCATTGAACAACCGATTCCAAAATGCAATCTACAAAAAAAAACGAGAAAAATAAAAGACAACAACAACAACAATAACAACAATAACAAAAGCATGCAAGGCATACCAAGACAAGTCAAACCAAAACCAAACCGAACTGAACTGAAACCAATACAGAAAGACTAAAAGAAAAACCACAAGAAAATGTCAACTGACAGCAACAGACATTCTCTCTATGATAATGAAATTGCATTTGGCAAAATGCATAGAGTGCTCCACACAAGAGATTACAAGGCTTTCCGACTCGCCCCGTTCCAAGCCAAAACGACGCGATAATTATCGTAATCCCCTTGGTTTAAAAATCAAACGTTTAATAATTCGATTCGATTTGAAAATTCTGTTTGTGGAGCACCCTTTATGAGGTAAATGAGAATGCTTGATTGTCTACCTGGAATCATAGCCCAGCAATGGGCTCTCATAGGGGCATCTGCTAATACCCGAATTTATGAGCCATTGTTAGCACCCCACAACAACCATGAAAATGATGATGGAGTTGAGTTTGTTGGAGCATACGGATGCGGATGCGAATGCGAATGCGTATGTAGATGCATATGCGTATGCCATGTAAATGAGAGAGAAATGAGATTGTTTGGCCCAAAAAAAAAAAAAAAAAAAAAATGCATTTGTGAGAGGAGTGAGTAAACTCACTGGCTCAAACAATTTATACCCACCCGAGAGTGGTGCCTGTGATGAGCTCGGCCTGGGCACTCAGAGTCTCCGCTATGAATTCATCATTATAGGCATCTTTGGGCCGATACCAGCGCCTGCCGCCAGGCAGTACTAGGGGTCGTTCCGAGGACGGTGTTAGGGGGCCGAACGCGCGCTTCGAACGTTTCGGATTGTTTTTACGCACCAAGTGCTCTTCGAGCTCTTCTATAACATCATGTCTCTGGCATGTCGTCACAAAAAGCACAACACAAATATTGACCGATGCCCACAAGGCAGAGAGTACAACAAGCAAGCAAGCAAGAAGAAGAAGATACCAACCAGAAAACAAAAAAAAAAAAACGATTTCGATTTTAGAAATTGAAACTGCCAAATTGTGAAATGTTAAACAGTAAACATTCGATAAATTGAGAACCAAGAAATTGAAAAGATTTTTTTTTTTTGCGTATTTTCAATTTATCGAGTTTCCACTTTGATTTGAATTTCTCCATTACTGATTTTTGTCAATTCTATTTTAATTCCTTTTTGGTCTATTTTGGTCCCTGCTTAATTGTCTTTGGTTTCTGCTTTTTTCTATCGCTGCTTGTGGGCCGCTTCCTTGACTGACTTTTATTCAAGATAATTACAACAATAATAGGAAAAATAAAGGCAAAAAGAATTTCAACAATTTTCCACTAATTTATCAAAATTAAAACCCGATTTTAAACTATAGATCGAAGCGCACATTAGGCTGCAAGTAGAATAAAACAGAAAACCAAATGGCATTTTAGTAAATTTTAATGGCCTTTACGTGGTTTGTGTGTGTGCGTGTGTGTGTGACTGTGTTTTGGGTAACCAGACACGGATATATATATATAGAATCTCCTAAACCAATTTACCCCCAAACCAAATTCCGAAAAAGAAAAATCCATAAACTAAGCCAGGGCAAATGTAACCAAAATGGTCTTAAATTTTCGGCTCTTACCTTTTGCTTCTTCAAGGATTGCTCTTCGTTAAGTGGCACTGGGTCTATCTCTGGCTGGGTCTCATGCTGGTCCACACAACTGTCTCCATTTGAGCGCGAAATTTGCGCCACTTCCAGGTCGTTGGCATCGACACATAGTTGGCTATCCGAGACATTTTCGCTGGCCTTGTCTATGGGGGATGGGATGGTATGGAATGGAATGGGAGAGGATAGGACACAAAATGCACCATTAGAAAAATTTAATTACAATAACATCGGACAGAGTTTTTCACCTTGTGAGCCCGTGGCCAGATGGGTTTCGCCATCTCCATCTCCTTGTCTCTGTCCATCCGGTTCGGCCCCTTCATCGATTTCTGGCAGGCTAGGTGCCAGTGAATTTTGTCCCAGTCCCAGGCCCTGGCCCTCGCCCTGCTTCAGCTTGAATGTTGGCAACAAATCGGCCAGCTGCTTCGTCACCGCATCGAGGGTGGACTGTATGGTTGAGGGTAGGGAAGACAAAGCCGCCAGTTGCTTTTGCACGTCGGCAAGTTGCTTTTCCAAGGCCAGTTCCTCTTCGGTCTTAGCTGGTGGTGGGACTTCGCCATTGGATTCATTTGGCTCTGACAACGCCTCTTCCGTCGCCTCCGCCCCTTCCGTTTCTTCCGCTTTCTTTGTCTGCTCCTTCGAGTCATCATCATCTAGACAGGAATTTATGGTTGTCGCTTCTGTGGCCTCACTTTCGGGTTCAGTGTGACCATTTTCAGCCAGCTCGTTTGGCAATTGTTCCAGATTTGGCACCTCACTGTCGGTGGGTAGCGGTTCCTCGTCCACCTCCTCCACCTTCTCCTCGACTGGCGGCTCTTCAACTGTCGCCACAGGCTCTTCGGGCGGTGGAGTTGCCGGCTTCGCCGACGGCTGTCAAGAGTAGGAATTAATGGGTACACAGTCACCACATACTTAAGGGATCTGACTGACACTAACCATAGGTGATTTTTCACGTGGCGCAGATTTCACAATTTGCACTTTGTAGGCATTCGCAGCGCGACGCTCGGCTTCCAGTTGCTGCTTGCTCTTGGGCACTGGACGATTGGGTCTCTGCAAGAAGGTGGACCATTTGCGATTCTCCTTCTCCTTTTCGAGCTTTGTCTTGGTCACCTCCTCGTTGAGAGATCGCAGCACATCACTGGACATACAGACACCCGGCTTGGGAAAGATTCTATAGAAATTAACACTATATGATATAGGAAATGTAAAATAAAGCTAGATCTAGCATGCAAGTCGGCAGTAAGAAGAGCACACACAAACCCGAGGACATTGTGCTCCTTAAGCAGCTCCGACTCTCCGGACAGCACGGCGGCAATTTCCTCTTCCACCAGCTTAATTTCCGTTTGCTCCGAGAGCACAGAACACGGCCGATCAGGTAAATCGGGTAAATACAAGGCTTGACGTTCTTCTTCCGATTGCACTTCCGCCACAACGGCTGGCTCATTGTCCACAGCTGGCAGTGAGGGCTCAGATTCTGGCTCCTTCTCTTCCACTCTCAGCTGGGGCACAGTTTCCGGTATGCATTCCGTTGGCGAGCCAAAGCCGGTGGCCATTGTCAAACCAGCGTCGTTCGTTGGAAACTTCTTAGGCGGCTCATAGGCTTCTTCTTCATTCTCTCTGCCATTGACCAGAGGACAGAATTAATATAAATGAGTCTCTCTCCCGGGACAGCTCACTTACCGGTAGACGCCAAAATAAAAGACACTTCCACTGCTCAAGATAATGCGGTTCGCCTCGTCGTGGGTCAGCGGTGTGGCGGCCGTTTCATTGATGCGAACAATCACATCTTCCACCCGCAGACCAGCCTCCTCGGCTATGCTCCCCTCGTTCACCTTTTACAATAATCAAGCACCAGAACTTTATGGTCTAAACTAAACATCGAAACACACAGACAGAGACACACACACAAACGGGTTGGTGGATTTCACAGTCTGGCCAGTGTCTACTGTACTTGGACAAGTGAGGCAGGAAAATCAGAAAATCAGAAAATTGCGGCAACGCATGCTAAATGCTTAAAAATAAAATGCGCGCGAAATGTCAACAAAACAAATTAGCCGATTTGCGTGTGCCACACAAATACTTTTGTCTGTCGCACACACACACACACATACACATATGCTCGGCTTTTTTCGTATATATGTGAATGTTTGGTTTGCCAATTAAAATTCGCATTTGTTGGGTTTTTAATGCAGAAAGAAGAAAGAAAAAAAACAAAAAATATATTCACTTTTGTTTTATAATAAAATTCAATTAAATAATTTTTGTGTGCGTCGGCCACATTATTAGGCTCATTAGACTAAAAATGCATTACTTGCCCGATTAGATAAACAAACAGGACAGTTTTCGCCACTTAGCCATTCCCCCCACAACATTGTTGCTTTAATTAATAAAATATTCGGTCAGTATGTGCATTATTTTTATATTTGCATTGAGCACTGAAATTACGTAATTTTCGAAAACAAATTAACACATTTGTTAATGCCGAATTCAATATTTGCCCAAAGCTCAACGAAAAACACATCAATTATAAATAACACAAATCTTGGATAGATCCGATTGGACAGGTGACAACAACACTCAGGTGCAACATTTTTTTTCGAATTCTTTCATTTTCAAAACTGAAATTCGTTTCTAACCTTAACCACGGTCAACGGATAATCAAAATCAGCACCGCCCACCAAACGGAAACCCCACGGCACATTCTCGAAACGGCACATTTTAATGTCCAGAACCATATTCGGTTAAGTTCAAAATTCTCAAAAATTCGCTAACGAAAAAAGTAAAACCCAAATTTCTTCCGTGCCAGCGAACCAACGTTTTAACTTAGACGACCAACTGTTGCTTGATGCGACATCGAAATGCCATCGATTGCCAATGCTCGATGGTTGCCAGAGAGATCGCAAATTGAGAATCGCTGGTACACTTTCCCACACTAATTCCCCCAGCCAATCGTTGGTGTGTGGCGGCCCAATGTCGGCGAGCACGTAAAGTTAATGAAGCATACTTTTCACCTGAGCGTCTTTTGCATACGAATGAGCCGTCTTTTGGGTTGCCCATAATTTGGTCCGACACCAAGTCACCAGACACAGTTATTTACAGTTAGTCGGCAAGTGGGCTGCTTAAGTGTGAGGGAGCCATTCCGAGGGTGTGAGTTGTTGTTGTGGGAGTTAGAATCTGCTAAAGGAGTTGTTGGAGTCAAAAAAGTGCATTGCACCCGAAAATGCAGCAGCTGCCTGGGGAGCTGGGTATAAATAGTAGAGGCTGACAAAGCCAGGAATGTAAACAGTTTGTGCCGATTGCCACAAAATGGCCGTGGTTAGCATTGGGTCGCTTTGTGGACGCCACTGTCTGTTGGTTGTGCTTTGTCTGTGGTGTTTCTGGCCAACAGCACCGGGTCAGACCACCCTGCTATTCAACACAATGGCCCAAAAGCTGTGCGGCTCGGCCCTAAATGAAGCCCTGGAATTGGTATGCGGTGGCAATGGCTTTAATGGCAAGACCCTGCTAGGCCGACTGGCCCAGAAACGCCTAATGCCGGCCCTCGAATGGGATAATCAAGATGAGCAACGACAATTGCAATTGGCCAGGCCGCCCGTTTTGGAGGTGTTTTTGAAAACCATGAGACACCGTGGTAGGCGTAGTCAGGGCTCCGGCGGTGTCTATGACGAATGCTGTAGATACTCCTGTAATTATGCTGAATTGTCAGCGTATTGTCGCCAACCATAGAACCGGAATTAAGCCAAATGCCAATCATGCCACAGGGAACTCAAGCCAGAATGAAACGAAACAGTTGAAAGGAAAAGCATTTACTAATTGTAAACATTAATAAAGATACAATGAATAAGTATGAATACAATTATTTTTTTTTTTATTTAGTTCCTTATAGGTAGACCTTATTCCACAAGCACCCCAGAGACAGAACACAAACAGAAATACAAACATTTTAGATACACATAACTAAATAATATAATTATTTATGCAGAACATAAAAATTAGCTAATGAATAAACTGAGCAAAATATATTCAGTCCTGGAGTGAAAGTTATTAAGAATTTATATTTCATTCCTGCCCACAACAAATAAAAAGGAAGCAAAGAAAGAAAAAAAAAAGAAAGGACTACAAGCAAAATTGACAACAACAATTATGATAAACTCGTTCTGGCAGCCAACTGCGCTACTGACGCTTTTGTCGCTTTTGACGCTTTTGTTCTCCGGCGCCCACGCGCGCATCGGTAAGTATGATGAGCAATTTGAATAACTCATTTGGTATTCATAAATGGCAAACATGGGCCCAGGCCAAACTGTAAGGATGCTGAGGCCTGAGAGTTCTGGATTGTGGGTGAAAAGAGTTTCGTCTTGGACCTTTTCCATATTTCGCAATAAATTGCTTAATTGGCTGCCAAACAGCAACAACCTTTTCCCAGTCTGTCTGCATTTGTTTATTCATTCGAAAGTGAATAGTTGACATTGAATGAATTTAGTTTGTCGACTCGAAAATGCACTTAACTTGTCCCCTGTCCCAATAACCTCGAACGCAATTTGATATTAATGGACTCTGACTGGCTAGTGTTTGTCTTAAGCTCTCTCCTATCTGATATATAAAGTCTTCAGTCTGTCACTATGAAAGTCAGAGTTTCCAACAAACTGCCAGCCAGGTCATACACAAAGCATACTCATGTTAAAGTTCATGTCTTTGGTATTTGCCCAGGGCTTTCTTGATATGCAACAATATTAAGACTCTTGACTTTTGCTGCAACTTGCTCTATGAACTATTGGTCGAAACCTCTGGCAGCTGAGGCATTAATTCTATGAACAAGCGGGATTCGAGGAAGTCATTAACACACCATTGAGGGCTTTAATCTCTTGGTAATTCCCTCGAAACAGCTAAGCTGCTTGACTTTATTGATTATATAGAAAACAGAGAAATGGCTACAGAATTATCCAAAGCTAGACTGGGTACAACTTATGAAAACCATATTTATATATTGACTACTTCGAATCACTTCTTGACTTTATTGATTATATAGAAAACAGAGAAGTGGCTACAGAATTATCCAAAGCTAGACTGGGTACAACTTATGAGAAACATATTTATTTATTGACTACCCCAAGGCAACGTCTTTGTTGACTTACAAAATCAAAGAACCCTGGGTCTATGCGAAAGCCAAAGCTCTCCACTTAAATATTTAATACTGTATAAAATCACTGATGAATCAAACTATATAATGACCAATATGATATCATAATATTTGTAAATATTCTAGCCTAAACCAAGACGAAGGCGAATAATAATTATATCCAATATAAAATTTAGAAAATTACTTATCAAGTTTATTGACCTTTTGTCTAGAGAGTCTAGACTGCGTCAGTTCAAATTAGAAATGATTAGCATTCGAAAGGGTTATATAAATATTTATTTATTTATTTCCAGACAAGATTAATTGCTATTCAGCAGTTTTTCTGAGAGTAGCTCATTTCAGTTGTTTATGTTTTTTTTTTTATTATGAAAGATGATTGATTGATTGATGATTTAAAATTGAAATAATTGTTGATATTTTAAAATATTTCGATAATTTGTTTGGAGAAGTCAAAAGATTTGGCTTGGATTCTTACAAAATATTTAATTACTTAATTACACAAATTTTATGGTCTGCAATAAGCAGATAATTCCAGATAAGTGCAAGGTTTTCGACAGCATTCCTGGGCCACTTGCTCTTGACTACGTCGAGTCCTTAGGTAGCTGAGTCCAGTTTCTCTTTCGAATCTTTGATTTTGGTCCAAGAAAGGTGAGTCCTTCATATCTATCAAGCTGTCAGGTTCATACTCTTCAATTTCATTATATTCCGAAGAGTCTGTAAAATGATCAGGAAAATTAAAAAAACCGCAGAGGGGAGTTTCGTTTCTGTACGAGTTTTATAGCCTACCAAATGAGCTGCTGGCCTTGTAGTGGAAACCACTTACGCAAATTCTAAACAAAGCCTCATTCAAGTCATTTCCACAAAGTCGTTCCAGGGACTCCACACCGAGCATGGAACATGTCATTAGGATGACGAGCAGAACCGAGGTAAACTGTAACTGCATGTTAGCCGAACTGAATGGATGCTTAATTGAAGATATAGGATATTTTCCGTATTATGCCTCTGTGCCAGGTTAATTATCTAGCCGCAAATGTGCGAATTGGCCTAGTAGCAGGGGGCTTTATATGAGTGAGCGAGTGACGAGCAACCGGCACGGGATACTGTCAGGTTACGTTAGTGGATGTGTCAGAGCACAGATGAAGGAGTCTATAGTCTATAGATGAATGGGTGTTTGGGTAGGTGGATGATGTTTATTTATCTTTATGTGCGTGATGTTTTTGTTTATAGTTCTAGTTGTTGTTTTAGCATATCAACTGACGTTATCAGAATTGTTTATGTCTTCACACCACAGGTAGACCAAAGTATTATAAAGATGTTATGGCACATATTGATAAATACAATATTTGTTTTTCAACTTGGGAAAACATTCTTTCCAATGCTAATTATTTTGTTTTGAACAAAAATATTATTCACTCTACCCAGAACAGAATACATGGAATACATGGAATCCATATAGAAATTTTGATATAGACAGAAACTTCGCAAAGTTATAGTTTCTGTTTATTGGATAAATTTATTGCTTCCATTAAAAAGATTACAATGATTTGCTTTAAAATAGTTTCATTATTATTATAGTTTTTAGGATTAAGTGTAAGAAAATGATTTGCAAAACATAAGAGTTCCATTGTTCTTGTTCCATTTTTCAACCTTGTCTGCGTTGGGTTCCATATTGCTCTTCTCATCTGCCGAGCCATTGTCATCTCTCGCATCCTTGGGGTCTCCATTATATCCTTGATTATTGTTGATATTGTGGCTGGGTTATCAAGCACAATAGTCCAGTATGTCATCATAGGTACAGCCATCCTTGCAGCATTCATAAGCGATGCGTCGACGGTGGCGGCGCAGCACGCGTTGGCTGCCTTTGACTTCCTCACCATTTTTATTATCTTGTTCAACACGCTCTGCCTTGAGTAAGGCCACCTGATCCAAAACATATCCTTGTGATGGTGGTGATGGTGGTGGTAGGGTTCCTTGCAGCTTACTCGAATTCTGGTCCACTTGAAACTTGAGTTAGTTATCATTTTTCTACAAGTTACGTGAACTCTTCGCCTCCGTTCAGCTGGTTGGCATACTTACAATTTCGTCTGATTCTGCGTAAAAATCCATTAACACAAATCATGTCAAGCGCCTGGTTGAGTGCCTGTCCGCAGAGCTTCCTCCTGCTGCTGGCCTGGCAGACCAACTGGGACATGGTAAGTATGAGCAAAAGAGTCAGTGGCCAACTCCCGCCAAAGTGCTGGTTCATCTTGCCGGAGTCTATTAATCGTCCTCCTCAGTAATTCGATTTCAACCTTTCTCTGCTAATTAAGAATTGCAAATGATAAAAACGATGGCCTTTGGCATGCAGCATAGCTCGGTGGCTTCTGACTGACTGGACTGACTTTTTGACTCTGAATTTAAATGTTGATGTAAATATCTAGCCAGGCAGGTAGTCGTTCTGTCGGATTGGGTTTTCACGGCCATCTGCCAACAAAGTTACAAGCGGCCTTTCCCTGCCCAGGAATTGCCCATGAATGCTGAATAATCCCTTGACAAACAAACTGATCTGATATTCCTCCAATGTACAGGCTATTTTTGGCACATCAGTGACCTGCATTTGGACACTGCTTACTCCACGCAGGGTGACATATACAAGAGTTGCTGGCATCTGCAACAGACCAATGCGGGTGCTCTTTCCAGTGGTACATCAACGAGTTCAGAATTTCCCGGACCTTTTGGCGACTATAGCTGCGATAGTCCCTGGAGCCTCATTGAATCAGCTGTTAAAACCATGAAGGCCAAGCAAGAGTTTGTGGAGTTTGTGCTTTGGACAGGCGATGCCCTCTCCCATTCCTCTCTGTCGCAGACGGATGATAAGCAACACGAAATTCTGCGCAACATCACCGAACTCCTTGGGCGAAGTTTCTCCTCTCAATTCGTCTTTCCAGTGTTGGGCCACGAGGATGGGAGTGGCAATAAATATAAACAAATGGGTGAACTGTGGCGCCATTGGCTACCCAACGATGCTCTGGTTACCTTTGAGCAAGGCGGCTATTATTCCATTGAACAGACCAAGAGTCGTCTAAGAATTGTGGCTCTGAACACAAATTTCATGAGACATGATCCGCTCAAGGCCACGCAGAATAATCAGCGCTGGTCACCGGAGTATTACACCGAAGCCAAGCAGGCCCCCACCACTGGCATCTCCGACAATGAGCAGGAGCAGGCAGAACAACAATGGATTTGGCTGGAGGATATACTAATCAAATCGCGACAGAAACAGGAAACGGTAAAGTTAATTTTTTTTCTACTTTTTTTTTTTAAAATAACTTGCTAGTTTTTTGTATTTTGTTTTTATTCTAGGTCTATATAGTGGGTCATATGCCACCTGGGGCAGATGAGCGTCAAATGGGCCCCCAGCCCACTCAGCTGGCATTTACCGAGTTCAACAATAAACGATATCTGAAAATGGTGCGGAAACATGCCTCGGTGATACAGGGTCAGTTCTTTGGGCATTTACATTCCGATACTTTTCGATTGATCTACGATGAACAGGGTAGACTTATCCACTATCCAATTTGAATCTTTGTAATTGCCAATGATTTTATTAGGAACACCCATTTCCTGGCTCATGATAGCCCCCTCAGTTGTGCCGCAAAAGGCGGGTATCGGCTCCAATAATCCAGCCCTGAGACTCTATAAATTCGATACTGGTAATGGCCAAGTCCTGGACTATACACAATACTGGCTGGATCTACCCTTGGCAAATAGATTGGCCAGTGAACCGGTCTGGGTGCCGGAATATAATCTCACTCATTACTATGCCCTGCCCGATATATCAGCCATAGCTTTGCACAATTTTGCCGAACGTTTCACCGCCGGCACCGATGGCTCCTGGTTTTCTAGGTAAGCCCCATAATACAGATCCGAAAATATTCTCAACTTTGGTCTTTCACACAGATACCATCGAGCCAATGCCGTGCGCTACCAATCGCCCTGTCTGGGAGTTTGTTTACTCAATCATTATTGTGCCATCACACGGCTTGACTTTGGGGAATACCGTCAGTGTCTGGAGTCGGAGCAACTTTCATTGAGCAGTCCAGCCACCAGAGCTCTGCCGAGCAGCTGCTTCCTTTGGGTCTTACTTTTTTTGACATTAAGTCTTCTTGGGTCAGCTACGAGAAATACACCAACTTTTGCCAACTGGCACTCAAATCCAGCGAATTTATAAGCTTAATACCGAACCCTCCCCCTCGTCTACCCCAGTCAACTGCAACTATAAACTTAGATATGATACTCATAAATATAAAAAAAAACAAGAAAACAAAAAAAACATTCGCTATTCCCAATTCTCAATTTCAATTATGCTTATATGATAGATACATTTGTATGTGTGTATTGGTGTGCGTGTGTATGTGTGTGTGTGTGTGATATGACTAATGAGAATCGTCTATAAAATAAACAAATTTTTAATGTTATCGTTGGTTTTGAATATACGAGACTATTCACATATATATTTCACATTTATTTCAATATTTTTTTTTCGCAAACATTTTCAAGTTGTTTCTTATAAATATTTAAGTTGGAAATTTGTAGCATAAATAAATGTGTTGTGTTGTGCTGTGTTGGTCGGAGTAAACAAGTGAAACTCAAATAAAACGGTTGGGAAGACATTTAGTTTACACTCGAATATACAAATGATGTTGCCATTTGGGAGGAGCTGAGCTGAAGAAAAATAGAGGAAAATCTAGAAATGCTATAAAAGGTTGAAAGAAGACTGCAAAAATAGAGTGGGTGTGGATTGGAATGTTTTTATTATTGCTTTTTATGGCCATTAAAGAGCAAAATCCGCAAACTCACACATAAAAACCGATAAAAAGGGACTGCAACTTAAAGCTCGGCAACATTTTCACATAAATATATACCACAAAAATGACCGGGGGAAAACATCAGCTAGCACCTGGTCGGCTTCTTGATACACTGCACAAGTTCGGGTTCCAGCTATTTTCTTCGTAATACAGCTAACCAGGGTGAAAGAGAGATTCACTCTAGGGTCTTGAGATCCATTGTAATACTGCTTAATATATATATTCCTATGAACTGGAGAAATTAGTAATAAAAAGAACTAAAGTGAACTTCAGAGACTCCCTCAGGGGTCTTGAGATCTATTGTTATACTGCTTACTATATATGCTCCTATGAGCTGGAGAAATTAGAAATAAACGGAACAAAAAATAGCGTGAGTCCCACCAGAGAGAAAGAGAGGTTTACTCAGGGGTCCTGAGATCCATTCTAATACTGCTTACTATATAAATAGAAATAAGTCCCAACCGCTTTACCATAGGTTAATGCTTTTCGAGAAGTTATAAAGTTAAATTTAATTAGAAAATTCCTTGAGTTTATATTTCCGATGCCATGGTAAGTTCATATAATTTTATTTAGATCTGCGACAGCTTGGAAGCCTAGGATAAATCCTCAACCTATTAGGTTTGACTATATGATATATAATTTTATTTTAAAAACTGTTGACTATTATTTTCAGGTCTGAGATTTCCGGCATAATCAAAATCTGATATGGAGAACATTAATAAATTCTATGACAACTAAATATCAATTTGATCAGATTAGATCAGAATCCATGTTTATTTTGTCTTAGCTTTCACCTTTTCAGATCTTCAGGATCCGTGTCCCTCTATAAGGACATGGAGTACGCCTTGTGCCAGTTAATTTATAGAGTATGACAGCACACGGGAATGGCAGTGAAACTGCGGGCACGGCACAGCTTGGTACTGTCCAGTGTGGCAAATGATATCATAAGTAATGCATGAGTCGTACACTGCGCTGAAATATCCCCCTGGCTGCCTACTGGACTGATTATCAACTAAAGCTTGTTGCATTTCAAGCTCCTTTCGAACATTTCCCATTTCCATCCTCCTTTGGTCTCCAGCGTGCGTGATACTCTCGACGTGCCTGCTGAGTAAATTATAGGCCAGGCCAACTCTCTCGCTAAGACTTAGGTAAATCTAAATCTATATATATAAAGGTATATATATATGTAGTATGTATAGGTGTGTGTATATTGAGAAATTGTCAAACGTTGTTTATTAGTGTGCCTTAACAACTTTTCGACTGCAGTTGTCAATTTCAATTCCATCAAATTTGCACATCTTCGAAATCGGTTTTAGGTGCGATGAATGCATTTTGCTATCGCAGTTATTCCAAAGTTTATTAAGAATTTTCTGGCAAACAACTCCGAGCCATATGACAAAACGTGCCACAAAAATACCCCAAAAGCAACTTGGACTCTCGAAAATACTGACTCCACTGGCTTTGTGGTTTTTGCAATTTGCCAAAGTTCATTTAGTTTCTGGCTTTTTAGTTTGACTCTGCTTTAGTTTAGTTTTACTCATCATAATGCATACAGAATTAAGAACTCAATTCCCAAAGAAATTCAGCACAGCAATTTTCCCATTCCCCATTCCCCATTCCCCATACCCATTTCCATTCTCATTGCCATATAGTATATACTATATACACATCATCTACTATATATCTTTGAATATCATATATACTATATATAAATATATAGATAGTATTTTAGATTTTTGTGTCTTTATTTCGAATTTTTCCACACTTTGGCATCAAAAACACTCACCTGTTTTAACCAAATGAACAGCATCTACCTGACTAACTCACTCTATATGTATGTGTAGATTTATTTATTTGTATGTATGAGTATGTGTGTGTGTGTGTGTGTATTTTTTTTAGAGTATATAAAGTGTTTATGGCATATAAATATTTGTATATTTTGGCAAGGTGTTCTTCGGTGTGCTTAACAGAAGCCAAAGCGAAAGCCAACCACAATCGTTGCCATTCTGAATATTTAGCAGAAAGCAAAACAATTTCAATTCAAATAACCCATTAATCATTCACAAGCATTAAATATGTTTTTTTTCCCCTCTCTTTCTCTTTTCTCTCTCTATCTTTCTCTGTCTTTGTATATTTTTCGATTTGGCTTTTAAATTGCAGAATTGTGCAGGTTGGCTATCGGCTACTCTATTAGTGAAATTCACAATTTTACCAACTAATCAAATTGCTTATGTTGATTCCGATTGATTCTATTCTGACAAAAAAAAAAAAAATAGAATTGGGAAAAAGTTTCCCAGACCCAAAAAGTTTTGTATACCCCTGAGAATAGTCAAGACACAAATGCATTATTTCCTGATAATTACGATAATTGGCAGAAATAACAGATTCCTCTGGTAAAACAATTTGAAAATATATTCGAAAAAAAACTGAAAAACTTAAGAATCGCTTTCCAAAAAGCCAAAAATAAATACTCAATAAAAATAAATAAATAAATTAACCAAGACATTTATATTTCTATATAAATCCAGAATATATATTAGCTGGCCAGTTCTAAAATTCTATCTCAAAATATTCCTTTTAATTAGCTGGTCCAAGAATATTGTAAGATTGTGTGTGTGTGTGTGTGGTTTATGAGTGTATTGGTGTGAATTCTTTTTTAAAGGTTGTACGTGATTAGCTGAAATACACACACACACACACACAGGCACACCTTTTAACTAAAAATCTATTGAATTTTTTTTTTATGTGTTCTTGGTCAAAATCTGAGAGGGTGTCTGTGTGTGGGTGGGCTGGGTTTGAGTGTGTGTGTGTGTGGCCAAGGTATATGTGTTTCTGTGTCATCATTTTCCATTTTCCATGAAATGAAACAACAACAACAACAAGAAGAAAAACTTTCGCTGCTTTTGCAAAACATTTTTGAACGAATACGACTTACGGCAAGTGTTCATGCTCAGATCGGACGAGTAACAAATAATAATTCGCACCGGGAACGTGGTCACTCTCAACCTGTCAGTTGCCGTCGCAGTGCACAGTGCATTTACCCATACAAACACCCAGGTATATGCACACACAAACACACACATATATATATCTCCACACCTGCCTGTCTGTGTGTGAGTTTCCGTTAGTGGAGAATAAAAAAGTGAAGTACCGAAAACAAATAATCAAGAGTGCAATTCATCTGCATATGTGTATGTGTGTATGTGAATGGGTTTTGTTGCTGGCAAGGAGGATATTGCAATCAAAATTTAATTAAATAAAATGCAATAATTTTATATGGCCGCCAGCGTCAGTGCCAACGCACACAAAGGCTAATTAGCATTTTAAGAACAATTAAAAGTGAAATAAAAGCAACAGCTAAGTGAACCCAATCCAATCCATTAAACATTCAAAAAGAAAAAGAGAAAAAAAAGTCGAGTAGAAGAAATGTGAAAACACAAATAAGTGAAACCAAAATCAAGAAGACAAATTAAAAAAATAAAATAAAAAAATACAAATAAACGGAAAACGAATCTACAACAATTAAATGACATTTTGCATTTTTTACTCTTTTTTATTTATTTTTTTTTATTTTTTTTAAATGCTTTGTAGGCGCCTCTTCGAGTTGCGCGTAAATGTATTTTTTGTTTTTATTGTTGTCTTTGTTGTTGTTGTTGAAAATGCTGCAATGCTGTGGCCTCAACTGGCTCCGTGTGGAACCCAAAAAACTCAAAAATAGATTATTAGTGGCTTGGCATGCCGTGAAACGATTCCATTTGTTGCCGTTGGACTCGCTTTCGCCTGGCGGCCAGTTCAAAATGTTGTAATGCTCCCCGAGGCCGTCGCCGTTGTCACCAGTGCCGCCGCTCATAAGATACAAATATATTTATATAAAAATCCAAAGATACATGCCATAACATATACATATATGTATGTGTGTGTGTGTGTGAATATATTTTTATGTATCTTTCAGTGAGTGACTGTGCCCTGTCTCGTCCATCGATGTGGACTCTTCTTTTTCGCAATTTTTTTTTTTTTATTTCATTTTTTTCTGCTGCGATTCTGTTGGTCTTTATTTTTTTGTTTTTTGATTTTTTCTCGCAGCTTTAATTTTCCTTTTATGAAATATTCACATAAACTACTTTTGAGTATTTGCCGCTGTTGTTTCTTTTTCCCCCCTCGTTGTCGTCGCTTCTCTGTTGCTGTTGTTGTTGTTGTTTTTTGTTATTATTATCAGTGTGTGTGTGTGTGTGTGTGCTCTCTTTTTTTGGTTTGAAATGGAATATACAACAGACTGAGGAATACAGTGGCGTTCTGGTCCATAAGGTGTGGTGATAAATGATTTCCAAATTGTCATATAAATCACAGAAAACTCACAGATGTCCAACCCGTAGACCATAACATATTCATTTATCAATGGTAATCTCTCAGCACCACAAATTTCAATTCATCAAAAAAAATAGCAAAACCAAAAATTACGTATACGTAATTGGCTAAATTTCAAAAGACTTATGCGTTTGGTTAATAATAATTATTTTCCAAAGATATTTGAAATATGTATTGTCATCATTTTTAGAGACGCCACTGTTTTATTCACCCGGCACACACAAACATACTTCCCCCCCCCCCCCCCCCCAATTCTCTGCTTGTTTTCTTCATTTTGAAGAAGTGAAAACAGAAAAAAATCTAGCAACAACAACAACAATAATAAATAGAGAAGCAACATGCCGCACCGAAAATGAAAGGAAAACGCGTGATCATTGCGTAAAGTTTTCAAAGCACCAGCAACGTGTTCAGTTGAATTCAGTTGAGTTCAGTTCGCTTACAAATCGCCGGTTGGCCATAACGGCCGCGGAGCGTCAAACGTGTCCACCGTGACCGCCGCCGCCGCCACCGCCGCCTTCTGGGCGGTGCAAAGCCCTTTATAATTCAACAAAATACCACCAGGCCACCATCTCACAATCTCTGACCATTCCCCGGACTCTTGTCTCCAAAAAGAGTGTAGACCGAAAAAAAAAAAAAACAAAAAATAATTCGCGGGTGAAAGTGCAACGAAAAGAAACGAGAAAAAACATGTCCATTTCGGTGGCAGGGCAAAGGCAAAGACGGTGTTGACAACGCTGGCAGAACTTTTACAATTTTGGCGGTGTTTTTTTCTTTTTCTTATTTTTTTTTTTTCTCAACCGGATTAGGCAGAGCCAAATTGTAACCAACGGTAAGCAGAAACAAACAAAAAAAAAAAATAAATAAATAAATTAAATTAAGCACAAATTGTGAAAAGAAAAAACTAATTCGCTTCAACTCAACAAGAACACAAACAAAATAATGAAAAATATCCCAAAAAAAACATAAAAAAAGAAAAGAAATATTCAACACATTTGTATTTGCTTTTGTCAGTATGCATGTGTGTGTGTGTGTGTGTGTGTGAGCTGAAAAATCCATTGTGTTGGCTATGCTGTCTGCAACAAATATTTGAAATTTCAATTAAAAAAAAAAAAGAACACACACACTAAACTGCTGTTTGTTAATAATTAACTGAGAGTGGCTGCCAAATGCCAAATTGTATCAGTAGCCAAATCCAAGGCAACCATAAAGCTTATCGATAGATTTATACCCAAAAAAAATAGAAAAAAAATATGAGAAAGCAAAAACCAAATGTTTTCACCTGCCTAGGAATTTTGTTAAAAATAACTTTTGACTTGATGAAAACCTGCCAAACTATCGAACCTCTCAAATTATTCCTACTTAAAACTCCCAAAAAAAAAAATATCTCCAAAAAGATAATAATAATGCAAACGGTCAAAATAGATGAAGCTCTCACTAGCACACCTAGAAATATATAGTGGGTTGGTATATACAGCCAGACGCCCACAGCCAAAAACCACAAGCACACACACGCACACCTATACACACGCACACCCACGCAGAGCCAACAAGTATACGCAGAGTAGAACCGAGCCAACTGGGCATATGCTCACTTAGCGGCAAAGCACCACCTCCTTCTGTTCTGTTCTGTTTTTTTTTTTGAAACATTATTTTTACTTGAAAATTTTCATGCAATTTATGTGCATTTTTCATTTACTAAATACACACGTGTGTGTGTGTGTGCGTGTGTGTATAAAACTTTAATTGGGGCATCAAGTGGCAGACTTGTTGGTAGTTTTCCTACTCTTTATTTTTTTTTTGATATAATTTTAATAATACTTTATTAAATGTTGATTAATTTATATGTTTTTTTGGAGGAAATAAAAATCATGCTGTGTGCTTTTGGGCGCCGATGAAAAGCTGGCAAATTACCATTTTTGAATGGCCATCGAGCCAAACAGCTGCCAATTCAATTAAAAATGCGCAAAAATAAAGGCCAAATAACTGCAACATTTTTCAATTACAACCAAGCAATTGAGTCTTATACATTCTACCCTTCCGTATATCAGATATATCAGACTATATAGACAGACAAATATTTTGTTTGTCAATTTTCATAATTTTCTTGTTTTTGAGTATTTAATAAGTTTTGGCGCTGCTTAGCCTCTGTCAAAAATTCGTAGAAATAAATAATAAAATAAAAATATTATTAAAAAGAAAAACAAGAACAACAAGCTTTTTGGTCGTTCATTTAATGAGCTTGTCTCCCCCTCCCCATCCCCTCCTCTCTGTTTTTTTTTTTACTTGACTTTTTTTTTTTTTTGGGTATTTTTTGATGCTGTCCGCCCGGTCGGACCAGAGAAATGACGCAAATCTGTATAATGTTATTTTATTTGCTCACAGTTGCTAATTTTATTTGAGGTGACACACACGGCGGGAATTTGTGTGTTCTGTGTGTGTGTGTGTGTGTGTGAGTTGTGTGTGGAATAGGTGACTCTGAAAATATGCTTGTGTCTGACAAAGCTAAAAAAAAAAAGAAGAAACAGACCAAATGAAAAACGAGCAAATGTGTGTGTGTGAAAAATATTAGAAACCAAAATGAAAAAAAAAAAATAAAATAAAAAAATAAAAAAATCTTTCAACTATTTTTAGCTAAAAGAAGAAGAAAACAAAAAATAGTCTAAAAAAAAGAAAAAAAATCAAGTATAAAATATAAAAATAATAATGCTTCGTATTGGCAAAAAGGAGGGGCCAGCCAGGCCAAAAAGCTCTTCAAATTAGTTTAAGATAGATTTTTAAAAGTGACAGTAGTGGCAGTGACTGTAGTTTTAAAATTGAAAGGTGCTCCCAACAAATAAAATAAAATGCAAAAAATTTAAATGAAATGAAATAATGAAAATCAAAATTGATAATTTTTCCATTCAGTTGAATAAAAATAAATAAAAAAACCTGATAGATATGTGAAATTTATGACAAAGATATAACCGAAATTATACATGTATCTATATGTATATATAGATACTTTTTATTATACATCATTGACATTGAAATATATTCGGAAACTGAATTGTCTTTTTTGACTTTAAAGCAATGGAAAATTCATATAAAAATTAAAGACTGAATTGAATTTAATAAAAGTAAAAATAATAATTATGGGAAAATCCAAGAAAGCTCATTAAATTTTAATTAAGATCAATTGAATTAATTTGAAATATTATTCAGTTTCAAAGGGAACATGAAATTAAATGTTTATTCGAATTTTTGATGGAAAGCTTAAAATTACTTAAGTATCTTAGAGATAGAAATGATTTGTGGCAGAACTACAAACTCAAAGCTAAGAATTTCTAAAGTATCTTGGAGATAGAAATAATTTATTTATTATAAATTAAAGACAAATGCTTCTTCTTCTTCTTTGTGACGAAACTACAAAATCATAGTGAAAATTTCTAAAGTATCTTTTGGGTTAAAATTATATCCAATTTATAATTTACTTATTATAAATTAAAGCCAAATGCTTCTTCTTCTTCTTCTTTGTGAAGGAACAACAAATCCAAGGCTAAGAATTTCTAAAGTATCTTAGAGATAGAAATTATAACCAAGTTATAATTAAAGCCAAATGCTTCTTCTTCTTCTTCTTCTTTGGATTGGTTCTTTAATCTAAGCCGATTGCCTTGAATTGATTTTACTTATTTTCAATTTAATTGATTAATTTTTTTTTTCACTTATTTGAAGCGATTAATCTGAACAAGTTTATTTTCTCTTCAAGCCAGATAATTGCTTCCAACTCATTGAATTGTCCATTATTATTTGCCAAATTTTCTTGTTCGAAATTTATACAAAATATTTTTTGATTCGAATTTTAATTTTCTTTTCCATTTTTTTTTTTTTTGCAGAACGAAACAACGACCAACGATTAATACGACTAATAAAAACAAATTAAACCTTCACATTTAATTGAAGTGGGGAAATTGCCTTTGAATTTTATAAGCAACAACAACAACAACAACAATCACAGCAATAATAATAAATATATAAATAAACAAAAATCGCCAGACCAAAGTCGAGTTAAGACTTTGCCAAAGGGATAAACATCTGACAGCCTAAGAAACAAACAAACAAAAGGCTAAAGCAAAAGCAAAAATAAAAAGAGAAACTATAATTTTCAAATATTTTTAATCAACAATATTTTAAAACTTTTTGAAGACAACCCAAACAAGGCTAAAGCCAAACCAGCCCAACCAGCCCAAGCCAGCCCAAGACTAAGAAGAAAGCTAAACCAAAAGCTGAAGTAAAAGCGAAAAATTCACCAAGGAAAAGAAGAAGAAGAAGAAGAAGAACAGAGCAAACAAAAATGGCTGCCGTACAACGCAAACTGGTTCACAAGCAATTCAACTCGCCCATGGGCCTTTACTCCCAGGAGAATGTAAAGGCCACGTTGGATCGTGAGCTGAAGGCCTTTGGGGCCGAGGGGTAAGTTCAAATAATATCATTATACATTCTGCAATACATAATTTCTATGGCATTACAATGTTTAACTCAAAGATGAAAAGATAGACAATAGTGGGGACGGTGGGCGGGGGCGTGGTCAAGGGGAAGTTGGTAAGAAACTAAAGTCAAAAGTATCAAAAGATTTCTGTAAAAAAAAGGGGTGGGAGGGGGAAACTTGATCTATTTCATTATAGTTATATACATATTTTTTTCATCTACTTTTGGTTCTGGAATTTCAGACCTTTTGAAAAATTTATACATGCTTAGGCATACCGACAGAGATATTCTGGGCAATAATGCCGCCAGGTGCCACAAAGGTGGGCAAATGAAAAGACATTAATATAATAGAGATGACTTGACTATGGTGTTGGCCAACACTGCAAAGCCAATGTGCACTTTGTCAATTGCAGCGGAACGAGCAGCTGTTGTTGTTGTTGTTGCCACCAGCCAGGGCCAACGGCAGCAACAGCAGCAGCACCAACAGCATCGACAGCAATTTGTCGTTGCAGTTGCTGTTAATTTGTATCTTGAATATAAAGAGAGATACACTCACACACACACACACACACAGACAGAGAGACTTGTGCGAATGCAAAATTAAAAGCACTGACGTTTAATTGTAATTACCAAAAGCTACATCAGCAGCGACAACACTTTGGTGTGTTTGTGTGTATCTTTAAGATACTTTTCAATTGAATTGCGTCTGTAGCTCTGTCGTTGCTTCTTCCCGAAAATGGCAACGACAACAACAACAAGAAGAAGAAGAAGAAGAGTAAGCATTATCTCTGGCATTGTTGTCTAAATAAACCGGCCTAACATTGCTCACTACATACAAACAGGTGTAGACTAGAGCATCCGAGATACTGCCAAGATATTGAAGCTGTTGATATCTATATTGTTGTTGTTGTCGCTTTTGTTGTTGTTGTAGATGCTGAGGTGTAGCGCCATAGACGCCAAAAACTTTAAGTAGCTTTCAGTTTTTCGTTGACTATGCGTGCGTTAAAACGTGTGCAGCCAGAAAACTAGCGCAAAAAAAAAAGAAAAAAAATTTTTTTTAACAATTTTGCAGCTGCAGAAAAATTTAATTAAAATAAAAAAAAAAACTTAAGACAAAAGCCGTCTTAAAACTTTAACAAAAAGAAAAAAAGAAACGACGGGCGCGTGTGCAAAATTTAATAAGAACTTTTTTGGAAAAGCCAAAGCCATGTATGTTCATCAAATTGAATAACTTATTAACTGTAAAATAACCAATTGTTTATATAACAAAAGAAGAAGGAGAAGAAGAAAAAACTCTGATAGACTAATGAAACGATTGATGAATCATACGAAATGCAGTTTGTTTTGTTTAGCATTTTTTTTTTCGGTCAGGCAGGGTGGACCGTGGGGGGCGTTGCTTGTCAACAAAAGCAGCTGGCATCCTAGCCAAAAAAAAACACACACACTTTGTTCGAATGACTCATAGGTGTCCCCAGCAAATCATTTAACCCATTAAACCAGTTTTGGCATTTTTTTATAATTTTTGTTAGCTTTAATAAACAATGCATATGAGGTATTGGATTATACTATATACAGTCAGAGAGAGGCTTTAAATTAATTCAAAAATGTGTTTTGTTTTTGTGTTGGTCCCATTCGTGGCTAAAATCTAAAATAAAATCGTTTTTGCCCAAATCAGTTGCAATAGGGTTGCATTTCGGAAATGGTGCAAGATTTGCGGCAACACTCGTCCACAATGCCACGGACATGACGACGAGTGGCCAGCATGGAGTTGTAGTTGCTTGGTCTAACCTCCCACCAGTTCTCCTCGGAATTCTCATCGATCGAGTCCGCATTTTGTTTCTCCACATAGTCGAAAATATCCAAATCCTTGCCCATATCCAAAGTCACTAAGACAATCGGATTATTAGTAAGCCGGAAAAATTCTTGGGAATCTGTCTTTACTTACACGGTGGGTAGCCACTACGCTTGTCCATGCGATGTGTATTGAATCCTCGGCCACGGCAGACCATCACCATGGTCTCGGTGAGTTGATTTCCGCAAACCTTACCACCGGCATGCCGCTTGCTGGGTATGGCCTCTGTCCTTGTGTTATGCATGGACAAGGCGGCCAGGAAGGCGAGACAGACTAGTGTTAATTTGGTCATTGTTGTATTGACGAGTTGCTTGGGTCGTAGCTGACTAGGATTTGATGCACTGGAGCCCTACGGCTGGCACTTTTATAGCTCTTTTCGTGTCTGTCTCCTGTCAAAGTCAATTAATTTTAAACTCGCGTTGGAGCCGTTGGCTCGGTCTTAGAATGGGTACATGTTCTTAATTCAATGCCAAGACATATAAAAGATAAGGTGTTCTGGCCGAGGAGAAGGGTTAATTTATGCCCCTAACGGAAATTTTTGCAGATGTACGTTGAAAATTTACTGCCTCAAAGATGTGAATGTGTGTGTGTGTGTGTAAGACTTCGTGCGTATGTTCAAAACAACATGTGCAATTTAGAAACTTTAAAATAGCACCAGTTTGCTAGGCGGGAGTAATTAATTAAAGCAGCGAAAGTATTCCCATTTGACTAACATAAAAATAAATAGTAAATCTATTTTAAAACAGAACATAAAATATTTTTTGCAGTTTCTTCTATAAAAAAAATATAGCAACATTAACCATAATAATTTTAAATTAATTAAAAAAATATATATTACTAGACCAACTAATATTTAAAAAATAAAATTTAATTTAGAAAAAAATTAATTTTCTTCGACCGTGACAGGACTCGAACCTGCAATCTTCAGATCCGAAGTCTGACGCCTTATCCATTAGGCCACACGGTCATTTGCTTTGGTGTGGCTACAGCGCCTTATGTCTGCCTAACTCTTTATGATATCACATGTCTAAAAATAGCCACAATTGTGACTACACAAATCGCCACCTATCGGCAAATTAATTCAATTCCATAATTTGTTAGAAAAAGTTTCTTAGGGAAAATGTATTTTTAGTTCAAAGATTTCCGGCATTTTCAAGTGCCTTTTGCAAATTAAAATGAATTTTAAAAAAGCCATAGGCCAAAATAAATTGTTTCAATGCAGCCCTGAAGAGTATTGGAAAAAAGTGCTTCAATCGATATAGAATTTGGTCACACTGTCTAATACAGTCTTGGAGCTTACAATTTCCGACGCTAGATGGCGCTACATTGTGTTCTATTTTTGTGTAAATGTATAGAATAAATATCCGTTGGCACAAATAATCAGACTGTGAACTCTCGCCAACTGACCGTGTGGCCTAATGGATAAGGCGTCAGACTTCGGATCTGAAGATTGCAGGTTCGAGTCCTGTCACGGTCGTTAGAAATAATTTTTTTTCAAAAAAATTTTTTTTAATTTATTAAATTTGTATATTTTTAAATTTTTTTTGGTATATAATTTTATTAAAGATTTTTTAAATTCTTGTTTTTTTTTTTATGTTTTAGGATTGAAGTCGACGATCAAATTAGTAAGCCACTAAACCTGGCCAATTCTGCGGTACTGCGTGCCGTGGAAGAGGAGGAACAACAAATGAAGTGTGGTAAGTCTTGACCATAACAATTTGTGTTACTCTAGAAAAGTTGGCCAAGTCAACGAAATGTCTATGTTTGTCCCAGTAGAGTTCAGTGGTGTGTTTTTTGTAGGAACTTTAATTTTTTTAATGAGAAATCAAATTGCATTTAGCTGATATGAGCTTCGACTTTTGTCCAAGACAAAGTCGCTCTCGCCAGCGCCTAGCAGAGGCTTCACCCCATCATGCTGTGCACCAACAGCTGCTTGAACAGATTAAGTCGCAATATTTGAGTCACCAACATGATGTGACCATAGATAGGGACACAGTTTTGCGTATCAATCGTCTGGCCACGCGCCGTCATCTCTACAAGCGGGACCATAGCTGGCCACCCGCCGAACCACCAGCTCCTATTCCAGCCGAGGTCAGCACCATCCTAGGCCGGCAGCACAGCATTGAGGCCTTGCGCGAAAAGTTTAATAGTCCCACAAGAATTGTAGAGCCAACGGCCCGGCAGGTCAGAGAGCTGCGCCAATTGGACCGGGGGAGGCATCCAGCCCAGCAGAGCAGCCACTTGCCCAGTAAAGTGATTCTGTCCAATGAGAAAATAACACTCGAACGATTTCAGAACACACCTATGGTCAAAGGCTTCTCAGCCCCCGAGACCAAAGCAGCCAATGAGGACATTGGCCTGGTGGCCCCCAAGTGCGAATACTACGAACAATTGGGTAATAAAAAGCAGCCCACCACGCCTCTGGCAGTCACGCCTTACAGGCCCAAACGGCAGGCCCATTCGCTCGAACGGGGCAGGACAAGGAAACGGGCCATAATGGGCACCGAGCTGCCACCGCTAAAGCCGCGAACAGGCAATGACAAGCCAAAAGTGCAACGACGCTCCATTAAATTGGCCACTGAAATCAAAATCAGCTATGACACAGCCAACGATGGCGACAGCGAAGAAGATCACAAGGTCATCACGGACTTGGAAGCCATTCCTCTGCCACCAACACCAACACCCAAGCCCAAGTCCAACCAGCCAGCAGGTGCAAATGACAAAAAAGTTGAGCACTTGGCAGACGCCTCTGCCATAATTAACACTCTGGCACTTAAGAAGCAGCAACAGATGGTAGCTGAGACTAGACCAAAGGCCACACGAATTATCCCAGTCGAAGTTGAAAAGCCGCGCGAGCCAGAGCTACCAAGTGCTCAGCAGATCTACGACGACGCCTGCATCTATCTGCGTTCGGTGGACAGTGAGGATCAGACTGTGGCCTATATACCAGCGGCCATTACCTTAGTGCCCTCACCCACACCAGAGAAGCAGCAGCAGCTGGCCGAGTGTAAGCGGCTGATGGGCAAGATTGCCGAAATGCCAAGTCAAGCACCAGAAGAACCAAACGCCATCTTTGTAAGTGCCACGAGTGGCATTAAACTACAGCGCCAGGACAGTCAGCCCAAGGCAGGACCCAAGTCTCCAGCGGCAGAGGCCAAGCCTCTCTTGCGCACCAAATCCATGCCTGCCGCTCCAGAGGATTCGGCTGCCAGGCAGGCACGCCGACAGGCGGTTTACTACAAAACTCCAGAGATAACCAAACAGCACGAGGCCCACAAGGAGATAGCCCAACTGGAAGCCAAATATGCCCACATTCAGCAGTCCATAGCCGAGCATCTACGTCAGATTGATGCCTACATGGAAAATGCCAAGACGGCTCTCAAACGCAGTGTTCAGCCAAAAAGTGAAGAGATTTCGGCTCCGCCCACCCCCCCAAAGATCCCTGCCAATGAGGAAAGCAAAGCCAGTGAGACAGCCTGGGACATGTTTGCTGCCCACCAGACTCCCATACTGGCTGTCGAGAGTCCCTTGCAATCAATTTTGCGTCAAATTTACTGCAAGGCAGCCGGAACTGCCTCCACCACCACGTCCAAGGCCATCGAACCTGCAGTGCCCACAATGCCGGCAGACTCAGTGGAGGAGAGTGTGGAGAATGTACCAATTGTGGAGCGTGCTCTCGATGAGCTACGTCACATTGCCGCCGTCCTGGACGGCTATGCTGTGAAACAGCCAAACACTTCGTCTGGCAAGACACGCAGACGTCAGCCGGATGAGCACTTGGTGCTTCACGTAGAACACAATACGACGCCATATGCAGCCGAGCCGCAGCACGTAATCATTGAGGAGGAAATCGAAAATTCTTCATCGACAGCCGCAACGGAAACCGAGGAGACCGGTGAGGGCCAACTGGACTACAAGCATGTGGCCGATGTTATTGCCAACTATGAGCAACTGGCCGGTGCCACGACCACGACCACACCCACAAATAAGGCTTCGACAAGCTCATCTAAATTGGAGACCCAAGACTCGGACAACATGCAAAAGGCGGAACCCAAACAGGCATCCCCAGAGAAAGAAGAAGTCTGCTGCCACGATGCGACCAACGACAGTGACCCAACTAGTTGCTGTGCCATTTGCGGCGAGTCCAAGCGTGGTTGGGGCAAATTAACCCAGGCGGATCACTGGCGGTTCGACAATCTTCACAATGAGCAACTCGATACCTACAAAGCTACTTACGAAATACGCAGTCCATATATATCCCGGCAAATCTCCTGGGAAGAAACCCAGACAAGTGAAAATAAAAAAAACCCAGACACAACCACAAACACAAACACTGGCAAGCTGCCTCGTCAACGTAGCGTGATGGAAATAATTCCCACACCAGTGCCCGACCCAGACACTCCGTCAGTGGACAAGCTGAAAGAGCCACAACAAATATGGGAGCGCAGTCGTTCGCCCAGTCCCCTGCCCTCACGTCTCTACCCAGCTCCGCTCATAGAGACCTCTCAACGTCCTCGTTCGCCTTACGGCCTCAATACCATAGAAACGGACGAAAAGGAAAAGGAAACGGAAAATAAATTGACCACAAAATCGAATGAAGCCAAGTTTGCCTATGTCCCACAATTGGATGGCCACAACATTGGCCTGCTAGTCCGCACAGCCACCGAGCCACTCCAGCAAAGTATGTCCACTTCCTCCACGCAATTGGCCACACCTTCAACAGTAGCTGCCATCACACCCCGCTGCACTTCACAGCCACCGCCCTTCGAATTCCTCATGCAACATGGCCTGGCTGAACATGAATTCAAGTCCCTGGCCCGAGACCTAGAGCCCCAGCAGCCACAGCAGTCCTTCAACCGATCTTTCGATAATGTCTCACCGCGTCCCTATATTGGCATAGAAGGTGTGTTGACAAGGCCCCCCAGACCTGTGTGTAAACTCCCCTATCCATCCGTCTTGTGGTCTCGTGTGATTTTGATTTTAATTTTGATTTCCATACCCAAGCAGCTGTGACTATCTGATTGTCTATTCATTTTCTTTTGTTAAACAGGCGTTGGCTCGTTGTCCCCGAGATATCAAGAGAGAATTTTCTCGTATTTATTACGATTTCGAATTTTCTTGCCAATCATTTTAATGAGGCTAGTTTTGTGGCACACCTGCCGACAATACGTTTAAAAACCGATTTATTTTATTTAGCATAAAATGACAGAGACCAGAGACCCATATCATATAGACAAACTATATAGATATACTTATGATGGATTATGTCGGCCAACAATGTTGAGTTTTAGTTTTTATTATTCTTTTGTTTGTTTGCCCGGATCAGAAAATTCTGAATTCATTTTATTTTTAAACAATTTATAATCACATTCAATGTGTGCAAAAATCATACCTATACCAAATTATATATCTCTAAATTCATACATATACCTATATATATATATAGCCACATATTTCTAGTTATTTATTTTTGTATATACTATGAAAATAGCAAAAGTGATATGAAACAAAACAAAAAAATAAAGATATAGGGAAAGCAAATATGTTCGTCTATAAAAAAAAATAACCTGCCTTGGATTTTTCTACGCTATTCGCAAACGAACAATTTTCTTTATATTTTCAAGGTGCTACACAAATCAAAAATCGAAGGTATAAACAATGCAACCAACAACAATAAATTTGGCATATATATAAATACTACAAACCGAGAATATCGGGAAAAAAAAACACACAAATGAAAACAGCTTAACAGCTCAGCATCATTAGCAGCAATTTAAATTCATGTAGAATTCAAGTAATTTCGAAGAGAATTATTTTTATATATGCTGAGGATTTAGCTCTCACTGCCACCACACCCACCCACACATGCAGATATATACGATAAAACACCCAGATATTATACAAATTTAGCACTGAAAAATAATTTCCTTAGCTTTTAAATTTTCTCTCGACTTTTCACTTAGTATCATACAACAACGAAAGCAATAACATATCGCGCGGCAAACGCCAACGAAACTAAATAAATTCGAAAACCAAAACCAAAAAAAAAAAACACAATATAGAAATTTTAAATAGCAAAAAAACAAAAAAAAAAAAGAATTAAAAATTTCAACGATATTTTCGAATCAAAACGAGGCGTGTCCGCAATAAAAATTAATCAATTTGCAAAACGAAAAATTTTGTGGTGTTCCAATTTGAGAAACTCAAAAAAATTTACCTGTCCGCCTAACAACCTGTCGACGTACAATTCAATCTGTATATTCTAAATCTATATAAAAAAAATAGGAATATATCGAATCCAATTAAACTAATTAATTTTAACGCGTTATATAACTGTTTGTTGCTTTTTATTTTTGGCAAGCAATCATACATATAAAAATAGTTTTTTATCTTTTTTTATACCGAAATTTTTTTGGTGTATTTTTTACGCGCGCGCTAAGAAGTCAACACTTTTTATAAGTTTCATTTGTGATATCTATCGAAATGGGTGCACAGTGGAAACTCATTAATGAAAATTATAAAAATCTCGAGGGTAAAACATTTCTTCCATTTTTTATAGTTTTTTTTTCATGTCTTTGCTTGGGGGATTATTGGGGTTTAGTCAGCTCGAAAAATAAATATATCATTTCTTTTTTAACAGAAAAAATCTTTCTAAATTTAAAAACTAAAATCTTTTATTTTTTTATTGGCTTTCTAAGATAACTCAATTTGTCTGTGATAGAAAATGTTATAATTACTTGTAATTTGGCTTGGCAACATTTTGAAATAGATTTAGTGAAATTTTTGCGATTGGAAATGCAACATGTTCGGATAGATTAAAACACCCCCACATTGTATTGGCAAACTGCGTCAGCTGCTCAGTCTTGCTCTGTCGCACTACACTGCGTATGAGTAATGTCATTGCCGTTGTTCTTGCTGTGATTTGTCGTCGCCTCAAAATGCTATAGATTCTTCTTTTGACTCGTCTCGTCTAAATTTAGATACAATGACAACAGTGTATGATTTGCAAATATCACCTACTCTTCACTAAAAATTAATAAACAACACTCAAAGACAAACATACAAACCGTATACATATAGGATGTATATAGATCTTTTTATGGGTCATCATCTTATATATATAGAGAAATATATATATATATAAAATTTTATATTGAAATTTTTTTAATTGGCTTAAATCATTTTGAAATTGCTTGGCTCGTCAGAAGAGATTTCTTTCTTTTTTGCTTTTGGCCGTAATTGTTGCATCTATCAAGGCCAATAAACGCCCACACCATAGCGTGTGTGTAATTTGTAATGTGATGTGGACAGCGAGGGCAATGAATGCATTTCACTAAATGTTCTGAATATCTTTTTTGTCTCAAGAGAATTTATTAAGCCTTATATACTTTTTTTTCAAAGGCTATAAGCGTGTGGCCTGGCCCCCAGCATCGGAGGAGAGAATTATACGGGAATTCACCCCACAGCCCCAAGGTCAGAGCCCAGCTCCAGGTGCCGGTGGTTATTATCCGCAGCAGTCTCAGCAACCCCAGCCGACTGCTCAGCAGCCGCATGCAGCACCACCTCAGGTAAAATTCCCCAAATGCTTGTCAATCTATTTTTATATATTTATTATTATTTAAAAGAAATACATTTTTGTATATAAGTTTTGTAAATATTATATCGAAATGGTGTATATAGTCATTTAATGAGCATCGAAGACTTTTTAGTGGGTTAACATTTGGACACATGTAAATATGAACTACATTAATAACCATAACATCATTTGAACAAAATTCACAGGGACCCATCTATAACAATGTTCAACCTAGAACCCAAGCCACTTACCCACCACAAACACAAGCACAACCCCAGTGGCAACAACAACAACAACCAAACTCTCAAACTAATTACCCACAAGCACAAAATCAAGTCCCAAATCAGCCACAATATCAAGCCCAATCTAATTATCAAAATGTACCACAACCTCAACCTGAACAACAACAACAACAACAACCCGTACAATATACCCAGGCCCAATACAATAGACCACAACAACAACAAGCTGGGGAACCTTACCAAGCACCTGAGAGTCACTATCCAAACCAGCAGCAAGGGAATAATCTAGGTGGCGGCTGGAAACCCATACGTGCTCCATTGCCCAAGCCGCATAGTGAGTTCAGTGCTGGTGGTAATTCGCCTCAGGCCTCAGGCTATCCTACCTACCCAACACAGCCAGCCCAACAGCAACAACAATATCAACCACAACAACAACAACAACAGCCACCGTATAACTACCAACAGCAGGTACATTATTCTTTGCCCCAACGCTATGGATCCTTCAGCTAGCCATATCTATCGATTTTGCGGAAATCTGGCTTTTCTTTTCTTTTTTTTATTGGTTGGCAAAGTAGTGCTACCCTTGAGATACTCTGAATCTTTTTTTTTTTTTGGGCCTAACAAACGATTAACTTAACTTAAGTTTAGCCTTACTAAGCTTAACTAATTTCCATTTGGCATTAACAAAAGCATTTATTTTCTGCTAATTTTCAGCTATAATCGCATTGCTGATAGATTGTAAAAAAAAAGCAAATACCACGACCAGTAACTAATCTCAAAACTTTATTTAAAATCTAAAAAAAAACATATTCCTCAATGTCTTGTTGTCTTCTCTCTCTTTCTCTGTCTATCTATATCTGTTTGAATTCCGATAAATATCGTATAAATTCAATATTGTTATGAACCTCCTCATCCTTGCACCAAAATACCAACCACCAACAACCATGTCCATAATTATAACCCGGTTTGGTCATACGATCACCTGCATGTTCGATGCACTGCAGCAGCAACAACAGCACCTACCACAACAACAACAATATCAGGCGCCAACCTATAATAACTATCAGCAACCCCAGCAACAACAACAACAACAACAACCACAGCCTGGAGCTCCCTACCAGGTCCCAAATCAGCAATGGCAGCAGCCACAACAACCACAGCAGCCGGCTCCTCAGTGGTCCCAACAGCAGCCCCAATATCAGCCGCAATCCTATCAGCAGCAACCACCACCACCACAACAACAACAACAATATTATCCACAACAAAATAGTGGAGTAAATTATGCTCAACCGCAATATAATTCTTATTCGCAGCCCCAACAACAGGCACCCTACTCTCAAGATCAGACCGATCAGCAATATCAACAGCCACCTCAATTGGGCCAGGATAGTTACCGAGGTGCCAGTCCCGGCATTATTACCTTGCGTAAAGAAACGCCCGTGACCCAGGCACCAGCGCCCGTCTATACTTCGCAGCCAGCCGCCGTTAGTTATCAAGGTAATTAAACCAATCAAAAATATATTGAAAAAGATTTAAGAAATTCTCTTTCTTTTTTTTAGGAGGCAGCAAATTGCGCGGAGATTTGAAGTGGCCACCACCGGAGTACAAGGAGGCTGCTGCACGTGAAAACGAGGAGCGTCGCCAATTGGCTTTGGGCCCTGTTTGCCGTCCAAGAAAAGTCAATCGTGTAAGCAATTCAAAATTCTCTACTCAGATACTCGTACTATATATATTCTGCTCTTTATACCCACAGGACTATACATCCTTCTTTGCCAAGCATCAGCTGAATAATGCCTATCCCAGCTATAAGGTACCACCAGGCACCCAACATATGCTGGCCTAAGGAGGAACAACAAAATGCTTAAAGAAAGAAAAAAACAAATTTCAATGGAACCCACTTCATAAAACGAATGTATCTTACTAAAACGAAAACTAACGAAATTATAAAACTATAGCTTTCTACTAACTATTTTTAACTTTTAATTATACTAACGAAACTGGTTTTATTTTCTTGAATCAAACGAAACGATTGTCGAAGGTTGAAACCCTTCTACTAAGATGGTTTTCAAAAATCCCTGCAACTTTTCAATGTATCTCGACCGATTCGAGTATACATTGAATAAGGCCGCATCGATATTTGAAAATCCTCTATATAAAAGAAATATAACTCTATAATAATAAATCAAGAAACTTACTAGATTCAATGTAAAATGTGCAAGTTTTACATAAACATGATTTTTAGATAAATATATATATATATATATTGGAGCATATAGTATGAGACATTTTTGTATACTTCAGTTATCTAATTATATACTTAACGAAACCTATAAACTGAAATGGATCTGAAACGGCTAATCAAATGGATAAATGAAATGAAATATTGTTATTAAACTTTACTAAATATTTATATTTATTATTAATTGCAAAGGGAGCACTTTCAAAAATTGTATTGCCTCAAGGTTATTACTATAATTTGACTAGACTTTGATAAGATTTTGAGGATCCTATCAAAGTTTAGGCCTTATCGAGTAGATCGTTGCAGTGCGTTTTGAAAGTGAGCCGAAGTTTTATTCGTTTAGTGTTTGAGTTTTATATTTTAAATTATATATTTAAATGAGCATACAAAAAAAAAAATATGTCAATTATCTATTAAGTAGGTTATGCATGTGGCATATATATATTTTTGCTTTACTAAATCAGGGCTATACCTAGTGTATAAAGTTAAATACCCAAAATACCCTGAACACTGTGCAACGCGGCTGCCTTGGAGAGGAGGCCGACCAAAATGAGTACATCAATTGGCTCTCTGCACTGGGACCCTCTTTTGTTTAAGCGTTTCAAACAACATCCAAACTAACGCTGGCGATTGAGGGTCTCACCAATAAACAATAAAATGAGGATGCCTTTGTTTATTGTATGTGCAGTGGGCGAGTTTTGTGCTTGTCTTGGGTACTTCGGCTATTCTTCAAGGCCCCAAAAAATCAACAAAAAAAAAAGAGTGAAAAGATATACTATATATGATTTTTAATACACCCAACTATTTAACATATGCTCAGCTATGACGACAAAAGTGTTCACACAGAACACACATTTACTTGATGATATTTAATTAAAGCAACTACCTAAAGATGTACGATACTTTGAGAAAGAAAGAAAGAAAAAAAAAAAGAAATGATTTAAAATAAATGGCAAGTTTATACTCGCGACGAGAAGAAATGAAAATTTGGTTTTATTATATAAAAATTAATTGTGGGTGTTGGTTCAATCGTTTTTATTTGATTGATTTGATTTTCACAGTAATCATATTTAATCATATAAATAAAATTTTTAATAAATAACTAAGAGTAAGGCAAAATTAATTTCATTTCCTTAGTCAAAATGTAACAAGTTCTTCAACTTTTATTTATGCTGCCAATATGTTTGATTTATATGTATATATTTTCTTTTATTTTATTATTAATTTTTTTTATTTTTTTATTACAATTGCTGGTCTCTTACTTCAATTCACTTCGAAGAGTCCGCAGTGGAGCCTTTATGAGTTTAATTATTTTGTGGCACTTGATTTAAAATTAAATGCAAACGAATCGGAGTTAGACTAAAATCTTCAATGGTCAATCTTCAATTGAATAAACGTTAACTATGAATTCTAAGCGGAGGCGATGCTTTCGTTATTGTTATTGTTAATTTTCCCTTATTGTTTTCTTTCCGTGCTTTTCTTCAAATATAAAAAATGGTTTTGCTTTGGTTTTGCTTGACGAACAATTTATGCTACGGTTTGCAAATGATTTAGACTGTTCTGCATAAAACTTAGCTGACCACAAAATCAAGTGAGTCAAATGAAACGTTTGCCGTACTAATTTGGATTGAGGATCGGGCTCTTCTAGTTTTGAGTTTGCTCTACATCCATATTGCTGGTAGCACGAGTCGTGTCTGTTTGTTTGGATTTCGCTTTTTTCGTTAGATTGCTTTTGGCGGAGCTGGCGGTGGCTGAGGCAGCTTGCGCCGAACTGGAGGCGCTGCTGTCGAGTCCAGCGGCATCATTATCATCATCGTCATCTTCCTCCTGAATAAGTTTGCGTGCCAATTTTACAGCCTCAAATTCTCGATAATGGGCCTTGCGCCTTCTCTCAAACTCACGACGCCGTTCTGCAAGAATATTTGTTGATAGTCTCCTCATGTTTTAGACCTTTTAAATAACTTACGTCGCTCCTCCTCAGAAACGGGCTGGTCATCACCGGAAGAACCATCATCAATGCTTTGGGAAGATTGTTGTGATGTGGCTGCTATGCGTAATCTGTTTGCAATTACAATATGTGAATCATCTAATGAATATAGCAATAGATTTTTTAATTACTTTTCTACAAGTAGCTCTGTGTCCAGTTCGTCTCGATTTCCATCGTAGGATTCGGTGTAATTATACGGCGTCTTTGGCTCATCGATTTTCATATGTCCATAATCCTTATCTGCCGGGTGAAACGTTTGCAAAACGTTCAGTTCGTCGAATTTCGCACTTTTCCGAAAGCTGTGGTAGACAGAAACAGATACCGGCTTGGCATAATATTAAAAATATAAATATTTGTGTGTAATCTAACCTGGCGCCAGACTTGTCAAAGCTTCGAGAAGTCTTTAATATGCCCTTGCAGGGTAACTGTGGGCTGGGATTGTTTTGCATTTCGATTCGTTCGGAAGTTTTTTGTTTTTCAACGCCGAGAGCTAAAATTAAAAAAAAAAAAAATGCATAAAATAAGTATGTCACAATAAAGTCCAAGACGATGAATCATAGAGCGGTATTAAAATCCCCAAACACGTAAAAACTACAACAACAGCTTAAGGCAGACTTACGCCACCTTGTTTTGGTGGCGGTGGCTGTGCCCTTGACGGCCTGTCGCAGTTACGGGTTCGGAGTTGAAGGTGAGAACACTACCACCCACTGACGGAACACCAAAGCAAATATTTGCCTTATTTTGGGCTGCAGTGCTGACCAACACCTTCGCTGATTATGTGCCTACTCTGCTTTAATCTGCAGGTTTTGACTTCTTACTTTTTCTCAACTAATTGTATATTTGTGTTACAGCAGCAAACTTCCAAAAAGTTACGCGTTTTAATTGTAATAATACAGAAATACAAAATTTGGTGTTGTTTTCCTAATGGTGAATCGAGTTGTATTCGCTGTGAGTTACAGTGAACTACTCTTCGCCAGCCCTGGTCAATGTTCACACATGGTCAAACGGTCACACGGTTCATATTTATAAATTTTTTTTTATAAATATGCATTTAGTATTTCTATACTATATCTCTTCTTAAGTTTTTATAAATGGAACCTTCCAGATATTATTCACAGAATAAGATCGTTCCCATTGACTGCTTATTAGAAAAAGAAAAATCTTGTTTGAAAAACTTCGAATTCAAATAATAAAAATGCATATTTTTATATGAATTATAAGGCAAAAATCCTTAACAATATTACAATTTTGTTTTGTACGTTTTTTAGCTTTTTGGTTTTATAAATTTTATTTAGTTTTTTGCCAAATTAGTAAAAACAAAATTTTGGGATTAATTCAATTTTTTCTAATAAATTTGTAAAGCATTTTCCATTTCATAAATAACAAATGTAATTTTGGTCTATGTAATTTAAAATTTGTGAGTGTAGAAACTGCTCGGCAATTGCGCTCAACGCGAACGAACTTGTTCTGCGAATAAGTTCTGGAAGGTTCTTTTGCTGATATGTGAATTTGGAGCCCAATTTAAAAATGTGAATTTCCGCAATTCGTTGCCGATAAATTTTCTCAAAACATTTAAAAATTAGGTTTTTTTTGTGCGAGTATATTTTGGAAAAAATCATTTATAAACACGTGAACTTCAGATATGCATTCAGAAATTAATATTTTGTTCTATGAGCTACCGTCGTTTTTGAAAATTTTCATATTTTACATAATCTCTGCACAAATTTTGTGCAGTTTATTTTAGCACAAATATTAACCAGAATTGGAGGCCCCAATTCATATGTAAAAAATAAAACTCAAATTTACTAAAATACAACAATGGATTTCAATGGGAATTTATTGTACCTGTTAGTTTCTTAAGTTTAGTTATTAATTTACGCATTGTCTACAGACAGAATGTAAATAAAGAAATGTAAAAAAAAAAAAAAAAAAAAATTTACTAAAATCACATAGCATCAACAGTTTATTAAATTTTTTATATCTTAACCAGCTTCAGCTTAACTGTAAAAGCAAAACTAGTTCCGGAATGTAGTTCCGAAATTGGACGCTAACTTGACGCAAATAAACTTTTTTTTGCACTGTGAAAGCGGATAGATTTTACTGTGCTTTTTTTTTTAATTGTTAACAAAAAGTGCTAGTGACAATAACTAAATTTCCGAATCGGAAACCGTTGGACCTATAATTGGCTTTTGAAGGAAGCAGGCGACAACGCAATGCTGAATGGTTAGAATCAAATTAAGATGTATTACGCATTTTTTGCACTCACACATATTACAAGCTTTTACATTATATTGTGCAAAATAAGAAGAGTTTTATCAGTGCTTACGTCTTAGTTTTTAGATATACCATAATAGAACAAAGAAAAGTCATAAAAATGAAAATTAAAAAAAAATGCGCGCCACACAAGCTACCTTTTTTTGCATTTAAGCATCCGGCTAAGCATCAGCAAGCTTTATATTATAGGTTTAATCAGTTCATCTAGTTGTGTTGGCATTGGTCCGTTAAACACGGACACGGGTGTGAGGCACTTGCTTTCGTAATTACCGGCACACATGCATAGAGATAGTGCAGATGTGTGTGAGAGTCGAATGTTGCTATATTGATTTCTTCAGTTGGCATTGGCATTGCTAGTGATTAATTTAAATTCTTTCTGTTCTGTTTTGCTCTAACCTAGTTGGCATTTTTCTTCTCATCAGTCCAGCCAGATTAATCATCACCGCAAAATAATCGTCTCATTTGCACCTCCATAATCAAGAAAGCAAAGTTCAAACAGCATCCAAAACCGCACATCACAATCAACCATGTCATGGATGGCCTTTGGAGCCCTAGCCTCTGGCTTTGGTATTATAAATTCTCAAAATTGTCTTATATATTAGTTAAAAATTCATCTGTGTGTGTCCCTTTTTTTTATATACATTATTATTGCTCTTCTGCTTACCTAGAATTAATTTTATACAGCATTGCAAAAGCAAATGGCCGACTCATTTCATAACCAATTAGTCATGAGAAATAACAAAGTGATTAAATTTTTATTTGCTCTGTATTAAATTAATTGTGCAAAAACTAGAGGCCTTCTCTCATATCTACAATTTTGTATTGATTTTTACTTTCTATTTCATTTGCAGTACTTCAACGGCTGCTGGGCGGCGACAATCCCCCCAACAAAGTTCTCGAAATAAAAAGTGAATCCTTGGGTACCTTGCAAGTCTTGGCTCGCGATGATGCCATGGTCTTATTTGCTCCACCCTACAACAGCAATGACAAGCGGGCTGTCTATGAAATTGTCTTGCAACGGCCCACCTCGGACTCGAATACCACATCCTTCAGTCTGTATCGCTCCCCAGTACAGCAGGAGGCTGAGGAAAAGTTCCAGGCCTTTATGCAGCGTCTCCCAGTGTTCATGGGCATCGTGAAAGAAGTGAGTAAATTCAAGTTGGAAATAACAACAGTTTCTCAAATTGTCTTTCTTTTTCAGTTTTACAATGTGAATGGCCTGCAAAAGGTGTGCGATGCTCTGTCTGAAAACCCCTCGTGGTCTCTCACCCATTTGATAGCCTACTTCAATCTGGTGGACTACATAAGCAATCCCAAAGTACTGCAGTGCGTGGATCATGCCGACCACACCAGCCTCATGTCACCCTTTCAACTGGCCATCAAGCAAGGACACATGGAAATGGTTAAGGTTTTACTGCCACTCTGCAAAATTGAACATTTGGATATAAATAGCAATTCAGTTTTTCATTATGCCGCAAGCACGACCAAAGAAATTATCAATGTAAGTAGAGATTTTCATATAATGATTAATCTGATTGATTCACTCTATAGTTACTCACCGAGAAGAGTACTGTGAACCTGAACCATTTGAATTCTGATGGTTATACTCCTTTGCATTTGGCCTGTGTTTCCGATAAGCCGGAGTGCGTCAAGGCTCTGTTACTTGCCGGTGCGGATGTTAATTTGAATGCGAAAAATATCAGTAAACTATACAAGACATCCACGCCTACTTCGGTGGCCTCCTTCCTACGTACTAATGCCAGCAAATTGTACACGCAAGATATGAAATATGGCGGCACTCCTCTGCATTGGTGCTCCTCGCGGGAGACCTTGCATGCCCTGATAATGGAGGGCTGCGATGTGAATGCCACCAACTTTGATGGCCGCACCGCCCTTCATGTGATGGTCCATCGCAATCGTTTCGAGTGCGTCGTCACTCTCTTGGCCCATGATGCGGATATTGATATGCTCGATAATGACGGCAATTCGCCCTTGCATATTGCTATTGATAAGAAACTAGTGCCAATTGTTCAATGCTTGGTGGTCTTTGGCTGCGACATTAATCTGAAGAACAAAGATGGCAAGACACCCAGGCATATGGTGGGCAATGATGCCAATGGCAGTAAGGAGGATGAAATATTGTATATTTTGCATTCTGTGGGTGCCAAGCGCTGTTCCGAGTCCAGCAGCAAATGTCCACCCGGTTGCAATGCCAAGGGAAACTACAATGGAATACCACCAGAAGCTCCAGAATCTGTGGAGCAACGCGAGCACATTGAGAATATGTTGGCTGCTACCAGCCGTCAAGTGGCCACCAGCTTTTTGGGAGCAGCTGCCAATGGCATGCTGGACAAACCGGCACCACAGTAAGTAAATCAAAATCAATTCATTCTAGATGCTTTTCATTTAAATGTTTTCCTTAGAGTGCCTGTTGTGGTCGATACAGAGAAGGAGCAGAAGGGTCAAAGCATAATGGATGCCTTGCTGGGCATGTTTACCAAAGCAAGTTCTGAGGAAATTAAGAGGGACAGCTCTACAGGTAGCCTGGCTTCTGCTACCGCCACTCCACCCAACGTGGCTAGTCCAGAGCAATTGCCTTCACCAACTTCTCCCATTGCGCCTGAGGTTGGTGATAAGCCTTATGGACGCGGGCGTCTACTCTGCCTAGATGGCGGCGGTATCCGTGGACTTGTTTTGGTGCAAATGCTACTTGAAATTGAGAAACTTTCACGCACACCCATCATACATATGTTCGATTGGATCGCCGGTACTAGCACTGGCGGTATTCTGGCCTTGGGACTTGGATGTGGCAAGACTATGAGGCAATGCATGGGCCTCTATTTGCGCATGAAGGAGCAGTGCTTTGTGGGCTCTCGTCCCTATCCTAGTGACTATTTCGAGTCTATTTTAAAAGATAATTTGGGCGAGTTCAATGTTATGACCGATATCAAGCATCCAAAGATAATGGTGACTGGCGTGATGGCCGATCGCAAGCCCGTCGACTTGCATCTCTTCCGGAACTACACAAGTGCTAGTGATATTTTGGGCATTGTGACTTCCATAAGTAAGTGAAACGGCAAAAAGTTTATAATTTCAAAATTAATTAATTTAATTTGCTTTAAAGGCAATCGACGTATACCACCACCAGCACCGGAGGAACAATTGGTGTGGCGTGCGGCTCGAGCAACAGGTGCAGCTCCATCGTATTTCCGAGCTTTCGGACGTTTCCTAGACGGTGGACTCATTGCGAACAATCCTACTCTCGATGCCATGACAGAAATTCATGAATACAACATGGCTCTCCGCAGTGTTGGACGCGAGGCGGAGGCCATACCTGTGTCTGTGGTGGTCTCTCTTGGCACAGGCCATATACCGGTCACCGAGCTGAAGGATATTGATGTATTCCGGCCGGAAAGTATTTGGGACACAGCCAAATTGGCCTATGGAATTTCCACAATTGGTAAGCCCAAATGAAGTTCTTCCATTGGACCATTCCTAAAAGTATTTCTTTTGTTTTTGCAGGTAACCTTTTGGTGGACCAGGCCACTTGTTCCGATGGTCGGGTTGTGGATCGAGCACGTGCTTGGTGCAGCACGATTGGTATTCCATACTACAGATTCAATCCCCAATTAAGCGAAGATATTGCTATGGATGAGAAAAATGACCAGAAACTAATTAATATGCTCTGGCACACAAAGGCTTATATGCACAATAATCGCAACAAAATAATTGAGATGATTAATTTCCTTAAATAGCGCGCAAGACGGATTTAGACCGCATAACTTTGCCAAGGCAATAGTTTCCAACAGTCTTTACTTCAGTGTTTATCTAAATGTTTTAAGTTGATAGAAAATGTTTCTTCAGTCACTTTTCCGCGGTCTAAATCATTTCTACATAAACATTTTCCCACCAATGCAGTTTCATCCAAAATCACTATATTTAATATTAAATCCAATCAATCGAAACCAGTTACAGTTTTATAGTAATTAATATCAAAGTGATAGGTGTCACGATTTTAGTCCAGGAATTACTGAACAAAATACGCTTTTAATATTGTGTTAATGGTTTTATAAGTTATGTTTACCATTGGTTTCGATTACTTAAATTAATATAGATAGTAAGGTGTATCTAAATATTGTCAACATTCCGTGCCGGTTTGTAAATTAATGTGCATGAACTTGAAAATAAATGTGTTAAAAACAAAAAAAAACAAGTCTTTTATTGAGGATAAAAATAAGAATAATTCCGAGTCATGCGGTAATATTTTAAATCTTATAGCAATAAGTTGGCAGGCCCATCGCCTCTTGGTGAGAGGCCAACTTATTTAAAATAATCTAAAATTTGGACTTACTGGCAACCTTATGGCCGCACAAAAATGTAAACAGGAAAAAAGTCGAGAGAAAAAATACACAAACAATACAGAAAAGAAAATTTGAAATCTGACTAAACGGGCGTGATAATTGAAACAAAGTGCAACGCAACGGACGAGGAAACACTCTCAGACATGGCTGCGGCCGCCAATGACTCTGGGGTCAACACCAGCACTGAAAGCGGAGGTGGTGGTAATAACAGTGGTAGCGATTCCAGCGTACCCACAGCTGGGGGCATCATGATCACACCGCCGCCAGTAATGCCACCAACACCCACATCGTCCCCCAACACTCACGGCGAGTGGCCAAACCTTAACCAAGCATTCCAGCTCAATACAGGTGAACACTTTGCGCTGCCACACTTGCCCCCACTACCACTTAACGCCGACTATCTGCCGAGCCTCATCCACCCCAGTACATTGCCGTCGGGCAGTAAGAGCTTCAAGATGCGTCCACGGAGTTGCATGAAACAGCGCCTCCAATTCAGCTATAGCAATATTTTGGCGGAGTCCAACGGGCGCAAGCTGCGCATGGCCGCTTCCACCTGCAATATCGAATTACTCAATCGCATACTGCACTCTGGCGGTGACCCCAATGCTGCAGACGAGTACAAACGCAGTCCCCTGCATTTAGCTGCCTGTCGTGGCTACATACCGATTGTTCAGCAACTCTTGAAATTCGGAGCCAATCCCAACGTTGTTGACTCTCTGGGCAACACACCCCTACATTTGGCTGTCATTTCGGCCAGTTCAAATAACTTTAATGTGGTGGTTGGCGTTCTGCTTCAAGGTGGCGCCAGTGTTCATATGTACGATCGGAGTGGCAAATCCCCACTGGAATTGGCCGAGGCCAAATTGCGGCTGCTGCGCAATCGCTATGATCATCCCACACCTGAAACAGCCAAGATTCTAGAGGATATGTGCATGTTGACCACACTCATATTGCGCTACATGGTGAAGCAGCAGCGCGAACTCGAAGATTTGTCCGCCCTCGAAAAGCGATTGCAGAATTTGAGCACCAGCGATGATCAGAAGCAGATGGTGGTCTCAACGGCAGACGAGCTTTTGGCCAGCGTCGAACGATTGTCCATCAATAACAAGTAGACAATATGGGCGGATACAAAGCGGGCTCAAATGGCGTTTCTGATAAGTGAGTTCTCTCAAAATCATTTTTTATTTTTCGGATTCTAAAAAATATTTTCAATTTCAGTTTGATTTTAGTTTCCTAATTTGGCTGCCGTAGAGGTGGAGTGGGTTTGCGTGCCTGTGCCGATCCGGAATCGGTGTCCGAGGTATCCTTCAAACTACCAACCAGATCCGAAAACACATCAACAAGCCCACAAACACACACACACATACACACACACACACAAATTGTTTCAATGCGATCTTGATTAAGTATTTCATTTAAGTTTTAATGTTATTAATTATAACAAAACAAATCGACAACAAAATACACATTAACATTATATTTTAAGTTTTCGTTTTACGCGCCAAAAGAAAAATAAAAAAATATATATATATATACAAAAGAAAAAACAAACAAAGAAAAGTGCAAAATGCATGATAAATCAAACACGGAAAGAAAACGAAAGAAAGAAAGAAAGCCCAGTTCATATGGGAACACCTAAACAAATATTGTGGCGATATTACAAATAAATAAATAAATAGCAATTTGACTCTATAACCAGCTGATGTTATTGGTTCACCTATTTATAAGTAGGCACCACCCCAGCCAAACCAATCGACAGAATTAGATAAAGGCCAAGACTTCTTGATATGCCGAGTGATTTTTTGGCTGAAAATGTGAAGAAGAAGAAGAATGTATACCAAATTGTTTGCTTAATCAAAAAAATTACAATTTATTTCAGTCGTGTAAATTGAACTGGATTGTTAGTTGACAGTGACTCTGGAACTGGGTCTATGGAATGTCTTTCTGCTTATCCTAATTGTTTTTCTCAAAATATTTAGATTTTTCTTTGGGATTGGGTACAATCTGGAATGGGAAAAATTAAGAGTTTAAAATAGTCGGAAGAGGAAACAATTTGAGTTGGCTTGCCGTATCAGATCCTGGACGCCAGCCAGCCGGACAGACCTCTCCATGGGAGTCTGTGTATTGGAAGGCTTGTACCAGGCGTATGGTCTCGTCGACAGACCGGCCAACAGGCAAATCGTTCATGGTTATTTGCCGCAAGACACCACGTTGGTCGATGATAAAGAGACCACGCAACGTATGACCCAGGTCATCCAAATAGACACCATAGTCTTTGCTAATATTGTGTGTCAAATCGGAGAGTAGGGGGATTTTGATATTGCCTAGGCCACCTTCTTTGCGTGGCGTATTGATCCAGGCCAGATGGGTGAAGTGGGAGTCGACACTGGCAGCCACTACCTCAGTGTTGATTTTACGGAACTCCTCAATGCGATCGGAGAAGGCAATAATTTCGGTGGGACAGACAAAGGTGCTGCGGTATGAGTTGTATGAGAATGGTAACAAAACAAAGAGATATTCTTTTAAGCTCACAAGTCAAGGGGATAGAAGAGCAGGACCACATATTTGCCCAAATACTGGGACAAGGAAAGCTTGACAATTTCCTTGTTGACAACGGCAGTGCCCTCAAACAGCGGCGCCGGCTTTGAAATCACTGCCTTTGTGTACTGCAGCTGGTGGTCAGCTTTAGGGGCCTCTGCTGGGTAAACAGAGCCGCCGGCAAAGGAATAACACGAATCGTTGTCGTCTCCGGGCCCAGCTGCACTGGCCGCGGCCACAATAAGCATCAAGAGAGCAAGCCACTTCATTTGTTCTGTTTTTATACGGTAACTAAAATTAAATATTTTAGTAGGAAATTTAACAAAATAGCTTTAAAGTTCATCCACACCGGCCACGCAGTCAATTTTTTGTAAGTTCGCAAGTACTCACATTTATTTCCTTATCGAATTGCCGAATACTTTTGGTTTGAAGTTTTACACGTAGTTGGTAGAAGTGTGAAGCGGTTGGCAGCTCGCAAAGGAATTAATGCATGACCAGCAAGTGGTCAGGGTCGTGATTAGCAGCTGACGCATTGTTTTCTTTGTATTCGACAAGAAAAAAACTGGTCACACTGCACTGATTTGAAAAAGTAAATAAATAAGATAAATAAACATATTGCTTTGCACTTAGCCGCCTATAAAGTTTATTAAAATATATTTACGGTAATTTGATTTACTTTGCGCTTACAAATTAAAATAATGTATTAAAACATCTACGTATGTTTACTTGCTACGACAAATAAATATATACTTTCTGTGTGGATAGAATTCCTCTCAAAAGGTCTTCTCTCCATTCGCTCGTTCGCTTATACACTAAACTATTACAAATTGAGCATAATGCCTATATTCAATTGGACAAAAAGCAAAACACTTATAATTAAATTTGGTTAAAAATACCACAAGTATTTCCAACTGCTAGGCTTTGATTGAGAAAAATTATTTGTTTTAGTAAATCTGCTGGTAGAAATGCGCTTATTTTGTAATGCTGGCCTCTTTAGTTTTCCCAAGCTTCATCACGCTGTTTGGCGGCCAACAGTTTACGTTCTTTAACGAAAAAGTTTGATCAGTCAAATGGATAGTGAATTTTATTAAGGTTCACTTACCTTTGGCTTCACGAAGCACCCGTCGCTCGTTCTCCCGTTCCTGCGGAGAAGCGGGCAATTTGACTCCCAAGGCCGTCGTCACCAGTCTACGTGCCAGAGCAGTACAGGTTTCAGGTCGCTGGCGATAGGGCTGCAGGGAACTAGCGCATTTCTTTGCCTTCATACGCGATTCCAAAGTGGCCTCCGTCAGAGGTTTTAATTTTACAAATGGATGACCAAAAGTGAGTACTTCAGCAGCTAGTTTCCAAAAGGTATCACTAAGTTAATTACGTTCTCCACAAATTTCAAACGTTTTTCTTACCTGTACGAGAGTTGCTGAACACAGCCAAGGCATGGGTGTCATCCACCCACTTAATATCGAAGCCATTTCCCTTGTACTGAGAGAACAGCATATGCAGATCCTGAGTCTTGAATTCCACGGGAAAATTGGACACCTCCAGCACATGTGGAAACTCTTCTTCATTCAGCAGAGACTGCTTTATGTGATAGGTCTGAAAATTAATATTTGATTATAATTTGATTTACTCGGGAATTTTTGTTGTTTTGCTTACAGCGTAATCCATTTTTGGCAGTTCGATTTTACATTTCTTGCCCACTGCTTCGGTTAACTCTTCTATAATTTTGGGGTCTAGGCAGTCACCGCTCTCATCGAACATGGTCTCCCAGTCATCCTCTTCGTTCTCCTTATCGGTGGTAGAGCTGTTTTCAGCTGGCGGGGACGAGAGCCTAGCCGCTTCAATCTTTTCAGGTATCTCCAGTACATCGGACACAAATGTCTGTTTCATGATGCGTCTGTTGCTGCGATTGATTTCCTAGAAATAAATACATTAGGTATACTTTTTGTTGTTTATAGTTTGCACACACTCACCTTTGAGGCACGCTGCAACTCTTTCACATCATTATCACATTTAATGGCATCTTCAGTTGAGGCGGCCTTTCCGACTGGCACAGCCACATCTTCAATGCGTAGAGGTGGCGTTGAATTTTCCACAACCTTTTCATTGTCACCACCACTTCGAGTTTCCACCGACCTGTTCATTGTTTCACTCACAATAGGCTGCAAATAGAAGAGGCTTAAAATCCTACGATTCCATCGGAGAGAAATAGAAAAAAAAATCTTACCAACTCTGTTTCAGGGGTTTCGTGTGTCTTAATCTCAATTGAATTTTCTGTCTTGGTCTCTTGCGCAGGTATTTCCAAAGTAGCAGCTTGCTTCTTGCTGCGCTCTTTCTTTTTGGTTTTCTTGGGTTTGGCCTGCTGCTGCTGCTGCTGTTGCTGCTGATTGTGTCCGCTGCTGTCGTCGTCCGCCTTGGACGAGTGTGTTTCTGCAACTGCCGATTCCAATGCAGGTTGCTGGCAAGTAGGCAAAGTTGCTGTCGTTGTCGGTGGTGTGGTTTGACTGCGTCGTGCCCTTGGCACATAAACCGCACGATCCGGACGGCGCTCGCGTCGCGCAGCTGCGCTGCCCTGCTGTTGCTTATGATCGTCACTTTTGGCAGAGCGAAGCAGATAATCAAAACAGAAATGACAAAATAAATTGCCTGTGCAAGAATTTCGTAAATTTTCTTACCTCTGTGGTGGCTCTGCTCTGCTGTTTGTGTCGACGTGTGGCGAAGCCGACGCAGCTGAGGTAGTCCCACCAGTCGTTGTGGCAGGGAGTTCGTTCGCTTCTTCGATACTGTTATTTCTGAGCGCTGGTGGCCGATACAGATCCACAGAATTGGATTTGCTCACTTAAAAAAAGAAGAAAAAAAAGAGAAAGATTTGAAAGAGTTGGCAAATTATTTGCACACAAACGATGAGCACATCGGGGGAGACTCAGGTGAGGCAACCGAGCGTTTTGGCATATTCAATTAATTAAACTAAAATTCACAAACACTTTGACCCAATTTTCCTACCTCTGTCTTTACTAGCTGCTTTGGTGAATGCCAAAGCGCTTTGGCACAGTGGGCTCAATCAATGCAAATTATTTAACTCTTGTTAGTTCTTTCCACTTTGAAGTTGGAATTTTCACTAAATAAATAAAGCGAACACATAATCTTGTGTGTCTTTTAAAAAACGAGTGAGGTAATTTAGTTTTTGTAGTAGTTTTGAATAGACAAATTAGTGCGATCATTAAATGCTGAAATGTACCACTGTTGACTGGGCAGAGCGAAGAGAGCGCAACAAGTGAGCGTGCGCGACCACTGAGCTCTAATGGAGCGAAAGAGCGAGAGAGATGGAGCGATCAGTTTAATGATGCAACAACGCGTAGCGCAACAACAATATACAACTTGAGAAAGAGGGCGACCTTGAAATAAGCGAGCTGTCGGCGCTGGGAAGCTCCAGTCTGTCACATTCACTCACATTTGCCTTGAGTGGGGGGCGTTTATTTTTAGAGATATATTTGGACCCGAAAAAAAATGTAGATTTGTATTATTGTTATGGTTGGAAATACTTACAACGATTATCACTGCTGATATGCTTTTTCACGCCCATTTTACAAGAGTCGGTTAGTCGATTTCTATTGGCTCCCTGGCTCGGTTCGGCTTCGTTCTGTAGACGCGAGGGGCCGCGCCAGTTTTTAAGCTGATTTGATGGCTCCTGCCGTCTGGTTGGTTTGCGGAGATTAAAAAGTAATTTTAATTGAGCTTTTCTTATTCCCCCCCGCACACACATGAACACAGTTTTTTTTTTTACTTACGTATCGAACTGCAGCGGATTGAGCAGTTGATTGCGAAAGCAGAGAACTGTTCGCCTTTGCAAACCTTGCCCCACTGAGAATGTGATTAGATCGTAGTTCTGGCGATAGTTTTCACATGTTTGATGGATGAGATAACGGTGATAATTGCTTACAGGTGGAAAGAGCAAAGCACTAAAACGAAGACGAGTAAGCATAAAAGAGAAGGTATGTAAAGAGTGTGGAAAATGCGGAAAAAGTTGGCTTCGCGTTGCAAGCTGTTGGGGGAAAACTTGAATTTGTGGCGTTTTGTTTCCGCATTTTGCACAGATACACAATTTTGCACATTTTGGCTTAGCTTACCCGTTGCTGAGACGTTTGTTTACAAAATGCTCTATATCGCAGCGAATATTTTGAACAAACTCCTCATCGGCATACTTAATAAAATTCCGAGCTGTTGCACCGTTCTCCAGTTTTTCGTACAAAATTTGCGACGTTGTCGTCACAAATTCTCAATTTCCAGCTAAAAACAATCAACTACAGAATTAAGAATGTGGAAATTCTCGATAAATTATATCGAATTCTGAGAAAGCGCCATCTACACAATTTTTGTTGTTGTCCAAACTGCAGCCCTGGGTGCCGCCTAAATTTTTCCATTCGATTATCGTGGTAATTTTAAAATTTGAATTTGATTTTCATAATATACATTTTCTTATTGGAAAGACGACAAATAATCTTCTTAGCGGGAAATAAAGTGGAGACGATAGATTTTTCATTAATCATAATTAAATTAATAAGACAATTATTATGGAAACGCATGTGTTTTTTTTATAAATTATACAATTCAATTGTTTGTTATAACAAAATTTAATTTTTAACAAGAAGAAGCAAATTCGAAACTATTTTCGAAAATCACTGATCATCAAAATTGTAGCGCCATCTATACGTACATTAATCAAAGCGCCACCTTCTGGTTTTTAAAACGCAATTGTTCGCGCCCGAATAAAAATTAAGGAAAACAAAGTTAAATATTGCTTAAAGCCAAAATTTCATTAAAAATGTTTATTGCTAAGCCAAAAAGTGGCAGCATCGTGAGTGTGTTGATATGCATTTTTCTTTATTCTTGCCTTTTTTGCTCGCGTTCATTTTTCGACTTGACTTGACGGCGTCAAATTTTAAGCGAAAGCGACGGCTGCAGCGCCTTTTCGCTGTTTCGGTATTATTTTATTAAGTGCTTCAAATTTTATTTTCGTGTATATGTGTTAACGTGTGTGCGTGTGTGTGTGCAAAGGAAAAGACCAAGAGAACTGCCAATAAACTCTAAATCAGACGCGTCTTGTAAAATATGCTGCCACTTTGACACTTTGTCCGTGTCTCTCCGCCCAGCCTAGCCACCCTCTCGTTTATGCTGCTTGCTTCGGGTAAATATTTACATATTTATTTTTTGGTGAGCTCCACCAGTCCCATCGGTCCTACCATCAACCCCAGCACCGATGAAATAATTTACAGACAAACTGGCTTTTCTGTTTGTACTTGCGGTTTAGTTTTGCTTTATTTTTTTTCTTACATTCAACCAATTCGATATGTTTTTAATTTGGTGGGTATGGGAGGGTGAACATAAAAATACAAATTTGTCTAGCCCAATGGCAAAATCAAAAAATCCAAATTGTCGCCCACGACGGAGTTATGAGCCATAAAAATGACACAACCAAAAATATACAAACCTACGCTCAAACAAGCTCAGCTCCTCAAATAATCCAAGTCAATTGGAAACCAGCCTGTGGGTGGGGAGTGTGTGTGTAGCCCTCGTAGATGTTCCGGCTATTTATTAGACAAAGTCGCACTATTTCATATGCTCCCTCTCTCTCTGATTTTACGGTTATTTTCAACGCCTTTTGTCGCATAAAAGGCGGACCCGGTTTTCCATTGCCGCCTGCAAATTGTTGGCATTTATTGTCCTCTGATAATGTCTCAATAAAATCTTCAGGGCATTTTCTCTCCATGTAACCGAAGAGCTTCCAGCCAAAGTCTGTCTGGGTGTGCTTGGGTGTTCCTGTGCGTTTGTGTGTGTGTGTTTTGGGTGTGCATTATTATCAAAACGCCTGCCGGTTGTGAATATTCTTGTGTGGCTCTCGAATGGTTATTTGTGCCTCATATAAGCCAACTATTTTGTAATTACCAAAGCTGTAACATTTTTTTTATACTCTGGCAACGCCCACTGCTCTTGTTACCTGGTTTATGCACTGCATTTAGTTTCTTTTTTTCATCATTTTTTTGCTTTGTGGCTTTATTTTTTTATATTCTCTCTAAACGACATTGGCTTTTATTTTATTTTAATTAAATAGTTGGCACTCAAGGACAAAGAAAATTGCCCAAGAAAATTTCAACAAAGACACAAATTTTTCAAACTTTGTGAAAAAGAACTTTAACCATTTTGGAATGCACTTTTTTTCTTAGAACTATTTTTATTATTATTATTATTATTTTTTTTTTGGTATTTCAAATATTTTCCAAAGAATATTTTAATCAAAAAAACAGAGCTTTGTAAATACCGTTAGTATTTTTTTTTTTTTTTTTTTTTTGTTTTTGGTTAAAGAGTGTAGGGCCATCGAGCAGGCCCGAGTGCAGTTTTAATTGGCTCCGAGCGTCAGTGCAAAGTAAATGCAGTCAACTCATTATCAGCACGAGTGCTAACCAATTTGAAATGTTAGACCGGCCGAGCCTGTTGAAAACTTTTTGAGCCTTAATTATTACAACAATTTTAGTTGTTGGTAATTGCCAAGCCGAGTGCACTTGCCTGGAATTTCGAATGGCTTGTCTGAAATTCGACCATAGATTATAATTTCAGATATTTAAGCTGCTTTCATAAATGCTTAAGTACAATTTAAAATTCAAAATCTTTGCCTGATTTACCCAAAAAATATTTAATCACAACTTTTAATTGGAGAATGCAAATATGCTGACAGCATATTAATGAATATTAAAGAATATGTATGTGTAGGTCAAAATCCTTAAGCCTTAAGTTTCGGGCCACAGCTGCTGTCTAGACTAATTGGTGTAACCAGGCAGATCTGAGCCTCTTCGATTTTTACATACACCTACAAAAATTGCATAATTATTTTCAAAGGAGAGAAAAGTTGATTTATTTACTTGATATACTTTTCTCAATTTCGTACGTGACTTTGATCTGGAATGGCCAAAAATTAGTTGCAGTCTGCTGTTTGTCTGATTGAAGGGGATGTCAATAATTTGCACACATAAATAAACCCACGTAGCATATGTCAAATCAACACAAAAGACAAGGGAACTTTTTTTCTTTTTTTCATTTCATTCACCTTTTTTATCTTCGCATTTTTACAGTGAAAAGTTTGAAAAGTTTCCTTTTTTTCCAGGCAATCCAATTTCTAAGCAGAACGTATAAATTTAAGCTAATCAATTTATGGTTTTGTCAAGCCTAAAAAGAAAGAAGCTGGGGAGTTGGGGTTGAGTCTTTGTTTTCCATTTCAAAGACATTTGCTGGGCTTGGCAGGGACTCGCATTCCTTTGGAAATCTAATCGCCCGATATTATTGGTTTTTATTTCGATTCCAGAATCCTCATATGCCATTTGAGTGAGGGTGGCTGCCAAAAAAAATATAAAAAAACGACCCTTCGGTATTGAATAATATTTCGGTTATTTTTGAAGCCCTCCGAATTTTTCCATTCATTTGTTTTTATATATTTTACGTTTTCATTTTTGTGTACCTTTTTTTTACCTCTCGTTTTCCTCTAATTTCCCTTATCGTATTTTACCAATAAATTTTGCGGAGTGGACATGGTTTTCTCGGTTTTCTTATATTTGTTTGTTTTGGTTTCATTTGCAAATTTTTTGCAAAGAAAAAAACAAAACAAGATTTACGAAAACCGCCTGGCCTAACAATTGTAAATGTCATAGGGGAGTGTGTTGGAAGGAGGGAGGGAGTAACCTTTAGGAAGCCATGATTCCGGCATTTACATAGTGGAAAATATGTGACTGCCCACGGGGGCTGCAGGGCAATTGTCAAATGGCGCCAATGGCTGACAACTTTTTGCCTGACCCCCGTCCACAGTGAAAGCTGTGCCAATCGACATGGCAAACAAGATGACAACAATACAATGAAAAAGCGCATGTTGCACAGCAGCTTTTTGTGTGCAGACCGAGTAGCATTTGAAGCCTGAAAGCCAAGGACTCTTGAGAGCCAAATGTAAACGGTCACGTTGCTGAGCTTCAAGTGCTGACGTCATCCGGCTTGGATGACTCCAATGCAAAAGAGTTACTCGTAGGCTAAAATGGATAATATTTTGATTCACATTCTCACACACAACTGAAACTTTCACCATAAAATTTCATCTAAAAATATCACAAGACTCTATATAAAAAATTTGCAAGAATATATATGTTTAACTGAGCGAAATGTTTTCATATGTCTGAAGCTTTTGTGTGGGAGTTTTGTGCGCGAATTCGCCACCCACACGGACAGGGCCAACTCAAAATTACAATAGGGTTTACACAGACTTGTGGGTTTGCCCCAGCCAAGACAACTTGCCAAAAAAACTTAGCTCTTGGAATACTTATGAAATATGCATAGAATACAGACACCCAACCCAACACTGGAGCCTGGTTGGAAATAACTTTGGCTCGGAGAGAGAGAGAGGAAAATGGATAAACTGAGAGGAGACTGCGCTGGCTGATGGACAACTTTTGACGCTAAAGCGATGGCCTGGCCAGCGTATATTTTACGAGTAAAATCAACTAAGCTGATTTAGTTAAGCGCTTCTTTCCACTCAATGGAGATGGGACAACCGCGGTCACATTTTGATGGAATGGCAATGGGTGTGTCATTGACTTGTCTGCCCCGGACTTTAAGCTAATGGATGAGTTGCTAGTGATGGCAAACAAGAAAGACACGCTTAAGTCAATTTAAGTTGACTCATTTCCTGTAAAAGATTCGCGCCCCAACTTTCTCCTCTTGGCTTGGCCACAGTAATAATATCCAGGAGCAACTTGAAAATGATAGAAAGTAACAAGTTTCGAAATGACGCATAAAACAAAAACACGTTGAAGAAGACGAAGAAGAAGAAGCTGAAGAAATAACCGGAGATTTGTTTGTGGCGCGTGTTTCCGCTTAAAACTTTGGTTTTAATTTTTATATGGATAAAGTGGATGTTTTGACTGAAGGCTTAATTAATATTTAATGGATCTGCTCATTTGTCGAGAATAAAATAAATTCGATTGTTATAATCAAAAATAATTTATGCATTGAATCGAACACAAAAACTTTCAAAGAAACATTCCAAAGCAATTTCGATTGTGGCGCAAAACATAAAAGAAATGAAATATGACAGAAACAATGAGAATAATTGAAATAAAAATTTTTATATCAAAATCAATATTCGGCCAAAAGGACCAAAAGGACTGAAAGCACCAAAAGCGTCAGACCATTTATAAAACTGTCGAGAACATTTTTTTTGCCCCAAAACTGACTTCAATTGATTTAAACAAAGTCAATATCAATAAATATTATTTGACCGCAAATATTTGATTTTCCTCAGACAGAAAAAATTTAAAAGAATAAAAAAAAAGCTTTTCTTTCCATTAACACTTTTTGGGGGGGATAAATAAATGATTCCAATCACCCAGTGCATTCTTGACATGGGTAAGCAAATAGCAGCGCCTTTCTAAGAAGACTTTTAATAATTATTATTGGCATTTCTTTGACCTCTTCCTTTGAGGTCCATATCCTTTGATTATACCATGATGATAACGGTCAAGATTTTTTTCTATGTGTCAAAAAATATTTGAGAAAAAAAAAGTTAAATATGTAATTTTCCTAGCCAGACCAGCCAGCTTTTTCAATTAATACGAAAGAGTGTTCGGGGTTTTTTTAACCCTCGAAAAGTATTCTCAAAGAGTCTATTGTGTTTTTGCTCTTGAAGACGTGACTGGAAATTTGTATGCTTTGGGCTCAAAGTCATTGACTGGGCCCGGTTAAATGGTTGTTGGTTTCGACTTTTAATAATAAAATATATATATTTTTTGCCGTCTGCAGACGGTAAAACAATTAATATAATATGGCCATATTCTGGTTATGCAGATAATAAGGTCATAAAAGCAAATTTTTTAAGTTTTGTTTTCCTAAAAAAATTGTAGGAACCACAAAGCCATCATAAACTAAAAAGCCAACCAAAAAACCACACAAGTGTGGCAACGATAACAAATTGGTCAAAGGGATTAAAGAGCTTGAGCCAAAAATATACTCACTCCTTCACCTTCGTCTTCCAAAAGTATTTCAGAGACTTTTCCAACCTTGTTGGCCTGATTTTCCTAATGGTCTTGTTGCTTTTTGTAAGAACTTAAATTTCCTGTTGGTTTCATTAGAATAATTTCACAAGAATTTTTGCTCTTTTATGTTGGCTTAAATTAAAATGATTATGTCCTTGGTTGCTATTTTCATATTTAATAACAATTAAAATGTTTTTATGGTATAAATTTCAATTGATTGTCTAAACAGCCTCAGGAGCCTGGATATACATATCAGTAGGTAAAACCTTGAAAGCCTTAATACCCTCGGCATTTGAGTAGATAAAAAGCTCTATTGATGGGTAGACTAATGGCAGGGGGAAGTCCCTCATGACTAATTGTCCTGGTAAGTGGAAAGTGGTCTCTGCTGTCTAGTTTTAATTTCTTTCTTTATCTAGGCTTGTTAGAGGAAAACTTTATTAATTACGCGCCTCACTGAATTGAAGCTGACAAAACCTAACCAAGGACAGCAAATTGTCCAGTTCTATGTAAAAGTTAAGCTTTCAACTGTTTATTCAAGGGTTAAACGGTTTGCAGTTTTGCAACTGAATGCAATCGAATTGAATTTGTTGATGTCCTCTTCCTTTTTTTCCATATGTCAAACGAGAATTTTTTAATTAAAATTTTTTACAGTTTTATTTGTTTTTTTTTTTTATCGTAAAATAAATAAACAGATTTAGCTAGGGTCAACTAGAAGCCCATAAAAAGTGAACAGTTTCAACACCCACTTACAGTATTTATTTTATTTTTTTAAGACTCGAAATTCATTTGGTTTAAGAGGATTTTGCAGTGTCCATAAAAATTGATCTATGATTGGCTTTGCCTGGTCAAATAGTAATCCAATTTACAAAATATATAAAAAAAATAGTGGAAATAAGTTTATGAAGAGCATAAATAGTTTAATTCTCTACGATTTTAATTGACCATTTAAAATTTATCTTGTTCATTGGATTTTTTTGCGAATTTTAAATTAAGAAAAATAATGCTTTTCATTGTTTTCTGTTGTTGATTCAGCTTAATAGCTAAAGTATACAGAGTTGCATAGGTAGAAAAAAGTCTGGTAACTCTGTGATATCGATAAAGCATAATTAAGCAACTCGGCTTTTTTGGCTGATTCCGAAAAAAATTCTTAGGAAGCAAGTCATTGTGACAGTGTTGCCATCTGCTGTGTGAACGTGATTTGCTAAAATCAATTAAACGTTTAGGAATTTCATAATCAGAGTCGATTTAAAGTTCTTGTGCTTTGTGGATCATGTCAAATAAAAACAATAAACATTTTCAAATTGACCAGGGAATCAAATCTGAAACTGAAGCCGAAACTGAAGCCTCTGATACGGTGCCAATTCATTTAGCTAAATTGGGGCTTTCAAGCGTTAAGAAAATGTCTGACCTAAAAGACTCTCGACGCTTATTCAAGCCGCGAGACCAAAACGATGAGGAACTGTTTGTGAAGCGGCCAAATTTCGGTAGGCGTCAGCGTACTCGTGGGTCTGAAACTCTTGATTCGCTCCTTGAATCCACCCTGGATAAACCAAATTTAGCAATGGTGGAAGTCGAGGAAGAGCCAGTTGAATTGTCCGAACCGCCGGAACAAGAATCGGACTCTCACGATGACAGTGCCGACGAGGAAAGCTCTGATGAGAAAGTGGTCGATCTGACAGAAGATGAAGACAATGAGGACATCATCATTAATAGTGATTCTCTGAATATTGTCATTTCCCAGGCCAATAAGCTATACAACTTTCTGAAGCAACCGAACGCCCATCGCTGGGTCTGGAATGAATTTGTCGAGCCTCACACTGACAAGCCGATCAATTATGGTGAGCATGAGGTGGAGGTTTTTATGAATCAAAGATGCCCCATTCTAAAGACACGTTACTTGTCACGTGCCTGCTGGCAGGCTATTCGTCGTCGCATGGGAAAGACACGCCGATTTTCCGTGAATTTTGTGATTCGCGAGCGTACCGAATTGGAGCGTTCTCGACGCGTTTTGCGCGTGGTGCAACATCGCAAATATGAACTGATTGATGATACAGAACTTTTGAAGGAATTGCCCATTATTGTGCCGGGTCTCTTGAAAAGCGACACTAGGGTCACCACTTTTTTGGAACCACCGCGAAGCGGATTGTGCGATGGCCGTATTGTCACCTACGATCCCGTGAATAGTACCTATCTGGTCACGTTTAATGTCTCCGAAAAGAATCCGGTTTTGAGACTGCCCGACTACCGTCTGCAAGTTTCTGATGATGTGAAGGGCATTCCATTGGACCAGGTGGCTGAAGAGGTCCAAAAGCGTGTTGACTTGAAGGCCAAAGAGACAGCCCAGAAAAAGAAGAAGGTCGACCAACTCTTGCAGTCAGAATCCATGACAGATGGCAGGTACAGTCAAGCCCTGCTCACTGCACTCCTGCAACTGGGCAAGCTGGTAAAAGTCAAACGTCGCAGTCTTCAGGAGATAGCCATACTAAATAAGGATCTAGGGTCTAGCAGTTCTATCACACGTCGCGAGCACAAGCAATCCGCAGAACGTGAGAGGCTTCAGCGTTCCTATGCCTCGAATATGATTGCCTTGCACCGCATTAATAATGATCTCATGGAGCCGCTAAATCTAGTACACGAGCACTTGACAGATTTGAGCAAGGAGCCAGTAGGGGAGCGTATAAATTTATTGGGCACTGATGTCTACAGCAAATGCTTAGCCCAAGCCGAGAGTGATGTGAAAGCCATAAAGACTGCGAATCGTGTGGCCTCATCCAAGACTATCGAATTGTTGCTCAATATTCAGACCCTATTGTATATGTATGGGGAACTGGGCAAACCAAACAAGTTAGGAGTTGACAGCGTGCTGACTGATTTCCAGTCGGATGTGACTAAACGTTTGTCGCCACAACTGGGTGAACACTTTGTGAAAGAAGTCAAGCCAATTTTGGACTGCTTGCGCAACAATATTATGAGCATTTCCGACTATAAAAAGCCGCAGGCACAGGCACAGGCACACCCTCGTCCTGCGCCACCATCACAGCTGCAATTCTTGATACAGCCACCACAACTAACAGGCCTAATGCCATCATCGCCGCCGCCGCCAGCACCACAAACACCGCCAGCACCACAAACACCGTCACCACCACAAATACCGTCACCACCACAAACACCGCCACCACCACCGCAGCCAATCTTAGAAGATCCGAAGCCAGTATCTCCGATTTCCGAGGAAGAATACATGGACTATGAGACATTTACATTTGTAAACGAAGAGGAAGTCATGGATTCCTAAAAAGAGATTCTGAATTAGATGAGAGAACAGAGGAGAATATCAAAAATATGATTAAATAAAGAATACGATTTCAGACATTAATTGTTAGATGGATTCCTTATATATGTGCTGTTAGCTTCACACAGAAATATGTACAGTTGCCTCAAAAGGGTAGGTTGACAAAAACTATTAAGTATTTTAATGAAAAAATTCTTGTTTGACACAAAGGGAAACCGTTTAGCTTTGACCTCTACTTTCTAATTGGCATGTTTCTGGTTTTAGGAAGTCGTTTTTGGAGCGTAGGAGATTTGTTAATTTGTCACCGGCAGAACCAGAAACACTGTCTGCTAAGTTCAAAGGTCGTGCGAGGACCATAAAATGCAAAACAATAAACCAGTAGAAACAATAAAAGCCAGTGACAGATTGGCACTGAAAGAATTCACCATATAACATGGTGAATACTCATAAAATATTTTCACCATTAACTGCAGCTTCAAAAAATTACTTGGTCTGCATATAAATCAGCATTTAAAGTGCTTTCTATTTTTTAATTACAAGATAAATGAGTTGTGCTCATAAATTCTCGCGGGTAATTCACCGAAAGTTTTCCGATAGTTGCCTGAATTTATGAGAGAAGTACTGGGAGGAGGAGACAAAAATTGCAGCCCAGCTGGGACCGTAAAGACATCATTAATGTGCCTAGGGCCTAACATGCTGTCAAGCCCAAAGAAAAATGGTCAACAAGCAAACCACTGAATGTTTGACTATATGTGTTTGTGTATCTCGCCAGACAGGAACTGCTCTGAGGACACACTCACTTGGTAGTGGACACACCGACTTGACGGCTCGTAAATATTTATAACTTGTAATAGTTTCAAGTTGGTGTGGCCAGCCAACAAAATCCCAGCGTATCCCCAGGAAATTCAAAGAAGATTTTTCAAGCATTTCCCATTCCTTCACTTTTTCGGAACCCCCTTTTTTCTGGCCACGTCCCTGATAAAAGCTTAAAGTGCCCGGCTGACTCTGGGTGTTTAACCACGGCAAACAACAAATGGCTAGAGATAAATTTTCTAAGCTAGCCCACAAAATAAGCACATCTCAATCTGTAGTTCTTTTTTGGTTTTACTCTTTTCAACTTTTACTAGACCAGCTGCGATGGCCTTGAAGGTTGGCGTTGTCAGGCCAAAAGTTGGCCACGCGTTGGCAATTATGTGGCAGCTAAATGAAATTCAATATCCAAAAACATAATGCATTTGAGATAACTTACGATGTTTTGGTTATTCTTTTGTGCGTTAATTTGCCTCTTCTTATTGAATTCGATCATTAAATAAAAGTATAAGTAGACACCGCAGGGTCTAAGTTAATTGATTAATGATTAAATTGAATGGGCCTTGTTTTGGTAGAGCAAAAAAAAAAAAAAGTTTTCGCCAACAATTTACCTTATTGAATTGTCGTTAGGCAAAAGAAAAAAAAAAAAAAATGGTTCCAACTAGTTTGGACTAATTTCTTGTTCTTTTTTCGATTATTCAATCTATTGAAAAAAGTTTTGGTGAATTCTGGGAATTCCGCGTAATTTAATTAATTTTCATGACTACTTCAAGCTCTTTGTCCGGCACATTTTGAAATGTTGTTGGCAAAACTGTAACCGTTAAAATTGCAATGCCTTCCCATCCTGCATGTGTGTGTGTGTTTGTGTGTAAATCAAAGCTATCAGGACGCAGTGTGTGTGTGTGTGTGGGTATGTGAAAATGATTTATGAAAGGTTTTGCCGTTTGTGGTGGGCATCACATGTGCTGCTCTGGGGCATATATAAAAATATAGCAGAGTGGGCAAATACAAACACACACACACACACACACACATGGCCAATACAAACCGCATTTTTTTATGGCACACATAAAGGAATGACAAACGGAAATGTGAAGGCTTCAGTCTGGTCTGGTTGGTTTTTGTTTCTGTTTTTACTCTCTTTTTACAAATTGCATTGATTGACATGGCCGGAGGCAAATGTTGCTGCTTAATTATGGCTTAAATAAATTTCAGTTTTTATTTTTTCAGATTAAGATTTTAAGTTAATTACCAATGAGTCAAGTGACATTTAAGTGGTTCTGATAAATTATGGCAAGCAGATTTTTATTTTTTTGTCTTAAATTTTGAATAAAATTATTTATAGCCGTTGTCATGGCCAAAAAGCTTTATAAATTTTGTCTATGCTGGATGTGAAGGTATTTTATTTAATGTAGTCACACTTAAATGTCAAATTACACGAAATTGCTGCCGCAACAGGAGCATTAGGAACAATCAAAATAACTTGACTGTTATTATGACATTGCTCATACGCAGTGTAGGACACTGAACGCACAGGTAATGTGCATATTTCTTGTTTTTGCTAAGCTGAGACTTGTCTGGTGGCACGTACATACTTGTAGTACTAAATTTGATTTGTTCAACGTGTAGAAAAGTTTGTTGGAATTTTTATTGAAATTTTCTACAAGCTGGCAAATAGTTTTTATGGACTGACTAGGATTTCATCGAAGCACAATTGCTGGCGAATTATTTATACTACTTTAAAAACGTTTTGTCCTGTCTTCTTTCAGATTGTTTACACAAACAAATGGAGAAAGCTGCTCGATTGCGAAAGTAATCAAAAACATCGACATTCGTTTCCTAAAGCAATTTTTCCTCTATTCGTTTTCATTCTTTTACCATTCGGCCAGCTGATGATGATGGTATCTCTGAATGATTTATTTCCCTGGCATTAGAGTATAATTTAAAGTATCCTATTCAATATTCCGTCTGTATTCAACTGATAATACCAAATGAATGTCTGTTTGGGTCGTTGGTCAAGTGGCAAAATATTTGCACAATTCTCAACTCGGGCTAAGTCAATTGCCACCAGCCAAGAATGTTGTCCTCGAAGTCTTACTAATAATAGAATCAAGTGATTAGCATATAAATCAAGTAAAAATGTTATTCTATTTTTTTTTTTGTAGACTATTTTTTTTTTTTTTGTGTTTATTTTTCCCTTCGTTCATTCTTCATTTTTCTGGGCTGTGAAGCAATTAATTAGAAAAACAGAGCAATGTCTCTGGGCTCCATTCGGCTTGTTTGAGGGAAATTAACTTCTCTTTCTTATAAACTTAATAAAAAAGTTTCGGTTTGGCTTTGTACTCTTATGATTCCAGAAAAGCCGGATCGAAAAAACCGAAGGAAACAAAGTTTAAAAAACTTTGTGCTTGGAATTTTATTTGACGCTTTTTTTTTTGGTGTTGTTGTTGTTCTTCTCTTTTATTTATTTACATTTTTTTTTCTGGCCTCAATTTTATTAAACTGATGTTGATGTTGTTAAGTGGAATTTTCTTGTTCGGCTGGCATGTGGCTCAGTCAATGGTGAAATGCCAGGCTGACATTGTTCGATTAAACAAATTTCAACAATTTCCATTTGAAGAAATTATATTATTTTTGACAAGTTCTTCACAATGGACTCACTTAAAATGCTTAACATGTGTTCTGGGTTTCAATTTTATTTCTCTTCATTTTTAAATTTAAAAAGCCTTGTTTTCCATGCAAATAAAATTAAATGAGCCATTAAGACAAAATAAATCAAAATAAATCTGATTAAATCAGATCCCCTAAAATCAAATCAAGCCAAATTAGGGTTGAAAAAAATGTATTTAAATCAAATTAAATCAAATAAGGTTAAATAAGTTCATTGAAGTGAAATACAAATAAAAATAAAATTTGACTTAAAAATTCCTTAAAAATTTCCAAGAATTAAGGTCTAATATATCGAAATATTTTTTATTAAAAATTTTGCCAATATTTTTGGTGTTTCATGTCTGAGGTAACTGAAGATTTAAATTTTTCAACAATTCGCATCCAGGAAATGACAGTTCTTAGAAGAGACAGGAAACGGTTTTCTCGGTCAGTTTGTTGTTGGACCCGCGGCCATTTGATATGGCTCGGTACGCTGGCTTTGTTATTTTTTGGCGGCCTTGGAGGAGTCCAAGAAATCGTCTAAATTGTGGCAGATTTATGCGCTTTTCAAAGCCAAATAGCCGTTGGCCAAACACAATTTAATGAATTTATGCCAAGGTGCGTCGAGCCAGAAAAGTGTCGACTTTATGCTATAAGCAAGAAAGAAGAAGACAAAGAAAAAAATTCAAGAAAATGGTAACAACAGAGCCAACGAGAAATTCCATTTTAATTGGAGCACAGTGGTTTTTTTGGGGGGAGTAAGAATTACTGACAGCAAATGTCAGGCTAAATAGCCAAAAGTGTCTCGGGCGGAAATGTGGCATCTCATGACAGTAGTGGAGCCCAGGGGAATTAAACTGCCCACAGGGACTGGGATAAGACCAAGAATGACTAAAATACTGTCCACTCTGTCCATGAGAAAAGACCTCGACGAGCAGCAGCGCGCCTTTGGAGTTTGCTTTTTACCATTGCGCGTAATTAAAAGTTGGGACGAAAAGTTGACTGAGACTGTACCGAAATCGCGATTCCGTTTTACCGCAATGCCAAAATAACAAATGTGTAAAGTTCGACTGTGACCTTTAGAGGATCTAACAGTGCAGCCGCTAGCGTCAGTCAAAATTAAAGTCAAAGGGAAGCCAAAGTTGGTGAAACTTTCAATTGGCTTAAAACATTTCTCTCGCTAGCTTTGAATTATTTAGAGAATTAGGAAAACTGTAAAGCATTTTCATTCATTCTAACATCAAATTTTTTGTGATTGAAAAGGAAATTTTATAACGCAACTATGAGTTTGGCTTATCGTCAGCTCTTGACCAGAAAGGGTTGTTGCCAAATTCTCAATTTAAACGTTTACAATGTGAGAAATTGGCTAAAGTCTATCAATACCATAATCTTTGATGCCGATGGAGTGCTCTGGCACCACGACAAGCCCCTCGACGGGGCAGCGGATACATTTAATGCTCTCAGAGGTATGGGAAAACGCGCCTTCATTTGTTCGAACAACTCCACTAAATCAACCAAGGACTTCCATGAGAAAGCCAATAAATTGGGCTTTATGGTGTCTGAGAAAGAGATTCTAACTTCGGCCCAAGCCGTGGCCAACTATCTGAAGGAAAAAAAATTCACCAAAAAAGTTTACATCGTAGGACAGCAAGGCATAAGCGCCGAGCTGGATGCTCTGGGCATAGATCACTTGCCAATTGAGGGGAAATCCAGGATAAGACCAACAAAAATGTTTGAGTATCTATATCATCTGGAATTGGATAAAAATGTGGGCGCTGTGGTGGTGGGAGATGATCAGTACTTTAATGCGGAAAAAATCACTAAGGCCGCCAGTTATTTGTGCAATCCGAAGGTCATGTTTCTGGCCACCAATCGTGATATAGCCTATCCCAAGTGTAATGGTCGCTCTACACCCGCAGCAGGTGTGATGGTGTCGGCTATTAAAATGGCTAGCAAAAGAACTCCCATCACTTGTGGAAAACCTTGTCCATTTATATGCTTACCACTCTTCAAAGAGGGACTAATCCAGCCAGAGACTACTCTAATGGTGGGCGATACGTAAGTCTCTCCAAGATTTTCGCTTTTCAAAGAAAATGATGGCTAGTCTCTGGGTCTGTCTGATCATAATTATGATATAATCAGACCAGCAGCCTAACTCTCATTCTTAGAAAAGTTTCTCTGATCCTTGGCTTTACTTTTTAGCTTGGCCACTGATGTGAAATTGGGCTATAACTGTGGCTTTCAAACCTTGTTGGTGGGCACTGGTGTTAACTCCTTTGTAGATGTCCTTAATGCTCAGAAATCAAAGGATCCCCTAATGTACAAATTGATACCTAATTTTTATGTACCCAAACTAGGCGATCTCTTGAAGTATTTGCCATCGAAAAATCGTTGACTTTAATTAACTGTGATTCTTCAATCATCTAGAATAAATAATAAATAAAAATAATTCTAGATATTTAAATTGAAATGTTCAAGCAAACTTGTACACATCTACACAAATTGCCAAAGCAAAGAGCTCGCCAATGGTTGAGTTGTATTGAAACAATTATTTGTGATGCAGATGGAGTGCTCTGGCATTTTGATAAGCCAGTGGAAGGTTCGGTGGATACCTTCAATCTGATGGTAGAGCAGGGAAAAAAACTTTTTATAGTGACAAATAATTCAGACACTCCAAGGGATATGGTGGTTAAGAAAGCCAAATCCATGGGTCTTAATGTGGAGAGGCACCATGTACTTACGGCCGCATCTTCAGTGGCTAATTTCCTACACATAAAAGGATTTAAGAAAAAGGTATATATTGTTGGCGAAAAGGGAATAAGCGAGGAAATAAATAAGAGAGGTATTTGTTGTTTAAAATCGGAATCAGAGGAAATTAAAGAATCGATGAAAGACTTTGCCATGAATTTAGAATTGGATCCAGATGTGGGTGCTGTGATTGTCAATAAGGATGATAATTTTTCCACGGCAAAAATTATCAGAGCCTGTACGTATTTGCTAGATGAGAAGATTATTTTTCTGGGCACTTGCCTAGATGCTGTCTACCCGATTGGCGATAAGCGGCTGATTGTAGGAGCCGGTGCCATGATAGCCGCCATTCAGGCCATGAGTGGACGTAAGCCTCTCATCTTGGGCAAACCCAATCCCTGGATGATTGATACACCCAAAAAATGCGGTATTATACAGCCAGACAAAACTCTTATGGTCGGTGACACGTAAGATAGTTTTCTGAAATATCCTTAAAAGCTGGCTTATCACTTCCTTTCTTTACTCAGTCTTTATACAGATATTCACTTTGGGCATAATTGCGGTTTTCATACACTTTTCGTGGAAAGTGGTGTAAGCACTTTGAAGGATGTGGAAACTGCTCTTGAGAGCGAGAAAATGCATTTGGTGCCTGATGCTACCGTGCCCAGCCTTTGTTGTTTAGTTGATTATCTTTAAAAATCTAAAAAACTTTGAAATTATATTTCTTCATGAATTTCTCTTTGATTTTCCTTATCATCTCTTTTGAGGAAACCACTGGAATCCCCCCAGAGAAAAACTTAGTCAAATGAAATAATTTTTATTTTATAACAAGATTGGTTTTTAACCTTGACCAAGCCAAGCATGCTGCGTAAACATAAACAAAGAATAGAAATTATCAAACAATGTATCCGGTTTGGCTGACTGATTTTGGCGTATCTCAAAGTCAAGAACTCTTGAAAATTCCGCTGCTACTTTTCAAGTTCGAGTATGGCCCAGCTTTGACCATTATATTTCTTTTAGTTTTTCTATATGCACCGCTGTTAGCCCTTGTCAAAAGTTGAGCTAGTTCAACAAAGGCGTAGAAAACAAGTCAACACATCAATAACATTTTGGCCAGAGCCAAACCATTCAACTGTGGCCGACCTGCCCAGTATTTTTTTTCTCGGCTTTTCGGCCGGTCTGGCCTTGCTCTTTGAGCTCTTTTCGCAACCGTGCACTTGACATAGAGAGCTCTTTGCAAAGAATCAACACACACACACACATACACACTCGGTGTATAGAAATATAAACCAGACGATGCCACAAAAATAATTCTGATTCACAGCCTCTGTCGACACCGTAAGTGTGGCCCAACCGACCGGACTGTCAATGGGCTAAGAGCGTGAAAAATATGACCCGTTTAAGTCTGGGCGCCAACCGAGGTTGCTATGGATGCCCTTCTCTTTCTCATTCTCTTTTTTTTTTGGCTTGTTGTTTCGGGTTTTTGCATTGTTGTTTGTTATCTGACAAGGGCCGTACATATGTGGTTGGCGGTATGTTTATTTTTGGCTAAACTAGAAAAACACTTCCTCCTCCTTTGACGTCGACTGACAATGGAAATCTAAGCCAACAATTGAAACAATTCAAAGCTAATTATGTGTATGTGTGTGGGTTTTTCGAATTGTTTTTCTTTTTAGAATGGCAACTTAAGATTTTAGTGTTTGATAGCTGAGGCGGTTAACAAAATAGCCGGAGGATTTGCGTTTATGATAATGGCTGACAAGGCGAAACAAATTTAAGCAAGACAAAAAGGCAAACTGCTACAGCCTCTTTAAATTTGCAGGAAAATTTAAGCTAAATTGACAAGAATGACAGAACCAGTGAATTAATTAACAAATGTCAAAACCAGTTCAGCACTTCAACAACAAATTTTTTGTTTTTGCTAGAACAAAGTTAGTCTCATTTGTCAAAGAAAGTGGCTGGCATAACAAGAGAGGGCAGAAACTAATCAACACTTTTCAGCTAAAATAATCTTTCAAGGCATTAAAAACATATCAGAATATTTCCAAAGCACTCCTTCTACCCCCGAGTATTTTTCTTAACGCCTTCGACTTTATCCAAACTGATTTATTAAACTTAAGCCGAACGGTATTTTAGTCCTGTGGCAAGCCTTATAAAGTTTTCCCTGCTTCGAAACAGGCAAGAAGGACTAACAAATACCCTGTAGATTTTCTAATCACACTTTGATTAGGTTGAAAGTAGATCTAAGCCTTTTCAAAGCCTTGGCTAAATGATTAAAAAAATTATCAACAAAATAAATATTGCCAAATTAAACCTTAGGTCTTTGTTACAAGTTCCTCTTGGAGTCCTATATAGCCTGTTGAGAGCACTATTACAATAATCAAAGCATACTTTTTGGGGTGGCCTTAAAACACACATTGTGCCAGCGGGATTTCAATGAAATCCTCTCAACCACAACTCTTTGCGGGAAACAATTTTAGTCTATTAATTGTGGTAACGCAGAATTTCATGACTGCCTGATTTATGCAAATGACTTTCAATTAACTATGAATTTAGCTATATTTTTTTCTCTTTTTGTGGGACTTTAATTATTTTTATTGTTGACCGAAAAACCCAAAAAAAATGAGCATAGCTGTTTTGATTTTTATAAAAATTCCTTTCTGCAGGTGACATTTGAGCTGGCACTTCAGCCACGACTTACCAACGTGCTCGGCATTTGCGAATATCCAAAGTGTCACAGTCGTCACGTGGCGGGAGAGTTGATTGTTTCAGATTAGAGCCCGGTCTTTGCGTGTGACACACTTTTTCAATTATGTATATGGTATTGCCGGTTCCACTTAGCCAGCTGACGGCTTCTGGCTAGCGAGCCAAATATAAAATATACATATTATGTATATTTCTTGGGTATATTTGGTGTCAGATAAGTATAGTATAAATCTCATTTGCCTCCACAATCTGGCCCATTGTCTGGGTTTGACCACAGTAGCGTTGTCACATTCGTTATAAATTGAATTTTAAGTGGCCGCCATGACAAGAGCTCGTTACCATTTTCAAAAAATGCCCCTCTTCGAGCTACGCATTATGAGGAGGATTATTAGTGTGTCTGGGGGCTATCTATGCATAGAAATTGGTTTCAATTGATTAAATGAATATTAGAATTCTTTTCAGTTATGCAAATTTCAAAGAAAATTACAATACAATTTTCGGTTGGAAAATTCATTTATCTTCATTTATTTTGCACAATTTGTCGAACGGAAATTTAAATAAAATATTTATGCATTCTACATTATCATTATTTTTTATTTGTTTTTTATTCTAGGACAATTTTATTGTTTTTATTATTTATTTTATTTACAAAGTAAGGAGTAAAATTTGATGCAATTTTCGAACACCTGAAAATGTCTTTTTCATTGAATATTTTTTTCTTTTTTTTTTGCTTTTATTTGTAAGTTTATTTTTTTTTGTGTTGGTGAAATTGAGCCATTCCACTCCCCCCTCCCAATCTTGAATGAATGTACAAATAACAAATTGCTGACTTTTAACTTGATTTTTTGTGATTGGGTGAGTGAACTTTGAGCCTTCTGGGGTATGAAACTGACAAAGACCCATAGAAAAATATGAATTGCTTTCAATAACAAAAGTAAAAAGTTTCTACAACTTAATGTTAACTTCCCAATCCCCCTCCTTTCCCAATAGCCTGTTCTCTATCAATAAATTCCTAAACTTTGAACCAGAAAAAAAAAACAGTCATGTAAAAAGGTCAGCAGAAAATTTAATTACGAGCCCAAAATTTGACGATAATAAATAAAAGTTCGGATCGTTGGTAGAAACCGAAAAAAAAGAAAAATAATTGACACCCATTAGAAAAGCGAAAAGTTTTTGAAAAGTAAAAGTTTCCTGGTTCAATTTAACGCAAAATTAATATAAATTAAAAAGGTCCACAAAGTTAAAGTTTCATCTTGATAAACATATCAGAAGCATCGATGATTTGTCCATATGGAAGTTATAGAGTAAGAGAATATCTTCAAATTTATAGAGAGAAACACTTAACGCTTATCACAAATTAACGCCTCGCTTTTAAAGCGCGCGACCTTACACCCTAAAGAAACTAAATCAAAATTTTAACTATCGGATTCTGGACTTAAAGCTATATACATTTCTAATTAAATTGCAGGATTTCGATATTTCTAGTCGGTCTGCCTTTCTCCGTCTTTCTCACTAACTATATTCTAACTATTTACAAACATTATTCGGAGCCCCTTGACATCAGTCCTCCGGATCCAGCCGCCCTTCATTGCTTTCGCTAGGCGTCTCCTCAGTTCTCAAAAGCCCGAGGAGACATGACTCAGCTTCTTGCCATCTACTGTCCAGTCGTAGCCCAGGGATGTGTTGTTGTTGGTGGCCGAGTTGGTGGTCGATACCGAGCGTTGCAGCTCCCGGGCTGGATAGTAGACCACTGGGCCTGGGCCCGGCGAGGGGGCTCGATTGCGTTGGATCTTGACAATGCCTGGTGAGCCGCCCACCTGAGTCAGTCGCACATTGTTGAGGGAGTTGTTGCCTCCGCCACCGGCCACCAGGTAGGTGGTCGTGGTGCTGCGCTGCGTGCCATGGCGCGAGAAGCGACCGGAAGATCGATGGTTCATGGTGCCATCGCCGTTCGAAATTGAGCTCTCGTAATGTATAAGATCCGGTTGGTCACGACTCAGGCGGCGCTTGAAAAAAATGAGTAAAAAAATGCGCTTGAACTTTTCTCCAAATATAATGTAAATCAAGAAGTTCACACTGCTGTTGATCGTGATGAGCAGATTCGATATTTTCGTGATCTTGTGATCGATAAAACTGTAGAAGTTCTCTGATATATTCAGCACCAAGGGCAGAAAGTTTAGCATAAAGAAGACAATCACAACGCACAGCAACATGGTGGCCAAGCCGATCTCTCGTTTCTCCGATCGCGAAAGACGCTGACGTTCGCGATTGGCTCGCTTCACCTGCCTGTAGATCAGGCAATTCAGTATGGCCAGGGTGAGGAACGGTATGATGTAGTTAAAGATCAGATAGCACCAATGTATATAGATGTTGATGTAGGACTGGTTCACCCGGAGCGAAGAGGGCCTCACGCAGTACAGTATCAAATCACTGTCGGGCTGTGGGGAACTGACCCTCAAGACCTCCCAGAAGCGCGGAAAATTATAGGCAAAGGAGAATCCTATGCACACTATAAAGTAAATCTTGGCTCTTCCATATGTACAAAGGGCTCGAGCTCGCAGCGGATGACAAACGGCCACATAACGTTCCAAAGTAACGGTGAATGTCATATAAATGCTAGCCGTCTGGGCGATCATGCCAATGGGAAACATGGCCGGTGATATAAACGGATACACGTAATTGTAGTAGGTAAATAAGTGCCCCGTGTAGGGATAGATGGACGGTATGCCGAAGAGGAGCATCGAGGTGAGTATGAGTGCTGTGTCACAGCGGGCCAGGCCAATGAGCAGATAATTTATACTGGAACGCATTTGGGGACGGGAGAGTATGATCATGGATATCACATTGCCGAGTATGCCCAGAATGCCGACCAAATTGAGCATTATGCCGCACACCCAGAACTCTATACGATTGTTCTCCAAATCAGGATTGTACTCGTCCTCGCAGGCATTTGACCAATTCGCTCCGAAATGGTCGTGTGGCGGGTAGAGCATATCGGTGAGGGTGTCATTGATGCCACCGTCTGGGGCTCTCTTAAAGGGCACAAAGCTATCATTGCTGAGCTCTGTGGAATCTATTAAGGGCTGCCAGGTGCTGCTCAGTCGTTCGGCCAAGTCGTAGCGCACGGAATTATCGCTAGTTTCACTGGTATCCTGTTCCCTGGCACTTGCCAGAAACTGTTCAATTGTGATGGGGGCTAGGTCGTATTCGCCCGGTGCCGGCTCTGGCACCATGCCTGGTGGTGGCAGCTCCAAGCGTATGGTGGCTGCAGCCGCCACAGCCTTTAATAAAATCTGGGCTGCTTTCATTTTACTGGTGCTGGCGGGTTGGTCTAAATGGAGTCAGTAGTCTCTTCCTGGGACTCTGTTAAATAGTTAGTTGCATAGTTGAGAACCATTTGGTCTGGAGACCAACTACTCTTGGCCGCTTGGCCTGCATTTAAGGACTTCCCAGGTAGTCTCGGTCGTAGCATAAATTTCCTTGGCCGCAGTTGTTATGGTGCAGGTGTTTCCGTTTCCTTTCGGTGTGAGTTCCTCTTTTGGGTTATGCACCTTGTTGTTCTGCTTGTAAACTTTCCTAATCCGCTTCACTTAAATTGCTTGGCTTCGTTTCTGCAAGAAAAAATAGAACGGAAATGAAATGTGTTTAGCTTAACCTCAGCAAGCCGCTTAAATTCTAGAGAACAAAAGAAAGGCACAAAAACTTAAGTTTAGTGAAAGCCATGAAAAAATCTCTTGAATAATCCTTAAGCCATCAATTATTAAAATTGCCCAAAATGGAGAGAGGGTATGGTTTTAGCAGAAGTCATTAATCTTGAAATGTTTGGCACACTTTATTAGATAACACACATGACATAATCCACATGAACTTGGACTTATAGAGCTGAGCATTTGGCTAAAATCTCGCATTGAATGGATTTAACCTTTTATTGATTTTTAGGAGAGGCAATGTCCAAGGAATAGAATATTTCACATGCCTTATACCCTTTTCAAATATTTTAGACATATGTCTGAGAAATTGAAATTTGCATTTTTATCTGAAGAGTTCCACTCAAGTATTTAACTTATTGAATTGGCGGACGATTCCATTGTTATGAGAATGGGTATGGTATTCTCTATTTTGTGACTGCTCTCTTTGGTTCATCTTATTTACTTTATACCTACAATTTGTTAGAAGCAAAAGGACTCAGATTAGTCTATTTTTATTATTGAATTATTCATTTATTATATTATTAGGAAATCGTTTTATTGAAGTCTTCATTAAATCGGAAGTGGAGACTTGATTTTTATCATACATTATTCAAATCGATTATAAGAGGACTTCTAAGAAAGGTTACAACTATATTCTAGGTAAACTCTAATTATCTTTATTATCGGTCTATTATTAGGAAAGCTTTGGTACTTTGGAGACAGTTATTAAGTGTTGAAATAAACTTCAACGCCTTCACATTATTCTTATATTTATATATATGTTTCGGACACATCAATCAGCCTTAAGTGGCTTACTCGGCCCCTTTACACACCCACATCTTAGCCAGACAATCTCCATCCGACCGGCCCAAAAAGTCAGCAAACAAATTGAATCTAACACGCGCGTCGACATACCATTTCATTAAAATTCTATACGCCCATATACGTCAGTTGGAGAAAGAAATAAATAAAATCAATACAATATCTGGGCGGATATGATTTATGACCGCACAAACAGAGCAAAAAATCGAAAACTAAATAAACGCCAGCAAAGCAGGCAAAAGATAAAACACACCAACAGATATCTGTAATTGAAACATATTTTTTATTTTATTTTTTTATAATTTTTTAAATATGTGCAGTTTTGGTTGAATGCTTCGATGCCTTTGGCAACACGTGCCACGTGACGCATTCTAAACGGTCGAACATTCACCGAGGATTACAATTAAATTTGGTATTTGCTTTTACTATGCGCCTCTTAAGTGGTCAGCGATTTGCGGCCATTGCCATTGCCACAGCTACTGCCACTGCCAGTGGAAGCAGGTGCCTGAACTATTAAGCCGCAGTGTAAATTACGAATGGCTGGCTGAGCCCTTCTCTGTCGGCTTTGATGTCTCTGTTTGCCGTTTCGAGCTAATGCGATTATAGTAATTAAAAGAAACTGGCGCTGCCCCTTTGACCAATGAAAGCACCAGGACCAGCACCAGCACCAGCTTTTGATACTTTCAGTCTCAATTTCGTGGGTCGGCACACGCAGCAATTATAATGTCAATGGTTGTTTTGGATATGCGTGTGTGCCAATGGTTTGGCCAAGCGTGTCGGCAAATCTAGATATAGTTGCCAGACAAGCCAAGGAATGGGGCTTTACGGCAATGCGGACATTCCGAAATTTATTTGCCAATTTTTGTAATTTTATTTATTGTCTTGTTTGCATCAAGATAGTTTTAGGCAATCACTCAATCTGTTCAATTGGGCGGCTCATTCATTTTGTTCAAATAAGAATTTTAGATTTTATAATTTTATTTTGCCACTTTAATTGACTTGATTGTGGTCTGAATTATTTCAGGCTTAAACTGATCATTTCAAAGCCCAGATTAATTGTCTTCAAAATTATTTGTTTAATCTGTGAAAAGTTTGTATTCTCTTAGGCTATTTATTCACTTTATTTTCTCATTTAATTTATCTTTTAATAGCCGGATTAATTTGATTTAGATTGGTGTGTTTCTACCTGGGGAAATTTGAATATGTCTAATTTATTTAGACACCTCATTCAGAGTTAATTTATGAAATTTTTAATTGAATCTATTTGCCAATTAAATTAACAATTGGCTAATTGGCAAACAGCAAAAGCCAAACCACTTTAAGCCATAATTTAGTTTGCGACCACGGAAATTGCATTAACACGGTATACATAAAATCAATGACCATACGCTCCATTGCACCATTAAGAGCAGCAAGCCAAAGTACAAATGCAATAATCCAAAGTAGATGAAACTCAAAGGGTGGCAAACAAAAAAAAAGGAAAAATATAAAAAGCACAACATTTACAGTGCGAATAGTTTCAATTAATGTTTCATTTTGTAAATGACATTGAACTTAATTATTTAGAAAGCAATTTGCATGTGACATTTTGTGTTTGTTGTTTACTTGTTTGCTGGTTTGTTGGTTTGCTGGTTTTCTAGTTACTGGCGGGGCGGGTTGACTGGCTGAATTGCACAAGAGGATATAGCGTATACGCCACCGGCGACAATGGCAATGGCGCTGGCGACTGTCTGTCTGCAAGAAATTGCTAAAATGACTTTTGCTGTATGCTTACCGGATTCTGTGTACTTGGCAGACTGAAATCAACAACGATTTGTTGTTTTTTAAACTTGTACGAAAATGGTCGACAATTAATTTCTCTGGAAATAAACCAGTATCTCCATATGTAGACTAAGTCTCATCATTTATTTAACATTCTGATTTGATTAATTTTCGTTTTATCTTTTATTGTTTATTTGATTGAAGAAATGAGCCTAAGTTATTTGATAGACTTTGAAATACCTAATAATATATCAATTTGGGGAATTTACTTATTTATTTCCATAGACACACAAGTTTTAATTTTCCAACCTTTTGAGCAGATTATTCAGTTGGCATTCTCCCCAACCCAACGCACATTTCAGGCAACAAAAATTTATTTAATTAAAAGCTTAAACATATTAATTTATGTGGCTTGCTGCGTGCTTCGCTGGCTGTAAATGCCCCGTGCGCGCATTTATTTATTTGCCTTTTGCCTTTGCTCGAGTCTTTTGTGTGTGCGACACATGCGGAATGGGGCTTATTTATTATTCGTAGGCAATTTTGTTGCTTTAGCTGTTGTTGAGATCAGTAGAATATAAAATGAAAATAAAACATAGAAAAGAAATGTATACATATGTGAATGCCGGTCAGAAAAAAATAAAAATAAAATAAAAAAAGATTTTTTCTTTTTTTTTTTTTGTAATTATTAAGGAAAGCCTTAGGGAAATTTTTAATTCCTTTTGTGAATTGTCTGAATCTTAAAGGCTTTTCAAATATCATTACATTTTAGCTGTATTATCTGCTTATACTTTCTTCTCAGAAATTTCACCTCCACGGAGTCTGTTGAACTTTTTATGTTTCCATAATTTCTTTCTTCTAAGAAGCCCCAAATTCATAGGGTTTTATAGCCGCCTGAGAAGTTAAAAAATATCTTATAATTATTATTTTATGACTTACAAGAAATTCTTTGGATAAAATTTAATACTTTTTCGAAAATCTTCCTCAAATTTTGAGTGGTTTTTCATTCACAGTCAAGTCAAATTTATGCCGAGTTGATATGCTCTTTTCGATAAAGAAAAAAATAAATAAAGTGTATCTAAATAGGCAGCATACCGATTTGATCATAGAATGATGGCTGAGCCAAAACACCACCAACAATAATAATAACAACAACAACAACAATAAAAGAAAATCTTGCTATTTATTTTTAGTTGACAGTTTCAAGGTCTTCATTGGTGGATTCTCAGTGAGCTGAGAAGCAAAGCAAACATAGAAACAAATTCGAAGAAGAATAAGCAAACAAAAAGAAAGAAGACAAGAAGAAAAAAAAGAGCGCTTTCGTCGTGGCCAAATTGTTTGCCTTAGGCCCATTTCAGGATAACCAAGCTGCCGCACTCTCACCTCCCTCCCCTCTGGCTCCCTAACATTTTATGTGTGGCGGCACAAATTTTAAATTATCTTACAATTTACATATTTTCTTAGCAATTTTTAATATACAAACGCCTGGCGTCTTGCAGCTTCGAAAAATTCAACGCATTTGTCTGTTCGTCTGCTGCAAATGACGTCAGCTTGAGTAACTCTTACGAGACTGTGGCAACCACAACAACAATAAGAATACAAAACAAAATGACAATGACAATTTTTATGTTTAATTGTATGAATTTGAGCAATTTGATTGCTCAATGAGCAGGTGACTATATTTTTCCTTTTTCCGAGCTTATAGAAAATTGCTGGTTTATGCCTGGGCATGCATCCATTATCCTTTAATGTATTTGGTCTGTGACAGACTGTATGGGGAGTCTCATTGGTATTTTAAAATGTATTTCATGGTAACCAAAGCAGTTATTTTATAAAACAATGATGATGATGTGGATGATGTGGATGATGATGGGGCTGTCTTTTATGTAAATAATTTTGCTGCATTTTGTATATACAAGTTCTCATAGAACCGAGTCGACTACTTAATCATTCAGACTTGAAGGAGCCATGAGGGAAATGCATTACTTGGCGGGCAAGACAGAAATCAAGGCTTGCCAATAGCCACTATGTTTTCTTTTTTTTTTATCTTACATTAGTTTGGTATTCATGGAAAGTAATATCATGTGTTTCCTAAAATAGAATATCTTAGGTCTTTGAAATTTTATATATATCAAACCAATAAATATTCCAGGAAATTCAAGAGATTTTTTTTTTGGGACAGTTTTTCCAGATTGAGTTTCATTTTTATTCTTGTGCAAATTTAATAAATTTTCACACAATTCCTATGATTTGCATAAAGCTTGAAAAATACTTTTACATAGAAATCAAAACTCTTTAATTCCCCTGTTAAGCACACACAATTGATATATTGTTTGTTTTAGATAAATTCTGGAGATTGTTCAAATAATTTACCACTCTCCCCATTTTATTATTATCTGATATTTTGCCTATGAATAGAGTTTTGTTTGTCAGACGATAAAAATGCTTAGATAAAATAGTTCATGACCTCAAATTGTGATAAAACAAAATTAACATTACCTTTTTCTATATATTTTTGTAGGTATAAAAAATGACAAGATATTAAAGCAGAGAAATTTAAGGCCAAGCTGAATGGGTGAGTACAAAATAATATAATAAAATATAACTCAAAATTGCTTGATTATCTGAAAAATAAGATTAATATTTCCCATTTGTATTATTTGGGATCTGAAATTATAGTTTAATATAGTTTTGGGTCCTGTACTATATCGATGGCTTCATTAAAGATTACTTTGAAATAATTATATAGTTCTAGGTCCTGTACTATAATGTAGCAACCGATATAGTACAGGACCTAGAACTATATTGTTTTGAAAAATCTATGTAAACCTCTTTGAGTGATTTCGAAAGAGAGTATGGAGTATTCGAAATATAAAAAAATATATCCATGTTTCTCTCTAGCTACCGTCTCTATTATACTTTGGAGACTCTATGAAACACTTTGTCTCCATTTCTCCCAAAGAACTTTGAGTAGCTCCTATGAAGAATTCGAGTTCGGAGTGTTCAGTATTACAATCTTCTATCCTTTTATAGATCAGTTAATTTCAAATTAATTTTGATGAAAATATTATCAAAAAAAAGTATGCCAAAAATCGGGAACTCTTAGTTGGTGCTGCTCCTCTGTTTTGCCTGGTTCTGACTTTAATGTAGACAATTTAAAACGATATTTTTATGAGGCAATGTGAAATGAAACGCGTATGTGCGTTTAATGGGCTTGTTACAATTAATTTGTTTACCTTGGGGTTTAATTTACAGTCCTCTGGTAGATGTGAGGAATACGGGCGACAGCAAGGGCTGAGGAGACTCTTCGTGGGGCACAGTCAAATGTGGTTCTCCTTTCCAAGAGTGTCTGCCACTGTCGGCATCGTTATTGTCTCATTTGCATATATCATAAAAGTGTCAACAATCAATGCCGCCGGCAGCTGGTGCCAAGGGATTTTGATGTCGATGTGATTACAAAAATGTCCTCGCCCTCGGACCCGTCGTTGTCGTCGTTGTAGTCGTAGTCGATGTCGCTTACAAGTAATTAAAATGCATAAATATGCAATGATACGTTTTGATGGAGTACATCTCGATTCACTCGAAGAGGGTCTCCGATTGTAAACAAAATTTTCTTATTCGTTTTATTTTTATTTTTTTTCACACCAGCAATTTTCGATATAATTTGGGTGTATTTTTATTTTTTTTTTTTGTGTGGTTTGTTCACTCGTTTGACATGGCTAATTTGTTGTTTTGTTTTGTGTATTTATTTATTTTCTTTTTCAATTTTATTTTACACATTTAAAAATACAAAATGCCGAGTGTCTGTGTGTGGCTCAGTTGGTTTGTCTCTTTCTCAGCGCTTTCTTTCTTTATTAATTTTTATTAAGCAAAAATATTGCGGCACACGAGCAATCACACTCACTTCTACACAATTCACATATATCTATATGTGTATATATATATACATATATATAAATATATATATATATTAATATATTTATTTATACATAAAACAGAGCTGTCTATGTATTTGTATATGTAGTGCTTTGGCCACACTAAATATTTATTAAATTTATTTTTAAATTTATGCCCCGTTGGCTGGCTCACTCTGGTTCGCACTGAACTTTTTCTTGAAATCTTCAATTTTTTTATTTTTAAATTTTTTTTCTTTCAATTTCCTATTTTGTAGATTTTGAAAAGCAATTAAATGGTTCACTTTAAATGCCGCGCAAAGTAAATTAAACAATTTTATGTCGAGAGAGATAGAGCACATTGGGTAAAAGGGCAGATAAACAAATAAAAAATTTCTAAACGCACATGGGAAAATCACTTATTTCTTTTTGAATTTTATCTCTCGCTTTTCTCGATTTATTTATAAATTTTCAGACGCACGACTTTTTTTTTTTTAATTTTAATGCATTTTCATTTTCCTCTTCTTCTATTTGTTAATTTATATATTTTTTTTGTGCTGGCTCTGGCCACGGCGCGAGCACGTTGAATGTTGACAGCCAACTGTGCCGTCCGCAGAATTCCGTTAGTTTTTCCGGCCGTCAGTGGTGGTGCTGGTTTTGCTACGGCTACAATGTTGCTTCCTTGCCGTATGTTGGCAACATTCTCGGGCTGGGCATGCGTTGTTCTCATTTGTCGAATTCATTCATAAAATCCTAAAGAAGCGCCAAAAAATTACTACGCTGGCAACATTTGCCCCTCAACTTTTGTTGCCGAACAATGAGTGAAAGTCTTTCGTTTTGTCTTTTCTCTATAAACACGGTTAATAAATTTTTATGCTTTCAAAAAATGAGTACAACATTGTGGGCAATTGAAGACGCCCCAAATAGACTCATACGAATTTAATGCCATTGCCAGCGGAAATGCACCAAAAAAAACAAAATTCTTTTGGTTAAATTTTTTTTTTATTTTTCTTGGTGATTTTAAAAAGTGCGGGCAATTTATTTTGACTGTGCGTGTCTGTGGAATGTAGTAGAAAATTAATTTAATTTTCTTTTGCTTATTGAATTAAGTGCTCTTTGGTCTGTCTGAAGGCATCAAAGTTATCACTTTTACATTGTCTGCTAAAAAGAAAACAAAAAGCAAAAGTTCTGTTTTTTTTCTTTTTTTTCGGGGTGTCTGAAAAGGAAATGTGAGATTTTCTCACTTTCTTTTATAACAATAAACAATGATCAGGACCAGACAAAGACTGAGCAACGGGAATCAAGACTTAAAGTTTCCACTTACACCAGTCTTGAGATTCAATAATAAAATCAAAAACTAAATTGAAAGTCAGTTGAATCCCTTCAGGTGTCCACTGGTTTCTCAGAATACGCTTGGCCAATTTGGTTTCTCTCTTTCTTTTTTGATTTTCTTGCTTTTGTCAACTTCTTTCAAATGGTAATTCAATTGAAGAAGCTTTTGTATGGCATTTTTCTTCCTTTATTAATTTTATTGAATTTTTCAATAAATTTTTGTTTGATTCCTTTTTTGCTTCGGACAAAAAAAAAAAAGAATAATTCAAATATTAAAAGTGTGGCAAATCCAAAGCAGTTTGTTGAGACAGCTTGTGGCAAGTTTTTTAAGATATTTTTTTTGTCACTCTGTGGGTTCTTTTGGATCTCAGAGAAATGCTGCTCATTCTTAAGTATTTTTTTTTCAATCAGAACGGTCCAAGGGGCCTGACTGACAGCTGTGAGTTCTTTTCTTGGGCTTTTCGCATTAGCCTGCTGGTTTGTTATGACAAAAAAACAAGAAACAACATCTTGACAAACTGGAAGTGTTTTATATTTTGAGTTGTGTCAATCAACTGCATGATATGTTAAAAATGTTGTTTATTTTTTATATATATTTTTTTCGGTTGGCCATCATTGTCAGCTGCTTTCGAAAGTTCTTTGATGAATTTCATTAAAGATTTAAGTTTTTAATTTGTTGATTCCGCCCACACCCAAGAATCGGTCCAGTCAATTTTCTGGAAAATGTTTACAAATAAAAAGCACAGTCTCATCTCATCTCATTCTTGGTCCAGGTGCGGTAATCCTTAGGTAAGCACCTTGACATTTTCAATTGATTTAACGTTTTGTGGTGAGTTAAAGAAGACAGGCATACACCCCTCTACCCACACCCACCCACACACACACTCTCACTTATAGAGGGGGAGGGGAGCTTCCTCACGCATAGTGTCAATTTCCAATACGGCCCCAACCAGCAGCTGGATCGAATTTATTGCCAAATGACCGCAAACCAAAAAAACTTAATACAGATTCAGTGGCTTTTGTAGCCGAGGACGAGATTTACGGTTGATGGTCAACTGGCTTGAGTCGGGTCCTTCGTGTACCCAGGCGGAACATGAGCATGTCTGCGCGTGATAAAGTAAAATATTTGTCCCCTGGCACGCGGCAAAATACTCAGCATCAGCTCCTACAATACCTCCTCCACCTCCTCCTCGCCCCGCCCCCAACAGACCTGAAAGAAATTGACTTAAACGCAAATGTGAGCAACTTTTGCAATAAGAAAAGCAAACCCTTGGCCCAGCTGGTTTGGCAGTTGTGGCCACAGGCAAAAGGGTGGGCAGTGAGAAGTTGATGCTCTTTTATTTTTTAAATTTAATATCCTCCTTGTCGTGGAAATGCTAAGAAGAACAGAAAGAACCCAGAGCACGCCCCAAGCGTCTACACAAACCAAAATAGAATATAGATAATCAGAACCGTCTGTAGGACTGAAGACAGTTGCCCTGTCGGAATAAAATTGGCTTGGCCCACACAAACGAAACAAAAATATACATATTTTTTTTTTCATCTAAGAAAAATGTAAAAGTGCAAATTGTGCAATGCCAAGAGAAACTGAAAAATCGTTGAGCAAAATGCCGTAACAATATTTATGCTTGTATGTTTGGGTGGCAAAAGAAAACCAAAGAAAACAACAACAAATTTCTTAGATAACCTTTGAGATTACAGGTTAGAGAGACTGTTGGATAACCTTGAGGCATTCGCCACAATCGATTGAGCAATAGATATGTAAATTGCCTAAAACGTATTTTACAATGAAACTTTAAGCCAGCTCTTTGGCATTTTGAAATTTGAAAAACCTATTCAAATGGGTGGGTGAATCTATCAGGGGATTTACTGATTAATTTTTTAGTTTGGGGGGTAAAAAAAACTGGCTTATTGAGGAGTTAAATTCTTAAAGGACTCAATTTTTGTAGAGTTTTTAAAACTGATAAAAATATTGTCCCACAAAAAAATTGCTGTTCTAAATTAGTTTAGATTGATAATTTTGAAGTCTTTGAACTTTTCTGTTTTGGCTGACCAATAATTTTGAGAGTGACTAAACTCAAAACCAGACAGCTTGAACAATAGAAAAAAAATTGAAGAAATAAATAAGAAGACCAAAAAAAAAAAAAAAATTTGGAAAATAGAATAAATTGCCAACACAATTGATATTGATATGTTTTGTGAAAAGTGCTTCTCTTTTAAAATCATAAACAATAATGCTTGCCATATAAATAACATATTTGTGGCGATAAATCGAGCAACTGTTATTTTTATTTGCCTGCAAATGGTGTCAATTTGCATAACTTAAATGGCAGCCAAACCGATAGAAGCTCAACTCAGTTCAGCTCAGCTCAGCTCGGCTCAGCCCAGTCAACATTGCCAATCTTAGTCACTGTCAGCGCCATCAAGTATTGTCCTATACTGTCATTGTCTGAAAAGTTTTTTCTTTTGGCCAGAAAGAAACCAAAAAAGAGAGAGTGAGAGAGAGATAGATTATCGAGGCTTTTATCAGCTTCATGTACAATTCGGTTGCAGTGTGTAACATTTCCAGCCATTAGCGCTAATATGCATAAATATAATTTTCTTGTTTATCACTTTTCTGTGCAAATGGCGAAGAGAATAATGGGAAACAGGCGTATGAAGCTAACCCAGGCCAAATATTTTTTAAAGTTCGCTTGACCCAAAACCGAAACAAAGCCAACTCCGCCCCAAAAACCACACAATACCGAATCAAAAGGCCAAAAAGGAGCTGGGTCAAAAATAAGTGGTGAACATGGCATACTCTTTAGTTGGGGTGGAATATAGTATTCTGATCCGGAGCAGACTTGACAAGCTATTCATATTTATATTTATTCATATTTATAATTATATATATATATTCTTTAAGTGGGTAGGCTAGGTGATCCGGAGCTTGATGAAGTCATTTTTGATACTCGAATTATATATATATTGATTCGATCTGATTTGATTCGACAGATTCATATGAGACAATCAGATAAATAGTTTTATGAACTTGACTATATTGTCTCTTTTATATATATACTCTTTAGGTGGATAATATATAGTATACTGATCCGGAGCTTCATTTTTGATACTCAAATTATATATATTGATTCAATCTGATTTAATTCGACAGATTCATTTGAGACAAACAGATAAATAGTTTTTTGAACTTGACTATATTGCCTCTTCTAGACTGCCTTGATTTCTTCAAAATAGTACCAACTGAACCACAAAATGAGTATACTCTTTCTTTTGCTCGAAGAGTGTGTAAGGACGGGCGCGTGTGAACAATCAGCTACTCCGGCGGCAACAGCGGCAGCGGCGTCAGCCGATTGGACCAACAAACAATTTCTGGCTTATTGTTTGGCCACATTCGAGCGGCTGTGTTTTATCAACTGTTAAACGACAGTTTTATGATTTCACTTGCTTATCAAGAATGCCAGTTTAGGACTAGCAGCCTTTTGTCTTCTGTCGATGATGTGGCCCTTGGGTTACGACCTTTGCTGCCTAATCAAAAAAAAAAAAGAAACCCCAACACCTTTTCAAAAAAAAAAAGCCAGCAAAATTCCTGTTTTCTTGGTTGGCCTCAACACGGATGCTTTTGAAAAACTGTGGGTGGTTCAGCTTACGCTATAAATCAGTGACTCCATTTGAAGGAAATTCAAAACATTTCGCAGCCCCCACAAAGCCCCCACCGAGCTCATGTGTTGCATGTTGCAAACGACGAGTACAAAGTACACTAACAATTTAATAATTTACAAGCTTGTCAGTGTGTGTGTGTGTGTGTGTGTGTGTGGCAAAGGGTGGAATGAAATTATGCGCATAAATAAATAAATTCGATACGAAATTTCCACCAATTGTAAGTCAACAAGGTCAAAGAGCCCTGGGGTAATGCCACTTTCAGTCTTTGGCTTTGTTTACCTTTTGTATGGATAGCTGTGATTTGGTCTATAGTTTTCTTTTGGGGAATCCCTTTCTTTAGCAAAACCTAAACCACTTTCGGTTAGGGCAATCAGTGTCTTTACTCCTTTTGTGGGCTAAAGCAGAACTTGGTGAATAAACTGAAAATCAATTTATCCTGAAACAGGCTTCTCTTTTGAGAGTTCGGAAATTGGGTTGCTTCTGAAACCACCCTCGTCTAGTTGGTGTGGCATTCTGATATGCCTGGTTTCGTTTCGACTCCTTCCGCCCATGGCTTGACAGCGCATAAAGTCAAACGGAAGTTGTGCGCAACGAGTCGTGTCATGCAATTTGCATAAATATATATATTTTTTTTTAGCTTTTTTCGATTCCCGAAAATTTCCATTCGAAAAACGGAAACATGTTTATTTGAAAGGTGGCTTCTTCGATATAATTATGTGCCAACATCGAGCAGGCCATAAAAAATCATGTCGAACTTTAAAACTGAACACATTCAAATCTATGCAAAATTGAACGTTGATTGTCTGTTTTTACGGCTCTGCTAAAAAAAAAAAAAAAATTACTGAAATTTTAAAGAATAACCATTATTTGCACATGTCAGACATACCAGGTTACGCCGCCATTTTATTAGACATTTTTGGTAGGGAATCTAGGTAAATAGAATTGTGAAAATAATGAAATTATTTTCTGTTCCAAAGAACTTTTAAAATTCCATAATTCGCAGGTGTTCTATATTTAGAGAATAAAGGCAATTTACATGGCATTCAAGATATTCTTAAACGTATTAGAAAACCTCTTTGTACCTTAAAGAAATTCCATAATTTCCTACTCTCGAGAATCTCGAGAGCTTATATAGAAAAGGCGGAAGCAGTCAGCCTGACACGCAACTCAGCTCAGAATCAGCCACTCAGTTGCAAATCAAATCAGTCAGCACATTAGCCACACACTCAGACAGATTCATAGTCATTCAGGCCTATTGATTTTTGTTTTCATACATACACAATCTAACAAAAGGAATAATATCACAAAGGACCCTCAAGTGTGAGAAATCTGCCACCCTGCCATGTGCCATTTCTTCAGAGACTCAACGGCTCTTTGTAAATGAATTTGCTGTTGGTAGCGAAGAGGAGCGGAGCCCGAAATACATTTCGAGTATCTCTGACAATTTGTCTAGCACAGGTGCTAGTGTCAGTGCCTTTGCTCTCTTTTTGCCTGGCAATATAGCCAGCTTCTTCGGCAACATAAGCGGCTTTTGTGTTCTTTGGCATATGGCGCAAACATCTTGAGTTTATACGAGGAGACAAGTCTGGGTCGAGTGGCAAGGACAGAGGGATCCAGAGACAGACTGGGCGTGTGAGTCTTTTTTTTTTATTAGTGAGTGCAGTTTGAGTGTACTTGGAGCAATATTGAAAAGCTGCTCTGGAGTCATGAATGGAAACGGAATATATTTGATTTATTTTAGAGCTCAGGCAACCCACGAGTATTTGGTTAACCAGACCATTGTCTGGTTTTGGGTGTAGAATTCTAATTCAATTAAATTATAAACCATAAATGAACAAGTTATTTAATGAAGTGCGATCTAGCTAGAACTTTCCATCAAATAGATGCTCGAAGCCCTCAGGCTTGCCCAGATCCAAGTTTCGCAGAGCATCCATTTCGGCGAAAATTTTCGTACGTATTTCAGGTAGAGGGGAAGCCAAACTAATAGGCTCTGCAGCATTTTCTTCCGGAAACAAGGTTTGACCCTCAAAAGAAAGATAATTTTCGTTGCGAGCCCGCAGCAAAATGTCCAACAGTGAATCTGCCATATAATCTTCATAAGCCTAAAGAAGATAATTCCAAAGTGACTAATGCCAAACGGATGCAAAAGTTTTCACTTACCTCGCAGAGCTCACCAAATTCCAGTCTAGGTAGAAGGGTAGGGTGTAAACAGCCTTTGGCCCTGCACTTGCAGTTGATCATCTCGCAGACTTGTAGAATCTCCTGCAACGAATGCACCTTGGCCTGCAGAGCTCTATGATGCGAACGACTACCGGCCGGGGGGCTGCCAAATTCCCACTTGTGTTTGGAATACTTTGGCTTGTCTCGTATAGCCGACGGAGCAAACGGATTCGGGGTTTGCCAGTCACTTTGCTCTAAACGCTCACTGCAAGTTGTATTTGTTGGTGGCGCTGGTGGATTCTATTTTTGGAAATTTATTGTGAGTGGATTTCCTTATTTAGATATTTGAACCTTTTTTGTTACCTCTTCAATACCGTTGGCTGCCATGTTGCTCGAAAGTAAGCCAACGAATTTTCTAAAGTTTTCAGGTCGAATAAAAGTTTCTGCTTGATTATTAAATTTTTGTCACTCATTCGGAGTGTTTTGTTTGATTGACAGACTCTGCCCTGAATACTAATAGCTAAAATTGACAGACCCTGCCTGTCAGTCCAAACTCAAACAAAACATTATCGAACCAGAGCACACCTTTTCAATTTACTCGATAATCCCTCACACACGACTAGTGCACGTTGCCATTTTTAGTGGCAAAAGGTGTCATTAATTTTGGCATCGGGCACAATTGAAAGGTCAACAGTTCTACAAATCCTCGGATAATTAATCAGTGCGGCCCCAGCAGCTGGAGGTGGTTTTTTGATCTGCTAAACTTGAAGACCGACAACCCAAAAATGTTTGGCCAAATGTGGCGGAAACAGCTAAACAAACTAGTCCCATAAATTTTATCCCGCAACTTGGCGGAAGCATTTGAGCTTGCCATGCCAGGAAGTACACAACAAATTTCGGGCCAAGAAGACTGGAAAAAAAAAATGAAAATAACAAGGAAAAATTCAAGCCAAGCGAGTGGCAAAAGAATTAATGAAAGCCCTAAAAATAAACAACAGCCCCAAGCTCATTCTCACACCAAGCCGCAGACAATTGTTTGCCAGTTGCTTGGGGTGTTGAGTAAGGGGAACGGCGCCATTTCCACATCCGTGGATTCGGGGAAGGCGGCTAAAAGCGCAAAAATCATACAATATCAACATTAATGTGCAATTAATGTTTACTGTCTCTATTTATTTACTACATGCCCGGCATATTTGTTGTTAGCTGGGTTGCTATGACTTTTGGATCCTTTAGACTTGGAGCGATTACCCATTATCGGGAATTATACAAACATGGATAAACTAGAGGGTTGTGTTTTGCAAAAGCCAAATGAAATTGCTATATCAATTCTAGATTTGGGTCATGACCTAAATAAGCTTAAAAGCTGCGTAGGAAAAGGAAAATCTTAAAGTGTTTTGGGATCCCTGAAGTTCTGTATATATTTTAAAGAGGTTCTATCAATTTTGAACTCCCAGGGATACCTTAAAATTGGAAGTTTTACTTTTAGAACTTTTTGTACAGAATATTTAAATTGCTTCGATAAGTAGTTCATATCAGAAGCTAAGTATTTTGGGATCCCTGAAGTTCTATATATATTTGAAGGGGACTCTATCAATTTTGAACCCCCAGGGATACCTTAAAATTGGAAACTTCATTTGTAAAACTTTTGGTACAAAATATTTAAATTGCTTCTTTAAATAGAAGTTAAAAATATTATATTATTTAATCATCTTAATGTTTTTTTTCAATTAACAAAATTTGAAATGTAAAAATAAAATGCAAAATTTAATTCCCTTAAATGCTTTAACTTTGTTTTTGTTCTATTTCCTCTGAAATATTCAAATTGTAATGACGAATGTTTGTGTTTGTGTGGCGTCCCAAGAAAGTCAGTCCAGAAGTTGGGGCCTTTGTGTTTTCCGTGTTGATTTTTTTTTTTTATTTCTTCTCCTGATACTTGTTAATCTGTCAAACTTTGATGTTTTTCCTGGGAAATACAATAAATAACAAGTCCATGTGTGCATGTGGGTTGCCTTTATTTTGGTTAATGGCGCGTGTGCGGCTTACATTAAGTTAACCACGTTGCCAAGACGCCTGCTGTCCATTTCCGTCCAACATCAAAGTCAGACAACCCACATGGTCGGCCTTCTATTTTACATTATTTTTGTATGTGTGTGCAACTGACCCAACTGGCAGAATTCCGAGTCTGCACATGTGTCGCATTTCCATGGGCTATGCAAATAGGGCCTTGGGCAGATGGTTTCGAAAGCAAATTCTGAATCATTTTACAGACACTTGAATTATGCAATGCCAACAAATAATTCAAGACTGTTTACACACTGCTTTCGAGACGTTTAACAGACTGGTTTTGCATTTCCAGTCAAGACAATTTGAGGCCTTGCCGTTAAGTTAGTATTCAAATTGATAACAGAGGAGAAATAATCTCCGCCCACTTGAATAATTCAATTGGAGACTTGGTTAAGTTCTTGGGTCTGGCCTTTCCTTATATACATATATATACATAGTATGTTAGACAAACAATTTTGGGTGTCTCCTGTAATGCATTAGGAGGAGTGATTTTGGTATACTCTTGGCAAGCGAGGCACGTTTCCCAATAAATTTTCCTACGAAAGCGCTTGATATTGGATTTACAAATTGATGGTTAATCCGATTTGAACTTCAGGCAATCGGCAATCGAATCGAGTGCCAAACGGAAACTTCAATATACTGAAATGACAACCACACCGTTTCAACTCAGTGGAGACAAATTTGTATGGCATGTTAAGCATTTCATGTGGTTAACACCTGGAAGCATTCACCACAAAAACCTTAATCTTGGCTAGGCTTTTGTCTTCGATAGGCTAAAGTCAACAAAGTCAAAGAAATAAACCAAAAGGCCGGAGTTTATTGCTTTAAAAATGTCATTTATAACCCAGCCAACGATTTATTTTGCCTGTCTGGCAGCTAAACTTTGATAAATTATATCGTTTTGCTTAGCATGCAAACAGTCAAACGAGCATTTCATATGTAAACTCCAAGAAAACAGCTGCCGTCAGTTACATTTTTTAGGGATACATTTTCCTTTTCTTTTTCTTTATTCGAAATTTTTTCCATTCAGGTTTTTTTTTTTTTTTTTTTTGCGAAAATAACCGCAGACCGGAGTCTGCTTTATGGCGTTTTCCTAGTGGTTTTACTTGGCATAAAAATCAAATCAACAAACGGCAATGCCCTCACTACCAATGACATTTTGACCAACACAGAAAAAAATTAACAAGATTTACTAATAGAAAAGAGTCTGCTTATCACTGACATTACGAAGAGTTAATACTTTTTAGTTCAAGTCACTTTTAACTGTTGATTAATTTGAATATTTTTCAGGGGGGGAGATCCATCATAAAAAAATATATATAAAAGCTTTAGTAAATGTCAATCACACGATGCCAGTGAACGGAGTAATTCTATTTTTTTTTTTTTTGGTTCCTTTTTTGTTAGTTGCAGTGAACCCGAAATCGCACATGGCCACTCATAAAAGTATGCAACAACATGTGCATAGATGAAATATGGCTCTCATGTCTCACTCTTCGGCTGTCCTGGTACGCCGTTCATTGTTTCGTTCCATTGATTTCGTTGACAGTTTTATTGACACTTTGTTTTTTTTTTGTGAGTATTTTGATGTCATCCATAAACAAGGGTAAAACTACGGAGGCAATGTTTTGATGGTGCCAATGAATGACCGATTCCAAGTGATAAGGCTTAAATGAAATTTATATAGCAAGTGAAAGGGAGAGAGGAGGAGAGAGAAAAAAAGAAAATATATATATATTTTCACTATCTGTTGCGAATGTTATGATGGTCATTGAATGTTTTTATAGTTTGCAGGCAAGTGCACTCAAATAGTTTCTGGTGATTTATGAGCACACTTTCAATTATAAAACTTTCGGTTTGGGTAAAAACTTTATTAGACGACAATGAACGCTGAAATTCACTTGGACCAAGATATTCAATTTGTTGCCGGCGCCTCAAACTTTACCTAATTGCCGCCCAGACAAAAGAACCAAAAAAATAGAAAAAGGCAAAAAAAGAAAAAGAAGAAGAATAGAACTTTATCACTTATTCACTGTGTAATTAAGTTTTTGTGGTCAAAGTGGTTACAATTAAATTTCATGGCAGGCCACGTACTTACATTTGGTTACTCTCATTACACATACGCCACGTTGCCCCTAATGGCTGCGTTTTATGCGTGACCATAACAATAACAGTAAAATATGACAACTCTATGTCCGGATAAGACTATTGTCGAATGCCCACTAAATCCGGCATTAAATATGATTTTGCGGTACTTTAATACGGCCATCAGACAATCCAAGCCTTGGGCCATTTGACCTTCCGCCCAACGGATAATTAATCAGGCTTCATTGTATAATTGTGATTTACACACCATTCGTGCAATTGTTTTCTTCTTCTTAATTCTTTGCTTTTTCTCTTACATTTTGTTATTTTTATTAAAAATATAACTTGTTGGCTTCCCAGCAAGCCCCGGGACAATTCCAGGCTCTTTCATAAAATTCATATTTTGAATATGCCCAACTTGACGACCAACATCTGACCTTGGCATTATTGCCGTCTTTGGTGTGGTGGTGGTTTTTTTTTTTTTGGCCTACCACTTAATTATATATTTGAATTCCAACAGCGTTGTCTCAATAAAACCGCAACTTATTGCGGTTGCCAGGCTCCGCTGTCTAAGACGTCCAGTTGTGCTATATTAAAATTCATAAACAAAATGACAAAACAGATAAAAAGAAATAAAAAAAAAAAAACAAAAAGTGTTACCAGCGCAACGCAATTGTGGAAATTCCATTTTGGGCGTCTTTCATGCTTGGCTAATTAAAGAATAAAAATAACAAAAAATTTGTGGGCGGCTGTTAAATTTGAAAGTTCATAATGTCCTCCGAATTCATAGGCCATCTGATTGTTAATTTTGCACAATTTCTTATTTAACACGTTTCGGCTTTAAAAAATTTCCATATTTTTTCCTGCTCTGGTGGAATAATTTTTTTTTTTTTGCCCAACAAATTGAATTGAATATTTTGTAAGTAACTCGACAGAAATCATTCAAAGCTCCAGAGGAATCGAATGGAACTTCCTGTATCCGTTTGAACAAAATAACGAAAAAGTAAATCCGATTTCCTCTTGTTTTTTTCACATTTGCTTAAAAAATTTGTAGTTCTTCTTTTTTGGCACGAACGAGTAGAACATGGCAACCTTTTAGGCACCAGGCCGACTGGGGTTAATTTTTGCCGCTCTACTTGTTCTCTCTATTGATTTATGAAAGCGTTGGGCCATGCCCCCGCCCCCCCACTCCCCTATCAGACCATGCCCTAAACGCCAACCACAAAGCCCACAGAACGCGTCATAACTCGGCGTGTGCGTGAGAGTGTGTGGCTTACGCATACGGGAAAGGGGCGCCCATTTTTATGGCTGCCCTAAAGCCTCTCCAGCCCAGCCCCGTTAGCTAGCAATTTTAGCCTGACTTTTGCTCTCTCTGTCTCTCTGTGTGTTTGCACAGACTGCACTGTGCACATTGATTCATTGAAAATTTATGCAAATTGTGACCTATTTGGCTTGCTCGTTGGCTTCACTTGTATACGCATTTAACCATTACCTCCAGTCGGCGAACATTTCAAGCATCAGGCATGAGGTAAAAGGCATCAAGCTGAATTGAGGCCTTCTTCCTGGTAGGCCTAGGCGCCGGAAATGCTAAAAATAGCCAGGGTGACACTGGTGGGGGCATGTTGATTAGCTTGACGAACCATTGACTCTGTATCTGTGGCTGTGGGATATAATAATGTGGGCGTGGAATATTTGTTCAGGAAATTTCGGATCGCTTGTGAATTGTCTATTTAATTCCAGTAAATCAATTAGTCAAAGACTCTAAAGTAAAAGTCTAATTAACTCGCCGCCGTAAGCCAAAGAAGAACTTTTCAAAGAGGCTTCTCGAAATTGACTTTGCGTTCAATTCATTTTAAATTAAATGCCAAAGAGTTTATAACACCTTCATTCTTTCATTTTGTTATGGGGTAGATTGTTATAGTCATTTTGTAAAATGCACACATGGCGTATACGTAATATTCGCTAGTGTGAAAAGTATTCAAGCGGCAAGGAAGCGAAACTTTTGATTGGTATCGCAACTTAAATGGGGCCAGCACTTGTTAGTGTTAGGTGTTACTTATTTTTTGTTGTTCTTTTTTTTATATAGTCAACACCCACACGACCTCCCACAGATGTGTATATGAAGTTATGTGAAGCCAGCATGTGTGGCTGTTAAGAATCCAAATGGCAAAGTCCTTAGAAAATATGTTACACTTTTTTTGTTGTTAAAATTGCCTTAAACAGAACAACAGGATGACGTGGTCATTGTCCCCACATGCTGACTTTAGACTGAAGTCCTTCACAATATATATTCACACCCAGAAAAAGCCACATTTGAGAGTGTGTTAAGTTCTGTAATTGAAAATTGTTGGCAAAATCACACCCGTGAGCCTAGTTTTAAAGAAATTACTCAGTTTAAGGAATTTTAAAAGACTTTTACAATTTAACTCTGGGTTCAAGCAAACTTCGCCAGGGTCGCACCAAGGCAATAGCAATTTGTGTATGCGTCATTACTTTTATCTCGGTGTGAGGATTTTGTGGCCAACAGCTGAGCTTGCGAAATTTTGTATCTTTATCCATTGGCTGGCCAAATCTCCTGCATTGACATTGACTAAATTACTTTTGGTTTTAGTGCACTGACAAGACAACTGAGACAATGCTTCCCACTTTAAGTCCAATGAAAGAAAGGGTCCACCAAAAAGTCATATAAAAAAACCCGACCCAACAAATCCAAGCTTTAATAACTTAAAGTGTGAGTAAAGTTAGTGAAAAACTAAACACTTGACCTATATCAAGGGGAGTGCAGGAGAGCTCTTGAAGCTTTCAATAGCTTCCGCACGTTTGAACAGCAAAAGGCTTCCCTTTTGCAATTGCCCAGTTGCCAGTGCTATTCCAATAATAAAAACGAGTAGCACATTATTGCATGGCTTGCAATATTTTGTTTAGGCCCGGACGGGATCCGACAACATTGTACTCCTTGTGCCTGGGGCTCTACTATAAAAGAGGTCAATGTATTTTTTATTTATTTGTACTTTTGTATATGCTGGCCTTATTTTTGTACTTTTCATTGCTGACCATAAAATCTGTGAGGAGCATATAACGCCGTCCTTTTACGTGAGACTCCTTCGACCAATTTTGTCACAATTGCGATGCCAGAGAAAGGCACTCTAAATATGAATTTACGCCCGGAGTGTGCGTGTGTGTGTGGAGTATTATCCTCGGGTCATCATAACTTCTTTCTTTATACAGAAAAAATATATAAAAAAAATAAATATATATATGTTGAAATTGCTCGTCTGTTGCAACTCGGCTAGGACAAATCCAATTGTCCCTAAATCAGCAGCTGCTTTAAGGCTTCTGGAGTTCTTGTTTTCAGCCTGGACAAAAGACAACAAAAAAATTTGTTTAAGACAAATGAAACTGTATTTATTTTATAGTGGTCATCTCTGTAAAATTGAACAAAAATATCCGCCAGCTGTGAAGCAAAACTGATGCCAGGATTCCATTTCACAATCCTCTACGTTTGACTTTTTGGGTTATTATTTTCGCAAAGAAATAGAAAATATTATCGGTGTTGTTTTCAGATCTTTCATCTTCCATTTACCGTTTTATATTTCATTTCAAGATAAAAGAGTATGGGCAGCTGCGTCTATGAATATATGAACTCGGAATTTCATGCCTTCATAAAACCTTGGAATTTCCTGTTTCAGTCTGACATTCGTGACTCTTCGCCCACTTCGACACAATTTTTCTTGCTTACGAGGATGAAAATGATAAAATGATGGTGGTGTTTTTTATTTATTTATTTTTGTTTTTTTTTTTTTTTTTTTTTTGGTGCTCGAAAATGGACCACAAATGAAAGTCGAGCACTTTGTCACTGGATTGCAAAACTTTTTGGCGCCATTTGCGTGTTTCTGCCTCGCCACTTTTGTCTCGGCGTGCCAGTTGGTCGAGTCAAGTTGGAGCGGAAATGGTCTGTTTGGGTTTTGTCGTTGACTATTTTTAGACAGCTTTAAAGTCATCTGAAATGTGACTTCAGTTCCAGAGAAGTGCGCTGCGCATATCGGCATAATTAAATCATATTTTACTTGGCGTATGTGGCTGATTGTGCCATTTGTAAATTGAATTAATTCTACTTAGATCTATCATAAAGAAAATTTAAAAGGGTCTGTTTTTATTATCTTAGCCCGGCAACGGGGATGTTTGAAGTCAGAGTCCCTGACACCCGTTTTGCCCTTCCTTCAAAGTACGCGCCATGTGCTCTTCCGCTTGTGTGATTGCAGTAAATGAAAATGGAAAGTGGTCTGGGAGTGGGCCTGGGTTAAATGCCAAAGGAGCAGCAATCGTAACAGACTACCTAGATAAGCCACAAAGTGAGTGAAGGGTGGCCAGCCACGAAATGATAATAAAATGTTACGCACACAGATGTACGCTCAGGATACGACATGTGTGACGGCATAGCTGAAAAGCTCAGATCATACAAATGTATATATATCTGTGTGTTGGCTGGTTTTCTTTTTTTTTTTTTTTGTTTGTTTGCGTAGTGTAACTAAGTCAAGTTAATTGAGTTGGCCCTTGGAGTTGCATTGTGTTAATCGCTTCAACCAAACTCAAAGGAATTCCCTTTGCTTACTAGCTCCTTGTGTGGCATTAATTCCTGATGGCACGGGAAGAGATATAGCCCGCAATGTGTGGTAGTCTTTTGCTGGTCAGAATGTTAATTAAAAATGCGGCAATGGATTGTCAACATGTGCACAACAAGTGTCCTGGAAGCTTTTCATCGCAACAATGTTGCCGGCTTTATAATTTGGCAACATTTAGTATAGCTTAGTTCTGTTGCTTGATGCCCTGTAAGCCCTCTTGACTTATCTAAAAAATAAATTCAAATTTTAAGGATAATTTAAATGGAAAATCTGAAACACTTGCCTTAAATATTTCAATCGCAGTTGTATCTATTAAATTCTTTCCTACGTAGGCAGTAAAGTAGGTATCATTTTGGCGTACAAGCCAGATGCGCTCATTGATAAAATGTGAATGTGCTTGACCCAAGCTGGGAATTAATTCCATGCGGTCTTCTATTTGGCGGTTGGTCAATTCATTGGTCACAACCAGCTGGGAGAAAAGTAAAATGTTAATAAATATCTTAAAATTATGTTTGAATATATTTACGGCTATGTTGTGCTCATTAAGCAATCGTCTAAATTCACTGTGTAACTCAAAAACAAGTTCGGTTCGAGTATTTATATTTGGCTGCGATCGCAAACTAAAGGAGAGCGAATCAATTACAACTAATCGAATCTGAAAATGACCAAATTTTACAAGCGTTAGTTATAGCTTTTAGGAGTTGACTTACTCCTGGGTGATCTGTAAGATATTGATCAAGCAAATACACACTGCCAATTGTCTTAGCCAAGGTGGGACAGTTCCAAAATAATACATTCTGAAGTATGGCTTGCATATCCGGTAATTCATTCCCTCTCAGTTTGATAGAGTGTTCAGCCATTTCTGTGAATTAAGATGTTGGTATAAAGTGATTTTTTTTGTAATATTTCTAACCTTTAAACCTCTTTGGATTGAAGTCGTGATTTGTGCTAATATAGAGAGCCTGATCAGAAGGTTCCCCGTTTTCTTTTTTTAGCTGCGCATTTAAGCATAATTGAAGGCTAAAACAAAAATAATAAATAGATATGTATGCTGCCACGAAATGTTAATGCTTACCACAATTGAGTTTTACCTGATCCCGGCTTTCCCACAATTTCCGTAAATGTTTGTATTCCGATGCCGCCCAATAGACGATCATCTAGTTTTTTCAAACTAGTTGAAATAGGCCTCTTTAGATTTAACAAGGCACTCAAGCAACTGTTAAAATCTGATTGTGAATTCGATTCATCGGATTCAATAAATGTGTTGTCCAAGTCGATCATAATTTTTAATTTTATTTACAAATCCTGCTCTCATTTCTAAATGAACAATAACTAGATCTCTTGTTCAAGATCGATTCAGTTGGAACGGTTGCTCCGAACTGGCGCAGTATTTAAAAATTAATTTTTTTGATGCTGCCAACCTTTTCAAAAATTCAAGAAACTGTATTAACTCTGCTTTTAGCTTAAGAGTATTGGGAAAATCAATAAAATAAATGGCTTATCAACAACAAAAAGTCAATAAAGACAGAGAAAATTAATTTGGTATACATTGTGACTTAAATAGTTTTTCTCTTATTTGTTTTTATTGTTACTTTGGTAATTGCGAATTTATTAAATTTACGTTACATTTGATTTAATTAGAAGTTGATTCTCCTTGGTGTTATTCAATGGCATTTAAATGGAGTCTGCATTTGACATTTATTCTGAGACGAAATTTCTTTTACCGCTTTAACAATGAAACTAATTTGTTAAATAAAGTAAAAGCGAGAAACTCATTTAAGACTCTTAGCATACATTTGCAATTATGATTTTGATTGCTTGTATTTCTGTTGCCTGCCTGTTTGGGTGGAGCATGTGTTAAATTTTAAATCTATTTTTATTTTGTTTCTTACTTAAATTCACATGAGTTCAAGACAAAAGGTTCTATTAAGATGAGCTTAAAATGGTCGAGAACACCTTGCAAAAGGTACACTCATTTTGTTGCCATTTGCCGGCATTCACTTTTCCAGGATTGCCCATGAATTTCATGTTAATTGGCATGAGTGGATGACAACAGGCTCTTGGGAGTCACCTGCTTGGCAAAAACCTTTTCATGTATGTACGTTACGTGTATATAAGCAGCTTTGGGAAATTGCCTACTCAGCCGGCATCTGCACAAAGTTAATAGAATTTTCCCTAATAGGGTCAGCTGCTTAAGTATTTAAAGCACATAAAATTTGACTATGCCTGCTATTTGTTTTTCTAACATTTTTACACGCCTCACTAGGCATATAAATCTAGATTTTTTGGGCCAGCAATATATCTTGATCTTTGAGTGTGAAATTCGTACTTATTTTAATATGAAAATCTGTGAGTATCTGAATAATATTATTGCCCAATTGAATTTACTTTTGCCGTCCTTTACATTAAGCCAATTATCACACATAAAGCCAAGGCTAAGAAAACTGATTATCCTCGAGTCTTGTGGTCTGAAATTAAGCTATTAAATGCTGGGCGTGTGTATTTGTAGGGTTCACAAATTCAGCGTGAAATTAACATAATTTATGAATAAAAGCTTCTTCATTCTCTCACGTGAGCTGTTGCAGTAATTAATTCGCCTTGTTTGGGCCTTTGTAGTGCCATCAGCAGTTAATTAGAAGTCGCTTTGTATATGACATTAGGGCTAATAGACAAACTGATTTCCATGTTAATTACTTGCCCGACCAGTTGACCAATATAGTCAGGCTAAAGCCATATAAAATATCTGTTTTAATTGCCAAATAAAACGTACCACTCACAGATTACAAGTACTCACACGCTAGTCTATGGACTAAAGAGGAAACCGTGAGAAATTTCCTCTTACTAACCACAAATTGGGGCTTGGCTTGTTGTTAAGTGCTTAAATCGGTAATAATGGCGGCGGCAAAGCCAAACCAGGAATTCTCAAACATAAATCAAACGACCATTAAAAAATAATAGAAAACGAGGAGGCTCTACCACGGATTTTGCAAAGTTTTGCGGGCTTCTTTAACAGAATTTTGTTGGCCGTAAACCGAGCTGTTTTAATGAGTTTTGTGGGTTTTGCGGACTATTTAAAATTGATAATTAATATTAAATAAGTATTCATTGATTTTTGGGTAATTTGGGAAAACAGGAGTGGTCTCTTGTCTGGCTGCTTTGGTGTTCATTAAGACAATTGTTTGTGGGCGAGCCCGGGGCATTTGTTGTTGCCTAAAAGGTTTTTCTTGATGAACCTGAAATACTTTTACCTTCTTTTAGGGCAGCAGCTGTACTCATTTATCCCATTGCCGTCAATATATCAACGGCATCAGCAGCAGAGTCACGCACTGGCCACACACCGAGCACCTCATCATTGGTAGAATAGTAAATCTCATAATACACCTAGAAAGGGCTAGAGGAAGGGGAGGCAGAGAACAACCAACATATTGCCTTGGTAGTTTATGTTCGGGCCTGACTGGCAACATGTTGTATACGCAATGAACTGCCGACTAAAAAGTTTTATGGCTCATTCACATTCACCGACGCCCGTTGCGTCTGCTTGGTCTGCCATTTAATAATTTAATGAGCCGACAGTTTTGTCTGATGAGGCGTATATTAAATCCTTTCAGTCCGCACATTAATCATGCGTTTCCCTTACTTTTCTTTTTCCATTCTATATTCTATACAATTTAATGCGTTTTTAATTGTTGCTAGGCGGGCTGATATCACACATTCAGCAAAAAGGGCCAAAGTCGCGCCCTGCTTATCAGACAAGTGTCATTTAAATGACCAAATGTCTGACCTGCCGGTCCCTTTATATTTGCACCCTTGTTTCTTGGATTGTTGCTTTTAATGTTTCCCATTAAAGTTCACGGCTGTAAATGAAAATGGCACCGTCATTGCTCAAATGCAAATTAAAAATGCTCTTTCTCCTTCACTCTTCAACTCAAGAAACAATTAAATTACAAAAACAAAAACAAAACGGAACAGTTAAGTGAGTTAATTAATTTTTACTGAGCTCAGAAACACTCTTTTGAGGGACGCCTTCAGTCTTGAAAGTGCTGAAAAAATATACAAATTTGCATTCTCATGAGCATATTTTATTTGCGCTATTTCCGTAGTATATATTTTTTCCATTTAGGATGGCAAAGGAGTTTCCAACGAAATTCACAATAAATCAACTGATAATGTCAGCACACATTAAACGGCGACATTGCCTTATTTGAAATTGTCGGAAATGTGGGAGGAGGTCGGCCCGCATTGAGTGGGAGTGAATTTCCTTTGGAATTCTATCGACAATTTCATTTTTTTTTTATTTTGATAAACTTTGGAAGCTAGGGGAATTCTAGTCTAGACCTTTAGTTATGGAAAAGGTGAAATGGTAAAGACATTTTGATTTGACAAGTAGGGAAAATGCAAGTTGATAAACTTTCAAGTCAACCCTTCAATAAAAGTTTCTTTAGTTTTTTTTTCGAAAACTTGGGGCAATCTATTAGTCTGGAGTATTTTGGTTTATTTTTTTAGCTACAAAAATGAAATTAAAATTCCAAAAGTGTATTTAATTTTTAAATTCATAATTTTCATTAAAAAGCGAATACGTTTGGGGGAATCATTGAAAATTTGACTAGTTTCGACTGCTCTCTTCGATGACGGAGCGAATTTTATCGAAAGCCGTTTCCAGGCTGTCTACAAATTCTTTTCCATGGCCCTGGTTTTTATAGGAAGTAACCACAGCTCCAGCAAAGTCGTTTTGTATGGAATATCTAGAATTAAAGAATTTCAGAAACTTCCTTAAATAGAGCAATTCTTATCTTACCCAATGCCTAGGCCATCCTTAACTACCGGTCCAAAGGAACCAGCCAGCAGGGCTTCACTGCCCAAGGTGGAAGTGCTTATTATATTATAATTAATTCGTCGATACGCCTCAGTCTCATAGAGTTTCGGCAGGGGCAGATTTTCCAGCTGTGCAATATTTTTCAACGCGAACAGGTGCCTATCAAAGCCTTGACCCATGGCCGCCTCTTTTGTCAGCTGGCCGTGCACAGTGCTGCATTTGTCAATCATTGAGCGCAGCTCCTTGGGGCTAGGACGAGACTGGTTGGGCTGTAGGACAGCCTCGCAGAAGTTGCGTGTGGCCGCGGTGCAGGGCCGCATTGTTTCCGTGCGACCCTTTCGGAAGGCTGCCGTGCTACAGGATTCATAAGTGCCCACATATTTGCCAAAGGCCTGACGATAGGCCAATTGAAAAGAAAGCTGTATGATGGAGTCGGGGCTGAGACCGTAACGTTTGCAAGCTTCTTTGTTTATGTGTGGATAGCGTAACAGATTCATGTCCAGGCTGTCTACGGTCTTGGCGTTTTGTTGAAATGCATCTGCAACGAAGGCCTTTGTCTTTTCATCGAACACAAAGTCCACGGCTCTCACATTGCTGTCATTGGTGTGAACAGGGGTGGCCACGGTGGATATGTCAACGTGAGGCCTGTCCAGAGTGTCTTTGTAGAGCTCGTTAAAATAGCGCAAGACAGCCACACCATCCCCCCAGGAGTGCTCAAAGTTGATGGCTGTGGTGCCATCTGCACTAATGAGCAGAGATATGGCCTTGTCGAACCAGCGATTTTGGGCCTTGCCTGCCAGTAAATGCTTCAGTAGGGGCACTTGATTTGATTCGTCGAAGACACCGTCTTCGGGAGTGTCCAAGCATACGCAGAACAGAGATGCATCCACCTCGCGCTGGAGCAGGTCTGCATTGATGGGATTTTGTACGAAATATGCTCGACTGCGAGCCCAGTCGTCTCTTTGGCCAGACGTCAGTACTCCCAAAGGTACTTCTGCTGCTTCTCTTTGTTCGTCTCTTTGTAGAACCGACTGCAAGCGGCCCAATATCACACTAGGGCTTTCGATATAGCCACTGTCATCTAAGACATTCACGGCATAGATGTGGCCGCGTCGCATCACCATGATATGCTTGGAGTCGGGCGACTGGACCAGTTCGTCTTTGACTAGCTTAGGTATGCGGGAGGTACCAAATAGACGATTGTATTGGCTCATATCTAGGGGGAACGCTTTGAAAGCATACGATGCATAGGTGGCAAACGCCTTGGGCGTAATTTTCATCCACCTTCGGTAGCTGTCTGTGTCACTCTTTTTGGCATTCATATGGTAGACTTCAGGTTCCAACAGATCTGCTCTTAGTGAACGCCAGAAGCGCAGCGAACTGATGACCAGATTGGTGGCCCTGACCACCTGTTGTTGGTACTGCGGTCTGGGATCACTCTTCATCACAAGCAATGGGTTGTAGTTGAGAGGCAGTGGGAGTCGGTCCCTCAAATACATATCGAACCTATAGAAGAAAAGCATTTCTATTAGAGTCAAAGGTCATCCAATTAAGTCTTATCGTACCAGGGCTCAGAAATGTAGCTGGTTTGCTTGTTGGCTTGATCGCTGAGCTTCAACTTGGCATGGAGATCCATACCGATGCCTCCCTGGAAGTCTTTGACAACCTGTTGCGTCTCAGTCAGCTCAGCTGGAGACAGAATTGGCTCAACAGCTGCTAGGAAACGTTCACAACTTTTCTCCAGCAACGGGATGGGCAGCCGCGGCAATGAGCGTTGGAAATACATGGTGGGCAGTTTGGAACGTTGCAAGTATTGATAGTGGCTGCCATGGGTGGTGGTTGTTGTGGCCGTGCGCTTGGAAATTAGAGCACCACTTCGAACTTGCAACCTCAACATTTTCTTTTTTGTTGTTTACAATTTTTTCGATTCGCGGTAACAAAGTCCAAGAGATGACTGAATCCGGAACGAACAGCTAAAAAAGAACCGATCAATTTGGCAGCCCTATGTAAAATTGTTTTCGCGCCCAGCTGATCATATTGGAAATTGAAAATTTATTTATTTTTAATTTCACGCTTCAATTGATATTTGCCATTATTTTGAATGTCGCATAATATGATAATGAGTACTTAAGTGGAATTCCAATCAAAATATTTTGTTTCGTCAATACAAAGTGTTCAATTCATTCGCATGGGCTATTAAGGGATACGATTTTCTTGTCACCGTTTCAACACGTCTGTATTTATCTTAGCCAAAACATCGATTTCACTTAGTTGGTCGGGGTCAAGTATTGGGTACAAAGTTCGTACGGCGTGGAGTATTTAAGATATAAATCCCTTAAAGGTAATGGCAAAGCACATAAAAATTTTATGCTTTGTTGAATTTAACGAGCAACCTTTGCATATCGATTTCACCAAAACTCAAAGTAAATGCTATATAACTTTAGCTCAGCCCTTGAATTAAGTAAAGTGGAAAAGTTCTCTCTCCACTTAAACACGTAAATTTAGTTCAGCACCCCATTTATATTCTCATAAGAAAAAAAATGGAAAAAAACTAAAAACGTTGTTGCTTAAACGCAATGTTGCAATGTAATTGGCCAAAGTGAAATTGCGTTAATATTTAACAAGACAGACTTACAAGTGCAGAATTCAACCAGAAATATAAAAGCGAATGCAAATTCTCCGTAGTCATTGGGGATAGCAAGAAAATTGTGCGTAAAGTGTGGAAATGAAAATATAAAAAATGAAATAAATAACAGAAAGGCGAGCTCAGCAAATGTTAATTTAAAGTTGGTCGGACTCATCCGTCACCTGTGCATTGGACCAGAGAATTGCCGGCAAAAACACTCAATATTCCATATACAGATGCGGTAAAATGAAAACGCGAATTTAATTTCAAAAATTACACTCTGGCATTGGCGATAAAAAGTGCTTTTCACTGGCTATATTAATATATTTCGACAGTAAGCTAATCAAATATATGAATTGGCATTTATTTAATTTTTCACATATATTTAATTTCATTTATTTATTATTTTTTTTGGTGGCAGGTAATCGTTATTAAATCTGTCTGAATAATTAAAATTAAAAACCAAATCTGATTCAATTATATTTAATCATATTTACTCTCAATCAATTCAATGTGAAATTCCCCCCCATTCGTGCAGTCTCATTTGCTCTTCATTTATATTTATTATAATTAATGAGTGCTATTCAAAAACGCAGTTAAGATTCTCCCACGGGTGCTCCTTCATTCACCTCGAGTGACAAAAAGATCATTAACAACATAAAAATAATGGCAACGCCAGCAACAACAAAATTTCGCCGTGTACCCCAGAGTCCTGTTGAGAGGGAGTGGGGCAGACTCTCAACTGTCATCGTCAGATGCATAAAAATAACTCAACCGAAATATACCAAAATATTTTTCCTTAATAAAAAGTTGAAAATTGTTGTTGTTTTTGATGCTCGCCGCATACCCACGGCTCTCCGGCCACAGGCTGCAATACAATAAAACTTTTGTTCATTGGTTTAGTGTTCTTTCTCAAAAAAATATCCTGAGGAAAAAAAAAACTCGTCATGAGATTGAAAAAATTCCAGCGCGTGTTAAAGGTCAGAGATGGCGATGGGTCTGTGAGTCAAATAAAAATAGCTTCAAGAGGAATGAGTGGAGACTGTCAAACATCATTAGTTTGCATAGTCAAAGGAAAAAAAGGTGTTTTTTTCTGGCTGTTCTTCTTCTTCTGGTTCAATTTTTTTAAGCCGCCCACAACTGCGCTTAATCTAAATAAAAATTGAAAAAGGTGGGAACCGTAAACAAGAATTTCCCATTTTCATTTTGTTTGCTCACTCGAGCGTCAGAAGCGACTTTAATTTTGATTTCTCTTTCGCCTTGCAATAAACAGAGTCTTCTCAACTGAAAGAGTTAAGTTTCATTTAAGACTTCATTGCCAACATATTGAAAATAGGCTGAGCTGCCTGACAATGGGTGTAATGGTCTTCCCTGTCTAGTTCAGTTTAGCTATGACCCAAATTTAAGGTCCATATGCAAACTGTATTTGACCTTTTCACAGTGTTGACCCAACCCTCTGACCCTTCACATTATCAGTGATGAGCAAGTGTCACTTTCAGATATTTTTGATCACAGTGAATGAAAGTGCACAAGTCTATTTGAGAGCTTCCAGTCCCAAGGGACCGAACATACCATATATTTAAATGCCTTATTAAAAGCCATAAGCCAATTCAATTAGAGATTTCCCTGAAAAATGAGTTTGCAAAAATATCCGACAGGAATTGTCCAACTCTGTGACAGGCTTTAACTCGTATGTAGGTGAAGGGAGCAGTCGAAACTTTTTCTAAATGCCAACAATGACGTGGCCAAAGAAAAGACACAGAACTCTCATCCCTGAGGCCTGCCTTAAGTTGCCTTCCTGCCAGTCCTGTCAAGCTCAACGGTAACAAGATTAAAAAGCTAAGGCCAAAGTAAGCAAGAGCAAATTTAAGTCAGCAAATACAGAGTGAAAAGTAAGAGTAACTCAAGTCAAGTTTTTGTGGCCCGGCCTGTTGACAAATTTCCCTCAGGCATTTTGAGGAACTGAATTCAAATTTAATTGCTTAGAAAGGCCCAAAGATGAACAAATAAAACTAAAACAGAGTAAATAATTTTGCCAATGGCCACAAATCTTTAGGCAAATTAGCTTATATCCAAGATTTCTAAGAAAGGTACTATGTAGACTCTCCAAATAGTTCCATTTTTACGGCAGACACACGCGCTGAAACCTTTGAACCTTTCATCAGGGCAAGGGCCAAAACAAAGAGCATTAACATTTTGTTATTAATTTATTGTGCATGCGAATAGTACAAAAACGAATGACCAAAAAAAAAAAAAACAGGTTTGACGCCAGTGACACACACTCCACCCAGACAAGAAAAACAAAATATAATTAATATGAGGCAGGAAGAGCAATTCTGGCCAAGTTCAATGTCATCTCAAGAAATCGATGCAGGGGGAAAATATTTTCTCAGAGCAACGGTTGACATGACAGAAATATATTGTATAAAAAAATTCCAATATTGTTTTCGGGAAGCCGAAGATAAAAGACTCTTTTCGATTTTTTTTTCTGCTGAATGGAATTGGTCAATAAACGCCACAGATACTACTAGGACAGATTTAAGTTGCTAGGGCAGATATATGATATAGTAATCCGAAATGGAATTAAGTAAACATATAAGTTTCTATTTAAAAATCCCAAATATTAATTTTACTAAAGATCGGTCGGAGACATTTCTAAGATCGAAAATGGCTGAGCTTTCTTAAATAAATTTAGCACATATATGTATTACTATATGATAAATGTGTTTTGTGAGTTTGAAAGAGATCAGCCAATAACTATAGGAGTGATTCCTTAAATCGATTTATGTTTGTATATTATATTTTTGTAAAAAAGTGGTATACTACGTTTGATTATGATACTTTTAAACTGAGAGGAGAATAGAATCAGACCGACAACCGAACATGTCTCAATCGACGAAACGTTACAATCTTAGAGGTATTTTGTGGGGGATTATGATGAGTAGTCCAGTATTTCACAAGCATCCGATCAAAAAGTACATCCTCGTCTTTCATAGAAAAGAGTAGAAAAAAGCACAATAGAAAAGCATCAGATTCTTAAATAAGTTGATGAAATATTTCATCTCTTAAATTTTGAAGATAAAAAGAATAGAAAATCCACAAAGCTCAGGCAAATTGGCAGCATCCCACACAATTAGCGGCTGCTTTTGCCTGTACGTTAATTATGCCATTAATATGACGGGCGGCTAACGAGCTACATAAAGAATGCCTGTGTGTGCCCTCTGTGGGGAAACTGACTCAAATGAAACGAAAAAATGCAGAAGAGGAAGAGTAAAATCAAGCTTTGAAATTCTGAAGACCTTATACACTTTTCATTTGATCTCCTCGGGATTGGTTTGCATCAAATATGTAATCAGCTGCCAGTTTATTGTAAATAGAATATTTGCCTCAACATTTCGTGAATGACAGAATTGCGGCTTAAGGAAATTTAGCCAGCTTCCTGTCAAAGAAATAGGCTATTGTGGCCTTTAAGAAGAGTATGAAAATAACGATAGCTCCAATTACAATGAGTTGAGTATGTAAATGTGTTTGTTTCTTTTGCTTCTGGGCAGACTTCGGGCCTGCCTTGAAAGCCCAAAAATAAGTAGAGCCAATTCGGCATGGTTGAGCTGATGGGAAAAAGGCAGTCGTCGATGATGATTTTCCTGGTACTGCTTACAAATTGGTTTGTTTTGTGTGTTTATGCGTGAGAGAGGGGGGATATATTTTGTTTTTTTCTACTTTTGGGCAGATTCCTTTAGCTGCCGCTCAAACACGAAATCATTTTTCAAGCCAGCTTTCCACAATCCAGAAAGAAGAACAACAACAATGATTCGGGGGCGGCATTAAATTGCTATAAAGTCAACGAGTCTGTTGTTGTTGTTATTGTTTGTATACATGTTTTTTTGCCCAGGAAACCTAGTGAGTCAACATGCGAGCCATCATCAAGGGAAACCGAAGGCTCTCCTGTCATGTGGCCTTAGTTTTTAAAGTCAGCTTGAGTCCTTCTGTTCTGAAAGCAACCGAGGATTTCTTCTTTCGACTGAAAATTCAATCTTTCATGAGTGAGGTTCGTTAGCTCCTCAGTTGTTTCAAGGTTTCGGATTTCTCAACCATTCGATTCTATGTTGTGAAATGAAATAAGGCAAAACATGTTAGCGGTCATAAAGTGAATTGAATTGTTTCTTCCCTTTTCTCCTGCTCTTTCGGTTTGTTGTTTGCGTGTCAGCAGACACTTTAACAAATTTTATGGTCAGCAATTAACAAGTTGAGACCAGGGCTCTTTCTTTCTTTGGAGAAAAAAAGTAGGCAACACTTTTTGTCCGCACTTTCGCATTTGGCGTGTCTGAAGACATTAATCAACAGCTGACGGTGACGAAGACGGTGAATTTGGCGGTTTATTTGGCTACTGCGACGGCTGCTGCAAGTCTGAGATTGCTGACCTGTTTGGGTGTGTACAGTTTTAATGGCCTTTAAATTGCCTGTTATGGGGCCAAAACGTGTATGCTCAATTCAAATAAAATCCAATGAAAGGAAATAAACTAAAGCATTAATCACGGTCGTATAAATTATTGCCAAATTCGTCGGTTCAAATCTAAAAATAAAAATAACACAAAACCCATAAAAACATAATCGCCTCTACATTTCTTTATAAGTAGTTTTTTGCGATAAAATAAAATAAATTAAAGGAAAACTATAAATTATGATTTGATATTTCGAAAAACCAAGACTTTAATTTCAGAGAATTAAATCAAATTTCTTGGAAATATTTAAAGTGATTTTTATTGTAAATAATTTTCCGATATGAAAAGCCCTTATCCAACAATTAAGTAATGAAATTTTTCTTCCGACTTTCGAGTCCTTTAATAAGATTCCAACACTTTAATTACTTTGCATATTTATTTTACCCTTGACTTTATTACATATATGAAATTGGCTTCTTCTTGAAAGCCCCAGCTTTATTTCGTTTGCAACTGTTGCACGTTCTCAAAAAAAGAAAATACCTCAGGTTTTCGGAATGATATTTCCAGTAGAGAGAATTTTCTCCTGCAACTTAATTTCCGCCCAGCACGAGACGAACTGACAAATCTGAGTACAGAAAAAAAAAACATCGTATTGTGTATACAAAAATTGAAATGCAATGAAAATGTCAGTAGGGAAATTGTGTTCATCCAGCCCAGCTGAGCTGGACTGGGATGGGCTGGTATGGGCTGGGCTGGTTGCATTGCATCATGTCTATAAGATTGCCTGGGTATTGCATTTATTTGCATATTTACCTGTGTATGCTTTGGTATTTATTTAAGTTTGGTAGCATGCTGGTAAAGTGCCTGTCAGAGATTGATGCTTACACTTGTAAAATGCACCAGCAGGAAAATAAACTTTAGGCCAAATGGCTTGAAACCTACATGCACTTTGCATGCAAATTGTCTGCTGATAGTTGACAGTTTTTTTTTTTTTTTTTTGAGGGAAATGACTTGTCTGCCCATCCAAATTGTTCCTCAATAGAAATAAATTTTCCAACCAATAAAAAAAAGACAAAGAAATGTTTTTCTTTAAGGTAAAGGCAAATTGTTTAATTCATAGATGATAAGTGAAGTGTACTTTAAGTACTTTTGCATAATCACTAAGATGTGGATACATTTCTCATTTTATGTCTAGCATTTTTGTTGGTCGTATAAGATGTGCTGGCTACGTGAGCTGCCGGAATTCAACGCCTTTGGGCGTTGCGAGAACTTAGTTTTGCCTCATAAAATATGTGTGCGTCTGCTTCATGTTAGCTAGCTGGCTTGTATGTTTTTTGTTCCACGTTTAACAAGGAACTTATTCCACCTCAGACAAATACTCTCAGCACGCAGCTGTGCTGGTGTGTTGGTGTGTTGGTGTGGCCGCCAAGCAGTCAAGAGCAGCGTATTTGCATTAACTTATCTAACCGCCTGAAATGGCAATTGAGTTGGAGCTGGAAGTTGTTGGCTGGCAAGGCAAGAATGTGCTAAGATCTTTTCTGTTGGGCTTGATGTTTTGGTGTTGATGTTGTTTTTAATTTTATTGTTTTATTTTTTCATTCTTGTTTTCACTCTTCATTTGCACTTTAAATGCGTTGTTGCTGCCCAAGGCAACAATGGGGCGTAGGGCGTATATTTTTGTTCAGAGTTTCTGCAGCTTAGCATTAATTCCCAAGAAATTCAAATGGATGCGCAAATATCCACACTCTCACAGAAAAGCAAACTTCCACACACACATGCACTCATATACATATACACAAGGCACCAAGTGCCATTTCGCATGAGTAAGTTGAGCAAAATAAAAAAAAAAAGAAAAAAAAAATATGGGAAATTGCATGCGAAGCTTACGAGAGAATATGAAGTGCTTGTGAGCCCAAAAGCAAAAATAAAAGAGTGACTCTTGAAATGCAGCAAATTAAATTTTCATATATATATAATTTTTTGTTCGGTTGAGTTGAACAACCAATCAAATGTTTGCCATAATGAGAGAACAAAAAAATATGGTATCTTTCAAATATTTGAACTTCAAATTGTAGACAAGCCGCAAGAGTTGTGAGTAAATACAAACGAGTTCCAAGAATAGAACAAGTCTAGATTAAATATTTAATTTATATCAGACAATAAATATCAAAAAGCTGAGTTTATTTTTAGAATTGTTTTTATTTTTTTCTTGACTTAATTTTTCAATGGGCATTTGAACAATCTCTAAAAAAAGGGCCTTTGTTTGCTTAAAGTCAGACAAAGTGCAATTAATTTCTTCATCATTTTGTATACGTCTCTTGCACGGTATAGTTTAAATGCAGGACAGCATTTTGCTTGGTCAACAATTGTTTGGTCGAGTGGCCAGAACTCACGTAGAAAATTGTTCATTGTTTCATGACTGGACTGCATTTCTATTGGCATATTTTCAATCAATGCTCCGGACGGTCTGTGGGAGAGGCGAGGCCAGTTTGAAAGGAGCTATCCAGTTAGTCGGTTAACTAATCTGCCAGACGGCCTCGGGACTAATAATTTTGGTGGTGAGCGAGTGAGTTTTTCATTTCTGGCAGTAAAGTCGTATGCGTGTTTCGAATTGGTATTAAGTTGCGACTTTAAGTCTTGCGTCCTTCAGGTTTTCTTTTTTTTTTTTTTAAAGATTCATCTTCGTGTTGAGAGAGTAAGCGGCATTTATTTGTGTTAAATCAAAGGATTTTCCTTTCATTCTTTAGCAGACATATAGATAGACACTCAATGATTGTCTGCCTTTTTTTCTTATTGTTGTTGTTGGCCATAAAAACAATGGCCAAGAGAAAAACAAGTACAGCAACAGCTTTTGGCTGGTTTTATTTTGCCAAAAAAAAGACAACCAATAAATTACTTATTACGCAAAGCCCTTTCAGGCATAACAAAACAAAAGAGAAAAAGAAAGAAAAGGAACCCAATGGCGTTGACAGAAGAGCAGATCCTTTTTGTAAGGTTTTAACGGCTCCGATTTGTTGGCAGTTCGTGTGAAATTTGATTGATTTAGTTAGGGATTCGCATAAAATTGACATGTGTTTGAATTTGATGAGATTTTTATGAAGACTTATCAAGTCAACCAGTGAGAGCTGCAATTTATTTATAAATACTCAAGTCTACAACTTTTATAAGCCACTTAAATCAAGTTATTTCCCTAGTTGAAGTGACTTTGTTTTTTTTTCTTTCTCCAGCTAAACAATATAAACACACCAGCTTGATTAAATGCCACTAAAAAGCTTGGTTAAACTTTCTCCAGGCCAAACTTAAGAACCTTGTAAAAGTATGAAATTCTTTTGGCTTTGTGGTTTCTGTGGAGACGCAATAATTGAAATTCTGCAACAAACAAACTGAAAATAGCTGCGCACTCACACCCGCCTCATTGGAACTATTAAAGTAAGACCAAAGATGAAACGTGCCTGTCCTTTATTTCGTTTTGATCTGAGGTAGTCGAAACATATTAACTCTATTATGCCCAAGACAATCTTGCTAATATGGCACAAATAGCACACAAGTTGCTGAGCTGTTGTTATTTTTGCTACCCAAAGTCGGATTTGTCAACAGTGCGTATACTTAATACTTTCAATGTATTTTCGTTTCATGTTCAGTCGAATGGTATTTTCTTGTCTCTGCACTTGTGCCACTTAGGCCAAAATGCTTACCAAAACACTCATAAGTATACGATTGATTGGCCTGATTTTATTTCTCTTCTCCTCTGACAATTCCAAGCCACAAAGTATTGTGTATTTCGGGCAAGTTTAAAAGGCTTGAATCATCTCCACAAAATGGTATTTTCCTGATTTATTTGAATTGACTTTTACCATTAATTTCATCATCATTAGTTAGATAATCATTTAAGTCGCCTAGCTTTACACACACATTACATAGATTTACACAATATTTGTGTGTCTTATGTCATTGTAATCCTTATCAGTTTGTAAACAGTTGAAATTGCATTTTCGTTTGCATAATTTGCATTGTTATTATTTATATCAATATATTGCCAAATACCTAAATTAGCTCAAATTTTTATCTCATCTCCCTAAATGTTTGTTTTTAATTAAAGCCTCGAATTAACCCCACAACGAAGTACACAATTTCTACTACATTTATCATTGATATTAGAAGTGATTGTAGTCAAGTTCTTCTTTTTTTGCCGCCAGCTAAATGACTTTTTAGCCAGCCACCAAAAAAAAGAGCAGCAAAATAGAGAGTCAATTTGAGGAGGATAAAAACAAAAAAAAAAAAAAAAACAAATGACCTGGCCCGACTGTGAAGTCGTCAAGTCGTTGTCAGCACCTTGGCAGTCCGATTCACGTGTGCCTTGAAGTGCGCGTAATTTATCAAGATATCGTCTGCAGTTTTTTTGTCTGAGAAATCTCAACGCTAATTTGTGTAGCCCTTGGCTTTTTGTGTGACAAACGATCTGGTTGACATACATCAGACAGGCATGAAATTTACAGGTATCAAGAATCCTTTTTGAAGCACTCCCATGGGTAGGTGGTGAGCCAAATCGAGAGGGTCTGGGACTTTGCTAATTCTTTTGCGTATTCTAAGTGCTTTTGAATTTAAGTCGCTCGGCATTGTTAAGTCCTGGAAAGCAATGAATAAGACCTAAGAAATGTAATAAAAACATAATGCCAAGATACTCAAAAAAGTGCTACAAAATGTAAATTGTATACGACCCACCAAGGCAGCAGTGTGAGTGTGCTTGCTATATCCGAGCAGCTACTCAGTTTTCATGAGCCTCAATAAACAGAACAGACCAGAACAGAACAGACAGAAAAGGGATGTCCTTTCTTGGAGCCCAGAAATGCCAAGAAAACGAGAACAGTTTCTCACACCATAGGAGATCCCTGCATAAAGGCATTAAAGTTGGCGATGAGTCTGATAAAAAAAATAAAAAAAATAAAAAACAGAAGAAAAAAAAGACGAGCTGAAAACTGAAGGCTGCCGCTGAGCACACAAAAGAAAATTTATCGTCGGCCAAGACAAACAGCAAATGTGCATTAAAAAATATTGCAGATGTAAAAGGCAAACATGGAAGGAAAAATCAAAAAAACCAAAAGAATGGAAAGACTAAAATAACGACAGCACAAAACTAACAATTAAAGTCGTTTCACACAGTCAGCGTGGGTGTTTCAGTTTCAGTTACAGTTATTTTTTGTTAGGGAACCCGGACAATTTAAAGAATTCATTGCCTTCGAAGGACATTCTTGTTTGGAGTGGAATTGTTCGAGTGGAGTTTGCGCGTCTAGGATAAATAAATAAAATTGATTAGAGGGATAATGGAGGATAGTAAATGGCAGAAAGGGCGGCGAGGTCATACAATTAATAGATTTCTCGCCCAACAGCCACTCCTCGTTATCAGCAGGCCGTTTCATTATTTTAATGTGCTAAATGAATTATCAGCAATCCTCAGAATAAACACCAGGCGGTTCGAGTTGTCTCGACTCGGCTAGGCTCGTCAACGCCCATCAAAAGTAATGGGAGCATTGGCTATCAAGGCGGTTCGGTCCAATTGATTGACTGACTGACTGACTGAAGGTCTGTTGTCTTGGTTGACAAGTACATGATTATTCAACCGTGGAATATGTCATTGGGTTGCCAAGCTAGACAAAATTTTGACCGTAAATTTTTCAAATTAAATTTTGTTGCTAATTTCTTTTAACTGATTTTTGTTACACTGTATTTCTTGATATTTGGCTCAGAAGTTACAATAAAAAAATATTTTCATTATTTTTGAAAAATTCTTAAAGAAAATAGCATTTATAAAATGGCTTTTCTTTTTAGAATTGCAAATGGCCGCAAAATCAATTTTATTGAATTACAAGCCTATAAATAGTCAGTTGATGACAATTCGACAGCCACCAGCTTGCTGATGTGAAAGAACTGAATATTGTCACGAAAGTCACTTAAAAATTGTCAATGGAATTGACACCAGAGCAATGCTTATTTGACTGAATAAATGTGTTTGAATGCCGCGTGCTAAAAATGGAAAAACTACTCCAGCATAATCATGTGAACTCAATTAGATTAGTAGGATATTTTAATGTCAAGTCAAAGTCTACAGATATATAAATAAAACTCATTAGGCCTGTGAAAGCTGCGAAGAAAGAACAGACAGGAGACGGCCTAACCTAGACCTTTTTTTTAATTCTTGCATCCTTTGGTAAGCTTAGCATTAGTTGAAAAAAATATATATAAAGACAAACTAAATCGAGCTTCTTAACAATCAAACTTAAGAGTAAGAGAATGACTTTATTATTGTGACTCAAATGATTCCATTAGTTCGAGCTCTGAAATATACCCAAGCTTCTCAGGTTCGAAAAGGGGTTGCAGAATATACTGAAACTTTCGAATACTTCTGAAGAGCTTTTGTAAGCTCACTTATAGTCAAGGTTATCTTTAGGGAAGACTAAAAAGATATGCTTAAAAGCTTAAGAGCAAGGTTATCTGGAAGTAAGGCAAAAAAAAAAAATGCCTAAAAGCTTTTATAATTTTTTATTTTATTTTTAGAACCACAATTGAATGTGAGGTGTAATTGATATGTTCAAATTTTAGCCAACAGGATGGCTCAAATAGTAAGTCATAAGGACCTTTGCCATAGCGTTATCGTAGGCTTTTTGGGCTGCTTCCTTCAATTCTTCTTGAAAATTGTTATTCCTTTGATTATTGCTTTTGATCACTTCATCTAATTCTTTTTTCACTTGCTTAAGTTCGTCATCGGATTTTTTAGATTTGTCTGATTCTTCTTTTATCTTTTTTTTGATGTTTTCCCGTTCCTTATTTCTCTCGTCTTGTCTTGTTTTTTCTCTTTCGGTTTCCTTTTCGTTTTCCTCGTTTGTTTTATTTTGCACTTCACTTGCCCACTGCTGCTCCCATTCAGATTTCCATTCTTTCTCCAAGGCTTTTTGTTTCTCTTCTCTCTGCCATTCTCGGCTTTTTTCTTTCTCCGCTTCGATTTCCTGGTCCGGAAGACTTTCAACTTTCGCTGCCCATTCCTTTTCCCACTCCTGTTCCCAATCTTTTTCTAAATTTTTGTTGGCTTCTGGTTCGGATTCTTTGTTGTCTTTTTGCTTTGCCTGCTTACTTTCCCATTCTACTTTCCACTTATTTTCCAATTCCTTTTCCGATAATTGATTATTTTTTGCTAGATCGATTTCATTTAACTTTCCGTGCGTACTCTCAAATTCTTTTCTCCACTCTAATTCCCGTTCTTTGTCCGTAATTTCTTTACTCTCCTTATTTTCCTTTAGCTTATTTTCCCATTTTTCCTTTAAATTTTGTAGAATTTGTGTTTGGCTTGCCTGCTTACTTGCCCATTCCCTTTCCCATTCTTTTATCCATTGTTTTTTCATCATTTCTATGTCTTTTTTTTGCTGCCACTCTCTCCTTTTCTCCTCTTTCTTCGCCTCCATTTCTCTTCTTATGTTCTCATTCTCCCATTCAATCTGTCTTCTTTCCTTTTCCCTTTCCCATTCTCTTTCCTTTCTTATTCTCTCTCTTTCTCGTTCCCATTCCAATCTTTTCAATTCATTCGGATTTCCCATATTATTCAAATTTACCTGGTTGCTGGAACTATACGATACATGTTAACCCTTACGACTTAACTTGAAATTTGATTTTTGAACTTACCCGCTCGAATGAGCTGGTATAACGACAACGACAGAGTCGCTTTTGGGTTCGGGTTGGGCAATTGGATATCCTGCCTGATTCCACGAAAGTTCTGAATTCAATAGAGGATGGGGAATATCATTCATTCCCAGGGCTAAGCTGAGTGCCCACCCGAGCGTTATCAGGCATGCTGGTTGCATTTCATTAAGTGACTAAATATAATTGGCCTTACTGAGGAACCACCAGCTAATTAAATTGAATTCGTGCCACTTATGAATGTGACTTTGACATTTGATGATTACGTGAATAATAAATTGAAAATTTACACTTAAAATTATATAGCCTTTGTCGTTTTGTTTTTTGTTTCTTTCCAAAGTTTATTTAATTATTTATTTTTTTTGAAATCACATTAAGATAATAGCATTTTTGTGATATTTCTTATAGTGATTCTTATTCCACCAGACATTTCGGCTTTTTATTTGTATCTTCTTCCATATCTTCCATATCTTCTTCCTCCATAGTGGTCTCTATTGCTTCCATGATTTTTTCTATGTGATCCTAAAGTGCTTACAAATGCCAGATTTTCTGCAGTGGCTCTGTCTGCTGCCTCTTTGGCGGCTTTCTCCAAAGCATTTGCCTTTGCAGCGTCATCTGACTTTCTTTGGTTTTTTTTCTTGACAATGTCATTTTGAACATTTTCTATTTCCCGTCTTGCCTTGTCCCTTTTGGATTCAATTTCCTTTAATTCGTTCTTCATAGTTTCCTTTTCTTTAATCCACTCCTGCTCTTTTTTTTCTCTTTCCTTTTCCCATTCCTTTGGCAATTCCTTTTTCAATTCTATTTCTTTTTCTATTTTCCACTCTTTAATCAATCTTTCCTTTTGTTTTTCCATTTCTCCTTTCCATTTTTCTTCCATTTTCTTCTCTCGAATTTTCCATTGCTTCTTCAACATTTCCAACTTCTTTTCTTCCCATTTTTGTTTCTTCTTTTGTTTCTCTAGTTCTCTATCCCTTTTTTGTTTCTCATTTTTCCATTTTTTTTCCAACTCCTCCCTCTTTCTAGTCAATTCCAATTGGTGCTCCCATTCTTTTATAAGTTTTTCCTTTTGTTTTTTAATTTCCCATTCCAATTTCTTTTTTTCAAACAATTCCTTGTTTTCCGTTTTCGGAAACAAATCCCTCTTTGTTTGTGCATTTTCCTTTTCTCGCAGCCAATCCATCTTTGCCCTTTCTTTTTCCCTTTCCATTTCAAAGTAATTTATCTGATTTCGACTTGCCTGGTTGCTGTAACTATATAGAATTGTCTCAGTTTATCGATAGGACATGATATTATATGACCAAACTCACAAATTCGACGAGGCCACCGCCATAGCTGAGGGAAAGTTATTGTCATCCTTATAGTATTCCCTGGAAATAGGATAATCAAATTCACTGTCTCTGATCGGATCCCACAAAGGATCTAGATTTTGTTTGAAATATTCTATTCCCAGAGCTAAGCCTATGGCTCCTCCGAATATGATCACACTACATGCGAGTCGCATTTCGGTTATAGACTAATTGGCTTTTCCGAAGATCTGATATATATTTGAATCGAATTTGTAAAGGTTTTGGTCACGGTTATGACAGAGATTAAATGTCATGAACTCAAAATTTTTTTATAACCCTAATAAATAATACAAGTTCTTCAGATATGAGAAGCTGAGTAGACGAGCTTCTTTAAAAAATTTATTTTTTATTTCGAAATGGAAAGTTGAATCAATTTTTGTCAGTTTTACTTCTTCTTTGTAATTGGATTTTCTTTTCCCATTCTTTTTCCCACTCTTGTTTCATTTTTGCCTTTTCGAAGAGCTTCCTTCTTGACTTTTCTTGTTCTCTTTCCTGATCCTTTTGGATTTCTTTCTCCATTGCTGCCTGTTTTTCTTTTGCCCTTCTATTTTCCCATTGGAGCTCCCATTCGATTTCGATTTTTTCCTTTTCTTTTGCTTTCTCTTCAGCTCTTTCCTTTTCTCTTTGCAATTCCATTTCTTTTTCTTGCTGTTTTTCCTTTTCAATTCGATGTTCCCACTCCTTGTCCCAGTGCTTTTCCCATTCCAATGCCAGCTCTTCTTTTTCCCTTTCCCAAATCTTTCGCTTTCTTTCTCGCTCCAATTCTCTCATCCTTTCGATCTCCCATTCCTTCATCTTTTTAGCTTTCTTCTCTTCCAATTCTTTTTCCTTTTCAAGTTTTGCTTGCCATTCCTTTTCCCATTCACGTTCCCATTCCTTTTCGATTCTTTGTCTTTCCAATTCCTTTTGTCTTTCTCTTTTCAGCTCTCTCTTGCGTTCCTGTTCTCTTTCCAGTTCCCTTTCTTTCTCCCTTTCTTTTTCTAGTTTTACTTCCCAAGCTTTTTCAAATTCTTCCCTCCATTTTGATTCCAATTCGAGCTTTTCCTTTTGTTTCTGCTTTTCAAGTTCTTCTTGCTGCTCCTTTGCTTTCCTTCGCGCTTCCTCTTTTTCAGCTTGCCATTCTTTTTCCCATTCTATTTCCCATGCTTTTTCAATTTTCTTCTTTTCTTTTTCTTTTTCAATTGAATCGCCACTTTCCTGACTTGTTCCAGGAGGATCTGGTCGGTTGGTTGGCAGTACAACTAAAACGTCCAAATTGGTATCTTTGCAGTCTCCCACATCAAAAGAAAGGCAACCAAAAGCACACAGAAAGAATAAAACTACCTTTCCCATTTCACTTGCCGCTAACAACTGACTGGCATTCGAAATTCGAATTGATTTATTACACCGATAATTTTCCATAACTTAATTGAATTCTTCATGGCTTCTGTTATGCTTATCCGAATATTGTCAGCAACCATATCTACACTTTGAATATCGTCCCCCATGTTCATAATGATTATGATGTCGCCCATACTTTTTCGGTCGTCCATAATTATTATTATGCATTCTGCTTTCATTTATTATTGCCATTTCGGCACCCATAGTTGCTTGATTGGCTATAGCATTTACATCGACTTCGCGTGAACCTCCAATTTGAGCTTTTTCATTATTCGCTTTTTGCTTGTTAGCTTGATGTTGTTTTTCTTTTTCCTGATTTGCGCGTTCTCTTTCAGCTTCCTGTTTACGTTCTTCTTCGATTCTTTTGATTCTTTCTTTAGTCCACTGTTCTTCTTTTGATTCTCGTTCTCTCTCCAACTGGTCTAGTAATTTGAGTTTTTCTTCCAATTCTTTATCCTTTTTTGCGGCATTCAACTTTTTTTCCTTCTCTCTTTGTTTATTCAATTGCTTCAGCTTTTTCAGTTCTTTTTTTTTCTTTTCATCATTCATTTGTTTGATTCTTTCATTTTCTTCTTTTTCCCGTTTCTCCATTTCCCATTGATTTTCCAATTCCTCTTTCTTTCTTTTAATTTCCTCTTGGCGCCGCATTTCTCTTAAAATTCTTTCCTTTTCTTTTCTTACTTCCCATTCCATTTTTTTTCTCATCCTTTCTTCCTCTAATTTTTTTTCATTTCTTTTCTTCTCTATTAACAAATCTCTGATTTGATTTTCTTTTTCCTTCTCTCGCAGCCATTCTTGTTTTCTAATTTCCTTTTCTCGCAGCCATTCTAGCTTTTTGTGTTCCTTTTCCTTTTCTCGTAGCCATTCTTGTTTTTTGTCTTCCAGTTCCTTTTGTCGTCGCCATTCCTGCTTTTTAATTTCTTTTTCCTTTTCTTGTCGCCATTCCTTTCTTTTCCTTTCTTTTTCATTTTCCATATCGCTTGTTTGATTTTGACTTGTCTGGTTGCTGGAACTATGCAAGATAGATTTGTTTTTTTCGGAAGAACTTAACACGGACTTTAATTTTGACACTTACGTAATCGACAGTTGTGGAGCAACAACTACGACTATATGCTTTTTATCTACATAATTTTCGTTAGAAATCGGATAATCTAATGCTCTGTCTATGGCCGCATCCATTATAGGATCTACCTCATAAGGGAGACGGTGGTCAACGGTTGCTCCCAGGGTTAAGCCCAAGGCCCCTATCAGAATGATCAAGCTATATCCTAGTCGCATTTCGCTTATAGACTGAATAGTTTTCGAAGCGCCTAAAGGAAATTGAATTCAATTCGCAAAGCTATTGGCCACGGTTATGTAAGAAATGAGATGATTCTCTTCTTAGAATGACTTTAAAAAGTCATTGCGAATATGAGATATAAAATGTACCCTCCCATTCGTAGTGTTTTTCCTTAATTTTTTATACCCTTAACCTAAAGGTAAAGAGTATATTGAGTTTGTGAAAATGTTTTTATTATATGAGATGCACAAACAACAAATTTTCAGAGTCAAGATTTTAGGCATGGGGATGCCTAACTGGCGAACGGTCAAATAAACAGTCCGCTAGATGGCGTGCTTGCATTATTTTGAACAAAAAGAATATAGCAACCAGAGGTCTTAAGTGAATGTAGACCAGGGCTACCACCTTTTCTTTTTCAATTCCGTCTACGAGAGACAGGCCTCGCCCGAGTTAAACATTCGGCTTAATTTATTTTCAGCTGAATGAATTTATGACTTATTTGTGTATTTGTCTATAACCTTTATTGTAATCTTACTCTCATTTATGTTGTTTTTTTCTTTCTTATTCTTTTATGGTTTCCCTTTGCTCTAACCATTTTGGCTATCTTCTTTGTATTTTAGTTGGCCACTTCTATAAAATTTAGATTCTCTACTTTTTTACACAATTTCCAATTCGCATTTTCCTTAAATGTTTTTATCAAAATTTGATAAATTCGTGAGATTTATTACTCATTAAAAATATTTATTTTCAAAATATGATATTGATATTTTATTTATTCATTTTTTAAAAAGAAATTACATTTTGTATCTATAAGATACATAAGTTTTATCTTACAAAATTGTTTTACCTAACACAAATTTTATTCAAAATTATATTTACTATAAAATTCTTATAATTAATATTTACAAACAAAATGCTTTCTAGTTTTAAAGAAACGAAATGTTGACGAAGCCAGTGAGCCACGAACTAAAATTAAACAGACTCAACAGCCGAGCGTTTGCTCGGCACTTTATCGACAACGGGGCTTCGCTTGAAGGTCACATAAGTATAGAGAAGACTGGCTAAGACACTGATATTGATGCCAATACAATTTAGCCAAGAGAAGATATAATCACCGCCAATAAACATCCCCAGATATGTGACACAAATGTTCTTCAAACTGCCTACGATTGTGGTGGTCAGGGCCGAGTTATGCTGCGTGCATAAAATGGTGCTAAAGGTGAGTATGAAACCCATGACACAACTCAAAAGGAACTGAGACACAAAAAGTGGATCTTTCCATTTGTCAAAGTCTAGTGCCCTCTGCATGTCTCCGCTGCTGATGGTGATCATCAAGGCAGGCAGAAACATAAACAGAGAATTGTAGAACATCAGTCCATAGGTACCGATATCTGAGGTATCTAGCTTCTTTTTCACATACACATAATTGGCAGCGCTCAAGGCATTTGCAATCATCACATAAGTGTAGCCAGCAATGTTGAATGTTAGGTCATCAGTGGCTGCCAGAAGAGCGCCACCTATCATGGAATACACACTGATCTGTACGGATAACTTGGGCTGTATGTCGAGTATTTTCATTTCCAGCAACATGGTCATCCAAATAGCAAATCTTCGGAGAGCGGCAAACATGGGCAAACTAATTGCTTGTGTGCCTCCGAGACCAAATAACATGTTGCCTAGAAAAATCAGCGGTAGGGGAAAGATTTTTTGAAAAGTATTCCTTTGTAGGCTGGGAAACGAAATCAGTCCTAGACGCCTGGAGAAGTCCAAGACCACAATACTGGCTGTTAATTGACCCAGGCCTAGGAAGAGAAACGCCGGAAACTTGTATGTTGTGAGCACATTTTTGTTAAACACTGTGATCATAAACGATGCGATTCCATAGAAGAAAGCACTTCCAATCTTTTTCAGATAGATGATGTGTTCATCCTTAGATCGAATATAGATAAATTCGGATTTTATAGAAGCTGTGGAGGATGAGTCGCTGTTTTGAGTATCTTCGGAATCATAATTTTTTATAGCCAAAAGTGGCTCCACATCTGGATCCGATTTTTCATAGTTCATTTTCGGAGTGTTTTCTTTTAATTGCATTTTTTAAACAGTTAATTTTCTTTTCATTTTTTGATTTGATATTGCCACGCACAAATTAATAGTTAATACTTATTTGTAATATAGTTTTATTGACAAATGAAACTTTTGCTTTCAGCATTTCGCTTAATGATTCGAACTGAGCATTATTCTCCGACGCGTTAGATGTTTTTATACTTTATCCACTTGTGTTGACGGAAGGGGCTGTTTTTATTTTAACAGGTGTAACGGTATGTTTATAAGCATCGGAATCAGCAGAAAGTAGACATTCGGCAAATATGTGTCAGTTGCTCTATGGAGCTTCCAATTTGAAGCCCAACGTGGCCATTCATTAGAATTAGGGAAAATCCATCAATGAATTCAATGATTCTCCTGCAACTTCTTAGTTGAAAAGTTGAAATAAAACTGACAGTTAAAAAACTAATGAAGGAATTGACAACAAAAAGTTGAGCTTGTCACTAAATTCACCACTTGCAGTCGGATGACACAGCTGCTTACATATTTGTTCAACAGCTGTGAGTGAGGTGATTTTGTTTATTTGCTTCTGAGACTTTGTTATTGGCCTAAATCAAGAATGTTTGGTTGATATGTTGTGAGAAAGAAACTTTCCATAATTCAGGAAATTGACTTTATTAGTATACTGTTGTATACGATATGTTATATGCTAACCAAACTTGATAAGATAAAAAATGAGTATATTCTTATTTCTTCGAAAGAAGTGTAAAAATGTTATTACTTCAACAGTCTTGCCTTTTTGCTGACTTAATAATAATAATAATACAGGTTATATCTAGCTCAAACTAAAATGAACATTTTAAATCATTTAGCTTACAAAATTCAGATTCATTCATTTTACATGCATTTAAATTTCATAGTTCGGATCTATAAAACTTAAGCCATGCTTGCTCTTTTCATTCATCCGTATAGCCACATAGCTATCGTCCTTGTTAGAACGAAAGCTTCTGCTGAAACACCTAGACATGTCCTGAATCTCATCGCAGATGATGTCATACATAATCCGGTCGTGTAATTTTCGTAGATAGATTGCCATTTTGGCCAAGAACTGCATTTGACCGTTGCTCAACGGACGCTTGAGAAACATTTTATGGGATTGACTTGTCTAAAAAAAGAAATGGAAATTTTTAATCATTTCTTTTGTTGAAAATTAAGATTCTGCTACTTACCCCTGTAATTTCGGCACAGCGTAGTTCGTCCAAAGGTAACTCAAAGGCTAATGCTATGGCCTCCGGCAATGAACACAAAATACTGTTTTTTCGGGCAATACACAAATTCACAAAAGTGTCCATAACCGCATTGAGTTTCACTTTATGGCGATGAAGTAACTGATCGCACAACCGGTGACTATAGTGGACAATTTTACGGGGCGAATGCGCCTCAAGTAGCGAGCGCAAGTCCGGGAAAATGTCGCCTAGGGCTTTAATGTCAAAAATGTACGTGTTATTGGCTGTGCCAATAGCAAGGACGCTGATGCAATTGTTTCTTCCATAGAAAGAAGGCTCTGCTATTAGGGAAATAACATTCTGGTCCCCTATGTCTTGCAGAGCTTTCGTATAGCTTACATCGTGGTAATTAATAACAATAATGCGCTCTAACTTCTGCTTTATCGAAGCCACCTCATGGGGTAGCAGTGGATTAACTTCAATGAATTTGTCTATGGCGCTTTTGAAAGAATCATTACTGTCCTCACTTATGCTGCTGTTCAAGTCTTCCATGGTCTAGGGGTTTAATATATACAAATTTTTATAAGCAAATCATATTTCATATGTTTCTACGCATATTAATTGGAAATTGTAGGACTATTTTTATTTAGTGAATGCAAAAAAACTCACTTTATAATAAATTACCGAATATTATTAAGACTATTCTTATGAATTAGCACAGGCATGGTACATACTGTAAAAATGCAGCTTATATGGGCACGCTCACAAAATATTTGATTGTATTTTTAAAGAATAAATAAATGCTTTTGCCGGCAATTAACTTGAAAAGCAGAACTGTCCAGCTGCTTTCCAGGGCTACTTAATAATTAGTTCGCCCTAGATGGCGGTAAAAGTATTTTAGGTTAGCTAAAATCAGCTTGGGGAATGCCAACTTCTTTAAAAGAGAATACTAAAAGATGCGCCCTCTAGCGGCAAAATGACAAAGTAACTTAGTTGAATTTTTGTCCGATAGAGAACAGCAATTACGAATTTGTTAAAAAAATAATATAAATAATAATAATTTTTGAATGCATTTAATTTGTATTTAAGATAAATAAAATCCATGGTTAATATAATTATGACACTTTAAAAAAATCAAATGAGTTGCACAAAGTACAATCACAGTCTTCTATATCAATAGAATGGTTACAAATTGAAAACTAATAGGCGTAAAATTGATTTGATGGACAAAACGTTAATTCTATTGCTTAATAAGAAAATAATCCTTTTGAAGTAAAATTATGAAATCTAATCAAGCGAATGCTTGACAATTTCAACAGACAAAATTGGGGGGGAAGTTTCTATTCATAGATTTAAATTCGCCAAAGCTGTGGGAGTGATACGACTAAAATTCTGATTATTAAATAATTTTTATATAATTGATTCATTAGATTTTGTGAACATAATACGGACCTTCGGCAATTGATTTCTGCTAAGAGAACAATTCCAAGATGCAATAAAAGCTGAAAGTTAAAAAGAAACGCTAATTACTCTAATTGAACAAAGGTTTCTCACCGTGCGAAGAGAGCAGACGAGTGGGAGGAATAGAAAAACGAAACAGCTAAGATTGCTTGACAGAACGCATACAAAACTATGGCTCATGTCCTCGGACAGAGCGAACTTTTACCCTCAAGCTTTATAAACCTATCGTACTACATGTGCTAGGTAAAAATTTGGAATGCGACACGTAGAGATCGCGTGTGGGACGTGTGAGTGTTATTACGTATACGCCATGTGGTTAAATTGTTAAAAAAAAACCAAAGGAAACGAAACATTAAATTATACCGCATTCTGTTCTATTTGCGAGCATTGGCCAGACCCCTCTTTCACAAAACACTCATTGTCTCTGGCATAACTTGCAATGAATGCCTTGATCTGAAGCGACCCCTTTCCCCCTGTTAAAACAAATCGTGTGTTCTACCTTTTTCCAGACCAGCCCAAAAGGGGATGGGCTGACAGGTGTGCCATACACGTAGCCAATGCACGTAACCGAAATTTTAAGCAGTCTCAATTTTGGATAGCCACTCTAGCCAGGCTGGGTGAACTCCTTCTTGCTACATTTTAAAGTGGCTTTTAATAGTTTTTTGTCTGCAACAATTACAAGTTGGGAAAGGGGATGATACCCAGAAGGAAGGGGGCTACTGCGACAAAAGAACAGCTTAATGACGTCAGCACCAAGTGGCTGGGTACACTGAAAACCAATTTTAATATGCCGAAGTTTTAGGAATTTCGGATTTCTTACAGAAAATATTGGCTAAGTCATTGATTTTGTTGGCATTTGGTTTGCTGGTATTTTAGTAAAATATATAAATTTAATTTAAAAGTTTCTGTGGCTTAAATAATTAAAGCTCTGGTTGACCCACAAAGAATTAAATCCTATTTATTCAAGAAGTAAGAATTAACATCATCAATGTAAAGATAAAACAAAAAATAACAAAAATCTACCATAAAATAATCCTTAAAATAATAATAATGGACACACTGACTACAAAAAAAAAGAGAGAGAAAACAAAACAGAAAAGCTTAAGCCAACAAAGAATAGTACACAAATGAGAATAACCAGAGAGCAACACAACAGTCCAATAACTATGAAACAACAATAATAATGATAATGACAACAATAACAACAACAACAACAACAACAACAACAACAAAGAGGACATCAAGGACCTCAACGTCACAACAAAGTTGGCAGTTTTTGAGCCAAGCTGAAATATGTTGATGTCCATACATTCATGTGTACTTTGGTGTATTAGTGGTCAGCAGTTTGCAGTATTCTGAGTACTCCAAGTACTTGTCCAATGACCATGCCCGACAGTATCCCCCATTGGACGTTTTAAGCAACATTAGCACTCACACAGGATAATCGTCTAAGATTTAATGGTATTTTTATGTTACCAAAAGGATTTTTAATTGTTGCTGTGAAGCTTGTAGACATGGCATTTTATTCAACCAAGAATATAAACGAAACAAAAATCAATGGAAAAACATGGAAAGATTTTACCTTTCGGTAAACAAGATTTGAACTAAATTTTGAAATTGAATTTCTGATTTAAAAAAAAAGAGGACTTTTACTTTTCTTTAAAGAGAAGAACCAAATGTTTACATGGATGGAAGTTTTCAACACTATTTAATAATTTAAACTTTAATTTTGGGAACAAAAATTAAATGTTAATAGAAATTTAAGGAAAGTTCCGAATTCCGTATTCCTTCAGGTTTATTTCGATTGCCAAATTAAAATATAAACGTAAAGAATTGATAGTTTATCTTTACTCAAACATTTAATTAAAATTGAGAATAGAAAGTTCTTGACTTTCGGTTTTATTTGTTCTGATCATACGACTCTCGCAACTCGACTAGGACTCTGCCAACTTGATTTCTTGACACTGTCAACTTGATTCTTCGACCCTGCCAATTTGACTCTTTTCCAGCGGGTTGGTCCCCCTGCTCACATAATCGAGGGGACTGCCACTGTTAAATGTTACCATTCTTACATAAATATCTTCATAAATCAAAAAGAAATTGTTTTTTGGTAAATACTTTAACATTATATAATATCAAGAAGACAACATCATTAATCAATAGAAAATTTCAGTGATTTTATTTTTAAATTAAAAAGACAAAAAAAAAACAGGTCAAACTTTTTATTATTATTTAAAAAAAATTCACAATCTTTGGGCATTTAAAATAAATAAAAATATTTCATTGGTGATATCTACCATGAGAAATGATAAATGATATTTTATTTAAGAATCGTTGACAGGAAATACAAGAAAACTCATTGTCAGTCCTTTTGTGCCTCTTTGCGCCATTTCCCTATGTCTCTGAAATTTTATTCTTATTCACTTTGGCCAGGCTGAGGTGGAATATTTACGGGCATTAAATGTATTTAAAATGTTATTACCGTCGCGGTGTCAGGCTGGACCGAGCACTTAATGACCACTCAATCCCTGAACTCTCACACCTTTCCACTCATTTTCATATTTCTCCCTGGCTATAATAAAGCGTAAAGGCAAATAAATCATGAATATTAAGTTGGAGGACAGGCATCATCAACACACAAAAAGAGGGTGGCCCTACCAGGGACCGAAAATCCAGCAAAGAACAAAAGTCAATTGGAAAGTTTATTGATAGAAATGGAGCAGAGAAAAGTAAAGCTTTCTGTGGACAAGGAAGTATTGTGAAGTTGAATTGAGCCCTGTGAAAATAGCAAGAACTTTTTAGATGGGCGCGGCGGGGAGAGCGGCGGATACTTAGAAGCTTAACGGCTTAGAAAATGCTACACAAGCAAAAAAAAAAAAAAAGAAGTATTTTTATATATATATGGAGGGGAATATAGAGCAAAGAGAAACACTTTAGCCATTCCATTCCATTCCATTTGATTAGATGGCTAGCAAGTCAGGACCAGCAACAGGACCGACTCCAAAGGAGAAAGAAAAACAAAACCGCAACAAATTGAAATTTCGACATTGGTTAGTTAGTCGATGGGTTGCGGATGGAGGATGGCAGGGAGAGTAGAAAACAAAATATAGCAAAATATTTATGCACCGATGTTAAACATTTTCCGATATTTCCGTTTGCCTCAAAACTATTGACTAACCAATCGAAAAGACAATCAAAAAGCTTGTAAACAAGTTTGAGCACATATTCTCTGGTCTTCGCTATTGTTTCTGGTTATATAATTTATGAATTGTTTGAGTGGACGAAACATTAAATTTTTTAAATTTTCTACAAAACAGAAACCAGGCTCAAGTAGTCAGTTTATATTTTTATGCTAATGTTTAATAACGCGTAACATTTTCCGCCTCTGAAATTTAATTAGAAATTCAATTTACCGTCAAGTTGAAAGGAGACGCGCTTCGACTCGGCTCGTTTAATTAAGAAACTTTAAAAAAGAACACTAAATTCAAAAGATACTTTTAATGCTTTGGTTAGTTCAGCTTGGAGAGTGACAGGTTTTAATCAAAACTCAAAGTGAAATATATATATATATTTTTATATATTTTTAACTCAGTTTCATATAAAGTCAAAATCAAAGTAGTCTAGTGAGTACAATCGCGTCGAACATTAAAAAACACTCATACGCACTGTGAGCAGACTCAGGCAAAAGCGAAAAGCAGAAGAAGCAAGCACTTTGTCAGTGCTGCCAAGGCAACAAACTAAAAAGCACCGGTAACATTAATTGACACGTGATAATTTAATTAACGCTCTGGCAAAGCCCCCAACATAGCAGCAAACTAGTGTTAAGGGTATTTTCTTTTTCTTCTTTTTTTTTTTGCCATCGATGACAGAAACGGCAAACGGCAAACGACTACGGGAGTTGGCAACAAAACAAAAGAGGCAAAAGAAACATCAGCACCGCCGTCTGCTAATTGGGTCAACTTTTGTTTGGGGCGTGAGGCGTGTCTGCCATTGTTTTCGCATTGCCCACAGGCAATCCATTTCACAAGGTTGGCTAGCTAGGTTAGACCAGTTAGATAGATAGATAGGATAGATACAAAGATAAGGGATAAGGGCCTATGGTATGGCTTTATCTGGATTAGGAAAGGGTGAAGCTGTTACGCAGTTAACTTGGCTGGAGTCCAGCTGCTTTTATTGTGTCCTGATTACGATCCACACGTGCTGGCATGTGGGATTTCTAGCCTCACCAGCTCTATTAACAGTTTCCTCGGGCACTTCAATTGGAGTTTTGTCTTATTATTATTAATCTCGGCACAACTTATCATAAGTTACATAAGCCAAATCAAATTAAGCTTGTCATATTGCTGGCCCAAATAAGCTCTAAGTACTTTCACAGACAACAGAATCCAAAACAGGACAAATTAAATTCAATTCCAGATGAATTCTTAGTTTTAATATCTGTCTCTCCCCCCTCTCCCCTTTCTATCCCTCTCTTTCTTTGTTGAGCTTCTTGACATTGAAGAGGAGGAGAGCCATTTAGGGCCCTTAGATTCGTTCTTTTGTACGCTGGAGGTTAATGCTTGTAATCATAGTAAAATTAGTTGTCCTTTATGCTGGTTCAGCTGCATTATTTACTCACAACTTCTCTATACAATGCAGATTTAATAGCCCCAAGCCCTTGTAGCGCGATTAAGCAAAGGCATCTACTTCTGACAATGTCATTGCACACTGCTTATGAAAGGACTTGAAGTCGCTGTGTTTGTGGCTTTCTAGGTTACTTGCCTTTGATGGAAGAACAAAAAACTAAACATTTAAGGCAGTGAATCTTGTTAAAGCAAACAATCTTTAAAACAGCCATTAAATGTTGGCAGCGGCGGCAGTGGTGGTGGTGGTGTTTTGGAGTTGATGATGACATGGGTTAAGCACAAGTTAAGTGTAGTTTTAAATCTTTCTTTTATTGTTTGTCCCACTTGGTTTTTCCCTTCCCATATGCATGCATTGTTGCCAAGTGCGTTGGGCTGGTTTCCACACTTTGCCATTGTCAGTTGCCAACGCCGTTGGCAAATATGTTGATAATTGCAATATGAAAAGGGCTGATGTGGTGGGCAGAGGAAGGGGAAGGGGGAGGGGGGTGGCTTGGCTCGACTGCTTGCAGTTGAATGCAAATATTAATAATGCAAATTTACTGCTACAAAACAATAATAGCAACAACAATAACAACAACAGCTGCGCCAACAACAACAACACCAACAAAAGATAGAATCCTCCTATATGCCATGGCAAACATTTTCATTGTCCCAATGTGTGTGTGTGTGCGTTTGTCAATTTGTATGAATTTTTCATTCACTGAAATTGCGGTTCATGTAAATGTATTTTTTTTCTAGAATTTAACTTGGTGGCCGGAGAGGCTTTAAACAAAGTTTCCTTGATTTAAACAAAATGTAGGGTCAAATTCAAACATATTTGAACAGAATTTAAAATGGTTAACTTTTGCCTGAACCAGAATCCCCCAGTATTTGTCTAAAAAATCAACAGATATTTTCATTTATTCAAAAATTACATTTTTAAAATTCTTCTGCATCTTCCAACTCATAACAAAAAATAAACTCTCGAAATATGCAATTTATTTATTGATCTGAGCATAAACAAAAATGTCTATAAAAATATTTGGCTATCATTTCGACATTATTGAAATGGATTACATTGCATTTTTGAGTCAATAAAATCAAATTTTTGTTCCAACAGCTTTTAAATTAAAAGTTTTGCCAAGCCATTTGTAATGGAAAAAATTTTAATGAAGGCTTAGAAGTTTTCATAAAAAGCAATGTTGTTTTTTTCTACACAACTTTTAATAAAGAAAAAATAATATATAGAATTTCAAATAATATTTGAGCCAAGAGACAAACTATAAACAAGTCAAACAAAAAATTAATAAAAGCAGAAATGGCTTCTTTTTTTTTGTATAAAAGACATTTCTTGATAACGTCATCTTGTCTTTATTATTATTTTCATTAATTAAATTTATGAGTACCCAAGTGAATAACGAAAATCAAAAGAGAAAGAATAAAAGGTCCAGAATTGCAATGCCACTGAACCACAGAGCGAGCAAAAGGCGAGTCGAGAAAAGTTGAGAATATGGCAGGGCTTCATAGGTCCAAACCAACTGGTTGCAATTCCATAAACTTTAATTAGCTTCCAGCATATGGCAATGAAAGGCAAATGAAATCAGTAAGAGTAAGCTCAACCAAAACTCTGTAGACCCTTTTCCATATATATAACAAAAATATAAAAAAGAGTATCGAACTAAAAAAAACTAATTTCATTCCACTGCATTTGGCTTAGTCACATTTGCAGCTGGCGTCAAATATTTTCAGTCAAACGGTTTTGCAGTGATTAAATCCTGGCTTTAAGCAATAATTAGAAGCACCTAAATAACCGAATGGACAGACCATAACCACAAGAACGCTGCCATTCCTTTTGGCATATTGCACTCCGTGCAAGCAATGAAGCATTTGGCGGAATCGAGGGGTATCGTATCGAAAATTCCTCAGGCGCAGTGACATGCTGGTTTGATGCAGAATCAGCGCATTAAATAATTAAGTGCCTAATTAAATTAGTAATGGCCACAGGATTCAATTCCGAATATTTGGCTGACTTGGTGGAATTCAAGTTGTTCGATTTAATTTGGGTAATCTATACTTTTAGGGCAAATCATTGTGAGCCTTGTGAAACATTTTCAAGGCTTAAATATTTGTTATGATTACCGTGGCAAAAGGGCAAAACAAAACTTACTCGCAACTTGGTAGGTAATTACCCAAATGCATTTACTCTTACATTTATATTTATGCAAGTGAGCAAGACAAGGAGACTTGTTGTGCTTATGCAAAAGTTACCTAGCAATGAGACAAGCCCATGAAGACTGTATACTCTTTTATTCTATTTGGAATTTCTAAACTGTTTGCTTTGTTACAAGCCAGATCAGAATTTGAGCATACTTTGTGTGTTGATTATTTTCGAACCTATACAGGCAAAGTTGAAAAGTAAGTTAACAAATAAAACTGGAAAACATATGAATGTGTGTGTGTGCAAAAGGATTTTCTGGCTTATTTAGTTGTGTTTTACAAACACAATAAAAATAATTATTGTTATGTATGAAGATAACATGTGCATGAAATTTGAAATATTACGTATACGTAATTAAATATTTGAAGCGTGACAATTTTATGCTACGTTTGCCTTCAAAAATTTTAATGTTTCTGAAAAATAACAAGTTTATGAAATCAAAGCTTATCTGTCATGGTTTTTAATTTTAATGGAATTAATATTTGACTTGTTTGATGGTGTGTGAGCTCAGTATTAATATTCATTTAAATGGCCACTTGAATTTGTCTTGACTTGTATTTAACTAGAAATTAAAATAATATTTGTTTTTATTACTATTTTAATTTGTGGACTGGATTGGTGGGTCCTTTTCGATATGCTGGTGCCTGTCTTATTCCTGTTGTGCCAAATCCATGGAATAAACATAATCAGAAGCATTTTCATTTGGCTGCATCAGCACAAAAGAAGCCCAGACTTAATTAAAATTTCATTGTAAGACCCGTTTATTTTATTTTATTTCTGTATTCTCTGTCGTAATGGTTCCTCTTTTATTTACATACACATGCACATACTTGCCTTAGCCTGTGTATGCCTTTGTCTGTATTTACATTGGAGTACAATTGCAATTGTTTTCGCTTTGTTTGTGCTAATGGCTTTGGCTTTGGCCATGTCACATGTGCTACATTCTTTCTACTTTTTTTTTATGGAAGTATATTTTATATATGAATATACGCAAAACATTATATTCATTTTGTTTACAACAAGACACGCACACACTCGACCCGAAGACAAAAGTCTCAGATATGTGTAAGTTAAAGGAGTGAGAAGTGAGGAGTGTGGAGCGAGTGAAAAGTCAGTCAAGAGAGGTGTTGAAATGGTAAATAGAAATGTGCAAAAGGTTGTCTTAGGAAAGGGGATGTTAGCTTAATATGCTGACTATGATTAATGTAAGCTTGAAGACCAGCAGGAGGAACTGTCTAGACGCTATTTAACTATTAGACTTTGTGGTTGGGATAATCAAGACTAATGATATGAAGGGTTCAAGAAATTATGATGAATTCCATGATAGCCAGACTCAAGGGATTGTGGTCTCAGCTAATCAATGAATTTCCTTATTTCAGGTAGAGAAATTAAAAATTATGTGATTACTAAAACTAATGAAGATTTTGTAGTTGTAATTTCAAGACCCTCTGAAAGACCTGGATGAAAAAATCAAAGCTCTCTTCCAAAGCCCAGATTCAAGGGTTCCGAAACGCAGGTATAAAACTTCTATAGCTAAGATTCTTATTTGGAATATATTTCCATTTTAATCTGGGTAAGGCTTTAATTTGTATTGAAATTGGAATTGTTTGCTAATTAGCCGCTTTAAAAACCAAATGAAACAATTGCATAAAAAGCATTTTACAATAATTTGCCCACCAGCATTCTGACAAACACACTCGAACACACACACACACACACATTGACACAAAAAGTAAAACCAACAGTCAGAGATAATTGGTGCTTTTGCCATGCAAACCATCACCATCACCACCACCAACCAATACCAACACCAACACCATCATCAGTGTTGATGATGGGCCTGAGCCAGTGTGCCACTAATTTACAAAATTGCTTAAATAATTGGCAAGCGTTTTGTATTTTGTTTTTAAAATTAAATGAAGGCACTACTGGGCTTACAACTTACTCCCTTTGCCTATATTCTTTCGTATGCCGTCAAATTCTGTACCGTTTCTCTTCGTCTGTCATTTGGTACCACCGCGACCAACATTTTCACCGCCGCCACCCGCCCACCCGTATGCAATTAAATGCACAGCGGTTTGCATTGGCAGCAGTTTTGCGCAGTTCTGCACAAATTTTGAACCAGTCCCTTTTTCTCATTTTCTCTTCTTTTTTTTACCATTTCTGTTATACATATATTTAATTTTTTTTTTAGTCATGCCACTTTGTGGTTTACTTTTTGCTGTGTGGGTTCTTTGTGTGTGTGTGTGTGTGTGTTTTTTCCCCACTGCACATAATTTAGCCAATTAAGCGCATTTATGCAGAAAATTAACAACGTTTGCATTGCATTTTTCCATATTAAGTATACGCCACGTTGACTGCGATTTTAAAGACCCCCCATATTATACAGATTTCTTTTTTTATTTTTTGTGTCTTTTCTGTTTGATAACAAAAAGGAAAATTGAATGGCAAGCAAAAAAAAATGAAAGGATACTGAAAATGAAATTTTCCCAAAATAAAATCAATAATTTCATGATGAGAATCAAATAAAATAGATTTTATCTTGTAAATATGTTCGAATCTGAGTATTTTTGTCGATGTGCCTATATGTCTGTGCTTGTCCTGCTCGGTTATGCATAAAACATTTCCACTTCGGCTGTAAATCATGACGCATCGTAAAATTTCCACGCCCCAGACGAGTCATTCAATTGGTCTTTCATGTTTATGCATACACAATTTAGATTCCACCACAAAACAATTGCCTCTGGTGGTACACATATACAAATATATATATACATAGAAAATGGCAAACATATTGTCTATACAGAGTTAGACTTATTTAGTAGCTTATTTTTATTTCAGTCTTTTATGGGCAGCTGATTTTTTGCCATTAATGGCATATTTGTAATCATTTATCATCAATAGCTCACATACTCTTTGCCTTTGCCTCAATTACTGACTCATAAATAGACAACAGATGGCCCTGAAGATAACGACTTTTCGGAGTGGTAGGCAGAAATGGGATTAAATTAAAATCATTAGAATTCCGATTCATATTAATAAATCTTTATTGCTGGGGAATTTGCGAAAAACCGTTTGCCTTGGGAATTTCTCTCATTAAAGTTAGTTGTCTTAGTTGTCTGCAGGATCTTCAGACTTTAGTAGCACTTAATAAAGTTTCTAAAACAGCATAATTATGAATGTTTGCAGATTTGTAAATAGTTTACCTCATGGAAAATAAATTTTGCTGGCGCATTTGGAATGAAATTTCACCGAAACAAATCATCTACAAATTGGCAACAGACACGCACATTTGTCATCAACTTCAAACCTAAAATCGAGTGAGTTGTGAGCCGTCTGTCTGACTGTTTTACAAATTAAGTGCACTTGATGTTATGCACTTTTACCCAACCCATTTGAAAATCCTACAATATGTGAAAATGAACTACAAAATTTCATTCCATTAGTTGATTCGGGCTAATTGTGTGACTGATTCGCTTGTATGACAGATAATTTCAACTTCAGCTCTTTCCTCTCTCCAATTTTGAGGTTGTCTTCTTTCCATACGGATTGTAAAACATTTTAAACTGTGAGATTGTATTTGTAAAGTGTTAAATGAGCCTTTTAGTCTCATGTACTCATCTGCATGTCAATTTCACAATTGCAATTTTGTGGTATTGTTGTTATTCCCATAAAATTGATATGTCAATCAATCATTCTGATTCAGATATTTGAGTTTCATTGTGTGGATTATGAGTTGAGTTAAATGGATGCCTAATAAGTTTGGGGGAAAAAAACTGTACAGTGCGATAAAGGATATATTAAGCCTCTGATTTTTGAGATCCTTTATTGCTTAAGCTGATGTGGGTCTTTCCAGGGACTTTTGCATTTGAAATGAGTGCATTTCTTGATAAAAATGCATGGGAATGATCTGGCAACGCTGTGCTTCTAGACGGCCAAGCTGGCAAGGCTAGCAAACGAGGTGTTGATCGAATGACGTGAAGACGAGTTGAACGATCAGTTGAAATAAAAGACGTGTTAAAATAAAACAAAGACGATTAATGATTAATTTTAAAATATGATAATATTTAATCAACTTTTAAAATTAACCAAAACCTTAAACCAAGGTCCTGCAAATATATGAAAATTGGAACTCGAATTTCAGAGAGATAATTTCCAGTCATATCAAAGTTTAAAGGACTTTTTTTTGTCTTCATATTTGAGTGTTCTGCTTTGTTCAGTTTTTTTTTTTTTCATTTTTTTTATTGAATAAGTCTCAGCTCACTTTGCGTAGTTTAATAGCAATTTTACGCTCAGTGCAGTCAATAAATAGAGACCTGCCAAACAGCCAAACTAGACACGCACCTTTTGAACTCACTTCAAACTGTCAATAAAGTTAAAAGGCATTCCAATTTAATCCACCCCCGCCTCCCCCACCAAGCTTTTTGGTAAAGTGTCTGGGTGTTCTTTACAGTCCTCAAAACTACAGCAACAACATATCACGAAGTTCAAAATTGACAACTATAATTTGCGTGAGGAAATATTTTGAAATTAAATTGTTGAAGAAAACTTGCAGAATTCTTTTTCGACTTTTTGACACATGGCTGAGCAGCTTGACCCACAAAAAGGCTATGGTAGCCAAGCAGTCAAAACCTTGATGGCTTAATGTATTAGCCAAAAGTGTACAACCCACATCAAATCTTTTGCGAGTAGACAAGTGCAGATGGCCAATAGAGGCGCACAAAGGCTACCAATTTCTTTAGGATTTACTTGCTCCTACTCAAATGGCAGAAAGAAAAATAATTTTAATCGCATTATGTTGTCCAACGTGTTTTCTTTTTTTTTTACTTTCAGATTCTTTTGAGTCTGGGATTTAAGGCTTATTTAATTTTTTCGTTGGCTAAATTTGTACAGGTTTTTTTTTTTTTTGGCGCTCTCGTCTCTAATTAGGTGTGTTTGTTAGAGCAATTAACATTTTGCTTTCCCTTTTTGGAAAGGCTTTGGATTAGAACGCCTCTGGATATTTGATAAAAATTCTCAATTTAAGTTGCTACTCAAAAACCGACAAATTTTTTGGCTTAGGCAAAAACTTTTTTAAATTTTAGCATTCTTTTTATACGAGTTTTCTTGTTTGTTTGTTTTTGTCTCTGCAAAAAATAGAAAAACTTTTTAAATTGCACTCACCTTTCTAAATGGTTTTGAATGCCAGTGGTTTTTTTTTTTTTTTTTTTTTGACTTGGTACTTTTTCGCTTCTGCGGGCCATCCAATTTTCAATGGTTTTCTATTTTCATGTTGGTGTGAAGAAAACTTTTTTTTTCAAGTTCGCGGGCGTGCGAGTTCAACTAAAGTCAAAGCGTGTCATTTTATATAATTCTTTTTTTTTTTGTTTTTTTTTTTAGTGATTCAAATACATAAAATGCACAAAATGCACTCGAGCGCATTTGTTGGGCGTTTATTTTCGTGCTCGGCATTTTCATTTTTAGCTCGGTTTTTGTGGTTAGTCAGGTCTCAGATTTGCTTAACCTTTAGTGTTTTTAGAATCAGGCACGTTTTGGTGTTATGTCTGCGGCTGGTATACACTTTTGTTATTGTTTTCATGAGTTGGTTAAAATAAGTGAAACGGAATGCTGCTCACCTGTAAAATTTGAAAAAAAAAAAATTGAAATAGAAATAGAAAACATTTCATGTATTCATTTTTGCATATGACCTAGAAAGATAGATAAATTAAAAAAACAAATATAAGCCAGAAACAAAAATAAATAATGCGGTCCAATTTGAAAATGTGAACCACTTTAATAAAGTCCCAGACCAAAACCTATTGGCTTGTTTGTAAACACACAGAGAGAGAGAGAGAGAGAGAGTTCTGTTTGTTTGCTTTGGCGACGCGTTGTTAACCTCATTTTTCATAATGCCGCTGGCCCTTAAATTTTCTGTTTGGCCTTGTGGCCTTGTGGCTGTGTGGCTAGAATACAGTTTTATTTAAATTAATTGAAAAGTGTAAATGAAATCCAAACGCAAACGATTCATTTTGGACCAAATTTCCACCACTCCACAGGGTCACTGCAGTTTGATGGAAAAGCCAAAAGGAAGAGTGAAACAAAACTGACCCTGACTCAACTGGCAGAACCGAGGACAGTAATGACCAACCGGACATTTATTTATTAAGCTGCCCACAGAGACATGGATAGCGTTAAAATGTGAAATTAAAGCGACACTATCTGTGGGGCAGGCGGCATAAGTGAAATCCTCTTAAATGCCAGGATGCCAGGATGTTGCCATGACTCTCGAGTCTTCTGCCATACTAACAAGCCGCAATTAATCAGTGCTGACGAAGCCCACAACAAAAGACAACTACTCCGGCACACTCGGCTTAAAAGTGCACACTTCAAATTGCCCGCAAAAAAAAAATAAATAAAATAAAATGCAATACAAAAAGTTACGCCGTATTAAAAGTCAAATGGAAAACGAAAAGAAGCATCATTAAGAATATTTTCTCGAACTTGAAGAGCTTCGAATTCAATAAGTGGGTGGTTTGAGGTTATTAGAGGTAAGTTAAGGCATTATAAAATGAGAGGGAGCAAGTATAAAAATATAAATTAAATAAAAAAAGACTTGAATAATTTCAACACTTGAAAATGCTTTCATTAAGCTTTATTGGAATTATGAGTGACATTTTAATATGCGGTCAACAACAGAAACATTAGGAAATCTAAAGTTAAGTCCACTTTAAGTTGATATCATTCGAGAAGGCTCTTGCTGTGCTTTAATGGGCAAAGCTGATTGAGACTGAAAGTCTGGTGAAAGAGAATTGTTTGGTCTGCCAGTGCAGAGGATGCAGCATTTTGTTGCTATTGTGTAAACAAACAACAACAATAGCAACAACAAAAACAAAAACAATGCCTGTCAACACTACACGCAGTTTGCGCCTGAACAAATTTTATTTGCTATTTTATTTTATTTTTTATTTATTTATTTTTTATTTTTTTTGCTTTGGTTCGTACAAAGAAGGCGACCGACCGCCGAGGTATGTGCAAACTTTTTCCATTGCTCGGAGCTATATGAGGAGTCAGTGCAATAAGGAAGCCAGCAACTTTTTACGCCAACCCAGAAGAGGGACTCCATGAGTGAGAGGGTGACTTTCGAGCCACGTCATTCAGCTGCATGTTTGCGATTTTCATCTTGTACGAGTTTATTTAGCAAAGGCTGCCAGTGCCTGGCCCCACCATTCCTCCTTTTGGAGCTCTTTTCTTGTAACATCATTTTTTTTTTTTTTTTTGCTAGTTGGTTTGCTGAACTTCCCTCGGTCTCCTGGTGATGGCATCGCTTCGACATCCGGGCGCACTTAAGTCAAATAGTCAAACTGTCAAACTACTTGTCAATATATATATCGGTGTTTTTATATATATTTCGTATATATTTCAGTATCTGCTTGCCTTGTCCATTTTCTATTGCTCCTGCCTTTTTTTTTTCTTTTTTTTGCTTTAATGAGCTGAGCTGCTTTTGGGTTGATGGGTCGTATGCGCAATTTTCCAGCTTGATTGATATAAATCGTGTGGCAGTTTGTCGAATTGGCAGAGTTGAAGTGTAGAAAACTCCTTCTTTTTAAAACCGGCAGCTGTACTCATCTGTCTGTTTTATTTATAAATTTTATTTTATATCTGCAGACAGGCCAATTGACATTTTTCATTTATTACTTGTTTTTTGTATTTTTTTACGACTTTAAAAATGCGCCAATAAACGGCATCAAAAAAATATTTATTTTGTGTGTGTGTATTTATATAAGGCAAAAAGAACAAAAAACATTTATGGCTGCACATGGGACTCAGTCAAACAGACCCATACACACACAGAAACACAGTCAAGCTAGGCGTTTTTATGGCTTTGGCGTTAAGCTTTGCGTTTTATAAACAAACCACATACAAAATATACACTCATTCAGAAATAAACCGAGGAAAACTCACACAAGCTAAAAAGTTTTCTTTTTTTTTTGTTCTTAGCATTTATTGGTGTCGTAAATATATTTTTTTTGTGATTGAAGTCATATGGATCATTGCTTTGGGGAGATACCCCAAAGGCTTATTAAATTAAATATATTAAAGGACTCTACCCTTTCAATGTCTCTATTCGAATGGCTGCTCCAATAAAATCCTTAAATATTCATTTAGTTGTGGAAATAAGGTATTCAATCAGTGTTTTATTGCGGTGCTAAGAAAGAAAGGGACACTTCCTTTTCTGATAAAGAATCAGAACAAAAAGATTTTAATTTTTTGCTGGAAAATATTTCAAAAGATGACTCTGACACATTTAAAGCAAGCTTAGTTTTTGCGTAACTTAATTAATTTATATAAATCAAAACAAGGCTTCAGCTTCAGCCTGAAACCATTTTAAATCTCATTGTGAGTTTCTTATTTAAAAACAAAAGTCAAGCGTTAAGCTTGTTTAGGTGGTAAATAAAGTTTGAACTAGCTTTTTGGATTATTTATTATAAAATTCAAAGGATTCTTCCTCCGAATTTAAAGTGCTAAATTTGAGAAGATATTTTGAGTACATATTTTGTATAATTATACAAATATAATAAATAAAATTAATACCAAAAAAAAACCATTGGCCTTTAGCTTCTATATGATTGAAACTCAAGCGATCGCTTTAGAATTTTTCCCCGAATATTGGAAACCTTTGTCCAGATATTGTTTCGCACCTCTTGATTTATAGCTTTACTCCAACGTTAGCTCCCTTTGCTCTAAAGAATTAAAATCTTCTGAGACCTAAGGGACAGATATGGTTTCTCTTCCTTTATACCTTTACTCCACTTTTAGCTCCCATTATACCCCTTTCCTCTAGAGGAACAAAATCGTAAGGGGCATGCCTATAAGAATCACAACTTGATAAATGACAATATGGTCCGACTTAAGGTATCAGAGCCAGAGCTCTGGCCATAAAGATGTTATCAAGCTTGATTAGTATTTAGTAAGTTTCTAGCATGCCATGCCATGAATTTTTACCAGACAAAGTGTTGGGGCATCAATATTACGGATATCTCTGACAAATCCAACGAGGGTGGTTAGAGGATGGGAAAAAAGTCCTATGAAAACAAGTTACTTGTTGGAAATTGAGGCAAGTGCAATTCGAAAGACAATGAAACCAGCATGTTTTGAAACAAAAACCGTTCGTTTTGCGCCTCACGCGCTTCAAATAAAATTCTGGCAATAAAATGCCACAGCAAAAGACGTGTAGATGCCACAAAAAAAAAAATGAAGGAGTCTGTCGGTGTAGGCGTGAATACGGATGAGGTCTTTGAAGCCAAATCGAGGTTAGAACTTTGCGGATTGCTCGGCGAAGGCGTGTTTGTTTGGGAATGTATTCATGTTCATCACGGTGATCACGTGCCGAGCAGTTTGTTGGTCGACAGCCTTCGAATACGCGTGCATGTGTGCCAAAAATGAAAGTGGTAGTGGAAACAGAGAGACTCGCCATAATGTGGGCAATAGTAAAAGCATCTAAGCAGAAAACAAGGAAAACAGCCAAGCGAAGGCGAATTGTGGAAATGGCGGAATGGTGGCAACTTTATTTGCAATTGCTGAAACAACCACAAAATCAACCAAAACGACAACAAGCCAAAATCACAAGCAACACATTCGTTATGTTTTGTATGAGACCAAAAGGATTCGCTACCATATGGGGCTTTCGTCAAATCTCCCCCACTTTCATCATTTGGCCACTCCTATCCTAACATGGGATTTGTTATTGCTGTTTGGGTAAAAGGAAAACGAATTGCTGGAGGGGGGAAAACGTTTTGCATTGCAAATCATAAAAGGATTTATTTGTAAATTTTATAAGCTCCATCGTGGATAACTGGAGTATACCGTTGGCTGAAGTGGGCGTGGTCGAGCTTTTGAAGTTTCTGATTTTTTTCATAATATTTCTTTAGCCTTATTTCCACTTGCATATGCTAATTTATTTTAGCTTGAGTATGCTGAAAGAATATTTTTATTTATACTTTCGTCTATTTTGATAAATACATACAATTGCATTTAGAATGTTTAAAGAGAGTGGCATCAAGTTGGAAAGACTTGTCCAAATTAAAACAAACATTTTTGATTTTTTTTGTTGAAATTTTTCTCCATTTTAAAATAAATTTATTTGGAAAACTTCTGTTCAGATATTATTACAATTTATTTTAAATGAATTGCATTTTTGGTAGCAAAAATATTATAATTGATAAAGATTAAATTACCTTCTGCTCAGTAAACTAAATTATGCAATTTGTGAAATAACCATTAAAAATATTTAATCTGACAATTTTCATTTGTTTGCAAACACTTTTTATGCAACAAAAATATTTAAATTGCTCCATCAGAATAAAAAGAAAATAATAATAATAAATATTTTGAAAGAAGAAAACTCTAAAAATTTGTTGAGAAAAGTTGAGATTTTCATTTACATTTAAGGTAGACTCGATTTAACAAAAGTATGCAAACTTCGTGATGTGAAACCAATTACATACCACGAAATTAGCAAAATGCTGCTGACGAAAATAATTAAGCGACCACATAGACAATAGACAGCCAGCTAAAAACATTCACACACACACAGCCACACACAGAGAACAATAAAAACAACAGTGGAAAATTTGATGGGTTCTGGTGGTTGAGTGCATGGAAATTGAACAGTTACGATCTCGGTGGGAGCATTGTTTGCATTGCATTGCGTATACGCGCCGTGTTACATTGGAGAATAAAGCTGAAACTGCAAATTTTGTAACATTGGACAAATATTGGTGGCGGAAGGCGTAGACAAAAGCCAGTCTCTGTAGAATGATGCCAACAAATTGGCGACAAATGTGCGGACTGTAATCACCGCAGCAATAACAAATATTGGTCGGCTGGAAAGTGCTTGATTCTGTCGCTGCAGTTGCATTTACATTTGTTCTGTGATACGTTGAGGGTTTCTCTGTGGTATTTACCATACACTCAGCCTCTAGCGTAACGTATTTGCTTTCTGCTAAGTAGTGGCATGGACTTCTCTTCGAAAATGTTTAATGAATGAGAGAGTAAAATTCGCTCATCAACCAGAAATCGACAGACATTAGAAACTTCCTCATTATCCTTCAATGAATTAGTAGCAATTATCCTCTGGATTATCTCAAAAATTTGTCTTTTATGTGTAGGCAATCTAATTGGGTGCTCTTTTAATTTCAAAAAAACATGAGCCTTGCTACGGCTTGTCTCGGGTGAATGCTGCCAATGAACTGTATAGTTTGGCAATCGATTGGTGCTGTTATTTTTTTTGATTGCCTCGCAAATGCCATCGTATTGGAAGATGACAGAGATGACAGAACAGACACCGCAGCACGAATGTGTTTCATGTTGCAGGTGCCCATTTTCCAGCTCTCACTCAGTCTATATGTCTTTGGGTGTGGCAAAAGCAAATTAACAAAAGTCAACGCATAGTCAATGGTTGGCAGTTTAGACGTCATCAGGCAGCATCGATGGTCTGTCTTGTCGCAATCATCATATGGACCAAGCAGACCCCTCATCAGACTGATCAAATGATGCTCTAGTGCCTTTGGTAGAGGAGGAAGCATAAAATTTCTACACCAACTCACAGACGCAGAGTACTCATATAGATATAGAGACATAAAGCTCATCCGCAATCGCTACCAATTTGTGGCTGGATTTTCAGAGGGACTCGGAGACCCAGTAAAATACTCCCACTACAGATGATGTTGGTTGAGTGCAAGCCTTGGCTGTTTTGGGTGGGTAACTGGGCTGGTCTCGTGTTGCTTTGGGCTTGCTTGGTTTGGGCTGGCTTGGCTGGGCTTGTTCATTGCCCATTGCTCGTTGCATACAAAAGTTTAGAAATAATTAGTAAACTTTTAATTGGAAACTAGTACGCATTGCCAATTCGATTTGTTGTTGTTCTCGGCTGAGTTCTCGTTGTTGTTGTTGTTGAAGTATTGCGTGTCCTCCTCAACTTCCTCAAACAGGATCGATTGACTTGGTTCGTTTGCCAATTTTTGCTGCTGTTTTTCAAGTGATTTTTGCTCTTTGGGCTAAACAACTTGGACCTGTTTTGGCCTCCCAATGGTTCGGCAGATGCCTCCGCAATGCACTCGAATAAAATACTCTTCTTAAAACATATGCAAAAATGGTATTTTGATATTGTGAGTGTTTTGGTATATTTGTCTATAATTTTTAATTTAAATAAATATTTTCAAAATAATTTAATTTATTAAGAGGAATTATTTTTAAAATCTTTATTTATATTTCATTTTCTAAAGAGCATTTTGAAATCACTTGAAATATAATTGAATTGATTTTACATTTTTGAAATTTTTGGTTTTTTTTTTGTGTTTTTTGCCACTGCGTGTTTATTTCGTTGCAATTTTATTCCCATGAAAATTTTGTGGCCAGGCACAAATTTTCAAGTCTTTGTGGCTTACAAGGATTTTGTTAGCAAAATGCATTGTATGCTTTGTTGGTTTTGTTGTGAAAGTTTTATGTGGCATACAATTTCGAAGAGGTGGCTACGGAGATTGGTAAGCAGAGAGTTAAATTAGCACCATCGCCACATTGGGTGGCGACACTGCGTATACGTAATTTTACTGAAAGCTTCTCCCACACACAAACTACACACCACACGTTATTCTTTTATGTGGAGAGTCTCTGTTTCTATTCTTGTTTTTTCTGTTTTTTTTTTTTTTTTTTGGCATAGACAGCAATTTGGGTCAGTGTGTGTGCAGCTATAAATGTTGCACTTTAGTTGATCCGAGAGGCCCAGGGCCAAAAACTAGCAGAGAATACAGAGTAGACGATACAAAATTGATACGAATGCTACTTAGTGTATTGTTTTTTCTTCTATATATTTTATTTTGCTGTTGTTTCGGCTGTCTGGCAGGAAAATTGCAAATGGCCTGGGCAGGCGCCCTTTACTTATTTATATGTGAATTGAATGTTAAATCAAGCTAAAACTGATAACTTTGTACTCTTTACCAATTTGCTCTCAACTTGTCTGACTTTTCTTTGTCTTCTCAATGAATTTTTATAATAAAATTGAGTTCGACACTACAAAAATCTTGGGGGTATAATTTATTTTATATTTTTAAGTGTTTCAAAAAAGACTGAAAAGTTGACTGACCAGATTATCGAAGGATTATAATTTAATTTAGTCAAAAAAAGATAGATTGAACCTAATATCAATTTATTTATTTTTTTGTAGTCTCTCTCAAAATAAAAGTAAAACTATATAAGTTCCTAAACTATAAATTGGATTATAATTCACTTATCTATCGTAGCACGCAGCTAATGGCAATTTAAACAGCACTCTTTAAATCTTAAACTTAATTTAATATCCACTGAAAGTTGTAAAAAAAAAAATATATATATATAACAGTTTTCGAGGAGGATGTGCTCTTTGAAAGTGCGAGCACCTGTGCAGTCAGTTGAGTGCACTGGCTGGACCCACCAAAGGCAGAGTGCCAGGGAGTAGGCGGTGAACTGACAGCCAGACTGGGTTCCATATTAGCAACAACGGCGCCGCATATTTATAAAAAAAAAAAATTATATATACTCTGTGTGGGTGGTAATGGAGGTAGTTTCCATTATATGTAAAGATATTTTTTTTTGCCATGACGCAACATTCAGAGCGCATTAGCGTAGATGCTTATTACTACCGAGAAAAGGGTGTAATAATGCAGATAACACACTGAGAGAAAACATATACTGAAGCCGATTTGTTTACTGATACACCTTAAGCTACTTTAGCAAAAAAAAAAAAAAGAAAAAACTTTATAAAGTCTTGAGTCAAATGGTTGTTGAAAATAATCATATTCAAAATTACAAGAGTCAAGAGAAGTAGTAAATGTTCAATGGGTATGTTCATAAACTGTGTACTTTGAACTAGTTCACTTACATAGTCTTTGATCAACACCTCCGAGTAACAGCTCGTTAAGCATTTTGTAGGACTTACAGGTTCAAATGGTTGCAGATTTGTATACAGACAACCAGGCAGAGATTGGTATGCCCAGTCACTTGACTGCAGCGACTGCATTCACAGCATTGTAGTTACAGTTATGCATACCTTCAGGCTGAGTGAGCTAACGGTAACAGCAAAGGCAACGGCACATACAACGGTTACGGGAATGGCAACGTTAACGCTCTTCAGACACCATTTTAAGCTCGTTGTGCATACGAGGAATATTTTACATTTTTTTATTTATTTATTTTTTTTTTTATATTCTCATGCAGCACATGAAGCATACAATAATGAAATAAAATATAATTTGCATTTAAAAACCACAGACAGTTACTCACAGTTTGAAAATGAGGCCGGGGGGGCTGTTGTAATTTAAAAGTTAAGCCCACACGTCTACTCGTTTATAAATATTGGAAAATCATTTACAATTTCACAATCAAGATAAACAGACTCTGACAGGCTCTGTCATTGATTCTGTAAGGTAATTTGCGATGTCAGAAGAGGAAATCCGTAGGTCAAAGGACTATATAGATTCTTGTTCAATTCATCTATCAATCAAGTTGTATATGATTATTTCTCGAACTTTTTATTTTCATTATATAGAGTAGCCTAGTTTATAAAGTCATATTAGGAATTTCAATCAGTCGATACATTTCTTAAATCATTCAGACTTATAAGAGAAGCAAATATTTAAGAATTTCAGAGATGGACGGTCTTCCTGGTAGCGGAGTTCCTCCAAATCCTTTATCTGTGAGCCCACCATTTGGACCTTTCTATGGCATAATGGGCGTGGTGGCTTCCATTGTCCTATCGTCGATTGGAGCAGCCTACGGAACAGCTCTCTCCGGGACCAGTATAGCTGCCACAGCTATTATGAGACCGGAACTAATCATGAAATCCATTGTGCCCGTGGTCATGGCCGGTATTGTGGCTATTTATGGTCTGGTCGTCTCAGTCCTTTTGGCCGGTAAGATAGATTCAGCGGACGTGTATACTCTGCCCGAAAGTTATATACATCTAGCCGCTGGATTGTCAGTGGGATTTTGTGGCCTGGCTGCTGGCTATGCCATTGGATGCGTCGGAGAGACTGGAGTACGTCATTTTTCCCAACAGCCACGCTTTTTTATAGGAATGATATTGATTTTGATCTTTGCTGAGGTGTTGGGCCTGTATGGCTTGATTGTTGGAATTTACTTGTATACGAAGCAGATAACATAAAATTCTTTTAAACAAATAAAACTTGGTTCTTTGCAAAGTGTAATTTTATTGTTGGCCAACAAATGATTTGTTTATCGAAACAAAATCACTGGGGAAATAGAAACCTTTCAGGGTTTTCAGCTATTTTTTTTCTTACTTTTCATTTGAATCTATTCAGAGACTTTTGACAACCACATCAATTTCCCGAATTTATTTATTTAATTTTATAATCAAACATTTTTTTATTTACCTGTTCAACTTTGTGTTTCGTTTTTTTCCCTCTGCTCTCACAGTCTGCCCTTCTCTTTATTTATTCAATAAAGTTTTATTTATTCTGCACAGGAAGCATTTCATTTCATTGGTTTTCAATATGCCCGATTGTTTTTGGTGAGCTTTATGCTCTTTTTGATTTCTGTTTGCCCTTCTTTTTTCTTTTTTTGCTTACTCTTTTTAGCCTGTTGATAGTGTTGTCTGCTGCTGGGTGAGTGTGTGTCTGTTGAACTGTAAACTATTATTTTTTAACGAACTAACGAATTCGGTTGATTGCACATCAACAAAGCGGCAATTCTCCTGGCGTAAACTCCACTCAGACTCCAAAATTGTAGATATCGAACCCTTAAACCAAACAAACATACAAACAGCCCACTACAAAATTGAACAACATGCTAAGGGAATATTTTAATATTTTTTATTTTCTTGTTCTTTTTTTTAACAATATTTTTATTTACTGAGTAAATGGATTAAAATGTTCGCTCTGCCCAACAGCAAACACTTTGCCGAGTGGCCTAGAAAACAAAATATTTGCCATTTGCCTAAAACAACAAGTAATAATTCGTTTTTATTCACAAATTTTACAGAATTGGCAACAGTTTTTTCACGATTTTTTTTTTTTTTTTGTGGTTAGGGATTTTGTTAGGGATCATAAATTGGCCAGTGTAAATAGTTGATAGGCGGATTTAATTTAGTCGCTGTTGTGTGGACTTTATTATTATGTTCATTTCAAATGGTGAGGAAAAATGATAAGCTCTAAAAAAAAAGTAAAAGCTTCTCCAAAATGGTTGTAAAATTATTTAAATTTTGCTTGAAATTCCACGCTCTTAAAGATTAAAGGATTTTCACGAATATGAAAACAAATGCGACCAGTTTTTTGTTTTTCAGAACAGCTATAAATCTTTAGCAGTTTTGGAAAATAATATTGCCACAAGCCATGTGTTTATTTAAAAGTTAATCACCCTTAAAATTAGTGACGCCCAACTTGCTAACAAACTAAACTACATAAATGAGTAATTTATGAGCTACCAAAATACGCACAGACAGGCGGAAAGTGAATCAAAATTAAGAGGGGAGTGAAACCACAGCCAGATAAATAAGCCCTTTTTAAAACTTTTGGGAACTGAAATCAACTCTCAAGTGAGCTCAAACCACAGAGAACGTGTTGCCTGCGCGATAAACAAGTGGTTTCGGTCCTACATCAGTTTAAGGTTGAGCATTTCATTAGGCTGGGGCGAGGCTGGTCATAGATAGCAAATAGCAGATAGATAGTTTTAAATTTGATTGGTTGTTAGATATTTATAAGGGCATACATTTAGGATTTCAAAGAGACTTGAATTTTGTCCTATATATCCGAATTTTCAATAGGCCCAAATGATTTGGCACATCGAAGGCCAAAAGTGAATTTAACTTTTCAATAAGTTGGTTGGAAAGTTTGCAAAAGACTGTCGTTTTGCCTGCTGTCAAACTTTTTCCAAACCGAAGCCAAAAAAGACGCACATCTGCTGTATTTTATTTATTAAATTTTTCCTCTGTTTTTTTTTTTTTTCTTTTTGGTTGATAAAAGCACAACCACAGCACCGCATTCAAACTGTGTCAAGCCAAGGCATTCTCTGTGCCACATACAGAGCAAGGCCGGGGGGAAGGGGGAAGAAAAGAAAGTTTAAATGTTAAATGCGCTAAGCTTTTAACTTATCAAAAGTCAATAGTTTTGTGGCTTGCCAAGATTTATGGCATAATTTCAGTTAGATAGCTCAAAAGTTATGATGCAAAAAGAAAAGCCAACCGCATGAATGGTGGGGCTTCCTTCTGATCATAAAGCTTTCTCCGTATAGCTTTCAAGGAGGAGTATAAATAAAGCTTTTTAAAATATAGCGATGCAGGCTAAAGAGAACCGCATACTTATCTTGTTTGCTTTGGTTTTTGGTTGACTAACAGCTGATGGCAAACAGGCGACCTTTTGGGCCCTTCATCAAGCTGTTGCTGGCTGCCCATTTGACCGTCTAACCGATTTCCTTAGCTTTTCTGCCCAAGGCCCAAATTTACTGTCTCTTTTATTCTTTTTCTTTTATTCAGACTTTTTGGGGCAAATAGAGTATATTCACTTATTCATGGAGTTTGTCTTAAAAGCTCAGAATTATCTCCATCTCAGATATTGGCCGAATTCGAATAAGTTTTAAATTTATAATAAGGCTCAGTCTAGATCGAAATAATGCATCATAGCGGTCCAAGAACATCTTGAGCTATTATAATATTAATTAAAAAGAGTATCTGATCTTCAAATTTCCAGAAGAACACTGTTTGCTCTCCTCAGTTTTCATTTGTAGGTGGAAACTCAGGCCTAGATCCTAGAAGTCATCTACTTCCTGCTGGTAGCTTTTTATTTTCACATTGCTTCTCCAACCTTTTTTGGTTTCTTTTCTGTGTGTTTATTTCTTTCTCTTTGGTACTTTTGTTGTTGTTTTTTTTTGGGTAATTTATGCAGCAACCCTTCGGTCATGCCCCGACCAGGCTTTTAATGCTATTTGCTTGCCATTTCGGCTAATAAATCATTTTGGGCGTAGATAATTTTTTACAACGATGCGTCTACTTTTTCTTACCGTCTCAGCTCGGTACGTTATACGTTACGTTTACGTTACGGAATAGTCAGCGATTCCTGCAATGATTCTCTGACTCTGTGACTCTCAGGCTCTCTGGCATTCTCGGCCGTATTCTGCTTTGCTTTCCGGTTTCAGTGCGTTTTTTTTTTTTTTTTTGGCTTCTCCCTTCGCCTTTCTCTGCCGAGCCTTGTGATTCATGACGTTGCTGTTTCTTATGGAGGCTTCTCTGAGTCCTTCGTTTTTGTCTTGGGTTCTCGTGCGTAAAATGATTTCTGTTGAGGGCCTCTCACCATTAAGGACACCAATGAAAGGAATAACAGAAAACCAGAAACCTTGCTCTTTTCTTTCTGGGCATCTTTTATCAATGCTTTATAGTTATTGAAAATTCATCATTAAAATTTGTTTTGTTTGATGTCTCAGGGCCATGCTCTCGTGTTGAGAGGCATCTTTAATGAAGGAGTAAAATTCAACAATAAATAAATTAGGAAATCTAAAACAATACAAACTCAAACAATCGAATTTTCTGTTCTTCGTTTATTTATTTGTTTAAGAAATTGGATTGTTTTCACTGAGAAAGAAAGTCTTTGGCAAAGGCCTGTCATTTGCATATCATTTGCCTAAAATTATTTTATGAAATTTGAAGACTCAAAACGACAGATATTCCTCGAAATTTTGTATTACAGATGATGACAAATCACTTTTGTTTAATCTTAAATTTTATCTGAATCCTAAAAAAAAAACTTGGAAAATTATGCCTGTTTTGTCAGCTTTAATTAGTTAGCAAGGTTGCTTGGCCTAATTAATTTTACCTGAAACCTGACTAAATACTTTCGATAAAATCAGCTATTAAATTTGACAATATAATCGATTAATTTGTATAAAAGAAATCCACATATATGCTATGTACTCTATTCCAAAGACAAAAAAAAAAAAGAGACAGCTTTAATGTGGCAAATTAATAAACAAAACTTGACTTTCATCGCGAGTTTTTTTTTTTTATTCGTATCAGTTTAATTACTCGCCGACATGTGATGGCGGAGATAAAAAAGAAAGAAACAAAGTATCCATTAATATTAATGTGGGTTCATTGGTTGGAATTTTCAAAGCCTGCCATTTTGAAGGGTTGAAGAAAAGTGCTGAAAGTATGCAATCAAGTCTTTTTGTGCAGCCAAAACACCTGCCAACACCAAAAATATACACAAGAACCACGAATTTTCATAAGCAATTTATTTCGCGCATGTGTGCATGTGTGAGTGGGCTTGGCTCTGTGTGTGGGTGCGTGTATATGAAAATGTTTGTCTGTCGCTAGCGCTGCCGCTAAAGTGGCGCACATTAGGCGGCTTGATTGAAGTTCACGCCCGGAAGTTTGCTTTTATGTTTTGAAAATATTCTCTGCCCATATTTGCTTAGGCTGAGACACGTGTATATATGTGTCTGAGTCAGTCTGAGTCTGAGTGTGTGTGTAAACATTAAAGCTTTATTAACCTAATAAAAAATGAATATACATGGGGTCTTGCCAGCTTGAATGCCTAACATTTTCTAGGTCACATAACCCAAACTTTTTTTTTTTGGCCAACCTTTCATTAAGTCTTGTCGAAGCCGTAGCAGGTGCTGGGCTAACATTGTTGTTCCTGTTTTTGTTGTTGTTGTTGTTTTCCTTAGCCTTAGGCGTTAAGTGCCAAATGTCGTGCCTCATGGCATGCCAAACAACAACGACAACAACAGCAACAGCAATAGGAAAACTACTACCAAACAAAGGAGAATGCGAAAATACGTTCTTCTTCTGAGAAATTGAACAGCAACAATTAAGCAGACATGGTCTCAAGCAGAAACCATTTCCCTGGTATACTCAATTTTAGCTCCCTTTGGTTGTTTACCTACCCTTTCACGTCTACACCTTTGGGTCTCTTAACAGGTACCACGTTGGTTCTAATTGATGTTGCCATAAATTCATTCATTCCATGTTTTGCCAGCCCGACAAATGGAAATGGCATTTCGGTTTACTCCCTCGGAATTTTAACTGTGATTCGATGCTTTGAGCGCTTTGATTTCGGGCAAAACCAGCTAAAATAGAAACAAGCTCCTTTCTCTTTTAATTAAAACTTGAGTATAATTTATTTTGTATTCTTCTTTTATTTTTCTTCTGTTTTTCTTAGGCAAAGGAATATCTTTAAATCCCAAGAAAAATGCTCACTTGGCTTTGTTTTGCTTATCACACTTCCTACAGTTTTCTAGCATATTTTGCGGGCTTTGATAAGGCTGGTTGGGTAATGACACGCAAACTAATTTGACTACTTCAAGACCTCACTTGACTTGAGGTTTTTCTCATTAAGTGTCAGAAATGGCAGAGACATGGAGTTCGTGTTTATATCGCCAACGTTTATTTTGTCACGCAAACATCACCAAATTCTGATAGAATCAGGGAAACTAAATGGGGAAAAAAACTTTGAAAATTCTGACATGTTGCGTTTAAAACACTAAAATTAAAAGTTTTATTATTTATTATTTTTCCAAGACATTTCGCACCTACCAGCACTTTTCTGACAGCTTTTTTAATCTTACCAAAAAAAAAAAAACAAAACACCCAAACCAATTCAATTCCAGTCGCAAGTGTCAAATTCAGTTTCTCAAAACCAATCAAAGACAGAAAACTTTGGCAAAACAATTTCCTTGTAAACCTAAAGTGTTTTCATAAATGGCAATTTTCTAGCTGTTTGTTTCGCCTGCCAATAGCGGATGTTCTGAGAATCTCGCCATTTTTGGCATTGATTTGTTGCTAGTTTTTGTTCGAAATTCACACTCAATTTTTTTGAATGGAAATGAGTTTTTTGGCTAAAACAACTTGTGGGTGAATTTTCCCTTTAATTTTGCCAGCCTAATTATCTAAGACTTGTAGGGCTTGCGTCATTTGTTAGGCCAATTTTATTAAATTGACCAACACATATAAAGCAAAATTTAGGCAAATTTTAAAATGAGTTCAATTTGAAACAGCCATTTGCTTTTTACTGCTCCCCCCAGTTATCCTGTGGCTTCCTAGTATTTTTTAGGGCAATTTCAGGCATACATCATACGCCAGGTGTTGCCAACATTAAACGACACAATTTTCAACAGGCAGCGACATCAGAACAAGAAGAAGAATAACTATAAAAATTCATCACAATTAGAAAATTAGGCCAAAAAACCAAAGTACAAATTTATTTGAATGGCCGTTTCGCCCCGAAATCTGCCCTCACTCAGTGCTAATTTCTACAACTTATTAAATGTTATTAATTTTTTGCTATCACTCGTTACGCTTGCCACTTTCGTTTAGCCTTTCCTTTTTGGCTGGCTCTCTTTCGCTACTCTCCTGCTGGGCCAACAACATTTTCTCTGTTTCTTTTTTCTCCATTTTTTTTCCTATTTTTTTTTCTCGCTTCCATGTTTCTTATTAATGAGTGTTGTTAGGTCTGGCCAGGCTTTTCTATTTGTAAGCTTGTATTTATGCCGTTGTTGTTGTTGTTGTTTTTGTCTTTATTTATTACATACGCTGCCGGCTTGCCATGTTGATTGTGTTGAGGTTAAATACGTTTACGTTTTGTTCATTTTTTCTTAATTTTTTGTGTTCAGGGTGAACTTTTGGGCCGGGCCACCAATTTCAGACCATAAAAGCTAAACAGATTCCGCCTTGCCCCTCAAAACACTAAGTGTGCACTCATTTGCTCGGGCATGAGCCTTAATTAATATGAATTAATTTTAGTGTTAATTGTAAGTAGATGGGTGTGCTTCACGCTCTCCGACACTGAAGACTAAGGGGACCAAGAACTAACCAACCAACCAAGAAACCAACCCAGCAAGTCGGCAAAGACGGAAAGAACGTTTGAATTGTACTCTTGCACTGCTTGAAATGGGCTTGGTTAAATTGGATTGAGATTGGTTGGGGCTGGGCGGGGCAGGACTAGGTTGAGGTTAAGCTAGTTGATAGGTCACTGTTACCATAACGAAATTGTCTACACTAAAAGAAATGTGAGAACAACAAATCAAAGACGGCTAAGATTTTTATTGTTATGAAAATTAAATTGGGCTTATATTCAAATAAATGAAGCATAATGAAAATATTTTTTATTGATTCATTTATTTCTTTCGCTTGAATTTCAATTGTTTGGAATGCTTCAAATTAATAACCAATGAATATGAAATTGTGCTTAATAGAGTGGAACAAAAGTTTTGAGCAATCAATTAGAATTTTGTAATTTTAATTTATTCCTTTTCACACACATTTAATTTTAGCTTATTGAAAGCCCTTTGTAATTTATATCGGATCGATTGGTTAGTTTTTTTTTTGTCAGTGTATTTGCCATTAATTGGTACGATGAAATGTGCTTGGGGGATGGACTCACTGCTTATTAATGAATTGGCCTTTCAACACGTTCAGACACTTTGCCTGATTTGGCCCGATTTACTTTAACTACAGAGCCATTGTTGTGTGGTGTGTGACAATGCCAAGATTAGCACCATTGTCATTGTCATTACTTTGGTCTTTGTCGTTTTTTTCTTACTTTTTCTTTTTTTTTGCTGTCCTATTGCAATTGGGTGTTGTCTATGTAATTAATATTAAGTATACGCCGTGGTTGGTATGCTTTTGGTGGTTAGCTTTGTGGTTACCTAAGCTGTTAACAAACCTTGAAATCGGCACGTACCAGGCCAAAAATAACTTGGGAATGAGTAAGCCCAGCAAGCCTCATCTTGCTTTTCAAAAAAGTAACAAAGCCAGTGACAACAAACAATACCAAAGTCTGAGTAAATCAATTTTTTTTTTCCTTTTCACAAAGAAAGAAAAACGTAAAACAATTCAGTGGGAGTCTAAATAGGCTGAGCGATAAAATGGACAGGAAACGTACGCACAAATAAATAATAAATAAATATTTACAGGCTCGACTACAAGGAAGGCAATCCCTGTGAGGCTTTGGTAAAACGTTTCTATTTAACAGGACACGTACAGGGAATTAACAATAGAAGCAAGTCCTATAGAACCAAAGCCACGGTCACTCCAGCTGGCCTCAAGGGCAAGACGTGCTCTAAGGCCGGCTGATAGGTTCATCAGTCTGCCTCTCAGGTAGGAACTTGAAACTGGAAAGTTTTTCTCCTATTTTTAAGAGCTTGTTTCTTTTTGGAAACTTTTCGATTAAAGTTTAAAGATCAAAGTCAAAGACAGTGTGTCCAGGCAACGGAAACCAAAAAGGGAATGACCGCTGAATGGTCCAAGAGCAGTAACCGCATTCTGAACTCGTGTACCCGCATAGATTTACAATCAAGTTCTCTGGTTCTGCCTGGCTGGTTTGGCATTAAGCCACAAATCATAAAAACGCATCTACCAATTCATATGCCTCTCTCATCTCATTCTGTCCCCTCACCCCTCACTCTTTCTCTCTCGTTGGGTCTCTCCCGGTGCCTGTGGATTCATCATGTGCGTGTAGATTTTTGCTGAACTGTGCCCTGGCTTCTGTCCTATGCTCTGTGGATTCTTTTTTTTTTTGTCATGTACGTGATATTTTATGGGTCACCCAACTCATAATTTCTCTCACAAAAGACCAAAACCAAACCGAATATAATATACGTATACAGACCGTCCCCACACCCACCAAAGACACAGGCACACATACAGACACAGAAGTCAATTGCGTAATGTCTAGAGGCCTGCCAGGGCTTCAGAGCTCCAGAGCTCTGGGCAACAAAAGGCGTATACATTCAACCCATGAGATATTCCCCGTTGAAGTCATAAAATTTTTAGGTAGTCAACAATTTTCCTGCTTGTTGGGAAATATGTATGCATTTATATTTTTATCTGTTTCATATTGCTTTTGATTTACAGATAATCAAAGCGTATAACAGTCACTTTTAAAGCTGCCTCTCTGTTTTGCCCCCCAAAATGCAATAAACACCTTTGAATTATTTCATGTTGCCAGGTATTCCCCAATGGCTTCATTGAAATAAAAATAAAAAGTACCTGTAATATTTTTAATACCCACAATGGTGCTTAACTGCTGGTGAATTCGTACAATTAGCTGTGCTTACACAGTAAGGTAACTCTGATTTATGAACTGTTAAAAGGGCTATCATTTTTAAAAAAACCTTTTTTTTTTGTAATAATCGGAAAAGTCTTTTATAATGATTTAACTGCGCACTGAACAAAATGAGGAAACAATTTTAGGCTTTTAATTCGAACTGAAATCGCTCAAATAGCTAAAAAATAATTACTGCATAATGTACCAAAAATATATTCTGTTCAGAGAACTCAACAGTATCAATTAAGCTATTTCGAATGAATAGCATATTGTCATGGCCATGTAGCAACAGTTGTTCCCTATTCTGTTTGGAAAATAAAAATTTATGAAAATTCATTTGGGAATAACAATAACGCACAAAAATCAAATTAAATTGTGAAAAGGCATCAATTCAATTAGTAAAAATTGCAAGCACTTTTACACATTGTTAAATGCAATACAACCAACCAGCCAACTGAGCATTTCGGGAGCAACAAAAACCAGCAACACGAATAAAAAGTATAAAATAAAATAACAAAAACATTTTTGTTGTGTTGTATACATTTATGCATATTTCTTTATGTTTTACAATGGAATACATGTTTGTGTATTTTATTAAAAGAAAAAAAAAACAGTTGATGGTGATGGTGGGGATTTTCCCAGAAAAATACAGACCAAAAAATTGTACATCTCACTTTTGACTATTTACAGTTGGTTGCGTAGAGAGAACACAGAAGAAAAGGCAACAAAAAAAGAAATGAAAAAAATGAATAACCGAAACAGTTACCAAATAATGTAAAGAAAAGCCCAAAAATGGCCAATAATTTCATCGGAATTGGAAAATATAGCAAATGGAAAAGAATAGTCAAACAAAGAAAGGTTTGCCTGAACAAAGAGTTCTGCTCTTAGATTATTGAAGTCCTTGGCCTATGGCAACTATTTCCAATTAGTTGAAATAGTTTTTTTTGGAGACAATCAATAGGAAAGTAATAAATTGACAAATCCATTTCTATATACTAAGAATTCTTCTTTTGAGAGTTTTTCAATTTTAATAGGGAAACTAACAAAATATTTGGTATATTTTATTTTCTTTGGCTTATAGCTTAATTTAACTTTACAATTTTAATTTCATTTCATGCCAATTGAAATTGTCTAAGTTGCTTCAGTTGGATTTGATTTTAATTATCTGAGCCCTTGAGAAATTCTTTCATATTTTCTTTGCTGAAAGATAAAGAAAAATACTTGGCTTTTCTCAGAAAGGAAAATACGCCAAATTCAACTTTTAGATTCTCGCTTTTAGAGTGGAAAATTTCTTGTTGTTGTGAAATGAGCAAGCAAAACTTAATGTAGAAATAAATTGAGCAAAATAGTAGCAGCTACTTAAGAAAAATATTTTTGTGCTTGTAATAACTTAGCACAATTCACATTTGAGTTGCTCCAACCGAGGGCCCTGCTCCGTCATTGCTCTTGCTTCCATTCCGATCTCTTTTCTGTTGCAAACACAAATCCACGACCCAGAGCATTCAAGTAATAAAAAAGAACCTGACTAAAACCGGAGTAGCTTAGAACCAAAGTGCTGGAGTGAGCTGGGCGGGATCAGTGTTTTTTTTTTTTTATTTTTTTATTCTGAAGCCCACGGCTTTCAAACATTTTCGATTAAGGAAACAGCCAAATACAGCTAAAGGAACATCTTCGCCTGCTTTTTATTTTGCCCTAAAAAGCTAGCGCACACTTTCAAAAGGAAGCGGAAATTTACACACACACTTTCACCGAAAAAAAAGAAAGAACATTTATATATAAAATGAATAAAATAAAAAGAAGAAGAAAAAGAAAAAAAAACAGGAGCACAAAATGATGGAGCAGACTTTGTAGTTGTAGTTGTCGGTTTTGTAGTAGTTGCAGCAAACGAAATTGTAGCTTTTACGTTTGCCTCTGAACTGGCGTCGAAAGGCCAAACACGTGGCTGAGGTTAGGCCGAAGCAGTTGGCAACAAGACGGTAAGGTAAGGCAGCGCTCCTCTATGACTGACAGGCCATTAATTTTGGATTACCCAACAAACCACCACTTTGCTGGGCTGCTTCAAATCGACAGACCAACCAATTCTGACCCGTACCGCTTCGGTACAGTCAACACAGCCAAGTCGAGTCAGATACTCAGACTGTGAGCGAGTCAGGTTGAGTTTGAGGTGGCTGCATTTAAGTGGCTCGTACACAAAGTTGCACCACTCTTGGACATTTGGCTATTTGGCCATTTTTGCCATTTTTGCCATTTTAGCAGTCAGTCAGGCAAACTGTTAAACATTTCATAATGCCTCGACATACTTTTGACCAACGTTGTGAGGTCGTTAACGTTAATGACAACTTAAGTGGCCCATATATAATTTCTGAAAATTATTGCTACTTACAAAGTACGTAGTCTCTTTTCTTCCTCTACATCATTTTGCTTTCATTTCGCTGTTGCCAACTAGTCAGGTCTAAATAGTTTTGCTTGGAATCGAGGGCAGCTGCTTAAATATACCCACCCTACCCTATTATTACTTGGATAATAATCCGAAAAGTTGCTTTTAATCACAAAATGTGTTGCACCAAGAAAAGAAATTTCTCAGCCATGGAAAATAACAAAAACAGCAACAAAAACCACAAAAAAAAAAGAAAAACCAACAAAAGCTAAGCAATAAGTAAGAATAAACTCACTTCAGACTGAAGTACTCAAGCAAACCAGCCAAGAAGTTTTGCCTCAACCAAAACCAACATTGCATAATAATGAAGATGATTTGAAATGAGTGCAAACGAACTTAGGATAACAATGCCAATGAGCTAAGCAGAACAGGGCAGAACAGCTAAGGGAGTGTAGGGGGGGGGGGGGGGCAGAGGGAAAGCAACAGTCAATTTTCTGGTAACAGGCTTAAATGAATTGCGACTGCAATTGGATGACGATTAAATGGTATTAGCTCAATTCAAGTGGATTGAGATTAGAGGTGTTCCATTGAAATTCAAAAAGCACAAGGCTAATCGCAAATAAATGAACTGATAATTGGCATGCAATTTATTTTATACACTTCTTACAATCGAACAACGAATCTACTTGGCTTCGGCAAAATCATGTTACAACTTAGAGAACTAATTTAGCTTAAGATAATCTAAGGATTAAATATTTCTAACAATACTAATGAAAATATTTTCTATATTTAAAAGCTTTCATAAATCTAAAAAATAAAATAAATCTTTTTTCTACTCCCAAGTTTATTCATTAAATATTGACATATATGGTCAACATAAATTAAATAACAAAACTAATAATTGCATTGCGGAAATATTAAATATTCAAAATTGTGGGTTTCCTTGTTTTATGTTAGTGGGGATTTTTGAGGCGGTGCTCGAATAACTACCGAGCAGTTTGGCCAACTTGAGGAGTCCTCTCGAAAGAAAAGCGTTGAGTAATTTGCCAACTGTTAGGGTGTTTCAAACTTTTTATTATTTTGTTTTTTATTTAGTTTTTGTAAATCAACAAAAATCAAGTTTAAACAACTTGGGAAAATACCAGAAAAAAAATAATTCACTTGAAAAAAAAAAAAATTTTTTTTAGTAAGAATCAAGTGTTTGGCAAAACCGAAAAGCCAAACACTCAAAAATATAAGTTTGGAATGTGGGCTGAAATAGTTTTTGGGCAGAGAGTTTTGTTTTTTTTTTTTTTTTTTGGCATGCAATTAGTTGGTCATAAAGGCATATGAATTATATGGCTAAAAGCAAATTGCAGGCACCAATAAACCAAATTGCACATAATTTTTTGAAACTAACTAAAACAACAACAACAACGGCTGACAAATGCCCTGGCCAGGCTCAAAAAGTTGGGTCAACAACAGAAAGCAAGAAGAGAGCAGAGGACAGGAAAAAAATTGTAGCATACTTTTGCGGGCGGCCTTTACTTTTGCTTAATTTATCTTGTTGTCAGTTGGAAAGCAGTCAGGCAGGCAGGCATGCAAGGTTGGCAACAACTGCAGAAATAGTTGAATTACCCATACAAATATACACACATATACATTGATACTTATTCACTCATATACTCACTTACAATTCGCCCAGGTGTATAAAAGTGAAACTGGGTCGACTACAACAAACGATGGCTCTGAGGACGCAAGCAAGCTGAAAGTAAAAAACAAAAACTAAAAAGAAACAGAAACAGACAGAACAGAGCCGGCCAGAGCAGAAAAGAGCAGAGCAGACCACCCGATGATATAAGTAGAGAGAAACTTTTCACTCTTTCACTATATTTCTTTGCTTTCTTTTTGGGCACCAAAAAGATAAAATGGACACCATCTGTATAAAGACATAGGTATGTGTCTGTCTGTGTGCCTGTGAAATAAAGTGAAGAATATTGTAGGTAGTTTTAATTTTCAGTTTTCTTCCTGTAATTTGTTTGGCCCTCGGCAATTTGTTAGCGCTTGCCACAAAATTACCAGCTGACCAGGAATTAAAAAAGATGACCCAAAAGAACAGGCAGCTACAACTCATATTGATTTACATCAGCCATACGATACAACCGCTAAATAATTATTTAATTTTACACATTTCTTTCACTTGATTTACATTTGACTACCAGCCAAAATACCCCGTCATTTGCATAGAATTTTATATGAATACCAAAGAAACCACCAACTAAGAAAAGCACCGCGCATACCACAATTTTCGACGGCCTTTCATTGCCTGTCTATTCGTCTGTGTCTGCTGTTGCATTTATACGCCATGTACTCTGTATTTATGCATATATTTACGCTTACATCTATATCTAAATTCGAAGTCGTTGGCACTCACAAACTGCGCGGTTTGTCTTGTGTTTTCAGTTAGACGAATGTTTTTTCGTCTTGTCTCCTCACTTGTCTGGGGTTTTCTCTAGTGTGTGTGAAAGCGATTTTCTTTTATTTTTCCCCGACTTTGGCTTTTTCTCTGGCAAGTGCCAAAATTGTTGCCTTTTTGAAACGCAGTCTCGGCTTCTTTACTGGTGTCCACAACATGCATGAAAGCCTTTAGATGTCTTACACTGAACCGAAATTCATATCGATTAAAGAGCTTTTATCTATTTTTGAAGATTTGCTTAAATTTTGCAAATTTTAATCCAATATTTGTTGGAGAATTTTATATACAGATAACTCTTTTAATTTTTATACCAAGACTCAAAGTCACAAGATCTTTTTGCCTGCTCATAATTTCATTAAAAAGGAAATTTCAATTTGGTGGGTCTCTTTTTTTCTTTAACACAAAGATTTTGCCAAGTGTATAAACTCCAATTTAGGAATATCTACTCCTCACACTGTTCAGACATGCTCAAGTATTTTGAGTACAGCAGAAAGTGCTTCCCATTCCAATGAAATCAACTGTATCATCAAGTTAAGCAATGCCGCAGATCTTTGCGGTTTCGCCTTAATGGCTAAGAAATTGTGATTTATGCCTCAAGTGCTGAAGCATTTACACAGCTTGACTTCCATATGGGAAACTGGCTTCTGTGCGAGTTGTTGGTTTGTGATTTACTTGCTCGTCAGACTGGAAGCAGTTTTGGGTGGGGTTGGGGGAGGCGTGAGTTGGCTTTGGCTCGGGTTTTCGCTTTGATGTCCGCACAAATTGGTAGAGACTTCAAAAGGTTAAATGTTTTGTGCTTAATTTTAAAGACAACACCAGAGACAACACAATTCCCCTGGTAAGACTTTCCTTTATAGTCTCAGTATTTTCGTATGCTCCGTTTGGCTTGAAAGTCTCAGTTTTCTTCATTACTTAATTAGTATCAAAATTATTGCCAGCCAAAGGTGCGCAAATTAGTTAAGTTTCTGCCATTGCCAATTTTTGGGAAGAAACCTTTTACGGATTCTTCCTCCCCGTCCGCAGTTCGTGGCATTTTTGGACCCACTTTGCCGGTTGTCTATTGGCAATTTTTCCTCTTTTTCCGTTAAGGTGTTTTTGTGTTTCAGCTGTGTTATCTGTTGAATTACCTAAATTGAATTAATTCAGCACAAGGCAAAAGATATTTCAGTTGCAGAGCGGAAGGTTCTTAACTTGTGAGCAGTTTGGGCGAGACTCGGTTGGGTGCCAAGTAGTCGGCGTTGACAGCAAAAGTGTCGACATCAGCAGTTTTATTGTTGTGACATGGAAGTTTACTGTTGCCCGAGGAAAGGAGGTGCCTTTGTAAATGTTAAAAGGCTTGTTATGTAATTAGATTTAGTTTCGGGATTTGCTGGTGAAAAATTGGCTGGTTCTCTTTGTTCTTTGTCGATTTGGTTTTATTTACTTTTTTGTTGCGTTTCGGCCAGCAATAAAAATTAAAATAGATTGAAATTTCCAAAGCGTTTCCCTCTAATTAATTAGTACTTGATTGGAAATTCCTAATTAATAGTTAATAGAATTTCTTACAATTTTACCGTTTGAAGCAGCTTTCAGCTTAATTTCAAATATTCAGCCAAACCCTTATTAAATATTTATTTTTATATTTATTTTTATACCAAACTAATGTATGTTTTTATTTCTGAAAAAAAGCCAACAATCATTAATTTACTGGTCTATTTTCATAGGTCCTTGTCAGAGTTTCTTGCCCACTTTGTGGGTGGCCTACGTTTCCCGGAACCGGAAATCCAAGCAGCTGTGGCAAGTTTCTGAAACGTTTAATTTCCTTGTCGGTTCACATAAATTTCCCATACTTGGCTATAATTTTTAAAAACACTCGATGCCTGTGAGAACAAACTACAGTTTCTGTACGAATTGGTCAACTATTTAAAAACTCGGAAAAGAGATTGTAAACAACGCAAACAAAACTTGCAAGCTTCCAAATTCGTTTTCAATTGAATTTATTGCCCTGAGCTCGAGTCAGGTCATGGGCTGACCATACGTCACAAGCTGCCTGCTCTTCTCTCCATATTTTTACTTTTTAAGGTTCCAATCTTTTCTTCTTTTTTTATAGGACTAAAGAGATGGGCTGGGTTGAACCCAAGTCAAAACAAAAACGGTAATTTCTGAAATTAGTAGATGGCCAGTTCGGCTATTACTGCTCCTGGTAATTAGTTTAAAAGGAAGCATATGGCTGGGAAATCAATAAACTTTATATAGACACGCGATAGGTTGGGTAAGCTCCATGGGCGCAGCTCTTTTCAGTTGTCAGCCATCAAGATTGATGCTGGCCTGCCTTCTGCTTACTTTCTAGGTTCGCTGCCAAGTCTTGAAGTATTCAAAGAGTGAAATTTCCTATCCCCCCCTCCCCCCTTTTCCTAGCTAGTGTATGGCAAGAAGCTGCCAAAACTATTACTCACACTCCCGCGAACATTCATCGTTGGTTATAATTCAAATTGTCCATTTTGCACAGCTGCTGCCGCTCGATTTGAGTGCCGAGAGGAATCGTGGCAATTGCCAGGCGTGGTTCTTCTACGTTGCTGGCAGCATTTAGGGAATTCATCTTCCGCCCAGTGAGTCTATTTGGCTGCCGACGTCTTGCCAAGTTTCAAAAATTTTATTGTTTGTTTTGGCCCTGACAAAGATTTCTGTAATTGTTGGCGTGAGCTCTGGATTTTATATGCCTTCAAATTGAGTTACTCATTTATTTTGTTCGAGTATTCTCAAACTGTTTTTAACCATATTTATGGCCAAAGGTGTAAAATTCCTTTCAAATTAACAACCACTTGGCTAATTCAAGCTAAGCTGAGTAGAGCTCCTTTAATGGCCAATCAATGAAAACAATCGAGAGCCAATCAAAGTTTAATTACCAATGTACGGGGACTTTAGAGACAAGGACACTTGTCAGCAATTACCAAAAACAATAAACACAAAATGAAGCGGAAAAAAATTCAAGCAACACAGCAAACATAACGATGTACAAAGCAAATGTGGAAAAATTCCTTGAGAAGAAAGAGAAAAGCAAAAAAAAAAAAAAAAATCACAAATAAAAGCGACAATAAAAAAAACCACCCACATAGAGAAACGAATGGGGTGCCACATAAAAATAAAAAGGTCCGTAAACAAAGAAGTAAACAAGCCGGCAAAGCGGTAACTACAATATATATATAAAACAGATACATATGTGAGAGAGTGTGGGTGTGAGAGTGTCAGGACTTAGCTGAGGGTCGACTGGGTTATATATACCTATTTATGTCTGTGCGCTACAACGCTTCCGGCGGAAATGGCTTGGGCCACACAGCCAAACACGCTCACACATACACACAGATTCGCACAGATACTGCTTAGAGAAAGACAATGATATCAGTAGCAGACAGCCAGTTTGAGGGACAGCCAAACAGGCCAGGCAGAATTATTTCTGCCTCGCAAGCTACCCGGCAGACAGCAACCAGGCTACCACATAAAAGACTGATAACCAGCTTAAAGGCATCACATTATGAGGTTGACACAAATATATAAAAAATAAACAGAGTCTGCCAGCCTGCTTGCCTCCTTGGTTGGGCATACTTTAGGCATTCTAACGAAAAACAAAAAAGAAAAGAAAAAAGAATATGACAAAAAAATAAACGCATACATATAAAAGTATTTGCTGTAAGCAGCTTGAACATTAATATCATTTGCGTTTATGATGAAGATGCCAATGACTCGAAGGCATCTTGTATCTCCCAGGGCAAATCAGAAGTTCTACAGATGCAAGGATACATGATAAATAGATAGTTGGTGGGTTAGATTAAATAGCCTGGATGGGGCTCGTTTTTCAATCACGAAATGAGTTCTGTGTTAAAATCAGACTCGAACAATAGTTTCAGGGCATTAGGTTAAAGGCTGAATTCACTGGGGAATCCGTAATCAACAGAAAAACTCTCCAGGCGCAAATCTAGTCAGGCGTAAGTGTCATTGATTTGGCCAATATGCTTTTGCTGTTTTTTTTTTATTTTTGAGAAATGTTTCAGACGTTCCTCTTGTCTTGGACAGGGTGGGTTCTTGGAATTCTTAGGATTTTAATTTAATCAAGTTTTAAGCCTGAAAAATTATTCAAAACATTCTTTGAAAAATATATTTTTCAAGGCTAACAATTATTTTATCAAGCTTATATATATTTTTTTCTTTTTTAAAATTTCCTCATAAAACTTGTTGTTTTCAACACTTTTTATTTAAAAGTTCTAGCGGTACTATTTTTTCTTTAGCAATGTAATATTTATTGCCACTTCACTGTGAGTCTTTTGGGTTTTCTTGTTTATTTCTTGGTAACTTTTTGCATATAAAAAAGATGCTATCTGCCACTTACATTTCTATTATGCCAAATAATATTTCACTTTTTTGCTGATGTTGCCAGTTGCTGAGGCTGCAACTAAACCCCTAAAAAAAAAAACTCAAACCCAAAACAAAAAGCAGCAGGCAGTAATAAATCTATCGCATTTCGCCAACCACTTCAAGTGCACAGAGCTTGGCTCGAGAGCTCAAAAAAAGTTTTGCAATTTTTCATAAATGGCCAAGGCGAAAACGCTAAGGGGAAACCGACTCTGAGTATTAAGACAAAAACTTTTAACACTTTACAGCAAACACAAACACCGAATAGAAATGCCGAAAACGAATATTACAAAATAAGACGGAAAGGTTCAATATTGCCAAATCTCAAGTATTTCAGTATCAAAAATATAAAATCAGAACCTCTTTCAGAGCAACCAAGTAAAAGAAACTTATTTCAATATAACATATATGATTTATTTTTAGAAATTTGCTAATTTCTGAGAAATGTGGTGCACTCTTTTTATAGTTTGAGATAAGCCAATTGAACCAACCGGCAATGTTCTCTTTGTATAAAAAAAGTATGTAAACTAAAACCTGATAACAGTTTATTTCTCTCTGAGAGTTATGGCAGAAATATAAAAAATAAAAATAATTTTTCAAGTAGTCAGATTTTTACTAGAGCCGAGAATGGTTCATATATTACTTTACCTAGACTGTGTTTCATTTTGATAAATTGACATAAAAAAAAAAATTTATATATGATGGATTCCAAATCTCAGAACATTGTTGACCTACCTACAGATGTTCTTTTGAAAATTTTTAATTATTGCGAAATCTCTGATATGATGAGTATGGCATACGTTCATCGTCGGTTTAAATCTATCTTTCTGATGGAATACTGCCATCAAATAACATACAACGAACAAATTTTATGCAATCATATTGTTAGCATTTTACATGAGACTTACGTGGAAATTGATTTGGTCACGATCTATGAGGCATTAAATGCCGTATCAAGTGCTAACCATAAACATTTTTTAGAAAAGTTAATTGAAGCTCTAAACAGCAACAAAGAAATAACCAACCTTAAGTTGCATCACCAAATTAACCATTTTTACTGGGATCACCTTAATGTTATGGACTCACTTATGGAAGCATTACGGAAGTTGCCCAATTTGAAATCTTTAAGCATTTACGATGATGGTAAATAAATGAGTGTGTACCGGAAATCCATTAGTTTTATCAATTTCTAAAAATTCCAGACTACACTTTGGATAATTTGGATAAGCTTGAGCATATTGAAGAGCTCACATTGCAAATTAAAATTAATGCAGACGACTTGGCGAATTACTGTAGGTCAAATCAAAAGCTTCATACTCTGATCTTAAATCATAAATATCTCTTTGGACATTTGGTGGATATAGTGCCATATTGCCCGAATTTGGAGAAGCTGAAGTTTATAATGAAAGAGAATGCTAATGAATATGCCAATTTGGCTTATTTGCCTAAATTAAGTGAACTTAAATTATTAGGCTATCATAGGCAGAATTCCTTACATGGTCTGTTTCAAAATCTGAAAAGGGTGAATACAGATTTGATTGCTCTGGCCATACCACAAAGCAAACTCAGTGAGGAAGAAGTAAGTGCGATTTGTGGTATCTCAAGTTTGACATATCTTTGGTGTAGTGTTTCTGGTAATGCCGGGCTTCTAAAAGAACTCACCAATCTTGAGGTACTTCGAATCCATATTGACAATGTGGAGTTGGAAGCGAACACAGCTGCTCTGTTAAGTATAGTTAGTTCCTGTAAAAACCTGATGCATTTGAGTTGTCATAAGGAAAATATTACTGACAATTTTGTTTCGGAACTCCATTGCACTTTGTTGAAGATACGAAATCCCGAAGAACAAAAGCCTTTATGTCTGAAAATTTATGGCATTGAGGATTTATCTTCGAACGATGTAAGTAAGAAAATAATATTTCTGAAATTAATGTAACTGTTTTTTCTTTTACAGAAAGAATTTATTGATCGAATTTATCTTAGATTTGTCGGTGAGTGCGCTACATCTGATGATGAATCCGATTACTCTATAGGCTCTTATTCCGAGACTGAGAGCTCTGTAGATTCGAAAGAGGAAGTCGAACTAAGCAGTGATGAACAAGAAAACTGGGAGTAATATCTAAGTTTAAATTTGTTACATTACCTTATAAGTTTTTACTGAAATGTAAGCCCTTTCAATTAGCGGTTGTAATTTGAATTGGCCGATAAATTCTCAAATTGGATTTTGAATAATTTGATCTAATTAGCCTTTGTTGAAATATTCACTCAAGGCTATTTGTATGTAGAATAAAATAAGGAAGAATCGCAATATGTCTTGTCGGCATTGTTCAATTATAATGGCCTGATGAAAACGCAATAGGGACTAAATTACACTAATGAGCCCTTTGATTAGCCACAAATGCCGCACATTCTGTGCAACTTCCCACAATGCGCTGACAGAAGGAAGATCTTAGCCAGAAGGTATATAAGTTCACAAGGAAGACCAGGGTAACAAAGTTGATTTCTACTTCATTGGTCGAGAACATGAGCCGCATTCTGAAATTGCATCACTTTATGTACTACCCGAATCTCTGTCAAAGGCTAACCCTGATGGACAACTATAAATGGAGTGGAAGTGGATTACCGAGCACCCAGCAGTCTGGAGCTCTAAAGCTGTGCTTTTACCTTGGAGCTGCTAATATGATTTACCAGGCCATTGGAATGATACTCTATATATTTATACACACTTGTGTGCATGGCGAGGTTCTCGATATGTCGGACATTGCCGAGAGTGGCAGTGTATTCGGCCTGGTCTTGATGTGTTGCTGCAACATGTTTGTTATGCTCTATCATCGTGATACCATCGAAATGCTACTGAGTGAGCTGCAGAAACTGTATCCTGTATCTAAGAATATTCTACGATTCTATCACTTAAACTTTTTCTTTAACAATTCGCAGCGCATAATGAAAATTTTCAATCAGTTTTTTCTGATCTGTTTTATATTCTATAACATGTGCCCGTTTCTCGAGATGTGGACTAGGGGATACGATATGGCCTATAAGATACAAAGCTACACCTGGTATCCGTGGCATGTGGTCTTGGGAAAGAAATCAAAGCTCAACTTTGTAATCAGCTATTTGTGTCAGCTGGCTAGTTCTCTGATTGGAGTTGGCTATATTATCAGCGGTCATTTTATGTTTTCTTTTTTTGCTACACAAATGGTGTTGCATTTCAATGGTCTTTCCAATCAATTGATGGCTCTGGATGGGGCTCAGTTACGATCCAACAAAACACTCAAGGAATTATTGGTTTACTACAACAACCTTCTCTATATCACCAAGCAGTTTAATGTGGCCTTTAATGTGGAACTTGTGGCTAATCTCTGTACTCCGATATTCTTATGCTTCATGGGCATTTGTATCATTGGCGAGGATTTATTTGCTGCCGTCAAATTCTCGGCTGGTCTTTTCGCTTTTCTTGTTTTCTCTGGATACATTTGCTATTATGCCAGCGCTTTGACCACTGCGGTAAGTCCAAAGTGTCTTGCTTATTTTAAAATACATCTAATTTTTTATTCTAACAGAGCAATAAGGTCTTGCCAGCCGCCTTTCATCACAATTGGATAGATGGAGACAGAGAGTATCGTAAAATGGTGCTCTTTCTTATAATGCAGGCACGCGAGTCTCGGTTCCTGAGAGCCTGGAATATGATACCCATCTCTATGGAAACCTTCATGGTGGTGGGTAATTCCATGTATTTTTCTTAAATAATAATTCCAATCAAAATTTTTGTTCTTTAATTTCAAAGCTTATAAAATTTGCCTACCAGCTTTTTGCCTTCTTCGGCACATTCTCTTAAGCTATCAAAAAAAAAGTGTGTATTCAAGAATCTTAATCGTTTTTGTTTTTCTTAATAAAAATAATCATCTTAAAAAAGTGTTAGATTGAGGAAGTGCTCAAATTCTTGGACTATTTTATATTTTTGGTCAAGCACAAACGAAAAAAACTCTTTGGCTAACCTCAAAAAGTGTTTTTGTGGAAGCAAAATAAAAACATCAATTTTCTGTATCAGCTTTTTATATAGTTTTCCTGTGGCTCAAAGGAGACCCCTTTCAATTGACAGTGAAAAAAACAAAAAAGGGAGTAAAAAAGTCACAGTTATCTTCTTTTTTTTTCTCTATCCATTCAAGTGATAAGCAGAAGCTTAATTTTTTCCTAAAGCAAGCAGCTTTTCCTAAGCAACTTTGATGTTGCTGTTTCTTTTTACAAGGCTTCAGTTGGCTCAGTTGCTTGTAGTTCAATGGAAATGCAGAAGCGTAAAATTAAGTTCTTTAAAGGAAGAAAGGAAGAAAGAGAGAGAGAGAGAGAGAGAGAGAGAAACACAAATTATGTATGTACAAGTCACCTGTCATATAGTGGGGCCCCGAGCCTGTCTGAGCTGAAGTGGTAGGTGTGATTATCACGTCGTTATCCGGGATCAGTGGCAACGGCAGCAGCCAGGACCCTACCCCAAAACCTCCTCTAACTTTTGCTCTGGATTGTTTTGTATAATAACATTTTAATTCCCTTAATACACGCTACGCCGACTGCGACTGCCACTGCCACTGCGACGATGTTGTAGGTGACGCGTCCAACATACAAAATGGAAAAGAAAAACGAAATAAATTTAATGCTCCCAAAAATTTGCTGGAAAGCCAAAAGCAGAGCCAAAGCCTGGTAGGTTTTCTTTTTTGCTTTCTGCTTTTAGGCATGCATAGTTTGTTTTCCGTGCTTCTCGTTTTGGTTTGCCTTCCGAAATGTCCTCCGCTAAGCATTCGCTTTTTTTTATTTTTTTATCCTGACCTGGGTATTTATTTTGTTTTCTTTTGTTTGCTTGATTTTCGTTTGCCTTGTTTTAGTTTTTGCCTTGTTATTTCGGTGTGCCTGTGTGTGGGTATTTGCTTAAATCATTAATCATAAGCAAAGCATATTTATTATATTGCTTTTGATGACAGCTTTACGCTAGCCACAGTCAAAGCTTCTGTCGAGCCGGCTTGTTCGGTTTTTGCCTTTTGACTACCTCGAAGTCCTCAGCTGACTTTGGTATGGAATTTTCTTATGAGATTTGTCAGAGTCTTTCCTTTTAAACTTTCAGTAAAAGTGAAAAATTGTAAAGTTTTCATTGGTATTTCCGTAGTAAACAGAATAACCGAACTTTTTGTCTTGTAAATTGGACTCAAAATCTTCTATCTTATATAAATTCTTTCCCAATAAATTTGAAATTTCTGAAAACTTTGAAAACATTTTTTTTTCACACTTTTTAAATCCAAGTCCATTATTTGTTTTTAAAATGATTTAAACATTTTATATGCCCCAAATGAAGTTTTTCTTTTCAGTCAGTCGATAACAAATTTTTTCAGTATTCTCATTCCTTTTGAAATCTAAAAGGTTTTAGAATTTTGCTGACATCTGTGTTTGCCTATGAGGTCCAAAAATGTTTCATTTATGAAGCTATTGAGCTGGCATTGTCCTTAGGCTGGTCCCTTTGCTAACCGATGAAATTGAGACTTGTTGTTTGAGTACATTTTGCGGTTTTACTAGGCAAATGACAAGACCAGCTTCCCAAGTCCTTGGCCCAACAGCTGCTTGCATTTTAAATGCACAGCAGTTCCAAATTTCAATCCAAAATACCTCCACCCTTCTAGCCAAGAAAAATAGCCCAGAAACTGTAACGAGCCGCTTTTGTTTGCCTAAAACTTATCAAGGCTACTGCAAATAACCAAAACCCCGACCAGACCCAATGCAAACAGTAGACAAAAGCCAGTCAGCTCCCCGAATGATCAGCAAAATGGGTTACAACCATCTCTCTCTCTCACTCTCAGATTTTCTTCTCGCTTATCTCTTTCTGTCTGTGGTTATTAGCCCGAGTCCCTGTGAAGGAAATGGCCTAGTCAAAGTTAAGGGAAACTAGTTCATGTAGTCAATTTTTACACCAACTGTCGAATTTTCCATTATATTTTGGTTTTGCTCTGGAAGAGAAAGAGAGAGAGAGAAGAAGAGAGCTTCATTCTATTGTGCTGGCCAAATGCTTTTAGGGAGTTTGGTGGTCATTCTCACTTGATTGAGCAATTTACATTGGGTCACACACACAATGAGTATACTCCTTTTTTTTCTCTCTATTGTTTTGTCTTTATTCAAGGCGTGTATAAAAGTTGATAGCTTAATTAGAAGCTGCATCTGCCTATTGCTTTGGAATTACACAGTATTTAAGAATCTTTAAGCAAATCCAATTTTCAGTCAAGTGTTCCGAACAGCATAAACACTCCCAGGAGACGCTTTGAAAGTTCCATTGTGAAATGATTCCATGAACTTGGTATTTTCTTTGGAAAATAAAAATTCCTCTAACAAATTTTTTAAGCTATTTTGTTTAAAATTCTTTCTCTTTTTTTTTGTGGCAAACAGCTTGTGACAGTTAGCCATAAGTGGATAGCTTCGAACCCCTCGCTAACTTTTTGTCTGGCTTTGCATTTGTGTCGCTGCCTTCTGACCACCGCCGTCTATCAATTACTTGGCCTCTGGATGGCCGCAGCGCCTTTTATCTGCCAGGGCCATATGGTGTCGCCAATGAAAACAAAAAAAAAAAAAAAAAAAAAGAATAAAGGAAAACAGCTCAGGCAAAATTTTTACACACAATTTAGAGACATTTCCGCACGTAGTAGTCAGGGACATGGCCGAGAATGTGGACAAGAACGTGGACATGCCTAAGCTCCATGTGCTGCGAAACAAAAGGCAAAGCGCGGTAGAGGCGATAAAAAATATACAAAAAAAAAAAAAAATAAATAAATATAATATAAAAACAAAACAAACCGACGAAATCCCCACTGCGGAAAGCGACTTAAACAAAATATGATGGCCACCATGAGGGCGAAAAAAAAATGGAAGCAGATATAAAAACGCGTTCTCTAGATATAACCTAGGGACCCCGACTCCCAGACTCCCAGACTGTAACACCACCATCCGGATGTATTTTCCGCTGGCCAACACTACTGGCGGATGCAGAGTTGTGGTGGTGGCATTTTTTTATCCAGTCTGACGGGGACAGTGATGACAGAGTTCCCGCATTCTTTATGCCCATTAAGCAAGTAATAAACTTCATAAATTCAACAAATTAGAATTATTAAATTTCATGTTGAGCTATTTTAGGGAAAATGTTTTTTGCATTTTTTAATGAATCTCAATTTTAAAGCGAATTGATTCAATCAAGGTGATTTTAAATAGGAAGCAACATCTTGAGCGTGTAACTGAGCAACTGTTGAGTCCTGAGAAGCATTAACTCAGTTCATTAAATTCGAAGATTTTGAAGAGGATTTATTTTCAAGTTTGTTTTGGAATTTTTTTTTTTTGTTGAATGCTCTGTAAATCTGATCAGATTAAAGAGAGCTCATAAAACAGTCTCACAGCTGAGAGCTTTATTGCTCTCAAACTTTATTACAAAAGATTTTTAATTATGTACACGGCAAAAATTATGATTTCCAGGCATATTCATAAATTTTATTTTTTTCAATTAACCGGTAAGCAAATTAAATTTTGAAACACCTCGAGCCTTGTAATCCATTTTGAATAATGCAAAAACTTTTCACACATTAACTTGAAGATGAACCTACAAAATTCCCTTTTTTATGGCTTCCACTCTCACTCACGCTACTCACGCTACTCACACTCAAACTTATACTCGGTTGTATATATTTCGTATATCCTCAAAAAACGCCCGACTTCCTCAGCGGCGGCAGTGGCGACGGCAGCGGCATGCAGATAACGACCAAAACAAACACTTTCGACAGACTTGAAGGCTCTCTGCTCTGCTGAAACCTGCATAAAATTATGTAGAGCATCTAATTAACCTCATTTGAAGAAGTATAACGACGGGCTGCTCAGACTTTGCTGGCGCCGTTGACGCTTAAATGTCAAAAAGCGGATTATATTGTGGCTGGCGTTGAATAGTTGCCAGGATATGTTCGGTTGAGCCTGGTGAAAGTGAGAGTCCATAGCGGCTTGGCGAAAGCAAACTCCTTGGCTACTAAACAATTAATGTCAAGCGGCCCAATAAAGTTAATATTTAATTTTATAATTTCATCATAACAAAAAAGTTTGATGAATTCATTCTCCTTTCAAGTTTGTGTCAGATTTTTTTTAATTTGAAAATAATTTTTTTATCTCAAAGTGAAACAAAGAAAGCAGCCAAGTTAATTTCAATTAACCTCACACAACACGAAACCAAAATGAAAATATTGTTACAGTAAAATTAATTTCTATTTTGGTGTGAGAGTAAAATCTTTTGAATATTAATGTCATAACGTAAGGCAAATGAATAAAATTATGAACATGCACACAGACACATATATACACATGGTCGGAAAACATCACGTAGGCTTGGCTTTTCTTTTTTTTATTGTGTGAAGCGCAGACATTTTTGTGAAATTTACCAACACGAATGAATATATATAAATATATAATATAATAAGGTGTTTACATCAAAGTCGAAACAAAAGCAGGAAACTGGTTTTGGTAATTAAAAATTTATACAAGATCTCAAATAAACACTTTAAAACTCTTTAAAGAAGAAAAAAAACTCCAACTCAAATGAGAAAATAAAAAGCCGTGAATGGTAATAACCGTGTAAACTGTTTGCTACGGCAAAGTTTTAGAGGTAAACCAAAGTACAAACACATACACATACACTCACTCACTCATTCGGGGTATCTGTCTCTGTGTGTGGACTATTCGAATTACATCTATGGTAGGACGAAAGCATTGAATGATTTGTCAGGGGAGTGGAGGAAGCAGGGCAGCAGTCAGGTCTGCTGTATTAGCAACCGCACAATCACAACGAAACCCATTTCCAATTACCGTGCAGGGCGTTTGACGTGGAAAGGAGATAGGAGGGAAACGTGCATGACTTGGTCAGTAGCTGGCCATGATTGATTGGAACAAAACCAGATTTTGGTTGCACTGTCATTTGAGCGGTCTCGGTATCGGTGTTGCTAACGGTTACGATAATGGTATCGGTCTTGGTCCCTTTGGTTAGATCTCTCCCTCTCTCTCTTTCTCTTTCTCTCTTACGATTTTTGTTTAACTCGACTAACCTTCGACATGGACTGCGGTTTGATTTCGTTTTATTTTAACGCCGTTGACTCATTTTAATTTCCGGCCATGGTGTATTTTTAATTAAAGGCAAATTAAAAATTGATTGCTTTTTGACACAAATACAAACACACCAGAGAGCGAAAGATTTCATACATATACAAATACATATATATATATAGAAAAAATATCTGAAAAGCGATAATGTTTCATATATGCAATTCAAGCTGTGTGGCATACTTTTTTTTTGTGCTCTCTACCATTTTGGAAAAGCTTTCGACTCTCATATATCAACATTAAAAATGACCTACCAATTGGAGCGGGGAGGCTAAGAGAAAAAACATTACATTTGCGTGCCGCACGACACACTAAAAATGTTTCTACTCTTTTGTTGCTGTTTCTGTTATTTTTAGCCGAGGTTGTGCATAAATTTCATTGTACGTTAGTGCAAGGCGGAAGTGAAAGGTTTTAAACGGAAGTCCACGTTCTATGCAACGACTTGTTGGTGCACATAAGTGAGTGTATGCGTGTACATGTGTAACTATGTGTGTACTTGTAATTATACGTCTTGAATTTGGCTTCTTCTTCTTCATCTTCTTCCTTTGGTTCTTTTATTAAATGCCCACGGCACATGCAAAGGAGTCTTTACTATGTTCGCCACAATTGACTTTTGCCAACGCACAAAAGTATGCTAATAATTTTGCTCTGTGGATTTATCAAAATCATAAGAAATGCAATCAACTGGGTTAGCACAAAACTGAGCAGTCTATAGTTACAATTTTTAATAAGCGCTTAATTTAAATATTCAAATTAAAATAGTTCAATGTTTAATTCATTTATTTATTTTTTAATCAGAAAATACTTTAGTAAAAAAAAGTAATAACAAAATTTAAAAAAAAAAAATTTTAATGATTATTTTTGCAACACATTTATTAACAATACAGTAATCTATTTACAACTGATGCTTTATTTATTTTAATGTATTCATTTTCATCCCCGGAATAACTTATTCATAGATTTCTCACTCAATTGAAATTGGTTTTATTTGGCTTAATACCAATCAAAAAATTGAAATGAACTGGCTGTAATCAACTCATTCTTATTTGTTTACATATTAAGTCATTTATTTAAAAAAACCAAAAAACAAAAAAAAAACATTACTTGCAAAAATAAATCAAGTGCATTCAGTCAACATATTGACAATGTCGCCTGCTTTTCACACCAAATAAAAATCATTTCAATAAACTTTTGATTGTCGCCGATTTCCTTTGGGTCCCTTTTACCCTTTTCGATCGTCTGTTCAATTTTTACAATAAATTAATTTCTATAATAAAAAGATATTAATTAAATGCCAACATGAAATTGCAAATGTGCAATTAAATGTTAATAATTAAATTCTGTATTGACCAGTTTGGTTTGGCTTGAGGCAATAAATGCAATTAAGATCATTTAAATCAAGCGCACAAAATTAATACATCAACTACAATATATATATATATATATATATGTATGTGCATATACGATTTTATTAATAATTACAAAATCCATGAATCTTACATTTCAATTAAATAAAAAAAAGAGAAACAGACAATTTACGATTGCCTCACTTTCCTGCTGCCAATGAGCTGATTTGGTTCAACAAACTTGAGTTTTTTTTGACTATCAATTTCAAGGCACTAAAATTTCTTGTTTGTGGGTGCATTTCTCAATTTCGTGAGAATGAATGTGTGTGTGTGTGTGTGTCAGTGTGTGCGTGTGGGAATGCTTGCATGTGCGCTATTTTTGCCCATGTCTTTCAGTCCGCCCTATAAAAAAGCCAAGTCGGAAGCACTTAAATTGGGCGTAACAAAATGTCTGACACGCCAATTATTTTGCTTTTTATATGTTTTCTCTACGAGTTTGAGTATGAGTGTGTATGTGTGTGTGTGTGAGTAACCAACAGACAGTTTTACTCTTCATCCCATCACGCTCTTCTTGGTGTGTTAGTTTTAATATATGTGTGTTTGTATGTGGCCGCTTTTGTGGCTCACCACAGACTGTTTATCTTTCTTACAAGTAAAAAATATTCTGTTTTTTTTTACTTTGTTGTTTTTGGTTTTCATTCATTTCAAGTGGTTTTATTGTTCACTTGTCTGTATCTCTTCATTTCCACATTGAATTGTATTTATTTATATACTTTATAATACAAGTTTTAAGGTCTCACATAAATATGCTTAATTAATTTGATTAGGCTCTTCAAAATGTTCTAATCTAATTTTCAAGTGTTGATAAAAATGAGTATAATGAAAAATCTATCGAGCGGAATAAATCAATGGTACTTGGGTTATTCCATTTCTCATATTTATTTTCAAATTCTTATTCAAAGCTTCCGAAATTGTGTAACAAAATTTTTTTTTACTTTTGATGAGAATAACATTTTCACACCAAGTAAACAGAATCACATTAAATAATAATAGGAATCAATTGAATCTCCCTAAAATAAATACATCATCACTCACTTTGTTGGAATAAAGGCAAAAATAAATCCCTGGTACCGATAGAGATATATTGACGGACTCAATGCACATACACTGATCTGTCAGCTAATCTGTCACACATGACGTATGATTGATGTCGTTTCAATAAATTTATTTATGTCCTTTCGCCTCTGGGCAATGCTGGTTACGTTTTATTTGATTTCAGCTTCATTCCCAAAACCAAAGAGCTTCCAAAAAAAATATATTTATTTTTGTTTTTAATGGAAACTTTTCAAATCAAATTTCATAGCCTTTGGAAAAGTGCAGCTAAATGAGAGGTTAAAAATATGTTAAGCACAATTTTGTTCTCTCTCTCTTTTTTTGACACTTAAAGGTCGCTGGGAGTTTCAGATATAATTTGGCTGCCTTTGTTTTGTTTTCATTTATTTCGAAAACTTTCGTGAAGCTTTTTGTTCTTGTTAATTTTGCAATTAGTTGTGGCACGCAATTAAATCGCATTTGTACTCGCCTGGAATGTTTAGTTTTTTAGTCATTCAATTTTATTAGCCGAGTTGAGAAAGTTTCACTTTAGCTTCCATGTAATTAGGTAAAGTTTTGTTTAGTTCTTTTTTTCCCAGAAAACTCCTACATTTTTTTAATTATAAAACTCTTAAGTATTCAAACCCCATTGGAATTGCTGAATTTCATAATCGAAAAATACTTCACTCGAAGGGGATTGGATATGCCCAAATTTATTTGCTTAGCCACAAGTTGTCATTGGTTAGACCACATAAATTATTCGAAATTGGCCAATAACAAATATAGACACAACACATTTTGACAGCTATAAGAAAATCGCCTGTCCAAATCTATTACAATAAATTAATGCAATTAAGGCCTTTAACGTATTAAAATCAAAGAAGGACCTAATTTATGAGCAAAGCATCTGCAAATCATACCAAATACTTTTACCTTGGCATAAATAAAAGAACTATTAGCCATTTACATGAACTTTCCTAGGAATTAAATAAGCATTTAATAAATATAAATAATATGCCCAAGGAGGTTGTCATTGTCCACACATGTGCTCACCAGACACAGACAAACTGCCCAGCTGAACAAACAGCAGTTTCCCAGACAAAAGGACCATAACAATCTAACTAGCCAAACTTTTCCTTCCTCTCTCATTCTCTCTCTATGTTTCAGAGTATCTGTGGCCATGTTTTTTTCCGTTGGATATAATGATTAAGCAGTAGTCAAGGCCTCCACTTTCCATTCAAAGTGTCAGGCAAGTTTTTGAGAAAGTTCTCATTTATTCTATCCTGTTTATGTATCCAGCTGGCTTAATTTGTCATTGACTCTCTATGAGAAACACCGACAATTCCGTTAAATTTGATGTGGCAAATATTGCGTATCTTAATATACGAGACACTAAGATGTCTGTTGCCTGTTTGGCAGCGTCTGGCCTTGATGATTATGAGCTTTCTCTTTTCTGTTTTCTGTGGCTCTTTCTGTTTGCTCTTTAACTTGATTCTTTGATGTTGATGTTGTACTTAGGGACAAATACTTAGATGGTTGCCATCTGGTCATGATTTTCATGATTTCCATTAGGCCAACAAAATATTTGCCTAACTAGGTTTTTTTATGAAAAATTTATGCTTTTGCTTGAATTTATCGCAAATATTTTTAAGAATTCTATCGATGATGAGATGTTTAACTTTTTTGCTCTAACGACATACTCGTCCTTTTGGGACAATAGAGAACCCTTTTCCTTCATGGCAAATCCAATTTGCCTTTATTGAACTATTGTTCGGAACTCTATTCATGCATTCTCTACTCTCTCAACGCACAAAATTAGCTAGTCGTTTAGAATTGAAAGCTGCAGAAATTTGAAAAACCAAATAAGCAGGCCCCCAGGCGTCGATTCATTTGTGCACCGCAGTTAATCACAGCGGTCGACGGATGGCGAGCTATGGAACGATGGAGTCCACAGACCCCAGCAGCATTGTTGTCAACGCTTACTCGGTTCCTGTCCTATCAATGGTTGTAAATGTGACCCGTGTGGCCGACGCATGGAAAATGCCACGGAAAGAAAGAAGGACGAAAAAGAAAAAAAAAACGAAAATTTCAAAACAGAGAGAAAAAGTTGATACCAGTGGATTTCGTTCGCTTGTTGGCGGTTTCTATGCCATGGCGATGCGATAAATGAGATTTTTTTTTGTGAACAGAATTTGTTCACGGCTTAATTGTTGCAGCTGGCACAGCCAAAAGAGAACAGTGTGCGATGAGCAGGAAGCTCGGTGACAATGTTGACCGGCGGATTAAATCGCCAATGGCGGAAATGGCAAAATCGCTCTAAGCTGGCTAAATATGGACAATGCAGCCGGCTGTCTAACCATTTCCACAAAACTCTTATTTTTTTGAACCCTCTTTGCCGGGGGCTCATATTAATTTGCAATTGCCATTCAGTTTGACATAAATTTGTTGCTTGAAAAATTGATTTGCACATTTGTGGTCAACGTATTTGGCTTAGTTTTTCTATTTTTATTTGCGAGTTTATTTGCTCTTTGTTTTTGAAATTGATATACTCTATTTATTAGTGGGCTAGCCAATGCATCTGCTTAGCTAAACTTCACAGATGTGGGTTGCTATTAATTTTGGGATGATGACCTCAGACAAAGAAGGGTTCAATTTTTTTTTAAAGGTCGGGAACTATCCTAGTTTATTTATTAAATATTTACACACTTCTGATTTAGTTTATGAAAATTAAGTCTTTCGAATAGAGTATTTTTTATTCTGATTTTATAAAACTTGTGTGTGTCTATTGAAATCTGCTTTAACAATTGTTATAGATTTGGTTTTTAAATTCATAAGCAAATACATAGAATAAATAAAATAGATTTTATTAATTAGCCAATGAATTTATGATTGAATAAATTTCGAAATAAATTCATAAATGGTAATTTTAATTATTTTAGTAACGCAAATAAAGCAGATTTTTAAATTCAAAATAATGAAGGCTCTCTTAAATTAAAATTAATATGAATTTTACAGTTCACTCAATTCCTTATAAAAAAATTTAATTTTTTTTCTGTATATATTTTTTTGAAGTTGCCGTTTTTCCCTTTTGAGAGATGTATTTTTTAAGCAGAATAATTCGATATCAAATCAATAGAAGGAATTTTTTTTGTTGCTGTACTTGGTATCAGGAATCTCTTTCCTTCCTCACGATTGCGAGTGGCAATTCGATAAACGATACGCTTGATAAACGACACAAAGAAAATAGAAAATATGAATATTTAAATAAAATATATTTTTGCTGTCAAAGTTGCGTGCTATTTCCGCTGATATAACAATTTCCCATAATAATGAACAAATACAAATTCATAACACATACACACCAGGTAAATGGATTGCCACGGGAATCGTAGGGAGGGGGCTCATCTTCCTCTTCATGTGACATAAATCTTTGGACCAAATAAAAAAAAGCGCAGCATACGCAGAAGACAACAAAATGAAAAACTCACGAGCCAACTGTAAATATGGTAACGACCTCAGACGGAATGTGTGAGTGTTAGAGGGTTGGGGAATGAAATTTTTTGGGGTGGGGAGGGGCAAGAGAAGAAGCCTGGCCAATGCCATTATGAACACCTTTTGGGCCTGTCGGATTCTCATACTCATGGGACGGCTCGGTGTCAATGTATTCGCATTTAAATGCGCGCAATTTGTGGCAAGAAAAAGAAAAATGAAAATAGAAGGGAATGAGAAAAAAGAAAAGAAAAAAAATGTCGGGGCATGCCAAGAAAATTGTGTTAAACGGATGTGAAACATGTGCACGCGCCCTGCACACACAAATTTGTAAGCCACACAAAGAACGAGAGCAGCCAGAAGAGACAACACGGATGTGGAAAATGAAAATGATAATAACAATGGCGGCATCAGTGGTAGCTGGTGTCGTTGTATGTTTTCCTTTTTTTTTTTTCTCCTATTATTATTGAAAATTGTGCGATTTGCGTGGTAAGCGTTTAATTTGAGTCAACGCCTTCGACTCCTCTTGGGGGCTTCGATTGCTCTCACTGCCTGCCTGACAGTGTTTTTGCTACGGTTCCGTTGCTGACATCGGCGGAAGTTCATTAGAGTGGAGGAAAGGGAAGGAAGAGCAAAGCAAAAAAAAAGTACACAAAAGGAAGGTGAATCGAGTCAAGTGGAGTCTCTGGGGAATGTCGTGAATCTGCATGTGAAAATTGCATAAAAAGCAAAGCACTTAATTAGAAACCACAAGTGGTAACAACAGTGGCAAAAAATTGTGTGCACAATTGATTGTGGTTGGGTGAGTGCGGGGCAGCTGAAAGACTTGATTTTCTTTCTGTTTATTTTTTTTTTTTCATTTGGTCTTCTTTCGACGGACAAGAAAAAAGCATTTCAAAAACATTCCATTTGGAAAGGCAAGAGCAAACACAGAAGGGGTGAGTAAACATAAAAATCTCGATACATGGAGAAAGGCAATTGAAAGTTCTGGCAGTTATCTTTTGTTTTCTATTGAAGGCCTAATCAATTGTTAAGTTTAGCATGCTCTGCCTGAAATGGCAAAACAGCTAAAAGCTTGGCAAAAATAGCCCAAAGAAAAGATCCTTTGAATGATATTAGGATTCTCATGAATATGAGAAAGTGATGGATTGAGGGTTGAATTCCTTTTGTAAACAAAACTTCTTTGTCGGTCTAAGAAACCCTACAATCATTTTTGAAGTTTGATTAGATTTCTTTGTATATAAAAAAGTATCGAGCCAGCTTAAGTTAAATTTCAATCTTTCAAAAAGAAAACTGGGAAAAAGAAACAAGAAAAACTGAAAGAAATTCCACCATTCCGATTAAACTATTTAGGGGAATCCTGATACACTCTAGCGTGGTTTTCTTACCAAAGTGTGAAATAGTTCCGAACTAACTTTAAAATAAAAGTTCTCTTCTAAAAAAAAAAAAGGAAAAATTTAACACTTAACTCTTTTTTTCGTACTTGGGAATTCTTTAGCTGAATTTGCGGTCACCGTTGATAAAAGGATTTTGTTCAACTTTATTTAACATTAATTACGAGCGCGGTTTGGTTTTCACCATTCTGTTTCACACTCGACTCCCCAGGGCAGACCACTGAAGAGAAGAAATAAAATAATAACAAAAAAAAAAAGAGAAAATAGCTGACCATGTGCATTTTTTTTATCTTCTTCTTTATTGTGGTTGTTAAAAAAAAAAAATTAAATCACTGCAGTCAAATGCCGACAGGATTCTCACAATTGTCGAGGTTGGTCGTTCATTTTGGTATTGGACATTTTGCTGGTGACGTGCGTTCATCATGATGACGGTAGATTTGCGTCATCATAATCACAGACAGCAGAGCGGCGAGGACAGAAAAGAGCATAACAAAAAAATTGCGCAACGTTTTGTGGCAACAAATGGAAAAACCACTCGGCTGACAAATGCAGCAGCGGTTACCTCAATTTATGTCCGCTTCAATAATTTGATGTGAACACATAAAAATATATGCAAATGCGTGAGTGTGTGTGTGTGGGTGTGTATGTTTTTGTACACAAAAGTCTGCCCACCCTTAATTTTTGATTACTTTTCAGTTGCCAATTTTTTGTACCCTGGAAATGCTCTTCATTTCTTTTGAAGAGGTGATGAAATCTGTATATGATTTTATTTTTATCTTTGGAAAAAAATATGTTTTTTTTCTGGATTTTTGAATAAATTTACCGACTTTGATTGTTTCCCCACCTTTTTTTCTTTGTTGATTTGCTCTGGGGGAATTTGTTTTATTTTTTTTCTTTGTTCTTTTGCGCTTTTATTTTAAGTGCTTTTGATTATATTTTTGAGATTTATCTTAGACATCTAATTGATTGGCAGATCTAAATATATAATTTGTATTAATAACTGAGAGTATTTTAAGACAGTCATGTCTATTTCTCTGGCAGTCTCGTTAAATTGAAAGAAAGCTTTGCTAAGCACAAATTTGGTAGACTCAAAAGAAGCTTAAAAGTATTTTCTATGAGAGAAAGCAAAGAAATTAGTTGAATAAATTTTCATTGTTTAAATCATTTGCCAGTTTCTGTGTACTTTAAAGTTGAGATAAAATTTTATGCCAACTATTCCGTTCGGCTTGACTAAAATGTCGACTAAACTATTTGATTTGTAGCTCCTTTGTAGGCCAACAGAACTTATTTCCCAACCAAACCAGGCCAAGCCAATCCAAGCCAAGCCAAGCCCATGACCGGCCAACTCCCAGTTCCGGTTGCACACATCTTTCTACATCTTTCGATATCTAAGTTTGAGCAACGCCAACGATGGATAGCCCTGAAGAATTACCTCGCGTTACAAAATTTATGATCCATTGAACATTGGCAACAAGCAGCTGAGCAGGCAGGCAGGCAGATTGGCAGGGAGACACGCAGGCAACTTGGCCATCCAGCAAAAACGAGCGAAGAGCTAAGCTAAGCAAAATAGGTTAGTGCAGAAAGTGGTGATTGGGAGGGGGGGAGAGGGTGCAGTGGCAAGGAGTTGCCATTGTCAGAGGGCTTGTGCCATTTTGGTTAAGCGGAAACGGAAACGTAAAACGCAACAGACTGCGCCAAAACTTTGTCTGTTTGTGTTTGTGTTTGTGTCTGTGTGTTTGTGTGCGTGCAAACATATTGAAGATGCTTTTGGAGCCGCTTCTTCTTCTTCTTATTTATGCGTGTCATTGATGTACGATCCTAGCATAAAAGGTAGGGATACGAATAGAAATTTGTGTGGCAAGTGGTGCGTGCGTTGTGTGTGGCATGTCGTGCTTAAAGCATGAAAAATGGCAAATTAACTGAAATTGATGGCAACATGTGTAAAATTTATTAAAATTGATACACAAACAAGCCATCTGAGAGAGCGAGATAGCCAGAGAGAGAGATTCGAGAGTCTAATTCGCAGCTTTCTAACTTAATTTAACTGATTTATGCCAAACTCTTCCTGCCACGCCCCTCTCACCTTTCAGACATTGACTTTTGGGCTTTCGGGTCTACCACACACACATCCTGCACGTGTCAGGCCAACATGTTTGGGGCGTGGCCGGAAGTCAATGCCATGTGACAATAAGTCTTTGGACTTGGACTTTTGCTTCTTGCCCAAGGTTTTTGCGATTGTCGCCATGTTTGTTTAAGGACAAATCAAATAATTAAGATAAGCAAATAATGTTTTGGGTGGGTCAGACCCAACAAAAAAGAAAAAAACGTAAATAAATAAATAAAGCTCTCCCAATAATATCAATCAAAAGTCAAATCGATAGGACTTAGTCGGTGCCTGCCACCAATTTTTCCCTTTCCCAATTTCCTGGGGCTTCATTCCCTGCCCTTTGCAGATTGACTGTCCAAAGGCTGGGCTTTTGGTACCGTAAATCATACAGCTTAAGTTATCAATATGGGCATTAAGTAGGAAGCTTTTTCATTTGCCCCCCAGTCCAGACGAGTCAAAGAAAAGCGTGGAAGTTTTCTTTTCAGCACAGAGCAACTCCTGAGGCCCCTTTTATTTATTTATGGTTTCAATTTGCTTGTAAGTAATTAAGCTGCGTTTGTCTGGATTATCGTTGGACAGTGAAAATTGCCAAAGAAAAGCGCCTGTCAGAGTCTCGGGCTTAAAGGCCATAGACCACGTGAGCCAACGGAATGAAAAATAAGTCTAAAGTTGAAATCAACAAACACAAGCAGCTTTTTATTTTCATTATAGAATTTAAACAGATTTTATTTAAGAGAAGACACACTGAAAATCTGTTGAAACTCAGCTTGAATTTATTTCCTTCAAAAACGTTAAAAAAAACTTGTCGAATCATTGGCAGCTGTATTTTTTTGTGTTGAGCTCTCTTCTTTGCCTTGTCCTTCAAATGCCACAATCGGTTTAGTTTTCTTCTCTTCTTGATAATACAATATTGTGATTGATTGGTTTCATTTTCAGCTAATCGCCTTAAAAGATTTCAAGTGGTCTCCGCTTTCATTGCCGCACAAAGAAAGGAAGCAAAAATTTCACAGAATCTCCAAACGAGTCTTGCTCGGGCAAAATTAAAGGCTTGAAATGATGGAAAACTTTATTTTAAGGTTGCACATAAATTCCATCAACCCTGAAGCACCTGCGTGACTAACTTCTGAATACACCTCAAAAGACACCCAACAAAAAAAAAAAAAGAGAAAGAAGCACAACTTGTGTGTGACACAAATGGGCAAAAGATTTGATAACTTGGCTAATGAAATTAGCGCCGGTGTTGTGATTTATGTACGCCTTCCTGCCTGCCACAGACCCAAATGTCGAAGGTGGAAACTTTTAATTTATTCAACTTAATTGATATGCCATAAAAATCAGACAAACGCGTGGCCAAAAATTTATGCCATCCTCATTGAATTAGTTTTCCCTTCTTTTCCGGTATGAAGAGAGTTTATTTTAGCCGGGTTATCTGATTGCTTGATTGCTGAAAGTTTTGCGTGCTTGATGCACACTTGCCGCGTTAATGAACCCCGAAGAACTTTGAAAAGACCAACGCAAACCAACAGAATGAAAATCAATAGATTTTGTTTATAATATTCCTAAAATATGTATTAAAGGCTTAGAAAATTTCTAAATTAATTAAAAAGCTGTCAGAAACATAATGAAAGCAATTCATTCGCTGTTAAATTTTATACAAAATTTGATTAAATTTAAAGAGAAAAATTTGTGTGCCCCGGAAATTACTGAGGTGAGTCGACAATTTCACAATTCTTCTTATTTCTCTTGCATTTATGGAGATCTTTTAAAACGCATAACAATAAAGCAAAAATTTTCCAAAGCACACACAGAAAGCGAAGGAAGGCAAATGTAACCGAGCCTGTTTGGTTGGAGCAGCCTGGGCCGGTTGCGGAAATGATTATTTCTCCTTTTTTTTTTTGCTGGATTCGACCTGCCTGGCAGGCCAGGAACCCGGCCTACTCGGCGGCAGCCATTGTCATTGTCATTGCGGCCATTGTGTGTTACATTGAAAACATTACGCCATGCTTTGAGTTCGCTTTGCCAGCGCTCAGTGTCGTTGCTATAATTTTCATTTGGCCTTTTTCAATTTTTTTTTTTTTTGTTTGTTTGTCCTTAGACTATTGCCTTTTGTTGTTATCAGTGACAAACGGGCCAGGTCGTAAAGCAGCACGAGCGTAATTTACACATTTAAAATTCAAATAAAGTCATTTGCATGCAGACAGAGAAACTGGCCAAATGTTCAGGATACACTATCCTGACCATTACCATGGGCAATTCAGTTCAGCTGTATTTTGGACCCATTCAATTTTACATATGTTGCCGTGTGTGTGTGCGAGCCGTCCGACCTTTGACCTGTGACCAGCCACAAACAGATAAACCAAATGAAGGTTCCTCTCCGTTTTTGGCTGTCCATTTTTTTTTTCTCTAGGCTTTTTTGTTTGTCTACATTTGTCATCATTAGACTGACTAACTAGATGCTAGCAGGACCTGCGTCAGCAAATATACAAAACAACAAGAACAACAATAACTTTGGTATCACCCCGACTACCTTAAACAATATTTTGGACTATTCTCGTTTCTCTTGACCTTTTCCCATTTTTACATTTGTTTTTTTTCTGTTTCTGTTTTTTGTTTTTAGGTGGCAATGGCCTAAATGAATTGACAGCTGGCTGGGATTGCTAAAAACAGATTTTCATGGGAAATGGGAGTGGGAATCGGTTGAGCAAGTGTTTTATTTGCATGTCCTTACAAGGGTACAAGCAAAGTGGAAGTTGTCGCCCCAAAATAAATAACTTTTCCTATTAAAAAAGGCAACCTAACAAATACTAACAAAATAATAATATTAATAACAATAATATAACAGTAATTAAGACTAAAATATTCTCTACCAAGACATTTTTCGGGGAGTTGTATAATTTGGTTTAGCATTTTAATAATTTCAAGAAATTGAAGGTTCTAAAATTAATTTTAATATGTTTATACCCTGCACCTTACAAGGGTATATTAAGTTTGTGCAAATCTATGTAACATAGAGAAGGAGACGTCGTAGACCCCCGCAAAGTTACCCACAATATGATCAAGGTGACTAGAGAAATTGATATAACCATGTCCGTCTGTCCGCCCGTCCGTGTGATCTAGATCTTAGAGACTATAAGAGCTAGGATAACCAAACTTGGGATTCGGACTTCTTATGTGTGTACTCCGGTCAAGTTTATTTCTTTTTTTCTCTCCCCGCCTCGCCTTCCACCCCATCACTTTTTCAAAGCCTTGCAATTTCTGCAGCTTTAGGATTTCGGTATTAGTGGCCTTCAAGAAGTTGTTAGGAATCTAAAAATCTTTCGATTGATATCAACATGACTAAAATCGGATCATATTTACATGAGATATACAGAAAACAAATTTTCATAGTCAAGATTTGAGTTCCCCTTGCCTAACTGGCAAACGGTCGAATGAACAGTCCGCTAGATGGCGTGCTTGAATTATTGTGATGGATGTGTTGCTGGATCCAAAGGAATATTAAGACCAGAGGCTTAATATGAATGTAGACGACCAGGGTTACCACCCGACTAGGGTTACCACCTTTTCTTTTTCAATTCGATCTACTAGGTACAGGGTATCCCGAATTCGGCCGCGCCCGATTTAAACGTTCGGCTTTATTTTTTTTTTTAAATAAAAGAATTTCTCATGCTACAAATGTTTGTCTTGGAATCCTTGATACTCTACTCTGTCTCTTCCATTTTTCTCCATTCAAAGTACTCGAGAAATCCTGCAGTTTTTCTCCCTATCTGGACCCTCCGTTTCTGCTTTATAATGGACTCTCTTTAGTCCAACATTATAGTCATATCAATCACTCACATAAGCAGACATACACACACACATACACACATGCGTACACACATTTGCCATCTTCCCGGGGCACAATTCACTCTCTTTGTTTTTTCTCTCTTCTTGCGATTGTTAAACATTTTGCCTCCCTCTCTGTAACTGGTAGCAGTAATGAGGACTTTAATAAATGACGTTGACATAAAGCTCCAACTTGGCGTATAATTAATTTTAAATGAGACTACCGTGCTAGGTCACACATTCATTCATTTTCATTTCATTTTCTGTTTCCAATTTCAGTTCAGCCATGTGGGTCCTGTTTTGGAGAGTCTGAGTACTCATTTGTCTGTCCTTCATGCTCCACTGTCTGCGACTGTCTGACCACGCTGACAGTTTTATAAATTTACATTTTTATTTACAACAATTTTATTTTATTTAACTTTCCTCCCGTTTTTTTCTTTCGTTTTTTTTTTTTGCATTGGCTTCATTTGCCATTGTCATATTTATAAATTGTTTAATTACTGCGACAATTTATGAATTCCATTTTACTTGGTTAAATCAACCAATTTTATAATTAACTGGGCGAAAATTTTATAGCTTAATTGGTTTTTGATAAATGAGAAGGACTAATGAGAGTATGCATTAAATTTAGTTGCGCCTACTAATTAAGGCGCATATTCCCCGAGCTATTTCGGCTGGAAAATTTATTGAAGATTAACTTGAAAAATATCAGCGTGAAAATACTTCCATGTCAAATAAGTAAAAGTTAAAAAAAAAAAATAGTAATAATAAGCCATCATCGGTTGGGAAAACTTTCGAATGAAAAACTGCCAGCCTGCAGGAGACAAAATAAAAAAAAAAGCAGAATGAAAGAAAGAAAAATTGTGAAATTGTTGCCAACTGACGAATTCTTGACAGGATGCCAAAAACAGTGTGGTGAACTGTTTGGCATGAGAGAGTCTGAGTTCGGAACTAGGGTTAGGCCGGCTGGGTCTGGCTTGGTGGGAGATGTTGTGGCAACTGTTGCAGACTAGCAGGCTTGTGGCCTTGCGGCCTTCTGAGCTGGCAGAGAGGGCTTAGATAAACTGTCATGATTTAAAGAGCAGAAAGCCCTCAAAAAGTATGGCAAAGTACCTGGCAGAAATATAGCATAAGCAAAAAAAAAAAAGACTCTACTTTTCCGTTACACACAATTTTGAAATAAGGGACAGAACACAAGTCGGAACTTTCTCAATGTATATCAGAGTTTTCGGCTTTGTGGAACAGGTGATTGTGGGGAGGAGGTGCGATGCTGACTCGTTGCCATTGCCAGTGTATGTGAAGTGACATTTTTGAACATGGCAACTGTCATCTTGCGTTTGTCATGAGATTTTGCATTGTGGTTCTAGGCAACACAATTCCCATACTGCCTATTTTGTGCTTTCCCTTCATCCATCTGGTTTTGTTGATTGAATAAACAAACTGAACGTATGTGAGTCTCTGTGTCCCCAGCACAATGAAAACTTTTTTGATATAGGGCTTTTTTCTCTAGAAAAAATACACACACACACACTCGCACACACACAGACAGGGAGAGACGCATTTATAAAGATGTACAAAAATAATATTTACATGCCAACCAAAAAGCCTTTCCGTTGAACTGCCAACATTTATTTTTATTCCAGGCTGGCAAATAAAAGATTCTGTTGGGTAACAAATCAATAAATAACTAAATGAATTCAAATTCTATGCCAACAACAAAAAGGATTCGAAAAACTTCTTTGAGCATTGTGTGAATTCTTGCTTCCATTTCGCACAAAGATTAAAAAAATTTGACAAAGGAACAAACCCAGTTTGAAATAAGCTTTACGATAAAGATTTGATTTAAGAATTCCAATTTTAAAAACATTCAAATTTTCATACTCATTCTTCATGAAACACAATCAACTCCTACCTTTTTAATCTGCCCCGTCAAAATTACCAAGAATATGTAGATCTCGATTAAGGTGGCTTAAATCTTCAGTCGAATCTGTTTTACCTTTTTCAAAAATCAATTAGGCATTTCAAGTGCTTCTGTTTCTGGTCCCAGTTGGTAACTTGAAAATCTTTTCGACCCGTCAATCAGTTGAGTCAGTCGTGGTGTCGAGATAGTTTTGCCATAAACCAATTAGGACTCTGGCGTATACGCGACCATTGAGGATATGGCGACATACCCTTGGGTGTTCTCTTTCAATGTGTGTGTGTGTAAAATAATTGGATTATTTATGTTTATTTTAACACGAACAAAGCTTCAGGTATTTACAAGAAAATCTATCTCTGAGAGTGTGTGTAATTTCAGTGGGCAAGCGAGCTGCCTTCGGCAAGCAATTAGGGACAGAAAACTTGAGACGGGTTGATTTCGTAATGATTTCTATATAGATGGGTGTATGTGTGTGTCTGGAAAAACCTTCATTAGTTTTGTCCCAGGTGTTTGCGTTACAAAAATTTATTAGTCAATTAAAAAATTTAAAAACTAACCTTAAATTTTCAGCTCAGTCTTGATAACTCTGGAAATAAATATTCAAATTTTATAAGAAACTTTCGCTTAACCTCAATTTTCTCAAGCCGAACATACTGGGTCAGCAGCAAATATTTACTCTATATTATCGATTTGCTTGGAGAGACAAAAGACAATAAGAAAAAAGACAAGCCAAATTATACATTTTTGTCTAGATTGGAAGCAAAACTAAGCCAGGCCAAATTGGCAAACAAAAGTTATTTGGCTATAAAATAGAAATTAGTTGCAATTCGAGTTTGCGTTTTGCTTTTGGTTTCGTTTGTGGTTTAGGTTTGAATTCGGATTCGGTTTTGGCTAACCCATCGACATAGCTCCACCCAATTTAAAGCATACCAACGAATGTTTCCGGTCAAGCTAGGAAACAATTTTTTGTTTTTGCTTTTGATTTTTTTCATGGTTTATTTACCAGCACCGAGAATTCTATGCCAAACTAATTTACAGTTTTTCTATGGCTTCGTTCGATTATTGTTTTCACCACTATCCCAACGCCCGAGCTCTCCGGCTGTCGGCAAAACGGATATGCATGTTAATACAACGGAAGAGGATGCATCTAACCAAACATTCGCAGGATCCGATTCTTGGTATGAGAAAGCTGATACACATGTAAGTGCGGTGGTCTCTGTAAATGTGGCCATGCAGATTGGCAAACATGCGGCTTTTATTTTTTTATTGTTTTTTAGTTTATTCATATATTTATTGATTAAGTTTGGTCTCGCCAAAAATCTAGTCAAAAATTAAATCAAATTGTTCTATTAAAATCAGAGACTTTAATTGGTTTTTATTAGGAAGACTGAATATCTTCTATTCATCATGTCTTATTTAATTAGATGCCAGAAAATGCCAGTCTAATTCTGTAAATAATCCTTATCAAAATGAAAATGTATTTAGTAGCTCAGCTAGCTTTTCATATTCATAGAATTTGGCAAGTCTGACAAGTGCTGAAATTCACTGGCTCAGCTAGATGATACTGATATGTGTGGGTACTCTCATTAGTCTGTATTTTAGTCAGGAGCTAATATTTCCACAATCCATTTCTCTTTCATCCCACTCAGATAATTAGAGTTTTTTATTCCAACGAAATATCATTAACCCATTGAATAAACAATTAAAAGCTGGTATATTTGCTTTGCCATTTCACAAAAAAAAATGTCATTTCCTCTAGCCAAATGTTAATTATATACAAATATGAAAAAAGGCAGGAAGTAAATGGGAAAAAAATATATCCTTGTTAATTATACTCTGCGTTAATTCCTTTTTTTGCAAGTCATATGAGTCCTGCTTTTATTCAAAGCAACCGCAAGGCGGATTCTCTGTAAATCTGATTAGTCAAATAATTCCTTTAATTATTTATGAAAATGTTAATTACAAAACGAAAAAAAGGAAGTCCCTTTAATTTTTCCGATTTTGAACTACGCCAAATTTTTCCAGGATTTTTTTATGCAAAAACGCCAAATGAAATTATCAATTTAAAATGCTTCAGTCAAAAGTGCAACGCATACAAACTGCAACATTTATGTAACTAATTTAATTTGACTACCACCATCGCAGGAGCCCATCTTCTTCTGGCACCACCCCTCCCAAATTCGTCCCTCGGGCATCAGTGCTTTGCTGGTTGATTTTACTCGTTTTCCATGTTGACTTTTGAGCGCGTAATTTTTCATGTCAACAAACCGCATAATGTGGGTCTGTTTATTTTTCCACCAACTAAGCACTTTTTAATGAATGAGGCAACAACAATTTCTCCAAGAAAATATCGCTAAAATAACAAAAAGAAAAAACAGAACCGACCAAGGGTCAAGTATTAGTGACAATCAACAAACCACATGTGATTAACAGAAATTAAGTAAATTGATGTAAGGGAAATGATCTCATACTAAAGTAAAAATACTAAGTATCTTTTCAGCAGACTTTGCATATGAGTAAATTAAGCTTGGGTTATTTTTATGCCACGAATATTAATGAGAAACTTAATTGGTTTTGGAAGAGAATGAATTTTTAATACCCATACGAATCGTATTAAATATGCCCATGTATTCCAGGAGAGACTCAAGTAATTAACACCATAAAGAAAAATCTAAGAAAAGTTTGGAATACAAGGGCCCTTGCTGATTAAGAAGCAAAACTAATTAAAATCTGCAATTGAAATATTAATTAGAAAAAGAGTACAAAAGCGAAAACTAAAAACTTCGTATGTGAAAACGAGTGTGGAATAATGAAATTTGCATCTATGCCAAAGCTCCCTTTGCAAATGATAATTAGTTCACTGGAGAGAGGGGAAGCCAAGTAAGTCTAGTTAATTCTAAAAAAAAAAATAATCATCGAAGAAAATAAAAGTTGGGGTAATTTAGATGAGGGGATAACCCTGGCCTCGTGGTAAGCATGATTAGTTATATTTAAATATTACTTTGAAATCAAGATTATATAGCTAACAACTAAGCAAGCACACTATATGTAGGGCATTTCATTCGGCTGATAAATATATCTCAGTCAAATATAGTCCGAATTGAAGCAAGCTTAGTATAAATCAAAAGGTATTTTAATAAAGAACAGTTTATAGTAACCAACTCTACAAAGTTTTGAAATAGTCAGAGCAGAAGGAGTCCCAGTCCCTAGTTTGATAGTCGTATAACTTTCAGTCTCCAAAATATAGGCGGTCATACAGATAGATGAACGGGATTCTCTATATCGTTTTCTCTATATACCCTGATCAGATTGGAGGGTTTCTGATGTGTCTTTATGTATATAGATATATATATATACATATACAAGATTACATTATATACCCTTAACCTCAAGCCTAAATCCTTTGATTTTGTAAGTCATTATAATGTTCTGAGAATTCCTTTAAAATTTCTCGCATTTCTACTTAAAGCTTAGTAAATTCAGATACTAAGCTTATTATAGGGCTCTCAAATCACTCTGCAGTTTCACTGACTTGTTTTGAATAGGCTTGGGTCCATTATTCCTTGTTGTTATTTTGTAAAATTAATTTGAAAAGTATTATAATTTATTGCAGCAACATTTACCAACATCCAAAGCAAGGACTATGGTGACGACGACATCCAGTCGACAGGCATCGACAATGGGAAGTTATGAAGTGGCCTAAAATCAAAGCACGCACAAAATTATAATTACTTCGAGTGGTTGAAGGGGCTGTAGCAAAATTCAAAATCTGAATATACCATACACGAATAGAGATACTGGCAAAATTTAAGAGGGGCGCTTGAGAAGCTTCGAAGACCCAAGGAAAATAATACCACAACCAGTTGACTGGATCTGGACAAATGTCTGGCGGATATGACAGATCATCGAGCATCGATTCTGTCTTTGAATTTCAAAGACTCGATGTGATGCACTTGAGTTTTAATTTAATAATCTTTTGTACTTCTACTCTGATCTGATTTCTCTCACAATTTCACATTGACTCTTAAGTAAATGAATAAAATTTAATGAGTGGACCAAACAAACTCTAAAATTTTTTTTTTTTTTATAATTTAATTTTTAATACATTTTTAAAATGAATTTTCAGTATAAAATATTTTTAATTATTTTGGCAATTTTTGATACCACCCTTTTAATTGTATAAAGTATGAAAATCATTAGAGTGTAAAGCATTTATGAACTAAATAATGCACTGTACTCTCTATCTGTGTTTTAGTGTGTGTGTGTGTGTGTGATTGTGTTAGTCTATGGGTGCATCTGCGTATGCGCGTGTGTGCATGGTGAGTGTGTGTGTGTGTGTAAGTGTTCCATAATAGTAATCATCTATCAAACGTAATTGTAGTTGTGCCCATTTTCATCGTGCTCATTCATGTTCATGTGCTCGTTTTAATTGCTGCTCATGCTTTTGATATGCAAAATTATAAGCAGCCTCCACCCTTTACTCCCACGCTCTCTCTCTCTTTGGTTCGTCCTGTACTATTTTTATACAGCACTATTTGGTCGTATATTTATAGCCTCAAAATGTTTCACAAGCTGGCATAATTGAAACATAATTCATTTGAAAAATATTTCATAAATATAACACTTTATGCATTTTAGGTTGCATGCATCTGCTTTTGCCATTTCAAAGGCTTCATTTTTAATTACAGTCTTTGTTAGATTGTTCTAGTTTTATTTTTATTTTTTTTTTTTTGAAAATTATTAAATTCCATAAAAATCTAATAAAAAGTGTTGCTCTCAAATCAGAGATTAGGCGAAAGAATAAATTTGACTGAAATAATAAGCGAAAGACAAAATTCATTTATAACTAAAAAGCATTTGCATATCAAATAACATTTTGAATAATCATTAATGAGCAGCAAAAAAAAAGAACATAAATACAAAACAAAATAATTCTGCATTTCATGATATTTTAAGCTCAACGGATTATTAGACTGAAAATTATGAATAGCATTTGTACAAAAATGAAGCCAGCTTAAAATAAAGCTTAAAAGGATGTTCAGCATAAGAGACATTTTAATACGCTACCAAAAGACAGACAAGAATACAATTTAGAAAAAACATTTGGTATTAGTTTGAAGGTCTAAGAGATTAACATATTCAGAGACCCTTTCATAATCTTCGAGAAAAATTTCCTTGACTTTTATGAAACTAAAGAAATCATCATTTCCAGAAATTAATTTTTACAACAATTAAGTCGCTGTGAGCTTATTTGCTTTATTTTCATTGACTCGACAATAATTTGAATGGCTTTTGTTAATATCCTTTTAGGGCTGTGCAAGTCCAGTGGCAATTCGAGAAAATGATCAACTGAATGAGTCTGCACTCTGCACTAGGTTTCTCATTTTCGCCTCTTCTCTGTCATTCCGCTTTTATGTCCGATTTGTGAACTAAGCTTATTGTCAACATTATCTATAGAGCCAGGCGGCCCAATGTCGGCGGCATCTGCATTGTCGACTTTCAACACCGAGCTACTCCGGGCTCTCTTGGCCACTCCACCATTTTGCAGGCCATCGTTTTTGTCGTTTTTATAAACATTCCATTATCATCTGGACGGCTCCATCTTTGTGGATGTATTTGTATTTTTTATCTGTATCTGCATTTGCGTCAGTATTTGTATCTGTATCTAGTGCGTCAGTTTCGCAACTTTGCAATTGTTTGCATTTTGAATTGTTGTGGTGGCAGCTTTGCTATTATTGCTGTTGTTGTAGTTGTTGTTGTTGTTGTCTTTGCATCTGAATGGTTGAGTGAGTTGCTTGGTTAGCTCTCGTTTGCGCATCACGTGCCATTGACAATAAACAAGCAGCAAATGGCGTCCTGTCTGAGCAAGTTGGCCAAACTTGAAACTCTAGCGGCAGCTGTGGCAAGAGAGCCATCCGAAGCTTCAGAATCATCAACTTTAACGTCAACTCAAATGGTGGATAGAAGACAGAGGAGGATAATGTGAGAGTGAGTGAGATGCTGGTCTGAGTCAAGGGGCCCGGAATTTTGCTTTTCACTTAACGACAATTTTTGTTTAGCAATTTTTTTTTCTCTTTCTTTCTTTTTTTTTCTTGTTTTGTTTTTTGTTGCTTAATTAAAAAGTCATCATAATTTTTGTTGCAGCTGCTGTTGGTGGCGCTCAAGCTACCACCTCTCTACTGTCTGCCTGACAATATAGAGTGAGCGCTCTGCCTTTCCAATGCCTTCACTTCCATAACGATGACTTTGTTGTAATTTTGTCAAGCTAATAAAATTGAGCTGGAGTGCAAATAAAGCATTTTAAGTGCCTTGGCGCTTATCGCCAGGCAGACCCTCCCTCCATCTCTCCTTTCCTGGCCCTACATCGTTAAGCCTGTTTAGCAATTTTCATCGTTTTCAAAATTGAAGTCAATGCAACAAAACTCCCTTTGGTCCTTTTTTTTTGTTTCTCAAACAACAACAGCAGGAAGAAGCAGAAAAAGTTCAAGTACTTGTTGAAAATTTTATGACATTTTAAAACTGGAAACCCTGGTCTTCATGGCCTCAGCAGGACTAGTCTGCCAGGCAGCCATTAAAATGTTATAAAGTAGCATTTAAGCACTTAACTTGATGTGATGTGATATCTTTCAATCTCGCTCTCTTCATATATATTTTTTTCTCTGTATTCTTTATTTTATCTATATAAAAATTGTCTAACAAAGCAATCAAAAGCATAGAAAAGTTATTATCATATTACGGAGATAAGGGAACTTCCCCGGGAAATTGTTTCTTCTCAATTTTCAGAGACTAAAACAATTAACTTTATGGCAATAATTTTTAAATCGTGAATTTAATCTGAACCAAATTTTATAATAACAAATCAATTGACTTCCTGTAATTATTTTCTTCATAATTAGTTTTCATGTAATATTTTTTTAGTAAATTATAAAAATGCATTGAAAGTTTATGGCAACAGCAAAATTTTTGGACTCAACAAAAGCGAAAAACTTCAGGCGTGCCACATGCAGCGTCCGAGTGCAACATGCAACATAAGCAAATAAAAAGAAATTGCCACTGTTGCCTTTGCTGCCACTCTTAACACAGGTGCACCATGTTGCCGTCATCATCACAGCTCCACCCACTTAACCTATTCAACACACTCACACACACACATATATGCATGAGTGTTTGCGTTTGTCTGTTTTCCATATTTGTAATAATAATTCAGCTTTTGGTGAGGTGGCAGTCACTTTTGCATAATTTTAACTTAAAAACTTTCCAGCTTGCCAGAATTGCACAAACAAAGGGCAGAGAACCAACAGGATGGGTGAGAGAGTGGAGGAAGTGAAGAGAAAAAGAAAAACTGTTGCGAATTGCGTTGACGTGAGGAAATTCTAAGAACGGAACAAACAAATTTAATTTCAACAAATTTAAATATTAAGCACCTCGAAATTGCCACAAATTACAATAAAGAAACTTAAAGCAAACGCGACAAAAAAAAAGAAGATGAAGAAGAAGAAGAAGAAGAAGAAAACACAAACCAAGCAACAATTTCCTTAGCTGGAAGACGTTTACCACTTGAGAAGAATTTTGCAGTGCTTACGCCGATTCCGGGTATGAATCGAGCTTTGTGTCGTCTCTGGGCTGTCGTCGTGGGTGTCGGTGTTGTCGTGACTGTGAGTGCCACATGTTGAGTGGCGGAAAATTGTGTCACAGCTCCACAGTTTGGATTCCAGCACAACGCGGGGTGGAGTTGAGTTTGCCACGCGCAACATGAAATTTACATAAATTAAAGAGCGCAAAGTCACCGATTGCTGCCTCAGCCAAGGAGTGCAACATTGGAGCTGCGAGCAACTGTACTCCACTTCTTTGACAGACGTCACCGCAACTCTGTAGCAATAAGTTGTTTAATTTCGCGTAACGATTTTATGACTCTTCGAAACTTGTTGCACTCATTCCTTTTCTCAATGTAGTTGGTATTGATTTTGTCCCACTCACAATGTCCCTGCCGCGTCCTTTCTAATCGGCTAAGTTGTATGCATTACTAAGAATTCCTTTTTGTATTCCATTTGCAAAGTCCTGTCATTGATATCTTGGTTCCTTGGAGGGCATATTCAATTACGTTTGAAAGGTAATTTAAAGGTGATTGTTATTCACATTTTCCATTTTGAGATAGTATAGAAATTGGCTTAGCTACTCAATTCAGTTCCTTAAAGCTTTCTAAGACTTCAAGGAAAGAACTTGTTATTTTTAAAATAAATGAGAGAGTTCCCAGAAGTATCGAAATTATCCTTGTTTATTAAATTCCTTAAATTCAAAATTGAGTTTCAGGTTTCTTAGAAATATGAATGATCCTTTGAATCCCATTAAAGTATTAAGAAGGATAGCATTGCTTCAGAGTTGCAATATGAATAGCTTTCAATTTATGAAAGGAAAAGGAAGAGAGATAAACTTAAATCAGACAAGCCGCAATTTTAATTTGCGCATTATGCTATTCTCCTTTCAGTTCAGAAATATGCAAGCTTCAGTAAAAAGAAAGTAAAAACTTCTTGGCCATGGGTTAATATTTAAAAAGCAAAGCCAAATCAAATGAGCAGTGCAACTGAAAAATGCACAGGCCAGCACAAAAAGGACTGCAAGACTAAAGAAAATTAAACATTATATATTTTTTTCTATGCTCTTTTCGAAGAAAAGAAAGAGCTGGTAAGGAAAGATCCAAGTCGTTCTGAAGCTTCAATTTAGAAATTTATGCAAGGTGGCATCCCTGATGCGAGTGAGGAGTTGGCAGACCCCTGGTGGCATCCCTGTTACGAGTGACGAGACGGCAGTCCCCTGTTGATGGACTGAACACACTGAACAATCGAAGCGAACGAACAGTTCAATAAAAAGAGTCGTGGCGAAATGGATACACCCGTTATTTGAGCTGTTCAATTCAACACACTTGCCAATTATTAAATATTACATCAATAAACTTTACATTTATATATCCTATTGTACTTCAATCAGTTCATGCAACCCAACCCGATTATACCCGATTTTAGTTTAGCTCACAGCAATTCCCTCTAAAAGAGTATCAGATTTTCGAGACTGGCAAGCCCACTTAGCTCTGCAAAGGCTTTCTTTCCTTTTGGATAGACTTTTCGCGGTGTCGCTTTCATATCCTTTTGCTGTACTGAATTTACTGAATTTTTCTCCCCACTGAACTAGTTTGATCTGTCAAACTATTTCCTTCGATAATAAATATAATGACTCTATTATCTCTTTACACATGTATAACTTTTCATACAATTATTTTATTTTTTATAATTTTTTTTCTCTAGTATGAAAAGTTGTTAAGCAAACTTACGATACGACAGGCATGTAGGAATTTTATTTTATTTAAGTTTTTTTGTTTTTTTTTTTTTGTTTTACCAGAACCGCCCACTGACAATGAGAGCGACACTAAAAGTTTTACTAGACTCTCAGAGAGCTGTGTCCCCCGCTTCGTTAGCCCGTTGCTCCTCATCTGCTTGGCTCTTCTTGTCGTGTTAGCCAAAAAACGGAAATGTCAATGCAGCGACTCTTGCACTTCCGTTGCCTACTACTTTTCGGCTTGGCCCGAAACTTTTTCTTGGAATTCCCTTTTTTTACTGCCATTGTTTTTCTTTTTTCGCCTTGTTCGTTCACACAGCCTGCTGACGTTAACACAAAATGGAAACAAATGGCACCAGCTTCAGTTGTGCAGCCACTCTACCTTCTCCCACTCGGAAACAGGAGACTGGTAGATTGCCTGGTTGCTTGTTGGTTGGTTGGTTGAGTGTGTGTGTATGTGTGTGTGTGGCTCCCATTTCGATTATGATAAATGGGTGGTGGTTGGGTAGGAAAATCTTTTTAAGTAATGCCATAAAACGTGTGCAGATACTTTTCGTTATTGTCAGTTTTAAAATTGTCAACGTCGCTGTCGCTTTTCACGCGTCATCAATTTCACTTTATTTAGTAGCCAGCTGCTGTTACTTTTGCCACTTTTGTTCTATTCGAACAGAGGAATTCAAAATAGAATCGTATCTGTATGTATAGTTTATTCAATGGCAGTCCGAAGGCGGAAAGCAGCTGGCAATTCTCTTTTGTTTTGTAGGCCATAAATTTGCCATATACTTACCAGCTACCTTCTGTGAGTTTCCCTATGCCTCGCACATCTGAGACAACAATGCGTAGCTTTGGTTACTTTTGTCAGCTACTCTCTCTTGGCCTACAAAGCTCGTGCATAAATTATGGGGCAAGGGTGCGCACTTAATTTTATCACCCTTTTCGTGGGAACAGATTGGAAGCAGCCACCATCTCCATCTATCACTCTCTACCTCTCTAGCTCGGTGTCTCTCTGTCTCTGTCTCAGCTTTTCATTGTAGCCATTTTTGTGCAATTGCCGCATACTTAACGTAATCTTACAGATAGTCGCGCTTACTTCTAATGGCCATTTATCAGTCCGTTGAATGCAAACAGCATTGAAATACTTATAAATGCTGACAGAATGGTTGCCCAGTAAGCTGGCCAGCGAACTGGTAAACTGCCAGACCTACACTTGAGGTTAAAATATTTATGATAATTCTTTCCCTACCTTCTGAAGCTCCCTGAATTGCAGACTGTACTATATTTGTTGACCTCAACTGTAAGACTTGAAATCTCCTTTTCTTGGCTGCCTTGCCTTTTGTCATTGTGAATTAAAGCTCTCGATTTGGCTTGACTTCAGATGGGACATTAATTGTAGTAGTTATTGGTAAGTCTTCATCTTAGCTTAATGTATCTTTTCTCCCAACAATAGCCCAAAGGTTGAACCCTAAAATCCATAATAAAACTTATTACAATTGCAAGCAAATTGTTGAAGAAGAATTGTCGTACCAGAAGATGCAGATTAAATAATTTCTATACAAATGTTCTAAAATTGAATTCTCGTTCTTTTTCGCATTTGAATTAATTGTTGAAGACGAATAGCCTAAATGGAGTCATATTCATTTGTGAAGATTAAAATAATTCCTTTATAAATTCTCATTCGTTTTCCACTTTGAATTAAAATTTCTAAGAAATTGTTTAAAATTTCTACAGGCTTAAAGTATTGACTGTTTCCGGGAAATAGAGTCTAAGATCTTGACTAACGCTATTTATTTCTGAGAAAAACAATATTTGAAGTCCTTGAAAAGCTAATAATAAGTCAAAGGATTCCTTCAAACGCGTAGCGAAGTCACCCTTCAGATTGCGCAAAAAGCAAATCAATAATAATAATAACCAATCAACAGATTTTACCTAGACAAAATATTTATTTATAGCTGTGAAAACAAACCACACCCAAAAGAAAATATTGCCCGACTTCAAAATAAAAACTTATGGGCCTAGAAAATTGGCAAGCAACGAAAAAAAGAAGAGAACAAAAAAAAAAAGCAAGACTTGTGCCATCTTGGCAAATATGTAAGTAACCCTTAGATATGAGAAGAGAAAGGCGTCTGGCTATGGGCCAAAACTCAAACAAGTTTAACCACTTTTTGATGGCCATAATTCAAATTAGACAGAAACCGCCGCCGCCACGGTCGCCAATGTCAGCAGAGACGATGGCGCGTCTTGATAGTCAGCTGATGACAAATAGGCCTAGCCAAAGTCACCCTAAAGTGGACTTGAAGTTACCCAAGGCCGGACTTGTGGGCTACCCAGCTCGGAGCTGCTTCGCTGGCGGAAACGGACTTGGCCTCGAAGAACTCAAGGCGGGGGCGCATCGAAGTATTCGAAATAAGATACGACTTGTTAGATAAAGACTGAGCTCTGGCCAAGCCAGGTCAGGACAAGACTAACCAGAAAAGCCAGACACCAACGGAAGCTTTCAATTTTAAGCTGCAATGAAGTAAACTAAACGACTCAAACCCAACCCAGAGAAGCCCAGCCCAGCCCAGCACGGCCCAAGACAAGCCAGCCAAGTGCCCAAGACTCAAAGAAGAAAAAGTAATTTATTTCGTATTGCGGTTTTTAACCACATTTTCCACTTTGTGCCACGGCAAATGGGGAGGCCATTGGCAACAGCCAAAAACTGCACAGCCTGCTGCAACCAGAAAAGGAACTTCCCTTTCCTTGTCCTTTGTCATTTTTAGAGGGCGTGAGGGAGGAGAGCTTGAAATGCTTTAGCTATATAAATTTTCACAGTTCTTCTGTTTCGTACTTCAGACCCGATAAAAAAGGCTCAAATGTGTTTGGCTGTATTTCTTTCTACTTTTTTTCCTGACTCTCGTCTTTCTCTCTTTGAGTAGTTTTTGTCTGTTTTTTTGTTTTTCTTCTTTTTCGGTACATTTTCTTGGATGGCCGCTGGCATCTTCTTTTTTGAGATATTTTTTATTTGTGAATTTTCCCGTTCAAATTGCATTTGACCCAAAAAGTGTAGAAATTGTGTGAAAGAGAAGTTTGTGTTTTTTTTTTTGTTTTTTTTTTTCTTTATTGCCGCCTCAACGCAAATTGTTTTGCCATGAAGTTATGAGCGACAAGTGTGCGAATTGCGAAAAAGGTGTGGATAAATTTAACTACTTGGCATGTGGCTATACTTTTTCCAAAGGAATTCTTCTATAATTTGAGTCGAGAAGGCTTACATTGTATTAAGTTAATTTGAGGGAAAAATTCGTACGGAATGTGTCGAGTTTTTCGTTACAATTCTCGCACATTCCGGATATTAAATATTAAATATTCAAGCTTTAAATTCTCTTGGTCATTGTTCCAGTGTGCTCTTGCCCCAGAGAATACACTGATTAATAAACCATAGAATTGATGTTTATGTGCCGAACAGGGTCAGAAAATAGCCTTGTATACTAAAATTACATCATTCATAGAGGCAAGAGCACTCGCCAGATAATCGTATATAGGCGAAAGCAAATAAATAAACAAACCAGCCTAGCCAGAGCTGAAAATACCCACTTAAATCAACTGGGAGAAAGCAAAAGAAAATTCTTAACACCATCACCTACACACACACAGAGGGAAAACCAAATTTCATCCCATACAAATTAAGTGAATGCAAATTTGAATTTTATTTGCCAAACATGAAGAAAAAAAAATGAAACAGCTAAGAAAAAAAATATTCAAAAAATAAAATAAGGCTAAATTCTCAACGGCTAGGTCATGGGGAATTGCGTGGGCTTTATGGGCTCTTTTTTTATCCCTCTGTCTCGCCTTCTCTTTCTCTCTCTGTCTAAGCCAAAATTCTACGTTTGAGTTTGTGTGTCACTCTCAAATATTTGCATATTAATATGCGTACAAAAATGTGTATATATATGTATGTATGTGTATGTGTGTTTGTTCGGTAGCCGCGACTGTGGATACCTCTGGCCTCTTTGTAGTTGTTCATCTGCAGGGGCTCTCTCTCGTGCAGACAGTTCAAGCTTTTCCATACAATATGCAAAAACAAAAATTAAAGCCCCCTGCCAAAAAAAATATAAAAAGTAAACATAAGTAAAAAAAATATATAAACAAAAATAGCTAAGAAAACAGAAACTTGCTGACTGAGAAATACACTGCGAAAAAAATGAATATGGACTTTTGACCTCAAACAATTTGGAGTTTATGCTGAACTGAAAATTTTAAAACTTGCTGAAAAAAAAAGTTCTCAAAGAAAATTTTAAACCTTGCTAAAAAAAAAGTTCTCAAAGAAAAAGATTGCTATACCTCAGGAATGAACCAATCAAAATGAGTCTCAGATATATAATTAAATCTAGAAAAATATTTGAGAAAAAATTCTTTAAAAATTTAAAAGAGAAATAAAATAAAGAATATAATATTTTTGCTATTTTCCAAGAAGTTCTTTCTTATCTCTTCCTTAATTCAGAATAAATTTTTTTTTAAGTTTGATTTAAATTTTCAAAAAATCCTTAGCCATATGACCAAAAAAATTTAAAGAGTATGGATCGGTATAAGCCTACTCAATGGCTGAATATATTTTTCGAAATATATAAAACTATATACAAAGTCATTTTTGAGTATACATTTTTTTGTCCTTTTGACTGGCATCTCCCTTATTATTTAAAAAAAAAAAAGGTTACATTTCTGCATGTGTGAATGTGTGTAAATTTTTGGTCATTGTGTGTGTTGTTGGCCTCATTATTAAAATTAAGGACCTTTTCGGATAACACCTTTCGCTTCTTTGGCAAATTTTTAGATGTTTGCCAAAGATTGTTGGAGGCTTTTTGCTTTGGAGTGCAAAATGTATTATCATGTCATTTAATGGACCGAATTTCGAATAGAAAAATCTTCATTTTGCCTTGCCCAACGAACCAATTGATGGTGCTCGCCGCAGGCCGGGCGAGGGGGAGGAGCTATCACATCAAACCTCTGTATTCATTTCATTTTTATGTAGACCGCATTTATTCTGCTTTTCAACGGAATTTTAGCCAACACCTTGGCACTTTGGCAAGCTCAGCATTGAAATAAAATCCAAGGCTTTAAAAGGTACAATACGAATCAAGGATTTACATATGGGGGAATGTGTATGGCTGTCGTATAAAAAGGAAAGGTCTGTTAAGGAAACTGTTTTACTGCACCAAAGCAATCTCACCGAAATAAAATACTTGGCTTTGCAGATACACCCGCCCCCCGGTTGGGCGTGGGGTGGATCTCTCTGATTATACCTTTTTGGTATGCAGGGCAGACGGTGAGCCATTTAGGACTCAAGTTTTTACAGAGCCACATCCCTTTGGTGTATTTTATTGTGATATATATTTATAACATTTATTGTTTGCCTCTGCCTGGGAACTTATAAGGGCAAACAAACAATCAAAAAATACACACTCAAAGTCCAAATTGTAGGTCACTAATTGAAAGTTGAAAAGTTAAGCAAAAACTCAAATAATTAAAATTGAAATGAAATTGAAAATGAAAATGCTTTTGATATAGCAATCAAGTCGATTTGAACGGTGGATGTTCGGGCCAGCCACAACAAATCTATCATAAATATTTTCTCTTTTAAAAATCCCGCCAAACACTGTAACTAATATAGTTAGTTCAAATATGTACACACTATTAAGCAGCATCATTGCGTTATTGCACTGCCTACTTTGTCATCTTCTTTGTGCTTACTTTCGCTTAAGCTTACACATAAGTTCTCTTATACAAGCTTTTATCTTGTTTCGATCTCGCTTTAGTATATTGCAAGCTAGGCAATTGGCCCAGCTTCTGCATAATCGTCATTAGTTTTTGGATCTCTTTCGTTGTTACATGCAAGCAAGGCATTCGGCCAAGCTTCAACATAAATAAATACAATTTATAACGTGAATAATTCTCGCCTCTTTGTTTTTTGAAAATTAAGGTTCACTAAAAAATCTTAGTGCGCTCAACATTTGGAGGCCCCGGCGAGATATTCTTTCGGTCATCGCGCGCGTGAATCAATAAATTTATATACATTGAAATAAAAAAAAAAATAAAAAAAAAAAATTAAGCCACACTAACACAAAGGCACGCAGTTGAGTTCAGTGAACACATAAGAACAGTTGGTGACGTGAAACAAACGGTAAAGACAATTGATTTGTGACGTACAGTGCGCGCAACAAAAATTATAAAATATGGAAAACACTTTAGACGATACCATTTCACCCGTGCCTGTATTGCCTGAAGATCAGAAGGCAAAATTTTATAAACGCAAGGCTGCATCAATTCTTGCTTCTGCTGAGCGATTGGATCTGTCATTTAGCCACTCAATAGTTGCTGCTTCAGAAGAGCAGGAAATATTGGTACGACTTGAGCTGATAGATCGCATGGAAGCATCTTTCAATTTGGCCCATGATGCTTTGGAAGAGCTGGATTTTAGCGAAATCGGAAGTGAATTGCGAGAAAATTTCGACTGCTTAATTGTCGCTCTAAGGTCCCGCCTCAGAGTCCAGTTGAAGAGACGACAAATTTTGCCATCCTCTACACTTTGCCAGGAGACCTTGAATCATCCAACTGGACCCAGTGTTGCTGAATACTCTTGTCGAGTGCGATTGCCTGAGCTCAAGCTGCCAAATTTTTCTGGAGGATATTCCGAATATGCGGAGTTTAGGTCAATGTTCAATTCTATTATTGACCAAGAATGCGGCTTAAGCAAAATTGAAAAATTTAGATATTTGCGATCGGCGTTGTCAGGATCAGCGTTGGAAGCGATTCGAGCTTTGGACCTCTCCAGCGATAATTATACAATTGCATTGCAAATTTTAGAGCGAAGGTTTAATAACAAGCGTCTAGTTTTTCAGGCACACATCAAGGAGATCCTTGGCTTAAAGAGAGTGGAGTCTTCAACATCTGGGAAGCTGAGGGACTTTGCCGATAAATTCAACGTTCACAGACGAGCCTTGGAGTCGCTGGGCAGTCCAAACGAAATCGCGGATTCAATTGTGATTTTTACGTTATTGCAAAAACTCGACATTGAAACGCAATCTAATTGGGAAAGGCATGCCGCATTGAACTTTAAGGAATCGTTGCCGTCTGCAGACAATTTTTACATATTTTTGGATAATCGGTGTCAAGAATTGGAAAGCGTACAGCATGCCATGAGCTTGCATAAGACCAGTATTAGCCCATCGAATCAGGGTACTAGCCAATCCAGAAGGTCTTTCGTTGCAACTCATGTAAATTCAGGTCCTAGTTGCGCTTTTTGTGAGGAGCCTACGCACGGAATATATTCATGTGGCACATTTTTAAATTTATCGCCTACTCTTCGACATAAGGAGGCTAAAAAATTGGGACTCTGCTACAATTGCTTGAAGCCAGGACATCAAACCAAAATTTGCAGTGCTGGGAATTGCCGCTCTTGTGGATCAAGGCATCACTCGCTGCTTCATTTTGAAGTGCTACAACCTGACTCACCATCGTCATCATCTTCGAATGGAACATGTGCTGATCCTTCCATTTCTCTTTATGCCCAAGATTCCTCCTCTGATGTGGTGCTCCTGGCTACCGCTGTTGTCCTCGTGCGCAATCGAGATGGCTTGTTTTTGCCTTGTAGAGCATTGCTTGACTCAGGATCTCAGCTAAATCTTATCACAGCGCATATGGCTCATCAACTACAATTAAAAAGAAACAAGTCCTCGGTTTTTATTTCAGGACTTGGAGACGTAGCCGTAGCCACAAATAACTCATCTGTAAATGTGTCTCTAAAATCGAGAATCTCACAGTTTGCCGCCGCCTTCACTGCCGTGGTAGTGCCAACCATTACTGGCTGTCAGCCCAACATCGATGTGGATATTAAGGGATGGGAAGTTCCTCCCAATATAGAATTGGCTGATCCGTCTTTTAACAAGGCTCAACGAGTGGATTTCTTACTTGGTGCCAGCTTATTCTATGACTTTCTTTGTGTCGGCCAAATTAAAATCAGCCCTGAGCTACCACTTCTCCAGAAGACTCGTCTTGGTTGGGTTGTAGCTGGAGGAACACATCAAACTTCAGGTGATTCGCTTGTGGTTATGCAGAACAACGTGGATCATATTGACTATCGCCTGGAAGAGTTGGTCAGAAAATTCTGGGAGCTGGAAAGTTGTGAGAAGGCTGTTCATCCAAGAAGCAAGGAAGAACAAGAGTCTGAAGACCATTTCAAAAAGGGCTGTATTCGTATGCCTTCTGGAGAGTATGTTGTTCGTTTGCCATTCAAGCACAATCTGGAACTGTTGGGCGAATCTTACACGCAAGCATACAAGCGATTTTTAAACCTGGAAAGAAAGTTGACTCGCCATCCTGATTTGAAGGAAAAGTACTCAGCCTTCATAAGGGAATACTTGGATCTGAAGCACATGTCGGTGGTTACTCCTGGTTTAATAGGCCGCTGTAAATATTTCTTGCCGCATCACTGTGTAGTGAAGGAAGACAGCACAACGACTAAACTTCGAGTAGTCTTTGATGGATCTGCTGCCTCTTCAACAGGATACTCCCTCAATGATGTTCTGATGGCAGGTGCTAGCATACAACCTAAATTGTTCGAGGCACTTATTCGTTTCCGTTCCTACCCAGTTGCTCTAACTGGGGACATATGCAAAATGTACCGATGCGTGAGGGTCAACGGAGATGACAGTTTCTACCAGTGCATACTTTGGCGTGATTCTCCCCAAAATCCAATCGAAATTTATAAATTAGACACCGTCACATATGGCACCAAGGCAGCCGCCTTTCTATCCGTGAGAGCAATGCACGAATTGGCTAAGGATGAAATAGACGATTTTCCCATTGGTGCGGCAGCTGTGATTAATGAATTTTATGTGGATGACTTTATCTCAGGAGGTCATACAGTATCTGATGCAGTGGAGAAAATGACCCAGACAACTAGTCTTCTAGCACGAGGTCATTTCAAACTTAGAAAATGGTGCTCCAGTCATCCCGAAGTGCTTAATGGGCTTGCAGAAGATGAAAAGGAGAAATTTTTAAAATTTGATGACGGCAGCGATGTCACTAAAACATTGGGTTTAGTATGGGAGGCTTCCTCTGACCGGTTGCTGTTCTCGCTGTCTCCATTCAAAGACAACTCCAAACCTTGTAGACGATCGGTCCTGTCCGCCATTGCACGATTCTACGATCCTCTTGGGCTGCTTGGACCGGTGATTACGAAGGCAAAAATATTCTTGCAACGCCTTTGCAAAAACCGACTATCATGGGATGAGAGCCTACCTTTGGAACTTCACACGACCTGGCAGGAAATCTGCAATGGATTTCTTAACATACCATTTCTCTCTTTTCCCAGATTCGTTTTGAGTCCTGAAGCTAATGTTGAGCTACACGGATTTTGCGACGCTAGCCAAGAAGCTTATGGTGCCTGTCTATACGTGGTATCGGGAATTCAAGTGCGGACCAGTCATTTGTTATGTTCCAAATCTCGCGTAGCCCCACTGAAGACTCAAACCATACCAAAGTTGGAGTTAAGTGGAGCCTTACTGCTGGCCAAACTTGTATCCGAAGTTAAGCAGATGGGCATCTTTAAAGGACCGACTTATTGCTGGTCTGACTCTACAGTAGCTCTTGCGTGGATTCGAGAAGAGCCATTTCGTTTCAACACATTTGTGGCAAACCGAGTGGCTACTATCCAGGATCTTAGTAGTAGCGTAGAATGGCGCCATGTGCCAACATCGTTAAACCCTGCTGACATTCTGTCCAGAGGCGCCCATGCCGATGCCCTGGCTCATTCCGAGCTGTGGTTTCATGGTCCAGCATACTTGGTTAGTTCTCGAGCTGATTGGCCTACTCAACATCCTTCAGAGAAGCCCACCCTGGAGTTGCGAAAAGATGTGCTAATGGTCAGGTCTCCCCAACTGGATTTAGTTGCCAGCTCTAAAATGGTCAACAATTTCGGATTCATGCAGCGAGTTTTTGGCTTTATTTACAAATTCATTAAAAGACTAAGACATCATGATTTGACTGTTTCAGACATACACGAAGGTACTTGCATTCTAATGCGAGTTGTGCAATTAGCCCATCTTCAAGACGACTTCAAGCAGTTACAATCAACCAGAACCATTAAGAGATCAAGTTCTATAGTTGCCCTCAATCCCTTTATAGACGCCAGAGGCGTATTGCGAGTTGGAGGACGTCTCAAAAATTCATCCCTGGATTATAGTGCGAGACATCCCATCATTTTGCCGAGTCGTCATCCAATCACTGCTGCAATGATTTCCCATTATCATAAGGTGAACTTACATGCTGGACCTCGAGCCTTGCTTGCCAACATACGCTTACAATTCTGGCCAATTGGCGGTCTCAAAACGGTTGCTCATACTGTGAGTAAATGCATGATATGCTTCAGAGCCCGGCCGAAGTTAGTGGAGCCCATTATGGCAGACCTGCCCAAGGACCGCGTTCAATATTTACGAGCCTTTTCTGTTACTGGTGTGGATTACTGCGGTCCCTTCTTTTACAAATCGGAAGTCCGGAACAGATCCCCCATTAAATGCTACATTGGAGTCTTCGTCTGCTTTGCAAGCAAGGCCATTCACATGGAGTTGGTTAAGGACTTATCAACAGCTGCATTTCTTGGAGCTTTAAGGCGATTCGTAGCGACACGTGGCAAGCCTATGAAAATATGGTCAGACAATGGCACCAATTTCGTAGGAGCCAAGAATGAGCTCTCTGATCTAAGACGGCTTATGACAACTAATTCGCATCGAGAAGAAATTCGTATCTGGTGTCTGGCAGCCAACATTGAGTGGAATTTCATTCCTCCTCGCTCCCCTCATTTTGGCGGACTCTGGGAGGCAGCGGTGAAGACTGTCAAACATCACCTTTATAGATCCGTCGGTCGATCTCTGTTAAATTTCGACGAGTTTCGTACTCTCATTTGTCAAATTTCTGCAATTGTAAACTCACGACCTTTGCTCGCTCTTACAGAAAACCCTGATGACATAGATGTGTTGACGCCTGCACACTTTCTTATTGGCGGCCCTTCAGAAACCATTTTGGAGCCTGATTTGACCAGCCTTAACTACAACAGGCTTGATGGTTGGCAGCGTATGGTGCAGCTACAACAAATCTTTTGGAATCGTTGGCGAGAAGAATACCTCACAAGCTTACAGCAAAGGGCAAGGTGGCGTTCTTCCACGCAACCTCTTAAATTAAATGACGTAGTACTCGTTAAGGACGAATGTCTACCAAGTATGCGATGGCCATTGGCCAGAGTGATTAACTTAATACCAGGCAAGGATGGAATATGCAGAGTTGCTGAACTAAAAACTGCGTCTGGCGTCATCAAAAGGGCTGTGCACAAACTCTGCCGCCTGCCCCTTCAGGATTCGGTTGAAACACAGGGTTTCAACGGGGGGAGTATGTTCGGGCCAGCCACAACAAATCTATCATAAATATTTTCTCTTTTAAAAATCCCGCCAAACACTGTAACTAATATAGTTAGTTCAAATATGTACACACTATTAAGCAGCATCATTGCGTTATTGCACTGCCTACTTTGTCATCTTCTTTGTGCTTACTTTCGCTTAAGCTTACACATAAGTTCTCTTATACAAGCTTTTATCTTGTTTCGATCTCGCTTTAGTATATTGCAAGCTAGGCAATTGGCCCAGCTTCTGCATAATCGTCATTAGTTTTTGGATCTCTTTCGTTGTTACATGCAAGCAAGGCATTCGGCCAAGCTTCAACATAAATAAATACAATTTATAACGTGAATAATTCTCGCCTCTTTGTTTTTTGAAAATTAAGGTTCACTAAAAAATCTTAGTGCGCTCAACAGTGGAAATTACATGGAAATCACGTTTGCTTGCTGGGAAAATTTACGGTCTTTATTGTAATAAAACTCCCTGACAACAATAATTTGAAATTTCCGTTTAAGTGATAAAAACATAATAAAGCCAAATAACAATGGCAAAAACAATAATCATGATAATATAATTTTTGGTCTAAATTTTCAAATAGGCGTATTTATTTATGGAATACATAATTTTATCTCTCACTTTGTGGTCCAATGGCCACAGATACATATTTTGCCCTACTCGCACACACACAAACACACAGTTTCATTGAAAACCTCAGCTTACAATGGTGTCATAAATTTTAGCCAAATTTTCAATAACATCATTTTTGGGCAATCAAATTTCGAAACACTCGGCGGCCATTTCAATTGTGCGTAGGTGTGTGTGTTTTGGGTTTGTCCGTGTTGGTGACACGTTTTCATTTGTCATTTAGATAAATATTTACCTCATTCAATTTAAATACTACAAACTGAAAAGTTTATATAAATCAAGCTAATTAAGCTTTTTCTTTTTTTTTTGTATTAAATTAAATTTACCAGCAGATTAAATGAATAATGTAATCAAATAAAATAAAATCTCTCAACCTCCCGTTGGATTCTAAAATAGATGTTGAATAATTTGCTCATTTGATATTTCAATATTGTGTTTCCCTGAGCATTAGTCATTAGCCATTAAAAGTAGAAATCGAATAAGCCAGCCCAACCAGAACCACAGAGATTGTGGCCCAACTGAGTGATGTGAAATACGAACCTACCTTGGCCAGGAGCAGCTACAAACTGCTACTACAGCCACAGTCCACAATTAAGGGCAACAAATCGTGTCGGTGACTTGCACATTTCGCATCGTGAGTCAGCAACAGAGTAGGGAATACAATTTTCTACAATAGAATTCGAGTACATTTATCAATTGAGATGTGAGCAAATACCGCAACAACAAGGAAGCCAACTAAACTTCCAAAGTGCTGGCTAGTCCAACTAACTGAAAACTGACTGAAACTGGGCCATAGCCGCTAATTGGGTTCTGCCTAGCAGTCCGGTTAAGTCGAGTCCCTTTTCGGTTTTGTTGGTATTGTTTTCTTAATAATGTTAAAACACTCATTCCTCAGCTCTCATCTCTCAGCACTCAGTGAGCCACTCGACTGGGCTTGTAGTTTAAGCTCCTTGTTTATTTAACATTAGCAGTCGGAAAGTGTTAATGTTTCTGAGGCATAATGAAAACAAGGCAAACATAAACAGAATTTGGTTTATTTGGCTGTGGACTGTGCTGAAGTTGTTGTCCCTGCTTGGCCTATTGAGATTTCTGATAAGTCTGGACGAACTTCATTTACACACACACCGACTTCAATAAACTTTAATAGACCGAAGAGCTCAGAGTTTTGTGAAACTATTTTCGGTTGGGATGCCCAAGCAGGCCAAATTCCAGGTTTAGATAATTTGTGGGCGAAAGTCCTTGGTCTGTCAGAGCATTTCGATTTAAATCATTATCTATAGTTTTTAGATCTTAAAATATTTAAGTCGAACCGAACAATTCCTTGGGGGCTTATGAGAAATCTCTGACAATTGAAAAGACATGAGTATTGTTTTGTGTGCTACTGACAATAAATATTTAAGTTATCCATTCCCCCTGATACTTATTAGGCATTTCACAGAAAGTTAATATTATGCTGACTATTTGCTCAATCTCTCAACTTACCTCACATTTTCCTCACACACAGACCAACCACTTTGAGGGCCTTCTGTATTGAGTAGAGTTAAAAACATTTGGTCAAGGCGGTCAACAGCAAAATTATAAATAATTGATTTAGCAATAAATGAAGTTTTTGGGCCTAAAGCATTTTATGATTATTACTGTCATGTTTCAATGTGGCTTAAACGAAAATTAAACCCAGAAAGAACTACCCAGCAAGTAAAATTTTGAAATAGAATTTGCAATGATTTTGATGATTTTTTAATTTCATTTGACTTGTAAAAATCTACTGCAAATTAAATAATGTTGTCTTGGTTATTTGTGGCACAGAAAATGTTTTTGCCTTAAGGCTGAATTGAAAATATCTAAAACAGATCTCGGCCAGTTGAAATTTGACTCGGCTTCTTGAATTTCTCAGTTGATTAATTAGAACAGAATTTTTAAATTCAATTTTAGCCTAAACAAATTTTTGAGAATTTAGAGAGCTCTTGTGGGACTGCAGTAAAAGTCCATAATCTGCAGACATTTCAATCACTCACCGTCTTGCATTCTCTCTAATCTAAGCGATCTATCGGAGTGCCGGCACTTTTAGTGCATTGCTTTTTCGAGCCAACCTCCAAAAAGAATTGGGTGAATAAAGAGAGAACTTCAAGTACTGCAGTCTTTCTACTCTGCTTTTTGCCACATTGTCACTGGCTGTGACCCAAAGATGACAGGTTTTGATAGCACAGCGTATATCACCCAGGGACAAACCATATTCTTTGTGACATAACGAATGTGGCTCGAGCAAAAAGTGTCAAGCCAGAGCAGGGCAAGTCGAGTATAAAAGCTGTGAGAAAATGTGTCAGAAAATTCGCAAAAAAAAGGTGCAAAGGGGATGGAAAAGAAACAGTAAATTTGTCGACTATCCGAAATTGTTTTCCAGGCCAAGACAAGGCTCAAAGTATCTATATTAAACGTAAATGGTTTCATTTGCCACACAGTTCAGCCATCAGTTTGATAGAACACAACTGAGCTGAACAGAACAGAAATTCCCAATCGATGTCAGAGGAGTCAGCAGGTCACTGCAATTTACTTTAAATAGCCAAATGAGAGATATGGAACAGACATTCAGAAGCTTTGGAGTTCGCCTGATTAAAATTGCTCTGGCAGCAGGAAGCTTTTGTTTTGTGAAAACAGATGCTCAGATGCGCTCAAATGAAGCGCTTGGTTAATTGAAATTTCCTGCCAGCATTGGAGGGCATTCGAGCAAATTGTAATATAATTAGCGTCATCATTTCATTGCTGTTATATTGGTGTAAAGGAAAGGAGCTTATTGCACACACTTCAGCAGACAACAGCTGCACACGTTTTGTGTGAGATGAATGCATGGGGAGGAATTTGAAATTCCGATCACCGAAATCAATTTAAATCTCTTCAAGACTGAAAGCGATTTTGTGGTTTTGTCTCTCGGTCTGTCTAAGTATCTTTCCGTTTCAGTTATTAAATAATTATGGGCCTTGTGTGAAAGGTGAAAGTGAAAATGCTTTGGCCGCTTAAAATTCCCCAATGTCCTTTGGGTCTCGGTTGGCCTGGGTATTTCAATCGATAACTTGAAGTGAAAGCATTTCGGAGAGTTGGCAGGATTATTGGAAAACTTTCTTTATGATGCCAAGCACGTAGGGGATAAAATTTGTATTGAATGATTTCTTGAATTTGGCCTCATAAAAATATTACATGGCTGCTTGGGTGCGTGTCTCACTTTCAGCTCCTTGGTTATAATGTCATAAAATATGAAAAGCCAAACAAGCAAACATCATTGGCATTTTTTGCTTTCTTTTTTTTTTTTTGGAAAGACAAGGCCAACGGGGGGTTCTTTGATCAGAATATCGGTTAAAAAAGTCCGAAAGTCAATTTCGCTGAACGGAATATTTAAATTGTGCCTTTTTATTTTTGTTGAAAAGTTTAAGTTTTAAATTGATTCCATACAGATCAATATTTCTGGCAAAAGTTGTGTTTCTTTAATAAAAGCAGTTGAAATATTTTGATTTCTCTTTTCATTTGTAGGTTGGCATAGCATGTTTTCGGCTTTGAACTTTTTCATCAAAACTTTTAATAAGGAAAATAGGTGAATTTGGTTTATCTCAAAAGAGGAATCAATATATTTTCCGAACATTTGTGATATCAGATGAAAATTTGAAAGGATCTCAAGCCAAAATGATAGCCTGTCGTCAAGGATACGTTTTCAATGCTCTCAGCAAAGCCTGGGTAAAATCTGTTCAATCTCAGACTATTTGAGGTTTTGTAGCTTTAGAGAACAGCTGCATTTTATTCAAGCTTAAAAGAGAAGAGAAAAAAAAAACAACTACAAAAATCGTCTGCCTCAATTTTGTGCAGAAAGGAAAAAAAATCAAAACAAATAGAAACACATATGGCATAGTTGTTTTTATTTTCGTTGTTGTTGTTGTTGTTGTGATAAAGCTCAACAGCAAAAGTGCCAAAATATTTTTTGCCTAACATGGTCAAAAAAAAAAAAAACGCAAAATTTCTACATCTAAAAGCATTGGACAGATATTGGTTAGTTTTTTTTTTTTTTTCTTTAAAAGTGCTAGAAAATTTTTCCATACCTTCAAAGTTTCGAGACAAAGCTGTAAAACTTGAAGACAAACAAAATAATTAAATAAAAATTATGCGCATTAAAAAAATAAAATTGAGCAGCATTTTAGTCCTTGTGTCCAAGTAGCCTGTGACAATCTAATCAACAAACTTGGCCAAAAGTCTGAGGACCACGTTGCTGCCTCTCATTCGAGCAAAGTTTCACTTGTGTTTATGCAAAACAGTATAAACTAATTTAAGGTTGGTATGACAGCCACAAATTAATTCAAATTGAGTGATCACCGTATATTAAACAACAACAAAAACAACAAAAACACCCCCACCGAAAGTGCTCTTTGAAACAGATGTGTCAAACACAGCCTAAGCTATACTGGACTACTGGAATATATTTTGACCATAATGTAAACAATTTTGTTAAAAAAAAATGTTGAGGACCCAACAAACATTTCAATGGGTTCAAGTTGCCACTCACTCACAGCCCTAAACCAAATGTTAATTTATGCTGATGATTTGAAAGACTTGCGAAACTCGGTATAAGCACACCCAGATCTGACCAGTCTGCATTAATAATTAAAATCATTAGAATACAATTTTGTTGCTATTAATTCACTGATAATGAAAGCAACAAGCCTCTGCATGTTTGCCAAAGGCAGCGCAGCCTAGGAAAAAGCAAAAGCAAAAGAGAAGCGACAAAGCAAACGAGCCTCCAATTATTTCACTATTCGAGGCTGCGTAACAAAATGGATTTGCATAAAACGTTTAATTTTAATCAAGCAGAAATATTAAAGAAGATTAAACTCACCTTTGTAGATCACTGGTGAATATTTAATCTTATATTAAACACAAAAGAATAACTCACACATAAAATCACATGGAAAATATTATTTATTTTATTTAATTTCAAGACGAAGCGAAACTAGTTGCCGACACTGATTAAGCAGTTGACTTATAAATATTTAATAATATTAAAACAACTTTCACATTTACTGAAGAATTCGCAATTAAAATTGACGAAGTGGCTGAAGCAGGGAGTACTGCAAGCTCGTGAGCTTTTGTCAGCAAGAGCTTTGCTTAGATTTGAAAGAAACACTGAAATAATTAGAGAGAATAGGCAGAGAGAGTGATCCCATTGGCTCTCTGTCTACTCTCTTCAACTCTGCTGGCACACAGGCTGTCTGGAGTGAAAAAGGCAGGCAAAAAATTATGATTTCTACTTTTTCGCATCGTTTTTGATCGAGTTGCCAAGCTAAGCTCTGCAAAATAAATATAAATAAATTACGCATTTTAAGCAATTTTTGGAGAAGAAGTCACTTAATGCAGATTTGTTCTTGCCGAGTAAGTCGAAAAGTTTAATTTCAAAACAAATACGAAATTTAAATCTGCACAAGACACCGACTAGCCACAAAGGACAACTTACATTACAAGAGACCTTTGATCATTGTTTTTGGTCCCCAGCACTTAGGACAATAACAAAATGTACTTGGACTGCTTTTCGTGTGTGCTCCAAAGGACTTGAAAATATTCACACATATTCAAAATCCACACAATTTCATATACTCAAATGGTTGGCCGGCGGGAAATTCTGTGGGCTTGTTTGTGTTGTGAGTTCGGCCGATTGGGTTGACTTGGGTCGGCTGGGTAAATGGCTTTATGCGGCAAAAACCAATTTATTCACTCATCCTGTTCCTGTTTTAAATTACACATGGCGTGCTAAGTGCCATAAGAAACTTTCAGGTAACACGGCACAAAAGGAACAGCCAGCAAAAAAAGAAAAATCAAAACAGCAACGACTTTAATGAGTTCGAGCCTGGAGGAAAGGGTGCGGTCGCTTTAAAAAAAATGCCAGAGTCATGAAAACTTTAAGCGGTAATCATAAACATCAAAATAATAAAATTATATGATAATGCGACTAAAGGTATCAGATTACATGTGGCAAACAGAATCTCTCATACCGTTTGAAGCTTTCGCCGCCTTTTTGGCCACTTTGCAGCTTATTCAAATTTTTCCACTGGCCATTGAAATTGCAGTAAAAAAAAACCGAAGAGAAAATCCATATAAAAAGGGCAAAGAAAAATGCGTGCCGCATGTGTGTCTGATTTGCATATGGACAGGGAAACCAAGCTAGAGGCAGGAAAAAATAATAAAAGCAGCAACAACAAGGAAATCGCTGGCTAAGTGCTCATGTAAAATGTGCAGATTCTGCTTGCTTCATTGGCGTAGAACGAAAAATAACCGTAGCAAAACCAGGGATGCAGACCTGACTTTAACAAACTTGAAAAGCTCAAAAGAGTCAGGAGAACAAAATTACATTTTTCTGATTTTTCAAACAGAAATTTGATAAAATTTTTTTTTGCAATTTTCGCCAGCCCTGAGTATTGGCAATGTGCCGTTAATGGTAGAGCTTATTGATATGATAATGTTCAGCCATATGCCTTTCGAAATAATTCAGCTATATGGCCTTGAATTTATCTAGTCAATATGACTATAGCCTTATCTTAAATAGATTCTTTCGAACATAAAAATCCCCAGTTAAGCGAAAGAATTGAAGTCTCCCAGAGAGCTGAGAAATTTTCAAAAGATTTTCATAAATTATTCAACCGGCGAATGCATGAAAATATTTACTAAATAAGCAGCACTGAAAGTAAAAGCACTTTTCCCGAAGACAAATTTTGTGCCACTAAAGAAATAAAGCATAAAAAAAAAATTTATATGATGCATCATCAAAAATATAAAATGAGCTGAGACTGAAAATGTTATGAACAAGCCAATCCCAGTGCCAGCCAAGCGGCAGGACTCATAAGAATTGTGGTAGTGTTGGTGGATTTGTAAAAGCATAAACAAAATGATGAGCCAAACTGACGGGACTACTAAAATATGAAACACGGCAGTCGGAGGAGAACTCAAAATGGTTAAACAAACCGTAGAAAAAAAAACGTGGGTATAAAAAACTACAACAACAACAACTACAACGATCCAGTGCAATGGCTGGCAATCTGTGCTGCGCTTTTATCGTCTTTTATGCCCGCCTGTGAAACACTTTTGCCGGCAGCTCCACCCACTCATGACCACTTGCCACAATTGGCAAGCTGGCGAGGTTGTAGATCTGAGGGGTGGATCTGGGGTTTGCCAAGTGTTGAAAAATGCATGTGAGACCACAAAAATGCGGTAAAAAGATTACCCCATGTGTACAAGCCTGTGTGTGTGTGTGTGTGTGAAATAGGAGTTTTAAAAATGGCATAGGTTGCTGTGGGGTTGTCTGAATGAAGAACAATAACAGAGATAGACAGGTAGACGGTCTTTGAATTTTTTATAAGCTTGGCAGGTAAACTTCACTGTGGCAAGTCTGATATGCCTTTTTTCTAAAAAGAATAGAAGCTTTAAGTCCACTTAAAATGAGCTGACTTTAAAGTTGATAACTTTTGAACACATAAGACAAAGCTTAAATCTTACTTAAGTAATATTAATTAAGGTAAGATTTAAATAGTTTCAAAACCATAAAATTCAATTAATTATATTTTTTCTCTTACCATTTAATATCAACTTGTTATCAGGGAACATTTTCATTTTCTGCAATACAATAAAAACTCGCCAATCCCTGACCAAGCCCAGCTGTTGCTTTGGACACTTCAAGTGTAAAGTTTATGGCTGCCAAAGCATCAATACAAGTGCAATCAATGATAAATCCACAAACACAAACACACAAACAAAAACCAACGAACCGACCAAACAAAACAAAACCTAAGTAAACCGATATACTTACAAAGGGAGTCCTTTTTTTATGAACAACTTACTTATTTTGTCGTATATGTGATATTTCCCAAGCTATTAGAGATTGCAAAGCAATTCAATTGAATTGAAACGTTTTCCAAAAAAAAAGAAGAAAATAAAATATGGAGCGAAAGCTTTGGAAAAAGTTTTCCCTGCGTTCGTTTCAAATCAATTGAGGGCCAATAAGAATCTATGGATTTCTTCAAGGGAGCTGAGAAGCTTGCTATTAGAGAGAGAGAGAGAGAGAGCTTGAAGGAACCATGTGACCGTGACAATGACGTCGAGTCAATGAGCTTATCGCTGTCCTGACAAATTGCTGGGAAATGCCATGTACTATTCACTCCCTTTGACTTTGGACTAAGCCAGAATGGCAACAACTCGACTTGTGCCGATTGCGTCAAAGCAAATCGATCGCCATAAATCAACAACAAGTTAAAGAGTCCAGCCCAATATGGGCCATACCAAACCAGCCCAGGCCAGCCCCATTGGACCCTCGAAACGCCTGTTGGAAACGCCGCCAGCCTGATGACACGCTGAAAGGCACAATAAACTCACACACAAATACACACATACACACATACAAGCATACAGAAAAAAGTATCATAAAATTCCAAAAAACCCAGAGTGTAAGTCAAGAGCCGCAGTAGTTTGTTTAATGGCATAAAAAATGTATTTCAATCTATTTGATTTTGTCTGCCGCTACTGCCACCGCCGTCGCCTCCACCGCCACCGCTGTCATTGGCTTTGACTTTGGCTTACGGGCTGAATTTGTTGTGTGTAGGTGCTGTGCCAGAAGATTTATGTCCTTTGTGGTTAAATTCGTTGCCAGAGTACTGCAGGCATGTATAAAAAAATCCATATATAAAATTCCAACTACCGGCCGAAACAAAAAAAGGGTTCAATTTCTACACACACAAAAAAAGGAAAGAACAAAAAAAAAATAGGGAAAAACTTTTGAAATAGATTTAAAGAAATCTAAATTTAAGCTACAAATTAAAAGCGCAAAAAAAAAAATATGAAATAACTCAAGCAACAGTCGATAGAAAAGGGTCGAAATGTTGGGCAAAATAATAAATTTTAAAAGTCAAAAAGTTTCTTTTTAATTAACAACAAAAATTTCGAAAATTTCTTAGAAAAACTTTGAAGGCTTCAGAACTGAAAAAAAGAATAGATACGCAGTGGACTTAAATGGTTTCTTTGAATATTTTAGGTCTTTAATTTCCATTTTAAATTGAAACCTCACGGAAAGAGAAGAAATGGAATATTCAATTTATTTTCCTAGAATTTTAAAGAATTGAATAAAAGTAATACCGGCAGTTTGATTGACTTATGCTGTGTACAATAATATTTGTATAATATTTACAATTTTTTATTATTATTTTTTTTAAATGCTTCAGACTGCAGTAATGATATGTTAAATACTCTTATCCTCTCAAATATCAAGTAGTTTCCACAGTATTCATGAGGCTCATAATACAAGTCTTTCGTGGCGGTTGCTCGGTCGGTAGTCACAGTTCCACTTGTCTTGTTACCGAAATAAAACTGACAAGAGCACAAAAAAAAAAAAAGAAAAAAAAATGAATGTAGAATATAAATTTGTGTTACTGCAACTGTAAATAAATGCAAGTTACGCCCAGACACTTGGGCAAGTTTAACGAGCTGCTGCTTCCAAGACTTCTTCCAATTACCCAGAGCGCAACTGACTCTAATGTGACATTTATAAAAGCCGGCGACACGAAGACATTGTCGTATGTGCGTCATGAGCTATGAATTATGAGCTATATGACGTTGCAAACTACGGCAAGCATTTTTCATGGTTTTGCTTAAGTGTTGGAATATATGGCAAAAGTTTTTAATATCCAAATCATTTTGGAGCAAACAAATGTCGTTGACTTTTTTTTAGGTTTCGGACCAGCGCAAAATATTCTGGTCAATCTGAGAAAAGAACAACACATTTATAAAGAATTCAATTCAAGATATATTCGAATTACCTGCTCATCTGGGCATTCTGTATTTGGTAATTTTAATTGGAAATCCATTGAGTTGCCAGAAGCCTTGAATTCTTGGATTAGAGAAGTTGCTTCCACAAGAAAATTGGAGCGCAAGCGACCCGAGGCAATTGTCAGCTTATTCAGTTTAGTGCATTCTTTGAGAATATTCAAGACTTCATCGGAAATATCTATAGCACTAGCCATCCAAATTGTGAGTACTTCAAGCTGCTTGAGTTTCACCAGGGCAGAAAGGCACTTTGGTAAAGAAAAATAACACTTCAATTCCCTAAGAGCTTCAAGACGTACTAATTGCTCCACTTCTTTTTGGCTCAGGCTACCCCCATCAATGATCAGGCTCTGAAGTTGACTCCGTCTTGAGAATGATTTCAGAAGTGGCACAAATGAGTCTTGGGCCCTCACACCGAAGTGTGTGAGTTTCTTCAGCTTTGGCAGACGTGCCACTGGCTTATAATCCGAGGGTCCCGCCAACATACCAAACTTGAATTCTTCCAAGTTCTTGCAGTAGGGCACAATATCCAAGAGCCCCGTTTTTGTACTGGTATACCCCAAATTTAGTATGCGTAAATTTGGGTTCATTTTGCAGCATTGAATCAAGCTGTTTCCATTTATGAATGGTATATGCAGATGCAATTCCTCGAGATGCTTCAACTCCCCAAAGCTCTCAATTGTAAATGGAGAATCTATGAAAAGTAAATCAAGGTTATAGTAAAAATATATTTGGATATAAGTTTATATTTTTACCATATCTTAATTTGATTTTTAGACATTTCAGATCTGCTAAGTTTGAAATTGCCGTTAGAATTCTTTCGAAAGGCCTAACGAAAGCTGAATCCATCTCCACAACATGTTCCAAGGCCAAACAATTTAAAGCTTTCATATTTTCCAGATTGTTTATCAATATCTCAAAACAATTTGTGGGCAAAAGACTTCCATGATATTTATATATATCCATACACTTATTAAAGTAGCTCATGTCGATGGTCAAACTTCTTATCTCTTCACGGCACACACACAATAATACCAAATCCTCACGTAGCACAGTTCTCGAGAGTGTAAATTTTTGATATTTTACGCCTTGCCAGAGAATGAAGATCTCACGGAATCGCTTACAGACTTGAGAAAAGTTAATATAATCAACAGGCTCAAGATAATTCAGTATATAATGAAAACAATCATTGTAAAGATCCAAAATATTTAAGGCACTCATTTTCCAAACCGGTACAATGTGTGCCCAATCTCAAACTGAGCAAATAATCAACAAAAATTATTTACACTTGCCAAAGCCACGTCATCCAACCAGTGCATGAGTAATACAGTTGCCCATTTCATTCTCAGATAAGATTTGAAAATCAGCCCAGGCCAATGAGAACCGGTTCTCTTAATTCTTGAAAAACTGACCTAAGCCAATTTTTATAAACAACAATCAACAGAGAGAGAGCGTGGGTGAGCGAAACAGAGACTACAGATTTTCAGTCTCTTCAGAATTTTTTATGATATTTTGATAGCTTTTTTCTTACCTGATTCTAATATTATTTTTCATTTGTTTATCAATTAAATTTCGCTGTGCTTCACCCTAAAGTGTTCAAATTATTTTTCAAGAACTGAGATTGTTTGGTTTACGCAGCACAATCAGAAATGACTCAAATAATCTTAAAACGGGGCCCATTGTTTTGCTCTGTGCTTTTGCCTAAATAAATTTATCAAGCGGTAATTTGAAAAGAAAATATAAAACAAAAGTATATTCGAAAATAATTGCATAAACAACATCAACATAATTGAAACCCATGGCCTAAACATTACGAAACTTTTGTGCTTTAACTGGAAGAGTAGTTGGGCACTTTTAAATTTTTGAATAATTAAATGGGAATTATTATGCAATTTTGTTCTTGTAATCCAAACATATAGGTCCACATTTATGTCTCAGAGTATGAGAAACGGCCACTATGATGGCATAAGTGCAATCCTATATCCTAGATCTTGAATGGATTAAAAGCGCAAAAAAGGTTTTGATGGAGGTGCCAGAAAAGAATATTTTTGTGATTCCCCGATTTGGTCGTTAATACTTATTTGCATCCATATAGGATAGCTTGCTTATGACTTCAAGGGGATGAGGTATAAAGGAGGGTGCCTTTGTTTGAGTACCGCTAGATTTTTGTCTAGCATTGACTTGACGACTCGTGGACAAAAAGTGTGTAATCTGTGCTGGCCCCACATCGAAATCTACGCGGCGGCGACGATGCCTTGTCAGGCTTCTTGAACGCAATGGAGTGCGTCCCGGCTTTGTCTTAGTAGGTCCGTAAGCAATTTCTCTGTGGCTGGTGCCAACAGTTACGCAAGGAACTTCATCTCTGCATGCATTATCTCCATGGGGAGCGCCCTCCACATTAGATCGTCTTGATATTGCAGATAACTGCGATCCCCTTGAACTAAGTCCTGTACTAAGTGTTGTACTCCTCGTAGATGAGCGTGTTGACTGATTGTAGCCTTTTCCAGATTTTGTGTCAGAGTTTAGAGTCCTCTTCGAAGTATTCGATCGAATCGACTTACGCCCCCTTCCATTCGCTTCTTGAGAATGTTCACTTGTGCTTGATGGTGTTAACTTAATTGACTGAGCATTGTAATCAAAAATCACACTTTTGAATAGAACAGCATTCTTGACCTGCATCGGAACGAATAGTTGCGGTTCCAAGTTCGGATATTCGACAAGCACCGCAGTCTGATCTAGCAGCAACTTAAGTTTTGGTGCCTTCTGTGGCATTTTTCTTTTTTCACCTCAATTATCAAAGTCGGAGAACTGCCAGATTAAATAGATTTTTTTTCACAATTTAAAATTTAGGTTTCGAATCATAAAAATATGTTGGCCTGATTTATATCAAAACAATGAATAAAAATTCGAACCACATATGTAAATTGTTTTCGAAGAAAAAAGAGTATATTGTTTGTTTTGAAGTTCGCAAGCAAAAGTTAGCTCAAGATTGGTCCGTCTGCCCAAGATTTCAAATCAAAATATTCTCTATGTCCTATGTAGCTCCAAAATACTTTATAAAACTACTTCATTGGAACACCATATCTATGGTTTTTGGATTAATTCCGACATTCCCTCGGGCGATTGTTATCGATTTTTATAGACCCAATTTAGCTTTCGAAATATCTAATGAATTTATTGACCAATCGTATTAACATGATTTTCAAAAGAAGGAATATTTTGAAATGGATCCATTATGTTCGACAGCCAAAGATATCAACTGCATTGTTTACTTAATATTATAATAATATTGATCACCACATGAATCAAAGGATATATTATTTGACTGCTTCTTTACTGGATTATCTTCTTTTTTATTGGTGCTAGAATGCTTGCATATGACCATTTCCTTGGGCTTTTTAATAAGTTTGACCGGCGAGGATCTTTTGCGTCTATTGAAGATTTGCCGGGGATTGACAAGGAATCGTGCCTCTGTTACGCTCGTCGAACTCGCCCGCTTGGCATATGAGCACAAATTCAATTCCAAAGCCGACACGCACTTCATAAAGATACAATCTTTGTTCACCTGAGGCAAGAATATCTCCGATTCATAACCTTCGCACTCTACTAGGACCACATTCCCATTCGAGATGAGTTTCATAATAAACGGATACTTATCATCATATTCATATTTGCTATTAGACACTACGCCGGCCGAAATCGTTGAGAGTTTTCTAGAACTATGCAAGCGGCTATATGGACTTGAAACATTTACACGTGACGGAGTGTTTCTCATATGGCTTAATTTTATCGACTCAAGAATATTGACTAGAGTAATGCGCCCCCTCCGGAGTTGTGGCAAGAATATTTCTGACTCATAGCCTCTCGCCTCTACAAGCACTAATTTTTTATAGGAAAGTAAATTTACTTTGAAAAACGTGCGTGTTTGCACTGTTTTTTTAGACATTTTTCTTTTTGTTTTTTTTTTTTTTGAATTTCCAAAATTTAGTAAGAAAATTTTTATAAAATTTGTTTGCCTAATGTTGAAATACTGTTAATAAAAAAGACATATATAATCTGAGTAAAATTTCAAGGAAATGGCTATAGAATCAAAAGATTCCTTTTCCAAATATTATTTTCAAGTTCAGTCAAATTTTACTACCTGCGAGGATCTCGAACTGAGTCCTGTTTTCCTGAGGCGATCGAGTGTTTCAAGTCTTCTTCGAATCATTTCCTCGAACCGACTTACGCACCGCTCCATTCAGTTCATGAAATACTTTCCACTGTAAAGGAGCATTCTTGACACGCATCTACATGATCTGATCTGGACAGTCTGGTCTAAGATTCGGTGTTCTGGTTTTTACTTAGCTTTATAAGAATATTTATCAACACATAAATCCAACGTAATTAGATTCCTACTGTCTCGCTTATCTTTTTTTAACCAATTCGGGGGCGTAGGGGCTTTTCTTTTCGATGCATCGGTATCTTATCATATTTAGACGCTGGTCTATTGAAGATTTGCCGGTGATTGAGAAGCAATCGTGCCTCTGATATTTTTGTCGAACTCGTGTGACTGAGAAGTGAGCGGAGATCCAGCTCCGACACACTCTTCATAGAGATGCAATTTTTGATCAGCTGAGGTACGAATATCTCAGATTCAAAACCCTCGCACTCCACTAGCACGACATTCCCTTTCGAGATTAGTTTCAATATAAACGGTTTTTTATTATTGTCACTTGTGCCCCTAACACTAAAGTTATGTGAAGCCCTTGAAAGATTTCGAGAATAATGTAAACGACCATAGGCATGTGAAACATTTACACGTGAAGGATTGACTCAAGGATTTTGACTAGAGTAAAGCGTTTATTGATTAGTTGTGGCACGAATATTTCAGACTCATAGCCTCTCGCCTCCACAAGAACTAATTTCTTGTGGGACAGCAAATGAAGCTGGAAAAATACGCGTTTTAGCAGAAATTTTTCTGACATTTTACTTATACTGCTTCCAATTTTGCAAGAGACAAAACTTTTTTGTTGTATAAATTGTATGCCTTAAGTTAAAATTTTTGAAATTTATCTCAAGCCTCGAGGAAAAAAGCTTGAGAAAACTTATTTTCAAATTTAGTGCCCTCAATTTGAGTCACTCTTTACAAATCGACCGTAAAAATAGAACAAGGAAACTACTCGGACTATCAGCGATGTACCAGAAACCAATCAACCGAATACTACACCTAATTGTATCAAGGAACAAGCGAATTTATTGCTTAAACTATTAATGTCGACATTTTCGCTTTACTATTTTAAAGGAAGTGGAATCTAAGCACGCAGGGAGCACGTAGACAAAAGGGAGCTGCTATTTCAGTTGACCATCCTTTTTGTCTAGTTGGCTGCTGGTGGTCAACATTATAAAAAATTCAATTATAAGCTTTTATAATGGCGTGGGTTTTATCTCACCTGGTCAACCTTGTCTTGGTTTTTTTTTTTTAGTCAATTTGAACAGTAAAATGCACTTAATCTCTTCATACTCGGAAGATGCTCTGGCCATAAAAGAAATCATAGAAATTTCAGAAATCAATAAAAAAAAAACTATAGAGATTTAATAATTTTTTTTTTCAAAGAACTTAGTTTTATTTTATTTATGTTTGAAAATAGTTTATTTTTTTGACTCAATTGTGAAGTTTGGATATAATTTAGATATGCCTGGTAGGCTATAAAATTTATTTATATTTATATATAAAGGCCCAACTCAATTTCGTACCCCCTGCTTTTTTGACCAAGTAATTTAATCTGACAAAAGCAGAAGAAAGAAAAAACACAATAAATGTGTGGATGGATCTAATGTGTGAAAAAGTTGACAGCAACGTGTTGGGATACCTCAGATAGTCTGACAACAACTGCCAACTGTGGAATTGTATTATTATTTTTTCTATACTTTTTCAGAATCCCTTCATGGTCTTTGATGAAATGAATATATGAAATTTACATAAATAAAAACAAAAAGAAAAAACTTAGGAAAGGCTTTTGCATGGGGTCGTTTGTTTTTCGTAAGCCGTTTTTGCACTTTTTGACAAATGACTTAAAGCCTTCAGGGTATAAGGCTATGAAAAGGGTTAAAGTAATTTGTTGAGACTGTTGAATATTGAATGTGAAGCAGGCTCAGTAATATATCTAAACTTGTGCAAAAAGATTGAAGGAAATGCAAAGAGAGAGAGAGAGAGAGAGAGAAAGACAGCAATAACAACGGAAATGGCACTAAAGTTGTATCCAAGCAAAATTATTTATTTTTATATTTTCTTGTTAACGCATAAAAAATTGCTGGCGAAAAAAATGGCCTTTAAAAGCAATAAAAAGGCAACTCGCATATATATTTGTAGAATATTTATGGATATATTTTCATATAAAACTGTCACATACGATAATCAAAAATTTATAAACCATTAAATTTCTAACAGGTATCATATCATTTAGGAAAAATATATTGCATTTTCATATAGCCCCAGGTTAGGTTTACAATCTACGAATATACATATATTTTTATATATTTTCATTTTGGGATTTTATTGGATTATTAAAGGCGAGAGAAGTCATTGCTTTTTATGAACAGACTATTGAAGAAAAATTTAATTAAATTTGCAAGGAGTTTCGGTTATTGATTTCTTGTTATACTCCTTCGAACTAAAAAAAGGGAGACCGTATATTTTATGGAGTCTCGGTAACACATGTTTCAATGCTAATACAGCAGACAGAATATTGTCCAGAATTCATGGAGCAAGAAAACTTTCTCTTCAAGTTTGTTCCAAGTCCACTCCATGTCAGGTGATTTCGCATATATCAACATAAATATATAAAAACAACACTCTGAAGAATGTTAACATGTATAAGTTAGAGGCGAAAGCCATTCAAGGAGCTGACCAGTTTCATGACCAAGTTGCTTTTATTGCGGGCGGACGAATGGGCGGTGTCTTTAATCCGGAAACTTGTTTATGTATGCCTTTCCGGTCGTTTACTTGACGCATTTCTCGCATGTGTAAGTTCGTTATTGTCACACACACACATACAGATACGCACTCACGCAATAGCAAGAGCAAAACAGTTAAAGCAAAGGACAAACCAAGTGAAAGACTTTATTTCGCACACTTTCTTATACCACCACCAAGCCACTTTCACTTTACATAAGCTTTGAGGCTTTGTTTGTCCATCTGCATGTTTGTATCTCTGTGTTTGTCTAGTCGTAACACTTGATAATTCCCTGCATACAAGCACTTCACTTTACTTTCAGTCTCTTGCCTATCTCTCAAATACATTCTGATCATCATCATCATCATCGCCATCTGTTTATTGTGGCTACCCACAAGGGTCTCTTGAATTATTTTAAATTGCTTTGAACCCATGCATTTTTCATCGCTTCCTTCATAAGGATATATTTAAATTCATGTGCGTGTCTATCAATAAAAAAAAATAAATAATGTCTTCTATTTTGCATGAAAGAATCCCAAGCCGAATTATCCTCGCTATAGTTATGCAATCCTTTGTTTGCTTAGAGAATATTGGAGCCATTTTGTGTGATTTATTCTATTTATAACTTTATTTGAATACTCCTAAGATTTGTACTTTTTGAGATTTATTGGTGAAAAATCCTAGCTATTTCCAAATATCGATCAAATTGTGAATTTAATGGGTACTCAAAATTCTATTCATTTATTTTCAAATAAGTTTAAGTGTAAATAATTTCGAGTTGAAATAAATTTTTTTAAATTTATATTGTTGTGGAGTGCAAACAACCTTTGAAGATGCTGGAAACCTTCACCCAAATATAACAAGCCATTGATCAAAGCGCACTCTTGCTGAGCCCGATGCCAGTTGGCTGGATGTGTCAGCAGGTGAGCACTTCAGCAGGCTCATCGATATAGGCAACAACCGTGCTGGGCCGGTGTGTGGAGTAGGTCTATGGATATATATATATATATAGTTATATGGGCTCTGGGACGATTCATTTTTATAAAGTAGGTCAGTAGTCGTGCGGTGCCAATAAAAGTTAATGCGTTTGTTTATATTTATTTGTGTTTGCGAGTGTGTTGCGATGTGCGTGTGTGTACCGTTATAGGTATGACAGAGGTTGCTGATATTTTTTAATATTTATAGAATTTTAAAAAGCCTGACAAGTGGCCATCAAGTATTTAAAGGTTACCGCAGTTTTGCCGGACATATTTGTATCTCCCGCAAAAAAAATATAATAATTAAATTCAAAATATAATTTACTTTTGATGATTGTTGAGGAAAAAGTAAAAAGAAAATATTGGAAAATCATTAGCACTTTCTGATAAAACTTGACAAATTTTCCAGAATGAAATCTGAAATTTAAATAAATTTTTATGTCCATTGAATAAAATATGGCGAAACAGTTTTTAGTTTAAAAATTTATTATTGTAGTTGCGGCGATTTGGTAATCTTAACATTTTTTTATTATTTATATTTTTCCATGTCCGAGGAGTGATTATCTTAGTTTCCTTCTTAAGGACTTTATGCTTTTCTCAACGCTTGGCATTTTATCGCTTTGTATATGTATTGAGTTTATGTGGCAGAAAGTTTTTGTTTTTATGCTTATGATGAAAGTTTTCTTGGTACATTTATTGACTCATATTTGTGGCATGACTGACCAAATTGTACTTTCTTACTGGCTTAAAGATTACCAAGACAAGCGAAATCTGTTTCACTTCAAATGTTACTACATAAAAAAAAGGAAATGTGTAAATAAATCTTTAATATCAAACTACAGCTTGATGTCTTGGTAAATGACTCAACTAAAATTCTCGGAGATATTTAATATGTTTAGTTTGCTGCCACTTCAATTTGTGAATTCTCATTCGGAAAAGGTCGAGTTTAAGAAAATTACTAGTTTATTTGTTTCACTTTGAACTGTGAATGGTAATTGCATTGTTTGGCCAAGATCAAATGTCGAATTGCCTGACCTTTTGACAGGTTTAGGACCACAGCTCTGATTCAGTTTGTCTTTGACAAGAGACAAAAGTTTTGTTGAAATGCTTGAGGCATATAAAGCTCTCCACTTCACTTCCTTCACAAAGGATTAACAACAACATCAGAAGTGGACAAATTGCAAAATTTCATTTTCCTATTTTATTTCAGATGGAAATTCTTTAGCCACAAACTTTCTAAAGTGTTTCAATTAAAACCGGAGAACTTGTTGACATTTATTGAACATTTAAAAACAAAGAAGAACAGCAATAGAAACTTCATACAATCCAGATCATTTAAAGCTCAGATTCTCCATAGAATAATTATTAAAAGTTGTAATTTTCTAAATTTTTGATTCATTAAAGGAATCCCTTGATTTATATTCATTTATTCCACATTGTTTATATTTCGATTTCAACTTTTGTTCAGGCCAATGAATCGATAAATCAAGAATACACAAGATTTTAATGGGCAACTTAATTAAGTTCAAAAAATATTTTTACTTGCCCAATAAATATAATAAATTATTTTAATATTTAATACATAATTAGCATGGCCTTTAGCCTATCAATGCAATGCATTTTAATGAACTGTTAAAAAAAAATAAACCAATTCTTCACTTTCTAGTCGAAGGAGAAATACTCTTTTCTAAAGGGGACCCTTAATTTTAAATTAATTTAATTGAGCTCAAAAAGAGTATTGAAAAAACAAAGTGTGACTGGTTTTGCCCAAACATTTTTTCTCTACTTTCTTTAGTTGCTTCCTTTTTGTTTTTCTTCCTTCCGTGAATGAAAGACTGCAATATATATGAAATGCATATTTACTTTATGAAATTATTTTGCGGCATATGAAAATGCATTCCTTCTTGCATGTGCGCAAATTGATGTTTTATGTAGGTCGAAATGCACACGTTCTCATGGATTCTTGGCAATTTTTATTATTGTTATTTTTGCTGGTCTCATGTACTTTACATTTTCTGTCTTTTTATTAAAAATATAATTTGCTTTATTTTTTTCCAACCAGTTTCATTTCGACTGCTCTGACAACAAAACGAAATTATTTTATATTCAGATTTTTTTTTGGGCTACGAAATGCTCTTTAATTAAAAATATTTCAAAGGGATTTTTTCTTTTGTTTTAACAGAATTACCCCAAACAATAGAGTTCACCACAATTGATTTAATTCACCATTATATTTCATTTGTCTTGTACTTTTCCTTTTGAAATGGCTAAAGAATGCTTCCGTTTTTGTTTGTGCCAAATTATATAACAAATTGGTGTATCCCTTTGATGATGTAGAGTATACGGTGTATAAATATATTCATGCATATACGTGAGATTGTAGATTTATTTATTTAATATGTAACTATGAACTGTAGAATAATAAAAATCGAAGATATAAAATTTCGCAAATGTCGAAGCATGTCGAGGCTGCTAGGCTCTATTTTTTTTAATTTTCCATAAAAAGGACTGAAAAAATTTAAAGAACATTCGAAAAATTCAGAAATTTTGAATTGCCTTAAATAAATAAAAAAAACTTTAAACCTCACAATAAAATTGAAAGACTAAAATGGAAATAATTTTCATTCATAGAAAGAGTATCAATATAAAATTAAAAACTATAACATATTGACAATTTTTTTTACCTGTTTGCATAAATAAATTCCGGAAAAAAAGGAAAAGGTTATCATCTCTTTGGGTTTTATAGCCATGATGAATCCATATCCTGTTAATAACGTTTTAAAGGTTTTGCAAATTGACATATGATAATCAAAAAAGCCAATCTTTCAGCTGCTCAACACAAAAAAAAATAGCTTTATATATTTTTAGTAATTTAATATTCAATACACTTGTTCTCTTTACTTTGGAAGGTTGAATTAGAAGCTTCCTTACAAATTGCTTCTGTCACTAATGCATTTGCCGTTAATAATTTAGTTGCCTAGTTTTGTATTTCAACTAGTCTGTTCTCATGCATTAATAAAAGGGTTTGTTTATTTGCATTTTGTGGCTGCCTCAACAATAGGCAAACATTGAGCCACCTGCCGTATACGTAATTTAAAACTACACTTAATTTGGGTAGTTTATGCAGTTCCGACTATCAATCAGCACTTTAAATTTTAACTAACCAAAAAAATCAGTAAATATATTTCCACTTATCCAATCAAATACCTTGTGGATAAATATTTCAAATATTGAAATTTTAATTTATTGAAGCGAGTATTTGGTATCACACCTCTAGATCGACCCTCGTGTATAGGAATTCATTTAATTATCACTTACGAATTCGCCACTCAAAATGCAAAGCCAAAAATACTTGCATTGCTATAAAATCAAATCAAACCCAGCAAAAGTGTTGCTATTTTGTTTAGTCGAATTGTGTGTTGAAACAGTGTGTGGTCTCTTGAATGTCTAAGAAAATAAACATCTGTCATTTGGTTCACCTTTCCATTACCCTAATTCATTTTATGTAAGACCAGAATATTTACACAGTCAAACACTCTTGTTTGCCTCAATATGAAAGCAACTTAAATATTAAATAAATTAATTAATAAATTATCAAATTACAAACTTTACAAGTTAGTTTTGATTTTAGGTAAACAATTGATGGGTTTATTTATAAATATAAATTCTTTTATTTTTCCAAGACATTAGGCAACATTAAACTTTGTGGCCTCAAAGCCAAGCAAATAAAACTGATTCGAGTTTAATATGAGAGCAATTGAAACTTTTAATAAAAATTAAATTCCCACAGCTTAAGCTGTAATTTATAAAAAAAACTACAAAATAAAACTGACAGTTGCACTTAATTTGTAGTCACTTTATTTGCGGCCCCACTCACTCCCTTTGGTCTGACTCATTTTTCTAGTTTAGTTAAAGTAGAGGAATTCTCTTTTTTTCTTCTTCTTCTTCTTTCTTCTTTATCGCCTTCTGAGACTTTTCTTGACTGGCTTTCCAACTACACCATCATCGTCATAACGTCTTGTGGTTAAAAAAAAATATAGAAAAAGGAAAAAGGAATATGCAAGGAACTTTAGATGCCGTTAGTTATTGTACTTTCTCCTTATGGTTCTTGTGTATTCCCGGCATGAAGTTGTGGGGGCGCTAGTAATCTACTCATAGCAAATAAATTTTTAATGTTGACTAATGTAAAAAACGTTGGAAAAAATACCTGGCAAGATACAAAAAGAGCCCAAGTTACTGCAAATAAAAATATGCAAAATATAAACAGCTGCTTGCTAAAGCCAAAGTCTGGAAATGAAGAAAGATTCATAAATTTCCGCGGGCGGTTAATGAGTCAAGGAAGTCAGCCTTAAATTTATATGGAATTGCTGATTGAAATAATTACTTGTAGTGTTGAGAGAATCTCTAAGAATTCCAGAAAATATAGGACCATTCAACAGTTTGAAATCGCCCAAGAACTTTGAAAACTTGCTTAACTTTTGGATATGAGTGCTTACTTATGCTTTAAGCACAAAAATTTGTAAACTTCTTACAAAGTTAGCAAATAACAATGCTTGAAGAAGAAGCAAATGATTTTATAACGAGTTCAAGAAATAATTGCAAAGACAAAACCCTAAACATGCCAAACAAAATAAAAAAAAAGCAAAAAATATTCGTAATCAAAAATGTAGACAACGAAGAAGCGCCAAAGAACAACTGATAGGCGATCCGGGTAAGTTCTGGTCTGGTCAAAAATCAACGAACTCCAAGTAGCTGAGTGCCCAAGGTGGCGTGGACCTGGAATTCCTGCTTGTCTTCCTGGTAAAATGCAAAAATAAATTATGCAGAATTTTCGCAAGCCAAGCAACGTTTAAATTGAAAACAAAGTAGGTTGCTGTGATTTCTGTAAAGTTTTTACTTTTACCTTCCGTTCTCTGCTGTTTGTCACTTTGCTAAATAACAAGTTGAACAATTTGTTGCTGTAATCAGTAAGTGAGAACATCTTCTGAGAACATAAACATATTTAAAATTAAATTATTTTTTTTAATAATCTTCAGTCCCTGCAAACAGCTGATTGACATGGGTTAAATAGAACCTTGCATAGACCATATGAGGTCAGCAGACAAATTAAATTTACATAAAACAAAACCTAAGAGCCTAAAATACCGTGGACACGCATACGCCATGTGGGCCAAGATCAAAACCACACAGCTATACTGACATATGACAGTTCCAACAGCAACAAAATTCAAGTAAAAAAGGAACTACCTCTGCCAGAGAGTCCGTCATGAACCAAGTCAGTCAAACATTTCACTGAGATATTTGGCATGCACAGCATTACCTGGCAGTCAACAAGCACATACACAACCGACAAAGCCACCACATGCCTGCTTGTGATGTTGCCCAAATCCAGTGAGTAACTTGGGTCGGGCAACTGGGTGGGATTATTCGGCTGGAGGAGGTGGCTGGACCAACCATATGGCTAATGTTTCTATAGACGATGGCGACAGTTAACACGTTGCCATTGCCATTATCCAGCGACTGCTATGCTGCTGTCCAGGTAAATAAATCAAAACAAAAATGATGGCTACGAATACGTGACATGCTGAACACGGTGACAGAACCAACAACCGAACAAGGGTAACAACAGTAACCGAGTAGTTGTTAGATGAGCTTGCCAAAATGTCCAAACTTAAAGGAAATTTTACAGCTAAATAGTTACGTAAAAAGTCAAAGTGTACTTTCTCACAGCAGCGGTAAATAAAATATTTTACTTTTTAAAACTAGAACAGAGTTTTTTCTCTTAAAATTTTTGACCGCAACTGTTGATAAATCTTTTCAAAAATTCAACTCAACAAATTGGATTTTTTTTCTTTCTTTCAGCAGAAACTATTTATTTTTAGTGACAAATGGCCAGAAAATTAGGGCAAAGTTATTTATTGTTATTATATTTTTCAGTTGGATATTTTGACAAGCTGGAAGAAAGAGCAAAATTTATTGAATTTGCAATTAAAATGCTTAAATGACAGAGAAATGAATACATAAAGTATTTTTCAATTTCAACAGTATTATCTATTCATTCGAAACTAAAAAAAAATATTTCTTTATATTTATAAAAGAAGCTCATATTTAGTACATTTTCTATCTTTTAACAAATTATTGAATTCAATTGAAACGCAAAAATAATTCTCAATTTCCTTCGTCTTTTGTAACAGTTTACCTTCTGAGCTCATTAGTAGCTTTGAAAATAAAAAAAAGGAATCATAGAAAATTGACTAGAATGATTTGCCACAGAAGACGTTGGAAAACTAGATTTCGTGTTTTCTCTTTTTTCTTACCCCTTTTTATGCTTCAGTCGCCTTTGATGCTGTTAAGGGTTTCGCATTCAAGACTTGCACATTCCTTCGTGTACTTAACGACTTTGTTAGCTATAAATTCGAAATGCTAACAATAAGGATATTAAATGTCAGTGTCGACTTGGTTTCTCTTGTTTTTTTTTTCTATTTTTGTCCTAAGCCACGGCAATTTTTCTTCTTATGCATTTCTTGCATTTCCCTGAAGGTAAAACGAAACGTAATTTTTATATTGCAATTCAATTTGAGCACTTCACTGGGCCATTATTACCGCATACTTGACTTTTACTCCTTTCTACTCAGCATCGACCCAAGCTAAGGTTACATTAAAAATAAGTTTAGCAAACCTAACTAAATTGTTGTAAATAAAATAAGACAAAAAGTGTCATTCATTTTATGAAAAATTTTCATATTTAAGAAAGTATAACAAATTTTTAAAGTAGAGTATGAAAAAGATATAATTGGCTATGAAATTAATGATGTACTGCACGAACCACATGCAATTAAATAAAAAAGAGAGAGATTCCAAAAATATCGAGAGAATCCATAAAAAATTATTACGCATAGGTTCCTTTGTAATCAAGCAAAACAAAAGGAAACCTGCTGCGGCTTCAATGTAAACGGATGAATGGTTGACCGGAAATTATTTATATATAGGATTTTTTTTTTTTTTTTTTGTTGACCCTCATTGTTATTGGCACAAAACAAATTGATTTACAATTTAATCAAAACCACAAAAATAAATAAAAAATACTGACCCATCCTGAATTTAATAAAAAAAAATATAAGCAGCCAATTTGTTTAGGCAAAAAACTCGATAATATTTGTGAAAAAAAGTAAGTCCCAAATGAATAATCGTTTCCGTAAATATAAGCGAAAAGGAAATCATTAAAAAAGAACTCAATTGACATTGGCTTTGAAAGGTATTTCAATTGATATTACGAGAGACACCAAAAAGTATGCAACGTTTTTTTTTCATAGAATGAAAAATTTTCATTTAAGAAATTATTCTTTTAATATTTAAAATATAGCATAATATTTATTAAAATATGTCAATTGAAATTCTCAAATGTCTTTTGTCGTAAGAAAATAATATTTTAATTTCAGCTTAATATTATTTCACACTTTGTCCTACTTTAGAGTTGAAATACAACTTACTCAAAAGAAATGCCCTGCTATCATTCAGACGCTTTTTTGCATTAATAACGCTTGTGTGGATCTCACTTTATATGAATGGATGCGGCCTGAAGCCAGGACGTTGTCGGTCTCATATCCTGTCCACAGTTACTGCTTATGATGGGAATCGTTATGCATTGTTGGGCCATAACTAAAACAAGAAAAGAAGGAGGCCCTCTGAACGCCGTTGAAATCAAATAAGGCCGCATTACTTACACAGACACAAACACAATTTGTTCCGCAACATTGGTTTAATCCTTTTCTTCTCTGCTTTCTTTTTTGTCTTTTTCTTTCTTTTCCTTATTTTTTTGACACTTACCAAAAAGAACGTGGAAAGTCTGAGAAGGCATCATGTGGTTACTTTGGCAGATTTTCTTGAAATTTTCCCATTGGTTTTGTTGCCTTTTTCCGGCATTTGCGTCCTTGAATTTCTTCTGCATTACCATAAATTTATTTTGCCTTTCCTCTTTGCTGGTCTCTATTTGCTGCCTTCGATATACATTCTCCTGATTGACTTTGAAGCATACTTCCAACAACTTTCCGCTCGTTTAAATGTAGCTTTCTCTCACAGACAAGAAGGCGAGAGGATTGGACTTGTGGGCGTATTAGGCCATAAATTATCTTTATTTTGCTGGATTATTTTAAGCAATATGTGGCCAGTTTGATTGGTATTTAGGGATTCAATATAATAAATTTCAAGGCTTAAATAATAAAATAAATTATTTAAAAGTAATTAACTATTTTTCTAAATAAATAAAGAAAGTCTTATTCGAAGATAATTTATCACAACTCAGAAGGCAATTGTCTTAATCTCGATTAGATGAGCAGTTCATTTACTTGGCGCAGTTCTGCCGGCAAGTGATCCACTATGCGAGCCAGATCTGATACGACACAGGCATAAAGATAACCTTGTTTTGGCCTAAGATTCTTAATCCAACGGAGCCAGGGTACCTGATCCTGTACCGGCTCACATATCACAAACTTTTCCAATATCTCCGCGAGACTGGCATGTGGATTGTTCACACCAATCAGGGCTATACCACGCCAGGGCTGGAGCATATCAGTCATCACACGAATGAAGAACTCAGACACCGGCAAAACTCCATTATTGTTCTCATCCTTGGCCAGGTAAAAGTCCTGACCGTCAGGCAATTTCATAACACCCCATGTGCCCGTATAAACATTCAAAACCAGACCCGAACGGGCAGCAAACTTGCGGGTTTCATCCTCAACGGCCAGCCACTGGCCTCCGTTGAAGGATTGCCACTGAGGTGCTGCATTGAAGTAGGTGAAACTAGTACGCTGTTGACTGGCATAGATGAAGTCCGCCTTGGCTGCCAAATGCCCACGCGCCAGAAACAGAGACTTGCCATCAAACCACTCCTCAATGGAGCTGCCAAGCGCTTGGCTAGCTTTCTGTTTTTGATTCTCCTGCGAGTAGAGGGCTTGCATATCGTATCCATGAAAATGTCCAGCCTTGCTAAACTCCACACGCTTCACCTTCTGCTGAAAGTTCACATTCTCGGGGGACACTCTATGGTGCGTGTAATGTGTGCGCAATTGAGCCGCATCGTGACAGATTTCCATGGTCTGCACAAAGCGTTTGGCGGTGATGTTGTAGCCAACTCGATAAAGCGACGCTTGGCTGCCTGGACCTCCACAAGACTGGCCTGTCACCTCCACAGTGTAGCGCAGGGCCTGGGAGCAAACAAAGTCATGGAACTGGTGTTTGCCGCCCCCCTTTGGCCACTCAAATGTCGTGTCGTGTAGGCACCGGGCGTAAATTGTACGAGTGTTGGGCGCCACTGTTAGATGGCTGACGGTCAGATTGGCAAAAGACTTGGTGCAATGCAATTCGATGCTGGCGCCACGCGGCACCTCCAGTTGACCCTTTGCATTGGGCAACCAATACTCTTCCGTTTGAGGGCGTAAGTAGAGCGGCTGGACTTGATTAGGAAATGGCAGATCCTTTTGAACATCAAGTGAGCAGGGTGGGCCTAGAAAAGTAATTTAATACCGATAAATATTCATGAAAAATAAAGTATCTTTGAGATATTTGACTTCTCCTTCAGAACAAACGTAAATAATTGAATTAAACTTTCAACAAATTTTTCTCAGTTGTCTTACTTATCAAATTTATCAATAAAAAAAACTTTCTTCATGATTCACAAAAATAAATATGCAAATTTAACTCATTAAGAAAAAAATTTAATTTTAATAACACAAATTAAATTTTTTGAGTATATAAAAATGCAATTAATGAAACTTACCCCTTTCTAGCACCTCTTCACCAGTGATTTGCAAACCCTCCAAGTCTTTAATCAAGTCACCCACATCATCTGTTGGCCGAATTGCTTCACGTGCTTCACAAATCTTACACACGATCAGAGAGATAAAAAGCAGGCAAAGACAACGTGTAAAAAACACCTTAAATTCCATTGTCTCAACGCAAACCACTCTACTGGTAAACTGAACTAAGACTTTGTGTTTACAGGTGTTTTTCATACTTTGTCACGCTCCGAAAGTCGTTTGGAACGGAGCTGCTCTCTCTCTCTCTCTCTCTGTCACTCGCTCGCTCAGCTTTTATAATTTTGCTCTAAGCTGTTTGGTTTTAACATATTAAAAGCGCTGCTGTTACTGGCATCACTTAGCCTTGAGGTGTTTATTGTTGTTGCACTTTCTTGTCAACACTTTCATATTGTTGTCAAACATGTAAAGCGATTCGAGGTAAAGTGAGGTCGAAGAAATACAAAAACAAAGACAGCAAATTTCTCTCTGCTCTCTTTGTCGATAACAAATTATATTGTTATATATAAAATGCTTAAATTATTATTATTCTTATTTTGTTGTTATTTTTAGAAAAATGATAAATGCTGGCATTTAAAACGTTAAAACTAATTTGCCATTTAGCTACTGTATAAGTTATATGAAAATAATTTTAGACATATTTGTAGAGTCACTTGAAAATGTTAATTTTAAGTGTTTTGATATTTAAAGGAAAATTTTTTTATATTTTCATTCATAAAGATGGAAAGTACTTCATATTTTTTGTAATCTCTTTATTTGAAATAGTTCGGTTTGTAATTTGCAGTGCAATCAAGTAAAGATAACATAATAATACAAATAAATATATAATTTTTATATATATATTAAATAAGTGTCAAGAGTAAGCCTTGTATAAGTTTAAGAAAATAGCTCAAGAATTCTGGGTCAATAATGAAAAAATTCAAAATCAAAGACCCCGGCTAAACAAACAAAAAGACCCATGTAAGCACGTGTAAAAAAACACGAAAACTTTGATTACTTTTAACCGATAAGATAACTGATAATAGTTTATAAAAATACTTTATCAAGGTAATAAATAAAGACTGACCAAAATTAAGTAATTTATTGAATGGAAACACCTAAAAGGCCCGCGACTTCCAAGTCCTCCAATGGCAAATCTTTGACCACCTTGGTGAAATCATCCACAGCACAGGCATATGAATAGCCCTTATAGAGATCTGTCTTGTTCCAACTGACCCAATCCAATTGATCGCCAATATCTTCACAAATCACATAATCCCGTAGAATCTCCTCTTCGCTGGCATGTGGATTATTCACTCCCAGCAAAACTATACCATTCCGACTGGCGCGATCAATGATCACGCGATAGTAAAGTTTGGGCACTGGAATCAATCCATTGTTGTTCTCATCGAAATTGAGATAAAGTTCATGAGGATTGCCTTCGGTATCGTTCAAGGTGGATACACCCCAAGTTCCAGTGTAACAGTCCACAGTTATGCCCTGGTCTGCCACAAATTTCCTCACACTATCCTCTACACGTTCCCAGTTACCGCCATTAAAGCTCTGCCATTGTGGAGCAGCATTTATAAAGAAGAAAGTGGCCTTTTGTGGGGCACCGAAAATAAAATCTGTCTTTGCGGCCAAGTGCCCTCGAGCCAGATACAGATCACTGCTCGTATTGAAATAATGGGAGGCATCCGAGCCCAGGATTTCAGCCACGGTTTTCTGCTGCTGGACCTGGGTGTACATGGTATTGACATCCTTCCCGTCGTAGAACTCTCCAGTAATGAAACTGGGCCTTGAAACCGAACGTTGATACTGCGCATTGGCTGGGGTGAGGACATGACGAACATAGCGAGTGACTTCGGCATCTTCGTTGTGACAGACATCAAAGGTCTTAAGGAAGAATCTGTTATCCAGATCGAAACCAATTTCGGCCAGATCAGTGCCACCATTGCACTCTCGTCCGGTACGACGAGCCGTGAAGCTTGGCCATGCGCTACACACGAAATTACTAAAATCGTAGGCACTTCCCAACACCACGAAGCTCTGTTTGCTATGGCAAGTGGCAGTTAGTTGTTGGTATTCCTCAAAAGGAGATGTGAAAGCCTTGGAGCAATGCAGCTCAATGACTTGGCCAGACTTTAGCTCAACCACGCCTTCGGAATTTGGCTCCAACCACTGGGGTAAACCATCCTCACCGCGAACCACAAACAGTGGTGCCGGATCCTTCAGATCGCCATTCACACGGAAACTACAAGGCTCATCCTGAGGTGTAGTAGAAACACCCAAAAGCCCTGTTGTGTCCAGCTCATCCAAGGGCAAGTCCTTAACCACCTGAATGAAATCATCCACGGCACAAGCAAATCCATAGCCACTGTGCAATAGCCCCTTATTCCAAGGTATCCAGTCCACTTGACTACCCACGTCCTCACAGATGATATAATCAGATAAGATTTCTGACAGACTGGCATGTGGATTATTCACCACCCCCAAGACAATACCAAGGCGAGTGTCCTGGTCAATCACAATGCGGTAATGGAAGCGTGGCACTGGCAGCTGACCTTGTCCCTCGCTGTCATAGTACAGATAGACTGGGGTTTGGAGCCCTTCGGCATTTGGTAAAGTGGCCACATCCCAGCTGCCTGCATAGATACTCACATTCAAATTATTATCGGCCACAAAATCTCGCACACCCCATTCAATGCGCTGCCAATTGCCAATGTTCACACTACGCCACTGGGGAGCTGCATTCACATAAAAGTGTGTTGAACGCTGGGCCGAGCCATGGATGAAATCATGACTGGGTGCTAGGGCACCTCGAACCAGCAAAAGATCGTCGCCATTGTCAAAGTAACCACTGGCATCTACATCTAAAGTAGAGCTAAAGATGTCCATTTGATGGGATAGGGAATAGAGCTCATTGACATCCTTGCCCGGATAAAAGTCGCCACGTAAATAGCCAGGCTGAGCCACACCCTTTTGGTAACCCAAGTTGGATGGATTCATCTCGTACTGAACATAGCGAGTGGTCTGGTTGTGGGCATCAAAGCAAAGAACCAAGACTGGCAAATAGCCAGCAGCAATTTCAAATCCAATTTGGACCAATTCAGTGCCTCCTGAACAAGTCTTTCCAGTACGTGTGGCCACATAAGTTGGCCAACTCTTGCAGCTAAAACTGGCAATGTCAACTTCAAGACCCTCGGCTGAGTAAATCTGATTCCCAAGGCAAGTGGCGGTGACCGCAGTGTACCGATTGAAAGGTACATCCAAACCTCCCGTGCAGTGCAAGTCAAAGGACTCACCCTGATTAAAAATATAACGACCCGTTGGTGAAGGTTGCAGCCAATTGAGGATACCCTCGGGTGCGAGAAGAGGCACAGGATCCTTGACTTCACTATTCATATTGAAATAACACTGACTGGGAGCAGGTGTTGGTTCGGGAGTTGTCGTCGATGAAGTGGTAGGGCTTGATTCAGTTGTTGGAGAAGTTAAATCAGTAGTAGAAGATTCTGTAGAGCTCGAACTGGAATTTTCTGTAGTAGAACTTTCTGTTGAGGTTGTTTGTGCTGTGGTAGGACTCGATCCCTCTGTTGAAGAACTTTCAGTTGAACTGGATGGTTCAGAGGACTCTGTTGTGGATGTAGACTCTTCAGTAGTTGTAGAGGTAGAAGAAATAGTACTTTCGGTTGTACTTTCTGTGGTACTTTCGGTGGTACTTTCGGTGGTACTTTCAGTGGTACTTTCGGTGGTACTTTCGGTCGTACTTTCGGTGGTACTTTCTGTAGTACTTTCGGTGGTACTTTCGGTAGTACTTTCGGTGGTACTTTCTGTGGTACTTTCGGTGGTACTTTCGCTGGTACTTTCGGTGGTACTTTCTTCTTCATCAAGACCCAAAATGCCCGACGTCTCCAGATCCTCTAGGGGCAAGTCCTTCACAACAGCAGTGAAATCCTCCACTGAGCAAGCATACGAATAACCCTCATTCAGATCCTCTTTTAACCAACTCAGCCAGCTAAGTCTGTGACCAATGTCAGGGCATAAAACATAATCGCTTTTGATTTCCTCCAGACTGGCATAAGGATTGTTTACACCAGCCAGAACCACACCCTTACGACTCGCTCTGTCGATAATCACACGGAAGTAGATCTTAGGCACGGGTATCAAACCATTATTGTTTTCATCAAAATCCAAATAAAGCTCCTGGGGATTTCCCTCGAAGTCAGGCAAAGTAGAGACACCCCAGGTGCCTGTATAACAGTCCGTGGTAAGACCCTGATCCCCCACAAACTTTCGTACACTACTTTCGACACGCTCCCAGTTTCCACCGTTGAAGGTCTGCCATTGTGGAGCCACATTGATAAACAAGAAAGTAGCCATTTGGGCGTTGCCAAAAATCTGATCCGCCTTGGCATTCATGTGACCACGAGCCAAATACCGATACTCCGTATAGTTGAAAAAGGGCGAAGCATCCATACCAAGAATTTCACTGATGGTCAAATTCTGCTGAACTTGAGTGTATCTTGAGTTTACATCCCGACCACCAAAGAAATCCAATCCCAAGAAATAATCTGGTCTGGCCACTCCATGTTGATGCTCATTGCTGGATGGATACAGTACATGGTGGACATAACGAGTGACCTCTTCTTCTTCATTATGACAGACATCATAGGTGTGCAAAAAGCCACCATCATCCACTTCGAAGCCCACCTCCACTAGATCAGTGCCGCCATTGCATTCCCGTCCCGTACGCCGTGCCACAAACGTTGACCAGGCCAAGCAGCTAAAATTGCTGAACGGATAAATCAAACCATCCACCAGAAAATACTTTTTCTGCAAACACTGTGCCGTCAAGTGCGTGCGATTTTCAAAGGGAGCCGCAAAACCCTCCGTGCAAAACATATCCATTAGTTCGCCATTGACCAAACGCACTGTATCCGATGGATCAGGTATTATCAGCTCATAGGCATTATGCCGCGTAAACAAAGGTGCCGGATCATTGAGATCGCCGTTCACAAAGAATTCACAATCACCAGTCACCGTGACTCCTTCATCCTGAAGTGGTAGCACTCGAGGCAGGCGTGCCTGACTGACGCAGACCAGCAGCAGGGTCGTTAGCAAAAGGACCGGAAATTTGAACTTCATAGCTCTGAGTGCGAGGCTACAATACCAACTGGCCGCAAAGAAAACAGACCTCTTATATTGAAATGATTATCACTTATCTCATCTTATCTTGACATTTTAATAGGTGTATAAAATTTTTTTCAATTCATATAATTTAGTTTTTTCGGTTGGCAAGTTGTAGTAGTGTTCCAATCAATTGTGACGTCATAATTCGAATGCTTTAGTTTGGAATAATCACCGCTGAAATACTCAAGTTCAGGATTACTTATCATGTCCATTATTATTAAGAGTACAAGGTATTTATTAATTAACAAGATTAAATCACTTTCCCAAAAAAGATTAGAAAAAGAAATCAAATTATATTTTTACGAAATAAATAAAGTCAGGTAAAATAAATTTATAATCTTTTTTTTTTTTTTGTGCTCATAAAATTTGTTTTATTATGTTTTTCAAATTATAAATTCTTCAACTTCTTTCGGAAATTTAAGGTAAACAAATTTTCAAAAAAACAATGAATTTCTCATTTGAAGAATAATTTGAAGGATTATTTTAATCAAGACCCAAGATGCCTGTGGTCTCCAAGTCCTCTAAAGGTAAGTCCTTGACCACAGCAGTGAAATCCTCCACAGAGCAGGCATAAGAGTAACCCTCATTCAAATCCTCCTTCTGCCAATTTATCCAAGTTATCTGATCACCAACATCTGTACACAAGATATAATCCCTTTGGATTTCCTCCAGACTAAGATATGGATTGTTCACACCGACCAGGACGATACCCTTGCGACTCTCTCTATCGATAAGTATACGGAAGTAGATCTTAGGCACAGGTATCAGGCCATTGTTGTTCTCATCAAAATCCAGATAAAGTTCTTGGGGATTGCCTTCAAAGTCAGGCAAAGTGGTAGCGCCCCAAACACCGACATAAGAGTCCACAATCAGATTCCGCTTGCCCACGAATTCACGAACACTGTTTTCCACGCGAACCCAATTGCCCCCATTAAAAGTCTGCCATTGTGGAGCCACATTGATAAACAGGAAAGTGGACCTTTGGGCTGTGCCGAAGATCTGATCCGCCTTGGCATTCAAATGACCACGAGCCAAATACCGACCTTGTCCAAAATTAAAGTAAGACGAAGCATCCAAGTTGAGTATAGCACTAATTGTGGCATTCTGCTGGAATTGAGTGTACCTTTGATTAACATCCCGTCCACCAAAGAAATCCAATTCGTAAAAAGAACTCGGCCTGGCCACTCCATGCTGGTGATCATCGTTAGAAGGATATAGTACATGATGGACATAGGGAGTGACCTCCTTCTCTTCATTATAGCAGACATCGTAGGTGTGTAGAAAGCCACCTTCCACTTCAAAGCCCACCTCGACGAGGCCAGTCCCACCATTACACTCACGTCCCGTTCGACGAGTTGTGAACTTGGACCAGGCTGAGCAGCTGAAATTGCTGAAGTCATATGTCCGGAGTCCCACCATAAAATATTTTTGTTGCAGACACCGTGCACTAACCCGTTTGCTATTTTTAAAAGGAGCCGCAAAGCCTTGCGTGCAAAACATATCCAAGGTCTCGCCAGCAGCCAAACGCACAGTATCCGAGGGATTCGGTACTATTATCTCATAGGCATTGTATCTTGAAAACAAAGGAGCTGGATCATTGAGATCGTTGTTAACAGAAAATTCACAGCCACCGAGCAGACTGATTCCTTGATCCAGAAAAGCCTGACTGCCACAGATCAATAAGGCAATCGTTTGAAAATATATTGCAAGCTTTAACTTCATGATTATAGAAATGAGACTGCAATACTAATCAAGCTGGGCTCAGATCTCTTTTTATATAAATTAATAAAGCGACACTATTTATTTTATCAAAAATATATATATAATTTTATTAATTAAGATCAAATGGTCTACGTTTATTCTAATCTATTGTCTTGTCACACGTGTAAAAGAGTGTTCCCGGCTCTATTAGGGATTGAGATAATTCCAGGTGTTAATTTATAGAAGCCATTATCTAATTCAAATAAAAGCCCACGTGTCTTAGTTTATGCAAGTCAAAAGCAAATTATCAATTAAATTGGTTTATCTTAGCTTGGTTTAATATTTGATATTTACTTAAAAGAAATTTAATCGTTTGAGCTTCGTTAAGTGAAAAGTTAAGTCACATTGAAAATGGTCAGAGTATTTATTTATGAATTAGAATTAGTTTTACTCTAAGACACTTTCAGTTAGAAATTCATTTCGACAAAATATTTTTCTATCCATAAAAATATTTGAAAAAAAAAACAATAAAAAATTTTTGCTATTTCTAATAAAATCAAGTTAATTAATTAAATTTGCCAAAAATCCATTTATTTTCACGAAGAAAAAAAAATGAACGAAATAAATTTTTGTATACACACACAAAATTGCCAGTCCATCAAAATCAATGGCAGATATATTTGGTAAAGCTAAATTGGTGGACAGGAAGATTCGTTACTGAAAATGAAAGCACACACATACACACACACACACACATATTTATAGATTCAAATAGAAATTCTGTCCATTGACTAATTTGCAGCACTGTTCGTGCGTGCCCAGCAGCTCAGCAATTGAATATCGAATTTTTTTGGGTTATTGGCATGGGCAAGACTGTGATGCTGTGTATGTGTGCAGATGTAGATGTAGATGTGTATTGCCTTTTTTTATGGTTTGAGCTTTCGGACTCAGATACTCGTAACTGGATTAGCCGAGTTGAGGTTTGAGCAGGGAAGTCTGCATAAAACAAATCATTAGGTAATTGAATTTCGAAATACAATTTATTTGTATTTTGCAGCTGACAGCTGCTGTTCATTGCGCCAGTAAGCTAAGCACAACAAATATATAGAAATATATATAAAACAAAAATTGTCAATGTTATCCAATAAGCATGTAGACATTTTGAATATTCACAAATGTGAATGGACCAACTCGAATGGCAGCTCATCGTGACATTTGACATTTTTTTGGTACTTTTGAAACCTTCTACTAATCAAGGGGATATTATTTTCCCATGATATTAAATGGAATTTTTATTACAAACAATTTCAAAGCAAATTTAAAAGATCTCAAATGGTGAAAAATTCCTTTGAGAAGTTTGATAAATTTTATTTTACTTGTTTCCTTAAATTTTCGTAATATTTCAAATTTTTTAAATTTAATAAGCCAAATGAAATGACTTTCATATATCAAAAATGTTGACAAGCAGGTGTAAAATTTCTTGTACCATATTTAATTTGAAATATGCAAATTAGAAATAGCATTTGATTTTTGATTGTGTTAATTTTAGCAGTTACAACAATAACAACAACAACAATAACAATAAGAAGGAGAAGATGAAACCATAATTAGGAATAAACATTAATCAATTATTCGAATTTTGGGTGTAAGTTCGGACCATGAACGTGACAATTCGTGCATAAATCCTCTTCAATAATTTATGATAACTAATGGAAACACATGGCGTATACGCAATCTGCCATTGACTAATTAAAGTGCAACAAAATTCCAAAGAACCAAAAAGAAGGAAAAAAAAATATATGGGGAAAACACCTGCCAACGTTATCCAATCCGATGGGTGGTGGGGTGATTGTAGTCTCAGTTTGTTTCTCCCTTGCAACCTTGCTTAATGGAAATGTTGATTATATTTTTCATTTACGCTTTCTTTTTTAATTTCCTCCACCCTGTGTGCCCGGCGGACCTCACAGTTCACAGCTCAATTAAAACTGCATTAAGGTGAGCCCGTTCAGTCCAAGGTTAAGGCACAAGGTGCCTGTATAATTTTTCTTCTTGTTTTTCATCATCGTCGTATCTTATTTTTATTTTTATTTTTTTCTTTTTAATTTCGTTATTTCCCTGATTGCAGTTACTTAATAACGAGGCTATCGTAATTGAAGGTAATGTCTAATAAAAAAATATAACTCTCGACAAGTTTTATCATTGAGTCAGTATCGTTTATTTTAATTACAAGGCCTATCAAATGGATTAACTCTAACCAATCAATATTCTTGCAGTATTGCTGGCACACTGGGGCCTGACAATATGAGCCGAGGCATAGGAACTATTCGTATCCTGACCATTGCACTGAACGGCCTGGGAGCAAACGAATAATTTCTCCTTATAACAATGATCGGTACCCACGGTATAAGCATCATTGCCTAATGGCTTCAAATATCCGCAGGGAAAATCAATACGTAGCGTCGAATTCGGTGGCAGATAACCTAATTTTCGATTAACTGCCACATAGCCGAAATGCATTTTCTCATAGCCATTCAAACCGATCCAATATTCTTTTTGCGGCTCACCTTTTACACTTTTCAGGAAAGAATCAAAGGTGCTCTTTTCATCCAGATTGGCCAAACAAAATTGATGCCTTTGACACATCCATATGGCCTCGAAATAATCCAATCCTTTCTCACTGAAATAATGGCATTTGCCTTCTGAATGGCCTGTCTCTAAATTCGATATGAATAAATATAATGGAAATAAACTAAAAATCTGCGATAAATATTTTCGTTCCATAAGAAAATATTCCATTGCTTTGATGAATCTTTTTCCAACTGAAACATTTGAGAAAATAAAATTTTCTGCTTATTTTAAACCGAAAAATATTAAATCTGGATCGGAGCAATTTTACAGTGCCAAAGTATGAATAATTTATTAAGGTTTATTTGCTGGAAGTAGGAGCTTCATAGCTTTTCAAGATTTCACATATAATTTCCTGAAAATGATTTCAACTTAAAGCCAAAAAAAAAAAAGGAATAGTTCTCTCTTGTATATAAATAAAAATATATATATTTGTTTGCGTGTAAAAAATTTGAAAAAATGTCATTTGATCCGCTCAGAGCTTTTGAGCTTAAAAGAAGGGAACAACAGCAACTGGACCAACCAGCCAACCAACCAGCCACCCAGCCAGCCAGTCAGTCAACCAATATAAATTTTTTATGACAACGCGTGCAGCCGCACATTATTCATTAAAATTTGCCTCATCAACAACAACGAAGAGAGTAGTAACAAGAGCATGAGACCATCGCGTGCCACAGCTGAGAATGAGAAGCCCAATGGAAGCAGGGAAGAATACAAAATCCAACAACACCAGACGCCAAATTGAACAAACGAGCGAGCCGTAAACACGAGAGTGAACAGTAAAAACTCCAATTACTCCAAGCGCATCGTACGTCAGCACCAACAACAACAACAACAATTCAAGTGTACTCCACATAAAAAACAACAACAGCAACAACAAATATTTTTCTTTTAAAACTCACACATATGCAGACCAAAAAAAAAATAGAGAGAGAGAGAGAGAGTGGGTGTGTGTTTCATTTGCCTTTAATATCTTTTTCTTTGAATAATTCATTTGCACAATAAAACCGAAGCCAAACAAAAACAAAATATCCTATCAAGTGTTGAAAGAATCGAAAGGCAAAATTTTTATTTATTTTCTTTTGGCTCCTTCAAGAGAGAGACCAACATATTAATTGGCTTTATTTTGCCCTCAAACAATGCGCTCATTCAAAATTTCCAAACCGGCACGTAAGCTGATTTAATTGAAGTATATTTCTTTTCATTCCATGTTTGATTACAATGGAAATAAAAACAATACCCCAAACAATGGCCATAAATAAAAAGCATAAATTATATCAATATATTTATTTGATCAGACCAAGAAAGTCAAAAGGAATTCTCTTGTCTTATCTCAGATTTGCCGAAAGATTTTCCATTTTTAATTTGTACCTTTTTGATTCTCTTTGTATTTCTCTATTAAATAAATTGAAAATATAATTTAATCCGCTACCACTTGGGGAATATTTTATTTACAAAATTCATTTTTTCAATCCTCAACAAAATATGAGAAATTACATTTCCTTATTATACAATCCAGTGGAAGAAAAAAATTCATATTCGGCTTGCAAATATGCACATCACGTCACTGATTCTGACACCAGGACAGGCATCAGTCTGTCCATTTTCATCCAACAGTTTTTATATTCGTGTATTTTGCTGTTCCCTTCATTCTTCCCTCCTCAACTTCATGTTATTATCGCATTTTAACATTTAAATTAAAATGTTTCACTTAAAAGATATTCGGGTCTTGTTTCACGGAGGGATTCAAACAGGCAATGCCGAGCGAATTTCAACACGGTAAAAACTGCTTACAGCAAAAATGGATAAGACTTTAACAAAGGCAACAAAATCTCCATGCATATCCTTTTTAATACAGATGAGGGTAAAAATGCGTGGTCCTTTTTTTTTGTTCGACTCTGTTCTTTTTTTTTTTTTGGCCGCTGTCTTTTGCAGTTGCCACAACTGCACTTGAAAGCCATTCGCGCCTTATGTTGGCGGCTGTTCTTTTTTTACTTTGTTGTTATTGTTGTTTGTGGCCATCAGTGCCAGTTTCACTTGCTTCGGCCAATGCCGTAGCCGACTCACTTGTTCATTTATTCAATGCTGCGACGTTCGCGATTTTACCATCAACAACATCAACAGAGCCGAACTACATGGCGTATGAGTGCTGCTCGAAAAGAAAAAAGGGGGACAAAAATGTAGAGCGAGAATAATGGCAGAATGGGTCGCAAGCGAAAATTCCAGCCGAAAGTAAATCACCAACCGGGAGAACAACAACAATAACAAGAGCAATGACAACAAGAATCCGTTAAATTGAAAATACAAGAGCACCTTTTCCCCTCAAATATTTTCGTTTCCTTTATCCTGAAAATTTCTTTAAAACTTTAAAGATTTCACGCTTGACCTGAGAGTTTTATTTTTGTTATAATTTAAAATTTCTAGAATTATTTTGTGAACAATCTTGACAATAATCTTTTTCAATAATCTAAGATTTCTAGAAATATTTTGACTTTAAATTTAGATCTGTGAGAGATCTTGATTCTCTGTAAAATCTAAAGAGACTTGATGGGTAGTCTTTCCGAGCCTGTCGTGACTGTACTTTAGACTGATTTACTGCGCAGGATAATAAAGTAAATATAATCTGAATATTATCCCTAAAGTCATGAAACCAAAAAACGAGAAAGATCTTGACTCTCTCTAAAATCTAAAGAGACTTGACACGCGGACCTCTCGATCTTGGCGTGACTGTACTTTACATTTACTGCCAACAATAATGAGATAAATATAATATAAAAATTATCCCAAAAGTCATGAAACCAAAAAAAGAGAAAGATCTTGACTCTCTGTAAAATCTAAAGAGACTTGACACCCAGACTTCTCGATCTTGGCGTGACTGTACTTTACATTTACTGCCCAGGATAATGAGATAAATATAATATAAAAATTCTCCAAAAAGTCATGAAACCAACCAAAGGTATTCAATTGTATTCAATCTGCAATATGATTCTTAGCTTCATTTAAAAATTATTCATTTATTTACTTTTTTTTATGGACTGTTGAAAAATATATCATTTATGTAAATTGTAGTCTTTTTGGAAAAAATTTTAAGGCAGATTATTTATTAATTTATATTCATTTGTAACCGATCCGGCATTCATTATTTTTCAATATATATTTTTTTCTTCTTCTCAGGAAATGTGATGCATTCACAATTCAATTATCATAAATGAGCACAAAAGAATCCTTTATTATAGATTGTGAAATTATAGAGTTGTTGTAGTTGTTGTTTTTTTTTATAATCTTCTTTTTCTTATTATTAAATTTTTTATTTTATTTTATTTTTTTTTTTTTTTTTTTTTTTGGTAATGTTTGTAATTTTGTATATTTATACCAGTAAATTTATCAGCTCTCTTCTCAAGCACATTGTTGGCTGATTCTTATTATAATCATTGTAGTTGTTATTGTTGTTGTTGTTGTTGCTACTTTTGGCTCTGTTGCTTCTCTGTTGGTCTGTTGTTATTTTTTCTGTTGTCTGTTTTTCTTTCACTTGAGCTGAGCTTGTTTCACTTTCCGGCTTTTGCTCTATGTTCGGTTACTCTCCCTCTCCCTACTCTCCCGGATCCCTGACTAGCTCTGTCTCTTTTTAAAAATGGCAACAATGTCTGTTGATTTTCACTTTTCCATGTTTCACTGCACCCGGCTTGTTGTTGTTGTTGTTGATGCTGTTGCTGATTTTTCTGTAGTTATTGTTCCTCTTATTCATTTTGTTTTTGCTTTTGTCTCTTCTGCTCTGCTCTGCTCTGCTCTCTTCGCAGTTCTCTATTTGTGTGTGTGCGTTGTCGTTGTTATCTGTTCTGAATGGTTGTCAGTTGGTATTGTTGTTGTTATTGTTATTGCTGTTGCATTTCTCTTCCTCGTTTTTTTCTCTCTCTCTCTCTTTTCCTCGATTTTTTCATTCAGCTCGTTGCAAGGTTTAATTCAATGTAAACGTGTTAAAGCGTGCCTCGCATGCTGAAAAATAAGAGAAATACCGGGCAACAAAAATATTGACTTTTTTCGTTGTTCTTCTTGTTTTATTGAAACAAATAAGCCAGTTGGTCGAAGCATAAAGAATATGGTTGTAACAGACCTGACCTCTTCCATTAGCATGCTTGTTATTTACCCTCCCATTAGATCAGCCAATTATTAACACTCTCACTGGCCCTGAGATTCCACGTGACATTAAAAATAATCATTATCTGGAATGAATAAGATTTTCGTCAATAAAATTTTCATATTTTTGAAAACAGCTGAAAGGCATTACTTACTTTGATTGTACCTTCTTGTCTTTAATTTTATTTGCCCCGAAAATATTTTTTCTATTGAATTGCGAAATAGGAAGCATTTTAATGTCACTAATTCAATTTAAAATGTACTTTTGAATTTGCAAACATATAAAGAAGTAAGGCACACACATTCGCTTAATCAAATTTGCAAAGAGAAAAATTTGTTCATTAGTCTTATAGAGGTGGAGGAGGAGGAGGATGAGGACATGAAATCACTTTCATAGATCTGAAGGAAGAGAGCGAATTTTTCGCTTTCGTGTGACAAGACTCAAAAATTTTCTATAACAACGGAAAGACGACAAAAATATTTACTCTATAAAACTGGCGGCAAAGACATTTCGTCATGTAATAGTTTCAAGTGCTGGCATATGCATGAGAAACTAACTGTTGGCACACGGAAATGGAGCAGTGGCAGGGTAGCAGAGTGGCACAGAAACGGCTGGGAGTTGGCGTAGGGTGGGGGGAAAGGAGCGGAAAAGCCTTTAGGGAAAGTTTTGACGGCCTGACTGCGATGTCCTTGATGGGCGTTTCTGTCTGACTGCCGGTTTGCTGTTTATCTCTCGTTGTTGTTGTTGTTGTCCCCTCTCTGTCTCTCACTCTCCCTCTCTCTTGCCACTTTCATCAACATCATCAGCATTTGTATGTAAATAATTTCGCTAAAAAGTATGCTATACAAAAAGTTGCTGTCTGCTTCTTCTTTGCCTTTTTCACACACACTCACACACACACACAAACGCGCACACATATTCACGCAACGCATGTGGCTTTGTTAGTTACCCTCCTTATGCAGCTTCTTCTTCTCCTTCATCTTGTTGCTTTCCCTCTGTGACTCTGTGAAATGTGCGGCGCTCGCATTAAGGCTCATGTATGTCAATGGAAGGCCTTTTCAGTTGCCTGTCATATTTTCTCCGGCATTAAATAAATAAAAATAAAAGAAAACGAAAATAAAAAGAACTGCATTTCCTCTTCACTCACTCAATGCCGTCAAGTATTGTATAGAAATATGTCCTCATATACATTATTCTGCGCCACCTGAGCTACTTTCGAGAAAGAAAGAAATCCAAGAGGCTTTTCCATTTAAATTAGCAACTTCACTAGACTAATCACAAATGTCTTCTGAGCTTAACTTTGACATTGAACCTTCATTTCATTTTAATCACACAAAAAATAAAAAGGCTTTTTTCTTTATATTTTTTTTTTTATTTTGATTTATTGATTTCATTTAAATCATTTCAATTTAAATGAAAGACAAATCATAAACTTGTTGTTCAAATTATATAATCTGATTATCTGTCAGTTTAGTTAATTAAGGTGAGCCACAAAACTTTGTGTCTACAAAATGAGAAATACCAATTAAAAATTTAATTATTTAATGAACTTTTTGCAGAGCTCCAAACGACAAAAATCAATACGAAAAAGTTGAAATAACTTGAGCGCTTTCACCTCCTTCCCAATAATCGGCAAGACCAAGAATTAAATACTTACCATAGGCTTTTCATTAGCTGAACTAATTATCCTTATTTAGTACCCCACTCAGTCTTCCCAAGTCTCTTGCATGTGTTTTGGTTTTTCCAACAAACACGCACGCATGCCTTCTCACTCAGCCAGTGCCTTTCTTTTATTGAAAGGCGAAAGAGCAATTTTCCAAAGCCATCGAAGAAAATAAACAGCAACAAAGTGGCAAGACTCAACAGTTTCTAATTGTGTATACATCAAGGCAAAAGCAACCACAATTGCGACCACAAAAGCTCCAGCCCGTATGCTCATCAAGTTGAAATAATTATGGTCAGTGTGGGCTTTACACTCGGAAGCGTAATTTCAGCTTGTCTGCTTGTATGCGTGTGCAACTTTCAAGACTTCAACTCCAGACCCCATCTTCTGGTTGCTCCAAGTCGTTGTTAATGCGGATTGCAACCTCGACTTGACAAGTGCTGATGGGTAAGGCGAATCCGCACCATCTAACGAACACTGTCGATGCGTATCTGTCATTCAGGTTTACGATGATGAGCCGACCAGGACGACATGACAGTCACACATCATGCATAAAACCGGCCTTGAGGTCGTGATAAGGCCAACGAGTTTCATATTGGCCAGGCCATTTCGAATACGCAAAATGGGCCCATCCAACAGGGCGAATGAGCAATTTTTGAGTCAGTGCTCATAAATTGCGTGACGTCTGGCAAAAAAAAAAAAAAAAACGATAGGAAGAGTATAAACAGTAACAAAAATAAAGCTATTAGCCTAATGAAACAAGCAAAAGGAAATAAACAAACCAACAAACACACACATACACAAAGAGACTCATTAAGCCTTATTTTCTCTTTTATGACAGAGCTAAAAGAAGTCTTCGGAAAGTAACACCAGCCAACCGAAAGGGCTTTATACACCTCAAGCCATTTGAAATATGGAGCGGGAAAAATATAAGAAACAAATGGAAATACATGTCAAATTAACCTACGCTTTTCTTGATGCCCAGAATTGCCTGAAGAAAATTTTCACTTGACTACTAAAAACCCGGCTTCCATTTGGCTAAGTAAGATTTGTTTTTGAATTGAAAAACTAAAAAAAAGACTGTAGACAAAAAAATATATTTATTAAATTTAAAAAAGAATGAAATTATTTTTATCAAAAATATTTTTATATATTTTATGTTTCATTTTCGAATTCTTTTCAATTTAAATTTTTATTACCAAAATTTATTTGTTTTCCATCTTTTTCTATTAATTTTAATAGTTCTTGTTTGCCTTTTTTTCGAGTTGAAAAGTTCAATAAGATTTTTCGAAGAATAAAGAAAAGCCAGCACAGCTAATTTTTCTTTCTCGAATAGTTTCAAGGCAAGAACGAAACTTATTGAAAAAAAAATAAAAAACAAGCATAAAACTAAATCCAAAATGTGCATAAGTTTCAGGGTAAAACAGAATTTAAAATTTCATTCATTAACCTTGAGAAACTTAACCCAAACGGACAGAGAAAGTGCACTTTCAAAAACTAAGCAAACTAAACAAAAACTGTGGAGAAATTGTAAAACAACTCAAACAACTCGTCCGTATGCCTATTCACAACTAAGCAAACCAAAAATTAAGTTCCCCAACTGCTGGGGTAGCTAAAAAAAAAATAAAAAATAAAATCAACAAGAAAAGGGAAACTTTTCCACTCTACTTCAGAGCCGCATAATTCAAATTATTAATTAGGCTAATAAAAAAACAAAAAAAAAATGGGGTGAGTTGTTTTCCTCTGTCTCTTCGCTTCTTTAAAAAGTAACTTTTACGGGTTAGTTGGTGTTTCTAAGATTTCACTTGAAATTAGTCGGAAAGTGAATTTAAGGTTGGTTAACTGAAAATGAAATTCTATCGCTGGCAAATGGCTAAAAGCACTTTGAATTCATTAGGCCGACTTTGAGTGGAAAATACGATCCGATTGTTCAGTCAATAATCTAGTCAATTGGATTATTTCGGAGGTGTATAAGATTTTCTACACTCGTATTTAAACAGGGCATAAAATTTAATCAGCATTTTCTTTTTTTCTTTCTTCAACCATCCCCTACCCCTGCCACCCATGCCTACTCGAATGCCAATTGGAGGTGTTGAGCAAAGGCAGCCTCAATTACCAGACACCTGCTTTGCCCGCCTCAGTCCCCCTTTTCTCGGAAATAGCTCATCAATTATTCAAGAAGGCAGAGCAAAAAAAAAAAACGAAAACACCGAACTGGGTCATATTCAGAGGCCAGTGTCAGAAAAAGGAATACCTGGCATTGAGGCACTTTTCTCACATTTTCACTTACGCTTTATTTTCTCTGATTGAATTCAATTGAATTGAGTGGAATTTCACCAGCACGCACCTCAAAGTGTTGCCAAGGTCGCATTGATTTTGCCAGCTTAACCATAATTTCCATGTATGTATTGCGTGTCTGGTAATTAAATTTCATCTAATCTAAAAACGAAATTGACAAAATCCACCACAACGGGAAAAGTTTTAGTTTCTTTCAAAAACAATAAGAAAAACAAATACATAAAACATTTCTTTCTATTTCTTCTACTCCCTCTCTCTCTCAAATTACTGAATAAATGAAGCAAACTGTTTCAATGGCAAGTTAAATAAATGCGCCTAAAAAGTTCTCTCAATTTCAGACGATTTCACGCAACGCAGCTCACAACGAACAATTTTTTTTTTGCAGGAAAGCAAGCAAGCAAAAAAGCATTAAATGAAAATTGAAACACGAACAGAAAAAAAAATCCAAATAAAATAAAATAAAATAACAGCAACAAAAACAGGACACAAACCGAATTTAAACAAAACAAGAAAACACACAAAAATGCGAGGAACGAAAAAAAAGAAGGAAAGCTGCAAAAAAAAATCGTATAAACGGCTGCTTTGCCGTGCAAAATGATTTGCTTGATGGTGGACAGAGCAGAGATAACAAATGAACCGAAACATGGCCAAAAGCAGAAAGTCAATCGAATTGCGATATGACCCACAATCAAAAAAGAAATAACAACAACGAAACTGTCAAACAAAGAATAGATTTTCTTTAAGCTGGCAATCAATATACACACCAATGACCACTTCCATTGTATTGATGCAATTTAATTCTAGCTAAAAGCAAACCAAATTTAAAAAATTAAATTCAGAAAATTTAAGAAAAATAAACGAGAATCGGAGAAGGAAACCAAATATAAAAAAATAAATTTTAAGAATTCAAGAAAATATATCGTGAATGTGGTCTTCCTTTGGGAACTTAAAAAGGTAGCAGTTGAAAAAATAGAGTAATTTTCCAGGTTTCTGTGAGCCAAGTGAAATATAATTTTGAGCTCCAGAGGCCTTGAAAATATTAAAAAAAAAAACTGAGAAACTCTTGATGAAGTCAGAAAAAAAAATAAAAAACTAAGTTCGATGCTTCATAAATCTTTTTGGAGAGAAGCTTCAGGACTTTCTTCCGTAAAGCAAACAAGTTCAAACCAAAAAAAAATAATAATAATAAAAAATATTATTTCCAAAGGCCTTGAATGTATCAAAACCTCATAAAAAACTGGGAAACTCTTGATCAATTCGGAAAACTAAAAGAAGTACAACGGATCATAAATCTTTTTGGAGAGAAGCTTCAGAACTTTCTTCCTTAAAGCAAACAAATTCAAAAAAAAAATATATATATATATATTATTATTATTTTTTATATTTCCACAAAAAGAACTTTGAGAAACTTGTTTTAATTGCAAGCAGAAGCCAGTGGGAAAAAATATGTTCATGCAGCAGGAAAACTTAAATAATTCGTGGAAACTCGTAGCACAATTTGGAGGTGCTGTCAAACACAAAAACAATTGACTTTTATGCCAAAAATAAAGCAGTGAAAACGCACAACAGAAAAAAATATCAAGAAAAAAATTCAGCCAGAAACCCAGAAAGTGTAGGCGAAAAGTGGTCCTGTTGCTGGCGCATCCCTAAGAGATTCCCCGCATCCTCATGTGCTAAATTTAAACAAATAAACAGAAGAGGAAAATAAAAAACGAAATTTGTTTTTCTGTTTCAAATTTGCCGGAGGCTAGCCGAGTTAAAAGAAGCAGCCAAAAAAACTGGCATTATTATTTTCTTTTTTTTTTTTTTTAAATAGAAAACGTGCAAGAGCCTAAAAACTCGACTGAGCACACACACAGTGACAGACAAAAAGAGGCCCAGACACACTCACACGTTTAATAATAAATTGATACATATATATGTACGTATATAGAAAAATGTGTACATGTTATACATTTTTCGTTTATTATAAAATGTAAGCTAAAATCCTGTACACAAAATTCAAATGGAGTCAAAAAACCCACTAGGGAAGCAACATTTTCATTCCTTTTTTTCTTTTTTTTTTTTTTTGGTTTTTTTGGGTTGAGCCAAACAAACACACATCAGCATAGACCAAATTGTGGACTTTTGGGTCAAAGACTGTCAAACATATAGAACCGGGAAACAAACAAACATAGAAACCCACCAAACAAGCTACCCACCGACAAACAAACTTATGAACATTTACATATGTAAGTACATCAGACCATACATAAATTCATGTCTTCTCACACTAAACCCAGCCAACAATTTGAATTAGGAAATAGTTTAAAGGAATTCCAGAACTTTGATTTCATCAATTTTGAGAGGTGCTTCGATTTTGACATGGGTATGCTTCAGAATATGAAATTTTTTCCACAAAAAAAAAAATAGGCCAAGGCTAATCTGGTGATCCTTTTGGTTCCAAAAATTTCATACTTCAAAAAATATGAATTATAATAAAATAGATATTTCCTAAGACATTGAAATCGAGCTTTTTAGTTCTTGAAAAAGTTTGCTGGGTTTTATAGAAGCACAGATACATTTGGGGTACCAAACAGATACATTTAGACAGACGGCGAGCTGCCTAGACAACAACTTGCATAATTTAAATGTTGATGTGCGTTTAGATAACGCCCAAAGATATACCACACTTACACAGTCATAGTCATAGTCATAGACATAGACAGAGAAGGCTACACACAGAAAGAGACAGAGACAGGGCCGTAGAGACGAAGACAAAGGGATAGTGGAAGGAGGAAGAGAAAAAGTCAGAGAGATCCAGAGTTGTATTTGCAGCTACCACAAAGGAGTCCATGTTTGGCCAAGGAAAAACCACTTTATCCAAGCAACCTGCTCACCCACTGACTCACCAGACACATATGTTTATATGGAATGGCTGTTAAGTATGCATGTGTGTGTGTGTGAGTATGTATTTGTGTGTCTGAAGTCATTCAGTTGTAGTTGCGTTGCTGTCGTCGTTGTCATCAACATCGCGTTGGATTTTCCTATTCTTGTTGTTGTTTTTTCTTAGTGCTTAGCCAGATCTGTGCGAGTGTTGATAATGAGCCATTGAGTATGCGCCTGTGTGTGTATGTGTGTGTGAGAGAGAGACTCTCGCTTTCTGTGTGTGAGCTCGTGCAAAAATTTATAGCCTGCTTTATGGCTTACTAATGAACTTTCAACTTTGTGGGCGCAAATCCGTCTTTACGCCTTCCCCATCACTTTGTGGTAAGAACAGTTTCACGACCGGTTTTACTAACAGCCAGAGAGCTATGAAGTAGTTTTATCTTAAAGTATTCGCCTCAAAAATCTAATAGACTGAAAAAATCATCGTATCAAATACGGAAGACTGGAATATTATCGATTAATTGACTGATTTCCTTATGTACTATTAACCGCTTCATTAATTTGATTTGAGAGCAGTCAAGAATTCAATTCACAATAGACTTAGTAACTAATCCTAAAGATTTCGATAAAAAAGTAAATTTAAATTTTTGCAAGAAAAGGATTTAATTTTCTTAAAGTAAACCAGAGAAAGTACAGTCTACATTGTCAGTATAAAGTCGGTCACCATCCATCAAATATTTCATTTTTGTGATCTCCACTTTCATCACAATTTCAGCGTTTTATGTTTACGAATGCTTGGCCAGCCAGCATTCCATATATCCGCTTTTTCTTTACCCCAGCCTCATAAATAAATGCGCGTTTGTATGTGTTCGTGTGTGTGTGTGTGTGTGTGTGTTTGAGTGTGCATGAAAGTGCATGCATATGCATGAAAAAGCAAAGACTACAACAACAACAATAGCCAGCAAGCAGTTCAAGCAAACAAAGCGGACACGAAACGGTGCGGCAGCAGCCAGCCGGGCATGCTTAGAGTACAGTAACGCACGGTTCACCATAGTGTACCGTTAGCCGTAACAGTACAGCCTACAGTCGTTTTCTTTACGACTTCATTTGTACGCATTTCATTTCAGTTTGAAACCTCCACAGCTGCCTACCCTCAGATACTCTGGGATTCAATTGGTATCGCGACGAGAGCAGCAGTTCGTTTTGTAGTTCTTCTTGTTGTTGTTGTTTTCCACTTCAATTTGTTTTACTTTTCTTGCCGCATTTGAACGATTTATGACGGTAGCATAAAAAAATGTTCCAACGATACATAAAGAAGAAGGGCAAAAGCAACACAACTCTACAGAAAAAGAAAAAAAAACACGGAAAGAAAAAAATTCAAAAGGAAAAATGAGAGAAAAACTTCTGTCGCTGTCGGCTACAAATTGTTTTAGTCATTTCAATTTTTTGTCCCCAGATCTGTACGGCAAAATATTGATTTTGATTTTATTATTGTTTGTTTTTGCCCTGTTTTCATTTCCGTTGTTTTACACCCTTCAAGGTCACACAGTAATTGATTTGAATTTTTATTTTCAACTGAATAATTTAGAGACTTTAACCTTTGGATTTTCGTATCGAACTTTCCGAATTTTAAAGCTTCAAAATTATCTCAAAGGATTATCTGAAATGTGGTAAATATTTTGAAAGACTGAAAACAAATAATGGCTTCTTAATATTTGGCTAATGAATTAACGGCACAAGTTCAAGGGTCTCGGACGGTTTGTTGACTCCGAAAACAAAAAAAAGGGGCCCCCAAAACAAAAGTGATCCCAAAAGTTTTGGCCAATTAATCCGAAATAATTAGGACTAATTTATAATTTTGAAAAAAAAGACCTTAAAGTTCTATAAGAGGCATATGGAAACTGTAAAACAGCCACATGATTTGCTAAAAAAAAATAGAGGAATAAAAATTTGTCGACTCATTAAAGGGCAATTTTTCTCCATTAGTGAAGCCGCCGCAAACACATTGGAAAATGCGTGCAATTTTCTTAGGCGCCAAAGACAACGAAACATTGAAATGAGAAGAAGATGACAAAAGAAAAAGCAAAACAAGGCAAGACAAAATGGCAAGCAAGCGTCACTCACGGCCTAACTCAATGGATTATCCACTTACACTCTGGCACTCTCGAGGCCCCTCTTAGCCGGGCCAACAATAATCGATAAAAGGAAAATTTTTATTTATAGCCAAACGAGTCGGCTTTCTTTTGCTGCCTCTTGGTCTGCTCTCACTCAACATTTGCTATTTTGTTTGATTTTCCTTTTCTTTCTTTTTTTTTATTTTTTTTTTAATGTTATTTCGTTTGACTTGACTTGCAGTTCAAAAGGTAGAACTTTTATGCCCACCGGCCCACTGTAGGTCAGCCCTGAAGTGCCAGCCGACTTGTCCTGTCAAGTGGTCCTTCTGATATGTGAGTGAAAAACTTGTGTTTGTGGGCTGGTTTCTTTTTCCATGTGTGCGTGTGTGTGTGTGTGTGTGTGTGTGTCTTGGTTGATTTCGTGCATGTCAGAGAGTGCTTTTCAATAAGAACATTTCAGTCCCTTTGCCCAGACCTTAAAAAAAAAGAAACCATTAAGTCGATAACTGTGCGATTAGTTAAGTTTTGATGTCGATAGCCTGCCCACTTGCCTGTCCTTTTGCCTGTCAATATTCATTTATTAGTTCTTAGAGTTTAGCCGAACGAAAAAAAGCAAAAAAAAAAACAACAAAATTGCACTCAGTTCTTTGACTTTTGCTACTGGCCAAAATCCAAAGGGACTGGATGACCGAAACCGAAGATGGATGTGTCTTTAAAGTATTTCATGAATTTGAAAGAAAAACCTCTTATGGTATTGCTCTTGTTGGGAAATATTTTCGGTAAAATTGTAATTTATTATACCTTTCAAATCTTTGCTTATTCAAGTTGCCTCAAAAAGTGCCAATATCGAAATGGGTAAAAAGTAAATATTTTCTCGAAAAGTAAAGTTGTATTTTTTTTATAAAATCTTAAAAACTTTGACTTTGATGTCAAAATAAAAGTCAGTAAAGTTAATTCACAAACTCTGATGAAATAATTCAGTATAATTTTTTGTTCTTTCGACTTTGATAGAAAAATGGAGAACGAAACTGCCCATTTAATTGAAGATCTTATTTTAGATTGCTACGAGTCCGGAACTCTCAAGTTAGACTTAGCTGATCTGTTTAATATCATTACGGAACACAAGCAACAGTATCAGTTCCTTCCGAGTTTCTCCAAACGAGTTGAAATGATAACTGACTTGGAGTTTTTGTGTTTAAAAAACTTTAATGGCCTCAACATGTTATCATTTTTTGAACCTCTGGAATATATTTTAATCTCCTTAAAAGTACACAAACACTTGTCCGTTATCAAATTCTATGATGACGGCGGTTAGTCTCAGGGCACTCATTTCCTAGAAGATAAAAAACTAACATTTTTTTTTTGCCTTGTCTTTCAGATTTTAACTACAAGTATTTGCAGCACTTGACTTATATCAAGACTCTCTTTTTGAATACCAATGTCAAGGGTAATTACTGGCCTAATCCCTGCTCTAAGCCGCAGTTCTCAGTACTTTGTAATAACTTAGTTGGTGACCCAAAGAACATTCTACTCTGTAAGAATATCACAACACTTTCGGTATCTCTAGATGCAAGTGAAGAAGTCTACACATCTTTCGCCTTGCTGCCAAATCTTAAATATCTTTTTATTAATTCCATCAAGCCTCAAGTATCGCTGAAAAATCTCTTCGAGCTGCTCGCCAGCAAAAATCAGCTCGAGGCCTTTTGCACTTTTGATAGAGCCTTGACCCTGGCGGAGACTGAAGAGCTGTCGAAAATTAAATCACTCAAGGATCTGGAAATTATATTTGTGAAACCAGAAGAAGGCCTTGAACTTTTAACGCAACTTTCACAGTTGCTTTACTTAACTTTGTTTTCGAGTGTTGCTGTTTCCGAAAAATGTACTTCAACATTTTTGAATATAATTCGAGAATGTGGGAACTTGAAAGTATTTCGAGTTCATAACTACAAACCAGCTGAAAACTTTATAAATGAAGTTGGTAAAATCTTAAAAGCTACAAGGACAGCCAAGGGACTTAAACCATTCGATCTCAGAATTATCCGTTATTTTGGTCCAGGACCAGTAAGTATTTTCTTTCAATTTTGATTTACTTTACTCAAAACTTCAATTTTTTGTAGGATGCACAATTTAGGGATTATTTAAATGTACGAGGAAACTAGAAAATACTATGAATTTGTAATCTCAAAAAATAAAAATAAAAAACAAGAAATTTCGGAATATAATTTAAAAATATTTTTTTATAGTTTATCATCTATCTAGATCGATTAAACATGTTAGGCTAAAGCTTGGCCCATCAAAAGTCAAGCTAGGACAAATTTCCAGCCACAAAATAAATGTATAAATATATTTTTTTTATACGTTTTACAAATCGACCAGCATTTCAAATGCCAAAAACTTAGACCAGCATGAAGCCATGAAACATAAAAAAAGAATATCAAACAAACCAGCCAAATAACCAACAACTCCCCGACCATAAAACATTACACATCAAAATTTTTGTTGCCCAACATGTATTACACTCAATTAGGCCAATCTAAAGGGGCTAAAAGACGGTTGGCCCAATCGAAAAGAGCCAGAGAGAGAGAGAGAGAGAGCGAGAGAGCGGCATCCCATCCTTATTTATGACCACAAATATTTTTATATGACTTCACATACATGAAAATATTTGCCAGTCCTTGCTGCCTGCAAAAGCATAAAACTAACAGCAAAAAAAAAACCACAAAAAAAAAAAAAGAGCCAAAAAAAAAGAAATAAACTATGTGTATTTTTGGAAACGGGTTTTTGCAATAAAAATCGAAGCCATATAAATGAGCCCGCACTTTGTATTTGTTTGTGGTGATTTTATTTTTCAGTTAACAAAAAAAGAAAAATAAAATAAAAGAAAAGAAATATATGCAACTCAAACGGAAACAAATAGAAAATGCTGGCCATACTCGAAGTTTTTCTTTTCTCTCGAGTGAGACGAGGCTGTCAAGTGGGCGCACCACTTAGACAAACTGATTAATTGGCCCTTGCCTGACCAGCCAGGCTCGTCAGACCATCGGACAGACTGGACAGCCAGACTGGGGTTTTGTGGCCGCCGCTTTGTGTCAGAGATTTGCGCCACAAAACCAAAGAGCAACAAAGACTAAAAGCAAATCAAAGGCAAAAAGCAAAATGCCACAATTCCGCCTTCCACTCAGGCTCGGCTTACTTACTCCCTGAGTAATCCTATAGCCGCCACTTGAGCTTCCCCGGCAAGGGCGTGGATTGTGTGTCTCTTCTGATTTTCTACCACCAAACCAAGTTACCCACCTCCCCCTTCTCTCCAATGGCTTTACAATGCCGCTTAGCATACAAATTAAATTGTTGGTCTGCTCTCTACTCGTTTGCTTTGGGGCCGGTCTGTGGCCCAGCGCATCTTCGCCTGACTAAATGGGCAAAAGTTAAAATAAATTTAATTATTTTTCGCGTTCTGTCATCCTTGGCAAACTACAAACTCCAACCTGGGCCAACTTAGCTCGGTCTTAGCTTGCCCAAAGTCTACTCGACCCACGCCCAGGCACATCAGCAAATATTTTGGTCGACCAAAGCTTAAGGCATCGCCGGGCCTTTTTTACCTTGACGCAATTTTTCCGCCTTCGTTCTAGGCCAGCTTAAGATTTTTCTAAAACCTCATTAAGTCAGCTAAGCTAGAAGGATTTAGCTTTTTCCTCTTTTAATTCAAGAGAAAAATCAAAAGACACGACTAAAGGAATTACAAAATGTTTCACAAGCACTTAGGATCTGTTAAGAAAAAAAAGTGATAATAAAGGGTTTCAGCAAATTATTATTTAAATTTAAATTTTGTATAATTCTTGAGACAAAAGAAAATCAAATAAAACATTTTCAAGTTTAGCAGTTTTTGGAAAAACTTTTTCCATTTCAAGAATAACTATTTATCCAAAGAATTCTACAGAAATATTTTGTTAAATTTTTTTTTTTGTGCTCAGCAAAAACCTAAAAGGGTCAGTTTTGCCAAAATGAAATGCCACTTATCCATTTGAGTAATTTATACAATTTTAGAATGGTATTCTTGCTAACGCCGCCTTAACCCGAACAACCCATTTCCTCCACAATCCCAGTCAACATTAACTCGATTTAATCTATTTTGGTTGGACTAACCAAATGCATTTCAACGGCTAACTTGACAAACAAAACAAACTGAAAAGGAAAAGAAGAAGTGAAAAGGACACCCTCAACTCATTTATATGGCTTAGGCAAAAATGCAAATGGGCAGCGTAACAAATGACGTGCAATTTTCACAACACAACAAAAATGCAATTAAATTGCGGTCTGCAAAATGGACTGAGAGAGAAAAGGTTTCAAACTCAACAGCACCAAAAAGAAAAACAAAAAAAGCTACAGGAACAAAAGCGGCCAAAAGAATGGCGCATTAAAAGGACTTACGAAAAAAATGGCGTCCAACAATTGCAGACGGTCACAAAGCTGCGTGTGAGCATTAGGAACATGCCAACCCAGCTACAACAACAACAACAAAGCACACAGAAAAGACCAAGAAAAGACAAAGAGAGAGGTAACAAAAAAAAAAGGCGTCCTTAGACCCAGAGAAATGCGACAGTTGCGGTCCCGAGCATGTGGCTTGCAATTTTTTTCATACGGCGCCGCCTGGATTTCCATGTCAGTTGAGCCGAGCTGAGCTGAGAGAGAGAGAGAGAGAGCTGGGCCACTAACAAAGCGCCAGACCAAGTGCGATAAATCCTCTAAAAAAAAAAAAATACAACAACAAAAAAATATATATTTTTTTGTAAAACAAAGCAAAATGTGCTTTGTCGCTGGCTTGGCCAAGCCCACACATTTTTATTCTTTAATACTTTTCCCCGAGCTAAATAAACATTCTGTTGAATTCCATTAAAACCCAATTTCAATTGAAGAGCCAAAAGCGAGGCCCTTTGATTTTCAAGACATGTGGACTTAACCTCAAATCTAGACAATCAAATCAGCTCGTCAATTTCATTTGACTAACTCTTTAAGTTGTCGATTCTTTAAAGCTTCAATTGAATTTTTTCTTCCATACACATAAATATTACCAACTAATTCCTATTTATTGACCTATTTCTATATAAGTCCTTGAGTGACTTTTTCTCTTCCGCCTTAAAGCAGGCGATTACCATCGTCTTGCTTGGCAAATGGTGTGGGTAGAGCTTTGCTCTACCCCCAAGCTTCAAGTGTTTGAGTACGCTCCAATGACCTTGAATTACTGGACTCTGTATCAGACTACCACCGCCCTCGCTTTGTAATTGCTGAAGCAAGGACCTGGGTGGGTGAAATTCACTGGGGCAAGTATGGCTTTTTTCTTTTCCTTTCAGTTTCATTTTTGGTTTGTGTGATTGTTTCCGCTTGAGCGACAAAACACGAATTGCAAATTTCAGACACGCATCAATGATATCTCGTCATTGGAATTCAATTTGCATTGTCGGCAACCCATACGGCCACAATCACACACCGTAGTTGTTTGGTTTTCGGGTTATGTTTTTGGGGGGGAAGCGTTGGCGAGGGTTTGTTGCAGGGCTCACCAGGGCTGGGTGCTGAGTGCCAGCGGTCATTTGGCTTTCTTCGGCTGGCCTGTTTGTGGTCCATGTTCATGGCTTTTGGCTATCAATATCCGTCAACGCATTTACATTTCCCCATGTATTGCATAACTGGGCCATTTACATATTGACACATTTATTCACTTAGTTCTATATATATACTATATATTTTTTTTTTTATATATTATTCATTTACATATATTCAAACATATTTATACATGTCGTCTTTGTGTGTGTGTTTGTGTGTGTTTGTTCAGGTATTTAATAACATGTTGTGTAATTAATTTAAATCACTTTGCATTTAACCTGTCGGCTTGTTATTATTATTTTAATTTAATTTTACATTTTTTTTCTGTATTTTATTTAATTTTTTAGTATTTTAAGCATACATCAGATTCTACTTTCTTTCCTTTTTTTCAATATTTGATTACATAGTTTTAATGAACGATGGCGCCTAATTAAGTTTTGTCTGTTTTGTTTGGTCATTTAAAAATTACGTTCACCAAATTTTTATTTGCAAATGTAAATTAAAATTAATATTGCATTTTTTTAGATTTTGTTTTCCTCTTTTTTTTTTGCTAAACAAATGCAAATGGGTAAAAGTGTTGCTAATGTTTATTGGCCGTTATTTTTATCAACCAGCACTCCACCCGATTCAATAATTTATAATTATTTCTCTCTCTCTTTATGAAACCGCAATTTAACAAATATCAATGGGGAAATTATTTCCATTTAAATACTTTCAGTTTTTCGCAATTACTTTGGAAAAACACAATTAAAATGGTATTTGGAAAGGCATTTTAATCTTAAAAATTTTCATTTCAAATGGCTCAGAAAAAATATAAAAAGCCATTAAATGGCAATTAAGACATTGGTTACCAGGAATTAAATGAGATCTCCCAATTCCTTTAATGACTTAAATTAAATTTCCTTTAAAGAAAAATACCCTGAAAACATTTGCAGGTCTTTAGAGTTGGTAGACCTTTGTCAAAAAAATATATTAACAAAAACCATTTTCATTTAGGTGAAATAAATTATGTAAGAACCAAAAAATATAAAACTCATTAGAAAAAAAAAATATTTACCCATTTGTATTAACGTGTAAGAGAAATTTACATAGAAAGCCGCAAAGAGCTGCCAGGCAAAACGAAAGAAGTGCAGTCCAAAATAAAACACTTGACACCCGACCAATTGGCAGGAGGAACTAACAAAAGGCAAGTGGCTTAGTGGTTGAGTCGGCCACAACCCACCCAGTTCCACATCCCACAGACAAAAGGGTCAAAACAAAGTTCGAAAAACTATTGTAAAATTTTTTTTGACCCCAAAGGGGAAGGAGTAAGGAAGAGGGACAGACCAGGTGCTGCCAACCGCAAATGATGACTAAAAGCTTAAACGGAGACGTAGTTGGTCAGCCAAGCTTCCGGTCAGACTGATCTGCCATTGGAGCCGGAGGAGTCGGGTCCTTTGAAATGAAATTGTTACCAAAAGGTTAATAATTTGTAATATCCGTTGCATGCTGCGCAACTTCCGGTTTCCGTTCGTCCAGGCAGACAGCGCGTATCGAAAGCCGGCTTCAACTCTCCAAGCTAAACGCAAAACAATGAGACATTCAGAGTTCTGTTTGGCCCCGCTCAACTCAACCTGAGCCACTGGAAATGAACGCATAAACAAAACGAGAAAACTTTTTACCAGCCCTTCCCATCCACCTTCTTCTCTCACTAGCACATTTTTTTGTATATTCCTGTGTGTGTGTGTGTGAGTGGTTTATGAGCAGACAGTTCCATGGCGGCGCCATGCGGTGCCTGGCCAAAACGCTGAAAGCGCAGCTGTTGGCACATAAACCAACACGCCTCATACCCATACACCCCGGCAAGCCACCAGGCCAACATCAGCCGAACCGAAATTCTAACAGCCCGAGCACAACGTGTCTGTAATTGTGGCCTATTGTCTATTCCAAATGAGTGACTTTGAGGTAGGTTCTTTGTTGTTTTATATGCCATGTTCAACCCATTGGATTTTTGTGGCGGTTTTGCCTAGGTTGTTTCTTTTTCCTTGTTGTCGCTGCTTTAACGATTTTCCTGCAACGAACAGAAACGTTTTCATTTTGCTTGGCCCCTTTAGGCGCTGAGAAGGCCCTACAATTTTTGCCAGCGAATTCTAAAAATTCCTTCGGCTTGACTTCGAATCCGTTTGAGATGCCAGGCTAGGTCAGGACCGTGCTCGTCTGACTTACAAGGCAACCTGTTTGAGAGAGCCAGCACAATCAAACCTGCTGGGTTGCAGGAGAAAATCGAAACGGTTGAGGGGAATGTCGCAGGGGCTCCATCTGTTAGATGAGTGAACAAGTTGCCAGTGGTTCGATGCGATAAAAAATGAAACTGTTTTAATTTTAAACAGGTCCCAGCCTTGGGGACCTGAGATCAGTAGGGAATATTCAAGATTTCAATTGTCCAATGATACCAACCATCTTGGGTGGAGACCAAATTAAATCAATTCCAAATTCAAACTCGCTGAAAAGGAGGTTAAATTTAAATGGCAATCAGACTCAACCCAAACAGTTGAAGCCTTCAAATAAATAATCCCTGATAAACTTCCTATTTATGGACTTGAATGATTTGAAGGAAATGAGTTATTTGCTTTTATGCCAGCCTCCATAATTGAAATTAAAAATAAAAATAACAACAGAAATTTAATTAAATTCATTGAAACTTCTTATTGTTTTCAAAATTCTCTCACTCTTTCTCATTCTTATAGGCCAAAGATTGTTTACCCTTTTAATTGGCAAAAGTAATTTTTCCCCCACTTTTATTTTTTTTTCTTCTTATTTTTGTCTATTGTTTCCTTTTGGGGGTTGAGGAAATTTTTATCTCATTTTTCATTATTGTTTTTTTTTTTTATTCTCATACTTTCTCATGTCCGGCATGTCAACGCGCCTACTTTCAGCGCCGCGGAAAATTATTTTCACACCAGAGTTAAACCCATTTTCAATCTGCCCCCCCCACAACTAGACCAAAGCAGACCCTCGATTTTAACCGGCCTGAAGCCGGGCTAGCTCTCTCCCTCTCTCTCTCTGTCTCTCTTGTGTACACTAACTAAGTGTGCTTATTCAACTCCAAAACAAACTTTTCCTATTGTTATTGCATTTTTTCTAAAGCGGTCATTGACTTTCTCCCAACTTTCTACTTGACATTAGGCGAGAGGAACAAAAACTCTACAGCCTGAGCAACAGAATGAGTGAAAAAGAGAGGGGGAGCGTAGAGTATAAAAACATTGGCAGAGAATGTAATTTAACATGTTAAGTGTTAGAATGAAGCCTACTTTTGTACGCCTCGCCAAGCCCATACCAAAATGCCTCCACCAAATCCCAACTCGGCACTCCCACCCATCCAGCAGTCTGTTTGGCGTTGTTTGCATTGTTTTTCTGAAACCTTCAACAAGGTGACGAAGTTTGTACTTTTCATTTCGAATGGGTTTTGGAAGGAAATGGCATTCGTTGCCTTGTTGTGAATTTCTTTCACTTCAATTTCTGTTATATCCTCTTGGTTTTGTTTCCCCGCTATTCTAACAGTTGTTGCTGCTGTTCAACAAAAGCCACTCGCCTCAACTGCCTCGACTCCCTCTGATTCCCCCAAAACCTTCTCTTAAAGCATGTTGGGTTCTGTTAGATTTTGGAGCAAATGAAATTGCTTAAATGAGGTGAATCGAAGTCTTTAACATTATGTCAATGGTAATATAAACTGGGTCAATAGATAACGGGTAAATGTCTGAATCGAATTGATTTATATGAAGAAAATCAAAAGCTTAATGGCCATATATTCCGTTTTATATAATTTCAAGCCAAAGGATCTTTGAAACAAGAATTTCCCTAAGAGTAAAGCAAATTTAAGAGGGAAATCACAGCCGTGGAAAATAGGGGAAAACTATGTAAATTTTGATAAAGTAATGTACAAAGAAACAAAAAAAAAAGAAAAAGAAGAATCAGTAGAACTCTCATCAATAGCATCAAGTTTGGGCCAAGTTTATACGTGTGCTGTTAGCCAAACAAAAGGATGGAGTGAAGGGGGCCCGAACAAGCCCGCACACACCTGGGGAGGGCGCATCGTAAAACCGCAACCAGAAAAGCAGAGCTCACCGCACTCAAAGAAATTATGCGAAAACAAAAATCCAGAGTTTGGGAAAACAAAATGGTAGGAAAGAAAAAATGGCAAATGGTGGTGAAGATGTTTGCCGGCAGCTAACAAAACAAGAGCCAACAAAATGGCAAGGCACACGAACACGCACGTTCACGCACACAAAACACAAATACAAAAACACAAACGCAAACACACACACACTAAAACTGAGCAGAATCAACATAAAAACAACGCTGCTCAAACAGAGAAATACCAAAGGAAAGCCGTGAAAAAAAAAATGGAAAGAAAGAAAGGAAGACGATGTGAGTGAATGCGAAAAGAGCCTTAATAAAAATTTCATTTCCTTAATCAAATGCATTATCAAATTACAACAACAACAACAATTCTGTATCGACAAAATCGTGAGTGTGTGTGTGTGAAAAAAAAATGGAATTGGCTACATAAAAGAAAATTTTGTTGTCATTCTGCGGTTACTAAAAACTTATTCGATGCCACCTGCACTTGTCTTGGCTTTGGCAAAAGCAAACTTTTTGATAAGCCAAAAAAGCACTCACGTCTTTCCCAGTGAACACAAAACTGTATCCTATGACAGGCTTTGAAATGTGGTAGCTGGGTTTCTCAGAATTCTCCAATTTATATCTGAGAGGTTTTTTTTTTCTTAATGCAATTCCAAAATTCCGTTTTATTATAGTTAAAGTTCGATACAAATTGTTTAAAATTTTCAATATTAAGTAAGTCCTTCAAATTTAAATATTCTTGTTCTCGGTAATTACATGACAACGGCGATGGCAACAAAAACAACTAAAAAGACTCTTGCCAACACTACCAAATAACTCAGACAAAAGCAATGACAGCACAACAACAACAATAACAACAACAACGACAGAAACAAGACTGAAAACACTACAAATTACGATAATAATTTCCATTTCTAATTTCCTTCGCCAAAGCCAAAGACCTCACTGCACTCTCAGCTCAGGCCCGACTGTCAGCCAGCCAACGAACTCGGAGTGCCCTCAGCCATCAGTTAACCCGGCCAGCGCCTGCCACTTTCCGGTGGCGCAGAGCTGCAACGAAAAACACCAGAAACCATTAGAAAGTCCCCACCTCTCACCACCCACCACACCCCAGGCAGGCAGGCATTGGCATAATTTTTCATGCACAAATCTAACAAATGCAAATGCAATCATTGACTTTTCAGCTTATAACGAAATAAGCGTTGTGTTTATTTGTGTGCCGTCGCGTCTGCTTTTTTTTTTATTTTCCTTTCAGATTTATTATTGACCATAGCCAGAGTTCTCTGGGGAACCAGAGAAATCCTTATAAAGTGGAACAGCTCGAAGCAACAATCCAGAGCAGCTGAGTTAGTCAAATTCCAAGAGTGAATAAATTAATACATATAAAAACAAGAACAAAGTCCTGATAAGGCCAGAAGGAAATCAAAAATGCTGAAAGTGAAATCATATTTTGGACAGGACTTTAAATTTAAAGTTACTTAAACAAATTAGTTCAGGCCAGAAAAAGTAGTCTTTCGAATTTTATCTTTTAAATTCTATCGAATCTCAATTTGAATAGTAAAAAGCTTGTGGTTCCTTTGGCTAATTCCTGATCTCTATAAATAAAGCCAAATCTCGGCTCACTCCATATTCAGCTACGATATCGACGGCCACAAAATGGTGCATAAAAGTTGAACTTTCTTTTCTAGCCTAAACGAAAGCCTTCTCTCTCAAAGGTAGACAACGTGCGAATCAGGCTAATCGATAAGGGTGAACCTACCATATGCAAAACCCAAATAGACCAAACCTAGACCAACTGCCAACTTCCGCTATCTTTGCCAACGTTGAACCGTGGAAGTTGCCTACTTAGTTCATTTAGATCTTTTTTCTTTTTTTTTTTGTAATGCCTTTTTCGTTTCCTTTAATGCCGTTTTCATTTCCATCTCGTTGGCCTGGAGCAATGCAAATGCAAATTTTTAGTTTTAGTAAGCTTCTGTTTCACTTTCCACACCAAGAGCATTTAATTGCCAACTTAGAGTCGGGAACGGTTGCTACGCTCTTAACTATAAATTTATTATGCATTCGGTGTAATCGCCTGACTTTAAATTTGGCCATGTTATTTCAGCCACATGCAAATTCAAATCGAATTGTTAAGGCTGTTCCAATCGATTACAATTTATACATTTTGGGCTTAGGCCAAACTTGGTCTTAGTAACTCGTTAAAGCTTAAGTAATTTGAATAAAATTGGAATTATTCGGATGATTTCAAGGAGATTTCGCCTTATCCTAATTACTCAAAATTTTCAAATATTTAATTATCAAAAAAATAGGTTTGAAAAATTATTCTTTAAGGAATTTCGAATTTTAACTTAACCGAAGGGGAAATGTTTCTCCGAAAAATATATTTCTCCTAGATTATCAACTTTGTAAGCCAATAAATCCTTTTATTTTCTGCCTTTTCCGAATTTCACAACCTGCTGGAAATATTTATGGCGCCCCAGCGCGACAAATTTTTGAAAATTTCCATAGGCGGCGCCAATACTGAAATGACAAAAAGCTGAATTGTATGAAAGTTGAGGTAGAACGAAACTAACCCTTAAGTTATTTGTATTTTAATATGGTTGTTATGGCAAAGATTATTAGACACAAAATTGGAGACCTCTTGGAAGACAAATTTTTTATACTTTTTCATTTCCGTTAAAGCTTTTCATTGGTAGCTTCATCGAGTAATTTCAAATTTCAACTATAGAAGGATTTTATATTCAAGCTTTAAACCTAAAAATTACTTTGGATATTTTCACCCTCTAGGGTTGCTAACGATTCTAAAGGGGTTCTAAATATCCTCAGGAAATATATTTATTTTACAGCAGAATCATAACCATAATAACAGATAAATATCCTCAGGAAATATATTTATTTTATAGCAGAATCACTGCAATAAAAGCAGGAAAGGATTATAAATTTACTCAGGAAATATATTTATTTTATAGCTTATTCATTGTCATAATAACAGGGAATTTATATTGAGCTTTGCTATAAAACATGAGACTTTCAAAATTTATAAATCTGTTGAATGTTTTAGGAGTAAGGAAATTTCTGTTCAACTTTTTGTTGATGGAAAATTTGATACATTTCAAAGGACTCTCAAGATAATTGTTGATTTAATTAAATAATAAAAATCTATATTTGGCTCATAATATTCATACGACTTTTAATTAATTTATGTTGACAACAAATTGATTTTTTTTTTACAATTTACGGTTGACAATTTTTCCTCTTATTGTACAGACTTCTTACAAATATTTTCATAGTTCTCTTAATATTCTAGAAGCTATACAATTTTAACTCAAACCAATTTATTTTTACTAAAGGTGCAAAACCAAAACGATTTAATTTTCTTTTTATTTTTGTTACCTAAACAATTGATATATATATATTTTTTTTGCTTATCATGATTAAACAATACAATAATTTCTTTTTTCAACAAAATGCAACCTAACCTCAAAGTTGATATTCTCCAATAAATTTCATTTCACTGCGCCCACACAAAGTTCATTCGCATAAAAAATATACAGATTATTAAAAATTTAATAAGTTTTACAAAAATATTTTGTGCATAACACTAAACCGTATCCCAAATTGAATCTGATAAGAATCTCCGTGCATCTGAAGATTCAATCAATCCGGTCACACTATCCATATTGGCTGTACAGTGTACATTATGTAAATTTTAATCTAGATATACATACAATCATTATATATATATATATAATTATTTTCTTATTTTGTTTTTTAGATTTTTGATAAGCCTAATTTTAGATTTCAATTTTTCTTTTTACATATTTCTAAATCAACAAGTTTGTTTGGGTTTTATTTTTTTGCAAATCGTCGCACAAAATTGGAGTATATGTTTAGAGATATACGATTTTTATATTCATATATTTATATATGAATCAATTTATATATCTAGATCCATTTATAGTTTACGTAGTTACTGAATGCTTTAATGTTTGATGTTTTTCTTTTAATACTCTTTTCAAAGGTAGGCCAAGATAATCTTTATGGGATCCTTCTTTCCTTAATCAAGAAGTTAGTGGATAAATCTTATTTTACACACCAAATTTTGTTTTCAAAGACAGGCAAGAATAATCTCTATGGAATCCCTTTTTCCTTAATCAAGAATTTAGTGGATAAATCTTAATTTACACACCAAATTCCCAGTCAAAGGTCTACCTAATCTTTTTGAAAAAAGTACTTCAACTCTGGCCGACCAAAGCGATTTTAACTGGACTCGAACTATCTTTCCTTTTAATTACATTTATCGACTTAGTTTAATTCAATTAAGTATTCTTTAATTATTTTTTGGTCTACCCATTTGTAGACACCGGAGTAGAGCAATAGGAAGATGTAAGCAAAGGGGGTTAGAGGATTAGAGGGAAATTTAAATGAAAAGTTTTTTTTGCCTAGGATAAAATTAGGATTCTCTTTTTACAAGCGGCATACAAATCAGTCCAACTAGGAAAGGCTTTCCTTCATACCATCGTCCATCAGATCTCTCTGTCTTTACTTAGATTCCATCCACTAGCTCACGCGAGGTTTGAGGATCCATGGTGCTGCTAGCCAGATCCCCGCTGATATCGCCCACAGAAGAGACAGCCGTGGCCAGAGTAGTCATGGTGGTGTTTAGCAGTTCCGGCAGACTGGCCACAGTGCCCGCCACTGTGGTGTACAGGGCCAGAGCTGTGGTGGTGGCCAGGGTGGCTAGGGCAGGCGTGGGTGCTGCACTGGTGGGTGGTTCCGTCGCGCTGGCATTCCCGGCCAGAGTGGCCAGTGTGGTGTTATACAGAATGCTGGCCGCTGTGCTAGACACTGAGGATGGAGGAGCCAGGGTGCTGGTCAAGGGCAAGGGCGGCATGTGACCATGCAGGTGATCCAACATTGAAGGCGGCACATACGGATACGTGGGGCAGGGATCCATGAGCTGTGGTCCTAGCATCGATTCAAAGACGTAGCCAATGAGTGAGCCTGCCGTGAGACCCACATTGTAGGACAGAGTCATAATGTTGCCGGTGACTTCTTTAAGAGTGCCCGGCACCTTGGCTGGGGCCAACATCATGGGCAAACTACCAGCCATGCCATTGCTGATGCCCAGGCCTATGGTAAAGAAAAAGGGAGCAATCACACCGGAGATCACTGGACGCTGGCGTGGGGCACAGCAGAGTAGCAGCAAAGGTACCAAGACAATTCTCAAGCCGGACATTAATATCAGTTGACGACGTGACCAGGGATACGGACTGGCAGCCAGAATCTTGCCCACCACATCGGAGGTATTGAAGCAGAACATCAAGAGCACAGGCATCCAGGTGCCCAGAGTGCAGGAATTGATCTCAGACTCAATGCCCGGATAGAGCGAAAGGGTCACACAATAGGCCAGGGCAATGCACACCATATAGGGGTAGATGCTTTGGGCCACACGCCAGCGGGTGACAAATCCTTCGCGCACATCACTCAGTCGACTGGGACGACAGCGACGTGGAGTGATCACATGCTCCACCTTGAAGGCCACCGTAGTCGGTGTGGTAGGCTCATGAGGCGTGGGTGGCAATTCGGGCAACTGGCTCAAGCCTTCAATGACACTCTCGCCGGCCGTGGGGTTGGATAGCTCATAGACGGGATTGCTAAAGCTGAGTGTGTTGCCGCTGGTGCCAGCTGCACCACCGTTGGACGAGCTGTGTGCTCCAAGTGCCGAGGTGGTAGTGGTAGTGCCGTCCATGGAAAGGACTCCATATTTTGTGGTGCTGGTGGCTCCATCAATTTCTTGCTGGAATTTAAAACTTTTTTTAGAAAAGTCTTTCTAATTTTTTCCCCCCTCAAACTCACCTCGTCCGGTCTGAGCACAATTTTTGAGCAGGCCTCCACATGGAAACGCACAAACGGTGAATTTATGGTGGCCAAGTGCAATAAATAACTGAACAGAATATAAAGTGTCGAGGTCAGAAAGAAGATCACCGTCGAGACGCGATCATTATTGATCAACAATTTGGTCACCACTCGATTGGAAGACACCAAAAATCCGGCAATACTCTCGCCAGCCATCACCGCCTGCGTGTACTGTTTGGGCAACATGCTGGCAAATCCATAGAAACTCGACTGTTGAATAGTGCAGCCAATGGCGGTTAGAGCCACCGCCGACATATTCACCACATAAGCGGTATTTGTGGCAAACATGTGCCAGGCCACCTCACACACGGCCACAAAAATCAGAGTGGTAAACGAGACCATATAGCCAAATAGCACCCGGGTCTGAAAGGGTGCCAGCGAGAGCACAATATTATTGAGCAGGACTGTGGTGAAGGCCACAAAAATATAAGTCATCGACATATCCAAAGCCACCGAGCGACCCGGAAAGCGGGCCTGCCAATAGTCCGCAGCTATAATGAAACTGAAAAGGATAACAAAATATTAAAATGTTTATGCTTTCTTATCGAGATTTTTTTGACTTTCTGCCAATAGATAAATCTTTTAATTAAGCTTTAGGCTTACCTATTATAGGGCAGAACAAAACCAATGCCAGCTGCCAGTAGGGCCAGATAGACGGCATGTCGTTGATCTTTGGGTGCACGAGTGTCGAACTCGGGACTATCCATGCTGGGATGTCGCATACCGGTGCTGCTGCCGCTGCGCCCTTCGAGTGGTTCGTATGTGGACTCCTGGGCCCCACCTTCCATGGTGGTTGATTGATGGCTTTCAATAGGAGACTTGAACTTGAATTTTTGGTTTCTTTGAACTTTGAATTCTTGCAGGCAATTCAAAGTTTTGGGCTGGGTTTCCGTTTTGGGGCCACACGATAAATGGGAAATATTTCCTACCTAAGCAGGTGATATAAATCGATAAAGACAACGCGCATTAAATATAAATTCGCATAAATCGAAGAGGCTTGGCTAAATTCTTATTCAATTTAAAGCTTTCGCTTGGGTTGGTTTTTTTTTATAGTTTTTGGTATTCTTAAAGTTTCACAAAAAAACTACTCGAAAAAGTTTCCTCGGTTTTATTGGGATTTCTTTTATTTGTCTTGGAACTTTTTCTGGGCTTTTATAATTTTTAATTGGCAATTTAAATTTGTTGATTACCTTTTTGATTTGGTTAATAAATTTTCACTTCTTTGGCAAGCACAATAAATTTGCCAGGCTTTGCTTACGATTGTCCTGGCATTTCTTTTATTTTCTTTTTACTAGCCATGCAGTGCGCATGTGGCGTATGATTGATTTTTTTCCATTGTCAGCTTGACAGTTTGTCGCAGGCACATTGCATTCAAATCCAGCCTGTTAGTCTGTCAATCGCATATTTGTCTGTATTTCTGCTGCTTTTGGCGACTGTCACTGGCAGTCGGCTATTGTCTTCGAGAAAAGAGCTAAAAATAAATCAGGAAGTCAACCATAAAAATAGACTTATTTTTGCAACAAAGAAGCTGAGCAGCCCATTGAAATATGAGAATATTCTTTTTGCCCTTTGCAAAAGAGGAAAACAATTTCATTTGAAAATTAATGCGGCTTTAATCTTTTCTACAGAAGTTCCATCTTTAAAAACTTTCTAGAAAATTCTTACAATCTGAAAAAAGGCATCCATGATTTAGCATAAATTTCTATTAATCTTTTAGCAAATTTCAAACAAAATCAAACATTACGATTTAAACACTTTCAGACCTCTTTACTAAGGCCTTCAAATAATACACAATATGGGTAACAAAATTCGTATAATATATATTTTGCTCAATCATTTTTCAATACATTTGTTATATTAAATAGTATATATTTTTATTGATTAGATACAACAAGAATAACATTTTCAAAAATATAAACAATAAAAGTATAACCAGTGTAAACACTTTAACTAAGTTTAAAAAAAAATGAGAAAGAAAAAAACAAATAGAAAATTTTACAAATTTCATTTGTGAAATAAATTCAAATTATTTTGATTTGGTATAGACCAATACATTTATGGAATAATACGTTAATTAAAATATTTTTAATAATTTTTAAAAAGCATAAATAGTTTATTTTTTATTTGTATACTTTTATTGTTAGTCGCCCAATTTAGGAATGCCTTCCAAAGTCTGCGTTCAGCTCGTTGTTTTACAAACATTTTGAAAATTTCAAAAAGGGAAAATAGTTTGTGTGATTTCTATTGTTTTTTATATTCGTTATAGCTGGGTGGCAAATCCTGGAAAACAAAAAAGAAATAAATTAGAAAAGTTTAGAAAGAAAAATTAGAGAAACTCACATTATAAGCTGGTGGCAAGCTGTTGGAACCGGATGGATTGTTCCCTCCTTGATTATTGGGTGTATTATAGGCACTTGCTGCTGCCTCAGCTTCCTTGGAATCTATTAATTAATTCAATTGTTTAAATGTTTTTTTTTTTTTTTTTTTTTTGAAAATTATAAAACATTTCAAAAAAAGGACGCTTACAATTTCGTTTATGGTAATATAATTGGTACTGGTATTATGCACAGGGTTCTGTTTATTGGATAACGGTATGGATAATAATATTGAGTGCTGCTTGTCCCTGTACAAAGCACACAGAGAGTGTGGATGCAAAACGTATCGAAAGAAACAGAAAATTTAAATAAAAGATTTTTGTGAGAAATTAAAATACATTTGAAACCAGGACTCGGCTTTTGCTTTTGGGAAGGGTTGAAAAAGCTAGTCTTACTTGATTTGTGAACATTTTTTTTTTTTTTGCTTGTTAAGAGATTTGTTTACGCTGTGGAAAAGGTAAAGAAAAAAGAAGAAAAATCATTGATCAAATTGAGAAATTTATCGGGAGTTTTAGTACGGATTGACGGAAGGAAAGAGAGGAATCGGAAAAACATTTCTAGTGTGTTAATAAAATTGGGTTAAACTAAAGATATTGTTCATCTAATTTTAAGGGTTAAATAAAGTATAAATTTAAAGACAAAATTATATTATAGAAACTCACTTGGTGGCAAGCTGAAGCCCAGGAAGCTGGGTGCAGCCGCTGCGGCACCGCTTCCAATAGTTCCGCCCGTTGAGGCAGCTCCTGAGGGCTGCTGCGGAGGAGGTCCTGCATTAGGATAGCTATTTTGTTGCTGTGGGGGAGCACTAGCTGGTTGGCCATAAGCTTGTTGACCTGGAGCTGAGGCACCGGGATATCCACCCGCCTGCTGAGGCGGCATAAAGCCAGGCGAGTAGAAACCACCTGGAGCATTGTTAGATCCATAAGGTGCAGGCCCTGCAGGTCCTGCAGGTCCTGGAGGCATGGCATAAGGTGCCCCAGGAGGGCAGTTGGGAGCACAAGCGGCATAGGGTGGTGGTTGGGCATAACCACCGGCCCAACCCTGAGGGCCATAGCCAGGCTGCTGCTGTTGTTGATTGCCTGGTGGCGCTGAAAAACCGTACCAATTGGGTTCAGATGGTGGCTGTTGAGGTGGTGCTGGATTTGGATTTGCTGGTGCTATGAAAGAGAGACGTGAAAGGTGCACAAATGGGTTAGCGAAAGCAGTGCGTGTGTTGAATTTTAAGTGTAAATTAAAGCCAATTTCAAGTGCAAGCAGGACACAAAAGCAAAAGTCGAGTCATGGGTTCTGAGGTCTGTACTTACTAATGCCTGGATAGGGTGGTGGATTATCACTGATGAAAACAGTGTTGGGAGCTGGGCCACTGAAGGCATCATGAGTGGGCAACCAGCCATAATAGCCCGGGGGTGGTTGATAGGCCGGTGGAGGTGCCTCATGCCAGGCACCGGATGGCGTGTAGGGTGGTGGATCGTCACCAGCTAGACCACCGCGATGGAAGTTACTTTGAGCAGTCTTTGCGGCACGCAAAAGGGCCTGGCCGTACTCAATGGCTCCTCCAGCCTTGAAGTGCAACTTGAACTTGACTTCGCCCACAAAATTGCCATTGGGCTGGGCACGGACCTTGCCCTTGATGTAGTTGGCACCAAAGACCGGCTGCTCGATTTCCACCTGGAAGCAAAGATGGTTTAATGCTGTTGCTTTCTTTTTTTTTTATTTTGGTTTTAGTACTCACATCCGAAAGGGCGACAAAGGGTGCACTAAAGGATTGCAGTGGGTCCGCAGACTTCTTGCTGTTGAATATCATGCGATGCGAAGTCAAATATATGCGTCCCTGCTTAGAGCCCTTGAAAACGGGATTATCTTGTCCAGAAAAATCCATTGTAACGCTATCACTATGCAGCAAAATGCTAAAAATATACAAAAACAAACAAACAAACACGTTATGGGGTTTTTATCATATGTCAGCTTTCCCACAGACGGGTAAAGTCGGTATGCTAATTCTTAAGAATCATACTAATTAATTTGTGACGTCAGCATTAGTAAAAAAGATTGACCACAACAAATGATAGTATAAAAAAGTTGGTGCTCTGCTGGCAGAAACTATTTTGATGTGGAAAAAAGATAAAATATCTTTCACTTACTATTCGCCTGCATGGATGAGCACGCCATTATTGGCGTGGGCTGTATTCACAGACATTTTAAAGACTTTTCGCAATAAATTTCGCCAAAAGGACCACGGTATGCCACAAACAACGTAGTTTTTATTTCGACACAAAATTCTCGAACTAACTGATACAGCTGATGAATCAGCATGCCAGAGTGGCCAGATTTCGGCGATTGAAAAACCAGTGCTGCCGGCGTCTACGCAAATACGCGCTAAATAATGAAAACTTAGAATTGAATCTCAAATAAGGCTTAAAAAATGTTTTTCTGTTGATGCATTAAAAAAATTTATTTATTTATTTACATTGCATACTCAAGGAAAAATTGCTTGAATTTTTTGAAAAGTTCGCCGGCAGAGTTGCTCGAATAACAGCAGAATTGCTGATAGGTTGGCAGCTCTGCTGACTTGCCACCCACTAGGCAAACCTGCAATTTTTTATTTGGTGTTGTAGTTATGGTCTAAATTTTAGTTAATTTCGGGCTTTAAAATGACACGAAAAGCAATGAAAATGTTCTAAAAAGCGTGCGTCGATAGAAACGGGTGTTTTCTTTTTGGTTTACAGCCAGGAGCATTTTCTGTTTCATTTTTTCAAAAGCAATGGCCTACAATTATGCAAATTTGGCCGATAATATGCGTAAGTTAAAAATATGACTGAGAATTTTAATATCTATTAAATTAACTTATTGAATCATCAAATATAATTAGAACTCCAAAGAAATTTGCGTTCTTAGTTAACTTTTTATAAAACTGACGCCATTTTTGGCCAAAGTAGCGCCACCTCAACCCCACAAGGCAAGCAAAAAAACGGGGGGCAGCAAGACTCAACGACCCTTATGTTTTGTGCGTTTAAACATTCGGTATTGCTCTTTGCTGTTTACTTCGTGCGTGCGCACAGCTGTTTTTTATTTTTGTTTTGTTGACATTTTAACCTGCGCGTGCCGGCATTTATGGCCTTGTTATCAACCGGCTTTCGCTTATCTTGTTTTTATCGTATTGTTTTTCAGTACCACTTTTCGGGACCATGCCAAATAGCGTCAGCTTGCCAAATCATTCGAGTTTCATAAATCAATTGGCAGCGGCCCTCACCACAAGCAGCACAGTGGGCGGTGGAGGTCAGAATGCCACACCCACCACCACCACCAACAGCAGTACTCCTGTAGTTCATGCCCAAACGCTAACATCGGCTAGCAAGGCACCACAAAAAATGAAGGCCCAAATCACACAAGGCAGTGCGCCCATGGACTTGGAGAACGATAATGACTTAGATGGTCCTAGTGCTCCAGCCAATAATATGCCGACAGTGAAGCCTGGAGACAAAATGCCAACCACAGGACTGACACTGCCAGATCCACAACTGTATGGCCTAATGCATCCACAGCCGAGCTACTTATATTTTCCTTCGGCACAGAATGCGTCAGCCGGAACTGGCAGCACGCCCAATAATGCTGGTGCAGTTACGGCCAATCCCTCGAATGCCAATCCGCAGATGCTAATGGATCCCACGGCTATGATGGCAGCAGCCATGCACCAAATGCAACACAACTACGCAGCCGCCGGCTATGCAGCTGCGGCAGCAGCTGCCGGAATGACACCCGAAGCAGGAGCCACAGCACCGCCAGGCTTGGATGCCACAGGCGTACTGACCGGAGGTAAGCCAATCAAATAAAAAGTCTTACCAGACACTCACTCACGTAATCTTATTGTCTTGTCAGAGAGTGGCCCACCCGCGGGACTCAAGGAAGTAATCAAGACCGAAAACTGCATACTCTTTCCACCCAATCCAAATGCTCCGCCACCCACAATCCGGGAGCGTCCTCCAGGCTGTAGGACAGTCTTTGTGGGCGGCCTGCCTGAGAACATCACTGAAAAGGTCATCTTTGAGATTTTCGAATCATGCGGCGAGATCACCACTCTACGCATGTCCAAAAAGAATTTCTGCCACATACGCTATCGCCATGAATCGGCCATCGATCGTGCCATCTACCTATCCGGTTACCGCCTGCGCATCTCCAACCTCAATGAACCGCCCAACTTCGGCCGCCTGCATGTAGACTATGCCCAGGCCCGTGATGACCAATACGACTACCAGTGCAAGCAACGACAGCAGCAACGTGAGCAGCGTCATCGTGAGCGCGTTTCCCTCGATCGCCTGCGTTCCCAGTCACCTCCGCCCATACCACACTACACCGACAATGAAGCCACGGCCGTGGCCGAGAACTTGCGCAACAACGAGACCTTCGTCAAGGCCATACAGACCATCACGGCCTGGCTAGAGCGAGGCGACTGCAGCAAGCGGAATGCCAATGTCTTCTACTCCATGATCCAGAGTACGCATGCCCATGTACGGCGTCTTCATGCGGACAAGCAACAGTTGGAGGAGGACTTGCGCAAGGCTCGTGAGAGCTATCGCAAGCAAATGGGCACCATGTCAACGCAATGTAAGTAGCCCCATTGAGGGCATACCACTTAGTCAATTAGTTCTAGTTTATATTATTTTGGGGTTCTTAGGCGCGATCCCTTTTCCATTTTTGTTTTTGGTTTAGCGTCTAGAGTATCGTACATTTTAACTTTACAAACACACAAACGAAAAATCCCTTAACCATTACATACACACACACACACATACTCTACCACATCCTAGCAATATAGTCAACGCTCTAAAAATCTTAAAAAAAAAAGCAAAAATTCACAAAAAAAAAATACTTGCTCTCAAAGAACAAAAGAAGCAACCAAGCAGGTAAAGAAGTCAGCAGACACAGATCAACCGATGAAAGCACAGTGGAAGGAATAAAAATAAGAACTTTCTCCCACTGTGCTTGCTCTGGTCCAAAAACACACAGCATCTTTCAATTCAGTCTGACACGCGTACATATTAAAGCTCTCTACCTAGATCATAAATGATAAGCCATCTCCCCCCCGGCCCAAGGTTTGTAAATAAAGCAAATGCAAACCAAACAAAACAAAAAATTACCGTAATCGTAGCTCTCTCATATACGGACCAGACACCGGCCAGCGATTCAAAAATTTTGGCTGTCTGTATAAACGCACACGACAAAGCACCTAAAAACCTCAACTAACCCTAACCAAGAACTTGTCATAGGTAAAAGCTGTTGTATACTCTTTCTCTTGCTCTCACTCACCCGCTCTCTTTATCTATCTCTCTCTCTATATATATCTATATATTTCTCTGTCCTCTGTAATTCATTTTTAGATTTCCAAATATATATTCAATATATTATTTATAATAATGTTTGCGAGGGTGTCTCAAGTAGTTTTTCATTCAATTTATAATTTCGAAACTTGTTTAATTATTAAAAAAAAAAAAAAAAAAATTAAAGAATTGCTCAGAAAATAGTGAAAGAAATATTTGAAAAAAAAAACTACCCTCTGTCCTCCCTTAATATTATTATATTATTGCATTATTGTTCAGTCACTCAGATTGAAAAAGTGTTCAATGCCGCTAGTCACAAGAAGGTTTGGGACCATTTCACCAAAGCCCAAAGAAAAAACATCGATCAATGGAAAAAATTGGCCACGGTACGTACTAAAATATTGTTCAAAGAGAGAATTTATAAAACCAAGATGAAAAAAAAAAATTACATACATAAATACATCCTATCTGTACAATTTTGTACAGTTTTGTAGAATTGCGTAAATGTGTGCTTCATCCTCATAGATTAATGCCTGATTGTTTTCATTATTTTATCGAAACATTTTTACATCACAATCAATTTCGACTTGCCTTGTTTTGTCTTGTCTTATCTACTCTACTATATTTTTTTTTCTGTTAACTGTATTATCTCGTAGTTAATCATAGAGTGCGATCCATTAATGCTCCTTCATAAAAAAGTAAACCAATTCCCCTCATCTAAGTTTGTTTTAGTTTTGAATTCACATGAAAAATTCATTACTATCAGATCTCATTAGCTTAAGCACTTTATTGAATGTAGCTTTGTGTTTTACTAAATATAGCAAGTTATTGAGTTCTATAATATTTTTATTAAATTCATAAAAATATTTAGTTATTTTCTTATAAAGAATAAAATTGTTTCAAAATATTTAAAGAGCTGAGAAAACCTATTTAAATGACGTTTCTGGTATTCAAGATTCGAAATTGGGAATCTTTAAAAGCGAATTCCTAAAATTTTTGTATTTTTTTTTTTCATAATTTGAAAGACCTTTTCAAGAACTTCCAACCAAAAATCAAACTTGGTCGATGGAATCCAGAGAAGGGCCTTTTCAAGAACTCCCACCAAGAATCAAACTTGGTCCATGGAACCAAGGGAAAGACCCTTTCAAATACTCCCAGTAAGAATCAAAGAACCCCCACTAAGATGGAACCAAGAGAAAGACCTATTCAAGAACTCCCACCAAGAATCAAACTTGGTTGATAGAACCAAGAGAAAGACCTTTTCAAGAACTCCCACCAAAAATCAAACTTGGTCGATGGAATCAAGAGAAAGACCATTTCAAGAACCCCCACTAAGATAGAACCAAGAGACAGACCTTTTCAAAAGCTTCCAACCAAGAATCAATCTTGGTCGATGGAACCAAGAGAAAGACCTTTTCAAGAACCTCCACCAAGAATCAAACTTGGTCCATGGAACCAAGAGAAAGACCTTTTTAAGAACCTCCACCAAGAATCAAACTTGGTTGATGGAACCAAGAGAGTCTTGGGAGTGAACGATCGGTCTATTTATGAACTATAAGTTTTCTGCCTTCAAAGTCACGTTTACATCAGCTAATTAATTTTGAAACAATTTTTAAGCAAACACTTATTTTTTAGTTATATTTATAATTATTTTTTGCAGCTGCTAATTAAAAACTTGAAATGTATATTTGCTTCTTTGAGTAGTCTAAGCCAACTTGGTGATTATTTTTGGGTAGTTCTCTCTACTCTCTCTCTCTCTCTTTTTCTCTTTTTAAAGTAATTAACTAAGCATTTGCATAATTAATGATAAGCTTTTAATACATAACATTCATATAACTCTTAGACGAATGCCCATAGAACTTTTCTAAAACCCAAAAAAAAAAGAAAAAAAATCTTAGAATTGTTTTGGGCACTCAATTTGGCTGTGCAAAAAAAAAAAAAGCATTTGGTAACAAAGAAAAGATTTTAAATTCAAAATTCTGTGCGTTTAGAATAAATAAAAAAAAATTCATTAATATAAATAATTTCTAAAGCTTATTAAATAAAAAAAAAATACATATATATAAATATATTTGAAAAACCCAAGACGAGGTAAGTAAGCGGACCAGTCTACCAGTATAAAGAGAAAATATAGCCAAGAACAAAAGAATTTGAAAACTGCATTTTAATTTTCAAATAATATTTTTTTTTTTTTTATTATTTAAAGAAAAAAAATCTTATAGCTAGGTTAAATATTTTTTTCGTAGTCATCCAAAGGGGTTTTGAAGTAAACCCAGAAGGTTTTCCATTTTTTTGAATTTGAAAATACTCATTTGGTTTTTGTTTTCTTGAATGCACTGTAGGAATTGCGAACCGTGCAAATCGATGATGATGAAATGGAAATCTCCGATGATGAGCGAGGCTCTGGAAATCACAGCAGCGGAGGCAAAAGAATACGCTATGACAGTGGTGGCCTTAAGGTTTGTTCAAACGAAAATCTTTTCCTAAAATTATTTTAATTTTTTTTATATTTTTTTAAGGATGAAAACGATTCGTTGCGGTGCCAACTGGAGGCCATACGCAATGAAATGTCACTGGAGCGTACGGATCTTAGGCATGACAGTGTCCAGAGGGAGAAACAAATTAAAGTCCTGCAGGAAACCATACGCAACATGCAGACTCAATTGCTACAGACCAAAGTGCGGGAGCAGCGAGATGCCAAGACCATTGAGCAGCTGGAACGGAATCTCAAGGAGGCAGGAGTCAAGCAGCTGCTGCTCAAGACCAAAATCAAGGAGACTGTGGATAAATTGAAGGATAAAGAGGCCGGCAGTGGCAGCGGCTCGAATGCCTCCAATCCGGACTTTAGTAGTGGAGAATCCTGCGAAGAATCACCCAGCCAGCGGAAGGAACAGTGGCCGAACCGGTCAAACGAACCTGACCTGGAAATCATCGACATCGACAAGGTGGACGATGATGTGAGAATTATAGAGAACCAAAGCGGTGTTGTGGAAATCCATGAAATCGAAGATGATGACAAAGCGGAGACCCCAAATAAAAGTACAGAGCGAGGCCTTGAAAATGAGAACCCAGCACCTACAGCGGAGCCAAGTTGTACGAGTGAAGAAGTGAGTCGCTTAAGGACAACAAAAACTAGTTTTCTTTTACTATCGCAAAGCAATAAGCTATTCTAATCGATAGGAATAGGTATCAAATTGTATAAAATATTTGTTTAGGTTCCGATCTTATCTTTAGCAAATAGTATGGATTTATGGCATGTGCAAGTGCCTTGAAGATAAGAAATTCGTATGTCAAAGTATTTTTCAATTGATGGTAATGCTAGTTAATCTATTAAGGCTGATAAAATGCCTTATACCCAGATCGTATATTGTGCATTTATTTACCCTATTCCACAGATAATCAAGGGAAATATATATATATGATTTTACTCACTCAATTCCTTCTCTCTTTGCTTTAGGACAAGTCGAAGACTCTGGTTCTGGCTGAGGCCAAGATAATTGCCTTGACAGCTGCCTATCTGGTGTTACATCCCCATGGTGTGAACATTGAGAATATAGTTAACTATTTGCGTGGCATGCTCCTCAAGTCCTTGGTACTGGAGAGCAGCGATGAACTGGCCAATATACTTAAAAAGTACACAAATCTCTTTAAGGCTGATGAGACTAAATGGAGTTTCTGTGGTTTCTCTGAGTCTGCAGATGGCGATTGATTCGTCCTCGAACCACTGAAATATCAACAACAATAAAAAAAAAAAAAAAACAACAACAAACAATTGAATGCTTTAATTAAGTTACAAATATTTTATGGCTAGAATATAAGATGAGCGCAGAAAAGTTAACCAAACAATAATAAAAAATTATAAAAAAAAGAAAACAGAAAAGTGGATGCAATCACAACCAATGAGACCAGTTTTAAAAAAGGGCAATTAGTACTCTAAAGTTAACTTTATCTAGTGGAAAATGAATTATCTTAAAACCAAGTAAGAAAGGACTCCAAAAATAGAAAAAAAAATAAAATGAACTACCGTTTCAATTATTTAAAAACAAATTAGGACTATTAAATCTATTTACATTAAAATAAAAGAAGTCAATATATCAAAAAAAAAAATCTCCCAAAACAAAGAAAGTCAAATAAAACTTATTATTTTTTTTTTTTGCTTAAAGAAAAGTTTTTTATTTCACATCAAAACCAGGCGCTCAAGTTTCTTGCGTAAGCCTGATGAAATTGACTGCATGCTGGGAAGTCCTTTGCCAAGGACAGAGAATGGGAGAGGATGAAAATCAAAGCCGGTTGTGACGAAATTTGCGAAATACGAAGCGAAATTCCTTGGGTATCCTTCAAACTGTGACGTCAGCATTATGTGTGAATATGTCGGGGGGGGGGAAAGGTCTGGAGATGCCTCCCCACGCAAAATGATAATTGGATTAAGTGACTTCAGTTTGATAGACCAAATCGCCCGAGCTCACAGCGTAAATTCCCGGCAGCGGCAGCGGGCAAAAACAGAAAACAGCACATCAAACGGTTCTGCTTGTGTGTGTGTGTGTGTGTGTGTGTGTGTGTGTAAGCGTCGTGCTGCCCTCGTGCGCGCTATTTAACCAACAACAGAAGCCCGGTCATATCAACGATATCAGTCGTTTGTGCGAATTCGTCGCGTTCACTAGTCTAAATCAAATAACGGAATCTCTGCAGTGGGGCAGAATTTGAACAGAGCACTGATGCGCCGAAATCCATGTTCATTTTAAAGTGCAAGTGCAACTGCAGTGTTTGTTAGTGTTTTCTTGTATATTTATTAAATTGTTCTTCGTTTTTTTTTTAATTAAATAAAATTCGTGTTTGTTAATTTGAATGTAATTACGCGCCAAAAACAATAAAACAAAGCCGAGTCCAAAAAACTAAAAACACGACGAGAGCAATTTCAAAAAAAAAGGGAGAGAAAAAAACTACTTCCTCACAAAGGACAATTCAAGTTCAAAGCCCGTGGAGGCTGCAAAACAAAATACAACAACAACAATAGTAGCCGTTCCAACCCTCAGAAACACGTGATTCATTTTTAGGTAAGTCTTCTCATCTTCTCATCTTATTTTGCCTCTATCCTCTTTGTGGTGGCCCTTTACAGTTTGAGAGTCACACACACAGTGCTTGTGCTTTTTAAATTGTGATAAGCAAAGCAAGCGTGGATAGAAAAATACTTCGCGGAAAACAAAAGCAAAGTGTGAAAACAATTTTAAATAATAAAAATTAACACTTCATTAAAAGAAAAGAAAGAAAAAAAATATATGTGCAAATAGTCAATGGAATTTTTTTATATTCTATTTATTTATTTACTTTCTTACTAAGCTAAAGTAATTTTTTTTTTTTTTTGCAAACTTAGTAGAAGATTTCAACAAATGGTTTTTATTAAAAAATAAAAGATAATATGACTGCAAGAATAATAAACTGTACTAACAATTGATATACAAGTCAAATAAAAATAAAAATAAAAATAAAAATGATTGCATTATCAATATGAAAAAAGTCCTAGAAACATTATTTCCACACACATCTTTTCCGAGAACCATAAAACAAGACAAAGAATTCATTTACACCGATTACGCTTATTTTTATCTTCTGACTTGCTCAAGTCTTTTGAAATGGCTCCATAATTGTTGACTAATTTAAGACATGCTGAGTTGACTAAAACCAAAACAAATGATAAAAAAAACATAAGAGACACTAGAACGTGTCGATTTCCAGCATTAACCAAATCAAATTAAACACCAATGGTCAAATTTATAGCTTCAAGAATTTCGAGAGAATCCCAAAGTTTGATTTCATTCAATAAAAATAGAATTAACCGGGCTAGGTTGAACCGATCCAATTAGGCTTCCCCAATTTGAATAAACCATTAAAAAAATACCTTTTAAAAATCAATTTCGCACCAGTCAATCTACATTCAAAATAGCCTTGTGACGTCTCCAACTTTCGATATTCGTTGTTCTAAAATCCGAAAATAATCACGTAAATTTTTGTGGTGGTGTTTGCAATGTTTTTTTTGTATGAGGCGATTTTGATAAGCCCAAACGAGGGTTTTATAACTCTCTATATATCACCATAAATATGATAATAGGCTTAAATAGATTATTAGATTCCATAGAATATTTTTAATTTAGATAGATAGTAAGCCCTAATTATTTATTATAAACAAAAGTTTGACAAGCACTGAAAATCTCACAAATTAATTTGGGGAAATATTTTTTTTTTGTTTTTTTTTTTTTTGCTCATTTAAAATAAATTAACAAAAATTGCAAGTTGTTTTTTTTTCGATGATTTAATTTAAAGGCAATTAGAATTTTACATAACTTGGGCACAAACTAAGGCATTTTGTATCTTTGTAATTGTAGTCTAAACATCACGAGAGAGAGCAAAAAAACAAAAACAAAAAAAAACACATTACATTAACAATGAAAATAGATAGAATTTCCATAGAAAAATTTTAGTCTTTAGGTGGGTGAAATGTCGGCGGAAAAACAGCGAAACAAAATAGCAATTAAAGCAACTACTGAAAGTCAACAATAAATGACAGTCACTTTGCATATACTAAGCAAATTTGCAAATAGGGGAATTTTTTTATTTATTATTACTACTTATTTCTTGTTTTCGCAATACATAAGAGTCCAACATTTGATTAAAAGAACTATGAATCAATAATTGCGTTTTAGTTGAGGTGAAATTTACATCTGAAATCAAATACAAAAAGATCATTATGAAATGGGGAAAATCTGAATAATTTACCCAGCGGGAATTTTCATATAAAATGTTCCCATGAAGCTGTCGCTATAATTTTAATAGAGAGTCAGTCTGGCCAGTCCAATTAGAGGGTAACTAATCAGCTTGAGGGTGTGGTCGGTTTATAATCAGAGAAGCTAGTGTCCTGGTTTTATTTTGAAAACTTTGAGAAGATTATGAGAACTCTTATTAATGCAGGGTGTATCACAAATTACTTAGTGGGTTCTCACCCCAGAGAAAACTTCTCAAACATTCCACTGAATTAGCTAAACAAATTTATCTAATTTTTTTTGAGACAAAAAAAAATATATTTAATTTAGAAATAGAATCAAATAAACTACGGAAGAACTTATTTTTGACGTCGGCGTTGGAAAATCTGTGGGCGTATTTTGCATACCGGAAAATAAAGCAAAACATATCGGACTCGATGTTCACACATGTAGTTGTGGGAATTAATCACTTTGGGAAATGAATAGACAGACTTTTCTTAACGTCTAAAGAAATTTCCCAATTCAAGATTGAGACAACTTTGTTTTGATTATCGACATTTAATTCTGGAAACAAGACTTGTTGACTTTCGAAAAAATATATATTTTATGATTCTTTCGAATACACAAACAAATATCTTTCGTAAGCCAGAATGACATTGAAATATATAAAAAAAAAAATAAAAAAATCCGATACGCAAAAATAGCTCATCCAACAGGCATAGACAAGTATATAGTAAATATTTTGGTATTTCTTATATAATTAATTAAAATTGGGAATATTTCGTATTTGAAACTGGTTTCCTTAAGTGTCATTTGAGTTATTTTGGGCCCCCATTTGAAATGAATTTTATGAATAATACAAAAAAGTGTTAAAGGTTTCAATTGGCTGAACTGAATTTCTTATCTAATTCTTTCCCTTTGCATTTGAGTTGCATATGAATCATATGAAAAGAGGGGCTTGTCTAAAAAAAAAACTGCAAGTTTTTCGCAAAAAAAAATAAACAATTACGAAAAATATCAAATGACTTTGTCTGTCACGTGAATTAATTGTAAGAAGCAAATAAATCACTGACATTTCTCTAAGGAAATAAATAGATAGGAGATACTCATCAATCTAGAAAAGGCAAAACAAAAATAATTAACAACAAAAATTATTCGGAAATAAAAAAGTGACTTCAGCTGTCTCGGTTTTCCGTAAATGTCGCCCGGCATACTAATCAGATCTGGGGGAACTTACAAACGCAAGCAGCTTGGTCAGACTCACTGCCACTCCCACACCTCTGCCGCCCCCCGTTACGTGTTCAGTCTTAATTGTTCTAGACAAAGTGGGAAGAACTATTTTACTTACTTCCTAAAAAGTTATATCGATTTGGTAGATATCAAATAAGTGGCTTCCTCTCTTTGTCTCTCTCTCTCTCTCTCTCTTTGTGCATTCTCTCAACCATGGAGAGAACAAAGGCATTTGGAAGTTCCAGATAAAGTCGGGATCGTAAAACCAATTTACTCTGAATTTATATATTTATTTTTGTCATATTTTAACAACTGTTTTCATGTTCTGTTTTTATTTTTTTTTTTATTTTTGGGTAACTTCACTTTAATTGACAACAAAAGGTTTTATTCAAGCGTTCGACGGTTTTGTCGGCAGACTTTGTGATTATTGAAAACAAGTTTGTAAAATTAAATGATTCCTGAGAAACAGGAATTCATTAATTTGTTTAAATAAGCCAGAACCAAAAAACTGGAAACCTTTAAGGATTAATCAACCCGTGAGTATTTGGAAGAAAAGAACTAAGTCAGATTAAGTCAATAGAAATTCATTCTGATCTATTTTGAATTAAGAAATTTGAAAACTTGATTGATAAACCCGGTAAAAAAGAACTAAGTCAGATGAATGGGAAATTCTGAAATTAGAATAGAAATTCTGATCTATTTTGAATTAAGAAAACAAAGAAGCAGCAATTTTCTAATTTATTCTATGAGAAAATTAAAGGCACTCTTAATGAGAAAATTAATCGCCAATTATTCTGAGACTTAAATGAGGCATGCTCGTTCCGGTTTAAAGTCAACAGATTTTTATGTGTAGTATAAAATCCAGATACATTTAATTTGCACTTGTGTTAAACATTTCTGTTTACAAATGTCACGATAATCATTTTTATTTTTTTCTTCTTTTTATTTGGTATTCCCATTTCCCCTGCGTTTGTTTTTATTTATTTTGATATACAAGTTGACTTATCGCATGTTCGATGTTGTTTTATTTTCATTTCACTTGTTAAGGCAATAATTTTAGATACAAAAAAAATAATTGTACAGTTGATTTAGTATCTTCATAAATAAAAGCCTAAAAGTCAAGTTGAGTAGAAATATGTGCTCTGAGGTTTATCAGCAGATTTGACATAAATAAAAAACAAAAATGTGATCGACAAATTTTCCACGAATATTTGAAAAGTATTAATTGTAAATTACATTTGTCGCCCGCTGGCTTATCACCAGAAAGTCAAGGGAAAAGCTAATAAGGCTTATCAGCTCAAGACCAGCTAAATTCGGAATGTACTTTGGAATATTAAAGCTAGCTCAGCGTATTCTTCGATAATCTTAATTGAAATCTCAGCAAAATACTGATAACCCTAAAAAATGAACTTTCCATCGGACTAGGTGTCGCCAGAGGAGGCAGTCAACGAGCCCCTGGGCGTGGCAGATCTATAGTATAGAACCAATCTCTGGCTTGCACAACTCAGAAGATGCAATTCGAATCCGGAACTTGCGTCAATTGTGAGCTCACACAAGCACCACAAATTGAAACGCCCTCCTTTTCACAAAAAAACCAAACCAATAAATAATGAAAAACACAATCAATACACAGATTAAATCCACATGCGCAAATTCTGAGCTCATGTAAAAAAATAAAAGAAAAAAAATTTTCAGAATTTGTTGAATTTGTTGTTTTTCTTATTTCTAATCTCGAGGTATTTACGCAAATCAATTATTAGTATTTCATAAACCAGACTTTGAACTTGAGTAGACAATGAACCTAGAAAAAAAAGAAAACAATAAATTATTAAATAATTCAAATTCAATTTAATTGTAAAGGGCAACATTTCAAAATCCTTCATGGTCGATTGGCAGCCCTAAACTTGTTCAGTTCAAGATTAACTTATGATTTTACTTTAACAAAAACAACAAAAAGAAGAAGAAGAAGGAATTTGGGAAGTCGAAATAAAACTGTATTATTTTTATTCTAGTTTCTTTTAATAAAAACTTAAGTGCATTCAATTGTGTCTAATAAATTCCCAGCTGGTGGCTTACTGTCGACTCTCTGCGGTCCATTAAATAGAAAAAGAGCATGTGAATAATTTTGAGAAATATTTTTAGCTAAATTTAATCAGGAAATTGTTTATTAAATTTTGTTCTGTGTGTGTGTGTGTGTGTGTGAAATAATCTGGATTTGCTTGAGGGCGTGGACTTCAGTCAACGAACCCCTACAAATTTTCAAGTTTTATGATTTCTTATCAACTTATCATCCTAAATATTGCCTAATTACCCATTCAAATATTTAGGTGAAGTATTTTTCTTCTTCTTTGTGGTTTCAATTTTTAATAGTCAAAATATTTGAAGAATGCTGATAAAACTAAAGGTGACCTATAAAAAAAGACCTCCATAACATAATTCCTGATAAGTAAACACAAAATCGTTTTTATAGAAATATAAATATTTTGACAAGTTATTTAAGCCAATAAAATGAAAAGATTACCAAGACTTTTTACTTTCGATAGTAAATTTTGGCAAAAAAAAAGAAATGCTAGATTTAATTTGAGATTTAGGTATTCCTCCCAGAAGAATAAACCTTTTAAAGGTTGTCAAAAATTTGATTAATCGAAAGGCAAAAAAACCTAAACGAACCTAATTTAGTTTAATTGTTCCTTTTTTTCAGGAATTTTGTGAATGGAAAATTTTGAGCTACATTTCTTTTATATTGATAAAAAATATAATTGACAAAATCTATGAAAGCAAGATTATACAAAATTTTACAATTTAATTCATTTTAATCAAAAATCTTATCAGATTGACAATTTAAGTTCCAAAACTAAATAATCACTAAGAATTTGAAAGTTTCCTCTAATAAGCTTAAAATCTATCAAAAAAAAAAAAAAAACATTGGCTTATTCACTTTTTGTTTACTTTCAAAAACATTAAACATGAACATGCATTCGGGCAGTGTTCAGTTAACAGTTTGAGAACTTACAGTTTAGTGTATATCGGCATGACTCTCAAACTGTTGAGTGGGAAAGCTCAAAAAGCTTTGACTTTCAAACTGTCAGAGGGCCTTTTAAATAATTTCAACTAAAAATAAATCAATTTTAATCCACTTTTTGGCCAAGAAAATAAAAATATTTTTAAATAAAATAGTTGTTTTTTTAAGATTTTTTAATTATTTATGATTTTGTTTTCTTTGCAGAATTATTTCTATAATTTTTTAACTTTGAAGTGTAAGTAAAAAAAAAAATTACTTTGTTTTATTTATTGATAAGAAATTATTTTAGATCAAGATCAATTTAGCTAGGTTTTGAGTGATTATTTGGGAAGCCTAAAAATATTTCAACAAGACTCTCATAATATTTCCCTTGTCCGAGTTCATTAGCCATTCGATGGCATCTGTTTTTTTCTCTCAGGCATAAATGACATTTTATCTCTCTGGCCCCATAAAGAAATTTATGCCATTGAGCTATATGGAAAATATAAAAAATAAAAAATTTACGCATTAAATGAAAATGTGTTTTCACAGGCTCATTTCATCAATTCAAGAAACAATTGCATGGACTGTTCGGAGAGGCTAGAATATTTCACGTATTTTCAGGGCAAGGACAAGGTGTCAGAGTTTCTTATGTCAGACAGTGGTGGGTGTTTATTGATTTTTATTTAAAGAAAAGCCATTGAATAGATGTTGCCATAAATTTTGAGCATTTTCAACAATATCGGCCTGTTAGCGGTCACAGCAAGTTCAAATGTAGGTCAAAGTTGTGGCAAAGATGGGGCAGGAAAATTATGTCGCATCGGCAAAATGTGAAAAACCTTTCGACCTTTTTTTTTAAATGCACTTGAACTGGAAATCAAAGTGTGTGTGAGTGTGTCTTTGTGTGTGTATGCGTAGCAAATCGTGTAATCAACATGAACTGACAGGTCTGCACTTTTTAAAAATTCTGTTTACCCATTTGCACAATATAAATGATATACTAGAATCTATGTGTGTGTGTGGTGTGTGTGTGTATTTTTTTGGGGGGCACGTCTCAGTGGGCCAACGCTGCGATTGGCCAATGTTTTTGGGGCTTGGCTCGCAGTGACGTCACAGCGCGGCCTAAATATGTAAATGTATCTACAAGATACTTTGACGTACGTAAAGCTTGCGCTCTCTTTCTTTTGTTTTAAGCCATAAACTATGCCACTGCTTAGTCAACATTTTCACTAGCAAGACACTAAAGAGCTTTTTACATAACATAAATAGCATTGCCCTCTGACGTCTTTCCCATCCCTGGGCCCCCGCCCCCGTCATTCTGTGGGTTCTACTTTTGTTGGATAATTAGTTCCCACACAGTGAAAGACTCTTTTGCCTGATTTTCTGTATATGCGCATTGCGTGCGTTCACACACACACACACATACACACACACACCTGGTTAAAGTTTGAAATGGAATACGCTTAGCCTGCTTTTAGGCTTTCTGAGCGCCTGAACCAAGTTTGAAGCGTGCCAAATGTTTGGTTGTATTTCTAAGCCAAATCGTATACGAATACTGAAACAGAGACTGGGTTTGACCTTAGCGTGTACAGAATGAATCATAAAATTATATAGACAATGGATGGACTAAATGGATAAATTTTTCTTAATCATTTTTAAGTCGACAAAAATAGTAAATAAAATTTTATATTATTTCCCTTGTTTTCTTGGCTTTCTCTTTAATCACTTGGGAATTCATAGTGCGTAGATAAGTCCAACTATATATATATAAAAATCGTATGCAAGCAATGAACTCGCCGATATAAGCAATTTCCAATGCATTTTTATTATCTTTTTCTTAAGATTTTTCACATCAACGGAAATTGTGACGTCAGTCGTTGTTTGTTTATGCAGACGATATATATCCAGGCCTTGTCTATTTATTTTGAATATGTGCTCCGTTGAATTTCAATTAACTAGAAATCCAAAGAATTTGGGAATTTCTCTTATGGTAAAAATAAAATGTAAAAGAATTTATTGAGGAAACTTTTATTCGTAAGCCAAAAAAGTTATTCAGTTATTTATAGACTAAAGCAACCGGGTTATGAAAGATATAAGCTTCGGATATTTTTTTTTTTATTTGTATTTAACTGTTCAACTTCAAGGCAATTGAATGGCAATCGAATAATGATTAAAACAGGATGCCTTTGTCAAGACTCTCTGCATTTAAATTTACTTGCACAATGAATGAAGAAATCACTGGGCCGGCTCTGGCTGACGACTCTGACCGACCATAAGCATAAGAAACTTTTTAAATCAGAATCGTTTCGAAAAGTACCTGCATTTCCAGTTCTGTTCTGCTGCTGTTGCTGCTGGAGTCTTTTCGGCTTGGTCTGCAAGTCAATAGCCTCTCGAGCAATTCCGAGTTACCCCATGGCAGCAGCACTGATAGGCGGCACAGCGGCAGTAAATAGACAGAACCCGCCAGCCGGGAGAGCCGTGGAACCAGTCCGCCCGCCAGCTCACAACAGAGCTGCACAGAGAGCAACATAAAAAAAAAGAAAGAAAGAAAGAAAGAGAGGGAGAGAAAATATTGAGATCCAGTGGAGCGGGCAGTAATTTTTATATTTTAGGCCCAGGCATTTGGTGTCTAGCATTCGCAGCGTGCGGTTAAAGATACATTCGAAAGCGTACTCGTAGATACTAGTTTGGTTTTGAGATACATTTTGAACTCTTTCAATGTTTGTTTTATAAATTAAATACCAACACGGCTTTCGACTGATAACAAAAGCGGTCTCAACATTTCCCCTGTCTGTGTCTATACGTGTGTGCCTGTCTCTCTGTGTGTGTGTGTGTGTGATTTTTGGAACCCAGCAACATGTTTTGATCTGAGAAGCGCATGCGCCTAAAAAGAGAAAGAAAAAAAGTATTCAATGCTGTGTGGGCGGTCGCCAACTCGAATCGACAAGAAAGGACATTCAAACGTTAAAGTATTATTCAACAATTTGGACGCGTGTGCACTAAAAATGCAAGAAATTATTTGAAACGCCCAAAAAATAAAAAAACAAAAAAAGCAAAAGAAAAACAGTATAAGGAATAAACATATCTATAAGATACTGGCATATCCCCTCCGCGCTTAGACCAAGTTTAAACACGCGTTTATATAATCCACGAAAGTTTTCCGATTTTGTTGAAATCAAAAAAAATAATTACTTTTTAATTTAATTTTTGACAATTATCGTTAATTATAAAAATTTAAAATGTCGACCACATCTTCCACGAATTCGGGTGGCGCCGATGAAAATATTAAAAAGCCCGGTGTCAACTCGGAGGAAAGTTCCCACCTGCTGGAGGCCGCTGATAATGGTGCCAAATATGGGCCAAGACAAGCGGTAAAAATAGTTAAAGCCAATCCACAAGTAGGCACCAATTTTTATTTCCCAAATGGTGCTGGTGCTAACTTTAATTTTAATTTTTATTTTATTAACACAAAATCGAAACGGAATTCCTGCGCCTTTCCTTTGACCTTGACAGAGCATAATGATGAAATGCCTGGAAAGCCTTGATGAAAATATTCTTTTATTTATAGTCAAAACCTACTGTATTCTCATTATGACATATTTGAGGTTTCTATGATGGGAGATGGTCTCTCTGGATGACTCATTAAGGTGCACTGAATTGGAACGGTGGATTTCATTTGTTTACCAAAAAAAAATTCTGTCATAATGAGAATTTAATTTTATTGGATTCTCTTTAGGAATTTTTTTTTTGACTCTCTGAACCATTTTGAACTCTGACTTTTTCAGACTTGACTTTTATTTTGTTGTTTCCTTAAAAATATTTTTGACAATGCTTGAGAGATATTTTCTAATTATTCATTGCCACATGTTGACCTTGTCTGTTATTATCATAAAAAATGGAAAGTTGTCGCATATTCATTAGATAAAAAAATACGATCTAAACAAATGAAAAGACGAGAAGCAAATTGGGCAAAAAGCAAACAACTGATAAGAAATTTTAATTACTCAAGTTTTGAGTTCTGAGAGTTCCGAAATTTTCTCTTACATTTTTATGGAGCTATCTCTATCTGGAAAAGGAAGAGGAGAAGTTTCTTGAGTCGTCAATTTTTAAAATTTCAAGAATCTCAAGAACCGGAAATGTTTGCTTAATTAAAATTTCATTCGAAACTTGATTATGAAATCTCTATGTGATTTAGGAGCAATAAAATGTCTTCCCATGAATGAAATTAATTGTTTGACTTACTCCAAGCAAGACTGAGGTGTGCCGAAAAACAACATGTTAAGAAGGTCAGTTTGTCGTTAAAAATAGAAATTATAAATGTGTTTATACTTATTTCCCATATTTTGTAAGAATTTCTCTCAGCCAGATAGACGGCTTTCTCAGCAAGTTAAAAGTCAGCCAAGAGGCCAAACAAGCCAAAGCAATAAAACTTTGGCAAACAGATACATCATTAACTCGGCTAAGAGTCGACTCAGTTAGGTTAAGCGGAGAGCCCAAGAGTGTTGGAGGGAGGGAAAACAAGTTTGAGTATTTTTTTAAAAATAGAACAAATAAGTGGGACGAGCTGGAAGTGCAGCAATTTTTTTGAATTTCTATTTTGAAATTTGTGCCACAGTTCATGACATTGAAATGTACTTGGGGGGGCCAGAGTCAGGCCCCAAAAACAACAGCAACAGCAACAAAAATGTTGACATTGGCGCTTGGCGCAGCTGTCATGCTGACTGGACAGGAATGTGGCTGGAGAGCGTGGGCGCCGGGCCAACAAGTTCTTGGCTAGTTAAGCCAGCCAACTCAAATCTAAATTTAGTTTTATTTAATACAGTGGCAGTCGCCGCATTAACCACAATCTAAAACCCTCTTCCTGGCCCCCGAAACCAATATCGATTTCAGCGCAGACTTTAACGCTTCGTTTACTTCTGCTGTGGCGGCCAAAGGCGCAGTCAAGCCCCACGACCGTAACCAAACCAGCGCCTGCTGATGGTGTCGATTAAGGCTGTTGTTGTTGTTGCAGCTAGAGGTGTGTCTCCAGCCAGGGAGAGAGCCAGCAGCTTATTACTGGTTGGCAATCTCCGCTTACCCTCCTGGACGGAAGTGATTTAAGCTTTGCTTTTATTTCTTGTGTGGGTTTTGATTGGCATCCAGTAAATATGGAAAGTCTCTCCGAACACTTTGGGACAGAGAGACCATTAAAGACTTAAAATCTGGTGACATATATCGCAGAACTGCAAAACCGACCACGCCCTCTCCCACCGCCTCCCTATTATTTATCTCTATTTGATTGTTTTATGTGCTTGGACCAAAGACGTGGGATTTCTGTAGGGAAATAGCAATTGCATTGAGTGGGTAGAAAATGCAATTCCAAATTAAACAAGTTAAGATCAGAGATCTCAGAGTCAGAGGATTAGTCATTATTTAAATACGATCAATATGGAAATATTTATACAAATATTTTGAACTAACTTGTCCAATTCATAAGAATGTCATGTCAATTATCTAATTCATAAGAAAGTTAAGGAAACTTTCTCAAGAAAAAAACCCCTATATATGACAGGGTAATATACTCTTAAGGCTTTAATCTTTTTTAAGATTAAGAAATTCTTAAAATTAATTAAACAATTTTCAGCTTGTTTGTTTGGGGCTCAAACTACTTGTGTCCTTATCAAACCCCAATTAGTTTATTGTTGAATTTTTGGAAATTTCTTTTCAAAATAAAGAAAGGTTTCATAGTTTTATTTGATTTGAAAGCGCTTTATAAATAGTTCTAGTTTGCTTTATCACAAAGATTTTTTGGTTTTTTTTATTTGTCAAGCGGAAAACAATTGATAATAATTTTGTTGATTAAAAACTTAACGCCAATAGCAAATTAATACTCGACGAGTACAGTTATAAAGCTCTTTGAAAAAAAGAAGGAAATTTAAACCAAATTTTCGCGTTTTTCCTTTTGGCAGGATCAACAAAATCTACTCGGCGATATGGTCCATACGGCTTCTGAGAATAAATCGAAGAAGTTGCCACAATATGTAGCCGCCTTGGCAGCTGCTGGTGGTGCTTTGGCAGCTGGTTCCCTACTCGGCTGGAGTTCGCCGGCCCAATCGCAAGTAACTGAGGAGCATGCCTATGACTTTGATGTCTCACTGGATCAATTCTCCTGGGTTGGTGCCTTCATGACTTTGGGTGCTGCCGTTGTCTGTATACCAATTGGTTTCCTCATCAATATTATCGGTCGAAAATGGACTATGTTATTGCTTGTGTTGCCCTTCACTATTGGCTGGTGCATGCTGATCTGGGCCCAAAATCTGGCCATGATGTATATTGCCCGTTTCCTACTCGGCATAGCCGGTGGGGCCTTTTGTGTGACGGCTCCCATGTATACGGGTGAGATTGCCGAAAAGGAAATTCGCGGTAGTCTGGGCAGCTATTTCCAGCTGATGATCACCATTGGTATACTCTTTGTCTATGGCGTTGGAGCTGGACTCAACATCTTCTGGACAAGTATTGTTTGCGGTATTTTGCCTCTGATTTTTGGAGCTATCTTCGTATTCATGCCGGAGTCACCCACTTATTTGGTAAGCACAAAGATAAGATTAGAATGCAAGCGAATGCGCCATCTATCGTTCTAGTCATACTACTATAGTCTACGTGACACAATGGACCCCATAGCTAAAAAATTTTAATTATATTCTACAGGTTGCTAAGGATAGGACAGAATCTGCTGTGAAGTCCATACAATGGTTGCGTGGCAAGGATTACGATTATACCGCCGAATTGGAGGAACTCACCAAAACCGATCGGGAAATCAAATCCCAAAAAGTGAATCTCTATGAGGCTCTGACTCGTCGTGTTACTCTGAAGGCCCTGGGCATCAGCTTGAGTCTCATGTTTTTCCAACAATTGTGTGGTATTAATGCAGTGATTTTCTACACAGCCCCAATTTTCGCGGTAAGAAAGATTTTCATTTAATTGAAAAAAAAATCTAATATTTTATGAATGACTTTGCAGGCAGCCAAGACCGACATCGATGCGAATCTGTCAAGTATCCTGGTGGGTGTGATGCAGGTGGTGGCCACATTTGTTTCCACCTTGGTTGTCGATAAACTGGGACGTCGGATTTTATTGCTGCTCTCTGGTAGTGTGATGGCCCTGTCGACCATTGCCATTGGTGTTTATTTCCGCATACAGGAGAATGGAGGCGATGACGCTGTCAAGGATCTGGGCTGGCTGCCAGTGGCAAGCCTGTGCATTTTCATAATTATGTTCTCGCTGGGCTATGGTCCAGTGCCCTGGCTGATGATGGGTGAATTGTTTGCCACTGATATTAAGGGTTTCGCTGGTTCGATTGCCGGCACATCCAACTGGATCCTGGCCTTTGTGGTCACCAAGACATTTAACAATTTGAATGAGTCCTTGGGTGCCAGTGGCACATTCTGGCTCTTTGCTGGCATCACCGTTGCCGGTGTAGTCTTTGTCTACTTCGGTGTGCCCGAGACCAAGGGCAAGAGCCTCAACGAGATCCAAGAGTTGCTTGGAAAACAGAGAAGTAATCCTTCTCAGGCTGTCGACTCCGTACCAGCCAAGCAGTAAAGTGTATGCTCAACGAAATGAAAGTCCAATGGACTGGCGTGGCGAGTTGCAAGTTTATTTTGAGGATAAACAGAATTTACATTTCAATTAATTTGCTAAACACACAGATCACATTTAGTTTTGTATTTTGTTTTAAGTTGGCAAAGCACAACTGAATTACAACTAAGAATGAAGACTGAAGGTCAAAAAGCATAATAATAATAACCGGAAATTATATAAAAAAAAAATCAAAACATTACCTTAATTTCTACAACGATAAATTATTTATAAATTTCTTTTATTTGTTTTATGCCTTTCGTTAAGCCATAAAAAAAGACAGAAATATTTCAAAAAGAAAAAGTTCCATTAAAAAAAAAATTGCATTTAGTTAGAAAGGAAAAAAATATTTTTCCATCTTTTTGCAAATTCATTTTTATCCCAACAATTTTAGACAAGCAATAACATTTTTTTTTTAAATGTTTTTTGTTTAATATTTTGTTTTTTGTGTTTTTACAAGAAGAAGAGAATATAGTTTTGATATTTCATATGTGTCTATTTAATATAAAATATCAGAAATAATTTCTAGTTGTCTATAAAAACATTTAATTCTCAAATAAGAAAATACCATATAAATTTATTCAATTGCTTTGCTTATTTATTTTATGTTTTACATGTTTATTATTATTTTTATTTGCTATTCATAAAAAATGTGTACAATAAAATTTATATTTTTAAAACAATATCGAAAACTTATTTACTATGGCAAAGAAAATGTTTCGATTATTCAATTTAGCCAACTCATTGATATCCTAGAAACCTAACTAAGTGCTTATAATAGCCGGTGTACCGTTGTTAAAAGTATTTGGAACAGTTATTGTATAATGAATAAATCAAAGAACTCTAATTAAATGTTGTAAATAAATTATTCCAAAATTGTTTTTCCTTTTTTTTTTGGGACAAAATGATAATTGATCTACTTTGTCTTTGGATTCTTCGAAATATGCTTGAATTGAGGTTTGGATTCTTCTTCGTTGGATGGATCAGGATAATTAGTTTGCTTTCTGGTCAACATGTTGAGGGAATCCTCCAAGCGAGCCAGGCGAGCCAATAGATTCGCTAAACGATCTTGAAACTCTTTTAGGGTATTTTTGGCCAATGAGCTCACACGAGGAGATTTTTCGGAGCCTTCCTGTGACTCCATAGTTCTGAATTAATTTCTTTTTACTTTATCTAACTTTGAAGTCAATGTGATTTGTCTATTTTCACAATCTGACAACTTTGAAAAAGCCGAAAAAAAAATATCTTCAAAATTTTGTTTGCCTTTTTTACTCTGTCGAGAGCTGTATAAAACTCCTAATCTAGACTAAAAATGAGATAAAAAGGGTTACACTCAGGGAGGTAGTCCGCTTGTCGACAACTAAAAAGTGTTGCATACTTTTGGGCGGGCCTGAAAAATTAACTGCCCTGAGAAATAAATTCAACAAATTATAATTTTCAAATATTACTTTATAATTTAATTTAGGACAAAGTTTCCATTCACTATTATTATTATTATTTTTTTGGCATATAACCTCAAAAACTGTTTTGCCTGAAATCAAATTAAATTATTAATTGAAGTAAATTTAATTTGTTTCACTAGCCAAAACAGTTCTTATGATAATTTACCAAAAAAATAAAAAAGAAGACTTTTATGTTCAACAACAAATTTAGGATACTTTTAGAATGCTTTTTAAGCTTTGCGTTGTGCTTTGAGTTACGCTTTTCGCTTGACTGACAAAACTTTGTCTATCTTGAGGGTCTTGATGCTCTTGTTGTTGTTGTTGTTGTTGTTGTTCGTATTTCTCTTGTTGCTCTTGTTGTTCTTGTTGTTGTTCTTCTTGTTGTTGCCCTTGTTGGCTTGGTATTTCTTGGTGGCTCTGTTGTTCAGGTGGCTTTTGTTGTTCTTGTTGCTCTTCTTGTTGTTGTTGCTCCTGTTGTCCTTGTAGCTCAATTTCCTCTTGTGGATCTTGTGGAACTTGCGGCTCCTGTTGCTCATTTTGCTCTGGTTGCTTCTCTGGTTCTTGTAGTTCTTGAATAACATGTTCCTCAAATTGTGGTATTGAAACCAAGTCATTTTCAGATTCATCTTCATCATCATTTAAGGGTTCTGTAGATTTCGTATCGAATGGCTGGTTCATCAAATATGAAGGTGTCATTGACATGGGCATAGGACTGCGAGCTATTTTAACATCGCTCATTTTTATATTCGTTTGGAGATACGAAGCCAAAGACTTAAGATACCAGTCCTTGGTACATTTGAAGGGCTTGGTGAAACGCTTTTGAACCAATCGCGGATACATGGGAACTAGATAATGTTTTCGTAAATGACACGTTGTCCTTTGTAGCCAATCACGCCAGATTTGGAAGGCTTTCTTTTGCCTAGCAATCTGTTCGAAAATATCCGGTTCATCATTGAAATCATAAGAATACCGTTGAAAGAAGAGTTTTGCATCATCTTTACCATAGATAACATTGGGACTGACGTAGGTCGGTTCTTGTTTCATCAAATTCAAGGCAGCCAGGGAATTCGTCTTATGAACGCACAAAACAAGACAATCGTTTCTTCGGGAAATTAATTACCAAAAAATACTCTCATTTTATTGAGAAAATTATTAACTTACGGATCTTTTGTAGGCAAACTATTGTAGGTAGCAAAATCATCGGCAATTCGTTCAGCAAAAAAGGGATTTGAATTAGAGTAGAAGCCCATTTTGGTGATACTTTCGTAATTTCTTTGTATGGCGGGTAAATCGAATTTTCTGGGATTGAATATCATAACAATTTGCTTATCAGTATCAATAGGGATTGGGATTTTGGTATCTGCTAGATTACTGAAATACAAATAAATCAGGGCAGCATTCGCTCGTCCGCCTTCAGGTGACCACATGCCCGGTAAAATTTTCAAAGTATCCTCTTCGGTGGTTGCGGTAATTGTGCTAAATATTGTCTCACTATCTTCTTCCTCGTCCAGATATTCCAAGACATGAACCAGATCATCGTCCAGACCATTTTCACCAAATAAGTCCACCTGCCGCTTAGCCACATTTTCCAGGGTTGTTAAGGATTCATGTCGAATTTCGTAATACTCCTTTGCCTGAAGATTTAAAGCCACAAAGGCATCCTGTTCATTTAAGTCGCAATGGTGCGGTTGAGTATAGAAATAATCATCGCAATTAACAAAATCATTATGATATTCATGAGCTTTGAAAATCATTTCAATCATTCGATTTCTATTGTAATCATTCAGATAAAGTCCTGGCATGGCTTCAAACACTGAGCTCAGGCACTCGGCAAACTGATACCGCAAACTGTCATAGACCTTCTCACGTTCTGTTAAAGGCAAAATATTAATACATCTCAACTGAAAACTATATTAATCTGATCTGACCAGCATTAAGCTTGGCCGAGCCACTTGGTAACTGTAGATTCGGTGTGCATTCGTTTGCTTCCGCTACGCTTCGAGTCCTGCAAGCATCCCTAACGAATTTTGCCATCAGCTGATTCGCTTCAAAATCGGTCTTACAGGAATCCGGTAAATGCCAAAGACACACACAAACGATTTTGTCGATATATTCACTTTTGACTTGCTCACAAATCGGATTGGGACAGGCAAAATTAATCACATGGAAATGAGAACTCTCAAATCTCACCAAACGCCTATCCACTATCAAAATACCATATTTCTCAGCCACGGCAATTAAATTCTTCAGCACAAGGGTCTTGATATGTGGACCCAAGATAGTGACACGATCCCGCCGATGCATGGCCGAGATTTTATTCAAGGTTGTGTTCAGACGCCGCAAGGGTTTGCCCATATTGTTCAGCCACAATTGGATATTGATCTGGGCTATCAGCTTACTGGTCTCTAACTCGATAGGTAGCATTTCACTGATGTTATAGCCGCGGCGCTTTATATTCAGTTTATCGCATTTAATTTCAGTGCGTACCAAATTCATAAGCTCTGCCGATTCACAGCCTATATGAATATTTATTGACTTGCCATCCTAAAAGTGAAACAAGAAAATTCAAACAATTCAATCAGTGAATCCTTCAACTAACTTTCACGAATAGCCAATGTGGCATGCTTGTCCGATTGAAACGAGATAGGTCTTTAATTGTATTCGAATTGCACTAAAATTATCATAAAATTAGCTAAGATCTCTTGATGATATAAAGAGAATCTTACATTAGCCAACGACAGGCGATCACCATCTGGGCCAAATTTATATTTGATCAGTAAAGTATCCATCGAAATGCAAGGACCACACCATTGACTAAAAACATTAAGTACTAAAATTTACAAAATAAGACAATCTATTTAAAAGTTCTCTGTTTTGGTGAAACAAATTCGTCTACCCAAAATTCCCGGGGTTTCATTAATAAAGTCTCTGAACTCTTCATCCGTTTCAATATTTACATAGAGCGCAATCTTTGTTGTACCCATTTATTTTTGAATTTAAAAAATACTTAAAGTAAAAAAACACTTAAAATTTAATTTGATACCAAAAATTTTTTAAAATTCCAATCAACTTTTACAAATTAGTTTGAAATAAAATTTATTAAAATGACATATTTGATTAGTATGGCTTTTTTCCCCCTGTTAAATCTAAAACAAAAGTTTTAGTGCAAAATTTAATTTAATTCTATAAAATTATTTACAATTTATTTTTCTACAAATTTAAAAACAAAAAAACGTCATAAATATTACAATTAGTTAATCAATAATTTATGGAAACTGTCTATTTTGCACTCTTAGTTCAAACATATTTTTAATATGTTGTCTTAAATTGTTCAAGTCATTCAATGCATCAAATACACAGAACATTTAAATAATGATGATCATTCAGTCTACCGAATTGAGTGGTTAATTAAAAGTATTTTTTTCGATCGAATTTGATAATACGGAGAAGACCATGCTCAGCCCCAACAGCCACCCAGCGCTGAGCTGGAGCATTCGTATTGAAGCGGGCACAATTGTTACGCATTAGGGTCATATGCTGGAATTTGGGACGTCGATTTTCCGACAGGAATTGATTCTTCTTTTGCAGCGGCACTTTGCTCAGCGGTTTTATCTGCAAACCAAAGTCGCGGCGAAATTCGTTAGGTTTGATAAATTCACTATCGGGTGATTCAGAATTTAAATGGCGCAACTCCATTTGTGTTACAGCGCGATAATTTGTATTCGATTTTTGCATCACGGAATCCATGTTCAATTCACGTGGATGACGAAAGATAATATCACCATTATCACTGGCTATAACATGTGCATTTTCACTGGGACTATAGTGGAGACCGCGTGCAGTGCTGACGGTATAGTCGAGAGTCTCGCTTTGAAAGCAAATACCCGTGGGATTTACACCAATAAGTCGAACAAATTCTGTAAAACAAAATTAATTAAAGCTAAAATTGTAACAATATTTTGTGGTTTACTTACTTTGCATATAGACTTCATTGCAACTATGAACGAGAGTCTCCCAAATGGGTGACCAGTCCAGGGAGGCCAAGAAGTTACTGGAGGCATCTGTATAAATTGGCACGGGATGCGACCAATTGGCAATGTCATAAATTATAAAATACCGGGCCATAGTGGCTACAGCCAGCCAACGTGGGCCGCGAGTATCGTAATGCAATTCCAGAACTAAAAAGGAAAACCTTTTAAAGACTCTTCTCAATGGGGAACATTTTAGCTTACATCTGATATTTTGTTCGCCACAATAGAACCAATGCAGAGGCAAAATCACACGCTTGTTGTCCCTTGTAATACTGTTCAAAGACTGCTCCGGGGAGATGTCCCAAAATGCCACATCGCCTGTGCTGAAACCAGCCACTAAAAAATTATGACCAGAGCTCTGCAAAAAAAAGTAGAAAATTTTAAAATTTCTGCAAAGTAAAATAAAAGACTTAGAAACTCACCTCGGACCAAGTGATTTTGGTACAATGATTTCGTGTTATTTTGTTCAAATCCAAAGTCAATATAAGACTTGCTTCCAATTCAATAATCACTTCCTCAGTCTCAGCATTTTCCACACTTAAGGGCAAGGCATAAATTTTTATTTCACTGCTGGCATTACCCACAGCCAAGAGAGCTAATCGATTGTTGGCCGAATCATAGCCACCGCTGGGCATAAAGGCGAAACTGTGCACAGGTCCTTGGGCCACTCGTATGCCATAGTGAAACTCAGATTTTAAGGGCCACAAGGATGTATTTTTGGTTTCTTGCTCCTCCACAGAACATTTAAGCAATACGAGTAGAGTGTGGGTCTCCTTGAGTTTGTTATGAAGTGTGTAGCTTTTCTCTTTGCGACGCATCGAACAGAGCAGATATTGCGTGTCCACATCCGAGGGCAAAGGCACCCACTCCAATTGCTTGATAGGTCCACAGAGATAGCTAATGTTTTCCTCTGTAAGTAACTTATGTTAGACATAGCTTAGAGTATATTTAAGTACCGGCTACCTTTTGTACGATGGCTTTCCAGCCATTTCAGCTGTAGCCACTCGGACTTATCATAGGCAAAACGCATAGAGCTGGACCCTCGCAGTGGCATTAGAATAGACAATTCCTTGGAATCTAGTTGGGTAAACACTGGTTGCATTTCCTTATATAAAGCCTCCTTTGTAAAATTGAGCTGAATACTGGAAAATAAACAGTAAGCAACTTTGAACAAAACCAACCGACTTTGCTACTCACAATTCCTTCCACTTGTGTCTCACCAAATTGACCAAAATCTCCACATTGGGACTGCGTTCATATACTAAAAAGCAAGGATAACGCGAAGTTATAAAGATATCAAAATTTGTTTATCTAAATTTCTTACAGGCCAAACAATTTTTATTGGAACTTTTTATTTTATCATCCGAATTGTTGGACAAGTCTCCGTTTTCCACGTTCGAGTCAGCACCTTCAGATTCGTATTCCTCAGATGATTCCTTGTCTTTTTGTACTTCATAATCTGATTGTTCTTTGTCCGATTCCTTAGCATCTTTTGGCTCTCGTTTTTGCAGCAATTCAGCTCCAAGTTTCTTCAATTTGGTTTCAGCTCTACAAAAAAAAGAGGTTATAAAGAATGAAAGATTAAGTGAAAGCATTACCTACTTTAAGGTGGATTTTCGCTTTACGCGTCCTGTCGTGCTAAGCACTTGACTTTCGGGTAAGACATTATCTGATTGCTCCTGATCGCTTGCCTCGGACTTTAAACGTTCTGCGCAAGTGCCCTGATGTTTCGCAATCGAATTTTTCGTATACAATTTATGGCAAAATTCACATTCCACACGTTTCTTTTCACCACATGCCTCCAAGTGGCCAAGCATGCCCAGAGCTGAGGTCAATTGACGTTGGCAGAGACGACATTCGAAATATTTGGGAGTTTGAGTATTTTTGAGATAAATCACCATCGTCTTCAATATATCCGTACGCGTAGTAATCTAAAAAATTATAGATATATAATTATTTTTATCTGATCCTGAACGAAATCAAGACTCACCGGTTGTTCAGTGGTTGTCCAACCCACGCCGTAATGCTGAAAAATATGTTTCAACCAAGCAGACTTAGTGGTTTTCATAAGGCAGAGACCGCATTGAAGGTCTCCACTACCAGCCGAGGTCTCGTCGGCGCCTGGTCTCAGCTCCTCATTTGAGTCCAATTGTTCGCGTTTTGTGATGAGCAAAATGCGCATATTAAAGTCGGGGGTGGCATTAGAGATAGAGGTGTTGTTGGGTCGCCCAGGGCCCCGCTTAGTACTGCTGGGGCTATCCATAATTTTCGTGTTGACTGGGGTTTCTGTGGCATCCGATTCGGAATCCATAGAATCTTTGCTTGGGCTCAGACGGCTTTTGGCTATAGGTTTGGGCGTGACTGTGGATATGGGATTTTTTCTGGGACGTCCAGGACGTCTTGGCGTAGCTGAAACTACAACCTCCTCTTCTTTCTCAGCTTCCTTAGAACTTGAAGGCTTTTCTTGAACTGTCTCTATTTTGGTACGTTTCGCTGAAGCCGTCTTGTCTTCCTCTTCATCATAGTCGGGGGTGGCATCATCTGAAATGTCAGTCTCCAAGGGTCTCATAGCTTCGAGCTTTCTAGTCTTAGGCTGGCTGGGTTCAAAGTCATCTTCGCTGGTGCTGCAAGTCAGTTTTCGTGTTTTGGGCTGCGACAATCTAGTCAGCCTTGAATTCGTTGGTTGCAATTTATCGGCCACCACGCCAGGTGGTCCTAAGTTCTCTAGCTGCTCTTTGCCTCGAGGTCGTGACTTGGCTAGTTTGTTATCCAAGACCTTGTCTGGATCATTGGTCTGGCGATCGTTAACTTCCCCTAGGCTTCTGGTTGCATCCGGCCCAGTTGGTCGCTTACGAAAAGGCACTTGGGCAACACCTTGAGGCGGTGGCTTTTCCTGGGTTAAAATTTCTATCAGATTTACAGTAGACTTGGGCAACTCCGCGACTTCTTTGTCTTTGGTTAAATTATTTTTGTTAATTTTTAGTTTTTTATCTATTTTTTTGGATTCCATGTAATCCAACTTTTTTTTTACCGGTGTAGATTTGGCATCACTTGAACTTAAGGCTTCTTCACTATCCGAATTGGAAAAAGAATGTGTGGAAAATCCTACATCCGCCGAAGCACCCACGTCTTCTTCATCACTGCTTATCGGAGTACTTTCAATGTTTTTTTGGTTATTATTCTCATTCGTTTGAGATTCCAAGTTCAGAAAATTTTGATTTTCATTTATTGGTTTTTCTGGTGATTTTAAATTCGTTTTCCCTGGCTCCTCAATTTGTTCTACTTGAAGAGGCTCATTGGGAAACTCTTTATCAATTTCTGCAGAATGATTCTTCGATACTTCCACAGTTTCTTCATTTTGCTTAACCTGACTAAAATTTGCCTCGTCTTTCTTTTCTGGTTCTGGTTGTGTGGACTCTTTTTCTTCTTCATTCTGAATGATTTCCATGGGAGGAGGTGTTGGCTTTATAATTCTCGGTTTCTTATTGCGTTGCACTAGATTCACTTGGCTTTTCCAACTCCGTTTGCCCAGGGTAGTGGTGGTTGTGCTCTTTGCTACGGCTTGAGGTTTTTCTGGCACCACGTTGGCTGCTTTCTTTTCCACGACTGCCTCTGGTGGGTGTTCTGGCCCCGCTTTGGGCGCTGTTTCTTCCACGGCTGCCTTTGGTGGGTCCTCAGACATTTCCACAACTGTTTTTGGTGGCTCCTCTGATCCAGCATTTAACGCTTTCTTTTCTACAATTGGCCTTGGTGATTCTTTTTCTTCCACAACCGGCTTTGGTGGTTCTTTTGGCCCCTCTCTTGGCGCTTTTTCTTCTTCTTCTACAACCTCGTTTGGTGGTTCTACACTGGGCGTTTCCACATTGCTTACTTCTGAATCTGAAACTTGGTCTTTGGTTTTTCCTTCCTCCTCAGGGGTGGTTTTCTGTTCTTGGTTATTTAAAGCTGAAACCTCCGGCACCGATGATGTTTTCGCTGGATTGGGGGATACCTCTGCATTATGCAAAAGTTTCAGATTCGGGCTAGACTGACTTATACAGATCACATTAGGTCGATTCATTGACAAGTTGAGAGTGGGATGTATCACACTATTTTCATCAAGTTGTACAATAGCTCCGATGGCAAGATCCTGAGATTTTATTTGGCTTTGGGCAAAGCTAGTATTCAAATCGAGTTCCTCGGGAGTTAATTCCATTTCGGTATTTTCATTGATGGCAATTTGATTTATAAGTTCAACAGCCGAAAGGACTTCAGTGGGCTGTGGACTCTGTAATGGTGGAGTTGGTGGCAGCGAGGGACTGGAAGTAGGAATTACTAACGGCTTTGGTTTAATCGGAGTTGCCGGCTTCAAAAACTGACTGCTTGAGGGTTCTTCCGAGCGTATCAATGATTTATTTACCACCTGCGCCGGTAGTGGTTTCACCACTGTTTTAACTTCTGCTGGTGCCCTTCTCATGATTTTCACCTGTGGCACGGCTTCTATAATTGTCGGTACAATTTCTCTCACAGCTGGCACCCCTGGACTAGCACCGATTTTAGCCGATTTGCTTACTATGGATTTAGCCATTTCAGCGCGTTTCTCCCGTGGCACTTGCAAATTCTTTGGTGTGACTATAAATCTCTTGGGCAAGACTTTAGCAGGTGACGGAGACAGCATTTTTGACGGGGCTGCCGCTACTGGGGGCAAACCGAGAGCACTTATATCAATTTTCTCTGAATGACTCAGAACTTTATTCTCCAGAACAATAAGGGAACTCGCAGTGGTTGATTCCGATTTAGTAGATGATATTTGGGGCTTGATAGGCTGAGGCTCTGCTGGACTTAGTAGTTTGACTGCTTGTTGGCTTAGAGCTGTCAATGGCTGTTGCTTTGGTCTGATCTGTGCTGTTTGTGGCCTGGGGAGCTGCAATGTCTGAGTTTGAATCTGTGATTTTTTAGCTTGACTTATTCCTGGGGCAGCAATTATAGGTTTTTTCTGTAGGACTGCGGAAGGGCTGTCAGATGCTCCGGGCACGGCATGATCTAAGACGTTGGCCTTGGGTATGGCTGATAATGATGGTGACACTGTTGGCTGTCTCGTTTTAATGGCTATAATAGAAGATGTGCTCGGATCGGCTGAAACAGTTTTGCTTAAGATTTTCTTTTTCAGCAACTCTCTCACTTCTGCGCTCGATTTTTTGTCTTCCTTTGGCTCTGTTATGGTTATTTTGGGTGGTTCCATCATTACTCTATTAGGTTTTTTTGGTGCTAAAAAATATTTAAAAAAAATATATTTTCATAAAAGTTCAAATTATTCATGAGCTGAAAATAAAAATTAAATGCGTTCTTTTTTTCTGCTTACAAAATCGAGCATTTTTTAAGATCGAAGACTTTGGTATTTCCTATAAATTTTTTTCACCCCTTTGAAAGAGTTGAACCGAAGTCCATTGCAGCTAACGTGTTGAAAATTCACTTTGGTTCTCTTATTTAGTAGTTCTCAAAGCGAACGTGAATTTTTACTGTCTACACCATTGAGAGAAATTGCACAGGAGATTCCTAGGTGGCACTAGTGCAAAAATTTATGAAAAGGGATTTCAAAAAAAAAAAAATAAAATAAAATAAATAATAATAATAATTAATTACACGAAACCCCTTGGGTAAGAATAATACAAATGATTTTCTGTTCGTAGAGAATGTTGAAATGGGTCCAAAGATTTTTTTCCCCTCCCAAAATACTTTAAAAATTTTAATTTTTTAATTAAAAAAAAAAATAGATAATTAAAAAGTTCTTTTAGTTAAAGATAGTAGCATTAGTTATCTCAGTTTTTATACTAATTATGTAAAAACTCTAAAGGAGTTTAAGCATTTTCACGTCGTCAGACCGAATTGAACCCGGAACTACGCATTTGTACAAAAATATGGAACTGTACACACGACAGCCCCGCGAACCGTGACTCAACCAGATGCGCCATCAACCTTCTAATAGATAACGCTACCAAGAGATTTATTTTAGGAAATAAATGCATACAAGTTAATCGGGTTTCCCGAAAATCAAAAAGAGTTTGAATCTCACGTACCGTTTGTGGTTTTTGACAAGGAATCTTTAACTGTTTCGATAGTTCGCTGCTCCACTGATATCACTGCTGATGTGGTAGGGGGGTCAACTGGGGCAACTGGTGGCTTTGCAATGCATTTATCTTCCTTAGCACTTAAGTTGCGTTTGCTTATGGCTTTTGCAATTTCATGAGCAAACCCGGCTTTTTTTAATATTTCAATTTTAATAGGCACTTTCTTTAGAATGCGTTTTGGGTTAGATGTTGCACTTGGTTGCGGAGCTGAATTTGATGAGTTAGAACCCCTGATTGGCTCTTTTTCGTTTTCTTTTGGATTACTCATTTTGTGCCAAAAGTTTTTGTTCTTAATTTTTTATAGTGAGAAATAAGCACTTTGGGCAATTGAATTAAAGCCTATTACTTTTGTGTCACAAATGTTCAAGATATTTGTGGCGTTTTGTTTCTTTAATTTTCAAGCGGTCACACTGGTTTTCAACGCACGTGCTGAAAGCGCTAAAAATTTACTTCTTTTTGCTTAAGTACGGTCACTCTGTGGCTGTGGCTTCGAAAGTGGCAACTCTAAACCAAATCAACAAAAAATTTTCACTAAATTTTCACTTAGATTTTAAAGTAAACTATGGACTTTCAAAATCGCGCCGGTGGTAAAACCGGTAGCGGTGGCGTGGCCTCCTGGTCGGAGACCAATCGCGACCGCAAGGAACGCCTGCGCCAGCTAGCTTTGGAAACCATCGATCTCAACAAGGATCCGTATTTCATGAAAAACCATTTGGGTTCTTATGAATGCAAATTGTGTTTGACGCTGCACAACAACGAGGGCAGCTACTTGGCCCACACACAAGGTAAAAAGCATCAAGAGAACTTGGCCCGGCGTGCTGCCAAAGAAGCCAAGGAGGCTCCCTCGTCTCTGCTAGCTCCTGAGAAGCCGAGAGTGGAACCCAAGAAGTTCGTGAAAATCGGTCGACCCGGTTACCGGGTAACCAAGCAGCGTGAGCTCAGCAACGGCCAGCAATCGCTGCTCTTCCAAATCGACTACCCCGAAATCACAGAAGGCATAGTGCCGCGTCACCGTTTCATGTCGGCTTATGAGCAAAAAATAGAACCACCAGATCGCAAATGGCAATATCTGCTGTTTGCAGCCGAACCCTACGAAACTATAGGTTTCAAAGTGCCCTCCCGGGAGGTGGAAAAAACAGAAGGCAAGTTCTGGACCCATTGGAATCGCGATACCAAACAATTCTTTCTACAGTTCGCCTTCAAATTCGAACCGAAAATCCTGCCCCCACCTCCAAATCTACATCGGGCCCTGGGAGCTCCAGCTGGCTTCCCCATGCCAGGACCACCGCGGCCAGCTCACATGCCGCATCCCATGTTCAATGGCGTTCCCCCACCACCACCTATGTAATTCCACAAACATAAACAATAAAAATTTTTATCAAGAACAAAATTATACATTTTTCATTTTGTAAAACTTCTCTTACAAATTGTTTACATTTGCTTTTATATTAATTATTATTTTAGGCTAAAAATGATTAATCTTAATCTTAGTCCCAAGTGTTTTTGTGTATTTAAATCTTTTCGCGTTTCTTGAAATTTCGTTTAGAGGCACAGCGATTGATTATGTCCAAAACATGTGGCTTGTGGTCGAAGACCTTCATCATTTGATTCTTAACATCATTAATTCCATCGGTGATGATTTTACCACGCTGAATGTTGGCCTGAAAGCGAATAGGATTATTAGTTGGATTCTGGCTAGTTTGATCAATTCCACTTACCTTGAGCAGTTCACTGATGCGTTCAATATCGGTATGCTTCTCCTTTTCCTTGTCCAGTTCCTTTAACATGGTCTCCAGGTTATTCAGACTAATCACTTCGGACTCATTCTGTCATAAAAAAAAAAAACAAATTAATCAAATTGTCTCATTTTGACCTTATATTTTTGGATTTACCAAATCCTCCACAGTGGCACACAATTGGTGTATTTTCCAGCCATTGAGTTGTGCATGGACATTTGGCTGATTGGCCAGGTCAATGACAGTCACACGACGTTCTTCGCGTGGCTTTACATCCGTGTATCTATGGAAATGATTGTTGGCCAATTTGTGTGTGGGCTTATAGGTCTGCAATGGTGAGGAGGAGGAAGATTTATCGATCAATCATTCTAACGACAAAAGGAGTATCAAAATCACTCACATTCAAGAGTGCACAATTGCGCGGACGTCGCAGAACAAAGTCCACGGGATTGGCGTTCTCCTTATTTCCAGCTATGCCAGGAGTGCTGCTTCCGCTGACCAGTCTGTGGTTATTCTCAGCCGAGGCCAGCGTGGCTGCGGTAACCAAAAGGCCATTGTTGTTATAAGTGTCCAGGCTGCCGCTGCCCGTGCTCGACACACTGCCGGTAGGCGGTGGTAGCGAAAGCGAGGCCTGACTCTGTAAGGAGTGTTGACTGTCATTCCTAAAAAAAAAAAAATGAATAAAAAATTATTTAAAATTTCCTTGACCTGAAGAGTCATATTATTTACGTTGAGCGTCTGGGCTTCTTGCGCGCTGGAGTTTCATAGTTTGTGGTGCCGCCGTTCATGCGCGCTGCTGCATTTATGCCACTTGCCGAGCTGCTGCCCGACGCTACTGCCGACTGCTGCAAGTGTGGCGGCAACGTTGCGACCTGGTGGGCCAATTGGGTTGACTGATTATCCATTGCGTTGCCGGCACGTGCTACTACCGGTGCTTGTTGGTTCATATTTGTCTGGACCGTATGATGGGATGAATATAGCTGGAAAGAATTAAAATTTTTGGTCGTTTTTAATTCAAGATCGTAATCAAGTTTTTGAAAAGATTAAGCATTTAGAATTGTCAAATGAGTCGGCGTTGCCAGACTTTGACTTCGTCCTAGTCAAGTTGGCAGGCTAGAGGGAATTCACCGTTATTTTCTTTTGGACTTACCTCATTGATGGGATTGAAATGACGAGAATTGTCGCGAGCTGAGTTGGTATCTGCTCCGAGGCGGTTGATGACCATATTGTTGTCCTGAATCTGTTGCTCCACACCTGGGGAGGAGTTGGCCGACACTGTGGTGGAGCCATCCGAGGAGGCCGGTGAATCGGCTCGTACATTACGTGTTCCTCCGCTGGCTCCTAGGGCAGCTGCGGCTACACGTTCTTTCTTGGCCAGGGCCTCCACCGTCAGGGCCGAAGTGCTGACGGGCAGAGAAGCCGCAGCAGCTGCCACGGCTGCGGCAGTCATCGTTGAGCCGGACAGGGTGTAGGAACTAGCACTACTCAATGTAGAGCTAGCCGGTGATGCACCTCCTGCTCCGCCATGAAGATTAACTGCTGTGACAGTGGTGCCGGTGTTTGCTGTGCCTGCTGAGCTGCTGGATCCCATAGACAGCAAGGTGGGGGCTAGATTCTTGGCCGCTCTTATGGGTGAGCCCTCGGCATCGCGTTTACGCATGAAACTCGAGACCAAAGCATTGGCCGAGCCGGGCACGGAAACGGCACTGACGGTGGCGCCGCCGCCTGTGGTACTGGGTAAAGGCTGACCGCCTGTAACAGCGGTACCAGTGGTCACTTTGACCGATGTGTGCAAGGGTATGACCATGTGCTGGGCCTGGGTACTACCAGCGTTTTGCCCACTGCCGGCTGGTATGATGAGTTGCTGTCCTCCAGCTGTGGCCGCTTGGACCAATGTTGAGCTCAGTTCCCTGGTAGCCCCTGGTAATTGCAGCTGCCCTATGGTTCGAGGTCCTCCCGCCGAAGGCACCACAGTGAAGGTGGCCGTGGAACCGCCTCCGCCTGCCGCATTGGTAGCAAATGGTAGCGAGGACACAGATAGACTGCCAGCACTGCTCACCAACTGAGCACCCTGGGAATGAGTGTGAGTGCTCTGGGTGACCGTGGTCGTGGTGAGGGAGAGCACGCCTGTCGACACCTGCACACTGCTAGCCGGCATTGTTTCATAGTAAATGGATGGCATGAAGGCTCCAGTAGCTGAGGATGTGGCCACGGCTGTGGCTCCGCCAGCAGCAGACACAGTCACTCCGCCACTGCCGGCACGTTGCTGAATGAAAACACTAGTGGGAGCACCAGTGGGCTGTACACTCGCAGTGGGTACTCCACTGCCAGTCGCCTCTGAGGAAGCGGCCTGGGGTATCATCATTTTGCCAACGGTGATGCCACTAGCATTTTTGATGGGTGTCAAGGTGCCCGTTAAAATATTACTGCCCTGTCCGCCACGCGTGCTGATGGTCAGTGGAAGGACGGTGGCTCCACCGGCAGCAGCTCCGCCGGCGCCAACACCGGCTGTAACCAGATTACTAGCCGAAAGCAGTTGTGTGGTGGGTCCACCGCCTTGGGAGACGCTGACCAATTGGGCTCCCCCACTAGGGGTCACTGTGGCTCCAACTGCCGACACGGTGGGTGTACCCAAAGTGGCCGTAGAGCCGCCTCCTAGAGCTTGAATGCTAGCTACACTTTGAGGCGTCAACTGGGATGTTGCGGAGCCAGTGCTACCGGCCGATAGCTTGCCTATGGGATTTAATTGGGTGATAGTCAGAGATGGCTGCGGCTTGGCCGTCATGGTCACGGGAGGACGTATGCCTGTTTGGTGAAATGTTTTAGAATTACTCTTTATGAAGCGGTTTTTTTTACTTACCCATTTTGGCGCTCATGAGGAAGGGCTGAAGCATGACATTCCCAGTCAACCGGGTGGTGGGTCCTATGATCTGCTGGGATCCCCCAGTGGCCGGTTGCTGTAGCTGTATAATTCGAGTGGTGGGCAAGTTTGCTGTGGTTAGGACAGGAGCCACACTCACGGCCACTCCGCCCGTACTGCGACCGGTGACTGTGGCTGCCGATACGCTTACAGCTGGTGTGGACTGGGCCACACTTCCGGGAGTCAATGAAGCACTCATGGGTATATTTCCGGGGGCACGTATGCTTATATTTGTGGTATTCAATTTGGCCGTTGGGAATGACTTGCCCAGCGGTATGGGACGCACCTGGCGTGGGGTGACTGTGGTGCCTCCGGGTGTTGTGGTCGTGGCACTGCCTAGGGGAGTGGCCACGGCAAATCGTTGAGCGCCGGTTACATTCGGATTAAATTGTCCAGCATTTGGATTGGTCGAGGGACCGCTGCCAGCGGCCACATTTGGTGAGTAGACCAGAGTGGCCTGATGCTGACGTGATGGCACCATGGTGGCCACATAGGCCTGTGGAGCTGTGGACTGAACCTGGCTGCCTGGGGCGTGAGACAAGCCCTGGCCAGCAGTCACCGAAAGAGCTGTAAAGAATGGAATTTTAATTTTTGGAAATTGCTCGATCCCAATCTGCTTCTTACCTGTGGCTCCTCCTGGTGTTTGCACTGGTGTGGATGTGGTGGTCATTATGCTGCCGGTGACGGCCACATTGGCACTACTCACACCCGGAGTGGCAATAATTCTTTGTCTAGATGGATGAGTCATACGTATTAGTTGCATTTGTCCAGCTGCTCCTTGCATCCAAGCCGCAGCATTGTTAGCCGAGGAAATGACGGTCGAGGGCTGAGAGACCACGGCACTGCGACTAACGGCTGTGCCCCGAACAAAGCTGCCAGTGCTGGTTAGGCCGGTCGCAGTGGGTGTCACACTGGCCGCCGTGGAAGTGGCCCTTAGCGGTGCAACCAATCTTTGAGCGGTGGTGAGACCAACGCCGGTCATCTGTGTAGCCGTAACGCTGGGGCGTGACATGTAGGTGGCTTGGGCGACGGGGCGTGTCACTGTTATCGAGGCATTGGAAACACTACGGGCCGGGGCTGCTGGGATGGCAGTGATCTGCGTGCGGCCGGTGGCCGTGACGGGCATGACAACTCGCACCTGAGTGGGTTGGCCGCCGGCTCCAATGGCTCTTATAGAGGCAGCTGTGGTGGTCTGACCGGTGTTGAGGGCTATGGGTGTTCCTGGCTGAACTGCACCAGAACCTGTGGCGGCTACTTTAATAGTTCCGCCCGTCATAATTGTACTGCCGACTGGAGTGCCGGTAATGGATATAGAGCCGGGTGTGCCGGCCAGGCTGCCATCGGGCTTAACATGGGTTATTTTTGCGGCTACTGTGGAATGGCCTGTGGGCAAACAGGGCAATAAGTTTTTATTTACCGGTCGCAATTGTATGTGTGTGTGGTGTGTGATTGCCGGAATTGTTGTTGTAGAGGGCTTCGCAAGTTGCAGCCCTTGGTTAGTGAGTGCACAAACGGCTTTAATCGATTTTATTGGGGCTGCTGTGTATGTTTGATTTAATGAATTTCATAATTTTCACAAGACAATTTTTTTTTCGTTCGCATTTTCAACACAGCTGATGGCTACTTTTCTAGCTAATTGGCAACGCTGCGACGAATGCACGGTAACAACAAAACTGACATACACGCACACACACACACGTACAGTAACCATATGCTTGTATGTATACAGAAAATTACAACGTATATGCACATAAAAGGGAACTAACAATAAAGAGGCAAATAACATGTATACTGATAACTAATTTAAGAGAGTATATAAGTAATAATTTTTTATCTATATAGTTGAGAGATCAGAATCTAGGACACTCAAGCAGTTTTTTGAATGTGTATACTTGTATAAAACTTACCTGCAGAAGTTGTCGAAGCTGTACTGCCAGCTCCACCACCACCCACTGCACCAGCGGCGCTTCCATCGCTGGGAGCACTCATGATGCACAAAAACGAAGGATATCAATAGCTTAGAGTACCGTTAAGTGAACAAAAGGAAACCCAACAATTAACACAAGTTGGATTTGGTAATTTTTTAACTCTGAAATTTATTCACGTTTTGCTCTGCTGCGTCTTGTTCCAAAACGAACATGTATAGGAAAGCGCGAACTGATCTAGCGCGAACCGAACGGAAAGAAGAACTGGTCCCATGAACATCAGCTGTTTGCTTACGTCCTGCCATTACGTGTATTTTCAGTGCTGCCTTAGCGGAAATATTTTCCCACAGCTGATGAGCTGTTTTAACTCGTCGGATTTGGGAGGGAACTCGTTGAATTGGGTTGGAATTTAAGGGAAAGTAGTCCCAATCTAGAAAAAGCTAAAAATAATTGATAATGCTAGAAAACGCTGTTGCTTTAGAAATAAAACTGATTCTCCTAATTTTCTCTGTCTCTTACTCTTACGAATCTATCGCGAGCTGAACGAAAAGAAGAACTAGTCCCCCGAACATCAGCTGTTTGCTTACGTTGGATGTGTTACGTTACGTGTTATCGTTTAAACACGATTTTTTCTACTTAGTCGCTTATTCGCGTTTTTTCGTGTGATTCGTGCGCTTGTTTTCAACTAGTCGGTGGCGAAGTAGTTGAAAAATAAGAATAAAAAGAAAAGAAATACACAATAATTGGAAAATTATTAAAATTAAGCCATTCAATTTGTGTATTTGCAAAGGAATTCCACAATTGTGTACCCAAACATAAATATTTTGTTTTGTAACTAACCGTGTGTGTGTGTTGCACCCGTCACGCACACACTCACTCGCCAGTTTCGTGTAAAAAAAAAAAGGAGAGCAATAAAGTTTAATTTAATTACAAGCAGGGGCAAATAATGCAAAGTGTTGCTAAAAGCAAGTTAGTTGCCCCACGATAAAATTAAAACCAGCCGCGAGCCCAACTGTGTACCGAATTGCATGCAACGGGAATTGAACTATGCGAAAAAATTGATTTTCCACAATTGCAACTGGAACAGTTCGCCCGGAACCCACCCACTATTGCCGCCCAGGGTGTGAGTGTGTGTGTGTGTATGTGTGTGTGTGTGCGATAGTTCGCGCAAGTGAGGGTGTCACTGGCCTGTGCATTTTTTTGTTGTGCTTATAGTTCGATAGCTCCCCGCACCCAACCTGACCAATCGACTCACCAACAAAGAAAACACCAAAATCATTAAAGAAGAAGAATAACAAATCCAGAGAGAAAGCAGCTGCCGCAATTGCCGCCGCGGTGCCATGAATATTGTCGGGGAGTATGAGTACAGCACCAAGGATATGCTGGGCCATGGTGCCTTTGCTGTGGTCTTCAAGGGACGTCACCGCCACAAGGTAAGCCAAAGTTCGTAGTGCGAGCGAGACGGCAGACATTTCTATTCGAGACAGTGGGGCGATACGATGATGGTGACGTTTTCCATTGTTTGTGATATATATGAATTTGCTTATCTGCCAATTTCGCCATAAGCGAATCGGCAAAAAAAAAAAATAATAATAATAAACTTGTTTATAATTTTGTTATTATTTTTGCATTTTTAGTCATTGTGTACGGCAGGGGCTTGGCGTTGCCTTAATAACAATGCGCCATTGTCAAAGTAAATATGCGTGGAAGGCAAAAGCAAGACAACAAAATAAAATTGGCATTAGAAAAAAACAACAAAACCAAAAAAAAAAAAAAACAAAATATATACAACGCAATACGCCACGAAAATGCTCGCCAAATGTCAAAAACAGCAGAAAACAAGAAGAAGAAGAAGCACAAATAGTAACAGCTGAGATTTTTTTTTTTTTTTTTTTTTTTTGGGCCCCCGCCTTCTCTGTCTCTGCTCATTTTTCTCTCGAAATCTCATTTCGCTTGTTTCGCTTTATTATTTCTAATTCCGCTCTTATCTCACTGTTCGTATTAATTTTAATTAATTTTTTCAAAGACCTCAACACGCTCTTACGCACGTGCGTTTGCCTCTTGCTTTAAATATTTGAAATGAACAAAAAATATAACACAAAATTGAAAAGCCCTAGGCCTACGAACTATTTCAGGGTCAAATCGAGTTATTTTTGGCCATGTTCATTGGCTCTAAATGGTGTGTTTGTTCATGTGGGTGTTTTCTAATTATTCAAATCATAAATCTTGCCAATTGGAAGAAATAACATCAAGTAAATATTAAACAATGTTGCCAAATCAACTGGAAACAAAAAGGAAAAGAAAAAAAAAAACCTTCACAAAAAGGGTCACACTGGAGCGGACAGTTAGCATAAGCATGCAATGTTACCCCCTTCTTTTCATATTTCCTAGAAGCGTCATTTTTTTCAATCATTTTCAATCAGTTTTGTTTTATTAATTTATTCACCTGTTTAGACATTTCCAACCCTAATTACAGGGTCGGCGTGTCTATGATAAAAAAAGCAGCCCCCGCATAAAATTACTTGCTTTATATTTATATTTATTTTTTACCTAAAGCGCATTTCAGCCAGCCACTATTGAATAATGCAAATTCATATCAAAAACAAAAACAACAAAAACCAACGGTGACAAAATCAAATGCAATTAAACAGTTTCATAGTTTTCGTTTTTTGCTTTTGTGTTTTGTTTTTTTTTTTCACAAATAGTATAGAAACCAAAGCGCGTGCAATGATCAGCACAGTAGCTGCGGGTGGGGAGGACAGTGGGGCTGGGCTTATGAAATCATTTAACAAAGTACTTTTCATTTAATGAAATAAAATGCACTCTCTGCGGGAAAGCGTAGTAAAATGATAAAACTGAAATGGTTGTGCAGCGCGTTTTCGGTATCATTTTGCACGCCTTATTAAATATCAAAAAAGTAAAACATGTGTCGACGCAGTGAATGCTGTAACTTTTTTTTTTATCCATTAGATAAAAACTCATTCACTGGATGTTCAGCTGTCTTTGAACGGCTTCTCCCTGTGCATCTCCATATGCTGTGCCGTTCATTTGTCGCCAGCCTGACTGCCTGCCTGACTGTCAGTTTGCCTGCAGGGCAACTTATTTTTAGCAAAGAGACAGACTGTCGGGCGGCCTTTGTGCCGCGTGTTGAGCACGTGCAACTTCACAGTCGAGCATAAATTTAGCTGCTTGTCTAGTAAATCTAAATGACACTTTTGCCAGGCCATTTTCGCTTTTAAAAATAAAATGTGCAGCCAGTGCAAGGCTGTTCATATGGAGAGCTGCTCCTCCTCGCCTGCCACACCAATTAAACCAGTTGACCAAGTGAAAAGCGAAATTCGAACAATCTTATTTGTGGGACAATCACATCATCAAAAAAAAAAAAAATTATAAAAAAATACAAACAAAACTGACTAACTGCCAGTTGGCCAGTTATTGCATCAGCTGTTTTGTTTGTATCCGCCAGATACGTGTCTTTCCCTTGATCAAAACAGCTGCTATTTTGATACTGTTTGCAATCCAAAAAGAAAAACAAAAAGTTATCACCTAAATCAATATACTCTTTACAGTTCAACAAGAAAAGAGTATATAGAAAAGTTGAGACAAATTTCAAAGACAAGAAAAAAATTTCAAGAAACTAAAAAAAAGAGTATCAAAAAGTCAAAAGATTTTGTTTTTAATTTAATCAAAAAAAGAAACCACTTAAAGAGTATTAAAATTTTGTCATAAAAATTTTTCAATTTTTTTCTTCTCGGATTCATTTTGGCCAAAAAAAAATAAATTAGATGGGTCAATGTTTTCTTAAATAATTTTTAAGGCCAAACAGAAAAATTCTTTGCTTAGCCAACGGAGTGAAAAATTTATACAAAGAAAGAAAATTTTATATATATTTTTTTTGTTTTTTTATAATATATTTTTTTCTTATCTGCTGGCACATTTATTTTCCAACTTGCTCAAGTTCGTCTAGTCTATTAATTGCAAAGCAAACACAATCGCACAAAGAATAAAAAAAAAAAAAATTGATATTAAGAACAATAACAACTGATAGATTGAGATCCCCCCCCCCCCCCACCCCCTCCGCCACTTAACCACACTCCCCTGTCTTTTATTTTTCCCTCAACAACAAAGGGAAAATCCATTCGGTTTTTTTTTTTTAGAGAAAAATAAGCCAAGGGCAAATGGAATCAAATTAATATTTCATAAATCAAATTTTGTCAAATTATCAGAAACTAATCTGATAATTTCCTGGATGTCTGCTTACCTCATTTCCTGATTTCAGTTAGATATAATTCTGACAAAACAAAAATTTCCATATTCGATGATATCAAAAAATGAATGAACATTTCACCGTCTACAATTTTTTTTATCACCTAAAGCCACGTTTTTTTTTCGTATTTATTTATTTTTTTTTTTGTTTATTTGAATTGCATTTATAAGTTCATTTACCGAGTCGAGAATGTTCTTGACCCAAAGCGAACCCCAAATGGGCAAAGCCCAAATAATACAAAAATTAAAAAAAAATAATAAAATTTGTGTCAATCGTTGTTTTTTTGCTTCCAGCAGCCAATTTAAATTGCCAACGAGTCAGGCAGACTTGAGGAACTGCGGAAGCTCTCAGATTCTGCTCCCCATTTGCCCCTCCCCCTCTCCCCACCAAATTGCAGACAATTTGCGTAGTTTCTTAACAATTGGGGAAAATCAAGTGAATTGAAAGAGTTCAACAAACTTTTTCTGCTCATTCATTTTATTTTTTGATAAGCATTCAACAAAAAGAGAAAAATAAATTTTTTTTTTTTTTTTGCCAGGTGCATTGGCCCCCTCTAATGAATAGCTACTTTTATTGGTCAAAAATGGCCAAAACAAATTATATAAAAAAAAAATAAAAATTGCAGGTTCCATCGGCATAGAGCACGCTATTGTAAATGTATCCATGAGATACACACACACATTCGGAGCTGCTCCAACTGGTTTCACTCAGTTTGGTGAAAATTTATCTTTTGTCTGTCATTGCCCTCCCCATTCAAAACCACCTTGAATAGAAACTCCAAATACAAAGCAAAAATTTAATAAAAATAAATCGCGGAAATCTCCTTGCAAATTTGCCAGCTAGTTTTCAATTTCATTTGATCATTTTTTTTTTTTTTGCGCCTGATTGAGTTCAACCGGCTACTTGTTATTATTTATTTATAAAGAACAAGAATTTTATTTGCAATACTCTTTTCATAGAACAAAGAGTATCTTGAGTTGACAAGAAAGCGTGGCTTAGTTTCAGATTGGTCGGTGAGACTCATCGAATCTAACTGGTTCTATGAGAGTTAAAAAATGAGAGAGAGAGAAAGAGAGAGATGGAGACAGTGAGAGAGAGAGACAGAGAGAGAGTGATGAAATGATCAGATCATATGGCTGGCAAATAAATCGGTCTTAATCCGTCTTGGGCTTGAACAATCTCTGTGAGTTTCGGCATAAGGAATACTTTTATAGATATACCCAAGTCTACCGAATTTCACTTCAATCGAACTGATATATAACTGTCATAACCATCCTATTTGATGCTATAGATAACTCCCACACTCACTGGCCTATCTCATTAGAATATTTTAATTCGATTACTTTTACAGAGACTCATATAAGTATCAAGTTTCACCTGGATCGACTTGCTATATCATTTACCAGGCATATAAGCCCAAATCAGTTTCAAGTATAACTCCAAGATTTACTGGACCATGTCAACGCAATTATATATAGAGACACATTTGAGTCTGGTTTACATTACTATATCATATAGCTCTCAGAGAGATCCGCCTTGTTGGGATATCTCCGGTTTTCATTGACCAATCACCTTTAAATTTGATATCTGTTTTACCCAAAGTGAGACCCATAAGTCTACCAAGTTTCACTTGTCTATAATAACCTGAACCTATTATATAGCCATAAAGGGGTTTGAGGATTCATCGAACTCTAAAAAAATCACCGAAAAGAGTCTGAAGTCTTCGTCTCGCCTAGGCTAGTCTACCAAGTTTCACTTGGCTATAATAACCTGAACCTATTATATAGTCATTAATTTATTTGGAGATTCTTCAAACTCTAAAAAAATCACCAAAAAGAGTCTAAAGACTTCGTCTCGCCTAGGCTAAGCTCTAGGTTTATTTATTTAAGTCTCGACTAGTACGGAACTTGTCTTTCAAAACTCGTTTACGTGAGAAACTTACATTTAAATGTCATTTATTTGAAATCATTCGATTATATATGCGCATATTTTGTTTGCTCGTCTGTTTCAATTCTTTCTTTATTTTATTTATTTTTGGTCTACACGTGTGAAGCTCTTCAGACATTTCTGAAATATTGAAAGGTATTTTTTTTTTATACAAAATTTTTTTTTTTTCAACTTTCATGTTTGTTTTGATTAAGTTCAGAGAAGTTTGATGATGAAATTATGTTTGGATTTTGCCAAAGAAAATTTTAATTTTGAAAAGGTTTTTTTTTTTTGAGATACTTTTTGGGTTTGGTATAAAAATTTATTTTCGAGTCTGAAGAAGAATCTTTCGGGCTTGGTATAACTTTTTTCCTATTTTTAAAAGTTATCATTAATAGTGTCTTTTCCATTGAGTCAGCCTAGTGCTGCGCTGTCCGCATGGCTCATTAAATTAGCACGCATATTGCCAATTCGATTGCATGCAAAATCGAGACAAAAACAACGTGCTTTCCTGCCCCTCTCAGCGTCCCTGACACCACCCCTTTGCCATCGGGCTTGAGGTGGTTTAAGTTTATTATTAGATACGCAATAACAACGCAATGGGCTGGAGGCCTTTGCACTTGTGCTTCGAGGGGCCGGGAGAGCCGATCAACGTCAACACTCCCTCCCTCCCTCTCTCTCTCTCTCTCTCGCTCTGTCTGTCTCTTTTGTTTTGCCTTCCGGTCTCTCTCGGTGCACTTGGCCTGTTTGCTTTGCATTTAGCAGGTGACGAGTCTTTGTTTCTGTATTTATTTTTTGATTTTTACTCGGCGGGCTTGGCTAAACAGAAAAAAACAAAATGTAAATTTTTATATAAACAAAATGATTGTTGTTATTTTTTTTTTTTATTTTGTCATTTGCAAGAAGTGATAAGCAGAGGCAACCATTTAATTAATTTATTTTTAAATGAATTATATTTTTTCCTGAAATGACCGATAACGCCGAAGTGCAGCCTTCTGATATATACATCTATTTTTTTTTTTAATAGTTTTTAATTCTTTCCGATCAGGTTTTTGATTTCCTTGCTTGAATTGATTTTTTAATTGCTTTTGTCATTAAAAAGAATTTGAATAAAGAATCGAAACTGATTTAATCAGAGTTCATAATTAGGTTAAGAGTCCAATGACTTGTTTTTTTTTAGACTCTCAATGACTAAGACAATTAGAATTAATTAAAACAATTTGAAATTGTGAATTTTAGCAAGTTTTTTTTTATTGTTTTTCTCTTTGAAGAAACACATTGCCGTGGCCATAAAATGCATCACAAAAAAGGGTCTGATCAAGACGCAGAATCTGCTCGGCAAAGAGATCAAGATTCTCAAGGAACTCACCGAACTTCACCATGAGAATGTGGTGGCCCTTTTGGATTGCAAGGAATCCCAGGATTGTGTCAACTTGGTCATGGAGGTAAGTGCAAAAATATATACAATAAATTTATTGTTTTATATCAAGAAAAAATTATACGTCGGGTCTGATATGACTCAGACTTGCAGGGTGAAAAAAAATTGCACGTAGGCCAAATTTAGGTCAAAACAAAAAACAAAAAAACCCCTCAAATCATTTTGAATGCGCAATTCAATTGACTGCGGAAACTGTTCGAAAATAATTTCCGTAAAATTATATAGAAAATTATTACAACAACAAAAAAACAAACAAATAAAATTTTACCCACAAACGTTCATTGGCCTGAAATGAAAATATTTTTACTCATTTCCAAACAATTTGGTTTTATTCTATTCCAAAATTTATTAACAAGTTTATTCAACTATTTGGGCAGAGCTTCTTCTTTTTTTTTTTGCTTGAAATAAAATAGGTCAACTTTTGTTTTTGTGGACTTTTTAGATTAGAATGCTTAGCTAGATAAGATTTGTATAGTTTCGATATGGAAATACTCTGCAAAATATATTTTCCAACTTATTCAGGAAAGTAGTTCATATTCTTTGTGGGTTTTGGCCCATTTTTTGTGGAACTAAAAGCCTGGGAATTTCGGGAGTATTTAACCTGAAGATTGACTACCTTGTTGAGCTTTCTATATTTTTATCTTAGAGTTCCTGAACAGTTCCTAGTTATATCTTTTTTCTGGGAGATTATGTCCTCTTTTTAGTTCAGCAAATTTCCAGGAATACTTTCGAAAGACCTAACCTAACCTAAGTTTCCTTTGAAAAGACTTTCATTGTTCCCATGATTTCCTCTTGTCAACTTCATGCAAGAAGTTCCTCAAACCAAAGTGGAAAGCTTAGTTCTTTTAAGGATTATTAAAATAGTCTTCATTTTATCAGAATTCATCTTCAGGTTTTTATTCAACCAACCATATGAGAGTTGTACGGAGAATCAAGGGATTTGAGATCTTTTAAGAATTATAAACATATCAATGTTTCCCCGAAATGATGGGTTTCTTATTAAAAAGAAGAGTGAAGAGTGGGGAATACCCAGGCTTCACCCTAACCTAAGTAAAATTCGTATTCAGGTTTTATTTAATAAACCTGGGGAAATTGAATTCCCAAACCAAAGTAAGAAATTTGTGATCAGATTTTTCCAGAATTTTTATCCTAAAGACTTCCTGAACCAAACTGGTTCCCTGAATTCTTATTCTGGAGACTTCCTAAGCCAAACAGGTTCCTCTGGATATTTTAAGGTTTATAGAATTATCACTTGTCTATAAAGAGAAGCTGACTTCTCAGGCTGTTAGGGCCCAAGAGAATTTCTAAGATCTTCCATGGATTTGCCTGTCTTTCAAGACTCGAAGTGATTTTCTCTTGACCCAATTTTCTTCTTCTTCTTTCTCGGTGAGCGTAGAGTATTCACGACTCTTTATATTCTAATCAAAGTTAATTATTTTTTCCACTTGCGTTGCACTCTCCCATTTGCTTATTTCGTATATGTAATATTGTTTTTCTGTTTGTTTAGTTTTTTTTTTCTACTTTTTTTGTTTTATTTATGCGCGTCTGACTTTGGCCCCGTTTTTCTATATTTTGATTACACGTAGTCTGGCAGGTTTTTTTTTCTATTCTAAATTGTTTTGCAATGGGGAAGGCATTTTGTATAAATTGTAATCAGTGTTTACTTTTTCTTCTTCTTCTTTCACTTCTTGATTTCTCTTTGGCATAATTCATTGATTGTGGAGCACGCGTTTCTGATTTGATTTGTATACAAAATTTTTTGTTTAGATTTTCGTGAAATTCTAAAGAATTGAGGATAACGAAATTTATATAATTTATTATATATAATTTTGTTTTTTTTTTTTTTCACTTTCTTTATTTAATTGCTTTGATTTAATTAATGAGACGTTGGCCCTTGGCATAAAAATAAAAAAAAATCTCACTTTTATTTAAAGTCTGATGAAACCGCCTTTTCGATGTAAAATTAAAAAATAAAACACAAAAAGCTAATTAATGGAAGCCTCTCTTTTCACCTTGGCTTTTTAATTAGGCCTATAAAAAAAGTTAATTAAATGAATCGGGGCTTTCATTTTTTTCCACTCGATTTTTTTTTTTTTTTTTTTTGAAAATTTCGAAATAATTAAATTTTTGAACTTGTTGTCTATTTCGAAATTTAGAATTATTTGGCAATTTACTCTTTGAACTGGAAAGTTCACCCCGAAAGGGGAAACCCATTTTTGATGACCTGCGAAATCCGCAAGGTGCTCTAATTTCATAACGAAAAAAAACAACTCCATTTTTTTCACTATTTACAATTATATATTTTTTTTATTATTATTTTGTTTATACGGTTGGCAAAAATAAACTACAGTATCTAAAGAACAGCAATTTCACAGACAGTAGGTAATCTACAATCTAAGAGGAAATATCTCTAACAAAAAAGTTTCTTATCTAAATGAACTTAGAAATAAAGCTGGAAAATGTTTGCCTTGTGTCCAGGAATTGATGAAGGAAAGTTCGTGAGGGGTGGTGTGCGTGCGTGCGTGCGTGTCTTAAATCTATTCAAAGAAACTCTAATCGACTAGGCAATCTTAAAATAATAATTGGAATTTTCCTTTTTTTTTAACTAAAAATTAGCAACAATTTTTGAAATTGTTTTAACAAATCGTTTGATGTGTGTGTGTGTAAAATTGTTTTAAATAAAATGGGCAAAAACAATAGGAAATGTGACGCCTGCACTGACGTCAAGTGTGAATACAAAGAGGCTTGTTGCGGGTGTCTAAAACTAGACTAAAAAGTATCTGTATCCGAAAGATATACAATTACATTGAATATAATAATGTATCTTATGGAAAATGCCCACAATGGAATTCGTTTTGTTTTGCTTAAATATTTGTTTTTCTTCTAAAAAAGCTTAGGCTAATTTATTCAATGGTATCTCCTCAGTGGGATGCACCTGATCCTTTGGCTCTGGTTTACTTGTGCGGCAGCATTTCGTCTTGATACCGCCCACATCTTTGCGGCAAATTAGACCAATTATAATGCCTATAACGGCTATAACCATAATGCCTGTGGGAAACAAAGATTCAATTAGAAAATAGAAAAAAAAATTGAAAGGGAAAACTCACAAATTAAAAGTGTGTTGATGGCCTCCTGGGAAATGGGCACCTGATAGGGTTTCTCCTTTTCCGTGGTGGTGTCACTTGCAATTCCCGCATTGTTGCTGCTTTCGGTCACCGTGTTGGCGAATATATTGGCCTGGGCCACTGTTTCGTTGGACATTTTGCTGGGCCTTGGTCGATTGCCTGTGTGTGAGTGAGTCATTAAATTAAGTAAAAAACCAATTCCACACCCAGCTCTAATTAATTTCACCTGAACGATTGGGCGGTGCTGTTGTTGTTGTCGTGGTTGTTGTGATCAAATTCGTTGTTTTCTTAATTGGCGGCGGCAGGTCTGTCACCAGAATTATACTCTCGTTGAACGATGTACCCAAGACGAGTTCGTAGCAACTGACATCGAAGTGCTTGAAGCTAATGTTATCAATTGATTTCAGCAAATTGCAGAGCTCCTCAATGCTGGCTTGATCCAATTCGGGCAGTTTTAGTTTGATGAGATTTTTTAGCGGTGTGAAAGCTCGCGTATTGATTTGCTGTTAAAACGAAAATGACAAGACGTGAGTGCGAGCGAGATAACCGTATAGCGCAACAGCTGTGCATCTTTGCTGTTGGGCTGCCAACTTGTTTGTGCGGCGTCGATTCGATTGTGCCTATCGATAGGTGGCGCGCCAGACTTACCCGTTTGAAATCATTGTGGTCCAAACGCAAAGCCGTCAGGGCCGACATGTTTTTAAAAGTATGTTCTGACAACTGCGTCCAACCGCAGTTGGAGCAACTGAAATCATTCAGACTGGGCTGATTGAGAAAAGGTCCGTCGAGACGCTGGGCGATGCTGTTGTTGCTCAGATCCAAAAGCGCCAGGTCTGTGGCTCCGACAAAAGTGTTTGGCTCAATTTTGGTTAGACGATTGTTGGCCAACTTGAGACGACGCAAACGCTCCAAGCCATAAAAGACCTGAATGAATTAACCATTTTAAGATATTTCACTTTTTTTCGTATTGTTTCAACTAAAACCTCACCTCCTTGTCAAGTCGTGTGAGCAAATTGTGATTTAAATTGATTTCGACCACCTTGGAAAGATTGCCAAAATCCTCAGGTCTCAGCTCGAAAATGCCATTATAGCTCAAGTCAATAATGGCAGCCATACGTGGCATATCCAAGGGTACATGGGTGAGATTGCCATGGGCGCACTGCACATACTTGTAATCCTCTAGGCAAAGACAGGCCCTTGGACAGGTGGGCTCCAGCACATGATTACTCCGATAAGGTATATCTGAAAAAGGATATTGATATAAGTTTATAAAACTGGGATAAATATTTTTCTGGCAACTCTGAAATACCCACTAAATATTGGCCTGAAGGTGGTGGTGGTTGTGGTGGAGAAGGTTCCAACTGGTTTGTCTGGAACTGCTAACTCCTTGCTATCCGCTTCATCATTATAATCATTATAATCGTCATAGTAATCATCGTCTATGTTTGTGGCATTTTTGGTAGGTGCAGCAAACGTGTGACTGATACTAAAATATACCAAAAACAAATCTTGTTAATTATCTTATTTTTCTGGGTCAAGCCAACTTATATCGAGTCCATCGGAACACACCCCCAAACAAAAAAGACTATATATTTTTCTTGCCATATTACGTATACGACTCGTTGGCACCATTCTATATTATATTTTTTTTCCCTGTTGAAGTTGTCTGGTCATTATCATTATACGCCTTTTGTTTATGTTTGCCTAGCGGATTTTCAGAATGAATGAATGAATTTTTTTTTTCCTTGGGACTTGAGCATTTTAATCCTTCATTAGCAACGGCTATTTTTTTTCTTCTGCCTGGCAACCCGAAAAGCTTAAAGATGAGATTCTTTTCTATTTGGTTTGCGTTTTATTTTTGCCTTTTGCTTTTGCAAAATCACGCGATTACTTTTGTTTTTATTTTATTTATTTTTTTTTTTTATTCGGTACGAGGTGAGTAGCTTTCATAGTCAAGTACATCTTATCGTTTCAAAATAAAACTGGTAGGGGTATGAAATTAAAAAAATATAAAAAAAAAACCATTTTTTTAAGACTTAAAAAATTAATGTTTTTTTAATCGCTTCAAGCAGCTTAAAAACTTTCCAAGCCGTCAAAGTTCAACTGAAATGAAATTCTAAACCAAAGAAAAAAAATCGATAGACCAGTTTTAGTTTTCCCCCGTCGTGTGTGAGTCATAAAATCCATAATACGCGTGTGTAAAATTCTTTTCCTTAATATTATTATTATTTTTTTTTTTATAAGAGTAAAATTGTTTGAGAATTTGCCGCCCTCTGGCTATAGAGATAAGTCGGGCAAAAAAAAAAAAATTACACAAGCTACCAAAAGTAATAATAATAATTTTATCAATTAGCGATATGATTATTTCTTTAGTAAAATGTTAAGAATTCTTTTGTTTTTTTTTTTTTGATAGGGGAAAATGATAGCGCTGGGACCCACGAATTGGTTCCAAAGTTCGGCGACTTCAACAGGTTATTTGATGTTTTCAGTTGCTTTTGATTCGATTTAATTAATCATTCATTTCGTGCGAATTTCTACTTGAAATGCCGGTCAGAAACCCAATGACACTTTGTACTTTGGGGTTCTCAGTCACACAATGATGGACAAGATAATAGAAGCACTTGAATTTTTGCATTTACCTTAAACTCAGCAGGAATATCAAAAGTAATCCAAATTTGTAATACACATGCATTTTCTTAATTTTATTTATTTTATTTTTTTGTAAACTTTTTGGCCACTTGAAATTATAAATAATTTGATTTTTTTTTTATTCAAAATTGTTTCACTTGTTCATTGTTTTTATTTAAATATATTTTGGCATTATTTTTGGTTTTGTTTATTTGATTTTTCATTCTGTTGGAAAAAAGAATATTTACATTATAAAATCTGTTTGCTGGTTTATAAATAAATCAAAACAAATTCAGAGAAAAACCTTTAATTTGATCTACTTGAATTTTGCTTAAAAATTCGACTTTTTTTCATTACAATTGTTTAAACAGTTTCTGCTTAGATTATGTGTAATTTCCTGACAATTTGGTAATTTTTCAATTTCCTACTTTTTTTTTTTTTGTCTTCTTCGATTCGTTTGACCAGCCACTCGCACTCACTGACAATTTTAAAATGAGAGAAAAAAAAACTTTGACAAATGCACTTGTTTTGGTTTTTTCGTTCTGCTTGCTCTCCCACTCTCTCTTTCGTTCAAAGCAACTCTGTCTGCTTTTAACACTTCGCTCTCTCTCGCTGATTTTTTTGCACTGTTCTTGTTAGAGTAAGTTAACACTTTTATTGGGTTAATTATTATTGATAATTGCTAGTTTATTATATTTAATTATTTACTGGGCACGGCGTTTTGTCTAATCGACACAAATTTAAAGAGATTTAAATTTTGCCATTGCCTGTGTGAGTTTGCCGCTACTTTTGTAATCTTATCAATTGTGTGTGTGTCATTTTTGTGTTCTCTTTTGTTTCACAAGCAAGCAAGCAAAAAAATAAGGTTTTGCCGAAACAAACTAAACAGAAATTTCCACTTGCATTCGAAGAATTTTTAATTGGAAAAATAAAGCATTGGATATTTTCCCGAATGGTTGAAAGAATTTTTTTCCCTCTGAATAATCACAAGTTAATATTTTCGCTTGATTTTTATTCCATTAAATATTTCTTTCTCTGTGTTTTTATTAGTTTTTTTTTTTTATTTAGTATGTTTGTGTGCGCCATGCGTTGTTTTATCGCCTGTGTGCCGCTACAAAATGTTGACCTTTAGTCGTTGCTGGCCGCCAAGCACGAAGTTGTTTCTCGTTTTTATAAGTCGGCTTTGCTTTGTTGTTTTTTTTTCGCTTTTGTATTGTATTGACTACGTAATACACAAACTTGAGTTTCAGCTTCACCAAAATTGTCTTTATTATTTGCACAGCACAATATTTTGCTTGCAGTCGAATTCATGTGCTTAAATTTTATTATTATTATTATTTCGTTTTGTTTTCGCCCCAAGAAACAAAGTTGCACGGAGCTTTTTTTCCAGCCGAATCGGACTGAACTTAACTGTGAAAACCGACTGAGACTGAAGGCGGCGCGATAAGCTCAGCCAACCCAGTCTGCTCACAAGTGGGCCCCTTTTTGAGTACCAAAATGGTGGCGTTTCTCTGCGCTGCCTCAGCTGATTCGTAAAATCGATCGCTATGAATGAGGCAATCTTTGATATTTCACTGCAAATGTTTTAAAAACAATTTATTCAACTCAATGTAAAATGTATTTTATTTTATTTATACTCTGGACTTTAAGCTTTGGTTAAATAAATCCATTGAATCATATTTGTGGTACTTTTTTTTCAGAGCCAACGGTTCTTGCTCTCTTCGGCCTGTTCTCTTTAGATTTACAGTTACTCTTAAGCTGTTATATATGTACGTTTTTTTTTTGTTTTATGTTTTGAATGTAATTCAATCTTATTTATGCTGAGTCATTCAGCTTCAGAGCCCTACTCGAAATTCTAACCCTTATATTTGACTTCCGATAAAAACATGCGAGCTCCTTAAACTTGCTACGCCAGCTGCCCTGGCAATCTCAACTTTTCACAAATGGCTTTTAAAATTAAATATACAAGCATTTGTTTTTTTTTTTTTCATTTCTATTTACATGTCAATGACTCTTGCTTATGTATGTATGTGTGTGTGTGTGTGTGGGCTTCTAGTTTTGTTGATTTGTATTATTTTTTTTTTTCTTCTTTTGTTATTTCAATTTCATCATTTTAATTGTCTTTTGTAAGGCTTTTGATTCTGCATATTTGCTCTTGTTGTTGTTGTTGTTATAATTGTGCTTTGTCTGCTTATTAAAAAATCAAAAGCCGTTTCCCAAAAATTTTGCATTTGCATAACTACCTAGGAAATGCTTTTCAAAGTTGTTGTTTTTTTTTTTTAGGGATAAGTTGAGACTCAAGGTCAAAGTAAACCAAATCCCAGACCCTTCGAGACTCTCATCAAATAAATAATAGCTTGGTATACCTTTGATTGCTTTGTTCTCACAACTGGTTCGTTCCTTTTGCTACGCCTTGGCGTGGGTAGTTTGATAAGTCTCTGGCTCTGTCTCTGATAGATAATTTCCTTTAACCTTGTGGGAAATGTCGGCGGATATTTTGTAATTGCTCTGGCGGTCGCACAAAGATGACCTCTCCGACAAATTCTCAGACTGAGGTTCTATTTATTTATCTTCGCTCGGCTTTGATTGAACTTAATTCATTTGCCTAGTACGCAGTTTGCTTTAACAAAACATCTCAAGATTTACGAGAGATTAAAATTTTTGCTTTAATTATTTTCAGTATTGCAATGGTGGCGATTTGGCCGACTATCTCAATGTCAAAGGCACTCTCAGCGAGGACACAGTCAGACTTTTTCTCAAACAATTAGGTAAGTCACAAATTTGAGATTTTTCCAAAGATTAAAAATTTTTTAATTTTCCAAAAATTTCTTCATGTTTTTAGCTGGTGCCATGAAGGCTCTTTATACCAAAGGAATTGTGCATCGTGATCTCAAACCTCAGAATATTTTGCTCTCGCACAATTATGGAAAAACACTGCCAGCTCCATCGAAAATTACCCTCAAAATTGGTAAATAAAATTTAATAAATAATTTAAAAAAATTCTTTAATAATTTTTTTTTATTTTTTTATTCACAGCCGATTTTGGATTTGCACGTTTTCTAAACGAGGGTGTGATGGCTGCCACTCTCTGTGGCTCTCCCATGTATATGGTGGGTTCCGATTTCTGAAATATCTGAAATTCTGGAAAAAAAAATTCGAAAAATCAATTTACCGTTATAGGCACCTGAGGTTATTATGTCGCTGCAGTATGATGCCAAAGCTGATCTCTGGTCTCTGGGCACAATTGTCTATCAATGTTTGACCGGCAAGGCGCCCTTCTATGCCAACACGCCCAACGAGCTGAAATCCTATTACGAACAGAATGCAAATCTAGCTCCCAAGTATGACGAATCTCTCTCGCAATTAGCATATACGCTCAATTCGATAATAAATTCTGTACTATTTTAATTTTCGTAGAATACCTAATGGCATGTCACCGGATTTGAGAGATTTGCTGTTGTGCTTGCTGCGTCGCAATGCCAAGGACAGAATTTCATATGAGGATTTCTTTGTGCATCGTTTCTTGCAGGGCAAGAAGACAGTCGCCTCACCAGGTGAGTCACTCAAAGAAAGAAAAGTCTTTTTTGTCTATGGCAAAATTTGAATTTTTTCTGGCTTTGCAGTTGATATGCCGCCATTGGGAGGCACACCACCTGTCAAGGGCAAGAGTCCCTTGCAGCAGCAAATGGAAAAAGAATTGCAGCTGCAGAAGCAGATCGATCAGCAGCAGGAGCAGCAGCAGAGGGATGAGGAAGCCGCCGAGGAGGAAAACACAGGTAAGCTCAACCAGGGGAAAATTCTAAATTTGTTTTTAATAAATTTCTTTGGTTTAGTGTCTGTGGTGGCCAATCCGGCAATTTGCGCCACCATCACCAATGTGGGCGTCTTGTGCGATAGTGAGAATAATAGCCCCTCGTCCAGTTCGCATGAGGATTCGGATGATTTTGTTTTGGTGCCAAAGAATCTGCCCGAAGATCAGCAGGTCATCGAGTATGAAAGGCGACAAAGTGCTGCCGGCACAAGTCCAGGTCGTCAGCAGTCGCAGCAGCAGTCACCACAACAAAATCAGGCCAGTCCACCACGACCCAGCAGTCTGCCCATTTCGGAACCCAAGCCTGTGCCGGTGCCGGCACGTCGCCAGGCCAATCAGGTAGCCGGTTCACCAGGATCTCTCAAGTCTGGGGCCGGCCAGCCACTCACCGTGGCCACCTTGGGCAATCAGAAAATTCCACGCTCACAGCCCATCAGTGTAAAGCAGCCTCGTGCCGATCAGCGCAAAAATAGCTTTGGCAGCGACATCAACTCGATTTCGCCGCCGGCTGTGCAATTCGCAATAGGCACACCGCCTGCACGTCAACGCTCAGCTTCTGGAGGATCACTGTCCGAGACCCCGCCAAATGCACCCTGCAATTGGCAAGTGTCCCCCGGCCATTCACAGTCCCCGCTACGCCGCTCTGGCAACAGCTCACCGGTGCTTCCGTCCGCTGTGCTCAGCAAATTGCCCACTCTGGGCAGCCCCACTGTCCTCGGCTCCATCGGCTCGGTCGGCAGTGGCTCGGAGAACAACAATCCACATCACATTCTAGGCCCGCGTGCCATCACCCTGCCCGACTTGGGCGCCACCGGTGGTCTACAGAGCCTGCTCGATACGGGTACTGGCATGCCCGGTAGCGGTGGTTCCTATGAGTCCCATCCATTCCAGGCCCCCCAACTCTCCGAAGAGACTCTAATGGATCGTGTGCACAATGAGACACTCTCGAAGCTCAACTTTGTCTTGGCCCTAACCGACTGCATACAAGAGGTGGCCGACTCCCGTTGTGCCCCCCTGTCCACGCTCATGGTGGCCGGCAGCAATGCGGCTGCCAACGAACAACAGATTCCACCACATGCTCCCGAGCACTGCAAGCGCGTGGAACGCCTGGTGCTGCTCATGCGCGCTCTTCACTTGCTACAGTCCGGCCTCAATCTGGCCACCCAGCAATTGACTACGGGCCTGCTTAACCCCTCGGCCAATGTTAAAAACGGTAAGAAAATCAAAGATCCAAATAAGATGAAACTTTTTCATATGATTCCATTCCATCCTTTTAGCTCTGCTCACCATGAACAGCAAATATCGGACTATACTGTACGAGTCGAAGCGTCTGAATGCCAGCGGTCTTTTGCAGAGAGCAAATGCATTTAATATAACAGCCGATAAGATACTCTACGATTATGCCTTGGAAATGGTAAGTGGATGAAGTGGAAATCATAGCAAGATGAGAATGGAATTCTAAAAGACTTAATGAATTGTCATGGAAATAGAATTAGAATTAATTTGAGTTTGTCTCGTAAGCCAGAAAATCTTTATACTAATTTTTCTATAATCTTTAATTAATTCCCTTTAGTGTCAGGCGGCTGCTTTGGATGAACTGCTTAAAAATACCAAGAATTGCTTTGAACGCTACAATACCGCGCATATTTTGCTGCATTCCCTGGCACAAAAATGCAATCATCCACAGGACAAAATGTTGTTGAACAAATGTAAGTATAAAATTAAAATTTTCCAAAAAAAATCTAAATATATATTTCGATGCTTATAGATCGCGATGCGGTGGAGAAACGTTTGAGTATATTGCAACAACATGGCTATGTTTATGTCACCGAAAATAGTGTCTAAGACCTTGGAAATTTACACACCCACAAACAAGACAAAAATGGCAATCTTTTTTTTGAAAAACAAAAAAACAAAAATCATTTCCTTAAATTATTTTGAGCGCGCAATTTGTGATTTTATAAAACAAGATAAAAATATAATTTAAACCCAGCTTAGTCTTAAAAAAGAAAAAGTAAACCCTTGAATGTAAATAGTCCACAACAAAAGGAAGAAAAAAAAGAAATTCGATTTTTTTTTTGCTTTTTTTATTTTTTTTTTTCAAAATAATTGTTAAAGCTTTCCATAAAAATACTGACAAAAAGAATCACATAATTAGTTAAGGTAACTTATAGCATATTATACAAAACTATATAAAACAAAATAATATATATATATATAAATATGGTATTTTTTTAAGATATGGGCAAAAAAAAATTAATTAATCCTAAACATTTAATACTTAATTTAAAATTGTTTTAATTTCCATTTTGAAATGGATATATGTTTAGCTGCACTACACAAAACGATAGAAGAGAAAACCAGAACAATATTGTGCTATGTTTATTATATTTAGTTAGGTATTTAAAAGTAAATTAACAAATTTTTATTTAATAATTTTAAATGATTCATAATTTCTTTTGCCTTATTTTGAAAGCCCAAGAAAGAGATAAACGAAAGAAAGAAAAAGCAGAAAATAGACACATACAGAACATGTAAAAAATGAAAATAAATAAACAAATAAATAATAAAAATACAAATAAAATTTATGTTAGTTTATCAAAAAATAGGAGGACCACCCTCGAAGGCCTGCAAAGGATGCAAAGCTTCGACCCGTCGTTCGGTGCGCCCTAAAAAAATGTCAGCCTAAAAGTATGCAGCACTTTTATTTCTTGTCTTTCTATGGGATCAAGAAGAATCATCGCTCCGATCTGGTGGTTTGGATAAAAGTTTTTTGGGTCTCTCAAGAGAGTTCAGGTGGTTCAAAGCTGAGCACTGAGACTAATCATCGGAGCACTGAGATCACCGAACTTTATGATTCGTAGACCTGAAGATGACCACGAACCTGGACAAAATTAACAAGCTCTTCAGCCGCTGTAATAGCATCGAGTGCCACAAGAATATCACTGAGGAAGTGAGCCATCACTGAAAAAGCTGAGAAGGCACCACATGAAGGATTTGATAAGAGGACCTCCAAATAAAAAACGAAAAGAAGAAATTATTTTGTTTCTATTTACTTGTAAATTTTATTTAAGTTTTCCACAAATGTGTCTAATTAGGATTGATTACAGACGGCAACAACTATTGCGGCATTAATGGGAGACTGCAATTTCCGTGTTACCGAAATGGATAGGATGGTTTGAAATTCGTGCAGCGATTCGGCAAATGCGGATGGCAGGGACTCCGCGAGCACATTGGTTTTTTATAAGACAAAAATGGATCGAATGAATTTTGGTTCATCAAAAACATGCCTCCAGCCGCAGCACGCCCATTCTTGGAGACGGCGTTGGAGGTTCTGGGGCTCTCTGTTTTCTTACCCTTGCTTTGGGCCGAAGTGCGCGAAGATCCTGAAGCTTGTGAAGAGTTGCCACTGCCACAGCAGGCACCACAAGGAGCGCAGCCATAGCAAGGGTAACAGGGCCAGCAATAAGAATTTGGATAACAGCAGCCATAGCAGCACTGATAGGGATACCAACAGTTGTAGCAGGGATAGCAAGACCAAGAATTGCAACAGGGCGATTGCTCACAAGCCTCTGCACAACAGCTCTCCCCATCAATGGGTTCTCCGTCTTTGGTTTGGGTGGAGCATTCGATGCAACTACAAAGAGAAAGTGAAAGGCATACTTGTCCTTTCTTGGATCCACACATACTTACATACACGGTGTGGTCATTTTTCTCTCTGATCCGTTTCTTGAGGAGTTACCAATAGCGTATTGATTGCTTTCCGTATCGGAGCAGAACATGCTGCAGCCACAGGTACACAAGCGCGACTTTTTTCCATCGCCGTCGTTACCGCTATCCTTGTCTGAAGATATCTCTACCTTCGACTTGGTGTTCCCCACTGACTTTTGATTCTCTAATGATGAGCTTGAGGTTTTATTCTTTTTGGCAGTCGTGCTGCTTGTAGAACTGCTCGATGGCTTTGACTTCCTGGGGCTCTCCATTTCGAAGCTTGCCGTCACCGGCACAACGAGTAGACAGTTTCGAGGATCAGATAACTTCGCTCCAGACGGCGGACACGGAATTTGCAGTGAATTGCAAAAGCTGCAACAAATTTGAAGGACACATCAGGAAGAAGTTTTATTAATTTTTAGCTATTTCATTTCTGGTAACCACAAAGGACGAAACAGTTTTGATTGTGTATATGGTTTTGTTATGGTTTAAAGGAATTTAAACACTCATCAAATTGACATTAAATTCAAGTAAAAAAATAAAATAATAAATTATTAATTTTACATACCACTTGACCATGTCTGGACTCAGACAACAGTCCATCGTTTCTTTCTGTGATGTTGGCTTCTTTTTTTGTGGCGGCCCTTTGCAAAATCTCTTGACTTTTGCATTGGCAGGTTTGGTTTCGGGTTCATGGTCAAGACCATCCCGACGACCTGTCCAAGGTGGTTGACATTGGCAGCGACATGGCGGCGGATGCCTAGGAATTCCTTGCTGAAAAGGTGGTTCGAACGGGGCGCTTGGGTAAAAGTATTGTTGGGGTGGCTGGTCAGAAAAGACCACTTGATTGCAAGGCACACACTGTCCCTGATAGGATGATGGATAATGACCTGATATATTGGGCTGTGGATATCTTTCACCAGGCTTAGTTTGCTGCTCGTTTTGCTTGGGGGCCACACATTCCTCTCCAGTACAAGGATCAAACGGTGGTAACTGATCGTTTCTTCCATCATCTCCTGAACCAACTCCACCCTGAGAAGCCAGTCCAGGTCTTCCACCTGTTGCGTTTGGTCCTGTTCCTCCCCCTGGACCATATCCTATGTTTCCAACATTTCCGCCAGGACCATATGCTGTACCACTAACTGTTCCGCCTCCCGGACCGTATCCTGTATTTCCAACTGTTCCGGCAGGTCCCATCCCGCCTCCTGGACCATATGCTGTGGGTCCATTTATTCCACCAGGGCCCATTCCACTAGCCGGACCGTATCCTGTACCACTTACTGGCCCACTGGGTCCCATAGCACCTCCTGGACCATATCCTGGGCTTCCAACTATTCCGCCTGGTCCCATTCCACCAACAGGGCCATATCCTGAGGTTCCAACTATTCCACCTGGTCCCATTCCACCACCAGGTCCATAGCCAGGTCCCATTCCAACTCCTGGACCATATCCGGTGCTCCCAACTATTCCGCCAGGTGCCATTCCGCCGCCTGGACCGTATCCGGTGGTCCCAACTATTCCACCAGGTCCCATTGCACCTCCAGGGCCATATCCTGTGCCAGATCCTAACCCATAGGCTGGATCATATCCTGTGCCCCCATACATTGCTCCAGGTCCTGCCGCGGCTCCAGGTCCATATCCACCAGTTTCACCGAATCCCATACCGCCAGGTCCCGATCCAGCACCCATGTTCCCAGGACCAAATTCAGAGTTCTCAGTTTCCACATTATGGCCAAGACTGATATGAGCTACAAGGACCTTCTCTTTCTTTCGGGTTTTCGGTTTAGGATCTTTGCAAAGAAAACTCGGTGGCAGCGGCCAATTGGAGAATTTTTCTCCATCGAAACACCCAGACCGCTTGCAAGAGTCCGTCGACTTCGAACGTTTGCAGGAACAATCTTCCACATTTCTATCGGAAAAAATTTTCACTTTTCTAAGAAAATAAATTATTTTTATAAATTATTTCGCCAGCTTACTGTCTCTTCCAACATGGTTCCGTCGACTTCGAACGTCTGCAGCAATAATCCAAGTTTCTATAAAAAAAGTTGACTTATTAAAAAAAAAAAAAGGTTAAGCCTTTCGTACGCTTACTCTCTTTTTAAAGATGGTTCCGATAGGCCGGAGCAACAGTCCACCAATGAACTGCGAAAATACTTGGAAATAAAAACATATCAATGCCTTCGAGCAGATCCACTTACCAGGGCTCGCAGGGCATATAGTTACACATCCTTGGGCAATTGTTGAGATCCTTACACCTTGATTAAGCTTGATTAATGGCAATCGAATAGCAACCACTTATTCCCTTGTCTCGGACCTAATTAGCTCATGGTGCTCATAGCACAGTTTCCTGATAATTTAGTCAAATAAAATATAAAATTTTGTTTTTTTTTTTATATAGATTTGATAAATAGGGCAGAGAGTAATACTTACCAGAAAACGGGCTTTCATTGTAGGCTAAATTGTTGGCAATCGGCATGGTATTGCCCATGCCAATCATATTACCCAGATTGTTAGGCATGGCAGTGCCCATGCCGTTTGCCATTCCTCCTAGAGCTGATAATGGCATGCAGGTTGCTCCCATTGGTAGATCTGACTGACCAAGGGGACCATTACTGAAGCTAAATATAAACCAATAAATTTATTATTGCAAATTAACTAAAAAAAACTATATATTACCCATTATCCATATAGCTCAAGGGGTAAGCCATACCAGGTGTGTTTATTTCGGGCAAATTATAAATGCCTGTTGATTGGTTACCGCAGATGTCGGCACCGCACATCCCACCACTCAGGGCACCGAGTAGTCCATTGCCTAAGCCACCTAAGCCACCTAATCCAAGTCCACCAAGTCCGCCACCTAGGGAGCCCCCTAGGCCACTAGCTACGCTACCGCCTAAGCCGCCGGCTGCCCATCTGCCTCCCATGCTCATGTCCATTGCTGGAGTACTGCAAGTCGGATTTCCACAGCACATTTCAGAGACATTACCGTTATTGGGGAAGTGATTAAAATTATTCCCCACGCCACCGAAAGGTCGGTAATCGGAAGTGTAGACCGTTTGAGTCTGAAGGGTATCGTTCCTAAAGCCTGAGCAGTTGTTGCTAAAGACAGTGTTATCTTCATTTCCCATACCGCCATTCATTCCAGCCATGCCTAAATTCATTCCACTCATATTGCTGTTCATTCCTCCCAAGCCAGATGACGGTAGATTCATGCAGCCTTTATGCTGATTGTATTTACTGAGAAAACTCTCAATATCCAGGCAGTTGCCACCACAGTCGCAGCCACTCATATTAGAAGGCATGCCACAATTCATGCTACTTTGCATGCCAGGACTTGGCCAGTTCATGCCCGGGCTGTTGTTGCCCATGCCTGGCAGAGGACACGAGCAGCAATTCATTTGTGGCGGACAGGAGCTATTGCTGCCCATGGATGGCATAGAGCAGGTCTTCATCGAGGAATTGTTGAGTGGACAGCAAGGAGGCGGCTGGTTACAGCTCATTTGGGATGTGCCACTACTCATCTGCGAGGGACAGCAGGTCATCTGCTGTGAATAGTTACAACTGTTCATTGAGGGGGAGCTACCCATACCAGGATGGGGCAGATTGCAACAGTAGGTGCGTGATTCTTCTCCTTGTTGCATGTTATTGCAATTGTCATCATAACAATACGGCATGGAACAGCAACAATTCATTTGGTGTTGACTGGATCTATTATTACCCGGTCGAGGACAGCAGAAATTGTAGTTGCCTTGGTTCTGTCTCTGTGTCGAGGAACTCGCGCATGAAACAACGCTGCGACTGTCATACTCATCTTCCAAAGTGCCATCCGACTCTATAGGACAGGCACAAGTCTCACTTTCAGTTGTCGTGAAACCTGAATCCGAGTACATATTTCCCTCATCCATAGGTTTATCTCTGTCACAACAACAGTTCCGATTCATTTTATTCGTTGGTCTGCAATCTGCACTATATGTTACAGTATTCTCAATATTACAAGGATCTGGCGAAATGAAGAAACAAACATTGTTTTTCTGATCTGTCCAAGTTGTTTCATACTCACAACAGCAATCTCTATCGCAAAAGTCGTTATGCTGATATCTTTTACTGGACATTTGCCCTGAGGCTATTCGAAAATGTGAACTATAAAAAAAAGTCAATTACATTTGAGACAACTTTGAGGATTTCAAAATACTTACTAACGAACATTTAGCTTATCCCGGAAACTATTATAATTCACTGTGCATTCGGGCTGGATGTTTGGACCTGTTGGTGAGACTATTGTGACTTTTTTGGGCTTGGTCAGGGTCAAGGACGAAGTGGTTTTGTTTAGTGGCTTATAAGTTTTATAGAAGTCATCAAAGCTATCCAGTTTCTCTATGGTAACGACATCTTCATTCTCTTGTTCTTCGCAAATCGAACTAACATCCTGATTGATATCGGAGAGAGCCATTTCCAAGTTTAATGGTTGCTTTCGTTAGGACGCGAATAAAAAATGTGTCAGTGTTTCTCTCCAGCTTTGTGTAATCAGTTGTGTTGCATTTTAATTTCTTTGGTTCCGAAACAAATTGAATAGGGCTATACCATAGTCTTAGGCCCAAATTGCTTGAATCCGCTTATTAGTTTTTTAAGCCAACAATAGTTGTTTTCTGTGTACTTTGAATTTAATCTGACATATTGTTCTAACCTATTTGATTTGGGTGATTTGACAAATCATTAAAAAATATAGACTTAATTTAGTCCAACATTTTTATTGTTGTGAACTTTAAGCGGAAGCCTTGTACAATTCACTTAGAATTAGCATAATTTGGATAACCGATTTGGCGATATCTCAGTGACCGTGCCAGCATCGAGGTACGCCGAAATGATTCTGGGAACAATGAGGACAACCTGACCAACCATGTGAGCAGCTATTCGAATTTCGCTGAGAGCAGTGACTTGCTGCTTTTGAATTACACGAACAGGTTGATTTATCCATCGATTGATCTTCCGTAGTCGATTGGTGATATTTTTGTTTAGGATTAAAGAATCTGTTCATTGTTGGATAATTCGATTTGCGACTATTTGGTTTTATCGTATAGTTACTGTCGCATTTGGGCTCTGGCGATTTTGTAATACATCTGGAGGGTTTCTCAAAAATATACTTATTTTCGAAATTATCATAGCTTTCGTCCAAGTGCGGATCATAGCCTCCCTCTTGGTGGGCTATTGACGAGGGCTTGGAAGCAATTGACATTTGTTTGTCATATTTTCCAATAGTCATTTGAGATTCGTCTTCACTGGTGAATAGTTTCATCGATGCTAAAGACCGATTTACCATGGGGGTTTTTACTGGCATCTTTTTGATTTGCACATTGCTTTGCACATTGCTCTCCACCATGCTACTGCTCTGGTTCAAATCCTTTATTCGATTGCATTGATATATGTCAGTCAATTGCTTTTGTATTGCGGTAATTTGTGCCTTGGCACAATCCATTTTCTTTTGCAAATCTTTGGCAACGGCACCTGTTATGACTGGATCATTGCATCCCACACACCTGGCCGAGCATTTTTTATTTTTTCTACAATATTTGTGACTATCATCAGCTCCCGCCTTGTCCTGACTTGGAGCATACCCAGTCAACTGCATTTGCTGTTGCAATTGTTGTTGAAGATTTTGCAATTGTGAGTGTAAGTGTAATTGCTGCTGATGCAATAAAGGTTGCATCTGTGACTGCTGCTGCGGATTTGGATTACAGGCAAACAAGCCGCAGCTCATTACAGGCCGATTTCCGTGCATTCTTTGATGGTGATTGAAATTCTGTTGATACCAGTTTCCTGGCATATTAGCATTGCCACAGGCAGGTATATTAGGACTCACAGGAGCCATATTTTGCCAGACTGGCTGACTCATCTCGTTAAAATTATTGGTTGTTGCGCCCGGCATGTTACTGCCAAACATATCCGAAAATATATTTTGATTGTTGTCTTGCCCAGCCATAACCGTGCTCATGTTTAATTCAGGATTCATGCTATTATTGGGGGTCTGAGTCATGGCACATTGTGTGGTGCACAAATTACTTTGGGTTTGAGTCATAGTAGATTGCATGTGGTAGGACGAATTTTTGGAAAGAGTTGGCGCACCCATAGACATCTTACAGACATGCGATTGCGCTGCGCTCAAGACTCTTGGTGCTGTTGCTTGATTCCTCTCATTGGGCAAAGTGTTTGGACGTTCAGAGGGCATTAGAAACATTTGCATATTTGCACCATAATTCGGCACACAGCCACCAATGGAGGCCAATCTACAGGTTTCCGTCTGATTAGTATCCCTTTGGCGCCCAACTGATTGGGCCTCCATCCTACCATTAATATAGTTGCTACAACTACCAACAGGGCAGCAGCAATTATTATTCGGAATGTTTCGCCCACGTGATTCCATGGCTCCCATTCCCTGGTCCTGAATTTGTCTTTTGTGCAAACAATTCACACTCTGGAAAGTTCTGGGATCCATAACCCTTTGGACGGCCGGGGTCATCCAAGTTTTAAGCAAGTCTCTTCCCGCATCTTGAAGTGCAGGGGAAGACCTTACACCCGTAGCTCTATAGTCATTGTCACAGCCGATGCTGCTGCAAAAATTTCAGTTTTCATATCATTTCATATCATAATTTATTTACTTTTTTACCTGACAAAATGAGCCTCGGTGACATCCAACATGGGGAAATCATCCAAAACATCATCGTCTCCATTTTGACAGACAGCTACCATTGAATTACCCTTGGTACCTGAGTGCTGAAACCATTGATAAATTCCCGGTCGATGACGGTTTGGATACTCGCCACGAAAACAGGGAAAACTTTTGGGCACACTGCAAACACTGGCATTGCCCCTGGGTAGATAAAGCTCGCTTGGTTTCACCTGCTTGTTTGCATTACAATTGCAGAATTTGAAATCATCCATTTCATTCAACATATTGCCATTAGCATCCATAGTATAATCTGCTCTATTGGCAGCATTGGCATCCATAGTATAATTTGCTCTATTGGCAGCGTTGGCATCCTGCTTGTTTGCACTACAATTGCAGCATTTTAAATCATTTCCATTCAACATATTGCCATTGGCATCCATAGCATAATTTGCTCTATTGGCAGCGTTGGCATTCATAGTATAATTTGCTCTATTGGCAGCGTTGGCATCCATAGTATAATTTGCTCTATTGGCAGCGTTGGCATCCATAGTATAATTTGCTCTATTGGCAGCATTGGCAGCGTTGGCATCCATAGTATAATTTGCTCTATTGGCAGCGTTGGCATGCATAGCATAATTTGCTCTATTGGCAGCGTTGGCATTCATAGTATAATTTGCTCTATTGGCAGCGTTGGCAGCGTTAGCATCCATAGTATAATTTGCTCTATTGGCAGCGTTGGCAGCATTGGCATCCATAGTATAATTTGTCCTATTGGTAGCGTTGGCCTGAGCAGCGATGGCCAGAGCAGCATTTGCCAAGGCAGCATTTGCTAGAGCAGCACTAGCATGAACCGCAGCGTTGGTTTGGGCAGAGTTTACTTTCTCGCCATTGCGAGTTGAGTTGGCATTATCATTGTCTCTCTTGTTTCCATCATCGGTAAATTGATCATAGTTAACAATGCTGATACCTGAATTTTTGCTACATTTACTCGGATTGTAAGGTATTTCACCTCCTTTGCGTATTTTTACTAAAGATGGGACCTTGAATCCATCCATCATGGCATGAGATCGCTCATGACTTGTCATATTTTTTAAATAGGCAACTGTCTCCGGCGATAGACTAGTCCTTCGGCTTGTCGCTTGACTACATGTTCGACTGTTCAATCGACTACCCACTCGGCTGCCCGCTCGACTTCCTAGTCGACTAACTGGTCGACTAACTGGTCGACGTCCCACTCGAGTGCCTTCCTGTTTTGGCGAATTGCTAGTGGGCTCTTTGGATGCATTTTTTAAAGTTTCTGTAACCTCCGAAGAGCCTTTGGTATCCTTACCACGGTTCGCACCTTCCAACAAGGTAAATGTATTCTTAACTGCCTGGGACGTTGAGGCTTGCGTCAAAAATTCCGCAAATTCTTTGTCCAAGTTTGGGAAAAGTTTTTTTTTCGTACCAACTTTTCGTTTCTTACGTTGCGAAGTTGATGCGGTCTGAGGAATATCTGCTGACATGCCCACTCTGGAGGGTTGATTGTTCGCGTCTTTCGAGGTAAACATAACCACGGTTTTCGAGGCTGGAGTGACATAGTTTTGATATGCTGTTAGCGGTTTCCTCGACTTAGATATTGTCGGCACCGAGATTCCTGGTAAAAAAAAATACTTCTTACGTTGCGGGCTCAACGTACGCTTCGACTTTATGCCTTCTGACTCGGATTTCCATGGCATTTTGCTAATTTTAACTGATTGTAGAATGCTTCCGTTTAAGAGCGTTTGTTGGTATGTTCCGAAATATCCATAATATTTATGAAAATGTCAATTTCTAGAAAAAATGTATCAAAAAATTTTGATTCGTATTAAATTATATTCATATTTTTTTATAAATCAAAATTTTCTGAGTTTTATTCTTAGCCAGAATTCCAGCGGCTAAAATCTCATAACACCGACATATTTATTCCATTTAAATTGCAAATTTCTTATTAAAACGAAACCCGATTAACGAATTCGGTTTAATTTTAATAAGAAATGTGCTATTTTAATGCAATACAACAGTCAAGACATGAGCCCAATAACTATTATCAAATGGGCTATCCAATGGGATGTACAATGCGCTCTCCATTACAGTCAATGGCTAGCCGCGTCCCTGAAGTAGATACTAATTGTTGTGCATCGCCGAAATGGAAAAATTCGAAATCTCCAAAGAGTCCGACTAAGAATTCTCCAAATGTGTCTGCAGAAAACGAAGCTGAAAGCACTCTGACTTCTGGTTCCTCAAATTTTCATACTGCAAATGGAAGTTACTATTCGGAACGTTTGATTTCAACTCATACAATTTATAGGCATCCCACTTTTAATTCTCGAAGCGAAAAGAAAGTACCAGCCGAACTTCAAGAGTCAAAACAAATTGAGTGTCCAGCAAAATGTCGCCAAAACAAAAAATCCCCAGCATTGGGTCAACGAAATAAGACGGGTGGAAGAGATTTGGGTCAAATGAGTAACAATATTTCAAGGAAAAATATGAAACAGGGTAGTACTCGAAGATGGAAAAATGAAGGATATCAAAGCACAGCACCAGGAAGCACTAAAACGATGTCGTCTTTTGCTGCCAGTAGTCGAAATAGTCGTAAAGGATCTAGGATGACAACGGCTTCAACACCAGGAAGCGCTAAAATGTACTCATTTGTTGGCAGCAAGGTCAGCCTTGATGGCCAATATTCAATGACACAGGCATATAAAGGCAAACTGCCTACAATAAAATCGAGTAAGTTGACGCAAAGCAAATTAAGAGACGATCAGTCGAGAAACACTACAGGCTCTGAAAGCCGAAAGACCAGAGATTTGAAATCAGATAGAACTACTTCTGGCCATGAAAAAAGAAAACCAAGAGATTGTCAATCATTGAAATCAGGTCGAAGCACTCCGTGCACTCCCTGCAGTGATAGCCGCAGGATGAGGGATGATCAATCAATGAAATCTTCCAGACATACTACTCCGAACTTAAGCCAAAAATGTAATGATACTGTCTCTACAAAATCGCGAAGACGCAAAACCTCATCCAGAAGACGAACAGCTCAAAGCACAGGATTGAATACTCCAAGGACAAGAAACGCCTCCAAAATGTCGATAGCCTCTAAAAAAGGAAGCCAAATGGGAGTTACTCCCCTTAATCAAGACAAAACTGCGGACTCTGGATTTTGGTAAGTTAAGGACATAGAAAATTTTTTAAATCCTTTTTACCAAATTTGATTTGTATAGGTTCGAGTGCGTGGTGCCTCTGCGTGTCAATGTGCCTACAATGTTTCGTATGAATAATTTTAATACTGCTCCCAGGTCTAACTCAAAAGCAGCTCTTACTCAAAATGACTTCAATATTTCTCTCAGTCCTGGTGGCTTTGAGCCACAAAGACAAAATAATACAAATTATTCTGGAACAACTCGACTTGCGACCAGTGGTGGCTCTGCTACATCTTTGAGTTTGAAAAAAGTTTTCGAAAGGAAGGTATATTGCATCGACAACCAAATCATTACCGAGAAATGTGTTATCGATTCTCCCGATAAAAAAGAAGAAAAAGATATCACGAACCCAATAATGTGTGAAACGAATTGCCAGGGTTGTCAAACCAGCCAACACACTTACAAGGAAATTGAATATGGTAATCAGAATGAGAAATCTACTTATGTACGAGTGCGTTCAAAAGGAGTTGGAACCTGCAAGTATTGCACTAACAAAAAGAATAGATCTAATCGCCTCAAGGCGATTCGTTCCTATGTAAATGCAAATAAGTTGAACTCTATTAAAAGCTCATTGAACAAATGGAATCCCGGTGATACATGCACTTGCTTACGCTGCAAATTTCAGGGAAATTTGAATAATCTGGAAAATTATAACAACAACCAAAAATGCCCTACACACAGATGCTGTAATGTTTGTCTTAAAAATTATGCTCTTCCCAGAAACAAATTCTACAAGCCGGCCACAAATGGATGTAACCACAGAAAAGGCTTCGGATTCATGAACCAACTGGGTATGCCAAAAAAATGTCATTTCACTGGGAATTCACAGACAGTTCAAAATGAAGAGCCAGATTGGTCAGAGATCAGTATTCAAAAGGAGGTCGATAAAAATTGTAGAAAGTGCTCGGATATTTTGGAGAAATTAAAAGCAATCAGAACAAAATCTCAAAATACTCAACCGAATTCAGGCTTGAGTATGTCCCAACGAGATGACACAAATATACGCAAAAAATGCTTAGAATTATTGAGCCAATTAAAAAATCGTAAGTACTCCGGAAGTAGTTGGAATACTCCGCCGAATTCGGAATATACTGTACAAGATCAGGAGGAAGAAAAATGTGACTGCCCTAAATGTCCTGTACAACAACCTTCTAGTTGTATATGTAAAGTAAATACTGAGCCAGATAAGCCAATGGACGGGAAAACAGAGAAGAAGTCAGAGGAAGAAGAAAATAAATCGACTGAAACTAAAAGACTCGACTCTGGGTCAATATTGTATCCATTTCATAAGAATTATCCTAGCAAACAATTCTATCCAACGGATCGGCCTTCAGTTATTTTAGTACCCGTTCGCCTCAGTACAATAGATCTGCAAGTAGACGACCTAAAATCAGATACAAAAACCTGGTAAGACACACACTTCTCTATTCTATATTATATAGAAATCTTTTCTGAATAATAATTAATACCTTTTTCCAGGCATGAGGAGTTCCTTGTAGGCCTTAACTCTAGGTGGTCCGATAAACATAACAATAGCAGTTGCAGTTCCCAAAGACAAAACACCATAACTATATTAAATCCGCGGCGCTTACGTAGTGATACAAGTGTGGGGGAGATGACCACTATGTCGAGGGCCAGTGAAACTCTAGTTAAGTCTGTGCAATTTGATGCTGGGACCAAATTTAATTCCCAACAATCTGTGCCAAAATTATCCAATAATCAAGAGGACTACGGATATAATCCAACATTTGAGCTGCCGACAGAGACTCAACCCATTATGGTCGGAATGTACGAGTCCCCAATGCAATATAATCAACAATGGACACCAGTCGAAGTTCCCCTAACACAAAATGTTCAGATGCCTAATAATAATCAAGAATGGATACCAGGCGAAGTTCCCCTAACACAAAATGTTCAGATGCCTAATAATAATCTTGAAGGATTGAATGCCCAGCCAATAATAAGCTTTGCTAATCCAACAGATACACAGGACATGACACGCCCACAGATGCCCGTCAGATTTTATGAATCTACTGTGATATTGGAACCAGATCCCTTGTATCCAGATCATTCTGTCCTAAGCAATAGCAATAACATTTTTGAAACCAATAATATGAATAGGGGTCAAGCTGGTGGTGCTAACCCCGTCTACGATATGAACATCAATTACACCTATCCCTATTCATATATAGGAGTCCAAAATGCACAGCAACAAAATTTCAATATACCCATCTATTATCCAAACCTATTAAATGACGATGCAGAGCAAACTTCGTATGCGTGACCAAATTAATAAATTTAGGTAACAAAATTAACAAGACAAGCTGTTTTTTTTCTCCGATGTTCCGGATCATTAAATAGTTTATTCAATCTACAAGTCAACAAATTTCTAATTTCAGGCTTAACTTTTTTTTGTCTATGTGCCAAGAGTCAGGGTTTTCTTTTGACTGGGCCAGGCTAACACCGAAGTATACCGACTGATCCGCTTGGTCAATAGGCGTGGCAATAGTTTAGTTGTCTCAGGTCTCAGAATAAAGCAATTCCGTCCGAATCGAGATAAACACAGAGAACTGGCATTCACGGGAGCAGCCCCACCAGCTGTTGACCTGGTCAACTGCTGGTAATTTGGTCCAGAAATTGCTTCTCTCTTTATGGGTATACGTCTGTCCGTGATCTGAGAAACTGTAGGTATTCCACTCATTCCATTACTGTCCTTCGGATAGGGCTTCTTAAGCCGATAATGTGGTCGCAAGTGTCGTGTCGGCGTAGCTGTGATAAGAGTCTTCATGGCTGCATTAGTTAGATTCATGGCTATCTGAGGGCTTGACAGCTTGGCGCGCTTGCTCCGAGCAGATCCATACGTATGTTGGCTATTGCCGTTAGCTGTCTTGTTGCCATTGAACAGGTGCTGCTGTTGCTGGTGTTGCTGCTGCATGTTATAGCAAGATCCTTGATTTGGGCGGGTGTTTATGCCACAATGACTGCAATGAGCCGATCGACAAGGCATATTGCAACTTGGATAGTAAACATAATGGGGCATTTCAGGATCATGCTGGGGCTTCGGCATAAAATTTACATGGTAGTTCTGCTGGCAATGCGGCTGTGGCAAACATTGCATTTGTTGCTGCTGTTGTTGTGGCCGCTGCACTGGTTGTTGTAGATTTTGAGACTGTAGCGGTGTTGATTGCTGCTGTTGTTCTGGTACCTGAAGCACTTGCTGATTGCACGGCCTAGCCATTGGCTGGCTTTGGCAGAAGGAATTCCCCATGCTGAATTGCGGCTTTGGTGGCACAAATTGCTGTTGTTGCTGCGTGGGCAGTTGCTGAGGAGTCATGAACAAATCAGGTCGTGTCGAATAGCAACTTTCGTTTGGACCAACCCAATTGGCCTGTGTCATGGTGGGTCTAGGTGAATCCATTACTGTAGCACTGCCGTTCGCCATGGGGTACAGGATTGTGGGTGTAGTCATTGGATGGCACGGTACAAGACTGAGGGCCACAAACTTGTCATTGGTGGACGGTTTGAGGGTCTGCGTAGTTGAGGTAACCATTGGTGTTCCAGCTGGATTATTGCTTTCTGTTTTTTTAGACTTTGCATCAACCCATTGATTTCCCATGGGATTTTCCATTGGTGGGGACTGTGGTAAGGTTAAAATTTCTTGAGTAATTATCTTAGGCTTGGTTGTGGGAATGAATGTAGGTTGTGGGCACTGATAGCTCATGCCATTCATAAGATTAGCCGAGCATGATTTCTCCAGACAGACAGGCAAACCTTCCTCTTCAAAAGGACTACAAGCTTTCTTGGACAAAGTACGATATTTGTTGCGCTTATTTACTCTTGGTATTGTCGTGGTTTCTCTCGGTGCTATGAATACTTGAGGTATTATGTGCTTCAGATTGTCCATATTCATTTGGTTGGCAGTGCGCCGAGCACTTGCCGCGGCCTGAAGGGCACGCTTGAGGGCTATTTTACGCATCACTGATAGATTGGCTTTTAGATATTTATTGTGCTCGGTATAGCGAATCGCCCGGCATCTGGTGCTACGAAAGGGGTGAATATTGCTATTGTTATCCTCATCTATCTGTGAAGACTGACAAGATGTTGGAATTTTTTTCTCTGCCGCGATTTCCTCAGTCTGGGAACTAGTAGTCTTGCAGTCTTCACCTGGCATGGTCTGTTGTTCAGCATGACAGGTGCTTTGGCTTGACGGCATCGGAGTTGGCTCCTGTTGTAGGCTCTCTTCAACCTGCTTACGGACCTTGGAATCTTCCAGAACCACAAATGAAGGCTTGCTTTCGATTTGAACTTGTTCATGTTGTTGTTGCTCATTGTAAATCTGAACAAATCGGTGGAGAGCATCGGCACTGCTGTATTTTAAGGCTGACTCGGTCTTTGGTATGGAATAGTTTTCCGAGCTCTTTAATATAACACTCTCTCTGCTTGTTACCGTATATTGCTCATTTTCATTGGAATTAGTTAGGGTTATACTTATCTGTTGCTTTTGGAATTGGGGGTGTATATAGGTGGAGTCGTTGCTGGTAAATTTCCATATTGTGCTATTGTGACGTGGCTTTTCAGCTTCCTCGGGTGGACAGATTTCAATTTTTCCATCTTTGTCTAGAGTTATTATGAAACTGCATTTGCCATTTTGTTCTCCAGTTTCAGTGGAGCCGCAAGAATTCGCACCTTCCTGGGGTACCATCTTCGGCTAATTTTTGGTACTCTTAACAATGATCCGAAATAAGGGAGAAATATTTTTTGAAATTAATTTGTCAACTTCATGACAAACAATGAAATATGACAATAATAAATTTTTGAAAACCAGCTCGGCCAGCTCAGTTTTTGAAATCACACTAGATTCCTACATAAAATGTAAAATTCTTATTCACGTCTAAATTGTTTGACTTGGGCAACTCAAAATAAGGCAATAAATAAAGATAACCATTATAAATATGTCTCTTACTTTAATGATCTCTTGACTGCCTATTCGAGGTAGATAAATAGCATTGTAGCCTTTGATTCTTTTGACAATATTTCGAGTATCCTTCTGCCATACTTCTAAACAGTTTTGACATATCAAATTCTCAAAATTATTTGTCAGTAACAATAGGTTTCAGACCGGGACAATGCAAAAGTTTCAATAGAACTCTCCCCTGACTAGCATTGGAGCTGTTTAGGCTGTAGTAATCAATTGGACCCAATAAAATGTACTGCTCGCAGAGCTGTGAACATAACCCCAATTCCACAAGTTGCGACAAAATTACCTGCCCATTCAAAATGGTTGCTGCCCAGGTCACTGGGCAATTACCTCAGCAGCAGCAACCTCAGGTTGATATCAGCTTTGGTTCAACTCCAACGGGAATGGAAAACAATCCAGTTCAAGGGTTAAATCAGACCACGAACACAAGGTGCGGTAGTGGATTAATTTTTCCGATCTAACAATTTAATTCAGCATTCTTTCATTAGCAATATGAATATAACTAGTCCAGATGGTACTAAAAATGACGAATACTATAGTATGAACTTTCCAAATGAGTCCTTCTATTCGATGGGTTCCTGCAATTGCTCATATTGCCCAGTCAAGCCAGCCTTTCAGTGTCAGCCTGGAAAGACATGTTCAGCGTGTGAATATCCCACAGTTTGGGGACAACAGCAGACCCCACATGATATTCAAATGCAAGGTCGTACTTTACCGCCCATAAATACACAGCTACCGTCTTATTATGCACTAGCAGATCAGACGTTTGCTTCCTTTCCTCCAGCTCAGTCCTTTTACCCACAGCAACCAGAACAACAACCGCAACAACAAGCAATGCCACAATCACAGCAACAGAATTTCCAGCTACCACCACAGCAGCCATCGCCGCAGCAGCCATCGCCACAGCAGCCATCGCAGCAACAACAATCGCCTCAGCAGCAACTGCCGCAGCAGAAACGGACGTCGCAGCAATCGACGCCGCAGCAATCGACGGCGCAGCAACAACCGCCTCAGCAGCAGCAGCCACCGGCCCTGTTTATGGACTATTGTTATCATTCAAATGGCTTGACACCCCAGCTAGTATATCCAGAGCAGCCTGGCTACTTTTATGGAGTTCTTCCTGTTTGCTTGCCAGCTACCCAGCCCACTACCACTCCAATAGCAACTACAGCCCAGCAATCGGTCAACATTCCATATCAACTTCAGCCTATTAATTTGGTGCCTTTGGTTCAAGAAGGTCAAGCACAAGCCCCATTGACTACTCCAGCTGAAGCCATACGATTCGAGTATGTGCCCTATGTACTGACGGAAGTGAGACAAACAGAAAATAACTGCAATCCACCGCAACAAGTTTTGTTCCCGATTTATACACAGTTTCCGAATGCGCGCCAGACTGTCGGGGATTCCCAGCCGGCACAACAAAGTACTCCTGCCGGCAACCTAGGAGAGCGTTCCTATAAAGTGCCAGTATCAGTTCAACCCACTCAAGTGGCAAATCCAGAGCCCAATTCCCCACCAGTCTGTACGAAATGCAGCTCGGATTGTTGCAATGCCAGTGGAAATCAAAGTGGCAATATTATCTCAAATGGTTCAACTGGAGTTGGCTGTATGAGACGTAGTTGGCGTTGTCCCCATTGCTCCTATTACTTTTGGCACACAGAAAAGAACACTGCCTACAATCAGAGGCATTAGATTATATTTGAATTGTTCATATTCATATTTTTTTTCATCAACATTTTAAAAATTAAATAGGCTCATTTTATTTGGTTACTGACTTATTCAAAGAGTTCAGACTAATTTTTGGTGGTAAAAAATATATTTAATTTTCGCACTTTAAGTACTCAAAATTGCTTATTACAAAGAATCACATATTTAAAAATATTTTCTATACTAAAATTATATTAATCTGTCTGAAAAAAGATAACCCAAAGTTGTCTTCGGAGTGCCGAAGAGTAGAAACTCTTTCAACGGGATTGATCAGTAAGTAGGACCGTTTTAGGTTGGTTAGCTATATCCTTATGACAGATATGCTTCGCGTTCTTTACAAAGACAAGAACAAAATGAAAATAGTGTAAAAAAAACTAAGAAATTAATTTTTTATATCACACCAAATGTGAAGTTTGGTAGCCCACAGAAGTTCTAGAATTTTTGGGTCTGCAATCAACAGTAGCTCGGCGTTTCCTGGAACTCGTTCGGCATCCTAAGTTGGAGATGGGCTGACAGTATTTAAGTGGTGGAGGTTGCGCTGGCATCACGAAGCAGCTTGAATTGCTAGGGTCTATTTGAATAGGTGCAGGATAGGGAAGCGTTGAGGTTAAGGAAGGCTGTTGGGTTATATTTCCTGATGGCTTGTATAAATTTCCCATACAGTTATCAGATAATCCTCCTGGCCTTCTATGATATGTTTGAGGGGCAGTGTTACTAGTTGAATTGGTACCATAATTCAGTTGTGATATCAAATCTAAATTTCTGGCAGGAACTGTCTGCGGATTTGGTGGCTGCTGTTGCATCTGGTGATATTGAAAAAGGTTCGAACTCTGCAGGTCCGACTGTGGCCACCATTGGTTTTGCCTAGGCCGTGGTCGATTTTCCTGCTCTGTAATCTGGTATTGTTGGCTTATATCATTTAACCTGGCTTGAGTTGTATTCTTTATGTGTTTCTTATCGAGCTCAAGTTTGTTGGACTCTTCTAGGCATAGTCTTATTTTCAATATAAAAAAGTTTTGATCGTCGTTATGCTTACGCTCAGCATAGTTTCGCTCTAAGGAATTCTGCTTGAGGGAGTCATCAACCTTCTTCATTTCCACCTCTGTTTGAAATCGTAGGTTTTGATAGAGGTTGCAGAGTTGCTGGAAATCCTCTTGCCTTTTTGCTTGAACTTGATTGTTTTGCTGTTGCTGAAAGATCAATTGTTGCAGTTGCATTTTATCCTGGTCGCTGCAAGACTGAAGCTCAATGGCACTTTGTTGCAACCAAAGTTGTATTCTATTGTGTTCCTGCAAGAGACGACCGTGTTCTTCGATACCTTGTATGGTTTTGAGCATTTCATTCTGGTATTTACGATCCAGTCTTAGTTTCTCTGACAGACAATTTTGCTCCCTCTTGCCGATCTCCTTAAGTTTTAGCATATGTTTTTGCTGTTCTTCGACAAGTTTGTGTTCATAAAAAATACGTTCTGCGTTCACCTTTTCAAGAGATTCTTCCAATTTTGTCTCTTTATCAACAAGTTGTACGCTCAACATGTTGAACTGGGCCCCGAGCTGTTGTAATTTATCTTGCCCAGTTTGTACCTGCTGAGTTTGACCGAGAGTAGAAGAAATATGCGGTGCCTGTTGTTGGTCAAATTGGTATGGATTTCCAGTAATTAAATTTTGTTGGTAGTAGTTCTGAGAGAGATTATATGGATGCTGCTGGGGTTGTTGCTCTTGAGGTTGCTGTCGCGTAGGGGATATAGCTGGCTGATGTGTTTGTGGCTGGGTTGACTTTGCTGGATGAACTGGACTCAGAGGCCTTTGCTGTGTTTGCCATCTATCCATTCGGTAGGGCAAATTAGTTTCTGGTTGAAGTGGCTGGTGTACTGGCACGGAAACTGTTGGAAACGGTTCCACTTCCACACTCCATGATGCCAGTTCATGGGTTATTAAAGCAGAAGGCATTCGTCCTCGCTGCTGTGGAGCTTCAACTTGGTTTCTTAATCCATCCTCTGCTTCAAATGAGGGGCTACGCTGATCTTGATTTGCGATCCTATTTTGCGATGACTCACTGGGTGGATTTTCAAGCCTGGGCAGCTCTCTTATTTCTGGTGGTACTGGTGATTTTGAGAGTTGTTCTTGGATAATACTTGCATCTGTCGTTTCTGTATTATAAGAGTTCGGATTGTGCCAACCAAAAAAGGTTTTCGGGCTCCCTAGATTTGGGGTGTTTTGGAGAGACTCCGTGTTGAGAGTAGTTGGCTGATTTTGACTGAAAAGAAAATTACAAATTATTCTTAAGCTTTTGAGTTAAAATTTATAATTTACTTACGCTTGAGTTGAGGTTTCTTCTTCTACTGCTAAAGATATGCCAGATTGATAGGATATTTCATTAAAATCATCCCCATCAACATTTTCATCTGAGGTTAAATCAATCAAAGCTATGCTAATTTCGTCCTCAATACGAAGTGACGTATCCCCTGCGTCTGCTTCTGGGTTGCTTGGTACCTCTGGTGACTCTTCTGCGCTTGCTAACTGTGGACTCAAATTTGGTTCAGTCTTAATTGGGGTATTCGAATATTCATCTTTGATATATAATTGGATAGGTTGTGGAAAATTCTCTATATTTTCTTCTTGGACGCTCTGAAGAGTTGCTTTGGCTGCCTTTTCCCTCCTCAATTCCTCCGCCACATGCCTTGCCCGTCCTGAGTCGACTGGAAACTTGAGCATACGTATGGCTATGCTATCCTCAATGGTCTGAAAATTTGGTCGTTGACTATAGTAGCGCTTTTTCTGGGTCAGCTCAGTACGTGCCAAGTCTCTTGGTATGAAGAGATTGTCGTCTGAATAAACACTTGCTCGACGTTTTTTGGTTTCAGCGCTTAATATTTTAGGAGTATTTCATTAGGAGAGTTAAGTTTTTATTAAAATTTTCTGACTTACATGGATAATGTATGCCGAACTTCTAGTATTAATGGCTTGTCTTCACTTTTAGTTTGAGTTTCTGTTGGTTTTTTTGCCTCGGTTTCGGTTACCGAGAATTCTGTCTGTGCGTTTTCAGATGTCGATTTCTTTTGTAATCCTGTCTGCTCAGTTAATTCCATATCAGTTGGATTCGTTCTAAAATTACACAGGAAAATGTTTAATTTATTGGCCAACATATTTTCCCAGTAACTACTAACTCTGGGTTTGTCTTATTATTTGACTTATTAATATCCATTTCATATATATAACATATGAAGAGGGAGAGAGAGAGAGATCTTTTGAACTTAAAAAATATTACTTTGCTAAAAAATTATGTATAATATGGAAATCAGATTTATGGGATAGCGCACGCCTGCGCCGGCGAGCGTCTCACGACGAACTGAGTCCACAAGTGCAAGTTCTCCTGACACAGCCCGATGAAGACTGTGAAAAAATAATTAGCTGCTTCAGCATTTATATTCGTTGATCTTAATGTGGTTCTGGATATCGAATTTCTGTTTATTTATTTTTCAGAGTAGCTCATCTTATATAAGGATATTTAATTTCAAACTTTTTGAGAATTTATAGCAAATTGAAATATTTGTATATTTCTTAAATTTACTTAGGCTAAATTCGAATGAAAAGTGTACATGCTTGTTGCTATAATTTTCAAGTACCTTGAACGTCGACATTTTCCATGAGTTTACTGTTTACTTTTTATTTCACGTCGCCAACTCGCGAGCTTGTGGATTTAAACAAAAATTGGCATTAGGCCGTTTTGTTGAGTGGTAATTCGACTTTTTGTAAACAATAAACAAATTTGATTAGTCTCCAAAGCTATGATGTTTATAAACCAAGTCGCGACGCGATATGATGCCACGCATAGCATTGAGTTGCACAGTTGAAAGGAAAATAAATGCAATAAATGGTTTCAATTTTTATCGTTTTCAGTCGACTACTAAAAAAGAAAACTAAATAAGCCTAACTATCGTCACACTAATCTTGATAATTGTGCCTCATTAAAAGGCTAAAAAAAAAGTTAAAACAACAACAAAACAAATAACAATTGCTCGAATATCCGAAAGGTATTGAATGAGTAGACGCGCACGCATTGTAATGTTCAAAGAGTCCTGACGACTGCGAACGTTAGGACACGTCAGCAACGATAGAATGTCAGTGGCTAACGTGGCCACAGACAAACTTGTACCTTGGATTGCTTGCGTATTTGTGTTATTATTTAATTCTTTATGCTTTTGCGGCAACAGGCTAGAATTGCCTGATTGCATTCACACTGACGGTAGGTGGACAGAATTTATTCCTGCAAGTGCAGTTTGATAAGCTTGCTATTAAGCGAGCCAATTATATCGTGAATGTATCCTTAAACTTTTCTCAAACATTCAAAAAAGGTTATTGCTTATCTATTCTTAGTATCATATAAAAAAAGAGTCACTGTCTGTAATATTTGATTTACAAGAGAAGAGTTAAATATCTTTAATAAACAAATTGAATTCATTCGAATAACCATGAGCGATTCGGCTTTGAAAATAATGTGAGCTATTTGTGAGAATTATTTTAATCAATTTAGATTATTTGTAGAATTTAAAACAACGCGGTCAATTATTTAGAAAGAACTTTTGGATAAAACTGATTTCTTGTTAAAACGAAGTGGCAACGCCAGCCGCTCTGCAATATTGCCATTCGGTATTCGGTACTAGTTCAGTTGCTCGTTCATTTTAGTTCTACATTCCAGCCCAACAAACAAAAGTGAAAAACGCAAAAATATAGGCATATCACTCACAAAATGGATAAATTAACTACAATAAGTGCCACATTGTTTATGGCGGCCGATGTCTTTGCGATTGTGAGCTTGGCTATGCCAGATTGGATAGTAACCGAAGAAGCTGGTAAGTTGACAACCTTCATTCGCTGAAACCAAGTAAACAATGTATAACAATTTTAGGCGAAATACGTTTAGGATTAATGTGGACTTGTATGACTCTCTACAACCGGCCCCAAGTCTGCTACACTCCCGACCTCCAGCCCGAATGGTTTATTGCGCTCGTTTGCATCTTTCTTGGCTGCATTTGTATAACCACGACAGTGATTCTATTGGCTCTAGCGTCCAGCACTTGGCACGGTACAAATGTAATTTTGTACGCGCGGTGGGTTGGATTTGCTGCTATGGTCCTGTTTTGTATGGCAGCCGTGGTGTTTCCACTAGGTTTTCATATAGAGGAAATAGGCGGACAGTCGTATCAATTGCCAAATACTTTTAAAATTGGCATATCCTATATACTGTTCGTTCTGGCCCTTTGGATAACAGTGGTATCAGAATTATTTGCTGGCAAAGTTTGTCTACCACACTTTTAAGCAAAAACACAATTTTTTTATAAGTCTTTATGTAAATGTTTTATAAATAGTATTTTAGGTATAATCTTGTAATTCTCAAGATGTTTATGTATATATTTTACCCGACTCGAATACTTACATGTATATTGTTTGACAGATGAGCCGAGACTGGTTGGCAAAATTCACTTTTTGTTATTTATTTTTTCTTAAATATACTGACATGAATTTTACCTAAAATTATCCTGTTTTATTTTTTTCACAATTTAATTTTTCAATAAAAAGTCGGAGCGCAATTGCACAAGGTGTAATTCCGTAGGATGCCAAAAAACAACTGACGAACCAAAATAAAAACTGAGACTGAAATAACTTCGACACATCAAAATTTAGGCTAGGCAAAATCCAGAAAAAAAAAAAAATTGTAAAGTTCCAACCACATTTGAGGTTTTTGTTTTTTTTTTCCCTTCCATTATAAAAAAGCATCGAATAACAAAAACAACTAGCTCAGCGCCCAGGAACTACTCAATTGAACTACTTCAAAAATATTTACATCACTCTGCACTGCTCGTTTTTAATTTCAAAGTGTCGCTGCCGCAGAACGCATAAGTGTTTGATTTAGGACCACATGGAAATTTCCAGAAATCCGTTTCATTTTAATAGCCAAACACTTTCAGTGATGATTTAGAAAGAAAACCCTTTGGTATGAATAAGAAATTTTAAATGTTCTTTTTTTTTGAGATAGTATAACAGTTTTATTAAAATAATATAGTCACTACATACATAATAATTTACATTATAAGCCTTTAGTCAAATCGAGTAATGTTCTATGGACTTGATAATTTCACTATTTATTTATAATAATTACTGAGTAAGAGGCTATATAAATATGGTTTGCGTATAAGAAAAAAAAAATAAGATTTTTGTTTATTTTGTATTATTTATTTTTAGATTTAGAATCGGCGTAGTTTCTCGGAGGGTAACAGTGCAGGATCTCAAAAGGTGTTAGTCCATTTATTTTTGCTACTTTGCTTTTGTAAATTAAACAGTCAGTTGATCAAGTTTTTGAAAAATATTTTGTATAGTTTATCAAAATGTTTGGTTTGTTGAAAAATAATGAATAATTTGTGTTTACAAATAAAATCAAATTTTATATTTAAATAGAGTAAGTTTCAAGTGGCAGAAATTTGTTTATTTTATGATTAAGTTTTTTTTGTTTTTAGTTATTAAAATATTGCAATACTTTCTCAAGAATTTTTTTTTTTTTTTGGTATTGGCTTTATTTTTGGACACATAGAAAATATTTTTAGGCTTACTTATAAATAATTTTTGTTTTTTTTTTTCTTTGTCATGGGTAGTCATTTCGAATAGGTTTATATTTTATAGAGATATGCTAACTTGGTTTGAATATGTGTTGCATTGGAGGGTGGGATAACATTGAACTATTTAGATGATTACAATTTCCAAAACTTTAAATTTTGATAATTTCATTTTGGAAAGAGTAACTTAAGTTCGGCTTGCCGAAGCAATTTATTTAAAATTAACATACACATTAATTTATAAATGATATATTTTAATTTGTTTTCATAAATATTTTTGTTTTTTTTTTAGACATAAAATTATTCGCTGTCTCAATGAGCTTGTCTCTTAAAATTACGCAAAAATTTAATAAGCTTTGAAAAATGTTTCAAGTAAAAGTTAATAATTTCTTGTTTGTTAACCTAATTGAAAATTGTGTCTATTTAATAAACATTCTTATACAAAATCAATTTGATGTTCAACGTATTTTAAATGCTTGAAATTCTTTATAATGAAAAAAGCTACCTAAGTTAAAAACAACCAAAAAAATAAATAACAACAAGTCTAAACTCTAAAATCAAATAATTCACCATATGATGTATATGGTAAGTTGCATTTTTTTGTTTTTTCTTTTAAATAATCTAATCATTAATATCATCAAGCTAAGCGCAAATGATTATAATTTTCCATCGAATGGTGTCTTTACAAAATAAGTGACTAGATTGCCCTTTCCCTTGACATAGGTGAGGCCACGACATTCGCATTCATAACCGGCTGCCATTAATATTTTAGCTGTATTTTCCGTTGTCTGTAAAAAAAGAAAAAACAAGCATAAATGTATTTTCCGATATTGTAATTTTACTTTCCAAATCATTGGCTTACCTGTAATCGTCCCATAACACCGCAGGAGTCCATGCGTGAGGCCACATTGACTGTATTGCTCCAGATGTCATATTGTGGCTTTTGGGCACCAATCACGCCGGCTATAACGGGACCATGATTGAGGCCAATACGCAAGCGGAAACGTTGAAATGACTCGCGATTAATTGAATCTAATATGGACATCAAAGCAATTGCAAACTCAACCAAAATGACCACATTGTGTTCCTCCGTTCGCTTTTCATCCTTTTGACCCAAACACGGAAATTGGCAAAAAGAAATCAAAATAAAAGTTCGGTTATTTGCTTTTTTGTATCTGCTGGTATTTGATTTTTTTTTGTATTTTTTTTTTTTCGGAATTTTACTTTATTCTGCTCTATTCTGATGCTCTTTTGGATTTGCTGTCTCACGTAAAACTCAATTGAGCGTAAGCTGCCGGACTTTGATTAAATGTAATCAGCTTAAAGCTGTACGCAATTTTTCACCAATACCCAAACCTGACTAAGCCCTTTTTTATGTAGCTTTACCGTTGTCTTTTCTTTGTCTGGATTGTTAGGAGTTGGACAGACGATTAAAGGAAGCTCAAACTGTAAATAAAATTGCCTGGGAATTTTGTGCAATCAGAAGGGTTCTCAGCTTTGGTTTGATGACAAAAATTGTCACTTGTCAAAGTAAATAAAAAAACTAATTTCACTTAAATTACATTTCGGAATAAAAACAAAGACATGCAAACTTGAATAAACATTTCCGATTTTCCTATTTAAACAAAAGACTCTGGTTTCTATGTCTCCTCTTTCAATTAGAATTTTAAGCTTTAAACAAAAAATGAAAAGGTTTAGTCAATCACTTAATTGTTATTTATTGTCTTAATTAAATTAGCAGCTAGCAAGACTTACCGCAAAGCTACGTGACTGTTTAAAGTTGAAGTTGTTATTTACAAGATTAGTAGGCCATAAAAGTTAGGATTAATATTAGAATGCGGAATTGGAATATATTTTATATTATAGATTTATCTTACCGTAGCACCATCCTCTTTGCCAGGTCTCAGACCCGAGGCACACATATATGTGCTGGCAATAGTTTTTATCTTTTCGATGCCGCTGAATTTCGGTTTCAAAAGTAACTGGAAAAATAAATAAAATTATGAATAATTTTGAAGAATTTTTTCAAGTTTCTTTTACCTTATCAAAATCACAAATAATTTCGTTTAGTAAACGCAAGCATTCTAGACCCTGCTTATTGACATCGGTCTCATCGTAAAACTCCTTGTAATTGGGTATAGAGGCAAACATTACGGCCACACAGGAATAGCTTTCATGATAGAGTTCGGTGGAGCGTTCCAAATGCAGAAAATGAGTTGCCACGTGAGCTGGCAAAATGTTCTCCAATAAAATCTGTGAAACAAAATACCAAGTCATAAATATTTACAAGTCGTATCAAATTATTATCCAGCCCACCTTATTGATGCCTCGCATGGTCTCCACCTCTTCCTGTTCCACCTTGAGCTTCGCCTTCCAAAGGAAATCTGTGCGGGCCACATACTCACCCTGTCGGTCCAAAGTATGCAGCACAGCCACCACCAGCAAAAGTAATAGGAAACCCTTTATCTCCAGCAAGAGAAAAGGCCTGAAATTGATATAGCTTTCAGAATGAAGATTCAAAACTTTTTTCGTTTGAGAAACTTACCTCACGGCACTTCTATTATATTGCTCATAGAGATCGCTATAGTTGAGTACAATTACCTGGACTATGAGTGCCACCAGCATGGTTACTAATTTCAAAATAAAACCTGACCTCAAGAAGGCCGAAATCGAGGCCAAGCTAATGGCACAGCAGAAAAGGAAAATGGGTGCTATTTCAATGGGAGTTATGAAAGGTATCGGCAATTCTTCCATAACAAAAAGACTGCTATTTGTGGTATTGGCAAAGCTACTGAAATTGCCCAAGCCCAAATCCAATTCCACTGCAGGTGGAAAACTGTAGCTGATCTGTAAAAGAAAACAAAATAAGTCCCAAGAGGTCTTATCACATTGTGAAGCTCTGAGCTTACCACACTGAATACGGCACAAGCTGAAATCAGAATGTTGACTATGATGAAAATGGCAAGACGTATAAATCGACTACTGGCCACCACTTGGCCAGGTCCATTGCGCTCTGTTGTCGAGGCATGAATATCCGGCACCGACTTATTGCTTAAGTAGAGAAAAACAGCCAAAGACACAAAACTGGCCACCAAGGAGCCCAGCATGGCAATATTCCTGTTTCCGAAGTGTTAACAGAATTTACAAATCCAATTGAGTTTTAATCTTTAAATTTACTTACACATCTACCACAATCAGCTGGACGACAGCCAGGGAGAGGAAAAGGACAAAGGCGCAAATTAAATCGTAGCGGAAATGTGTGTCCGGCTGGTCTCGGTACATGGCCTCTCTGGGTGTATTGCGATACCACATGGTAAAGGGCTTCAGCTCCGTGGGTGGTCCGAAGAAATTAAAATTGAAACATTTACGCTCCGGTGGCAATAAATTTGATTCAATCATGGCTATGCTCTGTGCAAAAAGAAAAAAGGATAATTACGTTTACTCAACTTAAGATTAGAATTAACTGCTACTTTCCATCGATGAACAATGGGCTAAAATCGGAAATTCGGTAACCCAAGAAAAAGAGAAAAGTCTAAACAAAATGTGGGATTTCCCAATTCTTATTTAAAGAGGAACTGAAATTATTTTTCAGCTCGATTTGAATCGGAAAATCTTTGGTCCCATTATTTTCTCAACATTTTTGAACTTCTCTTTCATAACTTTTCCATGGTAAAATTTTAAAATTTAATTTTCTATTTTGCTAGAAGCTTTGATGCAATTCAATTTTGAGTTAGTTTTTGCTACATTTCCGGTCAATTTATAAATTTGATTTGAAAATTGCATCCGGCTGACAGCTGCTCTTTTGACCCTAAACACTTTTTTTTTGGCTTCAAACTTACCGCCAGACCAATATTTTTGACCAGCTTGGATTCGGCAATATTGGCAAAGGGTCGATCAGCGCCCCAGCATTCCACATATTTGGTCATCTTCGATGAAGGACGATTGCGTGTGACATGACCTGGAAGGATTATACGGCATAATGGTTTCAATTGCATTAAAAGCTTTTCAGACAAAAAGAAATGTAAAACCAAACAACAAGGACTTTAAGTTGTAAGTATAAAGAGTATCTTATGTGTATGACTTGGGGAATATATCCAGAACACGTGTAGGATTGTTGAGATTATTTTCCCGGCCTTAATGAAGTTCGTGTCACTTTTAAATGGCATCAAATTGACTTTCTACCAAACGTGATGCTTTCAAAAAGCCGAGTCCTTGGTAAATTAAAACTCATAACCGAGCGTCATGAAATCGCTTTGGCAGACCAAACACACATAAATGCAAAGCCTCAGAGTACAGTTGGATGCCTCTCAAAAGAATCTAATTGGCGAGTTTGCATTGAAAAGTCGTGGCGTGTGGCTGGCACAGACTAACATACTCAGTCACACAAAGGACAACAAGTAAACAAATGTTGAGGACAGGACAGCTGGAATAAAGCAGGCATTAAATTTACGATCGCAAAAAGTTACCCAACAAGCATTAAAATTACAACCCGAGAAACTCATTTGTGAAAGTGATTTTTAACTGCTGTTTTCTTTACTTTTTTTCTGTAGGTATTGTAAGTGTGTTAGTGTGTGTGTGCTTGTTTTATGGTTTCTGTCAACTTACCCCCATGGCTGCGAAAACTTTCTCCACTGTGTATGGATAGTTTGCGACCTTCGACAAAGGCGCCAGACGAGCGTCGTCTATCGGCAAAAGACATGAGTCCTGTAGGAGAGACAAAATGTCACAATGCTATCAATGGCATAATCAAGCTGACGGCATCCAGTGTGAAACTTGCCTTGCACAGATAATTTGCGACGTGAACGCTCTGGATGCTCATTGACCATCAGACTGTTGCCGCCAGCTGGAGCTGTGGTGGTGGTGCTATGCGTGGGCGTCACACTGGTGGCCGTGGCCGAGGTGACACTGCCATCGCCGGCTGCCGGGGTATTCGAGACGCCGCTCTCACTGCCACTGATGCTGAGCAGGTCGTGTTCATCGCCAGCCGCATTGGTGGGCAGAGAGAGGGCCACCGACTTGATGGCTGACTCTGAGGCGGCCGAGTCGCCGCTGCCGCGATGCGTGGCCTCAGCTGCATTGATTTCGGCTTCGAGCTCTTTCACCACCAGCGGCTCAGTGGCTGCCAAGGCGGCATCAGCATCGGCGTCTTCATCCTCCTCGGAGAGCTCCTTGATGGACATGGAGGTGGCAGAGACCAGGGGTGGATGAGCTGGTGTCTCTGTTGGCGAGGGCTTGTCTCCGCCCACACCATTCGGCGTGGTCTCAACCGGCAAGAGTTTCTCCGTGGCCTCACTGCCTTCTGGCGGCTGGACAGTCGAAGTTTCCGACCCCACGCCTCCAGCATCTACCACATCCCCGGCCACATTATCTTCGTTGTGCTCAATGACTCGCGGCACACTGTGTGTATAGGCGGGCTACAAAATGAGAATGCTCCAGATTAATAAAGATTCTTTAGAATTTTCGCAAGTACTTTACTTACCCTTGGCGGCACTATCAAATACGTTTCAATTTTATGATCCGCCAAATAGGCATCCCGATTGCCGCCGTTGCCCTCCTCCACTTCAAATTTGTCACCCAGGAAATCCAAAGTTTGCTTTGTGATATGCACACGTCTGAAAGGACAACGGAGCGTATGAGTGATTTTTTTTGTCATGGAAATTAATGAGAGATTCTTCGTCGGCTTTATGTTTCGCATCCACAATTGTTCTTGTGTGCTTGTTTTGCGGTACTTTTATTTTTGCCATTGTTAACGCTTCTTTTGTCATTTTCAATTTCTTTTGAAATTTTTTCACAAATTGAAAAAAAAAAAGTGAAATTAAATAATTCATGCGTGATAATTCGAAAGAGACGTGTAAGTGTTTTCCAGCTCATTGATTAGTATTTCAATTTTATTTTAATTTACAATAATTGCAAGATAAATTAAATAAATTGATTCGCTTGTCAATGAAGTTGCTGAAATTTAATCCAAATTAAAGCGACTCTTTGAAAATGAAAGAGAAATAAAAAATTTGAGTAATTTGAAACAGAAATTGCCTGTTTGTCTACAAAAAAAAAAATTATTTAATTATTAATAAAACTAACCAGTTTCTCTGTTTTATTGCCTCATTTTAATCGCTTTTATTAAGCCGGTTTTTATTTGTGTGCGAAAAATAGAAAATGCTCTGACAGTCGTTTAATTAACCCGCCATGTGGCTAATTTAAATTACCAACGTTAAAGCTCTCCCTACCAACACTGTGACCTCACCTCCCTCACCCCCTCCTACCCCTTTCACTCTTTCTCTTAGATTCTCTCTCTCTGTGTTTTCCCCAGGCGATGCCATTGTAAGCCGTGTTTATTTATGTTAACTTTTCTGTGTACTTGTTTTTGCCACAACAAACAGTCGTCATTATAAACATCATCATCATCATCATTGTCATCATCACTGTCGTGGTTATATATTTTTTGTTGTTGCTTTTGGCCTCATAATGGTCTAGCGGCCATGAAGGGTTTGAGTGGTTGTACTTACCCCGCCACACCGCCACTTTCCATGTGGTTCGCCAGGGTAACATCATCGCTCCAAACATCAAATTGCCACTTGCGTAGGCCAAGGACGCCGCAGAGTACATTGCCAGTGTGGATGCCAATTCGCATGTCAACATTTATGCCGGTTGCCTCACGCACATGTCTACCGAAGAGAGAAGCACACACAAAAAAAATATATATATGAAATAAAGCAAACGGAGCAAAAAAAAAAAAAAACAATGAATTGCAAACAGCACAGCAACTAAATAAATATATTTCTATGTATGTAAGAAAATAAACTGTACAAAAGAGTACCGTTAGTTCTATAAACAATTTTATGGAGGCATAAAACCAGCACCTCCCCAAAGGCCACCACCACCACACCACACGTTGCCCTGCTTAATGTGATCTATGCCACACGCTGACCAAGTTAATACAACCTACAGAGCCAACTGAAATAACAATAAGAAAATAACCGAAAGGATAATTTGTTGTTGTTTTGCTGTTAGTCGACTATTAAGTTAGTCCTTGAGTTATTAACGATTTGTGGAGCTCAAATGAGCCGCATCGAAAACAAATACCCGAGCAAATCACTTGGGTACTCTTTGACCAGAACTGACCCAACCTTGGCTTCCACCGACAGTGTGTGGGTTAAAATGGAAGTTTGGTTCTCTCCTTTTTCTTTTTATGACCACATGTGCTTATCAGGGTCAGCTTGAGGTAGGCCTATAAACTTTGGTTTTTTAATGCCCTTCGCCTGGCATGTAATTAAGTGTTGGTAATTTACACACACAGATTGAGACTTGTGATTCCAAAGTCTCAAAGATTGTATTGGCTTGGGACGAAGAAAATACCTGTTGGGGAATTTTCTAAGAAATAATAAATATTTCATCAACTGAATAATTTACAAGTTAATTTCAAATATCCCTTAACCTGTCTCATAATGTTCTCAGAAATCCTACTAAAATATTCAAAAGATGTTTAAATTTATCTTCGCAGAAATAAAACAGAATGTTAAAATCGTACGCAAACCTGGTATTTTCAACCGATTTTAACAGTGTTAAAATGGTTTAAGCGCTTTCGATCGGCACTATGAGAGGTATATGATGAAGTAATTTGCTTCTATTGAATCTCGACATTTTTTTTAAATTCCAATTTCTTTTACTTTTTTGTGATTTAGTTGTGGTTTTATAAGTTTTAATCCGAACCCAAATCCGATATTGAAAAAATGTAATAAACCTAATCTAGCTTATTAAGCTGGAAGACTTCACCTCTTACAATCCCTGAGAACAAGATCAGACCATCATGATTATATCAACTCCTCTAGTCGGCCCGATCTTATATAGTTTGGGATTCTTCGGTATCTCCTTCTCTTGATAAACTTGATATATATTCCTTAAACTTTTAAGTCGGAGTAAAATCGATTTAATTACGGGTCATTTCTTGGGAATAGTTAACCTTCGTTAAACTTGAAATTTTGACCATTTTAAATTTTAATAACCAAATGAATATTTTATTTGGCTTTGTTTGACCCCTTTCATAAGTAGATTCTCTTTTGTCTTTGACTTTTTTGCTACTTAAATTTTAATTACGAAAAAGAAGGGGTCAGCTTTTTAAGCTTAAGGACAACACTTCAAAACAAGTTTATTTAAAAATAAAAATATTTGTCTGGAACTCTTGACATCAATTACAAAAAAAAATAAAAATAATATTGATAAAATTCCAAGCAATCAATAAAATATATAACAATCTTCCAAAGCTTTTCCCAGAACTTTCAATTGTATGTGTGTGTGTGTGTGAGTGTTCAATGGTCTGCATTATAAATAGAAATTCTCCGGCATCTTAAGTACCCACACTTTGCCAAAAGATTAAAAAGACCAAAAGTGTCTGCAGTGTCAAAAAGTCAACACAACAAAAACGAAAAAAAAAGGAGCAATGTGAAAATGAAACAAAAAGCACACTCGCACTGGATAGAAATGTGCATTGTGTGGAGAGTAGAATGAAAAAATCCACGAGCCCGAGAATTGGTAGAAGGTAGAAGACATAAATTCTCGAAAGTAATGAAATTGTCTTTTGTGGCCAATACAAAAAGTACAAAGAAAAAGTATTGCATTGTTTTGTATTTTATTTTACTTTTGGGTTTCCTTTTCGCACATTATTCTTCTGGCTCTCTTTTTTTTATTACTTGATACGTTTTATAATAGGCACCATAAAAAGAAAAATGCCAAAAAGTTGGCTTTTGTGCAGAAGTGTTTGCTGGGGCAAGCGAAAGGTCCTTTGGTATCGGAAAAAGAAGTCGAAAGGTTTATTTTTTTATTATTATGCCTTTTTATGTTCTCAAATTGTAAAAATATTTATTTTATATTTTGCTAGAAATAATAACTTGAAGCTATCAAAATTTGTATCTAAAAAATTTGTTAAATTTACGAGGGTCGTTTGATAAGTCCGTGACTTTTTGAATAAAATATATTTTTTTCGTCAAAGAAGCGTTTTATTTCTCAACATAATCTCCTTTTAGCTCTATACATTTAGTCCAGCGTTTTTCCAATTTTTTTATTCCTTCCAAATAATAGGTTTTCTCAAGGCCCTCAAAATAGTCGTTTGTTTCTGTGATGACCTCTTCATTTGACCCGAATCTCTTACCGCCGAGCCATTTCTTCATGTTTGGAAACAAAAAATAGTCACAGGGGGCTAAATCTGGAGAATATGCTGGATGGGGTAGCAGTTCGTAGCCCAATTTATGAAATTTTGCCATGCTGACTACACACGTGTGCACCCGTGCATTGTCCTGATGGAACAGCACTTTTTTTCGCCAAATGCGGTCGTTTCTGCTTCAAATCAATATCGAATCTGTCCAAAAGCTCTGAATAATATTCGCCGGTGATCGTTTTACCCTTTTCAAGGTAATCGATGTGAATGATACCTTGTGCATCCCAAAAAACTGTGGCCATGACCTTGTTGGCCGACAGACCCACCTTGGCCTTCTTTGGTGCACGTTCACCCGGAGAAACCCACTGTCTTGATTGTTCTTTGGTCTCTGGTGTGGTGTGGTGGATCCATGTTTCGTCTACGGTAACGAAACGGCGCAAAAATTCGTTTGGATTGCGGTTGAACATCGCCAAACACTCCTTTGAAATGGTCACACGGTTGCGCTTATGGTCGTGTGTGAGCAATCGCGGCACCCATCGCGCGGAAAGCTTTCTCATGTCCAAATATTCATGTAAAATGTGATGTACCCGTTCAGTTGAGATGCCTACAGCCTCAGCTACCTCACGCACTTTCATTCTCCGATCATCCAATATCATTCCATGGATTTTGTCGACGATTTCTGGCATGACGACCTCTTTTGGGCGACCTGAACGTTCGGCATCACTTGTACTGGTACGACCACAACGGAACTCAGTAAACCATTTCTTAACCATTGAAATTGATGGTGCAGAGTCCCCATAATATTTATCAAGTCTTTCCTTGGTTTCGGTGATGGATTTTTTACGCAAAAAATAATGCTTAATTAGCACACGAAATTCACTTTTTTCCATTTTCGTTAAAATTCACGAGATCATCTGCTTTCAATGCCTATAAAACGCAAACCAAAAAACGCAGCTTTCTCAAAATTTTACAGTCAGCTGTTAATCGATAACTGCTGACAGGAGCAGTGTTGTATTTAGAGCAGGTGCGCGGCAAATACAAAAAGTCACGGACTTATCAAACGACCCTCGTACTTCGGTGAGATTTAGGAATTTAATTTCAATAAGCTCAATATTCTATGTAAACTGCCAGTCCCCTGCCAGTTTCAAGGAGCTTAATGTCAAATAAAAATTAGCATAAAGCCAACACACACACATCAGGCCTTCAGTGGAAACCAATACAGTGCCAAGGATAAAGCAAACACATAAACAGCCAGGCAAGCGGAAACTGGGGGGCTGGACCAAAGTCAAAGAGCCTGCACTCACCTGATGGCATCGATCATCTGCAGACCCATGTTGACACAATTGCTAGCATGTTGAGGGCGTGAAACAGGCAGACCGGAAACGCAGTAGTAACAATCGCCCAGAATCTTGATGCGTAAACATTGATTCTCCTGCAAAAGGATACAGCATGAATATTTGTGCTGTTTACTTTACACTCTAGCACCCACCTGAGCTATCTGATCGAAACGTCCAAAGAGATCGTTCAGTGTCTTCACCAAATCACTGGCCGTCAACTGCTCTGACAAGGGTGTGAAATTTACAATATCCGCATACAAGATGGAAACATTGTTATGCCGCTGGACATGAAGTTCATGGAAACGAGTGGCCGATGTGGAGGCCTGACCTCCGGCACGCTGGCAGGCATCTGCCATCTTCAGCATGATGCTACGCTTGACCTGAAAAAAAAGAGAAGACCAAACAAACAAATGGGTCGGAATGTTTTACTAGTTGCTGGAAGCAAAGGGTTTCACTCACCTCCGCTGCTATGTAGGCTGGTATGACGCTGAGTAGGAGCTGCTCTTGTTGTTCTCGTTCACATTCCAGCTTGACACGCTGCTCTATGCCAGTCCTGGTGCCGTCCACAGTACGATTGTGAGCTGCATCTGACATAATACGATAATATAGACCGGAAACGGAAGCACTGGCCAGCATCACAATCTCGCCAAACAGCTTGATGGTGGATGGGTGGATGAAGAGGGATAAACTTTTAATAGGGTCGCATTACATTGAACCACAAAGCAAAACGGCAACAGCTGTGCCACTTAGCTCCCGCCCAGCCCGAAAGACCAACTGATCCATGACAATTTATAGTTGGAAATTCCTTGCTTTCGACCACAAAAAAAAAAACAGGGCCAAAACACAGTGGAATTTGGCCTGCAAATTACTGAATACAATTTGACTTAATTGGTCACTACACAAACTCAATTTAAATGATTATTAGTTCCATTTATTCTGATAATTAAATTAGGGAACATTCCCTGACTTTTTCCGATTCTCTTCAAAATCAAAACTTACCATAGGCAAATTGGGTGCATAGTCAACACTCTCACCAATGCGATAGACAATGTGTATGGCTGTCATAAATAATGCCAGGACCACCGAGACCGGCCACGAAATTGGCAACATGGTGTGGATACCCTGTGAATGCAAATACCAAAAGTATTAAAAGCAAACCAATTGCAATTTGCAGCAAAGCTGCAGCTTACCAAGAACAGAGCAAACATAGGCAGTGGAGCTAGTTCACTGCCCGTGATGGCGGCTATGGTGCCCAGCGAAAATGTGGTGACAATGGCAAAAGCCAAGGCAGCAGCTGGTGAACTCAGCACGGCCGGAAACTGTAGGGCTGTGAGTATTGAGGCCGAGATTAAGGCAGCCAAAGCCAATAACAAAGTCTGCAGTAGACTCTACAATTCGAAGACGAAAACGGAGGTGGAAAAGAGAGAGAGCTATTAACAATGACTAAGTGCTCGATGAGTTTAGGCAAACTTACCTGCTCGTAAACGATGCCAATTATTATGGACACCACACATGCTACCAAGGATATAAGCAGACCGGATCTGAACAGAGACTTGCGCAGTCTTTGACGATAGCGTGTATACAAGTCGTCCAAATGTATATTCTCAGCTGGAAAAAAAACAGAAAATCAAGTGGTTATGCCATTTAGCTTTAAGGTTAATGGATAATATGTTCCTTATGCTTAACTAAGAACAAGTACAGTCACCACAATAAAACCAAATGTTTCTAACAGAAATATAAAATTTTATGCAGAACACATGATGCTGTTTCACAAAATACTTTTTGGCATAATAAAAACAAGCTTAATTTTCCCCGAAATCAATAGACGAATTCCGAGCAAAACTCCTTTGAGAGTCCTGAAATTAACTGTCAAAAACAAGAAGAACCAATTCAAAAGAACAATCAAAGTCTTCACATGAGACCTCATTAATTTTTTTCCAACGAACAAAAGAAGAAAATTAATCTGTGAGCTGCTTAATTGAAGAGGAAACAAATAAGCTAGAAATACTCTTTTTCCCCAAAAAAAAAAAAAAAAATTGGGTCAACTCTTAACATTATGCTAAAGTGTGTTACCACAAAAACAAGGTTGGACTTTTCACCCTCACAGATTCATAAATCAAAGCCAAAAAAAAAGAATTTTTAGGTGCCAAAGTCGCACGCACCTGACATAACCTGTGTTTGCTTCTGGTAACCAGATACCGTAATATTTTCATTTTGGCTGTTGTTCTTTGGCATACATGACATGTTGGGGGGACTGAAATCGATAGGCCTGTGCTAATTGGTTGCCTGTCATTTAATAGAGCTTAAAGTGTTTTGATTTATTATTAGAATAGACTTTAGTCAGCCTCTGTCTCAGATCGTGGGCCAACATTATTTATAGAATTTTTGGTCATCTTGTTTTTTATTATAGAACCATTGATTTTCTGGGTCTTGACTATTTTTAAGTTATTCATTGACTTTTAAAGGCCGAAATTTTGGTAAAAAGATAAGAATTCGAGGTGTTTAATAAGCGTATAAATATTTGATTGGACGTGGATACTACTTACTCTTTGAGTAATTAATTCCAAAGTTTGTTCAGTTGATGTTAAGTTGACAAGCTTATTAGAAAAACTTTTGGCTAATTAGTTTGAGTTGTTTCGAAAAACCTGAGACTAATGGATTCCTCGGCATATTGACTGGCAGATTAAATATTCAATTTTATTCTTCTGATAAAAAGAGGATTTTATTAAAAAAAGAAAATATAATGGCATCTGCAGTATTGAAATGCATTTTAAATGGCCCAAAGCGTGCCATAAACGTTCGTTATTTGATTGGCAAATATTAATAAATGCTGGCATATACGAAAGGTTTATAGCCATATTATTTTATTGTTAGCCAAAGTGTATACATAAAAAATACAAAAAATCCCTTCTTTTGACAGTTAACTCGAAAAGCATTAAGTCAATGCTGGCGGCCTCCGCCAACCTCAGTGTGAGAGTAAATCGAAATAATTCTGCATGCGTGAAAGGTTGTCACACATAAAATAGAATGGGATGGGACCAGGCGAGTTGGGGGGTGGGGGGAGGCAGTGAGAGACACGCCTTGTCTTGTTTATTTTCTGCAATCAAACAGAAATTCTTTTGACGTCGAAGCGTTCACCGCAGAAGCTACCAAAGTTGCCATTTGTGTGCTTGAGTATGCCACACACACACACACACACACACGCATACACACTCACATGCATGGCAACACATTTGGTATTGAGTGTTGCCACTTTTGTTCGTCACGTGGTTGGATTTTAACTTACGAAAAAAAAAAGAAAGAATATATAAAACGATGAGAAGACGACGAGAATGCGACATTGACTGCAAAGCTCTTTCGCCTAGACTTTATTTGATCCTGTTGTGAGCTGAAAGCCACAAAGGATTCTATACAGTTTTCTGCGATTAAATACAAATGTCAAGGTATGCGGAAATGCGGAAGGGCAATGAGCCAAAAAAGAAAGGAATATTCCTTTAAGATTTCACCCTGGGAATTGAGCAGATGATTTGCTTATCACAAATTCTGAGATTCTAAGAAAAATAAAATATGTTATCAAAAACAAATATGCCCATTTTATAGCTAGGGGAAATTTTATATGGCAAATGTACTACTTTTCTTTTTCTAAGCTAGCAGGTTAAATTTAATGATGCCAAATAGAATAGGAATACGAAAAAGAAAAATACGTTGACGTGCCAACTTTGTAAGCGGAAGAAAGCACAATAAGAGTGGAGTTTTTAGATCAAAGAAATGCCTGGAATACCCAAGCTCTCAGGTGGCCAAGAAAGAAGAGCCTAAAAAAAAGAGTCAAAATATATTTAGGCATGTGTAAAAAAGGCAACAGTATTCCAGATAATTCAATAATACTTAAAGGTGGTTGAAATAAATCAAATTTTACTTGAAACGGAACAAAAAAACAAGAAATTTTTAGACAAAATAAAAACTTGAAATATTCAAATATTTTCTTAAGAAAAAAAAATGTAACGGTAAAGTATTTCTGGCAAAATTAAAGGCTCACTTGAATTTTGAAGAATAATCGAATTTTCTACTTTGAAAACATTTTTTGTGGGCCCAAAAATGTATGCAATACTTTTTGACAGCAGCCATTTTCTTTTCATAGATTGTGCATTGTGTATACGCCACGGCCAACCAGAAACTCTTTAGATTTTGTACCTAAGCATAAAAACTAACAAGAAATACAATGCCACCGTTACTGCCAGTGCCACTGCCAGTGCAGTGGATTCAGGCTGACTCTGCTCTGCAATGGCAACACCGCCGACACCACTAACACCACCTGCTAAAACATTGTAAATTACGAGTACATCCTATCCTTGAGATAGACCCAGGGCTAAAACAAGTATTACCAAGCTTTTACACAGCCAGACGTGAGCAGCTTACAGCCAACAAGAACAACAACAACAACAACAAAATGACTTTGGCCTGTTGTAGAAGTTGTTCGAGTCCAGGTGATTTGTATGCCGAACACCGTGAGTGGATTTATAGAAGATTTTACGTGTTGCCTTCTTGCGGCTGATTTAAAATTTATTCATCTTTAATAAGAGAAAAGTCCTGTCCCAACTTGACTCAGCTAATTGAATTTAATTGTGGCTATTCGTGCTTTCGTTTCCTTTTCTTTTCTTTTCGCTTGGCTCGAAAATATTTTGCATAAAATATTTTATGCAAATGTTTTTATTATTATTATTTTTTTTGTGGTCTGCCACTTGAAATGGATCTTTATGAATTTGTTTTCATGTCTCTTCTGGTTGCCCGTTATTGTTATTGTGATGATTTAAAGTTTTCCTTTTATTTCGCTTTTTTGCTTATGCAGATTTATGCTGGGTCACTGGCGGCGTGTCAGTTCACGATAAAAATAAACCCGGCTTTTCATTTCAAATTTCAAAGAGGATTTTGAAAAATAATAATCGATAATGAGGAAATTTCTAGAAAATTAGTTGGATTTAAATTTTGCTTGTTAATTTACCTGACGCAGACTTTTCTTTTTTTTTAACTTAATTAAATTGTGTGAAACGTGTTTTAAACTTTTCAAGGCAAAATAAACTTTTTGTGGAAATTTCAAGCTTATCGAGAAATGCTTTCAATTTCAACTTTTTCTATAAAAAGAATTTATTTATTTATTTTTTTTTTGTTTTACAAAATTCAATTTTGAAACTTTTCAACCAAACAAGAAAATATTTCATAAGAAAATTCTTTTGGTAAAACAAAAGGAAAATCTCAAAATTAATAGACTTAATTTAGCAGTCTCAGGAGAGCAGTCCAACCCAGTCACGATTCGGCATAATCACTCACGAAAAAAATAAGACCTGAAAATGTTTAGAAAATGCTGGCAAAACGTTGACTTGACAAGTCAAGCATTTTCATTTAAATTGAATGTGGCCGCAAAATAAATCAACCAATTTTTTTTTTTTTTTTTTTGCTTAACTGCCCGACAAGAGTAATCAACACCCTTGGAGACAACGAGTCAACGAGATGCTGCCTCTTTCCACCCACTGCGAGTAGGCATAATAAAGAGAACAAAAAAATACTAGAAAAAAAAGAAAGGCATCACGAAGCTGAAAGCAGCTGGTAATGACGATGCTGTCGGGCCAGTGTCACTGTGTCAAATTAATCAAGGTGCAGCCAGGGGCGGCGTGCAGGGGGAGGCAGCACAATTGGCAGAGCAAAATTTAGCACAGAGTAAAGAACGTGACAACTGAAAATGAAAGTTGGCCGAGTAAAAATAACGCCACACACGTTTCGAGTTTGTCCTTTTTTTTCTCGTCTATTGTGGGGCAATTTTTTTTGCTTCTTTCTTGTTGCTAAAAACAACCTGTTTATTTATTTTCATATGCAATGAGCCAGCAAGTGTAGACTTGAATGGCTTAAAGCTGGCGTGTGTGTACGTGCTTTTGTCACGTCAAAAATTGTAGAGTCCCACACTTCCTTTCAATTTGAGATAACAACGAAGGAAGGCAGGCATTTTGTAACTTTCTATCTTTTGCACAAGTCAATCAACCATAAAAGAGTCAAAGCGGTTAAGCTTTCAATTTTGTAAATGGCAAGAAGTTGACCGAATCCCCAAACTGCCTAAAGCTATTTGTATTCTTCTACCCACAAGCCAACCCATATGAAATGTGTTCTTGCCCTTGACAAGGACTAAGGAAATAAGCCGCAGATATAAGAAGAATCGAAAAGATAAATGGGTTGTGCAAAATATGAGCCACAGCAACATGTCCTCTGTCCAGAGAATAGTCTTAGCCTTTTTGAAACCAGTCAATAAATTCAATTGATATTTTTCCCTCAAATTAAAGTAATAAATCTCTGCATATAAAATGCAATTCAATAAGAAAGGAAAGGCAACAAGTGTCAAGCAATTTAATAAAGAAAAACCTCAGCCTCAACAATTTTTTCGTTAGCATACAAATTGGATTTGCACCAAGTCGATGAAGAAGAAGAAGAAGAGAGAGAGAAAAAATCAATATAAAAAAATGCAATTTATTTGCAACCAAATTATTCAAGTGTCACAAATTACAAGCAACTCTGTCTGTCTGAATATTTCTATGTACACCTTAAATCACAATTTAAATTGCAAGAAAAGCCCAGTCAGAGATGGGTTGACAAATGCCTGGGCACATTTTCACTGTCACCGAGCAATTTGCATTTTCTCGCAATTTTCGGTGAGCTTGAGACAGAGTCTGAGTTGGCAAAGAAAAGCTTCTATTATTGTCAGATTTTTTTCTTTTTTTTTTGAGTGACATAAATCTCATATCAGTGGCGAAAGTAGAGGATTGTTGTCTCATGTATGCATGACGAATGCAAATACTGAAATTTCATGTTCGGTGCGATTCCTATAGATTTACTGCCAAGGGGCATACTCATATATATACATATATATATGGGGTTGTGATTCTGACAAATGCTTGTAGGCGAGGGCGGAGCGGAATGTCTTGTCATCATCTCTTTTGGCTGACTATAATGAGCCAGACTGACTGACTGACTGACTGGTTGACACGGGTGCGGAGGGAGCGGACAGAGTGACAAAAACAAAATGGAAGGTTCATTTCATATGCAAGTTGCATTCATTTGAATTTCAATTTTGTAGATTTGATTCGGTGTTGCTATTTTTCATATATTACTTTCACAGATTTACTACAAGAAATGGCTTAAAAAAATGCACAAATATGTAAGGATTTATTTTTAGAAAAAATTCTTCATACGCCTGATTGAGTGTAGAGGAATACAGAATTTTTATGCATAAAATTTGGGTTAAATTATTCAAAGAAAAAAATAAATAAAAAAAGCCCAGCCTTGGCATACAGAATCTTGCCTCTTGCCTTCAGGGAGCTTGATTACTTTTTATTTATGATGAGTGAGAAACTTTGTGGTTTTTAGAGAAATCGAAATAAAGTAAACAATAGCCAATTTTTTCGTGTCCTTCAAGTGGACCGTTAGTTCTGTCCACAGCATTAGGGGATTTCAAAGTTTCCCAATCTGTTGAATTATAAATGACTTATGACCTAAAGTTTTTCTTTCGATTCAATTGAACTCTTAGGCAATCGCAGTTTTGAACTGATAAACTCTTGACTTGATTTAAACTTTTAAATCTTATAAGACACACAATTGAACCACAATTAAATATCAGGCCATATGCCAATCTAAACGAGGGAGGAAAAAAATAGCTGAAGGCAATGTTCCTCAGTCTCTCTCTCTTTATTCATATGGGTATGCGCATCATTTACAACCCAATCAATTTACAACTTTTGCAGTCAATCAGAAACCAATCACAGTATAAAATATAAACACTCTCATATATACAATATACGATGTATCGTACGACAGACAGCCAAACAGACAGTTGAGCAAAGCAATTTAGGTTCGGGCGTTGATATTACTTGACTGGTTGGTTGGTTGGGCTCGTTGGTTGGTGTTGGTGTTGTGGTCGTTTGAAAAGACCGTCAGAGAACCCGAACAGCCTCCAGCAGCTGAATAAACAGTCAATATACCAATAATAACAACAACAACAAGAACAAGTACAGAAAGTAGCATCAACACAAACCCCCAGATTGAGGCAGAGAATATGGCATACAAAACATTGAATACCGTTTCATCGACACTTTTTCATTGAATTCAATTAAAAGGCGAAATTGAAAATTGAAATTCAATTAAGATGCTATAAATGCGATGCACAACGTGAGGGTCTTTGCTAGAGTAGGAAAAGGAAATGATGTTTGGGGTTGCTTGGCTTAAAGAAGAGATAAATTGGACAGGGGCGAGGAGGAGGAGTCTGGACGGGTCTGGTCTGAAAGCATTTCTTGATACCCACATATGTGCAGCTGATGATGATAGATGATCCACTTGGCTTTCCTGATTGTGGGTGTGCTGAGTTGGAGCTATGAAATTAATCTCTCTTTCACACCAATGCCCTCGGCTTTCACCTTGCACAAACCACCCCACGTAGCTCTTTTCTGAGTCGATTCTTTTATTTTCTGTTACTTATTTCTGGCATCCTTTATATTTTAACCATCTAATTACAAACCGTATTGACACTCTAATCAATCAAACACTATTGACAATTATACCATATGCTTAAGCTAATCAGTAAAGCTTTCAACGCTAATTGATAAGTTCAAGGAAAATTGTAAATTTTAATTTTAATTTTATTTTATAGCTGATTAAGGTTTAAATTTTAAATTTTTTGGCCAGCTTCAACTTCTTATTCATCCTCATTGCGAATTGATTGAGAGCATAATTTGCAAGGCCGCAAAACCTAGTCAAGCCTTTCAATCTATACAACCCAGCTACCTGCAATTAAAACAATGAGCAAAGTAACAAAGATGCTTAGCCAAATGGACAGAACCGAGTTATTTTCTCTTGGCCTTCTCCTTTTTACCCAGAGGCAGAGATGGGTAGAAAGTATCGCGTACTTTGTTGAACTTTTACAGGCAAAAGTTGAAATGCCGCTGGTTGACTTGGACTCATTGAAAATACTCCGAAACAAAAGAAGAAAGGATTAAATAGCCATTGAAACATTGTTGTCATTTATACTATAGTCTGTGGTTGCTTCAAGGCTGAAAGGTAAATCCAACAAATCTCTTAAACTTTCTCGCAAATCATTTATCACTCGGCCTTTAATTTGGCTCAGTTTAAGAATTTAAGGATTTTTAGATGAAATTTCTGACACTAATGAGTATTAGGCAGAACCCTCCAGCCCTTTGCTTTTGGCCTCTTCTTTTTGATAAGTCTTTTCCTTAATGAAAGTAGCAACGCCTACCCAAAGAAAGGCAATAAGTAAAAATGCTTGGTTAATAAATTTTATTATGCCTACAAATTTGAGGAAAATGGCCTGACATAAGCACACTAGGTGGAAACATAATGATAAGTCTTGCCGGTACCCACGACATGTGAGTAATTTATATGGCCCAAACAATCAGTCCCCCCCCCCCAAAACCAGAAGTTGCAATTTTTATTGCCTGCTCAGATGTTTAGATACAATTTAAAGCAAATTATTTTTAATAGCTGCCTCAAAGTTTACGTAATATTTTCCACACTTCTTTGCCCATGTGTGTGTGTGTGCTTTGTTATCTTGAACGTCAAATTTTTGCATAATTTCAATTTAAGTAATTTGTATTATAGCCTTATTAGCATTTCGTGAAATTGCAACCATATGCTGGCATCTTTCCACATACCCTGGCCTGGGTGTATGAAATCAAACACGTGAGAATAGAAAATCAACGTTCTCGGCATCAGCACAACGGGCTCATTAAGATGCTAATGAAATTAAAATGAAAATGAAGATAACAAAATTAACACACTCAACGCATTAGCCGAGCACAAACTGACATTGACTTTTCCTGGAGGTTAAATGCGAGGACAATAAAGCCAAATGATGGAACAAATTAATTGTGTCTACAACTTTTTTTTTCCTTTTTTTGTTTAAGAATTTCAAATTGATTTATTTATTAGTTCATACATTTTGTCAGATTAAGGATAATGTTAACAGTGCACAATTAATGTAGCCTACTTTTTGGGGCCCCCAAAAGTTCACATTCATTAACCTTTGAATGCTTCAAGATCTTCATAAAAATTGTAACTCATCAAAATAAATGTAAGCTTAAATCAATTAGAGGCAAATATCAATCAACACATGCCCAAAATGCGAATATAGCCCAAGGCTTGCAGCTTAAATTAAGCAGCGAGTGAAATGAGAGGCGCGCTAAAAAGCCAAGCGAAACATAGGACAGAATTGTATTGATAAGGAAATCGCAAACAACTTGGCTTAAAAGCGAGTGACTGGCTGTCTGCTGCCGAGTGACGGAAGGAAGTTTAACGAGGCGCCTAACAAGTGACACAGCCCTGTCAGCTGGCTCGAAGCTGTGGGCGACACTGACAAGCCCGGAAGCGGCAAAGCACTCATCCATCGACACAAAACAGGAATTTCAAAATGAATTTGGTGGGTGGCTTTTAACCAGAAAAAATACATATATACCTATATATATAGATTTGACTTTATTTTTCGACTTTCTATTTTTAAAGCCACATTGACTCCACTCAATCAATAATAAAAGTAGTCGGTTTTGCCTGTTGGCCTGGGAATCGATTTTGAATATTTCGTTTTGTTTGTGTTTTAAATTTATTTAGCCAGGAAAAAGACAAAACAATACAAAACATTTTGTATTATTTTTCAGGGCCATAATTCAATTTCTTTTTTCTTTTTTTTTTTTACTCGTTTATCAATTTCTGACACACACATTGCCAGGGGACCCAAATTGAATGTTTGTTTGTTTGTCTGACTGTCTTCTAACTCAAACTCTCTCAGTCTGTTCTGGTTTTTGTATTATTCGAAGTTTATTTAATTTTATTACAATTCCTAACAAAGCAAGGGAATTTTTCGACTTGCTTATTTCTTTTTTTTTTTTTTTTTGGGTAAAAATATTTCACCTAATTTAATAATAATACCAACCAACCCCAACAGAAACAGCAAATGTCACACAAATATAACAACAACAAGAAGAAGAAGAAGAAGAAGAAATATGTGTGCTGGTCCTTACCCTCGGGTGTCTCATTAAAATACTGTTTTCGTTTTGTTTCAGACTTTCTTATCACTCTAAGAGGCTTGGCATCTTAGGAATCCGAGTCACTCGAAGAACATAATAATAATTGTGAAATTAAAAAAGCTCAGGCTTGGAATTTTTTTTAGGAAAATTACAAAAATAATGAAATTTTCAAGTAATAAACAAATTGGGCATAAATCAACCAGAGGGCTGGGTACATAAATTTTAATAGTTTAATAAACTAATTAGGCCCAACCTTTCTTAAATTTCCCAGCGATTTGGGGGCCTGGTCTGATACCCTAATTTAAATTATTTGGGGAAAATCAAATCAAAGTTCAAATACGCAACAGATGCCTCAACGCTTTGCCAATTTGAGTTGTCAGCAACAATTTGAGCTGGCAATGGCAATGGCAACAGGCCAACTGAGTTGGACTGTGTCTGTCTGGGTTTATGGTTAATGAAAACTAACATTATTATTAGTATTATCTTTATTAACCCGCTGGCGTTAAGTAAAGCAAAGTCTAAGGGTTGTTCTGAGCCACGTCAACCGAACTACAGTAAATTTAATTAAAACAAGCGCCGGGAATGAGTCGGTGAGTTTGGCCAGACACCGGCAGAATTGTTAGCAGGAAATGCCAGAAATGAGCAATGGGCCCACGGTATATATGGGCGTGGGCTTGGGTCTGGGTCTGATGTTATCGTGACAAAACCAAATTAAGTAGAGCACGGGTTACATCAACCGCTGCGTCGGTTGGTGGTTTCAAGGATTCCAGGATTCAGAGCTTCGGGCGACAACAACTAATTCAATTTAAAGGGCAAGTCCACTGAAGAAAGCCATGCCAATCTAAGCTGTCATAAACGCCTTGGGCCGCAAACACAAAGACGCATATAAAAAAAAAGAAAAAAAGGGGACACAAATCTTTTGTAAGCCCGCCAACAAAATCGCCGCATTTAATAAGCCGTCTATGAAAAGAGAAAATTGTATCTATAAGATGGCTCGCTTCTAGCAACTAATTTGAAATTCTTTCTGCCGTCGGCCAGCTCGGCCATCTCGGCCTTTGTGATGGCCGAGATTTGCTTTATTATTTTTAAATGGACAAACTGCTTGAAATCAAGTTTGATTTGGCCTTGAACTTTTTATTTTTTCTTTCCATGAATTTAATAAAATTTCTCAGCGAGTCATGAAAAATGAAAAATGAATAAAACTTACCGGTTGTGCCATTTTCGCCATCATTTAAATCGCCTAGCGATGAGGTTGTCGTTGCATTTCCGGTTGATGTTACAATAATGGCCGCGTTCGTGCCATTTTCCGTTTTCATTATTTCCGCATTGCGTTTCACCATCGCGTTGGCTCACAACTGTTAACCCGGATTGCCTGTCCAAGGCAGGCAATCTTTGAGGCTTTGCACTTGTTGCTCCTGCTGCTGCTAAAAGGAAATTAAAAAAATGAAAATCATTTTCAACTGACAAGCAATTATAAAGTTCAACAAAAAAAAAAAAAAGACAATCTGCATTAATTGAAATCAAATTAATTTAAATGTTTGTTTAAATCGATTCGATTTAGGAAAGTCCAGATAAAATAATATAATTATTTTAATGAGCGGATTTATCCCCCTTATCTATGGAAATTCTAATTAAAATACTATGACGTTTTGAATAAAACTTTTTATTCAAATGAAAAAATAATAAAATATTTTTCTTTTCACCTCTTTCAGTTTATTCCCAAGTTCCCCATTTGAGTGCCAAGTCAGGGCAAATAAACTAAAGTGAAAGGGCATACAAACTTCACCTGCAACCATATTGAAAGATAAATTTTGTTATTTAACTTTATTTACCAACCCAACCCCCACTCCAGCCCATGATAAATGCAACAGCCAAGAGGCAAAAACATTGAAACAAAACTTCATTGACAAGAGCAAGTTTCCGTTTTCATTGACGTTGAAGTTATTTTTTTTTTTTTGCTGGAACTGTGTAGTGGTATTTTGTCAATGGTTTTTATCTTCTCTTGTATTTTGTATTTATTTACCAACTGTGTGGGCCATACTCGAGAGCAAGACTTGCCAACAATTAGAAAAGTTTCACTTTAACATGCTTCACAGCGCACAAATAGAAACGAAAATATCGCCCCCCAAAATGCTATATATATATATATTTTTTTTTTTTTGATACCACACACAGTTAAACTTGTACAAGTATAAAATATCCTTTTAGTGTACTCTATATATAGAGTATATATTAGTAAAGAAAGTAAAACTTTTCCTGCAAAACTTTTGCCACACTGAGCAGTCATTTTTAAGCTCTATTAAAATGGAAAAGAGCATTCATTTTTTTTTAGAAAAATTTTTAATCACTTTTTGAGTCAAAAATAAGGTTTCAAAGAGCCTGTCAGACCAAAATAAATCATCTAAAAATTACACTTGAATAAGCCGGAAAAGTTCCTAGAATAAAGCTTAGATACATAGCCCAGGCTCTGTTGAATCTTTTAGATAAAAAAAAAGGAGATTTTTGAAATATTTTTTCCCTAAGTAAAGGTAAATTGTTTTGTTTGTCTTTTGTCTCTCTCTGTGTGTGTGTGTGTGTGGGTTAAGTACGTGACGATTTCTAAGACTCAGCTGGGTAAAGTTCACCTGTATCCTTAGGCCAGCCTCATACATACTCATGAACTTTTCCATCTTTTTTCCCAGATAACTACAAAAGTCTTCGTTCTACTTGTTTGTTGTCTCAGCAATTTTCTCTTTCTTTAAATGTTTTGCCTGAATCTCTCTGTGTATCTGTGTGGGCTAAGAAGATACCTTGATTCTGTCCTTTTTCTATGTTTTATCCGCTTGAACTGTATCTTCCCTTAGTTAGTCGTTAGCACTTTATAAGTTAAATTGTGCCAGCTTAAATAAAAGTGGTTAAAGGAAATAAAAAGTAACTTGAAAAGTTTTCCCAACAATTGCAAATGCCAATAAGAAAGAGTAGAGTAAATTGAAATGAAATAAATAAAAAGAAAAAAACCGAATCATAAATAAAATTTATTCCATTGCCATTAGTGTTTGCAGTGGGCTTTGAAATTTTCAACACTGCCACTTGTAGATTTTTTTTTTTACTCAAATAAAAAAAAAAAAAAAACGATGGCAACAGAACGGCTGCCACACGTTTGACCCGCCGCAAAAATCACAATGCAAAAGCAACTCATAAATAAATATAGTATGCAGTAATTGTTGTTTGGGGGTCTCCATCTCTCTCTCTCTCTCCCTCTCTCTTTATCTCTACCTCTCTGTCGCGCCATTTGCCTCTCTTATATGGGACTGGCTCAGTGGTTTGTGTTTTTCTTTTTTTTGTTGAGTTTTGTTCGGTTTATTTTGCTTGCTTTTTGTTTACACCTCTCTCAAATGGGTAGAAACAAAGGCATGAAAAATATAACGGCAAAAAAAAAACTATATACAAAAGCGAAAAACAGAATGATAACAAAACAAAATACGCTTCACTGCTTGCAGGCCGGAAAAAATGTATTAAAAATTGAAGAAAAACTCAAATGGTTATTTTTGTTCCTTTATTTATTTATTTTTTTTCTGTTTTTTTTTTTTTTAAATTCATAGACACTCTGACCATGTGTGTTGCACAAGTTTTACATGAATGTTTTGGGTAAAGGTAAATGTTTACGAAGCCTATGAAATCCAGAGAAGTGCAAAGATTTTCTTACTAAATAAACAGAAAAATGGTTTACAATTAAATTTTCCATAATTTTTTTTCGCAGCTCAAAAATAAAAGAAAATTTTATGTCCAATAAAATATTGCAAAGAGCAAGACAAAATCTGTAAATATTTACAGCGTAAAAATCCAGACAAAACATTTTTAACAATTTTTCACTCTCTCTCTTTTTGTTTTGTATACCCCAAAAAAGGTTTAAAATACTCAGATATTTTTGTTTATTTATAATAAAAATGCTAAAATATAATCTGGCAATCGTTTGGACGCATAAATATTTCTCAGTTAAAATTCACCCCTGCCTACTCTGGTTGACAGTGCTGTCAACATGGCGGATGAATAATGAAAATGACAACCATTTTTTTACTGGCCTTTTGTTTTCCATTAGAGACCGAAAGAAAACACACTAGACAATTATCATTAATTTGCATTTAAGTGATTATCACAATTATCAATGCCTGAGAATTGAGAGAAAAACAAAAAGAGAGGAAATAATAGTTTTTCACCATGTTGTGGCATAAGCCAAAGCTTTAGTAATTTAACGGGTTTATAAGGTTAATGGTACCCACTCTTCTGTCAATGAAAAATTTATCAATTCGAAACACTTTAAGAACCTTGCATTCTTTCAAACCAAACACTCATTTTCAAGTGTTCTTTTTTTTTTTGCTGGTGTTTTTGTTGTTGTTCCTTGGAATTGATTAAAGTCTCTGGCCCCCCCAATCTTGTGTGTATATATAAAAATGATTTGTATATATCATGTATGCACCATCATATGATTTAGCTGGCGGGGTGAGCTTGGCCGGGTGTCTGTTTCACTGACTTTGATCGCTTTTGATTAATGACTTCGTTCGGTGTTTATTGCCTTTGCTCTCTCTGGTCTCTTTGGGATTTTGATGGAGAACAAAGTTTTATGATTAGAAGCTTGAGGTACTTTGGCTGATTTAATGCAAGATATCTCTGAATTATTTGTCAAATTAGCAAATTTCACAAATTGCAATATTCGCAATTTGTTTCAAAAAGAAGAGAAGCGAAAAATTAAAAGTCATCTGCGAGTTGAGTGACGCAAGTTGATTTATAGGCTCATAAAGTATTTCAAAATTCAAGAGCTCGGAATTACATCAATTTTTTCTTTGTAATAATAAATCATTTTACCTGCTGGTAAAAACAGAAAATTCTAGATAATCAAATTAAATAAAAAAAAAAAAGAAAAAGACAAAATTATTATTATTTTGCACTAGTTTTGCTCGAGTCAATCAAAGACTGTTTAAATTCCCTTATTGCTCTAGACACCACACGAGTTCAAGCACGTATCTAAGGGGGACCACCACATGTGCAAAAGTCCAACATAGATACGGACGAGCACGTAGTCTCGCCACAACCGCAACACGCCCACCTAAAAAGCGGTTACACTAATGTGCATTTAAATGCCACACATGAACGGAATGGGGATGAACAAACCAATGATTCTTAATGAATTCGTATTCATGTGCTCTATGAAAGAATAACAAAACTATAGAATAAAAAGATGGGATAAGAATGCTTAGCCGAATGAAAAGTGTATACTCTTTGAAAATATTTAAATATTTTTAAATGTCAACGATGACAGCGGCTGATCACGCTGCAGCCCTGGTATTGAGTTCTAACAGCTGATCGCGATGCAACCTTGTCATTGCTTAATCAATGCAACGCTGAAACAAAGAGAAGAAGTTTTATTTTCCCTGCCTTTTTTGTTGCATTAAAAAAAAAAGTGTATAAAATATTCGCCAAATAAGAAACTATGGAGAAAGCGACACCCCACAAAAATTGGGCTTCATCTGCCAACATAAATATAAACAAAAAAATATATATATATTTTTCCAAATTTCTTTTTTGGTCTCCCCATCTCTTTCACCAGAGTAAAATTAACTGCTATTCAAGAAATTTTATGCATTTCATTCGTTTCATATAAGCAATTTTCGATGAAGCCAATTAGTAAGTTTGCCCTTGCCCGAAACAGAAAAAAAAACCGTTGACCTCGAATGGAAACTTTTTGGTTGATTGCTCACAATTTGTGCAAACTGTGCTTCAATTTGAAACAATTTTTATTTTTTTTAGAGTATTCTTTTTTTTTTGAATTCATCATTTGCTACAACTACTTTTTTCCAGTTAAGATTAATTCATTGATATTATTATTTTTGATGTGTTTCAGAATTTTCTATACACACCCAGGCTGACGTAAGAGTGCGACCTTTAAGACTTTGGCTGATGGCAAGCAGCTCAACTTGGCAGTTATTATAAAATTATCGCCATGAGAAAATTTCTGTCTCTTCTTTTGTTTTTTAGGCGAAACATTTCACAGATAACTATGCGTGAGAAAACCCAGTCATGAATTATAAAATTGTCCCCGGTCCTAAGCAGATGAAAGGGCAATAAAAAAAAAAATAAAGCATTAAAAATGTTCCTTTCCGGCCCAAATAATAAATTCGCTTTGAAGGAGAGAACAGAATGAAATAATTTGCATGGCCGAATTCGATACTTTACGAAGAAATTTGAAGAGCCGGGCAAACCCTCTCAACAGTCTGATTATTAATAAGTAAAGTATTTTCCATCCAGATGGCAAACATTAACAATTGCTCAAGGAAATTCCTCCAACATGTGCTAAGCCTTTTTATTGACTACCTAAAGCCATAAAAGCCATTTCATTAAAGGTCTAAAAATATACGTTTTTTTTTATTGAAGATGAAGGCATTCCACAATCTAAAGTATTGCAGCAAAATGAATAAGGCAAACAACAGGTAATTAACAAAGGAAATAAATAAATAAATTCAAATTGCAAAAGCAAACAAACCGTTTTTTTTTTTTTTAATTACCTTGAAGACGTGGATTTATTTTAATAAAAAAAAAACTTGGAGATTTTTTTTGTTTTTTTTTTTTCTTATCTGTCAAGATGAAATATTTGTGCAATGTGCGAGCTAAAGTTGATTTGCCATAAAATAAAATTTCTCGCCCATTTGGTGCGGCGGCCCAGTGGCAAGTGGCAATTGCCAATTGCCAAGAAATGACCAAAAATTTGTGTAAATGCGTTCGATTGGCTATGATGATTTATTTTTTTTCTTTTGGTTTTTCTTATTTTTACGTCATCTCAAACTTTTGAAATATGGAACAAAATTATTGGCAAATAAATCAATTTGCAGAAATGTGTTGCTTATTTGACACTTTAACGATTCGCCAAGCTTTTAACATTTTGTAATAATATTCTCGAATTAAATATATAAATCTTTGATTGGGAATATTTAAAATCGAAAATAATAATTTTGGTATTATTTCAGCATAAATTGTGGCATTTGGAAAATGTGAAATTTATGTTGACAAGCTAAAAATTTGTTAACCAAAAATATACAAAAATCTTTTTTGTGTCAACCTTTTGCCATGTTCAAAATGTCCTTGATCAAATCGAAAGTTGGCCTATACAGAGAAGGACCGACAGACGGAGAGAGAGTGAGAGAGAGGGGGGGAGAGAGAGAGTGAGAGAGAGGGGGGGGAGAGAGGGTTGTATAACTGAGGCCAAAGCCTAATTAAAATAGAATTCTCTTTTTTTTTTGGTTCCGTTAAAATTATGTTTCCCCCATAAAAATCATGTTCCCAAACCGTGTCTCTTCCCACAAATTCATAAATCGTTAAACTGGCTTCTGCTTCTTCTTCCTCTTCTTTTTTTTGCATATAAAATTCCACATATTTTTTTCTTCGGTCAATTTGGCACACACAAACACATATTAAATTTTGATTATATTTTTGGTTGATGATTCCTAAGCATTTTGACTTTGACTCAAGTTAAAAAAGAAAATATAAATTTGTGAAAATTTTTATTTTTATTTTATTTAGTTTTGCCTAGCTTTGACTTATTTGATTGTTGTTGTTGTTGTTGCTGCTGGTCTGTTTGTTTGTCTTTTCCCGCATCGTCGCACACAATTTCATATATATAAATAAATGTTTTTATTTTTATTTTTTTTTTTCACCGCTCCCCCAGCACCCCCGCCCCCTGCCATACTCACACACACACACACACACATGCTACATTTAATAAGTGAACGCTGGGACCAACTCACACTTTTATTTATTTCTCGTTTGAATTTAATTAAATTTGCACATTTGTGTTAAATTTCATATGGATCATGATGTGGCGGCCTGTGTGCTTTGCCCTCTCCCTCTCTCTCTGTGTACCCCTCGGTCTAAACATATTTCCCGGTTATCTACGCAGACATGGGACAATCATACCAAAGTCCACTAAATCAAACCTAAGCCAAGCCAAAAAGAGGCAACTATTTTTATTTTTATATATAAAAATTATTCAAGATAAAACAGAAAAGGTTGGCAATAAACTAAAAAAAGAAAAACAACATTAATAAATGAATAAAACAATTTTTTTTAAGACCTCAAAAAATATTTTGTCAACTTTTTCAAAAAAAAAAAAAAATAATAATAATAACCAAATAATTATTTTTCGCTCTATTAATTAGACATTGTGGTTCTCGAAACAAAATATATATAAACAATACGGTTTTAAATTGCCTTCAATTAAAGGCAATTATGAGTGCAATTTCGCTTGAAATTAAACAAACCAACACATTAAAAGTATTAAAAAAAAATAAACGTTAAAATCGGACGCGGCCGAGTTTGGGATACCCTGTACCTAGTAGACGGAATTAAAAAAAAGGTGGCAATCCTAGTCGGGTGGTAGCCCTGGTCGCCTGCATTCACATAAAACCTCCGGTCTTAATATTCCTTTGAATCCAAAAACACATTGTTCACAATATTGCAAGCACGCCATCTATCGGACTGCTCATTCGGCAGTTTGCCAGTTGGGCAAGGGGAATTAAAATCTTGACCCCTCAAAATTTGTTTTTTTTTAGATCTCGTGCAAATATGGTCCGATTTTAGTCATGTTTGATATCAATCGAAAGATTTTTAGATTTCTAACAACTTTTCAGAAGCAACTTATACTTAAATCCTTAAGCTTTAGAAATTATACGACTTTGAAAAAGTGTGCTGGTGGAAGGGGGGACGGGGGGAGAATAAAAAAATAAACTTGACCAGCGTACACACATAAGGAACCCGAATCCCAAGTTTGGTTATCCTAGCTCGGACAGACGGATAGACATGGCTATATCAATTTCTCTAGTCACCCTGATCATATTGTGGGTAACCTTGGTGGGTCTCCGACGTCTCTTTCTCTATGTTACATACATTTGCAAAAACTTAATATACCCTTGTACCAAGAATGGTATGGTAGGGTATAATAAGTATACACTGGCCGAACTTGATTGATTGATATAAACAATTGTTTATAATTAATTTATATTGTTGGATAGAATTTGTTTAGAAAATCTGAAACGTTTCTATATAGATAATATAATGAGTCTGTACTAATTGGAAATAGCACTTTCAGGGCATCGTTCCCATTTTTTGAGCGATAAGAAACCAGCAAGACAATGGAATATTTATATTTTTTCCCCCTTCCCCACTCAAGCAGATCTCAGTGAAATCAATAAGCAATCAATAAACAAAACAAAGTTTATAAATAAACCAAGAGATTAATTTAAAATCATTAAACAATTTCAAATATACTCAAGCTGAACACTTTTAATTGAGTCATGAACCGGCAGTCAAGTTCACAATTAATTTAATTGCCACGCCTCTTTCGAACACGCCAACTTTCAATTAATAAAATTAATTATTGAAAAAGGGGGGAAGGGGTAAGCAAATGTGAGTCTTCAATAAAAATATTTTATCACTATTATCAGCAGTCAAAGTTTGTCTTTGATAAAAATAACCCGACCCACCCCATTATCAAAATTTATTTCACTAGAAAAAAATTATTTAAAAGCAGCACAAGTGGCGTTGATTTTTATGGATTCCAATTTTTTTTTTATTTTATTAGAATTTTAGTTTGCCTTGGCCGAAAGATAAAAAAAAAAAAAATCAAGAACGTTGAGGGCAACGGAATGGAATATGGCCGAGTGTGGGCGCTAATTTATTAAAGCTGAGAGCCAAAAATTAAATCGACAAAAAAAAAAATAAATAAATAAATAAAAAATATTCTAAAAAAAAAAAACAGTTGCTTTGACTAAATATAAATTTGATCAGGTTCAAATTTTGAGACTTTTTTTAATTTAATTTTTCTTACCTTTTTCAAAGTTTGCTCTTCCAGTTTTGCTAAATTTTTATCAAGTTTTTTTTTCACAGACAAATTATTTTTTTTAATTTTCCCAGCACTTTAAAAATCAAAAATTTTTAATTGAGAACTTTGAAAAATTTTGATACGAATCGAGCTGATTTATTTCAACTCTTATTCTTTATTTAGAATTTTGCCCTCTTAACCCATTATAATTTTGCCTGAACAATGCCAAAGTCACACAACTCAGACTTTTATATTTTGTATCTATCAACGCCTCTGTGTGTGTGCCTGTGTGTGTGTGTGTGGGTGTGCAACAATTTTAGTTTTCTTTTCACTCACACGCACACAACCAAACACTCAAAGGCAAAATGATTTCGAAAAAAAAACGCGTCCGGCGGTTGTTGAAAAAATAAACGAAAAAAAAAAACAAAAATTGCAAAAGCAACAAAAAAATAAAAGCTCTCTTCTTCTTCTTCTTTTTGTATATGTTTGATTTTTCTTCTTTTTAATTTTGTGAGAGATCTAAGCAAAAATGTCGCCAGCTGCCAAAAAAAAGAAATTCTTGTTTTTTAAAGAAAATTTTTATTTTTTATTCTCGGCGAATTTTAATTAAATTTTTTATATTTTTTTGTCATAATTTAATCTGTAATACGATTAAAAATTTTATAGACAAAAAGTGTTGACACACACACACGCACAGAGTGAGAATTAGTCGGGCCTTTTCAAAATATTTTGATTTATTTTTTGTACTTTGGTTTTTTTTTTTTTTTGGCACCAAAAACGCACACACCAACAAATTGGAATAGTATAAAACGTATGCTTATTTTTAGATTTTATTTTATTCAATTTTTTGTTGTTTTTTTTTTCTTTCGTTGTATTATTTTTTGTTATTGTATTATTATTATTTTTTTTTTCTGTATTGAATTAAATAATTAGTTACACTTGATTATACCAGAGGCGGCAACATGTGCGCTCATTTTGCCGCCTTTTTATTTGTTGTTGTTGTTGTTGTTTTCGCTGGTGTTGTTTTTATTATTTTTATAATTTGTGCTTTGTTATTGTATTTTTGCATATTGTTGTTGTAATTAAACACGCGCAACTTGTGAAATTTAGTTCGAGTTGCCGAGAGATAAAAAAAAAAACAGAGCTACTTGTCTGATTTGTTGTCAACGGCTTAAAAATATATATATTTTTTTACATATTATTGCTTAATTTTTTATATCAACTTTAAAAATATTTAAATTGCCTAATGAATTAAGCACACACCGAAGTACACTCACACACACACATACAGAGAGACACACAGAGATAGACTGAAACGGGCGAATATGTCGCGGTGCGCCGCGCTCTGGCCAAACCGTTAGTCTCACGCTCCCCAACTGAACTGAGCAACGGAAATGTTGCTGGGGCCACGTCCAACAGGCTGCCAAAGTCAAAGCCAGGCAACAAATGTTGCCGACCTTGCTTGGCGCATGGTAGCCGCTGGGAGTTGCGAGCTCGGAGAATGAGTAAAAATCGCATGCAAAAAATAATAAAAAAAAAGAGAGAGAGTTGATTTGTTTTGGAAAAAAAGCCACTGCCGGTTTTACTCAATGAAGACGCACACTAATACACATTCCGAGACAGTCTGAGAATTATGATTTTCTTTTTGGGTTTGTGTGAACGGGGCGTATGCGTTATTTTTTAAGGCAAACACGTTTGTTAATTTTCCATTGTTCAAAATTTTATTTATTTATTCATTGATAATTTTAATTTTAGCCTCAATTATAAATTATAAATCAATTTATTAATTAAAAAGGAATTGATTAAAAAAATTTTTTGCAAATTTTTCCATATAATTTCGAACGGGCAAATGAGACATTAAAAATGAATTTTAATAAGCTAATTAAATAGGCCATAAATTACAAGGGCTTTAAATATTTGGTAAGGGATTGCCGGGTGATAAAAAAATTTCATTCTGATAATGAAAAAAATAAGAAAAATTCCAAAGTCTTTTTTTTTTTGTATTAAAAAAATTCCAGTCTTTTTTTTTTTTTTTGTATTAAAAAATTTTAAGTGCATTCAATTGATTTTTTTGATTTTTATCTATAAGCAAAAGGCCAAGGCGATAAAATAGCATTCTGACAACTTGCCGACACTTTGAATACTTTCCTTGATTTCCTGTATTTCCATCGTCATTTGAATTGGATTACAAGTTGCACTTGCCTCCGACTCCAGTCGACGAGGGCTTGTTAGGTTCTGCTTAGCAGGATATTGTCAACATTTATTTCCCGTCGACCCAAGCACAAAAGTGTAAGGAAATATTGAAAGGAAACTAACCCGCACACTAATCGAATAGAAAGCCATACACACACACACACACACACACACACAGACACACACAAATACAGACACTTAACTTGGAGAACCAGAGAAATGTCAAAGTGCTTTCTGGCTTATTTGCCGACTTGTGCAATTTCCCCACTAACAATACCCGGCGTATACGTAATAAAATATGTACTTTATTATGCTAGAAAAAAAAACCTCACCCAATTAATTTCAGACGTGTGTGTAAATATCTCTTTTTAGATTTATAAAAAAGCAAGGCAAGCCAAACAAATTGTATTTCCTTGCATAAAAAATAAAAAGATTTTAATTGGTTTCTGTTGTTGAAAGCTTAAGTCTTTGGTTAATTAAATAAATTTTACTCAAAGTTCTATAAATATTTTTTTTTCTAGATAAACAAACTTTCGTTTGTGACTTTAAGTGAAACAAATCGGCCGTAAAATGTGATCATAAACAAACCATATGCTCAACTTAAATTATCCTTGTCTCCTGCTTTTTATACTCTTTTCAAAGAAAAAGGAGTTGGCTCATCGTAGGCCCCGTTAAGTGATCCCTAGAATATTGAGAATTACTAGAAGAGTCGGTATAGAAAAGTCCGTCAGTCCATCTGTTTCTGTGTAAACTAGTCTCTCAGCTTTAAAGGTGTTTTAATGAAACTTGATATATAGCCTTTTTTATATATAGGTTGTACATTTCATGGGACCAGAAAGGTCGGACCACTATATCATATATCTGCCATATGAACCTAAATCGGTTTTAAGGATAACTTCCACATTTATAGCAAAATCTTTGTTACGCATATATTTTATATAGAGATAGACATATGCATCAAATTTCCTAAGGATCGGACCAGTATATCATATCATATATCTAAGCCGGTTTTAAGCATAACTCCCACATTTATAGCTGAATCGTTATTACGCATATATTTCATATAGAGATAGTCATATGTATCAAATTTCCTAAGGATCGGACCACTATATCATATAGTGTCTTAGCTGTCTTACAAACCCAAATCGGTATAAGGAATAACTCCCTCACATATAGACCAATCTTTGTTATGCATATATTTTATATAGAGATAGACATATGTACCAAATTCCGTAAGAATCGGACCACTATATGATGTAACTGTCATACGAACGGAAAGCGGTTTTAGAAAGAACTCCCACATTAATTGACTGATCTCTTTTAAGTTCAGGACACAAGTTTCTTATAGAGAAATACACCAAGGTCCTATATCCTAAATTACTATACTATATATCTGTACTATATCTATATCTGTGCTATATATATTATATATCTGCCATGCCAACTTAAATCGGCCCTACTTACTGAGTAATCCCAGAAGAAAACTTCGTAAAGAGTTTGTAGTCTTCGGCACCCTGAAAATAACTTTGGGAATTTCTTTATATGCCAAAATGAACTTATTACATTCACTTGAAGTGTGTGTTAATAAATTTTACGCAACAGCTGGAATAACACACACTCGAAATGCCAAGAATTTGCATATACACCCATGGCCATTATTCGGCTCAGTGTTGGCATTTAAATGTCGGTTACTTTGGCGTATTAAAAGAAAGCCATAAGCTTCGGGCTATTAAGTCGGTGGAAGGAAGGTAGAAAAAAAAATAAACATTTTAGGGAAATTAAGTAGTTCTTCATCAAAATTAACTAATTGAATCTAATGGACAGGGTATAAATAACTAAAGAAATTAGACCAACGAGAAGATGGGAGGGGGTTTATGACTGACGACATGCATAAAACATGGCCTGATCGAAATCAAAACATGTTTACATTCCGGACCTCAAGACTCAGACAAGGCCAGCAGTGGATAGGCCAGAACAGGACAAGCCCAGGCCCGAGGCCAAATGACTTGTTATTGGGTAAAGACAGACAGAATGGACTGACTTACACACAAGTAACTGATTTCAGGTCTCCCTCTCCCGCCCATAAAAACAAAAGGTGTGAAAAACCTTTTAGTGGATTCTTACATTTTTAATCAGCTCACTTGGCTTTTTTTTATTTGATTTTCTCGTTTATCCTTGACCGCCCAACATATGCCAAGTTGGCTGAGGCTTTTAAAAAAAAATAATAAACTAAATTGCAGACTTTGTAAAGACGAAATCGAAATAACTTTTTAATAGATATTCAGCTATTAACCTAATACAACCTCGTCAGACAATCCATTCCACCCTTGGCATACGTAATGAGCACACCCGTGACCCCTTGAACTTCTTTCCCAAGGACCCGTCGAATGGAGTGGAAACGTTGTTCAATTTGTTCTGCTGGAAAATAAAAATCAATTTTTCCCAACCACAAATAAACTGACAAACGAAATAGGCAAGAAATTAAAAGCAAAAAGTTATTAAATCTGCTTCAACAAATTTTGAATGCTCTTTTCAGAAAGCAAGGGAAATTGCCCAAAAATTTGAACTCTTTCTTTAGTAATCCTATTTTTTCTATATAGACCAACTTCTTGAGACTCTAAATTTCTCCTATATATCCCATCGATCTCACAAGTAAGAAAGAACGTGAAACGCTCTTTCGAATTTCAGCTGAAAGGAAGAGAACTCTTCGAAATCACTTGGAACTTCCACCTTCTTTTAAACCCGAATTTCCCCTATTATTCCAAAGATATTCAAGCCCAGAAGTAAGAATTTGTTTACAAAAGGAAATAACTCTTGAAAGGCTTTCGAAGTTTACAAAGTCTTTCCAGATTCTGATCAAAATTAAACCACCTAAACTTCCTTCTATTTTTTCATATTGAAGAACTCGAAAGACAAAGATTAATCAATTTTTGAAAAATCATTCAAAAACTTTCTAGATTCAATTTACATTTCCTAACCCTGAAATTCGAGTCTCCAAAATTATGGAAGCTCCAACTGAGAAGTAAGAATTTGTCAGAACTTAAAATTCTTCAAAATCTCTCAAAACCTTCAACCTTTTTCTAGATTCAAACCACCTTTTTTTTAGCCCTGAACTTCCCCTATAATTTCTATAGATATTCGAATATTAAAGTAAGGCCTTTTCCTAGATAATTAAATGGGTGTATTGCCTGAACTTTATTAAAAATTGATATCTTTGACCTTGAAGAATAATTTTAGAATATTTCCTTTGCCTTACAAAAAAAGGACCTGTAATTGCTTTCGACCTTGCCCTTCAGTTCTGAGACCTTGTCACACGCCATAATGGTAACAAATAATGCCAACTCTTTTGTTCAAATTAAACAATTTCGTTTCTCTTTTTTGAAATAGAAAACAAAAGAAAACTCTTGGCCGGAAAATAGAGAGTATCTCAAAATGAAAGCAACTTGGTGGCATTGCGGGAATAACATAAAACCTAATTACAAAATGTGCTTTAATTAGTGCACTCGACTTAATCACAAAAGCGGCAAAATTCTAAAGTCAACAGACCAACTACTACAACAACAACAACAACAACAACAAAAGAAACTAAGCCCGCAGCTGTCCCAAAGGCACATAAACATATGCGAACGGACCAGGGCAGACCAGGCCAGACCAGGGCTGGGTTGAGTTTTTGTCTCTCCATATCTCTGAGTGTGTGTGTGTGTAATTAACTGCATATGTGTGTGTGTGTGTGTTACTAGTCTTGGTTTTATTTTATTCTGCCTGAGCGTGCCTTGCCTTGACCGTGAAACAAGTTGAAAGCCAACTCGAAAGTCAAACAAAATTAAATATTAAATTTTGTGAGAATTCTGAGAATTCCCATGCAAAGCTCGGTCAAAGAGATTTCCGCAAAAGGACTTTGAAATTTATGCAAAATGAGATTGATGTATCAATAACCAAAAATCACTTGTTAGGCCAAAGAAACCAAACCAGCCCAAAAGAGACAATAAATATTTGCATAAACAAAAAAGTCCTGGCAGATTTTATGCCCCAACTTAAACAGATTATATATATATATATATTTAAATATTTTCCTTAACCTGTTTCGTTGGTTTGCCAAGAACACATTAATCAAGTCTTTGCCAGACTAACCAAAAACTAATAAAAAAAAAAGAAAATTGTTTTTTTTGGGAAACAACTGACACATGTGTCAGAGTTTTGTTTGGGTTAATCTGGTTTATGAAAGGCATAGCATAAATTAATCATTTTCCCCTGGACAGCAATTTAGGGGCAAACAGAAACTTTCTGGCCTACGTTTTGGGCATACAAATTCTGTTCAAAGCAATTCAAATTTTTTCCAAAAAAAAAAAAAGGAATTTTCTTTTTTTTTCTGACATGAAAATGTTGTGGAATTGTTGGCCTGGTTAGTTAGTTGACCTTTTGTTTTTTTTGTTTTGGCAAATCGGCTTATTGTTATTAAATAGCAAAACAGTTGTAAATCCTATTAAATGGCAAAGCTTATGTAAACCGTTTTAGTCGATTTAACAAGACTTTTCGGAATTAAAATTTAAGCTAAGCTGATTCAAAGGAGTATGGAAATTCAAAGCCAACTATATATTCAGTTACTTAATTCAAATAAATATTTCATGACTTTTTTAAAGTGTTCATTTTGCAAAAAATTACTGCCGGGTTAAAAGCAACTTCATAGATACATTTTACACTCTAAATAACTGAGACTACAACCAACGACTACGAACTCATAAATTGCATGCCAGCCAAACAACAACAACAATAACAACAACGCCTGCAGTTAACAGTTTTCCCATTTAATGGGTAAATGTATGCATTTCACCTCCCCACCGCCACCCAGCCAAGGCATTTCATTTTTATGGCATGTGTGAAAACTTGTTGCTGTGAAAGTTCAGCTTTGGATTTTCATGCCACAGGAGATTCTTTTGGCAGCAGGAAATTTTTGGTTTTTCTATTTTTTTTTGGCATGAATTTTATTGAACTTTGCCAACCATGAAAATGACACTTAAATGGATAGTTTACGCTTGGATTCTCAATATTCCAGTAAAGCCACACAAATTGTCAATCACCACGAAAGAAAAAAAAAAATTAGAAAATAAAAATCAAAAAGTTACAAATTTTTTTGAATTTTTCTCTTTTAATTTAAGAATTTTTTCAAAATATACCCAAACTCTCTTTGACGCAACTTGTTTACCAGCAACACAGAGTTTAGCAACATGTTGCCAAGCAACTGGTTGACTAGCAACTTGTTGCCCAGTTTAAGCAAGAGAGGAAAAAATGTAAACAGAGACAATTTCGGACAAGGCACTCAAAATATTTTCTACACTCGCTGCAAAATGTTTACAGTTATTCCGGTTGACTCACATTGCGTATGATTAATTTATTTTACAACACCTGCTTTAAATTTATGACGTTTGCCACCGTTGAATTGGCACTGATAAACACTGATAACAGCTAAAAAAAAAAAAACATTAGGGTGATTCAGAAAAAAAAAAAACAGGTTTTTTTTATACACTTTGCATATTTAAATACATTTATTTTCATTGCTTTTTAGTTACACTCTTTTGCAATTCGCTTACAATTTATACACAATTTAATTACTTTTTGCGAATTCAGCGACAGATTTATATTTTTATTTGTAGAATTATTTAAAGTAGCAAGGCGTTTGATTTTAAATTTTACTGTGTGTTTTTTAATCCAATTAAAAATACGGAAATACATTTTGAAAAAGGGTTTACAAAAATTATATCATTTTATTTATTGATTGCTTGACAATACTTTTTTTTGAAATGCACAATTGGCCAAAGAAGGAGAAGATGAAAATGCTTACAACTTTCTTAAAGTTTAATTTATTGTTTATAAACTTGTTTTTTTTTTATGTTTAACATAGGCAATGGCATTTTGAACTGACTTTTTTTATTGGGGACAACTGATAACTTACATAGAAACAGATCAATTTTTTATAATTTTTCTTTATAATTTTTAATTTTTACTTTTCTTATTAACACACAGAGGCAATCGGTCCGATTGGTATCAAAAATACTTTGTTTTTAATGTTAGGATTCATTTACAAAAATGTATGTGTGTGAGTGTGTTGTTTTTTCTTTTTTTTTTTAAATTTATCTTTCATTCATTTTTAAAAATAATTACAAAAATATTCAGCTTAATACCGTTAACAAAAATACTTTATAAATTTGGTGTTTACGTTTTCTTAAATTTCGTAGACTTTCCTTAGGAAAACGCATACAAAATTACAATATTTTCGACATTTACATGAATTGGTTTCTCTCTTTTTTTGGACAAAATAAAAAATTAGACTTATTTGTTTGCCCGAGTGTTGTGTGTGTATTTATGATTGTTTGTTTTGTTGTGTTGGTGGTGGCTTTTTGTTTTTTTGTTAATTGCTTCTCTTCTTCTTCATCAGCTTTATGCCCAATCCTTTTTAATCTCGAAAGTCCAATCCCATTTCAAATGTATGTGCTTGTCATCATCCGTAAAGACCGAGGTAACCGCATAAGTGCCACGCGACATAACTCCTGAGGGTGCCTCCTCGGCTGGCGTCAAATAGAATTGGATTTCCTTTTTCGGCGGATACGAGCCCACCATATGCGTCATTTTGTCCACTAATTTTCCAAAAAGACAAAACAATAATTAATTCAATTTAGCACAAACAAATAAAGGGAATACTTTTGAAAGCTAAACTAAATTTTATTTGATTTCTTACCCACAACTAAAAGCAAGGCAACAAAAATATCCACAATTATTTTTTGTAAGCATTCAACAAAAAAAAATAATTTGCATATAAATCAAAATGATTGAGCAAATAGATTTAACACATAATTATGGTGAATATGGCAAATGTTATAAACACAATATAAACAACACTTATGAGGCCGCATAAAAGGCCCACACCACCGAAACTGCTGTTGCGCATGTCTCTCAATTTGGTGTGTGAAAATGATTTTCTTTTCGCAAACGTTCGACACCAAAGTTCTCAATAAACTAAAACCAAATCAAACTGGGAAAGGTCCAAGTAAGTTTTGAAGGCCCAAAAGTGTGGGGAAAAAGCTTGGAAGTCTTCCATTCGGAGAACCCTTTGAAATTCTCTTTTCTTTTGGGGGTTTTCCAGTGTCCAAAAGGCAGTTGCATTATTCGACTTACCCTGTATGCCCAGTCGTGAGGTTTTTTGCACATATTTGAGTCCATGGACAATTTCGCGTTGCACAATAAAATCAATGCGAACCTTGTACTGAACACCTTCCTTGATCACAAACAGCTGAATGAAAAGGGTGGCAATGGAATTGAATTAATGATTTTTCTTTTTCTCTTTAATTCATTTTGATTTACCTGTTTTTTCAGTTGACTTATATCGCCGCTTAAATCCAATTCCATATCATCCCGACCCTCCACAACCAAAGCCAATTTCTTCACAATCACTTTGCGCTGATCATTTGGTTCTAAGAAGTAGAAGAAGAAGAAAATTATATAAAAAAAATATATATTTTATTTTAACTCACCGACTACGATTTTTTCAGTTTGTGCCGCACCGAGTAGCGCCTCCTTGTAGCGTCTCAGACTTTCGTCTTCTTGGTCGGTGGCCATGATTTCCTCAATGGTTTTCTCTGGCGGCGCCTGATAGTCGGCATCATGGACATCTTCATCGAGATGGGCATCCTGGTTCTTCGTCTCTGTCTCGGCCATTTCAAATTGAGGTCTTCTTGTTATTTTATTTTTTTTTATTTTACTTTAATTTTTTTCTTTTTTTTTTTTGGCCACTCTCAAATTGACTGTGAAGAGAATAAATGTTTCAGCAGAGTTAATGAAATGTTTATGCTTTCATTTGTTTCTTTTGAGAAAAAAAAATCTAGGCAATTTAATTTTGATTTAATTGCAAAAAGTTTCTTTTTGAGGTTTTCAGTTTTTTTTTTATAAATTTCTAAATTTGTCTTTTTCAATTAAAAAATAAAATTTCCAGAAAAACAAAAATTCTGGGCAATTTAATTTTTAAATAATTGCAAAAAGATTCTTTTTGAGGTTCTTAAATCTTTTTTTTATTTTGTCTTTTTCAAAATTTCCAGAAAATTCTTGTGCATTCAAGAAAAGTGTATACCCTCTTCGTGTTGTGGCAAGTGAAACCCTTTTGCTTTTCCTTTCAACTTGCTTTTCTGCAGAATATAGGAAATTTTTTTTTTTACAAAATTATCGATTATATTCCAATTATTAACGCATAAATGAACGCTGCCTGTCCCATGGCTTGGGACAGGCACAGTGAGGCCATTGGCTTGTGCCCGGAGAGGAGAGGGTTTAGGCGGGGCTGGACAGAGCACCAAATACGGGAACTGCCAAACAAGATAAGGCGACACATTTAACACATTCAAGGGAATTAAAAAAATACAAACACACACACACACACATACACATAAACAGAAGAATAAAAACGATAGAAAAAGGCGAAAGAAAGAGGCAAAAGAATTTATTAAATATCGACAGGCCCCACCCCTGTCCACTCTGCTTCCTGGTTCCCTCCATAACCATAAAATCTAACAATTCAATAAAAAAAATTTGTTGTTGTTGTTGTAGTTGTTGCTGTTTGTGTTTTGCTTTATCTTGTTTTGTTATTGTTTTTATTATCTAAATACACGTTGCCGATTCAATGTACATTTGTGGCGATATGTAAGTATTATTATTTTTTATTTTTTTTTCTCTCTGTTTCTGTTCAATTAGAATTTCTAGGGTTTTATTCAATAAGCCAGTTTAGCCATCTGTTGACCAAATATGCCAGCATATTGTAATTATTAATAATATTTTTTTTTTTTTAATTTACATAAAAAAAAGAAAAAATATACCATTTTTATAGGCTGTGTTTGTCTGGTCTTGTAATACTTATATGGAATTTTTTTTTTGTTTCTTTAAACATAAATCAAAATATTTAGTCATTTATGGTTTTTGAAATAAACGAACAAAAATAAAAGAAAGAAAAAAAAAGATCAAATGCTTGAATAATTTAAAGGCAGAGCAAACACACAAAGAGAAAATAATAATTAAGTGCGAAAACAAAACAATTTGTGGCAGGTGGGCTTACACAAACAACAAAAAATAAAAGTCTAATTATCAAATAATTTATTTATTATTATTTATTTTTTTTTTAGCACAAAAATGCCAATAACAGTTTGGCAATGGCAGCGAGTAGCGAGACGCACACCTACAGCATTCACACACACACACACACATGTATAAACAAACAGACCCCCCATCAGAGTGATTTGAAGAAAAGTCAAAGGACAATTTTAGAAAATACGCAATTCATTAATCTATGAATAAATTCGTGCCTTGATAATAAGAATGCAATATAGAAATACAACAAAAAAAACTGAGCAAACAACAACAAGAAAAAGCCCACCGAAAGCGAAAAAAAGCAGACGCGTGAATCACAGACGCTTATACAAACTCACTCACTCGCACACACACACATGCACAGCGAAAATTGTAGTACAAGTATTATAAACCGGCAACCGCAAAACCGCTAGGCTATTTCTTATTTTTAGGAGTGGCTACTTTCCAAAAGAATCTGCAGATAAGCGCATTGTTTAGAAGAAATTTTTCAAATGTATTTGTTCTGGAATACTGGAGTCTTTTGCTTGAAATTTAAAGCTCTTTTTCACACACATAAAGATGCTGTTGACACTCACCGTTTGACGATAAAAATTTAATAAATATTTCACGCACACTTTAACTAGATTTAACAATTACAAGCGCACAGCAGACAAAATAAAATGTATTCTCAGATAAGCAAAAATTACAAGCTTGTTCACGATTTAAATGGTTCTATTTTAGTTTCTGGAATGAACGTTCCAGGGCTGGTCCCTCAATGGCAAGACAGCAGCACATTCTTCCGGAACTTGGTCATGTTAATTTTATGGATGATATAATTATTTTATTTTAATGAAATTAATTGTTTTTTTTTTAATATCATTGAAAGATAAGCATATCCTAAAGTTTAAAATTTGAAGGGTTTCATTAATAGAAATGTCTAATATTTGGACGCAGAAAAAGTCGAAAGCCTTTTCAAAATTAACGTTCAAATGCATAACTGTAAATCAATATTTATTGTGATTTAGTTAATAGTTAATTGCTCCCTGCTTTTTTATTTTTTTTTTTTTTTTGTATTCGAAAACTATTTATTTTTTATATTTATTTCATATTCTAGTGTTGGAAAAGGCCAGTGCTACATTCAAACGTCATACCACGCGCTAGCCTTCGTTTTCCAGCACTAAAGTTCACAGTGCGAACAAGAACTGAATTGCGAGCGTGCATGAGTTTTTGCGAACATTTTTCGCTGGCGGTTGTTTATTAGTTTATTGACAATTTGTTTAAATATTGTTGGTGCATTTCAATAATCACCACATCGCTCGCATTTAGTGCAAGCAACGACAGTTGCTACAATAACCGGAGCTATAATTTTAGTGACACGTATTTCATCATAGTGGCCGCGGCTGCCCTTCGTCTTAGTCACACCGCCAGGCCATTGGGGACTTTGGCTCCACATTATAGTAAATTTCTAAACAAACACGTATACTGCAGCTTTGCAAAGCCCAGGTTCTTTATCTTGCGCAATTATAATAAATAATGCCACACCGCGTCCCCCTCACCCAAAAATCAATGGCAATCAACGACAGCATCTTTGTGCATTGAAAACACGCCGCCAGCTGCAGCAGTCTCGAATACATCTGGAATTGATTTATTTATAGCAAACACCTGAGAAGTGGATGGAAAATGTACCAAAAATCACAGACAGGTAAGTCTCTTCATATATTATTAAATTCTTTTTTTGATTATTTATTTAACCATATGCCCGGCCGACTGCAACTATCGGTGTGTGCTAGTGTGCGTTTTATTTTGCGTGGGCTGCAGTGCTTCCGATTAAGTGAAGCAGCCAACCTAAAAAATGTGACTCCCTATCTGAACCAATAAATCAAAATGAAATTGTTCAAATTATTAATTTCACATTATAAACTATGAAAATTGTCTAGTTTCTGCAATCAAAAAGCACCCGGCAGCCCACTCTCGCCCCTCAGTCATCGTTTATTTATAGAGCAGTCGGCTTCCATGTGAGTTTCATCTATTATTTTGACACCCGCGCACTCACACACGCACAAATCGAACAAAATTTTTTTTTGTTCAATGTTAGCACATTTTATTTTAGTTTAACCCATTTTGCTAAGGAAAATTAAATTATTATATATTTCAATATTATTTTAAGCCCAAAGTAAAACCTGATTTTTATTCAATTAGCGTGTGCTTTGGCTGGTTCAAATTATGGGACAAATTTGATTATATTTGTTTTTGTATTTTTTATTGAATAAAAGAAAATCAAAGATCTTGGCCAGCAACATTTCACATGAGCGCAACATGTTGCTAACAGGATGTTTCGGCAACAGAGTCGACGGATAACCTTAGTGTCTTTTATATTTTGTTTATTTTTAGAATTTTTCCATTCTATTCAGTTGCCCTTATCAATGCAAATAAGTTTTGTATGCGTGTTTTTTTTTTTTTTATTTCAATGATTGATTTATAATTTTTATAGGCGCAACTGAAGCCACACAAACACACATACATTTTTTTTTTAATTGGTCACATGTCCGGACTACCCAGGGGAGGTGGGTTAAGCAGTGCATGAAAATAAATTATTCATGAGTGCATTGATAATAATTCGCATAGCAAGTGTCGATTATACATACATATATATATGCCGTGAAATATATCGGAAATGTACACATATATATATAATGAATTATTTATTTATTTACTTAGTTTTGTTTTGAATTGTATTCAATTTTTATTTTATTTTTATATGAATTTGATGGATTCGTGTGACAAAAACAATACTTGTAATGTTCAAGCCCTTCAGCCAGCTTATCAAGCCTGCTCTCTGGCATATTAAAATGAAATCAACTAAAAAAATGGTTAATTCAATGTAAATTTTCTATTTTTTTTATGTACTTGGGTAAGGTCAAACCCAGTGAGACCTATAAACGTGAGCGACCGACCTATGACAAGTTAATCAAAATTTTTACTTGTTCTCACTATGCGTGTGTGTGTGTGTGATAGCTACCTACATAATTTATTCCTAACATACTTAGATAAGATTAGGAAAGGAAATATTTTTTTTTGATATATATGAATTTAGTCAGGTATCTCCCTAGTGATACCCGAAAGAAGGAACAAAAAAATATTCATTATTATAACAACGGATTTATTAATATCTTGGGTTATAATCAAAGAATTTCCTAACTGGAAGACAGAACAAGCCTTCTATAATCCTGAGAATTTCAAGTTTATATTTGATCTGGATCAGAGACCATTATATCATCTGAATTTCATGAGAAATATTTCGTCAAGTTCTTTAAAATTTCCATTGAATGAGCCACCCTAATGCGACTGCTCCAGATAACTGACACCCTAGAATTTTTTTTTTATCGAAATCCCCCTCATTAAAATGTTCAGTCTATCTCTCTCTCTCGCTCTCTCTGTTGCTGGCCCTGTCTGTTGTGCAAACTTAAGTTTTCTTTATTATTTCAAGTCAGCAGATTTTTATGCTATACAGGAGTACGATAACGTTATTCGAACCCACATATACCGACACTTTGTTGTCTTATCTTTCCCAAAATATATATATATATGTGTATGTGTATATGTTTGGAGATTTGCGTATGCAATTTCAGTTAACATTATTCAGATTGTGAAATACAAACTGCGGACCTAAATTATATCTCTTTTTTTTATTATTATTTCTTTTTGTGTGTATCAAGCAAAAGTCCAAATTCCCAATGAAAAACTATGTAGGTTCAATGACTCAGGTCTTTGTAAGGGAGATCTAGAAAAGTTTTTGAAGTGAAGGTAAGAATACTTTTTTTTTTTTATCTTTGAGGTTCTTAAAGAATGTATAAACATTGCTTCTGGTCTAGACCAAAATTGACGCCTCAACACTTTCCGAGCGAGAGCCACCTCCTCCAAAATGCTTATTTGCTTTGGCGACAAAATTTCTCATATAAAATGGGTTTCAAGCGACCCGACTTGCTCAGTTATAATTCGCAGTTGAAGCTCGTTGGCTCGGACAAAACTTTTGTTGTGAGTGTAAAGAAAAAAATAAAAAAAAAAAAGATCTTCAAAAAAAAACTAAACTAAATTGATCGATTGATTTATTTTTAGTGAAACAGTCTTGGTCATTCGAATAGAAACCAGAATTTTCGTTTATTGTGAAATAAATAGAATGATGTCATCGTCGTGTGCTTCTATTGTGTTGACCGCAATTGTGTGTGCCTGTTTTTTTTTTTTGTACTTTTGTTCAATGGGAAGATTTCATGAAAAACATGCGAACTGAATTTAAATTAGCTTCGTTTTTTTTTTTTTGATTACAACAAACGACCAGCCGGTCTCTCTCTCTCCCTCTCACTCTCTTTTCTGTTGCCTTCTCTGTCTTCTTGAACACTTGACCAATTGAGTCATAGGTAATTTTTGTGTGAAAGTGATCTCTGTTTCCCGTTGACCATTTTGATTTATGCAAAATTCAAGTCTGGCTTTTCTTTGATTTATTTGAAGCCTTGAACAAAAAAATTTTTGATTGATTTTGATTGAATGCTTAATTAATTCGGGCAACAAGTTGAGTTCTTCAGCCTTTTTTTTTCTTTTCTTTTTTGATAAACTGTAAATTCCGACCCTAAACTTGCTCAGTCCTTGGCCATGCCAACTTGTATCCTTGTGTCCTTGTCAATGCTTCACACGTGCAACTCTAACTTGCCGTGGCCTTCACACGACCAAAAAATTTATGCAACATTCAAATCACCTACAAACCATACTTTTCCCATCACCACCACCCACACCCTCCTCCTCATCCCCTGATAGACTTTCCCGAATTTGTTATTAAGTCGATAAACTATTGCGTTTCACTTTTCTTCTTCTTCTTCTGTTTTGCGTTAAACCTCAAGGCAAAATCATATTAGCCGATTTAGCCGGGAGTTTTTTTTACTTGGGTTCATGCAAATTCCTAGCAAAGTTTTATCAATAATTGACTTTTGGTTTTCTAACTAATTGACTATTGCGAAAATCACCAACAACAGGACCCTCACTCAGTTGGCTTTCTTATGCTCTATAAAACTAAGGAAAATTGGGAACTTTGAACTCGTCTCTTTGATCTTGACTTGGGCTAAGCCTAGGCAGCTGAAATTTTAAAAGGAACTTAGTCTTGTAATTTTGATGAAATAAATCTGGAGTTTCGATAATATTCAGTTGGATTTAGGGAAAATTTTGACCTTCAAGGAATCTTGAAAGTGTTACTTTTCTCTATAAAAATCGAGAGATCCTGTTGATAATGAAAATTAATATACTTAGGATTCTATTCTAGATAAAAGTGTCCTTAGCTGTTCTTTGGTCTTTGGTAAGTTGAATCAGTCCCTGAGATCCTGACCTGGGCAGGACCTAGGAAGCTGAAATTTTATATTAAGCTTCCTCTAGTAATTTAGATAAAATAAATCTGGAGTTTCGATAATAACAAATTTAATTTAGGGAAAATTTTGATGGTTAAGGTTTTCGAAGGAATCTGAAAAATATTATTTTTTTCTTTAAAAATCAGAGAAGACTAGGAGAATAAGCTAAAAAAAAAATGCCGAGGACTTAATTAAAAATAAAAAAACCTTAGATCTTGACCTGGGCTGGACGTAGGAAGCTGAAATTTTAAATTGAGATTCCTCTATAAATCTAGATAAAATAAACCTTGAGTTTTATTAGAATAAATTTAATTTAAGGGAAATTTTGATGGTTAAGGTTTTTGAAGGAATCTTGAAAATATATAAAAATCAAGAGAAATGGGAACCATCTTCTAATTAAAATTGCCTAAGCTTCCGATCAAACTTAGAACTGCGGAAGACTTTCATTATTTTCGAATCCTTTAGAACTCGCGATACCCCGGCCAAGCCGGCTTTAGCTTTTTAGGGTATGCAAATTGCCAAGCCGCAGAAAAAAAAGATTGCAACAATAACAAAACAATTTGAAGTCGGCAATCCGTTTCATTTGGATTTTTCCGTCTTTTTTTCTGGTTAGTTGAGTGGCGCCCTCTTCTGCGGTCAGACGGAGGCACGCGTCTTTATAATTCGTAATCTATGCAATATATTTTTTTTGTTTTGATTGATAGAGTGGGCAGTGGGCCGTGTGCATTTGGAGTACTTCAAATTTGTAACAGGAAGACCATAAATTGTATTTTGATAAGTCTCCTTATCATTTTACCCGATTTACCATCGGCAGACAAATCTGAGATCTTTTCGAATCTAATTCCTTTTTTTTTTTTGCGTATAAAAGTTTATTTCTTATCGTTTATTTATTTTTGCATTATCATTTAGTTTCGAATCGGTGACGTTCAGCTGGTTTTTGTTATCAGGCTCAAAATTTATGTAATCAATGTGGGTCGCCTGTAAGTGGCTCGGTAATAATCAAAGTGTCGAGCAAGAAGTTAATTTTATTGTACTCGTGGGCTGGTGCAAATCAGCCACTGTTCGTTCGTTCGTTTGTTCCTTCTCAATTGGTAAAAACAAAAACTCATTACCATTTTTGGGTTGTGCCGTGTTAGCCAAAAATGAACTTGAACTTCCGCTCGGCCAGCCAAAACAATCCAATACAAAACAGACAATTGTTGGATAGGTTTACTTTTTGTTGTTGTTATTATTTTATTTGGTTGGATTATGCAATGAAATTGTAATTGGTTTCACTTAAATCAACCAAGCCACATACGTAATGAGTGTGGGTTTTTTATTAAAAAAAATATATACATATATAAAAAAAATGTAATTTTTTTTTGCTCAATTTTGGAAATTTTAAGTTATAAAAAAAAATGAATAATAAAAAAAATTAAAGAAAATTTTTTAAAATTTCATCAATTCCAATTTTGGAGATTTTCAAAAAAGTGTATACAAAATTCGTCATACTTGGTGGTATGTATGTGTGTGTGTCTACTTGTGTACTTTTTTAAACCGCCTAAAAATTCACAAAATTTCATCTTCAATTTTTGAGATCTCAAAAAAAGAGTATTCAAAATTCGGCCTACCGAATTAAGTTGGCAAAGTGTGTGTCAACTTGTCTACTTTTTTAAGCCGCCTAAAAATTCACAAAATTCCCTCTACTCCAATTTTTCAAATCTCCAAAAAAGAGTATTAAAAATTCGTCATGATTTAAGTTGGTAGAATGTGTGTGTGTGGTCATGTGCAGTTTTAAGCCGCCTAAAAATTCTCAAAATTTCTTCTACTCCAATTTTTGAGATCTCAAAAAAAAGAGTATTCAAAATTCGTCATGATTTAAACCTTAATAGTTGGTAGAATGTGTGTGTTTGGTCTTGTGCAGTTTTAAGCCGCCTAAAAATTCACAAAATTCCACTTACTCCAATTTTTGAAATCCCCCAAAAAAGTGTATACAAAATTCGTCATGTTTTTTTCTCTCCCGCCAATTTAAGCCTCAATTGTTGGTAGTGTGTGTTTGTGTACTTGTGCATACTTTTAAGCCGCCTAAACCAATCTAGCCAAACCCGGCATGCTCGAGTGGGCCAATTCAATAAAAAAAAAAAATTATTTCTAAAAAAAGTTTTTTTTTTTTTTTTTAATTTCAGCGCTTGTGAATTGATCAATTAAACAATGAACTGACTGGCCTGGCCATTTGTACAATAAAGAAAAATTAAAAAAAAAAAAAATTAAACATTTAGAATTGGCTTTTTGGACCACTTTGGATTTAATTCTTAAAAATTTTGTATTCTAAGCCGGAGTAAAAATTTGGTAAAAACCCAAAAAAAAAAAAAAAAAAAAACTGACTGACTGACTGATCGAGCTATGCAAGATGGCGCGACATTTTATGGCCGTTTGTGTGGTTTGTCTGCTTTGTGCGGATCGGTTGCATTGCCAGCAGGATCACATTGATAATATCGTGGCCATTGTTTCGACACACAAGGCCGGCAGTAGTGCCAATTATGGCAATCAGAATAGTAAACAGATTCCCTCCAGTGCAGCAGTAGGAGCAGCAGGAGCCACAGTAACCCCAACCACCGATAATTCTACGCAAAATTATAGCACAAGTCCGCCATATAAGAGAAGCAAACGTCATGCGGGCCATGGTCAGGAGGATGAAGAGGATTCACATATTAAAATACCCGCCATCACACAACTCTATATGCAACTCTTGATGAGGCAATATGGAGCTATGGAAGCCTTTGAGCATTTGAATGCGACCCTCTTTCAAGACCTCTTGGAGCAGCTGGGCCTAAAAAAGCTATACACTCTTGAGGAGGATAATGATAAGGTGAGTTCAAAGGTTTTTTTTTTTTTTTTAAGGAAACCATTAAAAATTTCTTTGTCTTTCAGCAATGCTTGGCAGCCAGCAAGCTGGTGAATTATGTGCATGATGTGAGTCATACAAAGGATAGGCAGACGAATGGCTCAGTCAGTCTGGAGGAGGAGGAAACTAGCTCAGGCCTAGCCAAAACCGACCTAGCCGGGGAACAGCAGGCCAATTACACCATCAGTGAAACGGATATGTACAATTTGTGTCCCATTCTCTTATATCAACTGGCTGCTCCCAGTCCCGAGCAAAGGGCAGGCTGCATAGAACCTGAAATCCTAGAGAAACTTAATAATTTACCTACCCAGGAGAAACCCTCACAGGATATTTTATATGGTGAATATGTTTGGGACAATAATTAAGCCCTCTTTGCTAACCTTAGGATTCACTTTCTTTTAGTCTGGATCTATGCCTTTACTTCGGTGTTTTTGTGTGGCCTTCTCGGTCTGGTGGGTGTGGCCATTATACCTTTTATGGGCTCGAGGTATTATAAGCACATCATACAATATCTGGTCTCTCTGGCTGTGGGCACCATGACCGGTGATGCTCTGCTGCACTTGCTGCCCCATGTGAGTAGCCAAAGCTAATTGGTTTCAATTCAAATATTCATTAAATCTTCTTTTTGACAGTCTCTGGCCAATCAGAACGAACATGGCATGATTATGAAGGGTCTGGCCTGCCTGAGCGGCATTATCTTTTTCTATGTCACCGAGCATGCCTTGACCATGATTTCGGAATGGCGCAAGAGCATTGAGAAAAAGGAAACCAAAAAGCCTTCGCGCGCCAAGGTCATGCGGGATCCGGACTCATCGGTCAATAATTCCATTGCCGGTGATAAAATGTGCAAGCAAAAGTATAGTTCATATCCGTATTGTTATGATGAAATAACAAATGACAACAAACAAGATGTCTGGATGCATTTGCCTGGCGACAATGGCTCAGGTCCAACAAGTGTTACCGGCACTGGTCCTGCTCCCGCCTCAAATACCATAACCGCCACAGTGGAGTGCACTAGCCTGCGGAATGGCAAGGCCGAACATGATGGCACCAGTGAATCGGCAGCAGCTGCCCAGTCTCTGCTCTCTACTTCGCATAATAACTATGCCGAAATGAATCATCATAATCATAATCACCAGCAACAGCAGCTGCAGGATCAGTCCCTGGGGCATATAAATGATTTGAATACAATTACCAATGATCTCGATGGGAATGCCGTGTATGTCAAAGAGAATAAGCTGAAGGAGCATAGCAAAAATGATGGACATGTGACGGTGATTTTGCGTGAACACGAATCCTCTCACCACGGTCACAGCCATCGGCATGGACATGTACATTCGCCGCCCGAATCGCTCAGTGCCGTGGCCTGGATGATTATCATGGGCGATGGCCTGCATAATTTCACCGATGGCATGGCCATCGGGGCAGCCTTTGCCGAGAATATTGCCGGTGGCCTGTCCACCTCCCTAGCGGTCTTCTGCCATGAACTGCCCCATGAGCTGGGCGATTTCGCCATTCTCATGAAGGCGGGTATGTCTGTGAAATCGGCCGTGTATTATAATTTATTGACTGGTATCCTAAGCTTCTTTGGCATGATGTTTGGCATTGTCTTTGGCCAATCGCCCGAGGCGGCTCAATGGATGTTTGCTGTGGCAGCAGGTCTCTTCATCTACATAGCGCTGGTTGATATGGTAAGCCTTGCACTTATTCCTTATTGAATGCATTGTAAATATTTTTTGTGTATTTCTTTTTAGATGCCGGAGATCTCGGCTGCTCACAAGTCGTTGGCTCAGTTTCTTTTACAAATACTCGGCATGCTGAGCGGTGTGATCATTATGCTGATCATTGCCATCTACGAGGGCGATCTAATGAATGCATTCGGTTCCACAACAACAACAACAACAGCATCCATTGGGGTGCACCATCAACACGTGCATTAAGCAAACAATCACAACAAACACTTAAATAAATTTTCTATTATTAATAAGACAAAGAAAAAGTAATTTTAGTAACCACAAAGAAAATCGAAAAGGAAACTTGTGTCTCGTATTAAAAACAAAAAATTTGGTTTCCTCAGCTAAGAAAAAAACGTGAAAATTTATTAATTAGTTATTAATGTATAATAATTTGTTGTATACCTCAATCACACACACACACACACACATACACAGCCAAGCAGCAAGTAATCCTAACAGTCACTAAAGTTAATAGTTAATTAAATAATTTCATTACATTCATAAATTTTTTCGCATTCGTTAAAAATGTTTAAAAAACAAAACACTTAGCCGACTGCCAAACACTTAAATCAGATTATTTCTTATTATTTTATTATATTTATTTTTAAACAGACACACTCATACAACTTAAAATTAAGACTCTATCGATGTGGTTAAGTTATAAAAGTGATTATACATTTTAGAGACATAGGCAAGAACAGGATCACTTCTAAAAACACTTCTAAGATACTAAAATTAAGTAAACTGCATGACAACTACAACAACAACAACAACAACAGAAAAGCCCACTAAAAGTTAATTTATATATTTGTGGCATCTAATTAAGGATGCACTAAGGTCGTGTTCAGAATTTCGAATTCACCAAAAGCTTCAATGAAGACTTAAATTTAAAATGTAACACACCATACACATGCACACCCACAAACACACACACACCTCTTGATATATCTTTACATATACATATAAAAAAAAATTATATATATATATACATATATATACAAATAATTTATAAATTTGTTTTTGGTGAATTTTTATATAGTGTAGAAGTGCGCACATTTCATTTATGTCAATTGAAAATTCAAAACACACTTAAATAAGTACTTCTTTTTTTTTTCTTCGAGTACTTAATCGACTTGAATTTATTATCTATTTACATTTTTTCGATTGATTTATTATGTTTGATTTAATTTCTTCAACTTTGTGTAAAAAATAAAAAAAATAAATAAAATATGCGCACACAACTAAAAACGAAAGTAATTGTGATTCAAATTGAGTAACTAAAACATTTGTAAAATGGTGCGTCTCGAAGAAATAATTAATTAAAATAAACAACTTTGCTCGTAATGACTTCTCTCAAACACACACACACACACACACACGAACATGGCAAAAAAAGAAAAGAACACAAAGCTATCACTGAAGCTAAACAACTAAAAACAATAATTTATGAAAACCCACACTATTTGCTAAAAAGGCAGTAAAACCTATTAATTAGCTGTAAGGCTGTAAACTATATATGAAGCAAGAAGAAAACAAAAACAAGTGAATTAAACTAAAAGCAACAACAAAAAAAAAAAAAGAAAAACAACTTTGGTGATATCAAGCAGAAAGGCAATTGAAAATAACATAACGACTAAAACGAATTAAATTTTTTGTAATATGCAAAAACAATATTACGTAAACACTTTTTAAATTTTCAAAAATAAATGTTTTCCACTCCATACAAAAAAAAAAAAACAACAAAATTGAGAATTTTATTTACGCGGTTCCCGGCAATCATAAAGCGCCCTCTGCAGTTGACTCTAGTTTCGATAGATTGTGTGTGTCGGAGCAACCCTGGGCTATCGCGAATCCGGTAGAGCAGGTACGCTATATTTACATTTGTGGCTGTCAAAAACTGTTGTCAACATTAAATAAAGATGCAAGCGACATTAAAAAAGTTGCTGCTCCACACATTTGCCAAATTTCTGGTCATAATCTGTGTATTAATTGAATTAGACCATGTGGCTGCCAACCTGAATCCCAGTCCTGTCGGTGTCCACCGGCGTTTTGAATACAAATACTCATTCAAGCCACCGTATTTGGCTCAAAAAGACGGCACTGTTCCCTTTTGGGAGTACGGAGGCAGTAAGTTAGCAGCTCCACGTCAGTTGTTTTGGCCCTCTCGACTTGTTTGCCCATCTCTCTCAATGAGTGCGAGTGAGATGGCAACGGCCAGAGCAGCGCCAACTCTTTGGCAACCGACACGCAGGCACTTTGCGTTTTTTTTTTTTTATACAAAAAATATGAAACTATTTTTGGAGAACCGAATGCAACCTGTTGATTGTATTTTGCAGATGCCATTGCGAGCTCCGAGAGTGTACGTGTAGCACCTTCACTACGTTCCCAAAAAGGTGCCATCTGGACGAAATCGCAAACAAATTTCGACTGGTGGGATGTGGAAATTGTATTCCGCGTAACCGGACGTGGCCGCATAGGTGCTGATGGTCTTGCCTTCTGGTATACCACCGAAAAGGGTGACTACAACGGCCCCATCTACGGCTCCTCGGACCGCTGGAACGGCCTGGCCATCATTTTCGATTCCTTCGACAATGACAATAAACACAATAATCCCTACATCAGTGCCGTCCTAAACGATGGCACGAAAAACTACGACCATGCCAACGACGGTGCCACCCAGCAGCTCAGTGGCTGTCTACGTGACTTCCGTAACAAGCCTTTCCCCACCCGTGCGCGCATCGAGTACTACAACAATGTCCTCAGCGTGCTCATACACAACGGCATGTCCAACAACAACGAAGACTACGAATTGTGCTTGCGTGCTGATGGCGTGCAGCTGCCCAAGAATGGCTACTTTGGTATCTCGGCCGCCACTGGCGGTCTAGCCGATGACCACGATGTCTACCACTTCCTCACCACCTCGCTGCATGCAGCAGGTCAAGTGCAAGAGCCCCAACAGGTCGACGGACAAGAAAAACTGACTCAGGAATACAAGGAATACCAAGAGAAGCTCGAGAAGCAGAAGCAAGAGTACAAAAAAGAGCATCCCGATGAGGTAATACTTGGCATATTAATTCTTTCTGGGTCAAACCGATTAGGCGGCTTATCGAGGCAGCTGATAATACTTGATTTTTCTTCATTATTTTACAGCATAAAGACGAAGAAGACTGGGAGGAATTCTACGAGTCGGAGAACCAACGAGAGCTGCGACAAATCTGGCAGGGTCAAAGTCAAATCGCTGACCATTTGCGTGAGCTCTCACGGAAAGTCGATGAGATTATCGGTCGTCAGGAAAACACACTCTCTTTGGTCTCTCGTGGCCTAGCGGCCAATGCTGGAGCCTTGACGCCACAAGCTGCACAACCAGGAGCTGTGCCTCCAGCTCAGCCCTTGCCAGCCGGTGGAGCCATCACTCGTCCCGATGTGGATCTGCTGCTCACCAACCAGAACATGCTGCTCAATTCGATTCGTGAAATACGCCAGCTAGTGGGCGACATAAATATACGCACCGATAACATACAGACCAGCATGAAGAATGCCCCCACCGCCCAGATACAATCCACGGGCTATGACGTCCAGACCCTGATAGCCGAGATGCGGGATGGCATGAATCAAGTCAAGCAGGGCATTTCACATGTGGGACAGAGGTGGGCAAGCCTTGAAAATAACAAGAAATCAAACTAAATTCAATGACTCCTTCCAGATTGGGCACGGCACCGGCCCCTCAAGTGGCAGCCTGTCCCACCGGTAGCTGTCTGGGCGTTACTTTGTTCCTAAGCGTAACAGCTGTACAATTGCTGCTTGTATTCCTCTACAGTGTATTCAAGTAAGCTGAATGAATTCTCTTGAAAAAATTATTTGATAATAAATTCTGAATTTTTTTCCAGGAACCGCAGCGAGGCTCAGGCGAAAAAATTCTATTAGGCCAAAATCGTAAAGAACACACACAAAAAAAAAAAAAAAAAAACAGTCACACACGAGAAAATGAACACACCTGATTAGGCAGCAACTATAAATCTAGTTGGAATCAAATACTTAAAGACTATAAAGTAGAGTGCTCTACAAATTGTTTGTTTGTTTATTATTTTGTTTTGTTAACACAATTTTTTTTTTGTATAGCGAAAAAGAGAAAAATGATGTTTTTCATTTCTTCCATTCTGAACAATTTAAGAACAAGCAAAATGCCAACTGATAAACAATAGAAATATTAGCAATGTTAACAAAAGCCGCTCCAAGACAAAAAAAACGAAATGAATGATTAGCCAAGTTTTCTAGTAAAAAAAAAAGTCAAGTGTAAAGTTTTTCTTTTAAGTTTCTTCATTTTTTCTGCTGATTTAAACCTCTCCAAGCATATCACAAAAGTGTGCAAAGCATTTGTTCTAGAAAAAGAGATAATAAATTAGTTAAATTCCAAGAGAGCATCTCTGTAAAAATAAGAAACTCTTCCATTTCCAAGCACTCCAAAAAAAAATACATACAGAAGTGAAGGTGATTTGTAAACCCCTCACCCCCTTCACTCTCTACGAAATTTAATTTATGTAATAAAATTTTTGTCATCTCCGTTTTTTTTATTTTGATATTTTGGTTACTTTTTTATACTGCTTATAAATTAAATATATAAATAGAATTTTTAATTATAACAACAAAAACAAAACAAAAAAAAAAATGGAAAATATAAATTAAAATGAAATTTTATTTGTTTTTATTATTGTCATTCCATTCGAAGGAAAACCTCATCCTTTGAAATAAGTTTTCCTATTTTATTTTTTTGGGGGAAAAACTTTATGACAAAGCAAATAAATAGAAATGTGAAAATCTTCCCCTGGCAATGCGGCAAAATTGGCGCCAGTTGGTCGGCTTCAGCCCTGGGAAAAGAAAAACTTTTGGCCATAAAATGTTACTGCCATTGGTTTGGTATCTGCACCAGCGGAAAGCTGAGGTTTGCCAGAAAAAAATTCTATATAGATATGGTAGCCCCAACCCCAAACCTAGCTGCCCCTCGCCGCTGTGGGAAAAGATAAATCGACAGAAGCTCACAACTGAAAACAGTAGTGAAATAAATTTTATGCGGCTCCTTTGGGGTCTGAGTAGGAGTTGATTCCCCTATAAATACGGAATTATATATTTTATATGTATATGTGGTATATTCCTTATGTACTTGGTTAAATGTTAAACTGCGCAGGAGCAGGGTATTTCGTGGCTCATCCAACCAGGTTCTTTGTGTTTTTTGGGGTTGCTGGGGGTCTTCTGAACCAATCAGATTGAAGCAAGTGATTCTTCTTTTTATACCAAACAAAATGGCTGTTTTTTTTTTTTGCGAAGGTCTCAGTTGGAAGTGGTAAATTTAGTTGGGTTTTTTTCTTGCTTAGCTTGGGAAAGTTTCTATCTGTGAGTCAGCATTTTTTTTTAACTTTGAACAAATGACTAAAATTTTTCAGCTTATTTTAAATTTATTTGGTGGCAAATTTATTCGGGAACTCATTGTTAGTTAAAAAAGTATATTTGTTTTAATTGAATAGGGATTATATGAAGTCCGATTTTATTCCTATAAATATTTAGTTTATTTTTCTTATTTCAAAAATTTTTGATTTACTTTGAAAATCAATTTTGAAGACAGTTTGTATTTATCCTTTAGTTATTGGTTGCATTGGGCATACTTCTAATAAAACCTTCTGGTTTTTAGAATTTAAAAGGCTTCAAATATATACTCAATTTATTTCAAATTATCCAATTAAAATCCAAATTTATTTAAATTCCTTCTCAACAATTTCTTTTATTCTTTAGAGCTCTCTAAGCCGGCTTTAAAGAAAAATTCATAAGCTACTTTCTAAATAAAAATAATGTTAAGCTTATCCAAGTAAAATAAAAAAATTTTAGATCTCTAGAAATATTAATACTCTCCCTTTTTCCTTATTATTCAAGATCGGCCTATATCATAATAATTGAACATTGTTCTCATTCAAAAATATATTTCTTTCGAGGAATAATGTGTATTGAGTGTATTAATTGACTTTTGAAATCTGGAAAGCTTAAAAGCTTTTTTTATATAGAGGATCTAGGCTTTAATAGAATATTTAGTAGCACCAAGTGGACCACCGATATCAGGCGAAAGCCTCTTTTGCCCTAACTCACCGGGTTCGATAGCTTGGGTTCACCCACCCAAATGAGAGCTAAGTCACGTGACACGGATTGTAGGAAAAATGTGCTTATAGATTATATAAAAATTAGTGAGGAAATAACCTAAGAATGAGTAGGTCCTCTGAAGATTCTGAGATGCTAAAAAGCCTTTCAAATATTAAAATAATATTCATATTCTCTAAAAAGTCTTAAAAAATTCACAGGCTTCTCATATCCTTAGGTCACCTTTTAAATCGTTATTATATTTTTCACTCCATATTTCTAAATTCTCAACTAATTTATGTGTTCATTTAAAGTTTTTTCGAAAATTGCCAAGTTGGCCAATTCAATAATTTGTGAGAGCACAAAAGCACTGCAAACTTGTCAAATTCTTTGTGTAAATTTACACATCTGCGTTGCTTTTGGGTCTCACTTACAAAATACCACAAGTCCATTAGCAAATTAAATTCATAAATCCCCCGACCCTAACCAAGCCAACCCAACAAACTCAATGACAGTTTTGCAACATTTGCCAAACATTGCGAAAAAAAGAAGAGCTGAAATCAAAGTCAAAGTTGCTTTCATAAACCCAACCCCGCGATTAAGGGATATTTCCATTTGCCATAATCCAGAGCACACACACACACACACACACACACATGTCCATGTCCTTTGGAAACGGAAGTAGCGTGACAAATGTTGCGCAAACAAATGGATTACATGAGGCAAAAGGCAATTCTGGAGAACCAGAATCCGAAAGTCTCAGCTCAAATGTATCGTAATGAATCATAAATTTCCATAACTGTCATACGATCTGCTTGGATTCATTCATACTATAATGCTCGGCTAAACTGGTTGAGCTCGGATCTTGGGCGGTGGTGATTTTCCTCAATAAGTAACAATTTGTGAATCACTTCGAAAATATTTCTAAATATTCTGAAATTAATTAATTCGTAATCAAAAATTAATTCTTCAAACATGTTTTCAAAATCTGGAAAACTAATTCTGTTAAGAAATTTAATTTTTTTTTATATATTTCTTGATTTTGTTCCTTAACTTTTTTTTGGTAAAAAAAGACAAATCTATTCCAAGTTCTCACTCTCCTTAATCAAGAGTCTTACTTTGATATTTTTATTTCTCAAACTCATTCAAGTTTTATCTATTTTAAGGACATATTTTCAGAATCTAGGGAATTAATTCTGTTTGGAATTATCGTGTCAGCCTTAAAACATTTCTGGACTTGGCTCATCTCAATTTTTTATATATTTATTGATCCCTTTCTTTTACTTTTGTTTAAAAATAATCTTACAAAAAAATCCAATTTATCCAAGATTCTATAAATAAGTCCTTTAACTTTTTCTCTCTAAAATTAATTCGACTTTTATCTAGGATTTTTTTTTTTTATCTTTAAGGATTAGAATCTTGGAAATTATATCTATTGGGAAATTTTTGGTTTGGTTTTAAAACACTTCTAGGCTTGTTTCTTGATTCAATTCTTTAATTTTACTTTAGCAAAGAAAACAATCCCAGTCCTCTTCGAAATTTCCATGAATAAATTTCTTTCTTTAAGAGTTTTACTTTCATTATTGTAGTTCTGAAATGAACTCGATTTTTTTTTTACCAAGTTTCTAATTCTAAGGACATTTTTTTCAGAATCCAGAGAACTAATTCTGTTTGGAAATTTCAAATCAGCCTTGAAACATTTCTAAACTTGAAACATCTCAAATTTTTATTTATTTCGGATTCCTTTCTTTAATTTTATTTTGGAAAGAAACGAAATCCTAACCAAGTCCTTCAGGTTTCTGTGAAAAATTCACTCATTAATGGGGAGTTTTACTTCCAACTATTTATTTGAATTTATATTTTATTTATCTTTGAAATTTATTTACCAATTTTCTAATTTAAAGGAAATATTTTCAGAATCCAGAGAACTAATTCTGTTTGGAACTTTCGGATCAGGCTTGAAACATTTCTAAACTTGAAGCATCTCAAAATTTTATATATTTTTTATTCCTTTTTTTAATTTTATTTTGGAAAGAAAGGAAGTCCTGAGAAAAATTCACTCATTAATCGAGAGTTTTACTTCCAACTATTTATCTTAGAAATTTTTATTTACCAATTTTCTAATTTAAAGAAAATATTTTCAGAATCTAAAAAACTATTTCTATTGGGAAATTTTGGTATAGCTTAGAACATTTCTAAGCTGGGCACAGCTCAAATTTTTACATATTTTTTTATTCCTTTCTTTAATTTTATTTTGAAAACAAATCCAAACGAAGTCCTCCAGTTTTCTCTGAATAATTCACTCTCTCTTCAAGCACTTCCAATTTTGAATTTCTGAAATTAATTCGACTTTTATCTAACAATTTTCTAAATAGTTTTGATATTATCTCGAAGGACTCTAACAAATTCAGTTGCAATTAACTAAGCATTTAAAAAGTAACTGCTCGTAACGCCCTGGCAAATGAACATTGGACAAAGGAAAAACTCATTAACATTTGTGGGAGAATGAGGCTGTGTCTGTTTATGTGTGTCTGTTTGTGTGTATGTGTGTGTGTGTGTCTTCCAAATCGCTGCTCCTGTCGCACCCAGTCAAAAATGAGTGGCCGACACAACGATAAACGGTGCTGATATCAAGAGCATTTATCAAACCGAAAAGGAACAACATAAACAACAACAACAAGAAAAATGGGGAGATAAAATAAAAATGAAAACCAGGCAAGCTCAATTGAGTTTCAAATTGATGTCACCATTATCGGTAGCTGTCATCTAAATGACAGCCCAGGGCTGGGGACGGGAAAATAGACAGATGGAGTGGCAGCCAGACAGTTGACTCAGGCTAGAAGAAGAAGAACTTGACAGAGCACCCAAACATTTAGTCAGACAAACTAAAATTATTAAAACGATATTAATCTGATTAAAACGCTTCTTTATTTTGGGTATTGAAAAAGTCGACTCGCAGCGGGTGGAAGATTTTCATATGCCACAATTGCATATTTATGCAGATGTATTTGTTTGTGCAATGTGCAATTTTAGTTTTTGCCAAACGATTTAAGTGCTCATAAATAAAAATCAAGTCACCACTAAAGCACACCCCGAGGGATGGCTGAGTCCAGAAGGGGTGGTCCACGGTTTTTGCTTGGTCGACCCTTCACAAAGTTTGTAAACAAAACTAATGCCGACATGGGTGTTGATAAAGTTCTCCAAGTCATCCAAGCAGGAGAGTCTCTGCTTCACCCCTACCCTGCTGGCAGCTCCTTCCTTCCCTGCCGTTTTGCTTATTGAATTGCACTACACGCTTGATTGCCCGCTAAACGGATGAGAGTGTGAGAGGAGGAGGAGGCTGCCAGTGTGGTGGGGTGGGGTGTGTACCAAAAATGAGCAATTCGACATAGCCAAGTGTATGGACATGCTGGATTCGTCATACCAAAGAAAAAGACAAAATATAATCCTAGTTTGTGTGTTACCCTGCGCCTCCTCTCCATTCTCGCCTTGATTCAAATCGCATTGGCAATTTCATTTCTCTATCGACTTTGGTTTCGTCATGGCTTGGTGGCTTTCATATTGCATTCATATTTTTATGCTCTCGGTCTAATGGGTTCATCTATTGTCAAAAAAAAAAAATCCCCTACTCCGAGACAGACTAATGGCCTGAGAAACTAAAGCAGTTGGACAAACATTAAACAAGCTGTCAAAGCTCTTAGAATGGGTTGAGCACTTCCTTTTTATTCTAAAAAAATAGAAAACGCTATAAAAATATTTTTAAAATAAACAAAATATAAAGAAGAGGACAAAACTCTGCCAAAGAGTGAAACTTTTTCCAGATTTTCTTTCAAAATTTTTTGAAATATTTTCCGTTTTAATTTAAGTTTGAGAAATTCCTAAAATCACGTCGATTTTGGTCTGAAAATCAACACACACGCTTCCAATTTCTAACAGTACATTAGATCGTGTTTGAACATGTCGGTGCATGTCGCTGGCCGGCTAAATAGACTACAAAAGTCATTAAACAATTTACGCAGCTATAAATTTACGCAATTTACTTATTGCGTTCAAGTTCAAGAAAAGAGCAATAAAACCAAAAATTTTTATCCCTCACAGGACACACCGAAATGGGAACATTAACACATCTGTCCAGAAACAAAAGTGCCACAAAACAACAACAACAATAACAGGACAGACTGGCAGACAGACAGAGAGGCAGATAGATAGACAGACAGAGAGGTAGATAGGGAGACTGTGTAGAAGGAAGATGGTTGTTTGTTAGTCAACCGCCTGAGCGATTAACTTTTTGCATCCTTCATGGTTCGTTTCATCAGCCAGAGACGAGGACCAACGCCCTTTGACTGACCCCTCCCCGTTACTCCATTATCAACAACATTTCCATGTTAGTCGCCCACGCTTGGCTCAACATTGTTTACTTGCTTTTTTATTACCCAAGGATGCGACAAATGTTCAGCATTCCCACCACCACCTCCCCCCACCCCGGCTTATGCGACAAAATTTTAATGAAATTGTCATCAATTAAAATTTTCGGGCTTTTCCGTGACTCGACTATTATATGGCTTGGTTAGAGTCTGAGGGCCAGACGACTCGATTTACTGAATGACACTGCATAGGCTGAATCAGCCAACCCATTTGTATACCCTACACCCAAAAGTCTTCAGATTATATAGACCCTTCACCCACTCTGATCCAAGTCAAGGGTATTCCAGAGTTGCCTTATTCCAGCTGTGTTGCCTTAATTTGTTATTTATTTCTTAGTGTGGATTTCACTTTTTTCTCAACTCAACTTTTTACGACCGAAACGTCTATTCGAGCTCTTTCCTGGCATTAGGTTATGACAATTCAAAATCATATAGTCTCTTCTCTCCACTTTCATCCTTAATGCGCATAACTGAACGCGTTTTGCCGGCTCGTGCCGAAACCAACTTGGAGTGTTTGAGAACCATAAAAATAATTTGTGGCTTTGTTTTCCTTGTTGTTGTCCCGTCGAATGCACCCTCAGTTCCGAAGATCATGGCCAGATATTTTTTATCCAAAAAAAAAAGGGGTTATTTTCCAAGGCTTTTGGCAAATTTGTTGTTGTTGTTTCGCTTATTTATTCCGTTGCCCTTTTTATGGGTTTTCGGGCCTTTTTATTGTTTTCTATAAAAATCTTTTTATATTTATGCATAAATATTTATTCCTATTTCTGATATTCAAATTTGTTAAGTGCTCCGACAATTTGCTGGGAATTTGTTTCTTCCTTTTATTTATTCTTTGAAAATTTGGAAATTATTAATATGAACTTTATGATTTCAGTATTTGTTAAATTAATAATGATTTTTATATGAATTGGAAATTAATAAATCCCTGAGGAAAACTAGACAAACATGTGAGTTCTCTTCTTCTCATATCCACCGTAGCTTCCTTTTGCTGGTCTGGTCAGGTTTAGCCTAAGGTATTTTTATCCTATCCTATCAGATACTGGAAATCTGTACAAGAAAGAAACATCGAAGGCCTCTTCATATAACCAAGAGTATGAATCGTGGCGACTAGAGAACTCCATACAGCTATATCCGCCTTTTGGACCTCAAAGATCTCGGGAACTACAAAAGCTAAAGGTATCAAATTTGATATAGAGAATGGACAAGTCATGAAATAGGATAAATTTATATATTTATTTTGATCGGACCCCCCATGCCCCCTGGGAGAGACTTCAGCTAAAATTTTTATATAAAACAGTAGAATATAAAATTGAATATTTCAAAGACTTAAAGAGCTGGAATAATTAGACTATGAAAATGTCCAAGGAATACATATTTAGTCCTCAATTTTTTTAGGTGGAGCTCACCAGCCCCCTCTAAGCTAGCTAGGAATTATAAGGAAAAATGTCGTGAGACCCCATCGTAATACAACATGGAAGTTCCCTCTTTAACCACTCACGTAGGGATTGTTGTTTTTAATAGAAATATGGGGATTGCCGGCAATGCCATCTTGTTCCTTATTATCTGGAGTCTTATTTTCAGATCTATTGGATCTTGGGGTATTTAAAATTCGATAGCACCCGAGCCTAGTCTGACTTTATACCGTAAACAAATTTCTATATATCCCAATCAATAGGCGAAGCCCCCTAGTTATTGGTCTGGTCTGGTCTGGTCCAATTATATATTTTTTTTATTAATTAAAAAAGCACTTAAAAGTTTGAGAAGATGGAAAACTCCTTTTTAGGATTTATGACTTTGCAATTAAAAATGCCTAAATTGGTCAGACAAAACCTACAAATTTCCAAATTAGTTGGCCATAAATCTTTTTTAGGCATCGAATGGTCTGAAAAACCACTTCAAATTTTTGGTTGGAAAATGCCGAAATTATCACAGCAATTCCAAAAGATAAATTGCATACGCCAAGGAGTAAAAGAAAACCCATTTTAACCCATTAGTCAACCGGAAGATCGCTCAATTAGTATTGTTGTTGTTGTTGTTGGTCAGCAAGTACTCCCAAGTGGGTCACTTCGCAGCACACACACACACACAAACACACACTTACACTTACGCATATTTAGGAGGGTTAGGCGAATGGTGGCTTTGTTGGTGTTGTTGTTTTGCCAACAAAGTGACATAAATCTTATCGGGGAGCGACTGCCAAAAAATTCAACCGGAACTAAAGCAATGACGCAGCAGGATATACAGGACATCTACACATGAGAGAGAAATGCCCATGGTTTTTAGGGTTTTTGTTGGTGGCCCCGTCATATTTCAGTGTATCTGAAAGATACACAATGCATTCTGCATGTGCCAAGATTTATAGGCGTAAGGGGCGTGCAACGAGCGACGTTGTCTGGTGTGTGTGTGTCTATCTATTTGTAATATCTATGGATATCTGGGAATCAATGGCGGATGTGCGAAACGACAGGCGTTCGATTGAAATTAATTGAATTTGCGCCCAAAGCACAGCGACTTGATTTCAACTTGACGTTCCGCAGTCTCGGTCCGAAGACCATAGTTTCCTGTTTATGCTTGAGATGTTCTCTGGCATAAATTACAAGCGAAATATTTATTGTATATATTTTGTATGATAAGATGGTTGGGTGGGAAATTCCGAAAAACAGGAACATTAAATTTATTTTTATTTCATTCGAGCTTGGTTACAACCCTCAAAAACGAAAAGCGAAAAAAAATAATACAGCAAAAGTCAAGTACAAAAACAACAGCGATTTTCGCTTAGTCAAAGCCCCCACTGTCCCAGCGAATCGCGATATGAGGTCCTTTGAATTTTTCGCCAAACTCATGAATTTTCTTTATTTTTATGATTTCTTTTACATGTTTTTTTTTGGCCAAGAAGATTGTAGTTTTTGTTTTTGGCTTTGATTGTGAGGGGTTGGAACTTACGCTTGGTACACTTGGCTACCCTTCAAAACAGCAACAACAACAACAACAACAAAATCCACACACTCATTGCCGGAAACGCTGATCTTACGGCAATGTTTAGCAGGAAAAGCAGACAAATTTATCAAAAGTCACCGAAGGGTGCTTTTGGTCATTAATCAAGATCTTCTGTGTATGGCTTACATTTAAGTTTGTCCAAGATAGCTTTAAAGTATTTAAGGCTTTACCTTAAGTAGCTAGTAAGCTCCCAAATCAATTTAAAAAGCCCGCCAACTCAACACCCACGATTAGTGTGACCATCCCCACCAACAAAAACGATAACATATTGAATCGTTCGCCGACTCGCTCATTAAAGTGAGCAGTTCTTTTTTGTTCGTTCGTTCAGGAACACCCAACTCTTAGTTTTTTTATAAAGTGTTATTTTATTTTTACAATTTTAGCTATTCTCCACTTGCTTTTCCGCAAAATTCTGTAAGTTACAAGCAATTAAAACCTGCAACAACTGTTTTAAATTAAAAAACCGCGTGTGCCTGTGTGCTGTGTATGAAAACAAAGCAAATATAAATTCAGCTGCTCTAGCCCCATAAGAACGCAGCCGCTGCTGGTATTATTGTTATTGTTGTTGTTGTTATTGTTAATAGTGCTCCAACAGGGAGGCGGTTTGTGGTGATGGTCAACCGCAGCACCCCCGTACGCAGAGCCTACGTTTGCATATTTGTTATGGTGGTCACGCGAATTTTGACCCGTTTAATAGGCGCCGCCTGACTATTTCATGGCATTTTATGAGCCACTCGTTTGCCAAAGCTGCTGTCATAGCCCTCTGCTAAGTGACACCCGCATGGCGCTAACTCTGTTCTCTCTGTGTATGTGTGTGTGTGTGCGAATTTGATTGTTTGACTGTGTACGGCCTTATGCTAATTAAATGCAACTCCAAACAAAGTGCGATGCGAACTTGCCGAAACACACTCACACACATGCGTGTACCCCCCCAAAAAAAAGTTTGCGCTGTGTGTTTGTATAAGTGAGTAAAAGAAAAATATAATTCAATTAGCGGCTTCTCCAGCTGGCCTGGACAGCCGCTCCCCAAAGACAAAATTATTCCCTCTCTTCTTTGTTTTTTTTTTTTTATTTTGTTTTTGTCATCGTTTGTCATCGCCTGCTACTTTATCAATGTTACTCTTCTTGTTTGCTTTTGTTGTTTTTGTTGCTAGCTGCCTTATCGTCTGATGGGCGGCAGAGTGTCCATATAGCTATTGAGAGGCAACCATATAAAGCTATATTCCTTAACCGTTCCAGATAAGATAAGGCAACAAAATTCAATTTGTTTTGTACGAAAAAAAAACGAACCAGTCGACAACTTGATTGATTTAAAGCTCAAAACTTCTGGCTTTCCTTGCATGCAAATTGTCTTAAAAAAAAAAATAAAATAATCAAATAATTAACTTCAATTTAACTGGCAATGCTGATTCCCACCCCTGTGGGCATAAAACTGTAAATCTCCGCTCGAGACTCGTGCGCGTCTCCTGCTGTTTTAAAGATTTCACTTTGGCAAGCATCAAGTTGGCCGGTTGTTGTTGTTGTTTTTTTTTTCAGTCATTCAGTCAGTCAGTCACTCAGTCAATTGCCTAATGATTGTGTCAATAATTGGGCATAATTGAAAAAAACAAGGGGCGTCTTCTTCTGCCGACTCATCATCAACAGCTTCAGTCAGGGTCCGAGATTTTTTCTTCTTCTTCTTTCTCATTGTTTACACAGGGGAGAAAACTCGTTTTGTTGTTTACACGCATACAAATTTTGTTTAATTTTTGTAGTTTTTATTTTTTTAAGCTCGCCATTCGATTTAATTTATGGTTTAACAACGTGTGACAAATCTAACACTCCCTACGGCGTCCAAAGATTTTCAATAAGTCAAAGAAAAAAGCTAAGCAAGTGTGTCCACGTGTGTGCGTGTGTGTGTGTATGTGTGTAGGTGAATATTTTCTAGCTAAAAAAAAGTGAGTAATACTTCCACTTCCACTTGGTTATTTCCTCTTTGTTTTGACGAGCAATAAAAACAAAAAAGAAACAAAATAAAAATTAGTCATCTTCCAAATGAAAAGGCTACCGTTTTAGTCTTCTTGGTTTTCGAATGGATCCATCAGATTCTCTTGTTCTAAGCTGTTTTGATTTTGTTTACATTTCAAAAAGAGAGAGAAAGAGAGTGTATCAAAGAGAGAGGGAGAGAGAGAGAGCGTGGTGTTGATCTTGCTGAGAGCAAGACTAGCAGGCAGGTGCTCCCACTCGCCAGCTCGCGCTCTCCCTCGCTCTCTCTGGCGGAGCCCTCTCTGGGTGGCATCATCATCATCATCATCATTATCATGATTTGAGCCACTTGCGTTTGTGGGGCCGTCGCCGTTGCCTCAGTTGAGTTTCTACCGTCGTCGGTGTGTGAGGCAATTTGGCGGTTGTCTCTCTCTTTTTTTCAAAATAAAATAAAAAAATTTATATATTTCTACGCGTTGTGCCGTAAATAAGAATTATCAAGAATTCTCCACATATCAAAGTTATCTTTTTATATAAAGAAATCAATACAAATACAAATTCATTTTTGTATACATTTTCTGTGTTTGTGTTTGTGCTGAATAAAAAAAAAATAACCCCACCAAAAATTCAATTCAAGTTCAACAAAATTGATTATAAAAAAAGGTATAAAAAAATGAAAAAAATTAAGAGATCTGCTTAATATCCAAAGAAAGATTTTAAGATATATCCAAGAAAATTGTGCAAGTGCGTGACATATGGTCATTTGTGTGGAAAAAAATAAAATAACAGAAAAAATATATATTTCAAGATTATGGCAAATCAAGCAAGTGACCAGATAAAGATTTTATACCCTTTAAAAAAAAAAAAAACAAAATTTTCTACCATCATAAAAATTTCTTCTTATTTTTGTATTTTTTCTCGTGAATTTTTGTTTCGTTTGCGCAGAAAAAAAATTACCTCATCGCTTGTGCGCGCGCTGTTTTGTTTGCTTCTCTCCTCCACCCCCACCCCCCCGCCCCCCATTCGATATGGCTACCCAGCCGCAGTCGCAGTCGGAGTCGCAGACTCTGCCCCTCCACAACTGGCCCTGACTTTGTTGTTAATACATTTTCATTTCTATATTCCATCTACCCCAGCACACATGCTCACTTTTGCTGCCATTTACGTTTGTCTATATGTATAAGCCGAAGCAAAATAAAAAAGTATCTTTAAGATACGTGCCAGTTGTTTATTAGTTTGTTGTATTTCTACATAGATTTATTATATGTTATTTTCTATGTTTTAGTTGGTATTTCGATTTTTTAAACTGGTCTGATAAGCTTGAACTGGCCAAGCCAGAACTAACTCAAAATTTTTGAGTAGATTTTTTTTTTTTGGCTTTATCTTTTTTGCTGGCCAATATACACAATTCCGTGTTATATTTTTTGTAGGCGTTTTTTTTTCCTCTCTCTCTTTCTCTGTGGTTCCATTATCTGAAAAATGTCAATTCTCTTTTGTTGTTTATCTTTGTTTCTTTTTTTTGGTATTTCATCAAGCTTTTTGACCTTATTAGCATTTCATATTTGGAATGCCGCCATAAACACGCTTCAAAACAACAAAAGCCTCAAAACAAGCCAGACTCATTTTCACTCTATGCTCCACTTGTTTAACCCCCCCTTCCCCTCCACTACTCTAGGTTTCTCCCCTCCCCTGTTGAACCGTCCAGTCTGTCCAAAGTGTGTGGGCGCCGCCGCCGCCAACTTGTTAAGTTTTTGGAACGTGGACGTTTTGCATCCGCTCGTTCAGTTCGATTTCGAATTTATTATTATTTTTTTTATTTTGTACAAGCCACCACGCACACCACAATTCATTCATTAAAAACATTTTCATTTGATTTTTTTTTTGTAATATTTTTTTTTTTTTATTTTAAACTCGGTCACTTGAAACATTTGTGGGCCGGTTGTGTGTCGATTTCATGCATTTTTTCTATTGATTCGATAGTTTTGACATTTGCTAAAATTGGAATCGGTTTTTTTCATTATTGCTATTGTTGTTGTTGTTGTTTTTATTAATTGAGCTGTTTTCTTTAATTTGTTTATCACGCCGGCTTAGTCAGCTCAGGTGCGCTTGTCTGACAATCTCTCTGGTCCCACAACTTTCGAAAATTTTTATTTTTATTTTTTTTTCACAAAATTGCATAATAAAGGATTTTACTTCGAAAAAAATATAAATCATTAAACAAACAAGCAAAAAAAAAAAAAATGAAATAGTCAACCAAATGTTTGCCTCATGTTACAAGCTCAATTAAAACGAATTAAGCAAGAAATTCAAACATATCAAAATTCAATGCCTCAGACAAAAATGAATTGACAAACAACAACAACAACAACAATGAGAACACCCGTCAGTAAAAATAATAATAATTAAAAAAAAACAAAAAAAAAATTGTCTGAGCAAAAAAAATTTTCGTTCTATTTTTTTTTTTGTAACGCCTCAGCATTTTGTTGTAGTTGTTTTTGTTGTTGTTGGCATTTTGTACTGCTATTTTTGTATGCTTGTTCTAAATCCACAATGAAACCTAAAAACGCACAGATGTATTTTGTATACATATAAGTATACCGTTAAACTCGTAGTTGCAGATAAAAATTGGCGGCTTCCACAAGCTGACCTATTCGAGCGCCCCTCTCTGTGTGTGTCTATCCGTTTTGTTCCCTGCTTGTTAAATACTCTTTTTAAAGAAATTTTTTATTTTGATGTGAAAAATTTGAAAAAAAAAAATTTTTTTTTTTTGCTCGTTTCTGAAATGAGAATATTTTTGATTTTTCATTTTTTTCACGTTATAATTTTTTGTTTTTCAAAATTAAAAAAATAAATAAAAACAATTTTTTTTTATTTAAAATCTGAAATTGAAATATTTTTGACTTTCCTTTTTTTCAACTTATACAATTTTTTCGTTTTTTCATGAAAAAAAAAAATTTTTTTTTTAATTTTGAAATTCAAATATTTTTTACCTTTAATTTTTTCCATTTAATTTTCAAAATTGTCTTTTAATTTTTTCTTCTAAAATATTTCAATTTCTTCCTTAACTTCTTCCATTCATTTTTTTTTTTTTGCTCATTTCTGAAATGAGAATATTTTTGATTTTTTCTTTTTTTCACGTTATACAATTTTTTCGTTTTTTCTTTGAAAAAAAATTTTTTTTTTTTTCTGAAATTCAAATATTTTTTACTTTTCCTTTTTAGAATTTTTTTCATTTATTTTTCAAAATTGTCTTTTAATTTTCTCTTCTAGAATATTTCAAATTCTTCCTTAACTTTTTCCATAATAATTTTTTTTCTAGAAATTTCCCAAATTATTAAAAAAATTTCAGAATTCACAAAACTATTTCCTTAACTTTTTTCTTTAAAAAATTCCCCAAGCCTTGCTGATTTTTTTTTTAAATTAAAAAAAAGAGTATCAACTTGTTCACTCAACTCGAGAGAATTCAATTTTCTTTTGTTTTTTTTTTTATTATTTTGTTTTTCTTTTTCTGCTGCCGCACATGTGTTTTTTTTTCCGAAACCTGAAAAAAAAAAACGCATAGAAAATTGCTAAATAAACCAAAAATAGTAGTTTGGTAAGAGCAACGAACAACAACGAACAACAACAATAAGAACAACATAGAACATAAGTATCGAATATATTAGATTCTTGTTGAGACTTTATGGTAGAGTTTATTGTTTTGGAATGTTTCTTAATTGCGCGGAACTCAAGTGGCGGAGGCGGCTGAGCAATCAAAATTGCCATGAGTAATTTTATTTTTGGTTCGCTCTGCTTCTTCTTCGTCTTCTTCTTCTTTATACTCTCGGTATACATCTTTGAGTCAAAATGAAGTGGTCTGAAGAGATACCACGTATATGGTCAGGAATTTTAAATATTTCTTTCCGATTGATTCCGCAGTCTCCCTCTCTCTTTCTCTTTCTCGTTGTGTCTCCCTCTGTGCTTAGAGTTAGTCATCGTTTGGCAGTTCCGCAATGAACCCTTGCTTATTTTCAAATTGATAAAGGAAATTATTATTTATACGACAAGGCGAAAGGCAAAAGGGAGATAGTCGATTAATAAACAAACAGACAAACGTATTCGCCGCATACGCATCTGTCTAAATATAGCCAGAAAGGCAGAAAGACTCCTCCAAACAGTAACTGGAAAAACGACTACAACAACAAAAGCAATAACAACAACAACAACAATTAAGAGAATTTGCATTCACTCATTGAACGAGTGGTTCGCCTTGTCTCTGCCAGTCTGATTGACATCTCCCCTTATGTGTATGAATGAAAAAGATTTATGCATAAATTAATTTTGAAAAATTTGCCACTGGCCCCCAAAATTATATATATATATATACACACGCGAGATCTGTACAATTTATTTTTATATATATTTTATTTTATTGTTTATTGACTTTTTTTTTTTTGGGTTGGGTCAACCGCAGCCAGGCATGTGTATAAATCCCTGCCCGTTGATTACGTCACTCGGCAATAGTGGGTTAGTTAGGTGATACTCTCCCTCTCACTCACTCGCTCTGAGACTGTCTCGCTCTTGACATGGTCTGTCAATTGAGCAAAGTCAGCTAAGAGCGCCTTGACATTGGATATGCTCATGAGTCTCCAGGGTGGTCCTAAAAAAAAATAAATCTGACTAATTAAAAGTGTTGAGTAATTTTTGAAATTATATTTTTTTTCTTAAAGCTTTTCAAATTCTCAAAGTATTCTTAATCCCATTAGTCGCAAATATATGTGATGCATCTATTCGATTAAATTGTTTGGTCATAAACTTTCCGATTTTTATATATTTCTCAGTCTGAGAATGTCTTCATTATTGTGTGGCTCATAAATTGCATAGGAAAAAGTTTTTTATTTTGCGGCCACCCCGAAAAGGAAGGAGTTGCCGCAATATCATTTCGTGATAAGTTGATTATGCTCTCAGGGCCAATGGACGACACATCAGCGGTTGAGTTGTTGTTGTTGTCTTGTCTTGAGTCAGTTGGTTGGGTTGGCGTGTCCATTGACAGTTATCGCCGCTCAGGGTCGTTTAAGCATTCCCATTGGGTGGGGCAGAGAATAGGCACTTAATCAATGAACAGCCTTGTTTCCTCCTCCCCATAGGATATTTATTTTTACAATTTACCCAAGAAGCCGTTTTCAAGGCAACTAAATTTGCAAGTTACGATAGACCCGAGCTGAGTAGAGGAAGAAAAAAAAGTGTCCCCTTTCAGAGAATTGCAACAACAGCGGGAAGTTGTCATTTGGCAATGTGGCCGGTGTCTTTTTATTCCACTCTTGCTTTTTCTTATTTTTTTTTTTTATTTTTGATGCACACACACACACACACGCATTTGTGAGAAAATCCATTGGAGCCCGACTGGCGGGAGCCTAATTTTTTTTCTGTCTCGTTGTCACACACAAACACAAATCTTAAGTGGCAGTAGTAGCCTGGGCTGGTGGATTTTCTGGCTTGTGGCACTGGAGGTGGGCTATGACTATGCTGCTCTGGCTGCTGCCAACATCATCCTAGATGTTTCTTGGTTACGCCTGCAATTGCCTTGTTTTGGCATCCAATCATAAAATTGCTTGGCAATGTCACAAAAAAGGCGTCACAAACGAAGACATTTAGTCAGGCAGGAAGGAAGGAAGAGAGTCTACACACACGCAAGTCGCCAGGAAACAACGCCACGGCAACTGGAAAGACATTGATTGAATGACTGAATGAAAATGTTTGCAAACATTGCGTGCGAGTGGAACTCAAGGATTTATTGATGAGCATTAATTTCATAACTTACGAGTTAATTAAAAGCCAAAAAGGAATTTTCTCTCAAGACGCAGATTAGAGTTGGCAAATTGATATAAAAATAAACGAATCTATTTAGTTCAGTCAGCTTTTCCCTTAATCTTGATGTTCAGGGAATCTTTCAAGATTTCCATTCTTCATTACTTGGAGAAAATGTAAGAGTTCCTCTAGACTCATTCATTCATTCATTCATTCTAGATTCATTGTTCACGGTTCATTGTTCGATAGGTTCCCCAGTGGTTCGATAAGTTCTGTTTTATTCTGGTATATTCCTTGCTTGATACGATCACTACTATATCTATCCCTATTGTCTTAATCTCCTCATTTTTTATAGGGTTCTTCCACAAAACTTAACTCACGAACTGATTAGACCAACACTGACTAATCGGCTGAGCTAGAAATGCATTATGAGAACTAAAGAGCCCAGCTATCATCACAGAATCCCAGTCGGGAAATCTGAGTAACACATTTACCACCCACCCACTCAGTATTTGTGCAGCTTTATGAAAAGGGTTTAATTAGACAAACCATTGAGAGAGAGTGCGTCGCACATGTCCACCCACACCCTTGTGTCCTGTGGCTCCCCAGCTCGCCACCTTCTTTTGCCATATTTTATTTACTGATGTTTATCTGACTAACATAATTTGCCATATTATGTCAATGGATGAATTCCATTCAGTTACACATCCGAACCACCCTCACCTCAGTGTGACACGCCTTGTCCCACTCCTTTATATAGTATATGGTGTATCTCTCTCTATCTCTGAAGTGGAGATTACCTTGATGAGTGCTAATTGAAAGTCACAACAGGCACATGTTTCCTCCTTCCACACCCGTTCTGATTTTTTGATGTTTGTCTCTATTATTTGGTTACTTTTAATGCATCTTTTATCTGGTGGATTTCATTTTTTTTTTTTTTTGCCATTAATAAGCCAACAATTGTTAGTTCTTCGATCTTATCGATTTGTGTTGTTGGTGGAAAAACAAATTTGAGCTCCATTGTTGGCCACAAGCGCATAAAGACAGCTTGGCATTTTCTGTTTACTCAAATTACAAAAGTGAGGTTATCTCTCAGCAGTCATCCCAGTCAATTGCTGGGGTCGTTGGTTATGCGTGTGTGTGTGTGTGTGTGTGTATGTGTGAAGATAGTGGGGCGAATTGTGTTTGTTTTTCTTATTTTTATCTAGTTGATATGATGACCCAAACTAAACTCTTCAGTCTATTAAATTTTCCATCTCTTCAGTCAGACAAGAAATCTCTCTCTTTCTTCATGTCTTCAGATCTCTGTATCATTATGTGTTTCACCAGCTGCATTTATCTCGTCTTTGCCATTGCTTTTTGCTCTCATTTAGCATTCTAGGAATTCCAGCAAAATCTTATCACTCGCTCAATGTAGACAAAGAAGAACAACAAATGTTATTCTTTTATTTTATTTATTTAGCTAGAAATTTTCAGCCTATTATAAATTGAAAGAAATGCTTGAAATTTTGCAGAAGTAAAAGATGTTATTTTTGGTAATTCCCCTTGTCTAAAAAGTTAGAATAATAATACTGTATACCTCTGATAAATACCGAATCACTCACAATTATATTTGTCTTATAAAGATTGTCTACTCAGATCTGCCGAGTTTCAGACGGATCAAATCACTATATCAGCTGTGAAAACCAAATCGATTTCAGGGATATCTCCGATATTTATAGAGTCATCTCTTTCATTTTAAATAATTGGAATACTCACTTAGAATACTCACCCGAAAGTGTAACTAGTTTCATCTGGATTATAGTATTGCCGAAAGATTAAAATCGGGTTCAAAGAACTGACGATTGCAAATGTTCTCTCCCACCTTGAATAAACTTGACAAATTAAAAACTAAATTTCTTTTACCTAACTAAGTTAGCTCGTTAAATCATGGCAATTTCCGCTGACATAATTTGCGAAAAAAAATAAATCAAAATTGCCATCACTGAGGCGCAACTAATTTGAAATCATCATCACTAGAGACCAGGGACTGGCCAACAGTTTGGTCAGTAGATTCACTCTAGTATAGATCTATACAGCCAGTCACTCAGATCGGTCAGTCATTCTATAGAAGACTCATGCTCAGTGCCAATGTGAATTTCTATAAATTGAATTGTGACTCACACAATATATTCATGAAATTGAATTTCGTGGCTTGTGTTGTTTTGTTTTTCTGTAATCTTCGTGCCAAGTAAAACGTCAGAGCGAAATTTGACATAAGCTTTTATAAACCAGACAGTGGCCAATTTAATCGGTCAGCCTTAAAAGTATTACCTAGGGGCGTCAGCACTCGCCGAGAATCGTGAAAACTTTCTGTGAGACCTTTTTGGCAAGATCATTCAACATCTTCCATCATTATCGTCTCTATATTCAAATCATCATGATTATGTCTTGACTGTTTCGTATGTGCCAGCAATGTTCTATTTTCAGTCTGCCGTGAAACTTTTAATTTCTTCTTTTTTTTTTTGTTCATTCAAAAAAAACAAAAGCATGACGGCATTTGGCTTTTCCAAATTAGATTTCTTTTGGGCTTTCTTTAGATCCTCTGGTTTTGCTCTATTAAAAAAAAGGGAGATTCTCTATCGAAAATGAAATTCTTTTTCGTCAGGTTTTCATTTCTTTTTTTTTTTGTTTACCTTGAAAATTATCATCATTAATCTGTGTGTGTGAAATGTGCGTGTAAGTTTTAAGGTCCAATTTGTGTGTCTACACCTACGCTGTCTTCTATATATACACACAGATCGAGAATGAGGGTGTTATATACACAGAGATTTCTCCTTCCTTTTCCCATTTAAAAATACATTTCTTTATAGTGATGCTTGCTTTGAATTTGTACAGCTGTGTGAGCTTGTTTTGATTTAATTAAAAAATGAAAAGCTGCCCATGCTTTTCATTTTAAAATGTTTTTCAATACTCTTTAAGTTCTAAGAAATCTATAGAAGATTTTGGATTTCAGATGAGCTTGGAATAGGAGGCGAATTTGATAAAGGATTGAGAGAAAATTATCTTAAAATCTCAGGATCTCTTTTCTTCAAAAGGACAAAACTATTTTGAATAAATTCTTCAAGAAGTTTGGTTCAGAAGTCTTGAGATTTGATATCCCAAATATCCTCTAAAGGTTGGCTTAGTTTATATCTAGGAAATCTAAGGACTTCAGTTCTATTAAATCTTCTCTAATTTGATGAAAGAATTGTCTAGGTTAGAACAGGTTCTTTTTTGCCATGGGTGGGCTGGGTCACTTCTCAAGATTTTATTTCTCAAAATTTATCCAAATAAACCAAATCTAGAAAATCTCAAAAATAGTATTAACTGTTCGTCTTGCCTAAGGTAAACCCCAATTTATTTGCTTGACGAAAGAGTTTTGTGATTTTTTCAACACATTTTGCCTTTTGTATATTTTTGACCATATAATTTGCTTTTTTTTTTTGTATATTTCAGAAAAAAAAACTGTTTTGTTTTTATAGTTTAAGTTTTTATTTTCTTAATTCTTTTATATTTTGTCTACGTAAGAGTCGATGAAGCGCCAATGCATTTTTTTTTTGCAGTCAAGAATTGTGCCAAGGTCTTTTTTGGAATTTTTGTACTGATCAACTTTTTGTAATTGTTGAAGGCGTTCCAAGATTCTTATGTGGGCTGACTTTGGTGCTCAGATGGCACCCACATTGGCTGATTTGACCCGCCCTTCTCTCTCTCCGCCGCCCTTTGGTTGGTCAAGGTGGCACCTGTTGTCTTGAAAGCTTTGTTTGCCTTTGGTTGGTGGTCTCCAGTTTATCGGGTCTTATTTGTTGGCTGTCTTGTTAATGGTCAGAGTCTTGTCACCAGAATTGGCCACATTCTTGCTGAGTCTGTTGGTGAAACTGCTGAGACTTTACTGCTTATTTGGTCAAGCTGAGGCCAGAATTCCCGGTGCTTGGCCTGGCCTGTTTGGTTGGTTGCTGCTGCTGGCTTGGTTGGACTCGACTGGACTGGACTGCCTTGTTCATTTTGGGCTTTTGGGTGTTGATTGATTTTTATAAACAAAACTCCATTCGGATCGCTAATGGAAAAGTCTAGTGCAACATTCTTTCAACTGAGCCGTGTCAGAAGCAGCGGCGGTGGCAAAGGCGAAGGCGAAGACGGCGGGAGTAGCTTCTGCTTACAGACAGCATCTTCAACTCTGGGGCAGCTGCAGCTTCTGTGGCTGCTTTGGTGGCATTAACCGCAACCATTCTGGCCTTATATGTTCCAGAGTATCTATGTGTATGTGTGTGTGTGTGTCTGTGGCATCTTCTTTGGCTTGGAGTTTTGTGCTGAGGTCGCTGCTTGGCTAATATGGAAAATGAAAACAGGAAAATACTTTTCGAGTGCGTTGAGTGTTTTACATGTGTGCGTGTGTGTGTGTGCTTGTTCACGGGTTTTGAAGTTGTTGTTTCCCCCGCTCTCTCTCGCCTTTCCCCTGCCAGCCCACGATCACTTGATGAAGTGCTTTTTGTGTAGAAAGCGATGCGTGCATGTGTGTGTGTGTGTGTGTTTGCTGAAAGATTTATATTATTGCCAATGGTTTCTAACATCACTATATCTCTTCTTCTTCTTCTTCTTCTTCTTTTCTTACAGATTTCTTAAACCAACCACAACGAAAATAAACGCAACCAACGACTAAAGTAGAACATTTTTAAGACTTCGAAAAATTGAAATCAAAGGAAACTAACGAATTTCTCTTCACTAATATCAAAAGATTTTATTTTTTAACAACTTTTTTAACACAATTTTTCCAACACGACTGGCGCTGTTCTAACGGCCCTAAAACGATTTAAGGTGAGTTGAGCAAAATATTAAAAGAAATTTTGTTGAAAAACCTTTCGGAAATTTCGAAAAATTATGGTGAAAATTTCCTTATATTTTTAAGAATTCCACAAAATTTTAAAATCTAAGATCTTGGCAATTATTTGATTAGACTTCGGGGAGTAATTTTAATTATTGGTCGATCTTTGTTTAATTTTTAATCTTGAGAATCTTCTTGTTTTGAAAACAGAATTTCAATAATTTTTTTTTTAATTTTGATAGAAAAAAATCAGACCAAAAAACCAGGCAAAAATCCATAGGTATTCCAAGTTTTATAACAAAATAAAAAATTAATTTTGCCATAACAAAATAATAAAAATATATAAATTTGTATTTAGCTTGATCTTTCCAAAGAACAAAAAATTAATTTAAAAATTTTTAGGCTTCCTTTTCTCTTATGAAAAAATTTGTTTTGATTATAAAAAATTTCGAAATCTATAAAAGAGTGAACAACTTAACGACTTTGTTTGGCTCAATAAAAATGACCAGTCAAATTCATTTCCCTTTCGGATTTGATAGGCCTTCTCAGCCTTATCGGTTGGAATAGATTCAATGGGCTTCCTCCAACTTTTGCTAGTTTATTTTCATAGGCAAAAAACTAATGCAATTTATTTTGGCGAACTCGCATATTTTAGTTGGATTTTATGCCTGTACTTTTCTTGTATTTTTTTCGGCAAATAAAAATTTGGAGAATTATATAAAAAGACGCCAGTTTGGCCAGGATATTTTGTTGGTCTTGACAGAGCTAACGTGGCCAGGAGGACTCGAAATAAGATGGGGTAAACCTAACATTTCCAAAGGCAAAGAAAGACTTTGACTTTGCGACTCCCACGCAGCCACACGCGTCACACACACACTTACACAATTTTGCCATTTATATGGCCAGACAAAATGGTCGATGTGGCGCCAGAAAGTCGCGCCAGTTGGGTTTTCCATGGCGGCCAACACAGCAGCCTCACCGTGCTTGGGGGGTGAGTGGGGGGGAGGCTAGGGAAATTGAAGTTGTTTGGTTGGCTTGCTGCGGATTCCTTTGGGGCGGCGTCTGCTTCACAGATTTTGTATTCCTTTTTTTCTTCTTTTATTTTGTTCTTTATTGTTCGCTGCTGCCATGAGAAAAGAGATACAATTACTATTTGTGAAAATGTCAAGAGATACAAAAGAAGAAGACATAAGCCAAAAGGATTTCACTTGCATACTTCAAGGCGGGGGCGCCAAGCTGGCGTATACTTAATCTCTCCTTGCCTTTTGATTACACATTATTGATGCCAACAATTAATCAAAGTCGCAACTTTAAAATAATTTTAAGAAAAATCAAGAACATTTCCCAGGATTAAAAGAAATTTCTTGGGGTGAAAAAAAATATCAAAATTGGTTGGTGTATCTGATGAAACAATCTCAATTTATACAACTTAACCAAATCAACAACAACAAAAAAAAAACTCTTGTACATAAGCAAAAAAGAATAAAAGTAAAAAAAAAAAGGAAAGCCAGCCCGCTATTGGTGGCCAAACCACCCATTGGGCCGGCCCAGTTGGTGGTGGTGGCTGCCAAGGGGTTGTCAAAAGCCAAAGTGCTGAGCTAGCAAGAAAGAAAGAACAAATATATATGGATATATATATCCTGCACAAAGGAAGGAAGGAAGGAAACCAACATGAAAAAAAAACACCACCATCACCCCCAGGATCAACTCAGCATCCCCCAGAATATTTTTACGATCTCTTTGGCTGGGCCTCTGCTCCTGCCTATCTTTTTGAGGGCTTCTCATATTCTTTGTTAAAATCAAACTGTCGACGTCGACGTCGACAGCGCAGCTTCCTTGGCTTGGAGCATGCGCGCAGATTTGTGCGACTTTGCGGCGCCAAATGATTTTCACAATGCTTACGACTTGTGGAATGAATGATTTTCATATCAGAAGCGTACGATGTCTCGCCGGCAAAGCACATCATTCTAGGCCTAGCCGCAGATCGGGCAGGACACGCACAGCAGCAGCCTCCTCAGCCAGTTTTAGCTTTCAAAGCGGCTGACATCACCCAACATCCACCCAATACATTTTTACACTAAAATACACACTCAAACACACACACACACACAACAAATTTTTGTAATACGCGTTTAAAACCGTTTGTGCCTCCAAATCAGTTAATTGTTATTTTGTTAAAACAAAAAAGTTAAAGTTTTTCCTTGTTAAAAAAAAAACATTGTCGTGCGTTTCAATTTCGAAGCTTTTCAAAATTTAATTTATTTGTTAAACAAAAAAAAAAAAAAATAAAATTTTTAAAATTAAAAAAAAAAAGTGCCTTAGGTTGTGTGCCACGCCTCAAACTGCCGAGTGTGTGTTAATCAAAAAAAAACTCTAAACATTGCCAATAATTTGCCTTAAAAATTTTAACAGAAAACTTGAAAAAACGAAAATTTCTACACATTTTAAATAAAACAAAAACAACAAAAAAAGAATATTTATAAATAAATTGTATATTTTTCTATATACAAAATCGTTTTTTGCCTAGAACATTAGAAAGATTTTTAAACAGTTTTTAGAATTTATTGCTCGTTTGTTATATAAAAAAAGAAATAAAATTAAAAAAAAATCTACGTATACGCGTTTTTAAAATTTTAAGAAAAATAAAAAAAAAAATAATAAAAAAAAAATTGTTAGAAATTTTACTTTGCGTTGTTAATTGTAAATTTTTATATTTTGCATTTCGGTTCCGGTTAAAAAACGCGGTTCGAACGCGTCCGTTCGTGTTCGTTCTCTGCCGCCGTTTCAACACCACAAACGTGCCTCAAAACTCGACGTTTCACTGGCCAAAAAATAGAAAGTTGGCGTAGTCGGTCATCCGGCTCCCAACTTCATGGTTCTCGTCGCAGTCAACGATTTTTAAAATCCCATTTTTCATACCGCAAACGCCTTAAAAAAAAATAAAATAAACATTTTTAACCACACAAAAAAAAAAAAAACAAAACACTTTTTAAAATTAAAATACACACACACACACACACGCACACACTTACATACAAACAAAGACCGCACGTGCCTTTTTCCAAATCCAAGTGCCTTTGGGTTCCCCGAGAATCTCGAAAATAAAAAATCTTAAAATTAATCAGTAATTTTATACCCACTTCGATGCATTATTCCAAGTGTATGAAAAGTAAGTAAAATAAATTGAATCAGATTTTTTTCTATGATTTTGAGTTTTATTAGATTTCCGAGAATATACTTACTATATTCTGCATTTTTTTTTTAATACTTCTCGAAAAACATTTTCTGTTCTAAGCCAACTTTTATTTTTCGGAATAAACCACAAATATTTCTAGATTTCAGTCGATTTAATTTGGAATTATTTACCTGATCATTTTTATTATTTATTTCATAGATATATTTTTGTTCTCAAGCTAAATCAGAATTTGTGAAATTTTTCTAGTTCAAATGATTCTTGAGACTCCTTATTTCCTGGAGAAATTCCAGAAAATTTTTATTTTTTTTTTTTTTTATAATTATTTTCATTCCCAAACCAAATCTGAATTTCTATCAATTTTAAGCTCAAAGCTTAACTTATTTCTGCTTGCTTAAATTATTTCAGATTAAATAAAAATTTATTAAAAAAATATATATAACAATTTTGAGAACTCTTGAATCCTTGTAGAATTCTTCCGATTCCTATAAATTTTGCAAATAATTTTTAGGATTTTCGGAGCATTTGAAATGAATCATTCTTCTGATCCAATCATATTTTCTACTATAACAATTTCCAACTTTAACATCCAACTTGATTTATTTGAAGTCTTTGTGATTCTTTCCGAAATTTTCTATGAGGCCCTCGGGTGGGCAGCACTCCAGTCAATTCCATTACCAATTCCGAGTACTTACAGGCAATTAATTAGAAGGAAATTTTCACTGCCAGTAAATTGGATCCATTAGCAGCTCAGTGTGACTCCTTGATGTGAAAAGTGGCTGGCAATTAGTTGAGAGTTCCATTTGCATTTGTTGGATAGCTCCAGCCGCTTGGAGCGCCCACTGGGCGATTCGTTGCACGCCCACGAAGACCGCAAAGTAAAGCCAAGACTGGAGCATTTGGCGTTCCCATTTTAGAGTTGTCGTAAACACCAAGCAGCCAATTTTATTATTTACACTAAAAATTAACGAATGTTTTCACGTTTGTCACGGTTTTATGAGGCTACGCGGAATCAGTTGAATGAGCCAGTGAAAGGTTGATTAGCACATCGAAAAATGGGAGCCAGCCAGCGGTCGGAGGGACTGCATTTTGTCATTCAATACTTTTCGATTGTGATTCTTTTCGCCGCCCTGAGCTACTCATCTGATGATGTCGATGATGATGATGGAGTGCTGAATCAATCGAATTGCATATGGGGGATCCATTCAGAGTAATTCATTTTGGTTCCAACCAGGAATTTTACTAACTGTTTGTTTTTGTGCTTAATGAAATCCATCTGAATAGTTCGGGTCATTGGGGGGGAGGGGGATGGCTGTTGTTGGGGGCCCGTGGTCCTATTTGCTTTTCCATTCTTTGTCTCTGTGTCACATTGACAGTTTTCTTTTTATATATCTATCTCTTTCTCTCTTTATATATGTGTGTGTGTGTATTTGAGGGCTTTCATTGTTTACTCTGAGGTTGCCCGCAGCTCAGTTAATTGAATTCCTGGAGTGAGGGAGGGTAGGAAAAAAAAAATATTAAATTTCATGGCTTCGACAAGTGAAGTTTTGTTTATTTTGTTTCCAGTTAGAGCAAAGCCCAGGAATTTTTACATTAGCCGAAACTGGAGAGTTTCGAATTTTCACAAAGGAGAATAAAATAAATCCAATCTCAAAATGAAAATATTGAAACATTTTTTTTTTTGCCAAATAAAATAGTTAAAATAATATAAAATCTCTAGAGCCTAGGATTTTGTGATTTTGAAATTGAGGCTAAAATTTTCTAATAATTTTAGTATATTTTTGAAGATTTAAATTTTCTAAGTGTTAATTTAAATACCGGAAAATATTGGAATATATTTTTTCACTCACATTTTTTTTAGGTTTTCTTTTCCGATTTAAAAGAATATGCCTAAAATAAGTCTGAGAAAATCCTATTAATTTTTTTTTTTTATAAATGAAAGAGTTCAATTAATTTTCTCAGCTCAATAAAAAAGCGAGAAACTCATTTTGGCTGGCCTCTTTTTAGGCCTGGGCCACACTTGCCCTTTTCCCACATGGCTGGTTATCAGGTTACGCCTTTGATTTGACATCGTTTGAACTGCGCAACTTGCTGGCCAAACCAACATGAAAAAGTCTCCAAAGCAGAGCGCCTGGCAGAACTCTCCAACCCAACTGAGCGCCGAGTGCTTTCAATTTTAAGGGTGGCTTGCTGCACCCTTTTGCGCTCTCTCTCTCTCTCTCTCTCGCTCGCTCACTCGCTTGCACGATTCTCTCCCACTCTCTGGGTAAGCGTGGAGTGCGCAAGTTCCTTGTCTCGCTTTGGTGGTGTGTGAAAAAAATACTGAAATATATGAGGAATCCGGTTAGTTAAGCGGCGCAGCATCCCTTGGACTTTTTCGGGCTCAGACGGACCAACGCTTTTCAGTTACGTGTCAGTTACCGTGTTCAACGGTTGTGCTCTTCAAAAGCTGAATAAAAATTTCGAAAATTACAAAAGAAGAAAAAAAAATATATAAAATTTTTTTTGGGGAAATGAAGTACTCGGCGAACGACTTGCAAGTTTATGCTTGCCATATGGAAATGAAATTCTCTCGAAACGAAATGGCCAAAAGTAAATCAAAATGCATTTTCAGAATGTTGTCAATTTAATGGGCCATGAGTGTGTGTGTGTGTGTCTGTGTGTGTATATGTGTATGCCGGAAATTTCAAGTGCTTCCGCGTGTCTCTACAAAAAAATAAAAGAAATTGTCCAGTGTGCCAGTGTGTGTGTGTATGTGTGTGTTTGTATGCATTGTCGGCTTTTACAACGTGCCAAGAACAAAAACATCCCAACCAGCAAATTATCGATTTTTACATAATAAAAACCAAAAAAAAAATTATGAATGTTTAAGCAAAAAAAAAAAAAAAAAAATCTAGAAGAAAAACAAATCTAAAAGTATTTTGCTCTGCTTTTAAGCTCCGAGCTGATCCGGAGACCTTTTAGGCTAAACTTTGACACACTTAAAAAACAAAAAAAAAAGCGGGCGACAAAAAATCAATTACGCCCATAAAAAAAAAATATATATCCTCAGCTGCCCACACTCTTCCTTTGGGTCTCTCTTTCTCTGGGCCTTAGCCAGTGTGGGGCTTGGGGTGTGGTGTGGCAGGGGATTTGCCAAAAATCCAGGCATTAACACGGCCTAGGCTCCCCAGCTACAACAACAACAACAACAACAACAACAACAAGAAGAACAAGATTTGAAGATGGAAAAAACCGCCACCGCTTTTGCCAGAAACCAAAATGACAAAATGCTTTCGACTTGAAGAGTGCTGATAAATAGACAGGGGGTGGTGGGGTGACTCTAGAGGGTTGAGTGTCTTTTCAGTGAGAAAAGAGGCAAATCAAGTCACCCCAAACTACTTTTAGGCTCTGATTTTCTGAACTGAAGTGGTTCAGCGCCAGTGTCTGTGTGAGTCTGTGTGTGTGTGTGTGTGTGTGTGTGTGTGTGTGTGTGAAAGATTTTCATCAGCAGCCACAAGACCACCCGATACTCTGTCCTCTCCGGCTGCCCGGGTGGTGGTTCTCAGGCCCTGTCCACAGCTATCTATTTTGGGGTTGATTTTGGCTTTCTTCTTTTTTTTTTCTTCTTAATTTTATTTTTTTCTTGCAGATTTCAGAAAGTCCTATTTATTTTCATAATCCTTTGATTTGTTTTCATTGATTTATTTTGCAGTGCCTTTTCAAATTTCTACACCTTATAAACTAAGACGACTGAAACGAAAACGACGTCGAAGACAACAACAACAACAACAGCAGGAAGAAGCAGCTAAAAAAGAACGCTTAAAATTTCACCATCAAAATGTCGACGTTATCACTGCGCATCCAATTGGAGGGCGGTCGGGTGACCAAGACCATACAATTCCAACCAAATACCACAGTCTTCGATGCCTGCAAAATTATACGTGATAAATTTGCCGAAGCCGTTCAGGGACAACGTGAGTCTATCCTCTCAAAAGAAATACTTGATTTTCCCTTAATATTTTCCATTTTTGTTTTCTTTGTTTTGTTTTTATAGCCAGCGAATATGGTCTCTTCATTTCGGATGAGCAGAACCAGCAAGGTGTCTGGCTGGAGGCCGGTCGGTCTCTCGGCTATTATATACTCCATAATCAGGATACCTTGGAGTATAGACGAAAGTTGCGTACCCTACGAGTACGCATGTTGGATGGCGCCGTCAAGACCATTCTGGTTGATGACTCCCTGCCGGTCTCCCAGCTGATGGTGGTCATTTGTACGAAAATTGGCATCACCAATCATGAGGAATATGGCTTGGTGCGCGAGGACAACGAAGCCCAAAATGAGAACTTGCCGGATAATAGATTTGGCACTTTGACTCTCAAGCGCAAGTTTACCGACAAGGATCGCGATGCCAAAATGGAAAGTTTGCGTAAAAAATTGAAGACCGATGATGAAAGTGAGTTGATTTAGAAAATTCAGAAAATATTCAATTTTTCTTATAAATTCTTAATCCATTTCAGTGAATTGGGTTGATGTCGGACGCACTCTGAGAGAGCAGGGCATTGATGAATCCGAAACGGTGCTATTGCGTCGTCGCTTCTTCTTTTCGGATCAGAATATCGATTCAAGAGATCCTGTTCAATTGAATTTGCTTTATGTCCAGGCCCGTGATGCCATTCTCGATGGCACACATCCGGTGACACAGCAAAAAGGTGGATATTGAAACTGACAATTTAGAATATCGATTCGATTCCTTTTTAATCTTTGAAATTACATTTCTTTTTTCAGCCTGCGAATTTGCTGGCATTCAGGTGCACATACAATTCGGACCCCATAACGAAACCAAACATAAGCCCGGATTTTTGGAGTAAGTATAATAATATATTTTTTTCTTATTAAAAGGCCAAAAGTGCTGACTCATAAGTTGTTCAATTAAATAGAAGGTAGATTTAATATAAAATCAAAAGTACAGTCTCATTAGTAAATAACTTTTATAGTCTAGATCTATCATAATATATCACCAGCTAATAGAGATATTTAACCAAAAAGTACAGTACCAGAAGTCAATGATTTTATTGAGATAAAAAGTACAGTCCCACAAGTCGATTAATTTTATTTAGCTAAAAAGTACAGTCTAACCAGTCGATAAATTATCTAGTGTAGACTTTCCCTTAGAAAATAATTAATATTTATTTCCTAATTCCTCTTTTCAGCTTAAAAGATTTTCTACCCCAATCGTATGTCCGTGTCAAGAGCATTGAGAAGAAGATTTTCGCCGAGCATAGAAAGCACTATGATCTCTCTGAAATCGATGCCAAAGTGCTCTATACGAAAACGGCCCGAGAATTGCCCACTTATGGTGTCACCTTCTTTTTGGTCAAAGAGAAAATGAATGGTAAAAATAAACTGGTGCCACGTCTTTTGGGTGTGACCAAAGATTCTGTACTCCGTTTGGATGAGCACACCAAAGAGATTCTAATCACTTGGCCCTTGACCACGGTGCGTCGTTGGGGCGCCTCACCGAATACGTTTACCCTGGATTTCGGTGACTATTCCAATCAATATTACTCAGTTCAGACCACAGAAGCTGAGCAGATTGTCCAGCTTATTGCTGGCTATATTGACATCATCCTGAAGAAGAAACAAACCAAGGATCACTTTGGTATCGAAGGAGATGAAGGCTCCACAATGGTTGAAGAGTCTGTGGCCCCCTCAAAGTGAGTTCGAACGAAACAAAGGAGGATTCCTTTTATTGAAAATTCCACTTTTTTTAGAGCCACCTTTTTGCAACACGAGACCAATCGTGTGGAGAAACTCAACTTGGAGTCTTTGGCGCATCCCGGAGTCATGCGGCCGTATGACGGTGAGTTTCATAGATAACTTTTTACGGCACTTTTGCTTGAAAGCTTTTTATGGCACAGATTGTTTTCTTGCCTCTGAATTTGTTTTGCTTATTTATTTATTTATTTATATACATTTTTTTTTAACAATTAAAAAGGTGAACGCACCTTTACCCAAAACGAAGTCCAAACTGTGCAATATGGCGCCTTTGTGGGTCAGGTGAAAAATGCTCACCAGCCGCCTACGGTAAGTAAAACAATGCCTCTTGCCCCCCTCCACTTTCCTTTTTCACTCATTTGTCGGATTTTATAATTTTTGTAGACATTATAAACTTTGCTTTAAGTTGCGAAACTTGCACCTTTCCAAACTAGAAAATTTATTTCATTTTTGTTTAAAACTCTTGAAAGTCCCCAGAATTTTTCCATTACTCTTTCTGATATTCTTTATAATCTCTATTCAAATCATGCTGCCCAATTAAAGAAAATGGTCATACAGAGTTTCACAATGTAGGTTCTTTCGGGTTTCTAAGTATTTTTTGAGAAATTTATTAATTTATTGGTTCTTCTTATTTTATATTGAAAACTTTTAGACTAAGGAAGTTCGTATTAGTTCTGTGAATCTTACCGAACCGCAACGTGCTTTGCTGGGCTATATTTCCGCTGGTCAAGATGTTTTGATCCGTGCCGACGAGGAACTCAGGACCAAGGTGAGTTTTCTTCAATTTCCAAAATGATTTTTCCTAATTTTTATATTTTCTTCTGTTTAGGCCCCCATTCAAGAGTTGGGTAGCGATATGCGTTCCATTGAATGGCGTGAGAATACCTTGGATACCTCCAAGCAGGCCGTCACCTCGCATGTGGCCACCATGAGTGCAGCCACGGCCCAAATCATCACCGCCTCTCAGCCCGATGAGGTCGATACGGAAGCCATTTCCGCCTCAGTCTCCCAGATAGCCCAGACCATACCGGAGGTAACCAAAGAGGTGCGTCTAATAGCCGCCCTCATGGAGGATGACTCCAATGGCGATAAACTTTTGGAGGCAGCTCGCAACCTTTGCAATGCCTTCAGTGATCTGTTGAAGGCAGCTGAGCCCGAAAGCAAGGAACCACCTCAAAATCTAATAAATGCGGCCAGTCGTGTGGGCGAAGCCACTACGCATGTCCTGAGCACCATAGCCGAGGAGGAAGCCCCAGAGAATCGCGATCTCCATGACATGTTGTTGGCTTTGGCCAAGGCTGTGGCCAACACCACGGCAGCCCTGGTCTTGCGTGCCAAGAGCATTGCCGCCAGCTGTGAGGATGAAGAGGCCCGGAATCGGGTGATCGGAGCAGCCAGTCAATGTGCCCTGGCGACTAGCCAGTTAGTGGCCTGTGCCAAGGTGGTGGCCCCTACCCTGCATAATGCCGCTTGTCGGGAGCAATTGGAGGCAGCAGCCCGAAATGTGGCCCGCGCCGTGAACGCCTTGTGCGAGGTCTGCAACGAGGCTACCAACGATCCCAAACTGAAGGCCGATTTAATAGCCGCCGCCCGAGATGTTTCCAAGAGTCTCACCGATATGCTGGAGCATGTGAAACTCAGCTCGCGGGAGTATGCCAATCGCATTAGTCAGGAGCTAAGTCCAGTGGAGAATGTGATCATAGGCACGGATATTCTGGTCTCATCCCATGATCCCCAAGAAATGGTGCGCCATGCCCGTACCCTCGGTCAGACTACGGCCCAGCTTATCCAAAGCATCAAGGGTGAAGCAGATCAGCAACAGGATCTAGATATGCAGCGTCGCCTGCTCTCAGCAGCCAAGCAATTAGCCGATGCCACGGCCAAACTAGTGGAAGCTGCCCGTCTTTGCTCGAGCAATCCCAACGATACCGACAACCAGAATGCCCTGCGTCGAGCAGCCGAAGAACTGCGTGAAATAACCACCACTACCGCGAATACCCCGGCCATGAAGCGCAACCTCATTCAGCGTCTGGAGTACTGTTCCAAGCAGGCAGCCTCTGCGGCCACCCAATGCATTTCGGCAGCACAAAATGCCGTGCACCACAGCGAAGACCATCAGATCAAGGAATCACTGTTGCAGGACTGCAAGCGTGTGGCTGACACCATACCACGCCTGGTGACCTCGGTGAAGACCACCCGAGCCCAGCCAGATGATGCCCATGCCCAGCTGAATTTGATTGAGGCCGCCGAGCAATTCATTGAGCCGGCCCTCCAGGTCTCCAAATCTTCGAGAGCTCTTCAGCCCACCGTCACAGACATACCGGCCGCAGCCCAGCTTTCCAAGAGCGCCCTCTACCTGGGACAGACCGTCTCCGAGTTGCATTCTGTGGCCCAGAGAGCTCGCGATGCTTGCGGTGGCGAGGAGTTGGAATCGGCTCTAGAGGCTGTGCGTAATCTTCATAATGTCTTAGACGACACACGCAATGCTGCTGCCTCGGGCAACTTGCGCCCCCTCCCTGGTGAGACTGTCGAGAACACGGCTGATGAGCTCCGTCGCTCGGTTAAGAATGTGGGCATAGCTCTGAGCCAGCTGCTCTCCTCGGTTCTGCAAGGCCAACGCACCTATGCTGGTGCTGCAGGTCGGGATACAGCTTTAGCCTTGGGTGACTTCACCAAGAGTGTTCACGGCGTCGCAGCTACCACCCAGAATCCGGCTATAATTGACTGTGCCGGTGATGTAGTCACCAGCACAACCCGTCTCATTGAGGAGGCTCAACGTATCATGCAAAATGTGGGCGATGCCAATGCTTTGACCCAGGCCGGTCGGGAGGTCACCAATGCCATGTCCCGCACTGTGGATTGTATACCCGGACAACGAGAAGTGGACGTGGCCTTGAGGAATGTCACCGATCTCAGTGAGATGCTTTCAATGAGCGAATTTCCACCCTCCAACCGCAATTACGGCATTCTGCAATCCGAGTTAAAACAAGTGGCGGAGGAGCTTAGCTTGGCCGGCGGACAGATTGTCAAGTCCTACGATAGCCCAGCTAAACTGGCCGAGACTAGCCAGCAATTTGCCGTCAACTATCGTGATCTTCTATCGGTTTCTATGGAAATGGCCGGACAAACTCAAGATGAGGCTGTGCGCGCCCAGATGATAGATTGCCTGCGCCAGGTGTCCACTCAATCCTGTTCACTGCTCTTCACTGCCAAATCCATAGCCGCCGATCCCGGCCAGCCGAATGCCAAGAACCTCTTACATGCCGATGCTCGAAATGTCACCGAGAGCATCAACAAACTGGTGGATGCCAGTATCCAATCGGCTCCTGGTCAAAAGGAATGCGACAATGCCATGCGAAATATCGAGGCTCTCCGCGTTATGCTCGATTATCCCCATGAACCTATCAATGACCAGGGATATTTCGATTGTGTGGAGACTGCCACCACCAAGTCGCGCAATCTGGGCTATGCCATCTCCGAGATGATCAACAATGCCAAGCAGTCGAACCACGTGGAGTTCAGTCAATCCGTTAACAATGTCAACGATTCCATACACGGCCTGATTGAGTCCTCCTCTCAAGCCGCCTACCTGATTGGAGTGTCTCATCCCAGCAGTGTGGCCGGACGTCCTGGTATTATCGACCAAGCCCAACTCACTTGGGCCTATCAGGGTATACGCCAGCACTGCGACATTGTAAGCAGCCAGCAGTCCACCAAACCCCAGATGATTTCCGCCCTGACCGTGATTGCCAAGCACACCAGTTACCTGTGCTCCATCTGCCGCCAGGCCAGCATGAATACCAACAATCCGGTGGCCAAGAATGAGTTCATTGTCTTGGCTAAGCAAGTGGCCACTGCCACCTCGGATCTGGTGCAAGACATCAAGGCCATGGAAGAAGATCACAAGACCACCAATCGTGAGCGTCTAGTAGAGCCTTTATTGGATGCAGTGAAAAATGTGCGTCAATATGCCTCAAGCCCGGAGTTCATCTCCATACCAGCCAAGATTGCGGCCGAGGGACGTAAAGCCCAGGAGCCGGTCATCCAGGCCGGTCGTGGTGTGATCGATGGTGTGGTGGAAATGGTCAAGGCAGCCAAGTCCTTGGCTCTCACTCCGGATAACCCACCTGTCTGGCAGCAACTCTCCCTCCACTCCACGCCCGTCTCCGAATCTGTTAAGCGTTTGGTAGACAACATACGTGACAAGGCTCCTGGCCAGGCCCAATGTGAGCAGGTGCTGCACACTTTGGGCACTTGCACTCGAGAGCTGGACAGCTGTGCCATGGCCGTCAGTGCTCAGGGCCTGAGCCAGCGTCGTGACAATAACCTCCACGGCTTCAGTGGTCAGACCCTGAACTCCGCCGCCGAGTTGATTGACAAACTGGAACCCATACGGATGGCAGGCAAGAACAATGCCGAACAGCTGGGTCATGCCGTAGGCGAGATTTCCCGGTATATTGTGCCCATGGTCAATGGAGCCATCGGAGCCTGCACCCACATTGTTCACACGAATCAGCAGATGTCGCTGATTAATCAGACCAAATCTGTGGTGGAGAGCGCCATCACCCTTGTGCAAGCGGCCAAGGATTCAGCCGGTAACCCACGCGCTACCCAGACCCATCCCAGACTGGATGAGTCTATTGATGGAACCCGAGAGGCCATTCAGGACTTGCAGCAGACCGTGGAGAAAATCAATGCCGAGACCGGTGTGGTCACCGGATTGATGGAGCAAGTCAATCGTGCAATTACACGACTCACCGACAAGCGTCAGTCCCTGTTGAATGCCTCCTACTCAGACTCCTTTGTGGACTATCAGACCCGCATGGTGCAGACGGCCAAGGAGATAGCTCGTCAGGCTAATGAAATTAATGCCAAGAGCACTGTAGAACCCCAGGCACTGCCGCCTCTGGCCGTGGATATGGCCCAGAATTACCAGCAGCTGACTCAAGATTCAGTGGGTGCCTGCACCACGACCACATCGCCAGATGTGGCCATGCGCATACGCTCCACCGTTATAGACTTGGGTCGTTCTGTGAGCTCCATGATTCACTCCTCGGCTGGTGGAGCCCGTCCAAATGATGTGAGCACCCAGAAGGAAATTTCTCGCAATGCCCGTGAGGTATCCGAAAAGGTGGCCCAAGTGCTAGCCGCCCTCCAGGCCGGCTCTCGCGGTACTCAAGCTTGCATCAATGCTGCCCACACGGTCTCCGGCATCATTGGAGATCTGGATACCACCATTATGTTTGCCACTGCCGGCACTTTGCACTCGGATGGTGATGGCAGCTTTGCTGATCATCGTGAACACATCTTGCAAACAGCCAAGGCCTTGGTGGAGGACACCAAGGTTTTAGTCACAGGCGCTGCCGGTACCCAAGATCAATTGGCCACAGCTGCCCAGAATGCCGTGTCCACCATAAGTGAGTTCTTATTTTTAATCAAAATCCTTGAAAAATATTAATTCTGATATTCTTTTGTTTACAGCTCAATTGGCCGAGGCCGTGAAGCGTGGTGCCTGCTCTTTGGGCTCTTCACAGCCCGACTCTCAGGTCATGGTGATCAATGCCGTCAAGGATGTGGCCTCTGCCTTAGGTGACCTAATTAATTGCACCAAATTGGCCTCTGGCAAACCCATACATGATCCCTCCATGCAGGATCTCAAGGAGAGCGCTCGGGTAAGTTGAACATTTTCCAAATCCCTCCCAGATTCTCTTCAATTCTCTATTTTTCCCCCTTTTGTATTTCTTATCGAAATAATCTTGCTATTAAAGCTTTCGTTGTTGTGGCTTTTTAGTATATATATTTATTTTTTCTTATAATTTTTTTAATTTTTCCTCACTCACATAAGAAAAATATTATCGAAATTGTAACTTACTTAAGTGTGGTTATGGTTTGACTGATTTAGGTAACTTCAAATGCACTTTTAGGCTATAGCAGATAGGAACATTCCTAAGGAAGTAAATAAAATTATTAATGATGTCAAAGTCACTTATGAATTGGTAGACATCTAAGTACAGTCCCGAAAAGGGTTTGTTGAATTATTGTGGAGACTTTGAATATATTAGAGATTTAGTTTTGGCAGACTGATTAATACTTCTAATATTCAAAATAAATAATTTAAAAAATAAAGCTCAGATCTAGCTATAGGGTCTATATAGATTGAAATATTAAAAAAAAAACTATATTTATTTATTTCAAGAAAAATAAAAAAAAAGAGAAAGTACAGTTGACTCCTTCTAGTTTCTTAAAGTAGCTTTTTTCCTCCTACTTAAGCACCATTTTAATGCTCATTCGTTTGTTTTTAAATTAAGCGTGTAATTTATAATTAATCAAAAAAAAAAAAGAATACAAAATCAACATCAAATGGCTTTGGCACTCATTCTACTATAAATACAAAAAAAAACAACAAATTGTAATAAAAAACAAAAAACAAAATATTTGTATAACTCCCACCAAATTTTCAAAGCGTTACACATTTCCCGTTATGTGATTGTTGTGACTGACCCATTGAAAAACGCTTTCGATGAGCTTGTGAAGCGCAGCTTTTTGCAGTTCTCTTCTTCTTCTGCTTTACCTATCTCTGACCTGGCTGGCCAAAAAAAAATCAAAAAAGCTTTGAGACAGCGGCTTAATTTCTTTGTTGTGATATTTGCGGCTTTCCTTGTGCTTTTATGTTGTTGTTATTTTTTAATTGTCTAAAACACACTCCAAGAGTCGCACCCACTCACTCCCCCTAAAATTTTTAACCTTTTTGTCAATTAATTAAGTGGATTCCGAGGATTCCCCCTGCATGCCGCGGCCCTACGCTCTCTCTCTTGCTCTCGCTCCCAACTTCTCTCCAAATTTTGTTTTGTGTTTTTGCTAATTTCTATGCTCTTTCTCTCTTTGACTCTCCACCCAACAACAACAACAACAACATAAATCATATCTACACACACACACACACACACACACACACTTACATCAAAAACACTGCGAATTTCATGTGCGCTGTAAAAAAAAACTTGAAATTAAAAAAATCTCAATCAAAAAACAATTCAAATCCAATCGAATCGTGCGTTCGTCTTCTGCTCTTTTGCCTCTCTCCACTCTCTCTCTCTCTCTCATCATGCGCTGCCGCTGTCTCTCTTGTCTCAAACAATGTCTTGTCTCCCCCCTCGTGGAAAATGCAACCGATCGGTCTTATCAATCATCTGATCAATCATTGAACAAATCATACAAAAAAAAAAAAACAAAACAAAAACAATCAAAAGACGCTTGAAGATGTTTGCCAATCAAATGCCATGACCGGTGATCATTCAGAAAATAACATGCCCATCTTGACCACACGCCCCCAACAGCCACGCCTACCAGCAGCGCCAACAGCCGCCGCCCCCATTGCCAGCCTGGGAATCATGAGCCATTAGAACAAATCAGAAGGCCAACAAAAAAAAAAATTCACACATAATCAACACATTTTTTAATTAATTTAATTATTTTTTTTGTAAGAATTTTTAGATGTTTCAAAAAAATTAAAAAATTAAATTTATTAAATTTTTTAACTAACTTGATAATTTTTTTAATAAAAAAAAAGCATTTTCAAAAATTTCATCTTTAATAAAATTTTTCAAAAATTAATCAAACATCTAGAAATTTTCCAATTTTTAATGTCATAAAAAAAACCTTGAACAATTTGTTGTTTCAAATAAAAAAAATGATAAAAAAAAATTATATACAACTTAAATTATTTTTAATTTAATTTAGTGCCAAAGCCAAAATTGTTTAGTTTGTATTGTGAATCAAAAAGAAAATGTTGTCTTAATTAGAGAAAATGTCGACTTTAGTTTTTCCCCTTTTTCAAAAGTGAAAATTTTTCTAATCAATTTTATTTTTTCAATTTCTTAAAAAACATTGCAACAATTTTTAGGTGATGGTCCTGAATGTGTCGTCTCTGCTGAAAACTGTCAAGGCTGTAGAGGATGAGCACACACGCGGTACCAGAGCCATGGAGGCCACCGTGGAGGCCATTTCCCAGGAGATACGCGTAAGTAAAATAAATTAACAAAATTACAAAAATTTTCATTGGAAATTTTCTGTCCTCAGGCCATGCACTCGCCACCTCCAGTGGGTGGGGCCCAAGTGGGACCCGAGGACTTGATACGCGTCACCATGAATGTCACAGCTGCCACAGCCAAGGCTGTGGCCGCCGGCACCTCCAACCTGCAGGCCGACATTGTAAGCGCTGCCAATTTGGGTCGTCGAGCCATTTCGGAAATGCTGATAGTCTGCCGTTCGGTGGCCTGGAATTGTGCCGAGACCGAGGAGCTGCGTATGCGCACTCTCGAGGCTGGCACTGCCGTGGCTGAGTCCTATCGCGATCTGCTGAATGGCATCCTTCACAATTGCAGTGCCGATGATCGCATGCATTTGTCACGCCGCGTGGCTAAATGTGTCACCGATCTGGTGGCCATGGCCCGTCTACTCAAGGGCTCCGACTGGATTGATCCCGAGGATCCCACTGTCATAGCCGAAAACGAATTGCTGGGTGCAGCTGCCTCCATTGATGCCGCTGCCAAGAAATTGGCCTCACTGAGACCGCGTCGCCAAGCCGACGTCAGGGTGAGTTTCACTTGGTTTCTTTTTTTTTCCTCTCCTCTGCTTGGTGAATGGTGTCCTCGAATATCAGTGCATACTATTTAATTATTAAAATCATATTTAACTTTCATTTAGTTGTTTAAGCGGTGCTTGTGTCCTCGACTAAAAAATAACCAAACTACCTGCAAAAAAAAAAAAAAAAACTAAAACTAATGATTCCAGTGAGATATGTTTGATATTCTTGGTTGTTACATTTAAAAAGTTCACCCAGGAATCAAACATATTATTACTGTGGTTGTTACATACTCTACTAAACCAAACCAAATCAAATCAAACCAAAACTAAAATAAATAAAATAAAATAAAATCAAAAAGGTCAACGGTATTTCTTGTAGAATTCAGACTTGATTTAATTGGTCCTTAAATTTTCTCTTCTTAGATTGAACTGGACGAGAATATGAAATTTGATGAGATGATTCTGGAGGCAGCCAAGGGCATTATGGCTGCTTCGGCAGCCTTGGTGCGGGCTGCCAATGCGGCCCAGCGTGAGCTGATCGATCAGGGCAAGGTGGCCCGCCGTCCTCTGACCTCCTCCGATGATGGCCAATGGTCGGAGGGTTTGATTTCGGCTGCCCGTCTGGTGGCTGCCGCTACTCATAGTCTGGTGGAGGCCGCCCAGAACTTGGTGCGCGGCGTGGGCACAGAGGAGATGCTCATTTCCACGGCCAAGCAGGTAGCTGCCTCTACGGCTCAACTGCTGATTGCCTGCAAAGTCAAGTCCAACCCGAATTCCGAGGCCGGACGGCGCCTGCAAGCAGCTGGCAATGCCGTCATCAAGTCCACAGACAATCTGGTGCATGCAGCCCAACAGGGCCTTGAAGCCGAGGAGGAGCACTCCCTCAAGATCAACACGTCCATGGTGGATGGCATGGCTCAGGAGATCAATGCACGTTCGGCTGTCCTACGCAAGGAGAAGGAACTAGAGGAGGCCCGTCAGCGCCTCAAGCATGTGCGACAGGCTCAGCGATATGCCAAGGGATTCACCACCGACGAAAGCGACACCGAGCAGGCCTATGGCACCGTCAACCGTAGTCAAAATAATGTATGAGACATTTTCTATTTTTCTTAAGCATTTTAAGATTTGAAGATTTTTCTTTTCCACTTTCAAAAAAGAATTTAACTTTCATAAATATTTAAGAAATATTTTGTAAACTAAAAATTCTTTAATTTTGGAAAAAAATGGTCTTACCATTTTCGGCTTGCCGATTTTGTTATAATTTTTATTATCCCAGCATTTCCCCTATTAGTTTCCACCAAAAATTTGGCAAAGCACCGAATAAGCGAACCAAAATTTGTAATGAAAATGTTTATTTTTTAAATTTTATTTCATCTAGTTTTGGTATTTGGTCTAATCTACTAAATACTAATTTGTCTAACCAACTCTTTCTCTCTCTCATTTTCTCTTTTTAACACTCTTAATACTTGGACTACCAAAAGACTTTAAATCGTAGCGGTTATTATGCGGGTGAGGTGCCCAGTTCGCCCAGTTACTACACTCAACAGCAACAACAACAACAACAACAGCAGCAAAAACATCATTACAACTATCCAAGTCCACAGCATTTCCATCATCCAGGAGCAGTGTCGCCCACACCGGCTAATTACTCAGACAATAGTGGTGGCGAGATCCATGATTTTCCACCACCACCGCCACCATTGTCGACCACAATTTCGAACATGCAGACAGCCACCTCGGGAGGCCACAGTTTTCGTCCTAATCCCAAACTAACAGCCAATGCCGTGCCACGCCCCTATCCCGGCAGTCCCGTGGCGGGCGCTGGCTCCGGCAGCAGCACTAATGGGTTAACCACCTTAAACAGCACCAACACCTTCCAAAGCCAGGGGTCTAGATTAATAACACCCAGTACACCGACTAATGCCAACAACTATCAGCAAACAAGCTTTGAGTCAACCACAACTAAAACAAATAACTCGTCACCTTCGGTGCCGCCACCGCCACCACAGAAACCCAATGTCAATCGGAACCTAGAGGCCTGTATTCAGGACTTGCATGACAAGACCTACGGCGAAAATGTGGTGCAAATAAATACCACCAGCAATGCCAGTCCCGGTCAAAATTACGAGGGCTACACAAGCAGGTAAGTCATTTCCTTAGCAAATCTTGTCCATTAGATTCCACTAAACTTTAATTTTCTTTTCAAAGATACGAGACGCGCAACTTTGACAAGTCCAACAATAGTGAATTGAGTGCTGTCCAGCCTCTGGAGTCGAGCTTCTCTCAGATGACCCTCAATACGGATGGCGGCAAAATCAGCATAATCGATCAACAGGGCTCAGAGCGACTTAGCTCGATGACCCAACGGGTGATGGAACGCAAATCCTTTACAACCACCACGGAATCACGTTCCGAAACGAAAACCGAAAAGCATAGTTTTCGCTTGGAATGAGCAAAGCTAATTGAATTAGAATTGTTTTTCTTTTTTATTAAGTGTGTGATTTCACCCGTTGCCTGTTGTTGACTGTTTGTGTTTGATTGCTTCTATTTTAATTCTTAATAATTGTTTAAACTTTAAATCTAATGAAATTCAATTCAGCGCCAAAACTAATCAAGAAAAAAAAGCCAAAACAGCAGAAAAAAATTAAAAAAAAAAAACAAAAAAAAACAGTCCAACGTTTTCTTTTTATAAGTTTGACGTTTGCCAAAAGTGCTTTTATAAATACCACATACTATTTACCATATAAACAATTAATCTATACTAATAGTAATAATTTAAATAATTAATTATAATTAGTCTAAAAAAGAAAAAAAAAACTATATATAAATGAAAATATATAAATAATTTAATAATCGCCTTGAACGATGATTGCAAATATTTTGATACTACGATATATACAAAAATTGATTCAATACTTCAAGGCCTTAAAACTCTGCGTTCTGTTTTCTGCCAATTATATTGCCAAATAATTAACTGCAAAAAAAAAAAAAAAACAAAAAATATATAACCCAACTTTTATCTAACAATCCGCTTGCAAAGAAAACAAAACCAAAAACCAGAGAAATTACTTTCAACTTTTGGTTCATTTATTGTTGTTAGATTAATGCAATTTTTATTTCTGTGCAAACACTAAAAAAAAAGGCACACACTCTGAACAAACCCGAACTAGAAAAAATAACTTAAAATAATAAGTTTCAATGTTTCAAATTGTCTACTTTTTCTGTCACCATTTTTGTGTCTGGTATATCTTTTGTACAATATAAATAAATCTGTATTTGTGCCGTGTATACAATTTATATGTTTAATTTATGTATTTTTTGTAAATTAATAAAAAAAATTAAATATTTAACAAAAAAAAAATATTTTTGAATACGAAAAAAATCTCTTAGCCAAGTGAACCGCAAATAGAGGCGCCCTCTGCATATTCATCACAACTAAACCTAGCGATCTGGCAACTTCCCACATTTTTTGATTTGAAGGCAGAAGAAATTGTCAACAATATTTATTTAATACACAATTAACAAAAAGAGTTTTACAAAAATAAATGCAGTTATTAGTCTTTAAGGTAGATTTTTCGAAAATATTGCCCTGTTATTCGTCAATGGAAATGAAAGAATTTCCTATTTGTATTCCTGATTCAATTGACGACCGATCAGCCAACGACGGATTTCGGAAGTGCCTGCTCCAATTTCATACAACTTGGCGTCACGTAAAATGCGTCCAGTTGGATTGTCATTGATGTAGCCATTGCCGCCTAGAATTTGGATGGCATCCAAAGCCACTTGGGTGGCCTTCTCGGCACAATAAAGGATCACGCCAGCACAATCTTTGGGACTGCGAATACCGGCTTCGGCGGAACGGGCCACGGCATACAAATAGCTACGACAAGCGCCTAGAGTAGTGTACATGTCAGCCATCTTGCCCTGGAGCAGCTGGAACTCACCGATCAGCTGGTTCATTTGCTTGCGCTGATGGGCATATTCGAAGGCCACGTCGCAGGCAGCCTGCATAAGACCCACGGGTCCGGCGGCCAGCACCAAGCGTTCGTAGTCCAATCCAGACATTAGCACATAGACACCTTTGTTCTCCTGGCCCAGAATATTTTTGGCTGGTACCTTGAGATCTTGGAAAACGAGTTCACAGGTGCTGCTTCCTCGCATGCCCAATTTGTCTAGTTTCTGGGCCACACTGAAACCCTCCCAGGCTGTCTCTATAATAAATGCTGTGATCCCGTGTCGACTGGGTGTGTCACTGCCTCCGGTTTTGGCATACACGATTAAGGTATCCGCATCTGAGCCATTGGTGATCCAGAATTTGGTACCATTTAGAACGTAGTAGTCACCCTTGCGTTCGGCGCGTAGCTTCATGGATACAACATCAGAGCCAGCATTTGGTTCGGACATAGCCAAGCCGCCCATGTGTTCACCACTGCACAGTTTTGGCAAATATTTCTCTTTCTGCTCCGGTGTGCCATTTTTGGTAAGCTGATTAATGCAGAGATTAGAGTGTGCGCCATATGACAATGCGACGCCGCCGGCAGCGCTGGAAAACAAATTCATTAATATGGGAAAAAGTAGTCGTATCAATCCACCTACCGAGATATTTCCTCCATTATAATGCAGTGATCCAAATAACTTGCTCCCGTGCCACCATATTCGGGCTCAGCAGTAATGCCTAGGAAGCCCAAATCGCCCATTTTCTTCCAGAAGGAACGCAAATCTCTAAGATCAATAGTTAAGTTAAATGGCTTTTCTTCAAAATTTATTTCTTACTTGAAATTATCCAGTTTGTCGATCTCTTTGGCATGGGGAGCCAACTCCTTTTGAAAGAAGTTAAATGCGGTTTCTCGCAACTTCTGACGCTCTTCATCCAGGCCGAACATGGCATCATTTATTGGATAATGTGCCAAAGAGCGAGATGCCAAGCCAAAGGTCTGACGACCGCTCTGCTGCGGTAAATGCTTGCATGCTTTGGCCAGAAATCGTAAAGCCATATTTTTATTTACTGTGCAAAATTTACAGACACAATTACCTAACCTTTGATCAGCTGCCAGAGAAACAGTGTGACCCCATCAAAGAAGCGCAACAGGTGCCGACAAATGGCAACACCAAGCGATCTGATCTGCAAATAATCTGGCAGCATTAAAATCCAGCCCTGACGAAAACAAAATTATCTCAATTTGAAAATGGCGGTTAGATTGAATCTTAAATAAACTTAAGCAGTTTACAGTAATTCAATGTACCGTTCGGTAAGGCTATTGAATTCGAATTTACTGAAGCCGTTAAGATTCACCAATCAATTTATACTGCGCATGACTCTACAATGAATGAGAACCCGCGTCATTGCATGCCTGGGCATATGTGTGTGTGTTTTTGTTTGTGCGGCTTGGCTATACGACGCGCATCCTTGCCACGAAAAATGCCGACATCAACAACAACAACATTAACAACAACAAACACGACAAAAACGCAACGCAGCGATAAACAAAAACAGCGTCAAACGCGCCTTCCTCATTACATTTTGGTTTGTGCCTGAATGTCTGCCTGGCTGGTTGGGTTGCTTGTCTCTCTGCTCGCTAGTTGCCTGCATTGTTTTTGGGTATTTGGTTGAGTTTGGTTACAACTTGACTCCTGTAAATGGAATTAAAGTGCAGACATAGACATACATCATCAAATCAGTCATTGTTGGCGCTTGCCGTAGCTCGTTGCGCCACTTTCGGAGTGTAACAAAAAAAAAAGTGTAACAAAAGAAGAAAAATTAAGCCACCAAAATATAAATAAATCAGAAGGATATAGTGAATGTGGTATACAAAAAATAAAAAAGTAATGTAAAAAAATACGTATATTCTGTGCATGTGCTAGTATTTTGGTATATAAATAATGAATAAAACCAATAAAAGATGACCAATGTAGTTGTTACCATTAATCAAATGAAATATGCATAGGCCAGACCCCAAAAACCTGTACAATTCGGCAGGCAAATCGATAAACGTGTAATAACAGTGTAATTGGAAATCAACCCATCAACCCGCTCCCCCACCCCCACCAACGGTCAGCTCACGTGTGAAACTTTGACTAATGACAGCGAAGCGCTTCGTTTCCTGCTTATGCGCTTTACTCTTCACCACCCGTCTTGTCTGCTCCTCCTTCTATGTTGTCTTCTTCTTCTACTTCTTCTTCATCCTCTGTCAATCGACTTACATTACATTTCCAATAAGGACGCAGTTGTTGATAATGATGATGATGACGATGATATTCTAGGTATGGCAGACTCAATGCTAAGAATGTTTTATGTTTTTGTGTCACGTTCACGTTTATTGTTTCTATTTTTGTTTTTTTTTTTGTTATGTTTGACTATCAGTGGATGTTGTCTTGTTGTTGTTGTTATCGCATTGTTGTTGTAATTGTTATTGCACGCCTTCTGTAATTAAAAGACTCAAGGCTCAAGGCACGCACCTACACAAAAAGAACAAAAAATGGGAAAAAAAAGAAAAACCCAATCACATGCATATCCATTAAAAGTTATGAAAATCGAGGCAGGAAAATTATATATTTTTTTTCATACTCCTCCCCCCTCCCTGACTGCCACAGTAAGGTCAACTATCAATGTCCTTTTGGGCGGTTGTGGAATTGATTGGTTCTCTTTCTAATGTAGAAATAATTGAAATTATTTCAACCAAGCCCAGCTAGTTATGTTTTAATAATGACCCAGAGAAATACAGAAATCAATGGAACTGGCAAAAAAAAATAAAAAAATTATATGAAGAAACCCAAGTGATTGCCGAATCCGTTTGGAGTAGGAAGTGTGGTGGATCCAAAAATAAACCAAACAACAACATAACCTTGCGTGAAGGTCGCCAAAGAAAAAAAAAAAGAAAACGCAACTCGACTATTTTCTTAGTTCTGCTGCTGCTCTTGTTGTTGTTGTTGTTATTGTTGCCCTAAAGGAGGTCAATGCAAAATGTGGGTGAGAATCTATTTTTAGTCTTTGCCTAAAACCAAGTAATTTATGTCACTCTTCTGACATACGATGGCCAAAGCCAGAACTCAGCAAATTCTACTGTCCACACTACGTATACTTGATACGACCCAAAAAGGACCGAAACGACTTTGGTAATTTAAATGCCGCCTCAGCTATTTAAAAACTCCACAAACACACACAGATAGAAACTACATTCTTGATATGTTTAGCGGATTGGATGGATGCCTGGTTGACTGGTGGCTGGTGTGTTGATGAGACGACTCGACTGCTTAATGCCAAGTGGAATGAACTTGAGCGCTACATGCAACAGTGGCAACAACAACAACAACAATAACAACTTTGATATTATGCCTAAAGTACAACAGACACTTGTCTGTCTAGGCAAAAGTCTCTCACTCTGACAGGCTCTCTCCCATTCAGTCTCTTTCTTTTTTATATTTTTCCCTCTATCTCTGAGTATCAGCCTGTTTTTTGTCTCTGCTTCCCTGTCTGTCTGTCTCTCTGTTTGTTTGCGTGTGTTTTGTTACATTACAAAAGGCAACTGATGTAGTGCGGCAATTGAACTTTGTCGAGGTTGTAGTTCAAGTTGGCCTCCGGAGGGGGCGGGGCAGAAGGCGAAGAAAATGCTGAGTAGATAAAAAAAAAATAGTCAGGGTCTTTTATGAAACTTGTCGGCTTAGCCATATTTCGGAATGGAAAAACTTAAATTATTAGTTGAAAATTTCCACTCTTCTCAGCAAAAAAAAAAACAACTTCAAATTAAATTGTCAAATAAAGCTTTTTTTGATTTTTTTTATTAATTAAGTGATTTTCTGTTTTTTTTTTTTTTTTAAGTTGGCAAAAATTCAAAAAATCATCATCAAGTAAATCGGCTCTGAGGCAGCAAATTGGCTTGTCTTTTTTTTTTCTTACTCATTTAAAAATAAACTCACACACAAATGAGGTGTGCAAAATGCGTGTGTGTGTGTGTTAAAAAAAAAGCCAGCGATTTGTAAAAGTAAAAGGAAAGGAACACTCATTTGCAGAGAACCTGAAAACAAAAAATTGAATCACAAATTCTTTAAGGCAATTGGAAATGCAATTCACGGGAGAAGCAAAAAAAAAAAAGAATTAAATTTTTTGATTTGAAATTTTCTACCCTTGAGTCGAAGAGAGTGAGAGAAAAATTGGCGAAAAAAAATCTTGTGCTTTTCCAAAACAAAAAGGAGAAACGAGCCAAACGATGTGCACACGAAATAATCCAAAACGTTGGCCGACAGCTACCAAAACAACAACAACAACAATAATAATGTAGTGGTCTTGGTGGTGACAGCAGAGTGACACAAGTCCAAAAAGTAAAAGCTCTCGGCGTTTGGCCGTTGCTGTTCACAGCCCTCCATTAGTTTTTAAATGCGCTGCGCTTGCGGAACGGTTCGGGGCCTCGAAACGCTCTAACGGAACCGTCGACCGATCGCCTCTGAGTGTATTCAATTATACAAGTTAAACGATCAACGACGTCGCATGGATGGACGGACGGACGCCTGATCAACGATCAACGACCAACTCCGTGCGCGATTTTTCATTCACAATTTTCACACAGTCCCCACAGAGCCAACCAACTCACTCACTTGAGTTCTAAATATTTCGAGATAATAGAAAAAAAACGACTATAACAACGACAAAACGACTATAACAAAAACAACAACAAGAACAACAACAACGTCAGTGACTGCGCCGCCAGAGTGTGGCGGGCTGGGCTGGGCTGGGTTGGGTTAACCAAACGGTCAAAACAGTTGACGACGAGCAGCAGTCCCAAGCACCAGCGTAGCTCCAAAAATCTCACTAAAACAGAGTTTCGAGTGTGGCTCTGAGTGTGTGCTCAACACACACGCACACAGCAACAACAGCAACAACAACAATAGCAAACAAGCAAATCGAAATGTTAGTAAAGTAAAATTTAAACGGTTTAAAAAAAAAAAGTGGCACGAAACGCATATTAAATTTAATTTTCTAATCATAATTTTTGTTCAAATTTTCGCGTGGAAAAAATTGTCTATAAGCAAAAAATTAAAAAAAAAAAGTTTTAAAAAACGCCGCAAGTTAAAAAAATAAAAATACAACAACAAATATCACAAGTGTGGTGTGAATGTGTCAAGTGAACAAGAGCAAAAAAAAAAAAAAATAAAAATAAAAATTCGAATAAAAAAAAAAAAAAAGTGTAAAAAGGCATACGAAATTAAATCACCACATTAAAAATAACTTGAGAAAATTTCAAATTTAAAATATATTTATTTTCTGTGCCTGTGTGCAAGTGTGTGCGAGTGTGTGTGTGTGTTTGGCAGTGCGTGTATATGTCAATTTTTTTTTCTCTGTATATTTTTACCGACAAAAAAGTAATCAGAAGAAGAAGAAGAAAAAAAAAAATTTAGCGCGTGTCCAATGCAAATTAAAAAATTGTCTGTGTTTTTTTATGTTCTTTTTTAGCTCAGAAAGAAAATATTATATAAAAAGTAACAGAAATGGAGTCGAATACGAAACGCGGCAAGAAAGCTCGCAAAATGCGACGCAACTCAGATCAACAACAACAACAGCAGCAGCAGCCGCAACAACAACAGCAACATCATCCTTGGGATGAAGGTATGAATGAGTGATGATGCCTGTCTACCTGGCAGACCAGTCATAAAATCTCTCTCTCTCTCTTTCATCTGGTTAAGATGAAACAGCCGCATTACGCATACGACATGTGGGCGCTGTACAATTGCACACTTACTAGTTTTGTCACTAGGCGAAGAGGGTGCTTGAGAGGGTGCTGTGAAATAGTGAAAGACTAGCGTGGGCGTAACGGAAAATTCTCTTTGGGTTTTTATTTTCAAATTGGCCACAAACCAAAAATAAAACGAAAAGAAAACTATAAACTTTTTATCTGAGTGTGAGCTTTATTGGCGCCGCTGCTATTTTGCAATGAAAATTGCAAAACATAAAAGAATACTCTTGCCCTTTTCTTAAGACGAGTGAATTGAATTCTTTTCCAGAGTTGTGAAAAAAGAAGTCACAAAATGAAATAGTGATTTATTTGAATAAATAAATTAAAGAGAGCTTGGGAATTCTTTAAAATTAAAATCAATGAATTCTTTTTTCTTCTAAAAAAAAAAATAAACAATCTCATGAATAGCTTGGCATTTAAAAAGTTAGACAGACAGATAGACCCAACTATGCAGCTTCTTCTTCTTCTTCTTCTTGTTATTTTTGATTTGATTCATCTTGTTGATATTCATAAGCACAATAGGCGTGTATTTTTCACATGTCCGATGATTGTGTGAAACAAGAGAACCGGTTTTCATTTTCAGCCAGAAAGTTGCATCAATCAAAATTCAAATTAGCTATCAAAGCATTTATAATGATTTATTAAACATATTTTAAGCTTATAAAAGAAAGTGAAAAATAAAAAAAAATACATTAATGATTAAATTCTTTTAGTTTTGTTTATCAAAAAAAAACAATTGAAAACATTTGCGGAACTAAGAGAAAAAAATGGACTCTGGACTGTCTGGTTTGGGGGCTCGGTACGAAGCTGCAAGATTGCACCCACTCGTAGGCACGTAGTCCAGGCATCCGGGCTCTTCTGGCAGTCATATGAACATCAGACAATTTAGCCATATGGTTCATGAATTTATTTCGATTGTGTTGTTTTGGGTTTATCTTATCAAAAACAGTAAAACAGACACAAACAAAAAATTGTTCAATTCAACAAGTTTATCATTTTGGCCGTGAAAAGTGATAAGGCATTTGGGCCTTTTGTTCTTAACAAGTCAATTGACGTCTTGGCCAATTATTACGTAAAATTATTTATGACGAAAAGAATTAAAATTTAAGAATTTTTAGAAAATAATTAATCAATATTTAAATGAGCCATTTGCCATTTAGAATAGAAGCGTGAATTGTTTGATTTTGAAGGCACGTTTGAAGTGGTTCATAAATCCTAAAAATAAAATCAATTTAAGAGGAAAATTATTCTATCTTTTCTCACCAATACTAAGCAAAAAATAAATAAAAGAATTAGAGTGCCAGGAGAATTCCCAAGAAATAAAAAAACAAGCTTAGTGAAATTTTGATTGATTATTTTGTCAATTAGCATTCAATCGATTTTATGGGCAGATAAGTCGAATAAGGTTAATCAAAGCGTCACATGATTCAACTAGAATCGCATGATTATTTAAATTATTTAATTCTTTTACTAAAATCAACTTTTCCAGACTACTTGATAAATCGGCGAAGAGTCGCGAACACCGGCACAGCCCTGACACGATTTTTGGTTTGCATGGCACCTGTTATTGGTAAACAATCTTAAGAATGGGCTTGGGCATATTTCATATCACTTTTTTTGTGCTTGTTAAATCATGAAAATCCCTACAATTCGGTCTGCATACGTCAATTATCATTTGGCCACTTGTTTGGCCGCGTCATTCAATCATTCAGTCAGAAGGAAGGAATCAAAGGCGACCAAAAGTTGATGTCGTTTTTTTTGTTGGCACATTTTCCTTCTTTCCAAATTCGTTTATATATATATTTTTTTGTTTTATATATGCCATGATTCTATATAAACATAGACATTTGCTTTATGTACATCATCGTGTCGTCGTTGTCATCGCCTTGGTCGTTGTCTTCTCTATTCCATATTTTGTGTATTTTATGTTTATATTTATATTTTAGTCTTTATGGTTTTTTGCTTTTGGCCAAAACTTGATTTAGTAGTTTGTTTCGTATATACAAAATTTCCTCTACTTTTTTTTCTGTGTACTTTCGTACGGGCCACCAACTGTACGTATACTTGATATATTGTTGGCAAAATATCTTAAAGAGAGTCTTTTGCTCTCTTATTTTTTTTTTTACTTTAATTTTTTTTCATATTTCTTTTGACGTAGTTTTTATTATGGCTGTGGTGTTTTTATTTTATTTAAATATGTTTGGAAATGCTCATCAATAACTGAGGGAAAGGGGAAATTTATTTGAGGTCAAAAAAAGAGCTCTAAATTTTTTACACATAAAATTAGGTCAAAGCTTTGAGTCCTAAGCTTAATCAAATCAGATTTTTAAAGAAATAAATAATTTTTTTTTTTTAAATAAACCAAAATTTAAATAGAAAAGGAGAACTGAAGCAATTTTCCCATTTCTCCGAATCCAAGGAAATTATGGTAAAAAAATTTTCTATTCTCCAAGAAAACTTTCTGAAGTGTCCCTAATAGTTTGCCCTAAGCTGTTTAGTTTTTTCCATACTCAAAAATGTCAGCCAAGAGCAGCCAAAAAATAAATCTGCAGCCGTTGCTGCTGTCGCAGTGGAAGCAACCACAGCCAAGGTCAGCTAATTTATCTCCAATATGTCTTGAAATTTTTCTAAAAATGAAATATGCATTCTTCGATAAAAATAAGCAATATTTCAAATGGCCAAAAATGCCGAAGGTCAAACTTGAAAATTACGGAAAAATACTTAATTGACGGCAAGCCGGTTTAAGAATATTTAAGTGAATTACCGCCTCTCAAAGCTTGAGCCTTTTGTCTAAAGAGAATTATGCAATTGGTCTATAGAAATCGAAACAAGACAATTTTGTTCATATTTTCAAAGCAGTACAATGAACTAAAAATGTGACATGACTGCCCTGTTGCGGACAGCTGCAAATTGTGTCACAAATTGTTTTTTTTTTTTTGCTTTCAAAAATACACATAATGAGTTCAAATTTAAAAACAGAAACAATGCAGAACCAATAAGAACAACAACAACAGCAACAATAATAATAACAAATAATGACGACAAAAGTCTGTTCTAGATTTGTAGATATTCTGTTGGTGCTCATTCATTAGAATCCACAAGTGAAATGGTGAAAGATAAACAAGAAATTTTAGCACAAAATAGATTCAAAATGAAACTAACAAAATAAAGAGAAACTGAAAGAGAAAAAGATCCAAGCAAAGAGAGGTTTATGGAAACATAAAGAGAGTGGACAAAAGAGTAGAAGAGCGCAATCAAAAGTTTTTTTTTTTTTTTTGAGCCGGCAACCTTTTGCAAACATTGTGAGAATCTTGAAGGGTGATCAAAATAGTTGGCTTACAGCCCATTCAATAGATTGGCTAAATTTAGAGAATGACATGACTGACCAGCAAATTAAACCCTTCAAATTGAAGGCAACCCTCGGCCAACTCTGAGAAAGCCACAAGGTTGAATTGTCTGAGTTTGACACCTCGATAAAGGGGAATTTCTATTTAGAGAGCAAAAATCACCCAAGCAATCCAAACCGAACAGCAAAATTCAACCAAAGTTGTCAAGCTCTTGTCAGACGTCACTGGCAAACGCCACCAGCGCCACCGTCAGCGCCACTGCCACTGCCGCCCAGTTTGTCTTCATTTGTTTAGTTTGTTTTTATTTTATTTTTTTCTGGCGATTTGCTAGTATTCAAAACGCGATTAGACGTCGAACATGTGAGCGGCTCGAAGAGGCGTCCAACGTAGCTAAACGGCTTAGCAGTTTTGTTTTTTAGTTTTTACTTTAATTCTTTTTATTTATTAAATTTTTTTTTTTGTTAATTAAATTTTTGAATTTACCCTTACTTGTTTTTGTTAATTCAATTATGGTTTATATATTCCTCAGTGTGGCTGGCAATTATGGTGAGTGTGTGTGTGTGTGTGTCTTTTTTTTTTGGATTATGCAATAATCCATTCATCTATCAAAGTTCGAAGTGCGTGCCTCAACAAATCAATCAGACTTTGACAAAATCTGTGTGTGTGATCAACATATTACGTATACGCCACGTAGACTCTTCCCAGCTTATTTTAATATTTACTTTGCCTATGTCATTTTGGCTGGCGTTCCTGAACTTGCAACTATGACAGACTGTGTTAAAAATAGTTATGACTGGGAAGAAATACAGCAAAAACATTTTCAAGATGAGTTGTAGTTTTTTTTTTTTTTTTTTTGCAAAACTTGAAACCATTCAACTGAAAAAAATTAGAAAAAAAAGTTTATGCCAACTAGCGACCATGTAAGCCAAGCATGAAAAGTCATGCTCGAATTGTTGAGAGCAAAAAAAAAATATAGTAAAAATAGCTATAAATTTTGTAGAAACAATAAGTAAACAGTTTGTTGTTCTATTGCGAAGTAAGTTGTTTTTTTTTTAGACAAGAAAAAAAAAATATATATAAGAGGTGTTACCCAAGTTGAGGTGAGAAAAAACTTAATTGAAAAAAATCAGTCATCTTTTTATGCATCATTCTAGGAAGCTCGGAGATGAGAGAGTTTATCTCAGTCAGTCTTGAAATGCGACAAACCTGTCTCTCAATTCTTCTAAAAAGAAATTCTTTCAAATTAATAGTGATCAGGTGATCAATGAATCTTTGATGAATAGAAAAACGACCTCTTCGGAGACTCTCTTCTTTTTTTTTTTTTAATTGAAATGGGAAAACTTTACACGATTTTCATTGAGTAAAATTGTCTTACAATTTTCCGCTTGATGCTTTGGCCTCAAATTTTATAGTCTTAAGGGAATCTTTTCATGTTCAATTACATTTAATTTATTCAAGCAATTCAAGCAATCAAATCGGTAAAGAGCAAATCATTTTAATGCCATAAATTTTGTAAAAAAAAAAATATACAAATAAATTAGGCTTGTTTGATATTGTTTAGTCGACGTGATCAAATCAAAAATCTCTAAAAAAAAGAGGGGGAAATCTAAATGAATTTTTCCTTTGTTTACGAGAGCTTCATTGCGTTTTTTGTTGATCTTATTTTTGGTGAATGTGAGACTAGCCAAGTTCTTTAACGGCCAAAATGAGCACAGCGCCCACAGCGCAAAAACAATCAAGCGGAAAAGCTTCCGAGCAACAACAAAAACAGAGAAGAAGAACAAAACTGAAAGGCAAAAAAAAAAAGATATTTAGAAATCAAAAGCAAAAATATATAAAGAAAACAGAAAGAGAATAAACCCAAACATTAGAAGATGAAATAAACTTAAAAACCGTTGTTCTTCTGTGTTCGTTTTAGGTTTCTTCTCTTCTTTGCCTGTTTTAGTTTTCTATTTTCTTTTTGTGTTTTTTTTTTTTTTGGTACAGAGGAGCGCATTCGCCAAAAATTCAGTTGATGGCACAGTTGGCCCCAGACAATTTGAATAAACGGCTCGGTGTAGCATAAAACGGCAGATAAAAACACAGACAGAAAATAAATTACTTGATTTTATACAAAATTTAACAAATAAATTGTATTTTACAAAATTCAAGTTAAAAAAAAACACAACAAAACCAAATTGAACGAACACTTTCCGAACTCTAAAAAATTGAAATATTTTCAAACTGGTAAAGTATTTGCAATAATTTAATAACTGTTCTGTTCTCTGTTCTCAAACTAAGTGAAATTTCGTAATTTGGTTTTTCGAATTCTTCGTGTACTTTTTTTTAGCACGAACACATGAATTTTGCCATGCGAACGTAGAGTGCAAGTTTATGTGAGTGTTTGTCAAGCTTTGGCAAAAGTTTTGACTGAAAGCAAAGATAAATGAAAATCAGAAATTGATGGTGTTTGTGTCCTTTTTCCTTAGACTAGCTGATCTCATCTCTTATTTCTGTGTAGAACAAAAAAAAAAGTGTATACAAAAATTGTCTTTCATAGTCACTCATCTTGTTTAATCTTTGTCGTCTTGGTTGTCATCTTTATCTTTGTCGCAGTATTCATTCTCTCACACTCTTCTTACTTGGCTTATGTAATTGCATTTTATGTCGTTGTTGTCTCTCTCTTTGACGTGGTTTTATTACTCTTGTCTGGTTGTTGGTGTTTTATTTTTAGCACCTGTTGTTGGCTCACTTTCATTCCACATTGCACATCGCCTTGTCATCTGTTACTTAGAAATTGTGTGCCTTATTTCTTTCAGTGTCTTTACCTGGCGCTGGAACTGGTTCCAATGAGCAACCGGCCATCTTATTGATCAACAATCCGCAAGTGAACGGCAGCGTTGATGTCAATAAACAGAGCAAAACAGCGACAGCTTCTCTCAAACTTAATTTAGAGAACAATAACGAGTCGTCGGCAGCCACACTAACCACACTAACCGGGGCACAGTTACCGACCACACCGGGTGGTTCACATGTTTTTGATATAGAATCTCATTTGATTGAGGACGCTCACAGTTTTCGGGAGTCGGAGGAGCGCGGTGTGGGCATCAATGAGCTGCCACCGATTGAGCAGGAACTGGAAGAGGGCACTTCGAAAGTAGAAACGGACGAGGCAACCCATGTCATAGAGGTTGAGCCGGCTGGTGTGCACAATCAGCAGGCCATTGAGACTTTAGCGCCGCCACATCAAACGGCCGAAGTAGACGAGACGGCGACTCCGTTGGCTGAGGAGGCAGTGCGTCAAACTGCTGAGGAATTGGTGGATGAAATCGAAAGGGAGCTCATTGTGACTTTAACCCAGCATCTGAACGGAGATGTAGTTGATGCGGGCCCATCAAAGACTGAAGAGGATCTGCAAGTGCTGCACTCACTGTCCCAGCAGGTCGATGCCCAGTTGAATGAGCTGACCAGCATTTTGAAATCAAAGCCGCAGCCGGAGATTATCTTGGAATTGCCGGGTGAGAATAGCCAGCCAGAGAGCAGTCCCAAAAAGATCACCACTGCAGCCAGCAATGAACTAAAAGTAGTGGAAGTGCCCACACCAAAAACTGCTGCCGAGGAGGAACAACGCAAAGCATTCATCGATTCGTTGCCACAAATCGAACAGGAACGCTCGGGCGAAGACGAATCTGACACAAAACGTCTGTCAGCCGACTGCAAAAGGGAATACTATCAGTCCCTGAAAAAATATCTGCTCCAGAGCAGCCAGGATAGACCGCCAGTGCCCTTGCAAACCTACCGCTGGGAGGATCTAAGGCGCGCCAAGGAGAGGGTAAGTAAAGTGTAGACAAAAAGAAGACACTCTTGATATCATTCTTTTACTTTAAGGGCGGTTATCCCTGGACACATTTGTACAAGCGACCCTTGGGTCCGGATGAGGAACCCGAGATTGTCTTGCTACTGCGCAAGTCACAGGAACTGCGCTTCAAATCCGAATCACCCAAGTCACTCAAGAAAGTGCGTTACGACGAGCAAGTTCTAGTCAAAGAGACCGAGCGTTATATCCAGGATCTATCCGAGGACGAGGCCCCAGTCCACAGTGGGGATAGCACAGACGAGGAATCCGAGAGTTCGGACAGTGAAGTTGATAACCGCGACCAACACAACGAGGACGCCTTGAGTGAGTGCATCTCGTGTGTCTCGGACTCTGTACTCGCCGTTGGTGGACACGCCAAGCCACGCAAAACTTTCCGCCTCACACACATACGTAACCTTATCAAGCGGAGACGCAGCGGCAGGACTCAAGAGGACGCTCAGTCCTTGCCGGGTAGCTCGGCTCACAATAGTCGTCACAGTAGTCTACACGAATTAGCACCCCCACCTGGTCCCTTGGTGCCAAATTCTGCCACATCAGTGGAAAAGAAACCCCTTAAGAAACCCAAACAGGGCCTGGACATCATGAAGAAGTTGAAGAGCTTTTCGGATCGCCAAAAGAAACGTTTGAACATCAAACGTATCACCCTGAAAAAGGATGAGAAAATAGTTTTGGGTGAGGAGCAAAAGATTATGAGGCTGAAGGCTTCACCCAAATCCGATCGCGGGGAGATTCCACACTTCATAGAGAAACAAGATTCGGATGATATCTTAGAACTAGTCGAATATGATGAGTCGCCCTGTCGCAAGCGCAACAAGAACGAGGAGGAAGCCTCAGAGGAAAAGCCCACTACAAGCGGCAGTGTCATCCAACCGGATGAGGTGATAGAGTTACCTGTCAATGCGGCCAAGGTGGAGACACCCGCTCCGATAGTGGAGGTCACTACTACAGAGACCACGGACAGTAAAGCTGAGGAAGAGGAGTCTGCTCCACCAAAGAAATCACCGCGGCTGCGTCGTGAGCATGTCTATGAGGAGATAGCCACAATAGAACCCGAATCTGAGAAGCCGGCTGTGCAGGAGATCTTGGAATTCGGGTCGGTTGAGGCCCTCAAAAAATCGCTCACCCGTCAAGATCATTTGGCCGTAGATGATGTAGAGGTGGCTAAAAATATACCACTGGATCGTATGGGCAGTAGCGAAGAGGAGCAAGCGGCTGCAGCAGCTGCCGAAAAGTCGGGTTCTCATCTCCTAGCGCCCATTTCATCCATAGACTCAACCTCTTCGGATGAGGAACGTGCCAAGCTGGCGCAATTGTCTCCGGTGGCTGAGGAAAGTGATGTGGCAAGCAATGTAGAAGTCGAGGTGGTGACTGAAATTAGACCTACACTCAAGAAGGAAGCCTCGCCAGCACCATCGGACAAGAAGGTCACCTTTTCACATGTGGAAGATGAGGCCGAACCACATCGTGAGGACATCGAGTTGCCCGAGGAAGTACTTGAGGCAGCCACCAATGCCAGCAAATGGAAGAACCTCAGGTAAGTCGCAAAGGCATTTCTAAATAGCTACTCAATTGTGGGTAAAACACTAACCAAGAAACCCTGCTGACACGGTTAATGCTCCTTTAACTTGCAGAAAATCTAACCCATTTGAGTTGCTTATGAAATTGTTACTAACCTTGTTGCCGGCGGGTCCACAACGTCGGCGTGCCCTGACCGGGCCTCGCAGTCGACAACGCACTTATAAATACACCCAAGAATTTCACTATTACACCAACGACAACAACAAGCACCAACACCACTACAACAACAACACAGACACTCCAAACTTAACCAACACAAAGAGCTCCAGAGGCAAAGAAGGCAATGGTGCTCGTGATCGCAGCAAGCGTTTCACCACCTGGACTCTATGCTGTTGCCTGCAACACAAATCCCAAACTCTAACCAAATCTACAAATTGTTAATGGGGCGGAAGAAACTAGAAAGAATCTGGTTAATAAACTGAAAGATTGAATGATTAAGAACAAAAAGGTAAAGTAACTGTAAGGGTGCAAGGGTATTTTAAGTTGTTGTCCTCAGAACCTAGTTGAAATCATTTAATTTCACTCACGAAATACCCTTTCAAATTTTATAGCTTTCAAATAGAACCCAGCCTAACTTTATATGAGTTTGTTAACTGAATCCTCCTTTGATTGTCCTAGTGTAATTTGTGGTCCCTTTCATACATTTGGTGTGGTCATCATTTATTGTGGTCATTGGGTTAAGTTAAGATTCCGCAGCGGTCTAAAGGTCAGCCAGTGACAATTTCCGGCAGCTTAGATTGTCTAGACAAAAATAGCTATTGCAAAGACAGGCGAAAATACTTGAAGTACAGGGCACACCCAACTAATTGTTACTCCTGCCGATGTGCTGGCAATTATGAGCAAAAATAAAGACAAATAGAAATATATAGAAAACACTTAACTGTGAAATGACTAAAGCAGATTCACGTCCCATATTTCTTCTTTTTTTCTGCCTCTCTCTTTTTGAAAAAATCAGAAAAAGCAAAGTCAACGCCACATAAAAAAGAAAAAAAAAAAAACTAATCCGTGTCGCTGAAAATGTCTTTGAATAGGTCTTTGTGTGTGTATGGGTTTGCTAATTTTAAAAGAAGAAAACACAAAATTTTCATCTTTCGAAACATCGTCTGATTTTGTGTCTTGTCGCGCAAAAAAAAGCTCTCAGTCCTGGCCGAAAATCGCAACGATGTAGACACACTCAGCAAAATAAATGCCCACAAAGTCGCGGGCGCTGTCATCACCGAAAAAAACAAACACACACAAAATATAACGAAAATAGCAACATAAAAATATTACAAATATTTATGCGAAAATAATTAAGATTCAATTAAAAATTTAAAATAATAATTATAATAATAATAATTCAATAATGTCTTAAGGGAATCTCCTGATTATACGCACTCTAAAGAATTTTTCAAAGCAAAAAGAAGCAGAAAAGAATTGAAAAAATTGAATTAAAATAATAATAAAATAGAAAAAAAAATTTTTTGAAATAAACGGCAGCGGTTGTGGTGGTGATTAAAAATAGCCACGAACGGCAAAGAACCACATAAGCAGTGAAACAACGAAACTAAAACGACAAAACAAGGCAAGAAAAGTCAACGACAAAAACAACAACAGCAACAGCAACAACAACCAAGCGATCGCCTAGAGCACAGAAAGCCCAGAAGTGACAGGGGACAGTAAGACGACCAATAAGTAAATTAGAGGCACAGCTGTTTCACAGACCTCAAAACTGCACCCCCGCAAAATAGGAAGGAATAAAAAGCTATGCTGAATTCACGACGATCTGCCTCGGTGGGAGCTCTGCCGGCCGAGAAGAAGCACTTTGTGTCACGTGTGGAGAGTGCCAGTGGAGCCTCGTTGGATGTGCGGTGTGCCTGTCAGTACTTTCAGTGCGAGTCGCTGCTGCCGGAGCGTGTGAATCCGGTGGACTCCAGACCGGGGTCGAAGCTGGGCTTTCATGGCAGTGAGACTGGTGGAGATTTGGATCAGCAATTCTATCCTCTGAATGTGCAGCATGATAATATTTCGGAGAGCTTTGAGGTGATCAGTCATGGTGAATTCGATCGGTATTCCACGCAACAGCAACCGCAGTCTATGGCTCAGCCAGTGGACTTGAGCTTTGTGGAACGTTATCCGGAACTGGAGCAGACGGCTAAGGCTCGGGGTCTGGTGGTGCGTAGCATATCCGATGCTCATGAGGGTGAATTCAGAGGCAGTCAGGCATCTTTTGGTGGTGTAGGACACCGACGACGTCAGCTTTCGGTGGGTGGACTCTCTTCTGGGAGTGGTGGGCACTTCTCTCGACGCCGTGACCCGGAGACCTACTCCATGCGTAGTGGCACTTCTTTGCGTCGTATCTCAGTGGGCAACTCCAAGACAGATCTCTTCTGTGCTGACATCAATATACCAGGGGCCAAGGGTGGCCAGCGCTCGGTCAGCAATAGCCGAAGGGCTTCTAATGCTGAACTCTTCCAAGCTGCAATATTGCCCGGTTCCCAGCAGGTGCCCCAGTTAAATTTAATAGCGCCCACGCCAAATGTGAACCAGGCTGATATCCGACCAGAATTCCCCTCCCACCAGCCATCTCCAGCTCCTTCAGCCCAAGGCTACCGCAATGCCAGGCCACCGCTGTCACCGGATTACATGCGTCCCAGTGATGAGAATACTGATCATATGTTTTCCTCAGGTATTTTACCTCAGAACCGACCAATAGATGTTTCCCGCTTTGGCGGTGATGCAGTGCGTCCCTCGTTCCTAGTTGAATCCGACTTTACGAACGTACCAAATCCCTATCAATCCACTGTTGAGCCCTTGGATCCTCTGGCTAAAACTGTGGCCCAACTGGAAGAGGTTGCTGCCTTGCACAATATTGTGGAGATCCGGGACAACATTAAGGCTGTAGCCTACCGACCGCCCTCAATAGTGGATGACGTGACTGCCAAGCCGCTGCACTTGGATTCCCAGACCAAAATCGATATAGTCTGCGATGTACCCGAGGTGAACATAGACCAATTGATTCACGACGAAGAGGTCAAGGCCGAAATGCGCAGAAGCCGCAGTCGCAGTCGTAGTCCCAAGCCCAAGCCTCGTCGGCCTAAGTCTCCCCCAATCATGGCTAGTCTACAGTTGCCCCTAAGTCGAACTGGTTCGCCCACTCCAGAACAATCGCTCAGTACGGTGCAACACGACCAGCAACAACAACAACAGCAGCAATTAAAACGACAACACACAACCGAACACCAACTTTCGCCAGAGAGGCCCCACAAGCTCTCTCCTCAGTGGGTGGCTCAGCCCAGCGAAATTACCCCAGCTGTGGCCACTCCCATTTCCGTCCAAGAGGCCTCACCGGAGGTCAAAAGTTCCTATGCCTCGCGCTTTAAGTCGATGTTTTCGTCAAAGCCTCAGGAGCCCGCGGCCTTAGCTCGCCAGAAGACTCCATCACCCCGGGCTAGCCCCAAACGGGATCGTTCTCCCTCATTTTTCCGTGAGAAATCCCCTTCGCCTAGTAAGATTGTTTCAGTCTTTGGCAATTCAAGTAAGCCAGTAGCTATGGCTATTGTGACCAACTCGGCCACGACTATGAAAGCCGGACCCGTCGAACCCATGTCTGTACGTGTGACCGAGACCTTCTCACTCAAGGTAGATGAAATGGATCAATATTGCAGCAGACCCACGAAACCCCTAGCTCCACCACCATATGCACAGACCATGTACAGCAGCCGCGAAGACTTTGCCGCCTCTGAACAAGCCTCTGTGGACATTAGTGAGGCCTTTGCACCCGTGGTTGTCTCGTCTGTACCTCGAGGCGGTGGCAGTATAAATAGCAGCAGCACCGGTTTTATGGCTGGTAATCGGAACCTGTACTCAAGCGAGATTGAAATGCCCACTACCTGGTCACAGCGCAGTGAATCGGAGCTACGTGGCTCAAACCGGGATTTCTCTATGGTTAGCAGCCACGGAAGTCGTCCATTGATTTCAGTGCCTATAGATATATCGGACAGAGGTCTACCACCAACCAAGGCAGCGCCCATTACAGCCTTCCGTGAACTCTCAACCGATCGTGTGGGAACTGCACAACAGCGTTTGGGTGGTGCTGGTGTCCAGCGCAAGTCGTCGTTTAGGGAGCCACGTACTCAATCCTATGATCGCAGCCGACTCTCGGGCTCACATGAGCAGCTATATGGGTCGTCGGCGCGTATGTCAAAGACGGTTAGTTTCAATTTTGATGAGCGCAAATCTCGTTTAGCGGAATTTGAGTCAAAATCGCCCCTAACCCAAAAGCAAAAAGATCACAGAGAATTCCTCGAACGGACTTATTTCACTCGGTAAGCAACTGCTGCCCCCAAAAAATACTGGATAGGTCAACACACCCACCTACTTCCCAACTCTCTCTCTCTCAAGACACAACAGCGCAATTTCAAAAAAATGGGTGCCGGCTTTTTTAACCAATGCTTTTTGTATACCAAATTCACATCGTCTAATGCTGCTCCGATTAATTTTGTTTTGCCTTTCAGAACTTTTGAGAACCCAGTTGATTTTGATTATGATTTTTGTGTCTTGCAGTGATCATGAATACGAACCAATTGGCCAGGCGCCGGCTGAAGGAGAATCGCCAGGCCTGGCCTCTACCACTCCCATGGACATTGATCTGGCCGCCGGGGAGGAACGGTATTTGAGCTCAGAAGCCACCACACCACGCACAGAATCTCGAACAGACTATGAAATACACACCAGCCAAGTGGACTCAAGTGCCTTAGAGGAGTTGCCGCTGAAGCCGGAGAATCGCAAAAAGGGTTTCATGGCCTCGGCCCAGGATCGCACACGTAAAATGCAAGACGGCCTGCGTAGTCAAGCCGGTAAGATTCGTACAAAATTACGCCCACAACCTAAGAAGCCTGCCTCTGGTAGTCCTACCAAGGCCAAAGAGCGTCGGCGCTTTAAGGCCCCTGAATTTTCGAAAATTAAAATGCCCGAAATCAAGAAACCGGATATGTCCAAGTTTAAGGATATCAAGCGGCCCGAATTCACCAAATTCAATATGACCAAGCCCGACATGTCCAAGTTTAAGCTGCCTGAAAAGCTATCCACACTCAAGCTGAGACGCAGCCGATCCTTTAAGGAGAACGAGGCTGTGTCTGGAGACACTGAACTGCCCACCGAAACAGCGGCCGAAGGAGCTGCAGCTCAACCGGCTCAAAAGAAAAAGCTGGAGTTTAACTTTGGCACCTTCCCAAGGGCCTTCCGAAAGAAGAAGCCAGCAGAACCAGTGGTGGCAGTGGAATCATCTCTGGGAACTGAGGGTCTCAGTGTAATACCCAGCACTGAAACCCAGCCATCCATGACCTCCACTAGCTCACCCCAGGGCGACCGTGGCCCTGGACCCGTTCGCTCTCGCTGGGCAGACAAATTCTCCGATGTGAGCTACAACGATAGCGAAGGCTCCCGTTATCGGCGCTATGGCAGTGAACTGGAAAGCTTTGATCGGGAATCGTCACTAGAGCGTCGCATGAAGGAGGACCTCGAGGATACGGGCAGTGGCAGTGAGGTCCAGCCGCAGCAGCCGGAACAGCACACTATGGGTATTTTGGGTGGAGTGGCGGACAGCAAGCAGTTTGCTGAATTCGATGAAGAGAATCGAGCCATACATGAGATTTCAAATTTACGTTCGCGTGAATTTAAACGTCGTCCCATGGTCCACCAGGACTCTGATCTCCGTTCGGAGGACAGTCGGGATGCCGAGGGCTGGACTGAGAAGGATATTCAAAAGAACAAACTGCTACGCAAGGCGGAGTTGGAGGCCGAAGCAAGTTACTATAAATATCATGCGGACTCCTCAAGTATGGTGCAGGATGCCCAGTCCACAGCTAGTTCTGGCAAGAAGGTAGTGATGGAGGAAATTGACGACGATGAGTTCTTTTTACGTAAGCGTGGCATCTCCGAGGACAACATCCAATTGCGTCAATACATCAGTGCAGCCATACGAGAGGGCTACGACATGCCCAATGCCCTGGAGCATGTGGGTCAGACGAGTGAGACGGCGCCTCTGGAATACGGAGACTATGATGTTCCACCGCCCAAGCCCAGGCGCTTGCACAAGCACTACCAACCTGAATTTGGCTCCGAAGATCAAGATCTGCAGCGCAGCGAATACGGCGATGACTTGTCCATGTCCCAAAATGGTAGCGACTTTATGCCCAAACGTCCTTTGCGCAAGGCACGCAGTCGCAGCAAATACTCCATGGATAGCCAGGCCAGTCTGCCCATGGCCGATGAGGGTAGTCAGGTCCAATACTTTGACGACGATGAGGAGTATTTGAGACCACCCCTCCGTGAACCAGTCAATGAATCGGAGGAGGCCTTGAATAACTTGAATCTCAGTGGCAAGACAGCGGCAGAAGAACAGCAGCAACAGCAAAGGCCACAGGCACCGAGACGCCAAAAGAAACGCACACGTGATGATGCCTCAGTGGAAAAGGATGCAGATGCATTCATCAACGGTTTTGGTGGTAGATCAGTATCGAATACCTTTTTGCAGCCACAGGAAGATGTAAGTTGAACAAAAATCGAATTATGAACAAAGAACATTTCTAAGAACAATTAAGTAATCGATCGGTGAACTGCTTCAAATTATTGAACAGAGAACAAATGAACCAGCCATGGTAGTTCGCTGCAGAGATCCAAAATAAGTTTAATCCTTTAATTAAAATCAAATACTTTATTCCAGGTAATTGTTTATCGCACTGAGCACGAATATCACATACCGCTTGCCACGCCCGACAACTTTACCGATGGCGCCTCGGCGCGCACCCAACGCTCTGAAGATGAGAGGACCTCTCGTGGGGCCGACTCGATTTTACTGGATAGCCAAACCAAGATCGCAGATCAATTGCCTCAAGCAGAAGAGGAAGAAGAGATGACCCAGGAAGAGGCTGAAAAGTTTGTGATTGATTTATTAGAAAATGATGGGTCAGTGAAGGAGCCACGTCTCAGTTCCACGAATTTCTAATCTTCTTTCTTCTTCCAGTTATGCCGTGGTTCGTAAAGAGCAAATGCCCAAGCCCACCCCTCCAGCACGCCGCAAGAAATTCACCCGCTCCCCTGGCGAGAGGTTTGCCACTCTGCCCACTACTCTCCGCGGCTCCAAAGGTTCGCCTCCTCCCGCTCGACCCCCGCCACCACAACAATACACTCCCAGCGAGGATTCACCACTGCTGCCACCTCGACGCCGTTCGGTGGCTAGCCTGGAAGACTTTGGCCCTATCGTCCCACCCCTGGTCAAAACCAAGTAAGAAAAGCTGCCGCTCTGCCGCTGCTGCCGCCATTTTTGGCTTTCGGCTTTTGTTTTTTGGTTTTAATCCTTTTTTGCACTCAATTGAACAAGAGCGTATTTATTTTGCGTTTGATTTTTTTCGCCGCTCTTCTTTTTTTTGTTGTTTTTGTTGATCGAATGCATTTTTGTTGTTAAGTTTTTCTCTCTTATAGACTTAAGAGTACTCAGAATACCAAATGAATCAATCAAATCAGATCACAACACACAAATAAAAACCAACCACATTTTTAACACACACTAAAAACAACACAAACTTCTTTCTTTTTTTTTTTTTTGGCTGGAAACATTTGTTTCATTGTTGTGAGTTTTGCTGCTGCTTGCCCAAACCCAGAAACACTGACCAAAATTTGTAACCCCTTTCCCCCCTTTAGCTTTGAGGCCAAACGTGAAGTGGCTGAGGAAGAAGATGACTACGAAGAGCCTGGTGTGGCGCTGGATAGGCCAGAGTCGCCACGCTCGAACCTACAATCGGGCGAGGTGATCAACAAGATGAAGTATCGACCCCTGCCACCACCTCCGCGTCCACCGCGTGAGAAGCGTCAACGGGGTGGCAGTGAGCGCACCGATGACGAACTCTCGTCTTATCGCTATGAGGACAGCGAGCGGGTGGCCAGCTCCTCCACGGCCGATAGCTACGATCAGCAAGGTGAATTCGAGGTGGAGGTGTCCACTCAAACCGATCCACTGCCAGATGATTTTGTGTGCGAAGAATTTGAAATCACCGAAGACATGAAGGTCATTGAACCCAGTAAGCCAGCTGGCAGCAAAACTTTGGAGGATCTCTTGCGCCAGGCTCATACGGAGACGGATGAGATAGATGGGGGCCGTCCTCTGACTGAGGACGAGCAGTTGGCACGTGGCCTGCAGAAATTCCGCGATGCAAATCAACGTAGCATGTCGGAGCGTTCGAGAGCTTCTTCACAGGCAGATCGTTCCAAGTCCCTAAGCCGACCTCAGACTCCATCAGCGATAGTAATTGAGCGTCGTGTCTCGACGCCCTCTCCCAAGGGACTTGATGATAACACTGTCCAGGCTTCCTTGATAGTGCGTCCCATTAGTGCCGCAGACTTGGAGGACGAGGAACTTCGTCGTGAGGAGGAAGAACTGCGTCGCGAAGGTCTTCTCTCAGACAGTTCAGTGCAGAGCAAATCAGATGTCGAAACAGCCGGTGAAGAGGAGGAGGGCCACATAGCCTTGAGTGACTACGCGCCCAGCTCGGCTGACTTGGATGCGGCCGTAGATCAACTCCAGCAAACTCAGCTGGACATGAGCTATGACAGCCACAAGGAAGATGAGGAGGTTGAGCGTACTCTCAGAGACAGTGAGTACGAGGAAGAAGCCGACACAGCAGAGAAATACCCCGACCACTACGATGAAGAAGAGGACTGGCAGACTAAGGCGGCAGAGGAGAAACAAGAGGATCAGCTCACGGAGCAAGAACTGGAAGAGGCCCTGGAAAAGCAGCTACAAGAACAAATGGAAAAACAAATTGAAGAAGAAATCCAAAAACAAATGCAAGAAGAAATGGAAAAACAACTCCAAGAAGAAATGGAAAAGCAAATCAAAGAAGATATGGAAAAGGAAATCGAGATGTACAGAAGAGAAAAAGAGCTTGAGCTGGAACAAATGGAAAAAGAGCTCGAGGAATATAGAAAGCTGGAATCGCCCATACAAGTTGAGGTAAGTAGCCCACCAGAATCGGCAGTTCTATCTGATGAAGAAGAGCCCGCTAAATTTGTGGCTACTCTACCCACCGATGAGGAAGAGCCCGAGCAGCCTCCCCAACCTCCTCCAAGACGCAAATCCACCACTGCACTAGAACCCCCGGTCACTGCACAAAATCTCACCATAGCCGAACAGGCTTCTCGTGAGCTTACACCAGCAGTGCAAACCGTGCAGCCCAGCCAACCCGAAGCAGCTCTGCCCAGCCGTCTCGGTGAACTGGAAGTGGAACGTTTGCGGGTACACGCTTTGCAGGCGGGACAAATTATGGTTTCCCAGTTACATGGCTCTCAGATCAGTGCCGATGAATTAGGCTGCAAGTCCGGCAATTTGGTTGTCCAGAATATCGAGCTACCTGCCGGCTTCATTGAAGACATTGTCGAGCGTGTGCGCAGCAGTGACCCACGTCCGGCTCTGCTGACCACCGAGACACAGACCAGCCGACAGGCCAGTAGTGAACCGGCGGCCAGTGAAACCGCCGAAACAACAGACCCCGAGCCACCCTTGAAACCGCCACGCCAGAGCAAGGCCAGCGAAGCTTATGCTTCTTCTACGACGCAGGCTCAAAGCAATCTGGATGAGCAGACCCAAACAGAGGCTGCCATGCTGCCGCTGCCACCACCACCCACAGTCTATCCTAGTGTAGAGTATCTGCAGAGTCTAGCTCCCTTGGCCTTCTATAACCTCCAGCGCAGCGGCGAAGCCGAACAGGCCGACGAAGCTGCTGGCAAAGCTCCGCACAAATGCCGCCGTCGCCATGTCCAGCGTCGTGAAGAAGACGAAGAGCTCGTTGAATCCGGCTCAGACCTAGAGCAGATGGTGGAACGTCCACGTTCCGTGTCACGCTCTCGCCGCTCACGCACTCGCAGCGGCACTCAACCTCCAGTGCTCTACGATGACGAAGATGAGCCCAAGTCTGTGCTTCAGGCTGGCCGACAATTCATCTCTGCCTGCAGTCTGGAACTGGTCAACATTATCAATCAGCTGACCCACTATGTCCGTGGGGAAACCTTGGAGCCCCAACAGCAACAACGAAATATTTCCGCTCTAATGGTTCTCTTCATTCTGATCACCTTCGGTGTGCTGGTCTTTTTGCTGACTGGCCGACAGGTTCACACACATCATTGGGACTACTTCAATCCGCCCGGTAATGAGGGAAGGCAGACGTGAGACTAGCATATATATACTTTTTTTGGGTTTGTTACTTAAACGATTCGGAATCCAAAATTTTTACTTTTTTGGGTGCATGAAAAATTGAATCAACGAAGACGCAACGTTTTGCATTTTTTTGGGTTTTTTGAATGAACAGAAATTTTGGTGAAAAACAAACGAATTTAAAAGCAGTGCGATCCCACGCCCGCCAGACTTACAGTAGGGGGCGTGGCAAGCCTACTTGAAACTTGAAGGCCTTAACTTTAATGGATACTAACCAAAAATAATTTAGGAGAAACATTAAAACACGTGAGAGTGGAAAGTTCGTAGGCGTAAGAAATAAATAAAATAAAAAACTGGACAGTTGATTTCTAGTCAAAAGTGAAGACAAAAATAATCACATTTCAAATCAAATCAATCATTAAATTTGTGCAGATCCCGGCACTAAACGAAACATAATCAATCCACTTTATATAAATAGAAAAAAAAAAATAAAAAACAAAAAATTCATAACTCATCAAGAAAAAGGCAAAAGCTACTAACCAAGTATAAACTCTTTTTGCATATTTTATAAAGAAAAAAGTCTACCAACTGTTTGGGCAAGTCAATTGCAACAAAGAAAAACCTACAACGATTATGTATTATGATTAAGAATTGTTATTAAAAACTATATAAAAACAAAAACAAAAACACACTATATATTTTGTATTGTCTATCATTCGATGGAGTAAAAGAGCTCAATGAAATTTTGTTTGGCAGAAATTTGAAAAAGGAAACATTTGATAGAAGGTTTGCTCATATTTTTTTGTAATATTAGAAAGAAACAAATGAATTGTTATTTAACTTAGACCAAGAAGGAATAGCACGAAATATAATCATTAAAAATTCATTAAGCGTTATTTACTTTTTCATATTTTAAGTGATTTATGAATTTTTCATTTGGAAACAACATAAAAAGGGTGAAGAATCTATATAGAAGCGTATTTTCAATAAAATGAATTATATATTTAAACAAAAAATGGAATAATTCTTTTTGAACGGTGTGGGAAAAAATTATGAAAACAAACGAGATTACTTTTTCATAAATGAATTTGTATTTAAAAGTAGCTTAAATTAGGCTTAAATAGGCTTGCTTATAGGAAGAAATCATCATCGTATTGCACCATTTCACGGCGATCCTTATGACTGCCCTTTTGGGATTTACTGGCCGCTATAAAATAAAACAAAAATCAATAAAATATTCGGAGATATTATAAGATTGTATGTCTTACCTATTGAGGACCACACAGCCGATGAAGATGCATCATTGATGGGTTCAATTTGTGGCTGACGACGTGCCAATTGCACCTGTAAATTAATTCCATTGACACTTTTACCATGCATTTCGGCTATGGCTCGATCAGCGGATTCAGGTTTAGCAAAGGACACAAAGCCGCGACTGTTTAATAAATTGAATTCGTTACATAATAAAACACACAAATTATTATTCACTGCTTACCTTTTTTCGATTTCCATTGAAACATTGACAATAGTTCCATAATCATTGAAGGTTTTCTTGAGGAATTCTTCGGTGACTTTATTGCCGGAGACGAAAATTGTATTGCCCGCGCGGGGTTTTTCTGGTTGTGTGCTGTCAACGGAACTCTTTTCAGTCAGGCCGCGTTCTTCGCGGTCCCGCTCAGTGGCAAAGTGCTGATATAGATTCTGTCGACGAGGTTCCTCTTTGATTATTTCACTGATGATCGTCTCCTGGGCCACGTCGTTTTGTGTGGAAGAAAAGGGTTGGTAGGCGGCTGTTGTTTCCGAAGTGGACCGCTTGGCGCGCTCTTGGCCCTTGGGACGCTTGAATGACGTCTGATCTTGTTTGGTTTGTTGTTTTTGGATAGCCGGAATGGCACCGCTTTTAATTAGTTTTCGTGCCACTTCACGTGCATCACGGGCATCAGTGGGTCTCTTCAAAGTAAGAGAGCTCTCTGGCTCTTGTTTTGGTGCCTTGTGAGCCTGCAAAGCCTTTTTCTATAAAATAAACAATACAACGATAATTACAAGCAACTCAACTTTGGACAACATTCGGTACTTACTTTTTTCTTCAATTTTTGATATTTGGCTTGTAGCATTTGTTCCTCTTCAGTAAGGTTATTCGGAAAATGTATGTAAACCATTTTTCAATCTTTTTATTATTCTGAATATAACAATATTATAACAAAATACTTTCAGAATATTGGGCGCTTGCAAACAATTTTTTTTAACCAGGGCTGCAATAATTCACTAGGGATGAACACACCCAATACACACAGGGCTGCAGAATAACTGTCCCATGCAACTCTGTCACCACGCCATGTTCATACGCTGCTGTCAAAAAAATTGGTTCCTTCTCTTTCTTTCCGGTTAGCGTCATGGTAAGAGTTTGCTAAGTTATTCTTCATTTGTAACAAAAATGTGGAAATTAAAAGGTTGCAAGTGCGTGATTTTGAAAAAAATAATAATTTTAAACAATATGAGCAATAGACTTAATTACTTAAAACAAAAGTTGCTACTGTACTATGCAAGGCAGTTGCTATAAAATTTTACCAAACATTTCACGTGGTGCCATGAACACCGCTGTCGCCGCAGCAGCACCTTTGCACGCCAGAATACATTTCTACATGCATCTCATCAATTAAATAGTTAGTGAAAACTGTGGCTTTAATATTTTTTCATAATTTCAGCCTTTCGAGAGATTCGTACAAACTGGCCGCATCGCCAAGGCCTCGGCTGGCCCTCTGAAGGGTCGCCTGGTCGCTATTGTCGACGTCATTGATCAAAACCGAGTAAGTTTTTGTGGAAAAGATTAATATTGAGACAGCAACAGCAGTAGAGGATTCCAGTGCACTTTCGCATGATGATAACTGTCTTCTTGATAGGAAGGGCCAACTGACACATAAATGAAGCCATTAACACCCTAACTGAAAACGTGTAAAACCGCATGGAATATCTACTATAAATACTGTTGCTGTTGCGCTGCTCTTCTTTACACCGATAATAAGATAAACCTAATACATTTTTCATATTTGATAGGTTTTGGTTGATGGTCCCATCACTGGTGTTCCCCGTCAGGAATACAGATTAAACAATCTGCATTTGACCAAGTACCGCATCAAGTTCCCCTTCACCGCACCCACACGCATTGTGCGCAAAGCCTGGGTAGACAGTGACTTGAAGGCTCAGTGGAAGGTCAGCCCCTGGTCCGTTAAGGCTCAAAATATCTCCAAGGTAAGTGTAGTCCAACACGACGCAAGCGACTTGTTGCACATGATGATAATTGAAAGTTCTTGATAGGAATTGCCGACTGATACATATATGAAGCTAATTTTGTTTACACTGAAATTTTACCATTTATATATTTTAATTGGCGCCCTTGAAATTCTTATACTAACTTAATATTTTTTTCTTTCTATTGCAGCGTTCTCGTTTGAATGATTTTGATCGCTTCAAGCTGCGTTATGCCAAGCGTCAGCGCAACAAGCTGCTGACAATTGCCTTCAACACACTGAAGAAGCGCACCAAGGCTGACGGTACCCCACGCATCCTCAAGAAGGACAGACGTGAGCGTCTGCGCGCCAACAAGGGCAAGAAGCCTGCGGCCAAGAAGTAAACAATAAAAATACTGATAAAGTAACTACTTTTTTGTTCGACGCCAGGCCGATATGATGAACACCCAACAAAAGAGAAATAAAAGTGTTATTTTTAGGAAAAACACATGTTGCACTTTTTATTTTCATTTGGTTTGATTTGTTATTTTATTTGCTTTCAAAGAATCAATTAACACAGTTAAGAATAAATCTTTAAAGCCCTTCCAGCTCAGGTTGCTCTCGGCCCGTTGCAGTCTAAAAATCTATAAATTAACTAAAAGAAAAACAAATCGTCTAACCTCCTCCATATGCCGGGCATCACTTTCCATCTTTCTTCTTGCAGTAGATCGTCTTCCAATTGTTGGGGTGATTATAGCCCAAAAGGATGGGCAAGTGTAGGAACAACGTGATATGTTCGGCTTGAATGGCTGTGGAGACGGTCACCCAGCCACGCAGCCATTCGATCATGTCCTCGTTGCTCAGGTTACTGGGATTGAGACCACGTAAGTTGCAGGAGTACCGCAGGGCAGACGTGCTCAGATTGTGGACACCACCTTCACGCATAATGGCCTGGTCCATGTAGTGGACCAGAAAGGCGTGCTCATGCAGACGATGCCGCTTGAATATGCTATGGGGCAGGCCATGTAGATTGATAAGGCATTTCTACAAACAATTGATCAGCTTATTTGGGATGTGAGATTCAATAGATCATTCACTTACGACATGTTTGCGTGGCATGCCCAGGAGGGAGTAGGGACCCTCGGCGAATATGTCCTTGACGGCTATAAGGGCTTCCGGGGTGGGATGAAATCCACTGCCAATTTGACCTAGTATCTGTTGAAATTCTTTATGTTTGTGATGTCCGGCCATTGACTTGAGCTTGGATTGGAGGCAGCGAAAAACCGGCTTATTGTACAATAGCCGATTTCTGATGTAATAATCGTGGAACTCGGTTCGCTGCTGCTGTGTCCAGAAGTGTGACGTGAGAAACGATCGTGGATACCAGAAACTATAACCAGACCAATAAGATGAAATGGTTACTCCAAATACAGCAGAATAACTTACACTAGGGGAAAGAAGGCATAGCCCACCATGGGTAGTGAGCAGCCTATAAGTGCTGGTGCCACTTTCATCATGTCGCGAGGCATTTGCATATACAATTCCAGTTCCTGGCGATTTAGAGCTCGTATGCCCTGCGGCGAATCGTTGGCTATTCGGGCTATCTTGAGGAAACGCTTCATGTCGCTAAAGAAATCCTTGACCCCATCAAAAAATGCACGATAGGATTGCATGGCCTTGGGGAAATTCTTCTCCAGCACTTTGTCATAGTTTTTGACATAGTTAAAGTAGCGGGTGAAAATGTAATCCTGGACATTGTCGCGCATCTGCTCCCTCTTCGACTTTTGACAGTCCACTTCTTTGCTATCCTTGGACTTGTCATCTTTGTCAGTTTGTGGCGAACTGGATGATTTTTGGGAAGCCAATACCGTTGTTTTACCCAAAACCGTCTGCTCCTGTGGCTTTTTGGCATCCCATCCAGTTTCGTAAATAGCCTTTCCAACGCTTGTGATTTCGGCAGCTACATTGCGTTTTAGTTGCGTCTTCGTCGCTTGCGGGGGTTGCGTGGCATAGTTTGACTTTTGTATGGTATCTCTGCTATTTAATGTAATTTTAATCCTCAGTCGATTAATATATCTATTTTTAAGTCACCTGGCTTTTGTATTATAAAATTGCAATTGTCGGCAGTGTTCCAAAGGCCAGCGCTGCAGTTGAACTGCTCCATGCCCTCGTGCCATACGTAGCGCCAGCGCCATTGCACCCCTTTTTGAGTTACAAAACAGGTGGAGCAATTGCAGTATGTGGATTTTTTTTACAATAAAAACCTTTCACATGCACCGCAACATAACGAATTTAGGGTAAAAAAGTTCCAGCTGATTGACTGAATCCGGAACGAACCGGCAGTTCTTTTGACCGATTCTGCCAACCTATTTCAGTCGGCATTTTTGCAGACCGTGAGCTGACAGCCTATTGGACTTTGGGAAATTATGCTAAATATTTAAATTTTTTTCAGTTAAGAGTATGTCTTGGCATACATGTCAATACTAACGACAGCTTAAGATTTTGCATTTTTCAAAGTTCTTAAATGTCGTTATTGGCTCTACCGTTACAAGCAGTGCGCGCGCACTGCCTTAACAGCTATGTCCTCTCAGCTTGCAGCACTCGAACACTCCTCGGCTCTGGTCTGGGCTGGTTCGGGTTCTCTTGAAAATAGGCACTCTACTTTCCCTTAAGACATTCTATTTTCGCTTCTGGTTATTCTCTTAGTTTGGTTTTTCTCGAAGCTCAGTTTTCCCAGAGTTGTCTGTTGCGGCGGTAGCTTCCGTTGTGTTTCGCTTGGCTATACGCCTGAGTTTTTCGTGTTTGGGTTTTTGGTTAGTAGTGGAATTAGATGCTGGCTGCTGCCTTGTTGGCTGCATGTGATTTTATACTTTTCTCACCCGCTAACGCCGCCATTAGTACAACCACAAGCGTCGGCTGAAGCAGCAGCAACGTTGTTGAAATAATAACAGCCACAACAACAACAACAAGAGCAGCACAAATTAATTTGAAGTTGTAATTTTGCGCGGAAAAAGGCGAAATCGTAACTAATCAAAAAATACACCGTCAATGCCAACAACTTGAGAGCTTGGTAGGCCATTTTGTGTGCCATAGCGGAAACGGAAATGTGCGTTGCTTGTTCCAAACATGAGCAACTTTTGTATGCCACTGCAAAACAAATGTAAGTGAAGAAGACCTTCACCAAGAATTTACACAGAAAATAAAAAAAAATTAAAGCCTGTCCAACTTACAAGACTTGACTTTTAGCTTATACACAGAAAAAAAAAGAAAAGAAAACTCAGCTGCAAAGTAAGCAGGCAGCACAAAACCGACAACGACTTCGACATCTTTCTAATGCTATCACAGTTCGTTCCCATGTGTCTATAGAGGAGTGTATGTGTGTGTGAGTGTTACTGTGCGTGCTTTTCTGAATGTGAGTGTGATTGTGCTCTTTTTTTGCCGCCAGCGCCACCGTCGCCGCCGCTTTTATTTATCTCTGTGGCGCAATTGTTGGCCGCCTTTAATATGTATACGCAAGTTGACTTTGCTATGGCCTCCTCATTCCACCAGAACATTAACCATCAGCCATATAACTGTATTAATAACGCATACATAAACGCAAGGTTTCAGTTACATTATTGACATATGTATTTGTATGTATTTTTATACCGACATGTGGCCCAAAAACTTTAACCCAAGAAACACCCATGGTACTCTATTGCACCAACTACAAGTATTCCCCTGCCACCGTCACCTCCACCATAATGGTTCTCTTTGATCAATGACTGTCAACGCATATAAAAAACAGAAATTACATATGTATTACTTTTCCTGTGAGAAAAATATACCACCAGAAATAAAAACATAATAAAGGCACGAGCAAGCCGACTGGGTGGGCTCAAAAAAGGAAATGTTGATTTCAATGAGAGCTTATGGGAGGTGAAAATGCGTGTGCAAGTGGCAGTGTGTGTAGAGAGCTTTAAATAATGGCTTGGCTGACAGTGCTATAAAAAAATAACAACAACAAGAACAACAGCAGCAAATATAAAAGTAATATCAATAGAAATGGGCGCCTTGACTGCGTAAATAATTGGCTGACACTTTTAACCATTGAAAACAGAACAGAAATGTAGTACAAGTTCAAGGGTATGAAAAATGTAGAGACACAAATAGAAATACACCTCCTCAGCCCTCCCAACATACACACACTAACACAACACAACACATAAATGTAATTTATTTATATATTCATATATACATGTGAAAAATGCTAAATGTGGAAATTGAATTCATCTGGTCTCAAATTGTTATTGATGTTAAAATGGTATCAATAATTCTTGTACAGTTTAAATTGACCGTAATGAGTTCGATAATTTTTATAGACATTTTTAATAAATTCAATTTGCAAACAGTTTAAATGAATTTCCACAGGAAATGAATAAATTGAATTATTTTAAATTGTCAAATAAAAATGGCTAAAAATACAATGAGAAAGCAGACGCAACCCAGCAAGCATTTTCCGAGCCTCTCGAATTATAATCAATCACTTAATTTTCCTTTCAATGCCTCGCTCAATCATTCAGCTATTTTCCGAAACTCTATCGGAAGTGCTGGCTTTGTTATTGACCATAAATCCATCTTCATATTGTGTCTTGTGTGTATTCAATGGCATTTTCTTTTTTTCTTGAGAAAAAAACCAGGACACCCACAATGTCTTCTCTTTATCAGCAGCTGACAAATTGGTTTACCGTTTAGCCCAAGCAATTATTCGATCAATAAGCTAGAACCTACGTAGTTAGAAGGCTGGAAAGAAGGCAGAAAGAAAAATCGAAAAGATGGGGCAAGGCGGATGGGGTTGGATTTGTCTAATTGGCAACTAAACGAATTCTCCCCCTTACTTTTCGAAAGAACAATTAGTATAAATTAAAGTTGCCACAATTTAGTCTCAGCAGTCGGCCAGGAATTCAATTTCTTGGAAAATGAGGCCCCAAAGAATACACTTCCCTGACAGAATGACTGACACTTTGGAGACCCGGCGACCCGGCGACTCTGGGCCAGATCTAAAGTTAATCATGTGCACCGTTGAACCATGACAAATTGGATTAGACTTGATGCACTGCCAACTAGGCAAAACGACAACAAGAACAAATTGTTGCATCCGGGCCAAATGGCATTTCAGCCCAAGTAATTTTCCCCCACGTTCAACTGAGAAGCACGTCATGAAGCCCGAGCAAAGAGGTGAAATTCATTTAAAAAGGAAGACAGGTGTGGATTTTAAATTGGGTTAAAACTCTGAAAGCAAACTTATTTGCCTATATCTGGGCTCTGAACCGAAAGTAAAAAGGCACGGAAAATTTAAAACGAGTTGGTTAACTTTCGAAATATAAAAAATTCTGAGGAACTTTTCACAAAGAATTCATTAATTGTGTAACCAAATTTCTCAGTATTTCAAAGGTCAAGAACTTTCTGAATTTTTTTTTATATAATTTATGAATTTTCCATTTCCCTAGAATTTTGGGTAATTAAAAGTTTTCATGTGAAAAATATCCACCAAGCTGGAAGAAAATAGAATGTGAAAATTTTTATTCTAAAGAATTTTTAGAATGCTTTTATTTAATTCAAAAGTGCAAAACACCAAAATTTTTAATAATTTTAATAAATTCTTATTTTGTTGTAAACACAAAGAAGAAGAAAGAACTGAAACAGAAGCGAGAAAAATTAGCTTGCTCAAATCAGTTGATCTAATTTTAAAGCTGGAAAGCCCCGCCTCCCTCCTGTCACTCTTCTGTAATCTAAAGCATAATCAGCCCTTTAGTCTGCTAAAATAACCATCTCGATGAAATCGTATAAGAATACCCTGTCGCTTACCTTTCACCTTGAGCAGCTCCGAGGACAGTTCAATTAACCGAGAATTTTAAGCTTGCTCTTCTTAGACTTCAATTAAAATGCCATTGAGGGCAGGTTTCGAACCGGCTTGGGTTGTTTGTATTGTTCCTTTCACAATAACAACAACAAATTGCATTCAATTTTTGCCAAAATCCTAGCTGAAATTGTACATTGCAAGGTAGGCAGGGGGAGGGGGGGTGGCAGTGACAGGAAGCCAAAGTGAGAAAGTGAAAAATGCAAAGCGTGCGAAAATGTGTTTAAAAGTACGAAAAATCCCAAAGTTGGGTAAACTATTTCGAACGCTCTGCCACTGGGTTGACGGTGGTGACGGCGAAAAATTGGAGGTGATGACGGTGGGCTTGTGTTGCATTGTATGCAAATTTTCGTCGAGCCAACGGGGACACACAATGGTGGGCTGAGACATGCTGCATTTGCCTAATAGGCAAAAGCACGCAGAAAAAGTCTAGGAATCCACGACAAAGGGAGGGAGACGACGGGCAAATTGGTGAGCCCAGCAAATGAGCGAGTGTCTGTGTGTGTGTGTGTGTGTGTGTGTGTGTGTGTGTGTGTGTGTGTGTGTGACATTCAAGCCGACACCTTGTCAATGTCTTGCGGCAACAAATAACCCCAGCCAAAAGAAAAGAGACAAACACACGAGAGAAGAAGAAAGAAACAAAGGCAATGCAAAAAGACAAAAAAGAAAAGAAAAGAAAAGAAAGAAAAGAAACCATGTGGGCATAAAAACATGCCAAGTGACAACGGCAATAAGCTTATAGGCTGTCAGGACTACATTGAACAAACACACACAAACAATACAGTGGGCCCTGACAATAAGCTACTAATTTCTTTTTAAAGGTCAAAATATTCCTAAAAATATTCTAGACAATCTTCCGCCATCTAAGTCATTCTTTATTTTGTGTTATTTATTTAAAGAGTCAGGAGACGGCTCGAAATTCCACTTGGTTTCGCAGCTAAATTCCAGACTGACCATACTCTTTCAGCAGGCCAGTGTGCACCTATTTTTTCCCCCATATTTAAATACAGCCCTGGCCAGTTGCAGACAGAGAGAGAGAGAGAGAGAGAGAGAGAGGGAAGTCGTCAGCTGATCAATCTGATCACACCGTTTGATATTGTGTTTAAAAGTTCCAATCAAGATTTGTTTTATGGTGTTCTTTACTATTAAGTTCAGATTCTCAGTGGTCTGATTAATCGGTTTGATATGTCCTAAGACTCAGCAGTCTAACTTTACCATCCAACTCGTAGGAACCTTAGAAATTCTTCCAATCTCTGCCTTGATTTTTTTTCCTTTCCTTAGAGCACTTACTGTCTTTGGGTATTTGTGTGTGTTTTGCGTAGTTTCTATTCATTTTGGAGGCATACTGAGAGGATGGCATCTGCTGTTTTACTTTATTCTTCCTTCTTCTTTTTTTTTTTTTTTTTGAGACCTTGAATATGCCGCAGGTGTCACTTTAATGAATGTCCTCAGTGCGTTTCTACAAAGCCAAAACAATCCGTCAACAACTACACTCACTCACACACAAAGGCAAAAACAATACCAAAACAAATACATTAACAAAATAAGAGAGACGAAAAAAATGTAGCATACTTTTCTGGTGGCTAGTCTAGTCAGATGATGTTTTTGCAGCTTTGTTTGGTTTCTGTAATTAATCAGAGTAATACGAAAACAAGAACAACAATAACAACAAATCAGCAAAAATAAGTCATATAATAGTATCAAAGTGTTTCGTATGGGAAAACATGAAAATGCGTAAAATAAATAAAAGAGAAACACAACTGGGGAGTCGTCCAGTCGACAATTAAGTGAATTTTCTTAGGCGCAAGAGCAACTCAACACAAAATGACTAAATGACTTTTGGGTCCAGGTAAGCCTAACTTATGTTGGCCCAAAGCATACATACACACACACACACGCTGAAGCACACATTCCATACAAGTAAAGTGACCCCGACTCTTCATAAAGACAAACAAAGCATACTTAATTTAAAAGCTAACCTGGCCTACACAAGCTCAGTAAGACTGCTTCTGAGAGTAGAGAGAAAAAGAGAGAGATGGAGAGAGGGTGCGTGAAAGCTTAAGCCAGAGCGGGATAGAGTGAGTGAACTGGGGTTTTCATATTTTTGGTCATTTTGGCTGCTGTTTGGCATATTTCCCCAGACATGTTCAAAGACTGCCCAGGCAGGAGCTGACAGGAGCAGGCAGACCCAAAGTGATTTAGTACGTGCCTTCACCCCAACCCTTGGCCCACTCCTACGCTTTTCGCAACCACAAAGACAACATTGGCATTGAAGTTATTTGCTGAATTCTCCACAGACACGCACACAAACAGACCTGGCCCTGTTCAACAGCTTCATTTGTGTACTCGCCCTGACCCACCCCCCGGGCCACTCTCTCATTTGACTTGCCATAAAATTGAATTAAGTTTTCATTTAGCAAATAACTCACACGATATTCACAGCGAGTGTGACCGACCCAAAGCCTCGAATAAATTTACAATTTCTGTTTTATTTATTTGCAGACATTCAAACTCAAATGCAGCCACTTGCCCAAGCTCAACAACAATTTCAAGAACAACAACAACACCAACTACAAAGATCAAGACAAATTTACAACAAGCAAGACTAAGCCAGAAACAATTTAAGTAAATCGTATAAATTTATATTATCCAAAAAACCGCGACACACAGTGGAAGTCAAAATTTGGTTTTTGGCTGCCAGCCAAAAAATATACAAAAAAAAAAGGAAGGCACACAAAAGGCACTGAGATGCCGCCTAAAGTCAATTGTATACTATAGAGCTACCAGAGGGAGACAAAGAGCAGAGCCAGACCAGGAAAGAGACAGCGATAGTGTGTGACAAAGAAGAGAGACTCTGGCAAAAAAGGCAAACATTTTTGCATTATTAAAGAAGAGGACAAAATAAAAAGGAGCAGCCACCTCAAAGAGAGAGAGAGAGAGAGAGAAAAAAAGAATCAACAGGTTCAACAAGCACGGCTCACCCTACTTCTGCTTCTCCTTCTCCCCCTCCTCCACCGGTGCTCTCTCAACAAGTTGGCTGTGCAAAAATAATAAAAAAAAAGACATTTTTTTTTATACCAAAATTTGTTGCCCTGGAAATTGTTGAATGCCCATTCGATTCGAACCAAAAACACAAAGATAATGGCCATCAATATACTCGATTATGATCATTTTGCCATAAGTGCCATTGTTGTGGGCAGCCTGCAATTATTTTTCTTCTTAATTAATTCAATTTTGCATATGGACAAATTAACCGATTTTGCGGGCGGCGTTAATTTTATCATCATTTCGCTGCTCACATTTTTCCTCGGCCAAATTGATCGACCATCAAAGGTGAGTAGACAAAAAAAAAAACTAATAAACAGGTAAATCAATGGGTAAGCCAAGAAAAAAAAAATTAATAGAAATGACAAGAAAGTCTATAAAGAACACGTGGAAGTAATTGCTTCATTTGGCTCGCATATGGGGCCATAAAAATGAGAGAAACAACACATCAGGCAATTTTAGCGTTTAAATTAAATTTCCAGCAATTTAAGCGTCAGGCCATAAACATGTTACCAAACAGCAGGAGCTTGCTACGGGGTCAAGAAAGGTATAGGGGGAGCACACACACACAAGCGAATGGCTTGACTGGTTTGGTTAGCTTGGCTGGGTTGGCTTGGTTTAGTTGTTTACTTGGCTGTGCTATTTTTTTTTTTTTTTTGGTCTGCTGACATTGAAAAGTAAATTTTCGCATACGCACGCAGACACCGAAATTCCAAACCGAAAACAACAACAACATGGTAACAATTCTCCCAGGTTCAAAGAGAGAGAGAGAAAGAAAGGCTGGGAAGGGCAAAGAGTGACAAAAAGTAGAGAGAGAGAGAAAAAAAAATGAAACGCTCACGCTGCCATTGCCAGTAGTCATGTTTGTTGTTATTGTTGTAGTTGTTTTCATGCATGCTGACAAACAAAAGGGCCATGGACAGGTTGTCCTCTATTGCCCCCCTCTCGCTCGCACACAACACATCACACCTCTGTCCAACTCAATAGAGCTGCTCACGCCTTATTCCTTCTGTTTTAGTTTCTGTTTCTGTTTCAGTTGTTGTTGTGCTTTGCTCTTTGCTGTCTGCCTGCCTCACTGACTGCACTCGCAGAGCCTGGAGGTGGGGAGAGGGTTGGGTTAAAAACTAAAGGTTGGCTAGTGGGTGGCCTGGTTGGCTTGTCTTGTCTTGCTGGGCTGCTCTGGCGCATCTCTGACCTTGCTTGTGGGCTGAAAGCCGGTTGTCTCTGTAAAGGACTTTTCTGCGTTGGTTTGTTAGTCTGCTTGTCTGGTTGTTTCATTTTGGTTTTTAAGCCTTTAACTGGCAGTTTTCAAATCTCATTCTTTTTTTTTCTTTATTAAGTAATTTCAGTTTTCTTGGTTCATGCTGGAATCCTTTTTGATCAAATCCATTAAAAATGCTTTCCATGAAATTGCACAGTTTTTTTTCCATTTTTCATTGTCATCCGTATATTGAACAGATTTTTAAAGCAATTTAATTTTTCCATTTCCCTTATGAACAACGAGAGCAGCAGCTTTTTCAGTTTTCTGTGTTAACCTATTTTAGGTTCTTTGCTTATATTATCGATTGTAAATTAAATGGAATAAATAAACTTATTCTCTAGCGGATGTAGAAAAATGTTTGTGCAAAGGAAAAATCGCATTCGCTTGCACTTTTCTCATATAAAATTCGACAACTACAAATTTTTAAAGCATACTTAAGGGCGCACACTGCCCAGAGCTGAGAAGTACAAAAATTGCAAGAGCGACGTCAGCACAAAGCGGAAACGGAAATGCTGCCATCGCTCGTTACAGTTGTTGTACTCATTGCTATTGTTATTGTTGTAACTGCTAATGTGGTTATTGTTATTGTTGTTGCTCCTGCTGTTTGCCTTTTGGAGAGGGCATTAAAAATGCTTTATAGCTTTGTGTATGCAATTCTCTCTTGACTCTATGAATTTGTACTTGTCTATGTGTGTGAGTTTGGCCCGTCAAAGCCTTTGTCCGTTAGTTTATCGCACGCTCGTTTCATAAATCGACCGATAAAATTGCCTCAAGTTTGACTTAATGGCAGCTTACCCCCTCGATGCCTTCAAAATAGTTTTTCCTTGCGGCTTCAACAATAAATAGAGCGACATTGATGTCCATAAAAAAAGAAAGAAAGAAAACGCCGAGCACAGCTCAAAAGGAAAGACATCAAAAAGGAATTGATGAAAATAATTTGATAAATTTTTTGTTATTAGATTCCTAGGCAAGATTGCTTGGGAAGAAGGCTTATTGAGTGATTTTTACTTGATTTGTTGTGAAATTGATTGATTCACTCAGGGCTATAAAAGCACTTTACTGGCTCTTATCCACACACACAAACTCAGTAACTATTTTTAGTTATGCCTGAGCTAATTCATAAAGACTTTAATCACCTGTACCCGGTCCTGTCTCCGATGAATAGTTTAAAAAGTAGGTTAAACAAAAGTATCTCTTAGGGTCGTTACCAAGCCCTCCTATTCATACATTTTTAAACAGTTAATGAGTATGTTGTATTTTTAATAACATTGTGGCCTGTTAACCCCTCTCAATCCTCATACTTTAAGAGGAGCATTTGGTTCAGTTATTATTCATAGGCTCTTCGTTTGGTTGTGGTTTAAGTGAAAATAAACAGTTGGCCAGGCGAGAAGCGCAGGGGAGATTTATATAAAATGTAATCAAATTTGATATATCTATATTCCTTAGTGCGGCTGGCTTAAGTCTTATTATATTATGCTGTATCATTTATAATTATTGATTGCACTGCAGTTGGTAATTATTATGGAAGCCTTGATTAAGCCATTTACTTCATATATCAGCTTAATAACTGTTATTTGTCAAGACACTTCAGGCTATTTTCCAGCCAATTTATTGTCAACAATCCTGGGAGTACAGTGGATCTAACTCGTCTAATATAATACGAAATTCAACTCAATTCTTTCTAGGAAATATGAGAAATTCATAGATACCAAGGTATCTTCTGTTTTAAGATAATAAAATGGTTTTATTTAACAAAGATAAAGCTCAGAGAATTTATTATCTCAAAAGAGAATGAAATTCACCAATTTTGTAGATTGCAAATATTCAAACTGTTTCGAACCAATGCAGCCCAGCGAAAAAAACTATTTTAAATAATACCCACACAATTTCCAGAGCTCTACAGTCTGCAAAATAAATTTTGCTTTAATCTCATGAGATCCATAAAATTTACAGTTCATTTCTCAATCGCACTGAATGAATTACCCAATTTGTTTACAGCATATCAGACCAATGCTTGGTTTGAGTTTTCCCTTGCACTTGCCAACTGTCTGAATATGGCCAAAACCACACTTGAAGGTTAGCTTAAGCGACCCATCCAATTTCAATGATACTCCATAGCCCGCCCCTTTTATCGCCCATCTCATTGAATAGTAAATTCCATTAGGCCCAATCAGTTCAATGCAAAAGGATGAATAACGTTAGCAAATGTTTCAATTTTGCTGAGAGTGTCGCCTTTTTCATTGCCAATGACAAAGCAATTTAACAGGGTTTTGAATCTTTCATAAGTCTAAAGTGCTTTATGGATGTTCATTTCGTTTTAAAAGCAATTGATTTTTTTTCATTTTTTTGTGTCCCTGTGGGTTTTGTATTTTTGGTATATTCTTAGCAGTTGGTAGTAGTTTCTGAGTCTTGTATAAAATATTTAATATGCGTCAATGTCGTAATAAATTTATAAACCGCGCTCGGTTAAACTCTCGTTACGCAAATGTTTGACCTAGACAGAGAAACTAAAGCCGAGCTGCTATAAAAGGCTAAAGCGTATGTGTGTGTGCACCAGCGACTCCATGGTCAGTGCCCACGAAAAACACAAAAAAAAAACAACCTCTGAAAAAAGAACGAAAAATAAAAAGTGAAACAAAAAAACTTTTAAATGCCCGCCTATAACACGTATGCATTTCAGTGTGTGTATCTGTGTGCGTGAGTGTATTTCCACTTTATTTATGCAAAATTCGCATGACTATCCAACCAGAGCCCCAGCCAGGCCACCCTCCAACTAGAAACCCCTGACCCAGCGTCTTTTGAGTCTGGTGAAAAATTCGTGCAAATTGCCCTGGCCATAAATATGAGAGAAAAAAAGGAAAAGCAGAGAGAAAAAAAACATACACACACTTGTAGCAGTTAAACCTGGCATATCGAAGATTAAGTACTTTTTTAAAAATTATCCGTCATATTTCATTTTTGTTAGTCCCAAGATTGTATTAGAATGGTTCAAGAAAGCTCAAAGAAACTATGAAATATGTTTGAGCTTGGAAAGTCAAAAAATTATGGAGACAAGTTCATTTGTTAATAGTCCTGCGAGTACTATATAATATATAGAATATAGATCTCACTCTGACAATATAGAAATAAAGTGAGGTAAGATATAACTCTGGCAATATATAAACAAAGATAGGATAGAACTAATTCTGAGTGTAGAGAACCAAGTTCAGATTTTTAAAAAATAAACCGGATTGTCTATATCTTTATAGACGCTGTATATAATATACTTCCAAAAATCTATAGAATATCTTACAAAAAGAAGTTAAACAATTGGATTACTGTACTTAAATAAATAGTGAGTAGATTGTGGGACTCCTATCTCTTCCATTAATAAAAGAAAGAGTATTTTTTATGCAGTCTTTAAATGAAATAACAAGCTTAAGTCCACTATAATCCAGGCTTACTAGCACTTTCCTCTCGGACCAACCGCAACTTGTGTGCGAGAATAAATCAACTAAGCCAACCAAAAGTGTATTTTAAATCCATAAAGTGCATAGTGGAAATGCCATGCAACTGTTTGCCACACACGCTACTTCGGCACTTTATTCTAACATGTTTGCTCACCGCATTACACACATACACACATAGACTGTTCCATTTTGCCGTTACCCCCTTCTGACCATTTATACGATCACGCAAAAATGCCTATTAAATTGTAAAAATTTTAATTGTCTTTTCCCCACCATTTTAGGCGTATGATAGCCGCCAATTGATGGTAACACTTTTCGTGTGCCTGTGGGGAGCCCGATTATCTGGTTATTTGCTGTATCGGATCATTAAATTGGGCAGGGATAAGCAATTTGAGGACACACGGCGCAATATAATTCGCTATGCGGTATTCTGGACATTTCAGGTAAGTCATTTTCAAATTAGTCGATTTTACCGCACCGTCCCCCCTTAAAAATCAATCAACTGACTTGACCAAGAATCATATGTTGTTTGTGTTGGTAATTGACATGTGCATGCGGTTTATGTATATTTCAACACTTGCCGTTGGCACTGACACTGGGACCGAAGCCAGTGATGGCACTGGCCATGTACAAATGTCAGCGTCGGTGTCTGGGGACGGACGGAAGGGCTGGGTCTCTCTTTAGGATGGCAGACAATCACTATACCCAGTCCCAGAGCCAACAATTAAAGTGTCATTTGGCCGAGTAGCAGATTACAAATGAATATGAGGGAAGGGCAGGCAGGAGGAGGAGCCATAGGGGGTCTGAAGGTAAAAGGGTTTACTGTGGGTGTTTTGGCGCCTTCTAAACGTTTTGTCTATTGTAATGGGCGGGTGGCCCAGACGACGAACATATTATGTCCTTCATTCTATCTACACTTTTTAATATAAAACATTTTACTTAGCTTATGATTAAGTTGGTCCAGGGTCTCAAAAATAAAAGAAGCAGATTATAGATGGTTCAGGACTTCGAGAAAAATATATTTAGTTCTTTAAATTTTTCTTTTTCTTTCCAAAGTTGAACCTCTCTCATACATTTAGCTTAGAAAATTAACATCTTATATAACTCAAGAACTAATTTTGACATATGTTGGATTTAAGTCATTATTTAACCAGCTTCTTTAGTTATCGAAACCTTAGAGCTTTTCTATTCGAATCCATTTTTAAAGAGAAAAGAAATAAATAATAGTTTCAGGTTTTTTGTTTACACATTTCTTTGGGGAAGGAGTCAGGAACCCTTACCTAAGTTTAGCTAAAAATTTCTTATTTCTTTAGCGAGATCTTCGCAAGAAGTTGTTCAAAAAGAGTAACCGATTTGTATGATTCCTATAAGATGAAATCATTCTCATTTATGGTTGGTCTGGTATTGTTGTTGGTTTTGTTGTTAGATGACTGGCGTCAGCTGGTTGGTGTTGGCTGGGTTTGAGGCCTGTTTGAGGATTTGGCGTGTCGCATGTGTGATTTTTACTCTGCATGCTCAGGCGTCGTTTTGTACGAATTTATTTCTCGTTGGCGCATATTAAGTAGAATCACTTGTTGATGTTGTTGTCTTGCTTTGTCCACCTCCTGCCATAGTATTTTCATTGTCTGTTAACGGTTTTTTTTAGGACTATTGTAAATGGTCTTTCATTTTTTTTCTTCTTTTTGTATCTTTAGGCCATTTGGGTCTATATTGTCTCGCTGCCTGTTATAATCATCAACTCACCGCGTCACTCTCAGCCACATGCGCCCAAGACAATGACCACCCTGGACTCGACGGGCACAGGCATGTTTATTGTGGGCCTTCTGGCGGAAACTTATGCGGACTTACAAAAATTCTCGTTTCGTCAGGATCCGGCCAATCAGGGCAAGTTTTGTAATGACGGTAAGTGTGAGATTTTCCCCTTTTCCCAGCTGAGAGATTTTTAATTAAGCCATTTGGGGTCTTTGTTTTAAGGGCTCTGGAGCGTATCGCGGCATCCTAATTATTTTGGAGAGGTTGTAATTTGGTGGGGCATTTTCTTTGTCTCACTCAATGTGATCAGTGGCCACGAATGGGTGGCCATTGCCTCGCCCATATTCACCACTTTCATCATACTCTTTCTATCGGGTATTCCACTGCGAGAACGTTCCGCCGATGAGAAATACAAAGAGTAAGTTGGAATTCGTAATTCGAATTTAAAATTCAATTTTCTTAATTTACATTTCAAGTCAATTGGATTACCGAAAATACAAGGCTTCCACCTCACCGCTTATTCCCGTGCCCCCGTCTGTCTACGTGGAGGTGCCCAGCGCACTGAAGTTCATTCTCTGCTGTGAGTTTCCCATCTACGATACTCTGCGCATCCAGAAGGATTTGAGTCCCTATTCGCTGTCGATAGCTCGATCCCACTCGCACATATAGCAGTCGGTGGCCCACTCCAGCAGTGCCAATGCTGGTGTGGGTCAGATACACACACACTCAGTGGGTCACTCTCTACACCGACAGGGCGAGCATCGTGGTCACTGCTACGGAGCCAATGGCGGAGATGCCGAGAGTCATCACAATTGTGGCGGCAGCTGCCGGAATGTTCATGTCAAATCCAATCCCTACCAGTGCGAGGCCGGCTACGGTGGCTACACCGGGCGAGGACATGCCACTGATGACGATGACACTGATGACGGCGTCATCTATATGACCGGACCGACGTGTTCATCTGCAGTCAAGACTAAGACGCATTACTTTCATGCTGCACCGCCTTTGACGGCAGAAATCGATGAGCTGGATGACGAAGAGGACGACGAAGAGCTGACTAACTTGGCAGTTGTCAAGCCCAAGTGCAATTACCTGGCCGAGGAGGAATTGGCCTCGGACTACGATGAGGATATACCGCCAATTGATCTCAGCAAGGGCAACAGTGTAGAAAGCTTTGTGACTCGAGTGCAAACCGAGAAGTCGGTGAACTCCGAGGGTTTGCCTATTACGGTTACAACCATTTTGTGATTCCGCCTATTCAAGGCGATTCGAAACCAACAAGATCTCTTGTTTAACTCTTTTTTATATATATTGAATGATTATATATAACCATATATAATTGCTTTTACACAACAAAAAAAAAAAAAAAGAAAGAAACAAACGAAAAAAGCTTCCAAATAACGAAGCCCCCAAAGAGTTTATTGCTTGGCATGATCAGGTGCCAAAAATCTAATGATTAATATGAAATTTATCAACTATATAAACCGCTAACGAAAGCTCTTTAGTTTTAGCCTATGCCTTCCCCTCCTAAGACATATAACTACTAATTGCTCAAGAAAAACGAAGAGAATATGTGCCTCTTCCCCCTCTCTCTTTCTCTTAAGTGAAGTTTCCTCTTCTAGATTGTTGCACATTCTCAAGTTGTATTTGTTTTCTTGTTAAACTATTACTATATTTATTCGAACTATCTATCAACTATAAAAGTATTTACACAATAAAATAAATGAAGTAATTATATTTATATACGCCATTTGCCTAGGCCTAGCCAACAGCTTTATAAACTATTTAAAACCACAAAGAAGGATCTATATTTTCTTACTATAAACTATGGACACCAGACATACCAGACATATTATGATAAACACACCCCACCAATCCTCTGAAAAAAAATCAAATATTTTAACAGATAAAAAAAGAAACATATCCCTTAGAAAGAAAATAAAATAAAATAAAAACCCACACGTTAAAATTATCTATTAAAATGGAAAATATACCCTATCAATTTGAAGTACAAGATTCTTTAAAATGATGTTCAAAAATAGACGAGTTTAATAACAGAAACCCAAGATGACTATAAGCCATTTACTATTATAATTAGGGCAATTGTAGTATTTTATTTATAAACAATTAAACAAGGTTAAGTAAAGCGATATTTAGAAATTATATGGATAGCTAAATCAAAGAATTATTAATTGCATTGTATTTATTGGATTATATCGTGTCTTGTATATATATATAACAAATGGATTTGTATGTACGTATCTGTAAATTGTATCTGTATGTGTATATGTCTAGATAATGTCTCAAATTTTAAGCAGTATTATGAAGAGAAGCAAAAGAAACCAAACCAAAGCAAAGCAAAGCAAAGAATGTACCTTAAATCAAATTGTATGTGTGGATATGAAATGTATTAAATTATGGACCCGAATAACTAGCAAAGAAGGTGGCCTATTTAAGGAATAAAATTTAATAATAATAAAGATGAAGGACAAAAAGCAACAACAAAGAAAACTCTTTTCTTGGTTATGACTTGGGCTACTTTGTTTTCTATATTTACTTTCCTAAAAAAAAAATTCCGAAATTTCTTCCAAATCAGTTGGCTATGAAATAAACCTCATTTCAGTGTCACCCAGATCAAAATGTATATAGAAAGTTTCAGTTGTCGTGTTCGTTTCGTTGAGTAAACATTAAAATTTTTGTTTAATTTTTGTAGTCCAACAAAATTATATGTGTTGATTTAAGATTTTTGGATGTTAAATTGTACTAAGGCTAAATTAATAGTAAACCATATCAAATTCTTGTGTCCTTTTCGTCAATTGTCTGCAACACTTGTAGGCGACATGTTTCGACTATCGAAGTGTATGCTTTCCCGGGCCGTGTTTCGCCCGGTTATACGCCGCACTTATGTCTCCCAGGCAGTCACTCAGATGCTGCAGTTGCAGCAAATGGAAATTTGCGCCGATCAGCCATCCCGTGGCCTGGTACTTGGTGTCTATGCCGATGAGGATGATAGGAACGATGCTGGTATTCTGACACCCTCCGGCTGGCGGTATAATCTACAGAAGACTAATGGACGTCTTATGGAGGTGCTTCGTATGTCAGGACCGATGCCGAAGCGCGGTGAGGCGCGTCTTCTCTTCGCCATTGAGCCAGATCGTATTCCTTACTATTCAGTGGTAGCTGTGGTTGGTTTGGGTAAGGAGTGTCTCGGTTACAATCCTTACGAAGTTCTCGATGAACAGAAGGAGGCTATACGGCGATCCGTGGCTGCTGCTTGTCGTGAGATGGCCGAGTTGGACACTGATCGGATTGAAGTAGAGAACTGTGGACACGCCGAGTCCGCGGCTGAGGGTGCAGCCTTGGGTATCTGGGCCTACCAGGAGCTACGTAATCCAAAAACACGGATGTCAGTACCCTCAATCGATTTATATGCCACCAAAGAGGATATCTGCGATATCGAGGGTTGGCGTATTGGGTTACAAAAGGCTGCTGCCCAAAATTTAACTCGACAATTACAAGAGATGCCGTCGAATCTACTGACACCCACTTCTTTTGCCCAAAATGTTGTCGAAGTCCTTTGTAAGTCAGGTGTCAATGTAGAGGTCAAAGTGGAGGGCTGGGCCGAGAGTCAATCGATGCACGCCTTTCTGGCTGTTGGCAAAGCCTCGTGCGAACCTCCAATTTTCCTGGAGCTAAGCTACTACGGTACATGCGCTGAAGAGCGTCCGATTGTTTTGGTAGGACAAGGCATCACTTTTGATGCAGGCGGTCTCTGCTTAAAGAAGAAGGCTGAGCTAAAGAATATGCGTGGAGACATGACCGGAGCAGCTGTGGTGGTAGCCACTTGTCGTGCCGTTGCCGGTCTACGCTTGCCTGTAAACTTGCGAGGTCTTATACCGCTTTGCGAAAATGTGGTGGGCTGCAACTCGTTCCGACCCGGTGATATGGTCAAGTCTATGAATGGCAAGACTATCGAGGTCGAGTGTACAGATCATGAAGATGTTTTGGTGTTGGCCGATGCCTTACTGTACGGTCAGAACTTCTGTCCCAAATGTATCATTGACATTGGAACCTGTTCCGGATATATGCGTCAGGCTCTGGATGAAGCCGCTTGTGGTGTATTTACCAATTCAGAGATTCTCTGGCAGCAGATCAAACATGCCAGCATGCACACCGGAGATCGCGTCTGGCGCTTCCCTCTATGGAACTACTATAGCAAGGCTGTACGTCATAGCGGACGCAGTGATGTCCAGAACTACGGTTTAGGACGAGGTGGACGTCCCTGCAAGGCTGCTGCCTTCCTCCGTGAATTCGTACCCTGCGGTCAATGGATGCACATTGTAAGTTCGGCAATAGTCACTCCTTTTATTCACAACTAACTTAACCTTAAATCTTTAGGATGCTACAAATGTGATGGTTACCAATGGAATTGATTTTGAATATTTGCGCCGTGGTATGGCCGGTCGACCCACACGCACTCTTATCGAATTTATTGCCCAGACCATTTGCAAGGATACCGCACCCAAAATGGGCAAATAATAAGTAACTCCTGAGAAACATTGAAGAATATGCGTAGCCTATGAAGTTGAGGCAATTTCTCATTCAGATATATGTGTATAGATAGTATATAGTAACTCCTGGGAAACATTGAAGAATATCCGTCGCCTATGAAGTTGAGGCAATTTCCCATTCAGATTTATGTGTATAGATGAATATTTTGTAAGCGTTTGTAAACCTATGTTCAGCACTACGGATGAAGCGACTAGTTATTTTGGATTAACACCATACATACTCAAGATATGGTAGTAATCCACGTATGCAGCAACTAATTTAAGAGACGTCCAATGTATTAATTTACGTATTAGTTAATTTGGATTTACATCATACATATTCAAGATATGGTGGTTATCCACGTGTGCAGTCAGTGCCAGTCAATTCGGATTAACATCATACCCAAGATATGGTGGTAATCCCTTCTATGAATACTAAGATCCTACAGAATGTACCAATATCAATTCTTTATATTATAATTCGTAACTCACGCACGAAAAATGTTAAAATAAATAATCTTGCGAATAATTTAAATGGGATTGATTAAGATCGATTAAAAAATGTCAAGAGATCATGAGATATACTCGATTTCTTCAGGTTGAATGTAGCGTAGAGTAGATCTATATGGTCAGGTGCTGGACTAAAAAAATTCTATACCCATAATATGTACTTCTTCAATTAATTCTATAGGGCCCAAGACATTTCTAAATCTTAATTGATTGTTCCTTTGAATTTTTAAGAATCAAATGGAATCACTTTTTTTTGCTTATCAAGCAGTGTATTTGGTTGTCTTTTATAGCCTTCGATTTTTCGATTTGTGAAGTGTTTGGAGACCCTAGAAAAGAAGTTTGAATCAGTTTTTGTCGTGTTGTTTCACTAACCAAAATTCTTAATATATTTCCTATTTCTTCGCATGGATATAAAATGGGTATTCACATTTTTCATTGAAAATAAAGAATTTATCATAGAACGATTTTTAAATACAGTCAAATTGACAGACCTTGTCAAGTACACAACAATCTTAATTTTATTAGTTTTCTAGTTGAAACATATGTAAGATAATAGAAAGATCTTACAGGATCTACCAAAACAAATTTGTGCGAAATTTAATTAATTTATTCGAAGAGTTCATATCAGTATATATTTTTTATTAAAGTTAAAGTATTTTTAAGATCATGTTTCGTATGCCAGTGCGAATTGCCGTCATGGCATCTCGCTTATGCCGTCCAATCCAAAGGAGTCCAACACGTAAGTTCGTCTCTCAGGCGATAAATCAGATGCTACAAATTCAACAAATGGAAATATGTGCGGATCCACCTTCCCGAGCCTTGATACTCGGAGTGTTCGCCGATGAGGAGGACAAGAATGACGCCGGCATCCTTACACCTGCAGCCTGGAAGTTTAATGTTCAGAAGACACAGGGAAGGCTCTTGGAAGTGTTGCGCTTGTCCGGACCGATGCCAAAACGTGGTGAGGCACGTCTGCTCTTCGCCATTGAGCCAGAACGTATTCCCTACTATTCTGTGGTAGCCGTGGTTGGTCTGGGTAAGGAGTGTCTCGGATACAATCCTTACGAAGTGCTCGATGAACAGAAGGAGGCTATTCGCAGATCTGTGGGCGCTGCTTGCCAAATCTTGGCCGAATTGGACACTGACCGTATTGAGGTGGAAAGCCTTGGTCATGCGGAGTCTGCGGCTGAAGGTGCAGCCTTGGGTATTTGGATTTACCAAGAATTGAGGGATCCAAAGCAGAGAGTGTCCGTTCCCACTATTGATTTGTATGCCACTAAGGACGAAGTATGCGATTTAGAGGGCTGGAGAATTGGACTACAAAAGGCTGCTGCCCAGAATTTGACGAGACAATTGCAAGAGATTCCTTCGAACCTGCTAACGCCCACAGCCTTTGCCCAAAATGTTGTCGAGGTTCTCTGTAAGTCAGGTGTCAATGTAGAGGTCAAAGTGGAGGGCTGGGCCGAGAGCCAATCGATGCACGCCTTTCTAGCTGTTGGTAAGGCGTCTTGCGAACCTCCAATTTTCCTGGAGCTTAGCTACTATGGCACTTGTGCAGACGAGCGTCCAATTGTGCTAGTAGGACAGGGCATCACTTTTGATGCCGGCGGTCTCTGCTTGAAGCAGAAGGGTGAACTGTATAACATGCGTGGGGACATGACCGGAGCAGCTGTGGTAGTGGCCACTTGTCGTGCCGTTGCCGGCTTGCGGCTGCCTGTGAATATTAGAGGGCTCATACCACTATGTGAGAATGTGGTGGGCTGCAACTCGTTCCGACCCGGTGATATGGTCAAGTCTATGAATGGCAAGACTATCGAGGTCGAGTGTACAGATCATGAAGATGTCTTGGTCTTGGCCGATGCCTTGCTATACGGCCAGAACTTCTGTCCAAAATGTATCATTGACATTGGAACCTGTTCCGGATATATGCGTCAGGCTCTGGATGAAGCCGCTTGTGGTGTGTTTACCAATTCAGAGATCCTCTGGCAGCAGATCAAACATGCCAGCATGCACACCGGAGATCGCGTCTGGCGCTTCCCTCTATGGAACTACTATAGCAAGGCTGTACGTAATAGCGGACGCAGTGATATCCAGAACTACGGCGTTGGACGTGGTGGTCGTCCCTGCAAGGCTGCTGCCTTCCTTCGAGAATTCGTGCCCTGTGGCCAATGGATGCACATTGTAAGTATTCCAGGCACTCAATGGTTATAAGGTTAATATATTCTTGTTTCTCTTCTTAGGAAGCCACAAATGTTATGATAACAGATGGATGCGAGTTTGAATATCTACGTAGGGGCATGTCGGGAAGGCCCACTCGCACGCTTATTGAATTTATTGCGCAGACAATTTGCAAGGATACTGCTCCCAAGCTAGGCAAATAGATCGGTGGGTGTTGGAGCGAAGTTGTTGAGAAATGGTGATGCCATCAGAATGTGTATTTTAATTGATCGACGTATTTAATGTTGCAAGTGTTTTTATTTTATCCTATTTGGAAGACAATAATTGTTTTAAATTGTTTATTAATGCAAAAGAGTATAACAAAATTTGAAGTTATATCAAAAAAGATTGGTTTGAATGTAGATAGATAGATTGGGGATCTGATAAATATTTGGCTCTAGCTAAGCTTAAAGTGATTGCTTTCGGGAAATTTGCTTATTTTTGTTTGTTGATCAGACTATAAATTCAGGTAATAGAATGCTGGCCTAGGCTATTGCTACGTCAAGGATACCGCATGCGAAATCACAATGTTTATATCAATGTGTGGGTAATTCTGCAATAGCTTCACATTCGAGGCAAAATCATTTTCCAGTATTTTCTCCCGTTGAATTCTGAAGTGAACAAACAAATTAAGATTTGACTTGAATTAGATAAGTAAAAACTTACAATATCATGGAACAGCAGATTTTTATAAGGAAATCGAAACGATGGGCATCCGAAAAGACCGAATCCCATATTCTCAGTACTTCTGGCAAGGGAAATTCTTGAGATAGCATAAGAGTAAGCCAGCGAAAACTGTAGTACTGTGGATGCAATTCTTGACTCTTGAGGCGGTCGTAGATTTCCAAATCTTTTGATTTCAGCATATTCGATAATTTGGCCATCATGCATTTAATGCCTCCTTCAGCATCGTCCAGAGTCTTGATAAAAAAATCACGAATTTCACCCATCAAACCGGTGAAGCAAAAGAAACAGTCTGCCTCGGCATGTTCCCGATAGCTGGGATCGGGGTCCGACGCCATCACATAATAAATAGGGCCCACGATTTCGTTCATACCCTGGACATAGCCTTGGCCTGGATTTAGTTTGGCATAGAGAAATAATATACGTTGAACAACCTCCCAATGGGCTTCCCGACCCTCTTCCATGGCAGTGTAGTTTTCGGCGGATCGTTTGGTGATAAGGTTGATCTGTGAAGCAAAGAATTCTTTTTAAATCTAGTTCAACTGATTGGTAATAAACTTACTTGCTGCTAAAGTCCAACATGTGTGGATAATGACAATACTTTTATTTTATATAGCACAATAAAACATAAATATTTGTGACTCACCTTGGTCATACCTAGGCCCTTGCGTTCTACATTCGCTGAACTCAATACCGACGGCACAACTCTCTGATGTAGGCGTCGTTCGCCTTTGCTGTGCACTACAATATCGCAGGGGAATTCAGTGGCTTGCTGAAAGAACGATATGTCTGGGCAGAGCCGTCTAACGTCTTTGTCGATTTGCAGTAGAAATTCGTTATCGTTAAAAAATGTATTCCAAGCACTTTCCGGCCCCTCGCTCAGGGGATGATCTTGTAAGCCAACGCCCCCTAAATCGACGTCAGTTTCGTTCTGTCCGGGTGGCAAGACCATTTCGACAATAAATTGGCGATAAAGAGCTCGTTTCTGTGCTAGCGTGTTACTCCATGTGCTCCGTTTTGGTCCCAAATAACCAAGCAGCATTTTCCAGCTGAGCGCACGGAAACTCTTCACATCTGGAACACCTGTGGATTTAGTGATGAATTGGTTTTGTAACTAAATTTAGAGGATATTCTTATTTCACTTACCATTAAAAGCAAGCTCCCGTAGCTCTTTCAAATCAATCACATCTTTGGCGAAAAGTTCCTCAAACTCCTTAACTCTGTAAATTGTATAGAGCTCACTTTGTTTACATATTTTTGTTGCCAATTCTGCTTACTTACCGTGCCTTAAACATATCAATGATTTGTGCGGAATTTATACCGTGCTTTATCCATAGAAATCATGTAAAACTTTCAAAAAAACTCCACTCCCTAAGTCAATTGTTTTGTTGTTAATTAAATGCACTAAAATGAAATCGTACACAGTGTGACCACACCAAACAGTACACAAAAATAAAATCAGTGTGTACATCTCCATCGAAGTACGGTCACTCTAAAACAATTTGAACCGCCAAATCAACTAGTTCAAATTGATTACTATTTCAAAAGATTAAGAAACTTGGAAAGTTTTGTATTTTTTGAAACTAAGAAATTTGTAATTGGGCTATGTCAATTGAAAAGCCAACCAAAAATAATGTTTCCAATATTTGTCCTCAATTTACTTGTGTATTTGTTTGGTGGTGCGCTCTCATTTCTTTCCATTTGGTTTCTTTTTTGTTTCTTAGTTCGTCTACATTATTCACAACGACGCGTATACGCCAGAGTGGTCAAGCAACGTGCGGCGTGAAAAGACGCAACGCGTCTACGAATTCGTACGGCAAAAATAAAACGGAGCAAAAAAAATAAAAATTAAATTGTTTATATGATTTCTGAGGCGCATTTCTTTGTTTACGCTAGTCGGTAACAAGCTATGACGACCACCAGACCGTCAACGGCCCCAACTGCCGCCACGGCATATAGACGACCGGCATTCTGGAAGGTGCCCAGTTACATACATGACTATGCGATGGTTGGCAACCGACCCATTACCCCGCCATCGTCATCTCCACCTATCTTAGCCAAATCGCCCCTACCGCCTTGCCGACTGACAGAGCGACGTCGCAGCAGTATTAAAAAGCATGTTCATTTCGCTGACGAGCCCGTGCCCACACACACAACCGCACCCCCAATGGGGGGCCTAAGGGTAAGTCAAGTGCGCGCAGACAAACATAAATACCCATGTGCTCTCAATTTCTGAAATTTTGAAAATGTGAAATCAGTTCAATAACATTTCAAGCTGAACTGCTCATAAATTTGTCAAACAGAAATTTAATTAATTGCTCACTGCTGCATTTTTACTTGTAAAATAAATTCAAAATATTAAAACAATCGCATTTATTTACAATATATCCAAAAATATGCCATCTAATATAGAGGCGAAAACAATTATTGACGCAATCCGTTTTGGCTGCAATTGCCAAAGTCAAAATGCCTTCCAAATGCATTTTGGCTAAAAATATTTGCCAATAATTCGTTTTTCTTTGCATTTATTTATATTTATGGAGATAGGATAAATATATTCTCGTATTTTTTTACGCTTAATTTGTGTGGATTTATGAAAAACAAAATAAACGAAAAAAAAAAAAACACTAATGAGAAATGGTTCCAAATGATTTGGCAAGTTAAATTTAAAACATTTCAAATACGCCGGGACTGCCCTTCGTATTTGAAAATTTACTAAAGCGGATTGCATAATCCCATGACAAATGTTTCAAGTCTTTATTAAAGAAAGAAAATGTTTGGGGAAATTTCAAAAAAAAAAACTATAAACATTTTAAATACCTTTTGTGGTTTGCACCAACAGGAAAAGGCATTTCAATTTCAAACTCAACGCTTTTTCCCGGATGCCGAAGTCTACAGACTCTTTTTGAAGTCTTTTCACAAATATTGCTAAAATCGATTTGGGTTTGATAAAAGCTATATGATATAGAAGACTCACCCTTATAAAATTTAGTGCCTAGCTAATTCATTGGTCTTTTCAGAGGTATTTAAAGTCCGATTTATGACAGCAGTATGATATCGTCATCCGATCTTAATGTATATCCGTATAGAAATCCTAGATTAATTAATTTCGACTCATACCCAAGTATTGATAAGGTTCGATAGTTGCTTGATATAGTTGTCCGATCCGGACGATCTCGACAGCCTAAAGAAAAAAGAAAGCTGTCTATTAAGTTCCATGACTAATTAAGAACCCATTTCGCAATGGACTTCTCGAGTGCTCCTGACCCCTGTGGATATAGGGTTTGGGCATCAGAACAAAGTTAAGAGACTCTGTTTTCTTTGAAAAGAGTATAAAAATTAAACCGCCGAAAATCATTGTATAAATACGGGCAACTTCCGTGGCTTTGGTCTGGCATTTAACTTGATCAAATGTGTTGTAAGCAAAAATTTTAGCTGTTGGTTCTGTTGGTTCCGACATGCTCTGAATCAAAGTGAATAAGTTAATTTTTTTCTTTTCGAAAATTACTCATATGGCATGTTTGACCGTCAATGCGATTTTTGGCTAAAATGGCAAACATTTTTATTGTTTCTTTTTTCCTTTTTGTTTTTTTTTTGTATAGAAAATTTGGACGGTAAATAAATTTGATTGCACCCTCTCATTTTCTTGGCACAACAACACATTTTATGTTGAAAATTGAAAAAGTTTTCGAAAAATACATAAAAACTGTTGAAAAACTTGCCCCGTTTATATAAAAAAAAATAGAATAAGAATTTAATAAAACCAGATGCCCCGAGATTATTCAGAAATGAGATGAATGTGTTGAAACAAAAGCAATTCAAATTTTTCATGGTCACTTTTGGGACATTTTACTCAACTCAATTGCCACACAACTGGATCAAAGAATGCCACAAATTGTGGCAAAATCTAAAACCAATAAAACTAAAATCAACTAATAAGAAAAGAGAAGCCAAAATCAAAGAGCCAGCCTCCCCCTCGACAAAGAAAGAGCATATAAATTCAAATCATTTCATGTTTCTCGGCATGTAGTCTAGTGTGGTTGCTTCTGTTGTGGGTTTTTGCAATATACAAAAACAAAAAAAAAAAAAGTAGCAAATTTCGTACAAGGAATACGAATTGTATTTGTTAAATTCAGTACTTGAGCAGCATTGCGATCGAACAAAACGCGCTGCACACGCGCTCCGCTCTAACAAGTTTCCGAAAGAGAAGAAAGACAAAAAAGAAAAACCCAAATTCTTTCAATAGAGTGTTAAAAATATAGATAAAACTAATAAATAAAAAGAAAAAAAAACCAAATTAATTTAACCAAAGCCTGGAGCTTTGGTTGCCATGTTGTTGTGATAAAAAATATTTGCAAAAAAAAAAAAAAAAAAATCGACAAGATGAGTCCCAAATTGCATGAATTTGCGGTGCAACTGCAGCGCGATGGTCAGGGCACACCGTGGGGCATACGCCTGGTTGGTGGCAATGATTTGGATACTCCACTTATTATAACTAGGGTAAACTGAATCCAAATATCAATAAATTGGTTAATTACGCATACGTCATGTTGTACCTGCATTATGTAACCCGAGAACCGAGAACCCAAAAAGAATACAAAGAGTTTCTGCTTTTCTATTGGCCACTTTTGTGATTTGTAGTTTTGCAGTGGTTCTGGTGGTGGCTTCTGATGGTTTTGCCTGTTTAGACTCATTCATCAAATTGCATAGAATCTTGTGGTCCAAGCCAAACAGGCATTATCACAAAACTATTGCCAAACTGTTTTGGCCTTTCTGCTCTGCGCACTATTTAAAAAGAAAATAAACAAATCAAAATAGCTAAACTGGCACACATACACAAAATCTGGCACTTTCAACAAAAACAAATTATAAAATGCAACAACAAAGACTTGCACAAAATACATTTAAAAACAAGTAAAAAGTATATAGTTTTTTTTTTTATTTAAACCAAAAACTCCTACACTCTTTTTGAGAAGTTTCCAAAAGAAATATTTCAATTGGGCTGTGAAGTATATAAAAAGAAGCTGAGAAATTTTCTCATTCTAATTGAACATTAAAAGAAGCTAATCAATCTTAAGAAAAAGAGTATAGGCAAAAGAGAAAAGTGCCAGAAAGCGTCACAGCAAATCATTTGGCAACAATTTGTGTGTAAATAGAATGCAATGCGAATGGCTTGGCAGGGCAGGGTAGTTAAGCTAATTGATGCCCAACAAATGAGAGAGCCAAGCATGTAAACAAAACATCAGACTGACCATAAACCCAACCCAATGGGCACCCAGCAGCAAACCAGAGCAAATGTCTAACCTAGTTGGCCCGTAGAGGCAAGGCCAAACATCAAAAATTTGTACACATTTTTGGGTTCTTTTCTTTTTGTCTTTTTTTTTATGATGTGTATTTTGCTGCTGTCCTGACCTTCTGTATAAAATTAATGTAGGTGCAACTTGGCAGCCCAGCATATGGGGAGCTATTGCGTGGCGATATTATAGCCAAGATCGGTGAATACGATGCACGCGACTTGAGTCACGCCGATGCACAGCAGCTATTTCGTACGGCTGGCAATGAGATCAGGTTGACAGTGCATAGGTGAGTCTCATGCGGTGTCAGAGGCGAAGGCAGTAAACTGGTATTCATTTTGTAGGGACAACACAATCGCCTATACGCAGGGTGTGAATCAAGAGAGCGCCGGCGTGTCGCGCAGCAACTCCACTTTGCTGCCGGGCAGTCCCGATCTGTTGCCACATCGTGGCCCTTCGCCATTTTTGCCTGGACCCAGCCACTTTGAAAGGGCCTTGCAAGTCCCACTGGACACTTTGCCACAGACGGTATTTCCCCAGCTAAACGCCTCCGGTGGCTATGTGACTCCGGCCGGTGGCTCTGATATTTTTTCACCCAAGCCCACACGCGATCATCAACAGGATGTGGCTGAGGAGCAGGCGGCTATTGTGAATCAGGTGAGTGCCATTCCCAATTCCTTTCGATTGGCTCTCCTAACTCAAAAAAACAAAAAAAAAATCCTTACCAAAAAGTAGGCAAAATGAATCCTCAATTTGCAAAATTCGAATGCCTAAAAGTAGACAGCCAAAATTCTGTAAATTATGGGAAAATATTGAAAAGATTTTTTCAAATTTTATTACATGCGAAAATCTATCTTGCTGAAAAGCAGCTGCTGACATCACAAATTGGACAGTTTGTGGTCAAGGATTTTGTATTTGCCAAAATTAGAACAGTTTCTCTAGAATCTAGAAAACGTAGGTTGGCCATACCAAACAGGAAAGGGTTATGACGCAGTATGAGTAGCCGATGAAAAAAGCTAACAAAAATAAATAAACACAAGACGCAAATAAGTTGGATCAACAATGTTTCAAAAAAAATTTCGATAATCCGATTTTGCCTTTGCCACTTGAGTAAGGCAATTTTTCTTGACAGATTCGGCCACCTTAAGGCAGGTGAGTGGGAAATTGAAATGGACCAAGTAGGAGGAGGATTACCTTGACAATTGATGACGCCTAACCGAGTGAATCAAAAAGGCATTTAAATTGCCATTCCTATTCCTATGCCGTCAAGGTCGAAATGGTTCAGTCAATGTGCAATACGAAAATAAAATCAAGGTGTATATTTTTGGTACGAGTTTGTCATCACGAGTTCACACGTTTGTTTTGGGAAATATTTATAGACAGGTTGATCTCTCATATAGATGAGTTCCTCTTGCTTTTGATCTTTAACCAAATAATTTATCATTTCTATAGGAGATTTTGAAAGATTCATCTGGGTAGCCCAATCCTATTTTTTATTTTGTAAAATTTAGTTCCTCTTGTTTACAGAAAAACAAAAACACAAACCTTGAAAAGAATATATAAATAAAATTCTAAACAAAACAACCGTGTAAATTATGAGGTGATTTTCCATTCTGAACTTGAAAGTTCTTTGACTCTCCCGTTGAGCATGGCAGACCTGGGAAGGTTAATTATACCTGAGTCTCAAGATTTTGATGGCTGTCGGAGGTTTTTATTGATCATATTCAGGGCTAATCAAATTGACATTGATTAAAAATATGACAATTTGTCCATGGATTTTGACAAATCGCTTGGCAAAGTCAAAAGAACTGATGGTCAGGCCAAAACTGTACACATCAATAAACATGATTTGTGATTTGAAATGCAATATTTTTCTGCAAAAATAGCAACATCAAATTTGCTCTAGAAAAACAATAATTAAATTTGAAATATTCATTTAATTTGGACTACAAAAATCGACGTTTATGAAATCATTTAAAATTGTGTAGAAAAAAAAAATTAAGACTGCAGGACAAACAAAATGTTTACCCTCAGAAAGAAAAAAAAAAAGATATATATATTTTTTATATATATATATGAAGATTATTTATATAAAAAGAACATTCGAGGGGCAGGAAAATCTGTTGGCCACACTCGATTTAAAAATTAACAAAACGGCGCGTGGGCGGTAAATGAAAATCGCTCACGGCAGTCACCACCCAAGTCCAAGTTTATTTGTATTTGTATTTGCCTGAGAAAGTGTATATCCCGATGTGTTATGCTCTTTATGAAAATCTATTTGTCTATATAAAAAAAAATCAATTTTTGTTTGCTCTCGCCAACGCCAGTGTGTGTGTGTGTGTGTGTGTGGGTGTTGACAAGGGGATCCAAAAGGGGCGAACGAAATATTCTAGTTTCTTGGTGTGCGTGGGTAGTACGGCCTCTGACCGTTCGGTTTATATGGCCAGTAGAATACACACTCACACACACACACATACACACGCAGACATAGACATGGCCTCAGACTCTCCTTTTGCTGTGATTATTTTATATACATCGACATATCTATATACGATTATATAGATTTCATTTGTACGTATAGAAGAATTTTTTCGGATTGGAATTCCGCAGGCGTCGAAATAGCAATAATTCGCCAGAATTTGAAAATTTTCAAATCAGTTGCGTTCGGAATATTGAAAAATAAACAACAATTTTTGTCAAATCAAACGAATCCTTCGTCCTAAGTAGTTGAGCAAAGCCAAAGCGATCTCCGAAAGTAGTGTAGAACTCAAAGGTGAAGAAGAGAGCCGAGGAGGTGGTAGAAGCGTTCATTTAAACGTGCAATAAAAAGCAAGTTTACTTAATTTTTATATACCAAAAAAAAAAAAATAATAATAATAATAAATAAAAAAAAAAAATTGAAAATTAAAAAAAAATAAATGGACTTGAGAGCCATTTCAAATATTAAATTGAAAAATTAAACATTTGTGTCAAAGAAAAACTCTAGACCATAAATTTGTTGTGTTATGTAATTTGAGAAATAATTTTTTGAAGAAAGAGATTAATTTCCATTTTGATTTTTTTGTTTTTTTCGAAATTTCTTGAAAATCAAAAAGGAGTTTAAAAACAAATTCAAAACCCTTCCACACACACACAAAACCACACACATTTTTCAAACAAAAAAAATGGAGTACGTTCAATTCAAAAACGGATCACCCGTCTACTACAGGGAGCAGCCAGACCTCAATGAATGCATTCAATATCAAGTAAGCAAATTTTTGAAATAAAATTTTCCAAAATTGTGCCATAAATTTAAAAATTCGAGTCGGGTTTTCAGTGAAAGTTTAGAAAAACGAAATTCATTTTTAAATAGAATTTTCAAAAACTTATTACCCTGGATTATAATAAATTAGAAAATTTTCTATATATACCCAGATATCTGAGCATTATCTCTTAGATATAATCAAATAATTTAAAAGAGCTAGAGAAACATTTCAACTTTACTGTCAAACATAAATTCAAGTTCAAAAACAAAAATATCCCAAGTATAAATTTTTGAGAAATCATATATATCGCGTCTATAGTATTTAATATTTATATTATTTACTTGACCACTCGCCTCGCCTGTCATATATCAAAGCTTGTGAATACTCTCTCAGCCCCTACATATATATGTATATACCGAGGGGGGGAATTTGAAACTTATTTAGCAAACATTTGTTCACTTTTCGTCAATAAATGTGGAAAGACAGGGAACATACTCGTACTGGTCGGAGCTCTCTCGCCTTTGCTGGCCGCTCAATGTAATTCATACCGATTTGATATTTTTAGAAAAAAGAAGAAAATCAGAACACAAAAACAAAGGCGCAAAAAAAAATAATAAACAACAGAATAAGAATAATTATGAGAAAATTAATTTCTCAGTTGGGTTGAAAAGAACTCGTAAAATATGACAAGACTTTTGGCCAAAAAGAACAATTGGCCCAGAGTGTTGAACCCAAGAGAGTCGTAGCAGTTAGGGCGGGGGCGATCGTGGGCAGGGCAAACTCTTGGCATTGCCTCAAAATTTTCTTGGTGAAAGTGAAAAATTCAGGAAATCGAATCGACAAATAAAAAAAAAAATCTTTCACTTTCTCAAATATTTGTTTACATTTTTAAAAACATTTTTGATTATTTCTTCTTTACAATACAATATTTTGTGTATTAACAATATAATATTTAAATTTATTTATTTACGATTAATTTAGCCTATAAAAATTTCATTTGTTTCTGAGTCAACAATTTTCGCTTCTAAAAACCAACAGAGAATTTTGTGTTTGCCACATTTACTTAAATTTACGACGCCCATTAAAAACTACAAAAAACTATAATATGTTGGGGCCATTTTCATTTTTAATTAAAAACTAAAAACTAGAAAATGTTGAAAGTGACCCTCAAAAATATTCTCTGCTTTTCGAAATATTTCTTCTTCTTCGTCTTCTTGCGCGAGCCGAGCGGGCAAAAGCGCTGTATGAGTGTGTCGTCTTGTTCGAAATGATTTTTAAATTTAGCGCATAAATATTTTTTTAAAATTTATTTTTGTATGTCTCAAAACAAAATTATATTCGGGCGTTGATTTTGTGGTTTGTCTGTCTCAAGGTGAATGCGTTTTGAAAATAAAATAGAAAATGAGATGTGTTGGGGAAAGCGAAATGCGCAATTAACCAAGAAATACAAACTCACTAATTCGTCAAACAAACAAATTAAAAAGGTAAAATGACTGAAGGAGGTCGAAGTGGTGGAGGATGAGGAGACACCTTAACACTTGCCAAGGCAGGCCGTGTCGTTCAAGATCGAAGCAATCAGCTGTTTGTCGCTCAAGGCTGCATGTACCTCTTCTTCATCCCACTGCAGCAAGACCTTGCTGAGGCGTGGCTCCTTTTTGCGCATGATGCGCAGAATACCTCGAGTCTCCACCAGGTCGACGGTGCCGGCAAATTCTGCCTGATCCAGGGCCAGAATGTTGCGCTTGGCGCACACACGTCGATAGACTTCATGGAGGCGTCCCATGCTGATGTCCTTGTTGCGCTCATTCCTCAGCATTAGCACCAAAGAGCAGAGCATTAGCTTCTGCTGCAGGGGAAAGGCAGCTTCAATATCCTCGTCCAGATTCTGAGAGGCTCCATAGACTTTGTTCAAAACAGCAGCCACCTGGTTGACCTGCACGGGTTTCAATGTGTCCGGGGCTAAAGGGTATTGGTAATTTAGAAAAGTAGTTCAAGTCTTTGGGAATGTTGACGCACCTGTTGACTGCGATCCAGAGTCCAGTTCCAGAGCCTTCATATTGAACTCTTTTTCGCCCTCACGTTTCTGCTGCTCGGCTATCTCCACCACCCGACGACCTATGTCCAGGGCACGCCTCACATCGCCACTGACGGCGCTTACTTTGGCGGCCAGCAGCTGCAGAGTGACCGGTGGAAAGACATCCAAGACATCGGCCTCAATCAGTCGGGATTTGAAAATTTCTACTATTTGCTGTTTGGTGTAAGGAGGGAAGTGCATCAGTCTTGGTTTGAGTTCACAACGCGCATTCAGACGCATCAGGGTTCGGTCTGTGAGATCCAGGCTATTGGCAATGCCAACCAACAAGATTCTTGACCCTGGCAAGGCGGGCCATTCGAAGATCGTATACAGGACAGCCTGACGTGTCGTACACAGTTGATCGATTTCGTCGAGCACCAAGAGCAGCATACGCTTGGCCGTGCGCAAATGCTTTTGGATGGCCTCTAGATGGTCGCGCTCTGTGCGCCCCGCCACTTTCAGATGCAATTCGGTGCATAGTTTTTTGTAGACGGCGCCCACACTGGCAATGGAAGTGCAGTTTATGTAGACTCGTTGCAAGCGCTGGTAGAATTCCGGGTCACGTAGCAGGAGGGAGAGGCAGGCAGTTTTGCCAGTGCCTGGCTGGCCCGAGACATATAGACTGCCAGAGGTTTGTGTGTCCAGATGTGTGGTGAAGAATTCACGTAGCTCTTGCAATTGTGGCTCACGGCCAGGAAGATTCTGTGTCTCGGCACTGTTGAGAACTCGACGGGCGTTTTGGTATTTGTTGCGTGTAGGCGAGGGGTTGTCATTCTCTGGCTCGGGGGGTATGGGAGTGGGTTCTTCTTCTATCTTGGGTGGTGGGTCTTCTTTGGTCAGGTTTTCGCTGCGTTCGTCTAGACTTAGTCTGTCCAGTAGTCTCGTAGGGCTGATCAGATGCTGTGGCAATTGCTGCTTGCGTTGTTTTGGGGGAGACACGTGTGCCTTTTCGACTTCCTCGTCTTCAGTGTGGCTTTCGGCTCCACTGGCTTGATCCAGAGATCGTGGCTCAAGTGCACGTTTTGTCAAGGGCTTTGCCGGAGTCTTTTTACTGCTACTGCGTGGCGTCTTGAGCATTTCATTTTCCAAAATAATTCGTTCTTTGATGGCCGCGGAGGCAGCCACTGCGCTGCGGCGACGACTTGTCTTGTTCATTTTATTCAACAGATTTCTGTTTTCGTTATTCTCTGTAATTATTATAACATCATCATCGTCGTCTTCACTGTCCAAAATTTTTGCGTGCTGCCGACGACGCCAAATTTCTGAACGTCGTGGCGTTGTTGGTAGCGGCGACTGCGGCAGCGCTGTTTCTGGCACAGTTGGTGTTTTGCTGATGCTGCTCAGGCGTGTGGATCGGCGTACGGCGGCCATTTTTATTTAAACTTAGCAAGCAATTAGCTTTTGTTATTTATTTGAAGCACTTTAAGCTAGTTAATACTTGTTAAATATGAGGGTTAGAGACAGAGCCTGTAACCGTAGGCGTTGAAAAAAACTTGGACAAAAGGCGCCAAAAAATGACAACAATAGCGCGCGCGATCAGCTGTCTGCTGCAGCCCTGCCAAAACAGAGTTGCATTTTGTGACAGTTGAAGGCGCGCTTCGTCTTCGAACTCTTAACCGTTTCGCATTATTTGAAAATATTAAATTACTTACACAATAGCGTACACGTCTTGTGTGTGGCCAAATTAAAAATATAAAGAGAATATTCGCTGGACGAGGCAACACAATGCTTACGTAAGCGCCTATAAATATTTGCTGAGATATTTTAAAAGTATATAAATGGGCGCTGAGCTGACCAGAGAAGAAAAGTTTTTTTTTTTTTTTATACATAAAATGGAATTTTGGTAAATAAATTTTTATACAAATTTAAAGGCGCACAAACACACGCACACATAATTGTGTGTTGCGAAAAAAACAATCTCCGAGAATAAATAGAAAATTTTTGTTCTAGAATCTTTTAATCGTATAATTTGGAACATCATACAGAATTTTTGGTTAGTTTTACTTTGTATATTTTAAATTAATTACATTTACAATTTCCACATGTTTAGAAGCAAAATTTATTAGGTATAAACAAAAATTAACCAAAATAAACAAAATTTGTATTATTTCTCAAGCCCTACCGTACAACTCCACTGGTCTTGCCCGGTGCTAAAGTCAAAAAGGATGCGCCCACCACAGAGTCCTACTTGAGACACTACCCCAACCCAGCTGTGCGCGCTCATCCCGGACATGATTACCATGACAGTATCATGAAGCAACGCGTTGCCGATACCATGTTGCACAAGGTTGTTGGTCAGGATGCCGATACTGGCAGAGTGAGTACTATTTTACCAACTTTTTTTTTTTTTTTATTAATTTTGCAAATTTCGTTTAGGTTTTCCACAAGCAATTCAACTCGCCCATCGGTCTCTACTCGGACAGCAACATTGAGAGCACCATCAGACAAACAGTTCCGTAAGTTGTCAATTTCAAAATAAATCAAAACTCTTCCGGAGTTTAATTTTATTGCTATTATTGAAATTAAAGAGCTTAGTAAACAATCTACACTAACAAATACAATATTACTTTTTGGATTTTTTGATGCTGTTAAAACGAAAAAAAATGAACTTTTTTGATTTGAATAAACCCAAAAACCAAAATAACCGCCTAGTTTATCAAAATGGAAAATTGGAAAAATTTAGTTTTTGAAAAGATTTTTTTTTTGTGCCGCCTAATTTGCAGCGCCAATTTAGTTAGCTTTTGAATAAATACTAATCAAGCGCGACATGATTTTGAGTAGTCTACAAATGAAACTTTTTAGTTAAGTTTCAACTTACTAATCACTTTCAATGGGCCACAACTTTACTAATCAGAACAACACACACAAAACACACATACACATACATATACAATATATATAAGAAAAGACACCCCAAAAAGAATAGAAAAAAAATATATATATTTTGATGTTGTATGCCTTTCTCATTCTTGTTCTTTCTTTGTCTCCTTCTCGATATGCGAGGGTAAACTTAAGATCAAAGGGTTGATTCGGCCTAACCTCACTTTTCTACGCTCTAACCGTTTGATCTGGGCTTATTCTTGTATACACATAAACAAACAAATGTATTAAATAGCTTATAAATGATTCTATGTAATTTGTTGTTGTAGCTTTACCACAAACGATTCGAATCGTTTAAAGGAAAGTCCTTTGCATCGTCATTTGCCAACAAAACTTGATGGGTAAAAGTAACTTTCACTTCTATAATTTTTTTTTTTCTTTTAACTGATTGAAGAATCACACAGAAATGAAATGAAGAAATTAGTTTTTAGTTCTCGAATGATTTGAATGTGATGAAAATATTTCTAAAAAAATATTCCTGCCTGTCGAGATAAATTAACCCATTCCAATTTGTTGAATTCCCAACAAATGCAACCTATGTAAAGTTAGTATATGAATTACCCAAATTTAAATGTACTTCCCCTATCTACATATATATATTCTCTAACTTTAAAAAATCTTGAACTTTTCGGTCACACTGAAAAAAACCCACAAAGACACCAAAAACCAAAGACATTTTGCATGTGCTGAATTGTGTAATAACTTTTTCAAGTCCTGAAAATTTTGACTTCTTTATGTATTATAAAAAAAAAATAATAATAACTTAAAGTTTTAAGCTGGTTGAATGTCTCTCCAAATACTTCAAACACTGCTCCGCTCTGTTCAACGTGATGATGAAAATTTCTGGTCTATGGTAAAGAAAATTACAAAATGTTTTCGACTCACTTTTTCTTTTTTTACAATGGCCAAAAAAAATATATATACAATATCTTTCATGTTCATCCCTTTATCCCGACTTGTGGAAAACTTTTCCGAGGCTTTCAAGAGCATCATTTGCGTATGTGTGAGTGTGTGTGATAAAGTATTTCCAGGTAATAAAATAGAATAGGTGGCTCAAAACTACAAAATTAAAACAACAAGACCAACAGAAAACAACAACAACTACAACAATAAAGGGCAAACCAAAATACACTAAATAATAATTTAGAAAATTTTTAGCATTTAGTTAAAAAAATATTTAGAACTCGGCTGCACGATTAATGTTAGAATTTTCATCGATCTATCTTTCCTGGAACAAAAACGTAAAATTCTGGAGCAACAAAAGCAAAAAGAAGAACTTGCCCAACAACAACGACAACAACGCCAACAGCAATTGCAACAACTTTATCAACAAAATAAATCATAAAAAAAATATAAAACAAAAATTATAGACAAAATTGCCCCGCCCCTTTATCCACTGATCCCTCCCACAAGTCCCATTCCCTTTTTAAGCAAAAAGAAAAGAGTTCCTAAATTTTTTTCAAATTAACCAAGAAAAAGTTTGTTGAACTTGAAGAGCAACAAAAAAGTTCCTAAGACCCTGAAAATTCTATCCTATCCAGTATTTTTTTACTAACCAATTAATTCACCTAAACTAAAACATATCATTAAAACCTAAAAAAAAAAAATATTACAGAAACGCTTAGCAGAGCTGAGCAAATTATTAAAAAAAAAGACTCACCCTAAATTATTTTAATTAAAAAAAAAAAATAATAATAAAAAATTTGTTATGCAGTTTTGTTAAATTTTTTTAAAATCCTATTAATATTTAGAAATTAAGGAATTTGTTATGAATTTATTTTGATTATTATTAAAAAAAAAATAATTGGTTTGAAAATGTCAGAAATGCAGACATGAAGAAACCATTAAAAAAAAAAAACACCCAACTTAATTTGAAATGGAAAAAAAAACAAAATAATTCTAACGTATTTTGTGCACATCCTGTTTTCTCTTTCTATCTCTCTCTCTCTCACACTACTCTGTCTCGCTCTACTCAACCGATGTACAAAACAATAAAAATATTTATATATATATTTATATATCAAAATACCAATATATATAAATGAATGAATTGAATTTGAATTAACCAACCAAAATGACAAATGAAAATTAAAACTATCCCAAAAATAAATGACAAAACGACACTTTCAACGATCTCAAAAAAATTAAAAAATAAAAATCTTAAAAATAATTACGCGCTTAAAAAAAAAACACACCCACACACATGCACACACACAGTTATAAGAAAACTGTTGTGTACGATCCGAGGAACAGCGACACCTACAGAGCCATACAAGAACAGGACGGCTACTCCAGCTATGGCCAGAGTGCCCCTCAGGAAGTTACCATACCTGTACAGACCAAGGTTTATCAGCCAAATAGATTGGTTCCAGGAAAGGTAAGATCCGAGCTGCTGCTTCTTCTACTTCTCCTTCTTCTACTTCTTTTTTAAAACCCAAAAAAACAAAAAGTCGAAACTATTCCGACACCGAAATACTATCGAGATACCACAAGAAACCAAAGAGTTTTCAGACAAGATCGCTCATCTCTTTCGCACTCTCTCTCTCTCACTGTCTTTCTCTCTCTGTTATTGTGTTTGTAATTTTAAACTGTCTCTCTAAATGTCGCCGATTCATGTCCAGCATTTTTTTTTTTTGTGTCCTCTCGTTTCGTGTCCAATTTGCTTTGTCGTAGAAAAAAAATGCTTAAAAAGCTTGGCAAAAATCTAAAGAAAATCAAAATATGAAAGCTTCTATGTTTGTGTCATGTTAGCCTAGAGAAATGTTTGCATAACCCAAAACTAAACAATTTCTTTTTGAAAAAAATAAAAAACGGCAAAGGTCATCATTAATCCCATCTCTGTGTATATTTTCCAAATCATTTAAGCCAAAAAAACAGAAAGAAAAACGAAACCATTAACAAGTCGAGCTTCAATTAACCAGCTCATAACATTTTGCATTTTTAGAAGCCAAAAAAATTAAAACAAAAAAAAAAAAAAACAAATTAAAAAAATTTTTTAATTAAAAAAAAAAAATATTTTATTTATTTTTTTTTTTTAAATTCAAAAATTTACAGAAACCAGTATCAGCGCCCGTTTGCCGTCCGCCGTACAATGTGAGTTTAAAAAAATTAAAAAAAAAAAAAAACAATAATTAAATCTTTGAATTTTCTTCTTCTTCTTCTTCGTTTTGACAGGTGGTAAATACTCACGATGAAAACATTCGCCAGAGCGGCTCTTTCAATCGTTTGATGTACAGCGTCATGGGCGCCACTGACTATTAGAACTACTATCCCAATAACAACAACAATAACAATACACCCCAACAACAACAACAACAGAAATAGTCCAACAACATTACGAAAAAAAAACCAAATTGACATCGTTAAGCTTACTCAAAGGAGTAGAAGAAGAAGAAGAAGAACAAAATATTTAGCGGATTTTTATGAAATTCTGTTTAATTAAATTTTATGAAATATTTAATAAATTAAATAAAAAGTAACGAAAACAAAAAACAACAACAACAAACACTAACAGATTACAAAAAAATATATATTACGAATCGGTTAAAAATTATTTTATGGGAATTTTCGATAAAAAAAAAATTACTTTGTGTCCGAAAAGGAAAATCGTTTTGTTTTAAGAAAACGAAAATTTATAAAAAAAAAATTATTTATTTTTATTTAGTGTTAACGATTTTGAGGTTAACCAGCGAGTGAATTCTAGTCAAAATTGCTTTAACCCTTTAAAGCCTGAGAATTTTTTGAAAATATAAAAAAAAAGTAGAATGAAACAATTTTTAAGTGGGCAGGCAAAGGGTTAAAGTTGATGGAATATGATTTGTTTATAAGAAATTGTTTGCCTTATTTCAAAAACTTTTGAAAAATAAAATAAAAAATTATCCCTTGGAAAAATATTTTTGGAATTTTCTTGTCTTAAGAAAAATTAATAAAATATACAAATAAATTGGCCATCAAAAAAAAAAAAAAAAAAAAAAAAAAAAAAAATACGACTAAATTTGGTTAGGAGCTGCAGAATAATGGATTTCTTTGGCTTAACCCTTCCTGCGCCAGGGCTTCGCACAACATGACACAGCAGCAGCAGGAGCTGGCTAAAATAATTGATCAGGCCAAGCATAATCAATCACATAAGCAATTAAATAGATTTTGGAATTATATGACAGCCCGGCAGACGGGAAGGCAGACAAGCCAACAGTGAGTGGCGATATGCAAATGAAGTGGCAAAAAAAAAAATAATAATAATAATAAAATAAATAAATTTGAGTTTAATTTGTTGGAAATAAAGTACCGAGTTATTTCAATTACAATTTGTGTATATCTTTTTGGTGTTTATGGATCGTGCGAGTGCGACGGTACGTAATGGGTTGGAGTCATGTGGCCATAACAATAGCAATAACAATTTAACTGGGATTGTTACACATGAATAATACAACTTACTTTCACTTTACCGACCAATAACTACAACAACAACAGTAACAACAATCAAAGTTAGTGTAACAAAAACCCAAAGCCTCAAATCGGTACAAATCCAAAATGAGCAATGTCAGAGTAACTCCACGTTGGCCCCATTAAACGGTCATCGCAAAGGTACAAAAGAAATTATCAATAAAAAAAAAATTATTTATATATAAAAAATATTATCTCACATATAAGAAATTATAAAAGAGCTCTGGAGTGTGTGACCTTGCCAGGTTTCAAAGACTCTTGTAAAGTCATCAGCATGGAAAATTTTGTTTAAAAAAAAATGCAAATTTTTTATTTTATTATTTTTTTTTGAAGGCGTTGCTGGCCCTCTCATCTCAATAATTGTGATCGGCTTAAGTAAAAAAAAAAAAAGCTGATTGAAATGCGATCTATGAAGCTATTTGTTTGGCCCACAATACTCTTAAGTAATCTACCATCCAACGGAGATGTCGGCGAATACTCAATGGTTTTTTTTTTCATTATCTCCTCCTCCTCCTCTTCTTCTTCTTCTTTTTTTTTATAGTCAAAGTGGGTGGATGTCTGTGTCAGTTGAGGTTTAATGGCGCTTAAGACGTGCGTTCCACTTGGCAACTAAATGCAATCGCAATAATCTTAGTCTACCCTTTAAATAGAGCCGAGTATCTGGACTATTTAAGGAGCTTTGAGGTTGACTCAAAACTGAATAGAAATTAAATAATTTTGAGAATAACTTGAAAAGAATTAAGAGGATTTCAGGCGGATAACTCGTCTTCTGAATAAATAGTAAATCATTTTGAGAATACCTTGAAAAGAGTTCAGAAAATTCCAGGCTTTCTATAACTCATCTTCTCAATCTTGTCATCATTTATAGAAGGAGGACATACGGATCTGATACTTAGAAAGCTAATTTAAAATTTGATATATCTACCAACTCTCATGGAGAACATTGGAACCCAATTTCACATGAGACGAGCTATATTATATGATGATATAGCTAACCTAGCAAATCATATTACTCCTAGGAATACCTGAGTCGTTTCCTTAACGATCTCATGATTTATGAAAGAATGAACTTAGAATAGAGTCCACAAACTTCAGAGCCCCGAGAGATATCCAAACCCAAATTGTACTATTTTCCTGATTCAAAAGAAATCTAAAAACCACACGAGAGAGTATCCAATTTGGGAGCTTTGAAAGTCTCAATGTGTTGGGTTTTGATTTTTGTAACTTGTTAAGGGCTTAAATGCTGACATTTGGTAATCGGTGAAATAGCGTCGGGTCAGGCCGCAAATCACAATAAAGTTGGATCTATTCAACCGCAACGTAGTAGGTATATGTGGATTTATTGTGGTTCTGCTATCAACGAAACAAAAGATGCAGAAAATAAACTTCTTAGATACGGATCTAGTTTGGATTAGAATTGCATTGAAATTTATTTGAGAATTTCCAAAAGATTTGGGTCAATCAATCAAGAAGAGGGTCAAGAGGTTAACTATTCGATTGTCTTAAGAAAATGCGAAATAATCCAGGCATTTTGTAAATTTCAAATTTCATTTTATTAGCCAAATGAAAAATGAGCGAAAGCTGGCTAAAAGGTAATTTAACAAACTATAAATTAATAGCATTTTTAAAATAAATCCTTGCAAATCAAGGGGGGATGGGGGGAAACAAAACCCCAACAGCTGTTGGGAAAAGAGCAGCTCTGAGAAAGTTAAGAGAGCCGCGAGAGTGAAACTAGCCAAAGAGCCGGGCTTGTGGAGCACAAATGCATTCGTCAACGATTGTTGCCGCATTTTAATACTCCAATAACTGTGACGTCAATGACTCTATACATATGTCTGTGTGTGTGTGACTGCCGAATACATTAAACGAGCTGGCTTTGGCTGGCGGCTTGCTAGCGTTTTATGGCCGGTATAAAAGTGCAATTTGGCCTCATAAGGCTTGCAGATACTTTTGTAACTTGGACTAGGTCGGTTAACGGTTCGAAACAGTGAAAAGTGAAATAAGAAACAAAAAGAAAAAAACCTATTTGCTATGCAGCTTTTAATTGTGGTGGCCGCGGTGGCATTTTGTGCCTGCAGTGATGGGATTATGGTCCAGGCCCAACAGGGCGGCGGGGGCGGTGGTGTGGATCCCGCCTACTTGCGTCAATACTATCAGCAATTGCAACAACAACAACAGCAACAGCAGGCCAACGATGGCACACCCATCTACGAGCAGAACTCCGAACAGACCCAGCAATATGTGAATTCGGGTCAGCAGCTGAGGATCAAGGATACCGTGGCCGACCAGATCAGAGCCCAGCAGCAGCAGGGTTATGTGGCACCGGCAGTCCGAGACTACATACAACAGCCACAGGTGGGCTCTACTCTCTCTGGCTCAGCTCCCTCGGTTCAAATAATTTCAAGATATTTCTTTGCAGTATCAGCCGCAGCAGTCGGTGTACCGCCAGCCGCAGCCTGCCGCGGCGCCTCCACCGCGTCGCGTGCAGCCCTCGTACCAGCCCTCGTCATCGCCTCTGGACACTAAAGGACCACATAAGCTGCAGGCCCAACAGCAGGCCGAGGAGGAGGAATACGATGATGTAAGTGAACTCGATGGAAATTTGTAATTTGGTTTTTTCTTTGCTTGTATCTTTGAGATACATTCGAGACTGGGTGCATAACACGTTGGGAGAGCACTGCTTTCGCGCACTTTCCTTTTCGCTTCAACAAACATTTTTGCAAACAATGTAAAGCATAATTACAATTGAAGCACAACAACAACAAAAGCAGCAGCAGATGTGGCAAAGACTCGGGTGGCAGCTTCCATTGCGCTTGCCTGCCTCGCTGCCTGCTGCTGGCCAGGTTCATTAACCAGCGCTTTTTGGCCATATGTGTTTGAGAGTATTTTTCTTGCCTGTTTTTGTTTTTGTTTTTGTTTTTTTTCTGCCTTCACTTGGCTCTGTCTATGCGGAAGTTATACCGAATTTCCGATTTCACAAGCCTCCGAAAGACTTTTGATCAAAACGACATTTTCCAGTTTTTTTTTTGTATTTTGCGATTTTTTTTTTTTTGCATTTTACAATCACTTTCAAATGCGACCCATATACCTCAATTTCAAATCCTCAGCCAGATTAGAACCAGTTTTTTTTCTGTGCCTTTCCAATTTGCCGTTTGTTTGGTTTGGTTTTTTTCGGGCCACGTCAAGTAAAGAGCCAAAGAACTTTTGGTTAGCTGCTGGTTTTGGCCACGCCCTTTGCGATTTACCTTAACCCAGTTCGATTGGGATACAATTGAATTGGATTGGCTTGAATTGTCTTGCCAGCACAGTGGGTGCCGCCAATAAATCTCTTGCGCTTCGGCAAGGTCTTTTCAGTTTTTTGCACATCCTCAGTGTTGGCCTCAGCTGTGGCAACCTTGGCAAAACTAAAAAATTTAAATTGATGTTTTTTTGAACAAGGCAAGAAAAAAATAAAAAATTATGTGTTGCGCTTCACTGATTTTATGCAGCAAAAAAAAAAAAATTATAATCATATTGAAATGGCTTGGCCATTGGCAGGCCAGCTGAATTGCATAAGCCACCATTGACTTGGACGATTTGATTTCATAGAAGACGAAGAAGAAGAAGAAGAGAAAAATAAATATATATGCAAGCAAATTACTTTCACTTGTGTGTGTTGGGGTTGCATGCGTGGCCAGCTGGCAACTTCAACTCCAACTCCCTCAGATCCCACATGGCAGCCACTGAGCTTTATTGTGATGTAATTTTTCGAGCATGGCTTGCATTCATAGTGTAGACTTTATTTTTTTGGGCACGTTTTGAGCCGCCATCAAAACTGGGGCAAATACGCATTTCGAATTCAACCGCACCTTATTTCCCCTCCCTCTTCATCACTCATTCTCTCTCTCTCTCTCTCTCTGTCTCGGTTCACAGCAAAACTCCTCTTACCAGTTTGGCTTCGATGTGAAAGACGATGAATTTACCAACTATCAAAATCGTAAGGAAATTCGCGATGGTTCTGTGATCAAAGGCAGCTACTCAGTGGTCGACTCCGATGGCTTCATCCGCACTGTCAAATACACCGCCGATCCCAAGGAGGGCTTCAAGGCCGAAGTGATACGCGAGCCCACCGACATTGTGGTCAAAATACCCACACCTGCCCCCCAGCAGCTGCTCCGCGCCGGCGCCCATAAGGCCCCCCAGGAATACAACACCAAGCAGCAATATCAGCCCCAATACCATCAGTATCACCAATAGATTCTGCAGGTGGAGGCCCATCAATTTGCTCTTGAAAGTTCCGCAAGTCCATGTAGTTTGTAAATAACACCGACAGCCCTACGCCTGTCGAAATTCATCATCACATCCAAGATATAATTCATATTCTATTAAGTTGTAAAAAAATGAAAACGAACTCCAATTTGTGTAAAGAAAACTCCAACAAAATTTCATAATACTCATTTGACTCTTTCGGCCTAGAATAATAAATTTTTAAATTTTAATTAAAAAGTTTCTGTTTTATTTTTCAAGAAATTTTTAAAAAGTTTCTTTAATATTTTTTGAGGTAAGTTTTAAGTCGACTTCTTTGACTTCTGTCTTACTTTTTAGTTTTTCTTTTTCATTCTTTTTATAATTTACAAAATTCCAATGACTTTCAAGCCTTTTCAAATTACACCTAATTCTGTTTTTACACGATAGAATGGTTCCCGAGAAATTCGTGTAAAAAAAATCGTGTAAAAAAAGATACTGGCCAAGTACAAAAATAATAGATTGGTTCTAGACCTCAAAAAATAAGTTAAAATTAGACTAAATAATATAAAAAAAATATTGTTGTAGTTATTGGTCTACCAAAATTATATGAGCTTCTACTTTATTTTACTTAGCACTTGTTAAAAATCAGCAAAAACTAACGATCTTTCAATTATAATTGTCAAATAGGAACTAAATTATGTGTGCAATACATTATGTACATTTTTACTTTTTCAATAATTCGGGGAATCCCGCATTTCCCGTAAAACAGAAATTACGCATACATAGACATAACTCAGAACACACACCAGAATTATTTTAAGTAGAAAAAAATTCATTGAAAAAAAACGTGTTAAATCCAATAATTCATGTAAAAAAAATAAATTTTTTTTTTGTATTCGTGTTATTTCAAATTATGTCGTGTAAAAATAGAAATATTTTTTCGTATTTACTCGTGTTATTTCAAATTCGTGTAAAAATAATTCGTGTAAAAACAGAATTAGGTGTATTAGCTTATCTTTCAGATAATGAAATAAATATTTAATTTCCGAAATTTCCAGACTCATAAATTTCTTGCTATAAATTTGACGATTTTGAGGACAAGTTTCCAAGCCTTTCAAATCTTTTAAAATTTGTAGTTTATCTTTCAGATATTTAATCAAGTATTTTATATTTATTTTTCTAGAAGTTTCTTCTAATTTTGTGGAAATTTCTAAATTAATTCCAACGTGTCAAACTAGCAGTTTTTTTTTTTTTAATTTTCAGTATTTTCCTGAGCAGCTCAAATCGTTTTTTTTTTATTTTCTATTTTCTATATAAACAAATAATCAACCAGAATCATGGATATATTTTCCAAATAAAATTCAATAATTTTTGAAATATTTTTCGGAACTTTTAAAATTTTTTTATTTTTTAAATTATTTCTTTTTCGCTTTGATAATTTCCTTTGAACTCCAAAATAAAACCTGCCAGACATAGCGACCTCAGAGCCTTTCTGGTTTTGGCTTTCATCTTATTGTAAACAAATGAATCCTTTTCTCTCTATCAGATAAATAATGTGAACCTCTATGAATGGCGTAACCCTTTTGAGCAATTTGCAAAGCCTCATCCAGCAATGTCCACAAGACAAGAAGCGATCTTGGAAGAAACTTGTCCAGCCAGCTGCTGACAAGGGCTATCAAAGGCTATCGTGTTGGTTCTCACAGCCAACTGGATCTTCTGGTCACCTAAGAATCTAAACTGGACCGGTCAGACCGGTTCAAGGACATTTTCCGGGGCGCCTGGGAACTGAGAGAGGCTGAGGCGCCCAGGCAATCGGAGCCCACCGTTGTCTGTGTTTGTCTTTTTATGGCCTCTGTTGTCCGTGTTCGTGTCCTTTTGCAATGTCCTTGCATAAATTAGTAACAAATGTGAATGCGACTGTGTGAGAAAGCCAAAGGGTTAAGCAGAGACATCGCCAAAGATGATGACGCTGATGACCTTATCGCCAGCAACAAACCGGTTCTGGACAGTAGAGCCTCCGTGACTGACAGCCAGCTAGCTTAATGACCCGCATGCCAGGCCCAAAGGACTTGTCATAAGCCCAAGAAATTTCAAATTGAATATTGATTGAGTCTTGTAAGTTAGTCAGCTGCTGCGGCTAGGCCAAAGCCTCATCAGCCAAGACAGTCCAACAATTAAACTAACTGGACATTTGCTAGCCTCAGGACATTTCCTGACTTTAGCCCAAACGATATGCAAATGAGATGCAACCCTTAGGGTCACCGACTTACAAGACAAGATAAGCTGATTCAACCAGATATCAACCCCTTTCTTTTTATTTTCTTTTCTTAAAGTGCAAAGCCATTTGCATATGAGGACCCGCATGGTCTGGGTCTGGGCTGGACAGACTCGGGTTGTAACTAAGTAACTGCAGCAGTTGGACAGGACATTTTTGGGTCATTGCCTGGAACCAGTTTTAGTTTTGCTGGTGGCCAAAGCAAAGTGACCTTTTCCAGACACCAAAAAGCCGTGTAACCGGACAGTCCACTTTTCCACAAACATCGTGGGAAATTCATCTCAAGATGACCTAGAAAAATTGAAAATCTCATCTCCTCTTGATCTTCTTGGGCAATGCAAATTTCACGCCAATTCATTAGATGTAAATAAATAATGCTTTGAAATTATGAAAAGTCACGATTTTTATAAGAATGAAATGAAAAAATTATGCAAATTTTTGTTCAGAGTTTTCCTTGGGCCAAATCCCAACGATGCTCACCATGCCCGCCCTGAGGATCAGACCAGATCACCTGAGAAGCAAAACTTGGAATTATTTCTTGACTTTTACAGAATCAAATCGACTTACTTCGCCCTTAAAACGATTCGCCCTGTATTGACTTTCAAAGCGTTGCTCTTCTTGGTCTGGATAGCTCAAGACATGACCATGGCTACGCTGATGTGGGCCTTTAAATTTCTGGAAGATATCACTAAATCGAAGGACTTAAGACTGAGACAGAAAGAGTTCTTTTTGTTTCTTACTGAAAGTAGTGGGTTTTCTTTAGGATTTTCTGGGGAGCAGTCTGGCTCTCCGAGGTAACGGGATCGGTGTACCGACGTGGACGTTCTACTTCCGAAATCAAAAGCTGCCGGGAGGACCTCGGCACCACATGGAGCACATTGCTGGTGAACAGCACCGGTGGAACATTGATGAACTTCTGCTGCTGATAAGGTTGCTCAAACTGTTGGGATGACTTGAACTGTTGTTGCTGCTGCTGTTGTTGTTGTAGTGGTTCTTCGTTTCTCCTAGTCTGACTGGTATACCCTGGCTGTCTCTGCATGTAGTTACCTTCGTGTCGGTATTTGGCCAGCTCATGATAAGGCTTGATAGTTCTCTGCTGAAACAAGGCAGGCAGCTCCTGTTGCTGGTGTTGCTGTATGGGATAATTGGGTCTATAGCTGAGCAATTGAAAATTGGGCATCTCCTGTTGAGTCTGATAGTAAGGGGCTGGTGCAGGGGCGGGGGCTATGTAGCTCCCATACGGTGTATATTCCAGGCGACGCAGGCGTAGTGGAGGTGGCAGCGGTGTCGGCTCATAGACCGGTCTCGGAGCCAGAGCCGGATAATATTGCTGAGCTTGACTGGTGAGTAACACACCCGATATGGTGAGTAAAATGTAGACTTTTCCAATTTGACAATTTGCCATGACATCTGTTGCGCTGCACTTGTTTCGAATTTGTGGCAGGCTTTCGACAACAACTTCGGCATTTATAAGTCAGGCAGAGAGCCACACCAAAAAAAAACCTACAATGCCGGAAGTTGTTTCGTTGTTTTGGTTTTGGTCAGAAGTCAATAGAGTGTGAAATCGATTGCCCCAGTCCAAAAGCTAAACTGGAACTATCCGATCTGAAAGCCAGACAAAAATGGACAGAAAAAAAAAATTGTGCAACTTCCACAGCGCTGGAAGCTAGTTAATTTTACATAACCTCACAATTTCATGTCTTAGGCAGCTGGTCACACTTCAAGGTCAAAGCTATAAGAACAAAGACGATTCTTGTCAAGTTCTATGACATTTTTCAACAAATATTTCTGTGGCCGTTAGAAAAGCCTGAGCAGCTTTTGATTGGCTGCTGAAAACCTCTGAAAGCCAGGGTGGTTTCCCTAAAAGGCTGACCTATGGCAAGGTCCTTTTGCAACCCCTTTGGAAAACAAAACCACCCTTAAGACAAAAAGCTAACCAACCCTTGCAGCTCTCTAGCCAAATCGTGTTGAGTCTGTCAAGTCATTCGACTTTTACAGTTGAAAGCCTCAAGATCTTCCGCACAGACTCTTCCGATTCTCAAGACATTTTGTTGCCTCATCAAAAATAAATCTCTCAAAAATAAGGTACATATTTTTGTTTTCTATTTATTTTCAACAAAATAACTCAACACTTAATAACTCCAGATCAACTAAAGTTCGATTCGTTCTAGTTTTTATAATAACAATAATAATAATAATAATATGATAAGCTACCATCATTGGATTAGATCGGTGCCATTTATAATACAAAGAAGTTGGTTTTGTGAAATTCTAGATTCTAGTTTCTTTTCAATTTTGTTTTTGTTCACAAATCAAGTGTGACGACGACGACGACTGCTGCAACAAAGTTTTCAGTGCTTTCGATTCAAAGATAAAATTTCAAGTGTCTCCTAATCGTTCATTATGGCATTATTCATGCGCATTTTGGCAAAGTCCTCGAAAACAATATTGTCATCGTCGTCCTGGTAATAGCCCTTGACATTGCGATGCTGCTCAATCGACTTCATTTTCTTCATGGCATTTGAACGTTTCTTCTCAACGGTGCCTGAAATCGAAACCTATTGACTGAGATTGTCTGGGGAGAGGAGTGAAGGATTTCCTCTTACCAGGTGCCGGCTGCAAGAGCTTGAAGGGCACATCGGTTTGCATTTCGCCGCCCAAGGTGCCGCAGTTCAATTTGATGCGGACGGAGTAGGAGATCACAATACCGCAGGCATCACCTGTGGACTTGCCCTCTTGGACCATGGTGGAAGAAGCCAGGTTCACGTCTTCGTCCTTCAAGTGACCATCCAAGGCAATGCCTAGAAATTACACAAGATTAGCCTGGGTCTTCTCACCAAGCTCAAGACCAGCTCACCATGACGATCCTTGTTGTTGGCGGCCAGGGGTATCAAGTAGAAAGTCTTGGTCAAGTTGGCGCCAGGTGTGATGGGGCAGCCTTCTTTGGTCTCCAATTGGGCCACATGCTTGCTGAATTGGGCATTCACCATGGTGATCTCGGTGTGCTGGACAATGAAGCACTTGATGCTCTTCACCGACTTCTTGGAGTTGTTGGAGACCTGGACGGTGGCGGCCACCTTCTCGCCGTGATAGTAGATCTCGCGATCTAGGGTGACCTCCAGACTGATCTTGCCGTTGGAGAAGGTGAAACCCTTGCTGACCAGGGAGCTGGGCAAGCGCTGGCCACGGTTCAAGGGTGCATATTGAAGCTTCTTGATCACCAGGCTGACCATGCTGCGCTTGTGCTGGCGGTCGTCTTCAGAGTCAGCCACATAGGCGCGAATTGTGTACTCCACGCCCAGAGGCTTGCCCATGTCATCACCTTCCTGCTGTAGAGTGACCGAGCTGGGCGAGTTGGGTGGGAAGTGGAAGGTGAAAGGATGCGCATTGCTGCCCAGTTTGCGTACCAATTTCTCCTGCATCGGAGTCATCTCCATGTTAGTGTTGGTCATGGGCACAATCTGTTCGCGGGACAGTATTAGCTCCTTGGAGAACTTGACTCCCATGACCTCATCCTCCTCGCGACCATAGCGATAGGTGGTGGCCAGTTGGCCAAAGACCTTGCGATTCTTCAGATACTCCGGTTCCACCACAATCACACCATCCACGGGATCACAATAATCCAAGTGATCGATAAAGTCACGACGGCCCAAATAGAAGGTGACTTTACCGTTGGGTGTGGCCTTCTTGAATACCTTGACGGATACAACCATGTTGCTTCTGGATTCTCACTAGGTTTTTTTAAAATAATTTGCTTTCGTTTGCCTGAGTCGCGTGTTCACCGTTGGATACTTCGGGGTACAATGCAAAACAGTCCGGCCGGAGAACCTGCTTATATACCTTTGGATTGGCCCTGCCCGTGGGGTTTCATTGGCCACTAAATGGATTTACTAGTTATGCACTTTGTTTGTATAAACAAGAGGCACCCAAGTCAAGTGACAACACACGACACCTTAAATGGGGGTGGCTCTGGCTCGGGGGGCTCTGCAAAAATTGGCTAATGTCAAGACTGTTAGCTTTATTCTTGCAGTGGGCGGGGTCTGACCTCGAACGAGGTCAGTTCAAAACGCGTGCAAGGGGGCTGTGAATACCCTAACGCTAGGGCTACAACGACTTAACCGAGTATAATCCGGTAGGGTTTTAACTTGCTAGGCTTAGATTATCTTAGATAAAGTTGAGTTTTTCAAATGATTTGCCTAAAGACTCAGAAGTTACATATTGACAACTTTAGCAGGAAACTTAATTTTTCACATTTCAAGAACTCTCCAGAACTTTTTTAATTTCTTAGTTAGGTCTAAGAAATTTTATAACACAAACCTCACCTTTTCTAACTTTCCTCACACCAAGTTTCTTTTTGATTTGAGAAGAGACAACGAAAATATGATTGAATGTGCCAAGCTATCAAATTGCGCAGACAAAGCCCTCGAGAATCGCACAAGCATGCTGGGAAAAAGTTCAAATTGTCAGGTTAAGAAGTGAGCAAGACAAGCTAGATTAACATTTTATAAGCTATTACCGCATTATGGGTGGGTCACATCGGCGTAAGTTTATTCAAATGACCCTCTAATTGAGCCCACTTTTGTTGATTGAAACAAAAAAGTTGAGTAACTTACAAGCCCAAAAAGAAGCCCCACAAAACCAGACATCAATATATTGATTTCTTCTTTGTAGGAAATAAAAAATGGAAACTCTAAAATTTCTCTATTATCTATTTTTTTTTTTACAGACACCAGACCGAAATCGTGAAAAATGCAAGCACAGACACACACCACAGCCGATCGCCATGGCTACAGCCTCAGGTTCTCGCCTTTCGAGGCAAACTATTTGCTCTTGGCCACGAGGTAAGCAGGATGATTTAGTTTTTTTAGGAAAACTTTTTAAAAATTTCTTGTATGTTTCAGTCAATTGTATGGCTTGGCTGGCGGTGGTTCTTTGTTTCTGCTGGCCCAGAATCCCACAGATGACCTGACCCAGAACCTCAGTGAACTGTGTCGTCTGGAGTGGTCGGATGGGCTCTTCGATGTGGCCTGGTGTCCCTATGCCGCCGACATAGCTGCCACGGCCTCGGGCGATGGCTCGCTCCAAATCTGGTCGGGCCTGGATGCCGAGGCCGCCAGCACACAACAGACCCCCAAGGAGCCGCTGCTCTGCCTGCAGGAACACAAGAATGAAATCTACAGCCTGGATTGGGGCGAGAAATGGAACTACCACACTCTGCTCTCCGCCAGCTGGGACTGTTCTTTGAAATTGTGGGACTGCAATCGTCAGCACTCCATCACAACCTTTGTGGGGCATAACGATTTGATTTATTGCGCAAAGTTTTCGCCTTTGATAGCGAATCTATTTGCCAGCGTAAGTACCGATGGATATTTGAACTTATGGAATTCTCTTGATTTTGCAGGTAAACCCTTGATGAGCATCGAGGCGGCCCATGCCAGCGAGGTGCTGGCCTGTGACTGGAGTCATTTCGATAGGAATATACTGGTGACGGGAGGATCGGATGGACTGATACGTGGTTGGGACTTGCGCAAGATGAGGACCCATGTCTTTGAATTGTATTCGGGAGAGTTTGCCGTGCGTCGCCTTGCCTTCTCCCCGCACTCGGCCACGGTCTTGGCCTCGGCCAACTATGATTTCACCACGCGGTAGGTCAAATACAAATCTTGAGGGTACCAAAGGATTTTAATTTTTCCCTTTTTCTTTTTTTTAAGAATTTGGGATCTGGAACAGAGTGAATCTCCTCAGGAGATAAATACGCAGCACACGGAATTTGTCTGCGGTCTCGATTGGAATCCACATCGCGCCCATCAATTGGCCGACTGCGGCTGGGATGCCGTGGTCAATGTGTACACCCCCAAATGGCTAAAGGACTTACTGGCCTAACTTGGCCTTGGCTCAACGAATTCTGCTTAAACTGGGCCCACAATGGAAGCAAAACTGCAGTAAACTGAATGTGATAGTGGCGTCTCAGCTGGCGCCAAAAATAGCCAGGCAAAGACAGAAAATAGCTAAGCTATAAAGGGCCCGGAACCCGACACACACACACACAAAGAATCCTCTAAGGCTTTTCAAAGAAAGTGTAAATAGCTTGTGTGATAAAAAGGAAACCCAAAAAAAAAAAAAAATTTGCAGGTGCTTGAAATGTCATTAATGATAAGGATTAAATTGAAGGAAGTAAACAAAAGTAAAAATATATAATAAAAGCTTATTTATATGAAATTATAAGACCAACTGTTTCCAAGATAAATCTCGAACCTTCGGGGGCACAATTAAAGTAAAGAGATGCCTGCAAAGTCTTTCCGGCTTGTTGGTCTGACTTCTGGTTGGGGCAAACAAACATGCAATAAAGCACTAATTTGGTGCAACATTTTATGGCCGACTGATCTTGGCTGACTGATATTCCCAGAATTGACACAGTCAACAATCTGGCTAACTGGGCTCCTCAAGACAAAAAGGTGTGCCAACTCGCACCTTCTGCCCGTGACGGGTGTGAAAAGCAGACTCCGAAGATAACGACAGCAATCAAAGTGGTACCCAGCAGGCTTTTGTGTCCCTTTTTGTTTACCCAGAGTGTTGATCCTGTCATTAGGCTGAGAGTTGAAAGCTTCAAATTGCCATTACTTCAGGCGAAAATGTGCAAATATTTGTTTTGATGCCAATTGGCGTTGATTTCTTTGGACAGCCAAGGCAGCTGATGAAATACTATAATTATATACAAAGCCATCAGCCCGGACTGCTGATTGTGTTGAACCAAATCTTTGTAAAAATGGTGAAACCAAATAATTTATTACTAAGACGTTTTTAAACATGCTGCTTTTGGTGCTGCCAGATCGTAAGAAAAGTGTAACGCACAAAGCAGTCAGCTTTTGTGTGCATGAAAAACTGCTTTGCCGACACACAGAGCTGTCTCTCTCGGCCAAGGCGGGTGAATTCAAAAATGGCATTTGAAGTACGCGATTTTTGCGTTAAATCAAAATAGAAAAATTTTAAGAGAAAAAATTAAATTAATAAAGAAAAAAAAATAAAACACATTCGAAAATTATAAAAAGAACTTTTAATAAAAGAAATAAAAAAATAAACAATTAAATGAAACCTTTTAAAATAAAAATTAAAAAAAAAAAAACTAACTGAAATAAAATTGCCTTTTTTATAAAATTTTAATAGATCCAACTTTTGAAAGTCTTTTGACTAATACAATTTTACTAAGATCCCGGAGCTCCTTTCAAAAATCAAGCAAATGTAACAGGCACCACAAAGGTCAAGGCATTTGCAGCTCTGAATTACAGCCTTCAGAAAGCATTATCCCAGCCAACTATAAATTAACACCAGACATTGTTGCTCGCCACAAACATTTAAATCGTCTAGCCCGCCAATCAAATAGGCCGCTTGGCAGTCTATCAAACAACCTTGACTGTTAAAGAAGTTAACCAGAACAAGAAGAAGAAGAAGAATAAGAAGCGGCCAAAGCCAAATTTTTCAACACCCAAGCACGCGAACCAAGAATGAGCAGCCTCGGTGAATGGGGCAAAAAAAAAAAAAGAGCTCGGCCCTACAAATCAATGGATGGCCAGGGACTGAGACTGGTGTCTACCTGTTTTCTGGACAGAGCAGAACAGAACAAGGGAGAGGGGGGTGAGCGAACCTGCATGCGTACGCCGCAGTGGCCTCAGTTGCTCTGCAATTTAAATTGCCTCCACGAGAATTTTGATGGCGATCACGCGCCCCTTTAAATCTCTGGGACCAATCTGCAAGCCACTCGACAAACACTCCTGATTCTTTTCTTCTTCTTCTTCTTCTTCTTTTGTTGTTGTTGTTGTTCTTGTCTGCTCCAGCAATCGACGACGTTGTGCCAGCCATAAAGGATCACGGCGGCCTTTTTTACGACTCTGCTGGGCCTGCCTTTTGCCTCTTGGTATTAATTTTGTTTTAACGTTTTGTTCTTTCTTTATATATAGTATGTTCCTCATCGTTGTTATTGTTATTGTTGTTGTTGTTATTTCTTTATTATTATTTTGTTGTTGGTTTGGCTTTAATCGTCACTTTTATGCCGACAGTCAGTGGCGCATTTCGTGCCGTTTCGACTTGTCGAATGTCGTTAAATGCCTTGGCCGATTCAGGAGTTGCCTCTTCGCTCCGCTCAGCCAGACCGTTATGGACAAGTGCCCTGCTTGGCCAAACACGTGTGTTCTTCTTGCTCTCACCGCCCCCAACCCCTGCCGGCAAGAGCACAGCTGGAGAGCTGCTGGACTGTCTAGACCCACGTTCCCGACATAAACCAAACCAAGAACATACCGCAAAAATCACCAGAAAAAAAAAACACAGCAACAAAATGATTTCTACTTTTTTTTCGGGTGAGTGGGTGTGACCAAATCCGTAGCCGAGACTGATAAGAGATCACTGGCCAGATAGACTAGACCAGACCCGACCAGAATGTCTATTAAAATGTGCCGGAAATAATTGTCAAACGGATAAACAAGACGACAGCCGGGCTACCTGAATTGAAAAGGACCTGCAGCGAAGGCCAATTTGAGGGATCAGCAGAGTCCTCCTCGTAGGCATCATAATTAAAATGTGTGATTTGGGGTTTGATTGAGAGACAGAAGTAACTACAAAAAATCCTGCCTAGCTCAACCCGGAAATGTGTGGAAAGACTAACAAAAACGTAGAGTCTCGATCAATTTTGAAATTAATGAAAAATTTATTAGGAAAAAAAAAAAATAATGAGAGAGAGAGAGAGAGAGAGAAGGCAATCTGGTTTCGACTTAGACCCGCGTGGCCGGCAGTTTTATGATGGCCTCAACTGTTGAGGCTTTTGTCTGGCCAAACTGACCGGGCTATTATTACATAATGAGAGCAGCAATTGCCGAACAAATTTTTCAAGAAGGTCAACGGATCGTGGCCTAACGCAATGTTATGCAATACAGATTCTCGAGCCATAAACGATTTCGGAAGGACCGAGAGCTCCGGACCAAGGCCCATAAAACTGTCTGCACCAGATTCTGGCTTGGCCTGTTTACGTCACCAGATCGGTGGCTCTTCTAGGCATTCCATTTATCCATCTCTCTCTTTCTCTCTTTCTGTCTGTCTCTTTCTGTCTTGGGTGTTTGGTAAAAATGTGTGTTGAAATTTTTATGGCATGTTGTTAAAAAATTGAGGACATTGAGAGCGCTGGCGAGCCTGCTGTGCCGCCTCCGTGGCCGCGTTGTTCTACTAAAATCACAGAGAAAATGTTGTGAACAGGCAATTACGCAATTCCGGGCAAAAAAAAAAACAAAAACAAGGCCAAAGTGTGTGATCTGTCCCATCCTGCCCCGCTGATTTTTGCCTCAAATTTCGGCTTCCTCGAATTCGTTTGGAAAAAATCTAGCCCATTTTTTCCAAATTTCAAGAAATTGCAAACTTTCTGACCTGACAATCTTTTTCCCAAAATTTTTGTTGCTCTAATTTTTTGCACCAATTGTTTTTTTCTTTTTTCTTCTCTTTTTTTTTCTTTTGTATTTTTTTTCGGTTTTGCATTTTTGGCATTTGCATTTTGAGCTACGCGTGCTTAGGTGGCCTCTGTTGGTTTTGGTGGTTTCTGAGGTTTCACCTTTTTGTTACAGAAAAGAAAAAATTGAAACACCCTCACAAAAAGAGAAACAAACAAAGAAATCACACCAAAAAAAAATTGTCCTAGATAAACAAAAAATTAGGACAGACCCGTGCGAATCCCAAGAGAGACGACGCGTGCCTCGAAAAGGTGGCACCGCATTTTTTCGCTTTGATTCAGAAATTCGGAAGTAGAATAAATTCTATTCAATTAATTCTAATCAAGGTAGATTTCCTTTAAAGATTTCTCGAACTAAGCCTGAAAATTAGGCTTGATCAAAATTTAATTTTTTCGCTTTGAATTAGAAATTCTAAAATCAAAGAAGATGTCCTTCAAAGATTTCTCGAGCTAAGCCTGAAAATTAGGCTTGATCAAAATTTAAAAAAAAAAAAACATTTCTTTCGCTTTGAATTAGAAATAAAATTGTATGCAGAATTTTGGATTACTTGAGCTCAGCTTGGAATTTTTTTTTTAACTGATTTAGGAACTTAAAAAATATTTCAAAATTTTTAAACTAAAAGAAAAAAATGTGACTCATGAAACTGGAATTAATTTCCTGAAAAATTAAAAGCATAAAAAAATGTTGACATATTTTCTATAGTCCAAAAATATGAATACATAAATTAAAAAAATATATATTTTCAAATAAATCTATAAAATATTATTTTAAATAATAAATAAATCAATAAATAAAATACTTTCAAATTTATTTTCCTAGCAATTTGGAACCATCAAAAATTAGTTTAAAAAAATCTCAAAAAATTCTCCGATTTTTTTCACACCAAAAATAATGTTCAAATTAAATAAAAATAAATATAAATCAGACATAAAAAAATTTCGACAAATTTTGAATCGCAAAAATGCGTGAAAAAAATAAATCAAAAAAATTGGATCAAATAAATTTAAAAAAAATATATATTCAAAAGATATTTATTTAAACTCTTAAATAAAAATAAATTATATCAAAAAATAGTGAAGAAAAAAAAAACAATTTTGAAAATATTCGAATGCCACAATTTGTTTTTAATATAAAATTTTTCGCATTCAAAAAAAAAAAAAAACTTTGTTTGTTCCCAAAAAGATTTTGAATTGTTTTTCAACAAATTTGCATTTCAAATATTTATTGAGGGTGAAGGACGTTTTCAGTATGTGTGTGTGTGGGTGTGCCTCCAAAAGACATGAATAGAACCGTCATGAAAACAACACCTCACAAGGTCGTCTGGCTGCCATTTCAGAAATTTTCATCTCTCTCAAAAAAAAAAACAGAAAGAAAATTGTAAGAAAAAGAAAAACATTTTTATATTTCCCGTACAAATTTAGCGTAAGCAATAAATTAATTTTCACAAAAGCCTTTTTTTTTTTTTTGGTTGGAAAATGTAGAAGATCTTTTTGTAGTTGTTGTTGTTATTGTTTTGCGATTTTGAACTCATGACCAAAATACTTCAGCGACTCGTCTCATGGCTAAAAATAAATTTTGTTTGTGGCTTCCAACCAGCCCGAAGACAGCAAGGGCAGGTGGGGAAGACACCCACTCCCAAACTAGCTAAAGCAGAGGAGGCAAATGAAGAAGAAGAAGAAGAAGAAGGGAACAACTGACGTGCGAACGAGTGACGCGCATGAAAAGACGAGGAAAATGATAGAAATTTATTTTTACCCCATTCACTGAGTTTAAACAGGTGATGACGATCGTTTTGGAAATTTGAAAAACAAGCAGGAATTTTCCCACCAACCGACGGCCAACATTAACCAAGACCGCCAACGAACTCAACTATATGAAAATGACGACGACAACCTCTGCCATTCATCTGCCAAAAGTGCCGTCAGCAAACTTGGCCAATATGTGGCCACATAAATTTCGAACCAGACCAAGACGCAAGCCGCACGTCTCCGACAGAAAAAAAATTTTGAAATGATTCTGTATTTTTTATATATAAAAAATATAATCTTGTTTGCTAGTTGATCTAGTCGAAATTTTTGCGTATTCGCATTTTTCTTTGGCCAAGATTAGGGGAAATTTATTGAGTCAAATGAAATTCACTTTTTATGCTTTTCAATTTTCGGAACTTCGAGAAAGTCTTGGAATGATTTAAAAAATTTCTTTTTTAATTTATCAAAGAAGCTGAAATAAATTGGGTGTAAGATTTTTCAAAACCTGAAGAAAGGATTTCTCTAATTTGGATTAAATTTTTTATATTTTTAAAATTTTTTTTATTTCAAGAATTTCCTGAAATTTTAAAAGAGAAACTGAAAATTTGGAATCCCTGAAAAAATCAGCCTCAGGGGGATTCCAGAATTTCGTTTTTATATAATTTTTATGTTTTTTATAAGGAGATTTATAATTTTATTTTCTTGTCAGATTTTATTTTCTCGATAAAAAAAAATTGAGTTTTGAAAAAAAAAATATAATTTTTTGGTTGTTTCATTTTTCTATAAGAATAATCGAAAACTTCAAATAGTTCAAAAAAATAAAATAAAATACTTAAAAAAAAAAATCGAACGCAAAATTAAAGCAAAAAAAAAATTGTTTTTTTTGTGGAATTCAAATTTTTTTAAATTTATTTTTTAAATAATTTTAAAAGCTTCAAGTTCTAAGCCACTTTTGGTGTAGTTGTTTTTTTTTTTAATTTAAATTTTTTAATATTTTACCTTTAGTTCCCCGTCGAAAAGAGTTAAGAAATGTATTATTTTCTTTAAGAAATTCCCAACTTTCTTTTTAGTATATAAAATGTATATGTATTATTTTAATTAAAATTAAATTTTTGAATAACTCTCGAAAGACCCACGGAACGATGAAAAATTTGAGTCCAACTTGGGATAGTCGATTCATTCGAAAAGTGTAAAATCCCAGAAACCACAGAAGCGCACGTATAAAAATATTTTTTCATGAAAAACAAATTCTCAACAATTCGGTGACGTCAATTGAGGGGTAGAATTTTTCAAACGGGCCTGTCAAAAGCGATAAAGCTTTTCTTCTTCTTTCTTTTTTTCGCCAATCCAGAAAAATTTAGATTCTTCTCACTTCTTCAGACGGTGCGCGGAGGTGGCAGCTCCCTGGCGATGACGCGTGAACTTTAAAAACATCTAAATTTTTTTTTCGAATTCTTTTTTTTTATTGTTTCTCTTGATAATTTCTTGGTCTTGTATATATTTTGGCAGCACACGCGCCTGATTGTGTGAAAAAAAGAACTCGTAAGCATTTCCACTAATTACCAGGTGAGAGGGGCAGGTTGGGGCAGGCCACAAAACGAACAAAGAAATAGATCAGCAATTTATAAATAAACCTGGACAATTGCCTATTCCAATTAAGACTTGCTTCCTGTTTGACGCCTGCCCAACCGACGCACGTGCCCACCGATTCAACCAAGACGGCAAAATCAGAAGAAGAAGAAGGAGAAGGGGCCGAGTCATTTGGTTTGTGTCATTTCCGCTGGCACTAAATTAGGCCTCATTAGAGCGGAATCAAAGAATCAAAGAGCCCAAAAAGAACCTGGCTTTTCGGCAATCAACGTCCAATTTGCCAAATGTTGAGGCGTGGATTATAAAGTTATAAGTCGGAGTTGGCCAGCCCAAAAGGCGAAGAGGCTTTGCGTTAGCCTTAGCCTTGTTGCCTTGTCATTGTTAGTGACCACCTGTTGTTGCCTTTTTAGCCAAGCTTTTATATATATTCTTTTTTGTTGTTGTTAAAAATTACCTCGGTTATCTCGGCAAAATGTTGTAAAACTCATCGATGCTTGGCATTTATTGTGATCGCCGCTTATTGCCTGGGCTAACTGACTGTATCCTCCGTCTGTCTCATCGAGTCAAGGTTGAGTTGGCTACCGGTTGGCTTTGGCTTCGGCTTCGGCTTTAGCTTTTCAGATTCGGTTTCAGTTGAACTGACTTTTAAGTGCCCTCATCAAAAGGTGGGTAAACGTTTTCTTAATCGTCGCGAAGCTCTTCAACTAACCAGGCTAAATGGTTTCGAGGAATCTACTTATTAGGCCCTTGGAAGGAGGTATTTAATTTCGAGATCTTCTTCTTTTTTTTTAATTCTTGAAGATCGTGAAATTTAGATTCTAAGTCATGGCTGAATTATGAAATAGTCATGAAGTTTTTCAATACGAAATCCCTTAAAACAACTCCCCGACTTTTTATAAAATTTATATAAAAATTTCTCTGAATTCGAAATTTCCAAGCCAAGAAGAAGTTTCGAATATTCTAAATACCAGAGCTTTTCTTAAAGTCTTTCCAAAAGACAATAAGAAGTCTTAAAATCAGGTCAAATCCTAAGGAACTTGAAACTGAATTCCCGAACTTTTCATAAGTCTGATAAGCTGATTATAAATTCTTAAACCAAAATAAGTCCCCAAAATTCTTAAAGGCCTAAAATAAATTCCCAAAATTATCAAAAAAAAAAACTTTTACGAAATTTCCAGATCCCAAGCCATGTGATATGCCCCATTTGGGCCAAGTCAGCGTGACAATTCACGAAAAAAATGTAAAATTTTAAGCAAAATAAAAAAAGTGATTGTGCTGTGCGTTTAATTTTCAGCTGCTCCAGTCGGTGGGGCCCTCCATTTGGCGGTAACCCGTGACATATGCGAAAATTCATTGTCGCGTGTTTAAACGGCAAGCGACCAACCTTGACGCCTGGCCGGGTTGGCTGGTTGGCATGTCTCTTTATGGTATCTGGCAATTCATCTGCCCAGACGCACACACAGGTGCCACTCAGCCAGTCAGCCAGTAAGCCAGTCAGAGCAATTCAGCCAGAGTCACAGGCCGTCGAGGCAGTGATGATGTCCGGGTCACAATGAGTCTTGGGATTATTGTTGAGGCCCGAGAGTCTGGGTACTTTTATCTGGCCAGTTGATCGCATTTTAAGCGCTCTCTGCTCGTTGCACGAAAAATTGCCAATTGCCAAGTTAACTTGTTCCACACGCAGCCACTCTGACAGCGGCTGAGCTGAAAAACGCTTTTAAACGATCGCTTAGCCACTGTTAAGCCTCAGATAATCCCTTCGAAATCATGAAGGTTGAACCAAAATGGCCAAGATATTTTTAAGCCTTCATTTTTCGTGCGTAAATGCAATTAGCGTATTTTGAATGATGAGCCAACAATTTGCGCATAAATATTATTGAGTTTTTTTTTTTCTTTTTAGCCACGCGTCTTTTTAGCTTTGAAAGCTTTTCGACGTCACACTTGAAACCTCATCTCTTGGCTCTTCTTCTTCTCGCACCAAATTTTCGGTTTGTTTGATGCGCGTTTCCGGCAAACGTCAAAGCGTCTGTCATGCTCATGTGACTGAAATTTCATCAACTCGACCATAAAAAAATAAAAACCAAATAGTTAAAAGAGACAGAGGGAGGGGTCTGGGGGGGGGTCACACAATTTTCATGCGTGTGCCTTTGCATATAGTCTTGACGTGTCAGCAACATGTTTCAGACCCGCCCAAACCAACATCTATCTACCACCCACATCCACTCCCTTCCCCCCCCCCCCCCCCCCCTCATCACTTTGGTTTTCACAATTACCCACAGGCAAAAAACAAAAACATTCATTGAGCAAAAATATGTACGCAATTTCTGTTCATCAATGGATGCGGGCGTAGCCAAAAACCAACAACAACAACAACAATAACAACAAATAACCTGACAGACAAATTAGCTACGCGCAAAACAGTTTTTGCTTTTATTCACTGACGTCAGAGCTTAAATACAATTAGTTTGGCATATGGCCTAGTTAGAGAGCGAGACAGAGCATATGTTTTGCCTTCGAGTTCCCAAGAAACGTGACCAAATATGGGGCAGGGACAGAGCATATACAAAAATAAAAAACACACCGCGAAAATGTTGAATAATTTTTTACTTAAGAAAAAATCTTAAACCTGATGGTCAACAGGGTTCAAGAGGTGCACAGTTCATTAGTCAATTCATATCCATATTCTACAGTTAATAATACACTTTTCTTTTCCTATGCCAAGTTTCGAATTGATCTAATGAAAGCTTCATAATTTTTTTTACTTCAACCTTCAAAGGATTTTCTTTCAAGTTCTTGAAAAGGGAGGGTTTCTGGCTTCCAAGGTAGTCTTGAGCTTTGATCAAAGACAATTTTTTTTTTAGATAATGAACAAATAACAGACTTACCAAAAAAGAGAATAATCTGAAATAAAAAATATTTAGAATTTATAAGTATTTTCAAGGATTCTAAGAACTTATATATGTTAGTAAAAGTTGAGGTATATTCCGAGTTTTTCTCTATTAGAAATACTCAGTGCTTAGATATAAATATTTCACAAAACTTCCTTTAGAACTGAAAGCGTTTGAAACCCTCTTGATTCTCTGAGAAATATAATTTATACAAAATCAAGGCTCAAACCTTTATTTTGCCAGGTCTAGAAAATTAGACATTATTTCCAATATCTCAAAAATGAATGGGCTGAGAAATATATAGCATATAAAAAAGTTCTTAAAAGTTATTCTCCAAGATCATGAGACTTGAGAGAGATCTTGAGATCTTGAGGACTTCAGAAGCAGCCATTAATTTTATATATATTACGTAACTTAGGATTAAGAAATATATATAAATGTTTTTTTGAACTTCCCCTAATTTTTCTTGAGAGAAAAAAAATACCTACGACCTGGGTGAATGATCTGGAAAATCCCCCATCAATTTCTTATGAATTTCATAAGCTCGGAGTAAAAAATATATAAAAATATTTTAAAAAAAATCTAGGAGAATAGTCTGGAGAAGAATCAACCAAATATTTCCTAAATTTTAAATTTAAAAACATATACAAAAATCTTTTTGATTTCCCTTAAGATTTCCTTGTCTTTATAATTTCCTTGTATTGACACGTTTGTTTGTCCAGCTCCCCTGAGTCCCAGACACACAATTGTTACCCGGTTCTGCAGTAGCCAAAGTATACACAGTCAATTGACTCTCTCAACTCAAATGAAGCCAGTGATATGCCGAGTCAGCAATATGTTTAGACTCTCCTCCCCCTCCAGACAATTGCCACATCACGCTTGTTTGTCCAAACACTTAAGAGAGGCAAAATCCTGAGCCGGTCGGTCGGTCCAGGCTACTTAGGATCTCTCGGCTCTTGCACAAACATTTGGACAAGCCAAAAAGGCATTAGGACAAGTGAACCTAAGCGTGATCAACAAAGAAAGAGACGGCAAGTGTCTCGTCCATTTGGGTGGGCTGATGCGTGTTCTAAACTGTTTTGATAGCCACCGTGCAGCACGGCAGCATCTCTGGTCTGGCGTCAGACACACGGCCCATGGGCCTCTGGCATAGGTTCTGTGTTTGCTTAAGCGCTCCTCTGTTGCTGCTTCTTCTTCTTTTTTTTTTGTTAACCCAAAAGTGATTAATGTCAGGCCGTGGTAAAGGTTGTCGGACGCGTCGCTGGGCAAACAACATAATCAAGTGAACATCCGCACCGAGCTCAACGCTTCATGCTAATGGAGCAATGAGTCTCGAGTCTCTTGGACTGTTTGTCACCCGCAGTAGCCGAAGAGCAAACACAGTCACAGTCTCTACAAATTCCAAGAACCAACAACAGACTGGAATTTATCATAGTTCTTTTTTTTTCTGTTCCTTCGTTTTTCGTTTTCTTTTTACTTTTCTTTTAAGCTCGAAGTCACACAGCGGAAGTTTGGGGCACGCGCTTTTGCCCAACAAAGCAGAGTTGGTCTCTTCGTCTTCTTCTTCGCCTTGTTGGGATTCTTCGTTTGTCTTGGTGGAAGACAAACGCAAATATCCCGCAGAATTATTCAGGCATGTTGTCACCCGTTTGACGTTGTCCGTCAAAGTCACAAAAGAAAAACAACAAAAAAAAATGTATAAACAAATTTGCAATTCGATGCTCTCTTTGCATGTTGTTTCACTTTACTGGCCCATGGCCACTTGGCCGGTGTAAATAAAACAAGGTGGCGCATTATCCAAATGAGATAAGAACAAAATTATTTTTAGTTTGGAAATTCCGAATTAAAAATCCATTAAAAGTCTCCTTTATTACTTTGATTTTGAGGGGCTTGGAAGTCTTCCTCAAATATTTTTGATTTCTTATGATTTGGTGAATTTTCTGTCACCCTTGGAATATTTTTTTTAATTCTAAAATTGGGGGATTTTCTTTTATTTAATTTTTCACTTTTGCTGCCTGAACTGAAGATTTTTCCCTACAATATTTGATGATCTTATCATCTTTAGAGAACCCTGAAATTTTTGGTTTATAATTTTAAAGCCCTGACATTTTCAGGAACCAAACTTTATTCCTCCAAAAAATATTTCTTTAGCTAATAGTTTTTTTATTTTAAATTTGATATTGTGTAGCTTATGAGAGTTTAATGGATTTTATTTTCCCTTGTAGAATTTTGGAATTTTCTTTTATCGAGAAAACACTTTGTTATTCCCACTTTCTTTTTGCGTCACCTTGTTTTTTTCCGACTGATCAGTTACCCTTTCTGCTCTGCAAACTTTGTGAGCATTCAGTGATTTCTTCCCATCTCTGCACCCCTTCGAAGTTTGCGTGTTGGCATTTCATTTGACTCGACTGTGGTCAATGCATATTTGCATATGAATGAACCGAAGTGAAGTTGGATTTCAGTATGAGCTGGGAGGAGTTGGTGGACAGGAGGAGTGCGTCTCTTGGCCAATGTTGGTCCAATGATTTCAAAATACAATTGCTGTGACGATTGACTGTCCGTGTCGGTGTCGCCGTTGTCGTTGTCGTCATTGGTCTGGGTTTGGTCATTGGCCATGGCCAAAGTTATCACAATTAGCATTTGATGGGCATTTGCATTTCTGCATAAATCAGAGGAGCTCAAGACTCCGTAGACTCGACCCTGTGCAAATAAACCTTGAGCGATTTTTACTTCATTTTTTTTTTTATTCTGTATGATATTTTTCTCAAGTCTAATTGAATTGAGTCAGATTAAGGAGCGGTAGAGCGAGCTGTTTTTTAGCTCAGAGCCACCTGTTGTTATGGCCGGCCAACACTTTTACTTTTGGCGGCGAAAATATCCTTTTAGATCTCCATGTGTGTGTGTATGTGTGAGTGTGTTAACAACCAACAATTTGGGCAATTTAACACTTGTAAACGCGCTTTCGCCTGCTCTAATGAGGTACAAAATGTTAACTCTTCCCAATCAAAAAAAAAAAAAAAAACCGCACAAGGAGGAATAAGCCAAAATTAACATATAAGCAAAAAGAAAACACAAAAAGATTTTAAATTGTATGTTCAGGCCTCGGCCAGACTTATAATCAAAGGTTTGGGTGTCTTAGGACACTAGAGAACTGGTATATCCAGAGGAAGCCGCTGCCAAGTGCTCCGCCTGCCATATTAAAATCTCAAAAAGTACGATTACATGCCAACAAAATTTTTCAACAAGAGAGCGCTGGCCCCAGAATTTGTGGTGTTAATTTATGAGATCAGACAGGGAGTGGAAGCAGAAGAAGAAGAAGCAAGAAAAACAAAGCCAAAAAAATCACCACCAATTACCTTGGAAATGCGTCAATTATGGGCTGGCCCAACAGCTGCCAAAGTGAAACCATCAAAATATATCTAATTGTGCCTGCGAAGACTCCGAAAAAAAAGCCTCCTCGTTTCCAAGGTCATAACCCTAACTTAGTTTGCTTGGTTAATCATTCCATTATATGCTTTTGTGTACGTGATTAAAAGTGCATTGCCAAAGGCTTTCATCAGAACCCAAAAACAAAAAAATTATAATAATAACTTGATAAACTTTAAAGCGTCGGATTTCTTTATGAGCGTCATCGGAGCACAAAAAAAAAATTAAATAAATAAAGCATTCATATTGACTACTTTATTTTATTTCAAGACCAACAATAGAGGTCAGAGTAATAGGAACTCTCCAGAAGTTTCCAAGTTTGCAAGAGCTCAGTAAATTACTGAGGAAAATTGAGAGAATGGTCGTGACGTCATGGGGTCTTGCTCTTTTGAGTGTTGATTTCTTAACTTACTCCATTGGCCTAATTATTTATAAGAGATATAGGGAGAGTAAGTCACAATGCCTAGATCTCTTAAGGTCAAGTTTTATACAATAAAGTCAATGTAAAGTTTTCTCACTTTTCCAGTTTCTCTTTTTTTTTCATAGAGAGCAAATGAGAGAGAACTGACATATAGGACCTCAGGCTGATTAATTCTGGGCCCAATCAAGCCCTCCTTCTCTTATCAAATGTGGAAATATTTATAAGTATGACGAGAGCTTCTCTGGAACCACTTTGGTCCAAATAAGAGAGAGAGTAATTCGTGTGAGATCATATTGCTTAGATCCCTAGAGGATCTAATATATTGAAAAGAATTTATTCCGTTTTGAGAAAAATTTTTGAATATTTTGTTCTAGTTTTCCAGTGGGTGTTCTGGGATATATGACGTCAGGTTGGTTCTCTTTGTTCTTGTCAAATGTTTATCCATATGGCTTGAGCTTCTCTTGAATCGAACTGACTCACCAGATGAGCTCAAAAATTTAATGAAAAAGAGAGCGAAATTCTTCTGACGTCATTTGGTAATCAGCTCTCTGGAGTTCTATTTCAAAAATATGTGAATCATTTGCGAATTTTGTACTCTGTTTTCAACCCGAGCAGTCTTTGTTCAATTTGACATTAACCAGAAGCGTGGCATTCTGTGACTCTTTCTACCTTTTCTTCTCTTTCGATTTATCAACCATAATGTAGTTGTATTTATTATTATTTTTTTGTTTTTGTTGTTGTCGGACTTGTTGACTTGTCATCTGTCAGTGGCTACCGCCACCGCTCTGTCATGTCAATAAAAAACAATAATAAATGACTCGGTATGCTCAGAGACCTTGAATTCTCTGGGCAATAACAAAGTAAAAAAATATATATATGTATATACACAAACATGATGAGATATGAAAACTTCATTTTGCATAATCAATATCGCTACTCGTTTCACGTTTCATGATTAATGTGAACCGGGATGTGAATCTGACTGGGCATCTCCGAATCCGAAATGCGAACGAATTCGTTAAATTGGCAATGCTGATTATGGCCTAATTAAAGCAACGCGTCTGTTAATTGGCGACAATTGTTGGTTACACACTCACACGCACACACACACATACACACACACGCGCGCTTGCAGAAGGGTGAAAAAGGAAGAGTTTGCCATTTATCAATTCTGTGGAAACCTGGTGAATGCCAAAAGTTAACGCTGATAATTGAGGGCTCAAAATCAATTACAGAAAGAAGAAGAAGAAAAAGAAATCAATGGAAATCAGAATTAAATCGAATTAAATGCGAAAGTGGATTTTGAAAGTTGTTGGTTTGGCTAAGTGGTCTGTGGTTTTTAAGAGGATCTGGGAAAAGGTTTATTTTTTTTTTCGTCGAAGAAAACAATACAACTGAGGAATTCGAACAGGAAAAAATCCGAAAATTCTAGAAAATCAAAATTAAGTGAAGAATCAAAAATACTCAGATCGAGTATATTTAAAAATCCTTCAGAAAATATTTTGAAAAATCTATATAAAAAACTATACCAACATTTTTTGAGGAGTCTTAAAATAAACCAGCTAATTTTTCTCTCAAATAAAAAAGGATTTCTAATCTACTCAGAAATTCCTTAACTTTATCTCTAGGGAAACAAATAAAAATATTTCTGAAACTTGAAAAAATTCTAGATTTAAAAGATCAAGATTTGTGATATTGAAATTTATCAGGAGAGACCCAGATTTTATTTATTTTGATCTTAGAATTTTTTTTCATAAATTCCAACAAAAATTGGTTCTTAAATTATAGTAAAATAAATAATGGATTAATATTCCATATGAGGCCATTTAGGTTACTTCCTGAGATATCTATTTCGCTCATGTTCAATATAAATCCAAGAGGAGTAAGCTGTTTTGGTGGCCACTTCAGATTGACTCGCCTATCAGAGTCATCTTCATTTTGATCTGAGTTACAAAATCCTCACAAGTCCGGCAGTGAGCGCCCCTCGGGGCTTTGATTAATTGCCCCACACTTGGTGGAGTCATGCGGGTAACTGGTTGGGATGGTCCCAGCTTTCTGGTCGTAGCTGTCGCCGGTTAATGTTGCCAACTTAATCGCATTTTGCCGGGGAAGATAATGTTGTTTATGAATGTGCAAAACGATTTGAGTTTCCCTCTCTCTCTTTCTCTTTCTCTCTCCGCCTTTGTGGATTTTTGCAACTTGGACAATAATTAATGCGCCTCACTTATGTCATTATTATTGTGTAAATTTAATTACAGAAAACCTGTGCTGTCCTTGAGAGGACAGAGGAAAAAATCTGCAACCAAAAAAAAAGCGGACGAAGAGATTTTTGCGTAAATTCTCAAGGTAAATTCGAATTGTATTAAAAAGAATAGAAACATTTTTATGATTTCTTACGTAAGTGGACTAAGGTTTTTCACATTTTTATGAGTGGGCCTCATAAATTTTTGCCAACAATTTTTGTTTTATTTTTATTTTTTTCTTCTTCCTTTTTGCCAAAGAATGAAAACGCGCTCTGAATGTTCTGATCTCGTTCCATTTTTGGTAGAACCAACAGGCGGCCGGTCGGTCGATCGGCCCAGCCTCAGCCCAGCCCAGCCTCGACCCAGTCCAGTCAGGTCGTGGGTGACATAATTTCGCTTAATTTATTGTTTTGCCCAGGATCAGTCAGGATGGTCCGAGAGCTCAGCACGTGACAAAAAAAAAGGACAAAAAACAAAAGATACCAAATTGCTTTGACCTGGGCGCAAAATTTTTAAACAGAATTTTTGCGAAACGAAAAATTTGAAATGCAAATTTTTGCCAAACGTTCCAATTATTTTTTATGAGTCCACGTGCTGGTCGAAATTGGCTCAGAAAATTGTCGCACTTCTTTGTGGCTTCCGACACACTTTTTGACCTGTTTTTATTCCGTGTTGGTTTTTTACTTTGTCTTTTTCTGGTCTATTTTTTTTTTTGCACCTACTGTGCCTTTTTACTCTGGTTTTGTTGGTTTTTGGCATTTTCTTTTTATGGTTTTGCCGACTCAATTTTTCTAATAATTGTAGCAATTTTTGTGGTTCCTTTTTTATTTTGAGGAGGACCTGTCTCTTTTTCTCATGGAGAGCTTGTGGTTTTGGTGATTAGGAACGAGTCTTCTTTTTTTTGAAAAAATTCCTTGTATTTTCTCTTAATCTAAAATAAATTCCTTCGAGGATTTATTTAACTTTGAGTCAAGAAAATAAAACTTGACTTTCCTTCAGTTCAAAAAAAAAAAAAAAAAAAAAAAATAGAAAAAAATATATTTAATCGGAAATTCGAAAATAATTTCAAAAAATTCCAAAATTTTATTTTTCAAAAAATTGGCTCAGTGAAAATTGATACATATTTTTATGGAATTCTGAACTTATATATTTAATGCTTCCTGCCCTGATTTTCCATTTTATATAATTCGGATAAGCTCTGAACCTTTTGCCCTCCTGAGTAAATCTAAAAAATGTTCTCAAAATTGTTTTTATAGAAAATCTTTGAATATATAAAATAAAGAATTTGGCATAAATTTTATAAAATTAAAACATTTTTAGAAAATTAAAAAAAAAAAAAACTTTTTGGAAAATTTTTCAAAGTAAAAAAAAATTGAAAAATTCCTTCAACCCAAAATCTCTTTTAGCCCTCCGAAATGGGTAAAAATATTTTGTCCATTATTTTTTTTGAGAGACTCTCACTTTCTGCTTAGCTAATGAGTAAATTTAACCTTTCTTAATTAGGGCAACGGGTTTTTGGGCCCGAGATATTTTTCAGCCTTGACAAACCATTTCACTTAACTCATAACTCGGTCAACACTTTCCATTTTCGTTGGCAATAAAATTATTTTCCGATTTTAAAAATTTCATATTTCTCAGTCCGTTTGACACAATTAAAATGTTAAGCTGAAAAAATCTGTAGAATTTTCCACGAAAACCACGAAACCAAAGAGTTACCGAAAACCAACTCGAAAACAAACAAAGCAAGAGGAAAAAATTTTCATTGCGGTTCCGAGAAGGAAACCGAACTAGATCAGCCGACAAAAAAACACAAAGGCCGAGGTCATAAAAAAATCGGAGCGTGCAGTAATGGGTTAAGGATTTGGACAAAAAAAAAAATGACGACCCCTAGGGAGGTAAAAATTGTAACAAAAAATTGTAACAATTTTTAAATAGAAAATGAAAATTGTTGACCTTCAGTTGATTTTTTTTTCCTGAGCATTTAACTTTTGATTTTCGAGATTCGAGAGAAGAGAGACGATGAGGAGGGCAGAGGGAGAGGTGTGTTTTGGGCTGGTTTAATGGCTTTACAACTTGTTGTCTCTAATTATGGTTAAATTCAATGACAAAATGGGCCTTAATCCTTTGCTAAATGTGCAAACAGAAACACGCCTTAACCAGGCCCGAAATTTTCACCAGAATTTTCCGCCGTCACCGTCATGGTTAAATTTGCTTAATCCTTGTTCGGTGTGCGTGTGTGTGTGTGTGTCGTTTCGGTGGGCGTTTTTGTTTATTTCCGAAATCAAAATATTAGCGAAAAATCTTCCCAAAGGCTGGCAAAAATCCTTTCACCGCATCTCGTCTCTCGTGCCAATTTCGAAAGAAAGAAAAGCATTTTATGATTCCAGGCAACTCTGCCTCTGGCCACATGCCAAGCCGAGCCAAGCCAAGCCAAATCCAAGGAGAGAGAGTTGTCCCCGGGTAATAATGTGCAATCGCTCTCCTCTCCGGCCCTTTCGGTTTCATTTTTGTTTTTTTATTTAACCCGCAAATGTCCTTGGCCAAGCCTTTCGAACCTGTGACATTTTCACAATTGTCTTAACCTTTTTTTTATTTCTTTTTTTTTTTTTGAGTGCTGCTCACTTTTTTGTTGCGGTAATTTTTTTAGGGTTACGCGAACAATTGGCAATTGTCAGGGCCTTTTGTTTTTTTGGCAACACAAAATTTTCGCCAACTTTTTTTTTGTGATATTTTTTTAACTCTTTTGGACGGCCTGCTTCGCGGTCAGGGTCAGTGTCAGTTGTGGGTTCATAAAAATTTTTTAAGGACAATTTTTTTATTTTTTTTAGGATTTTCTTAGAACTTTGCTTTAGTTTAGTATTTTTTTAGGTTTCCAGTTTTTTAGGTCTCGTTTCTTTTCCTAGAAATATTTCGCGTTTTTTTAGAAAACTTTTTGAAAAAACTCTCGAAGGTTGACTTAATGATTTTTAGTTTTATGGTTAATTTGTCAGCTGCGTTGGAAAGCCAAAAAGTCAAAGGGTCAAACAAAAGGGTTTACCAAGATCTGACAAATTTTTTTAGAAAAATAACCTCAATCATAAATTAAGCAAGAGTTAATATTTTCTGACAATTTTTTTTTTTTTTTACCAAAAAATAAAGAAACAACCTTGACAGTTTTTTACAAATTGAAAAAGATTTATCTTCCAAAATTTTCCAAGTGAAACCCGAACATTTCCACTCAACTTAATCGTTTTGAGATTCCCCCAAAAAAATAATCATTACGAAAATTTCTTGCTACATTTTCAATTTTCTTTCAAAAGTACCGAAAAATCAAAAAACACACACACATAAATTCCTCAGCCCGGTTAATTATGAAAAAGTGGGAGATTGCTTAATTCGAACAAAAATTAACATTTTTTGATTCCATTGTCCAAGCATTTTTATGGATCAACTGGCAATAGTGCCAGTCAGTCACTCACTCAGTCAGTCGAAGTGACTTCCTTTTGAGAGGGAGCAAAAAAAAACAAAAAAAAAAACTTGAAGATGCCGCTGGTGTTGCGGGCGATCAACCGACCAGGCCAGCTCATTACGCGGGTCGTGACTTGCCAAAACGAAAAAGAAGAAGTTGAAAAAAAAAAATAAAAAACGAGTAAAGTTAAATCAAGAAAAGTGCAGTCTCAGAGACCAGAAGCGATGGCGGTGGTGGGGGCCAGTGGAACTTATTGCAGCGGATGCTTGTCGGTCGCGCCAAAAAGATGCTGATATTGCCACCAGACGGTGGCTTCGGCTACGGCCCTGGGCCAGGGGGTGTGGGGCAGCAGTGGTGCCTGCAAAAATGTTAATCTCCATAAAATGAAAACAATGCGCCGGCGCGACGACGACGACGACGACGACTGCGAGTGATGACGAAGATGGCCTGGCCACTTGGACGGATGAGGCCACCGCAGCTAAGCGAGATGATGGTGGCTGTGGCGATGGTGCTGGTCGAGGTTGACTGTGTTTTTGCCATGCTCCGTGAAGCGCGCAGTGTGCGCGATTTTGCGCAATAAGTGTGCCAGCAGCAGCAGCCACTGGACCAAGCCAGACCCGAAGAGGGGCGGCAGCCACCACAGATCCACGACATTTGCCCTGCCGGCATGCGCCGTTGGCTCAGGCCAGCAAATGCCTGCTTGGCTTTTTTCTAGCCTTTTTTAGCTATTTTTTATTAGCTTCAAATTGAGTTCTTTTTCAAACCAGAAAATCATGATTCTTGCTTTGGTTTAATTTATTTTTTATATTTTTGCAAGTATTTTCTTTAATTTCGGTTTGGCTTTTTTCTGGCCTGTTCAGAGTACCAAGAACTTTGTCTGACTTGCAAGACTTTGCTGGCTGTTTCCTCTTTCTTTTATCTGCTCACCATTCTCTGGGTCCCATTCGGACTGACCCTTCTTCTTCTTTGCTCCTACAACTCTCCCCCTTTCGAGACCGTGTAGATTATAATTTATGCAGCAGCCACAGCACTGGCGGAGCTCAAGGATTTGTCTGTTGTTGTTGTTGTTTTGGGTTGCTGCGTTTAGGTAATCGCTGGCTTGAATCTGGCGGCATCGTGACATGCATAGGCAACCAACTGCTGATTTTTAGCAAGTTGCTTGGTGTCGCCAGGGGGGGAGCAGGGCTGAGCGGTGGGGGTGGGCAGAGCTTGATTCTTTTGAGCAGTTACTAAGTTACCCATGGAAAGCCGCCTGCTGGGTGAGAGAAGACCCAGAAGACAAAAGCCGCCACCCCAGATGCTTGAAGCAGTTGTTGTTGTTGTTGTTGTTAAGTTTTGTTTGCTTGGCCAGTCGAGTGGAGTGTAAATTACAAGCCAGGCTTGTCTGGAGCTCTCCCAGACTTTTCATTCACTTTTTGCCACTGCCAGAGGAGCTGGCCTCGCCTGGCCTGGCCTGGGCTGGGCTGTGCCTCGCATTTTTATGATCGATGCGAAAAAGACGAAGACTTGGGCTGTGTGGCACGCAATACTGGTTGCACATGGCGGCCGTGTGGCAGGCAGTTAAACATTTCTACACCTTCCACAGCCTCGGAGCCAGAGTCCAGAGCCACTGGGCTCTGCTGGTCTCTGCTGGGCCCAGCTGTCTGGTCACGACTTGCCGCGACTCGTAAAACATTTTTAGCACTTTGAGAAATAATAAAAAAGAATCCACAAACTGGCCACGATCTATATAGTTCTGAGACGCCCACATGCTTCTTCTTCTTCTTTTTGGCGTGGGAAAGGAGCAAACAAATAAAAACAAAAAGTGAAATTTTTATGTAAATTAAAATAATCACTGGTCTAACGGTACCTAAAAGGGATAGACTTAATTTTAAAAAACACGCAAAGCTAAAAAGCCAAAGCGCCCTCTATAGTCCAAAATGATGAAATTCCCGGAAATTATTTAAAGATTCGCAAGGCAAGTCTGGGCAGGGCAGCCAAGGACATGAAAGACATTAGCGTGCGGGCGGTCATAAACTGTTGAAATTTTTCTAATCCGTGGAAATGGAAACCCTTAAAAATTTTGTACCCTTGCACACAGAGTACACCACACCCTCTCTCTCTCCTTTCGGCGCGAGTCCAAAGTAGGTAGCAAAACTCTTTCGTCTTTACTCTTTCTGCCTTTGCCTCCTCGGCGACTCCTCGCAGCAAACAAGGGTTGGCTTGGGCCTGCTGCCTTCACTCATTACCTGACCTGTTGTTGACGAGTTGACGTTGCCAAGCCAAGCCAAGACCAAGCCAAGTCGAGGCGAACCCGAAAATAACCCTAAATAAAACCATAAAATCCTTCTGCATGTTGCGCTTTTGTCTCGGAGCCCAAGCCAAAAATGCCAGAGAATTTCTAAGTTTTCGGCTTGATCGATTGACTGCTGCGTGGCTGGAATTCTATGATTGAAATGGCCAACACACTTCATGGTCAAGTCGATTTATTTTTTTATTAACAACAAAAAATATTATTTTTTATGCAATTTTTTCTTTTTCTGAAGAAAAAAAATTTGTATTTCCTTTTTTTACGCAACTCCACGTAATAACCGCGTGACTAAAAAAAATCACACAAAAGAACCAAAGACAAAGACATTTTTTTTTAGGCAGAAAACAAATTTTTTACTAGCCAAAAAAAAAAATAGCTAAAAAAAAGAGAGAAAGAAAATGGCAAAAGTGCGAAAGAGTTGGAAAAGTTTCAAAAAGAGTTAAAAGAAGAAGAAGAAGAATCAGTCAAGAGCGTGCGACTCTTTACCTGTTGACCCGTTTCTAAGCCTTTTATGGCCAAATAAACAAACAAGCCAAGACGAAAGGGCCCAGACCAAGAAAGAAAAAAATAAAAATAAAGAGCAAAGGGTAGGTAAAAAGTGCTTTTGGGAAGAGTTGATGAACGAGTGAGTGAGTGAGTTTTTGGGAAGGGTTCCGAAGGGTATTGAAAAATCCGCGGGTTGCACACGCGTTGCCATTGTTGCACGCTCAGTTTTATGGGTGTGTGGTTTTAGCCCTTTGATGTGCATGATCATCCTGTTAATAGAAATATTTCCACAGCCGAACAGGCTGCAATCCTTTTCTTTGGCAAACCCTTTTCCCATCATTGCCGGCATTGTCAGCCGCACATATTTTCGTGGGCGTCATCTTCCGTCGGCAGCGACGTCGGCAGAGCGTGTCTAAAGCGATTTAATTGAAGCGGTTTAAGAATTTGAAAACCCTTTGGCCAGATTCGGACACTTTTGGACCAAAGATTTTCCTGGGCGTGACTGCTGCTAAAAGCCAAACGACTACTGTGCCAGAAGCCAGTGGTGGGAGTAGCCAGGAGCTAGTCTGAAGGGGTTAAGTCTTCCAGTGAAAGGATTTGCCTACTTGTAAGGGAAAAATAATATTTACCAAATATCCAAGTCAATAGGGGCGCGTCGGGATTTTGCCAAAGTCAAGTCAAAAAGTCAAAAGACCAAAGGCCAAATGGAGCTCTCAATAGAAAATGGACCAAGACTGGAAGTCTGGGGAGGAAAAGGATTCTAGAAAGTTTTCAAAAAAGTTTTGGAACAAAAAATCCTCTGATATGAAGAGAAAATTTGGAGATCGTCAGTCCTTGCTGGGTTCAAAGATAAGATCTTCTTAATTCCTGATCAAGATCAATTCAAAAAGCTTTAAACAAAGTTTAAAGCACATTTAAGATTCCCTAAAATAAAGACAAAACTCTTATATCTTCAATCTTTTCTGGTTCCCAAAAAGATCTAAGAAAAATTGTCAGCAAAAACGTTTCAAATTTGACTGATATTTTTCGAGGGGATTCAGTCATTTTCTGGATCCCTAGGAGATCTAAGAAAACCTTTTAGCAAAAACCTTTCATCAAACTTGACTGAAATATTTCGAGGGGATTCAGTGATTATCTGGGTCTCTAAAAGATCTAAGAAAACCTTTCAGCAAAAACCTTTCAAAATTGACTGAAATTTTTCGAGGGGCTTCAGTCATTATCTGGGTCCCCTGATGATCGAAGAAAACCTTTCAAACTTGACTGAAATTTTTCGAGGGGATTCAGTCATTATCTGGGGTCCTCGAAGATCTAAGAAAACCTTTCAAGCTTGATTGAAATACTTCACGGAGACTCTCTGAATATCTCGAAGAAAATCTCAGGAATTTGGCATTTCAATTTGAAATTATTTCAGAGTCTCTGAAAACCTTGAAATCGGTTGTATTTGTTTTGAGAAATTTTCAAGTTTTCTTAAGTAGTTTTTTCTGGTTTTTGTTTATCAATTTCAAAGTCTCAATTGAAGTTTTAATTGGGTCATAAACTAGATCGCCGGGTGGGTAAGGCGATATCCATGGAATACTCATTAATAGCTGATTATGCAATTAAAATAAATTTATTTCACTTTGGCTCACTCACTCACGTCACGGCGAGGTTGATGTGCTTTTGCCCTTATATAGAACACCACCCTCTGGTTTCTGTCTTGGTTATTTCAAATTTTACCTGTTGGCTAAATTTATAAAAACAGCCCAAAAGCATTTGGCACTGTTTCGATTTGTTGCTGACGTTTGGCATAAAAATAACCACTCGAACAAAAAAAAAAAAAAAGATTGAACAAAATATAAATAAAAACAAAAACATTCTTCTTCTGTCGGTAAGAAAGAAGGGGTCGGGGGGCGGGGGCAGGTGGATAAAAAAAAAAAACAAAACAGTCCCAAAATGCGTCGTTTCGTTAATGAGTAATAAAATACGCAAGACAAAAAAGTAAATTGAGTGAAACAAATACCCGAGCAAAAAATCAGACAAGACCTGAAAGCATTCTGACTGGTGAGGGTGTGTGTATGTGTGTGCAAAAGTACAGCCCCATTAAGTGCAACAACAAAAATAAAAGCACACAAAACGGCAGTTTTTTTTGTCGTTTCTTTTCGAATTGTTTGGCACGCGCGCGATTTTAGACGTTGCAATTTAAGTGCCGACGCGTTTTTAGTCGCTAGGGAAACGCTCCTTTCCAAAATCGAGAGAATTAAACTTACTTGGAAGAGACCAGTTTTTATCAAGCGAATTCAAATTACTTGGAAGAGACAAGTCTAAATGACTTTTTAAAATGGTGAAATTTTTTTTTTTACAAAAAAAAATGGGGCGTTTTTAAACGCTTCAAAAATTTGAATTTGCCTTAGAGAAAAATTCAAGCTGAAAACCTAAAACCACACTATTTAAACTAGTCCAAATCATTCTGGAATTTTTTTCTCAAGACAAAAACTTATTGATTTATATTCTCTGATTTATTAAAATATATTTTCTATATAACTAGAAAAACCCTTTTCTATATACCCGATTAACTTGAAGTACCCTCTTCTAAATTTATATTCATCAATATTCTTGACTTATTTCAATTCTTTTCTACCAATAATTTTTCCCTTTTGAATTCAACAAGTTTCCTCGATTTTTTCACAGCCTTTCTAATGCTTTGGCTCAAGCGCGTTTTTAGTCGCGCCTTTCTGGCGATTTTTATGACTTTTTAAATGCTTCTCATTTCTTGGGTTTCAACTCAATTGAAATTTGTTATTTTCTGCAAAATTTGCTATTTCCCACCCCCACCTACCCTGTCAGTTAGTGGGACCTTTTATTTTTGGCTAAATTTCTCATAAACCAAAGTGTTGTTCGGCCTGCCTGGGCGGCCAGTCGCGTGGGTGGCAAGACTTCTTCTGCCTCTTCTTCTTCTTCTTCTTCGTTGTCGTCGTTTGTGCTGTTATGCCTACAATTTGATAATCCTTGCCCTGTCAACCCCTTCTCATTATGCTAAATTTAGACGCAATTAGCTATGCGCAAATTTCTTCTTCTTCTTTGTATATTTTTTTTTTTTGGTATGAGTGTTTTTTTTTTGCCTTTTGGCTATAAATTTTCAACGCCTTAGTTTATTTTGGCCGCCTTGCATGTGATCGGCTATAATAAACAAGTCTTTGCTTGTATGAGTGCCTATATATGTGTGTATGTATGTGTGTGTGTGGGTGAATTTGCTACACCTCCACCGCAGTGATGACTCTTCTCGGCTGACCAGACCAGTTGCCAATTTATTGTCGCTTTTGCTGTTTTTGGCCTGGCGCAATGTAAACGCCACACACATACACACACACACATGTACACCGAGCATATATCTTTCTCGCTCTTTCAACGCCTCCGCCTGCTCAGCCTCCGTTGTCTGGTGCTTTCGATCAGTTCTTTCTTGCCACCGTCAACATTTCAACGCCCATTTCTGTAGTTGTTTTTGTTGTTGTTGTTGGTGTCTCATTTTCTGTCTCTATAAGTCTCTTTGTCTTTATTTATCTCAGAGTAATTTTTTTTTTTTTTTTGAAAATGTTTTTTTTTTATGCAATTAAATTGGCATGCACAAGTGCCGCCCGCCAGTCGTCTGTCTGCTGCCACACACACACACACACGCATACCGGTCGGCATTGTTTGATCGCCTGCCAAATTGTAATTGGAACGCGAAGGTGTTTGCCACCGCCACCACAAAAACAACAACAACAACAGCAGCAACAACGACGACAAAATCATCGATCAAGCACATTTATTAAACCGTGAGCTATTCTCAGTACAACCTTCTAAATAGGCCATAAACATATTTTTAACCCATTACAGACCCCAACCTTCGCCCGGTTGAAAAAAAAAACTTATTTCATTTTAATGGGAAAGCCAGGCCAGGCACGTAGTAGCCATGCAAATAAACGTGTAACCAAGCGGAATAAAAAAATTAAAACAAAAAAAACTAAAATCATCGATCAAAATTAGTTCGCTTTTTTATCAAGAAAAGAATTACACTTTTCTGGCATTTTCGTTTCAATTTTTTTTTTTTAGCTGTAATTTTTATGGTGGTTTTGGCCCTGTTGTTTGCTTTGACCTTCACTCAATTGAGCCGACTGGCATGGTTAATGAATCTTACAGCCTTTAGAACAAACAAACCCAAAAAACGTGAGGGGAATAATAAAAAAAAAAAAAATTATTTCGTAAAATACAACTTGTTATTTTCTTATCAAAAAGCAAAGGAAAAACCTCTTCAATCAATTTTTTGGCTGCCAAAAAAAAAAAAACAAAAAACAAAAAAATGCCTTTGGCTTCTATTTTTATTCTGAATATTCCGAGCTTGTTTCTACGAATTCTTACTATTTTTAAAAACCCCTTCTCAGTCCCGCTCGCCTTTGTCTTGTTTACTTTTGATAAGAAGGGGCACACGTTGATTTTTTTTTCATACGGTTTATTTTGCTTATCTTGAAGTGCCTTTTGGAATGATGACGCATGTCAACCGAAAAAAGAAGAAAAAAAAGCTTTACCCACATGACAACTACTCCCTCCCCCAGGCCACCTCACCCACATCTCAACCCATTTGTGTTTTATCAGAAATTTTGTATTTCATTTATTTCTCTCTTCTTTTTTTTTGCCACCATTCACAACTGAACGCTTCCGCTTGGCGTGTTGCGCCCAGCTGACAACCTTGTGATCTTGTTTACTGTTTAGCGACCCCAAGACACACAAACATACTCACTGACTCACACACACACACACACACACAAACACACATGGATATATAAATGCAGACTGACTTTTGTACACTCGACTCGCCATCGCAATCATCCAACAAAATTCACCGCCAAAGAGGAGGCAAAACAAAAAATCAACAACAACAACAATAACAACTGAACCTGTTCGCGCTGCGTTGTCTGTGGGGTGGCGTCATTTGTTGTTGTTTTTGTTATTGTCATCGTTGGCTATTTTCACCTTCTATGGTTGTAGGAAAAAAATACGAAAACGGGCAAAGTGCGCCACTCGCTGTCAGGGCATGAATCAGCAGCAAATGAGTGATTTTTTCTATCCCAGTTTTATTTTTTTGCGAGAGCTTGTGAATCCCGTTGCCTTCAGGCGTTCAATGTGGGCTTAGACGAAAGCTCAGCGTGGGGGTTTTTGGGAAGGAAGAATTTTCTACTCAACTCAGCTCGTGCCCTCTCACTCGCTCGCCGAGTTTAGGTAGACCCCCTCTACGCAGACGTCAGAGCTTCGGCCCAGGCCATTTAGGTAACTTGCGCAGTCCACACATAAACAGGTAGTCTCCGGCTCTCTCTATGTGTGTGTGTGTGTGTGCGTGTGTGTGTGTGTGTAGGTATGCGCTGCCTGGTCGTGTGGCCCGAATGTAGACACCCGCGCCTACTCACCGACAAACGAAGCCATGTTCGTTGCGCTTCGGTCGTCGTCGAAGTCGGCGCGCGCGTCTCGTTGCCGCGATTTTAGCCAACAAACCTGTCGATCAATCAGTCAGTCGTCTACAGTTAGTCCGCCGATAAGGTTGTGCTCTACCTACGCAGAGCCAAGAGAAAAAGAGAGACAAGGTACAAACGCACACAGATAAGCCAGCCCAGCGCTACACCCTCGCACACACAAACGATCGTTCCGTGCTGTGCCGTGCCGTTCCGTTTCGTTTCGTGTGTAGTCGAGTTCGTTGATTTGAAGTCATTTTTAATCGGACTGCGCGCAGAACATTCAAGTCATTCGCTTGCCGAACGTTGTGCCGTGCGGTTCTCTTGTTCCCCATACAACAAGCAACAAGTAGAAAACTCAGACAAAGCAAAAGAATCTGAAATTTACTTTCAGTGCAAACTTTTTTCAAAAACTAAAAGTACAAGTTTTTTTCTACGTACTCAAAATACAAAACGCGCGTATAAACTAAGAAACAATAACAAAAGTGATTTCTGTTTGTGAACTCAACAAAAATAATATTCTAAAAGCAGAGCAAACTAAAAAAAAGTAAAGTGAAGAATTGAAGAAATACAACAAATTGAATAATTTGTTGTCAATTGTGGAAATAAATAAAAATAATATGGTTACCGGCAATATGACAACCAATGTATTGGGCACAGCAGTGGTGCCCACCCAAATCAAGGAACAGCCGCTCAAAAGCGATCGTCGGGTAAGTTATTCCCTCAAGACTTGAGCAATTTTTTTTGGATTAAGAAGAAGATGAAAAAGATGAGATAAAAAAAAAACTTGGATTATTTTTGGAATCGACCCACACTGAGCCAAAGTGCATTTCCTTTTAGGCCAATACAAAAAACAACAACAAATTAGCTCCCACATTTTTCTTGTTTTTTTCTGTTTTTTTCGCCAACACAAAAGCACGCGTGCGCGCTTTCCATAAAAATTTATACGTCGGCGTTGTTGTTGGTCGCGCCGCCGCCTCATTCATTCATTCATACAATTCCATAGAGAGTCCAAAAAAGTCAAATCAAGAAAAAAAAAAAGCAAAAATAAATAAAGTGAAACAAGCCATTCATGAGCAGATTTTGGGCTGCAAATTGTGTGAGCGGTTTACCAAAAACAGTTACGAGCCAAACGCCAACAGGGTTTTTGAATTAGGCGACGCGTGGTTGCAATTGTCGGTCGGTCAGACTCATCTGGTCTTGGCCAATTTTGGCCACAATAACTGACTTCATCCGCCGCCTAAAGACTTAAGCCAACCCAATTTGTTTATGCAAAAAAAAAAAAAAATCCGAATTGAAAAAAAAAATGTGAATATTTTTTTTTTTTTGCGTCGTCGAATTTCCCACGATGACCTTGTTGTTGTTGTTATTTTCGAAATACCTGTGTGGTATTAAAAATATTTATTTATAGCCTCTTTCTAAATCCGTTCATGTCTGTGTGTATTGGCAGGGGCCACGGCTCGTTTGTGCCGCCAAACTATTTTTGGCTTTGCGTGCGAGTGCAGAAAATATATGAAAAAAAAACAAAACGAATAAATAAATAAATAAAGCACGCGCAAGAGGACTTGAGCAAATGATGACACTGCTTTCTGGCCCCCTGCCATAATTTACACAGCCCCTGCCCGACCCCTCCCCGCCCCCTCTCGGGGAAAACAGAATTCGTGTCCAATTAAAGAGCGAAGATGTTTGCGGCGCCACACGCAGCTTCCTCTATTTTTGGCCGCTGCATGAGGTCAGCCAAAAAAAAGTATCTCAGAATTTTTCTCACATTTTGTTGCCCCCTTCAATGTGACTAATCTCTTTTTTCTCTTTCTCTCATTTTAGTCAAACAAGCCGATTATGGAGAAACGCCGACGCGCTCGTATCAACAATTGCCTGAACGAGCTCAAGACTCTCATTTTGGATGCCACCAAAAAAGACGTAAGTATCTTTGACCAAATTCAAAAAAAAAAATATTAAACAAAAAAAAAAAAATCAACTCTCAGAAACGCCTACAAAATTCATTGAACTGTGAATTAATTTTATCAATTTTTTGTTCTGTTTCTTTTCATTTTAGCCGGCTCGTCACTCCAAGCTGGAAAAGGCCGATATTCTCGAGAAGACAGTCAAGCATTTGCAGGAACTGCAACGCCAGCAGGCAGCCATGCAACAGGCAGCCGATCCCAAGACTATCAATAAATTCAAGGCTGGCTTTGCCGATTGCGCCAATGAGGTGAGCCGCTTCCCCGGTCTCGATGCTGGCATGCGCCGCCGACTCTTGCAACACTTGAGCAATTGCATGAACGGCGTCAAGACCGAATTGCATCATCAGCAGCGCCAGGCCCAGCAGTTGCATGCCCAAATGCTACCCACGCCGCCCAGCTCACCCGAACAGGATATGCAACAGCAGCAGCAACAACAACAACAGCATCTCTTTGCCGGCCAAATTCAACAGACCCCGAATGGCTATTTCCTGCCCAATGGCACACAGGTGATACAGACCAAGCTGCCCAATGGCAGCATTGCCCTGGTCTTGCCCCAGAGTCTGACGCCTCAGCAGCAGCAGCAGCTATTGGCCCAGCAGCAACAACAACAACAGCAGCAACAGAATGCCGCCGCCTTGGCTTTGGCCGCCGCCTCAGCAGCAGCAGCAGCTGCCGCCCAACAACAACAGCAACAGCAGCAGCCACCCATGCTAGTGCCCATCCCCAGCCGCACCGCCTCCACAGGATCAGCTTCGTCGCACTCCTCCACCGGCTACGAGTCCGGACCGAGCAGCAGCGGTGGCAGCCTACACTATGCCCCGCCCAGTCCGGCCAACTCCTACGAGGCCATGGACTGTAAACCTTCGGTCATGGACCAGCAGCCCCTTTCGCTGGTGATCAAGAAGCAGATCAAAGAGGAAGAGCAGCCCTGGCGCCCCTGGTGAGGGCCTACGCACAGGCAGACTAGAATCTCTAGGATTGAGGCGGCTGACAAAGACTGACACACACACACACACACACACAAACACATGCGCTGGCCTGGCGTTGGGCATGAAGGAGCTACCGGAACCACCGGAACACAAAAAAAAAACTACATCAAAATTCACTAAACTCATTTCACCACATTTCGCCTTGGTTTGCAAAATGTCGCCTGAAGTGGCAAGTGACAGGGAAACCACAAACACACACGCACACTCATTTCTTTGTTGTGATTTTGCAGGCACTTCCTCAGCTTGGGGAAGACCGAATAAATTGGCAAAATCTATGACAAACACATTCCCATCAAAACATCCAGACAAAGAAAAACTATCTAAGAAAAATTACAAAAAGAAAAAAAAAGCCCACCTTATCCAAAATTTTCTAATCTTACAAAATTTGTTAACTTTTTTTTTATATATATTTTTTTGTATAAATTTTATTTATTTAATTATTTAATTAAATCGTAATCATCAAAAGGTATTCTAAAACAACAAAGAAAATATTAAAAAAAGAAAACTACCTCAAAAAGTATCTTTACTTTTGGTGTTGAATTGACTCAGAAAAAGAAAAGAAAAAAAAACTTAAATAAACAATGAAATCAAGCAAAGTCTTCCAGCTAAAATAAAAGAAAAACCAATTTTGAGAAATTTATATTTTTCATTTGCGTTTGAAAAAAAAAAAAATCATTCAACTTTAATTTTATAATAAAAAAAAAATTAGCTTAAGATTTCAGCCACACTCTTTCTCACTCTCACATACACTCTTTCTCTCTTTATTTTAAATATAAAAAAATTAATTAATTAAGTTATTTAATTGTATAACAGATTTAACTATTTGTAAAAAGAAAAACAAATATCATAATAATTATCTAAGAGACCACGTGATATAGTAAACATAATGAGCTTCTAAGAAAACAAAAACAAAAATCAAGAATTTTAAGAAAAAAAATTTACTAAAAAAAAGAAAAAAACATTTTATTAAAAATGAAATTTATAAAACAAAAAATCTAAAAAAAAATTATTTTTTTTTCTGGGTTTTAGTGGTTCCTTTTCAAGGCAGACTCTCGGGCATTCTGCGGTTTTCGATTAAATTAGGAGACTCTTAATAAAGTTGCTAATTATTTTTATTTAATTATTGTGAAATAAAGTCAGGAGTTTGGCTTCGAGCATGACCAAAAATTTTATTGAACAGAAAAAAAGAGGCTCGTTTTCATACTCTTCTCGCTGGGACAAAATAAGAGTACATTAACTTTGATCTGACAGGGACAGGAGGAGGCCTCCAAATATATAGTCTCTTTGAATGATTTCTACAGACTTGAAAATGGCTTATGGCATAGCGAATATCATTATGATATAGCTGACATACCAACCTGAATCGGTTTATCCACAACCAATCTAGATCATATTTGGTAGGCGCTGACATCTATAGTTAACTTTGATCTGACAGGGACAGGAGGAGGCCTCCAAGTATATAGTCTATTTGAACGACTTCGACAGACTTGAAAGTTGTTTATAGCACAGCGAATATCAGCGAATGTCATGATATAGCTGACATACCAACCTAAATCGGTTTAAGAATTATACACAACCAATCTCGCGCTGACATCTTTAGTTACCAGGACTCAGCTGGACTTGAGATACTATATCAAATAATCCAGAGACCGAACCTGGTTCTTGCTATTATTGACTACTCCTGAACCATTCTTTTTGTACCAAGCTTGGCCTGAATCGATCTACTACAAAGCTTAGCCTATTAACCTAATTCGGTTCTACAAATATCTGCCTAAGTTTTTGTAAAAATCTGATTAAATCATGAAGATATATTAGTGTACTCGGTGAAACTACTATATGAAAGAATATGGATATTTCCAGTATCTGTAGATGCTTGAAATATTTATTAGCATTTTGAAAAAATAAAGATAATCTATATTTTTTTTTGTGAAAAAGAGAGTCTGATATCTTCGACAGTTTGTAGACCAAAAACCTGTTCTTCATTAATTCTTTGCCTACGTCAATCGAATTGTTTTGTTTTTGTGATAAAACTTTATGGGACTTTTTAGAAGTTCTTTTTGATATAGAAAGTATTTTCTCATCATTTAAATGATGTAATTTCTCTGTGCTTTTTCTTGAATATTTTGATTCCTCTCAGGCATTTCCGTAGGAATTCTCTGTAAGATTTGTCAATCGAAAGGCCCGGTCAAGATTGCTTGGGAATCCCTAGAATTTTATGATTTCTAATTAAATTTCAGGAATTCGATTTATACATTTTTTCCCTATATACCCAAGAATTTAACAGAACTTTGGAAATATTTACAGGAAACCAGTAAAAAAAAAAAAAAAAAATCACGAACAGAACAAGAAAAGATAAAAGTATCTTTCAGATATTGTGCAAAATCATGCTGACAAATGCAATTTTTTCGTAAGACGAGAAAGACTTTGAAATTCCAATTTTTTCTTGGTATTCTGCTTGATTGTTTTTTTCTATTTCTTCTTTTTTTTTGTTGCTCTTTTGTTTATGAATCAAGTGCATAAATACAAAAATAGAGCCACAAACAAAAAAAGCACTGCACGATGCAAAATAGCCAAGCAGTTAACGGATATCTGCGGGGATTTCGCATTCTAATGCATTTCGATAAAACTGGGGCAACTTATCCGTCTGAATGTCAATCCGTCTGCCTGTCTGGCCTGGCCTGGACCGGACTGGGCCGGCCAGGTCAGACCAACTCAAAACTATGCCAAGTGTTTCATAATCGTTTTAAATGCGTCATCAAGCGTTTTACTTTCAGATTAGGCGAATATCTTGAATATATATCTCAGCGACCGAACCTAATTCAGATGATATAATTTATCCATCTTTGAGTTGACACGGAGAAAATAAAGAGGCAGTCCCGTATTTTGGGATCAGATCTGGCGATAGCCTATATATCCCCTAAATTGTTTATCTTGTCATTAGTCACATATCTATCAATTAGTCCATGATTGTTACTCATTGTCCTATCAGGCCAGTCAGGTAATGAGTCATCCAAAAAAAAAAAAAAAGTCTCCTAGAAAAACTAGAAATTTCGAAAAAAAAGCTTTGATTATAAAAAATCCCCGCAGACATCAAAATGAGTCATTGTTTTCTAAGCCAAAACATATTCAAAAAAATATATTTATTTATAAATATTTAATTTTTCTTTTAATTAATCATTTTTGTTTTTAACCAGAAAAAAATAAGTTTTTAATATGAATTTTTAGACTTTGGGAGACCCACTGAAGATTTTCCAAGAAACTTGAAAACTATGAGGATTTCTTTTGATTAAATTTAAGTTGATTTGACAAATATTTGCTTTTTATTTTTTTGATTTTAGTTGTTAATAATTGTTTTCGGAATTTTGAGGGTCTCTTGAAAGGGTATTCACGTCAATTTTTTTCATAGATAAAAACTTGGGGAAAAAACTTCCAAAAAACCTGAGAACTATGAGGATTTTAAGATGGTTTAAAAAAAAATATATTTTTTTTAATTTTTTAATTTAAATTTAGTTGTCAACAACTGAGAACTATGAGGATTTTAAGATGGTTAAAAAAAATATATAATTTTTTTTCTTTTTTTATTTAAATTTTGTTGTCAACAATTTTTTTTCTCTGACTTGTGAGGGTCGCTTGAGGGGGTGTTTTTGGGATCTTTAATGCCAATTGCAATTTGCACGCCGGCTGTCTGCATTCTTGGATGGCCAGTCAGCATGTCCAAAGTTGTTGTTGTTATTGTTGGCTTGTGCTGGCTAAGTTGGCACTCGGTGCCGGCAAAGATTTGTCACAGTTGCGCACAAATGATTTTAAAATTACCAAAAGAGACTTTTGCTCTTTGAAAATATTTCTGAGGAGGCTACCTCACTTCAGGGCCAAGGCGTTGCCAATTTCGAATACGTGTGTATGCGTGTGTGTGTATGTGTTTGCGTGTGTAAACGTGTTTCTTTTTTAAGGTGGCTCAAATGGAAATGTGGAATTTGTGCTCTGTCGAAGCAGAGGTTGTCACGTTTTCTCAACTTGGTCAAATGACCCCAGCTACTTGGCTTATTCTACACTTGTGGTAGAGCGCGAGCCAAAGGTTTTTTTTTATTATTATTTTTGTTTCTTTTCTTGTTTATAAAGCAACGGCTCGTGTGGCATTCTTGGGAATTGACTGACTAAATGTTTACGAGCTAATTTGCAGCATGTGGCATTTCATTCATAGAAATTTGCCACATTGGCACATTCAATGAACGAAGGCAGTCCACTGCCATGGCAGAAAGGAAGGGTAAGTCTTGTGTCCCCGTGCCAAAACGAATCATATAACTCTGGGATTTTGTTGAATTTTTTTTTCAAACGAAAAAAAACAAAAACAAAAAATTGACTTCTCAAGTTTTTGGTTTTTTTTTTTTTTTATTTATGAGAACAGCTCAGGTTGAATGAACTATGCAATCGCGGCAAGAAGAAAAAAAATAGCAAACAGCGCAATGTCAAATAGACAAAAAACAAAAAACAGAAAAAAACAATCTCACACCCAAAATAATAAAATATAAATAAAAATTCGGAACGTTGAGCAGTCGAGTTGGAGATACCCTAAATTGGGACTTTTTATGAAAAAATTATTTTCCAAAAGACTAGAAGAGCGTTAGGATTGACATGATGCAGGTATGAGCGACCAGAGAGGTTGCGCCAGAGGTGCGAGTTGAAAGCTAATGCAACATAATCATAATCAACAAATCAGATAATAAAATAAAGCAAAAGTTTGGAATTATAATGCAAATAAAAAAAATTAAAAAAAAAAATTTAATTCCTTGAAGGAAATTTCAGAATCAACTAAAGTCCTCAAAGCCATTCCTGTCACGTTTCCACTGGCAGTTGAAAGCTAATGCAACATAATCTCAATCAGCAAATCAGATAATAAAATAAAGCAAAAGTTTGGAATTATAATGCAAATAAAAAAATTAAAAAAAAAAAATATTTAATTCCTTGAAGGAAATTTCAGAATAGGATTGACATGATGCAGGTCTGAGCGACCAGAGAGGTTGCGCCAGAGGTGCGAGTTGAAAGCTAATGCAACATAATCAACAAATCAGATAATAAAATAAAACAAAAATTGGGAACTATAATTCAAATAAAAGAATTGAAAAAAAAAAATTTATCCTTTAAAGGAAATTTCAGAATCAATTTAAGTCCTCAAAGCCATTCCTGTCACGTTTCCACTGGCAGTTGAAAGCTAATGCAACATAATCATAATCAACAAATCAGATAATAAAATAAAGCAAAAGTTTGGAATTATAATGCAAATAAAAAAATTAAAAAAAAAATTGAATTCCTTGAAGGAAATTTCAGAATAGGATTGACATGATGCAGGTCTGAGCGACCAGAGAGGTTGCGCCAGAGGCGTGAGCTGAAAGCTAATGCAACATAATCTTAATCAGCAAATCAGATAATAAAATAAAGCAAAAGTTTGGAATTATAATGCAAATAAAAAAATTAAAAAAAAAAATTGAATTCCTTGAAGGAAATTTCAGAATAGGATTGACATGATGCAGGTCTGAGCGACCAGAGAGGCTGCGCCAGAGGCGTGAGCTGAAAGCTAATGCAACATAATCTTAATCAGCAAATCAGATAATAAAATAAACCAAAAATTGGGAATTATAATGCAAATAAAAAATTAAAAAAAAAAATTGAATTCCTTGAAGGAAATTTCAGAATAGGATTGACATGATGCAGGTCTGAGCGACCAGAGAGGCTGCGCCAGAGGCGTGAGAGGAAAGCTAATGCAACATAATCTTAATCAGCAAATCAGATAATAAAATAAAGCAAAAGTTTGGAATTATAATGCAAATAAAAAAATTAAAAAAAAAAAATATTTAATTCCTTGAAGGGAATTTCAGAAGCGACCATCTTACACTGGCTCCAGTTTACAACTGATTTCAAGAAGGCACAATAAGAAATGAAAAAGTGAAACTGATGAGTAAAAGTAAAAGCAAAGCCTACTCAACGTGGCCTGTCCACTTTGAAGAATGTTTGGTATGGCGTTGCCACTGCATAAACAGCTGTTTTTGGCAACCCTGCGTCAAGCAGACGGAACTAAAAAATAAAAGATGGCAACCTTGGTCGGGTGGTAACCCTGACCGACTGCATTCACATAAATCCTTTGGTCTTAATATTCTTCCTTCTCTATGTTACATACATTTCCACAAATTTAATATACCCTTAACCTCAATGTATAGGGTATAATAATTATTTGATTTTAAGTTTAATGACTTTTAAGAAGTTGAACAAAATATGCAGTCCATTGTTGGCTTGCTATTTATTTTGGCCATTGAACTTGTTTGGCTAGTTTCGAGTTGTCTTGCATATCAAATAAGACAGAAAATAAAAAACAAAAAACAAATAGCTTTGAATTTAATTTTGGATTCGGAAATGCGCAGAGTTTTGAACTATTTGAGTCGGGTTCAAGGAGTTTTTTGAAAAGTACCGGTATTTTTTCGGAATCAACTCTGAAAAGTTCAAGGCTGTCACGGCCCAAGATCTGAGCTAGGCCTATGAAAAGTTCAGACTCAATTGACAGGGGACCAACTGAGCCACGCACCCAGCCAAATGGCCGCCCGGAAGGTCGCCTTCAATCAACTAGTATTTTCTTGTTGTTGTTATTTTTTCGAGATTATAAATCAAAATTTGTGTGTGTGTGTGTTGAACGTGCTTTGAAATTGAAAAGCCGCCCCAAGCTGTTTTCTCTTTTTTTTATTGTTTTTTTGAGTCAGTTAGTCCGACTTTGACATTCAACTTTGGCGTGGCTGCTTATAAGTGACTTGACCGTCTCAAGGTCAAAATGTTATGCTTTATTTCTGCGTTCTTTGTTAACTAACCTAAGTCATTGATTCACCCACTTTGGCAAATGGCATGTCATAAAGCAATAATAAATAAGCTCAATTTTATTTATTCACACTATCTGAACAAATCAAGATAGGACGAGCCGTGGACGGAAACGTCAAGAGGAAGCTAAGGCAACATTGCCTCGTTTCTTTTTTGGGCTTTATCACCTTGTTCAGCACGTGACTTGTCACTGTTAAAAAAAAAAATAAATAAAAAACACAGCCACGCAACCTGACCAAAAAACTCTTGTCATTTTTTATCATTTTCATTTCTTTGGAATTGGCACTGGGACTTTTGCCATACATAAAAATACCAAGAAAATATGAAATCTCTCGGACATATCGAAATAATAATACTCTTTTTCTAAGTTCTTGAGAAAATGGTCAAGGAATTAAATATAATATTTTATATCAAATTTTTTATTCATTTTAAAATATATAAATTTTTTATCTCGTTAAAATTTCCTCTAAGCCTGACAAAGCTTTTCATAAATTCAAGAGACTATTTTTTGTTTCTATTGCAAATGAAAAGTGAAAACGAAATAAGAAAAACAACGGTAAATCCAGCACATTTCTGTCTTTGCTTGCATATTTATTTGCATGCATGTGTGTGCTTGTGTGTGTGTGTGCGTGATTTTGTTTGCTACCCTGCTCTGCCGTTATCGTTTGCAATTTGATTTGCCTTGTTTAGTTTTGTTTTTCATTTACTTTGTATTTTTCAATTTAGCTTTCTGCATATTTTCCTTGACGTTTTCACGTTCTGGAAAATGCAGTCCCAAGCAAAATAAATTATTCTAGTTATTTTTAAAAAAATATTGTGATTTATTTTTGGAAAACAAAATAAAAATAATAACAAACAAGCGATTCGCTTCGCCTTGCTCCACTGATTAACTGACAGTCGGGAATCACGTTTTTTGTCATGCCTATTAAAATCTGAGAAAATATAAAGCAGTTTTTCTTTTTTCAGGTAATTTAGATAGACACGCGTTGCCTAGTCAGCCCCAACAACAACGAAATGCACTCACAAAATCTGCCTGACCTAATTAAAGCAAAAATCGCAATCATCACATCTAAAACAATGAGAGCAAGCGAAATGGCAGCTATGCAAGTCCACAGCGAATTAAATGAAAACAAAAACAAACACAAATAAAAATAAAAGTAAATTTCACTCACTCGCTTTATCCTCATATTCGCTGCTTCGAAGTGCCTCAGTTTTTGCATTTCCCTTTGTCTGCTGCTTCGTGTGCTCGCGTTATTTTTATTTTTTTTTTTTACTTGTGCGCCTGAACCGGCACCCGTAACCTTGCCCACGACACTTTGGGAATTATTGCAATTTAAGCCTTCAATAACAAAATTTTTATTAAATGCACTTGACAAACAACACAATTTGATATATTCTTTACTTTTTTTCCAGTCTCGGCAACTTTACTAACAACAGCAAACAAGCCAATGGGTAACTCCAACACTTTGCCGGCCGGCAATTGCGACGCAGTAAATAAGTGAAAAACAAAACCACACACACACTTATTACACTTTAAATTCAATTGTTTCCATATTAAAACACTTTAGCTAACATTTCTAATAACTTTTCTAACCGCAAACCGTTTTAATTAATGCATTTCAATTGTTTTTACGCAAAGCCTAAGCCGCTGCCCGCGAAAATTGCGCAATAAACTACTTGCGGCCAGTGTTGGAAAAGGCAGTTTGCTTCTTTATTGGAACAATGCGTGAGCGCTAGGCCAGAGAAATTTGCAAATTTTAATAAATTTGTAAAATTTAATAAACTAAGTAATTGTAAGGCCTGAAAAAGTTGAGCTTAGTGAAAAGTAAAAGATTACGAATCTGTGAGTGGTGAAGTGCAAGCCAAGTGATACGTATTTTTATGTTTTTTCTATTTTGTGGTCATTTGCGCGGGCAGAACTGCGAGCTATCATGAAGTGGCGACGCCGTTAATCCTTTTAAGTGTTTTTGACTTTGCCATCGTCGTATTTGTTAATGTGAAATATAAAATTGTTTGTGTTCATTGTTGGTTATTATTTTTTAAGCCTATTAATCTGAATTTGAGCCTGCGCCGTGACTGGCAGGCATCACGTCTGCGCAGAGTTGCGTAATTTGCTGTGTTGGAAAAAGTGTGGGAAACAATCAAAAGAGTAAGTTTTAAATATTCAAATCAAGAAAACTAAATATGAATTAAATTTGAAAATATTTCAATTAAAATGAACGTAGACCTAGACTGTTTGTCGCTTGCCTAGAGTTACGTAATTGATATTACGTAAGGTTCAAAGTTAAAATAAAAATTATTTAAAATAATTCTAAAACTATAAAAAAAATAAACTATATATAAACCTTTAGCTTAACTTTTTTTTTTCTTTTTTCTTTATTTTTATCTTTGTTTGCTTACGTCTTAAAATGGGCTTGCGCTGCCTTGACGTAGGCCGTTACGTTCAATTTGACGTAAGGCTTAAAGTGAAAAGCTGTTAGTTGAAATTGAAATTGCTGGTGAGTGAATTAACAAATAATTTATATTTCTATAAACTAATCGTTGAAATTAAGAATTTTATGATCTCTGATTAAGAAATAGCAAAAAGTCTGTGCCCTACTCTGGCCTGGAATCATTTAGACCCCCCATAAAACTGTTTATTTGCGTAGACAAAGAACAGAGCAGAGTAAAAAAAAAAAACAAAATCAAATCTTATCTTTTAGCAAAGAAAAAAAAAATAATAATAATAATTTCAATTGAAGCTTTTTACAATCAGGCCACAAGCCCCCTTCAAGAATTTCAACTGCTGCTTCTTCTTCCATTTTTTAATAATTATTTTTTTTTTTGCAATCTTTTGATTTGTTGCTGTGGCCCCACTTTTTTTTATTGTTATTTTTTTTTGGGCGTGTGACCATTTCGGAGATGTTTCCTTGCCATTTGATAAAAACCACAAAAAAAGAGAAGAAGAAAGAAAGAAATATAAACTGCTGATAAAATAAATCAAAAGTCAAAACAGAATGGAAAATTTTTGTGATTTACACAAAAATTAAATGACTGTGAATGAGTTAGGCAAATATGTGGCCTATTGATTAGCGCCAAACTCAATGGCGACAATAAAAACACAAAATAAAAAAAAAAATCCGAGAAGAGTAAAATGTGAAGAAACCACAAATCAAATCGAGCGGTGAATTGCATTTGACGAAGAGCTGTGTGGGTGAGGGGGTGCGTTGGGGGGGTGGTTGCTACGCCCACCTTTGACAATTTGCGATTTCCATTGTTTTGGGGCGGCGCTTCTGATTGAACCTGATCATCCCCAAGCGAAGATTGTGTGTGTGCCTTGCTCTCGCTTCCCCGGAAATTTAAAAGACAAGCAAAATACAACAAAATACAAAATTGTGGGAATATTCCACTGGCCGAGGCGGGCGTGTGCTATTTACTTTGATACTGTTATGAGGTACGCGAGAGGCCGGACCCAAGGCATGAACTCGGTGCTGCAGGCGGCGTGCCCGAGATTTACGCAAATAAAAGCAACGAAAACAACCTGAAAAAAATAAGTGTTAATGGAGCAACAATTTTGTGCGAGTTGACAAAGGGAAAAAGGGTGGCATTGAGTCTGTGGATTTTGGCACCCCAACAAAGCCAATGGAAAGATACACTCATTCGGTGATGACGCGTTTATTTATTTATTTTCATTTAATTGATGACAATAACAATTATTAAGTCTCTAATCGGGCGAGTGGGAACGTCCCGTGCCAAGCGGCGAATTCGGTTTCGAGAGTGTCAAATAGCTGTTGAAAGAGGAAACCGCAAGGGGGCGCTTGCAAGTTGTGCGAAATGCAGCTTCAACGAAAATCATATTTTTCATAAAATCTTTTTTTTAATTTTTTTTTTTTTTCTTATTTTCCTCTTTAGGTTTATCGGGCCATGTGACCACTCGCGTTGATTACACACGTGATCTCTGAGGGCAGAAGCACAGTTGGCTCATTCTTGATTTCTTTTTATCAATATTTCCCGGCTTGTCATTTAATGTTTTCCTCTTTGGTTTGCACTTTTGTCCAGCTCTTTCATTATATAAGCAATAACAGAAGCTAGAATAATCTGGATCACGTGGCCAATTCATTCGAATCGATTTCGACAAGGGCAACTAATTTTATCATTCCAAAAATAAAATATTATTTTCGTGTATTTATCCAGGCTAGTTGGACTTGAAAACAAAACAATAGAGTGAAGGGGGGGAATAAAAAAATTATTAATTAATGGGTCGGCTTACTTTGGACGGCTCGTGCACGCCAAATGACTTGATTGTGGTGGGCCAAGCCGAGGGGCCTTAAGGCGATTTAAACTAATGACTCAGCCAAAGTCAAAGCTATAGTATAAAGTGTAAAGTCAAAGACAATTAGACAACAAGAAAACGAAAGTCATATTGACGTATAAGCGTAATGATAAGTTTACTGGAAAATATGGAAAGTCTGAAGAAACGATATTTCGATTTATACTGAAAATTCCTTGAATATTCTGACGTTGATATTTATGCATTTCCGGAGCTTGGCAATTATCCAATTAAACTAGAAATTATATATTCTATTATTCAAGTCTCTGATTCTTTATCAAAAGATCGGAAATGCCTCTGAAAATGTGAGACGAATAAATTTTGAAACAATGCTGTTTTTTTCATCTGAAATCTTTTATTTATCCTATCAGAAATTATTACATGGTTCTCTGAAACTTAGATTCAAGAAAAAGTTATTATAAATATCAAGTTTGTGTTTAAATAAAAAAGATAAATGTAAGAGTCCCCAAAAACTAAGGTCGAACCCCAAAAGATCAAAGAGGAAGGCCAACAAAGTTCCGGAAAAAAAACCCGGAAACTTCCCACTTAAAATCGAAAGACTCCGAGCCCAAAGTTTTAAAAATTTCCAAAAATATTTCTCTTAACCTTAAGCAAGTACTTTTTTTAACTGCTAACTCAAAATAAAGAACCTCACGAAGAATGTACATAAATTTATTTTTAGATAGCCCAAACTGACCCCCAAAAGTTTTAGGGGAATTCCCACAGTAATTATAATTCCCGCTTAAAGTTCAGACTAACAAATCTCGGTTAGGTTAGTTCAAAATTAAATTGCTTAATTCTGACTTAAAAATTTGCACATAAAAAAAAAACAAAAAATGATTTCCTTCAAAAAAGTCAACCAAGCAAATATCCAGTCACAGATTCATATTTCTTCTCTCTTTCATTGGTGAAATAATCAATCAAATTTTTATATGAAATATAAAGCATCGTTTCAGTGTTTATTTGTTCCTCGTGCCGGTTTAATACCCCCGGAAACCGAACCCAATGACGAACATAACACTAACCCAGTAAAAATATAGAGAAATGATTCGACTTGAAAAACCAATGTTGCCTCAAGCCAAACACGTACACAAACCCATACATATATATATATATATCAATATATATATATATATATATATATATACAGATATATGTACAGGTATTGGTCACACTAAATCGCACTCCAAATTAGAGAAGACTAATGACATTTCAAAGCGTTTCATTAGCACGAGAAATTAGCGAATTTATTTAGTTTTGAAATTTATTTATAGCCAAATTTGATTTATTGGAGAACTAAAGTATTTGGGTGAAGTGATTGAACATGTCGGAAGAATCTGAAATCTTTATAGAAGATATTCAAAATTTTAAGGGAGTATTTTGATTTGTGACCCTTTGCTTCGAAAGGAATTCTTAACTCCTCCCAAGTCTTTAAGCTGTTAAAAATCAAAAAATTAATTGAGAACTTGTTGACTTTATATTTTTTTAAGATTCATATATATATTTATTCCATAAAAATAATATTTCCTTGGATGTTTTCAAAATTTAAGTTCCTTAATATTTTTAATGGCTCCGCAGGTTCCAATATATTTTCAATACATATTTATTCCTGATCTTTGAGGAGTATAGAAACTGTTATAAGGATTTCTTCTTTTTATATTGTTTTGTTTGAAAGATGTGCGGCCTCCTCATCTTTAAGTCTATAGTAATCTTTTTGATATTTTATTACACATTTTTTATTTATTTATTTATTTTTTTTTTTTGGAAAACAGTTTAATATATTTTCAGATCTTGAGATGTATCCTATTTTTTTTTTAATATTATTTAATTTTTTGAGGCCTCCTGATCTTGAAGCCTATAGTAATCCTTCTGATATTTTATTATACATTTTTTTTTTTTTTTTTTTTTTTTTTGAAAAACAATTTTAATATATTTTCAGATCTTGAGATGTTTCCTAATTTATTTTAATATTATTTAATTATTTTCTATATATTAATTTTTTCGTCATTATCGAATATTTCCCCTGATCAACCAAAAAGAGTAACCCTCTTTTGGGGTTTGAAAAAAGTGTTGGCTTTTTCAACTTGATTTATGTGTATTTTTTTTTTTTTGCCGATTTGATTAGAGCAATCGATTAGGCATCTGTTTTTCTCAGCGCTGTCTTTGTCATATTTGCTTGCTTATAAAAAATAAAAACAATTTTCATGCAATCACAAAATCAGCACATGAAACCCAAACCGATGACGTGCCGCACGCGCCAGACAGTAGACTATTAACCAACAACAACAACAAGAACAAAAACAACAAAAAAAGAAATAATTGTCTGGAATGGATTTTTGAAATAATTTGAATGGAAAATTTTATATCAAACAAAAAAAAAAAAAAAAGGAAGAAATCGATATAGAGAAGATCAATATTATTGTGTACTAAACTATGAAAAATTGATGATAATGAATGCAATAAATCGATTAACACTTTTCGAATAGACTCTATGATGCTACGATATGGAAAGAGTTGGCTCTTTGAGAAATTTGACGGCTTTTATTTTGTCACACGAGGCGAAAAAGCCTGCCACATGTTTACCACTTCCAAAAAAAGGATGATGACGGGTTCTTGAGATACTGGATTTACTTGGGATTGAGAGGGAGAAAGAGATAGAGAGATGGAGAGCAAATAATGCGATGGCTTAGCAACGGATCAGATCGGTTGCTGGCGGGTGATTAGAAGCATTTAAGTTGACCAGACAGTGTGTGTTGATTATGACCATGATGATGCAAAAAAAAAAAAAAAAAAAATAGAATTCTTTATTTTTATTTGTATTTGTATTTGTCTTTGGTGGTGGATTAATATTAATGAAAGGCTAGACAGACACATGCAAGAGAGACCAAGCAACAGCTGAGATTATATTCGATGCGTCAGTCTGTGGCTCGGTCAGAGGCTTAAGCTTAATTAGCACTGATCATTTTGTGGTTTTCTGTTTCGGAAATTGGCCTGATCACCTTCAGGTGTTATAGGCCAATGGCAATTGCGTCAGTGGCCCAAGCAGCCTGGGCGCCAGACAGGCTTAACTCACCAAGCCAAATGAGTCAGCAGGATTAGACAATCGAGAGAGAGAGAGAGCAAGCCAGACTGAAGAGAGAAAGAGAGAGAGAGCGAGTATAAAAAGCAAAAATCATTTGGCCTTGAACGCCAACGGTTCAAGTTCACTTGACAAGCACAGTCAAACACGAGCGAGAGAGAGAGAGAAAGAGATAGCGAGTAGTGGGTGAGCTTGGCTGCACCCGCCTGGCTGGGCCAGGCGGAGTCACTCAAGCCGCTCAGCCGATAGCAGAGGCAACGTCTGGCACGTTTTCTCCCCCAAGTTCCGGCTGAGCTGAATTGAGTCGAGTCGCAGTGCGGCGAGTCGGATCGACCGCGTCGATTCGAGCTTAACCGAATTTGCGGCCCAAAAAAGCCAGATAAATGGAGGCGGCACATGCTCTTGATGAGCTTGTTTATTTTTTGCCTTTTGTTTTTGTTACTTTTGTTGCACACCCAAAAAATAACAGAAAGAAAGATAAAACCAAAAATTGCACTAACAAACAATTCAAATGGGTCATTGGACTAAGCAAAAAACAACAACAACAACAACAATGAAAAAATCAAATATATTTTTTCAAAACATTTTGTGCCTTATATCGACCTTGCTAGACCTTGAAGCGTACATTAGCTCGGCAATTCTCTCATTTGTTTGTTATTGTTTCTTTGGATCTTTTTTTTTTTATAAAATAAAAAAAAAAATTGTTTTTTTTTATTTTTTGGTTCCATTAAATATGATTTTTTGTTGATTATTTATGTAAATTTGGGATAGCGTGTGGAGGCTGCTTCTCTTCTTTATTTATTATTTTTTGGCCCTCATTTTTTTTTTTTTTTTTAATAAATTTTTAGTTAATAATTATGCTAGTGCCAACCATTAATTATAAGTTAGAAAAAAAATATATATATATTTATAGATTTGCCATTTTTGTTTGCTTTTTTCAGCTACTGTTTAATTTTTTCAACTTCTTCTTTTAATTTTTTTTTTTTTTTTTTGGGTAAAAAAAATAAAACAAGCGTTTCCAGTTATTTCAGCTGATTTACGAGGAATTTCAGGTGCGTCAGTTGGCTGTCTAAATTTTTGTATATACAAATAATTTTTGCATTTTATTTTTTGTTATTTCTTTGAGTTTCGGGAATTTCTCGAATATCTTGAGCAAAGGGGGAACCTTCGGACGTGTGCCAGTCGCCGAGATTCACAGCTGCCCGAAGCAGCTAACCAAAATAACAAATAAACAGTCATCAAATCTGTCTTTTCTTTTTGCCAATAAATATATGCATAACTTAGCATATATATTTTTTTTCTTCATCTTTATTATGCTTCTCAAATTTATTGTATCTGAACTAAGGCAAAAATTATACAGTTTTTTTTTTTTTTTAGGTGAAAATAGTTAGGATTTTGGAAGTGACACAGAGAATAAATTTAAAAGGAAAATTGTGAGAAATTAATTTGATTTTATATTTATATATGTGTATAATTTGATTGCTTGATAATTTGTTTTAAAAAATTTTTTTTTTTTTTAATTTGAGTATTTTTTTTTTTTTTTTTTTTTTTTTTGAGTAAGACTTGAGCTTATATTATTCTTCTTCTTTCATATATATTTTTATTATCAGGTTTGACTCATAAATTAAGCTAAATTTAAAAATGTTTGATAGAAATCAGAGTGCAAAGTTTGATTTGATTTCTGAAAATATTAAAAATTAATTAAATATTTAAAAAATAATTAATTCATTTTAAAGATCAACTGTAACCTTATTTTTTATTTTAATATTTAATGCAAAGTTTTTTTTTTATTTTTCATTTTTATTTTCTTTGCTATTAAAATTTATATATTCAATAAATTTTTTTCTGTTTTTTTTTTTTTTTTTAATTTAAATTTAATAGTTTGAAGTATTCTTATAATTTATACTCAAATTTCAAAAGCCGATATATATTTTTTAAATATTTAAATTTAAGAGATCGATAAGTAATTATTTTCATAAAAAAAAAAATAATTTGAGAATTTCAAATATTTTTAAATATTATTTGTAATGCTGGATTCATCAAGGTCCGATATATTATATATATTTTTTCCATATAATATTATATTACAGAGATCCATATATTTTTTATATTATTATTATATTATTTTTATTTTAAGTCTTAGAGATCCATATATATTTTTTTGATATTATTTTTGATATCTCAATTTATATTTTTTATATTATTTTTGATCTCAATTTATATTTTTTCATATTTAATATTTAAGCCTAATGGCTAAATGGGTTTTTTTTTTTTATATACCTATTTGAATTCTATAAATTGTCTATATATATTTTTAAAGGTAAAATAAAGTCTGATTTTATTTTATTTTTTTTTTTTTTAAGCCAAAAACTAAAAGTATTTAGAATTCATTCAAATTATTATTTTTTTTTCATTTTTGATTTTATTTTTTTATGAGCCAAAAACTAAAAGTATTTAGAATTCGTTCGAATTAGCTTTTTTCTCAAATTTTTTAGTTTCTTCTTCTTTTGTCATCTTTTGCTTGTTTTGTAAAATAGCGAAATTCCAAGCAAGGTGACTTGTTTTTTTTTTTATTATTATTTAAAAATTTTTATTTTGTTTTCTTCTCAGTCAGTGTGCTTTCTGGGTGCAAATTTGTAATTCAAATTCGAATTTGTTTCGTAGGTTCGGAGACTCGGCTGTTTTGAGGGTATTGTTTTGTTTTTCTTGAAGCCATAAAATGTCATACTTATATTTTATCTACGCACATAAAAATAAAAGGTATTAATTAACAATAACAACAAAACCACAAAATAAGCGAAAATTTGTCTGGAGGCACGCTTTATGTGTGACTGAACAAAAAATAAAAATATATAAAAAAAATTTTAAATCCCAAATATCAACAATGTCGTCAACAAAGTCATGCCAGTCTGTCTCTTTTGTTATTTGTTATATTTTTGGCACTGCTATTTTTTTTTTTTAGACACAGAGACACTTATTTATTTATTTTATTTATCAGACAGTCACTGCCTATGGCAAGATATCTAAAAATAAATATATAATAATATAAATCCAAAAATGCCTTGAGGACAAATTGGATAAAAAGTTATAAAAAAAAAGAAAGAATTAATGAAAGTTTTCATTTTTGAAGTGAGTTGTGCCAGTTTCAAGTGGAAAACTACTTGGGGGAAAAGCAAAAGACTCTCTTGTAATTGCAAAATGATTCTCACATATTTCTTAATTATATTTATCTAAAAAATATCTATGACAGCATTCTGATGAGGTGTTAAAACCTGATAAGCTCTCATGATTATGATATCTCAATTAGCATATGAAAAATTTTCCATATCAACTTTTTTTTTCTCTATTTTTTTTTTTTCTTTATTTGTCTGGCTTTAATTTAATAGAGTCGAAAAAAAAAATAAAATATAGAATGAATCACTATTTAAATATAACAAGGCTATCATATCTTATAGAGTTATTTAAGTTTTTTTCAAATTATAATAGGAGGTCATTGGGTTTAGAGGTTTTATTGGGTTAATAGTTCCCTCTGGGGTTTCCAGAATTCTAGGCTTTCAATTTCCGTTTGATCCTAAAAGAATAAAGGTGTTTCATATAGGAACCAAATTAAACCAGTTTATCCTAAGCCTATATAATTATATATAAATGGAATAGGGCCAATGGGCTTTAAGTTACTAAGTACCTCCAAACACCCCTAGGTTGTATCCAGTACAGGCTAGTCAAGTCCAGTCAAAGAAAGCACGGACATCACTCTTAAGCTTCCTCTAGATGGAAAGATTACCATCTAGCCTTGAATGAAATAATGTCAAGATCTCTTGGGTTCTTTTTCCCAGACCAAAAGCAGAACATAAACAACTTGGGGTTTTGACTTGATCTGAAAGATTACCAGAAGCTCATATCATAGGATTATTATAGGATCTGAGGATCTTACTTATCGAATTCCTAAGACTTTTAACTTTTATTTCATTGAGAATTTTTCAATTCCTTAACGACTCCATGACATAGTCGTAATCTCAGCTGTCTAGACTAAACCCTTGATTAAATTTGTTTGCATGAGAGAAAAGTTATTTATTATGCTGGCTGGTTTTTTCTTTTTTTGACAACAGGAAATGAATCGCTTCACAAGCATTTCTTAATAAATAACATGTGTATACCAATTAAGAATCTAATCGATTTTTGATAAATAGCAAGAATACCTCAACTCATAGATATGAAATAGAAACAGACGACCAAGAAGAAGAAGAAGAAAAAACTAGTATTTTTAGTTTTATTTTGTCGAAAAGAGCTTTCATCAGACGATGGGACAAGTTCCGGCTCAGCCAAAATATATAAAAAAAAATCTAATCAATTCGAAAGCAAAGAGAGAGTAACAAAGACAACAACAAGGAGAGAGAGAGAGAGAGTAAGCCCTTTTTGAGTGAGAAAAAAAGAAAGAAATAATTTTGATAACGGTACCAGCGATTGGATCATGCTGTATAACACGTACTCCCTCTCCTGAGTCGGGGCTGGAATGGCCCGTCCCGATTATACCAGTGCGCCGGCTACGTGCCTGCTGGTATTTCACCATGCTCGTTGTTCTATTGCAAACTGTCTGATAAAGTTTAAAAATTTTATTAAAAATATTATTATGACTGATTGTCTGGCAAAGTAACAGAGCGAATAATTTTTTATATTTTTTTTATTTCTTATCAGTCCCTGCTGACGTCGATCGAAAAGCCTCGAATGAGTGGCCAAAGTACACTGAACCACTACAACAATAAAAAAAAAAGCAACCAGCCTCTATTAACAACGTCATCGATGACAAATCCCCTCAAATTTCTATTATGACGAAATCCATTGAAACCATTCCGACTTCGTCATAGCCAAGACGCACCTGTGAACTGAATGAATCATTTGACATTTTTTTTTTATTTTCGCACAATTTTTGATACGCAATTTTATTTTTAGTTTATTAAAAGTTTTCTAGATCATTAAAAAAAAAAGAGCTGGTAATTTGATAGATTCAAAAAAGCAGCCAGACATGACCAAAGGCTAAGTTCGCAGTCATTTGGTATTTTTTTTTTTTTTTTTTTTTGGCGCCGTTTGCTGACTGAGAACTCATTAATTATAATTTGGCGAGTCTTTTTTGTTTCTGGCAGAGATCGTCTGCTGCCGCTGGCCAGCTTTGAGAATAGAGAAATAAAACATTAAAAATGCTAGACTGGAATTCCCCAAGACCGAAAGAAGAAGAAGAAGAAGAAGAAGAAGAAGGGGCCAAGAAAAAAAAAGAAAGCAAAAAATAAAAAGTATCATCAAATAAAATTGATAAAAGCTGCAAAATTAGCTAACCGAGGTGCGCGTGTGCTTGGCAACCGCAAAAAAAAGAAGAAAAAAAAAACTCTAACAAAACGGCTAAACAAAGTCAATAAAACGGCAGCAGCGACGACGGCGGCAGCAACAGCAGCCAAGACAGAGAGCAAACCGGTTTGGACTTATTTCGTTTGTCGCCCTCCCCTTCCGCCCCCCAGAGCAGGCGTCTCGGCTACTTTTGAGCCACACGCGCGTCTAGAGCAATTTTCAGCGCGTGAGCTGGCAAAAACAACCACTACAACAACAACAACAACAATTATGTCGATGACAAGCGGCTTTGACTTTGTCATAGTGTCGCGGTACACGCGACTGCCTATGAGCGCGTTTGACAGTCTGCCTAGACTGTGCTCGATGTAATTGGGGTTTCGATGATATCGGCCCCGCTTGGCATAAATCAAAAAGTAGAGGAAATTGGGATTAGTGAAATTTTAGATACCCTGGGAATGTGGCAGGCCTTCTACCAAATTGCTAACTTCCAAAATTTGCACTGTTTTATAAGCTTTGCCAAAATGTTTGATGTTTTTTTTTTTTACTTTTATTTTTATTATTTTTTTTTCTTAAGATCTAAGATTTGAAATATTTATTTCGTTTATCATTTTTTTTCTTTTTAAATAATTTTTTTTTTGTTTTTATCTTTTTTAAAGAATTTTTCACTCGAACATTAAGGTTTTTTTTTTTTAATTTAGAAGACTTTATTTACTTTAAAATATTGCATTTTTATGAATTTTTATTTAATTAATTTCAATTAAAAATTTTATAAATCTAAAAATTTTCCATTTATTTATTAATATTATTAATATTTGTTTTTTGATTTCTTTTTTAAATATTCGAATTTGTTTTTTTTAATACTTTAATTTCTTTTAACGAAAATTTTATATATTTCAATAATTTCAATTTTAATTTACTTTACATTTTTTACATATATATTTTTTTTTGTCATAATTTTTATTTTATTTTAAATTTTTCTTTAATTTTCTTTTTTATTCAGTCATTCTTTTTTTTATGTAATTTGTGTTTTATTTGATTATTTAAAAATTTCATATATTCAATTAAATATTTTTCCTTTTGAAATCTCTTAAGTCTTCTTAAAAAAATTAATATTTATTATTCCCCCTTTATTCATGAATAAAATTAATTAATTTAAAATTCTATAATCCAGGAAAGTATGAAAAATTCAAGTTCATTTATTTTTCAAATAAAAACTAAAGTTTTCCTTTCCTAATTTTTTTTTTTTGTTGATTTCGATAAATTTTTGAGAGAATCTTAATTGTTTTTTAATATTCACAATATTTTTTTTTTACCAATATTTTTCTTGTGTCTCTTAAAACTGTTATGGTTTTTATGAACCAGCCTAGAAATTTCCAGCGACTCTTGTTGCCCTTGTGGAGTGTATAAAAAATGAGCAGCAGCTAAATTCACACGTTTTTTTTTTATAATGAATTTCGCAGAACTGACAGCGACATTCCGAATGACAGAGCTGAGCTTCTCCATTTGAATAACCGCAACCTAATCGGCCCGAGCCAACCCCCCGTCCCACTCCAGTAGTGTGTGTGTGTGTGTGTGTGTGGCTGAGTGTGTTGTCAATTAGATTGTCATTTGGTGTGGGCGTCTGATTGATCTGGCAAGGCAAAAGTGCCGCCTCCAGAGAGCCACTCGTGCCCTTTCGGAGACAGGTGACAGAGGCGCTTAGGTTTTCCCCTCAGCCAGTCCACACCGATAAAAATGGCTCATAAATCAACATACATTTGGGATTAACCTAGAGGTTTACTTAGTTGTTGTTTGTTTTTTTTTTTCTATTTTTTTTTTTTTGTTTTTTGTGAGTTTTTGTTTTTTCTTTTTCTTTTTTATTTTATTTGTCGCTTTTGTGTTCTATTTTATTTTGCTCATTGATGAAGTCTGATGGGAGTTGTCTGAATTTAATTGCGGTTTTTAAGCAAACTAGATAATTTTTGGCAAGACAGTAGACACCACCTGAGATAAACTCGGTAAACAGCAGATATACTGTGAACTTATTTCCAGAGAGATCGTCTAGTTTTGGACTTGAATCATTTCCAAATTAGTTGGAATCGAAATGAATAAGTTTTAAGTGATTCAATTTTTTTTTCGGCTAAAAGTTGTCTCAGTTTTTTCCGACATTCTCAAGATCTCTAAATAAGCGATATATCTACATGGAGATGCAGTCTTGGCTATAATCTATACATGCTTTTAACTTTCCGTGTTATTATGGAGGTGACATTATGGATGAAAGAGTTCCTTGGGTTGTCTGACTTTCTCAAGACCAGAATTCCTGACTAAGAGGATTGGGTTCTCCAGATTGCTCTGCCTCTCCAAGGGATGAAAGAGATCTCTTAGGTTTTTGACACTCTCAAAATTTCTTTGCTTGCCTTTCCCTATTACTCTTCATCCCACAATCTCAGAGGCCTCTGAGATTCTCTAGATCTAAATTCCTGACTACCCTGGGTTTGGGTTCTCTGCTCTGTCTATTGTTCAGTTCTCCCCAGATTTCCTCAATTATTCCAAAGAATCTTCAGACCTTCCTTTATAATTTTCGATCGTTCAATTTCTTATGGTTTTCACTGTAGCCAGAAAATACTCACGGATCTGTTTGAAAGCATTCTAGTTTACCTGATTTATGGCCGCTCTACGAAGGGGGCATTGCAATTTGCTTTTTAAGACAAAAGCTACCAATTTTGTTGTTGTTGTTTTTTTTATGATTTTTTTTCTAAGTTAAATGTGAAGCGATGAAACAAACTCCTCAGAAAAAGTAAACAGCAAATTTGGCAAAGAAACAGCCCGTGGCACGTTTTGGTCATTACGCTCTGTACACCTAAGAAAAAATAAAAAAAATAAAAAACTATACAAATAAAATTGACGACGTCGTTGTCAAGTCATCAAGTCATCAATGTTGTTGCTCACACACACACACACACGCACAGACACGAGTTAAAAACGTAGCACGTTCTTGGGCAATCACTTTTTTTTGATTTAATATAAAAAAAAAAGGTATTAATTTTTTTAAAATCAAAATGTTCATTTTTTTGTGGTCAATGTTCTTGCATAACCTGTGAAAAAAAATTGATTACCTTTTCGGTGGCAGAAGTCGGGGGCAGAGCCAACCGTAGCAGGTCTCAGAGGTCTTAACTTACATAAGCGTGTGCCTGTCACACTTTTGCACTTATTTGTTTCTTTTCTTTTGTTGATTTATTTTTGGCTTCTTATTAACACTCGAGGAAAAAATTTATTGAACCTTGCAAAACAAATATAAAAAAATAAAATTGAGTATGTTGCAGTTTTTATGGGATTGCCGGGTAATGACGAATTTTTTCACCACTCACTCAGCCAGCCCAGCCCAGAAATCTGAATTAGGAAACCGAAAATTTCAGCTCTAAATTTCCAAGCTCCCAACAAGTCCATGGAACTTTGGAAAAATTACAAAAAAAATTAAAGAGTATACAAAACGTTTGGGGATCAATAACTTTTCTTGATAACCCTAGCAAAAATATAAATAAATAAAATAAATCAAGAAATTGGAATGCAAAAATATCTTACATAATAAATATTTACGTAAGTAAAAAAAAATAAATGAATAAGAAAAGAAGAAATTTTATGACAAAAAAAAGAAAAAGAAATTTCAAAAATGTCAGCAAAATGTGAAAACTTTTGAAAACAGCCAATTAAGCTTCGCCTGACAACTGAAAAAAAAAAAATTAGGGGAAGCTGTGAATAAAAATAATCATTTTGATTGCTAGGGCAAAGGGGTGAGCGGGCCGGCTGAACAAGTGGTAGCAACTGGTAAAATAGAAAAAGCAAAAAAAAAAAGATCTGCAAATAATGAAAAAAAAAAAAAAAATATAAAAATATCTTAATAAAGTTAAAGTACACATTTGAGCAAACAACAAACAGAGGAGCCCAAGCGACGGCAACGGCGACGTAGGCCGCGGCAGCGGCGAATCGCATTTAAGATTGTGCGGCACGTGCCGCGGTCAACGCAAGCAACGACAACCGCAACGACGACTACGACGAAAACGACGGCGAAGCTCCAAAAGGGGGCCAATAGTAAACAGCAGTTCTTCCAACAACAACAACAACAACAACAAAAGCAAAAACAATTGGATTAATACAACTGAACAATTTGAAGGCAACAACAACAAAAAAAGCTACAACAACAACAACAAAGAAGAAATTGAAAACAGAAAATTGAGGAACGTGCAATTGATCGCGAAATCGCAGTAAAATTGTCGATCGATTCGAGGGCTACGGGGCCTCGAGGTAGGCCTGTGAGAATAAGCTTGGGTTTTTTTGTTTTTGTTTTTTTTTTTAATTTTTATTTTTATATGGCAACGGCCGTGGGGTTAATGGTGCATGGCGTGGTTGGCTGAGCTAAGCAACTCGTGTCCACGTCTGGATTGTCCCCGCCTGTGTAAGTGTGTGCTGGCTTAATTAGAATAAATAAATGTATTGGCTGATCAAAACAAAAAAAAAAAAAAATGTTAATAATTAATTAGAAATAAATTTGAGAGAAGCCTGTAATCAATAGAAAATTTTTCAAAATTAATTAAATTTTAAATCAAAAATTAGCTAATTAAAATAAACTGAAATTTTTTTTTTTTCAAAACTTATCCAATCATTTCTTAAATTAGACCTAGAAACTAATAAAAACTAAAATTAAGTAGAATTAAAAAAAAAAAAATTCACCTAAAAATTAGGCAAATTCGGGCGGGCCTAAAGATCGATTCAAAATTAATTAAAAGTAATTCCAAATCCAGTTTGGATGAGCCTCAAAATCACTTTGAAATTCAAATTAATTGCATAAAATTTACAAAAATAAATACAAATTTGGGCCGGCTCAATTGAGCCTAAAAACAATTTGGAAATTCGAAAAATTTTTGGCGATCTTTGCACTCACCCAGCCCAGCCCAGCCCAGTCGAGTCTATCGGGTGTCTCCTCCCACCAGACTCTGCCCGGGGGTGAAGGCAATCTTTCGCCTTCACCCCTGGGCAGAGCTGTCGCCTCGTGTGTCTTGGTTGCGATCGTGTACACACATCACACATCACACATGCATTTCATGACCGGATTGGATCTCCCAGTCACCACCACCCCACACATTTTAATCAAATCAAATGTTCTCTCCCCCTAATGTCTCCGGCACTTCTCAGCCTTAACAGGCTCTAATGTCTAAAGTGCTTGTCGTGTATTTGTGGGGCTGCTGACGCACGAGATGATTATCAGCTGGACACGGCGACACACAGTTTACATATAAACCAAAAAAAAAAAAATACAAGCATTCTGATGATGGCGACAAACACGAGCCAACCCCGAGCCAATGGAGCGTGTTGCTCGTGCCAGTCTCGTCCGAGTTGAGTATTATATGGAAATGATCAGACGCTTTGTTGCTGGGTCGGTTCCACCGACTCACCACTCGCTACCACCGTCACTCAATCAGTCAGTCAGTCAGTCTTCGGTTTAGTCTTTCGGTCGGTCGGTGAAATTTGTTATGGCAATCATCATTAGCCGAGACGCGGCTTATTTTAGCCCAAAGGTCAAGCGCATTGCTATTCTCTCAAAACAACAACAAAAGCAAATGAAAAATCATAAAATCCAAAAATACATTTAATAAGTCAAAAGCAGCCGCGTCGCAGCCAAATCAGCATTCCAGTCTGTGTGCAATTTTCATAGCTTATTTTTTTTTTTTTTTTTTTATGAGTTCAACACGCCGCCCCCCTGGCTGGCTATAAGTGTATATATACATATATACATGTTTTTTTTCTATTTTAAAATCTGCTCAAATCTGGCCTGATTTTTATTTTGCTCAACCTCCCAAACGGAACTAGACCAAAAATATATAATTTCTTGATTATTTATTTATTTTGATGGATTTTCTTCGGAAGAAAAGTATTTTTTTCTCTTTTTGGAAAATGTTTAATTTTTAAATAATTTTAGATTTTCCTAAAAATAATTTTATTTTTTCCAAGTTAATAAGAAATTTTTTCAAAGAATTTTATAAGACTTTTTTTTTCTCTTTTCGGAAAATGTTTAATTTTTAAATAATTTTAGATTTTCCTAAAAATCATTTTATGTTTTCAAAGAAAAATTTTCATAAGACTTTTTTAATTTATATTTTTTAATCATAAATAAAAAAAATTCTTCTGGGAAATAATTTAAAATATTATTTTAATTTTTAAATTATAAGAAAAATATACTTTTGGGAAATTATTTCAAATAAGAAAAAATATAAGAAAAAAAAACTTTTGGGAAATTAATTAAAATATTATTTTAATTTTTAAGTTTTATTTGATCAAGTAATTTATTTTATTTGTTTTTCTATTTTTTATTGATATTTATGAAATATATATAGTTCTTATTATTTATTTATTATTCTAATATTTTGCATAGGTTATTTCTTATATTTTTTTTAAGTTTTGATTAATTTTTAATTGTTTTTTTCAATGTTTTTTTTTTCATTTTTTTAAAGGTTCATCATTTACCCCAAAATATATTTTTGTTATTTATTTTAAGAAAATTTTTCTTAAATATTGAAATTAATTTAAATTTATTATATTTATCATAATTTATAATATTTAATTTTTTATTTCTTCGTATACTTGATATATATTTTTTATAATTTTCATTTGCTTAAAATATTAAAAGGTTTATATTTATCTATTTTTAAAAATTGAACAATGCCTTGAAATCTTAAAAAAAAATATATATGTATATATATTTCCCTGGCACTTCCGGTTCTCAAGAAAAGTGCAGTGTCGTGATGGCATTATAAAAATTGAATTGCCAACTGGTTTGCTTTGTATCTGTCAGATAGCCATATATCTGTTTGCGGTTGACTAAGCGTTCGAAGCTGCTCGACAGTGATCTGTGCAATTCTTGGAAACATTAGACTCAGCCCAGCTTAGCCTTTGGTCAGCAAACACTCAGCTTATCGGAAATGCTCGAAAAAATCGTAACACCTGAGCTTCCTGTTTTCTGAGACGGCAAACACTTAGTTTTTCCCAGTTGACTGTTTGAGTTGTTATTTCCTGGGCCCAAGACAAGGGTCAATTTTGGTTACTAGAAACTTACAGCTTATCATGTTTGTTTACACGCGAAAGCGGAACTAAACAACAAGGTTGGTTGTCTTCGATTGTGCCTGGGATAGGCTTATCAGCTGAAATGGTTTTTGTTTTTGGCTCTGTCAAGAGGGCAGCAAGGCCATTTCAGCCTATTAGGGTCAGAATGTCAGATTTTGGTAAATGATTTTTTTTTTCCTTTTTTTTTGTTTTAGCACAGAAATGAATTATTAATACCGTTATTGATAAGATTCGAGTGTTTACCTCCGTCTGATTTGGGGCAAAAAAAATAAAAAAAAATACTGCACTCAAAGCTGGGCCAATCGTTTTATGGCTCACTGTCCAATTAGTTAACCTCAATTGGCTTATTTTCTTTTTTAGGGGAGAGCTTAAAATTTGTTTTTTTTTTTCCATATTATTTACGATTGTTTATTTAGACGCCATTTGTCGTCGATTAGATTGAATCGTCGCAGGCTTCGAGCACTAAATTGATTGATACTTTTTCGAGAGATATTTTTAGCAAAAACTGAATGAGATTATTATTATTATTATTTTTTTAATAGTTATATGACAAGGCCCGATTATGCCTTTGGACTTTGTCCAGTTTCGGTGGGGTGGTTTCGGTTGCCGCACTTTTCGTGTAGTGAAAAACACAATTTTATTAGGGGGAATTTTAATATTTATAGCAAGTCTTCTGATCATGTTGTAAAACTTAATTATTCGCCATAAAAATTAATGGCATTATTCGGTCCAAGGGAACTTGAAAAAATCTTTCTGTAATTTTCCTGATCTTAGATCAAAATACTAAAAGTGGTTTAATTTTAAATAAATTAAAAAAATATATTAAAGTAAATAAAAATAATATAATTTTTTTTTAATAATTTTAGGATCAATTTATTTATATAAAAAAAAAAAAACAATTTAAAATTTTTATGATAAAAAAAAAACTGAAATTGTTTTAAAATAATTTTTGCAACATTTTTTTTTTCAAATTAAAATTGTTTTGAAATAATTTTTGGAATAATTTTTAAATATTTATAGAATATTTTTTCCCCCCAAATTAAACTAATTTTTAAATATTTATAGAATTTTTTTAAACAAATCAAGGACTGTGACAAAAAAATTATGAATGATAATTCAATAATTTTCCAAAAACAATTTTATTTAGCTAAAAAAAAAAAAAAAATAAATAAATTACAAAATTTTATATATTTAAAATCTTCAAAAAAATTTGAATTAAAATAGTCAAAGTTCAGTGTTAAAATTTCTGGAAAAAATCAAGCCAAGATAAGGTTCATAAGCCCTTTATCACATCCTAAGCTCGTACGAATCTCTGCGATTTGTGGGAGCCATAAAATTATACGAGCGGCTTAATTGAGGAACCATTTTTTATGGAAAAAAATATAAAGGAAATTTTTTTGAGAGTCAAGAAAAAAAAGGTGTGAAATGATATATATTTTTCCTATACATTTAATAGATTAAAAATATATATCAAATAACCTTGCCATAAAAAAAACAGTCCCCTTTGAGGTTTTTTCCTTGAAAAGAATAGACACCCCTTTTTTGGAGGTTTTTGAAAAGAAAATCTCCAATGAAAAATTGCGCAAAATAAACCTTTAGGTTCCCAAAAAAATTTCGATAATTATGAAGGGGATGAGTGTCATTGATCAAGTGTCCCCGGTTCCAAAAATAATTCATGTGCACGATAAGCCCCAAAGACACACTTACTGGGTGGGAGCGTGACTGATATTTATTTATTTTTTTTTTTGTATTCTCCCTCCCCCACCCCAACCTGCCGCTCCCGTCCAAATGTCACCAAATTTTACCCTCGATTCCAACGACCTCCGGTGAAGCAGAAACAAACCACACGCTTATCATGAGATCCAAAACTCGTGCTTGTGATTATATGAATTTGTTGTTGTTGTTGTTGTGGTTTCGGGTAGGGAAGAGGCGTCAATGGCGAGACGAATAAAAAAACAAAAACAACAAACTCTCATTGCCCACTGCTAATTTGGACTTATCAACTCATAGCCCCGTGCGTACGTGTGTGTGTGTGAGTGTGTGTGTGTGTATTGTTAGTGGCTATTAATTTGTTTTATCTAGCTGAGTTGGCTGGCTGACTTGTTGGCTGGTCGTGTTGCTGCTGATGATGATGATGGGCTTCATGATTTTTTGCGTGTGCCATGACGAATTAGCCTCGACCGACGCCTTGCAGCTGTCAACAGAGACGAACACACACACACGCACACATATTTATTTATTTTTTGCAAATATATAAAAAGCAATGAACTGTGTGTGCTCCCCTCCTTGCTTGGGTTCTCACTCAAAAAAAAATAACAAAAAAAATAAAAAAAGAAGAAAATTTTCCATGAATTTTTATTTCACTTTACTTTTTTTTTTGTTTGTTTGCAACAACATGATGATGATGGCTTGAATTTATTGTTGCTATTATTGTTGTTGTTGTTATTGTTGTTGTCATTGCTGCCGTTGTTTTTCGCTTTGGGTTTTATCAATAATTATTTTGTTGTGCGAGCTGTGCTCGCTTGGTTGGCGCAGCGTCGTCGCGTCAATCCCCCCGAGTCGAGTGTGTTGTTTGCTTATCAGCAACCTGCTTGTTGTCACCCCAATCCACACCCCACACGCCAATGCCCCTAACACTTTAATGTGGATGGTGCCATTTGGCCGTTTGGTCGTGTGACACAGGCACACAATCACGTAGACTGGCCAATGCCCTGCCCTCGCCCCCTGCTCAGATCGTCAACCCAGGGCAAAACCTTCTTGGCCTATTTTTTTTTTCTTTTTTCCAAATACTTTTTCTAATTAGTCAAACTCTGGCATGGGTGGTTCGAAAAATAATTTGGAAAAATGAAGACAATCCAAGAAAGTGGAAAAGTTCCCCGATAACTGTCAAAGCACAAAGACCCACGAATTTATTATCAGAAATATTGGGTGTACGCAAATTCGTTATAATGGAAAAGTTTTCAAAATAATACGTACCATAAAGATAGGAAAGAAAGACAGAAAAATATATGTACATATATGTATACTTTAATACGAAAGCAATAAATTGATAAGAATACCAAGAGCGATGTAAAATATTTTATTCAAAATAAAGAATATTTTCAAAATATTTCATAATAATTTATTTCCACAAAGAAAAGGCCTTGGACAGATGTTTTCCAGAGTTGAAAATTTTATTTTCCAACTGAAGTTAAAGTTTTTCAAATTATTTATGAAAAAAAAAGTAGAAAAGATTTTTCTATATTTTTGAGCGACAATTTGAAAGGAGAAATATTTTTTGGAGACATTAAAACAAATTTACAAAAGGTTCGCTTGAGCTTTTTTGATCCTTAAAAAAAAACTATAAATTAATTTAGAAAAGTATTTGAAAATACGTAAATTACTATGAAGATTACTTTGATATGTCTCAAAATTTTCTCTTAGAGCTTTTTCGATCTTTGAATTAAAGTTTAGAAGTATAGATAAAATTATAAATCAATTAGCATTATAATATTCATTCTGAAACAGTTCTTAAATAAATTAAAATAAAATTTTAAATAAATTATAGATAATTATGCATAAAATTGTTTAGGACAAGCTTTCTAGATCTCTTGGAAATTTTCAAACTGTGCTTTAGGACAAGCTTTCTTCATCTTTTCGAAATATTTAAAGGAACTTTTGGGCTTTTAAGAATGGATAAAGTTTTGACCTTACAATCTCAAAGTCCAGCCCAAACTCAAATAGCTTTCTCAGAACTTTCTGAAATATTTTAAGGAACTGAGAACCTTTCAGTTTTGAAACTTTTCTATCAGAGCTTTCTTGATCTGTTAGTCTCTGTTTTTCGCTTCATGTTCAAGAGCTCTTAGAACTTTTATTTATTAAAAAAGCAAGATCGGTAGTCTTTGAAACCTTTCGTACCGCCCTCTATCACGGGTCTGAGTGAATTACAACGTGACTGCAATTGTGGCCGCTCCCCGGGCCTTCTGTTGCCAGGTGAGGTGGGCTCTTGTCAACCATACCCTACCTAACTATTTGCCAAAGAGTGATAACAAACAAAGGGCGCTGTTTGTATCACTGAATAGGGTATTGCGGGGGCGGAGGCGGAGGTTAATAAATAAACATTTCAATTGATTGGGTCGACGGTTTGGCGCAGCTGCTACTGCGGTAATCAAGTACATGGAGGAGGGCTTGATAGTCTGGTTAGTTGATTTTTCTGGTTATCTGGTGTGTCTATCTATTAATTTGATGCCCTCGACAGAGAAAAAAAAGTGCCGCCTTTTGATGATAAGAACAGGTAAGCTGGCAACAGGTTTGGACTTGCTCTTTTCTATTTTTTTTCTTTTTTTTCAATTTTGAAGTGGGTGGAAAAATTATTTGTTTTCTCTTTCATTTTTTTTGTTTCTTTTTACTTTAGCAGATGTTTTTTATCCCATGATGATTTAGTGATACGGCCATTTTGTGGCCATCAGCCATATTTAAATGAAGTCTGCTCGAAACTCGAAATAATTAAAGTTTGCTTTTTAATTTTTTTTTTTATTCGAAAAGAAGAGGGTCTCACTGCTTGGGTGTTAACTTGCTGGCTCTATCAAGTCCAGAGTAATTATATAAGTTGCCCATCGGATGATGCAAATTTTGATATTGGTCCGGCCGTCTTGGCTGTGTAATTGAAGTGCAGCTGCAATGGCCAACAATGTTTATTTTGGCCAAGACCGGTCCACCGCACACGTTGCCAAGAAAGCCAAGGGAGGAGCAGTGCAGGTCGAGATGTAAAAAACCGAAGGAGGGTCCAACAAAGGCGTTGGCCATAACAACTCAATATTCCCGACTTGCCGGGCCAGCTGACTGGTTGGTTGGTTGGTCTGGGCTGGCTTGATCTGGCCCGGCCTGGCCTGGCCTGGCCCGCAGTCATTTATGTAAATGCTTTTTAGCCTTGATCGTTTTTTGAGGTAGTAGAAGAAAAACTGGTGATTTATTTGTTATTTACTAGTCTGAATTATTTACCTGGTATTTTCAATATTTTAACGCTAATTAAGTGCAGCCTATCTAATGCCACCGTCTGTGCTAACCAGGCGTATGAGCAATCTGTGACTGTCAGTGCCGCTGCCACGCCTGTCAATATTGACATTTTCGGTTTTATTTTTTTCTTGCTTTCCAAAGGTGAGGGTCACGCTTGTTAATAGAATAAGTCGATTTTAAAATACTATTTTCTGATTTATTTGAAATAAAAAAAATCTAGGAATTTTTAAAGAAATTGAGAAATATTTTTTTTTTTTTTTTTAGTTGAACATTTTTTTTTTTTAATATTTTCTGTTGTTAATCTTAAGACAAATTCATGAAGCTTTATGCCAAGAATAGTATTTTATCTGGACCTGGGACATTGAACTGAATTCTTTTTATTTTTATTTTTTTTTTTAGAATTTTCAGAGGCGTGAATGACTTAAAAACAAACTTAAGACTCCCAAGCCAGTAAGTCAGAGGTGGGGAAGTGGTAATCGTGTCCATGACCGTGTTGCCAGTGCAATAAAAAAGCAAACAAAAATGTGACTGGCAAATATTGACAAGATCAACTGAATTAAAATTTAAAAAAATAAAAATAAGAAAAGACCAGAATAATTCAGTAGGATTTTGATGGAAATAATTCTCAAGTCCCAAAAAAAAAGAGTACTCATTGACGTCAAAATGATAGATTTCCTATTCGAAGTGACGCGTGCGCCAAAGTGCGCTGGCTCAATTTTTGTAGATTTCTTAGACATTTTGATAAAAGTATTTAACATTCATTAAGATTAATAAAAGCAACAAAACAAGTTTTATAATAATTCAGACTGCTGAATAATAATTATTTCACCCTGTTTCATTCTCGCAATTCACGCGACATTCTTACGGGTTCACCCATAAAATAAATTCTTATGTTCAATTTTTTTTTTTTTTTCTTCTTTTTGTATTTTGTACTCAACTGGTTATCGATGATAACACACAAACACATTCACACTTGAATATTTATTTATTTTTTTTCAAATCTGTATAATTGGGCGATTCTATGCTTGGTTTGGGTGGAGTTTTTTTTGTCATCATAAAGCAGAATTTATTTGCTCAATATGCATTCGGATTGGACTATAATTTGGCATTAAGGTTATTCGATTCGAGATTTGAGAAATATTTATGGCCTTTATATTGTTCTACATACTGTTTGGCATCTATAAAGATCGGTTCCGATAAATCGTTTTATGGTTTCTGAAATCACAATTAAGATCAAATAGAAACATGTGTTTTTTTTTCTGGTATTCCTTTGTGTTTGCCTGAGCTCGTAATGCCTTAAAAATAGACTTTGGAGTTGCCAAATTTTCCCATTTCTTTCAAGAATCTTGAAAGGAAAAAAAAAATAGAAATAAAATAGCCAAGCTGACTTCATCATTTGATTGTATCGGCAAAAAGCAATTCATTGCCAAACATTTGACTTTTATCTGGACACCTTTCAAACTACATTCCATTAAATCATAAAATGTAGGCCAGTAAATCTATCAACTCATCCAACAAAACTACAAAAAAAATAAGAGAAGAAGAGGATACAAATAATTCCACCAAAATGATAACACAATAAATATTCATGGTCTTTTGGATTCCATGAAAAAAATATTTTATATATTTTGTGCTTCTTATTTTTTTTTTTTTTTAGTTTGCCAATTCAAAGTCTATACAAAAAAATAAAACATCTGTCCTAAGAAATCAGCGTCAAATTGGCGCCTGCGACTCGTGTGACAACTTAACAGGCCCATTAAAAAATCGAAAAAATTCAAAAATGTAAATAAAAAAAAAAATAAACAGCAAATTCAAGAAATTCATAAGCATATCAAATAAATATTTATGCATAATTAAGTCAACGGCTAACTAACTTGGCTAATACCCCCGAACCAAAATGCGGCAAGTCTCGCGACTTTTCTACAAAACAATTTTAATTGTTTTTGTTCACTGACGTCAATTGGCATTATTAAAACAAATAGTTTGCCAAAGTTAAACGAAAAAAAAACAAAACTGGTTATCTGAAAAATACGCAAAACTACGTGCCCGAGCCTAAACACAATTCTAAATCTCTAAAGACACCGAAACCGTGACTCGGAATACTTAGAAATTCTTCTATCTCAGTAGACAAAATGTATACGGTATACCACAAAGCTCCTCACATTTCTAGTAAATTTCCATAGCTCTACAAAAATACATATATATATTTTCTGTGTAGAAGAACTTATCAGTTGATGAGGCTGAAAACTGTTTTATTGCTCGCTAATCAAAAGCGACCTTCATTCACGTGTTTCACACTTTTAGCACGTGTTAGATTTTTGTATTGGAAAATGAAAAAAGATTCCATAATTTAAAATAATGCCAAGTCATTGAAGAAAGCTTTTTTTCTTTTTCTTTGGGAAAATAATTTTCTTTTCTATTCAGAAAAAAAATAAAATAAATCTTCCATTCTTTGGACAAAAAAAAAAAAAAAACGTGCCCAGACCCATAGGAAAGCTTTGGCATGGAAAATTTCACAGCACATGTGAAAAATATCAAAACATTTTAAATATCTAGACTTTTTGATACCTTGATATTCCATTAGCACATTGACAGACGGTTAGAAAGGGACAGACTACAACCATGACCAAGCATAAAAAAAATCTTGTTTCTCATAACATGTCTGACTGTCTGGTTTAGTTTTGAAACAAAAAAAAAAAAAAAACAAAAAAAATTGCGGCTGCACAAATTCTAATTTGTGTCATCGTAAATAGCGTCAAGTTATCAATTAACCAAATGATTTATGCTTCATAAATTGAGCAACAACAACAACAACAACTATTATAGCTCCGGAGAACATTGAGTCCCAGCCTTGAAGGCCCAGATCTGAGGACTGAAGATTGCTGCAACTCTGACTCCGATTTGAGCCAAAAAAAAAATAAGAAACTGGGCTGCACAACGAGTAGCTTGTTATGACAAGCTGTTAATAGCTTTTCCATTACAAAGACAAGTGTGAAACCTACTGGCGAGCTAAGACGACTTCTTTATGCCCTTTCTGTTATATTTAGAATGATATAGGAGACCCTGAGAGACCCCTCATATATGAAAGGAAATGTGAGACTCTGGGCATTTCGTAATTCAGATTATTTATTCCAGTTGTTTTTTTCACATGGTTTCATAATGAGAATTCTCTATGACACTGAAGTGTCCGATTATTTCTTCAAAACTAACAAACAACAGGAGCTATGACAACCCGACTTACCAAGTTTCATGTCTGTCTCAATCCAATTCCTACCTATTCCTATTCCTTATTTAAAGGTATTCTGTTCTACGATTTCATTACGAGTCTCAAGCCAGTTTCTACCTATTCCTATTCCTTATTTAAAGGTATTCTCTTCTACGATTTCATTACGAAAATATTCTGTTTGTATTTCAGAGTTTCATTACGAAAATTTTCTGTTTTATTTCAGAGTTTAGACATGTCTTCAGGATCTAGAAACTATAGGATTTCTGGATCCAAAGTCTCATTATCAGTCTTAGAATGGTCGATTCTCAGGAACTTATTAATTTGCTTCTTATATTCGGGAATTCTTTCATTTAGCTCCCATATGGGAAATTTCTTATTTTATTTAAGGGTCTGGGAATTTAATCAGAACTTATAAGACATAGAACCCATCAAGAGACGTCATACAAAGTTTCAGGTCTCTAAGGGATCTAAGGAAGATCTGCCTTGCAATTTCTTCCTACCTGTGACTCAGTATAATTCTTGGTCTTGAGTGAGTAAGCCCTTAAGCTGAGTATACTCCTTTTACATAGAGTATTCATATGAGTTGCCTGGGCAGTGGCAACGGCACCATCGATATATATTTTTAACGCGCCTTCAATTAACGCTCCAACATCAAATAACCACACGCGTTACGTGCCCTGGCACCCAATTCGGGGAATCAGCTTGGTGTTGCTTTTCTACTTTAGCATCCTTTTAAAGGTTTTTTAATTAAATTTTACAAGTTTCCAACGTGGCGGCGTTTCTTTTTAATTGAAATGTGTTAAAATTACTTTGAAAGTGTGAACTCGTCTCTGAAGTGATCTGGCCTTTCTCGCCCTTGGTCACATCATCTTTCTGCGACTGGACCTTTTGATTTTTACCTCGTTGGTGTTGCCTTTGTTTTTGCAATTTACGTTGTCAATTTTCACGCCCAAAAAAAAACACACCTCAAAATTTAAGAAGGGTTCAAAGTCTCGGACTGAGTTCGCCTTGATGAGCTGAGGAGCTCATCAGTTGATCTTATTTTTCACAGCTGAATGGGCAGTAAATATAACGGTAAATAAGTGTAATGATTATTAATTTTTATTGAAAGTTATTTAAAGGTTTTTAAGGAAACAAAATATTATGATTCATTGACTCTTGAAAGAAACTTTGATTGCCATTTTTTTATTGTCAGTTTTACTTCTTTTTTTTCGATTTGAATAAAAGCTTCAATAATTATCATCTTCAATATATCAAAAAAAAAAAAAAAAACAACTGAGAATTCTCTCAATACCAATTTTGTCAAGATCGAAATGTTCCGATACGAAAACAATACAAATCGATCCCATGAAAATGTTTTCCGTGCATACAAAAATAAATTACACAAATTGCCGTAACGTCAACAAAAAAATTACAAAAATTTCCCACCGAAAATAAATAACGAAAAAAATATTTATAGATCAAATGGCACAAACCAACAACACCAACAACAACAAATTAACAGCAAATTTTGTTAGTGGGTAAATTCCAGCAATTATTTCATACACTAAATGGAAAATAGACAAGGGCAAAATGAGCAAGTGAAACTGATAAAAAAAAAATATACTAATAATATGAAAAGCCAAAGATAAAATAAACTAAATACCAAATGAAAACGAAAAAAAGAAGAAGAAGAGAAATAAATAAATAACAATAGAAGTCATGCGGCTTCACGACTCTGATAAACTTGACCCAATTACCAAAATTCTAAGTTAAAGAAAAAAACATAATATTGAATTGAAAAAGACCTTGGCCAGATAACTAAAGCCATGGCAACAAAAATCCAGTCCAAACGAAACCACTGCGGCACACGCAAACCCATAAATAAACCAAGAAGCTTGGACCGGCAAAGAGGGTGAGGAGGTTGGCTTAAGTCTTGTAAAACATTAGGCCAGGCTGAAGAGAGATTTTGGTTGCACCGATCAACGGTGGTGGCCCTTACGTGAACCTGAGCTTTCCTTGAGCATTTCAACTCATTTCCATATTCAGCCAGGCCGGCTGCATTTTGGCCTGGCCTGGCTGCTTTGGTGGTGGCAGTTGTCTTGGGCCGGCCAATCAGGGTGGCCCATTCATTCATGACTGGCACCAGTACCAGTACCAGTACCACCAACAGAACGGTTGCAACTTGCATGCCGCCACTCAATTACTATAATTTGCCTTTTGGGTTTTGGCCACCAGCCTGCTCAGACCGAACGCTACTGATTGAATTTCAAATTGCTCAATTTTTTCGTGGCAGCCGATTCCACCGGACATCATCGTCGCCCTGATTTTTTTTTTTTCTTTTTTTTTGCTGTTGTTTTTTTTTTTTGTTAAAAACAAAAAGCGAAATTATGTTATTCCACTGATAAACTGTTTGAGTTCCTGCGGCGACCACCAAGCAAGACGCCGCCGCTCCACTCCACTCTCATCATACCCTCCTCTGGGTAATTAAACAGGCTCTGCCAAAAAGACGCCAGCTTCAGTTCGCCAGATACAAAAGCTATCTTTTTCGGGGCGCCGGATGTTATTAATTAATGTTAAAAAACCAAAGAACCAAAGGATTCGAAGCTATCTTTGTCTGGGGCGTTATATGGGAATTTATTTGTTAGAATTCTGTGCGACTGCTAACAAGACACTCACGACAGTCCCAGAGCTTCTTTGACTTTTTTCTTTATAGAGTTGTCTTGTTGCCTTTTTGCCACTCTTCTTTAGTTTTTTTTTTTTGCGGCGGTTTCAGGCCTTTGACGCGGTTTTTCCATTCATTTGCATACATTTCTTTTTTTTCTGCTTCTTTTTCTTCGTTTTGTATCTTTGCACATGACAAGCAGACCGGCTAACCAGAGGAACCGACTCAATATAAGTGGAGTTGTGAAATACCTTTGGCATTAATACACACGCTTCCACCGATCCACTCCCTGATCGCCAACGACTCTCGGACTGGGTAACCCTTTGAGACTCATAAATGCCAACCGCAAGTGCATTTGTAGCAATTTTCACAACTTGTAGCTAATTTTTTTTTCTTCTTTGTCTTAAGTTATGCAGTCTTTTTTTTTGTTTCTTTTATTATTTATGGTTTATTGTGGTGGCTGAGTTTTTGTGAAATATTTTGTAGAGTTTGCAGTGTGGGAATGCCGGCCAAGATTTGCTGGACTGTTTCAAGCCACAAAGTGGTTAGGTTCCATAATTTTATATAATTTATCTATATCTAATTCTAAGACAATTTAATCTTAATTAAGTCATTAAAAAATTTGTCTCAATTTTATTAAATTGATTTTGTTTTTTCTTTTGAAAATTTATGAAAATATTATATAAAAAAGAATCCATTTAATAATTTATGAATTAATTTTTAAAACATTCTCAAATTACTTAATGATTTCATTCAAGCCAACCAATCTGATTATGAACCCCCCAAAAATTCCTATAAAAAAATTAGAACCTTGTTTTCCCCTTTCTCTCTAATTACATCATCACTTTCGGTTTTTTTTTTCATTTTTTATCTTTTAACAAGCCGAAAATCGTTACCAAGCTCATAGTTAATTTTATGGGTTCAGCGATTTGTTGGTTACTCCATTTATTCAGTTTTTTTTTTTCCTCTTTGCGTCCTTCACGCTTCGTTGGCTTATTTAGAGCGCTTTGTTGTTCGCAGTGGAATGGAAGTACTAAATGCGTAAAATCTGTTGTAAATAATGAAATGTGGAACAGAAAAATAAAAGCATTACAGCATTATGTTTTTTTTTGAGTATTCTAAAACGGGTTTATAAATAGGCGAAAATAAAAATAAAATTTACTATTGTTAAAAGCCGATCGTGTGCATTGATAAGCTTGGCATGTGAGAATCAGTTAAGCGTGCCAACAAAAATAGTAAACAAAATGAGCCCAGTTGGCAGTGGGAACACAATAAAGGGTGAAATTAAGAGGATAGAACCGTGAGGGCTTGCTGGGCTACAGTACTTTTAAGCCTGAAAAGGAAAGCTGTGCTTTTACATGGGAGCTGTAAAACCAAACGACTTTTGTTGCCTACTGTACCCCAGGAAGGCGTAGAATGAGGCCCAGTCAGACTTCAGACTTTGAGCAGCGCTTAGCTAACTCTTTATCGAAATAAATAAAAGACTTTAAAGAGTTAATGAAATTCCTGAATTGAAATCAAAAGAGTAACCCTCAAAGTCATCATTCAGAAATCCATTTTGTCACCTACTGCACTCTTGATGATGCCTGAACAGAAAGAATGATTAAGAAGATTCTTCAAACTTTAACTGAAGCCTTTACCCATCCATTATATCCTTACCTCGCTTAAATGATTCCTATGAAAATAATATGTAAGTCAGCTTGAATTGTGAAGCCTTCTAGCATAAAACTTAGGCCTTTTGCCACCTACTGTACTTCTATTCCTAGGCCTAGCATACTTTTTGGGGTCTTCAGTATAATTTCAATTTTGACTATCTAGTTTGAATGACTAAAAAATAGTTTTTGCATACCACAAAGTCTTTTCCCACTTAAAATTAAGCCTTGACTTGTGAGTCAGGCCAAGATCTCTTTAGGTATAGAGAATTCACTATTAACGCTCCACTGACATCGGTAAGGCACGCACAAAAAAAAAAAAAACATAAGGCAAACAAATCAGTAGAATGAAACATCGACAACAACTAAAACAACCATTACAATAACAACAACAACAATTGTTAGAGCAAAAAAAAATAAGCAAGCACAAAAAATCAACGAGGGCGCAGAGCGTGGAGAAGGATGGGGGCGGGGGTTCGGCTACGGTAGAGGGCAGCAAATTCAGCGATGCGATTTGATGGATATTAAAATGACCGTAAAAAGGAATTAAGGTCTACCAAACGCGGCAAAAAGAGAAGCAAAAAAAAATACAAAAATACAAAAACATTAAAACGGCCAAGTTGCAATTGAGTGAATCTGAAGGCGGAAGGCGGAGGGGAGGTTCCCAAGGGGGCCTAAATATATTTTTTGTAAATTTTTTTGACAAAAATAATGAAAACCAAGACGGCGGCAAAGTCACAAAGAATTTGCGCGAAATCAAACAAATCACACAGAAGACGGCAAGAGGGAAGAGGGAGAAGCCGAAACAGAGTGACAAGTAGTTTATGGAAGCCAAGGAAGATCTCATCAGCATGTTTTTGTCCAACAGAAAATCAACGGGAGGCAAACCGCAGAACTTAATTAGTGTCATGTTGCCATTTCAGTGAGACAAACGGAAATTGTCTCAAAAACTCCCAAACTGCAGGACGCCAGTTCCACACTCGGCATGACAGATAATGATGCTGCTGGCTCTGAGACTCAGTCTGATGCTGGTGCAGACTAACGCATAATTTGTAGAAATGCCAGAGAGAAAGAGAGAGAGATATAGAGTGAGAGGGAAATAAATCCAAGACAGCAGATTGATCAAGCGAAAATAGCAAATCTTTTTTTATACTCTTTTTGGAAATATCCACTTGTAGATTTCAAAAATTCTATCCAAATGGGTCAGAGGCTTGAAAGATCTTTGAGTCTTTAAAATTTGAAACCAATCGGATCAAGCCACTATGGCATGACTAATATTAGCTTTGAGGCTTGGGACTGATCGTATCGAAATAATATATTGTATTATAGGATTTTCGGAGATCTGGAGACAAACTAGATCTATCATAGCTTGCTTTAATGATTTGGAACCTTTCGGATCGAACCACTATATCTTGTGGTCGGTCATAACTTTCTTGAGAATATGAAAATGCTAGGATGAAGTAGATCATAGCTTGCTTTTATGTATCAATCGAGCTAGGTCTATTATTCCTTACCTTGTTATCTGGAACCGATCTAATTAAATTACTATATCATTAGATTCATTATAACTTTAACTGCCTTAAAATTTAAGATCAATCAGAGGGCGTTACTATATATTGAGGTCAAGGTTGTCCACAATTTGATTGGTTTCCTTTCAAAAGAACTTGTATAAGATTTTCCCAGAATGAGAAATCTTTGGAAAGAGTATGTGAATTTCGGCTATTCCTCTAGTTCGCTTTTGGTGTCTTGACTGATGACCCGCACACTGACAGACACCGACGACATTCCCGTTTTACCGAAACAATCATCAGCTAGCTGCGACCACCGCCGCCGAGTTCAGATCAAATCAGTAAGTGAGATGGTCTGGTCTGGTCTGTCCCCCTCGAAGTCGAGTTTTCATGTTTTTGTGGCCTGGCAACGTGTGAAGTCCATCAATCGTCTTGCTTTCGCTCTCTCTCGGTGTCGGGGAGTCGGAAGATTTCATCTTGAGTTGACTTGGCGTGCGCTTGTCGTTTGTCGCTGACCGTGTGCCTGACCCTTTCCCCGGCTCCTACCCTCGTTCCCTATTCCTGTGCAGGTAGCTCGCCAGCCTCTGCCTGGGTGGGCATATAATTTTTGTTGTTTTCTCCTTTTTTTTTTTTTTTGTTATTTTCGTTTTCATTTTTTAATGTTTACTCTTCAAATTGCCGTTGTTGTTGGTAAAACAGAAAGACTGTTAACCCTTTATTGGCCTGATTCCCGAGATTTATTAGTCATAAATTACCGAAGAACAAAACTAGTTTTTGATTCGTTTATCTTTGGTTTCAAGGTGCGAGGAAATAGCCCAATTTAGACCTGAATCTTACTTTTAATATGAAATAAAAATTTTGAATATTTTCACAAAATAAAAGTGGAAGCTTGAGGCTAAAAGTAAACCAAAAAGATTAGCTAGTTTTTTTAAATGATTTCAAATATTTTTTTTTTAACTTTTATTTAAGAATTTTATTGGTTATTTAATCAGTTTATTATATTCGAAATTTACTTGAAAATATTAAGCAAAAAGATCTTGAAATTATTGAAATATATTAAGACTCTGGGCCAGTCTGATCCCAAGCTCTTGAGAGTTTTTTTGAATCCTTTTTTAAGATTCAAAGTTCCTTAAAATTTTATCGGAGCCAATTGAATTTATTTTGGGGAATCCTTAAATCCTCCCTGGTACTCAAAATATTTTTACAAAATATCTAGAATTATTCTGACTAATACCAAAAGTACTTAGCCCCTCTTAACCCCAAGCTAACCTCAGTCAAGGTAAGCTCACTCTTAACCCACTAAGCCACTCAAGGGTTAAATTGTGTCAAGTGAATTGAGGCCTCCCATGAAGTTTCGGTGGCATTAATCATCTTAAGCCAAGCTCCAATTAGGCAACAGGACGATTAGTCATGGCCTAGAGCCCCAAATCCGAGATCCCAGTCTCATGTGTGGTCCTTGGTACCTTTTGATAACCGGTAGAGTTCTCCGCCAGTTCCCTTTGTCTACAAATAATTACTCAGCCAAATCGTTGGCAAATGTATTAAATTTTTTTTTTTTTAATATTCGTTTCAATGGTCACCACTTTGGTTGGTTGGCTGCTTTGGTTGCGCCTCGCTAGCCGGCCTCCTTTTTTTTTTCTTCTATTTTTTCTAAGCTTATTTTTTTTTCGCTGCCGGCGCTGGGCCGTTGATAGTTTTGGTGAGCCTCGGTCCCTGCGAGCTCCCTCACTTATTTATACACTACTAATTTTCCAATTGGAAAAATCGTGTGCTTTACATATGAAAAGGCCGCTGCGCGTGTCGGTCGGCCAACCGTGTGTTTATGTGTGTATTCACAAAAAAAAAAAAAAATAAAAAACCTACAAAAACAAAAACAATATATACTATATAGAAAAAAAAACGCAATTATATCGGTCGGTTGCATTTCGATACATTTGGTTGCCTTACGCCGCACACGACTGACCGCGCATGTTTTCGGCTGGAACCAAACACACACACACACACACACACACACACACAGACACACACACCAATTTAACCAGGCTTCAAACTTAAATTATAGAAAATCAAAAGTGTGACCGCCACACACACACACACACAGACACAAAGCGGCGCTCTGCCCAGTCGAGTTGGCCCCCTCTCCTAAGCTCCCTTCGTCTGTCTGACTGATTAATTTGCCAAAGTCAAAAGACTTTGATAGCCGTAGCGTGCCCAACTTGTCCCCTCTCCGCCCTCTCTCCCAACTAAACTGGCCACCCTTCTGTGCTCTATCAAAAATTCACCAACCTGCCTCTTGGCTGACTTGCTCCGCCAACCAATATAATTTTTCGTTTTCTGTTTTTTTTTTTTTTAATTTTTTTATTTGAAAGCGTGAGCGTGTTTAAGTAAATTTGTTGCACATTTGCATTTAGATGGCGGAGGCCGCACTTGTTTATGGCCCACACTTTAACATGACCAGGCAACGATTCAATTCGACATTCGACTTCCATATCCATATCCATGTCCAAGTCCATATTGATGGCAGCGGCCTCGTCACATGGTCATCTGTTTAAAAAATGATAGGGGCTCGGCTTGGGGCAGCTGCCGTGTTGGGCCAATCGAAATTTGATTAATGCGACAGTTGTTGACTGGTTCAATGACTTCTTATGGATTTCATTTTATTACTCACACACTAAAATAACCAAAAACTTAATTGCTCTAGCATATTTATGGGGAAGCTGTAAACGGTAGAAATTTCTAGCTGGGTGGTCTGGGAAATAAAACCATAAAAAGATGAAAGTCTCCCAAAGACAGTGAAAATTGTTGGAAAATTCTGATCAAATCAAAATTAGCTTCAAGGTTAAAGAAAAGATTCTAAGGAAGTTCAGGATCTTATGAGTCGAGAGAAACCGGGTACAAATTTCTAGCTGGTAAATAAAACCATGAAAAAATGAAAGCCTCCCAAGATAGTCAAAGTTGTTGGAAAATTCTGAACAAGTCAAATCTTCCTAGGAAGCTTCAAGGTTGAAGAAGAGACCCTGTGGAAATTCAGGATCTTAGGAGTAGAGTGAAACCGGAAAAAAAACATAAAAAGATGAAAGCCTCCCAAGAAAGTGAAAATAGTTGGAGAATTCTGAGACAAGAACTTTTGTCAATCAAAATGGTTCAAAAAGAAATCCTTGGAAAATTCCGAATCTTAGGAGACGACAGAATCCAGGAAAGAATCGAACAACATCAACTGATAAAATGTGTCTTTCTACCGAGCTGAATAAAACTTGGGTCAAGACCCAAATTAATTGAAAAGGAAAGTTATTTCTTTATTTTTTCAAAGTGAAGGTCCCCTATCAGATAAGAATTTTATATAAGAAAAGTAATTTATATCATTTAAAAGATATATATTTTTTTTACCATATTCCGATATTTTATAAAATTTAGATTCCATTTGATTGAGAGACTAAAATGGGTGGAGCCCCAAAATAAAAAGCAGGGGTCTGAATCGGCTAAAAATAAAGAAGACTCAAAGAGGGTGAAGCTAGCAAAGTATTCCTTTTTTATTTTTAATCTTAATTTTCCCTATTATTTAATTTTGGTAAATCTTTATTATTTTTATTAATATTTTTAAACTGAGGGCTCAACTTACCTTCTCTACTTTTACCAACGATTTATGAGAAATTTTTTCTGAGATTTTAAAGAATTTCAATTTAATTTTGAATTCTTCAAAATTTCAAGTCTTTAAGGGTTTCTAATTCTTCAGCTATGCCTTTCGGGCAACCTTGAAATATTCAAAAGAAACCCAAGACTTGCCCCTGGCCAGCCAGCCAGCCAGCCAGCGAGGCAAAGAAGTTAATTTGCCTCTTCGACAGACACTTATAATTTAGCCCACAAATAAAGGCCAAATTATTACATTTAAGTTCATAATGTGAGACTAAAAATAAACATAATGAAACGGGCCGTAATATGCAATTGACATGAAAATCTCTGACCATGAAGTGGCTGCCACTCGCAATCCCCCAGGCGCACGCAAATTTTTCCAGACTCTGGCCTGGTCCAGGCCAGTTCCTCTTGCTCTCAGCCCTTTAATTAAATAAATAAGAAATGGAGTACACTTTTGTTTGCAGCTGCTTGGGTTAGTCAGTGTGCTTTGATCTTGTAATTATTAATAATAAATGAAATATCAAAAGTAATCGCCAATTTGACGCCTGAGAAAGTCGAAACTGAAATACTGCAATTTCCATCGACAAAATACAAGTTGAGCTAATAATTTCGGGCAATTCGATCATGTAAAATCGAGAGAGTCTTTCGGCCTGCCTCTTGGCCAGTTTCGACGAACCTGCACCGTTTAATTAGATGCCGCGTCAACAAGGTGCTAAATGGGCTGCAATTATTCCGCCGCATGATTCAATCGGTTGGAAAAAAACAGAAAAAAAATACATAAATGGAAAGCTAATATTTTGGGGCCTCAAAAACTACAACATCAAGAGGAAGAAGAAGAAGCAGAGGAGAGTCCAGTTTCCGAGTACAGCTGGAGGGCAAGCGTTGCTCTCGTTAAAAGTGCAGAGTCGCCTCGCCTGGCACGGCCTGGCTTGGCCCGGCACTCTGATTATGCGAGGTGATAATTGCAGTGTTCGAGATGCGTCAAGATTTATATTTTTTTTGTGAGCTTTAACGATGTGTTAAAATAAATTGCATATGTGAAAAAAAAAAAAAAACAAAAAAACAGTCGACTGTCCACCCTTCTGCTCCTGCTGACTCAAAACCCACAAAACGTCGCCAACTGTGTACATAAAAAATTTAATGGGCGCCGACGTGTTGTTGTGATGATGAAGAAGAAGAAGAAGAAGAAGTCTCTCTCTCTCTCTTATTGAGGCTTATTAAAATATCAGCTGGAAGTCCCTAGCTGGAAGTCTGGGCCAAGTCAGAAAATTGCTTAACGCGTGTCGCTCGAAAAGTTTTACTTTCTAAAAATTTGTTGGCCCTGCCAAAGCCCTGATTAATGGCCCCAGACCAGATCAGCCTTAAGTCTTTACCAGCTAACGGTCTGGCAGACTCTCTTCCTCACTCCTTTTGTGGTAATTTGATCTTGAAAAAGAAAAATCTTCTTTTGACCTCAACTCCAGCTTGGTCACTTCCAGCGAATTTTACAGCACTTGTCCTGTGCTCTCTGGGGTAATCCGAGAAGATTTTCGTCTCTCGACTTCACCCAAAATCGTATCGTATTTTATGCAACGATCCAAGCCACCTAATCAGCTGTAATTAATTGGCAGCTACTGTGTACGCGTTGAAAAATCTCCCGTTTCTTCTTCTCTTCCGCTTGGCTTAAGACTCACTTGTCAGGGCTTTTTTTTGACATATGGCCCAGAGTTCCTGCAGCTGTAAAAACTGTACTTTTTTTTGATTTGGTCTTAACAGATTTATAGCACGTGCTGAATGATTAAAGAAATTTGAAAATTTTTGCATTTGTAATTAAAATTTCTGAGAAATTTATTTGCAGTCAAAATCAATTAGGCTTCGATTTTGGACATCAATCAAAACTAAGCCACCAACGTGGTCAAGGGGGCGGCTAACTTGAGGGAGCAGCTGGCTGCAGACGGCGCCAAGATTTTGAAATATCCGTTTAGGGTCTGTTTAGTCGCTTGATCGCTCCTTCTTATATCCGTTCAAATGGTTTCGGCAAATCTTGAAAGCTCTTCAAATTCTTAGAAATTCCTGGTCTCGCGGGACTAGAAATTCTATCTAGCCACGCTCGACTCAAGAGCAGCAGGCTCATTGATTTTATGGCGGCTCTTTTTGGATCTTCTTTTATTTTTTGGTCGACAGCTGCGACTCGTCTTTTCACAAATTTTAGACGAAGAGATAAAAAGTTTCAAATCGCGAAAAAGGTTTGAAAGCCTGCGCATGCGCCAAACATATTTATGGTTTATGGCTTCAACCAAAAAAAAGTTACCATTTCTAAAAACCCGGGAGAACAGTTGTTCGAAATTAACCTTTTTTTAGGTTTTGCTTCTTTTTTCTAATGAATTTTTGTTTGGGCAAAGAGAAGGGTATATGCAAATAAATCTATACATAAAATTTATGCTCGAAACATATAAAGACTAAAAAAAATTCATAATAATAATTTGATTATTTGAATATAAAATATATAATTTGTGATGGAATTGTATACGCGTGTGATCTGATCACAAAATGCCTATTAAATAAAGTGGAATCATTAATTCATTCGACTAATGTTTTAATAAGCTAAACGCTGAAATAGTCAAAAATTAGTGATAACCCAAAAATTAACATAAATAAAAATATTAGATTTTTATTCCCCTTAATTGCAAGTGGGCAATAAGGAAGAAATTATTCAATTTCGAAACTCGACAATGAAAGGCTAAGTGCCAGTGGCGCCACTATGAAGATGTAATGTAATTTAATGTTCAGTATTGTAACTGCAGATGGCGTTAATTCAAGTGCTACAAAATAACCGTTTCGTTAACTCTTAAAAGCGCCATCTTCTGTACCATTCCAAAACTATATTTTACCGAGCGGTTCGCTGTAATTTATTCATAGGTGTCGCTTTGAGAGATTACATCGCACGCCATCTATATTTGAAAAATTTTCTTTTTAATTTCAAATGTGAGCTTTCTTTTTGCAGACCGCAATTTTGTGCATTCTCATGCTAGTTTGTCTGGTTTTTATGCATTTCGAAAAGTAAAGTTCAACGTTTTCTTTTTGTTTTATAAAAATTACTTACTTTACTATTACTATAAAAAAGTTTTGCAATTTTTAAGCCTAACAAAAGATATAGTTGCTTGCAAGGAAATATTGTAAATTTAACAATAACCATATTGTGGGTAAATTTAACAATTCATTTAGGACTTTTTAGGGAGTCGAGAGTATCTGTAGCGACTAAGTAACTAAACACAAATTTGAGGCGTTTTTTTTCCAAGACAATTTCGGTTGATTTTGGATTCAGAAATTTCAGTCCCTGATTAGGTAATTTGTTTTCATTATTGTTGTGTCTATTTAAATCATACGATCCAGCCAATCGGTTAAGTGACCTATGTTCTTTTCCTTAGCTGAGCTCTCGTAGATTTGCACATTTTGAGCTATATGAGAAAATTCAAAATCTCGTCCTGGCTTGCCCAAAACAATTGGTTTATTCACATCGTCATCGCTCGTGGATTGAAGCTTACGACTGCGTGTATCACGCACCAGATTCCTATAATAAAGAAGTTTTTTTCTTTTAGGACACGTTCAAAATTCAGATGCGTTAAACTTACAACTCCTTTTCCAGCAGACTCTTGATCACCTGAGCACTTTTTGCCGTTGTTTGGTCTTGCTTATTGCAGAGAACCAGCACTGAACAGGGTTGGGTGGCAGTATCAGATAATATTGTATAAAGGCAACTGGAAAGACAGACAAAATCAGAGCAAGAGTCCTTTTGTTATCTTCTCCTTTACTTACTCAGCTACATCGCGTATAACTTTTTGTACCGTAACCGAATCTACCACAAAAACAATGCCACGGGCTTTTCGCTTGTACAGCTCGAAACATTTGTCGCGGACACGATAATCTCCAGGTATGTCCACCACACGTGCCGACAAGCGACCTGCATGATATTCACCCACATTCTCTTTCATGGATGTAAACGTTTCCGGCATTTTTCCATGGACCAATTGCATGAAAAGGGCACTCTTACCCGCCTCACTCAGGCCGGTCAATAGAAAGTCGCGGCGGCCGCTAGAGCGACGTCGCAGTATAACAAAGATCGCTGCAATTGGTACAACAAGGGAGAAATAAGCGAGTCTGTATTTTGTTGTTGCTTCCGTTTAGCTTGGCCTCAATTGTCCCCCTTATGCTTACCGACAATAATGAATCCCAGCACCAGCGCGGCCAAAATTGGTGTTGTGTCAATGTCCCCCAGTTTGATTTGCTTCTTTTCCCTAGCATGTTCATTTAATTTATTTGTTTTATCCATTTTCCACGTCCGCGCTAAGCTAAACGTGTGACGTTAAAAACAACAATAACAACAACGACAGCAGAAATTTTTAATGCAAGATTGTTTCTTTCGTGCCACGTTCGTTCGGGAGCGAATGAATAAATTTTAGCGAGTTCGTTCAGCACTGAATCTTTTTTTCGCTTTTTATCGAGTGGGAACGCATTCGATTAAATACGATTGTCGGCGCTCAATTCAAATATCTTTTAGAATAATTAAAAATTGTTTATTAGAAATGAAATGCATTTGTAGAATTGAATAAGACTTATACTTCAATGGACATTCAAGCGCGTTTTGGTGTGTTGCTTTTTCTTTTTTTACTCCTACAAACTAGATGTAAATAACTTTTCCGAAATGCTATTAACTTTACGGGAACAATTGCACCATCACTAATTCTCACCCCAGCCTCCTCTTTCAACACTCAGGCTCGGTTTTTGACCAGACCATAAAGCAGACGAAATGTGAAATTGCAGGAAAATGCCCAAATGGGCACAGAAATTGCATTGGCCACACCTGTGGGAAAACTCAAAAGACCGCTAAGGGGCTCCAGGCCAAAACTTACATCGAAAGTCATCACAGGTGTGCCACGGTTTCTTAGGGAAACAATAATCAACATTAATGTAAGGATGGCTTTTGAGGCATAGCAAGCAATGGTATCAATTGAGCTATGCTTGAGGTCCGTCATTTTCTTGGCCATCTGGATTTTGGCTTCGACGGCCCTCACCTTCTCCTCGGCGCGCATTATTTTTATGGTGCGGGCGTATTCTCCGGCATGTTCGCTGTTCCTAATGTCCTCCAATTCCTTGCGTGCCGCCTCCAATTGGGATTGGTACTGTAGACTAGCATCTTGGACATTACTGAGAAAACGCGACAATTTGAGCTGCATTAAAGAAAAACAAATGAGAAAGTACTGACACCTCGTGCTGTCTTGTGACTTACGTAGTTTCTTATAAAATCTGGCAGGATCGTGGCTAGCAGGCTCAGCAGCGTAATCAATATAAATAATTGCATTCTCTACTTTGTTTGTTTTTGTGTATTGCACTTTTATTATTTTTATACAAATTAGTTTGTGAAAATGTGAACAAAACGCTGATAGTGTTGTCTAATGACACACGCCAGTGTTGGACAAGGCCCATCGCAGAGCAGCTCAGCCGGCAAAACAAAAACAGATGTTTGTGGAAAAATTTTCGTGAATGTTCCGCGGTGTAGATTTCATAAATTTGTTTTAACAACTATCAGACTCATGGTTTTAATTACAACATGGAAGACAGCAATGATGAGGTGAGATGGAAATCAATAGAAAATTTTAAAAGCCAACTGGTTATTTCTTTGTTTCCAGATTGAGCCTTGCCGCGACATTGGCCCCCACGAGTTGGAGGCTGTTAAGAGCCAGGCTGTTATAAAACTGTCGTCTGTTCCAACCCACTTCAAGCGGCTGGAATGTAACACCAACTTAAATCTGCCACCACTAAATTGGCTGACCACTTCCCAGAGCTCGCACGGTCGCCTTCATCAAGCACTATACCAGAGTGCGGGATTTGCCAGTTTCCGTTTGGGTCAAATGTTTCCCGATTGTGTGGGTGAAGTGGATGTGGTTTCGGATGCTGAGAATATCAAGCAGTTGTTAAAGTTGCCATATAGTGCCAAAAGCGCCATTAGCATGGTAGTACACAAAGTGGGAAATACATTACTGCTGGATGAATTCGATATACAAAAGTATCTCTTGCGCAAGGCAGACGACGACTGGAAATGGCTAAGGACTTTTATATTGGAACACATACTGGCCTTTGGCGATGAGCAGCGTAACTACTGTCTCAAAGAGCGATCTCGGGAGGCCTTGCAAACAAAGAACTTGCTCTCGAAATTTCTATACCACAGTCTGAAGCAAACGGGTGACGATGAGCTGGATGGCGGTGGAGCCAATAACACAACTGCTCAGTTAACCAGCCGAAGCAGCAGTCTGCCTCTGCCAGGTCCCCTACTCCCCGAGCCCAAAATAGAGGAAAATGTGCCAGATCCCAAGTCAAGTCACACCTTTAATCGCAATGTGGTATGGACTTTCGAGGACATACGCATGCTCATTGGCACGGACATGCCAATTTTCGGTGGTCCCAACCGACCTTGCATCAGTCTGCGTCTGAGAGATGCCGCCCAACCCATCAATGTTCTCACCGGCATTGATTATTGGCTAGACAACTTAATGTGTAACGTCCCAGAGGTGGTGATGTGCTATCATTTGGATGGCATAGTGCAGAAGTACGAGATCATCAAGACTGAAGACTTGCCGTATTTGGAGGATTCACAGTTCTCACCGCAGGTGGTGCGCAATGTGGCCCAAAATATACTCGCCTTTCTGAAGGCCAACGCCACCAAGGCCGGACACACTTACTGGCTTTTTAAGGGTCGCAATGATGATGTGGTCAAGTTGTATGATTTAACCACACTCTGTCAAACTCAAACCGCCCAGGCAGCCACTAGTGAAGAGAAGGCTCAACCACCTCAACAGCAAACCAATCCCTTTACCGTACCTGTGGGAATGCTACTCTATTCGGTGGCACGCAATATGAAGAACACAGCCGAACACATCTCACCCAGAACTGCTGGCAGCATACGTGCCTTGCTGGACAACTGCATCAAATTGCTGCCCAAAGAACAATATCCACAAATTGTGACCTCCTCACATTACATACTCTCAGACTTGCATGTTCCGGCAGGCATAGACCCCAAAGCACCGAAATTCGATGATTTGGACTCCGACACACAGTCCATATACGATGATGATGAGGATGAAGACGAAGAGGACTTCGATGAAGGCGAGGTAGAGAACGTCTATCCTGAGAATATGTATTACCAAAGTGCCGAGGAGAGTGGCGGCAAGGCCAATGTGGCCGTGCGTCATATTTGTGATGCCCTCAGAGATTTTAAGTCGCACGCCAAAAATTCCAAACCGGCTCCTCTAATAGCCACCACTGTCGAGCGGTGTCACACTTCCCTGAAGCACATCAGTGCCGGCATCTCGTGCCTGCAATATTTCACTGGCAATCAGGAGGAAAAGTTTATCAGAAAATCGGAGACCCATGCAAAGCAAGAGGAAAAACTAAGAATACTCCATGAAGAACAAAATCCAAACATGGCCAAGCCATTCAATCCCATTCCACTGCCATACGAAAGCCTTAAACCGGCAGTCTCAGAGACTCCGCAATCACTTAAGCTGGTCCAGTCAGCCAAACAAAAGAAAACCAAGGCCAAAAACAAACAGGCCAAAGACTTACAGCCCCTGACAGAGCCACCCACCACCAATCAACAGTTGAGTGCCAAATTCAATAACCAACAGTTTGGCTCTTGGAATGTCCATCTCAAATTGCTACTCCTGGAAAAGGCCTGCCTCACCTATGCCACCCTGGCCGAGCACTACTATGAAATTCAGAGCTTTGGCTCCACCCTACGAGCCATTGAACTGGCCTGCCGCTGTCAACAGGTGGTCAGCAAATACATGAGCAATATTGTCTCCCAGCAGAGTTGTCTGCTGGGTCGTGCCGGCGATTGCTTCTTTCGCATGTCGAAACACTGGGACAACATTGAAGAGTATATCAAGCAATACGAACAGGAAGATGAACCTGCTCGCATCATTGCAGCCGAGGTGAATTGTGAGTTGGCCAATGAAACAAATGCCGAGGTCAACTTGGCGCCGGTCAACAATGTGGAGCAGATTATGTTACTCAGCTGTCGCTGTTATGAGCAGGCCTTGGAACATGCTAAAGAAGCGGCTACCAATGAACTGCTCAGACGTTTGGGTAATGTTCGCAACGAGCTGGGTCTCAAGTACATGTATTGGGCTCAAGGTAGGTTTGATTTCCAAAAAGTTAAATGAAAGATTCTAAATTTTATTTATTCACAGAGGAATATAGCAGGTTACTCAAGGAAGGCGAGGCAGATACTTCTAATACAGAAACTGAGGAGACCAAGGCAGAGCCAGTTTATGTCAAATTGACAATCAACTCATATGATTGCCTAAGTCGCGGCATTGAAGCCTTTACAGCTGTCAAAGACAATGTGAACTTGGCTTTTCTCTACTGCAACATGGGCCGGTTTATGCGTTTGCGGGCTCATCTCACCATGCCTAATGAGATTTTGGATCGAAATGTTTTTCTCAAGAAAAATTTACCAAGTTTTTCTCCCTTTTCGAACCCAAGTACAGTGGCCTTGGAAACCCAGAAAATCTTTTATAACGAGGCTTTTAGTTACTATGAAAAGGCCAAGGATTGTCTGGATACTCGCAAGGCGAATGCAGAGTTATGGGATCTGGTGAATTGGGAATTGTCGACAGCCACTTTTACTCTGGCCAAGCAACTGCAAGACTATAGTGAAGTCGATAAGGTGAGACTAGAATTTATATTTAGACCTGTTTTTTTTTTATGTTAATAAAAATCCTTTCTTTTAGGCAAACTTTGCCGAAGCCTCGAAAGAAGTCTTGGACTTGCTAAACAGATCTCTGAGCCTTTGTGATGTGGAACATAGTGGAGCCAGGCAGATACTCTATACCTTTAGATCGGGCTTAATACACAAGCGGTAAGACTAGTCTAAGCAATTCCTAAGTGAAGCTCAACTGATTCTTTTTTGTCCCCAGGATTGCCTCTTTTCACTACAGTCAACTGCGTGTCAATTGCTCGGATATGTCGCAGCAGTTTAAGTCCACCTTGCAATTGTGCCGATATCATTACAAGAAAGCCACTCAGATATTGGAGAGCCTAAAAGAAATAGGTGATCTACTGGTGGTTCAATTGGAGCGAATTTCTCTTCAAGAATTTCTGGCTGAACGTAAGTTTTATTTAAGAAAAAAAAACAATTAAAAAGGAAATAAAAAAATTGCTTTTAACTTTCCAGTTGCACCCAACAATTCCCAGAAGATAAAGCAAATGCAAACTGCTTTGGAAATTTGCCTGCAATGTGAAGTGATTTTTAGTTATTTTAAAGAAACACGAACCACAGAATCGAATGCCAGTGAGACCAGTCAAGAAAGCACCCACAAAAGCACAACTAATGCGATGACTACGAAAGCGACGACCCCGCAATTTGATGACGATGAATTTGGCAGACATTTGTCACTCTACGAGAGTCGCTTACAAAATGCTTTGAAAACTCTAATCAAATTGCTGTTGCTAACCGGCAAGGATCCAAAAAAATTGTCGGCTTTGTACAAACAAATGTATATGGAAACCTTGACTGGGAAACATGGCATAGGCGCTCAGCAACCCACACTCGTGGAAAGAATTAATTATTTGCACACTTTAATCAACAGACTGAGAAGCATGTGCGCCGGTTCGGGTCTTTCGACAACATGTGCCGACGAAAGAGTCTCAAGACTCAGCTGGCTTTAGTAATATTTCAGAGTTTTCATGTACGTGTTTTATGCATGTTTTTATAAAAATTAAGTCGAAAGCAGCGTTGGAAGTCTAGAATAATTAAACGAAATAAACAAATGTCATACGAAACGCATTATTTATTTTTCTAACATATTTTGTTAGCCGCTTCTATTGCCACACCCACAGTCGGCAGCATTATCGCAGGCCTGTGTCTGTTGTATGGCGTACACAGCCAAGATCATCACCAGTTCCAAGATCTAAAAGCACAGGATCTTAACAATTGATTCGAGATAAATCTAAAATTCAGAGATGCCTCACCTTACAGCGCAGACTCATTTTGTGTGTTGGTTTAGTTATAAATTTTGGATTTGACCATAAATGATTCGGCGGCTTCTTATAAGCTGGCCTGAGGGGCCAGCGCACGTGCCACTGATCATGATTGGCTTTGATCATCATGGCGGGTCTAATCTGTTCAATATGCCCCACTCCGAAAAGTGTAGAGCAGAATGCAATTTCCAAAAACTTTTGCCATCAAATTCGAAAGCAAATTAATAGCTCTCGTCTTCTTCTTTATTTTTCACATTTGTTCGAGCTTCTCTTTAATTATTGTTTTTTTTTTTTATTATTATTATTTTTTTTTTTTATTTTACTTTTGGGCTTTATTTGGTTTATAAAGTTTCACTGTAATTTTATCATATTTTTTTGTTTTTGTATATAAATTCTACCAACGCAGCAGAATGTTCAAGTCAATGCTTCGTCTTTCAATTCAAGCACACGGACAAAGAAAACAAAGAATGTGTGTCAAGAAGCTTTGAGCATTCTGCCAGTACAGTGGTGAAGATTTGCAAAATACTTGTTAAAAAAAAATCTTGTGCTTTATGCTTGAGTCATGGTCTCAGCCATTTCACAGACCCAAAAGTGTGGAAAAAGCTTTTTCACAAGTCTCGAGAATTGTGGGCGAGAGTCTTGGCATGAGTTGGCTAGCTTGGACTCTGACTGTTACTTGGGGGGGGGGTTTTCTTACGTAATGACGTCTTTATCTGGACCCGCTCTAGCCGAATTCAAGTAACTGGCTAAGTTGAAGAGTGGTTGGTTTCGGTTTTGGGGCGGGATTTTGCACGTCGCGACGCGTCAATTCATTTTTCAGAAACGTCTTTAGATTGCTCCAAAACAAAGAATGGCAGACACACCACAGAGAAGATTCATAAGCAGAAGAGTCATAATGACCGTCACGTAAGTGCCTGAACCGGGGGATTTCTTGTTGACTATATAAACAAAACTAACTCCTCAATTCGGCATTAGTTCATCACAACTAAAAGACCAAAAAACAAATACCCCCAGCCAACAAAATGCTGAAATTCATGGTGAGTTTGAAGATACAAAACCAGCCTGAGGATATCGAAACTAACCTGCCTACTCTTTGCAATTTTAGTGCCTTTTCGTCTGCGCCTTTGCCTGCGTGTCCGCCTCCGGCTATGGCAACAACTATGCCAGTGCTCCAGTCGGCGCTCTAGCCTTCCAGATCCAGCCTGCTGTTTCGGCCAAGGCCTTGTACAAGGTTGGCGGCGGCTATGGTAGCGGTGGTTATGGTGGCAATTATGGCAGTGGTTATGGTGGCCGCGTTGTGGCTGTCCCAGTGCCCGTCTCCATTCCCATCCCCTCCAACTATGGCTATGGTGCTGCCCCAGTTGACCGCAATGCCCTGGCTCTCTCCAAATTGGCTCTGGCTGCTCCCAATGCCGGTGCTCCTCTCGTCTGGAATGTGCCCCAATACACCAACGTTCAGAAAATCCCAGTCGGTGGCAACTACGGTAGCAGCTATGGCAGCCGTCCCTCTTATGGCAGCCACGATGAGGCTCAAGGCGCTTCTGCTGCTGCTGCCTCCAGCTCCGTGGCCGGCCAGAACAAGGGCTATGGCAACAAATCTGGTTATTAAATAGTGCCCAAGATTACAGTGATACGAGCTATTCTAAGAACATGGCTCCAATCTTGACGCATCTACTACTGTTAAGATTTTAGGCAATAAAAACGCAAGACTCATCAAAGAACTTAAAATTTTTGCGACTTATAATTTCAATGGGTTCAAGCATTTCTCGGGTAGCAAGAAAAGTGCTTAAGTCTGAGTAACTGAAATGGGGTCTTGAAAAGCAAAGTAACGGTTCTGCTAAAGGTAAACTGAGACACTAAGAAATCATGAAACTTGAAGTTTCGAATCGAAGAAGTTTTTGACTTTTCGAAGAACTTTTTGTCCGAGCTAAAATATGATCTATAGGTCCTTGGCTAGGGCTACCCAAACTTAGTCATATATAGACCTATTATAGTTCCTAGCTAAGCCTGTTAGTCTTTGTTAAAGACATTTTCATCTTCAAAATTTTGGCTTTGTGATCTTCAAAAATAAGACACATTTTTATCTTAAATAGACAGAATTTTTGACTTGATCTTTAAAAAAAATTAATACTAGTTTGTTTATTCTCTTTATCCAGTAACTAACTTCCCTTTTCTAAAAAGGCTCCGAATATATATTTTTTCAGATTTTTAGGATCTTCGAAATATTTTTTCCTATCAGGCATTTCCATGTGGAACTAAAAATAATAATTGTCATTTTTCTACTTCCACTTGCCGTACTCCAAAGAATGTGGAAATCAATTTATTTATTTAAATAAAAACAACCAATTTGGGGTCTACAAAATAAGCAAGCGTTCGTGTGTTCATTGAGACAATAAAAAAAAACTACTAAAAAATAAAATTAAAACGAGTATTTTCAAGTGTGCCAAACGAGCGCTAGAATTATCAAACCTGAGTTTAAAAAAAAATACATCGCGTAACAATATAAAGAAAATATAAACAATTCACTTGGCCATATATGAATACATAATAAATGGAAAATACATAAAAAATAATTATTTTCATATGCGAACAAAACAAGAAATCCACCTCGAAATTATGAAATCACATTTTGCATAAAAAAAAAAAAAAATTATATATCATTTCAAACTGGAGTGTGTATAATTCTATATACCATGAATGCATTTGGAGAGGCTTTTGTTTGGTTTTGTAGTTTTAACTTTAGGCCACACCCACCTAACCTTTGTCACGTAAGTGTCCAGGTCGGTTGACATTTTTTGTATAAAAGCGGGTGGACTTGGCTAAGCAAATCATAGTTTGATTGATTACCACAACTAACTAATTCAACATGAAATACCTGGTAAGTTGTGAAAAACTCAAAAGGTCTCAGCCAGCAGTTTTATTAACTTTTATTCTTTTTGTGTCCTAAACAGTTCGTTTGCGTTAGCTTGGCTCTCTTCGCCTACATCAATGCCAGCCCCGTTTATGGCGGTTTGGACAATGGTTATGGTAACCATGAAGTCTATGGCAACCGTGGAGGTTATAACAACCGTGGAGGTTATGGCGGTGGCCACTTGGCCTACCAATCCATCCCTATCCGCTCGTCTTACAGCCAGCCTCTCCGCTCTCACGGCTCTAACCCCAGTGCTGCTGCCGCTGCTGCTGCTGCCTCCTCCAGTGTCCGTCAGGGTGACTACCAGCAGTGGGCTATTCCCAGCTACGCTCTGGACACCAGCGAGCACGGTCGCGGTATCAACTACGGTTCCGGTTCCGGCTATGGTGGCCGCGGTGGCTATTAAGTCGATCCGCCACTCTGGAATTGTTCAATTCAACGAAACTGGCGATGCATACACACACACACTGTGACTGCTTAGAAAATGAATAAAGAAAATTCGAGACCAACATCGACGCCGACCTCGAAAAAATGTTGAACAAAAAATTTATTTAAAATCGTATTTCATTCATTTTGGGCTAGCATACTTTTAAGCTCTGGGGTTTTTTACAGCTCGCCCAGAGACACCCTCATTCAGTATTAAGTCTAGATAGAAGCCAAGTCGATTCAACTCGACTCGACTCGACTCGACTCTCCACTAAGGCGTGCATAGCGGGTGTCTTTATCAAAAATAATAAAAAAGAAAAAAAAAGAAAATACGGGCCTGCTGAAAAATAAACCAAATGGCAGATGTGCCGTAGCAACAACAACAACAACAATAAGTCAAAGACCAGCCCGGTTCGGATGAGCTTAGCTGAGCTTGGCCCAAACTCATCGGTTGAGCCGCCGCCGCCACCATCAGCATCACCAAGACTGAGTGACTCTGAACCAACGACTTGGTCGAACCGTGGTTGAGAGTTTGTGCCGTGATAAATTCGCAGCGAGATCACGTTTCGAGCGCTTCAATTATTTTGCTTATATAAAGAAGTGTGCTTGGCATTTGGTTTGTTAATTGTGCCAACAGTGCCAACCAAGCAAGCGCCCCCCAAAAACAAAAAAAAAAATCTCTAAACTTTCAACCATGAACAAATTCGCTGTAAGTAAACCGAACCGCGCTCACTTCCGTTTCCAGCCTCTCTTCAATTTCTCTTTCTGCCTTCTTTCCTCTACAGACATTGGCGGTTTTCATCTGCGCCTACTTGGCTGTCGGTAACTGTTATGGCGGTGGACGCCAGAGTGGTTACAGTTCCCGTAGCAACGATGGTAGCGCCGCTTCGGCTGCTTCCTCATCGGCTGCTGCCTCTGGCAGTCCCGTGGACGGTTATGGCAGCTCCCTGCAAGGCGGCTATGGTGGTTCTCACCAGCAGGTCGGCTATGGCGGCTCTCACCAGCAGGTCGGCTATGGCTCTCACCAGGGCGGTTATGGCGGCAACCATGAAATCCTCCGTCCCATCCGTATTGGCGGCGGTGGCTACAGCAGCAGCAACATCCGTGCTCCCCTGAACTCTTACGTCGCCGGTCTTAACCAGGGCTATGGCGGTGGCCACAACTCTGGCTATGGCAGCTCTTATAACCGTCCCCGTTACACCGTCCAGCGTGCTGGTGCCACCCTCCTGAACCCCGGCCTCAACAACTACCGTGCCTATGTCTCTCCCCCAGAGTACAGCAAGGTGATCTTGCCCATCCGCCCAGCTGCCCCAGTTGCCAAGCTGTACGTGCCCGAGAACTCCTATGGCAGCCGCGGTGGCAGCTACGGTGTCCAGGGACCCAGCTATTAAAAATTGGCTAATTCGCTTTCACCAAGCCAAATTGCCTATTCTTTGGCATATCATCACATCACTCCATGCAAACGGAAATAAAAATGTTTGAAAAAAGAAAAGAAATCTTATGAACCTTTCATTTATGGGCGGGTCAATGTCGGGGTTGGGTCATTGATAGATCAGAATTGAATTATCTACCGGTACGCGTGAGTTTGCTTTTAACTTGTTTTGACCGGTTTCACTCATATTTTTCACAACATTCCACAGTCTTTTGGGGTGGACAATCCAGCAATCCAACAGGTGTTGTAAACGATTTCACTTTGACTTTTCACCCACATAAACAACACCTCACAATTCTTCTAGTTTGATTAAAGCCCCCAGCGAAAGAAACTGAAATTGCACTTTTAGCTCAGAGTTTCAGCTGTTTTCGTAGCTGAAAGTTTTTCGTGCTCGAGGGGTTCTGTTTTGTATTTTCTTAGCGATTTTATGTAAACTTTAAAGACCAGATTAAATTGTGAAGACTGTTAAATAAGATTAAGGTCTTACTCTGACCTTGCCTTGAGATATGGCAAACATATTTTTTAATATGACTAGACCATACTCTTTCTATAAGCTAATTGATTTTAGAATTCTAACTTTTTTAAAACTTTATTGATTGAGCTTGAAGATGTTGAAATAATTTCTCTGAAGCTTGAGTAAGCTTTGATAATAAATCTGAGATCTTTGAAATTCAGATATTTCCCTGAAGCTTAGCTTGGTTTCAAAGAATATTATACTCGTACTTTGATATTTGAAAGATCTAATATGAAAGCTTACATTATAGTTGTTGTTTTAACGAATTTCCACCACTCTGAATAAATTTCAAAAATATTTGTCTTGGCTTCAAATACTTTCAATACGAAAAGTATATAGAGGTGGTATTGAATAACCTTAATTAATTCTTCTTTAAATTTTGAAATTAAAAATATTCTAAGAAGTAGAACATTTTGGTTGTAAATAGTATAAATTAATTTACGACTCTTATTCGGGTCTTAAAATAAATATATTCTAACAAATGGAATCGCTTCTTATTAAAGAGACTTAAATAAATCTGGTTTCTTGCTTAGGTCAGAAATTAAAGATATTCTGGGAGGCAGTTTGACCAAAGCCAATTATAAAAATTCTTATAAAGACTATCAAATCGGTTAATATTAAAATTTAGGCCTTTTTTATGTCTATCTTTGGGCATTATCTTTTTTAAAAGAACCTTTTAAGTTTTCATTCTTCAGCTTAACAATGGCATTTTCTAGAAATATTTTAGCATTATTTTTGTATGTAATTTTTTTCTGGATTTCCTTTAGCTTTCTTATTGATTAGTGAATGTTTTTTGTTTACTGTTTTATTGAATGTTTTGACTGTTATTTTTTCCATTATGTTTTTTCTCAGTTTTCTCTTGTAGTTATTAGCACGTTTAAGTTAAGAGCAGTTAACTTGGTCAAGCGAAGCGAGCCAAACAAAAACGCTTAAGACTCAAAGAAAACAAGAGTCTAAAAACTCTTTATCAGCGAAACGAGCTTTGTGCCAAAGTGATTAGAAGACAAAGTCTGTTGTGTCAGAATTTACGGATGTTTTCCGTTGCAGATAAAACCAATTGAAAATTAAAAGTGTCTTTCGTCACTGCTTATCAATTGGCATTAGAGTCGAGGCCGCCATCAGCTTTGACTTTGCCGAACTTTGACTCGGCCAGTCACTGGCATTTCTTTTTGCGACACGACTGTAAAATAGGCAATTGGATCATTGTTGGGGCGATGCTGAGAGAAATTGTTGGTGAATGAATAACCCAGGCCACTCTGAGATGCTGAGTGTACTCGTACCGTGGGAGGTTACAAGCAAACGTCTTGAACTCGAAGACTCCCGATACCGCACACACCAGCGAGCGTGAGCATGCTGGTTTTGGGTCTGCTATCAATTGACTTGTTGGCCAAGTTGTTCTTAGTTCTTGGTTGGCTAGATGGGTCACACAATTTGGCGCGCAATTTTCAATAGCATAGAAACTGAACAGAAGGTAAGAAACCGATCGCTGCCCTCTCTCCGCCACAGATTCCAGTAGCAGTGAATTGTAAATTGAAACCTGAGCTGAGAGTTGGACAATATGCCGTCGCCCTCGGTGGCTGGCTTATCTATCTTTGAGGTTGAGCATGAGCAATCACCCCAGCCGAGAAAGAGTCTCTTTTGGCTTATGTGCTGCTGGCTCTGCTGGCTTTGCTGGGGCTGCCGGCGGTCCCAAACTGGTGCAGCGTAAGTTTCGTCATGAACTCAGGCCCGGACTGGGTTTTGGTCACGTAAAGCGCGCACACAAATCACTAACCAGTTCAAAATTAATGGCTATAAAAGCAATTTGGTCATATGCTTTTCTTAATTAGTTTTCAAAACAGTCGCTTCCTCGCACCATCAACCACAAAAAAAACAAGAACAAAACCCATCATGTCCGCCAACTTCATGCGTTTCATCTGCCTGGTGGCCTGCATTGCCGCCTGCACTGCCTACAGAAGCAACAATTACGGAGATATTGTCAGGGCCCCCGAGACCGCTGAGGCTCAGGCTGCTGCTCTGACCAATGCTGCTGGTGCTGCTGCTTCCGCTGCCAAATTGGATGCCGTCAACTGGCGTCAATTGAGCCGTCTTGGCTGGGAGCAGGGCCGTCCATTGTTGGCCCGTCGTTATGGACCTTTGGACCCTCTCTATGCTGCTGCTCTGCCCCCACGCTCTTTCGTGGCTGAGATCGATCCTGGTTAGTTTCAAATAGCTCATCCCCTATTGACTGGCTCACTAACTTTGATTTTCTTTTCCATTTTTTTCAGTCTTCAAGAAGAGCCATTATGGCGGCGAATATGGTCGTCCCAATGTTGCTCTGAAAACTGAGTCCAAGCTTGGTGTGGTCGTTGTTTAAGTGCTAAATAAAGAAAGTGACTCTTAGGTGTAAATAAAACAGAATTTAAATACAATTATCTCTTCTATTTGCTTGGGGGTGGCCTTAAATGAAATCTGTTCTGGGAAATTCAAATGAAAGAGTGGCGAAATTTGAAACCTTTCTTTAACCAATGGGTCGGTCTTATCTTTTAAAGTTCTTATAAAATTATATGTTACTCTTTGAAATGTAGGTCTGGATTTGAGTATTTTAAGTGACTTTCAAGACTTTCAAGACTTTCGAGACTTTCAAGACAAGTTGAAGTATTTCTAGTTGAATGCTCTCCAAAATAGCTGGCTATATTCTTGATCGCTTTGAAAAAAACAACTTCCCAGGAAATCTCACTCCTATTATTTCCCAGTCTTTAGATTAGTCTATGTATATTATTTCCCTGTTTTTGTTATTGACACAGCTATTGGTAACTTTGACTTATTTGGGTCTGATCTTTCAGGTCTTTCAAAGTTAGTCTTAAGAGAATCTTGCTCAAGAACTTAGAGCTTTTCTTTGGGCAAGTTCCTCAAGTTCCTCTTTTTACTATTCATGAAGTCCTTCAATCTTACATTCTTAGTTGTCGCAAGTTTTACTTCATCCCCATAATATCTGGTGGCCTTTCAAGATCGATAGATCGTCGGATCGTTTTCCCTTGCGATTTAATAGAATTCAATTAAATATTTTATTAATATTTTTTTTAGTTTTTGTTATTATTATGTATAATTTCGTTTTTATTGCAAAATACAAAGTAAAAAATATGAAATTTGTTTTGCTCAGCTGTTATTGTTGTTGTTCTTGTTTAAAATAAAAATCAATTCATTATCGAGCACACAGAAATTTACCTACTAAACATTAAATGAACTAAAAAGAAAAACAAGTAGAATCGGGTAAAATTCGTGGTAACTTTGGTATATTCATGGGTGACTCGGTGCTGTTGGGGAAATTTTTTTGAAGACCTTTGGTCGAATTGTATTCGCTTCTTCTCGTATCTCTCTCTAATTCTCTCTCGCTAACTAACTCTGTCTCTCTAAGTCTAATTCTGTTCGCAAAATTCTGGCAGAATTGCCAAGTTTCAATTTGATTTGATTTTTTTTTTTTTTTTTAATTTTATTATTTTTTTTTTTCATCTTTTGTTTGTTTTGTTTAAGGTTCATTATTTTAATTAAATTACATGAACTTCAAAATATATATTATTATAGATAGATAGTATGTAGTGTTATATATAAATATATAGATAAACCTATACGATCTGATAAATTCGCAACAACAATTTTTGTTAACTGGGCTCTCGTTTGTGTTTTGTATTGTTGCGATTGAAAAAAAATTTAAATTATAAAAAAATGTTCTCACGCAATTTTTTTGTTTCTTTCTTTTTTTTTTTGGTGTTTTCCTTTTTTTCAATCTGCTCAAAAAAAAATAAAAATAAAAATTTGTTCTGCAATTTTTCTTCTGCTGTTTTTTTTTCAGTGTTTCATATTTTCTTTTGAAGTTTTGCTGGCTGTGAAAATTGATTCTTTTAAATTAGAAATGTTTTTGTGTGTTGGTGTGTGTGAGAGTATTTAATTTATTCGGTGATCGTTCTTGTTGTCTCCTGGATATAGACCTGAGAGCCGGGCACGGTCGAGGTGGTGACGAATGTGCGGTGCTTGGCGCGGATCAGATTCAAATTGGATTCAGCAACATCGGCACGATCCTCGGCAGCCTCCAATTCACGCTGGAAACGACGCACACGGGTGACAGTCTGCTGGGAGACACCCTCCTGTTCAGAGAGCTGGCGTCTGTAGGCATTGATCTTGGCAGTGGTCTTGTCCAGGGCATCCTGCAACAGAATCATATTCTTCTGATCCTCTTCGCATTGAACCATAACCTCCTTGACAGTGCGTTCCTTCTTGCGCAAGATCTTAATGGTCTCGGCATGGCGACGCTTCTCCTCTTCCAATTCCAGTTCCAAGTCACGAATGCGTGCCTCCAGTTTGCTAATGATGCGCTTGCTACCGGCAACGGCATTCAGCTCGACTTCCTCAAGGCGTATGGACAAGTTCTGTACCCCAAAAACAAGTCAAAATTGAAATGCTTGGCAGTTGAAGGAAACACCATACTAAACTCACCTTGACTTCGACTTCCAAAGACTTCTTGATGGTCTCCAGCTTGACAACGCGTTCTTGTTCCTCATGCACCTGCTCAACAACATGCTTCAGCTCAACCTAAACCAAAGAGAGATATACTTTAGACTTTCCGGTTAGGAGAAACCCTACAGATACCTACCGAAACCTTCTGGTAACGTTCATCGCTGATGCGCAACTCCTTCGACACCTCCTCGTAGTCAGAGGAGATCACAGTCAATTCCTGTTCCAATTTGGATTTCAATGAAACCAAGTTGACATTGACAGTGGTCAGCTCATTGATGCGAGTCTGGGCCTCTTCGTACTGCAGCTCCACAGTGCGCTTGGCACGGTTGGCGCTATCCAAGTGAGAGCGCACCTCCTCCAGCTCTCCATTCAGACCAGCCAAGCGACGCTGGGCCACACCGTACTGATCCAGAGTAGCCTGCAACTGGCGCTGAACATCTTCGTAGTGGGCCTGCAATTCGGTCAATTGCAGAGACTGCTTCTTGATCACCTTCTGCAAGTCGATGTTGGTCTTGTTGGCCACATCCAAAGACATTTCCAATTCGGTGATCTGGATCTGCAACTTCTTCTTGATGCGGGCCACCTCGGTCTTCAGACGAGTCTCGGCCTCAACAACGCGAGCATTCAGCTGCTCAATCTCAATCGAGGTCTGCTTGCTAAAGTTAGCCAAATCAAAATCATCATTAATAGATTCGATTCGAATTGAGTCGAGTTCAGAGAAAGATGGATTACTTTCAAAAATTTTGGTTGTAAAAACGATAAATGCCAAAAGTATTGTCGGGGGTTTTTTACCTTGCTCGAATCACATATTGTTGACTTTGGTTTCTGCTATTTTTGGGTTCTGACCCACAAAAATATTTTCAGCAACTCAGCACTCAAGCAAGCGAAGCAAACAACTCAGGTGTACTTTTCTTATTTCGTATTGCATTTCAGGGGCTTTTGCCATTGTCAAAATTTCTGCATTGTTTGGCCAACTAACATTAATTCTTTCTTGTGTGTTTAGTATAAAATTGTGTAGATAATATTTATTTATACGCTTGATAAAGACATCGAACTTGTCACAAATAGTTGCCTGTTGCATTGTTCTGCCACTCTCTGACACTCGGCAAGTGCATCATGTATCTAATTTTAGTTATACGAGTAGGTGAATTGTTTTCACTTCAACAAAATAGAAATTGCTAGCAGTGCCAAAAAAAAAAAAAATTACAGAAGATCTAAAAAATTTTGACTAATTTTTCTGCCAGCGTTGAATCATTTGACAAACTGAACCAGCCAAATGAGGCAAATACAAAAACCGTTAACAGAATGACTCTTTATTGCCAAAAGCAGCTGAAGTTGACAGCGGCAAGAAAGTAGTCCAAGACAACATTTTTTATTATTTCCTTGAATTCATGATCTCTCCTATATTTCCTTGTGTTCTTGGGATTCCAAGCAACATGTTTTGTCATTTAGTTTCTTTCTAGCCTTTTAGTCTCTGGGTTACTTAATCTATATGATCATCTTGCCCATTGTTGTCGCTTTGCCAAGGTATGCAAACGTAAGTATTTTTTTTGTTTTATTTAATTTATTTTTTTTTTTTTTTTGTATTCGCAATTTTGTTTTTGCAATTTCAATGTTTATTTTTATAAAAATTTTGTCTACGCAAAAATCTTTGTTGTACATTTTTTTGTTGTTGCTGTCATGCGCATCAGTTTTTTTTTTCGAAAAAAAAAAATACATAAAATAAATTGTTCAATTTTTTTTTGAAGGACAACAAGAAAAATCATCTAATAGTTTAGAGACCACCATTTACGACGAAAGTCCCTCAAAACCCAATGAAAGACAGACGAGTCAATTTATCTGTGTGGGTGTTTGCCTTAGCCTATAAGAAATATGATCAGCAGTTTGTCAGTGTTTGTGCTGGGGCATCTTATCTTGTCAGTTTTGATGGGTTCGCCTCTCGAAAGCATCACAGATATTTCAATGAGAACTTTGCTCTAATTTGCTAAACTTTTTCTTCTAAATGAAAAGCATTTATAACCTGGGAAATATCTTGAAATATTTTAAGGTCTCAAACTTAAATAAGCCTAGCGAAACTGGAATTTCTCTTTGGAAAGAAAAGTTTTTCTCTTCTTTGAATCTATTAAAAAATATATATATACACCTAAATATCATATATGGAAAGTTCTTGCACCTAAACTTGACCATTTTGAATGCCCTTTGAATATTATAAATAAAAACCTTCAAATTCATAATTATTTTTAATGGTTGGCCGAATGGCAAATAATTTATGTGATGAGCCAAAACAAAAAATATTACAAAATAAATTCTGCATAATTCATATGCCTCGAAATACCAGAAATAAGACAAAAGATCCGTAGACATTAACAAATCTGCTTCTGCACGATTTATGCAAATTTGAAAAGAAAACAGAAAGAGCTATCAAATAGGGGAAAGAACTCGTCTGGCTAGAGAAATAAAAATAAATTCAAATTAAAGACAGATCGAGGGAGCGAGAGAGATAGAAAATTGGATTTTTCTTTCTATTTTTTTGTGCAATTTTTATTCACAAATCGTTGGTATAATGACTTTAATGTTGTTGCTTCTAGTTTTCAATTTAATTGAAAACGACAAGCAACAAGCTTAAAAATTTTCTATATGATTTTTCGATTTTTTGTTTTTTTGTGAGACAAAATTATGCAAAACTTTTGAAATGATTTGTGAGGGCAAACATTTGGGGAGGAAGGGAAGATAAAAGGCAAGGGAAACCATACACAGCCCCATTGATTGAGAAATGTTTATAGATAAATGGGTTTAATGTTTCCAATAAATATAACTATAGTCCTTGAGCTTGGGATGTGTGCGCAAGACCTTGCGACAAACCCAGCACTTATCTTCAATACCACACCTGGAATCCGCATAGAACTCAACGGTACGTTGATTCAATGAAGACAACTGACGCTTCACATTGTACAAGGAAGAGGAGACGCGATGATCGAGCTTATCGACCAGGCGATCATCCATCATTTCAATGTGCAGGGCATGGGCCCGCAATTGAGCACCATCCGGAGAGGTGGAACGAACACGCGAACCGGCCCGACTCGAACGAATCATGGTCTGAGCAATATAATCCTCTTCCTCCTTGCGCGCGGTTTTGATATTTTGCTCGGACTGCGAGAGCAGAGCCTGGGCAATGGCACTGGCGGACTTGCCGCGTATTGAACGCTTGAAATCATCCGACATGGCGTCAAATTCGTTATCCAACTCGATTTTACGTATGCGTTGTAAAATTTTTAACGTATCCTGCTTAATCAGATCCTCGAGCTCTTCCTGACGTCGGCGACGGCGTTGACGCGATCTCTCGACAACTGTGTCCGGTTCAATGTGCTTGGCCACACGCGTTGCGTCGACGAGCTTCTGAACACTGAACGGCGTGCGTTTTTGTGCCCGAAAGCTAAGCAGAATTTCATCGGCCCGAGCAGCGCAGGTGCGCGACAGGCGGACAATCTCATCGGCATTATACTGGCGTATAGCATTTGAGGAGCGATACTGCTTAAGGCCGCGCTCGCTCACCCAAGGCAGATGGGGTTGCTCTATCTTCAAACCTTTTGCCTTAGCATCTAGATACTCTAGCATGGGCTGATAGAAATTCATGGTGTACCCATAATTATCTTCATATGTGGTGGCATGACGGAATCGTGAGGGACGCTGTTTGACAGCCAAAGCCATTGTGAAAGGAAAATGGCAATGGAAGAGGAGATGGCGAGGTAAGTGTGATGTCTAGTGATGTCTATGAGAGAGCTTAACAACTTAAGAGTACTCTAAATTAAAGCTACAAAGGAACTCGTTGTGGGTCTTATCTAGCTGCCTGGTTGGTTGGTCTCTTGAATTTGTGGCCCTGTTGCTTGTGGCTTGTCGACTTTGTGGCTTTCGTTGGCTGGCTGGTTGGTTGGCTTTTTGGCTGTCAGTTTTTTCTTTTTTTTTTGGCAACCAGTTGTGGCTGCTTTGCAAATGAAAATTTCAAATTTCTTGTTGCTGTTGAAATCTATAAAAAGATTGCATTTTGTTTGGTACAGCTTTAAGGAAAATAACATACACACACACACGCACGCACAGACACACACACACACGCATACGCAGAGACACGTTATGACGACAATGCTGAAGGGGCCACCTTATCATCTTCATCATCGTTTTGGTGTCTCTTTGATTGATGTGTTCAGAAATTTGCGCAATTGCTTGCCTCAAACTGGACAGATCAGACATTTCTGACCAAACAAATCACCTACCTCATTGGGTACGCTACACAAATTCGCTGGCTGAGCTTATATCCAAATTATCAGAAATGTACAGTAAAATCAGGCAACCCTTTTCAATTGGTTGTGTAATCGTGGAAAATTGCGCAAAAATTCTATGCGAAATAAAACAAATTGAACAAATTTAATAATTTTCAAAAGATCTTTTCCGTATTCCGTTATCCAATTTGGCCTACTTTCAAGTTGAAGTTGTATCAAGTATACGACGTGTGGTCCAGCCCAGGATATCGGCTGTGGATTTTCGTTTTTATTTTGCTGCTGCAATGCTCGATGCGCGAATTTAGAACTCGTACTGATTTGCTTTGATTGTTTTTTTGGGTCAATTTGATATCAATTGATTGTGCTTTCAGCCCAACGATTGGCCAAGAGAAATCGATTGCATTTTCAAATCATTGGGGATTCCGTTTCATTGTTTGCTTTCGTTGACAAGCTGACAATGGCAAGAGACAGGAAATAGCAAAGTCTTGGCCTTCGCCAATCGAATGCCAACCAGAGGTGTCGACTTTTCATGGGGGCCAGCGAATGCTTTTGGCATTTGATTTTACTTCCAATATTTTTCGAAAGATTCGATTGCTGTACTTACCGAATGGCCTCAATTTCTTCATCCTTCTCGGACAGACGACGCTCAGCATCGTGGCGATATTGATTGAAATCAGCAGCCAAACGCTGACCGCGTTGCTCCTCAGCCTTGCGACCCTAAAATATAAAATCCCAAATTGTAAAAACTGATTTGATTGATCAGGGAATATTTGTGACTCACAGCCTCGGCTTCCTTGTAGGCAGCGGTGAGCTCATCACGTTCGTTCTCCAGGCGACGCAACTCCAATTCCAATTCATGCAGACGACGGTTCAACTCATTGATGGCACCCTTGGCTTCATGCAAGTCATCTAAAATAGGAGGAAAATTGTTAGACCACAGTCAATCGATTAACTCGAAGAGCTCACGTACCTCCCAATTTCTTGTTCTCACGACCCAATTGGTTGTTGGCATCCTTGACCTTGTCCAATTCGTGGGTGGTGCGGACCAAATCGGCATGCTTGTTCTTCAAGTCACGCTGGCTAGTCTCGTACAGAATGATGGTCTCATCCAGACGGCTCTTGAGTTCAACGTTGTGCTTCTCCAAAGTGTTGACAGACTTCTGCAATTCCCGGCAGGTGTTGTTGGACTTCTCCAAGTCAATGATGAGAACTTCGACTTCACTGGCCAGACGGGTCTTGGTCTTCTCGAGATTGTTGACCTTAACGACGAGGGTCTCGATGTGCTCCTCGAGCTCGGTGATGCGCACTTGGTATTTGCGACGAATTTCCTCAACCTCTTCGGCACGTGCTGCCACTTCGGCAGACCATTTGTTTTGCCAGGAAGTGGCATCAGCATTGGCCTTGACCAACTGACGTTCCAAGTCAATGCGAGCTTCGGATTCTTCTTCGAGTTGTGTACGAATCGAGTCCAATTCGACCTCAACTTGATGCAATGAAGATTCGAGCATGGAGCGACGACGGTCTTCGTCTTCCAAACGGCGACGGGCATCTTCCAATTGGGAGATGATCTGGCTCTTGGAAAACGAGACAGTGTCCAACTGGGATTTGAGATCTTGGACGTCCTTGATCAGCTCAATGTTCTCTTGCGAGAGGCGGGACTTGTGCGAGGTAATATCGATGACAGTGCGATTCAGTTCCTCGATTTTCACATTCAGCTCGGTGATGGATATTTCCAACTTTTCGATATGTTTCACTGAGATGAGCTTCTCCTTGTTGTATGATTCGATTTGGGAGAGCAGCTCGTAGACTTCGGCTTGGAATTTGGCCTTGTCTTTTTCGGCTCTATTATTAATTTAATATATATATATTTTTTTTTTAACAGAAGAGAAAAAGAAAGAAAGTCGGAAAATCTTAAATTAGTTAAATATTCAATTTAATTAAAATTTTATACTTAGTTGCTTTTGATAGTGAGTCGGTCAAGCCAAGCTGTGTAAAGCTGTGAATAATGCTGGGGAAAAAGCTTTGGCTTTGCACTTGAGAGCTTTCTCGATCGAATCTTTAGCTGGGCCATTTCCAACACTGGCTAGCAAAAAGCTCAGGCTGGAATAAGTTTTCGCAGAGCTTTTCTTTTGGAAAAGCTCTCCAAGTGCAAAACCTCAAAACGAAGCTGATTGAAATGGCAATAAAATTTTATAAAAAAAAAAGTATATAGAAATCATTGATTAAATTGATTTTAAATAATTCGAAACATTTTTCATATTTTCCACTTTTGTAAAGAAAAATCAGCATGTCATAAGCTGATTTGCTTGGGGCGTGCAAATAATTAAGAATTCAAAAGAGAGAGAATTTTTCGAATTCTTGCCAGCACCTTTGAGTCGAAAAGAAAAACGTATCGAATTTCCATAAAGTTCAATTGGACGAAAAGAGACAACAACAATAACAATAACGGGACAGCAGCAGCACAGGCACACAAACATTTTGAATATGATTCAATCAAAGACATATTTGGATGGGGCGTCCGAGCAAATGAGAGAGAAAACAAAAATTACAACAACAACAACATTCTCTCTCTCTCTCTATCTATCTTTGCTCTCTCCCTTTCTCTCTTCCTCTCGCTCTCTACACTATTCTACTCAGCTCAAGAATGTAGATGAAAATTATAAAATTATTCTAAAAATAAATGCCAAAATATGTGCGCTCGTTGTTGTTGTTGTTGTTGTTGCTGCTGGCTCTATTATAAGGAACATATGTTTCCGAGGATGGGGTGAAAAAAGTTTTGGCGTGCGTGTGAAAAAATACGTGGAAAAAAGTTTCGCAAAAGCTTTATTGTTTTCACTAAAAAAAAAAGTGAAAGAGAGAGAATGAGAGAGTGGGTGAGTGAGAGACAGAGAGAACCTCTTGTCTACGTTCGATTTGATTGTGTGTGAAAAGGAAATGCGCAAACTCGGTTGCGCCTCAACCGAACATTCTAAGGGCTGTGGCAGAAATCAAAGACACCTTTTTACCTTTAACTAGTTTTTTTTTTTAAACCTTATAAAAACTTTATAGCGAGCTTTGCAGGTGTAAAATAAATTAATTCATTTATTTCTAATTATTTTCTTTTGGTAGGAGAACTGAACAGGGGGCGTGACTTTCTAGTTTAGCCTTGAAAAAAAGATTTTGAAATCCCCTCTATGTTGCTCGCGAAGATTTCGGCTCGGCTATTTATTTTTGGATATTTTCATTTGGAAATATGAGCAGCTGCTGCCCAAACAACCCACAAAATTTGAGGTTTCTTTTTTTTTTTTTTTTTTGCATATACATTTTTTTTTTCTGTCTGATAATTGTGTCAATAGAACTGCAAGCTTTGCATTTGTTTATAGATATTTAAATATAAAAAAAAATAATACAAATTATGATATGGATTGGTAAGCAAAATTTTGCTGGTTTTGATGAATGAAGCAGATCTTTTTCGTTTTCTTTTCTCTTTCTTTTTTTTGGGGTCAGTTGAACAAGGTTAATAAGCAGTCTAAATATTTCATATTTGTTTGCGTTACTATAGGCCAAGCGATTTAAGACAAGTGGCCGTAAATGAAGACATTGAAAAGTCAGAGCCAGCTGATGCTAGTCCATCATCATCATCACTGTCCACTTGTCTTGTTTATGTTTAGGCAGAGAAAAGAGAACATTTCTAGGTCAACATGAACACTGATCCGACAGGGGCAAAGTGTGGGATTAAGCTAACACCTACCTAGCCTTGTTTTTCGTTAGGATTTCAATTTGTTCCTGGAAATCCGTGATAATTTCGTTGTGCTTTTTCTTCAAAAGCATTGAGGTCTCCTCCGATTCAAGATGAACATCCTCAAGCATTTTGCGCAGCTTCAAGAGTTCAGCATCACGCTTGCGATTGGCTTCAAACTAAACCCAAATTAAACATTTAATTAAACAAAATCTTTACCATTTTCAGAATTTATCCAGACTTACTTGATGTTCAGCACCACCTTCGGCCTCCTCAAGACGCTCGGACATCTGAATGACCTGCACGCTGAGATCGGCTTTCTCGCGCTCAATCTGAGATATATAAAAAATATAATACAAATTAAATCATATATAGAAAAATTTATGATTCAATGACGGATGATATTCTTAGGTTATTATTACCTCAACATTTTCAGGTTTTGCGTATACCTATATATTTCTCTGGCTATTTTTATGCCCTCAACCCCTACGTTTTTATATGCAAAGATGCATGCAAACAGACATGCCTTATGGCCACTTCAAACAGACCATAAAATATATAAATCATATTAATCAGTCAGAAATAATTATGCACTGGCCAGAAAAAAAAAATATATATGAATCTACCTCAAATCTTATAGAACGGCACGTTGCCAGCAAAGATTCAGAGATATGATTCGTATAGATTGAGAAAATGTGTGACCGGTTAAAATGGCTTCGAAATAAATTCAATTCGTAATATATTTTTCTTTTTTTTTTTTTGCGATTCCAAAAGATGTGGGCAAAATTTCTAGATTCTAGATGAAAATTCGTGTGCAGACGTTGACCCAATTCAAAAGAATTCCAAGTCAAATTGAATTTAATTTTTCTTTAATGGTTTTTGTTTTTTTTTCCTATTGTTTTTTTATTTTTGGCTTGGTTAAATGGCAATAAAAATGATGATTCGTTGTTGGCCATAAAATGGGGTGCAAAATTTTTTTATGGAATCTAGGAATCTAGGAAAGAAGAGGAAGAATTTAGCCACCAAATTTTTTTCTCCTCTCAAGAAAATGAAAAAGTCTTGGGATTATCAGAAAAATATATATGTTCTTCTTCTTATTTCAGATTTTAAGTACCAAAGTACTCAGGCCATTTGCGCCATTTTCTTTCTTTGCCGAGATATATATCTCTTGGATCTTGGATATGCCTGGTGGGGGTCCCGCGGTGTGAACAATTTTAATGTGCAAGAAAATTATTTAATTTTCCCACACCAAGAAAGAAAAAACACACCGACACAAATACAGATACAAAAAAAAATATATATATATACAAATTTAGTTGCCAACGAATTTTTTCGTATATGCTTTTTCCTTTAGATTTTCATGCTGAGTTTGTCTGTGTGTGTGTGTGTTTTAGCTACTTTATTTTCTTTTCTTTTTTGACCGCTGTTTGGCTGGCTTTTCTTTATTTCTTTTAATTTTCATTTCATATTTTTTTTCTCCCCCTTGCTGTTGTTGTTGTTGCTCAAACTTAATCATTTTGGCTGTGTATTGAATGTCGTGTGCTAATTTTAGCCATTTTGTTCCATATTGCGATAGTGCCCGTGTATATGTAATTATGTGTATCTATAGGTAAATCTATCTATCGGTATCCGTATCTGTATCTGTATGCGAACGAGTGGCCATATCTGTAAGTGTGTGCTAATCCATATAGCCAAAGTAATTAAAATAATTTTCCAGTTGCACGAATAAGAGAAAAATCAAACACAATTTTCAGCTACTTCTGTGTCTGAAGTGAATTGAAGTGTGTGTGTGTTTTTGTTGTTGTTGTTGTTGGTGTTGGCCGTACGGCCCCAGGCCAGACCGGGCGCATTTTCTAAATTTGTAAAGACCACAATAACAACAAAAACAATTGCCACCGTCGCCGCCTGCTCGAGTGGGGAAAACTCTTCTGGTCGAGTGCGGACCGCATCGGGCGCCGGCCATTCTCAATGAAGTGCATGGCATTTCCTTTTCTCTAACAAATTCTTCTTCTTCTTCTTCTTGTTTTGTTGGTGGTGTTGGTGTTTTTGCAAAAGCACTTCTAACTCGCCAGAGATAGATGTGTGGACCCTTTTCACACACACTTCAAAAATCAAATAAACTCAAACTCAAAATCATTTATCATTTTGTTTGTCTGTGTTTGTTCTGCCTTGCTTGTTCCATTGTTGTTGTTGTTGTTGTATTTGTTATATGCTCGATTTGCTACACGATTGAAGTTCAATGCACATCATTATCATTTGCCAAAACAAACGCAAAAAAGAAAACAAAAGAAACTCGAAGGGTAAATTTTATTATTAGACGCCTCTTTTGTCTTTTGTCGCAATTTTCTTTTTTATTTGTTTTTCTTGCAAATGCAACAATTTGCAGATTTGTTTTGTGTGTGTTTTGCTATTTTGATTTGATTTGTTTTTATTTTTTCCACATATTTTTTGGTCTGTTTTTAGGTGACATTTTGCCAGCGAAAAGTGAAAATTAACTTGAAGAATTTTTTGTGCTTTTTTTTTTTGTTGTTTTCTTTTATTTTAAAAATCGAAACAGGTGAGTGAATTTGCATAGTTGAAATTTATTCAATTCGAAAGGTAATTGATTTGGAGTTGACTTTAAGAGAGACTCACTTGGAAGGAGATTTTCTGATTTTAAGGTTTCTACTTCTTGATTTCCTAGGAAAACTGGAAAAATTTCGCTCAAAAACATTTCTCTTAAAAGATTTTGATTTCTTAGGAAATCTGAAAAAAGTTATCTCAAAAAAAATTAAGCTCCTTTGCTCCTTAAGGAACCCTATCAATTAATTCCCTAAGTAAAATTTTGGAACTCTCTGACTGAACTAGTTCAAACTAACCTAACAAAAGGTAAGCCTCTGTTTCCCGAATTTTTACCAAAAAAATCCCCAAGACTCTTGAGATAAGACTCATCTTTAAACTTGGATAAAATAATGATTATGATATATATAAAAATAATTTTTGATTTTACTCACCCTTTGACGCAATTCACGTTCAACTTCAAGATCATCTTGGAGCAAACGGATCTTGTCCTGTAAGGCAAAAAGTTTCGGTTGTATAAATAATCCAGTCAGCAAATATATATTTTTTTTTTATTTCAACACTTATTTTTAAAGAGATTTTATTTTTTACTTAATAATTTTTTTTTTTTTTTTGATTTTAAAAATACTTCTTGAGGTGTGTGGTGGATATTTTTTTTTTCGAACGCGCTTATTACATAATAAATGCCAAAGAATATATATGTACATAATATTTTTCTCGATTTATATTTTTATTTTTTGCTTAAATTTTTATATTTCCACATACACCAGAAAATCCACACACAAACGCAGAATTTAGAGAGTATGACTATAAGTGTGTGTGTGTGTGTGAGAAGATATCATGGGATTTATTTTATTTTCTATCGTTTATTTCTTTTCTTTAATTTTTTGCTTTTGGTTCTGTCTATACACACACACTCGCACACTAGTTTGATTTCATCATTTGGTTGCACGCAAACGTATACGTATTTTTCTTTTTAGATATTTTCGAAATTTTTTTTTTTTTGCTAGGAACTTTTGAGTATTTTTTTTTTTTAGGTTAGATTTTTTATACACATTTTTTTGAGTTGAGCTGATCCAATTGTCCTTTGAAAAAAGGTTTCGTTTTGATCCGTGTAGCTTACCTCCAGGCGGGAGAGAGCGCTCAGATCCTGAATATATTCAACGCTCACATCGGCCGCACCGGGTCCGGTTGAGGTGGCCCGGTAGGAGTATTTCGAGGAGCGCACAGCTTGCGATGACGACATATTTGCTTGTCAATTAATTTATTAAAAAATATTGAAATTGGGAAAAAATGATTTAGATCGTTACGCGTTAATCGCGATTCAGAATATATTTTTTTTTAATTTGAAGAAAAAATATCTCTACGGACACACAGCACAGGCACAGGCAGTACGGCACGCAGAAGTTTTGTAGTTGTCACCGAGTCACCGAATAATTCGAAATAAACGTCGGAGTAAGGCTGGTGATCTACTGAACAAGAGATCCCGTTGTCGTTCGAATAAAGAGTATTTCGTGTATTTGGTCGCTGATCGCCAGTGTTTTCGTCTATTTCTACCCGCTCGGTGGCTTTTCTTTTTTTTTTTTGGCTTTGAGTGTTTTTTTTTTTTTGCTTTTGATTGGGTTTCGTGTGCTTTTCTGTTGGGCTTTTTATTTTCGTATTTTCCACAATTCCTGAGTGAAAACTTTCCGACAGACTCGCATTCGCACTCGCACTCGCACTCAGTGGATCCACTCGGTCCGCCCAGACTCGGACTCAGTCACTCACCGTTGATATGTGTGTTAATTGCTCAGTTGGGTGGAACACAACATTCTTTGATTTTATTTAAGATTTTACTTATATATTTCTTCTTTTTTTATTTTGTTTTTCTCTCAACGTGTGAACGCATTTTCACGCTAGTCTTCCTTTTGGCTTCTACAAAAATAAACTCAAATATTTTTTATTTTTCTTGTTTAGTTTTTCTTACCTGTAATTAGCCTGTGTCATTTGTGTGTATCTATCCATCTGTTTTTTTTTTTTCTGGCCATATATATTCGATTTTTGTTTAGTATCTATAATGATTTTTAGTTTTAATTGGCAATTTTGCTTAAGCAACTTTAGAGCAATAAAAACAAAATAAAGTTCATAATTTATGTTATCTATTTTTTATGTGTTTTGAATTTAGAAGAATTTTAGTATTCAATATCAATTTGCTTAGGCTTTGGGTTTTCTCAATTTAAATTCGTTCTATTTAAGCACGTATTTATGAAAGATAATATGAAATGGCGCTTCAACTGAAATGTTTAAGCCATTTGGAAGTGTTTGTTTTTGTTTTTTGTTGTGGGAAGTTCAGCTGATTGGGGATTGAAGCATGTGTAGTGGTCAAGTTATATAGTCTAATCTTTAGGTTAAAGTATTTCTAAATATTCTTCGAACTTGGCTGAGTGGGTAAGGTCAAAAGAATCCCATCTCCCAGGGAGGGATAGAGAGGCCAAGAGGACTAGAAAGCCATTAGGATTCTGTATGAAAGAGTACAGTCTCTCATATCGAGAAGATAGAATCAAGAAGACTTCAGAAGATGAGAGTCGCAGCCCCATGACTAACAAGACTAATAAGCTCACTAGTCTTCCAAATGGAACAGTATAGGATCCTCATATAAAGAATGTAGTTACCAAAATCTGGGTTTCTTTCAGATCAGATATTTTTGGTATCTGGGTCTTGAAGCAATTACTCTGTGGCAAGTCTAACGAGCTTTATTGATTTGATGGCTTGGTTCCGTATTGAATTGGGTACCATGTGGATGAGACCTCAGGGTATTCCCATTTAGCTATAGTTTTTGACATTCATGGAAGATCTTATATATAATTGAAATGGGCTTCAAGGCCTCATAGTGACTCTGACCTCCTCTGAAGTATAGGGATATGTTTAACCTAAGCTAATCTAAGCCAAGCTAAGATCCTCAAGGGTTAAGGTTTGGTAAAAGTACGGACAGGTTTTCCAAGAGTCAAATTAGCTCTCCAAAGTTTTCTTTAGTCTTATAAAACTTTTGAAAGAAAAAATACTACTGTAGATTTCATTCACTCGGAACTCGGCCTTATAGAACTTCTCGAGGTTTTCTTTTTAGCCTTAAGATTTTGAGATTATTTTACCAAAAATTACTACAGTTTATTTTAATACAAAGCAAAAATCGTAAACCTGCTTTTCATCATGAAATATTTAATGATTTTGTAATTTTTGTTTCAATATTTTTTCCTTTTTCTTGTAATTTTTCTTTAGCAGCCAATTTAAATTATTTATAGTGTCTGCTAAAAATATTTGACTTTTGGCATCGAAAAAATATACATTTTTGAAAATATTGCCCCTGCCACTCCCCCCTTCGCTTATATTCGCATAAATAAATAAATAAAATCGTAAACAAAAAAATGAAAAAAAAGAATCAGAAAAACGAACCGAGTGGTTTTGAGTGATTCGAAATCCTTGGCCATGTTCAAAATTTTCACCAGACTGATTAGTTTTTTTCTTTTTACTGTTCATTTGTCCTTCTGTCGGTCGGTCTGTCTGTCTGGGCGAGACTTAAAAGACAATGTGCTGTCATCTTGCAATTGTTATTTAATTACCAAAAACATCATCATAAAAAAAAAGAAAAACACTAAAAAAAAACGAGAATATTAAAAAAAAAATGATTTTTCTTTCGGCTCGAGAAACTTGGCAAGCGAGTAAAAATATTTTTACATAAATTAGCCAACTGCACGCATTATTTAAAAATTTTGCTACATTTTGAGTGGTTTTCACCAAATCGCACTCAATTTTCCAAAATGAAAAGCTGCGAAAATAAAAAAACTAAAAAGCTCTCCTGGCCCGAGTCAAAACGAGCCACAAAATCTACACCTGTGTTTTTTGTTGTTGTTGTGTCCGAACACACACACACACTTACACACACGAAAATATTTAAAAATGATTTTTCGCTTATTTTTAGCAACCGAAAATTTCTACGTATTTTTTCATATGGATCCTACATTTTTTTTCTCTTTTTCTTTCAATTTGGTATATCTTTTCCAATTTGCAAATAATTAAAAAAATATATATTTGAAATATTTCTGATTATTCGGAATATCATAAGAACTATCTGAGGTGTCTTAAAATTGTCTGACTTTTTTTTTGAAAATGTCCAAGTAAATTTTTCAAAAAGTGTATGTGGAATTCGGAGTACAAACAGCTTAGTCTCTTCTTTCCACGAGTTATTCTTTTTTTTCAGCTTCATTTTCCACACATAATTCACCTGAGTGGATACACACCTCTGGCCAGATATATGTGTATATAAAATCTCTATATATCTAGATAGTATTTGGTATATATCACTGACCGGCTGCCTCTGCATATGTGTGCGTGTTTGTGTGTGTGTGGGAATATGTTTTAAAATTCTTGGCCATTTCGTATCTTCTAGATACTTGTTCTCTTGTCTGACTACAACTCAACGTGGCTGCTAATAAATTTATTTATTTTATACTCAGCACAAACCGAAGGCAAAGCTGAAGGAAAAAAAAAAAATTAAGAAGAAGAAGAAGCAAACACTTATGCTTCTTTTGAATTTTGAATAATATTTAAAATCTTGCTTTTGCCACATTTTGGAATGTGTAATATTTTAAAAATAACATGGCAAATACTCAAGTTTTTTTTTCACTTGTATGTGTGTGTGTGTGTGTGTGTGTATAGGACAGGCACTTTGAAGCGGTCACTTCAAAATAAATAAGCCATTTAAAAATAGATTTCCACGCACACCTTTTGACTCATCCGTGAGAGAAGATCGATAAATTTTTTATTTTTTTCATTTTTTGATTGCTTTCGAATATTTGTGAAAAGCATATAAAAATCTTTATAATTGATTAACTCAAATTTGATTATTAGTTTTATGTTGTGTGTGTGTTTGACTTCATTTCCGCCTTGAGTTGGCTGAGGAAAAGCCATCAAGAGTTTTCTTGCCTCATTGCCCAGCATTTTACAGCTGCACTGAGGTCAGTGATGAGCCAGAAGATGAGTCTGACTAGCGAGGGGTGGTCGGGGGTGGTATAAGTGAGGTAGGCCGAACAGTGGTCCCCCAGAGATGATGCCGTTTTGATCACTTTGGTGTTGGCGTTATTTGACTTTTCTTGCTTTTTTTATTTTCTCTGTTTTTTTTTTTCATGTGCCTGCCTAGAATTGGGTCAAAATTGTTATGATCACACTCACACACATACACACACTGAGTCAGATGCCATGCAGTTTATATATAGCCAGAAGATTTCAAAGTATCTGTATTTTGGTATCTGCATCTTTGTGTGTATGTGTGAGTGTATCTGTGTGGTTGAGGTGTTTTTCCTGCTTCAGAAATTGTGCCCATTTGACAACAAAGCAAATTTTCGCCACACTTGAAGCTTTCTGAAAGCCCTCAAAAGCCTGAAGAAATCCTCAGCCCTTACCAAGTGAAGTGGGAACCATCAGAGCCAGAGGCTGCCCTGCCTTGTGGGTGGCAGTTGTTATTGGTTTTTGGTTAAACAAGAAATTTCCAACCAGACAAAAATATACACGTTTTTAATGCAAAATACAACAAAAACAACAAACAAAAGATTTTTTAATGCATTTTTCTCTGTTTATTGCAAAGAATTTTCCTCATCAGTCAGCTCGGCTTATTTTGGCTGGTGTTGACAAATTTGGCTAAATCAAATGACTCATTTGAACCAAAAAAAAAAAAAAAAAATGAAAATTTATAAGTCAATAATCATTGTTTGCTTTTGCCCCTCAATTCCTTGGGAAAACTGGCAAACAAGGTGACGTCTTCTGCGGTGTCAAAAAAAAAAAAAAAAACAGAAAATAAATAGAAAAGAATCTACCAAAAAAAATTAAATAACTGAGTCATACCCAAGCAAATAAAATAAATTCTGATATATAAAGACAATTTGAATAAGGTCTCATTTGTATGTGCAAAATGATTAAATTAACGAAAATGACGCTGACGATGAGAAATTTTTCAATGTGGGTGCCGATTTTCTTCGTCTTCTTCTTCTTTTTTTTTTTTTTTGCCAAAAACAAGCAAATTTTTAATTACAATTTTGTTGCCGTCTACGATTTTTATAATTTTTTGGCAAATCGTTGTCGGAAAATATTGACACATTGAAATAAACAAACAAAATGTGTAACGATCAATGCGAGGTGAAATTTAGATTCTTCTGGAAAATTCTTCTTTATAAAAATAATAAAAAATATTTGGACTTATTTCGCTTTCCTCTTTCATATATAAATATAGCCTGATTGGTTCTATATGTGTCTATTTCTAGACGGAATATACCTATTGGCCAAATGAAACTCATCAATTCTTATTTGGCTGTTATGGCTTGTCAAAAAAAAACTCATCTGAAAAATGTTGGCCATTTTCATTTTCCTCAGCCAAATAATTAATCATAGAAAATATTTGCAAAACAAGAAAATTAATTATTAATTGATTTAATAAATTACAAAAATTCTCAAATATTATTTTAAATTAAAACAAATTATTCATTTCCTCACCTGTGAAAAAAGCTGTACAAAAGTCTTTAGTCTGCACGCACACCACTTAGCCAAGACACGAACCAAACGATCTTTGACTAGCTTGAAGCATAGATGGCGCCTTGGCTTTCCAGAAGAACTAGAACTTTTTTTTGCTTATATTTTTGTGAATTTTTTATATATATTTGTGAAGCCAAAGGGGTGCTCATTTCAAGAATAACAAAAAATTTTAATTCAAAAGAAATTCTATTAAATTTGTTAGCCTGCGCATGCTGACAAAGTTGGCCAATACGATGTAGGCATAACAAGTGTAAAGATAGGCCCAGAATTGAAAGTGCATCGGTTTCATCCAGGTGACTCTGCGTATGCCATAGGCCTGATGACGTTCCACCAGTAGGCGACGAAAGGCCGTGCCGGTCAGGTAGACCACGCTGAGCAGCAGAATGAGGCGGCGCAGGTGGACCAAAAGCAGAGCCATCCTAAAAGGGCGCCTGCTCTGTAACAGGGAAATGTGTAAATGTGCAGATTTTTAATTAATTTGCAAGAAATTGCCGAGATTCCATTGATTAACTCACTTCAGGCCGCCTGTTTTTTTTGTTTCGTTGGCAGCAAATTAATTTCACAAGTCTTGTCTTTCCTTTATTTTGGACTCTTTTGGTTTTTTCTTGGCTTTTCTTTCGGAAGATTTATTTTCGTCTGTTTGTGTGAAAAAGTTTTCGCCCTGCTCTTTGTGGTTTTTGTTTTCGTCGCATTCTTCGTTAGCTGGCCAGATTCTTTCACATCGTTTGGCAACACTTGCAAAAGTTTATTTTTTACTCAAAGCTTTTTCCGCGGCATTTTGAAATATCCGCAAATTAATGAAATATATCTCTTCTGCTTCTTCTTCGTTTTTTCTTTCTTTGTAAATATTTCAAGTGAATCCCTAAAATCAACACTTTAAATATTTAGAAAATCTGCCAGCCAGGGCTGGCGTATACGCAATCTGCGCAATCTGCGTATACGTAATATTTTCATAATAAAAATACTTGAGACATGCTAAACAAGCCATCGTTGGCGTTGATGTGGTCGCACTTCAAACACAACACCCACAACCTTGAAAGTCTCCTCCAAAAAGTAATCAACAAACTAAAAACAGAATTTCAACTTAAACCAAACAAAAATCCAAAGTAAAAACGAATCGAATATTGCCACATTTCTGGACAAAGGCAACAAATTACTTTAGTGAGCCTGCCCGAAGTCTACTATGAAGTCTATCAAGTTGCGTGTGTGTAGTTTTTTGCCGACTGCTGGTCAAATATTTAAATTAAATATTGGCACACAGCCGGACATTAAAACACAAATCAAATAAATATGTTGTAAGCAAACGGGATGCACAGGGAGTAGCGAAACTATACCCTCTCCTCCTATACTCTTTTTGAGAATATAATCAAGAAGTGGTTGAGTCTGGGGAAAAAATTGAGAGATATACTTTACTTAGTCAAATAAATATGGAACTTTAATAAGAACAATAAGAAGATGAAGAGGCAGAAGAAGAAGGAGAAGAAGAAGAAAGGAATAGGAAATAAAAGCTTGTAAAATGAGTCAATTCTTTTCCAATAAAATAAGCCAAGAAACTACTCTAATTATTTCCAACTTAAGCCCATAAAATTAAGTCCTATCAGACCTTAAAAAGAGCATTAATATGTAGTAAAAGTCTGGGGCAATATTTAGTTTGCCATATGCTGAACTAAAAGTAAATACGAAGAAAAAAAAACGCTGAATAAAAAAAACAGAAAATGTAAACGTTTAACTGCAGTTGCGTTTTTTTATTATGGTATTTTTAGCAGTGACATGAAAAATTATAAAAAGAAGAAGCAGAAAAAACACACAGGCAACAGATGAAGCCACCAGGCAGGCAGGCAGTCAGTCAGGCAGGCAGTCAGATCTGCCACCGACTCATCCGCCCAATTCAACAGCTTTTCTGTTTTCTGTGTCGACGGCAAAAGTTTTCTTTCTTTTATTTTACGTTTTTTTATTGACTGAGAAAGCCTCAAGATTTGTGATTGCTCAAAATATTTGGCCGTTTGGCTTGCCCCTTGTCTTGGCATTTTTTTTATCTGTAAATCAATGAAAAGTTCAATAATTTTAGTGATTTTATTGTGTGTGTGTGTCCTCCCCTTCGCCTTATCATCACCACCCTCTAGTTTTCCCTTGATCATAAGACTGGCAGCTATTAATTTTATTAACTGGCGTTTGCATTTTGTTGATTGCATAATCTGTCGCTGCCACGGCTACCCAATGCACTGAAAACATAAATTATAAATCCGAAGCATACAAATGATTGAAAGGCTTTCCCAGGAGGGCGAGGGGCATAGCCAGCCGGCTATGTATGATTGAATAGGTAAGGTCAGACGGGGTGTGGCATGGAACTTGCACCAGCCTCAGCAGCAGCCTCGGCAGCATCATCATTATCATGATCGGGCAGTGGGGGCTGGTGTCTTGGTCGTGCCCGAAACGTTTGGCCTGGGATTTCCGTGGCTGATGTTTTATGGGCTTGTGGTTCCTAAGGTGAGGGGAAGGGGGCGAAGAGTCTTTACATGTTGTTTTTTTTTTATTGTTTTTTGGCACCCCCAAACTTTTAGCTCGGAAATTCATTTGCTGCGGCCCACTAAACTGCAACTCGGTTGTTCGATTTGTTTGCCCCCTCCCCCCCTCGCTTTCAGGCCCCTCAGGCCACCTCATGAGTTGCGTTGGCGTCTCGCCCACCAAACAAAATATTCTATATTCCTTTTTTTTATTGAGCATGCAAAATGCACAAAACTCTGTTGTTTCTCTTTACTCTTGCTCTCAGATATATTTTTTTTTTATGCCCCGTTGAAAGCTATTTGTATCTGTCGGTCAGATTGGGTTAATTTCCCCAAATATGCGAGTGTGTGTTGCTGCCACTTGCCACTTGCTGCTAAGAGCACCCGGCCCGGCCCCTTCGGCATGTCTTTCGTCAAAGTGTCGAGGCACTTTGCGGCCCTTCCCTTTTAGCCTCTGCCTTGCCCTGGCTATTTAGCCATTGATACCCGGGGATTCCTTTCTAGAACCAATTTGGTATCTCGATGCCACAGAAAACTGATTTATGTGGTCTCCGGCGGGGTGGGTGGGTGAAAGACTGCGGCATATGTATTTCCCAATCTTTATAAAGCATTTTGCGCTTATTTAGCCAAATGAGAACAAAGCGCCAGAATGAAAAACTTTTGGTTGAAAACTTTGACAAAGACGTCATCTTCTATTTGGTAAATTGCGTTTCCGGTGATGCGGTGGTTTCTGTGCCACCAAAAACTGGCACACACTCTGAGCCACAAATACTTCAAGATACAAATGCCTTAGCATTTAGTTAGTGAGACTTTTCTTTTAGGCAAGCCAAAAAAAAAACTTAAATATTATAGATCTATGAATGCTTTGGCCACAGTTCAGAATGTACTACACAAAGCTACCACAACAACAACAACAATAATAACAACAATAAGGCAAGTGTCAAAGTCTCGTTTTTATTATTTTGAATGGCACAAATTTGTGATAAATTATTTGACAGGCGTCTGCAGTTGTCTATGCAAGTGAGCCAGGAAGGGCGAAAGGAAACTCACAAAGAAAAGAAAGAAATACTCTTTAGGCTTTGACTTAACAAAAGAATTGAGCTAATGAACGGCAAGAATTGCTCCTCTAGCCAAAACGGAAGAAAGGAGAGTGAGAAGAGCTTCAGGATTCAGAGGGAATCATTGGGAATGAATAGATATACTTTTGGGGTCTTGTTCCTATATTTTTATTAATTCATTCAGGTACTCGGTGTTAACTGTATTAATTATGACATTAAGTTTTACTTTAAAGAAAGATGAAGTGGCCCAGGCGGATCCTTCTGGAGGCGGCTACATCAAGCTGGATGTCAATTGGATCACCTAACCTACTCAAGGGCCTATGAAGCTACAATTATATACTCATTTTAATAAGCCATTAATAGCACTGAATACTACTTGAAATATGGAACAAACAATGAACTAATAAGAAATAGAGGGAAACACAGCTAGAGAAAGGAAGGACCTATAAGGAACTCCAGAATAAATCGAGCTGAACTGGGGAATCGACACTTTACAAAATTCTACATTTTCAATTTAGACTTCTATTTAATTGATTAAGACTTAAATAATTTTATTTGTATATATTTAAATCCTAACATCTACCATATATATATATATTCATATCCTTATATTGATCCTATATATTGAATGCCTAATTTTCTTCATTTACTCTTTGAGTTCATCCAGATTCTTTCATTAACTTTATAGTCAAACTTTATTTATTTTGGATGAATTCAAAATGTATATTAAGAAAATTAAGCATTCTTTCTTTAACTTTATAGTCAAAATTTATTTATTTAAGATTTTAGAATTATCAAAACTTTCTAAATTAAGAATTTTTTCAGAATTCTTTAAAATTATTCAGAGCTCTTTGAATCTTAAATTCCGTCAGAAAATTGCTTTTATTTTGTTTACTTTGAATTTGTTTTTCTTTTTTGTTTTTCTACAATTATTTTAATTGTTTTTGTTGAATTCTATTTGTATTTAATTATTAAATAAATCATTTATTTATTCAACAGCTATTTCAGATTGATTTACTCGCGTTTATTTTCTTTGATTTCCCATTGAAATTCATTCGATTTGGCCATCGGTTGTTTTGGTTTATTTGCTCAAATCGAGAATATTTATTATTTCCCCTATTTTATTTCATTGTTGTTGTTTTAAAGAAAGAAAATCTATTGCATTTTTTATTTGCCTGTTCATTTACCTGCCAAAATTCTGACCCAGTTTATTTCACTCTGTTTACAATAAAAATTTCGGCATCTGAATTATTCATAAAAAAAATATTTGAAATTAAAAAAAAAAAAAAAAAAATGAAAAAGAAAAAAAAGAGAAGAAAAGAACAGATAAAAAAATTAATAAAAAATATTTATGATTACGAATTTTTAAAATTGCCTTTTTAATTGGCATAAAATAAAATACGAAAAACATTTAAAATTAATTAGAGTCCATTCTCATTTTTTTATGACTTTAAAAACAAATTCAAAAAAGCCTGAAATTATATTTTTTTGCAAAAATTAAAAAAATAAGCAATTGAAAATTGAGAAGATTTCTGATTTTATATATAGAATCCGCCGACCGACTTTTCTTTCCGATACACTCACAGTCAGAAAATTTCAAAAAGCTGAGAAAATTTTTTGGTTTTATTTATTTATTTATTGCAATTTATAAACGCACTTAATGTGCCAGCGAGGCAGAGAGAGATAGCCAGAGAGAGAGAGAGAGAGTGAGAGATCTTCAAGAGAGTGAAGATTTTCCCAAGATTGCGAGAGAGAGAGAGAGAGAGGAAAATTTCATTTTCTTTTCAGTTCGGGAAAAAAGATGAAAATTCTCAATCAAAGCGTAAGGGAAAAAATCTCAGCAACCGAAGCCGACGGCGACGCGGGCAGAGCGTCACTTGACGCAGCCACTGAAACTGCCAGTGGCAGTGCCGAAAAGATTTCCACGGCTTGCCGGGCACAGTTTTCTTTTGACAACGCGCCGTGTCGAGTCGCATAGCACACGGAAATTTTTCACGGCAAGGAAAAACGAGGCGAGCAAATAAATAAATAAATTGCCACACGCTTTGGAAAATCGTTGAGGCATGCGACAAATATGTGCGCCTGTGTGCGTGCCTGCGTGTGTATGTGTGTGTGTGCGTAGCAAGTTTTGCTAAATTTAAAAATAACAGAACAAAATAAAAAAAAAAGGCAAAGAAAAGAAAAGCTAAAAACGAAAGGCAAAAATGTGGGCAAAGTAAATTTCGTTAGCCCGTCGATCAGAAGAAAATAAAAAATAAAAATCTGAGAAAAATAAAACGAAAACAAAAAATTAAAAATAAAATAAAAGTATAAAAAGAAACCGAAAGAAAAGAAAGAAAGAAAAATATCAACGCATAAATAAAACTGTCCGTGATGTGTGTGCATTTTGCCGGTTGCATCTTTCAGATACTTTAGGACGATCATTTCATTTTGTCTATACGTGCGTTTCGTTTTCATTTGGATTATGTAAAGAAGTGGCACAAATCAAAGGGAAAAGCCAGCGAAAACGAATTCCGTAAATACTCCAAGACATCATCAATTTGAGCTGGCGAAAAGCGAAAAAAGAACGAAATTTAAATTTGTAGCCATTTAATTGGGCACACGCTGTGTGTGTGTGTGTGTGAGTGTGTATCTAGCAGATACACAAGTCTTTGCCAGTAAATGTTTTCGAATTTATTTTGCATTTATTGCAATTGAGACAGCTACAACAACAACAACAAAAGCAGCACTATACTCGCCAAAGATATTTTGTTTTTATTTTCCCCAACTAATTCAGAGTTGGCTCTATGTTAGTACGCGTGTGTGTGTGTGAGTGTGTGTGAGTGTCAGTATTAAATTACATAAAATTCAAAAGATATAAACAAAAAGTAGAATTACGCCTCAGCCTAAAATGTTTGTGAGAAATAAGCCAACAATTCGCATTTCATCAAACCAACAAAAACCCAAAACATTCACAATAACAACAACAAAACAAACAAATAAATAAAAAAATCTGAAAACTATCTGAAAACACTCGAAAATTGCCAAAAACCAAAAAAACGTGTGCCAAACTAACGTAATCGGTCATGTCTTCCTATCGCAGTTATGTAAGTATCTTTTTATCTTTCCTCCCCTCCTCCCCGCCACCCAACCGAATGCAATTGTATCTGTATCTTTCTCTCTCTCTGACCACAAATATGTGTCCATGTGTTTGGTTTTGTGTACAAATATATATATTTTATTTTTTTTTTGTGGATTGGATAAAGTTTCCCTTTGTTCTTTGCCCTCGGCGAGCTTTTGCCAGTTTCACCTATTCGCTTTATTCATCCGCTTTTGTTTGGTTTAATTTGTCTGCCCGCCTGCGTCCGATTTTTCCCAATTGTTTTTGCAAATTGTTTGGGATTTTCACTAGTCTATTGTGAAAAGTTTCCAGATCATCACCGAAACACAAATGTGGAAACAATTTAATATCGTGTTTAGTTTATTTAGTTTTATTTTGGTTTCAATTTAATTAAGTTTTTTTTTCTGAATTGTAAAACAAAATCGTCTCAATGGCAATGTAATTGTTTTCCAAATTGTTTATCAAATCATTTGTTATGCCTTGACCGCTTTTCATTCATTGCCGATTCTGGGTGAGTCCCAAATCATCTATTAAATTCATAGAAATCCTTGACTTGTGTTTTTATTATTGAATTTGGCTTAAATCAATCTTTCCCCTTGCTTTGGGTCAATTTGACTTATATTTAGTCTAGTTTAATTTAACGGCCTCATCTGACTTAGTCCTTCTTAGGTCCTTTCTTGGAATCTTTCAGTCCCAAGTCACCTTGCATTGGTTCGAAAGGTCCCCAGTTGACCGGCTTAATTGGATGTTTATTCATTGCATCTCGCATGGCGCGCATGCCTACCTCCAGATAGTTGTTGGTGGAGTTGCTCTCGGGCGGGGCCTGGGTGAAGGGGCCATTGAAGTGCACATAGATATCACCCTGAGCTGTGAGGTCCAAGCCGAAAGTGGTCAGATCCTCGCCAAGAGTCAGCAAGTTCATACTGGCATTGTTCTGGCCATTGAAAGTCGGCAGCAAGCCAGCCAGGCCAAAATTATCCTGAATCATATTCGAAGGCCAGGCGTCTTCGGGCGAGTCCTCTAGGGATAAGTCCCCCGAAATGGAGTCTGGATACATGTGGGACTGTTGTCCCATAACTTCGTTCAAGGTGGGCAGACTAGGCACTTGCTGATAGAGCTTGGGAAATAGATAATAAGGACGGAAGTTGGCTGGCTCGCCACCCTCATTGAAGCCATTCGAGGTGGCCTGGCCATCTTGAGATAGTGAGGGATTCCCCTGCTGCTGCTGTTCCTGATTGGACGTTGCTTGCTTCTGATTTTCAGATACTGATGATTTTGGCATGCCTTGCTCGTTTTCGGAAAAGGAATCGGTATCGGTATCCAAATCGCCACTATAGCCGTGGCTACAGTCACTGTCTATAGCCTCCACACTGAGCTTCAAATCCCAGTTATCGTTTTTCTTAGGCATTCCAAAAATTTCAAATTGATTACAAGTTCTGTTCAAGCTTTTTCTTCACCTGCAAAATCGAGCTACAAATTTTCAGACAAAGCCAAATCTAATCACTCAAACTACGAAGGACTAAATGAATTCGAATAGTTCGTAACTTTCTGACATTTCAAGGCAAATCTTACTAGATTAAATAAGCTTGAAATGTTTTTTCCAGGTCCAATATCGTTTGGATTTGGTTTCCAGGCAAATACAAACTAATTGATTGATTATTCGATTCTCCAGATAAATGAATGAAAATGAGAATTTTGTACAAATGATTTTACAAATGTAATTCACACCTTGTTAATTAATTGATAGGTGCATCCATGCCACACCACACCACACCACACCACTCCGCTCTGTTCCATGTGTCTGTGCGGGTCATAAAAATTTACAACTTCCTTGGCCATGGGTGCGTGCTTGTATCTACAGCGACGTGTATCTTTTGCCGCCCTGACAATAATAAAAATTAAAACAAAAAAAAAGGAAAGAGGAAAGAAAAAGATAATTATTTTTACTTTAACATTTTCTTCCATTTTTAGAATTGTTCTGGAACCAAAAATAAAACCCAATTTCATTCCATATAGTTTATGTGTTATTACAAATTGGAGAATGTGGAGTCGGAGTTGGTTTGGCGGGAATGCGTCATCAATGGAGACTTGTTTTGGGTGGCATAATAATTTGGCTAGTTTATTAAGCGATTGAAAGTTTTTTTCAAAAAAAATTTAATTGATTTATGGGGTTAAACGTGTGCAACTTGGATGGGGGGAGTGTTCTCTGGCAATGGGGAAAATCCTACGATCATCGCATAAACATAAAATTCGGAAACTTACACATTTTCATTTCGTAAAAACGCATTTTCAGATAAATTTTCAACATACAACGACGACGACATAAATACTGAAAAATTCTATATATTTGTGTATGTGTGTGTGTGTGTTTTTTTTCAAAAATAAATCATTTTGTCGACAAAGCGGCACGCGAATGTATCGTCTGGTTTAATTTCATTTCATTTGATTTTATTTCATTTAGTTTTGTTTGGTTTGGTTTGGCTTAGTTTTGTCTGCCAAAAAAAATAGAAGAAATATTAAAGAAAAAAAAACTTTAAAGGGGATATTTCGACTTTATTATGCTCTCTAATTAATTGAGAGGAAATCTTCAAAAAATCTAAAAACATTTTTTTAGTTTCTGGTAAAATCCAAAGGGACCAAATTTTAGATAGAATTTGTTTAAAAATGTGACAAGAATTTTTTGAAGAAATTTTGGTTCAGGTTGTGTGAGAATTTCCAAAGAATACTTGTGAGTTCCAAGGAATTCTTGCAAGCTCCGAGGAATACAAGACTCTCTCTTTCTCTCTTTGATTTATTCAAAGCTTCCTATAAATTCCAAATAGAACATCCTTTAACAGGCTCAGGAATACCTGTATGAAATCTATCTTTTATATAACTTGTTACCGAACATTTCCAAGACGTCCTAAAGTTTCCAAGCTCCTCATTTCCCAGTTTCTATTCAAAGATTCTTGATGCCTTAAAATCGGTGTATTGGGAGTTCAATTCATACCTTAAGCTATCCATATATTTATATATCTATTTATATATCTTATAAGGTTAAGTAAAGTTTCAAGACTTCCTATTCCTCAGAGTCAAAAATCTTTCAGGAATATATCCTTAAAATTTTGATCTGTATTTAAATTTCTTATCAACAATTTCCAAGAATTTATGAGGCTTCAAAGCTCATTATCTCATAGTTGATTGGATAGATTCAAATACCAAGAGCACTGATAAGTTTGAGGATCCATCCTTCTTTTGATGTGTTACCAAATTGATCAGTCTATGGGGTATGCCCATTCATTCTAAATTGCTTATTTCTTATTGGTGTTGCTCAACTTTTGGCCTCTTCAATGCATTAGGGAAGAACAAAAGCAAATACGAGAAAAACTGTTGCAAATTTTAGTTGCATATTTTTTATAGAATTCTCTGGCTGACAGACACGCAGAGCCGCTTTAGTCCTAGACGTCTGACAGTTATACGAGGCATTGCTTAATTGAGTCCACGATGCGTTGAGCTGCCCCAGACGCTGTCAAAGGCGGAGAGACAGCCAACCGAGCAAAAGGGAAAGCAGAATAATGAGAAAGCGGGAGAGCCAGAGGAAGTGAAGTGCCTGAGACTCTCCAGCGGTGTACAAAGTACACATGGCAGACTCATCAGTTGGCCAGGCGAGCCAGGCGGGCCAGGGGGAACAGGGGGACAGACCGAGCCATTTGTCCATTCTTAACCAGAAATTTTGCTTGTTTTGTGCATTTTTGCACTATTTGCATTTTGCATTCCATTTGCTTGGAGCTTCCAATAACAACAACAGCTACGGCAACAACAATTAGCAAGACTTGACAGTTGGAGGGACGGGTGGGTGCTGGCTGACTTTGTAGGTAGTAAACTAAAGTGGAATCTCTAAGGAAAACGTAATTTGTTTTTGTTATTTTCTTTGTTTTTCTTTTTGTTTTTTTTTTTTTTATGATGTGTGTCATTTTGTGGGCTGGCAGGCCGAGTGGCGCCAGCGTTGTCAGTCTTCTCTACTCATCATTAATTTACATTCTTCAAGTGAAAAAACTCTTTAGGGAAAATGTGATCATTAATGTGATTTAAGCGTTCAACACTTGGGAATGCTGAAGACCAAGGAAAAGGCTTTGATATTTATGGATCTTCTTGGACTGTTTCCACTTTTAGAATTTTATATGAAAAGAAAGAAATAATCTAGATGAACTTGAATTCTTGGGGAGAACTCTTAAGCTATAAAGAATCTGAAGTAAGCTTTAGTCTCTTCATGATCTTTTTTATGTCTGGTAGAAGTCATAATGAAATTGGAAACCCCTCGGAAATATTTTTCATTAGATCTTTGGTCCTCTAAAATATTAACAGATCATTTGGGATATTTCCCAATAAAAGCAAGCAATAATTTTTTGGAGGTTTAAGGTCAAGTTCTCTTCAGATCTTATAATCGGTTCCCTCACAACATTTTTATGTATTTATTTAACCTGTAAAATCATCAAGTGAGTTCCTTCAATTGTTTTGTTTTTTTGCCAAAAAAGTAAAAACCACACAAGGAATTTTCTTTTTCGGTAAAAATAAAACGAGAATTTCGCAATTTTTAATGGCTGATCAAACGATCAATTTGGCAATAGTTTGCTCAGAATTGAAACGAAAATAATCCAACCCACCAGAGGGCAATGATTTAGAATTCTAATTTTATATTGGAACCGAGAGAAATCCTCTGGCACATGTTGAAATAATCGAAATGAATCTGTTTACGCGTCAAAAATTAATTAAAAATTGTTGTGGCCTTTTAATTGAAAACGAAATAGATGAAAAGAACCCAGAGAAAGATAGGCTGGGATGTCTGCTCTGAAGTTGTAAGGTCTGCGAAAAATGGGGAAGTCGGTTCTTGGGTGTCTAATGTTAAGTGCTCTAATCAATCAGACTCGCTGAACTCAATTCACTTTTTTTTCATGTCTCATTTCATTTCAGACGCCTTGGAAATCGAGTTTGGGCAGCAGCTCCTATAAGCCGGCCAGTTCGACTGTGAGTCTCTGAGAAGTTTAGTCAGAACTATTTAATTTACGCCTTGCCATTTCAGTACTCCTCCAGAGATGATTTGGGCAGCAGTTCCCGTTACAGTTCTCTGGCCAGTCCAAGTACCTACAGACCTTCCTTCTCGGGCGGTACTTACCGCATCAAGAGAGATCCTCCGGCAGCTCCTGTGACCAGCTATGTGAGTCGTTATGGCAGCACCACGGCAAAGAGTGATCACAGTGCCAGCGATCTGCGGGACAAAAGCAGTCCCATCAAACGTTATGGTGGGGCGACCAGCAGTCTCAACAAATACGGAAGATCTAGAGATCCCAGTCCTGTGGCCTTGGAGCACACCAATCGCCGTGACTCCAGTCCAGTAAGAAATTCATCTGCTCTGCGTGGCAAGTCCAGAGATCCCAGTCCTGTGATTGACAATGCACGCAGCAAATTGGGTGGCAGCAGTTATCGTTTGGGTGCCGGAGCCACTGCTTCTAGGAATGGATATACCAGTCGCTATGGTGGAGCTACAAGCAATGCCAGATTGACTACTGCCAGCAGCACTCCCGACAAGTCGATTTCCTACCTGACCACCAGTGATTTTCATGCACGAACCGCTAGTCGTGCCAAGGCCAGTCGGGAGAAGGAACTGGAAGCAGAGGAGGTCACAACATCTCCAGAAAAGGAGCCTCAAATAAATAATGAAACAGTTAAAGAAGAAGTTCAGGCAACCGAGAAGCCAGAGACGGAGACCTTCATTTCAGTTTCTGTGGTAACTCGAGCCACTTCACCCACACCACCTGGCAGCACCACAGTGCAACGTACCCGCCGCATAGACATAGCCAAGACTATAGAGAAGACTATACAGCGATCCACGCGGCCTCGGGAAATGGTCTCCCAGGAAATACAATCCGACCGTCTGGACGATTCCACACGCTACTTGCGCTACAGTGCCGGGAGCAGTGTCTCTTCCTATAGTTCCCACAGGGACAGGATCAGCAGCCTGCGATATAGCGCAAGCCCGCAAAGTAGCAACAGCTCCAAGTCACCGAGCCTGGAGACTTCAAAATCGGGCCAAGAAGCCCAACAGCCCAGGAGTGGGTCTGCCAAATCAAGCAGCAAGTCAAAGATCTCACCGCCCAAGGTGGTGCGTCTTCAGTCCCGGCAATCTTCAGTGGAAAATCTGGTCAACAAGCCACCGGCGGCACCCAGCAAATCCGAGTCACCCACCAAGAACAGTTCAGCCAGTGCCTCCACATCCAGTGGCGTGATCAAGTGGCCCAACAAAGACTTTCGCAAAAGTTCCCTCAATGTGGGACCCACCGATAGGCCCCGAAAGTCACGCACACCCAGCACAGGCGGAGACTCCGATGGTCCCACACAAAATCCGGAGAAGGAGACCACTCAGAATGGTCAGCTAGAACGTTCGCCCAGCGCTGGCTCCGAAGCCAGTGTGAGCTCGGTGGCCAAGAAGGGGGCCAAGGTGGCCAACGGCCGTTGCCATGCCAACAAAACGTCATCGGCCTCCTCATCGGCCAGTGTTAGTCGCCAGAATAGCCAGAAATCAAATAAATCAACCTCTGCCAACGACACCGCAACGACTTCAGACAGCTCGGGGGAGCCGCAAGGCAAATCCGCCAACACGAAGGCGGCCAAGAAACCAAGCAAAAAGAAGAGCAGCAGTCACTCCCACACCAAAGAGACCGTCGCCAAGGCCAACGTGAAAGCCAATAATCAGACTAATGGGACAGGTGGAGAGACCCTGCCAATTGACTCACGGGCTGAGCAGAATCGACTGCAGCGATTGTCGTCGGTATCGAATTTTTTCGCCACACGTCAGCACGACGCAAATAGTGAACCGATCTTCCTAGAAAGCTCTGAGAGCTCCGGCGAGATCAGTCTAACGACGGAATTCAAACCGAAAACAACGAAACATTTAACGACAAGAATTTCAACGCCCACGAGCCAAGTAGATCCACTGACCACCACCAGTAGTGATCCAGTGAGTTCCACCACACGTTGTCCCAGAGAGACCACAAGTATCTCGGTGAACGGCAGGGAATCTCTGAGCTCCTACGCCACAACCACAGTCCCAACCACTGCGACCACAACGACAACCACCACCACCTCGACTACTGAGGATCAGGAAGAGCCCAGTTGGTGGCAGGATACGAGTCTGCAGATCAATACGGCTTCGGCCTTGGACTTTAATAATCGCGACGAAATGCGTTATCGACTAAGGCACATCGATTCGGGGGAGCAGGCCTGGTGGCTGCAGCCGGGCCAGGATGAAGACGACACGCTGGCCGAGGAGACACACAATCCTCTGGATGAGGATGGCAGTGCCGCCACCGATTCGGTGAGCCATAAGAAATCGGGTGGCTGGTGGACCACTGAAGGAGTCAGTGAGGCGAACGAAGTAGACGAATCTTTAAGCGAACAAAACCAACGAAATCTCACTAATGGTGACTGTCCAGAAGAGAGCTACGAACAGGTCAAGAGAATGCCACGTAGTCGCATATCACCGGAGCATGCCTGGTGGCTGGAGGAGGATGAGCAGGCGGAACAGCAAAAGCAGCAATTAGACAATAAGGAGAATCAATCGAACCAGCAGAATGGAGGCTGGTGGCCTACGGAGGATGAAAACAATAATGAGGCCCAAGTTGAAGTCACCATAAAACTGCCCAGAAGCAGGCAGCCCTCACAGCCCCTGGAACGCTCGCCCAGCAGTAGTGATAGCGCCAAGCACTGGTGGCTCTCCGGTCCCACCAAAAAGCAATTCAATGTACAGCGTGTGGAGTCGGGAGAGCGGGCCTGGTGGCAGGAGAACGATCCACCGGTGAAGCAAGTCACACCACCCGCTCCGCCACCTAGAATTATCAAGCACTGGGAGTCGGGTGAAAGAGCCTGGTGGCTCACCGAAGACACTGAAACAGCCAATCAACCCCCTGCCCAGAGCAGTGGCGATGAAGAGGAGGAGGCACACGATGAACCGGATCATGATGCGGAAGTTTTGCTAATCACTCAGACCAACCAACTGGGCCAAGAAGCCAATTGTGAGCTCAGTAATTCATTCAACTTCAGCTATGCCGTGCGTCCCCCACCCTTGGGCCAGTGCGCCAGTCCAGTCCAGATACAGGAGACCGCTGGCCTTCGGGCACCACCCACACCACCGCCTAGGAACCTCTGCAAATCACCCTATGATAACATTCCAATGTCAAAAGTTCAAATGGCAGTTGAGTCCCCCGCCTCTCCACCCCCCGAGGCCGCTACGCCACAATCCTACCTACCAAATGAGCGCCGAGCATCGGCGACCAATGGTGGAAAACTTTTCATCTCCCGGCATCAGAACATCGACGAGCTTTTGGGTGGCGCTTGCCGCTCTCTCAGCCCGCTCTTCTTCGGCGTGGAGTCCCTCACCCCTCCAGCCAACAAGAATCTGTTTCTGGAAGAGATCACGCCGGATCAGGTGCGAATACACGACAGCACGGCCCAGCTGCCCTTCATACAACGCATGCAACGGTGAGTACGCCAAAAGAGAGCAAAAGCTTCAGAGTGCTCGCACTCGGAGCTTTCTCTTTTTGTTTGTGTGGTGAATTCAAAATTTGGAAGCTGCTTCAGCTGCTGCAAGTCAACATGTGGTTGTCATTTCTCTCACACACTTTTCTCTCTCTCTCTCTCTCACACACTCTCTTTTTTGGTCTGCCGTGCAGTGATGAATGGGGCGACAACAATAATAACAACAGCAACAACAACAACAACAACAACGGCTATAATGTTTACGATCAGCGCCGGGTGAGTACCAAACTGAAAAAAAAAATTTATATATATCCAAGATATTCTGTACGACATACTTATATTTCGACATGCAGTTGGCATAATGCCCAAGATTGCCAACGATATGAGAACTGTTACGCCACCCACACCCACACACACACACACACATAGATATACACCCACACACACTTTTCAGTGTTTATTTTTTGCAACGCTTATGCAGTCAGTCAGGCAGGCGCGGCACATTATCGGCCATTATCGAATGGCGACCAAAAAAAAATATATATATTTTTACTTGTGAGACCACAGGCAAAGGGCAAAAGGTATACAAAAATATTTAAAAAATTGCCCACACCCACATAACCGAAACTTCAGAATGACTCCACGGCAAAAATGCCATAAGAAAAGGTTCGGTTCAGCTGTTGCTGTTGCTGCTGCTGCTTCCTGGCGGCCCTCTTTATCGGTGGCAAAATCTCAAGCGAGACTCAGTTGAATGACAGCCCCAACTCAGCAGAACTCGGCACTCTTTTCGCCCTTGAGGACTGAGAACTGCTGTGGGGTCGGCACTCGAGACGGACAGCTCTGTGACTCACTGCAGGGACTGCACTCAGAATACAATACAAAAAAAAAATATAAACCAAAAAAAAAAAAGAATTGCAAACCAACGCACTCAGAATGGCCTAACAATGCACAACAAATATACTATGTACATTTATTTAGGCATCAGTGGAAAGAACCCGACTTTTGTATACTCTTTTTAATAAATAATTTTTTGTGATCTTTTGATAGTTAATAAGTGACAAAATAAAAACCTTTTTATTGCTTATTGATTTTATTTTAATTATTTTATTTATTTTATTTATTTTATTTATTTTATTTATTTTATTTATTTATTTTATTTTATTTTATTTTATTTTATTTTATTTTATTTATTTTATTTATTTTATTTTATTTGGGTTCTTCTTATTATATTTGACAATAAATTAAAAACAAAATTTCCAAGCCCATTTTGATGCTTTCTTTTTCCATATTAATTTACCTCTGCCTTCGGAAAAAGAGTATAAAAATGTCACGATAAATAAGTCCAGCGTTTAGTCAAATTTGCTGATTCTTTTCGCTTTAAGTCTTCTGTGACGCATACGCATACAAAGGGATTGCTTCATATTTGTTTGTGTGTGTGTGAAAGATGCTCCAATTTCAAAGCGGCAACTTTTCATTTATGAATGCACGCAAATCGAATATGGGTCATAAAAAAAATTAGTATGCACATAAAAACAAATCAAGCAGCAATTTTTTAACTGTAAAAATTCTAAAGCTATGCCCAGCCCGCAGAGAGAGAGAGAGAGAGAGAGAGAGTTCAAAAAGAAAGAGACAGACATCGATTTATTTACTTTGTCTTGCCATGCCTCGGCAAAGGTCACCTTAGCCAGAGCTGTCTGTGCTTTCCCGCTGCTGTTGTTTTGTCGGCTTCCTTTTGCATTAAAGCTTTAATGCAATTAACTTTGCTGAACTCGTAAAGAATCAAATGAATCAAGCAAGCCAGAGAACAAACAAACAAACAAAAGAAAAGTAAAAAGTCAATAACAAATATTTATTTATTCATTTACTTTTTTTTAGCAATGGACTCTGTGCACATAAAAATTTAAAATTGCACAGCATTTAAATTTAATTTATAAAAAAACGAATTAATGGGCCATTCAACTTTGTCAGAAAATTTCCCCATTTAGCAGGAAGATAAACTTTGAACTTGTCTTAGCTGAAAATGCCTTTGCAAGAATGCCAGAAAATCCGAAAAACTTAGTCACATAGATCACCAAAAATAGCCTTTTAATGGTTTTGTTGTCTTGTCTTGGCATTGAAGCGTGAACAATCACAAGAAACCCATAAAAGATACCCAAAAAAGAAGAAGACGAAAAATTACCAAGCTGAAAAAATTCAAACAAATTAAATTTCATTATAATTATAAACTGCCTCATCAGCTGAGGTCCGGTAACTTATTTCTACACCTCTGCCAGCCTGGCGCTGCCTTGACATATGCTTCTGCTTCTCCTTCTTCTTCTTCTGATTTGGCTCTGCCTCCGCTTCTGTCTTTGGTTCATTTGCAAAATACGCAATTGTTTTCAATGACAATTTCGGCTGATGACTCACTTAGCGAATCATTATACCCTACACCTTGGGGGTAAGAGTATATTAAGTCTTTCCAATTTTACATGAGATGTACGAAAAATAAAATTTCACAGTCAAGATTATAGTTCACTTTGTCTTGGCATCAAAAGGGCTACTAAACAATTTGAAGGTGAATTTCAAAGGAATTTTGGAACTACAATTTATATGTGATATAACCAGGCCAGACCAGCCTACTCCTAGAATTAAAAGTCCGTGTAAGAGGTACAGAGTATTCCAAAGTCGATAGCACCCGGCTTAAGGTTTGTCTTCATTTATTTTTAAAATTTCTGGACTTGTAGATTTTTAGTTCTTAATTTTTTTTCTCTCACTTTATTATTTCGGTTCTGTTCGATGGCTGTGTAAGCGACAAGTTTATTATCAGGAAATTAAAAGCTTCTTTTTAACCCTTTTACGACACAAGCCAACAAAGTAAATGGGAAACCATTAAAATTTTGTGGGCTTCACGAAAAAATTTTATTTTTAAAAGATTATTTTTATGTTTCAAAATATATAAAATTTTTTAATAAATCTATCAAATCCATCTTAATTTATATTTTAATTATTTTTTTACATGTAACCAAAACTATTTGTAATTTTTGAGTGTGTGCCAAAAATTGCCTTGGGCTGGAATGGGTTAAACTATTTAAAAGCGAAACTTTGTTCTTCTTCTTGGTCGAAGATAATTGAAAGCTCAATTGAAGTTGTTCTCTCCAGCAATTTCGACACACTCTCATTTGTTTCACGTTACGTTTTACGGAAATTCCTTTGCATTGGCCAAAGTTCAAATTGCTGAGATTTTTTCTGAGAAAGATTAAAAGATCTTGAGTAAGACTCTTGGCGCAAAAAGAAAGAAACACATAACACGAAATAAAAATAAAAAAAGACCTCCACAATTATTAAGTCTTATTTAGCCATAATCAAAGGCGAAGCCAACAAACATACAGATCCAAGTGTGTGTGTGTGTGTGTGTGTGGGAGGGGGCCGAGTCTACAAATAAGCAAACCAAATAGCAACGCATAACTTACAAAAGCAAGGCAGCAAGCCCCAACTAATGATAGGCTAACGCTCAATCAACGATAAAGCCAAAATTGTGGCACACGCGCCACAAGGCTTATGGCCAGCCTGATTGTCTGCCCGGGCTAGCGGGTGGTGGGCTGCGGCAGTGGCTGGGTGAGGGTCTCCCTGGGCCCGGGCTATTTTTAGGAGCGCGCGCGCAAAAGGCTCTACACTGGCCGCTGCACAGGCGTGCGTTCAATTAAAATGCAACACCAACAACAAGTGGCAAATTCAACTCACCTGACCACAATGCAATGCCCACCACAACCATTACAGCTACCATATCACCATTGGGACCCGCAACATGCCTCATATGTCCAAGTCTCGGGGGGGCTTGCGCAGTGCTGCCTGGCTGCTCTGCCGCTGCGCTGTTTGCTGCCTTGCCACCTTGCTGGTTGCCCTGCTGCTTTCCAACCTGCCTCAAGCGACATGTTGCGTCGTGACGGCTGTAGTTTTACTCTTAAAGTTTTCTTGTGCTTCTTGCAAATTTGTCGTTGCCCGGCTTTGTTGTCTTTTCTTGTTTGGTCGAACAGGTTCGAGCTCGATCTCGAACAGAAAAAAGCTATTTCTGGCTAGAAAAAAGCTGAGTACACCAAGAAAAAAGAATTCTTTTTTTTTCTGAAAAAAACTGTGAAAGAGAGCGGACGCGTCGCGGAGTTTTACGTTCGTGAATCTTCGTGCTTGCGTGGGATGGCAAAATCGAAAAGAATCGCGGTTTTTAAAAGTGTGTTTGTGTTTAGTGCAAAAAAGAAAAGAATTATGAAAAAGTAAAAATTAAATATTCAATGGAATTAAACCGAAAAAATTAAACGTGAGGCTTCTTAATAAATTTCAATTGCCAAGGGGGTTCAAGTGGGCAATTTGCTTTTTTTCGACAGTTGCTAAAGTGTTAAATGATTTTATAATAGTTTTGTTTTTTATTTTTTATTTTCAATTTGCAATTTATTTTAATTTGTCTACTCTTGTTTTAATTTTTGCGTGTCACTGTGTCAGTGTCAATGGCTTATAAGCCAAATAATTTTGTATAAGAAACACTCCAACTTGGCTTAATTGATTTTTTGTTTGTCTGCTGTTTTTTTTTTCTTTTTATAATTCGGTTGTGTAGGCGATCTTGGTTTCAGTGTCAAATTTGTCTGCGCGTCGTTTTGTCTGCAAATTTGTGAAACTTCCACTTGCACTTAGCACTTCCCACTTTCTGTCAGCTGCTAAGCTTGGAGAGTGGAGAGAAGGCAGAAAGAATTACGAAATTGTAAAAAAGTTCTTTACGCACAAGAAACTCTCTCTCTATCCCTCTCACTCTTGCGCACTAAGCCAGTTTGGACAACTGAAGTTGGAGACACAACAGAGAGCAAGCAAAATAGTCAGAAAAAAAAGGCAAACAAAAAAAAAAGCAAAACGAAAATCCCAAAACCGGAATTGTGCAAATAAATCTCGATATAAGTCGAAGGAGACGATGGTACGATTGTTGTTGTGTTTTTTGGTCTCTAGGCTTCTGTTGCTCTTGTTGTTGTTGTAGTTGTTGTGGTAGTCATCCTCTTGGCCAGGCGAAGTGGCGCAGTGGCAAAACAGCGACAAGGAAGCAAATGTTACCAACATTTGGCGAATTACGACTACAGAAATATTATTTATTTTCACCCATTAACGAAATTGCTGTAGTCTGCCCATGGGCCACAAAATGTCGACTTGTCCGGGATGGTCTTGGCTGCTCTGGCTGAGACCCACACCCCCTCTCCTCCCTCGCTTTGGTTTGCTCGATTTCATTTTCCTGACAAAAGACCTGAAAAACCAAAGCTACAAATTTTATTATTTTTATTTTTTTTTTTACATTTTCCTTTTTGATGTTGGCGATTTGTAGTCTCGCAGATTTTTATGGCCATTTAAATGGGCTTTTTGTATTGCAAAGCAAGAAAAAGAGAGAGAGAGAGAGATGGCATGAATGAATTCATCTCTGTGATAGTTGAGACCTCATAACCCAAAAGGCAGGCATCATCAGGCATGCAAATTAGATTGCACTGCTCCAGATTGCTTGCCCGGGCCCAACCACTCTCAATTATGCATAATTAAGCCACATGACCAACTTAGACAATAACAAGAACTTTACCTTAATTTTTTTTTGCAAGCTCTCCAAAGCGACAAAGTCAAGAGGGAGTCATAGAAAGAGAAAGAGAGAATCAGCAATTATTTACTTGAATATGCAAATAATGCTTAGGAATTTATTAAGACAAAAAACAAAAAAAAACGCTTAAAATAAATAAAATAAAATTGTTGTTGTCTAAACTCATTTCAAGTTGGCTGAAAGCACCTCGTGTATTCTAAATATAGAAAGAAATAAATATATATTTCAACTTTGATATAGAAAGAGATAGACTGCGGGGGCGAGTGAGCAACTGTTAACTCTTCTATTAAGTTACACTCGAAACAAAGCCGGGAGAAATTCACACTCACACTAAGTCTAAGAAGTTTTGCTACTAAAACAATTAAGGAATTTATTTTTTAAGCTATAAAAAAAGCTTAAGAATTTCCTTGAAAATAAGTCAGGAATAATTTATTTATTAGCTTTAACCGATAAGAAATTCTTAGTTCAAGGGGAAGTCCGTAGGCTAAGTCTCCATAATATTTTTCTTAAAAAAAAAAACAGTTCTATAAATTTTCTAACAAATTATTAAGAAAATAAATGTTTCCAAGTTGCCATTTATTTCCATTTTATTGGGTGCCAGAAAATCAAACTAAATAAATTCAAGGCACTCATCTAAATTAGTTTAATTATTTATTCAAAAATAAACAAAAACTATTTAAGAATTAAAACAAAAGAATTTGTCTAAAAAAGAAAAATTTCAAATTTCACCAAATTATTGGAGAAGTCTTTGCCTTTCACTGAGACTCATCGGCAGATAAGACAGCCTCAGACCCAAGTGAAAGTAAAGAATAGTTTTCAAGCATTTTCATATTCTCCTCACCAATTTATCAGACCCACAAACTGATCTACATAAATTTCAGCTTATTCAGATATTTTTTGTCTCAAAGTGGGTGAATACTTTTGACTGCCAGTGTGTGAGTGTGGTTCAGGCAGAGTTGGTAACAATTTTAATTATCTGCTGGGCGTAATCTGCCAGCTTGAATGCTGCCACAGACTTTGGCTGGCCGCAGACACTTTCAACAAACACAACAACAACAACAACAATAGTGCCACTGGCAGAGTCTTTACCACAATGACTCTTCTGCCACTGCCACTGCCACTCTTTTTAGGGGTAATCCAATTTTTTCTTTTTTTTTTAATTTGAACAGAGCCGAGCACTTAGTTAAGCTTAAATACACAAAGAGACAGAATAAGCAGAACAAGTCCAAAAAGAAGAAGAAGAAGAAGAAGAGCTTCTTTAGACTTTGTTGTGGTATCTCTTTTATTTATTTTATTCTACTTATTATTTTATATTCAAGTGTGCTTTATTTTTTCTTCAACATTTTTTGAATTTTTTTCTATTTTTTTTTTCTTCGTCTTCCTCTTCTTGTGTTGTCAGCCCAGTTGAGCTGCTTATCTATCCGGGCTTATCTCGGCTACCGACTTTGTTACTTTACCCAGTCAGTTAGTCAAGTGTTGCAGTGTTTTTTTCTTACTTTTATTTTTATAATTTTTTTTTTTCGTTGACTTATGCAAAGTCAAGGTAAGCCCGTAAATCTCTTGTGTCAGACAATTTAGCCATTTCATTTGCGCATCTAATGGACGACTAATTTGGCTTAAGTTCACGCTTACAGCCGACTCGCAATTTCCATTTCACAAAGCCGACAGTTAATTATAATTCACTTGGCTTGGCTTGGCTTTTTTAATTTTTTTTTTCTTTTTTTCGAATAAAGTTAGCCAGTTTAATGTGTCAATTTGAATGGCCCGTCAGGGGCGTGGGAAATGCCGCATAAACTCCACCCAAAACTATTTCGATTATATAAGCCAACTTTCAACAACTCCTGCCATCTCCCTCTCTCTCTCCCTCACTCTCTCCCTGTCTGTTTCATTCATTAATTGATCATAAACACCAGACAAACTTCATTAATGAGCCACTTCCTTTTTAATTTTCTTTTATTTTTTTTTGGCAATTTTTTTTTGTCTTTTTTGCAAATCTTTTTTGCTACTTTTTTTGCCACTGTTATGATTATTTTTCGATAAGCCAAAGACAATAAATGAAATGACTTTGTCTTTTTTATTATACCAAAATCAACTGCAGAGACAATGTACTCTTTTTTTAAGAGGGTTTTCGGCTTTGACTTGTTTTTCTTTGACGTTTTTTTCTATAGGAAAAAATTATGTAAATTTTTAACGATTTCTGGAAATATTTGCCTGGGAATAAGTACAGTCGAGACTAGATAAAACGGACTTAGGCGTTGAAATGTTTTGTATGAATCAGCTTACTCCTTTATTGGTCTAAGTTTTTTCTATATATTTATATATATATTCCTGAACAATTAAAAGAGTGTACAGAACTTCCCTCATAGACCTTGTTCCTTTATTGGTCTAGGTTTTATCTTTGGTATATATTTATATATATTCCTGAACAATTAGAAGAGTGTACAGAACTCCCTCATAGACCTTGTTCCTTTATTGGTTTATATATATTCCTGAACAATCAGAAGAGTAAACAGAACTTCCCTCGTAACTGGGAACCAAGCTAGGAGTTCTGTCTTAGTAAAACCCCGAATTTCCTGGATTCTTCCTTACCTCACAAAAAAGAGTATCTGCCATTCGTCTGGCCTCAGTTTGATTTTCTTTTCTTTGGTTTTGCATAAACTATTTTTTTAGCCACCTTATCGTTGGCTTGGCCTGACAGTTTGACGCCTTTTATTTAGCAAAAGCTATTGGGGTCATTTGCTTAGTACACGCCACACACACTCACACTCTCTCACACACACATACACATACATAGATATATAAATTGTATGGCTTGCATTCACTTGAAAATATAAATAACCTATTAGCACGAAGGTCCCAAACAAGCCATGGAACACTCAGGGTCCGTCAACGGTTATTGATTTTTTCTGTTTCGCTTTCGTTGACATAGATTCTGGTTGGTTTCTCCACCTAAAATATGTAAGATCTTAAGTAAAATCAAATATTTTTAATTATCCAACTTGGATTATCAGAGTTTTTTTTTTTTATATGATAAAAACAAAATAAAAGTGTTTTTTTTTTTTAAACAATTTGATTGATAAGCCAGAGGGCATCTTTTGTGCCATATGAAACCGCAAATATTGCACTAATTTGGCCCAGACCAATTGCGGTTGCAGAGCCACAATGGTAATCATAATCATCAAGGGACAGGAAATTCCAATGATTATTGTAATAAAAATGACCTTCAATAAAAAATCAATCAAAGGAAATTATTGTAATGCATTTTTTACCTTGAAAGTGGAGAGCAAGCTTGCCACATTTCTGATGCAGCTCATCAGCTCTTTAATTGATTTATTGAAATTGTGTTTTTTTCTTCTTCTTCTTCTTTTTTAACCGGGCATAAAATCTGCATAAAATTAACGCCTCAAAAAATTGTTTGGCAACTTTTATTTTTTTTTTTTTTTTTCGAATCGACGAGTCTCTTGATTTATGTTTGAAAAATTTCAAGCTACTTGAAGATGCAATCGATGACTGGAAAAAATGTAAAGATAAATTTTTTGTTTTGTGCAATTTATCATTAAGGTTGCCAGTGGCTTGTGCCACACAGTGAAAAGCCCGAAACGCTGGCTCACCCAGCCAACATCAATTTGTAAGCCAAACAAAACTGGCCAAGAAAAAACTAAGACTCAGACTTACGCATTGTTTATTAGACTATAAAGTGAAAAGTGTTGGACTGGCCGGTTAGGTATTTTTTTTTTTTATATTTTTTATTTTGATTTATTTGCTTTGGGCTTTGGGTTTTGTTTGAGCCAAGTCATTAGGCCTTTGGAATTATGAATATATTGGCTTTGGCTGCTGCGAAAGCGAGAGTGCCAAAGAGAAATAGACAAGAAATGATGAAAGTTTAAGTCACATCATCATTAGAATTAAATGACTAAAACATTTGTGCAAATAAAAAAAAAAAAAAAAATGAAAAGAAAGATAAACATTTGTCTGGTATGTTCACAGTGCGTATGATTAACCTGCAGCTTGCGTCATATGTGGGAATATTTTTTCTGGTGGGTCACTAAAAATAAAAGGCCCAACAAAATACATCAAATCTTAAAGAAAACACAAATTTGTGGCCCCAATTCAACAACAACAACACCACTGAAAATTCGTATAAAAAAATCTAGAGAAAAATTGTCACAAAAATGTTTCTCTGGTGGAGCGAATGCAGGCAGGCCGGGGGCCAGAAAGTGGGTCATTTACCCGGTAGTTTGTATGTGTTTGTTTTTTTTTCCTTTAAATTTTAATCCAACAGACAATTTCGTTGTTTCTTTTTTTTTGAGTGCCAAAAAATTTTATTATTATTTTCATTGTTGCTGTTGCAATTGCATAAGTGCAAATCGTGGCCAGGTTTTTATATACACAATTTTGGGCTAATTTTGTCAGCTGAAAAATTAGTCACGCACTCTTAAACGAAAGAGATAGATGGACATCGAGAGAGAGAGAGAGAGAGAGCGGGTAACAAATTTTTATATATTTTTCATCAAAAGGAAATTTTTGGGAAAATCAAGAGAGCCAAAGACATATTCAAACTGGCAGCTCAACAAATTTTTCTGTAAAAGAATTCATGTCAACGCTTTCAAAAATAAACACAAACAAAAATACCAAAAAAAAAATATAGAAACCTGTGAACAGAGTCCAAGTCACCCGGGGGCCTAACAAAATAAAAGATTTTGAATATACTTTTAATTTTAATGTCATTTCAATCTTTAATTTAACAAATTCTTTTTTTTTTTTTTGAGCAATTCAATTCTTTAAGAATCTTAATCAAGTTGGGAAAGAGAGAGAAAGAGACACTCCCTCATTAGGCCTGATTTGTTTTTTGGTAAGAAAATTGATTAGGCATTTTTGGGTTCGTTTTCTTTAAAATTGATTTGGTTGGAATTTATTTCAGTGCCACGATGAGTCATCTGAGCCATGGCTTTTCCCAAAAACCATCACAGAAATTTGAATAGTTGAAACTGCAGTTAATGCTGTGACTTCTTCGATTTTGAGGCTGCTTAAACTTGTTGGATTTTCCAGATTACCTGGGTTTGTCATATGTTCAGTTGAGTGGTATTTATGGGTCCAGAGATCTCACATTTGGAAACTCTTTGTTACTCTTGAAATGGATAAATCTTAGACTTCCTCCTAAAGATGATTCCGAAGGGTTCAGTTATTCTCAAGATTGCTTAAAAAATAAATCTTAGAACTCCTCTTAAAGATGGTCCCGAAGGGTCCAGTTCCATAGATAATTCCTAGATATAAAAATTTGGTCTTAGGATCTCGATTATCCCCTAAATAAACCCAATTCTTCAAGGTCAAACTTGCATTTTATTTTATTCCTTTCCACATCAATTTTCAAGATTTCCTCATAGATAATTCAAAGTTCCCCTATAGCTGTGATAATCCCGATTTTTCTAGATCAAGATTTACAGATTTCCTCTTCAAAAATTAAGAAGATAATTCAAATTTCTCTAGATCAACAGTTTTTTTTTTTCCATAATGAAGAGATCTCTCAGTTGTCGGTCGGGTTAATTCAAGTGCTGCTCTACTTTCCCAGTCTTGACACCAAAACTTAATCCCCAAACCATTTCACTCTGTTTCGCTGTAGTTGTCTCTCTCCGTCTCTGTCTGAATCTGTCTCAGACTTAATCAGCTAACCGGAACCATCGAATCGTAGACAGCAGAGACCTGCTGAGAGGAGGAGTATTGCAATTAGCATTTTGACACTTACACATTTCGCACTTTAAGCTCATTAAGGTTGAGGCGGACACGTAGCAAATCAGATTTTGTACCCTCCCACTTGGACTCGAGTTGGTACTCTCTGGTCAAAGCATTCCAGCATTTCCGTTCTGGCTTTGTTGGACTCACCATATGAGTGGTTGCTAGTGACATTACAAGCTGAAAGGCGATTTGTACCTATTGTTATAATTAACTGTGAAGACACAGAGAAATAACAGAGCCGCACAACTGACTCGACTGGGTGACTGAGTGATTGTCTGCACTGGCCATTCTGGCCTGGGCTGCATAATGAGTTGGCATTCTTGGGTTGCTGGCTTGCTGGCTGGCTTGCTTGCTAGGTGCATCCGTTGCATATAAAAAAGAATGTTGAACAACGGGGCGACAGCTTAGAATTTAATAAATCAAACAGCACAGGAAAGCTCCAACCCAAGCTGGTAGATTGAAAGAGAGACAGTGTGGTGGAAGGGTAGAAGGGAAATGCACACGCACATTATGCGTTGGCATTCTGAAACCTGAAGTGTCATGTGTGTTAGGGCCACGGGAACAGTTCAGTTCTGTTTGCTTTGGTTTGGTTTGGTTTGGCTTAATCGTTTGTCGTTTCTAACTGTGGCAAGACCGGGGCCAGAGTGACGCTGATGGCAAACGGCGACGTGACACAATTTTTCTAGCGGCCCAAAACTCGTTTGCTGCTGGCAACAGCTGCCTTGACCAATGTTGCCTCGTGCCTTGCGGGAGCCCTCAGTGTTTATTGTTCTTTGGTGTTGTTGCTGTGGTTATGGTTGTTAGTCTTATGACTCCCTTTATTTTGTATTATTTCGTTCTTGTCTTCTGTTTCAAAATTATTATCAAATCCAGTCGCTTAGGCATTCTGATTTCTTCGAATTGAAAAAGTTGGAAAGTAGGGGGAAAAATGCCCTTTTTTTTGATCTTATCTTGTAATTTATATTTTGGAAGCCAAGAATTTACCTCAATTATTTCATTTTTAACCCTTTAAATTTCATTTCATTACTTAATTTACTTGCTCTTTTATTGTTTCATTTATTCAAAGTTTCTCGACTTTTCTTAGATCTTACTAGATAGTCTGGACTTCTTTTTTATCACAAGGCTAGCAATTACTTCCAGTTTCATCAGTGAATTCAATACTTCTCTTGTAACCAGATTGCTTAATTCATTTATTTTTTAAGACTGCTTATTTTCTTGTGTAATTTCTTCCTTCATATATTTTTTTCACTACTGTATTCACTACTTCTTTTGTAACTAAATTTTTCATTACGTTAAATTTTATTTTTTTTATAGAATTCTCTGAATGAATCTTTGTTTTTTTTTCATACTTTTTGGACTCCTCAAAAGTCTTCTCAATTCATGCCTTCCTCCAGGCCTTACTTGTTCAGGTCTTTTCTCAGTCCACAGTTGACTCACCGTCGAGCCAGATGTCTTTGGGTTTTCACCTAGCTGAGGTGGAAAGGTTACCCCTTCCCACTCCCCTTTACTCTCAACTTTTTTGTAGTTCTTTGAACTGATTTTTCCTCAAATGGTTTCATTTGTCGCATTTCCCTTCCGAAACCGTGACCAATTCTATTGGAATGTTCTTTGCCTCTCTTTCTTTTGTTTCCCAGATAATTTTAGATATTTTGTTTCTCTTTTTGCTTTGCAAAAGAATTTTGTTTTTATTTTCTGTTTTATTCCAATTTATTTTATGGGCCAGAAATTTTTGCTGTGCAACGAAGCGCAAAGAAAACAAACCAAAAACTCAATTCTTACTTTGTTTATTTATAATTTTTTTTTTTGCGCATTCTAAAAAAACTCATTGACTTATTTGACTTGAAATTTTTATGTCTTTATTAGTATCGATTTTTAATTCTTTAGATAGGGGGGAAAAAATAAATCGAACCAGCCCAAAAAAAAAAAATAGTCAAAGTGTTTGTTTCTCAGGGGGGAACCCTTCAATTTTGATAAGCTTCGTTTTTTTTTATTTGTTAAACAAGTCTTTTCCCTTTAATTAAATGACAACCTTGAATGTTGTTGAAGTGACCTTATCAGATTGAGTATCTTGTCGAGGGTGGAATAAAGTTAGATACTTTGATTGAAGTCAACTTGTGTGGATTCTCAGCTGATTTTGACCGATAACACTTCCGGTCTCGGAGTTGTCAATTACAAAAGGCATTGTGCCTGTGCAACTTATTAGCCAAATTTGCATAATTGATGACAAAATTGTTGCCTGCTCGAAAATAAAAAAGACCAAAGACCTCGGGTGAGAAAAATTGAAATGAAAGAAACAAAAAAAAAAAAAAGAAAGAGCAGAAAGTTGGCCTTAAGCTGGAGGATCTGGCAACCACAAGGCCCCCCCCCACTCCCCTCTGCAGAGTTGGCTACTTCAATCTGTTCACAAAGAAAAGTGAAAGTTCAAAGCCAGCCAAGGCACAGAAGCCGAAGAGCTTAGGCTGAGTAGGGGGGAAAAGGGGAGAGAGAGCAGCTGTTTCGGTGGTTGCCTGTTTCCTTGAGTTGGCGGGCGATGTTACCTGAGTTTTTGAGCTCGTCTCAAACTGGCTTGCCGCTTCTTCTGAGAGATCATGTGGTTGTCGTTGTTGTTGTTGTTGTTGTTGTAGTTGTAAGCCTATTGTGGGTGCTTGTCAACAAGCAAATCCACTGGCAAATTTTGCAACATTTGCATAAATTATTTACACTTTAATATGGCTAAAAGACAATAACAACAATAACAAAAGACGGCGCCTCGCATTGTCGTTGTCGTAATTTGTAACTAAATATGCCGGACAACAACAACAAAGCTACAACGCTACAACAAAAACATTTATTTAATTTATTTAATTTCATTAAATTTTTGCACGTACCACGTTGCGGCAATAAGGAAATCTTGGCCAAATAAATTGTAGTTAGCCAAAAGTAAAAAGAAAAAGAAAGAAAGAAAATAATTTTTTTTATAAAAGAAAAGCTAAATTGTTTTGGCCCTTTTGGTCAGTTCCGTTGGCCATAAAAATGCGTGAAAGTAAAAACCAAAAAAAAAAAGACAAAATTTTATTTTCAATTTCATCGGTTGACAAACCAGGTGAAAAAAATGGCAGGGTTCCTGCTTGACTAACTCGTTTCTGGATGGGCATTCTTGCTGGCCATTTCCAGGCACACCTGCCAAGCCGAAACCACTTTTCAGGCTTCTCCTAAAGAGTCCCTACTTGATTTCATTTTTTCCCCTCTCAATTCGTCTTGTTTCATTTCAAGTTTTTTGTTTTTTTTTTGTGCTTTTATTTTTGGGGGCTTCTCTTCTTTTATTTGAGTTTAGCCATTTGTTCGTTCACTTCCTTTTTGGGGCTTTAATGACTGCGATTTTATTTCAATTTGCCGGTCTTTTCTTTATCTTTGGCATTCACCGAGAAATTCATACAAAAGACAAACAGCTGTTTATTTTGCCATATTTCTGAGTCGCTCTTAAATGAAACGAGTCAGTTTGGGCCTGTCTTCTTCATTTCGCAAGCTCTCCAAACTCATTTAAAATTGGGGAATTTGCATTAAACTTTTTTTTTATATGGGAATTTTATACCCTCAAAGTAAGAGGGAATACTCTTTTTATAGAATTAAAAAAAAAGAAATTGATAGTAATTAAAAGTGGACAACAAATTTAGGATACTCTTTTTGTGGATAAAAAATTAGTAAACAAAATTTTTATGGTTTTCGGAAGGTGAATGCAAGTCTTCTGCCTGCCGGGTTATTTAAGAGAGACCCTTTCCTATATCTTATTACTTTCTTCATTTCATATAGAATTTTTCTAATTTTGAATTCATAAAATAAATTCTGAACTAGTTTTTCAGACAACAAAAATTGCTATAAATTCAAGAATCGGAATTAGCAATTTAAGAAGCTCCCTTTTTACTTAGCTTAGATAATTATTTTTCGGAAGGAAAGCAATCAAGTATATCCTTTTTCGAATAAGAAATTGATATATATTTTTTTATTTAATTTTTCTGTAAATTTATATATACAATTGTACCTGGATAAGAGAGAGTTCCAGTTACCACCATCTGTTTCTTAAAGAGTTTTCTCACTTATCCAGTTCTCATTTATTTAGGTTCGCTTGTACTTTTTTAAGGCTATCTAGCTTTTTTTTTTATAAATTTTAAAGGGGTATCAATTATTTTTTATAATCTCATAGTTATCTTCAATATATTTAATAGGGTCTTACATTTTATTTATGAAAGATTTTGTACCGAAGAATTTGATTTGATTATTATTATTTTTTTATTTTTATTTTTAAAAAAATAATTGCCAATATCATAATTCTTTTTTTATAACCTTGGAGCTGTCAGAAATTACTCAAAACATTCCATAACGAAATTAGTAAAGCTTACTTGATTTTCTTCTTCTTCTTCCTCCACTTGATTAGCATCACTTTCTTTATTTATAAAAACGCGTCATTACCTTTTTTTTTGTTGAGACTTTTACAGTCAAATGAAATTATTTTCATATCTTTGTTTTATCTGGTGAACCCAAAGGGTATACAAACTTTGTGGTTTAATTAAAAGTGTGAACATTTTATATATACTTTTTTTTTTTTTGGTATTTTTTTTAAAGTACATTTTTTTTTCTTCTTCTTCGCCTATCTCTTTCTGGAATTTTTTTATGGCAGTGAATTATTGCAATTAAGCGCAGCTTTTGTGGCTTTTTAAGAGTTTTGTTACCTTTTGGCTAGACGGTTACAGCTGTTTCAACTGTTGTTGTTAAACTTTTAACAGCTGCTGCAAGCTTGGTTATTTAGTGTTCTCTATAATTAGGATTGTATTACAATTAAATGAAAACATTTTGGGCTTATTAAAACTGAGACTGACCCAATTTTTCGGAAGATTGACGACTGAGCATGTTTTGGTAACAAATTGAAGAATCTATTGGCCGGCTTGGCAGAATTTTTTTATTGGTATTTTATGGCAACAACAACAACAACAATCACAGTTATTTGATTTACATAAAGCCTTTAGCGGTACTTTGCGGGCGATGAAGAAGAAGAAGCCAAAGCAGAGGTCTCTGGCTTTTATTTTGTGTTTGATTTAATTTGATTTTTACGTGTTGCTCTGCATTTTGATGAACAAATAAAAATACCAATCAAACATATGTATGTGTGTGCGTGCGTGTGTGTGTGTATGTTTCTGACATTGAATTGAAAGTTACACAATTTTGACCAGCAGCTTGGTACGCCCCCCTTCGAGTCTGGCAAAAAGTATCTATCACAGGCCTAACGGTTTATACGCTCCCCAGTTAGACTTGCCACACACGCACACAAACACACACACACACACACATACAGGCAGACAAACATTTGTTGCATTATAATTATTTGAGGCGTGCCTGATATTTTTCTTGTATTTAGCATAAAATTGTTTGTTTATTTTTTTTTTGGGGGGAATTGCGCAATTTGCGTGTGCATATATCTGTATCTGTCAGATGGTTTATATAAGAGATAAATTTTTTGTGATTTTTCAAATTAAAATAAATTGCACAAAGAAAAAAATGAAAAATATTGGCATTTGCCTGTTGGCCAAAAAGAAAGTGATTTTTATGATTAAAAGTTAATTTCAGTTTGACACTCGACCAGAAAAAAAAAGTCAACAAAATGCGTGCAACTAATGTGAAAATGTAAACAAAAAATAATAATTGAAACCACAAAAAAAAAACAACAACAAAAAAATTAAGAAAACAAAAATTATTTTGATAAATGTGCAAAAGTGTTAAAAATTGAAAAAGCTAAAACCACAGCAACAACAAAAATAACAACAAATCCCACAAAATGATTGTGAAAATGGAACCCGACGAGCTGATCACCTTTCGTGTGCAATATCTCTTGGACAGCGATCCGCTGTCGGCCACCACAGCCTTTCCCATACCCATGCGTGCCCCCACCTACGCCTTCACCACCACCATGCCACTGGCCACCCAATTGGGCACAATCCTACGCCTGCTGGATGCTCCGCAAAGGGTGAGAGAGTCTTTCAAAATATTTCGCTTTTTTTTTCTTATCTTATCACTCGGCCAGATTTAACTGATTTGACTTTATATAAAAAAAAATTATCAAAACATAAAGAAAACAATTTTTTTGCGCATTTTTTTTATTCCATTCTAATTATGATTAAATTTGTGTGTGTTTTTTTTTGCTTTGTTTTGGCCAATCTATTTTGAGGCTTAAACAAGTTTTCTAGATTGTGCAAAAGTTTTGTTTGACCTTTCATTTTCATTTTGCTATTTGTTCCATGACAAATTTAAATTGTTTAATTTTTAAATTTTAAAAATACTTAATGACTTATGGCATAAACAATATGGTTTACACTGGCCAACAAAATTGAGATGAAAAAATCATTAAACCTTAAATTCTTATTGGACTCGTAAAAAACCCTTGTTATAATTATCACAACGATCGAATTAGTTGTCATACCCAAGTTGATTAAAATCTTTATTAGCCACCGAGTCCAGAATTCTCCAGAATTTGCATAGTCCGTTTGGTCGGTCTTTATTAAATTCTATAGATTTTTATTTCTGCCACAATTTTGCATAAATAAGAAACACCACAAAAAAAAGATGAAAAAAAAAAATATTTATATATTCTTGGCTTCCTGGTCAAATGTCTTCCAAAGCGGTTCACATCAAAAGAAAGACGAAACCAGAAAATTTATTTGTGTGGCTCACAAAATTGATTTATTTGGGAAAGAAAAACTATTTTCGATTTCATGTGAAATTCACAAAGAGCGAAAATAAATAAAATAATTTTGAAAACTATTAAACTCACTTGAGTAGTTACAGTGTGTGTATGTGTGTGTGTGTTTGTGTGTGTAAATAAAAAGGCAAATATTCAAAAGTTACACAATTGTAAAATAAATCGACAAGACACTTAAGGTCAAACAAGTAAAAAAAAAAAAAAAAAAATACTCTTGGGCAGTGTAAGTTTTGTTTACCCAAAGCGTTGAAATGGAAAACCAGAAAAATTGACTAATAAGTTCGTTGGACAGACCAACTTTGGAGTGCCGAAAATATAAGACTCTTTATTATAATTTTTATAGTTCAAAGTTTAAAATGCTTTAAATCATTTGATGAGGATAGTTGTGTGATGAATTCCTGAGTATATCACAATTGATCCCAATGATATACTAGTTTCAATTCCTGAGATATATCACAATAGATCCCAATGCTATACCAGTTCGATCTAGTTAAAACTTGGTATACTTATGTGTCACTTCATAAGTATAGTGAGTATTAACTTTGATCAAAATCGGTCAATAAATGCCAGAGATATTACTGAAACCTATTTGGGTGTCTTTGAGGAAAATCATATATAAAGTTGTAAAATATTACTTATTTACCATTCTCAATATTAAATAGATCGATTTCAATCTATATCATGGAAGATATGATATAAATGATATAATTCTTCGATCCAAGTAAAACTTGGTGTACAGTTGTGTGGCCCCATAAATTATTCAAGTTAGGTACGACTAATACAGTTTTCTTAATCTAAAAGCTAAAGGTAATACCCGAGATATACCCAAAACCAATTTCGATTGGATTGGATTAAATCGATATACATAGTTCTTTGATCCAATCGAAATTTAGCTTACAGTATTATCACCTTATAAATGAAGCAAAGTCGGAACTTTGATCAAAATATTGTAGATATATCTTCATCCCATTTATATTCAGCTTATTCCGATGGTTGCCTTGTCAGTCTAGTGTATCTGACCAATCTGTCTTAAACTTTTAAGAGTTTCTTTCTACACTACAAAATGAGTTTACTCTTTTATTTCGGAAAGTGTATAATCAGAGTACAAACAAACGACTGAAGTAGAAAAGTTTGTTCAACAAATTTAATGGGGGAAATATAATAAAGAAGAAGAGGAAAGCCTATTGATAGTTGAGCAGCTTAGAATTGCTCTTAATCCTGCTAGAATCTTTTATGTATTTTATTTTTCCTCTTTGCCTTATTATATTTTATTATTTAAAAGATTTCTTTTTTGCCAAGCTTTTGCCAAATGATGCATTACTTTGGCCAGGCCAGGCCAGTCCAGTCCAGACCAGCCCTGGACCGAGAGGGCCAAAACAATTGACTGAACTGTAAAGACAATGGAGGGCCTGAGTCTGGGCTTGGCCTGGGCAAGCTGGAGGAGTTGGGGAGCAGCCCCTTTCGAAAGAAGACATCGACATCCGTATAGTTGGGCCGGCGGCTAACTTATTGCTATCGCACAATCTGCTGCAACTAATAGGAAGTTGGGGCCATTCAAGTTGAGCCTGGCCATAGCCACAGCTTTCTGGGATTGTGCGACTGCGGCAAAGCCACAAAAAGACTAAGCCAAGACAAGAGCACAACAACAACAACAATTATCTAAGCCTGGCCAAGTTGGCTCTGTTGTTTGCTGGCTGCTGTGTTGCCAATGCCGCAGACTTTGACTAATTTGCAAGAGGCAAGTGCTTGCCTCGACTGTTGTGGCAGTTGCATTTACTGCTGTGTCATCTGTCATCTAGTGGAGTCCGGGCGCGTCACTTTTGGCCGCAAGGATACGTAAATCTTGACAAGCGGCAGCAGCAATAAATTCTAATGAGCCACAAACTCCAAAAGCAAATCACTACTCAACCAGGTAGATAGATAGATCGTGAGGTCTGCCCGGACCGAGCCTAGCGATTTATGTTTGGCAGAGTCCAGAAATACCATTTGTCCAATTAGTCAGAAAGTGCTGAATCGAAATCGAAATCAGATTGGAAAAAAAACAACAACAACAACTCGTTAAATTTAGCGCATTACAATAGAATCATAAATTCATTTGGAGTCTCTTGGCCAATCTCGTCCCGGGTATCTATTATTTTTATTATTCTATAAAAAAAAACTTGCTTGTTTGGTTAACCAAAATGACATCAGAAAATGCCTGAAAAAAAGCTCAAAAAAAAGTCAATAAATAAAAAAAAAATAACTATTATAATAATCAGTTTTGCCTTCTGACCGGCGGAATATACAATTTATTTTTACACATTGTAGATTTTAATTTGCGTAGTTCGACTTTGATTTCATTGCCTAACGGTTTGAAAAATGACCACAAAATTTAAAATGTCCAAATTAGATTAGTCAATTCTATAAACAAAAAAAATATATATATGCAATAAAACAAAAAAAAAAAAAAACATCACGCACACCTGAAACAATAAAAGTCAATCGGTCATTTGCATGGCTCAATAAGCCAAACAAATATATAAACAAAAAAATAAAATAGAGAAAGAAAAATAATTTTTTTTATTTCTAGGAAAAAAAAATGTTTTTAAAAATTAAATGCATTAAATGTACCAACTTACATGGGATTACTTTGATTAATTAAAAATAGAATCAGCACACATGTTTGCTTTCCCTCGATGATGAAATTCATTTTCTCTTTTTGAAGGAATCAGTTTGTATATAATTGAACACCTTTGATTGGATCAGTGTCTGTAGACTAATCGATTGAGTCATGTCCGAAGTAGTCCCATATTCCTCTTTCATTTGCCGAAACTGACTAGATCGGATTACTATATCAACAAGTTATGATATATACAAAATATTTCCGAGGAATATCTTCCATATTGATTATTGAAGTATATCATACCTGACTCTCCTACTATATCATTTAGCTAACTACTATATCGTCCACCTAAATCGGTCTTAAATAAATCTATTAGCTAATAATTATTGATGGATCAAATCTTATTTTATTTGACTTTTACACCAAACAAACCCAGATATTTCAATATTATTTCTATGATAAAGAAAACTTCAAGAAGAGTATGTGATCTTCACCACTCGGAAAAGATCTTTGGGATTTTATCTTTTTTTAAATTATTCATTTCATTCTGGAAAAAATTAGTCACTTTTGACTAACCTTTGCGAAATATTTTTTAGGTTCAAGAATAAAGTTTTCAGCCTTGAATTTTTGTGTATTAACCCGGCTTAAAAGGTAGTAAATGTTTTAATTATTGTTATTAGATTATTTAATTTTTGAAAATACCTTTCGGTATTTTTATTTTTTGATTTATTAATTATGCTTTGGTATTTTCGAAATTGACTCCTGCTGTTTTTCTCAACCATTTTTGGGTCTCAGCCCACCCTTTTTTTATATTTATTTTGCCTTAGTAATTTTAGTGTGTGTTATTTATTTTTTTTTTGTGTCAATGGCCACATTTATGTATTTTGGCACAGCCCAAAAATAAAAACACACACCAACCAATTCGATTTCATTGAAACTCTTGTCATGTTTCACTCAAACAGAAAACAGAGGGGACAAAAAAAGAAACCGAAAATTTGCATAGCCAAAACAGTGAATGAATTCGAATCAAAAGAAAAACAAAAAATATTTGCCCTCTCCTCCACTTTGATTCCACAGCAGCCAAAGCAGTTGGGTGAGCTTTGATTTGCTTTGATTTTAATTGCCATCAAAACTGCCTTCTTATATAAAAGAGAAGCTCCAAAAAAATCATATTCACTTTTAACACATCATTTGAATATGAATGGACATAAATAAAAGAGCCATCACAATAATGGCCAAAACCAACTGACAACTGCCAAATTGTCTGGCAAATAAAGAGTTTTGTTTTAGTCTTATTTATTTGAGTGATTCAACTGATTGAGGAAGTTTACAGTTGGAATGATCCATTCACACCGGAAAATAGTTTGTTGTTCAGATTTCGAGCAAACTTTGATAACCAAAATGAGTATCACGTAATTTACAATTCTAGACTAAATGACGGCAGTGAATGATTAGAAAGTACTTGAAATTTATTTGAGTATTTTATCAAGAATTTCAACCAATCATTTCTAGGTGAAATTTATCAGCAGTCTTAAAAGCCTTTTTGAAATATTCATCAAAAATTGTTGATAAAACTAAAGGGGGCCTGAAGAAAATCTAATCTTATTTCTTTGGTCATTCTAAAAAAAAAAGTGAGCCCACTAATGTAATTCTTTTAAATAAACCAAGTAGATTTTGTTTGAGATTAAGTGTGAATAATTGAATTATGTAATTAACAGAGACCTTTAGGCAAGGGAAAGACTCTGAGATAATAGGTTCTTAAGTAGATTTGAATATCTTGATCTCTTGGTAAATATTTTGTTTGAGCTTTTGATAATGTAATTGACTTACGGAAGCCCTGAAATATTCTGGAAAAAAGTTCACAACTCAATGACAAATTTTGTCTGGTATTATTTTCCCATAAGCAAGAAAATTCACAGCTCAATGTAAATGAAGAATCCAAGTATACATTTCATTGGCTTGGAATTTTGAAAGCCTCAAAGATTTCTATCTACTCTTTTTATGAGAAATCTATTCAAACAGAATATTTTGAAGAGTCAACAAAAGCCTGATGAAATCTATTAAGCAGTTGGTCTCTTTTATCCAAAAAAAAAAGAAAATGAAGAATACTTTCAAAATTAACAAAAGCTGAGCCAAAAATTTTGAAAGCCATTTCGAAAAATATAATTCAATTTTGATCCACAAAAAAAAAAAAACGAAAAGACTTAATGGCCCTTTTAATTTACTAAATGGTTTTGGGTGCAGTCAAAAGCTTTGTTGAGTGGTGGGGCGGGTGAGAAAGGTCCCACAGGACACACGCAGAGCTGAATTGGCTTAAAAGGGAGGGTGTGCCCATTTATTGGTCTAGACTGCAAGACCACATGAACTTGATGACTTCTTTTGGCTGAGCTCGGTTTGAGGTGCGGCCCAATTGGCGTATGTGTAATCTATTGATGTCTCGAAATTCCCGGATGAGAATGTTGAACAGTTTTAGTGGGTTGGCCAGCGGACTTGTCGGAGCTGTTGTCTTGTCGTTCATCTTGTTTATTGGTTTGGTTCACACATTAAGTCAGTCGACATAGATAATGGCAATGTTGTTGGTAATTGTTCTCTAAATGCACAAATAATTACTTTCAATGCGCAAATAAATAAGAAGAAAATAACAGAAAGTGGCCAGAGCAAAACACACACAACCAAGAAGAAGAAGAAGAAGAAAAAGAAGAGGAAGCTAAAGCTGAAGAAGTGCATTTGTGCACGCAGCAGGAGCTGCGAGACTCTGATTTGATCAATCAAAAGACGAAGAGACGTCGTCGCCAATGCCATCATCAGCATTTGAGAGAGCAATCAGCAATCAGCGCAGATCTTAAAGAAGATGAAGACAAAAAAAAACCATGACTAAAAAATACTTAAAAATTGAAAGCAACTGAAAGAAAAGTAGGTGACTCTGGTTGGCGATGTGCGGCAAAACGGCGACGTCATCATGGTCAGAGCAATCAACAGCAGCACCACCACCACCACCACTTGGTTTCTTTTTCTTTATTTTTCCATCTACACTTCAACTTCTTCTTCTTCGGCTTCTTTGGTTTGGTTGTCGAGAGTCTGAAATGAAAACGTCTGCCACAGAAAGCAACACAACTTTCAATGCAACCGTCACTCAGAAAAGTGTTCTATGGGTTTCACAGGCCTTCCAACCGGCCAGCCGGCCAACACTTCATCATCATCATCATCATCATCGGTTCGTTTCTTTCTCTTTTTCTTTTCGAGACAAGCGAGACAACTTTTACTGCGTAGTGCGGTAGTCATTGCCCGCCAAGTAGGATTGTTCGCCACTTACTTTTAGTTGGCTTTAATTATAATTGCCACGAAAAAAAAAAATTGAAACGTACATTAATTGATTTTGAAGCTGACCTTTTCAATTTGAAAATATTCTTTTTCTTTTTTTTAACTACAACAAACAACAAAATTTTCCTTGTCTCTTGCAGATCGATGATGCCGCCATTCAGGTCTACAAAGACGGTGATTATGGCGCCTATCTGGACTTGGAATCATCGCTGGCCGAACAGGCCGAAGAAATCGAAGGTCTCAATGCTAGGTAAGTTCCGTTATAACTATGGATTCCTGCGAGGCCATAGCAAAGCTTTCAAAGCTTTCGGTCTTCAAGTCAGCTAATTCCCCCTATCAATTTGCTTGTCCACAAACTTAATGACCCAAGACACTTGGGCCAGAAATTACAAGCCACCCACACGCGGTCTCTCGAGTTACGGTAATTTTTATGGTTTTGGTTTGACAGATAAATTTCCCAGGCAATTGTAATTTGTAGCCGGGTCCATTGATTTATTGAGTTGAGCCAATTTGGAGCAGTAAAGCTTAGCTCGATTCGCATTTGTCAGGAATTTCACTTTTTGCCTTACCTTGAACCCAATTTGACGACATGGCCCGAGTGGCCAAGTCGAATGTCTCAGAGTGATTGCCTGTTTGTCTGCCCGGAAATGTAAACGAGCAAAACGCTTGTCCGCCTGGTGAAAATCAACTCACTTGGTCGTTTTGTCTATGGGTTTCTGGGGCATGGGGCAGCACAAGGCACACACAGACAGACAGACAAACAGCCAGACAAAACTGTGGCCACTCTGGCTTCCTGTCGTCGTGGGTCGTGGGTGGGCAGGAGGCCTTTCACCAGACAGACTGGCCAAGTAAAATGCAAAATAAAACTTATTACACATACGCCATGTTGGCCAGACCAGTTGCAGCACTAATAAAGATATTTTTGCTGGCAGTTTTGCAGTTGTCAAGCCAACTCCTGGGTAGTTACCATAAAAAGTGGTCATAAAAAAATATTGTGTGCTCTCTTGGCGCACAGGAAACTGCCAAGTTGAGTTTTGTTTTTTTTCGGTAGACTCGACGCTGTTCGCCTCTGCCTGATCACTTGGCACTCACTCCCAGGCAGACAGATAGACGGACAGAAAATTATTTGCATGCCAGTGTACTTCGTCGTGGGTACGTGCAACTTGTTGCAACGTTTCTTTTACCCTCTAGCTGAGCTCACCTCAACTCAGCTCAGCTCAGCTCGGCTCAACTTGCAGTTAATTTGCATTTAATCCGCGCAACCGCAAAAAGAAGAAAAATAATAAAAGTACAGAAAACATAACGATGGCAGTTGTTGTTATATTTTCACTGTTGTTACTTTTTTGTTGTTGTCTGTTTAACTGCCTGCATGTTACTTATGCATAAGTAATTCGTTTCTTTCATATATTATTATTATTATTTTTCCTTTTTTGGGCTCTACTCTTGAACGTGATGTCATGACAAAAGGCGCGTCTAGATTGAGTGCCAGGCTTGTGGCATATGCCCGGGGCCAAAGGGTTCAAACAGGCGGACTTATTCACATATACATATCATACCATACATATATTTTTTTTACCTTTTTATCTTGGAATGCGAGAACTGAAAGACCTGAAAGTCAAGGAAGCTGGCTCAATTCTAAGACGGAACTTTATGACTTGTGAGATATTTTAAATTAGTTCTGAGTTCGCAGAATTTCTGGGAATTTTGTTCGATGCTTTGAGAACTGAAAAATATCTATCAGATATACTACTATTTCTCAAAGAATCTAACTAGGTTTTGCGGCCTTTCTCGACCAATTAAAAGATTCCCTGTTGTCGCGGCCGCTTGAAACAAGGGTGGCCCTGGTAAATTGTTATGGCTTGGGTAATGACATTGCGGCTGAAGACACAACTCCTTAGTTGGTTAGATGAGTGGCACTTTGGCCAACTGTGGCGCCAATGAGGAGGTTGTGTCTTGTGGCAAAGCACCAATGTCTGCCAACCATCAAAGCCACTAATCATGCTTATCGCATTAGTCATGCGCGCGCGCTCGCATGCAAATCATTCGCTTCAATTCACATCAAAATTCCAAGGCAAAAAAAAAAGGAAGAAGAGGAAAAATAAACTAGAAGAACTCAAAGAAGAAGAAGAAGAAGTCGATATACACACACACCTGATTCTTGTTTTTGTCTTTGTTGTTTTCTTGCACTTTGAGACGGGCCAAGCCAGACCAATCTACCAACCGTCATTCATTTCATTAGGAATTCTTGCCTTGTCTCTTCCTTTCTTTCATTCAGCCCCTCTCTCTCGTTCTTCGTTTTATAAACCATTTTCAATTATCTGCGTCATTTGTTATTGCTTTTATTGTAAGTTGGTCTGTCTCTCTGGCTCGAGGTAATCAATGTTCTTAACTGGTCAATGAACCAAAATGATTTCTTCACTGTTTTTTTTTTTTTTTTTTTACTTTTAGTTTTGTTTTCCCTTACTTTTTGGCATGTTATTGCTAATGAAATTACATTAATTTCGAAAATTCTTTTTTTATTGTCTCTTTTAAGTCGCAAAAATTCATTGGTGGTGCGCACGCAGCTCAGTGTGCGGGTTCATGCGATTATTGGTGAGTCTTTCTTTCTACTTCTTTTTTTTTTTTTTTAGAAAGAAAATCAAATTGTATCTAATCAAAATGTTTATTTTTTTTGTAGAGAAACTTTTGTCTGCCGAAGGCAGTGATTTGAGACGTGCCCTCTTCTCGCTGAAACAAGTGTTTCAAGAGGACAAAGATCTGGTCCATGCTTTTGTGGCCTTGGGCGGACTCAATTGTCTGGTGCGCGTGGGCAATTGTGCTGACCAGAATTATCAGAACTATATACTCAGGGCCTTGGGCCAGGTAAGTTTTGGCAATACTTAACATCTTTTTGTCTTATTTTATGTGTCTTTTATTTAGGTCATGCTCTATGTGGATGGCATGAACGGTGTGATGAAGCACGAGCCCACCATGCAGTGGCTCTATTCCCTGATTGCCTCGAGCTATCGTTCAGTGGTCAAGACGGCCTTGAAGTTATTGCTGGTCTTTGTGGAATATGCCGAATCGAATTGCTATGTTCTGGTTAGCGCCATTCATGCGGTAGATAAGGCCCAAGGTACCCTACCTTGGTCCAATATAATGAGGTGAGTTTGATAAAAATTGTAGCATACTTTTGGGCGGGCCACTAAAATTGTCTTTTTCACTGACTTAGACTGCTCAAGGATTATGACAATGCTGATGCTGAGCTGGTAATTTATGCCACTTCCTTAATAAATAAAACCCTGGCTGGTCTGAATGATCAGGATGCCTTTTATGATGAGAGCGATTTGCTGGAACAGCAGGGCATGGAGACTGTGATCCAACGTTATATGTCCAAGCCAGGCACAGACTTGGATTTGCTAGATCAGCTGCAACTATACGAGGCCGTACTGAAGTGAGTCTTGCTTTTAATTTCCCAGGAAAAATTAATAAGTTTTTTTGCACATTCTTTGTAGGTTTGAAGATGGTGAGTCGGATGGCTTGCGTCTGCCGGAGAATTCCATGAGGAAGACCCAGCGTTACAGGCCAGGGTCCAATACCACAGAGCGACGTAAGTCACGACGCCACAGCACCGACAACAGTCCAGCTCCCCTAACCAAGGTCTTGCCCTCGCCGCTGCGCATGACACCCATCCAGGCCACCTTGGACGAGGACAGCTCCGGCTCTACCAACTCCACAGAATTCAATGCTGGCCTATTTCAGGAAAGGAAACGTAAGCTGACTCTAGCTCTTTGTATAAAATAACTTCTACTTAATTTTTCTGGCCTTTGCAGCTCGCGAAGGAGCTGGAGTCACACCAGGTCTGCGTCGTCGTCGTGAGCGTGCCGAGCGGCACAAGAGTTTCCTCAAAGAGCAGCAAGAGGCTGCGGCGGCCAATGGCATTTTCGCCGCCCTCGAGCAACGGGAAGGCGGCCTGGGTAAGTCTAGGACTTATGCATTTCGGATACTCTGTTTTTTTCTTTGTTTTGCTTAAGCCACTAACTATTTTATTCCATCTCTCTCTCTCTTTCTCTTCTCATGTTAATCATTTTGTGTGTCACCCATTTAACCACCTGCCACCCATTTTGCCTTGCGCCTTTGTATATTTTGCGTGTTCAGGCCAAATTGTTACCGCCATACCCGCCACCATACAAGCCGGCGACAGTCCGCCCCAGTCTCTGCAGCCCGACTCAAATACCGATCTCATCCAAAACAACAACAACAATCAAAGCTTTAGCAATTCAAATAGCCCGGCCAATCCGGGATTCAACAACAGCAACAACAATAACAACACCCCCAACAACAGCCTGGTCCTGAGTCCCACGAAACAGCCATTGTTGAGCGGCAGCAATAGCATCTCCATAATCAATAACACCTTTGACAAGGCCCACAATAACAACAACTCGGCCACTGAATTTTTGACCAAAAAGAATCTTTTGCGTGAACGCAATGCGACTGTGATCAATGGCATCATGAAGAACATCCAGCAGACCGATTGTGTCTATAAGAAGTACGAGAATGAAGCCAATCGTCTCAACAATTATTACAGCCAAATGAGTCAATCACCCAAACATCAACAGCAGCAGCAACAGCTGGAGCCTCCCACTGTATTGAGTCCCAAGAAGGCACTCAATGCCTTTGACTTTGTCCCACTGAAAACTGAAGAAATCCAGCAGCAGACAGAGCCAATGGAAGAGGAAGAGGAAGAACAAGGTCCTACACCACCACCCCTGCCAGCCTGTTATCTGGAAGAGTTGGAACTAGCGCCGAAAATCAAGCTGGATTTGCCTACCCGAAACTCGCCACCGCCACCGGCCATACCACCGCCGCCGCCACCACCACCACCAGGCTGGTGGCGCACACACCTGCCTCTCGCTGCTAGCCCTTTAACAAACTATCGGCCAACACCACCACCACCACCACAACCACCACAAACTACTAACCCCGTTGTTAATGATTTGCCTCTGGCAGAGGCAGCTTTGCTCAAGCCTGCCACCACTGCGCCAGGTAGGTGTCCCAGCTGCTTGCTTTATGTCAGCCTTTTACTCTCGTCTTCGTGTGACTTTTTCACTTAACTTAATTATAACTCAACCTTGGAACCTTCACAGATCAAGAAATGGACGACAGACAGGTCTGGCTGCAATTGAAGCGTGATCATACTGTCAAGGACTTGACCCAAATATTGAGTAATCTGCCCACAAGTCCCACTCAGGAAACACAGAATCGCGCCATTGTGGGCGACATGTCTGGTCTCATCTCCAAAGCCAAAGAGGGCCTGGCCAAAAGCAAGTCCAAAGGTGAAATCTCAAGGTAAGTTTTTACAAAATTGATTTTATTCTATTTGATTCTCTTTGCAAAGTTCCAATCTGTTTAGGCTTAGGCATATTTGGGAGCGTATTTCTCATAGGTGGCAATGTAGGCAGCCTTGGCGGCATCTTGGCTCAGGCCCTTGTGCTTGTTCCAGGCATTCCACTTGGCCTTGCCCTTCAGATCCAGTGCGCCTGGCTCGGCCGTGTTGTTATCACCAACGGTGGCTTGCTTGTAATAACCATAGAATTCCAAGAACTCGTCATTGGTGGGGGTCTTGGTGAATTTCTTGGCTTTCTCGGCAGCGGTGGCAAACTAATTTTTTTTATATCAAAAGAAATTGATTTTATTAGAATAGTCCAAAGGTATTGCTCAGCTGAGTCTACTCACGTCCATGTTGCTTGGTGTTCGGTCTGGCTGAAGCTAGTGAATGTCGGCTCTTCAAACTATATCGTCGTTTTATAGGTTTCAAATCGGCAGCGATAACAAATTTACGATCAGTTTGCTTAGATATTAAAAAATATAGAAATAAAACCTTGACAAGAAAGTGGTTTTGATAAGCTATCCAGGGGTAATTGCTTCTAACTTATTACGGTTTAGTACAAAGGTTTCTTTTATTTTTTCTATTGGTCATCACAATTGTGACAAAATTTTAACATATCATTTCGAAATGGCTTTCAAGTCCAGCGACAATTGACAAGAGAAAAGTTTTATGGGCTCTTTTCTTTTGGCCATAAACGAAGAGTCACATGGCCTGGCTCACTGCTGGCGCCTTTGTTTGTCTGTCTCAACAAGGCTTATCCCGATTTATTTAGTTTTTCACAACTTAATCAAGCTCACATTCACTAGTACAAATTTCAAATCTTAATTCATGTAAATCTTATCAACTCACTGGTTTGCTTGATTTTGATAAGAATTTATTTGGGAATTTCTTTTATAATTTAATTCCTGACTAAAGCTGAATTTCCTTGGGTTCCCTTTTGAAAAGATTTATGTCATGATATATTCCGGCTTAGGTAATCTCCAAATAAATTGGAAATTATATAAAATTTATTGTCAACTTATCATCTTGATAGAAGGTGGTTGAGCTCCCCTCAGCTGACCACACCAAGTTTAATTACACACAATTTAGATAAGATCAAATACAATTTAAGGCGATTGTAATAAATAATAAAAAAAAAAATATCTTTACCCTTCTAGATCATCGAGTGTTGATCAGGAACTGAAAAAGTCTGAGCCAAAAAAATCGGAAAACGAACTACACTGGGAGGAGTTGGTGCGGAATATGACGCGTCCCCTGAATCTGTGTGATCTGGATTTCACCGACTTGCATTCGGATGATGAGAAGGATGTTCTAGCTCCCAGGGGTCTAGGTGTGGGCATACCACCGCCGCCACCACCCTTGGCTGGGGGTATAGCCCCGCCGCCTATGATGCCGCCAAGTATGATGAATCCCAGCCTGATGCCGCCGCCCATGTTTGGCTATGGCGGAGGCAGTCTCACCAACAGTGTGCATAGTTCTCTGAATGGTTCGGTGAATGGTGAATTGGGACCCAACAACAACACTGTCAAAAAGAATAAGAAAACGGTGAGACTCATTTGGATTGGCTATATAATTCTTTTCTTAAGCTTTTGGTTCTCTTTAGGTCAAGCTCTTCTGGAAGGAAGTGCGTGAGGACATGATACCGGCTGTGGTGGGCAAAACCATTTGGGATGAGCTGCCCAATGCCAATGTGGACACCCAAAAGCTCGAGCATCTCTTTGAGTCGCGGGCCAAAGACTTGATGACCAAGGTGCGTATACTTGATTTATCTCAATTTCCACAAAATATTTTGGTTATAGGTTTATTGTCAATAATTGATAAAGAGTTCTCAAAAAAAAATATATATATTTTATGTTTTTTAACAAATGCCGAATGATTTTTTTTTTTGTATTCTCTTTCCCCACTTTTTTTCTTGGGTAACAAAAAAATAAATAAAATAAATAAATATATATATCACTCTATTATATGTCCACCAAATGGCTTGTTTGCGGATTTATCTCAACCTAAATGTTATTGTGCTAAATAAATAAAAAAAACAAATTACAAAAATATATTAAAATTTCTAAAATGAATATAAAAAAAAAAATAATAATAATATAAAATGTTACCAAATGTTTGCCAACTCAGGAGGTGAGTGCAACAAATTGTTTATCACTTTTTGTTTTTAGTTTTGTGAGTGTTTGGTGTCGGTCTCTACTTTTTTTATGTTTACTCTATTTCCTCTTTTTTATTATTGTTGTTAATTTTTTTTTATTATTATTGTTTTCTATACACCAACACAAAAACACTTTGAGGTTAAGCACACTTTCTTTAATTATTTGTTAAGTCTGCACACCAAAACTATCGATAAACTCTCAACCTCCACAAACATTTGTTATTAAAAAACTCAACTTATTTTTTCTTTGGTGTTTTCTCCCCTCTTCACTGTCCCCCACTCTGAGTTGATTGTTTTAAAATGGTTGAATTAATTTGTGTAAAATAATTTACAGAAACAACAAGAGCTGAATAAAAGCAAAGAGGTAATCGTTTTGGATCACAAGCGCTCCAATGCCATCAACATAGCCATGACCAAATTGCCACCACCGCGCGCCATTAAGGCGGCCATTTTGAAAATGGATGCCACAGTGGTCACACGCGAGGGCATAGACAAGCTGCTGAACATGTTGCCCACAGACGAGGAGCGCGGCAAAATCCAAGAGGCTCAAATGTCCAATCCTGACCTGCCCTTGGGCAGTGCCGAGCAATTCCTCTTGACCCTGGCCTCCATTTCGGAGCTCGGAGCACGCCTCAAACTCTGGGCCTTCCGCCTCGACTTTGACAATAGTGAGGTAAGATTCAAAGCTAAATTGTTTGATAAAATTTATAAATTTTTCTTTACTTTTTTTGTAGAAAGAAATAGCTGAGCCCTTGATGGATCTGAAGCAGGGCATTGAGATTTTGCGTAAGAATCGCACTTTCCGCTGTATACTTTCTACGCTGCTATCGGTGGGCATCTTTCTGAATGGAGCCCCTGTCAAGGGTTTCCAGATTGAATATCTGGCCAAGGTGCCCGAGGTCAAGGACACTGTACATAAGCATTCTCTGCTGCATCATCTCTGTCACATGGTCATGGAGACCTGCAGCGACACGAGTGATCTGTATTCGGAAATTGGACCCATCACCAGGGCCTCAAAGGCCGACTTCACCGACTTGGCCCATAATCTTACCCAGCTGGAGTCGGAATGCAAGGCCTCTTGGGATCGTCTGAAGCTCATAGCCAAGCATGACTGTGCTCCGCCGCTGAAGCAAAAATTGGTGGACTTTCTGGCTGATTGTGCCGAGCGCATCATCATTCTCCAGATTGTCCATCGACGAGTGATGAATCGCTATCGCAAGTTCCTTCTCTGGCTGGGCATGCCTCAGCACAGTGTGGCCGAGTCCAGGCCAAATGAATTCTGTCGCACCCTGTCCGAATTCGCTCTGGAGTATCGCACAACCCGCGAGCGAGTTCAGCAGCAGCTGGAAAAGAAGGCCAATCATCGTGAGCGCAATAAGACACGTGGCAAGCTAATCACAGACATGGGCAAATTCAAGACCAAAGAAGACCGTGCCGATGACGAATTAATGTAGGCTCACTTTTTTTCTTATTACTTTCAAAAGATTAATCAAATGAGACTTTCTATATTAGGCAAGTCCTGGGCACTCCCACTTCGGATACGATTGATGGCACCTTGACCTGGCGCCGTCGTCGCGCCGAGCAACTGCGTTCGCCCATGACTCGTCAGAGTGAAGAGCAGTTTACCGATGGTGATGATGAGATACTAGAATCTCTAGTGAAAACCGCCACAAAAGCGCCTGGCACACGCACCACACCGCGCGAGAGAAAACGCACGCGACACGCAGATCGCAAATCATGTAAGTTTTACCAGATTTTCAACTTAATTTAGGCTAAACACTCACAAAACTCTGAGGCAAAAATAATCAATTTGATGGTGTTGGTATTTTTTTTTGTTTTGTTTTTATATATGAACACAGCCCGCTATGTCTATTATTATTAGAAAGAATGAGTAAATGAACACTACACACCAAACAAATAAAACATGCCCAACCACTTCAGAAACAACTCGACAACAACAACAACAAAAAAATGCAGACAGTTTAATTCCAAAACAAATTTTCTCATATTATTATTATTCTTTTTTTTTTTTGCCACACCAAAAATTCATTTTAAAAATTTAATGAAAACAAATTTAAACTAGTTTAGCAAAATAAATAAATATTGTAAATACTTTTTATGAATTAATTAATTTTTCTGTTTATTTTTCCCCCCTTCCCTACCAATTTTTTTCACCACCGCTTATTTTATTTTATTTATTTGCCCTTTTTTATTGGGCTTATAATATTGAATTATTTATTTTTTGTTGTTATAATTTTTTTATTCATACTTCATTAATCTCTCAATCAATCTATGAATCTATCAATTTGAAAAACTGTTTTGCATAATTGAAGTGAAGCGTTCCCGCACACGCGAAGGATTTACAATTGAAAGAGCACCATCACCATAGAAAATCCTGGTAGCCGTGACCTGTTATAATTTTTTTTAGGTTTTTATCTTTTGGTTAGTTTTTTCAAAACATTAATATTTTTTCTTGATAAGCAAGCCCATTTTATATTACTTTTTGCTTAATTGTTTGATTTTTGTTCAGAACAGAAAAGACTTTTTATCTTCCTGGCATGCTTATGTATTTAACACTTTATGAAAAAATAAAATAAAATAAAAGAGATTAACAAGGCATGATTTAAGCTTGAAATGTTTTAAAAAATTTAAAAATTAATCCTAAAAAAAAAAAATTATTTTCAAATATATTTTCAATATTTTTATAGTGCGTCGCACCCTGAAAAATGGCCTTACCGATGAGGAGAAACAGCATGTGGCTGCCCTGATACAAAGTTATTAGAAAGTCTTAACCCGTCCCGTCTCGCACCTCGAAACATTCGATCCCAGTGACGTCACAAGTCGGTTAACAGCGCACAGACTGAAAATTTGGCGATCTCACGACAGCACCAATTCAGAAACGTGGTCATTGCGGCCACAGCAACGAAAAGTCCTTAAAATATTAATTTCCTTTTATATATATTTTATTTGAATTTTGTTTAACCCAGTTTGTTATTATTTGATATATCGAATCAACACTAATCTGTGCTAAGTATTACAGGAAACCAATCTGAAAATCTTCAAAAGTGCACTTAAATTCTACTTAAAACTATGTGAAATTGTGTTGATTGTAAAGCGATTTTAGACATTTTTTTTTTTACCAAAACGACGCGAAAAATCAAGTTCAGCAACTTAATAAATAAATAACTTAAAATATAAAAACTATTTTATATAATTAAGTCTAAATAAATACAAAATAAATATTTATTATCATAAATCTCAAGAACTTCATATGGGGCGTTTTGCTAGCGTTTTTTGTCGCGCCGAAATCATTTTTTTATAGCATACTTACAGTTGGCCTGCTGAAATAAATTTAAAACTGCTTTTTGGCTGCACTTGAAATAAAATCAGAAACCATTTGTGCAAGGCTGTTGCACATAGTCAAGACAAAAGCCCCGATTGTCTATATCATTGGGGGCCTCCACGCCGTCGGTGTGAAAATGCAGGCGAAATGGACGCACACTCGCTAACGGAAGGAAGAAGAAAAATGTTAGCAATTTTAATTACATTTCCAAAATTTCACACTCGGCCAAGCATGACTTACTTTGGACAGTTTTGGCCAACATGCCAGTCTCAGCACTGAAAGTGCCACCACACACGCGATCCTCACAGCCCGGCAGCGGGGGTATGCGGTCCGCAGAGCGTATACAGCCGATCAACAGCCAGTCATTGATGCAGGCCATGGCATTGGGAGCTAGATTGCCGGAACCACCACCACCGCCCACAATGGACCCTACTGGATTGTTGGAGTTGCCGGAAATGGTGAAGGAACGCGAACGATTGTTCTCCAGATCTGGGCAGGCATTGTACTGAATGCCACAGAAGTTACGCTCATTGCGTATGCAGATGCTGTAGTCCTGATTGGAGAGCTGTCGTCCACTGATGGTATTGAAGTTGAAGCTCTTGACCCGACCGCTTATGGCTGTATAATACTGAAGGCAACCCTGATCGGCACGACTGATGCTGCCGCAGTGTATCTGGGTGACTCGTATGCGCCAGAGGCGTGGAAAACTGCCGCTGGTTATAATGGAGAGAACTATGGGATTGGACTGACCCAGGCCGGCATCAATGTACACTGAAAATAGTACTTATAAATACTCAAAAATTTTGGGGAAATCTAGGAGATTACTCACTGTGATCCCCTGTGGAAGCGCCGCAAATGGTGGGCGTGGGACTGCCACCCGATACTAGCAATTGATCCTGGTTACACAGATGATTGGCCGCCTCGGGTGGGGCTATGGAAAACATGTCCAAATCTAATCTCAGTTGACAGATATCTGGGTGAATTTTCTGTATGGTGACCTGGCAGCTGCCTGTGCCATCATACACATCCGGATGATTGGGGTTCACGAAATAGGTGGAATTCTCACGTATAATACCACCGCAGGTCTGTAAAACTACTGGCAATAGTCATACGGGGAGATTAGTTTAAATATTTCAGTTAACTCACAAATACAGCAGACTCCATAGCCACCGCCACAGGGACCAGCTGGTATGCCATTTCGCAGTAAGCAATCCTTGCTGGGCAAACAATTTCCCTGCTCACCTGATGAGGCAAAACAGCTGCCTGGACCCACTGGAACCAGAGTAAATAAAGGCAGGACTAAGAGAAGGGAAGCGAAGGGGAAGAGAGCTTCGATAGTTAAATCAAAATTCCATAAGCATTTTTACACACACACACACATACATCTAGATTCACGGGGCATTAACCATTTACTGTTGAATATCAAATCGCGCCAGGAGGTAGACGCTTGCACTTTTCCCGCACTCAAGGGAAACAGACAGCCACCGAGTACGGCCAAAATTGTGAAAATCCTTTTCAATTTCCACATTGCTGATTTTGCACTTTTTTTGTTCACTATTTTTCTTTATTTGCACGAGAGGCTGACAACCGATGGCATCTCCAACTGACGTTGGTCTGACACGGCGCCGCCTCAACTGTGACAATTTATGTGACAATTTTCGATTGAGCATTTCTCTGCGATGGTGTAAAAAAGTTTAATGACCGTTAATATGGCCGACAGGCGGACAATTTGTTACCGCTTAGCGCTCAAAAGCTGAATTTAACAAAATATTAATTGCGCTAACAAAACCAAAACATTTGCCATGCAACAGTCGCACCAACCAATTAGATGCGCCACCAACCCATCTGACACAGTGAAACCAACAAATTATTTTTCATATCTCTAAGAAATTTGGCATTTGATTTATTTTCCCCCAATACTCAAACCACTGTGCCACTATGGTTATGAGTTTATGCATAAGCTGATAAACAATAATAAAAGTGCGTAGATGGAGAGAGAAAAAAAAATGTAAAACAATAAAGATTTCTGAATTTGCTTCCATGTTTCGTCAACGTCAGTTTTGGTTTATTGTTTTATGTGCCTCGCAGTTCCTGTTGCAAATTTGTTTTTCCACACTTTCGTTTGGGCCATTAAATATTAGGCAAGCTGGAAATTCGAGCATGAAAGTGGCAGACAGCTAAATAATTTAACTCGGCTTTGCTTTTCATTGTTACCGCATAATAATGAAAATGTTGTTTAGCAAACAAAATAATTCATAACCCTACCTATTTTATTTGATTACCACAACTATAGTTGCTTTATCCCAAACCAGGTCAATGTTAATCAAATTAAACAAAATGCCCTTATGACATTCAATTATCCAAGAGAATCTTAAATATATTGAAGACTTCACAGTTTTTAAAAATATTTCAATAATTAAAAAAAAAAAAAAATTTTTTTGGAGTTGTCTCAGTGAATTCTTGATTAAGATAATTTTAATTTAGTCCAAAAAGATTATCAATATAGATAAAGAGAGATATGATTTTATATAAATTACTCATGAAATAGGAACTACCTAAACTGTTCTTTCACTAAATAAAAGAAAAAAAATTGATTTAGCAATAAAAAAAATATTTAGGAATATTTAATTTTAATTCTTTTAAACTGGACTACTTTTATTACACTCAAATTCACCGTTAAATCCACACATATCCACACAGAACTTGCCCGAAGCAATGGAGCAGACTTTGCCCGAGGGGCAGCTATAATGGGTTTCAGACTCATCACTGCACAACCTGAAAGTAGTACGACTTGTGCAGACAAATGGGCGTGATCCAATGCATTCTTTGCAAGCAGTTGTGTCAACGGCACGAGCACAGGAAACGGCCATGGGATCTGAACCACACCATTGATTATTGATACAATACGAATTAGTCCCACATCCTTCGGCATAGGAATCATCCATTATATAAAGACCGTCTTGTTTATCGCAATATTTGTAGTGTGTAGAATTGATGCAGGCATAATATAATCCCGTAGTCTGAAATTCCTGGCATATATCGCAACTGGCACAGGCTGTGGCCAAGAGGCCTGCGAAGGCCACAATAAAAAACTGGAAATGAAGAGTTGGATAAGAAGATATCTTAAAATTCCTTCAAGTCTTACGAACCAAAACTCTCGACATTTTGCACTTAACTAACAGCCAAACGAAAACTTCAACACCTTTTGTAAGCCAATTTCTACTTGCAAAAAAAATATAAGAATAATAAAATATAATCCTTCGTTTTACAACCGACTTAAACAGCTAAAACCATTATAATAAGCAGATCCAACGCCAAGGCCATTAGTCTGCGAATGTGTGCAAAAAGAATTTCACATTTGGCATTGAGAGATAAGATCAATAATTTTCTTTAGATAAATGTTTCCTGGTAAAAGTGCTTAAAAGACGCAAGATCTATGAGAAGAACTTTCAGTTTAGAAACTTTCGTAAGCCTGCTGGTTGCATCAGAATGAAAGGAGTCTCAAATCATTTAGTTTTACTAGCTCTGGTAATTTGCCTCTCCAAATTGCCAGATGTAAGAGCCACTTGTGGGGATTGCTACGGATCACATGCCTGTGTCAGAGGCACGAAATTTCAGATTTGTTTTAATGGTGTAAGAGATAGTAGTGTCACTTACACTTGTCCCAATAATCGTGTGTGTACACCTTACGGTGAAATATGTATGGATGATGATCCAACAGTGGAACTTGCCTGTGGCTCGGATGAGGCGTGCGGCAGTTGTGTAGGGACAAGTCTATTTACCTGTACCTCTTCCGTATCATATAAAAGATGCTTGCCAAGCGGAAATTTGGGAAAAGAACTATTTTGTGGTGATGGAGAAGTGTGCAGTGTGGAAGCAGCTAAAGATAGAGTCCCCTGTGTTGCTGATTGCAATGTAAGCCAAAGGGATCAATGCGTAGAGCAATTAGAATTAGACGAAGACGTCACTTCTACTACACCTCCAACTGCAACTACTGAAATATTGACTGAGTCCACAACAGACGAAGGGACAACCACTACGGAACCAACAACAGAGTCAACAACCACTGAGGAAACAACTGACTCAACAGCAACGGAGACAGCAACGACCGACGAAACAACTACTCAAGAAACAACCACACAGGAAACAACCACAACGGAAACAACCACACAGGAAACAACTACACAGGAAACAACCACACAGGAAACAACCACAACGGAAACAACCACACAGGAAACAACCACACAAGAAACAACTACACAGGAAACAACCACACAGGAGACAACCACGCAGGAAACAACTACACAGGAAACAACCACACAGGAAACAACTACACAGGAGACAACCACTCCGGAAACAACTACACAGGAAACAACCACGCAAGAAACAACCACACCGGAAACAACCACACAGGAAACAACTACACAGGAAACAACCACGCCGGAAACAACCACACAGGAAACAACCACACAAGAAACAACCACACAGGAGACAACCACGCAGGAAACAACTACACAGGAAACAACCACACAGGAAACAACTACACAGGAGACAACCACTCCGGAAACAACTACACAGGAAACAACCACGCAAGAAACAACCACACCGGAAACAACCACACAGGAAACAACTACACAGGAAACAACCACGCCGGAAACAACCACACAAGAAACAACCACACCGGAAACAACCACGCAAGAAACAACCACACAAGAAACAACTACACCAGAAACAACCACTCAAGAAATAACGACTACAACGGAAACAACGACAACGGACACAACAACCACACCGGAAACAACCACTCAAGAAATAACGACTACAACGGACACAACAACCACTGAGACAACTACAACTGAAGTAACATCAACGACAACCGAACAAACAACAACTACAACAGATGCACCAACAACAACCACCCAAGCACCTACAACAACGACAGAAGAAACTACAACAACCACAGAAGCGGTCACAACAACAACTCAGATTACAACAACTACGGAAGAAATTCAATATGAGGATGTAGTTTGTAAACCTGGTGAAACTGCACGTTATGCGTATCCCGGCGATACAGTCTGTACATCGTAAGTCTTTGGTTTCTAAATCCTGATGACCTTCAGAGTTTCTCATAATATTTTTCCATTGCAGATATATATACTGCTTCGAAAAAGATGGCGTCATGCAGGGAAATATTAGATATTGTCCCAGTTATAAACCATACTACGATGCTGACATTCAAAATTGCCACACAGTAAAACCAACTAAGCCGGGCTGTGTGAATTGAAAATATGCAAATATATTTTTATAATTTTGCAAATGTATAGATAATTCAATTAATTAAACTCTAATAAAGTTTTAAAGTAAATTATTATTTTTATTAAAAGAATGCTACTACTCTGCTTCTCATTTTTTATCACCGATATACAATTTTAGTCACAGAATTTCGTCATAATTTATGTGATAAAACTTAAGCCTTGATTTATCTTTGTAATTCTTCCAAAAAAAAAATTGTGTTAAATTATAAGTTTAGGGCTTATTGCTTCATTTTTGTCTTATTTGTTTTTTAATCAAAATTTATTTCAACTTTTTCTTAGATTAGTTTTATTCAAATCAACACAGAATTCACTAGAATCTATTGTAGAAACGTTAAGGTGTTTTCTTGGCTGTTTATTTGATCACCATTGCACATGGCATAAGTGCTTCTAGTTGTCAAGACAATTGGACTATTTTTTCATTTTTTTATCTGAATTTATTGAAGCTTTTTCTTAGATTAGTTTTATTCAAATTCAAATATTATTCAGACAGGCTGATCGCGATCGCATTCCAAGGATCCACCAGGAATATTACATTCATCAACACAGAATTCGCCGGAATCAATTGAACAAACCTTATTGGGGGGACAAGTATTTCCTTGGGTGGTCAATTGATCACCATTGCACATGGCATAAGTGGTTCTACTTGTGCAGACAAATAGACGATTTTCTCCGCAGGTCCTGCAATTGGCATCAGCGGAATTTGGTTCACAGGAAGGCGATCTTGAATTTTCATCGAAGCAGACGATGCCTAGATCAGTGCAGACTTTGCCTATACCACATTCGAGTATGTTGCTATCATCCCTGACATTATCGTAGCAGACTTTAAAATGGGTTTCATTTACACAGGCCACGTTATTGGTCTGGCAGACATTGCAGGAACCACTAATTTGAGTGACAACAAGGCAGCTTAAGATGAAGGCCAGAAACTAGAATGTGTTAAAATTTTTGAAGACTTTGTACACTTCTTAAAATTGTTAAGTAATTTTTGTATTCTTACCAGAATTCTAAGGTTGTGCTGCATTTTTTATCGTGTGTTCTTCGGAATAGGCTTTCACTAACTAAGGGAATTTCTAACCATGTGCTTGACTTTATATCATTATAAGTCAATCCAAAAGAAGCTATGAAGATAAGTGTTCTTATGTTTTATGGACTTGTATAAATAAAAAAAAAAAAACAAATAAACAGAAGCCTTATGAGTGGAGATAAAATTCACTGGAAATTAGCATAATTTCATTCTTTAAGAACTTTGGCAATGAAAGTTTTATCTATATTATATGATGTAATCTCAGGGTCCCCTGGTCTTAAGAGCATCATAAAGATATGATAGATTCAACGAACCCCAAAAATTTCCCAGGCAAGTTTATAAAGCTTACAGCCCTTGGCTTACAATTTTAGTTACAATCGAAACACCTTGAGAAACAAAAGTGTCATGATTTCAGAAAAATCCTTATGGAGTCTCTTTATAGTCTTACTACTAGCAGTGGGTTTGCAAAATGTAGAAGCCACTTGCGGGCAGTGCTATACATCTCATACTTGCGTTAGCCGTTCTGACTTTCAGATTTGCTATAATGGTGAGTTCTGAAAAAATTCTTGATTCAGCAATTTCCCCGTCACGTGCTGTATTTTTAGGTCAGCGCAATGAAAGTGTCACTTTTACTTGTCCCACTGAGACTCCCATTTGCACGGCCTTTGGCGTTATTTGCATGGCTGAAAACACGGGCGTAACTCAAGGCTGCGGCGATGTCTCCAAATGTGAGCTCTGCGCTGCCAATGACATGTACGCTTGCACTTCACGTACCACCTTTGCCATGTGCAATGATGGAGCTGTGACTTCAAGCAGGGCCACCTGTAAGGATGGAAGCTTTTGCAGCGTTGCTGGAGCTGCATCGGGAGACCCTTGCGTAGTTGGATGCAGTCCTGTAGCATCAGATTCCTGCGATAGAGTGGATAACAGGGCCGATGAGAATACATCCACGGCAACAACTACAACTCCAGATGGTAATAGTACAGTTACCACCACTCCGTCTACTAATTCAACAGTTCCTGATGACAATAGTACAGTCACCACCACTCCGTCTACTAATTCAACAATTCCTAATGACAATAGTACAGTCACCACCACTCCGTCTACTAATACAACAGTTCCTGTTGACAATAGTACAGTCACCACCACTCCATCTACTAATACAACAGTTCCTGTTGACAATAGTACAGTCACCACCTCTCCAAATGATAATAGTACACTCACAACTCCTCTACCAAATACTAACACTACTGTTCCTAATGATAACAGTACCATCGCTCCAAATGACCCCGTGACATTTTGTCAGACTCAAGCCGCCACCGGTCGATTTGCCCAAGCCAATGACACAATTTGCACTAAGTAAGTGAATTATATTTCCTTAAAATTGCATCATTTATTAGTTTATTCTCTCTTACTCCTTAGCTACATCAGCTGCATGTATAGAGGTGAGATCTGGACTGGAAAAATAGTTGATTGTCCAACTCAAAAATACTTCAATGCCACATCCACTTTATGTGGCACAACTCAGCCAACTAAACCAGGTTGTCTTTAGTTGGATTATAAAATATATTGAATTGATAGGAAAAATGGCTTTGTACCTAATAAATTAAATTTTACTTGGAAAAAGAGGTCTTTACTTAGAAGAAGGCTTTTTAACAATCTTGTTTTCTTTTTCTTAGTTTTGGGATTTTATTTTTATGCAATTTAATTTCTAACCTATTTTATCATATCTTACATATAATTTAGTGGTAGCTTAATGACTCTTTTTTTTTACACTTATGTTGACTTCCCAAAACCAATGCTAAACCATATTCTCAGATAATATATCTTAACACTTCTGTGTTTTTTTAAAAGAGTGACTCAATGTAGCTCTGAAAATTTCGAGGTTAAAATCTACGCATATTTAATCTTAGTTTCTTTCAAAGAAGTGTTAAGTTTTATTTAGCCTTCTGTTATTTTTGTCTCATCTTAACACTATAAACAAATTTTAAGTCCGGTATAATAAAGCAATTAAAATGTTCACAACATGGCATAAAGACTATATAAACAAGACAAATTTCTTCAAGTCAACTGAAATTTTCGAGTATTCCTCAATCAGTCGACTAAGAACCTTGAAAGAGCGAGCAAAACGCAAAAAGCAGCTAAAAATTTAGAAATGATTTCAAATTGCTTGAAAGTTTTCCTTTGTGTAAGTAGCAAGATCCTTCAAGTTTTTATCAGTTATCTAACCCCATCAATTTTTTTACCTAGCTCACAGCAATCCTGCTTTTTGGTGAGGTAAAAACAGAATGCGATGTTTGTCAAGAAAACCAAGTGGCCTGCATAAATTCCACTCACTATTATCTTTGTTTCGACGGTGCGTATGAGTAATGCTTCGATGAAATTAATCAAGGGACTAAAATATTATGCTTAGGTACTACACCAAATACTGAACATCTATATGGCTGTCTGGAAGGTCTTGTTTGTACTGACCTCACTGCCATTTGCGCGCAAAGCAGCAGCATGCGTAAGCCGAGCTGTGGTGACACTGCCCAGTGCGGCCTCTGTAGTGCCCATCCGAATTATCTCTTCACCTGTCTTAGTCGCACAATCTTTCGCATGTGCAATGGAGCTGTCAGGCCCTCAGGTAATTATGGATACTGTCCCACGGGTACTGTCTGCGATGCCAATAGTGATAGTATTTGCACTGACGAAAATTTGGTGGAGGAAATAACCTGCGATATACACGACGACTTAGTGGACACTACAGCTAAACCATCAAGTACACAAACAGAATCCACGGAATCTTCCAGCACAACCACGATTTCTACAACGCCAAAAGACTCAGACAACCCCTCTTCCAATATTACGGAGATTTGTCTAGATAAACAGTTGACAGGACTTTATCCTACTGTGCCAGCGGATCCCTATTGCCAAAAGTAAGTGATAGATCTTGAGAATCAATCCAAAGTCATTTCGTTTTTTTTTTTTTTTTTAATTTTTCCATAGTTATATATTTTGTTACTTTAAAAATGGAAATACAGTTGCTACTCAACACACCTGCACTGAGGGAACTTATTTTGAAAATGATACCCAAACCTGCACTATAAGGAGGCCCAGCTACTGCCTGGCTCCACAATTATAATAATGGAAACTTATTTAAAAATAGTTATGTTTATTTAAAAATGAAAATCATTTAATAAATATAAAAAATCTATATTATGGAAATTGTGACTTGGTTTTAAAGAAATTTACCCTTAAGAAATTTAATGGTTTATTTATGTTTTAAAATTGTTCAAATTTTTAGGTCTTATGTCAAGATTAATTTCTATAATTTATCTCTCAGTTCATCAATTATACAACAAAGAAAAATAAACCGAAATAGCATTATTGTGTGGTTACAGAAAATTGCTTATCAAATAAATCGGTAGAAAAGAAAGCTATAGTCTTGATTTTAACGGAATTTTATTTTAATAATTCTTTAGAGATTTCTCGATATCTTTGATTAAAGCAAACAGGTTAAGTAATATTTTTAATTTTTTTTTATATATTTAAGGCAATCAAAAGCGTTTTGGATTTATGCAAATTAGCAAGTCGTTGCTGCCTGGCATTTCTGAGAGGTTGAATTAAAATATGTGTTACCTGGGCAATCATATATCTCGCCATACCATGTGCCACTGAGAATATAACAAAGACAATATTGATTGCAAGTGGTGCCGGCAGCATACCGACCACTTATTTGTGTAGCCTGGCAATATGCAGTTGGATTACTCGTGGTGGGAGCCACAGTGGTTGTAGTGGTGGTCGTGGTGGTGGTGGTTGTTGTGGAATCATCAGCATAGGAGCAGGTGGGTTGCAACTGTAAGGGAGGGAAAGTTGTAAAAGGTTTTCTTAAAAGAATTCCTCATTCTTACCGATTCAGTGGGCTCTACACAGATCTGATCGCTATAGATATTGCATATATAGCCCGAAGGACAGGATTCTATGTCGGAAGAAGGAGTAGTTGTGCCCAGGCAGAGGGCATAGCTGGAGGTGCCCATACAGGCAAAAGTCTGGTTTGTATCACATGTTTGGCAACTCTGACAGGCAGTGGGCCAGGTAGTACTTTCAGGCTGACATATCACCCCAATAGGACTGTTCACACAGACGTAATCCGTAGGACAACTATATGGTATGCCCGAGGGTAGATTATTGGTGCAGGACTGCATGGCTGTGGATGAATAGCAGGCCATATTGTTTACTGTATTGCAGATATTGCAATCTGCCCAGGATGCAGATCCTTGCCGGAGCTGAAGCAAAAGCAAAACTGCAGTCACCACTGAATTGTTGAAGTAATTTGTCATTATTTGTTCTGACTAGAATTTCAAAGATGGCATCACCTTAAATAGCCAACAACTCGACCTTTTACTTTGTTTTCAAGATTTTGGGCTTTATGATAGCCAGTTAATTTAGATAAATCTTTTATGAGCTAGATTTGTTAAAATTAAAAATTGTAGCATACTTTTGGGCGGCTAGAAAAAATAGATTATTTTTGTTAGATTCTCATAAAATCGTCCACGGTCATTTAACGGGCACGTTTAGATATTTCGCAATTGTTGATCTTTCAAAAGATTTTAGAAGATTAATCTTATCTAATTAATCGCGTGATATTTTGTGAGAATGCATTTCTTTTAAATAACCAGAATGTTGTGAAAAAAGTTGAGTTGCATTTCAAACTTTGAATAAAATGCAAGTGCTTGGCTACCTTCTCCTAATTGCTCTGGCCTGTGGCCAGATCCAGGCCCAATGTAATCAGTGCTCGACTTTATCGGGTGCAGCCTGTGTTTCCAATACAAAGTTCAAGTTCTGTGAGAATAATGTGCCCAGCGACGATGCACTTAGCTGTCCAAGTGGAAAGATCTGCAGCACTGGTGCCCAAATATGTGTGGGCAAGACTTTGGGTGCAGTAGAGATCTGCAACAATTGTAATGTCTGCAACACTGACAAAGTCTTTGCCTGCACCGGTGAGAGGACCTTTGCCCTCTGTCTTGGCCGCAGCGTGCCCTCGGTGATTGGAGGATCCTGCACAAATGATACGGTTTGCAGCTTGGATACCCCAAACATTTGTGGCAGTCCCTCAAATGGCGTAGCAGCTACTTGTTCCACTGCCTCAGACGGCTCCAATTCAGGAACGGCTGATCCGGTTTCCTTTTGTCAATCCATTCAGAGGGTTGGTCGTTATCCTTACGGTTCAGATTTGGCCACAACTTGTAAGCGGTAAGACAGACCATAACAAAAAAGGTTTCAAAAAAAATAAGACTATTTCTTTAATTTTCAGATACATTTACTGCTATACACAAAATAATATATGGTATGGCAACGTCCTCTGGTGTCCGGGCTCAACTTATTTCGATGGCACTGCCGGTGTCTGCACTACTACCGTACCAGCTCGCTGCTCCTACAATGTGGCATATCTGCAGGTAGCCGATTTGCTCATTGATTAAAAAGCATATCTGCTTATTACATATGCACCTATTTGTTTTGCTCTGTTAAAAGTCAAATATATAAATAAAGTGCAATTTTCATAAGCATAAATTCTGTTTTTTTCCTTACCAAGCATGCCTCCTTCGGCCGGCGGCATCTGGAGTTGGGTATTCTTATGGGCCGCCCGACGATCTGCCCGGAAGAGACAGTCCACTCGATCGGGCTCAAAGAAGGCATAGACCACACGTACATTATTTGTAAAGCCCCCGCCGTCTTTCCAGGCACTCACTATGACAATGGGATCACCGTCATTGATAAGATTATTTTTCTTGGCATAGGTGAGGGCAAACCTGACACGCTGATCCACATCGGTCATATAATCTTCGCAGGGATCATTTGTGTAGATAACTGGCAATATACCACGATGCAGATAAACCCAACGAGCCGAACGATCGCAGCGGGTAACGGCCATAATGGGGCAGCGGGGCCGAAACCGAGCCACCAAGGCAGCAGAGCGACCCGAAGTTGTGAGCACAATTATCAAGGTGGCGTTGGTTCGCTTGGCCGTCTCCACGGCCGCAATAGCCAAAGAATGAGCTGCATCCAACTCTCCATGGCTAGAGTGAACCAGATCAGCAAAGAGATCACGATACCAGGCCACCTTCTCGGCCTCCCGGCAGATGGTATCGCAAATACTTATCGTTTCATTGGGATACTTGCCTATGGCCACCTCGGAGGAGAGCATTATGCAGTCGGCTCCATCGATGATGGCATTAGCCAGATCAAAGCATTCGGCACGTGTGGGAATGGGATTGTTACGCATCGACTCCAGAACATAAGAGCCCAAAATGATGGGCTTGCCGGCCTTATTGCATTGACTCAACACCGATTTCTGGGTAATAAAGAGTTTCTCGGGTGGTATCATGGCACCGAGATCCGCTCGAGACAGGAGTATACCATCAGCGGCTTTCATAATTTCATTCAAGCGACTCAAGGCAATTTTACTATCGATTTTGGCCAGAATCTTGATGTGCTTGCCCTTTTCGCCGAGCACACTTCTCAGCTCTTTGATATTCCTGGCCGAGCGCACGGCCGAGGCCAAAAGGAAGTCCACATTGGCCTGCATACTAAACTGAAGGTCAAACATGTCTTTCTCGGAAACGGAAGGTAAGTCAATTTCCACCTCGGGCAGAATCACATTACGATTATTGCCCAGCAAGCCACCCTGAACCACCTCACACATGATACCATCCACACCCACCTCAAGTATGATCAGAAACAGTTTGCCATCGTCTAAGAAAATACGATCGCCCGACTTTGTCAGATTAATGATATTCGGATAGTCCACATAGATGACCTCACGATTGCCCTTGTCATAGAGATCCCTATTTATAGAGAGTCGTATGAGGTCTCCATTTTTCAAGAGTATATCCACGTTTCCATCCATCAGGCCAGTGCGTATCTGGGGACCTCTTGTGTCCACAGCAAAAGCTGCTGTGACAGTCTGATTTGTTTCCTTTTTCATGCGTTCCAGGCCCTGGTTCACCAGTTCAATGGTGGTGGCATGCAACTCATGCGATTCATGGGAGAAATTCAAGCGGAAAATACGCACTCCGTTCATCAGCATATTATAGATTGTCTCTGCATTGCGGGAGGCGCTCGATATGGTGGCTATCAAGGAGACAAGACGTCGTTGGGAGGCCTGACTTTTAATTTCCAATTCACAAATGTGGGTGAGAAGAGTATCGCCCTCTTTCAGATTAGGCTTGGCTGATTCAGACATTTTTTTTCACTAAGAATTTCTATTACTTTATTTAATTTTTAAATGTATTTATTTTTATTTAAATTATGTTTTTTTTTTTCAATGAAATATTTCTCAACTCGTACAATTTGTATCTTTAAACTTAATTTTATTTTTAGCCCTGAGATAAAATATATATAAATTAAATGTTATTCATAATTCACGCCATTCACAAAAGTTTCTTTGGCTTAGGCTGGATATTTCTTTTCATAAAATAAAATAAAAATATATCTTTCAAATTATCTAATGGACATAAATTTGTTTTTTAGCCAGAAAAATCGCCTACACCCACAGACGGATTAGCCAAATCATTTATGAAAATCAGCCAAACAAATAGAAGAAAAGGAAAGAAAAATATTTTCACAGAAACCACAATGACTGAGTAAGACTAAAATTAAATTCCGTTTCATTTCGTTTTCGCAAAAAAAAAAAAAAAGAAAATGGAAAGCAAAAAAGTTCTGTCAAAAGAGACAGAAGTATTTTGGCCAAACACTTGCCATCTTTTCCCTGGGCAAATCAATTGCTTATTGCAGACGAAACTGAACTGAATGAGTAGTTGAGCTTGGCGTGTGAAATCGAAACCAATTGAAACTGAAAACTGAATACGAATCCACAGAGAAAAGTTTTTGAGGTGTAGCCTTGAATTGAATTGCTTGAATGGCGGATTGAATTTGGTTTGCTTTTCGACCAGTTTGCAAAGCAATACAATTCCGTCAAGAGCTCGGTTTGGGTTTGGTTCAAAAAGGAGGGCCCTTAGTTTTATTTATTTTTTTGAACTTCTGTATGACTGACCCACATACACATACAAAAAACACACACACACAAGCACACTCTCAGTCCTTGTGTGCTTGCAATCAGAATGTCTGCTGCAAATGTTTATGGCTTGTGGCACAAATAAAACTTTTACAAAATAATACAAAAAAAATCACTATATATATATAGAGTAGATCTAGAGTGCACTAGAGTACTTAATTGTACTATTTTGATCAGGCAAAAGTTTTAACTCGTAAACTTTCAAGGTGGAATTTGAAACCATCATAAAAGTCATAAAATGCACTCGGCCCACATTCCCAGTCAAAAAAGAGCAGCTTTAAATTAAGTCAAAAAATCAAAATAGCCAAAACATTATATAAAAAATACAAATTCTTTTCTTTAAAATTTAAACGAGAAAAACCCAAATACGCAGACAAAGTGATTAACCTAATTCATTTCCAAATAATGTTATAAACATGAGGCCATTGAACTGTTTACTCGATGCATCCAAAAGCTTCGGCAAATTAATTCAAATACAAGAAAAAAAAAATAACAGAGGCAGTGGCATTTATTAGGTTTCCCAGAGAGCTTAGAAACAATTGCTATGTAATTTATACAAATGAAAACAAGGAAATCGAACTTTAATTAAATCGAAACGAAACAAATGCATTTAAAGCAACAACAAACAAATAAACAATGAAACTGAATCAATAAATTTTGCTTTCAATTAAAAAAAAATTGAGTAGACCAGTGAATACTCTAAATAGATAAGACTGAAAATGAAAATTCCAGAATAAAAAAGATTAAGAAAAAATTAATTTCGAGAAATTCCAAAACTTTTGTTTTTGGTTTCTCCGGAAAGAGTAATCAACTTTAATACATTCAGCAAATGTGGTTTATTTGGTTCTTAAAATTTTTCAAAATTTTCAATAAACATTTTGAAAGCCCATAAAGAAAATCGCTTCCTTGGTTGGTGCTGGCTTGTCAGCTCATAAGCTAAACAAAAACTGTCTGTATTGGCTATTTAAAGTCTATTTGCAGTTGGCCTAAATTCATACACACACACATACTCACTTACTCTCAGATACTCTTAGGCAATCTTAAAAATACACACACACACAGAGACCCTTTGACAGAACTGACATGGAAAGACAGAGAATCTTTTTGAGTCGGTGGTTTAAACATTAAATTCTAAGCCAGCTCAATGGGGTGTTTCAGTGTATGCATTAGTGGGGGATAGAGAATTCGTGGTCGGGTTTGGGGGAAACAACATAAAAGTAATGTGGCAGCCATGCCAACAGGCAGCAGCAGTCGGATATGTCAGCAGGCAATGGCTTAGCTTTGGCGCCATGCATACTCCAAATGCCTTTGGGCCAGTCTAAAGGTTGTTGGTATATAGAATACTATATGTATATATATATTTTTTTTTTCTCTGACTTTTTTCTTGTCCCTGTAATGGTTGTTGCCACTGACATAGTGAGCGGAGCCAACCACCCACGCCTGCATTTTATGGTCTTAAAGCTCAGTAGGTAAAGTTTTCTATAAAAATTAATGATGGCAACTATTAAGCAAAGTACCAGCAGGAAGTAGTTTTGAGTCACTCCTGGTATGACCAATGCTCTCTGAAAATATAAGGAAATTTTATAAACTTGACATACCAAAAATTGAGGAATTAAAGAATATTTCTGATCTTTTATTCCATTTCTATTCCTTTTATTTCAAGCTGAAAAGCCCGAATATTTTCTTAGGGTATAAAAGAAAAGAATAAGCACATTCAGAGTTGCTCAGCAGGATTTTGTCTTGGCCGCAAGCAACTAAACAGATGGTGACACACTCACAGGTAGCTCAAAGATACACATGCTCACAGTTAGACTCGCATATAAATGTGGTCTATATGGGACTTAAGTGGCTATGAGTGTGACTTTAAGTTATGCCAAGGCATTAATCAAATTTAGCGCGTCGAAAAAAAAATCATTGCTTTTGGTTTTCGGCTTTTGCCAAAAGCGGAAATATGTTTTAATTAGATCAGCGAAGGGAGCAAAACCTGTATGTGTATGTATGTGTGTGTGTGTGTTGACAACACTTTGGCTTAACTTTAGCCAGGCCTAGATGCCATTAGAAAAAATAATTAATGAATTCATCAGTGCTAAGTGCTGCCATTATACTTGACGCTGACGCTGTCGGGGACGTAGCTGAGTTGTCAGATGGGATACGGCTCGGAAATGCCGTTGCTGGTGACGTTGATGAGCCCAGAAGAACAACATAAACTACTTTCCTGATAAGAGCAGGCCTAACAAGCTCCAACAGCACAGATAGAGCCGACAACATCAGCAGAGGCCAAGGGCTGGAAAACTGATATATTTGTATGTATAAGTGTCTATATGTCTTTATAAAGTTGACTAAACTAACATGCGTCTAAGAGATTAACATGCAGGGATTGCTTAAGTGGGCGTGGCTATGGGAGAAGGCGTTGTCATTCAGACAGCTTCGTATTCAAAGTGCTGAGCTGTTGAGTGGCTGACAGAGTAAATGCAAAGGCTTATAAATAATTCGAGTCAAACAAATAATTACCAATTCTTTTATTTTATGTTCTTCTCTTATCAGAAGACTCGAAATCATTTAAATATTTTTCAATCTCTTTTGTAGAATTTTTCCAGACAGTTGGTTCTAGCTTGTTGACCTCTATTGTAGAAGACAATGCATTAAATATATGAAAGTTGTGGCTTGCCGAATTCGTTTGCCAAAAGTCTGAAGAAAATTTAGCCAATCCAAGAAATAAATTTAGAAAATTTTATTATTAAATTTCCAGTTCGATTGTGGAAAATTGTTGATTGAAAGCAAACATGCTTTAATTTAAATGAAGCTCTGTGAGACATATAATTAAAAATATGTCAGATTGTTAGCCGTTTCATAACAAAAACAAAAATAATTTCCATGCCCACCACCACACACATTGAGATACTATTCATAGGAGCTGGCATTTCAAGTACACGAGTGCATGTCAAAAAGTTTTGACTTGAATGGTCCCCCCAGCCCTGCCCTCGGCTACGGAGAGGTCAACATTAAAGCTTGCCAGAGACTAGAGCTGGGTGGAGTAGAGGATATAGGGTATAGGGTATTACATAATAATGCAGCTTACGGACTGTGACCTGGAGCAGAAAACTGCACACAATACAACAAAACGCTGCATGCCACATCGTGTCAGAATGTGGGCGGATGACAAGGCAGGCAGGCAGGCAGGCAGGAAGGAAGGAAGGAAAGAACGCTGACTGCTCCACTGGTTGGCATTGGCATGCATGGGGAGCAAAGGCAACATCAACTACCACAGCAGCAGTAACAACACCGTGGCAGGAAGCTTGCATAATGAAGCGCCGTGGCAAATGTGCCACATGCCAAGCATAGCCAAGCTGTGCTAAAAAAAAAATAGAGAAAAATAGAGAAAGAGAGAGAAAAAAAAACTGTCATCAGTGAGTGAACCCACACCGAAAGTCATCCACGGTCAAATAGTTTGAGAGTGGGTGAAATTTAACAAACTGCCACATTCTGTTGCAATTGCAGCATTTCCTGCCTGTCCCCAATTTTGGCTTGATTATCTGCGGTTCTCTCTGTGGTCAGAACTTAAATAGGTTATCAAGTGCTGAAACTCTCGAGCACACACACAAAATCGATTATTGAAATCTACGAAAAATGAATTGCAAAATAACAAACAATTAAAAACTTGTCCATTTTGAGATTATTGTGGCGTTAATTTTGCAATTAAAATATAATAAATATTTCACATTATTCGTCGAGCACACTTGTCCAACTATTTTCATTCGAGTATTTATTGACAGTTTCATTTTCACCTTAAATACTCAGAGTAAATTTTATCTGCTTTTAATTGAAAGGATAAAAATATTTCAACATATTTTCAATGATTTCTTTTTTGATTTTTTTTGATTTTTTAAATTTTTATTAAAAGAATTTTCAAGCAGCTCAAAAGGCTTGATCACTTGATTGGAAAAATTTTAATTGTTCAATTAATTTGATGTGCTTGTAAGAATGGATTTCATCCCTTCAACCATTTTTATTATTATAAATTAGAATTTTAATAAAACATGACAAATCACTTAACACAAAAATGAATTAATCAAGGCATTTCTTGGTGACAAAAAAAGCTTGACACCGCTTTTATTTAGATGAAAATATTTATTTAAATTAATGGGAACAACTATAAAAATATTTGCATGTAAAACAAACAATTGAAGAAAAAATTCAAATACTTAATTGAGCCTAAAAGAAGCAACTGAAATTCAGAATGCGGAAGAACAATTTATGAGATTCTTTCTCTCTGGGGGAGTTCAGCGCCGGTGTCATCTAGTAAATAAATCAACAACTAGGCAAGTGAGAATTCTCTAACCAGTTAGCCAACAAACAATTCCCACTAATTGGCCACACAAATGCTACATTCAAAACTAATGGAATTCCAAATGCAACTGAGTACCTATAAAAAAAATATAATACAAAAAAAAAAAAAAAAAAATTCCAACATTATCTTCGGAGTGACGAAGCATACAGACTCTTTTTGAAGCTTCTGGGATCGATTGGAAAGTTTCGCAGATCTTTCTAAGATCGATTGAGGTCTGTTCGATCTTAATGAAATGGAATAAGAAATATGATCAGAGATCAGTCAATAAACTTAGGAGCTACTTCTAAAACCGATTAAGATTCGTATATCTTCCGAAACAGCCGTTCGATACTGACGATTCTAGGGGATGAATAATGTGAATGATCAGAGATCAGTCAATAATCTTAGGAGCTACTCCTAAAACCGATTAAGATTCGTATATCTTCCGAAACAGCCGATCGATACTGACGATTCTAGGGGATGAACGATAAGTTTTAACACACATCAGAGCAAAATAAATATACTCTTATTTGATTAAAAAGAGTATGAAAATACCTACATGAAAAATGCATTCAATTGACTGAAATTGTGTATAAATTACTTTATTGACATGTGTAAATTGTAAACAAATTATTTTATAAGCCCCGCATAACGAATTGCATTGAAACGTGCACAATCAAAACAAACACTTATCGATATTTGTTATCAATTTAAAAATGACCAGCATGCCGGACTTGTGGGCCGAGGCGAGCGATCAACATCGACTTTGTATGCAATTGGCAATAATTTGAGTGCCACACTTTTGGCAGCAATATATTTACACATTTGTGGGCAGCAGTCCTTTTGGCAAAAAACCATAAATTCTGAGTTGTCTGAGTCGGCTCCCAAGTTGTGTGGGACGGGGCCACTGGCCGAGTTACTTCATAAGTATCTTTCAGTTTTATTGCACAACTGTCACAGCATTTAAAGTACTGGCTGGACAAGTGTGTGTGTGGGTCGTTTGGTTTTTTTGCACTTACTTGCCAAAGCAAATAAAGTCATCAAATACACGAGATTCCCCAGTCTGAAGAGTCACCGAGTGGAGAAGAATGGAAAGACTGCTTTCATTGAGTAAATAATAAAGAAATGACTAGGGACTGGACCAGACAGAGATACTCTATCTTTTGAAGTCTTAGAAAATATGAGAAATATATATGAGTTGCTTTCAGAAAGCTCTGGTAAAAGTAAGTGACTTTATTCTTTGGGAATGACTCGTCAGAAGCCATGTGTATTCCTCTATTTATAGAGCATTTCATGAGAGTTAATTTGACTTACATAAACCACTCAGACGCTATTGGGTAATTGGTCAAACAAATGAAGTCAAATCGGTCTACTCTTCAAGGGGCACTGCTCCCCACTGGGTCATTCAGTCACACAGTCACCCAGTCATCCAGTCAACGAGTTTCTCCCAGCCACTTGGCTAGTCAGTCAGTGGGCTAGTCAATCATTTTTATGTATCTGCTCATAATCTACTCGACTTAAATTGCTGTTAATTTTAAATTTCCCGGTCAGTCTTAGCACTCTTTAGATTGATATTAAAGTGTAGAAAGATAATTCCAAAATAGAGTGAAGAGACAGAGAGGCGATGACCAAGTATTCTTATTTACTCTATAATTCATTTGTCAGGCTTAAATCTAAATTTAATCGGTCTTTGTTTTGTGAATCTTTGGGATCTACAAATCAATATTATATTTTGTTTTTCTATCAAATTCATCATGAAATCTTTAGTAGTTATACTTCTTCTTGGTTTGTTTATAAAAACTTAAATATATTTTTAAATAACTAATTATATATATAATTGTTTTAGCTATAACTGCTGAGGGTGCCAATGAAAATTGCACAAAATTGTGCCAGAGCCGAGCCCTCGACACGATTTGCGTTCAGGAAGAGTCTTGTCATAGGGAACTTTTAAACGAATGTCGTCTGACAGTTCACAATTGTTTGCAGAAAATAAAAAAATCAAGTAAGTTTTATAATTTATAAAGAAAGTCTATATAAACAGTACACTCCTTTTTTCAGATATTACTGCACCAATGAAAATGAAACATAAAGGCAAATGCACACCCAAGGAAAATCTATGCCAATAAGTCTAAAATTAAAGATTTGAAAATTTACTAATAGCAAAATATGTCATCTGGAAAATAATGAAATATGGCTTTTTAAAGCTTTTAACAGATTTAACAGATTTTGAAATAATAAAAATTTTACGCAAAAATTAAAAATTTTGCAGTTATTATAAGTCTCAATATATAATCGATTCTTTCAAGTCTTCCAGCTGTAATTCCTTGTAATTCTATTAGTTTTGGTTATTAACTTCTCAAATTATTTTGAGAACTTATAAGGGGGAGAAGGGGGAAACCGCGTTAAACAAATTAAAGGTATTTACCAAAATACCAATTAGTTCTGAATTACTGAATCAATTTTGAATAAATCAAGTTAATCAAATTGGGTTAAAAGAATTCGAATAAAAAATATTTTTAGAGGAGAAGCTTTTATGGCTTTTTGATTATATTTCAATCAAGTTCAAATTATTCGGTAAATTCAGAAAATTGGCAAAATCACAAGTAAAACTATTTTGAACAATTTATAACAATTTCCTTATAGCTAATTACAATATTCTGACTGATTATCATCAAGCTCGATTCTATAAAAATATATGATTTCCTTTTTAAAAATTAAATGATGTTTGATTTAATTGCACAATATATTTGTTTAAGCATTCAATTAAATAGTCAATCAAAATATTAGTTTAAGCATTCAATTAAATGGTCAATCAAATTTGTCGTATAAATTATTATTCTCATTTGTTGAAGACAAGAAATATTTGATTCCCACAGGTTAATTCTCTGCAAAATGCTCGGGGAAATTCCCATAACCCAATATCCTGACGTGTGCGTGGAGTTCATGAATATGATAACAATTTTGCGGGCATTTGGTTTTGCCAGCATTTTGTGGCATTTGCAAATGCGGCTGGAAATTGTTTGCGGTTGAACTGCTGACAGGCTGACTGAGTCTACAAATGAAACCGCCGACTGAACTGGACTGGGCTGGGCTGAGCCAAGCCGACCAAACCAGAACAGGGCACAGTGGAGCAGAACGGAAGGGAACGGAAAAGGGGAGCTGACCAGGCCAGAGGGGTGAATTTAATTTTTTTTTATAGTTGGCAAAATTTACTGATTATGTTGTTCGCTTTGATGTTACCCAGCCGATGCCGTGGCCAAACTACATGGTCATTGTTTTTTTTTTTTTTTTTTTTTTTTGTTAATTAAAATTTGTGGTCAAAGTGGTGGCAGCTTGAGAGAGCGGGGTGTGTGTGTTTTGCTTAATTTGCACTAAATTAATAGACGTTACTGCGGCTGCTGCAACCGGTCAAGGCCCGAGGAGTTGCCGGAGCACCTTAAATATTTAAAATCTTCTCAGTCTAAGAGAATCTATTGCAGCACATCTTGACCTGGAAGGGCACCTCGAAACGCACAGTTCACATTCCTTGGCCCAGAAAACCAGTTTCGTGGGCTTTCAGTGATTCATCGCAGACTCGCAGACTTAGCAGCGTCCACTCTCAGAACTTGGTGGCTGTCTTTGTGTTCCTCGATTCTACTCTTTTTCATTCAACAGGAATCGAGAGAGCTTGTCATTTCTGTCTTTCTTGGATTCCCACGCCATAAAAGCAGCAGCATGCTAAATCTTCTGATTCCTCAAGAATAACTTAGATTTATTTGTATTCATAGATCTTCCTTTTTAAAGACTTCAAATCTGGAATGGTTGTCAATTTTTTAGTATGTTTTTCTTTTTTGGCTGACATCACATCAAAGTTGTGGTGCCAAAAGTAGGTAACAAAGTTTGCCTCGCCCCTTTCGGGGCGCCTGCCTTGAATAAGCCAGGAAAGCTTCAAGTCACCGGCAGCAGTTTAAGTTGACTTGAGTTGGACTAAGCCAAGTTGAGTTGAGCTGAGTGGCATCGTTATATGCAAAAATCTTGCTAAGCTTTTCGCCAATCCAACAGAAGCAGCAGAAGCAGCTGCTGTTGCCTCAGTGGCAACTATTAAACTTGTTTCCCTTTTCGCTCTCATAATTTCATAGAACTTATGAAGTTTTTTTTTTTCATCTTCTTCACTTTATGTCTTTCAGACTGGGCAGACTTATAGAGTGATAAGGTTAAGAGAATGTTATGAAAAATACAAAAGAAAAATTATTCTAAACAAATAAACAAGAAATTGAAAGTTTATTATTGAAAATAATAAATATATTTTTATATATATCTATTATATGCTGTACTCAAAGGGAAAGGGTATACTAGAAAATTGAGCATTTATGTAACACCTAGAAGGAGACGTCGGAGACCCCCCAAAGTTACCTAACGTATGATCAGGATGACGAAAGAAATCGATCTAAGCATGTCCGTCTGTCTGTCCGTCTGTATGAATGCCTAGTGCTCAGAGATAGTAAGATCTGAAGATAGACATACCTCAAAAAGAAGTTAAAAGATTATTGGTGATAACTTTTTTACTTACTACTTTATTGTAACCAAACTTGTCAGTTATAAGTTGTTATATGTTCTCAACAAAGCCATGAAGTTTCAATGTGATCGGACCACTATATCACATAGCTTCCATAAGGCCGATCAAAAGTGCAAACATCGTTTTAACCTTAGAAATTCTTAGTTATTAATATGGCTAATCCGACAAAAAAAATCGGATCTCTGAGCGGGTTATTTATGCACAAATCGAAACCAAATAAATGATAAGACAGTTTACTAAAATAGTTTTTAATTGCATCAAATTTTATTGAAATCGAATGATATCATATAGCTCTTATACAACTTGGCAATTGGAATCTATAAGTTTAACTATATGCCTTGCTCCTCTTCCTCTTCCTCACTTGAACTTGACTCATTTGGCTGATTTTGCATACTTGGCTTATTTACAAGGCCAGCACAACGTTTTTCAGAGCTCCTGCAAGGACCCCTGTGGGCATTTCGGAATTCTAACAATAAAATTATTATTATTTTATGATTATGTTACAGTTAAGCCGATAAATTTTTTAAACTCACTTTGTCCACCCCGTTGTAGAGTCTTGCAGTTTATGAATTTCAGCCTGCATATACTTGAAGCAAATCTATAGCAATTACCATTATAGATGCACATTGGATTACCTCTTTGTTTGCAATGCTTAAGTTTTTGCGCACAGGTAGTACGACGAGCATACACATAATCTACCAGTAAGACTGAAATTTAAAAAGTTAAGCAAATGACAAGAAATTGCAAATTAACTAATACGAACTGGCAAGAAAAATTAGCAAGACCTTCATCTTTCAACTGTCCCAATCAAATAAAATCGAGATGAGAAAAAATTATCGACATAGCTATGAAATTAAATATGCTCGGTGTGTTATTCCGTTGTTATTAACAAGCATGGCTTATTCGATAATGGTCTGGAAAGAAATATATAGTTTTTATTTCCCCCACATTTCCTTACATAAGAATATTTTTCATTTTATTTTTATCACTGTATTCGATAGGCAGGCACTTGGGAAGTTTCAAGCCCCCGATTATAGGTGCAATTCGGAGTTGGAGGGTAATTTCTCAGATATTCTTTGTATGTGCCATGACAAGATCAGAAAATTAATTTTCAGCATAGGAAATTTAATTTTTAAGGTGAATTAAGAGATATTTCTAGATTCAAGCATGAAATGGTTAGAATTTTATAGAATAAAATAACTTTGTGGGAATTTTAAATCCAAAAAAAAGTGAGGTTATGAATTCATGAATCTGACAACGTCAATTTTTTCACCACCTTGCTCACTCGTTATTTTATTGACATAGGAGTTGTCGAAAGGTAAGAGCTTTGCCTGGATTCACCAAATTGGCTGGCATGGCAGAGAGTCAGTCTATGAGGTGGAGGAGAGGGTAAGGTGATCAAATCTAAGGCTGGCTGGGCCAAGCTTCCTGCCTTGACCTTTACTTCTCTTTATACTCTTTTCGAAGAAAAAAATTCAAATGTTATCTTCGGGGTTAAGAAGATTACAAAATCTTTTTGAGGTCTTTTCTGCCGTAAGTCATGCAGTCAGCCAAGCATCTGCAGCTACTCTGTACACGATATCGGTGAGGGATTCAATAACATGGTCGATACCTTGACATGATTGTAGTGGCGTGCTGGGGTCAATTCTACGGTCAATTATCCATTGAAATAGGAGTATGTTAGTACTTTAGTTAAGAAGACGAGCGACAAAAAGTACATGCGAGATGACCCGAGTCTAAGTCCCAACTGTCTCTAAGTGTTAGTTGGTTATCCTGGATGCACTGGTAAATGACTTAGTCTAAGTAGACCGGGCGGTCATTAGCTCGGAATGGATACCTTGGAGCCTTGAGCCTGTGGCCAGAAATAGAGTCCACGTAAAGGACAGTTCTTAGCCCCTAAAGATAATCCTTCAATGGCCCCAGACCCTGTTTATCATGAGGTCTTTGCTTCCAACAGTGAAGAGTTTATTGTCGAAGTTTGTGAAGGTTATTCTGCTGGTTGGCGAGTAGATTGATCCTACATTAATTCCTCTGATTCCAGTGGATGATTGGTTGTAGCTTTACCAACACTACTATTCCACCATTGTGTCAGGAGATTCCGTAGATTTTGCAGTTTACTTGAGAATTAAAGTGTATTTTTGATATAAGGACAATGCCCATATTTTCATTTCGTTCCCTTCAATTCCGTTTGAGTTTCAGATAAGTATTTTCATGTAGTTTATTTTGGGAGGAGGACGGCAAGAAGCTCAGTTGGCTTCTTCACCGTGGCGACTAGCACCCATATCAGCTTTTGGAGTAGTGCCAGTGCCAATCTCGTGGCTATTCTCCTCCATTGCCTCGTCGCCAGGGATGGCTAACTAATCAAATTTATAGTAGCTCAGCAATTGATCCCACATAGTGAAGGAATATGTTTCATTAGCCATTCGTCTTATTCCAAGATTGTGAGAGCTTGGGTTAAAAGGAAAATAAATAACATTCTCCCACTTTCTCCCACTTTTTCCAAAATTTGTGGTCAGAGTGGTGGCAGCCGGGGAGTTGCCTGAGCACCTTAAATATTTAAAATCTTCTCAGTCTAAGAGAATCTATTGCAGCACATCTTGACCTGGAAGGGCACCTCGAAACGCACAGTTCACATTCCTTGGCCCAGAAAACCAGTTTCGTGGGCTTTCAGTGATTCATCGCAGACTCGCAGACTGAGCAGCGTCCACTCTCAGAACTTGGTGCCTGTCTTTGTGTTCCTCGATTCTACTCTTTTTCATTCAACAGGAATCGAGAGAGCTTGTCATTTCTGTCTTTCTTGGATTCCCACGCCATGAAAGCAGCAGCATGTTTAATCTTCTGATTCCTCAAGAATAACTGAAATTTATTTGTATTCATAGATCTTCCTTTTTAAAGACTTGAAATCTGGAATGGTTGTCAATTTTTTAGTATGTTTTTCTTTTTTGGCTGACAGCACATCAAAGTTGTGGTGCCAAAAGTAGGTAACAAAGTTTGCCTCGCCCCTTTCGGGGCGCCCGCCTCGAATAAGCCAGGAAAGCTTCAAGTCACCGGCAGCAGTTTAAGTTGACTTGAGTTGGACTAAGCCAAGTTGAGTTGAGCTGAGTGGCATCGTTATATGCAAAAATCTTGTTAAGCTTTTCCCCAATCCAGCAGAAGCAGCTGCTGTTCCCTCAGTGGCAACTATTAAACTTGTTTCCCTTTTCGCTCTCATAATTTCATAGAACTTATGAAGTTTTTTTTTCATCTTCTTCACTTTGGTTCTTTCAGGCTGGGCAGATTTATAGAGTGATAAGCTTAAGAGAATGTTAAAAAAAAAAAAAACATAAAAATAATTATTCTAAGCAAATCAACAAGAGTTTTCAATTTATTTTTGAAAATATATTAATCCTAATATTTTTGGAAATATTTTGTATTTAACCTTTATACTTTTCCTGGAGGACACATTTGTGGCTTCTCTTTTTTGCAAGGACCGCTGTTAATAAGCCGAAATGCTATAAATCAAATTAACATTAATTTTTTTTATTAATATTTTCAGGTAAAAAATAAAACTTTGAAAGGTCACCTGTGCTACCCCGTGTATAAGATTGGCAGTTGTAAAATTTCAGCAGGCATAAACCTTGAACAAATCGATAGCAAACACCATTAAAGACGCACATTTGTCGTGGTTGTGGCTTGCATTTTTTCACATCTTCAACGCAACTAGCATTCACATAATCTAAAAGTAAGACTAATATTTTAGGAAATAAACAAATGACTAGAACACGCAATTAACTAATACGAACCAGGGAGAAGAATTAGCCAAACCTTCATCTTTCAACTGTGACAAACGAATGAAATCGAAATGAGAAAAAAACATCTATGAAATTAGATATGGTCGGTGTGTTATTCCGATGATCAAGCTAAAGTCTGATTTATATAAGATCAGCGATACTCTGGTATTAGGTACTCCATGATCTGGAAAGAAACCTAGTTTGAGTACCAAATTTCAGATTTTCCATTTTACTCTCATCCCTATGCTTGATGCAGATCAAAGTGGGAGGGTTATTTTTTTGAGGCTTATGTGTCTTGACAAGGTCGAGGATAAAACAGAAAAGGACTATTGTTGAATAACAAACATAAGCTATTCCCATTTTCGTGATAAATTGGTAAGAAAAAATTCCAAACATTCTCTGCGGAACTTTTTTCTTCTTTATTATTCTTAAGTGAAGAACCCGTTCAATTATAGAAACTATGAGTACCTCAATAACACATGACAACAAATTGTAGAGAATTAAGCCCCTCAAGCCCCTCAAACTTTCGGCCGGCCTTGCCACCTCAGATCAGTCAATGAATGTGGGAGTTATTTCGTAATTGCTTTTATATAATCCATTTTTAATTTCCAGCATTTATGATTTACAATCCTTGTGGTGTCAACATAATCTTGGCTATCAGAAAGGGGGTTTTATATCTGTTAATACGTTGAAATTCTTAAAAAAAGAATTATCATTATTATAATCTTCTATACAACCATTATTTCATAGTGAATTTAAAATTAGAATTGATTAACTCAAACTGAGAAATTAGATATGGTTAGAGAGTTATTCCTATTAACAAACTAAGGGGGTCTGACTTATATATAAGATCAATAGAATAAATTTAAAGATGGACCACTGAAAATTGAGAATATCTCCGAGATTTAGTGTACCGAGCAAAGGAATGATAGACATATAGATTTATGATAATCAAGAGGTTTTATTTGATGATTTCTTTTGGATTTCAAGGCCGAAGTATATATCCAGGAATCAACGGCGTTCTGTAGTCAGATTTAATGAGGCACAAGGTGGCTTTTTACTCGCATCACAGATTCCATGGTATAATCGATAATGCTCTGAATAGAAATATAATATTTGTATAACATTTACCTTTATATGATCAGCATTAATTTCAACTTACTATCTTCGCCGGTCTGGTTGGACGCGCAATTGCCCAGTTTCAGTTCGCAAACACCCGTAGCATTTCGATAGCAATAACCGTTAAAGGTGCAAATCGGAGATTGAGTCATAGCTTTCAGACATAGCTCGTATAAATCGTAACAAGGTCCGGCCGAACACTGAAGGATGATAAAAATGACTACTGAAAAATATGAAAAAGAAATTCTCAGTTATTTTTTTGGAAATTATTAAAAATATCTTGAGTAAAATTTACTAGAACAAAAAACTATCTTCATTTTCTTTTCAAGCGAAATTTGCAAGTAAAATTATTTTCAGAATCCATTGAAATCCATAGGAATTTCAATTTTTTAAGGTTAATCAAAATAATTTAAGCATGAAATTTTTGGAAAAAATTTGAATTGGTCTTCTTATTTAATCTAGTTTAATATGTGGGAATTTCAAGTTAGCCAAAAATTTTTTAAATCTGAAAATCTGAATCTACCTCGCTCACTCTTTATTTTATTGGCGTAGGAGTCGTCAAAGGGTAAGGGCTTTGCCTGAGCTTACCAAATTGGCTGGCATGGCAGAGAGAAAGGATGAAGATGAAGAAGATGATGCAGAGGAGTGGGAAAGATGCAAAAGCGGCTGTCGCAGAAGCTGACCAAATCAAAGGACCCATATTGAATTTCAGCAACTGGACAAGCATGCTGGCTGTGCTGAGCTGAGCTGCCTGCTATGACCTTTTGTGGCCCAGCCTGCTTCTGGCTGGGATTCTCGTGCAGTTGTTGCTTTTGTTGTTGCTGTTGTTGCTTTTGTCATTGTCGTTGTTTTCGTTGTTGGTATTGTGTGGTATGTGCCAGTTTAGTTATTAAAATTAATGTGAAATTTCAAAGGGAACTCGTAAGTTAAACTTAATTACAGACAATGCCCACAAAATCTCATGTAAATTACAGAGAATCGAAATGCCGCCAGCCATTTACTCCGAATATGGTTAGAGACTCTCCAGTCTGGCAGTCTCCGAAACCTTCCAGTCTCCTTCGAGTCCGGCAAAGCAAAACCAAAAGTCGCTCTGGCCTTTATTTATTTATAGAAAAATAATGAATTGAACAACAGGTGAGATCGAGAAAATGATAAGCATAGAAATTCCAGCATGCAACTGCCAAGACAAAAAAATTAAAAAAAAAAAAACTAAATAAAATAAAATAAAAGAAGAAAAAGGAATAAAAAACATAACAGAAAACAAAAACAAAAAACAAAATACTGCACAGTTGCCATTGCGAAATAAGCAATCGGACCACAACTACACTCAAAGACACACACACACGCATACTCGTACACTCAGAAAAAGGCAATCCAATTTACTGATTTATTTCTTATTTTACTTTGACTATGCAAGAGCAACAACAACAACAACAACAACAGCAGCAATGACGACGGTAAGCACAACGGCAGCTTTGAGTGAGCTCGGCTTGGCAAACAACTCGAAAAAAAGAAAAAAAAAGAGTGCGAAATTCTTTTCGCTAATGGTCGACAGCCGCATACTCTTTTTGAAGTCTGCTCGGATTTAAACAAATTTGAGAAACTAATATTGATTATAGGAAATAAAATTAAGCAAATAGACAGACAGATGATCTGCCTCAATTAATTTACCTTGCCTCGCTTGCTTTGTGCTCTCCACGACTTTCTCTCCTTGAAGAGAGTATAGAAAAGTTTTGCTTAGGCAGCGTAAGTTTTGTCATGTGCTCGGTTCGGCTGTGCTCTGTTTCAGTCAGTTCGTTTTAGTTCGGCTTCAGCTTAGTGTTGTTGTTGCTGCTGTTGTTGTTGGCTGCTGCTGCTTGCTTTGATCTTGATGCTGGGGCCTTGCGACGACGCCTGACAACGATGACGAGGCTCAGGCCAGCCATACAAAAGGCAAAACGGCTAACCAAAAAATAAAAAATAACAACAACAGCAACAACAACAAAACAAAGAAATTTGCAGTCTGTGTAGCAGTGAAGGGAGGGGTGGGCGGAGTGTTGGCAACACTGCAACGACAATTTTAACATTCGTGTAGGCAAAAGTTTTGCCCAGGCCTTTTGGCTGCGCTTCTCCTACCTCTTCTTCTTCTTCCACTACTTCTTCCATTTCTCTTCTGTCGTCTTGCACAGATGCAGATGCCACGACATTACTTTTGCCACTTGGTCTGCTCTCTGGGAGCAGCAGCCGCCGGCCACGACACAAGAGCTGACGCTGACTACGCTGACATCGCAACGCAAACGCAGACGTTTTGGTATGAAAACAGCACAGTAAGGAAGAAGAAGAAGAAAAAAACGATGAGTTGGTTAGGCTGAGTCAGTTGAGCATTTTTCTTTTTCTTTTTTTTTCATTTCTTTGGTTCTTTGGGGTCTGGGTAGGTTGGGTACTTGGCAGCTTTGTCGCTCGGTCTTTATTTAAGGTTTCATGTATAAATATTTTTATTTATTGTGCAACACATTCGCACACGTTGCCTGCCCCAAACCAGCATCAGGATGTTCGGCACGACGACAATGATGGCAGCGACGGTGACGACGACAGCGACGATAACAGCAACGACTAGGACGAGGCTGACTCCAGCGAAGATGACGCCGGTCCAAAAATATTCTGGCCCTGGCAACTGCAACAATAATGATGATGATGTGTAAACTCGCGGTTGGACGCTTAATTTCTACCTTTTGGCCCAATGCATACACATATTTGTTCTTCTTCTTCTTCTGCTTCTGGCTCGGTCTGCGGCTGCTGTTGCCAAGTGCACCAACTGAACAGCAAAGGAAGTCTTGCCTCGGCCAGGGGCAAATATTCGAAAGGGTGCAGATCGTTCTGTGTGGGTCCATTGTTGGTAGTTTTTTCTTCTTCTTCTTATTTTTTTTTGCTTAGTGTTACTCTTGTTAGTTGCAATTTTGTAGCTGCCAATGAAAGTGTACAAACAATTGAACAAAGGAATTTTATGGCCAAGATAAGTAGAGGAAGCGAATAAGTGTGGTCAGAAATTAGCGGAAACCAAATCAAAAGATTCCTGGATAAAAAGGAAAGAAAAAAAAAATTTGATAGAAAAAAAGTGTCTGAGATTTTTGGGATTATACAATTAGATTTAAAATATTCCAAGTTCCTAAAGCTCAATTTTGGGTTTCCTTAATTTTCCTTGACATATTTTTTTTTAAGCTTTTTAAAGCTTCAGCAGAAAATGGATATTTTTATCTGAACTTCCTCTTTTATTTTTTTGGATCAGCGAACACTTGGTGAAAACTCCATCCGGTTGGTTTTTACCTCACCCCAGGCCATACTTATATACCTGGGAAAGATTATATCCTTCCCCACTCGCCGAAGGAAAAATCGATTTCATTCATACGCAATTGTGTTAAAATCTGTCAATGACACGTTGTCGTTGAGCGCCCTTGGCACACACAGACACTCATAGAGAGAGGGAGACACACACACACACACATACACACATATATAAATCCACTGATTCAGTGCCTGGCAGAGCCCACCCAATGATGCCCCAGAATAAAACTAACCACCTGCAAGCTGCCACCTCCAAAAGGAGAGGGAACTGAAAGGGGGGGTGGCCAGGTTGGCTGGGCTGGCTGGGCTGGTGGGTTGGAGCTCTCTGCTAGATGCACACTCATCATGGGCATTGACAAGTAGCTGTCAGACAGAAAGAGCGACATTGTGTGCGCATCAAGGCAAGCCGATGACGACAATGAAAACAAACGCGGCTGCAGGGGAGAGGTGCGGCAGCAGGGGAACTCTGGAGGATACCTGAGCAGAGGTTGAAACTGTTGAGCTGTTGGAATCACCAGTAGCATTTCAACTTGCATAACCCAAACGAAACCAAGTCAAAACGAAACGTATCACACAGTTGACGCCCCCACCGAACTAACCTCTCCGCCAGGCAGTGGAGGACTTCCCAACCCAGCAACAATGCGCCAAATCAAGCACAAGAATCCAATATCCTGCAATGAAATACAATTATACGGAGCACAACAGTTTTTTCACTTCAACCGAGGAAGCCCTGAGCAGCAGCAGAGTGAGCGGAGTGGAGTCCTCCCCCGCCTTCTCGAGGCCCTCGTTAGATGGTTGCACAAATTTTTATGGCACATAATTGGCCTGGGAACACGGCGAACGAGTCAAACAGAAGAATGAACAAGTCAGGTCCACATGATTTTTCCCAGTGTAAAATGCAGGTGAACCGGAGCGGGGGGGAACGAAGTGAGTGGGTGCGAAAAAAAGGAGTTGGCGGTGGGAAGGAGGAGGTGTCGAAAGTGAGTGAATTTCTCGGGCTAAATGACTGAGCGAGTGAATCAGCGAATTCAAAGGAAAGGGAGAGAGGGAGTATTACAGAAAGAGAGAGAGAGAGAGAGAAAGAGAGAGAGAGAGAGAGAGAGAGAGAGTAATGTCACAAAGAGACAAGTAGAACAAGAAGGTGAAAAAGGGACAGGTAGAAAATGTTTATGAGAGAGGAAAGCAAAGGGGTATAAAAAGGCTAAGATGAAGACAGAAATAATTGGGGGAAAGAGATGGAAAGTAATGGAGAAAAAGAACGAAAATAGCACAGGATATATGAAAGAGAGAGACAGAGAGAGGGAGAGAGAAAGTGAAAGGACAGCACGGCTGACATAATGTTGAAGAGAGAGAGAGGGAGAGAAACAAAGAGAACACGTGACGAAGATGAGAAAGAAAAAAATCATAATCAGTAAAGAAAAACACAAAAAGGTGAGGAAATACTTGAAGTAGGGCAAAAAGTTATAGAAATCAAAAATCAGATTGAGTTAGAAAGAGAGAGAAGTAGAGAGATAGAACTTCCACTGTAACCAAAAGAGAGACAGAGAAGGAGAGAATATGTGACTAAAGAGAGAAAGAAAGAAGAGAAGACAGAAAGGATATAGAAATAGGAATAATGTAAATAAACCTAAGTGAACACCAGTAAATGAACCAAAAAAGAAAGAGACAGAGAATAAAATGACATATGAATTTCTTAAAAAAAAGAAAGAAAGAGATAGACGGTTAGAAAGAGTGGGCAACATCGTTTAGACCAGCAAGTGCCCACACGGCGAGTCTCTTCCAAATTGGGGGGGGGAGCTCAAATATTTCTGCTTGCTTCGATGACTTCACACATTCCTGGGAGCAACAACAACAGCAACATAAAAAGTGCACTCGGAATCACACACAAAGCAGACAAAAAAAACACACACACACACACACCAAAAATTGAAAACAACAACAACAAATACCGACAAACAAAGACAGGCACAGACAAGCCTACACATGCACAGACATGCACATTCAAGACACCGAAAGCAGTTAGCAACTTCCTTGAGGTAAGAAAAGTCTAAGCCACCTTAACCGAGACGAAAATCTAGAAAGAGAGAGAGGGAAAGAGGGAGGAGAAGAGCAAAAGATTTCGAGAAGAACTTGTGGAAGAGCTCAAGTTTAAACAGCGAACCAGTTTTTGGTGAATGAAAATCAACAAAACCCAAACTAAAAAAAAAAGAAAGAAAAAGAAAACAACAACAATGGGCATAGCAACGTCAAAAGGCCGACAAACTAAAATAAAAATAAAAAGAAATTAAAATAAAATTCAAAAATGTGCAAAACGAACAGAAATAAAACGAGAAATGCTGCATGCCAAAGTCAAGGCACCAAGGCGAGGGACGCGGCGGCAGGCAAAAGAAAAAAAAAACATGAGAACAGAACCAGGAGGGTATGAAAGTGTGTGAGAGAGAGAGAGAGAAGGCTACACCTCCCACCCACCCTCTCTCTAACAGAGCAGCCGAAAACTCTTGATGAAGAACTTTTGCCAGAGCAAAAGCAGCAACGTCGACAGAGGGAGTCAAGGCGGCAGAGACGGTGACGGCGACTGCGACAGCAACCGCAGCAGAATTCATGCCAGTCAGCTTGGAACCTGTTGGACCAGCTTGCCTGCAGTCAGCCAGACCAGGCCAAGCCAGGCAAAATGCCACCAACGTGTTTTTATTTTATTTTTTTTTTTTTTGGGGTCCAGGATAAAGTAGATTGCCCAGGCATGCCAACTTTATGTGTTTGTGTTGGTGAGGATTTCAAGTGTAAAACATTGTAGCTTGAGGAATGTGTGCACACACACACACACATACCTTGGCCATATTTGCTGCACTAAATCAAGCATTTAAATGAAATTTGAGTGTGGCCCCCCAGCAAAAAAAAAAAACAAAATTCAAACAAGAAAAAACTATTTAGTCTTTTTTATCTGACTTTGGCCGCATATTGCTCACTGATCCAAAATAAATTTTTTTATCTTCTTTGCCTAATTTATAGAAGCCTTTTATATTTTGCCTAAAAATTCGTTTAATTTTTGTGGTCGCACAAACACACACACACACAAACGGCGCAGCATAGCATACCTGTTGGTCTACTCAGCTCTGTGTGGGTTTCGCAGCATCACACACACACACAGGCGCGCAAGCAGAGCAGAGCCTATATGTGTGCCTTTGGCATTCCGTTTTGTGCGGTGGTTCCGCCTGCGCTCAACGCAAAGGGTTTCATTGCATCTCGCTCTTGCTCTCTTTGTCGCTCTCTGTCTGTCCTGGGCAGAATTTAGCCTGTGTCGTGGGCATTGGAAATATTGAGCCTTGATCGTCTTCGGTCGTCGTACATTATAATTTATAACTTTATCTAAACGATGTGGTGGTGTTTAATTTTCGACTTCACCTTTTCAATCTCTGATGTTTTTCTGCCTTTGTTGCGGTCTTGTTTTTTTTTTGGTTTGAAAGCGTTTCCGTTTTGGGTTCTATGGAGTGACTCATAGCTGTTAATTTTTGGTGGTCTCAGGATTTGAGAATTCAAACCATAACAAGAACAAAATTTTTTTATCATCATCACCCGCTAATTTGAATAGCTCTATCTCACTCTCTCTCTCTCTTTGATAGACACCTTCTTATTCAAGTGGAGAAAATGAACATATCATTTGCCGGTCGGTAACAAGGCCAATGAGGGCGTTACTGCTTGGCCGCTCAGCTGGACACTGCACTGACCACCATGAAGTTTTCTCGTTAATGAAGAAATAGATATGCCCAACGCCCGAGAGCCTCAAACCGGAGTCCAATTCAAATAGACTCGGGACGAGTCAGCTGAATTGAATTGAATTGAATCTGCTGCTCACAGCGGTAACAAAAAAAATTTTTACTTGGGTTCTCGGGGCGACGAGGCCAAAAGTTTGTGTGAATCTTTGCACAAGTGAAAGTCATGCCGAACCTATTCAGGTAAACCTCGATTCTCTCTGTTGGTCAGTTCTTTATTGGATTTTGTTTTGTTTGCCTTTGGAAATTTTGGCAAATCACAGAAACACGTGCGCCGATTGAGGGCTTCAGAATGAAACGGTTTTGTATTCTCAAATAAAAAAGGCTTAATTTTAATCTATTTTGCATAGCGATAAATCATTTGCATAGATCGTTCTCTTGATCTTGGATTTTATGGCTTAAGAAATACCACGTTTTTTTTTTTTTTTTGACTAAAGTGATTTCTGAAAGATTTTGTAGTGTCAATAATGGTGCCATTAAATTAGGCAGATAAATAAAAAAAAATCTTTTTTTTTCCAAACTACAAGAAGCTGGCATGCAAATTTTGCGGCCGTAAAATCGGACAAAACAACTAAAATACCCAATTTTGACAACCAAATAAATTCTACGGGGGAATAAATGGAAAAACCGGTACCGGAAAAATTATGGAGACCTTTTTCTAGTGATTAATTATTTGATTGATTTGTCTTAATTTTGAGAAAACCTTAAAAAAAAATCTGCTTATTCATCGAACATATTTTCATACAATTTTCAAACAACTTTGCACCACTTCCGCCCACATCTGTTGGCCGGTTTCATGTGTTCGTGTCGTTTCGTACGCTGCGGCGACCTTCTCGAAAAACGAGAGCGCCCTCGAGCCGGAACAGCAGCCACGAGAGAGAATATGTAAACATTCCTCTCCGCACTCACTGAACTTGATTCATAAGAGAATAAGAAAAGTAAGAGAGACTCTTTAAATTCAGAACCAAAAAGTTAACTTTAATTTTATTGAAATTCCCATTGTCTGACTTCTTAATAAAAATAAAAATAAATAAATTAAAAATAAATTGCATAGTTTTAATTTTAATTAATTATATTGCTGTTGATTTTCCGGTTGAAATTGTATTTGCACTTAAGTTGGGTTCCACATATGGGACATATGAAGATTCGACCCTTACTTTGTGATCGGTGGTCTGAAAATTGGTGGTCTCCAAGTCGTTCGAGTTTCTCCGGGAAAAAGGGCCGTAAGAAGAGAGCGCAACAGCTGACCATTAACTTATGAGTTCCATATTATATCGGAAAAAACTTCAATCTCTTTCATATTTTATTCCCGTAAGAGAAACTAAGTTTTAGATCTCGTTAATTCAAAGTTTGAAAGTTTAAGCAAAAAGAGTCCTATCTGAAGCTTTGCCACTTTGTGGCGCTATCTAAAGTGTGCTCAATTTGCTCTCTTAAAAAGTACCCTCCTTTCGCGCGAGAGAGCAACTTGAATGAATTGAAATTTCCACACGAAGAGCACAAAGATACTTTTCGTTGATTTCGTATCTCTGAGAGCGTCGTCGTTACGCTGAAAACGGTTTCGGACTCTTTGAATTTTTTTTTATTTTTATTTTTAACTGGAAAGGCAAGCGAAGCGGTCGTTTCTTTCACTTTTCGCGGCGCGTGTAAACAACAAAAAACGAAACTTTTGCCGTTGAAAATTTCGCGAACTAAAATTTAATTAATTGAAAAAAATTAATAATTTTTAAAATATAAAAAAAAGGTGACCAACGAAGTGAATAAAAAAAAATAAAAACAAAAATCGCCGCGTGCAAAATATCGAACTGCATTGGCAAAGTACGTAAAAAATATTGCGTCTGTCTTTGGCGTATTTTGATATTTGATTATTTTCGCATTGCCTGTGAAGAGGCCGAGGTCGCCCACGCATTGTGTGGCCTGTGTGTGTTTGTGTGTGTGTGCTTGTCTCTGTGTGTTGTGCAAAAGTTGTGAAAAGCAAAAGTGTCAGCCATCCAGATTCTATCAGCACGCCAAGTCATATTGCAAAATATTATCAATCGTTACCATTTTTGATTCTGATTAAATGAATACTTGAGAACAACAAAAGCTCAAAAATTGATTATGTCACAATTTTCAATAGGCACAAAAAGCTCACAAAAATAAAAGAAAATCTTGAAATTATTACAACCACAATCATAATCGTAGGCATAAAATTTTTCGAAAATTTTTCTAATTAAAATAAATTAAGTCACAAATCTTAGCCGGCGGCGGTCAAACGAAGACCAGAATAACAACAACAACATTAACAACAACCGTTAGCGTACATTTCGGTCTATTCGCGAAAAAAATAAATTCCTCTTCATTTGTTATATTTTTTTTAGTAGCAACGCAGACGCCGGCGCAGACAGCGACGCGTTAGAAAACAGCAACAACGTCCGATACCGCGTGCGTGAGAGTGTCAAAGTGAGTGGAGAGCTCTGCTGGCGCACTTGTTCGCCTGCTAGCGTGCGTGTGTGTGTGTGTTTAGTGTTCATTTCTTTCGAGGGCAAAGAGCAGCAGCAATAAAGTACGAAAAAAAAAGAAATACTTTTTCGCTCGCTCTGCCTTCGCCCCAAAGGGCTACGCAACAACAACAACAACAACAAAAGAAACCGGCAAAATTTTTTCAAACAAAGAGGAAGAGAGTGTGAACAGTGTTTTTTGCTCTGCCCGCCGTCCGCTGCAGCGCAGCAGTCGGAATTATTGTTGTTGTTGTGCCTTGGCAAAAATGCAATCGGCCAGCCGTGTGTGAGTTTCGTTCCCACAAAAACGAGAATTCAAAGTAAAAGAGAAAAAAAAGAAAAGCTCAAGTGTGTAGGCGAGCCTGTGTTTGTTTGTAATTACAAAATCCAAGGCACATTTACAACAACAACAACAACAACAATAACAAGAAGAAGAAGCAAAAGCAAAATGATGAATCCAGCAAAGTCATCGTTTCGGGTCAGCCAAAAAATCAGTTGGCTTAGCATTTCCCTGCTGGCACTGAGTGTGCTGGCCGGCCTGGCCACGGCCAAGCATCTGACCAGCGTGGATGAATACGCTGGCGAGGCCAGCATCGGCCATGGCCATCATCATGCCACCCACAATCATCACAACCAAGCCCATCACTCACGTCGACGCCTGCAGCGTGACTCACGCGCCAAGGACTCCCAGCACTGCGACTCTGTTCGCACTTATTTCGAATCGATCGACATCGAATTGACTGGCGTCTACAATGAAAAAGGTAAGAAAAATAAAGAAAAAAGAAATTCGAAAAAAAACAAGAACTTTCTGTGTGAATCAAAGGTGGAAAAATGCAAATGCCTGGGATGCGCTGAGCGGTAAATAAAAGTTTTTTTTTGTACGCTTTCAAGTGTGTCTCTCTCCTTCAATCAACCTCAACAATCTTTCATTGACTTTGAAATATGCTTCGCTTTTGCCGGCAGGCAGGCCAACAACTCAAGTGGAAGTTTGCCCTGCCCCACCGTCAGCGTGGGCTGCTGCAATTAGAATGCATCAAGAGTCAAGGCTTTGCACTTGTCAGAGGAAAAGTTTTTCTTTTTATCCATTTATTCATTTTCTATTTAAGCCCACGTGATTTCCCTGAAAACCCTTGAAAATACACAAAGAGGCTCATGTTATATTTTTTTTTTCGTCTTACTTTTTCTTTTTGTTGTTTATGAATTTTTCACACACGAGTCTAAACAAAAGAATAGATCGCTTAATTTTTTTTTATAAATAGAATAAAAATTCTAAAGAAAATGGCAAAGTGCTGATTGAAATTCAATTGATATTTTATTGTGCTCCATAAATATTCTGGAATTTAAATGGATTTCTCAAAAAATAAGAAAACTTTTGAAAAGCTTGGTGAACTCATTTTGTTTCTTATATCAAAAAATTTTTTTTTATGAATTAAATTTCTGGATTACCAGGGAACTTTTTGATTCCCTTTATAAGTCTGAAATATATTCCAAATTTCAGCTTGATATTTTGAAAAGAAACTGAGATCCCAAAGCTTGTTTTTTGTTAGAACGATTTCAGGAACCTTTAGAATTTCTATAGAGAAATTTCTTCCAAAAACTGTCTAGCTTACTTACAATTTACAAGACTGAAAAATATTCCAAGTTCTGGCCTCACACTTTGAAAGGCAGCTGAGTTCCCAAAGTTTGTTTTTTCTTAGGGAAATTTCAAGAACCTTTAAAATCAAATTAAGAAAATCATTTCCAAAACTCTCTAGTTTATTTCCACTTTAAAAGACCAAATGATATATTAAGTTTCAGCTTGACAGGAAGCTGGGATCCCAAAGTTTGTTTTTTTGTCAGGGAAACATCAAGAACCTTTAAGATTAAATTAAGAAAATTATTCTCGAAATTTTCTAGTTTATTTCCACTTTAGAAGACTGATTAATATACCAAGTTTCAGCTTAACACTTTGAAAGAAACCTCGGATCCCAAGGTTAGTTTTTTCTTAGGGAAATTTCAAGAACCTTTAGATTCGAGAAATTATTTCCTAAAACTTAACAAGTCTGAATTATTTTCCTAATTTCTGATTTCCACTTTGAAAAGAACTTACGATACCATAGATTATTTTTTGTTAGAAAAATTTCAGGAACCTTTAAGGTCAAATTGACAAAAGATTCTCGAAATTTTCTAGTTTATTTCCAATTTGAAAGACCAAATGATATACCAAGTTTCAGCTTAGCACTTTGAAAGAAAGCTGGGACTCCAAAGTTAGTTTTTTAATTGATTTATTTTTGGAATTCAGAGCAGACTATTTTTAATATTTTCAAAAAAGGTAATTAAATTCTTAGACGAGTTCAGTTTGGCTTCTTTGTCGGTTTCGCTTGTCGTTTCTTATGAAAAAAAACGAGGCAAATCTCCCCAATGTGTAATTAAGTGAAAAATAATTATTATTGATTAACCGACCTTGACTTGGTATTTACACATTTACGCACAATTACAAAAGACAGTGGACGGGGCAGGGGGCCGGGCCGGGGCCGAGGCAAGTGACTAAGTAAGTGAGCCGAAGACTGGGCCAAACCCAAAGATAGATGGCAATGGCCAGAGCCCACGGCAACAACAATAATGAGAACAACAAGCCTGAAAGATAGACAAGATAGCCCAGTCAGACTGGCATGATTGTGCAAGTTGCGGCGCAGCAGTTTACCTGCTCACCAACGGACATCAAAGGCAGGAGTGTTTCTATTTCTGCTGCCAATGTTGTTCTTCTTGTTGTTGTTGTTTTCCTTTTCTTTTTTATTTTTTTCTCACACACTGACAAAGTGTTGCGCACTGCGCCCAGGTAGTTAACAAATAAACACACACATACAGAGCAAGCCAACCAGCCAAGCCAGCGAACAAGAGCAAAAGAAAATAATATCTATGAGATACATTGTTGTGCCGCCCGCATCGTCAGCCAGGCAGGCCGAAGCAGCAGCAGCCTGGGCACTTACTCTTCACACCCAAAGCGCGACGCGGCATGAAAGCAAAGTAGCCAGAGCCAAACATACCAAAAACTAAAAAGTTACAAGTGTATCTCTGGGTATATGTGTATCTGTGTATCTGATAGAGCGTATATCTTTTTCTCTATTCTCCTTCGGTGTGTATGTGTGTGTTTTTTGCCTCGTTTTTTTTTTGTATTCCTTGTTATTTTATGTCGACCTGCCTGTTGAGATTTATCTGCTCAATTGCTTTGAGCCTCTGACTTTGAGTGCAAGTTATTAGCGGACTTGTCAGTCCACAGGGGGTGGCGGAGTTACGTCAAAGCAAAAATTCACTGCCTTTGTGGAATTTTAATTTGGCTAATGTACTATCAGACAAGCCATCCAACCAGCCAGCCAGCCAGCCAACCATTCTGACCCACACAGTTACCAGCCTGGGGCCCCTATCCCTCTGTATCTGCAATTGGCTTCTATATGTTGGTATCTGTCTGTCTGTCTGTGTGTGTGTGCGTGTGTGTCTGGCAAATCGATCATTAATCTGTGCTCTCAAAGCTTTCAGATTTGACACCAGCTGCCGTTTGCAGGTCCCCCGTCAGCGAGGACCCAAAAGATAAATCCAACATTTCCACAATTTTCACAAGACTCTCTGACAAGCCAGTCAATAAAACGGCATTAAAACTAAAGCAACCGCCTTCTCAAATACTGAAATACTCAGATACTTTTTTTTTTGGGCGAAGTATGCCAAACTGTCTCTGGTTTATTTGGCAGTTTTATTTACACAAAAGTATCTTTTGTGTATTTCGTTTGCATTACTTTTACGTTTATTTGGTGTTTGTGATGCTAATCTGTTTGAGGTCTGCCCTGAATAGATATTTTTCCTTACATCTATCTCATTTGGGTGCCACTTTTATGGCCCACAAAGTATCTATAATTGTAACAAAACCACCAACTCCCAAAGCATACTAATTGTGTAAACGTGAAGCAACAACAAATAAATAAATAAATAATAAACTCAAAAACTTACAAAATAAATTAACACATTACCAAGGCCCAACGAACCGAACAGGAAACACTTGTAGCTGGCCTATCTAATCTTCAAACTATTTAACAAAAAAAAATTTAGAACAAACCCAAGCGATATGCTCAGCATAATTTTTATCTAACTATTTTAGTATCTTTGGCATTCCAGAGAGAGAGAGAGCAAAGAGTGCAAATAAAACTCTGGCAAACAAATCATATAAATGCATACACTGCGTATACGCAACCTGGTTAAAAAACAAAAAGGGAGACAAACTGACTATTTGAATAGTCGTATATGGGCATCTTTGTGTGGCTTGGAATACCTGCAAAAAAAAAATCCGAGTCGCTCTGATGAATGTCTCCACTCGAATGCCTCACTTGGCTGGCTTGTTTGCTTTAGTCGGTCGACTTGTCTGGTGTGTTTGCGATAAGAAACAACTCACTCGCTCGCTTCTAGCAGAAAGATAACCGACACTGAGCACTCCCTTCTGGTTTGGCCATAATTGAAAAGTCTAATTAGCAAAATGTTTTGGAGAATCTTTCAAATAAAAATGTATATTTATATGGTACACAGAGACCCATTAAGTCTTAACTGCATCATTATGAAACCAAAAAGTAAATCAATCAAAAAAAATTTGTATCCAAATCCGGAAATCGCTTGCCAAATTGGATCATCATAACATTTAATGAAAAGCCAAAAATGTTCGATCATAAAAATAAATCTCAAAAATCTTTTCGAATTTTTCGAGGTTCCAAAAAATATTATACTAAAAGTGCAATAAAATTAAACAACAAAGAAAATTTACTGTTTCCTTCACAAAACCAATTCATACATTTTTTTTTTTTTTTTTTGGACAGATTTTTGCGCGTGCAAAAAAAAAAAAAGTTGACAGTAAAAAAAAAAATTTATTGCCTTGATTTTGTGTGTTTGGTATTATTTTTACAGTCACGAGTCTTTTTGAGTTTTTCCAATCCATAAAAATAGTGGCCCAGTCAGCTCACCTTGGCTTTACAAAAAAAAACTTAAGACGAAAAAAAAAGTATCTCAAAGATAAATGGAAATGTTTTGTTTTCCGCTCCTCTTGAAATTAATGAGTCATTAAGCAGAGAAGTGATTACTCAACTTGTTCAGTTCGTTTACTGCTTTTTAATTGACCTCTGACCCCTTTCGACCCACACACACACACACACACACACACAAACACACACAAATTACACACCCATTTTATCTATCTCTTTTTTTTCTTAAATACTTTTTTAAACCAGTTTGAAGTTTGCTGAGTTGCCCCTTTGGGATTCATTCATTTGGAGCATTTCTTTTTCAGAATTAAATAGTGGATAATCAATTAAGCTCGCATTCTTAGATAGAGCAAACAATTTTTAATTGATTCGAAAGAGTCAATTACTTTCAAATCTTGAAAGAACTTTTACTCGCTCATTTCAAAGATTTTTAACTCGCCTAACGACTTACTGACCTTTGCCCAGTTTGATTTTTTCTTTCTATCTATCAATAGATTTCGTAAGGTTTTGGTTTGGTTTTGTTTTTATTTCAAACTTTAATTAGTTTTAATTAAAATTAACGATGCCCTGTCTGACCAAAGTTCACACGCATTGAGAAAGCCCAGACAAGTCAATAATCCAAGAAAACAATCTAAAACCACTCGAATCGAAACATTTTTCCATTTACCAAACCCAATCCAAACAACACACAGAAAAAACAATAAATTCCAAACCAAAATAATAAAAAAAAAAAAACAAAAAACTTCTGGCTTTATTTGCTGGCTACTTTGCTGATGTTTGTGTTAATTTGGTTTCTGATTTTTACACTTTTGACCTGAATACGCAATCACACGTTCAGAACCAAATCGGAGCAGCCCTGCCAATCGCGATCAGATCGAGACTAATCAATCAACTTGTAGATACTCTCAAAAAGACAGAGAAAGATACTTTTGTCTTGAGCTAAAGATAAAAGTTATTTTTGGCAAATCAAAATAAGTTTGAGGTGTATTTAAAATTTCCCCAAAAGATAAGGAATCTTGGTCTATCTGTAGAAGTTATAACCGATAACCGATTTATTTTCTACACTGAGAAAAACAGTTGGGATCCAAGGCAAGAATTATTACTCTGTTTTTGCTTGAACTTTTAAAAGTTATTTTTGGCAAATCAAAATAAGTTTGAGGTGTATTTAAAATTTTCCCAAAAGATAAGGAATCTTGGTCTATCTGAAGAACTTGATGGAGTGGCTCTGCTATCGATAACCGATATATTTTCTACACTGAGAAAAACAGTTGGGATCCAAGGATCTGCTGAGTTTTTGCTTGAACTTTTAGCCCATCTCATGGCTTCTCTTTAGGAAATATACCCAGAGTCTCACAAAAAGAATGAATACCCCGCCTGGCCTGCAGTCTCCCAGCTTTCCAGTCTTCAAGGCAAGACAATCGATTGCTTCTTAGGTTCTGTTTAGTTTCTTTTTAATTTTTGTTCTGCTCGAACTCAAATGATGTCATTGGCTGATGCAAATAGAAATTAATTAAATTCTCAAGTACGAAATAAACATTGGCAGGTTAGCCTAGAACAATGAAAAGAGTGTGGAGGGAATTTTTCATTCAAGAAAATCAAGAGGAAGCCAAAACAACCTGAAGAAAAAAAAGAATGAAAAAAGAGTTGAACAAATTCTAAGAATTTGTTTATTAAATCATTAAGATGGTTGTCGTTGAGCTGGTTAAAATACGCACAAGTGACATTTATGATGGTATCTACAAGATACATTTTGTTCAGTACCTTTTTTCGGTGGGGCTCTGGTAAATATTTGAGTTTCATTCATACTGAGTGACTGAGTGAGTGAGTGACCGGAGTTGCTTCATACCTTGGTCATATTTTAATTATAACCATTTGTTTCATTCTATTTTTCTTGTTGTTTTTCTTTTTTTTTTTGAACAAGCAAAACACTTGAACTTTGTCTAATTTATGAGGCAAGATAAAGATTTCAGACTTGTAAAAGGAAGTTGTTTGTATTGAGATGGCTCATTGAGATTTCCGGCAAACTATCTCGAACTCGAACAATTCTGGCCATCTTTTCTTCTTCTTCTACTCTACGACTCCGATAAGATAGGCCCATATAGTGCAATTGACTTGACTTCAACAACGGCGCTTTGATAAGATAAAGTTCAACTGGTGCAACTCATGCAACTCTGTAAACTCACGCATAGAACTAAAACTTACAAGACGATGGGTGGGGAGAGGGGAGAGGGTAGGGGTTGGTTGCATAGTCATAGTCAAGTCAGACGAGTCGAGGCCATAAACAGCAATTAAATATTTAGTATTTGTTAAGCCTGGAATGTCTGGCAGAAGGTAAAAGGCATCAGTAATGTAAACAGAACAAGGCAACAGACACACACAACTAACACGCTGACTGACTGACTGAAGGGGCGAGGAGATCACTGAAGCGAGTAGAATATTTAAAGACGCAACGAACTCATAAAACATAAAACGTGTGAAATGTGCAACAGCAGCAGCCAGGCAGATAGCTCAGACAGGTAGTGAGCCACACACATGCACACATTTACAGGCAAAAGATACATTTGTATCTCACGCTTGTACCTGGCCAGGTTTGGCTATTTTTAAAACATTTACAAGTAAATTCATCAAACAAAACATAAAACCAGAAGTTGCCTGCCAGCAATTGAGTTGCATCTAGAAAAGTATCTCAAAGATAGTTTCGAATGAGATAGAGGATAGAGCATATCTCTTGGCAATCATATTTGTCTGCTTGTTTTGAATTTGTATTTGTTACAATTTTCCACTCATTTTAGACAATTCGATTTGGGTTTTTCGTTTCCCTCACACACACACACACACACACACACACCGACACGAACATTCTGAAGATACTTTCAAAAGGCGCTGACTTATGTAATCTTTTTTTTTGTTTTTTTTGTTTGTCTGTCTGAAGGTGTCTTGGCCAAGTTTATCGACTTATTGCTCTTTCTTGGTCTCAGCATTTTTTTTCCAATGAAAGCAGGTAATTCTCTACCCTTTGCTCATCCCCCCCGAACCCCTCTGGCCTTTGGTTTTATTGAAGTGAATTTTGATTCATGGATGCCACTGTCGGTTTTCCGTCTTGTCTTTCCTGGTTTTGTTTACATTCTTCTTACTCCTCTTGTTGTTGTTCTTATTGTTGTTGTTGTTGTTGTAGTTTCTGGAAAAGCCAGTGAAGTGTTCACGGTGTCATAAGTATCTGGAGGGTATTGAGTTTTGAAGTAGCCTCCACCTTAAATAGTTTGTGATTTCCGTGTATCTCAAAGATTGCTCACACCCAAGGGAAATTTCTCTTCAGCTCTTCTTTCTTTTCTTTTAATTTTAAGATGGAAAAATTCTTAAAATTTTTTTTTCTTAACTTTTGTTTTTTTTTTTATTTACTTTTTGCTTTGTTTTGATTTGATTGTTTGGACTTTTGCTTAGCTGGCGTAAAAATTGCCAAAGTCAATAAACCGTATAAATGTACAATAGCAAAACACAACAACAATTACAACAACAATGGCAATAGCAAAAACTAAAACAAATAGGAAAAAAATAAAGAGAGAGAGAGAGAGAGAGAATAGAATAGCAGCAAAAATCCAAACATTTCAAAGGCTATCGAAGCTCAAAGTCAAACAAGCCAAATTTCACACACACACACAAACACACGCGCACACACTTGAATGGCAAGAAAAACACACACACTTGAGTAGGTTTTCAAGAGTATTAAAAAAAAATAATAAAAAAATACAAAAAATAAATACAACAAAATTGAAGTGCTTTTTGTTGTTTCTTGTTGAACAATTTTGCTTGCCTGAGCTTAAAAGAAATCATTCAACATTCTTAACCTTCTTCTGCTGCTCTTTCCCCTGCCCCTGTTGTTCTTGTTGTTGTTGTTGTTTTTGTTTAATGGTAACAAGACGCCGCCAACGCCATATTAGCCCGGCTTTCAAGTTTTTTTTTCGCAACTCACACAAATTTACTTGCCTCTTTTTTTTTTTGCTCATTCTTTTTCAGTTCTTTTATTATTTTTTTGTTCTGGCTGCTCGTGTTGCTGACCATTTCATTGTTCATTGGGTTTCCTTGTAGACATTTTCACATTGCCACTCGTGAAATGATTTATGTTTCTTAGGTGCAAATAATTGATTTATGCCCTGCCTTGTGGCCAAATCAAAAATAAAAACAAAACAACAAAAGGCTGATAAAAATGAAATATATCTTTTCATATTTAACACGCTTCGAGCCGTAATTAGATAAATATTACCAGCCATTTGATAAGAAGTAAATAAAACGGCCAAAACTGTTGGCCCAGAAATTCACTGTAAAAATTATCAAAACAGAATTCCACTTTGATTGAGGTAAATCAAAAGGGTTTTGCTCAAAAAAATTCTCAGAAAATCTCAGACTTGGAAATGCTTCTTATCGAAACCAGAAGAATGAGAATTTCAAGATTAAAAAGAATTATTTATATTTTCAAGAAAATTATAAAACAAAAAAAGAATAGGGTGTTTTCGATATTTATTTTGAGTCATGAAACAAAGTCACAGTTTTTTATGTTTAATAATTTTTTTTTTAAATATTTTAATATGCGTCAACACGAAAGTTCCAGAAGTAAAAATGAAAAAAGGAACAGTCTGTCCACTTCCAAAAAGAAACACGTTATTTTTGTAAAAATCAATTGGGGTATTCCAAAATTGGGGTTATAATTTCTCCCTCTCAAGTTCGGAAATTTCTTTAAAATTATAAATATATTATTTTCAAAACTTTATAATTTCCACAAAATATATGAACTTGGAATATTTAATTTTGATATTTCTTTTTTTAACCTTGAAAGAATTTAATTCAACCTTTTTGTGAGTTGAAATTCTGGGAATATTTTATAAATATTGAAAGAAATCTTTAAGTGTTTGTTTATTTATTTTTATATTTCAGGGAATTTTTTCAAAACAAAAATAAAACAAAACAAAGAAGTTCTTTCATTTTTGTATAAGAAAAATATAATTTTAATAGTGATTTAATTCATATTTTTATTATCTTTGCAGGTGCGTTATTTTTAAACAAAAAAAAGTATGATCAAAATCTTATCGGATTGGTAAGCTCAAAATGATAACGATAGAAAGTTTGACATTGCTTAATATCAACAAAAAAATTTGGGGGAATACGAAAATTAAATTAATAAAAAACATTAATCATTTAGCAAAAAAAATTTCAAAACGGCAAGCCAAAAAATAAAAGCGCCCCCACAAAAACTAAAGTGAGAAAAATTACCAAATATGAATATAAATGTGCGTAAAATATAAACAAAAAAATTATTAATAAAAAAAAACTCATATAGGAAAGACAAAAAAAAAAAAAAGAATTTAAATTTTTTTGTTTTTTTTTTTTGTGCGGTTTCAAGTGAATGGCGACGGTGCTACGGAGGGGAAAATGTTTTTAATAAAAAGTTCTGGATAAGCCAAAATGAAACTCGAGGAAAAATAAAAAAAGACCTCTCTCCCTCCCCCCCCCTCTCTCTCACTCTCTCTCTCTGTCTCTGTCTGGCTGTCTTTTGTCTAAAGAGCCACTTCCACTGCCACTCACTTTTCATTATTAATTTTTTTTTGGTAAAATTATGCTAATCCGTTGAAATATGATAATGCCAAATGACAACAGCTTGAGCTATGAAAATTATGAGGCAAGTCTTCACATACACCAAGCCATGTATGTATGTGTGTGTGTGACTTTTGGGCAGGTGTGGCAAGGCCTCCAACTCTTGCCACTGCCACCGGCAGTTTTCTGCTCATTATGCATAATTTTATTATTTTTAATGAAAAGCACACACACACACACCCCCTCCCCACACACACACACACACACACCCTCGCTTGAAGGAGAAGCATGAATTCAATATAATTTGAAAACAAAGGAAAACACACAAAAAATTAAATTATTCAAAATTCTAAAACAACAATAAAAAAAGAGAATTCTCAAAAAAATGGAAGAAAAAAACTTTTTCAATTAAAATAAAAACAAATAAATAGAAAAACAAAAATATTCGCGACCTTCAAAAACAAACAAAATTTTAATTTTCATTAAGAGTCTCTTTTTTTTTTGTGTGTGTCAAATGGAAATTTGGTAAGACTTTTCTAACCCCCTCCCACTCTCTCTCTCTCTCTCTCACTCTAACCTTTTCAGTTAGACAAGAAAATAAATTTAATTAGCTTAGGCAGAAAAGCCACGTTATTGCCGGTTTCCTTGGTGGCTCTTTCCTCTTCAGGCAAAAATATGAAGAATAAATTTTTAGTTAAATGAAATAATTTCCGCCGTGCCAACGACGACGAAGAAGAAGAAGAAGAAAAAGGCGTGACCAAAACTCTGCTCCAAGACAAGTTCTCGCGTGCTTTTGGCGCCAGGCAAAAAAAAAACTATTCAGGCCAGGAAAACTCCTTGATTTTTATTATTTTATTTTTGTTCAACTTTTTCAAGTTTTACTAAATTTGTGAAATTATTTGACCGAATTCAGAGTAGGCCTTGCCTTCTCATTCCTATCAACTTCGTTCACAATTTTAGTTTTTATTTTCACTCCTGTCGACTTCGTGCTCACTTTTACAATCCAAAATTCTAAGCAAATAGTTTTTATTTTGATATCGAAATGTTGGAGCATTTGCGTTATTTGAGAAGTTCGGGCCTTTTGGCTCGGAACTGTGGCCAGGGCCTGTGCCAAATCCTCAGTCAGACTCTGAAATCAGTGATTATCTTGGAAGCCGATTTGCCCCGGCGTCGTCAGCCCCGCCTGCGTGGAGGGACAGTGACTGAGTCTGGTGCAAGGCGGGCTCAGTTCTTTGACAGTGAGCCCACGAAGCCTCGTAAGTCTTGCCCGAAGGTGTATCGTGGTCGAGCCAAGCCACCAAAGACTACCGAAACCGATCAGGAAGAATGAAAATTGTTGAATTTCTGAAATAAAAAAATTAATAGATTTTCTCTGAACTGAGTGGCCCATTTTTTTTCAATTCAAAATTTTGAAAAAGTAATTATTTTTTTTTGGCCTTTCATTTGGATTTTTCTTTGCTTAGAATGTTGCGATCTTTTTGGCCTTTGAGGCTTACAAGATCCCTTAAAGTGTGCTGTGTGTCCGAGTCCCTAAAACACCAGAGTGCCCGTAACTCTCGAGCCCATCTAAACGAGCGTCGTCTGCAACGCCTGCGAGGGTCGAACACTCCATCTCAACGACCACGTCGATCTTTGCCCTTGGAGGAATTGCGTCCAGCATGTCGTCTGCCCTGCAAGAAGATCCGTCGTGGTTGTCCAATTCTCAACAATCAGCTTAAAGGCGATATGAAGACAAGACCCTTGGAACCCCTTCAAGAGATGAATTGCTCCATAAAGAATTCATCCTCAGATATCACGAAATTGCCAGCGTTGATTACACCGGGTGGCGGCAGTGGCAAGCGAGGTCCTGGTGGACCAAGCGGGCCTCGTGGCCCTAGCGGACCTATTGGTGGCGGAAGATCTGGACCTGGTCCAAGAGGTCCTGCCGGATCGGGCCCACCACCTGCCCAGCAGAAACCACGTGTCATCACTCTGATGCCCGGCGATGGCATAGGTCCCGAGATTTCCCTGGCCGTACTGAAAGTTTTGGATGCCCTGAAGGTGCCACTGGTCTTTGAGACAGTGGATGTCAAACCCATTATGCTCGAGGATGGCTCCACGGCAGTGCCTAAGCAGGTTATTGAAAGTATGAAGCGCACCAAAGTGGGCCTGAAAGGCCCCCTGATGACACCTGTGGGCAAGGGCTTTCGCTCGCTGAATCTTACCCTGCGGCAGACCTTCAACTTGTACGCCAATGTGCGCCCTTGCCGAACCATCTCTGGGGCCGAGACTGTCTATGGCAAGGTGGACTTGATCACGATACGTGAGAATACCGAGGGCGAGTATTCGGGCATTGAGCACACTCTAGTTAATGGTGTGGTCCAGAGCATTAAGCTCATCACCAGGGCCGCCTCACTACGCGTGGCTGAATATGGCTTCCGCCATGCCATAGCCCTGAAGAGAAAGAAGATCACAGCCGTACACAAAGTTAACTCAATGCGTCTATCGGATGGCATGTTCCTCAATTGTATACGTGAGGTGGCCCAGAAATACAAGGGATCCATTGAGTACGAGGAGAAAGCTCTGGGCACGGTCTGTCTGCAATTGGTTCAGGATCCCACGCTCTACGATGTTATGGTCTTGCCCAATTTATATGGTGATATAATTTCTGATCTCACATCCGGTCTGGTGGGTGGTTTGGGTCTCACGCCCTCGGGCAATATAGGCACCGAGGGTGCTATTTTCGAATCTGTCCATGGCACTGCCCCCAACATAGCTGGCAAGGATTTGGCCAATCCCACAGCATTACTGCTCTCCACAGCCATGATGCTACGCTATATACAAATGAACAACTATGCCGAAGCCATTGAGAAAGCCATTGTGAAGACCTTGCGAGATGATAAGATCAAGACCAGGGACCTCGGAGGCACAGCCAAATGCTCCGAATTCACCATGGCCCTGATTAAAAATCTGAAAAAATAAAATTTGAAAAAATTTAAATTAATTCAGAAACCAAGTGGGTCAGAGACACTTTGTCTCTTTGGGAAAAATCACCACCTCCTCTTGAGCTCCTTGTTTTGACTGGCTCGGGATTGCTTACGTTGCAGTTTTACATGCTTCGAAAGAAGAAGTCTGAGTCAAAACTGTCGATGATGAAGGGCCACACTCCTTTGGACTGGGCGGTCAGTCAGGCGTGGCCGAGAGCCAGAAGTATTTCAAGCCAACAACTCTGCAAAGAGTCAACAAATTAAAAAGAAAGAAAAGGAAAGACAACTTTTATTTTTTCCTCTCTCCTCTGCCTTTGTGCTTTTATAAACAACCAGAGAGTGGTCAAGGGTAAATGAAAGAGGTAGCAGAACTGTCGGCATCACTCAAAAGATACACACAACTCTCTTCTCTCTTTTTGGCCAAGGCACTCTCACTTCTCGGCTCCCCTTGGCTGATTCCTAACCAACTCTCTTCATTTTGGTCTACACCAAACGACGAAATTCCTCGGTTTTGTATGTGTAACAAAAGTCAAGAATTCTTTTTTTTTTTTTTAGTTTATTTATTGGAAACTGGTTTTTCAGTTTTCATGTGGCCCTGCCAGACTAACCAGAATATCATGCTGAGGATGAAGCCGATGCCAACAAAAACAAAGCGTTTGCTGGACTTTTTGGCTGGGCCTCAGCTCGTCTTCATTCATAAAAGAAACCATGATAGAGAACAGGATTGATTGAGAGCTGAAAAATAATGATGGAGCAACTGAAGAGAGTTAGAAAAAAAAAATAAACACATATGAAACCAGTCAAGTTGATTGAGTCAATGAATCTTTGTGAAACCTTCAAATGACCGACAATGAATCATTTAGTAATATGCAAAAATATCTTGAAATAGTTTTATGATTAAGAAGACACAATGGATTCAATCATCATTGTAAAATTTGTGAATTCATCCATTTCTGGTTAAAAATAAAATTTCACGCTTTGAAATTCAAGTCAAAGGTTAATTTTAAACTGCCTTGAAATTTAATTATAGACCAATTTGTTTATCCAATCTATTTTTGTTAATTCTTTGGAAATTGTTTTTTTCTTTTGGCAAGCAAATTTCCATACAAAAGTTTTCAAAGAATTTTTATGGAAACAAAGAAAATTCGGGGAAAACAATTTTGACAAAACTCATGCTTTGAACTATTTGATCTAAAATTAGATTTTTTTTTTTTTTTGGTTTAAAAATTGTGTGTTTTGGAAATTTTGATCAATCCTTTTAATCCTCTTAGGAAAATTATTTGACAAATCCTTCAAACTTTACGCCTTTTCAAATCCAAAAGCTCACCTCACACCACTCCAATAAAACTGAGTATGACTGAATTTATTTTGATCCCAAAATAATGTTTCACGCCTCTGAAATTTTGTATCCTTTTTGGAGAGCAGAGTGTGAGTGTCTCTGGATCCTGACGAGGGTTGCACTTAACAAAGATTTACGACCGCTGTCAATGCTGCTTTGCATGAAACTCACACACACACATAGACACACTCACATAGACACCCTCATCCACCCGGCCACTTATTCAATGGCAAACTACTTTGTTAGAAAGGCAACCAAGCTGGCCAGGACATGGGGGAAAATGGCTGGGAACAACAAACAAACGTATTTTTAAATTTAAATCTATTTGTCACTTGCAAAACTTTTTCTACCTTGCTCAACACACACACACATACACACTCCCTCTCTCTCTTAACCTTCTAACCTCAATTGGTCCTTCAGTTCATTCCTACTCTGAACAATCAAAAAAATACAAAACTTTTTCAGACACAAAGTTGGATTGGGAGGGGACAAGCAGCCAGAATAGAAGAAACAAGAAAACAGCCATTAGGATTTTTTTTTTTTTTTGTTTTGCCTAAAAAGAAAATAGGCATAGCAAATTCGACAAGCAGGGGAAATGTAATGAAAAGTGACAGTTACAAATTTGTGATATCCAAAAAAGGAAGAAAAAGCACAAGAAAGAAATAAGCCGAGCCAGGAAAAAAAAGGAAAAGTGCTCATTGAAATTAATTCGCCTACAACAACAAAAAAAAGGAACAATTTTTCTAGGCAAAAAACCAAAAAGTATCTGAAAGATACTTTTCTTGTGTGACCAAAATAAGAAAGCTGAGGTTGGGAGAGGAGGGAAAAAAAATTCACTTAGTGAAATGAACCCAGACTGGCTACTACTTTTGACCTATTCCGATTTGCTTTTAACCCATTTTGCTTTGCTCTTTTTGGTCTATTTTATGACCTCAGATTGGCTATTATTTGGCCTTGTTTTCTTGGGTATTTTTATTCAATTTTTAACTTAATATTTTGTTGACTTTTCTGGGATTTTGTTTGTGATTTTTTTTTACTGATTTTCTTTTTAATTTTTTTTTGCTTCTTTTGTTTAATTTTTTTTAAGCTTCTGATTGATTTTGGAGTGGTTTCTGACTCTTTTTTCTCGGAAATTTTTATACAAATTTTCTCAGATTTTCTTCGTTATTCTTCTATAAATTTTATCACATTTTCTTCGGTTTTTTCTTAAACCATTTTTCCTACTTTCTTTCACCAAATTCTTAGTCAGATTTTTCTGGTCTTATCTGCTTTTTCTTAGCTTAGTCTAATTTTTTGGAGTCACCTTTTTGCTCCATTTTCTTTTCCCATTTTTTTCAGCTTTTTCCCAGATTTCTTTCAAGTTTTTTTCCTGCTTCTTGCCGTCCTCCTCCTTCTTTGATGCTTTTTTTTCCTACTTTTCCTTCCTTCTTTTTGCCCTCCTCCTCCTTCCTCCACTTTTGCTTCCTTCTACTTTTCCTCGCCACTTACTTTCAGTGTCATTTGTCTTAAGGCCACTCAATTCGGAGAACCCCTCCCCCCTCCTCCTTCGCTCTGCCAATCGTCTTCAATGAAACTAAAAAGCCAATAAAAGCAAGTAAGCCGAAATGAAGAGGGGCAAATGAGGAGAGAACAACGCACTTCTAATGCCATTACAATATCTAAATTGTAATAAGGCTCGATACAAGCCGAGCAGAGAAAAGCAAAAATATTTGCATTTATTTGTATTATTTCCTTTTTTGCCTGTTTTTGCAATTGTTATGGTGGCCTTGCCCGTTTCGAATTGATTGTTGGCTTGAAGTGTGCTTAGTTGTCGGGGAGGGGGGTGGTGGTGGGTGGTGGGGGAAACTGCTCCAAGGAGACCAACAATTTTCACTGCCACTTGAGCTGGCTTCTTTCAACCTGAAGCACTTCTAGTATTTGCCTTTGCCTTTGCCTTGTGTATCAGCTTTCTGTTCTTGCCATTTATTTATTTTTTTTCTCCTTTTTGTGGCTGTTTTATCTTGGTTCTGTTGTTTCGTTTGATGATAAAAATAATCCCATTTATTGTTTAATGCTTAATAAATAAAGCAATTTTTATTTATTTGCTATATTTATTCTGCTTCTTCTTCTTCGTTTGATTTGGTTGTTTACTCGTTTTTGTCTTGGGTCTTTCTATTGATTTTTTTTTTGTTTGGCAGCTGCTGACTTCTGATTCCATTGGAAATATCCTGCGAATTGTTTTACATCATTTTTACCTTTAATTTTAATGTTACCCTTTTTGTTGTTGTTGTTGCATATTGCGTGCATATGCCGATTGCGTGCAGTTTGGGCATTTTCGATAAGCAGCTTGTTTTGTTGATGTAACCCTGCCAGTCAAATTTATTGTTCTGCCATCCACTGGGGCGTATACGCAATATTGGTAATTTAAATAAATGAGCGAATGAGACAAAGGCAGACCAAACTAACCGCTTTGTTTAGACGCCATTATATAGGTAATCAAATTTGAAATGCGAACAGCTTGACACAGACAAATGAAATTTGATATTTGCTCAATTAATTCCCTACCCACCCCCCCCCCCCCCCCTCCTCTCTATCAGCCACTCTCTAAAATCAATTGAAATGACAAATTCTGAAACAATTTCGTATTCAATTCGATTCATAAATAAACATGAATAATTTAAAATCTGCCACAGCTTTCACTTGTCACGGCGAAAAAGAAAAAAAATTGTATTGATTCAATTGTCACCAGAAACGTAGGAAAGGCAATGAAAACATCAATTATATGAAATTTGCTGCTGAAAATTTAAAACAATCAATCATACAGATAAATAATGAAGAAAGAGAAGAAGAAGAAGAATTTTAAGAAGAAAAAAATTGAAATGAAATGAATAATTGACAACAGCGTAAAAATTAAAGCGTGGCCCACAGTGGCGAGGTCAAGCCAAATTGACAGGCCCCAAAAGAAATAAGAGATGCCTGGGATGGAGTGTGGGAGGGGCTGGAGGGGTGGTGGGGAGTTGCCTGCTAATTGATAATGAATATGGCAAGACTGGTGGAAGTGAAACTGAAACGCATTCAATTAACTCGGCCACGGAAATGCCAACGACAAAAGAAACAAAAAAAAAAAAAAATAAAGAAAATAAAAGCTGCCAAAGAGGAATAATAACAGATAAGCCTGTTAAAAGAAGAAGGAGAAAAGGAAAGAAAAGCCATAAACACATTGTGTGTCTTTTTTTTTTGAATTAATGCAATTAAATTCTCCGGAGTCCAGGATAATTAAAATGGCCCATTAAAAATTGCACAGATAAAATCATTGCCATATACAATCAGACATGAGGAAAAGTAATTCGAGAGAGAGCAAAGGAAAGATATGTCAACCGAATTGAATCACTCAATTATAAATAAATAAAAAAAAGAATATTTTTAGATATCAAAGGAGACCGCCAAAGGCGCCTACGAACTTGTCTGGGTAATACGAACCAGAAATATTCGAAAAAAAATGTAGTCTAAAATTTCAATTAGAAAATAGTAGAATTTATACGGAAAAGTCTGCAAAAGCAGACTTTTTTTGCCTTTTTTTGATAAAGTTGTAAATGATTTGATCATGACCGCTAACAGGCAAACAAACAACTTGTCAAACACTTGAATAACAAGACAACAACAACAATAACAACAACAAAAACAACAAGTCTGCCATTTTTCATAGAGTGGAAAATTTGAAATGACTTTACCTGAATTCTCCGTGAGTCTCAGAGTTGCTAAAAGTCGTTATTGTTGTTGTTTTTGTTGTTGCTTGTTAGTATTATTATTGTTGTTGTTGTTGTTGTTGGTAGCCTGGGGGTGTGTCTAGACACTAGACACTAATTGCTGGCTTGTTGCACACTATTTTTTTGTTGTTGTTGCTGTTGTCGTTTTGACTTGCGTCTTGGGTTTTGGGGCAAGGCCCAGACTTGCAGTCAGTTCCGGTAATTAAGACAAGACAAGACAAGCAACAGAGACACAACCACTCTTACTCCTTGTCTCTATGTTCCGTGTGTACCCCTCCTTCCCCCCGCTGAAGGTAACCCATTCATTACGTGACAAGCTTGTCACGGCTTCTCCACTCTTTTGCTCTCGGAATTTTCTCAGCAAAACAAAAAAAAAAAATTATTGAAACCCTCAAAATATTTTTCAATTAAAAGTTATAAATAACCAATGAGTTGACAACAATAAAAAAAAACAAGCGAATCCAAACAGGGTAACCGCAACAAAAATCAGCAGAAAACGTTTTATGCAAACAGTGTGAGAATGCCGAGGGAGGAGGGCGGCGGGGTGTCCTGTGAAACCCAAAGTTTATGCAAACATTGCCCTGGACAATCGAAAATTTATATATACAAAATTGTGTACTCCCCTCCTCTCACTCTGCCCTTTGGTCCCTGCATCATTCTGCAGTTGAAATTAATAAACAGCATCAAATTTTAAATAGTCCGAGTATTGTGGACTGGCTCGTTGAATGGCCAGAAGGCTTCAACCTAAGAGTCCCCCACAAAACAAAAGCAACAATGCCCAATTTAAGCTGGTAGACAGGGTCTCTGTGTGTGTGTGTGTGTCCGGAAGAAGGCCTACAATTGGTACACAAGCCAGTGAAGACTCCTCTGTTCTGGGCAATGAACCTTTTGCTGCGTCATGACTATATAGGCGTGTTCCGTATGACTAAGGTCAACACAGTAGAAACCGAAAGAGTATAAAGGGAAGGGGGGGTGGGAGGAGGGTTGCTTGGGTAAAATAAAGCCAACAAAATTCATGTGCATATTGAAATCTATTATGCATGGCCAGCAAAATGAGTTAAGGTAACACACAGGATTGCCAAAGAGAGAGAGAGAGAGAGAGAGAGAGAGGAGGGTGCGGGGATTAAGCAAACTTTGGTGTAAAAAATGAATAGCAAAATACAACACAAAAATATAAAACAAAAATCTGTAAAACCTATTATGCCCAAGTTGCAGTTAAAACAGGGGAAAAAGTGAAAATTAAAAGAAAATTTGCAACAAACTCAAATAAAGAAATAAATAAAATTTTGAAAATAAAATTAAGGTTGGACAAGATGGGGAATTTATTTCACCTCAGATTGAGGACCCTGACAGGTTTTAGGTCATAAGAAAAATTAATGAGAAAATTAAAATGAAATTCTTTTTAAGAAAAAAGAAAACTTAAAAACTATTAGATTTAAATTAAATTAAATCAATATATATCTGATAGATAAAGCTATATCCGTCTGTCCATTTAGTCCCTCAGATATAAATTTATCCTGAGGAAACATAAACCTTCTCAGAACCTCTGTCAGAAGTAGTTGATAACACTCGAAAGAAGTAGAAAGCCGTTGAAAAAAGTTGGAGCTTATTTGAGCTGTTATCCAAACCTAAATCGGCCTAGAGAATATTCAAATCGGTTTAGAGAATATCTTCAGTATTTATGGAACAATCGATTGATTGATTAATATTTGTTTAGACACACAATCAAACCTATCTCATCAGTTGTTATTCAAACCTTAATGGGTCTGAACAATATCTTTAGTATTAATTAACCGATTGTCATCAAATTCTGTAATTAAGGTATTTATATAGAGATAAAGTTCTGTATCAAGTTTCACCTTAAACGAACTACTATTTCTCAAATTTTAATCAAGATTAATCTGTAGTCTTTGGTAATCCAAGGAGAGCCTGTCCTTGCTGACAAACCAAATTACTCAATTTAATTTTTAATTTTTTTCTAAGAAAACAAAAGATTTTTCAAAAGTTTTTAATCTTTTAAGTGGAAAAAAGAGTTCAATTCTTTCGAAAAGCATGAAAATATCAAAACTATAAAAATAAACTGAAACTGTGAGTTTCAACAAAAAAAAAAAATATTAATTTATTTCTTTTTGAAAAAAATCGGAAACAAACAAACAAACAAATTGACCGCAGTTTTGAGCGGATTTTGTTGGTCATTCAGTGTGGGTTTCTGGAACGTGACTTGGGGTCTTTGAAGAGTGCGTAGAGCACTTTAAGTGCGAAGTCAAAGCAATCAAAATTAAATATCAGTTAATGCGGCACTAATGACATGGCCAGCAACAACAAGAACACAGGTCTTATCTCAGAGCGTTAAGCCGGTCACATAATTTAGCTGAGCAACCCAAGAAATGCCAGGGGTGGGGGAGGGGGGTATAAAAATCACACATACACACTCACATGCAGACATACACATACACAGATATAGCCTCAGATTCCGCAGAGCTTCCGTTTCCGACAAATGGCGGCATCGACGGCGTCAGCTGGCTGCGATTTTGGCCAACGTTATCAAGCAAATCCGCTGGCACTAAATAACTGTCACTGGCTAAAGCCAGCCAGGACTAGACTAAAGCAGAATCTGCTTAAACAAAAATGGCGGTGGCACCAAACTTTGTCAATTTTTATGAACTTTACTTTTGGCAGAAGAAGAAGAAGAAGAGAGCCTCCACTGCCTTTCAGCTTATTAAACAAACATTGACCTCAAATTTGGACCGAAAAGTTTTCTGATAAACACACAACACACACACACGCACACAGACTCACATATTTATTGGTATAGAAAAATGTATATTTTTATTGACAAAAATGCCGTAAGCATTTGGCTTGGTTTTCGGTTAGAGGAATTTGAATTGTTTGCAATAAAAATTAATTTGCTGTCCATTTGGAAGTGCTTAATTTGTAAACGAGCGGACCACCCACCCCCAAAAACTCTGATAATTCCAGGGTCTTCTGTATGGAGGGGGGGAGGGTGGGGGTGTCGTTGGGACAGGGGCTGAGTTTGGCATGTGTAGTGAACATTTTGTTGGAGTGCTTCATGGTTGCTTGTATTTTGTACTGATTTTTATCGCCGACAAGAACAGCAACCACAACAACAACAACAAAACTAACAACATTGACAAGTTTTTATGGCTAAAGCACAGAACAAAACACAAATGGCCATGAATGGCAATAAAACAAAAGTCCAACTCGTGACCCTTGTGGGCATTTTGTATATTTCGGCCGCTGCGTTAATTATGTCGTTGATATTTTATTGTGTTGTTGCTCTTGTTGTTGTAAATTTTGCCCACATTCTTTCATTGTTAACTAGAAAATTTATTCTCTCTTTGTGTGTGTGTGTGTGTGTCAGTGGGAAAAATTAATCACCACAAGTGCATTTGATTTGCGAGAAAATTCTTCGAGTTAAATTTGAAAACTTGAATCCACTCGAATCCAATTGGAATTTCCCGCAGAGCCGACACGACAATGTCAAGAGCAATTTTCTTATATGACTTACAGACACCCTTAACAAATGGCAACCCCTCCCCGCTCTCGTCTCTTGTCTACTTGATTGACAAATAATTGTCAAAAATCAAGCCGAGAATTTATGACAAGTCATGTGCACTTGACTTTGACCTCCAAGCCACTTGAATTTCACAAACATATAGTTTGATGTTGTTCTTGTTGTTGTTGTTTTTGTTGTAGTTGTTGGCAGAGGGTTGGGCATGACTTTGGTTGTCTCTTACATAGTCAAGGGTAAATTGTGTGGCCAAAGCTCGATTAAAGCTTCCGTGCAGTGCAGGAAAGAACAAATTGCACATGGGGAGAGACAGACAGACAGATAGACACACAGACAGACAGACAGGCGGACAGACACTCTCTCTGATTGTCTGACATTCTGTGGGCGGGTAACGCCATCAGGTCCCCCCCCCCCCCTGCTCCCCTTGCCATCTAGTGTCTTCTTGGCCCAAGCAGGCTAGCTTTATTGAGCCTGACATAGCTCTCTGGTTTGTCTGTGGGCATGAAAATGCTTGACAAATGTCAAGCTAAATGCGTCAACTGTACGATTGAAGCCACCCCTCGCTCTCTCTCGGCTCGCCCCTCCGGCCCCTCCGTTTGGCCTCCTGACAAAGGGGTGAATCGCTGCCTGCGACTGACTGTGCATTTCTGAGCATCTGCTCGGCTCTGGCCGACCCAGAGCAACCATTCAATGTGGGTGGCATTACGTAAATCTTGACGCAGTTTAATGTCTCTGCAGTTTCATGCATACAAATTGCTCGTAAAATGTATAACACAAACAAAATATTAAAAAAAACAACAGCTCTTGCTGCTTGAACAAATTGTTATACAAATTTGAGGAGACATTAATCAAGTGCAGTTTAAAATTGTAGACAGAGAATTCGGAGTGGGGGAGGTGAGAGAAGAAGTCGAGCTAGACTGCTAAAATCTGCATATAAAATGTTTTGAGGCAAATTCATTTAATTCCAAGTGATATGTAAGAGGTGGACTTTCTATATAATCAAGATCATAGCTTTGCTGGATTTATCTGAGGGGCTTTGCGGTTTTTTGATTTCCTTAACTTTTTCCCATCCGACACATGCGGGCTTTTCGTGTAAAATAAAACAAACATATACGAATTCTTGAGAAACCCAAGTTACTGGTATAATGAACTGAGCCATATTCTAGTTGATAGGAAAAATATATTTTCTCTAAGAATTTATATATATACTCAGAATCTTCAGATTTTAACAAAACCCATCAAATCTTTTAACTAAATCTTTCTAATGATTTGGTTCAAATCTTATATCTCCCTAAGAGTTCCTGAAATTCCCCAATCCTGCTTGAGTCCAAGAATATTTGGGTTTCAAACTTAATAACCTCAGTTATTATTAATTTCAAATACTCCCTGAACTTCCCCGATTTATCTCAGAGTCTTGACAGACTTTCAGTCTTTGATCAAAGTTCGGCACTTAAAAAATTAAAAATCAAATCAAAAACAGATTTCCTCACTTCTTTCAAAGCGAATAGCAATCAAGATGAGAAAATGTTACCAAAGTTTCATTTGCAACCACACTCGAAATTGAATTTCTTTCCCCCTCCCAGGACTCTTAAGGTTTCGTCACTCATCACTCAGCACTCGACCAGATTTTAAGAGGGGAGCTGAAAGGAAGCAGGCTTTGGCAAGTGGCTATCAGAGCATTGGCACTTGAATTCTCTGCATTTATTATAAAATTTATATATATATATGTATATATATATTTTTTTTCAAGCACTTCTTCAGTCAGGGCCCACGACGACCCGAATGTAAAATACAGGAACAAGAAGAAGAGAAAAGTAAAACATTTTTTTTTTTTTGCCACCCTCTGACTGGGCTTCTCGAAATATGTCAGCCAGCATGTGTGTGGCGGGGTGAGGTGGGGTGTGGTGTGGTGTGGTGTGGTGCAGTGCGTGTTGTGGCCCAGTCTGCCACAGCCACCCAACCACTTGGCCACACTCTACGCTACGCTGGATGCGTCTCTCGGCCAATGCGTTGTTATTTGTCTTTTGACACGGCATTGCCAGCAAACGCATCAACATGAAGCAGTTACTCTCTCTCACCCCTTACACCTTCTCCTCCCGCCGTGCCCCTTTCTGCCAAATGTTTGGATTGTCAACATCAGGTTCATATTTTATTCAAGGCGAGTGTCGTGTGCACATGAACTCTTCCTCTGCCAGAGCTTTTGTCACTTGAACCCGGTTTTTCTTTTTTTCCTTGTTTTTCTTCTTCTTTTTTATGTTGGAAAACACACTTAATCATTTCAGCATATAAAATCGCTGGTTGAAACGCCAACAATGCCATTTAAGCCGCCTCAGAAATCCATCTCTCTCTCTCTCTCCCTGCTGAGCTGGCTGCCTGGAATGTAATCAAATTAATTTTCAGTTTTAAGTTAGCGCCCCATCAGCCAACAAATTTTCAAATGATTTTCACTTAATAAAACAACCAAAAAAAAAAAAAAACGACCCGAATGAGGGAAGGCCACATTTGAACTTTTTTTTTGACAAATAAACAAACAAATTAAGTTTAAACGAATCGATGAACAGAAAACCAGATGCCTTCAACTCTCAACTCTAAACAAATCCATTTGAAAATCAGACAACAAAGGGTGGTAAATCAGCCAGCGGGGGCAGACAGGTCTCAGTTTGAACTGTCAGTCAAATCATCAATTTGTTTGGAGCACGCGGAAGGCGGCAAAACTGTGAGTTTGGTTTGGTTTTGTTTTGTTTTGTTTTCTTCTATTTTCATTCGGTTGCCCTGACACGTAATTAAATTTTAATTCAAACAAAAATGTATTCATCTATTTTGGGCTATGAAAATGCCGAAAGACTTTTATTAATCAGAAAAATTGTTTTTTCTCGCTTTCTTTGCAGGTAAAGGTTTGAGAGACACTGTACAGTTTGAGAGCTGCCAAGGCAGTTGAATGACTTCGGTTAGTTGGCTTGCCAGGCACGCAGACCTAACGAGTATGGCAAAAATAAGTGCAAGTGCTGTCCCAATGCCCCAACTAGGAAGCAATGACAACAACAACAACAACAACAGCAAAAAAGAGCAGCAACAACAAAAATCACAGCACTGGCAAACGATGTCTTTTCAAATGACAATGACAAGGCAGAAGCGCAATCTCGAATAGAGTAAGAGAGAGAGAGTCGGACAGACAGAGAGAGTGAAAGAGTGGGTAAACAGAGCCGAGAAGATAGCCAACAAATGGAGAGCAACAATTGTTGCAGACACATTGACGACAACGACAACAACAGCCAAGACAGGACAGGACAACGACGACAGTTGGCCCAACAGTGAGGACAGCCAAGAAATGACAGTAGCAACAACAACATTAACAACAACAACAAGGAGAAACAGAATCTGTGCGATTCTGTCAGACAATAAGCAATGATGCTGTGGCTGCCACTAACAATGTTGCTGCTTCTTCGACTGGCTGCACCAGTGAACGCACATTTTTACTGGCCAGCTTCAGCGTCAGCTTCAGCTTCAGATTGAGCTTGGGCTTCATTCGTGCAGCATTGAAAATTGATAATGAGGCAACTCGATGGATAGTTGAGGAAATGGTTAAGCGGAAAGTGTGCAAATAGTCCAAGTGAAAGACGAACGAACAAAATGAATGTATGAATGAAAACTGCTCGACTGACTCACTGAGTGACTGACTGACTGAGTGACTGAATGGACCAAGGCTGCCTCGCCTAGGCTTGCCTTGCCACGTCTTCCTTATTTGGCACACAACTCTCGTTGAGCTGATGGTTCGATAAAAATCCAGAATGAGTGGGTTGCTCAAAATAAAGGGGGTCAGGTTTTATTTTATTTTATTTTTTTGTTTTTTCCTTATATATTTTTGAATGGGGAAAAACTAAATGACAGACTGACTGAGTGACGTGGTTGCCTTGCTGCTGCTGCTGCTGCTGCAGAGACTGAACTTGTGGCAGACAGTAAAGACAAAAAGGGGCAAGCGGATAAGACGGAAATGCCCGGAGTCATACAATATGAAAAAGCAATCAAGCGTACGATAAGATAAGTCAAACCATACTTGCCCGAAACTCAGATTCAACCCCGTCAACTGCTAAACGAGCTGGCAAGTGGCAAAACCTCCAAAAAAAAAAATATATATATATATATAGAACGAAGTAAAACTTTTAATTATGATTGACATGCGGTTACCGACAGCGACAGCGACCAAAGTGAGAGTGGCATTGGCACTACCTCTATAGGGGAGGCCAAGTCAAGCCAGAGTTATCAATCTAGCCACTTTTTTGGAACCACAGTGGTAATTGGATAATGTCTTCCATAAACCAAATTCAACTTGATTTACTTAGAATGAAGAACGAGGATAATTTTGACAAGATCTTAGGAGTATATTCTCTCCAGATCTTGAGATATAAAGCCGAATCGGTTCAGCTTATTTTCTGAAATTGCGTAAGAGTTTAGTTCAGGAAAGAAACTTAGTTGGAAGATAAGATTCTTGGAATAGATCTTAGGAGTACATTCTCTCCAGATCCTGAGATATAGAGCCGAACCGGTTGGGCTTATTTTCTGATATTTCGTAAGACTTTGGTTCAGGAAAGAAAAGTATTTGGAAGATCAGATTCTTGGAATACGAATACGGTAATGTCGGTAACCTATAAGTTGTTCAAGGAAATTTTGAAGTTCTCATTAGCTTTTAGACCTTAGAATTTATAGAAGATAAATTTAAATTAATGGAACAGAATCATGGAATCATTTTTTAATTGAACAGAAAACTCATCAGTATATTTTGAATTCAGGAAGATTCTGAGAATGCTTTGCTGTAGTCTGCCTCTTCTAATTTTCCTTAGCGAGTTTGTACTGTTTCGGTAAAATTGATTGAATGCTTTTTGGTCTGAGTTGGCATCGATTTCAGCACGACTTAATTTTTGAAGAGGGTTGCGTTTGCGTTTATTGTTTCTGTTGCCACCGTTTGATGCGGTGTTGAAACTCATCACTCATGGCAGAGGCAGACAAACAAACGGCAATTGCAACATGGCCACCGTCTGTTTGCCAACTCCACACGGCAATTGACAATGAGAGAAAGAGAGAGCCCGCTAGAGGGGGCGGAATTTTGCGTGTTTCTTTCGGTTATTCCTTTAAGGGGTTGTTACGGCAAACGGCATAACAAGGACAACAAAATATTAAATTATACTCACATTAGCCAAATGCACGCAATATGACGAAGTGACTTACCAAACTGGTAACATTTGTTGCGTGCAACATAAATCCCAGGGATGACAGACAACTACCCAGGAGTCTAGATGGATAGCCAGAATATCTCTTTCCGAATTTATCGATTTCATGCAAATTTTCAAAATTTCGGAATATTACAGATTATGTCAGCCACAGACGCGGCAGAAGGTCTGCGAAATGAGTCACTCGCAGCCTTGAAACTCTTGCTGAATTGTCGGAAAATGTGGAAGCTGTCGGATTGTTTGAACTCTTTTCTTATCCTTGATACACCATCTCATCTAACTTATTTAACTGCTTGTTTTGTTAAAATAAAACCAGCAACTTTGCTGGCGTCACAAAACTAACAAAATGAAAAGCTTTCACCCCAAAACTTTCTAGGATGTGAAATTCTCTCGTTTCACTCTCAGCCAGTGTCTGTTGCGAAATTTGATGTCTCATTTTTCTCACACTGCCAAAAACTAAGCACAACTTCCGGTCTATTTAAGCCGCCGTTAAATATACGCCGCATTCATCTTAATTAGTTTTGGGAGCACACAAGCCGACACCGAGTCTCTCCTCTTCGAGCCCTCTCAGCTCGAGCTCGCTCAGCCTAAGCAGAATCGAAAAAGTTTTTTGCGTACACAAAAACTTGCCCACGAACCAGGACAATTCCAGGACTGAATACAGTCTGATAGAGATAGAGAGAGGGGCGGAGGAGGTGGAGAGGGAAGTGAATGATTACCGCGTTGTGCTTTGTTCATGTACGTTTCAAATTTCGACGGGCAAAGAATTTATTTGTTTGTCTGTTTGGCTGGGCCCAACCCAACCCAGCCAGCTAGGATCGACCCTTTTTTTTATTCTGTCTGCGCTTTTTTTTTTTGTTGGGCGCAGGAAACGGAAGCGCTTCTAACAGAGGCAATGGCGGCTCTGCCGGCAAACTAAGAATTTCAGCAACGTAAAAATTGAATAAGCACAAATTTCGCGTGCCAAAAAATTTCATACACCTTTCCCTCTCACTTACTCCCGTCCGACCCTTTGCCCCTTTTGTAGGCAAAAGTAACTTTTTCATTTTGCCACAATGAAATTACTTGAAGCAGCGCCTGTTTGGACTGTTTTTCTTTGGCGACTTTATAGATACTTGCTGGGCGATAAAAAGGTCGGCAATAAGCCTGAAATAGAAAAAGCCACCAAAAAAAAAAAAAAAAAAGTGGTTAACAGTCTATCGAATTTGGTATAATAAACCAAGACTTTTTGGCATGCTTGAGTTGCTTTTGACTTGACTGACTGTCTTACGTGGCTCCGACTGGCTCACCTACACCCCTCACCTTCACCTTCCACCCATTTGACTCAACCCAACCCAACCCAAGCTGGCTGGCTGGCTGACTGTCTTTCCGGCTGTGTTGGCTGTTTGTCAGCCTGTGGTGGTTGTCGCTCTTGTTGCTTTGGCGGAACTGACAGTTACCTAATAGCAAACATAGATAAACCATTAACTTTTGCCAACCCCGAAAAGAAAAAAAAAGAAAGAAATAAAGAAGGTGGTAAAGCAGGCAGTCGAGGCAGAAGAGGCAGATACAAAATTGTTGGCCAACCTTACCTTAGCCAATTCTTTTTGCTTGACTCCTTCGTCGTATGCCATCATGAAAATCGATAATTCGTGCTAAAAGATAAATTACCGTTATGCGCTGCAATGGAGACGCCATTGGCGGCATTTTTGGCTGCCCTTTTTTAACCACGAAAGACAGAGAAAGTAACCAAGCCCCAAAGACAGAAAGAGAGAAGAAGAGATGGTTAGAGGTGTAGCGCTGGTGCGGTGGGGAGGGGAGGGGCTAGGTAATATAGCCACTGTCGTTTTGGCCACAGCCACAGCAGCTAATAGCTACGTTGATTCCATTAATTTGCCAAATGACAGCCACGTCGGCAGTGGTTGTGGCAGCTCGGGTGGCTTCAAGTTTTTAGCTACTCGTTGCCTGGCCTCCCGCTGTGTGCTGTATCCGCCAGGCCTGGTCTGGTCTGGTCTGATGGTGGTGTTGGTGGCTCCATTTTGACACTAATTAATTAGGTTTGAAGTCTGATTTTCCGTCACTCATTGAATATAAAAGAAAACTCGTAACTGCTCTGGTCGGTCCTTCACTCTTATTTTCAAAGACCACAAAAAAAGAAGGAAAAATTGAAATTTTTTTTAAAAGAGAAAACTAATTTTAGGAAGCTTTTTAATTTGTCTCTGAAAGGAATTTGTAATCAAAATAAACTGATTCTTTTCAATATAGCAAAATTGCAAATCCAAAGGTTTTATTTGATAAAATAAATAAATGAAATAAATCAATAAATAAAATGAATGAAATGAATAAAATAATTAAAATAAATAAAAAAAAAAAAATAAAATAAATAAAAATAAAATAATTAAAATACAACAAAAATTTTAAAAATACGTGAAATGAATAATATAAAAATAATTTTAAAAAATAAATGAAATTGAAAAAAAAAAATTTATTGAGATAAAAAAATGGTTAATAGGAAATATTTGTATGGAATATCCCTGTATAGGAATGTATTTAAATTATGATTGCAGTCAAAATTAATTATTGCTATCAGTTAGGTTTTTATATTTATTTCGAGTGCAATAAATTTTATTGAAAAGCGAAATAGCAGACAGCGTGAAACTCTCATGCCACTTGGCAGTGCCATCAATTTCCATGGGGTTATATCAACATATCAAAATGTGACATACCATAAATCCCCCAAGGAGCTTTGCGGCACACGACTTTGCCACCACAAACACAAACGCCATCAACACCACCACCATCACCTCAACCGCCGCTACCTCCCGCTCCCGCAGCACCGCAGCGATTGCCACAAATAAACAGAAAGCAGAACCACCACTCAACAGGCCATCAAATAAATAAATTTGTATGCTACATGCCAAAATGCCTCAATGCGAATTGTGTGAGAATCTATATGGAATATATATATATATATATATATATATATATATATACTATATCCAGAGAGAATTATAGATTTATGCAGATCTATATATGTGTCGATATCGATTTCACAGCTCCACCAAAAAGGTGAGAGGCATTGGCCATCCAAGCCGACACTTGATGGCCTTAAAATTAGGCTTTAAATGTGCCAACTATAAATAAAGATGAATTAAAAATTTCGGAAGGGTGTTGAACTAACTAAAGACCATAAAAGCCTTTGCGGACTCATAAATATTTTTAATGACTTTTATTTTATTCGAGACGGTTTTATTTAGATAAATCACCGAAAGAAACTCTTCTAAAAATATATACAAAAAATATATTTAAAAAATTTATTTATTTTCAAGTAATTTGAGCAAAATGAATGTGGGTTTATTTCAAGAGATCTGAAATCGTAAGGCTCTTATGTAAAATGAAAATGGAAAAGAAATAAATTGGTATTTTGAGTTGTTTGGAAAACTTATAAAAATATCTATGTCAAATGTATCATAACTGAATATTTGAATTTATGGATGCCCGGCAATTTCTGGCAGCTAGAAATTTTTACAAAAAAAAAAAAAAAAAAAAAAAACTAAAACTATAAGAAAAAATAATAAAAATGAAAATAAATATTCGAAATATTGCCAGGCAGACAAAATGTGTGTATGTGTGTGTGTTTGTGTCTTTTTCGCGTTCTGCTAAATTTAACACACAACAACAAGAGCAACAACAACAACAAACTGAACATAAGTAAAAGAAGAAGAAGAAGAAGTAAAATTAGATGAAGCAAAAAATGATTTGAAGAGAAAATATTTGCGCCAATGTTTCCCGCCCCGATAAATCCAAGGCCTATTCAATGCTTTTGGGGAATGTGTATTCATCTGAATGGTTATACTCAAATTATGTAATATAATTATAAACAGAATATAGGCAAATACATCCGGCCGATGCTTGCATCTGAGCATGATAAACATGAATTTTTATTTTCGGCCCAAAACAAATTTTAATTGCTGCCTGCAAAGTGTCATAGACCCTTTGACCGAGTCTATTTCGCTATTTCACACAATTCACAGAAGGCGAAAAAAAAAAATATATATATATATATATATCTGGCGTACAAATCAGCAGACTTGGCAACCAGCAAAAAGTGGAAGAAGGCAAAAAAAAAAAACAGAATCTTTTAATTCAAATCAAAATGTAAAAGAAACAAATTTGGTTTAGCAAGACTTGCCAATTAGCAGAAAATTAGAGAGTCTCACAAATCTAGTCTCAAATTAGTCCAACAAGCCAAATGAAATATTGAAAAATTTTCCTAATTTCTTTGGGAGTTTCTAAGCAAATTAAAATAGAGAAAAATCAAATGTTGAAATTTGACAAATCATGGAGAAATTTTATACGGGTTCCTAAAAGTCAGTTCTTGAAGGTTCTTAGGGAAAATTATAATGAAAATCTTTAAAGTTTTTTAAAATTTTTTTATATTTGTTCCTTGAGATCTTGAAATATTTCCCCACATACCAAATTTGAAAAGAATCGGATAATAATCGGATGGGAGTTATTCCTTAAATTGATTTGGGTTCGTATTATATGATATGATATAGTGGTCCGATCCGGCCGGTTCCGACAAACGTGCTGTCTAGGTAAAAAGAAGGCTATATACCAAGTTTCATCAAAATATCTTTAAAACTGAGAGACTAGTTTATATAGAAGCAGACGGATAGACGGACATGGCCATATAGACTCCTCTAGAGATTCTTGGAGTTTCTAGGTAAATTCAAGTAGAGAAAAATAAAGTGTTGGAATATATAAAATGATTGAGAAGTTTTATCCGGTTCTTTTGGAGTCTTCCTGAAACTCAGTTCTTGAAATTTCTTGAGGAAAAATCCTTAAAAATTTTCCAAACTTATTTTATATTTTTTCCTTATGATCCAGAATTATTTCCCTCTAAAAAAAATCTTTTAATTAAGGTATATAAAATTCGTTGAGGGTATTTCGCTGGTGTTGCCAAATTAACGCATTGCAGACTTTTTGCACTTACTCTGCCGGTTGGAATATATTAAAAAAAAAAAAATACTATACGCTTGATGAGTCAGCCCAGTCAGTGCCGGCAGCAGTTGCCAGTTGCATTTTGTTTCTTCAACTTTTTTGTGCATTTGCCTGTGAAAATCGCTTTTCTATAAGCCACCGCCAGACAAAGCAAAAAAAAAAAAAAACCAGGGAAAAACCAAAAAAAAAAAAAAAAAATTAAAATAAAAATCAAATGAAATTGCATTTTTTTTTTGTTCCGAACACAAATGCATTTTTAAATAAGTGTCAGAAAATGGGGAAAAGAGAAAAGGAAAAACCCCGCTTCCACTCTTTCTATGTCCGCTTTTCAAATGCTTTGTTTGTGGTGCTTTTCCGCTTAAAACTAAATGGGATTTTTTTTCTTTCATTCTTTTTTTATTTGTATTTTTTTTTGGTTAAATTTTATTTTCCTTCATTTGCACGTGATATTTTTTTGTGATGATGCAATAAAAGTTGCCAGTTTTATAAAAATTCACAAACGTTTCATTTCATTTCCAATTCAAAATTGTTCAACTGCAAATTGGCCATTCTCTGTTTGTTTGGTATTGGCGATAATTGTTTAACAAACACGCCATTCTATAAATAATTGATAAATGATAAACCATAAGCAAAAGTACAAACATTTAGCCAAAGCGAACGGACCAGAAATTGATTAGAACCTGTCAAAAGGCCAAGAAATTTTTTCCAAAAAAATTTTTGCAAAAAAAAAAGTTAATAAAAAAATCAATAAATTTTTTATAAGAAATTAATATTTTGTTAGTCAAAAAAAAATTATTGCATTAAAATATTTTATTCTTTTTTTTGGCATTGATAAGTTTGATGTCATATTTATTCTGGTAAATAATTTTTATTTTGCTAGGTGAAACTTATCAATTCCAAGATTATTGAAACTAAGCTTGACTTACTTTTTTTTAAATAATACTGATGATATCATTTCCTTATTTCATTGAGTGAAATCGCTTTTGCCAAAAAAAACTAAAAAGAAACCTGCAACATTCGAATCGTGGCAGACTTTTTGACGACAGAGCAAAAGTTCAAAGAGCCAAAAAACTACTCAATTCAACTAGAAAATATATCAAATGTTTGCACAAGGCCAACTAGTCGGTCAGAGCAAACAATTATATCAATAGCTGGCCCAAAATGACATCATCTTGAGTATCGGGCGGAAAAATTCAAAACATATTGCATTTTATTTATTTCAAATGGAATTTCGCAAAACTCATTTTTAGATGACCCAGAAAAATTCCAAAAAAATATAAAGATAAATGGGCAATTTTTGTTTCAGTTTTCCTTTTTTTATGGCCAATTTAATGTGAAGTGTGATGGATGCCTTGGAATTTTATTGCCTTTAAATAAGCTTTTTTTTTTCTTTTGGAAATTTCTATTTCCCAGTTAGAAAGAAAGTTTACAGTTTTCTCGAAAAAGCAGAAGAAGAAGAAGAAAACTCTCAAGTGCTTAGGCAAAACGTTTAACACTTAATTAATGTATATAAAACCGCCGGGCAATTAAAGGCTAATTACCAAACGCCTGGCTGCCTGATGATGATGAAGACCCCAGAGAAGACGTGCCGGCGACCCAAGACCCGCACAAACCTGCCAGCATCTTGGCTAACTCAATCATCAGTCTCTCTCCAACTCAGCCTGAGGCCAAATCGATAGGTTGAGTAGAAGAAATAAAAAAATATATATACAAAGCATAAATACTGTCGCGCTTTACGAGAAAATTTCCACAAATTTAAATAAATAAATGAAGGTAATTTTCGAAAACACATGCAAGCCCAATTTGAGCTCCGTTAGGCAAGACACGTTGACATGACCTGTCATTTGGCATTTAAATCAGTCTTGAGCTCTTCTTCTTCTTCTTCTTACTTTTTTGTTATGTGTTTTGCCAATTTATTGTTAATATTTTTTTTGAGTTAATTACACAGAAGCAGGAAGGTCTTTCAAGCGGCAACACTTTGAGTTTGTTGCTTTGGCCCAAAGGGGAGAAGCTCTTCAGACTTTTTTGTTGATTGGATTTGGCGGCTTTCGATTTTTTTTCTTTTTTTTTTTTTGAGCTGATTTTTTCTTAATGCTTCAAGTTTTACTCTGACAAATTTTTGAGGAAACAGGAAAAAATCTTAGTAGGTTAGATTAAGGGGAGACAGCCCCACTTGGGTTCCCTGAGATTCCTTGCCATCATATATGTCTGAGAGATCTTTAAAAAATCTAGAGAAATTTTCTGTAATGAAAAATAAATCCGGTAATGTCTAAAATCATTTGAAAACTAGTTCAACACTTATAGATGTCTTTCAAATTAATACTGAATCTTCAAAAGAATGAAGAGAGTCCTTTCAAAGCTTAGTCTTTAATTTTTGTGATCCTTATATATTTCAAACTAAATTGGATGACAAAAAAAAAATCTAAAAGAAGTTGAAGGAATCAAAAGAGTCTTTCCAAAGTTCATTCCTCATATTTCCCCTGGCCAAAATATTTCAAACTTAGTTGGAGAACTGAGAAGTCTTTCAAATTTCTCTAAATTTATTTCTATTGATTTCAAGGCTTTTTTTTAAATTTTATTTTCTAAAAAAAAGATGCTTAAGCTTTGATTTTTTATTAAGCTCAATTTGTTTAATTAATCAGAGAGAAGCCGCTCTCTCTCACTCTGCCTTTGGCACTTGATTAATAACAATTAACTTATTTATTTTGTCTGGCAATCTTTGTATATATTTTTAAATATTGAATTCTTTTTATGACACATGGAAATGCAATTTACAATTTTTTGGTTTTCGGTTGATCGTGTTGACAATTTCGTGACAATTTTATTGGGCATATCAATGACAAAATAGAAAATACAAAAAACAAATAAAAATTGAATGAACAAAAAAATGCAATCAAATATGTTGACCATGCCTGAGCAGAGAGGGTAGAAGAGGTAGTTTAATTTGACTTACTATATAAATTTATTTTTTTTTTTTTTTTATTATTTTTTGTTTTTGGGTTTGTGGTTTTGACTTGAACAAGCCAAGAAAATCTCAAAAGTTAAATGCCACATTTGTCAATGTGTTTGTTTCTATTTTGCTTATATGCCTGTCAAATGGCTAATTCTTTTGTTGTTGTTGTTGTTGTATTTGTTTCTGTGACTGTTGTTACCCCAAAATGGACATAATGCAAAATGTCAAATGCAGGCACGTAGGCGATTTATGGCTGATGGCCAAAGTGCTTGTCATCCTTTTTTTTTCCTACGTCGCCCCGTCAAGCTGCTTAGCCGCGCCTTTTTAGCAAAAAAAAGAACAAGAAACAACTTCATTTTCGCACAGGCTTAAAATATTCACACACTCAGTCAAACAGATATTCAAGAGAACTCAAATTACACGCAAGAAATGTGCGGTGAGCGCCACTAAATGAGTGAGTCAGTATTTGATTGTGTATGTGTATGTGTGTGTGTATATTTGAGTGTGTCTCCAACTTATGCACAATTAGTCACTTGCAAGTCAATTAAGTTCCCAGCACGGCACTCACACAACACTCACGGGTATTCACACACACACACACTCACACACACATGCACACATTCATTCAGAAACCACAACAGAAAAAGCATCAGTCCCTGGGCCGTGGCAGCCGTGGCAGCCGTAGTCTGAAATGTAGTCGTAGTCACAGCATCTTGCCCCTGCTGGCTTTTTGTACTACCTGTTTTTGTGATGATGTGGGACCGTTGCGACAGCATCGGCTATGTTTGGGGCATGCCTCGGCTCGTTGTAATGCTGTCGCTCATTTGCAGTAAAAAGCAATGACAACAACCTCGACAAAGACGGCAACGGTGCCAACAACGAAAACAACATGAAAATTAAAGACATACACAAACACACACACACATGGCTGAGGAGCACCAACAACCCAGAAAAGACATTCAAAGCAGATAGAAAACAGACAGAGAGACCAAGAGACCAAACCAGACAGAGAAAAGCAAAGTCACAGATAGACTATGTCTTTTGCCGGGTTTAAAAGAAATAGGAAACAAAACATATAAAAGTAAAAACAAAACGAACCAAAAGAAGAAGAAGAAGAAAAAAACATATTATTAACGCCTCATTAAACTTTTAACGATTTTAAATTACAGACTGTGAACGGGCAAGCTAATGAATACAAATTAGCCGCAGAATGTACACGCTTTGACTTTGCAAAAAAAAAAACACAAACACACACAGACAATAAGCTTAGATAAATCTTAGAAACCGTAGATATATTAAGATCCTAACCCAGCAATTATTTGGCCATCAAGATAGAGATATATCTGAATGCTATCAGATTATTCACTTGAGGTTTCCAAAAGAATTTGAATAATATTCATATCAAAATTAATAATAGTTCTTTGTTGAGTGAAATCAATCTATTGAAAAAATGAAAACAAAATCATTAAAAATCAAAGTAGCTATTCAAATGAGTTTCAAACGTTTGAGTAAGTGAATATAAATGAATGAAACCAACCAGCCTCCTCAACTGAATTATTTATTGTTCTCTTTATCTAATTAGAAAAATTAAGTGTAGGAATTATGAATACAAAATTCTATTCACTTAGTATTCGAATGAATAAATTTAGCTATAAGGCTTAGCTGAGATGACAAAGTGAGCAAATAGAAATCGAGGAAATGTTTTACATAGAAACATATTAAAGGTATCAAATATATTTTATATACTCATGAGTATTTCCAAGAATGTCTGAGTCAAAACAGCAAAAGTCAATATTTTCCATTTGACAAGACAGCCAGACAATTGACAAGTAAGGTCTTGGGGCTTTAACCTTCTTCTTCCTCCCAGAAAAAAATATATATATCTATTTTTATGTTCAATGTTTTACAGAAAATCATGTTGTGGCTTTTTGTTGTTGTTGTTGTTGTAATTGAAAGTGTCATTAAATTGAATCAAACAGTTTGGCAGCGCTCCCAAGTCTCTGGAGGGCGCCGAGAGGTGTAAGCTTTTATATGCTCATAAATGTTTATTAATTAATCACACACACACACACATACATATGAACACTTGACAGTTTTGCCTTTCAATTTTAATTGTATACACTTGTAATATGTAAATGAGAGATCATGGATACCAGGGAACCAACAAAAGACAACACGATTGGGGGTCAATGCGACGGGTCAATAATTTTTGCTATATCTTTTTTGCTTTTCTTTTTCTTAATTTTGAAAACATGATTTTGGCATAAAAAAAAAAAAACATCGATCACATATCCCCCCCCCCCTCCCCCCATTCACTCTTTTATGAATATTCAAATTGCTTTGTTGTTTTCTTTTTGTCACATTTTGTTGAAATTTTTGTTTTGAATTTTATTTGAAATCTTGTTGAAAATAAAATCGGAGCTTCTTTTATTTTAGTGTTGGTCTGCTCGGCATGGCAAATTAAACAAATAATTATCAAGTTTACTGCTTCCGTTGACATTTATTTTCTGTCAACTTGAAAGAAAACAAAAAAATAAATGTTTTTCAAAAAATAATTGAAATATTTTCCAACACCTTGAAAAAAGAAAATTTTCAAATATTTTCTTGCACATTCAAATTTTGTATACTCTTTTTGACAAGTTTTACTTTTAAGCAAATATTTTTATCTATTAGATGCATCAGATTTTTGGGTATTTCCACCATTAATTTTGGGTCCAACTGATATCTTCTAGATCAAATAACCAAATTTTACCTTTAATCGTATATTTTTATCTATTAGATGCATCAGTTTTTTTCAGTATTTCCACCATTAATTTTGAGTCCAACTGATATCTTCTAGATCATTTGGCAACGCTTTGGCTTTTCAGGAAGATTTCATAAAAATTGCTAACCAAATGTCTGTTTTGGTCATTGAACGCGGCACTTTCTAAAAGACTTTTTTTTCTTCTTCTTCTTCTTTTGCTTAACGCATTTTTGCTGCGCGTTTTTCTTGTTTTCTGACATAATTTCTTATAGAATATAAAATAATTGCCAGTTGGTCTGTCTGGCAGTCTGTATCTTTCCGCCTCTCTGTCTCACTCTGTGTGTATGTGTATGTGTGTGTGTGTGTGTTTGTCTGCACGTTCTGTGCGATTTCAGATGTTTTCTTTAGGTTTTGCTTTAATATCAAAGCGAAAATGCCGCTTGCTGACCCAAACGAAACCAAACCAAACCAAACCAAAAAGCAAAAGCAAAGGAAACTAAACGAACCAACCAAACTAACCAACCGAGCAAAAAGAACCAAACAAACAAAACTGACACACCGCCCCGACATCGCACCGTACCGACAACTGCCACGCCTCCTTTTAGCTTTGCTGCACACACACACACACACACACAAGCACACACAAACAGCCTACGCGATTTTGACTTCTTTCCCACTTTTGTTAGTTTTTGGCATTTTGGCAAGCAACCAAAAAGCGCACCAAAGCACCACCAACAACAACAACAACACCAACAACACCAACAACAATAAGAACAAGAACAAATGTTAAATTATACGTAACATTTCAAGTATCATGTTGTTGTTGTTGTTGGAGTATATTTTATTTTGTTTGTATTTATTTTTGATTTTGTTTTTTTGCCTTTGTCTTCTTCTCCTCATTTTATTCTATTTATTTCAGACAAAGACAATTCAAAACAATTTAAAATGCATACAAAAATACATATACAAATATATCTGTGTATGTGTGTGCATGTGTGTGTGTGTATGAATCTGTTTATAAAAGCAAATCCTCAGTTTACAAAAGTCACAAATCTAAACAGAACAGTTGGCAAAATCTACACCATTGCCAAAAATAAGACAAATAAAAATAAAATATATATCACAAGCTCAAAATCAAAAAGACACTGAAGACAATAGCATTTTTTTAAGTAACAACAACAAAAACACCAACAACAACAGGAAAATAAATAAATAAAACAAATAAATTCAAGTAAGATAAAATTCGCTCAGACTTCGCCGACTCTAGGGTGCTCTCTAAAAATAGAAAGCAACTGAAATGAATCAAGATAAAAAGAGAAGGGAAAAGGGGGAAAAAAGAAAAGAAAACATTAAAAAATATTTAAAAAATATTGAACTAGATTTAAAAAATTAGAGGAATACCCAAGCAAATGAAGTAATTCCTGGGCCTAAGAAATATATAGGAAGAACCTGGAAAATATGTCTTAGCTTAAAATTTATTTCCGAATTTATAAAATAATAAAGAAAATATTAAAAAAAATTACCAGAAAGTTAGAGGAATACCCAAGCAAATGAAGTTATTCCTGGGTTTTAAAAAAATATATTAAGAGCCTGGAAAATATTTCTTAGCTTAAAATTTATTTCAGAAATTATAAAAAAATAAAGAAAATATTAAAAAAAAAGTACCAGAAAGTTAGAGGAATAACCAAACATATGAATGGATTCCTGAGCCTTGGAAATATATAGGAAGAACCAGGAAAGAATTTCTTATTTTAAAATTTATTTAGGAGTAACCTTGAAAGAGTTTCTTAGCTTAAAATTTAGTTCCAAAATTATAAAAAAAAGAAGAAAATAAAAACAAAAAATTAACCGATAGTTCTGGGGCTTCAAAAGATATATTAAAGTATTTCTTAGCTTACAATTTATTTCCTAAATTATCAAGAAAAAAATAAAAAACGTATTTAAAATAACGAGCGAAAGTTAGAGGAATACCCAAGTGAATGAGGTGATTCCTGGGTCTTTAGAAATATATAGAAAGAACCAGGAAAATGCTACTTAAGACTTAAGACGAAAAACAAAATCTAACCCATTAAAAAATACTCAGACCTATCCAAATAATAATCATAAAAATGGTCTCGGATTTTTAAAATATCCACAAATCATCAGAAAATCCAAATAAATTTTTACCATAAAAAATCTAAGAATCTAAAAAAAGGAGTATAGTGAAGACCAATAAATTCCAGAATTATTATATTTAAGAATTTTTCGAAAGTCAGCAAACCTTTGGAGCTCTTCAAAATTCATAAGCTTTTTCCTTAAATCAAAAAAAAAAAAAAAAAAAAAATTTGAAATGCGCCAAAAAAATATTTCCAAAATTTATGCAAGATACGCGCGAGATAAGCCAACTCAAAAATGGTTGCCATAACTAAATGTGTACCCCAGTTGAGTCTCTCGGACTACCCCTTTGGCCTGGTTGATCCGTGCTTCTTTATTTTCTAAGCTTTCGTTCGGGCTGCTCTTTCATCATTGGCCTGGCTTTTGGTGTGTGGGCGCGCGTTATATTGGCCATTATAAATGCCTTCACTCATATCAGACAGAAAAGTCGCATAAAATATACAATTTAATTTATATTTATGTTTATTTATTTCTGTATTTCTTTTTTTTTCTCTCGATCTATAAAGAAGCAACTAGCCAAACTTGTTTGACTCTATTTTTGTTTTTTTTTTTGTTTTTTTTTTTTTTGATAAAATTGTCGCCGTTGCCGTTTGTGAGTCTCATTTTTTTTTTTTTTTGTCTATTGTCTGCCGCCGTTTTTATTTGTATTTAAATTTACATTAGAATTTTGTTGGTTTTTGATTCAGTATATGAAAATAGATTTCATTTTTATTGAAATTATGACATTCATCTTAATTTGCTTGAATGCAAAACTGATTAATTTTTTATGGCTTTTTATATTTTTTTGCAGGTATGACTCGACTCTTCTCCTCACTCCACTCTACTCTAGTCTATTGCCCTGGCTTTCTAGAACTCTGACAAATGGTGAACAGGTTTGTGAATCAATTTGCAAAAAAAAAAAAAAAAAAAAAATCTCAACTAAAAGTTGAAATGGAGAGAAACTTTTGCAAGTTGAGTTTCGTTTATTTTTCTTTCATTCCCATTTTGTAAGTAATTATTCAGGCATTTCCTTTGGCCTGCACTCTCGGCTCGAGCAAATTGTTTCATAAGTCTTGAGTTTGGCTTTTAATTAAATTAAAATGCAAGTCTATCATTAATTTAAGTCATCTGACTTTTCATGTGTGGCCGTGTGTGTCGCTGTATTCTCTCGCTGTCATTAATCTTTTGACAGCCTCTTCAGTTTCTTTCGGAAAATCTTAGTTCATTTTCAATGGCAAGGCTTTGTCTTTGCTCTAATGATCTTGGTATTTTTGGTATTCCTTTTTTTTTTGCTGCCACATGTTTTGCTAAATATTTTCCATCATCTATCATATTATTGTGCCAAAGGCAACTAATGAACAAATATCTGTATTTTCTATCTATCTGTGCCTGCTGTGTGGTGGTAGGATTACTAAGGCCTGATTAATGGTTGGCTGCATTGAGCTGAACTGAGCCGAGTTGAGTCACCAGATGCCAAGTGCCTATGGAATGCTGCTGAATTCGGTTTCATAACGAGCTCCTACATGACCAGACAAGGGTGACAATCGAGGGTGTCTTGAAAGATGTGCCTAAAGTCTTGGGGAAATTAATTATGCTGGGCTGAAAGGATTTTGGGTTATGAACAGAGCAAGTGGAGCTATAAATTTCCATAGTCGCTGAGATCTTGAGTTAAGATCCCCGAACCGGTTTAAATATTCTTTGAGAAAATTGTGAAATTAATCTAAAATCAATCATTTAATTAAATGAAAAGCAATTAATTTTGTTTTCTTCTTGTTTTTACTCTGAACTAAATTGTTTAATTTGCCATGTAAATGAGTGTTATTGTTTCACTTGAATTGCTCGTATGTAAATGTCAAATCAGAATACATTTTATTTGCCTCAATGGCTTTTGGATATTCAATCAAAATATTTACAAAGAGATCAATCAAATTTGCGTCTATTTTCTGTCACTCAACTCAACTCAGGCTTGAAATTGATTTTTATTATTTTTTTCTTTTCTATAGTGTGAATATGGGCATATCTGTAAAAAATAAAAATGTCAGGTTAAAGCTTACGTTTGTCCATAAAGCTTGAATTGCCTTGTCATATTCAATTGATCTCAAAGGTTTCTCGGCCTCGAGTCACCCTCGCTCTTGACTGAAATGATCACTTGGTAATTGAATATTAAAATGCATGCAAATTGCCGGCAACAATAACAAGAGTGCCAGCAACAACAACAACAACAACAACGAAGACAACAAATAAATGTAACAAACGTGTTGAGATCGTGCTAATTACATGTCAACAGACACAAAACACACTCGCACACACACACACACACATGGCTCTTGGCAGCCGCAGCAACAACAACAACAACAACACCTTGACGCATAAATTTACTGCAGCAAAGGCAACGCATGTCACCAACGCCCCAAGCGGCACTTCAAATTGCTCTGTGTGGTTCGGTTCGTTTCGCTTCGGTTCGACTTGTGTGTGAAGTGGTGGTGGTGTTGTTGTTGTTGTTGTTGTTTCTGTCGTTGTTGTTGTTGTTTGGTGCAACAATACTTGAATTGCTAGCTTAGTTGCATGAGTTTGCCACAGCCGAGGCATTTTGGTGCGCCACTTCAAAAGTGTCAAATGTGAAATTTATGTTGCACACTGACAAGGCAATAACAACAATAACAACAACAACAACAACATGAGCAGACAGTAGGCAGCCTACACCACACTTGTGTGCTGACAGCGCACGCGCGCCCTCCTTTCCAGCAGAGCCAACAGCAGACTCACTCGCTCACCCTCTTGGGGGTCCATCAAATCAATATTCAAAAAGCAAAAATTAACACACACACACACACACACGCACATATGGACAAGATGCAGGAAAATTGTAGAGAAACAAGTTGTTAACTTTATTAGCATGAACATGTGTGTTGGGCCAAATTTACATTTGTAAAAAGTGATTTGTTTTTTTTTTGTTTTTTTGCAATCTCCTCGGGATAATTGAAAACAAAGCTTAGAGAAAATAGAGAAATACATGTGAAAATATAATTAAATCTTTTATATATTTTTTCTTTATTTATTATTGGAATATGCAAATTGTGGTAATTTATTTATATTTTTTTTTCTGCTTTGTTTGAGGGTCTGAAGTGACAGAGCCGTGAATATAGCACACGTCAGTAGAGCAATCTATCAATTTTCACAAAAAGTCTGGCAGACAAAAGCCACTCAGTCAGTTAGTCAGTCAGTCAGTCAATTCATCAGTCATTCAATTTCAATGAGACTGGCAGTTGGGTATGCTTGGCTGCGCTTTTGCAATTCAATTCAAAAACTACAAAAAAAAAAAAGGGAATGAGGGGGGAATATAAAAATTCATTCATAGACTGTCACGCACCAGCAAAGAGTTAGAGAGACAAAAATAAAAAGAATAAAAGCTACGAGTCTAGAATACAGAAAGGCAGAAAGAGAGAGAGTGACTGAGTGAGAGAGAGAGGGTGTAGAGTGCAGAGAGGGGCAGAGATTGGCCTGAGAGATTGACAGTGTGAGCTGGAGAGTCCGGAGGAGAAAAGTTGGCTTATTGTTATTTTTATGTTTATTAAATGTTGTCGTTTGTTAAACGGCCTTCATTGTTGTTGTTGTTGTTGTCACATGCACAAATTGAGTCTTTACATGTTTGCAGTCTTTTTCTCCTTCTTTCTGTGTTTTTATATGCAATGAAAAAAGTTTTCTGGGCATTTTAAATGTTGGCGTTAAGTCATGCACGTACACGCACTCACGCACCCACGCCAACAACAACAATAATAAAAATAGAAAATACAAAAAACATGAAACATGTTAGCAGCTCCTGTCAGGCATTTTGAGTTATTTTGAACATTTGATCTGGTACAAGACTCTTGGCAGTTCAAGGGTATTTCGACTATACGAAATGATTTATGACTTCTTTTTTTTTTTTTGTTGGATTGAGTCATGTTTAAGTAATACATAAAATAGTTTTTCTCTTTCCTCTTTGTCATTATTATTATGCTAAGCAATACCAAATAAAAAGGGCTATGGACGAGCAGCTGTGCGAAAAGAAAAAAATTTTACTAGGAAAGCTGACATCATGGATATCGTTTTTGATCTAAAAACAATGCGAAATTTTTTATTTACCCACCAAATTTCCTGGCCCCAGCTTATTTAGATCCTGAGATATAACCCATGAACCATTAGGAGAAATTTAGAAAAAAAAAATTGTTGCTTTTGAAACCTGATCCACTTAAGTTCTTGTCTGGATAATTGACTTGGTCAATGTGTGTGTGTGTGTGGCTGAGCTCATTAAGGCAATTGAAGAATTTCTTTTCTCATGCACATACGAAATCATTTTCATTTCCTGGGGCAGAGCTGCCTTTTTAGGTGGCGTGGGAAACCCTTCTCGCAACTGTTACTTTAATACATTTTTAATTACGCATTGCAGTCTGAAAAAAAAAAACAAAAAAACAGGCAAATAATTACGCACATTAACAACGGTAGCAGTTGCAGCAACACCAACAATTTCAACTTTCACTCACTTGTAATTTTAAATGAAATCTCCAGAGAGCCCAAAGCCAAAAAAAAAACTCTGGAGTAGAATAAAAAAAAAAAACGAAAAACGCGCATAAATTACAAGCCAAAATTGGCAGATGCCAAAACAACCAGCAACAACAAGAAACACACTCATACACACACACACACACACAGACGGCAAGACTATATAAGGAAATGCAGTCAATGGAAAATGAACAAGGCACGTTCGAAAAATGCGAATTGCCATTCCGAATTTATTGAATGCCGTTGCTGCTGCTTAATTGAAGGCAACTTATAAAAAAAAAAAAAAAAATAAGAAACAGAAACAAAAGCTAACAAGCACACTGAAAAACACCGACCTACATGGCGTATACGTAATTACAAATTTATGTGCAACGTCACTCTACTGATACGCCAGCAATAATAATAAAATCAGAGTCAAAAAAATATATATAAAATAATAAAAAAAAAAAAGGAGAAAAACAATTACAATAACAAAAAAAAAAAAACTTATATGAGAAATAAAATAAAAAGCCGCGGGCGAGCCACACTTGCCCAGTGAGTCGCTCGACTGTTGCGTCTGCGCATCGTGTGGCTGCCACACGCAAGCCACTTCAACTTAAGTCAAGACAAGTCGCAAATAAAAATCAATAAGCGCACTCATGCTACAAATTGTGTGCACTTTTTGGCCAGTTAAAACAAAACGGCCTCAAATCTTCCGCTAAAACCAAACCAAACCAAGCCAAACCAAATAAAAAATAAGTGTGTTTAATTGAGGCCCGAAGGGGCTTGGTTTGGGAGGGTGAGATTACCATCACTTCTGTGGCGACACCGGGCGGCCCACGCAGCCGATTGCGCCATGACTCCTCGTGGCTAATCTAACAAGCCACTCGTTTCTAATGAGGTGCGAAGAGGCGGTGGTTTGACTGCCAAAGCCTTGCCAACGCCCCAGCAAAAAGACAGCAACTTGCAGACACTGTCAACAACATTTTCCACTTTTATGTGCAATGCCAAAAAACAAACTATATGAGAAAAAAAAACAAAACGCACACGCACACGCTCACTTTTCACAGATTTTTTCCAATGTAGGCGTTGTCTGGAAGGTGGGCTTAACAACACAACCTGATACCAAGGCACACACAAACACACGAGTTACACTCGGCGAGTGCACCTTAATGAAGCTATTAGCTTGGAAATTATATGCCGGCATTTGTAATTGGCCAACAAAGCCGTCCTCCTCCCCATTCGGGCTGAAACGCCAAACATACATAAAAAAACCAAAAGCCTTGTTAATTTGTGGCTTACATGGCTAGTTGGAATTCTTTGTTATTTTTAATTGTTGCTTGTTACTGATATGCTAAAAATACAAACACACCAACAATTTTGCTGTTGAATTTTTTTTTTTTATTTAAGTTTAACATGGAACGCATATTTAACAAAAAAAAGAAACCTGCAATTTTCCACTGAATTCTGTTTTTTCTATCATTCACACTCTCATCTGCTTCCGTGTGGAAAAAAAGAATATAAGCGGCACAGCAGATTGAGTGTGCTAAAATTAAAATAATCTTTCAATTGAAACAATGAAAAAAGCAAAAAGAATGATCAGAAAAATTGTTGGCACATGTTTTTTGGGACCCGAGAGAAATGACTGAAAATCTGTGGCATTTTTTTTATTATCTCAACAGAGTGAAATGTTAAGAGGATAGTGACGATTGTACAAGCGATAAATAAGCAAATCAAATGAATAAAACAAAAGCCAATGAAATCGAAGTTTTTGAGAATTTTTAAATGAAAACAATAAAATCAGAAATCTTTTTTCAAGGCCGAAGACTCTGAAGTTAGTTTTTCTAGCAAGTCAAGATATATCGGAGATATTCTCCGATTTCAGTTGTTACTACAGCTATATTATATAGGAGTGCGATTTATATATATAGGAGGATATAGGAGAACAATCCACCACAAATTCAAAAAATATGTTTATACTTATTCAGATTTCCAGGTAGACTTGATGAAGACATATCGGAGATATTCTCCGATTTCAGTTGCTACTACAGCTATATTATATAGAAGAGGGATTTATATATAGGAGGATATAGGGTAACGATGAACGTGCTTACACCATTATAAGATTTCCAGACAGACTTCAATGAGATCTGCCACTAATTCTATAGTTACTACAGACATATAGTGCTCCGATCCGCCAGTATCCTGAAAATAAGTATCCCATGTTTCATTCTGATAGCTTTGAAACTGAGGGACTAGTTTGACGTATGTCCATCGATACATCTCATAATACAGATCAACCTGGAGGTAACTTTTGGAGGTCTATGAAATCTGAAAGACTATAAAAATGAAATAAATTTTCTATTGCAATTAAAAGTCGATTTGAATAAATTTTGAAAGCATTTTGTCCCCCACTTGTATAAAATAAAATGCTGCAGAAAACTTTTGGCAAAGTTTTCATAGTTTCTGTGAATTTACAAAAGAGTTTGAGCTAGCCAACAAAATGATTTCCTCAAGCAATTTAGAAAAATCCCAGCCACTTCAAAGTCAAAGTGTTTGGCAAAAGTGCTTAAGAAACTTTTCATCAGCCATAAAGAGTATAAATGAAAATGGCGTTAAAACAGCTTCGCAAACACCTTAGCCCAGCCATTTCATAGTCTCAACAATCCCATAATGTAGTGGAAGAGAGATAGACAGAAAAAGACAGAGAGGGAGAGCGAGAGTAAAGGGGCAAAGTTTATGGTAGAATGGGACACGCATGGCAAATGTTAAATCACCACGAAAAACGCTGCAAATTTTGTGCTCAAAGCGAAATTACGTGAGCGGCATAAGCAAAAAATATAAATCCAAGTAGACCGAAAAAAAAAAATTGTATCGTCTTCACTTTCCATCTCTGTCTGACTTGTTGGGCAGATGATGAGGGCACAAATGAACAATTGAACAAATGAATGAATGCAGCTGGCCCAAAAGCCATGAATGATGTGTTTCGCGTAGGAAACATGCTTTTGGATAGGTAAAAAAAAAAGAAGTCTTTAAGGGAAAATCTCAGTCCAACTTGGCTCGGTGTTTGCTTCTTTGTTTGCCCAAAACGAAGCCAACCAGGCTAACAGAAAAGGCAAGGCAAAGGCAAAGGCATCTCTTTGTTTGACTGGCTTTGTTTGATTTTTTTTGCAGCTTCGGCGCCAAATTCAATATTTATTTTTGTTGTTGCTATTTGGATTTTAACCCCAATTTTGCTTTTATTTTCCGCCCGCAGCACACACACGAATCCACATTAAGCCTGATTTTTATGGCGAAAGCGTAAAACGTTTTTCCAGCCATTTTCACGGCTTTTGCTCCTTCTTCTTCTGCTTCTTCGTCTTCAGGGCAGACTGATCAGCTTTACTCCCTCTCCATTTGTCTGTCTCTCTTTTCTCTTCTGTTGATTTTGTGGTTTCGCATTTTGTTTGGCTTAGTTTTGTGTTATTCTTTTTTTTCCTTTTTGGTGGGCGTAATTGAAAACAGCGTAAAACATGAGCACAATGGCGCATAACAAATTGTTTGTGGTTAACCAAGCAACTATCCCAGCTGCCCGCCTCACCTCTCCACTCTATCTGGTCTCTTTTGGGAGTTTAGTCTCTGCGGTTCAACGGTGGAAAACTAACTATTTAGAGCAAATCAAAGACAAACCGCAAAACATAACCAAAAGCCTGGTTGACCAATAATAAATAGCCCGGCCAGCCCATTCAGCCGGGCCACCCACCTTTTGTTTGTTTGCCAAGATCAACGGGGCGTATGAGCAATCGGTAGCTCAGGGCGCGTGCTGCATTTGTAAAGGAAAATATATTTAGAATAGAAAATAAAAATACTTTACAACATGCAGAGAAAAGCTGAAATGGTTTATTTTCTTTGACTCTGGAAAAATACAGATGCTTTGGCATTGCCATTGCCATTGCCACACAACCTAAATAAAAATCGTCCAGTCGAAAAGGTTATGCAGCAAAATTTCAATGGCTTCATTTTGTGTTTTTGAAGTATCCGCAGCCACCAATCGCCCCACCCACCACCATAGCCAAATATGCTCACCGTTAGGCAAATAATCATTGAACACGTTTCAACGAAATTGCATTTTTATTGCTGCTTGTGCTGCCTTGTCTTGTGGCACTCACAGATAAGTTGAAGGTCGACTGCGCCAGGGAAAATTTCGGGTTTGCGATTCCCTCTTTCTCTCTCTGTGTATATGTGTGTGTGTGTGTGTGTCGATATTGCCAAATTTGTGCTTGTAAATGTTTTGCGAAAAAAAGGATTTGGGGAATATATATTTTTTTTATATATTAAAATGGTGAAAGGTAGAGCAGAAACTGTTGAAATCGTTGGCAAACGAAAAGGAAACAAACAACTACGGTTTCCACATAGCTTATCCTGTTTTTGTTGTTGTTGTTTACGAGCTTTTCACTTTATTGAAATTTAAATTGAAGAAGCTGTCGTGAAAGCATATTTTTATGACTTTAATTTTGCTGGCTTTATGGATTTCATGAATTTCACAGATACTTTACTTATATGAGATCCCAGGGAAATTAAAAATATCTAAAGATTATATGAATGAGGGATTCTAAAATATTTATCGATAACTTCTTCGATATCACTAGCATTTATATAATGGTAATTCAATTAACTTCCAATCATTTGAAATCAAAAAATATTAACCAATATTTCTATCAATATTTACCCTGTAAAAAACCCATCAATCAATTGAACAAGAAATATATCAATCTCACCTTTTCATTTGCTCACCAACCGACTCTGAATTCTGTGACCACACAAAAGTACAGTCTACAACTAAGCAACGATAACTATCAATAGTCAGTATTGTTTCTATAGGATTACCTTTTGGATTTAATTGTTAGGTAACCAATTTCACCCAGCTTCTCCACTTGAATAACGTTTATATGGGTTAGCTACACCCCAACACAACCCAACAGACCCCCTCACCCAGACCAGAGCCCTACAATTATTTTGGGATTTTCTTTGGTCAGTCTTTGTCTCAGTGACATGTATGGCAAATTCATTTGCATGCACGTAACTTGTTTGATTTTATTGATTGATTTTCTCAATTTTTCGATTCAATTTTTTCTTTCTTTTTCTTTTTGAATAGAAGAGCAAAACAAAGAGCAGTGTTGGTAGAAATTTCACATATTGAAACTCATTGGACATGGAACACATTGGCTTTTGTTTGGTTTCTCTCTTTTGGGTTGGCCGGATTTCTTCCAACTCTTTTTGCTATGTAATATTTTTTTTCCCCCCCTCTCGACTTCTTTGCTGTTTTTAATAAGCATTTTGTGGGGCATGTAACCGTATTGCCTGAGAATATTTTTAGCCAAGAGTAAAGGGATAGCATTACCAATAGAAATAGAAAAGAATAAACGAAGGCTATACAAAAGCCAGCAGAGGGCAGAGAGAGAGAAAACCAAGTTAAGTTGGCTAGAAGTTCACATTGTTGTCATGCAATGCGCAAACACAAAACTAATTGAATTTTTTCTTCGCCTCGTACTCTGCACAGCTCTTCAGTATTCCTTCAACTAGTTTCTCAGGCACCACTTTTCTCGTTCGGTGTATCTCTCGGTTTTCTGACCCAAAGTTATCATGCTAAACATTTTCTGCCAGTCAGCAAAAGTCAGAGGCGCCTTTTGTCTGTGTGGCAATGTTTTTGGCATTGTGTTGCCACCAGTCTCTCTTTTCCCTGGCCATGTCTGGGTTACTACTACTCTACGTGCCACAATATCAGCCCACAGCCATTGTCATGTGTGGTGTCTGTTGATTTTGGCAAAAAAACTGAAGAAAAAAACTTAACCAGCAAAACTGAAATAAAATATCCAAACAAAACGAAATAAACAAACATAATCAACATATAATTAAGGCCTACTAACATGCAACAAATTACACGCAAACGGTTACACGAATCTGGATTTTATTATTGAGCATCTGAAGAGCAGCTCCATCCCTCCCATCCCCCCAGCACCACCTGGCCGCCCTGTCTACCTCTAATGCGTGTCTGACAGCTTAAAGGTGGGGCCCAGTCAATTTGACCCAAAAAATCTGCTTGGAATCGGCAAAAATAAAAAAATCACCTAAAGCTTTGTTTATTTTATATTTTCTTTTGCTAAGAAAAAAAAGAGAACAGAAAAAGTCTTGTTAAAATAATAAAAGTGGCACCATTTTGATGGCCTGAATTGTTGCCTCACAATGCAATGCAATTACCACACTTGAGCAGCATTCTTATATTTCCCCCTCTCCCCTACCCTCACCCACCCACTCTCCCACTCTCTTATTATTGGTGTTATTGTTGTTGTTGTTGTCAAAAGTCTGACCCAATTTGCTGGGCATTGTTTTCTGAGCCACCACATGAATTCTGTTCTCTACATTTTCTGTTTTATATGGCAAAAAAAATATAAGAAAAAGACAAAAAAAATATTAAACACAAAAAATAAAGAGAGCTTAACAGAAGAAGAAGAAGAAGCAAAAAAAAAGAGCTGCATATATTTTTATGCAAATTTAGCGTTATTCGAGTCGGGCAGTATGCATTTGTTATTTTATATTTTGTCATAATTAAACTAGAATCACGAAAAAACTACTTACACGAAAATTTTAATAGTTGCAAATTAAAAACTGCTGAACCCACAAAAATTTTAGATAGAAAAAATCTTAAAAACAAAAATTATCACAAAAAAGAATCTGATAAAAATTGTGTGGATTTCAGAGTGGCCCAATGAGGGGGAAACTCCCTCATAAAGGTTTAAAAATTCTTGTTTAACAAGCAATGACATTTCGCATAAATGTACTCATTTTCCTGGCAACATGCTGTCAACACCACAACAACAATAACAACAACAATGACAACAACAAGAAAAGCAGACCCAAAGAACCAACAAAGCAACAGACTTCTTTCTTTCTTTCATATTTTTCCTTCTTCAATATTTTTTATAGCATTTTCATTTTTTTTTTTTTTTATGTTTATTACGTCGATTTTCATTTTCCCGGTTGGCTTTCTTCTTCTTTTTATTTTTATGTGAGAAATATAAAAAAAGTCAAACAATGTGTCTTTGGTGTCTGCTCGGCAATATGAAGTGTTGATTTCTTTTTTACACGTTTTTTCATACATTCTCACCCAACAAATTGATTGACATACTTGCTTCATTAAATATGAAGTTTATTAAAGAGGAAATAATCAAGGCAATAATCCTTAGAATAATGGGTACAAACTGGCTTTTGGGCTTTATCAAAAAAAACCCTTTGAAGTAGTATTAAAAGATTTGGATTATGTTGAAACTCAGATCAAAGATATCAAATGATTTGATATCGGTCTCTCTGAAAGCTTTTGATTTTGAGAATTGTTGTTTTGTTAAACAAAAGTAATAAATAAAAATGTAAATATTACACGAATATAGTAAGAGAATACCAGACAATGAAAGAGTCAAATTTTAGAACCAAAAAATCATATCTTCCGTAAATACTAAAAAAGGAAAAATTGTTAGAAGCTTTTGAGAGCTTTTAAGTCTTCAGAAAGTAATTAGCTTTGTTCATTGTTATTAAAGGAAAAATATTCGTATGAGAAGAAACCTTAAATATTTCTCATAAAAGCAAAATGTTGCGAGTCACATAAAGGCAAACGGTCAGAGAAATATTTCAGATTTGAGTGGATGAAATTCTTAGCATTTGCCGAATGATTTAATTATTTTTATTTTTATTTATGCTATACAATTATGCTATATATGATATACACTCCGTTATACCTGTACTCAATTAGATATATTTATATATATTTACTTTTACTATTGTCCAACTTTTGACAATTTGAGATCGCATATCGTTTTTGGTCTCACTAAAACCATTTGAGAATTCTCATTGAACTTTTTGTATTTTCTATTAAATAAATATTTTAAGGATTTTAAAGGACATAATCTAAGGAATTTCCCAGATGTGGACAATTTTTAGAATGACTCGTTTTGAATAGCTCCTCAATTTATTCCTTTTCTTTAAACAATTCCCGTTTAATCAAAGTCAAATTTCTCTTTGATTACAAAGGAGAGTTTGAGGCAGTCAGTGATAAGATGAAAGAAGTGGCTAAAAACCAGTTAATTACAAGACATGCATTGTCAACATGGCCAACACATCTCAGCCAACCATTTCCACCGAAACCTTTCCCTTTTGATATGGGTTTTCTTTCTCATTTTTTCTTCTTCTTTCTATTCGCTCTAGTTGTCTTCCATTCACCATTGTCGTCGGCGTCGTTTGTCTGGACATGCATATTTTCCCAGTGGCATAATCTCATAAAATGCACATTTATGCGCACAGACAATGTCTGAACTAACCATTTATGTGACTGCCAAAGTATGCAAAAATATGTACATGTGTGTGTCGGTGTGTATGTGTGAATGTTCATGTGTGCTTGTTTGCATTTAATGAATGTGTGAGTTTTTTTGGGGTCGGTAGAGCAGAGAAAAGTGATCCCCTGGCTGACTGGTATGGCTAGCTCGTTGATGCGTTAATTTGCATGCAACATGCACTATGATTACCCGCAGTAGCAGCAACTGCAACTGCAACAGCAACAATAACAAAACCAGCCCACATCATCAGGCATCTCATCAGCGGGCATGGCTGGCAGCTGTTGGGTCTGCAATTCTCTGGATTGGCTGACTGCCTGACTGACGGACTTGTTGGTTGGTTGGTTGATTTGTTTGAATTAGCTGATAGAATGGCTGGTCGCTGGGATAATACGCATAGCGCAACTATAGCTCGATTAGGTATGAGTTGACGGCTTTGGCAATCAGCGACCAGGAACACCGGCAACACCAGCAACACACCAGCAACCACAGCAGCCCCATGGACGGAAAAAGCTAGCCAAGCTAACCAAAAATGCAATTGCAGCTGCTGTGGTGACTGCAATGAATCTCTGTGATTGTGTGAATGTGTGTGTCTGTGTGTGTGTGTCTCTGTGTTGACAGCAGCTGGCCTAGCATCGGTTGTTTGACTGGGCGCCCAGCGTGCAACAGGCGTAGAATTGCAAAAAAAAAAAAAAAAAAAAAATTAAATTCTTGCTGTACTTGTTCGTGTTGCTATTACTTCTGTTGTTGTTGTGGTCTGTTGTTGTTGTTGTTGTTTATATTTGTTTGTTTGTTTGTTTGGCTGTGACCGTTTCGCTCTCTCACTCTCTGGCCTCATGGTGTTTATTTGTTTGCCTGGTTGTTTGCACAGCCGTCGCCTGCCAACAGCAACATCAGCAACTGTTGCTGATGACTTCAAGGCTCCTGGGCCAAAATAAGAGGGGGGGTGCTGCCGGCAGGCAATTTCAGCCTCTTTTAGCATTTGCTGGGCGCCCAGTTGTATAATTTGCAATTGTTTGCTGTTATTGTTGCTGTTGCCTTTCAGCTGTTTTTGCTGGTTGCTTCTTCGCTAGTTTTTTTTCCCCGTTGCTCTTGATGCATGATCATCCTCAGTCAGAGAGCAACAACAATCGCCTTTTGTTTTTGTTGTTGTGTTTTGCTTTGATTTTAATTGTAAAAATATGCTTACAGGGTTTTTGATTTTATTACTGCTGCTGTTGTTGTTGTTGTTGGCCTGGGCTAGCCTCTGCCTCTGAGCTTGTTGATGTTGCCACTGGCTTTGTCAGCAATTTCTGGCTTTGTTTGTTATTGTTGTAGTCATTTCTTTTTAAATTAAATTACAATACTTTGCCAGCTCCTTTTCAATTCCTTCTTCTCTTCTTTATATTTTTTGTTGTTTATTTTTGATTTGTGTGTTTAACATTTGCTTTTTGCTCCAGTGTTATTGTTGTTGTTGTGGCAACATGCTCACCCAGCTCATCTATTTGTGTAATTTGACTAGGCTCTTGCCCCCCTCTCTTTCTCTCTCTCAGTCTCTCTGTCTCTCTCTCTGTCTGTCTGTCTTTATTGTTTTGCAATATTCATCTAATTCAGAGTTATTGTTTCTCTGTTTGATTTATTTTCCAAGTAAAATTATACACAGATCTTTGGATTTTCAAAAATCTCTGCTGGCAGCTGCCTCTGGCAAATTTCTTGGCTATTTTTGATTCATCTGAAGTTGGAAAATCTGATGTAAATATGCAGAGCAAAGAATTTTTATTTATAGATTTTTAATTTCATATTTATGTTCGGAATTACAAAATAAATCCTAAAGCCACAATATAAATGAATCTCAAAACCTTAATCCCAGAGACAAATCTTGTGGGCTTTGGTAACTTTGAATAAACTTTGTAAGCTTTACTTACAATTATGAAAACAATTTTCCATAAAATAAAAAATATAAGAATAATTGTAAATATATTTGAATAATATTTCTTATTTGTAAGACGCCAAAATCTGCCAAAACCCACAAGGAAAACAGAGGCGACGCGTCTGCCTGGCGCCTCACAATTTAAGTTTTCGGCAAAACTTCAAGCCAAAAAAAGTGCATAATTTAAATGGATTTTCCTTACTTAGTCTTATTGACCGACCCTCGGTCTGTCCGGTCTGTCTGGTCTGTCTGGCCTGTCTCTTTTGATTACTGTTGACATTTTCATTGAAAATTAGCACAAAGTGCACCAGGCCCGGCCAGACTGGCACATTTTTATTTAAATGCGTGTGCGTTGTTTTTTTTTTGCGTGTATTTTTATTCATATTCCAATGCGATACGATATTCAAATGCAAATGCAAATAAATGGCAATGAGATTGTCGGTTTTGGTGGCTGCCACCAGGCAGCAGGCAGCTTGCCACCGATTGAACCGGCCAGCCAGCCCACCGTCTGAACCAACTGACTCGGCGACAGTCGAGTCGAGCGATAAATTTTAACATGCTATGCAACGCGTAGACATGGCGCCAAAATATGCCACACCACTCTACACCGCAAGCCATGTGGCATGTGGCACACACACACACACACACACACATGCACACGCACACTTTAACAGTAACATGGAAATGCAGATAGAAGCCATTGGAATTTGCAGCACAAATTGAAAACTTATGTGTGCATTAACAATTTATCAGCGGAATTGTGCGGATTTTTTGGTTTCTTGTTTTTTGTTTTATTTTTTTCACGCCGAACTTAAACCGTCAATTGCAGTTGCAAAAAAATAAAATGAAATACATAAACAAACATTATCACATTTTCAAAAGTTAGATTAAATAAACAAAAACATGAAGCGAATGATATTTTTTTTCTTTATATTTGATTTAGTCTTTTGACACCTGCAATTATCACAAAAGTCTAGCCGACACTGGCAGGCAGATAAAGCCATATTCTTGTTCAATATCAGTGAGTCGGTGATAAAGTCAAAGTCTTTCAAAAATCAATCAAATTCAAGTTGATGGTTTCAGTTTATTCCCAAACATTTCAAGTCTTTTCTCTACCCAAATTGACACAAAAACATAGAAGCTAATAATTTTGTCAATTGGATTTCAATTTTGCAAATTTTAGTTTGAAATTTTTCATTATTTTGTTTTTCAATTTGTTTTCGTTTTCCAAAGAAATTCGATTAGATAAGAGCCAGCAAGCAAATGGACTGATAATGCGCAAATAATTGCCATAAACAACGGCCACATTAAAAGCTCATAAACTTGAAAAAGCTTAATTAAACTAGAATCATAATTTAATATTATTAAACAAAAAAAGACAATTATTTTTATATAAAAAAAATAAAACGAGTTCAACGAACCAAGGCAAAGGCAGGGAGAGGCCAGGGCACAATCAATCTAACAGATCTGTGAGGGAGGGGAAACTCGGTAATTAAATGGAGCTGCCTTACAGATCTGCCGCTGATGATCAAGAAGAACATAGAACAGACTTCATAAATGACAACAACAACAGCAACAACAATAGCAACGACAACAAATCAACCAACCATAAAATATGTAATTCATTTAACCAGGTGCGAGGGAAGTGAGTAGAGGCAGGGGTTGGTTTACCCACCAGCAACCCAGAACAGGTCACACTATTCAGAGCATATCGCCCGTAGTAGATCTAAAAATTATATATATATGTATATAGGTATAACTAAAATTATGGGCTCTGTGCTGGGTCTGTTTCGAGGGTGGCGTTTGTTGACTTAATTGTTATCGCACGTTGCACAAATTGTCCATGTTTGACAAGTAGTTGTCAACAATTTGATAAGAATTATAAACAACCGCGTCACTCTCTCACTCTCTTTCACTTTCTCTCTCTTTGTCTATGCCTAAGACCTATCTCTGCTCACCCCTGAAGAGTGAGGAAACATAGGTCTCTCAATGGACTATCAGACTTTTGATTCAAAAAAAAAAAAAAAAAAAAATTTATTGCCTTTAATAAAAGCAATCTTGATTTTTTACAAGATCATAAATTTAGCCTTCTTTCGATAGTAAAAATGTTATTAAATATTTATAGTTGACATATAAAATTTTAGCTAGAAAGAGAAGCCTAACTCAATTAGAAACTCTTAAATTCTGCCTGAAACTTTGTCGAAAATAAACAAATTAAATGCAAAAGTTTCCATATTTTGAGAGACAGAGTAGGAACTTCCAAAGTTTAAATTATTTTAAAATTAAACAAATTAATTACTCAGGCAAAAACAAATACAAAAAAAAAATATATCTAAGAAATACTTGGATATTTCAAATACTCTGAGTAACCATAATAAGAATTTCATGTTGACTACTTAGCCAAACTAATAGCACTCTATTTTTTTTTTTATTTTTCCCTGGTATTCCCAGGACTCTGTCAGCTTTGAAAGACATGACAAGTAAACCCACAAAATCCACTGCTCCAACCCGCCCCACATTATCCCGGTTAGTACAAAGTCACTCTCTTGGTATAATTACAATAAGCTGGGAAAACTTTTTAGACATTTTGAAGGGACATAATTCAACATCAACACACACACACACACTCAAACAAACACACAGAGAAATTTACTAGAAACTGTAAAAGAAAAGTGAGCACAAGTCTGTGGATGAGTTGAATTTGGAATGACAGAAGTAAGTGCAGAAGCTTCTCTGTGGCATTGGACTAGCAAATTCTTGATTATCAACACATTTACACTAAATTGTGCAAATTGAAAACGCATTCAGGTGGGAAAGGTAGTGGCCAGGCCCAGTTAAGTGAATACCAAAGCTACCAAAAGAGAAGCAGGCATTTAAAATGTGTCAAGGCATCTTCCAAAGGAGCCAGGCTAGGCCAGACCGAGTTGAACTGAGCCAGAGTAAACGTTCTGTTAGACTTTGGCAAACAGCCAGCATTTTGTGTCAAGGCAGAGGCAACAATAACAACCTCTTTACAGGGCCTGGACAGGCCCAGTTTTGAGACAATTACAGTAAACAAATTCACATACGTTTGTCGCCTCACAGCCGATGAAGGCAGCAAGGAAGGAAGGAAGGAAATGAGAGAGTTTTATTTCGAGACTGCCGAGCTGATGACAGCCGGCAAAACCACAGGCAAAAGTAGCAAAACCAAAAATTGCAATGAAAAGTGGTTTTCGTCCATAGAAGAGTGAGAGAAATAGGCCTGACAGGTTTTTATCCTGGCAAGTCGGTCAGACATATTTCCTCTGACTCCGCCCACACTTTTAACTCTTTTTCTGAGTACTGCGGTTTTTTTTTTTTTTTTTGCCTTGTTCATTTTATAAAATTTTCTACTGCGGTCATGGCCGTCTGTCTGAGGACTGCTTTTACCAGTTTTTCCATATTTTTCTTGCCTGAGAGCTTGAGAGTATTTTGGCAACCAGCTTTTTGCCATGCATATGAGATTTGCATTTTTTTGTTCCTTTCGTTTCAGCAATTTGGCAGCATCGCCTATTTCATTTTTTTCTCGTTTTTTGCCACTGCGCACATAGCATACTTTTCTGGGCCAAGCGTATGGAGCCTACCATTCATGATATAGTATAAAACAGTCAAGAACTGGGCCTCGCCCCTGCTACCCGCTCTGTGAATGGCAAAGTGTGTGAGTGTGTCACGTTACGCCAATTGAATTGAATTTCTCTACGAGTTTTGAGCTTGAGCCTGAGCCTGCCTGGCCTAGCCTACCCTGTCCTGTCGGTCTGCCTGTCTTCGCTTCCTTCCGCATATCCTGGCAGTTTTAGTTGGAAAAGTTGAAACTGACAATTCCCCTAGCACAGCTCCGTTTTCTAGACAGCTTTCTATACAGGAGCTGGTTTAAGTTACGTGGCTTTACACCCACAAAAACTGCACTTCCTTGAACTGAAGGCTCCGTTCGCCTTCCGCCATTCTTCATACGCCAAGGGGCTCCAGGGTTGGGGGGCAACCGATGCGGTCTATAAGCTATGCATGGCCACATTTTTTGCAATTTTTTTTAAAGCTCTTCCAGTTTTTGTTATTACCTTTTTTTTGCTTTCTTTCATCCTTGTGCTCTCAGACAGACTGACGCCTCGTCGCTTGGCTGCATTCTGGCCTGATGCCACATTCTCCACTGAATCGTGTGTGTAGTATGTACACACGTGTGTGTGTGTGTGTGTGAGATTTATGGCATTGGTGTACAAACGCTTACGAAATAATTCACAAAGCGCATAAACATGTGAGCAGTACGGAATCAGCTGCACCACAACAACAACAACAAAAGAAAGCAGAAACTTTAAGAATTAATTTGTGACGTAAATCGACTTGACTCAGCTCCACATAAACTGACTTGATTTGACTGGACTTGTCTTGTCTTTTCTTAAAGAGAATATAGAAAAGCCAAAGTCATTCCGACTCTCAAGGTGCAGAAATATTGAAAGCGAAAGGTAGTCCAGGGCCAGACCAGGCCTGGTCTAAACAACTCGGCTAAAAATAAAAGTAAATTAGAGCTTAAATGTGTGTTCTCATTTAAGTGGGAAAGTAAACACCCAGCAAGCATTTTTCAAACCTAAAATTGAGAGGAAATTTTTAATTATAAAAAGAACTATTTTTTTCAAGAAATTAAAAAGTATGGAATTGTTTATTTTTTTTCATAATTTTTCTTTCCTTAGACTTAAAATTATTTTTAGAAATTCCTTAAATCCAAAATTGTTATATTTCCTAAGGAAAGATCAATACTTCCAGTGAAAAATATTATTTTCAGATTCCTCACCAAAAGAAACTTTGCCATCCCTTTGAAAAATGATTTCCCTATTTCAAAAAATGTTTAAAAGTATTTCCCCTTTTTCGGAGTACTATTTTTTTTTTTTCTATATATGAAAAAGAAAGGAATAATTTAATTTTCTTTTCCTTAGACTTAAAATTATAAAGGAATTTTTCTTTCCGAATTGAAAAAGAAAAACTTCCAATGAAAAATATTATTTTCAGTTTTCTCATCAAAAAAAAACTTTGCCATCACTTTTCAAATTTTTACAAAATTTCTATATCTTTTATATGATTTCCCCTTTTTCGGAGTAAATAAATTCCCTTCCAATTAGCTGGGTTTTTTCAATTTTGTTTGCTGGGTTTCCATGTCCCTTTAGCCCAGCCAAAATCTGTATATGTCTGAGTTCATATATACATTTTGTTTGCACATGTGCGTGTGTATGTGTGTGTGTGTGTGTGTGTTTTTAGTTTGGCCTTGTTGGGCAATTTTGAAAATTTAGGTGAAACACTTTGCGGTGCTGCGCGGCCGCTGCGGTTGCCTATTTTTCACAGTTTTCCATTTCATTTTGTATTTTTAGTTGTGCGGCATTCTCACTTTTTTTTCTCTCACTCAACATTTGGCTGTGTTGGTCTCAATTCGCTTGTTTGTTTTTCAGTTCAGTTTCGCTGGGCTTTGTGCTTTTTTTAATTTGCAATATGCATGACATGGAAAAATATGTCAGGGCTTCACTGAGATGACGCGTCAACGACGGCGCCATCAAGTGCCAAACTAGTGAAACAATTTTGCATAAATCAATTTTTCTGTACTTTTTTTTCTTGTTTTTTTGGTTGCTTTCCAGTTAAATGCACTCAGTAATTAGCCAAATGGATTTTGGCATTTGCAATGCCAAAAGGAAATTGATTGATTATTTCTCTTTCAACTCTATTGAGAACCAGTTCAATGAGCTCTTTAATCGAGCAAAGAACTAGATTTTTTCTATTTTCATTGTCGGTCTGTTTGGTGTGGGTGTTTTGACTTTGCCGGCATAACTCAAATCGACACTGCTGAATTGAAATTCTCAAGCGAATAAATTGACACTGATGAGCCACCCAGCAAACACACAATAAACATCATGTCATAGTCATTAATTTAAATTATAAACTATAAAAAATAAAATAAAACAACAAAAATTCCAAATACGCGTTGACCGCACATTTATTTTTTTTAGACATTTGAACCATAAAAGTCGATTGCCCCAACATGCTTTGTTCTTGTTGTTGTAGGCTATCGCTTGGGCTAATATTGTTGTTGTTGTTGTTGTTGATTGCATTTTTTTTTTTTTTGTAATAAAAAATGCTTTGTCTATGAATTTATGTCATTTGAACTGCCTCACCCGCCTTCTAATCAAAGAGACTCTCTCTCTCTCTCAGCCTCTCTCTCTCTCGCTTAAGTTGAATCTATCTCTATTTTTTTGCCTCCAGCAATCATCATTTCGTCTTTTTGTTGTTATTGTCTCAGAGTAGAAAAACTTGAGACTCTATCAAAACAAAGTGGGTGTCTGACATTGAATAAATGATTTCAAAAAAAGAAAAGATGAGTAGAGAATTCAAAATAGAAATAATGAAATCTTTTTCGACTCGAAAAACATTATGAAAAAAAAAAAATATAAACAAAATTTATTATTATTATTTTTATGAACAGTTTTTAATGATCAAAAGGCAAAAATTGTGAAAAAGCTTTTGCATTTTCAAAATTCAAATTAAACACTAAAAAAAATGATTGATAGTTTTTAAATTTAAATGGTCTATTAAAATTTTTTAAATAAAAAAATAGGACTGAAAAATTTAAAACATTTTCTCAAGAGCTTCCAAGTTTAATTTCAAAATTTCAATTTTTAATTTACCAAATTATGAAGTCTTTGTTTTCTGCCTTATTTAGCAAATATTTTCAAGTGATTAGGCAATTTGAGCCAAAGACAAAAAGCCTTGGAGGAAAATTCCTTATACCCACTGCTGCTTTGCTCTAGTTTTATTAAAATGACAGACAAGACAATATATATTTTATATATACACAATATACAAACAATTAAGAAAGACAGCAACAACAACAACAACAACAAGTAAAAGAGAACTTCTCAGTCGGTTAAACAATTTTTGGCAGCCCGCTGTGAGTTTTATGAGAGCGGAGACCACCAACCAAACTATGACTGACTATAAGTCAGACGGAAGTCTCAAAGTGGTTGTTGTTGTTGTTGTTGTTGTTGTAGTTTGTTTGCTTTTTGGTGCGGAGGTTTGGCCATATAACAAATTTGCAATTACAGGCAATTTAAAAGTTATTAACGCGCTCCTCAAAAAGATAAAACATAAATGGTTATGGTATAGTTTCTCTTCGAATTGTTGTTGTTGTTGTTGTGGCTAAGCGGGGTTGTCAGAGCAAGGAGGGGAATAACAGAAAAGGGCGCGACTGATGAGCAGCAGCAAATAAAAAAAAATAATAAAAAAAAGAGAAAAAAACTAAATTAGAAACCCACGCGCTATTTTTATTTCATTTCGACTTTTGGGTGGCAACAACAACAACAACAACAACAAGATAATAATTACAAAAACAATCATTTATAAGCAATATGATTTTTGTTGTTGATTTTTCTCAAGCTCTTTTTTTATCTGCCCACACAGCCTTTTGCCTCGTAGCAATTAAATGCAAAGAGCGTAAAGGTTTTTCCAGCCAGTTTGGACAAGCCCTTTGGTTAAATTGTGTAATATTTTAGTTTTTATTTAAATATACGATTGTTGTTGTTGTTTTTTTTTTCAGGTGCCATCTGTGGCGGCAATTGTTGTAATAATTCCACAGAACTGGAACTGCGCGAAAAGGCCTCCAAGGAGTTCGAAAGAATGTTGCATCATCACACCAGCAGCTTGCTGGGCATCCTGGAGTCCACACAAAGCATCTTTCAGGGTGAGTAAAAAAAAATTTATTTTCTAAAAACAATAGAATTTTTTTTTTTATTCACAATTTTCGGTCTATGCAAATTAAGCGAACCAAAACGGAACCAAGCCAAGGCAAAAAAAAAACCCAATTGAATTGACTCAGAGCCAGGCAGAAATTTCCGTTTCGTTGGAATTGAAATGTTGCACAAGATTAAAGAGATAGCTAGAGTGAGAGAGAGAGAGAGAGAGATAGCCAGCTACAAATGAACATATTTTTCGTGGTAATAAATTATTTATAATATGCAAATTTTTTTAATGTGCAAATGTACGCTATGCTCTCCTCTCCCTCTGCCCCCCTTTTTGGGTGGGTGTGTAATATTTTGTCTGCAAACATTCCCAGGAAAGTCGATGGCTTGACTTGGGTATCCTGTCGACCAAACAAAAAAAAAAAAAATGAAATGAAATAAAATTATGACTTCCCTTGAAGTAGAATTAAAAACTTGAAACATGAAATTGATTTTCAAATGAAATATTCAAAATAAATTTGTATGCAGACCAAAGCCTGCCGAAAAATTTCCTTTAGCTATTTATCATTCCTGGGCAGTCAATCAGTTTGGCCATTCAATTAAGACAACACTGGGTGTGTTGCTTAATAATTTTTGGAATTTACATTCTGACAATTCAGAAGAAGTCACGATTGCTGTAATTATTTAGGGAGCGGCTGAGATACTTTTTTAATTCAACTGCAATTCTGGAGAAATTCAGAGCAAATTTAAATATTTTAAAAGCCTTTGGTCATCATCACACACACACACACACACGTGGTGTGCTCAACGATTCATTTAGTATTTTTTATTTGTCGCTGAGTTAATGTATGCAATTCATTGATTCATTTGACTGCTTCTCATTAAATTCTACATTAATTTTATTTTTATTTGTTATTTGTTATTCTCTTTGGCGAATCGTGTTGTTCCATAAAATTGAAAAATGCATTTAACAATGTTCACACGCTGCTTTTGCAAAATCGGGGAGAGTTTTAAGTATTTAACATTCATTTTGCATTTATCAATTCATTTTTTTTTTTTATTGAAACTTTTTCTCCCCTCTTGTCAGAAGGGAGATTCCCTCTCAAGTCGCAGTGATTTTGATTTGTCAAACATTAAAATGCAATCAGCAAAATCATTTAGCTTAATGATAAGCATAAAATATTTAAAATACTCAAATTAAAATACTACAAAATAATATTGAATTTGTTTATTTAGCTAAGAATTTTTAGTTGTTCAGTGAGTAAATCAAAATTGTTAGATACTCTTTTGGGCTAATCATTTATGCAAGGCCAACAATTTGCATTGATTATTAAGATTTGCTTGTTTATTGTTTTTTATAGATTTCTCTAGTGTGAATTGAAGCTTTAAAATTTTGCAATAAATTATTGAAGCACATGACTTGAATTCTGTCTAACAAAGCGGAATGGAATGTCAAATAAAAACAAGTCGGAGAGAGGAAAATCAACAAAATCAATTTCACTTAAATTGCCAAAAAAAAAAACTACGAAAATAAAGTCAAATTAAATTAAAAGTCAAGCCGAGCTAAGAAAATAAATAAATTCTGTCTTCTTTTTAGGACTAAAAGAAATATTGTTGCCAAATATAATAGAAAGATTCATTGTTAAAATAAATATGAAAATGTGGGCAAATATTTCAAATTTGCAAAAGTTTTTGCCCCAAAAGAAAACTTGTTTTATTTTATTTATTTTATTTATTTTATTGATTTCATTTATTTCATTTATTTATTTTTTTTATTCCTTCTATTTATTTTATTTGTTTTTTTTATTTTATTTAATTCATTTATTTTTTCATTTCATCCAAGTTATTTTTATTAGTTTTCCTGTGAGTCCTAGTCCATAATTTTAAAGCTCATAGTGCTCATATCTTAGCAACTAGCAATACAGACTTAAGCCAGACCAAAAATAAACCCTAATGGCATCCTTGCTCAGAACAACAACAATAAGAACAACTAGACAAGTAACAGAAGTCTGGAATAGCGTCTATAAAAATTGATTTACTTTTTTTACACGCCAAACTGAGTGTCAGACCGTGCGTATACGTAATACAAAAAGTACATCTAGTTGGGCAGGGCAAAGAGTACAAAGAAAAAATAATAAAGCAAAAACCAAATAGTTGCAGAACTATAAAATTTTATGTATTTTCTTATGATTGTTTCACCTCAAACTCTTTACAAAATGTTCGCTTTTATTGCTTGTTGGCCGTGTGGTTTCGTGTCTTCCCATTGACTTGGCTTGCCGAACACACAAATAAACTTACGCATGAATTATGAATATGGTTCTGAGACAAAAAAAGGAATGGCCTTACTTACATAAATGCAAAGATTTCTATATTTTATGGCAGACCCGGATCCAGACAGACTCCGGCCAGTGCAATGGCGGGGGGTGCGACGCTCCGGCATATGGAAGAAAAAGCCAATGCCGGTTTCCTCTTCCTTCCTGTGGGTCTGAGCAGCAACTCTTTTGGGTCTCTTTTTGTTTCTCCTTGTTCCGGTTTGTTGTTCTTTCATCATTTCCGTTTCCTTTGCGCTACTTGGCATTCTTTTTGCCTGTGCATTGCTTTCTTTTAGGTTTTAATTTTTTCGTTTTTTTTTTTTGTGATTCTTTGGTTTGTGAAAATGCATGGACATGTGGCTTGAGTATTTTTAAGCAAGCATTTGCGTGTTTAAACACGTTTTACAGCTTACGAATTATGCACGGTCGCATTTGCAAACTGCAATAAAATCAAAATTGTTTCCAAAGTCCCAAGAGCTGGGCTACTCTAAAAATGTGAAAATGTTTTCAACGCCATCAACAGCATTTTCATAGTTTCTTCTTCTTCTTCTTCTTTTTTTCTCAGTGAACTTCAGTCTGGCTGATTGTGCGTGTCTTGACGCGTTTCCTGAGGCGCTTAAATGCATTTTGTGTTTGCTCTGGGGCAAAATTTCTCAACACTTTGAGACCCCAGCCTCCCGCGCCCCTTCCCCTTCCCCTTGCTGGCCACTCTTTAATTTTAAATACATTTTTGAACTGGACTGAATTTTTTACTGCTGCAGTGCAACTTGCGTGCGCCTGCATAGAAAGTTGTGCATATTCTCTTATTTTTTTTTTGTTGCCAGCATAAAAGTTCAAAATGCTGACTTACGGGCTGAAGAAGAAGAAGAAGATTTCTTTATTTTTAGAGCGTGTGCCACAAGTACAAAAATAAATGCCACAAACTAAAAGCAAGCCAAAAGCGTGCACTTTCATAAGTTGCCCCAACTGTCTCTTTCTCTTTCTCTCTTGTTGTTGTTGTTGTTGTTTGTTTTTGCAAAAGTTGGCCAACATTTTTATGATTGTCCCATAGCTTGTCTTTTATTTTTAGGTTTAGCCCAGTTTGTCACACTTTGTCCCAAATCCTTTCAACTCAATTTTAGTCGCTTCATTTTGGAGTTTTTTTTTTTTGTTCGTGTTTTTTTGAAGATGAATCAAATTAACATAATCAAACAAAGCACTAAAAGTCATCACCTAATTTTCAAGTACATCTTAAAAAAGCAACTCAAGTCTTTTGTGTCGTTATTAATTGATTTTATTTGGCCATATTCAATTTGAGCCCTCATAAAATCAACGATTTTTATGATAAAATTCAAAAAAAAAAAAAAACTGTCAAACAAAAACCACTAAATAAAATCAACACATATATATATATATTTTTTTTTTTTAATTTTTTGTTAAAATGAAGAATGAAAAAATATTTAGATTTGACCTTGACGCCTGATCTTCAATTTCTGAATGAAACTCAAGACAAAAGCTACCGAGATCGCCGAGATCGTTGAGATTGTCAAGATCACTTCTATAGTCTTCAATAGCACCTGCAACACATATGAAAAAAAAACAAACTTTAGACCGCACCCACACCCTCTCAAAATAAAGAATCAACCAGTTTTGTTTTTTTTTTTTTTGGTTGTTTAATTTTTTTAATTATTTATGTGTGCCTGATTTCTGCTAAGCTCTAGAAACAAAACCTAATGGAGTCGTTTGCTTTTCGTCATCTCTTAAAAAAAAAAAATAAGATCTCAACAGGTTTCATTAGGAGACCACCAAAGACAAAGCGGCGGCAGTTTCGGCAAAATTTAACTGCCATTTTATTAAGCTTTTTTTTATTATTTATTTTTATTTGAGTACACCATTTTGTGTCTCAAGTTTCAGGGGGCTGCTTGGCTCTGAGTCTCTAAATTATATGCATAAACATGATGTTTGTAATTAGTTGCTTGTTTTTTTTTTGAAACATTTGAAAAGCTCACCTTGTTTAATTAAAACACAGAAAAAGCAAAGTTTCGCTTTTGATCGAAATTTGTTTTCGTTTTTGAGTTTCTAAGAGTGGAATTTTCGTATTACAAAACAAAAAACTGTGGCTTCATTCCCATTGAGACATATGCTCACAAGTATTTCAATATGTTTGAACAAAAAACAAAATCTTGTCAAAGAGCTAACCGACTCTCCTTCGAAGCAATGAAAAGTCATCCAATTACTTTGACATTGTGCTTTAGAGAGAAGCTGGGAGTGAGGAGAGGGGAGGGGGCGACTGAGCTTGAATTAGATGAGTTGCAAGTTGGGCACAGCTGTTCGAGTGAGCAGGACAGAAGTGGTCGAATGGTGAGGCAATCTGTGCTGGCACGCCTGCCACGATAGGTGCACTTAACTTCGGATTGCACAGTGGTTAAAAAATTTTACAAAAATATTTTTTAAACAAACAATGAAGAAAATATTTCAACAGTAAAGTTGTCTGAATTTGTGAAAAATCCTGATAAATTTGGTTCCACAATTTCGAAGTTACTAACTTCTCGATGCCAAGTCGGAATATTTCTAAGCCCATGACCCAATTTTCTATACTTCTTAGAACCCAAAAAAATTTATCAAAACAAAAAAAAAAAAATTTGAAAATTTCATTAGTTTATGACTAAGTTTGAACCACTGTGCACCCTCATCCAGCCGCATTGTAAGCCAACCTTGTTTGATGTACCTTGGCCAGAACTCGAGCCGGCAGAATTCAGAGTTAAGTTAAGTGCAACTTTGCCAGACGGACAGACGACTTGGCCACGCAAAAAAAAAAATAAATAAAAAAAAGTGGAAAAGAATTTCACAAAAAAAAAAATTAAAAAAAAACTGAAAGAAGAAGAAGACCAAAACTTGCTACACAGATAGAACGTAACTAAACGCAGCTAAAAAGCTAAGCAAAAATACATAACAGGAAGACAACAACAACAACAACAAAATGAAATAAAGCAAACAATCAACAAGAACGTAAGAGCAGAGGCAAAACTAACAAAGTTGCTTGGGCATTCATAAGGCGGTTCTACTTGCCTTAGAACAACGTGGAGAAAAGCGGGTGGGGGGTAAAAAAGTATAGCCAAGAGAAATAAGCATAAAGACGACACAACAGAGTCAAACTAGCGAGAAAAACAAAAAAATCAACCACTACAACAACAACAACAAAAGACACATGCATATAAAATGCAAATAAAAAAAATAGAACCAACCGAGTCAGCCAAGTCTTGGGCAGAGCAAAGCAGTCCAGCCCAACAGATACTAAAATTGTAATATCCGCACAGGAACGCAGTCCAACAACAACAAAGAGGAGTAGTGTAAGAAGAAGAAGAGCTATCTAGAAACGAGCACAGAGTTGGCTCGGGGCGGGCCAAAAGCGAGAACTAAAAAAATGAAAATGACTAAACCAAAATAAAAAAAGGACCAGGCAAAATAAAACTAAACCTGTGGGCTATATATATATTTTTTTATTTTTTTTTGCCTTGCCCCCTTCCTGCATATTTGTGGCCTGGCGTGGGAAACAACAACAACAGCAACAAATAACCGCGACATACCAGAGCGCGGCAGCAGCAGCACCAACCCAGGCCCCAGCCTCAGCCGCATCTGCCATTTGCCAGCGGTGGCAGCAACTTCAACACCAACCAACACCAATCCGGCCAGGCATTTCGGGGCCTACCTCGAGGCCTTAAACCGGTCGAAACTTTGAAGCCAGCTCCGCTGCCAGCATTGCAGTTGACTTGGGCAGAGCCTTCACATGCTAATCTCTGCGACTGGGGCAGAGGCTGGTGAGCTTGGTTCCTACATCTAATGAAGCAATGAAGAAGAACTCTCAGCCAAAGCCAGGCTGAGAAATGTAGCTAAACCCACTTGTATTCAGCATATGTGTATTTGCATGCATGTGTATGTGTGTGTGTGTGTGTGTTTAACTTGAACTTCATCTCGAATGTCCACTATGAATGGTTGGTGTGGGGAGAAGTAAGCGGGTAAGCTGGAATGGCTTAGTAAGCTGGAGTACATCATCATGTGTGTAGGAAAAAAGACGAACTGGAAACTTGGTTAGTGAGAAGAAAAAAAAAAAAAAAAATTCGAGTGGAAGAAGCTGCCCGACTGAAGTGGCTTACACAAATTCTGGACTCGAGCCTAGTTGACTTAGAATGTATGAGAATTAAAGTAAAGTGCTTTTTTTTTAATGCCTTCGGCTTGGGCTGGCTTGGCGTGGGTTGGACTGAGGTTGGGCCCGTTTGGGTCTCAGGCTAACAACATTTGCCACACTTTGTTGCAGGCTCTTTTGCCGAGCCGCATTCCCCAATCCTAGACCAATTCAATTTCATTGCTGAGAAGTATTTTTTTTCCATTAATGTTGACTCGTTTGATATGCTTTTGCCTCAAAATTCTTGGCTTAATTAAATTTTCATGTTCCATTTCAGAGCGAAAGACTTTGTCATATTTTTTGTTTTAGAAGTGACTTCATTCTAACCAAAAATACAGTTAATTTTCAAAGTGTGTTGATAAACCAAAATACCCTCAAACTGTCCAACAAATAAACAGTAAACTCTAAGTAAGAGATAGACAAAGACAGAGACAGATAGACAGAGAGAGAAAATAGCATACAAATTGCAATTAGTTGCTCAGACCAACAAAATGGAAAACAGACCAGCAAATTGCATTGGAGAGAAGCTTGTGCCCGCAGGTGAGCAGTTAAGTTGTCTGGAAGGGTAAGTGGGGAGAGGGGGGTAGTGCGGGTGATAGGCTGCTGGGGTTGGCAGCTGCAGACATTTGTAGTTATTTTCTCTTGACATTGTGTCAGCTGGGAATGCAAATAACTTTGGGTCACACATCTCACTCTGGTCAGCCTGAGTTGGACTGGGCTCACTCTGGGTGGTTGGATGATTTTATTGCTGCAAAACTAATTGCAAGCCAGAGCAAAACAAAAAAAGAAGAGTTTCCGGAGAAACAAGGCTTGGAATATTTAATAAAATTTAGTATGTCTTTTTATCAATCATACGCACTGTGGGCAGACAGAATTGTTTCAAAATGTTTAATCAAAACAAAGAAAAATTTGAGCCGCACAGAAAATACACAAATTGAGTTAAGATGGACTAAAAATAATTGCATTTCCTTTAAGGAAATAATTTTTGTTAATTTTATGAAATGCTTAAATTTGAGGCACTCTCGGTTTCTTTAAGTTTTCCAGAATTTCCTTTTGCCACATTCTGTTCCTTTAATGGCAGATAAGCAGCTTTCTGGCTTGGCTTTCGTTTTTAATATTGCCTGAATGAAGTGAAGCAGACCTGGCCATATGTTTGCCTTTGGCAATGGCTTTCGGTCCAGGGCCCCGCAGGCAATTAACTTGCCACGGCTAACAATTCTGCCTCACCCTTTGCCCCTCTCTAACTCTATCTCTCTCTCTGTTTCATAATATTACCCCCAATATGCCGTGTCTGTGTGAGCCAATAAATGCGGCAGCAGTTGTTGCTTCATCAACTCGATTCGCCTCTGCGCTTACCTTGCGATACTTGTTGGCACCCCTCCAGCCGATGGAGGCTGCTGATGCTGCTGCTGCTGCTGATGCTCCTTATGCTGCAATTATTATGTGAGAATTTCCGCACATCAACACGCCGCTTGGAGTGTTAATAATTAAATGCTTCCGCTGCTACCCAGGCCAATAGAGAACTTCGGCCCCGCTCCAACTGTTTGCCATATTAAATGTGGCACATAAATGAGATGTGAGATTAGCGACAGGATGTCTGACAATGTCACACAACTGGTGCAATCATAAATTAGACCAAAACAACCACAACCAAAGTGACAGACGCGTTAAATCAATTGATTGACTCACTCTCTCTCTCTCACTGGCACATCCTGTGCAATTGTCAGCAAAATTGACAGACAAAGCGAAACCTGTGGCTGCGCGGGGTATCAGTTACCAAGCAGATGGTCTCTAAACAATCAAACAGCCACCCCGCAGCCACCTGCCAAGTAGTGTTTATTTGGAAAGTAGAGAACCAGCTAAATAAGCTAATTAAAAAAGGGTTTCGAAGCCTTGCCAAATGCACATGCCTTGAACTGTGTGACGCATCAAAGGCCATCAGCCGATAAAGACCGCCAAACAAACAGGGCCCAACCCAAAAAAAAAAAAGACAGTGTCATCAAGAATAAAATGGTGAGAACGGAAATCGTTAAGCACCACAACAATAACAATAACAACACACCAATCACACACTCCTAAAACAAGTCAATCCAAAAAAAAAAAAAAAAAAAAAAAACTAAAAAGAAACAACACAAAATTCACACACTTTGCTTGGCTAAACGAAAAGATTTGTTGATGTTTTTTTTTTGCCAATTAACCAAACAGATTGACACTTTCATTTGAAATCCATACCCAAAATCAGACAAACCTCTTAAATCGAACAACAGCTAAAAAAAAATTGGCAAAAATTCTGAAATTGACACTTTTTTCATTTGGCCTGGGTTTCATTTATTTATTTTGAATATCCATTCAGTCTGTCAGAGCATAAATCGATAAGCCAGCCAGCCAACCAATCTGCATCTTTGTGGATTAAATATTTATATAATTTTTAATACCCTGTAATCTTTGGGTTGAGACGATTTGGTTTTTCCTAGTTTCTCAGAAGAGCACAAAATGATTTGAGTGACTTGACTGGTTCTATACTAAAAATTTTGGCTGATTTCAGGATCACACAGAAATCTTTGGTATATAAGTATTCCACATACTTTATATGCTTTATATTCTAACGATTTAAGGAACACTCCATACTAAAATTCTAACTGATTTCAGGAACCCTTAAAAATGTTTTGGAGTATAAATATTTTTTATTGAAATTCCGGCTGACTTTAGGATTACACAGAAGTCTTCGATATATTTGATATAAGAATTCTGCCATATTTCAGGATCACTAAAAATACTTTGGAGTATAAATAATCTATTTAAAATATCTGTCTGATTTCAGGATCACCCAGAAGCCTTTGGTATATAAGTTCTCTATACTCTTGATATAAAAACTTTGACCTACTTCAAGATCACTAAAAATGGTTTGCAACATAAATAGTCCATATTCAAATTCCGGGTGACTTTAGGATTACACAGAAGATTTTGATATAAAGCAATTTCAGATTTTTATATAAAAATTCTGGCCGACTTCAAGATCCCATAAAATAGTTTGGAACATAAATATTCCATATTCAAATTCCGACTGCCTTTAGGATTACACAGAAGTCTTTGGTATATGAGTTTTCGATATATTATATTTGATATAAGAATTCAGGATCACTAAAAATACTTTGGAGTGTAAATGTTCTATTTGAAATGTCTGGCTGATTTCAGGATCTTTATTATACATACTTGATATAAGAATTCTGACCGATTTGAAGATCCCTAAAAATACTTTGGAATATAAATATTTCATATTAAAATTCTGGCCCACTTCAGGATCACACAGTCTTTGGTATCTAAGTACTCCATATCTCCGATATAAAAATTCTGATTGATATCAGTATCACACTATATATTTTGGGATCCTTTACATTACTAAAATTGATGTATTTTGCAAGGAGAAAAACCCAATGAAAGCCTAGTTAAATTGATGGCATTCATTGACCTTGCTCAAATTGAATAGATTTTTCCTAAACCAAATTAGTATCCGTTTCTAACCAATTTACAGAGCATCCATTTTAAGTATGTTTACATTTATGTAATTGATGGAATTAGCAAATATATTTCGTTCATCGAACTGACACCTCATGAAAATTCTGAAATGGATAAACGAGCTTGTCAATTTATTTAGACCCATTGTGTGTCACACACACACACACACACACATACACTCATTGTGTGATTATGTAAGAATATATTTATATGTGTGTGTTGGAAATGTATAGAAGAATTTTGAATTCAAGCGTTGTCATTTTTGACACATGATTTTAATATGTTATCGCAGTTTTTATGTATTTCATAAATCATAAAGGCTAATTTTTTTATGACTCTATCAGATTTTCTGACACGGCGTAAATTCGCAAAATTCGATAAAAAGGAAAATGCCATAAAAAAAAAAATTTGTTGTAGATGAAAAAGACTAAATTGTTGAGTAAAACGTATTTTAATTGCTCGGCTTATAAAAATTCAAAGAGAACTCTTTAATATGACAGCTAAATTAAGCAAAAGTTCATAAAAAAAATTCTACACATTTTGTCATAAAAATATTTCGTTTTTTTATAGGTTGAAAAATATGTTATAAAAATTAAAGGAATTTTCCATAATAAAAATATTTTGTATTTTATCATTTTGGCTGGATAAAACTTATTTATTAGTGGATAATTATGCTGATTTATGTTTATTTAATCAAGACGAAAAAATCACTGACTAAACTGGCAAATAAAATTTGATTTCATTAACTAAAAGCAATGATAACAAGGCAGACCAACCGACCAAAAAGGAAGTCAAAACAATAAAAACAGTTTCTCTACAGAAGACTCTTTCCTGTTTTTGTTGTTGTTGTTGTATATTTTGCCAAATGGGAGCAAATCCCAGTCAAGCCATTAAAATTGTAGGCAAATCCCCAAAGCAAAAAAAAAAATGGAAGTCGAGAAAACCAGAAGGAAAACTTCCACAAAGTGATTAAATTTGTGCCAAAAAAAAAAAGAGAAACCAAAAGATACACTCGAAAGCAACTAAGAATAGAAAATATTTAGATATATTTTGTTTATAAAACTGAAAGAAAGATAGTAAAATGTTGTTGTTTGTTTCTCTCACAGGTCACGTGCTCGAGTTGGCGGAGCAATCAGAGAACAAAACATTGAGTGTCTTCTCCGCCGTCTACACTCGAATGGCGCCCTTCTCCCGCATGCTGATACGTCAATTGTACACGGAAATCATGAAGTAAGCAAAAGCGAACAACAGGAAGACCTTTCCCATTTCTATAATTCCCACTACTCCCTCCTACCCACAGCCACCTGAAATTCACCTCGAACAATGGTCTGGGCAATAGCATCTTAAAGAGCCAGAGCAGCCTGGAGGATGCCCTGCATAATTTCTTCAAGCAACTATTTCCCGTGGCCTATCATCGGGCCGTCCACCTGACCAACAACAATTACGGCGAACTGCACGAGGACTATATAAATTGTCTGAAGCATAATTTTGATGAGCTGCAGCCCTTTGGCCAGATACCCAAGGAAATCGAAACGAATCTCTTGCAAAGTGTACACATGGCCAACATTTTTATGAACGCCCTGGTCCAGAGTGCCGAAGTCCTAAAAGAGACAGATAATCTGTACGGTCGCTATCTGACAGATACGTGCAAACAGCAGCTGCTGAAAATGAAATACTGCCCGAGTTGCTCGGGTCACCAGCGTACTGAGATTAAGGTCTGCTATAGTTACTGCATGAATGTCCTGCGGTAAGTACGAAAAATTCTTATTCTTCTTCTTCATCTGCTTTGAGTGATTTCTTGAATGATTTCCTTTTGGTTGCAGTGGTTGCTCTGCTCCCTATGCTGGACTCTTGGACAGTCCCTGGTCGAATGTGGTGGATGCCATGGACAAGCTGGTCACTTCTTATATACGCTCGGACTCTAGCATTATTACCACCATTAAGCAGCTGGACAACAAACTATCCAGCGGCATCATGAAGGCCATGGAGAATGGTCCCATTTTGGAGAAAAAGGTGAACAGTCTCTCTCTCTGTCTGTTTGTCTGTTTGTAATACTTTTAATTCGATTGTAATTTATGAGCATTTTTAATGCTTTTCATGATCAGCCTTGGGCTGACAGTCAAACAGCCACAGACTTTTCGACCAGTTTTGGCCTTAAGTTTTCAATTAAAGCCAAAAATATTTAAGGCATTTTACTGAGCACTTGTCTCGTTTACATTGCATTCAATTATGCGAAACGACAAAAAAATACGACTAAAACATTTTAGCATAGCTTAGTCTGCTCTTTAGGTTTCATGTTCAACTGTCACAAATGTGGTCCGAATATGCTCGAGGCATTGGTTAATTAAGACCAGACGGGTGGTTCCAAGCGAAAACAGGAATATAAATATTCCAAGATGATAGGATTTTCTGACTTATTATGATTCTATATATTTAAAATAAGTACTCCCTATAATTTAAATAGGCGTCTGCTGGTATAACAACTCTAAGAACCACCCTCTCGTTATGTAGCAAGTCTCAATTTGCTAGCTGAAAATATCTCATCTCAATTCAGTAGCCAACATTTAGTCAGCTATTCCGAGTCATATAATAACAAGCCAAAGCATAAAGTCGCATGAATTTTGCATAAACTAAACACTTTTTGGCGTGTGCTTTTTAAGAAATAATAAATATAAATACCGGTAGCCAAGTCATGCCTCTTTAGACAGAGTCGCCTCAGTTCGGGGTGGTGCCTCTTTGCATGCGACCTGGCGATTAGCAGTCTCAACATGTTGCCATAGCATGGAAAGGAAGTATTAAAAACTTTTTTCCCTCAGTTCATTCGGCCTCATAATTTAAGATTCTTTTTTTCTTTTCTTTTTTAAAGCGGAAGCATATCAACATAACAATCATAACACTAATGCTTGACTCTTTTTATTTGGTTATTTGTTTTTTTTACAGGTGAAGAGAACTTGTGGTACCCCGAATTTATTGCACTCGACGAATACCGACAAGCCGGTGCCTACGCCTCAGCAGCAGCAGCCCATTAAATGGGCCACGCCTCCAGATGCCCTAATCATGGGATTCCTCTCCACCATTGACAAGTCCAAAGAGTTTTACACGAATATAGTAAACAAGTAAGTCGTAACGAGTATTAATTTAATTCGATCGACTTTTCAACATTCACAAGAACAAGAGAAATACATTTATATAGTTTCGAATCGGGCTTTAGTACCTGACTTTTCGATTTGGTTGAACTATTTTGTATTTGAAGGTGGTGGCCATAGTCAACAAATCCCTGATGAGGCACACATAGAGTGGTGAGGAAATTGCCACAAAGAAAGCTAAATTCAACCAAAAATTATTCCTGGTAGCAGGTCGCATCTGAGATAGAAATCAAAGGAATCAAGAAATTATATATCCACTTGAGTTGAGATAACACTTACAAATTGCCTGGGCGAGCAAAATTGGCGACCTGTCGAGTAGACACCGAGCACAAGTTCCTTAAACATTTTTAAAAATCTCAAATTTATTTTGCTAGTTCCAATATTTATTTATTATTGTTGTTGTTATTGTTGTGGTGGTGTGTATGGATTGCCAAAAGGTTTCTAATCAAACTCACAGTTCCGCCAAAGCCTACTTGAAAATGTAAATCAAATAAAACAGGAAATTTCTTTTACATTTCAAAGGAGTCTTAAACGATCTCTGATTTTAAATATTAATTGACTAAAAGAATACTGAAAATTTATGTGAGCTCATTATAAGTACAAATAATTTCAGATTCATTTCAAAATTAAATACGATTATCTCCTTCTTCTCACTAATCCTTTCGCTTAATCCGCCCGGAGAGATTCGAAAGCAGAGTGCCGGCATGCCGGAGCAGACAGATATAGAGGGGCATAAATATGGCTATAAAGAACACAACATTGGCAAAGAATCCATTCACAACACGTACACGACAGCCCTGAAAACAAAAATAAGAATCCTCTTTTATAAGAATCGAGAATAGATAATGGTTAGACTTACCCCTCTGTAGACTGCCACCGGCATGGGACGTTGAAATATAAATCTGCGTACTTGATTATGAATGAATAAGACAAACTCTCTAATCATAATGGCGAATTTCGGTTTATTCTATTTTGGGTACTGAAAATTTTTAAAGATCTATTGTGAACAGGAATTGAACATAAATGATTTCTGAGCTAAGCAAATATTCCAAGACCCACTGAGACTTATACTAATTTGAATTTTTCTTTTCAAGCATTTGTAAGGATGAGAATATCGAGCAGACCGATTCGAATTGCTGGACTGGTGAGCGCATTGGTGACTATACACAACTCCTGATGACCTCTAGCGCGGATACACAGCGCTATAATCCTGAAGTGCCTCTGGTCTTGGAGGATCAGCCGCCAGAATTGAATGAGCTGGTCGACAAGCTCATCAAGATTCACAAGAGCATTGGAGCAGCGGTAAATACCTTAAAATTCACTAGAATCTCAGAGCAGAAATAAAAAGTGCATTGATTTAATTTCAGGTTCCTACCAACACTGTTATCTCTCATGACATACAGAGCGATATGGGCCACGAAGGCTCTGCTGCTCATATAAGCGATGATGATGAGGAGTACAGTAATCACGGCTCTGGCGATGGTGGTTCCGGAGATGGTAAGCCCCTCCAAGACATTTCAAGTGTCTTTCGATTAATCTTTCTTTAACTTTCTTTATAGGTTCCACACCAGAATTCTATGTTCCAGGTGTCACGCCCACCACTAACAATGAACAAGAGTCACGAGAATCGCCAACAGGTGGCGCTGCAATCACTGCAACCACTGCGACGTCGTGTCTGCTCCTCACACTGCTAGTCACACTGCTCCACAGCTGCCGCCTACGCAGTTGTAGGTAAAGCAAAACACCCAAGAAACAAAATAACAAATTTCACTAAGCAAAAAAACTGAATAATTTTGCTATTTTTCAAATATAACGAAAAATTGTGTGCGCGCAAAAATTAAGCATTATTATTAATTATTATTTGTATAATTCTTAAGTTGTTAAAACAAAACAAAAAAACAAATTAATTTATTAAAATTTAAGCCTATTCATTTAGAAATATTTAGCAAGCCACAAACAAATCTATGTGCATTACAAATGTCACAGAAAAAAACAAAATACATCAATAAATTGATAAAAACAAAAAAAAATTGCTAATTAAAAAAAAAAAAAAAAAAACATGCGAAAAAGACTCGCGCGTTTTCTCACTTCTAGAAATTTTTCCTTCGCCCTCACAAACTCAAAAGTCGTTGTCAAATTTCAATGCAAAAATAAAAATAAATAAAAAATCCATTTAGACTATTTGTGCCATAAAGAAATGTGTAAAACATAGCCTGACAACAACAAGAAAAAAATACTACTGAAATTAAAAAAAGAAAAAAAATATTTATTAAATAGGCTCAAACTTTAAACTCGTTCAGAATAATATTTATACAAATAGCATAAATAGAAATAAAAAGCTCAATGTTCAAAGCCAGTTGTTCCTTTTTTGGTGTAAAAAAAAACAAAAACATAAAATAAAATAAATAAATAATTGCAGCTATGGCACATTTCAGATAAACCGCAATCAGAAAGAGAAGAAAAATACGTAAATTCAAATAAATATAAAAAAAAAAATAGTAATTAAAAATTCTAGTTAATAAATAAATCAAGAAATTAACGAATTGATTGTTGTGTACACTTTTGAACTGATTAATTGATTGATAAAAAAAAATAATGCATATGAATGGAATTTAGTTGACTAAACGCACTTTATGGAAAAACTAGAAGACTTACAGCTTTATACGCAAAAAGAATAAAAAAATAAAAATAAAGGTTAAAAATCTATTAAAGATTTTTATATATATTAAAAGAAAAAAGTAATACCAATAAAATTAAAATACTTTAGCATTATTTAAATTAATTTTAAATGTACTTCAGAGGGCAAAGAAAAATTGTATAAAAAAAAAGAAAAGATTTTGTTAAATTTTGGCTTCGATTTTTGACAAAATAAAAAACGAAAAAACCCCTTGGGCCCTCTTTAGTTCTATAAATTACGTAAACTGCGTATGCAATAAGTGTGAATGATATAATAAATACTATATAAACAAATCTAATAAATATAGAAACGAAACTATTGTTGCAATTTAAAACGAAATACTTTAAAGTGTGAAAAATGCGCTTGGCATATTCAAATACCAGAAAAAAGCGTAATCTACACTCTAAAAAAATAAATAAATAAATATATGCATTGATAGATTTGAGCCTAGTGCTGAAATTATATAAAAATATTAATCTAAATATAATTAAATAGTGTGTAAAAAAACAAAATCTGTAACAATTTTTAGTGTGTAATTTGTAAAAAGTAAAAAGAAAAAAAAAAACAAACAACCAACCAACAACAAATTATATATTAAAAAAATATGAAAATTTAGTTAGTAGCAAATTAACAAATGCAACAAATATGAAAACAAAACAAAACAAGAAATGAAAAATTATCTATGTATTTAATTGGGTTTAGAATTCTTATGTTTTGTTTAGCAACTAACAAAACGCAAGTGAAACTATAAACAAACGAAACAAATATATAAGAAAACATTATTATTATTATTATTAACTATTGCATGTGATTAATAATATTTAAGTTAAACGTAAACACACACACACATACATACATACACACAACAACAACATATTATATTGTAACTTATGTATACCGCGACAGCAAACAAACAAACAAGCAACAAATAATGTGCGTTGTGTTAGGCAGGAAAAAAAACAAAAACAAAAACAAAAAATGATACAACCAATACAAGTGCACAAAAAAATTAAATGTACTACTTTTTAGGCGCATAAAAACGCAATAAAAATTACGTAACAAAAATAATAACAACAAGCAGTGAATTTATTTTGGTTGGCATATTTTAAATTACTTAGTATTCGCGCGTACGAACTTTGCAAAGTTAGCAGGGCTGTTAACTGCTGCTGGATTCAGTTCTACCTAATGAGCATTTTTTTTGGCAGAGTTGCCAGATACTCTGTTCACCATGCAGAGCTGCATTCTGCTGTCAATTGGGTCCTAGTTTTGCCGCGAACTTAGCATATTTCGGGCTAGATCTAGTATGTTTTTGAATGGAATATCTAATAAAATTAGCGAATTGCTAATAAGCCTGAAATCTAGCATATTTTATATAGCTTTTTTTTAGCATTTTGTTTTGAGAGATCTAGCTTCTTTTTGATATCTGGCAGCACTATTCTAATTTTGGCGCGAATTTGGCATAACGCGTTTCAGCTGAATTATTTTTGGTGTACATTTTAACACGAAGCGGCGTCACAACAACATTTTCCAAGTCTTTTACTTAATAATACGGTTTTAAATTGTGCACTAAATAAAAAAATTATGGCTCGGCGCGACTATGACAAAGACAAAGAATCCATTAAAACCTTTCTGGCGGAATTCTGCAAATGTGATGATTCGGGAAAAAAGGAATTTGTCTATGGCAGTCAATTAGTAAAGTTAGCACATCGCGAACAAGTTTTAATAACCATTGATTTGGACCACTTGGCCGAATTCAATGAAGACTTGGCCGAGGCTGTCATCGGCAATTGCAGACGCTATGCGGCCATCTTCAGTGATGTTATAGCCGAGCTTCTGCCTACCTACAAACAGCAGGAAGTGCACGCCAAAGACGCCCTGGATGTGTACATTGAGCATCGCTTGATGATGGATGCACGCACACGAAACCCCATGGAGCAACGCGACGAACGGAATAGTTTCCCACCAGAACTGATGAAGCGATTGTAAGTTGTTGGCGTCTACTTAGTCTATTTAATTATAATAATATGTTTACCCCAGTGAGGTGGGATTCAAACCCCTATCGACGGAGAAGGCCAATTCCATACGAGAAATCAAGGCCCAGCACATTGGCAAACTGGTCACAGTACGCGGCATTGTCACACGTTGCACTGAAGTCAAACCCATGATGGTGGTGGCCACCTACACTTGCGATCGCTGTGGCGCTGAGACTTACCAACCCGTGAATTCACTATCCTTCATACCCGTTCAGGAGTGCCCCTCCGATGATTGCCGTGTCAACAAGGCCGGTGGTCGCCTGTATCTGCAGACTCGTGGCTCCAAGTTCATCAAGTTCCAGGAGCTGAAAATGCAAGAACACAGCGATCAGGTACCGGTTGGACACATTCCACGCACCATGACCGTGATGTGTCGTGGTGAAGTGACCCGACAGGCCCAGCCAGGCGATCATGTCTTGGTGTCGGGTGTATTCCTACCCATGGTCCGCAGTGGATTTGCTCAGATGATTCAGGGACTGCTCTCCGATACTTTCCTACAGGCACACGTGAGTCTATTAGCACTTCAATTGGGCACACTTTTTTAAGACTTGGTTGCTTCCTTCCTTAGCGCATTATTTGCATCAACAAGAATGACGACATCTCTGACAAAGATGCCGAGCTGACACCCGATGAGTTAGAAGAGCTTGCTCAAGATGACTTCTATGAACGTTTGGCCACCAGCTTGGCTCCAGAAATCTATGGCCATCTCGATGTCAAGAAGGCTCTTCTTTTGCTCTTGGTGGGTGGTGTAGACAAGCGTCCCGATGGCATGAAGATTCGCGGCAATATCAACATCTGCCTCATGGGTGATCCCGGTGTGGCCAAGTCCCAACTTCTGGGCTATATAAGTCGTCTGGCTGTGCGCTCTCAGTATACCACTGGTCGTGGTTCATCTGGCGTGGGTCTCACGGCTGCCGTTATGAAGGATCCCCTGACTGGTGAAATGACCCTGGAGGGCGGCGCCTTGGTCTTGGCCGATCAGGGTGTCTGCTGCATTGACGAATTTGACAAAATGGCCGATGCTGATCGTACAGCCATTCACGAGGTTATGGAACAGCAGACCATCTCCATTGCCAAGGCAGGCATCATGACCACCCTGAATGCCCGTGTATCCATCCTGGCCGCAGCCAATCCCGCCTTTGGTCGCTACAACCCTCGCCGCTCAGTGGAACAGAACATACAATTGCCGGCAGCCCTGCTCTCCCGTTTTGATCTACTCTGGCTCATCCAAGACAAACCAGATCGCGACAATGATCTGCGCCTAGCCAAGCACATCACCTATGTCCACAGCCACAGCAAGCAGCCGCCATCCCGGGTCAAGGCCCTCGACATGAATCTGATGCGTCGCTACATCAATCTCTGCAAGCGCAAGCATCCCACCATTCCCGATGAACTCACCGACTACATAGTCGGCGCCTATGTGGAGCTGCGTCGCGAGGCACGCAATCAAAAGGACATGACCTTCACCTCAGCTCGTAATCTCTTGGGTATTCTGCGCCTCTCCACAGCCCTGGCTCGCCTACGCCTCTCCGATCGTGTGGAAAGAGATGATGTGGCTGAGGCTCTTCGACTACTCGAAATGTCCAAGGATTCCCTCAACCAAATACACGAACACCAAAAGGGACAGTAAGTAAACTAACAATCGAAATTGTATACCGATTTTAATTGCTCTCTATTTTTCAGTGTACCCAACACCTCGGATCGCATATTTGCCATTGTCCGCGAATTGGCTGGCTCTGGTAAGTCGGTGAAAATTGCCGAAATTATGGACCGCTGCACCACAAAAGGCTTCAAGCCCGACCAGGTCGACAAATGCATCGACGACTACGAGGAGCTCAATGTCTGGCAGGTCAACATGGGACGCACGAAAATTACTTTCATTTAAAATTCCAAGCCTAAATTAACCACTCTTTCCCTGTAGTCTTAAATGTTTGTCATTTCATTCATTCATTTGTTGCATTTTGTTCATCATATTTCTCTCATTATTCGTTCTCTTTATTATCATGAATCTATCATATTTTTTTAATAAAATAAAGTTTAACAAATATTTGATTTTCTGAAAATATTTATGGACCTTACAGATTTGATTTTTAAAAAATGATTGAAGCTTTCAAAAAGGTCCACATTGGCTGGGATCCTTGAACTAAACTTAGATTCGATGTACGATTAAAAAAAAACGGCATATCTTAAAATTTCACGGAATCAGAATTAGGTTAGGTTGAACCGACTGACAACGGCAAAGGAGGACACATATAGACCAGTTTGATCCCTAGTGAGAACGGTATTGGAGGTTGCAGAGAATCTGAACTGTTTTTGAGTAAACTGTACTTGGCCTGACCCTTGAAATTTTTGAACTCAAAGGACCCAAGAACAAACTAAAGGTATCCACCTACATAGTCCCCGTTCACCTCTTCCAATTGAAAAGACCTTTTAGGGATACTCTCATTTTTTGGTTTTATTGAAATTGCAAAATAAATTGATGGCTGTAAGTCTCAGCAATGCATCAAATTGAATTACACACGACAACAGAATTGAATGCTTTTCTCTAAGCCAATGTGTATGTGTGTGCGTGTGTGTGTGTGTCGGTGTGTACATTGAAAAATAATTGAATAATAATTTTATTTATTATTTTTTTTTTTTTTTGTTTTTATTATAAACACTAGAATAGAAATTAAAATTACATATATATTTATAGGTTATGTTTTCTTTGTGATTTTTACCTTTTCAATTGAATTAGTTTTCGTAATTTGTGTATGTGTGTGTGTGTGTGTATTTTATTTAAGTACCACAGTAATTTATATTTTATCTAAACTTTTGCAACAACAAAAATGTACACTGTGGTTAATTTGATTCTTTCATTTCTTTTTAATATTTTTTTTTGCATACTTTATGTGCTTAGATTGGGTTTGTTCAAATATTTCTCTTCTTTTGGTTTTTTCTTCGATAAGATTAGATTTAATTGTATGCAAAGCAAACTACAGTTAGACAAAATTTGACATGTACATTTATACACATTTCACGTACACTAATTAAAAAGGCCAAAAAGGAGCAGCCGTTTGGGGCTTTGCTTCAACTACGATCGATACTTTTATGGCTATCGATATCGATAACTTTTGTGGACTACATATTTGCGCTAAACAATTCGTTTTTTTTTTTATTTGTATACTTTTATTTTAACTAGAGAAACTCCAACCGAAAAGAGGTTCGCGATTTTTTTTGAGGAGGGAGAGAAGGGGGGAGGGAAATTAAAGAGTATCAACCAATCGAAAACTGTATTTACAAACTGGAGTCGGCCGGTTGACCGTCTCCAGAAGACTCCAGCACCTAGTAGAAAAAGAGCAACCGCTCCTGGGCCGAGGCAGAGAGCAGGCGCCAGGTGCGTTTGATGCTCACATACTGGATGAGGGCACGGACGCAGATCAAGAAGCCAAAGGCCATGATGAGCCACCAGAGCCAGGAGTTCTCGTGCGAGGCCAGATCCGTCGAGTGCTTAACAATCAAGGTCCACTTGGCCAGCGAAAGGCCGAAGCCGGATAGGGCCCCATACCGGGCGGCAATTGTGTGACAGAAACAGGTGAGCATCAGGAAGCCAATCCAGTTGAAGAGGAAGGCCACCATGAAGGCCGTGATGAACATGATGTCGGTGCCCAGCAAGTTGTCTGTCGATGAGAGGCTGTTCTCCGCATCGGAGGCATCGATGGCTATGAAGGTCAGGGCCGGCTGGGTGGACCTCACGGAGGCCCCGTCTCTTAGTGGGTTCGGGGGAAGCAGTGGATTTGGTGGCGGCGGCAATTGTTGTGTGGAGGGCAGCGTGAGAAATGCGGGCGGCAATTCACCATTCAGGGACTTCTCCATCTGGACTTCCTCGTAGGTGGGCAGCTTGCCGTGCAGCTCCTGGCTCGCCTGCTGGGCATTGTTGTGCTCCACCAGCGCATTGTCCTGCAGCGTCTGCTGTTGGGCTTCCTGGCTGCCATTTGAGCTGAGCGACAGGCCGGGCATCTGCGGTGGCAGGACCACCTGTTGTCCTCCACCCAAAACTGCAGGCTCATACGGTGGTGGTGCACTGAAGTCGGCCTTCGGTGGTCCCAGCTGATCATCTCCAGACGGCGTGGGCGGTTGGTTATTGTGCGGCATGTCTGGAAGAGAAGCAGAGCGAATGGTAGAAGAGTTAATGAATTTGTTGCAAAGGATTACTGGCTTAGTCCCCCTCCCAGGAACTCAAAACACGTCTTTTTGTGGGTTTGGCTTTTAGGTTTCTTTTTTTTTTTGTAAAGTTTAATAGTGTCTTGGCATTTTATTTAGATTTTTTGTAATCTTTTTTGTTTTGTCCATATTAAGATTAATAAATATTATTCTCAAAAATTACAATAATTAGTTTAAAATTAGCAGAAAAAAAAAATCATATAAAAATGCATTTCATTTTCCATTATAAATATGCTTTTATCAGTTAATCAGTAATACTTTTTTTTTAGCTGCTCGTCAGTTTCAAAAAGGCACTTAAACAACTAGTAAAAAGGGCGAGGGGATAAAGCTGGGTGAGGGGAACCCTTCTCTGAGGTTGAAGTGGCGCCATCTGGCCAGTCTAAGCATACGGAAAGACACTCAAAGACTGTGGAGGACGTGAAATTTTGAATACAGTGGCGCCATCTACAGGCAGCTAGAATATTTTAACAATTCAATAAATTATTTAAACAATAAAGGGGAAGAGTTTTTAAAGTGCATACAAAAGCGCCACCTACCGTTGAAATATAGCAACAGAGTCAGAGATTTTGTGAGAGCTTCCAAGATCTGGTTCGATTGGACTAGCTTTAGCTTTAGATCTAATTTGATCTCTAGGATATTTTAGCCTCAGAAATGATCTGGATGGAAAGGATTAGCTTTAGGTTTAGATCTATTCTGATCTCTAGGATATATTAGCCTCAGATCGTATCAGCTTTAATTTCAGATCTCTAGCCAAACTTGATCGATCGGACCAGCTTTAGCATTAGATCTAATCTGATCGCTAGAATATTTTAGTCTCAGAAATGAGTTCCATTTAGGACGGGTATTTGCAGGGGGACGGGTGGCGGCTCGCTGGGCGGCCTTGGTCATTCAATTAAAAATAAATTATAAACATAAACAATTTAAAGTTAATTAGGTTAAAAGTTATTATCATAAAAGTGTTAGGCAATCGCGGGGTTTTGATTTTGTTTGTTAGTGCTTTCAGTTCGTTGGCGGAGGCGGGGTGCATTGGTGTTGGCATTGGCATCTTAGCGCTGTGGCTGCTTAGTCACTGCAGTTCCAAGCTGGTAGGTCTGTTCTAGGGTGAGAACACGACAGTGATGCGGTCCAAAGGGACGGCGAGAAGGTAGGCGAGTGGGGGCATCCACCACATCCATGCCGGCATTGTCGCAGGCCAGATCACCCACATCCGTGCCACTGCCACTGTCGTGGAGCTTCTGATTCGAACGCTTCTCATGCCGCATATAGAGCATGATGCATAGCATGACCACAAAGAGCAGAGCCAGAGTGGCCCCACTCACAATGCTGGCCTGCTCGAGCATCACCCGGTTGCGGGTGGGCAAATAGGAGCCATCGATTTCCTTGTACTCGCAACGGGGTCCCATAAAGCCGAGGGCACACTCACAATTGTAGAGTATCTCATTGTGAATTTCGACGGCAAAGCAGGTGGCCTCGTTCAGACAGTACCAGGCATCATAGGTGGGCGGGCAGCTGAAGATGGGAAAGGTTACATTTGGCCTTGGTGTGGTTTGGGCCACATTGTCTGGCGGCGGTGTGGCAGTGGTCACCTCTGGACGGGGCTTGGGTATGGCACGGGAGGAGCAGGCACTTGTTGGGGTCAGCCAAGCGGTCAGTATGACGGCAAGCAGCAGGCATTTGGCAGCAGCGGGAGTTGGCATCTCGGAGGGGGAATACGTTACTTGGGCTTGAGTTGAGACGAGATCGTTGAGGTGTTTAGCCAGGCATGGCCATGGAATCCAGAGTCCGGCAAGTTACGGGAATTGTGTTCTGTTTGATTTTGTACTGTGTTTTTTTCTTTTCTTTTTTTGGGTTGATCCTTTTCAGAATTTTGAGAGTCTTGTGTTTTCTTGATTGGCTGAAAATCAAAAGGTGTATGGAAATTAAAACAAAAATGAACTCAAAAATTAAAGTGAGGACGGGACGGGTGGCGGGGGCGAGGGCGAGGGAGGGGAAAGCATTAGTTTGTGCAAGCGTGAGTGTGTGTGTGTGTGTGGGTGTTTGTTTGGGTTAGTGCCTGGCAGATAAGATAGCCCTCTCTCTCTCTCTCTCTCTCTGTCTCTCACACAGTCTTACTGTCTGCCTGATGCTCTCCCTCTCCGCCCCAGACTCAACCTAGAATAACAAACAGAACAGCTCGTTAAATATTTAAGAAAATATGAATAAATTATGAAATGAAACAAATTATTTATTTACCTGAAATATTGAGCTGTTTGTTTGCACTTTCTGTTTTTTCAGTTCTCTTTTCTTTCTTTTTTTTTAACTTTTTTTGTTTCGGGCGTTCACTTTTGGGAAATAATTAAACGATGAGTAAAATAGGAAAACACTTGTGTTTACCTTTCGAATTTTTCTATAAGTTTCAAGTTTTAACGGTAAACTTGATTACACGGAGACGTTGACTAAAATTAGCATAAAGTCAAAGCAGAAAGACCCCGGCAAAAATCCTAGCAAAACTGTGACTGTCGCTTTAGGAAGAAAAGCAATTCATTCGTATGCTCCCTCTCCCCCCCCCCCCTTCTCACCACTCCACCCAACGAGAAAGTTGTCCCACATCAATCAAAAGTTGTACTTTTGTGACAGACTGTACCTCAACGTTTGTGTGAACTTCAGGTCCACTCTCCCCCTTGTCAGACTTTTTATATCCTCTTCTAGCTTTGACAAGCTTTCAAAATAAAAATAACTTTACTCCGACACTTCTCACAAACAACTAACTTTTGTCTTGCTCTATTTTCCACGCCAATTCTACGAGGTGGCGAGCCGGCAGCACACACACACACACACACACACATATATATACGGTAGGCCGGCCTGGCCACAACCCTCTGAGTAGGCAGAAGAGGCAAAAAGAACAAAAGTAAAGCAGGGTAGAGCACGTGGGGCAAATAAGTGCAATTAAGTTGACCTTTTGGGGTAATTGAGTGTTGCCAGGCAACCTCAAAAATACTTAAGGCCTTAAAAAGAATTTCACAAAAAAAAAAAGAAAGAAGCAAAATAAATCTATAAAAAAAAGCTTGCCAAAGTGAATTTGAATCAAAGAAAAAATAATAGACCCAATTATTCGTATACAAATAGAACCCAGCCAAAAATAGTAACAAAAATCAATCAAGCTCAAATTAGGCAAAACAGAAGAAGAAGAAAGAGAAAGAAGAAGAGAAAGAAAAAAGAGTCGATCTACCAAGAAGTTCAAATTGATTTGAAAGTAAAAAGTTCCCAACATTTTTTTTTATAAAATTTTAGATTTCAAAGACCCCGAAAAGAGTATTAAAATTCAGATTTCAAAGACCCCGAAAAGAGTATTAAAACTGAAAAGAAGTTCAAATTGATTTGAAAGAAAAAAGTTCCCAGCATTTTTTTATAAAATTTCAGATTTCAAAGATCCCGAAAAGAGTATTAAAATTTCAGATTTCAAAGACCCGAAAAGAGTATTAAAATTGAAAAGAAGTTCGAGCTGATTTGAAAGAAAAAAAGTTCCCAAAATTTTTTTTAATAAAATTTCAGATTTCAAAGACCCCGAAAAGAGTATTAAAATTTAGAGTACACTCAAAGGGCCCCTTCAAATCTAGTTGAGTCAGATACAAATGTGGGTGGAGAAAAAAAAAAACACACTCAAATATTTACATTCCCCGCCACACACACACACGTAAATATCTTAATTAGTCGGCCTCATACTCACACACACACTCACACATACAGTGACAAACTAGCTGAAGGCACTTCTTGTGTACTCTTTAATAAATTTACAAGCTTATCAGCTGAAATGATTCAATGGTCTCGCATTGTTCTTGTTATTTTTGCCTTCGCCTATTGATTCGTGCGAAAGAAAAGCGAAAACAAAAGCTGATTAGAATAAGCGGCAGAGCAAACAACAACAACAACAACAACAAGAATAACAATTAAACGGTATTGTTGATAAACAGCACAAGTTCCACACATGTGGAACCTAAGTAAGAATTTTGTTTTGGAAGGTGTTCTGACTCAGCGGAGTGTCGACTTTATTACAGACTTGAAAAATTACAGTTATTTATGAATCAGATAAAAATAAATAAATTTTTCCTTAAATAAAATTAAATAATTAAAATGAATTACTCAAAATTTGAGAATAAAAAATGAAACCTTGAACCAAATTAAAAGATTATTTAAAAAAAAAATTTAAGATTTCGCAATCTTTCGAAATTATTCCAAGTAAATCGACTTTTTTGGAAAATGAATAAAATTTGTTATATTTTTTTCGTAAGCTTATGAAATGCCGTGACCAGTTGGCATCAAAGTTGTATAAACCCACACACACACATGCATACATAATTTGCCAAGTGGAGGGCAGCCGGAGAAAGTCTACTCTCGGCCCCCGCCGAGGCATATTAACACGCGTGTATGTCTAATTTGGTGTTGAAATTAGCCAAATAAAATAAGTAAATAAGGAAAAAAAATAAATGTTATTTTTGTTGTTGTTGAACAACTACGCAGTTTTTGAAGTTGACAAAAAAAAAGAAAAAAAAATTGCTTGGCTTTCTTTCTTGTCTTGTTTTGATTGATAAGAAATATGAGCTGACCAAGAAGAGGCCATTTGCGGTTGGCTGGCAGCTGCTGTGATGTCACTTGCAGCAGGTGTGGTGAAAGGTTAGATGGGTTGAGGGATGCTTGCGCTGGAAACCAGCTAAGCAGCGCCCTAGAAAACCAGTTAAACCTGAGAGAAATGACAAGAACACGCGCAAGCAACATAAAAGAACGAATGAAACGAGAATCACAGACAGAAATGCAGACTTGAATTCTGACAGGGGCGAACGGGGGAGGGGAAGGGGGCAAGGCGGAAGCTGTATGAATGAAGGTCTCGAGTAGCAGTTTCCGTCAGTTGCAGCTGCGTCTCTACGTCTCTCCAAAGCAGACTTGGCGACACGTTGCAGGGCAAGCGCAAAGGAAAAATAAAAACAGAGAGGAGAAGAAGAAGAAGAAGAAAAAAAGATTGAATGAAAAATGCACGCAGACATGCACTCACCTACGTCTAACGGTTACTAATACATTATGCAAATTGATTGAGAGGGCGCTTTGAGGGCGGGGGCCCAAAACAGAACAAGTTTCCTTTTAAATAAAATGGCAACTGTTGAGTTAACTGCCGCAACGAGTTGTACAAGGGCAAATAAATTATTTTGTTTGTGTAAAAAATGAATTAAATAAACAAGTATTTATTTTCTTTATTTACACGAACGCAACACACACACAAACACTCGCACTCACACACATACATTTGCGCTTATCAGGGTGTGAAACTCTTAGCACTTTGCTTGTGAAACAAAACCACCTGACGACTATAGCGAAAATAAATTACTTTAATCAAAAAGTTCTCCGTTAGCTTCAAACACAAACGCAAACACAAAAACAACACAAATGCATTTGGATATCCCCTGCGTTTGTGTGTATTTTATGGCTCCCCTGGAGCTCCAGCTTTATAGGCTAGTCTTATGATTATAATTTTTCTATATATATACACAAGCGCCATTGAGTAATCAACTGCTGCTGCAGTTATTTATATATTTTTAGTATTTCTTAAGGGTGTATATTTTTTTTCTTTTTTATTTTATTTTGAATTGGTTTCAATTGTATTCACCTTTTTTCGATTTTCACTTTTGCGCAGCACACGTATATTTATTTATATTGATTTACCGCAACTTTAACGCTCACAGACACAATGTAATACTAATTATGAAGAACGCGACGAAGTTGTATTTTATTAAACTTAACAAAAAGCAATCTCCGCTTTTCGTTACTTCAATTAAATTTTTCTATATAAATATTTTTCATCAGAGAGATATGAATTTATTTATCGTTTGGCTTTTATCGGCTTGCAGCCCTGCAGTAATCGATTTGCAGGTCTGAAACTACAAATCTAATAAATGTATTTAAAAGATTCAAATAATTTCAAAATACAAAAAAACAACACGAATAATTATTTTTATTATTTTTAATATATCAAGACTTGTATTTGCTTGTAAAATTTTGGTAAAATTTTGAAAATAATTTGTTAAAGCGCCATCTAGCTTTTGTTAGCATTGAGTGCAAACAGTATCGATGCTATTAGAAATAAGTATTTTAGAGTTGTCGCTGTACTCAATTTTCCGATAAAGTTGACAAAAAAGCAAAAAAATAAAAGGAAAATACGTGGTTAAATTAAATTAGTAAACATTTTTAAAATAGGCCCTTAATATGCTTAAATACGTAATTTTCACAATTCTCATAATTGGGGTAAGCAATTGGCCACAAAATAAAGACCAAACGATTGACTAGTTTTCTTTCTAGGCCGAAAAAATAAAGGCCGAATTGACTGCCGCAGATTGCCGGGAATTGGGCTTCATTAAGGCCCAATTAATGTGCTCCAGCTGTGATAAACTTGATTTTGGCCTGGAGGCGCTCAAGTAAGCTGCAAAAATCCCAAATCATTAAAATTTATTAACAAATTCTCTCATGTCCAAACTAGGCCCCAGTGCAAAAACTGCTGCACCCAAGACCAACAGACTGCCTCGAGGGTCTACGCCAAGGCCATACTGGAAGTCTGCACCTGCAAGTTCCGTGCCTATCCCCAAATACAGGCCTTCATCCAAAGCAATCGGCCAGCCAAATTCCCCAATCTTAAAATCAAATTCGTCCGTGGTCTGGATCCCATTGTCAAACTGCTCGACCACACTGGCAAGGTCCAGGAGACACTCTCCATCAACAAATGGAACACCGACACCGTCGAAGAGTTCTTCGACACTCATCTGGAGAAGCAGAACAGCGGCAGCAATATTGGCGCCAAAAACTCCTACAGCATCGTCGAAGAAGTCGACGAAGATGAAGATTATCTGCGCACAAACAGAATATAACTCATTTGTGCTCTAGAAATAAATTGTAGCAATTTAAAAAAAGATCAACGCCAATCTTAATTTTTTAAACAGTTTGAGAGCCACTGAGGTGTCACCTGGCCTGTCTGCCTTGCTATCTTTGTATGAATAACAATGCTTACCTTTTGTCTGAATTAATTTGTAAGACTTATCAAATTGATCGACATAGTTAAGTCATTTCCCCACTCGCGGTACTTTACCCAAAAAAAAATTCTATGTCGTTATTATTATTTAATGACGTACAGGGCACGCCCCGCCCTGTTTTTTGGGGTTTGCTTGGGCCAGGCAAATATTTGGCCAGTCTGTTTAAATATGTCGATTTTTTTTTTTTGAAAATATTTCAAACATGAATAACAAAAGACGCCAAAGCCCATTTCCGTTGGATTCTTTGACGTGCGCGCATGTGTGAACGATTCCGAATAAAAAAAAAAACTAACTAAACAAATTGTATTTTTTTTTTTTATAGGAACTTTTTTGTGTGCATTATCGCCTGTTTACATTGCATTACAATGCAGATTTTCCAGCCCTGTTGTTGTTGTTGTTTTTATAGCCTCTGCGGTGGCTATTTCAACTTGTTTATTGTCTTAATCAAAATGCTGTGCACAGTGAGGCAAATAGGATGCCACCTACATTCTTCTTCTTCATCTTCTTCTTATTTTTTTTGTTGTTGTTTTAGTCTTTGTTTGTCAAATGCACACATGCATTTCTTCACATGTTTGTGTGCGTCAGCATCTTTGGGCCATGTGACCGACCATTTTATGCTACAAGGAACTCTCTTTAACACTCCTGCGTGGGTGGGTGGGTAGAGAGGGGCTGGGGCGGTGGACGGTTTCGAGCTTGCTTGCGCACCCACTGTATGGCAGAGCCCCCTTTTTTTTCTGCAGAAATGTAACGTCAGTGTCAACGTAGCGTATGAGTTATTTTTAGCCGCTGCTATCATCAAATGGAACAAATGTTGTTGTTGTTGTTATTTTTTTTACCCTGGCCACGCCCACAACCAGTTGGGTTTAATCAATATCAATTAACATTACTTTTATGATTTGCAATAACAGCAACTCGATTAATATGCACTCCAGGTAGGCCTGAACTATAGGCTCGATGCCCAGGCCATTCAACTAAAAAAAAGTTGAGTGTAAAAAATAAGAAAAAAGAAAGAAAAATAAATCTTCCATTCAAAGACCCCCAGCCAGGGGGAGAATTTAAATATATTGAGCATACATCGAGACAGTCGGCGATGCCTTGGAATGTCGTTCTCAAAATCAAATCAACACCAGCAGCAGCTCATCTAGGCAATTCTTGCTGTCAGTTTTTTTTTATTTAATTTTTTTTTTATTTGCTGATAACATTTGCGACTTGGCAAATCATTAAACAAAAAAAAAAGTGCTAAAAATTGTACTGCAAAGGCGATGATAATGACGTTATCACCAAGCCAAAAAAAAGCGTCATCATTTGCTGGGTAACACAATTTCAATAGATAATAGACAACAACAACAACAACAACAACGAAAACTCAAAATATGAGAACTGAATCAAAACTCATTTCATTTTATGCCCACACTCGAATTATTATTATTATTTTTTTCGTTTCAAAATTGATTTGATTTCATGGCATTTTAGCACTTCATTAACAAAAATAACAACAACAACAAGAACAACGTTTCGTCTTTTTTTTTTCTTCTCTTCTTCTTCTTTCATTTCTCTACTTTTGCGCGCCACCAGTTGCTGTACTCTTCTTCTTCTTCTTGTTCTGCTTCTGCTTGCTGTTGTTGTTGTTTTTATTCTAGCTGTAATTTCTGTTTTTTTGCGCATTGCCATTACACACGTTTTCGCTCGTCTGATTACTACACACACACACACAAAGACACACAAATACACATATATACACAGGGGCAGAGATACTCGCCTAGTTGGCTTGCCCTTTATCAGTGCGGCGGGTGGTTGGGCAAAAAAATATACTCAAATAATCAGCACAATAACAACAACACACACACACACACACTTACTCACTCTCTAGCTGATTAGAGTTATAATAAAAAATCAAAAAACTTGATTTTTTTTTTATTTTATTTTATTTTTTAAATTACGATTTTTTTTTTTTGTTTTTTTTGCTTGTTTTATTTATGAAGCCCATGTGGGCTTTTGTTGTTGGCTTTGACTTTGCTTTTGTTATTGTTCTTGGTATTTGGCTTGGCTAACTGTGCTGTCACCTGTTTGCTTACCGACTACAACAACAACAAGAACAACAACAATGAACAGCCGAGGCGGCAGCACATGTTTAAATATGTACAAAATGTGGCTTGGCTACTACGCGAAGCCAGTGAAAATAAAAAGGTAGCAGATATCCCAACCAAAATTAATCGCACCATTCGGTCTGTTTATTACTTTCCTGAAGATCTGAAAAATTTTAAAAGAATTCGTTTTTTTTTTTTTTTTGGTATTTTTTTTTAGAGACACCCTAGGCTCGGGTCTGGTTTGCTCTATGAATTGAACTTTGTCTATGAAAAATTTGTTTTTTAGCTCACAGACAAATTAAACTACGCCGCGCTTATTAATAAATTAAACGAAAACCAAAAGGCAGGCAGCGAGGCGGTTAAAAAAAAAATAAAGCCACGCTTCACCCTGGGAAATGCAAAGCAAAATAAAACTCTTTTTCTTACGCTCTTCTTCTTTTTGAATGCAAGAAAATTAATTTCCAGAATTTATCGAAAGACAGTATAATTCTTTTTTTTTCTATTCTTTTTGTAAATTTACATAATTTAATTTATACGTGCAATTATTTGCATATTTCGCTTTTAAAATATGCAACTGTCTGTCTGTCTGTATTTGTGTGTGTGTGTGGGTGAATGCGAGTTCGCGCGTGCACTGGCAAAGCGCCCTCACACGCAGCCAGGCCGCCGAGAGCGAGTGAAAGGAACAGAGCGAGAGCGAGAGAGAGCGAGTGAGAGCTAGTTAACAGGTGGGGACCGAGCTTAACAGCTGTTAGCGTCCCATTGTTTTGATTTAGCTGACTGCAAAAGGAACCGAAATTCTTGCACAGTGGTTAAGATTTAATTGTATTTACTGAATCCAAAAATGGTAAACATAAAAAAAAATAAAATAAAATATATAGGAATATTTATGAGTTATTAAAAAGGAGCTGTATGAATATGCACAGTGGTTAAAAATTTTTGTTTACTGAAAAATAAATAAATAAAAATAATAGAAAATAAAAACTGTTAAATAAGGATTCAAAATGTTTGCACAGTGGTTAAAAATTTTTGTTTACTAAAAAAAAAAAATAAATAAAAATAAAAGAAAGAAAAACCTGTAAAATAAGTATCCGAAATTCTTGCACAGTGGTTAAAAATTTTTGTTTACTGAAAAAAAAAAATAAATAAAAATAATAGAAAATAACGGTAAAATAAGGATCCGAAATTCCTGCACAGTGGTCAAAAATTTTTGTTTACTGAAAAAAAAAAATAGAAAAAACAACATAAAATAAGTATCCGAAATTCTTACACAGTGGTTAAAAATTTGTGTTTACTGAAAAAAATAAGAGAAAAAAAACGGTAAAATAAGGATCCGAAATTCTTGCACAGTGGCTAAAAATTTTTATTTACTGAAAAAAAAAACAAAAAAAAAAAAAAATAAGAGAAAGAAAAACCTGTAAAATAAGCATCCGAAATTCTTGCACAGTGGTTAATAATTTTTGTTTACTAAAAAAAAAAAAATAATAAAAAAAACCGGTAAGATAAGGATCCAAAATTCTTGCACAGTGGTTACTAAATTAAAAAATACGTGTGAAAATGAGAAATAAAAAAAAATATATTTTAAAGGAACCCACATTTTCGCACAGTGGCTAAAAATATTTTGTTATAATATTTAATTAAAAATACTAGAAATTAAAAAATCAAAATACTAGGAATATTTAAATAAATAAATATGAATTAAAAAAGAAAATTAACAAAAAAAAAATATATTTCTTAAATAAATAAAAATAATTTAAGAAAAAAATATATATTTTATACTATTTGAGAAATTATTTTAGTATCCCCTTTAACCACCAATTTCCCCCGTTTTTTTCAAAAAATAAAATTCTGAATATGATTTTTTTTTGTTGGATTTTTAAAATAAAATTTAAGATTTATTTGAAACAAATAACTGTGTTATTACATTGAATATATTCCGTTTTGTTTCGTAATTTCATTGTTGTTTAATTATTATAAATGTAATTATATATTACATATACAATTAATTATGTAAAGTAGAATTTATAATTAGTTTTGTGTTTTGCTTTTAATTAGTTTCGGTTTTTTTGTTTTGTTTTTTATTATTATTAACGCGTACACACTTAAAAACTCAACATTTTTGCAACAAGAAATTCTTTTTATTTTTAATTAATCCGATATAAATTTCCATGTTGCTTTGCTTCTCCATTTTGTCACATATAAATTAAAATTACCATAATTTGCTTAATTTTTTTTGTCGATTTTTTTCGTACTTTTTTTTTGTCAATTTTTTTTTTTGTTTTTATATTTTTTTTTTTTTACTTAGTTTTTAACTAGAGTTTTACATTGATATTAAAAAAAGGAAAAATTTTTAGGTTTTATGCAAAAATTTGTTTTCTTTCTTTTTCTCAATTGTTTTTTTTTTTTTTTTTTTTTGACTATAATTAACAATTATTTATGTATATTTATTTATATATATTTATTTATATAATCAATTAATAAAACTTTTTTATTTTTTTTGCACTTTTTAAGCTTTCAATTTGTTTTTATTGTATAATTTAAATAAAAAGCTTACATTTGTCGTTTGTGTGTGTGTTTTTTTTTAAGAGTTTTATAAACAATTTTTTTTTTTTTTTTAATTTTTATTTAGTTAAGTAAATTTCGACTCACGTGTTTTGCTGGTTTGGATAAACATTTAGTTGAGTAGTAGTAATAATGTGAATAGCTTTTGTATTATTTTGAATGATCAGCTCAAAAATTTTGTTAAGGATTTGTTTGGTAAGTATTTAAATAGCTATTTAATTTTTTAAGTTTAAGGTAAAAATTTAGCTTGAGTAGTTTCGTTTTGGTATTCACAATTAAATTATTTTTGATTCTGTATGCTGTGTTGATTTCGATTTTTGATAAGTTTTCGTGTCACTGTTTCATTTTCATTTTTGTTTTTGTTCTTTACTTTTATTTCCCCATTTTATTAATTTACTTATGATCTATACACAAAAAGGATGGATGCTGTGAGCAGTAGGCAGTAGGCAGGCGCAAACAATTATTTAGGTACAGTTGTGCTCATTAGTTGACTAACAGGATCTCTCAGCTCTCTCTTTGACTTGTCTATGCTTGTCCGCCTCTGCTGCTGCTGCTGATGCTGCTTTTTGCTGGCCAAATAACGGTATTTATATTTTAACTATTATTTAGTTTCACTAGAATTATGCAAGTTATTTTGAATAAGGTTATAACGGTACTATTTGTGATGCTGCATTTGGGCTTGTGTGTGGCATTTAGCATATGCAAAAATATGTACAGTCTACACTTAAAAACAAAACAAATTAGCTTTTCTGCATCTCACAAAGAAAACAACAAATCAAAACCTTACAAAACAGTCTAGCCATATATATATATATATATTTTTTTTTTTGGAGTTACTGAAAGGATCTTTTCAAGCGGTCTTACAAACTAGTAATTGCTTCGACGGCACGTTTGGATTATTTATGGAGAATTGTTACCAAGTGGTTCGAGCTTAAAGAGTCGAGGGCAAAATATGGTTTATTATTTTGACTGTTGCTTCTTCTTTTTATTTCTTACAGGAATACAGAATATTTTATATATATATATATTTATTTCATTTTTAAATATATATATTTTGGTCGTAGGTCTAAGACACTTTTTGGTTTTAATCCCTTTTTTTTGTTTTAGATAATTTTATTTTATGTACAGAAATAGTCGTAGATAATTTAAATAGATCGATTTATATATCTATATATATCTATATATAAATTTTTTTATATATTCTTTTCGGGACTTATGTGCGTAGTTAAGTAAAAAATCTGAGACTCGGTGTTAATGCATGTGCTTGGAGGGGGAAGAGTGTGGGATTGGGATGGATTGGGTATATATATTTTTGAAATATTACATTATATAAAATGACACTCAAGTACACTTAATGGTAGGAAATTCTAAGAGCTAACTACAAAGCACAAAACAGGACGAGTGAACAAGGACAACGCTTAAGAGTTAACAAGTTCGAATGACATGGCGCGAGATATATCCTAGCCAACGATCGGTGGGCTTACAGAAAAAAGTTACGTACTTCTTCGTCCAGATCGCTGGAGTCCACCAGATCATCAATGACACCAGGAGTCAAAAGCTCGACTTCCAGGACCTCCTGTTTATCCAGTTGCTGTTGCTGCTTGGGTGCCGTCGATGAGCATAATGATGATGATGATGATGAGATGGTGGTTGGGTTTAAAGGATCTGTGCCAGTGGCTTGTTGTCCGATAGTTGCTGTTGCTGCTGCCAATTCCTGCTCCAGAAGCTCCACACTACTGGCCGGGCTACTGGGCGTGGGCATGGCACTCAGTAGGGCCTCGTAGGTATCCTCGAGGAGCACACCACTTTCGATAGCTGCAACAGCCTCCTCATAGTATCAGTTGAGGTCGCGACGAAAGCTATCCTCCATATTGGGATCGGCACTCATGATGGAAGTCTGATCCGATAAAATTTGCAGTGCCACATCCATTTGCCCCAGATCCAGGTCCAGAGAGTCGAACATCTCTCTCGAAAAGTCCGGATTCGTTGAGTAATCCGAGAATATTATCGAGGGTATAGTGCCCGTGGTCGGTGTATTGGCATGGCTGTGTGTGTGCGTGTGCTGCTGTTGCTGTTGTTGTTGGTGCTGCTGGTGGTGGTGATGGTGATGTGAAGGCGGCTGCTGCTGCTGTTGCTGTTGGTGGTTCATCACCACATTGGAGTTGCAGGCATTTGTCAATTGTGGATGCGCCGTGGACATGCCCGGCGAAGAGCTTGATAGCGGCGACGAGTGATGCGGCGAATGCAGAGGCGAATGATGCGGTGAATGCTGCACTGAATGCGAGTGCAAGGACAGCGACAATTGCTGCTGCTGCTGCTGTTGGACTCCATGCGGCGACATGGGTATGGGCAGCGGCGAGGAGGGACAACCCAAGGGCGAGGGTACTGGTGAGCTGGTCAAGACATCATTACTCAGCTGCTGCTGCTGCTGGACTTGTTGCTGCTGGCCACTGTTGGTGCTGTTATTGTTGTGCCTGCTGGCCTGCTGGTTGGGACCGTTTAGATTTGTGCTGCCACTGCCGCCCCCGCCATTGCCATGACCCACGCCATTCAGGGTCCCCACATTGCTGCTGCCGTTATTGTTGAGGGGTACACGACTCATTTGCTGTTGTTGTTGCAGGTTGTTGTTGTTGGAGGCAGCATTGGTGGAGTTGACTGGACTGCTGCCTCGCAGGGCGTTCAGTTCGTTAAAATCTAATTGAGCCTGATCCTGACCCTGGTAAGGACCATTCGAGCCGGGATTACCGGCCGCACTGCTCAGGTCATCAAAGTCCAGAGCCCCAAAGTTATTGGTGTAACTGTGCTGCTCTGGTGAGGAATTGCTATCGCCCAGCGAAAAATTCTCAAAGGTATTGTGAAATGAGTGATTCAGACTGTTGAAACTGGCATCGAAGCCACCACCGCCGCCACCGCCACCGGCACTACCGCCACCACCGCCAGCATTGGACACAGTTTGCTGCTGTTGCTGGAGAGTGTTGTGCGCGGAGGGTGTGGCATGGCGTATGGGACTGGCGGGGGCACTTGTGTGCAGCTCGCTGACCGACACCGATGAGGAATTCAGCAGGCCGGGCGATGAGCGTGGACTAGATGGGTTCGGTGGTTGTCGGTAATCCGTTAGATTACCTGTGGCCCCCAAGGTGGGCAGTGTGCGTAGTTGTTGTTGTAATTGTGTGGTGGCCCCCGCCCCCGTTGCCAGATTTGTGAAAGACAAATGCGGCGAACTGCTCGGCTGCTGCTGTTGCTGCTGTGGCTGGCCACCTGTGGGCGTATTGCCGGCCGATGTGGGCGAATGCTGTTGCTGGTGATACGGTGAAGGCGGACCCGCCCCTCCAGGACTGAAGGGACTGGGCGATTGATCTCTATCCAGACCGCGTCGCTGATTGTGCGGTGACATGACCGGAGACAATTGATGTTGCTGTGGTTGCTGTTGTTGCTGCTGATGTTGCTGGTGTTGCTGCGGCGGCGGCTGCTGCTGCTGTTGTTGTTGTTGCTGTGGGGAGGCATTGGCATAGTGGAAGGCTGTGAGGTCGGGCAGTGAGCCGGTATTGGCATAGCTGACCTGCTCCTGCAGAGATTTGAACAAAGGACCGGCTGGCATGTTGCAGTTCGAATTGGGGAATTTGGCGTTATATGGCTGGGACAACTGTTGTTGTTGTTGTTGTTGCTGGTGCTGTTGCTGGTGTTGTTGTTGCTGTAGTTGTTGTTGCATATGTTGCTGCTGCTGCTGATGCTGGAGATGCTGGTGTTGCTGTAACTGTTGTTGCAATTGATGTTGCTGCTGCTGCAATTGCACCTGATGCGGCTGCAACATGTGGTTCTTTCTTCTTTGGGCCTGCGGACTAAAGCTTCGACCTATGTGCGGCGAGTGAGATCGTTGGCTGTGTGGACTGTGCGGTGATTGCTGTTGTTGTTGCGGCTGTTGCTGCTGCTGTTGTTGCTGGTGTTGCTGGTGATGTTGCTGCTGATGATGGTAGTTGGCATGCAGGGAGTTCATGCCGTCATTGCCGAGGCCACCAAAGCTGGCATTTTCGGCGGCCGTGGCCATATTGATGCTCTGATGCAAGGCAGAATCTGAGTTGGAGCGACGCCAATTGCCATCCATGGGCGGGCTGAGATACGAAATTTGTGTGCTATTGTTGGGCAGGCCCATGGCATTGACCACGCCCCCCGTACTACTGCCATACGGCGAGCGATCCTGTTTGCGTTCCGAGGGCCTGCGCATGGGACCCACGCCCACACTCCGTCCTCGAGACTCACGATAGGCTGTGGGTGAACCGCCGCCGCCACCCAAGCCATCTGGTGAAGCTCCACCGCCACTGGCCCCACTGCCCGAGCCACTGCCGCCACCACCACCCCCGCCGCCGCCGCCACCACCTGCCGTGCCATTGCCTGCTCCGGCTGGGGAGGAATTGCTGCCCTCAGTGGGTCCACTGCCCAGACAGCATTCAAGTATCTTTTGATTCGCCTGATTCTCGTCCATTTTGGTGGCATACACCTCCTTCATGATCTTCTCAAACTCGGCCGTGCCCTCGGCCTGCTTCTGCTTCTGCAGGGCAATCTTTTCACTGAACTTCCGGGGATTGGCCATTGTGCCTCCTGGGAATGGCAGAAGGTTTAATTAAATAATCAAATGTATATCAAACCAAGCTAATCATATTTAGATAAGAAAGGGTCTTCAACAAGAGGAGGGGTGGGGGATGGGGGGGACAGACCACACAAGCCCCATTTGGCATTTAAATTTGCTCTGCTCGTTTTGTTTTGCTCGTGTGACTTTTTTTGTTTTGCTTTGTTCCGCTTCATTTTATCAGACACACACATCGATTTGGCAAATTCTGTTCTTTTTCTATATTTTCTGGGGGGGTCTGGGAGGTCTGGGTGTTCTTTTATCAATTGTCGGTGACAGCTTGCCCACTGATAAGCCTAACACTGAATGATTCCTGTCCACGAGAAATGACAAACTTTTTTTGGGCGGGAAACAAATTCTAAAGAGACTCAAACCAAAAGTAAATAAAACATATGATTTTATGATTCTAGAGAAAAAGGAAATATATATATAGGTATACATATAGTCTGCTACGAACCGGTTCCACCCAATCGGGAGGGGCCGCACAATCTTATGCAAATATTACGCTACTTTGAATATTGAAACCGAATTCAAATAGAAAGAGAAACAAAAAAAAATATTTCAAAAGGTATCCAACTGCATTCATTAACTGCACAAGCTTGGGCTATATCTGAAGGGCGTTGTCAAGAAACCTTAACCCTACAAAGACCGAAAAAAACAACGAAACCTTTCGGAGATTTTATTTTTTATGAGTTATCAACCTGAGTTTTTGATTTTATTTTGATTTGTTTTAAAATTAAATAAACCAGTTTTTGGATTGAATTGTTTTTGAGTTTGGCGAACTGTGACTTATTCCAAAAATAAGACTCCCCGAAACAGGCGACCAAACGAGACAACTTAGCGTCTTTATCACGAGAGCAGAATAAAGTCACCTTATCTGGGCAACTCGGATAGATCTTGGGTCGCACGTTTTAAGCAAAAAACAAAAAAAAAAGGGTAATAAAAAAATCAACGTCTCTTATTTACTGATTTTAGTGATGGGTTCTTTGCTCTAATTTTGGATTTCTTGCCTGGCTGCGGCGATAACTCGAACAAACCTTGAGATAGAGATACACCTGCCATGGTCACGTTAGTACGTGGAAACTTTTTTGTTTTGGCTAAAAGATAATACAAATCTGATGCATATCTAAACAAAAAAAAAACAGCCATAAAAGCCGACAGAAAAATATCAAAACAAATTAACAGCCATCAAGCTGGAAAAAACTAGATCTATAAATCGATTATTAATGGGGGAAAAACGAAACTCTAAAAACTGGTATATTTCAAGGATATAGACCAATCGGAAAAGTTAAGAATCAAAAGTTAAAACTTTTAAGCTCCTAAATCAAATAAAGAGTATAATTTTAAAGCACGTGATTTATTGAATATCATCGTGTCTACGCGCAAGATACGATTATATTTTTTAATAGGTTCTTATCGGACATTAATTTCAAAGAGATAAGGAAAAATAAATAACTAAAAAAAATTTAATTATATATAAACAATATTTTTTACTTTAAATCTCCAGGGAAGTTTGAAGGGGTAAAAAAACCCTAGAAGAGATCCCGAAATAATAGTTGGAACCTTTGGAGAGTTAATGTTTTTTGAAGGGGTAAAAAAAAAACCTTAGAAGAGATCCTGAAATATAGGTGGAACCTTTTGAAAGATTATTGTGTTTTGAAGGGGTAAAAAACATTAGAAGAGATCCTGAAATAATAGTTGGAACCTTTCGAAAGATTATTGTTTTTTTGAAGAGGTAAAAAAGACCTTAGAAGAGATCCCGAAATAATAGTTGGAGCCTTTTGAAAGATTATTGTTTTTTGAAGGGGTAAAAAACCCTAGAAGAGATCCTGAAATAATAGTTGGAACCTTTCGAAAGATTATTGTTTTTTGAAGGGGTAAAAAACCCTAAAAGAGAAAAATTATTGTTTTTTGAAGGGGTAAAAAGAATCCTAGAAGAGATCCTGAAAGAAGAGATTATTGTTTTTTGAAGGTGTAAAAAAACACCCTAGAAGAGATCCCGAAATATAGTTGGAACCTTTTGAAAGATTATTGATTTTTGAAGAGGTAGAACAAAACCCCAGAAGAGATCCTAAAATAATAGTTGGAACCTTTTGAAAGATTATTGTTTTTTTTGAAAATTAAATTAATTCGAAAAGTTTTGAACTCTCTCAATTTCTTTGGTTAAAATAAGAAAACTTTTTAAATGTCAAAGAAATCAATAACCCTACAAAATGAACCGATAATTTCCAACGAGTTTTGTTTTTAATATTTAATCGGCCCGGTCTGACCCAATTTCAAGAACTCTGTGAGGTCTATAATTATCTAGGTTTGACCCCAAGTAGAAATTTATTTATTTCCTTCATGACTCAGCTTATCGGGTGGGGGTAAAAACTACAAGACCCTCTTGGGTTCTCTGAAATATTAATAGTTTATTCTGGGGAATTATTTTCCAGACTTTCTGAACTGAGAGATAAAATAAACAAGCCGACAATTGAGCGAGCTCGAGAATTTCTAGCTAAACCGCAGACTCATGACTCAGGCCAGACCAAAATCAATGCAAATATATATATATGCGCTAGTGTGTGTGTGTGTGAGTGTGAAGACCAATTTCGGCTTAAACTAATGTGGGCTTAAAAGCTTCCAAGCTAATTGACAATTCCAGGCAGATATTTTGACCATATTCAGTCTGGGCAATGCCAAGTGACAGACACGCCCCGAAAAAATAGTTGGAAAGGGAAGTTGTTTTTTTTTTTTGAAACGATTTTTAGAATATTCCCACGACAGAGACAAATCAATTAAGTTTTAACCCGGCCCGAGGCGTGTGCCAATTGAGAGAATTCAAATTATTTTGAAAAAAAAAAAAAAAATTTTTTTTCGATTTAATTTTATTTTAAGATTTTCTTTTGTTTATTTACAAGGCTCTGCCAAGTAATAAATCACAAACTATGTTTATGAATTTTTGACAAGCCCGCCAGGAAATTCTAAAGAAAACTGAGTAAGTGAGAGAGAGAGAGGGAGCTAAGTTTTTGACTCATTCAAAATGGCAAAACAAAACGAGCGGAAAAAGAAGAAAGTGAAATTCTAAATGACTTCAAGTTGGGGGGCGGTATTCATTTCACTTACCTGTCCAAACGGTATCACAACAAATAATTCCTCTCTCTCTCTCTCCCTCTCTCTTCGTCTGTCGCGCGCGTTGCCGCTCACACTCACTCTCGCTCTCACAGAACGAGAACTCCGTATAAATTTTTTAGCTGCTTTGCTGGGCTGATTTGACTTGCTTGATATTTAATTTTTTGTTGTTGTATATATATATATTCTTTTATGTTGTTGTTGTTGTTGTTGTTGTATTTTGTGGTATGCAAATTTATTTTTGTGTGCGAGTTTTAATTAATATATATGAAAGAATATATTTTCGCGCTTTTTTACGGCCAACTCGGCTCGGTTTAGCTGGTTGCTGTTGTTGTTGTTGCTGCTGGGGTTATTGTTATTGTTATTGTTTCGTTTAAGCACTACAAAACTGTGTGTTGTTTTGTTGTTTTCTGATGTCTTCGTTGAGAGAGCTAAAAGACTATGAAAAAAGGTATTTATTTTATTTTTTTTTGTCACTGGCTCAAGCTAACTTTGAAGATGTTGCGAGGGGGTTGGCAGTCAGCTGCGTTAAATATTTTTGCCGTATGTTTTTGTTGTTGTTGTCGCTGACTGATAAAACCAGATTTTTTTTGCGCCTTTTTGCTATACACAAAATTTATATATTTTTTTAATTAAATAAAAAAAAAAAATAATCAAATACGAAAATTGATTTCTAATTTGTGTGTTTGAGCTGACTAAATTGTGCGTGTGTATGTGTGTGTGTGTGTGTGTGTGTTTGCGTTTGGGGTAAGCAGAGAGCTTTGGCAGCTGCTGGGGGGCTCTGCCTTTTTGTTATTCGGAATTTGTTAATGGCAGCGAGCAAAAATTAATTCAACAACTGATTTTTGTGTGTTATTGTTATTTGCTAACTAGTGGGCCGCCTAAAATACCCGTACACACACACACACGCACATAGACAGGCTTTGGTTCTCACAAACGCACACGCATACGCTAGCAAGCATTCAGAATTCAACAAATACAAATGCACACGTTTTTTTTTTTATTATTTTTATTTTATTTTTATTTTTTTTTTATTATTATTTTAACGCACAAAACTACGACGTTTGTTTTTGCTTCTTTTTGTTCGCTCAGCTGGTTGATACAAAATTATTATTATTCTTTTCTTTTTTCTTTCTGTTTCTTTTTTTTTTTTTGCTTTGCTTTTTGTATTTGGTGTTTTTTTGTTTTTGTTATGTTTCCACCATACACCGCACAATGCGCGCGCGTTCCAATAGAACTCAATCCCAACGAAAATGAAAAACTTTTGTTGCGCCTTTGACCTCTTTTCACACCGACAACGGCAACAGCGACGCGACTGCGACGGAGACGGAGACTGAGACAGTGAGGCGACGACACGACACTTTTATTCTTTTTTAGTTTGTGAGTTTTTCACAATTTATTATTATTATTATTTTTTTTTTTAATTTTCCCAATTGTTTTGGATTTTCTTTAGTTTTTGATTTTGATTACGACCACTGTTGCAGAAATGGTTGTCGATGGCGGCGGGTCAAGTAGGGGGAGGCGGGGATTATGGCACGCTTTGAGCTTATTTCTCGCTCTAAATTTGTTTTTCTCTTGCATTTCCCTATTTTTCGTCACTTTTTTGGGGCTGTATTTGTTGTTTTTGTTTTACAGCCACACGCACAAACATATACACACACATACTACGCACAAAAACACACACAAGCACGCACACTAGCTCTTGTTAGGTGATGACTTGAGGGAGGGGTAGACTCACTTTTCAGCAATTTTTTCCGTTTCTATTTTGCTGCGCGCTTCTATTTTTTTGTTGGCGCTTTGATTTAGCTTTTTCGTGGTTTTTTTATTTTCATGTATTATGTTATTTTCGTTGCACCTCGCACTCACAAAAACTTATTGCTCACGATTTGTTCATCTTGCTTTTGGCGCTGCTGCTAGCTGCTGGTTCTGGTGCTGCTGCTGCGCTGCCTCGTTTTCTGACTGGGGGCACTGGGGCCCGTCGCCGTCGCTGTCGTTGTCGTTGCTGACTGACAAACGGGCCACTACACTTTTGTTGAATTGTTGCGCATGTAATGCCCGTTGGTTTGTTTTTGTTGCATACAACACTTGGTGGACTGCGCGCGGTAATCGTTTCGTTTATTTTAATAATATTTATTGCACATTTGTTTTGTTTTTTCTTCACTTTTTTTTCGTGATATTTTTCCTGCTGCCTGGTTAGCAAGCAGTTTTTTTCTGACAAGAATGCACTAAAATAGCTTGACGCGTAGAACGGAACTGGTTCGGTTTCTCTGATTAGAGTGATTCGTTCACGAAATGAACGGTATAGAGTTGCCACCTATCGGCCGTTAAGTAATCGCTTCAGCGATGTATCAGAATTTTTTTGGTACGGTTATTTTTGTTTTTGTTTTGTTTTGTTTTTTTTTTTTGGCTCAAAAATAGTCTTTGGCGTTTGACTAAAAGGTCAACAGTATTGCGTTGCAGGGGTCATTGAGAAAATCGAATGTTGGGAGCATTTGCATACAGTCGCAGGTTTTAGTTGATTTCTTTGCAATTCAAATTTGATTTTGTATCTCTATTTTTAGCATTTCTTCCATTTTAAATATACAACCGCGAATTGCATGACACGCATCAACACACTTCAATTTGCCTGCAGCTTGACTTTTTGCCTATTTCTCTGTTTCTGTGTGTATGTGTGTGTGTGTGTGCTTGGCTGTTTCCTTTTCCGTTTACATTTTGTGTGTGGCATCCGGCATTTTTGTGCGCCATTTAAAATTGTTTTCCCTGATAGAAATCTACCAGAGCGAATGAAAGAAAATTTTATTTTCCAGCCACTTAAATTTTGAATTAGAAACGCAAATTGTGCCTACAAGGCAAAAAATTCAAATACCTGAAAAGAAAAGTCTCTGATCATAAAATACACATAAAGCAAAACTTAACAAACAAAGGTATCTCCAAATATTACATAAATTCATTGCCCCCCTCTTAACTCTCGATTGTTCACTCGCATGTCCACTTAATGACGGCCATTTAATATACAATTTTCTTTTCTAAACATTTGCTATTGTGGCCCTCATTCATCAACCTGTCAAATGAATGTCACAATTATGTAATTGAGGGCATAACATGCCCACCAAAAAAAGAAAAACAGAAAGAAAAATAAATAAACAAAAAACTGTTTAGTCTGACTTTTATATGCCCTATGAAAATATGGGTGGAAAAACCATGTAATAAAATAATATCCTCTATGCCAAACATATATTTTTTTTCTCAATCGATTTTTAAAATATACAATTCATATCATTCATTTTATCAACAAAATTTGAGGCTCAATCAAATACTTAATTATTGAACTGAAATTATAATCCATGAAAATTTTTTGGGTAAATTTCTGGGTGGTATTTCTGTCTCTGGTAGCCATAAGGCCTGGCTACATTAGTTTAGGCTTCAACGATTCCACACACACCTTTCTGTGGGTTTCCTTTGGCCTTTTTTGTTTTGGGATGCTTTCAGCTCGATTTCCTACTTGATTTACTGGTTTCTGTTGCTGACATTTTTGAGATTTTATATAATTCTTAAGATTTTTTGTATCAACTTTGATGACTAGACAAATAGAGAGACAGAGCGACCGACAAATGTGTCAAATTCAGTGTTAGATTTAAGCATTTATTTGTTTATTTTTTTGCTTTTATATCTTATCTGATCGCTGAAGATTTCAAAGATTTAAATATCTCCAAGATAGTTTTAAGCATTTTAGCCGAGACCGTAGAGCATTTCGCACGTCATGTCTTCTGAGGATTACTCCAATACTCAACCTATTGTAAGGACCACTTGTGGTCAGATTCGAGGACGATTGATGGAGACAGTCTATGGGGATCCCTACTATAGTTTCGAGAGTGTGCCTTATGCCAAGCCTCCTGTGGGAGAATTACGCTTTCGATCGCCAAAGCCAGCCGAGAAATGGGAGGGCGTAAAGGACTGCCTGGAACCGGGACCAGTCTGTCTTCAGTTGACTTCGAACGGCAAGTTAGAAGGCAGTGAGGACTGTCTTCATCTCAATATCTATGCCAAGAGGGTAGGTCGAAATCTATTGAGAAACTTCATCTTTTCACTTCCTTCAACTTTTAGTTAAGTTCAGATCAGCCGCTACCTATTTTGGTGTATATATATGGAGGTCGGTTTTTGCATGGTGATCCCACTCGCCGTCTTTGGGCTCCTGACTATCTTATGCAAGAAGATCTTGTAGTGATAACCGTAGGTTTTCGTGTAGCTACTTTTGGATTTCTCAGCTTTCCCGATAACCCTGACCTGGGCATTTCCGGTAATGCTGGTCTCAAGGACATCATTCTAGCTCTGAATTGGGTACGAGAAAATGCCTTGAATTTTAATGGGGATCCGAATAAGGTGACCCTGATTGGGCACAGTTCCGGCAGTATGACTGTACACTGGCTCCTGGCCAGTCCCAGGACCGAAGGTCTTTTCCAACGTGCCATACTACTTGCAGGCTTCCAACCGAACCCTCATGAGTGTGAAAATCTACCTTACCGCTTGGCTGTGGAAAAGGGTTACCAAGGTCCACAAGAATCTGGTGCTATCTTTAAGTACCTGAATGACTTGCCACCCGATCAATTGGTTAATTTTACTGCCTTTACGGAAAAAGAGAAAACAAATATGGCCCCCCTGTCATTTACACCCGTCGTTGAGAGCAGTTGGTGTACTGATGCTGTCCTTACCTCAGAGCCTTTTCTGGCCCAGCGTACTGCCTGGTCGAATAACATTCCGGTTCTAGTAGAAGCCACTTCAAATGAGGCTTTGTATTTTGCTTTTGGCAAATACTCAAGCGATGCGTCCATATACGAACGTATGCTGGTTCACCCCGAAATGATTTTGCCTTCCCCTCTGAGAGAGCGTTGTCCTCGATCGCTGCTGGAGTCCTTGGGAAAGCGATCTCTGAAATTGCATTTTACCAATGAAATACCAGATATAAGCCAGTTGGAGGAAGCTGTGCAAATGAGTTCGATTAACTTTTTCTATTTGCATTTACATCGTTTTGTGGAATCGCGCCGCCATTACTCGACTCAACCGACTTTTGTGGAAATTTTCGCCTCTCCCTTTGGATATTTTACGAATCGTGCGACCGGTGGAAAACATAAGTTTGGTGTGGGACACGTAGAGGAATTAATGTATATTTTCTTCCGTCCAGACGCTAGTGTCATAGTATCCAAAGATAGCATAGAATTTACAATGATCAGGAGGATGGTTTCCTCGTTGAGTGCTTTCGCTAAAAATGGGGATCCGAATTCTCCAGCCACAGCCTCGGTGGTCTGGACTCCGGTGGAAAAGGAGGGACCTTTTCAATGCCTGTGGATGGACAAAGACCTTAAGATGGTTGAGTTTCCCTGGATTAAGCAAACTTTGGCCATGGCTGAGTGGTTCAAGGAAGCTAATATACCTTTTTATTAAAGTTTTCGAGAAATGAAATAATAAATATTTTTGAGATTGAAATTGAATCATAGTATTCTGGGAGGGTCTGAATATCTAGACAATTAATCTTTATAATTTCATTATAATAATATTGATTTTTGGTGGGGATAAGGTAAAGATGGTTTTTGGATTATTTTGAGGTCTAATAAGAGAGAAGTATGGAATGCAAGCTAAAGCAAATATAGAAAATTTATTTGTTTATATTCCACACCTATCTAATCATAGTTAAAATACTGAGACCTCAACTGTTATGTTGAGAGAATATTCCAACCCGGGCCAGAGTGATGAAGACAGTCTAAAGAGATCTCTACGACTGGTTCAAGCAGACTAACGCTTGCTTTGTATAAATTATAAGATTTGAACTGAACATTGTACTAAATTTGATAGAGATTAAAAGTTGTTGACTTGCTAAAGAAAGGATTATTCATCAGTTCTTTCCTGATAATTGGGTACCCGATAAGAATGGGTTTTTTTTGTACAATGGCCTTTGTTTTGCCTTTCTCAGTGGGTTTCTCACTCAGCTAAGCATGAGTTGTCCTATCAATCACAATCAGCAATCACATAAGATTCGTGGGTCTTACGTATTTAATGAAAGGTATGTTTCCTATTTTTAGGCAAATTAATTTTGAGCCAACCTTATCTTCTCATGCCCCAATGAAAGAGTGAGAAGAGCAGAGACTCTCGTGTCTGCATACAAACCAATTCTTGTTATCAGTGTGGAGTGCTGTTGTTGTTGTTGTTGTTGTTGTCGTGTTGTCTTATCACTGCGATATAAGCATCATGATATTGTTATTGCCAGCAGCGCCACACTTGAAACAAGTACTGTGAAATGAATAAGAAGTAGAAGAAGAAGCAGAGTGTAACAATTGCTTTTGGCAATTTTCGCATTGATTTCTTAAAAAAAAAAAATATTTTTTTTCTTGTTTCAAAGTTCATTTCCCAAAAAGTTGTTGTTTGTTTTTGGGGTGTAGTCAATATCATGGCAATTTTTTGATGACGCCCTGCAGTTGAGCTTTGGCTTCTTTTGGTAGTGGTAACAATTAAAAGTAACGGCACTTAACGCAACATTTAACGGTATGTAGGAGAGTAACCGAAAGCAAAGAGGCGAAACAGATCAAGTCGTTAAAAGAATGAATGGAAAGGCGTTGATGGTTAAAAATTTCATAGCTTTCCCAGCGTTCAAAGAATTTTTTGGGATAAGAGCAGGAAGGAAAATGGCAGCGGTGTCAGATAACCTGCAGTGCAGTTAAATTTTACAACACCAAAAACACTTTGGCGTCATCACAAAAGTGCCATGGCCACACACATGCCCCAGTCGAACTTCATTTGAAAGTCGAAAGGGGAAGGAAGTGAGAGAAAGTGACAAAAAAAAAAATTGTGTAGAAAATCAATGTGAATTCGAGGAGTACTTTTAATAGCTTCTACTGTGCTCTTGAATATCTTCAACAAAGGCCTCAAGTCAATTGTCTGCCTTCAAGTCTGAAATTCTCAATTTTTACCCGGTTCTCTGCCTTAACACGCTAAGGGTTAGAGCCAGCTCCCGAACGTTGGAGCTTGGCTCGGTTTTGGTTTTGTTGATTTTTGCTAGACTTTGTTTGGTTCTGCTGGATTCTGTTGTACTTTGCTTTGTGATGGTTCTTTTTTTTTGGTGTTCTCTTCCTTGTTGCTGCTTTAATGCTGAACAATTACAACTACAAAGAGTGAGCGAGTGAGAGAGAGAGAGTGACAGAGGATAACTGGATTCACTGGAATTTGCCGCAAAACAAACAGGCAAAAGGCAGACACAACAAATCCAGCCAGACAGACAGAGACGAGGTTGCTTGTCTCGGGCTCTGTGAATTTTCGCTCTCACCTTTTCAGCAGCCTGTCTGGATTTGTTGTCAACGACAGACAGACGGACAGACGGATGGACGGATGGAGAGGCAGTCAGCCTGGCAGCACTTAGTTTTATACATTAAATGTAACTCCGGAGACTCCCTACTCCCCCATTTGGAGTCGAGTCATTTTTGTCGCCGCCGCCGCCTCCTCGTCTCTTAAATAAACACAATTTTCACTGCTTTGCTGCTGGCGTTCTGAGGTTCTTTGTTGTTGCCGTGTTGTTGCTATGAAATTTCAAGTGAATTGCTCTTTTATTCATTAAATTACAAGTAGTAGTGAGCGCCAGTGAAAAGCTGAAACAATGCAATTTGAAAAGATTGCACCAAAGGACACCAAAAAAACACCAACTTTAGTGCAAGGCGGGGCTTTCTTAGTGTTTAAATAAATTTGGTAATTTTCATAGTCTACTTTTAGGGGCAACTAAAATATCTCTCTCGCTCTCTCTTTCTCTGTTTTTGCTCACATCAATGGTTGCTTGAAAATTTTGTTCAAACTTGATTCAAAAGTAAGCCAATTCAATTTCAATGCTCCATAAATCTTTCAAGTGAGCCAAAATTGGAATTCTCTTTTTCACCATTGTTGTGGCTCAACCGAGCCACTGCAAAACTCACTTAAATGGAAGTGTTAATAAGCTCAACTAAACTTGTTAGAGCCAGGCCAAAAAACATTTGTCTGACAAGCCGGAAGAACATATAAATTTGAACCAAACAAAGGCCAAAAAAGGCCCAAGGTATTCTCGAGATGCTCGGGCCTTCTGCCAAAAATTGAATAGTCAAAATACAAATTGGCCACTTTCTGCGAACCACATTGTGTGCTAATATATTAACAATTTTTATGGTTAAGTCCTTGAAATTGATATAAATTTTCTTTTCTTACCCCTTTTCGAGGAATATTAGAAAATGCCTGGCCACATCACAGAAGCTCTGTTTTGCCTCTTTGTTGGCTCTTTGTTTGGCAGCAGCGGTTGGACTGGTAATGAAGTTGTTGTGGCTGCTTCCTCATTAGCAAAATATGGTGACAGCCCAAATGGAAAAACTCCCTTGTTGACGCCCGCACAACAGCTTCTCGCATCTGTGCCCGCATCAGGTAAGCACAGCAGGATTCACTTCATCTCTCCATTTTATGTATATTTGAACAAGGCAATTAAATTGGTTTAATCCATTTGGCAGACAGAATTGTTCAATTTGCTTACGGCAATGTCTTCAATGAGTTTTGAATTGTTTTCGAGATTAAGTTTTATGTTAGTTAAGAACTTAAAGCAATTGAGTAAGTATTTGCTTCGAATATCATTAAAATTGAACTTATTTGGCTACGAGGAAAAGCAGCTTATTTATGGAGAAAAGTATTTCACTCATTTGATTAGTTTTAATTAGGTTTCAAATCACAAAATCCAAGGGGAAAATATTTAAAAAATTAAATTTTATTTTACGGGAATTAAAAAATTCTCAGAGCCTTATTAGGGTTAAGATAATATCTAAATCTTCTATAAGCCAGAACCTCCCACGTTTCTTTCATTTTATTTTTAGCTGAGAAGGATTAACCCAGATTTAGGTGCTCACTCGAGACTAAAAATATATGGCACCTTAATTTAAAGGTTTATTTTCAGAGATGAAGTGCTGTTATCACCCATTTCTCTTGGCCCCCCTCCCCACCCATCTCACTTGACAATATGAGTTAGTCACTTTCAAAGTCCTCTCAAAATGTCAACGCATTCGTAATTGGTATTTTGGTTTTGCTTGCATTTAGTTGCGCTAGTTTTCTGTTTTTAAATCTGGCCAAACCAACCAACAAACAAACAAATTCACACACACACACACACACACATACACACTGAAAAAGTCGTATAACTCAAGTGTCTCGAGCACTCGTTGGTTAGGCCACAGTGAGCATTGGCTAAGTTGAATCAAAGTCTTTGATTTGTTTTTTTTTTTGGTTTTTCGAATTCTTTTTTTTATTTTTAATTTTATCTGTGTTTTCGCTGTGCCTTTGTTCGGCCTGACAGCAATTGCTGTATCCGCTTGCCAGTGACAAGTGCTGCCTTCCGACTTGCCCAGCATCTCCGCCTGCCTTGTTCTCATCCACTTTTCACTTGCCTTTTCAGCTTGCATTTTTTTTTTTCATTCTTTCCATTCTGTTTTCCCCCCTTCCTTTTTTGTTTTTTGTTTTTGTGTCAGTGGTGTCATTTGTCACGCGGCTTGGTCGGCGTTGTCGTCATCGTTGAGCTTGTTGCTGTTGCTGTTGTTGTTGTAGTTGTTGCACTGCTTGTTTGTTTGCCAATGTGTTTAGCTGTTGTTGCTTTTGTTCGTCACCGTTTTGTTTTGTCAACACTCGAGTCACTCTCACCCGCTACTGCAATTTTCATTCAAGTTTATTCTCGGCATCATTAAACACAACAACGCATCTCTTCTACACTCACTTATCCACACACACCCACAAACACACGCAAACTCACTTAACACACATATGTCTGTCTGTCTCTACTTTCTCTTCTTCTTCTTGGTGGCATCTGCCCAGTTTGCTGGTGTCTGCATCACTGAACCATTAAAATGTAAATTTCTAGTGGTCACGTGCTTTTGGTCAAATATTTTTACTGCATTTTGACTTTGCCCAGCTTATTTATGTGCACTGACAGAGCGCACTTAACCCATAACAATGACGGACAATCTTACTCACTCAGGCCACCTCGACCAAACCAACCAAAAGCCAACTCCATCAGTTCAGCTCTCAGAGACTGCAGGCCACACACCTAGGGAATTTCAACGAGAAAAAAAAAATAAACTATGGCATAAATTATACAAACTCATAAAATTTAAAAACTGAATTGAATAGCAATTCACCAAGAGGAATATAAAATCTGGGAAAATGCTTCATAAAAAAAAAATATATTTCGAGAGGGTATCTTTCATTCGGTTAGTTTGGAATTTGATTTTGTCATCAAACTTAAAAAAAAAAAAAAAAACTGATTTATGTTAGCAAAAGTTTTATACAATTTTTTGTTTATGCAAGTGACCACTGGGCGTATGATTAACATCGAGTTAGACAAATGCAGCTATTTTCCAAACAAAAGTCTAGACAATTTTTCTATGTATGTGTGTGTTTATTTTTTTGGTCATTCAATCTGGCATATATCCATTGATTGGCAAACAATTTCATTTCCGTTTCTTTTTGTGTTGAGTTTATTTTGACCCTGGAGAATTCATTTTAACTTGTTTTTAGTGATTACCTTTTTTCGGCACATCATCATTACACTCACACCCACACACACACACACACACACACACACACACCCACTTGTATACCTATACAATTACAACTTGCCAGATACTCAACAAAGGTATTCAATCAGACATTCAGTCTGTGATTCAGACAATTGCTGGCACATTCACTTGATTGCCAGCTGCCATCAAATGAATGTCTCAAATGTACTTCACACACACACACACACACACACCAGCCTCTTGTGGGATTTGGAGGATTAGATTCCATCAGACCTGAAAAAAAAGAAGGAAGATGAGCAAGTTTTCTAATGACTGTCATTTGATACGCTTATCAAAGATTCATGTGCACCTTTGCCAATCAATGGCTGCTCTGGCTGGTAGTCTTTCTTGGGCTAACCCGGCTTGGTTATTTCTACCGAGGTTTATGGCAATTGCACTTAACTGACAGTAAGAAGCTAGTTAAAGTCAAACAAAATACCTGAACGGTCAAGTTCGGACTCTTGAGCTCTCGAGTACCCCAGCTCTGGCCACTTCAGGTTTAACTACATGTCTCTGCTCAGGTCTCTTCAAGTGGACAAAGACAAAGGAGAGACAGAGATAGATAGAGAGCATGAGTCTGAGTGAGGAAGTGACTTGAAAGTTCTGTTAAGCATTTTTAGCTTTTCAGTGGTTCTTTTAAAATTAATTTTCTTTTTTTTTTATTTCTGCTTGGCTTAAAAGCAAAGTTGTACAATCTCTTCTAAACACACCATTTTCTATATCTTTGTTTTTTCTATAGCACGGACCAGTTTTCTGCTTTACCAATTAGCCACGGCCATAAATTCAAACGATTCTCCTTGGCTGGCAGGCCAACAAGAAGAAGAGGAAATCGTCGAAGAGCTCTTGCTAGACTCCAGCTGGCTAGCCACAATGGCAAATGAATTCCAGGTAAGCAACTTGAACTCTCTCCCCCCTCCTCCTCTCCACCCCTCCACCAATTTCACTACCATGACAAACCAGTCAAGTAGATAGAAAAAAAAGAAGAAGAACAGAAAAAAAAACAAAACAAAACAAAAAACATAAATCACGCGTTGGTTGGCGCTTCTCCCTTTTATTTGTGTGTGTATGTGTGTGTATGTGTGAGCATTTCACGTTTTGTTGTTGTTAACTTTTTTGGCATTTTTAACTTACGCCAGGAAGTCTGTCAGAGCACGTGACCACTTGGCCACACTTGACTGGACTTTGTAACTTCGGTTGCCGCCTTCATTTACAGCTGTCCGACACGCTTTTCCCAAAGTCAAACCAGTCACACACACACCAACACTCTCTCTCTCTTTCTCCCAACAATCGAACAAAGAAAAAGCCTGGAAGAAAAAAAATAACAAAATGTTCGCCGAAGCAAGAAGTGAGCTGGTGAAACGCTTAAAGTCAAATTCGCCAACACTTATCCGATATTCAAATGTGTGTTTAATCTTAACCGTTTCTCTGGCTCCTTTTGGGTGCTTAGAAATATTCTAATTATGCAAAATGTGCCAGCTCAGCCTCAGGGGAATCGAGAGAGTTCTATGCTCTTTTTTTTGGAGGAAAATATAACAGTCTACTTTAGTTTTGATAGGATAGATTTTTGGGATTTTTCTTTTCTTATTATTTCACTTGGGAACTGAGGACCTGTTCTGCCATTTTTGGATATATCCTATATATATGTTCGATATAGTTAGATATAGAAAGGGAAGAAGAAAAATCTGTGCTGGATTATCTATATAGAAATATAGCTCTGAGTTTCTATAAAAAATCCGATGTTCTGAAATATATAAGAAATCATAAGCATAAGTCCCCTTTTCAGTCCCTTGGAATCCCAAAAGTCTTAAAAAAAATAAGAGTGTATCTTCAATAAAATCAATGAAACTTGCCCGCTGCCTTTAGGTAATTTTTAGCAAATTTTCAGAAAATTTGAATACATAAAGTAAATATAATTTGTATATTTATTTAGAAGATGTTTTTGTTGATATTGTTGGCATTATTTTGGCCATAAGCGAGACAAGTCACACTAGGGACTTGAGTAGATTTTGTGTGTGTCTGTGTGTGTGTCTTGCGAAGAAAAGTGTGCGTGCCTGAGAATTGCAATTGCAGGCTTCCATCTTCAAATAGCCGCGTCTGGCTGGGTTTGTTTTATGGCCCGAATGGTTTCGGATACTCCCTGGTGTTGTGGCCTTGTTATCCGCTCTTGAGTGTCAGCCTGTCTATAACCGAGCAGCTGTCAAAAATATGCAAATTTTATACAGCCAAACCAGCCACTTGGAATTTTCCTCACTCTCGCTCGGTGTCGTTTTTGGTAACATGTTAAAAGGCGCTTTTGTTGTTAAATATTGTATATTTGATAAGGCCGAGTCTCTAGCTACTTGAAGATTCGCCTGCACCAAGTCTATCTCAAGTTTTCATCTTTTATTTTACTACTTTCCGTTTCCCTTCTTTTCTCTTTTTTTTACTCTGTGACTTGGTGCAACTCAGCGGCACTTAACGCAAACATTAAGCTATTTACTTTTAATTTGAATGTTCAACACTTGATGCTCGACTTAACTCGTTGAGAGTAGAGGAGTGGCGGAGAGAGTGGCAGTGGCATTTGGGCAAGGCCTTCGGGCGCGTTTTGAGGTTTGCGTGTTCAGTCATCTGCATCATCTTCATCGTCATCTGGTGCAATTTTGCAATTTTCATGCATGCCTGCACTTTTGGGGCCAGGCGGAGAGGCCTTCCATTCATCCACAACATATTCTCTAGTTGAAACTGCTTTATGCCCAAAGTCATTCATTGAGTAGCAAAACAAAGCCGAGCATCTTGCACTTGGTTTACTTGGTCGACGCTTCAATTAAGTTGAGAGGGGAGGTTTGTGAGTATAGAGAATTTGTGTGGATTTTGCTTCCCTATTTTTTTTTAGGCTTGGGCTTTTGGTTTTGATTTTTAAGCCGCAAAATGGCTTGGCAACACTTTTGAGATCCTCTCAAACCAACTCAGAAACAGATGGCCCAATCGAGAAGCAGACTTCTTGCCTCTCTCTTCTTTGCTTTCTTGCTCTGCTAAGTTTTCTCTTAAGCTCCGGCTAAGCTTGGCGTATTGTTGTCTTTAATGAGTGAATTTTCAGCTGCTTAGTTTTTAAGCTGCAATGTGCCTGCTTCTTTTGCTTCTCTCAAAACAAAAACACCAGGGTAAAGCTGTATGGGCAAAAAAGATAGAGAAAGACCGAGAGACAGAAAAATATACTCTTGGGATTACTTTGCTTAATTCAACTGCAAATGAAAATTGTTTGTTCTGTAAATTCAATCTGCCTTGCTTCGTGTTGACGTTGTCATTACATCTACTACCAAATTCCTGCCCCTCCCTCTCTCTCTCTCTCTTTCACTGTTGTCTAAGCTCTCACGCTCTCTCACTCTCTCTTCTTCTTCTTGACTTCATCAAAGCGTAATCTGCACAAAATGGCGCCACTTTTACTCGACAACAAACAGCATCCGGTAAGGAGGCGAACGAACGAAGAAAAACAAAAAAAAAACAAGAAAGAACATAATAAACAAGATGGCATAGCCAACTTTTTAAGCTAACTATGCACTTCATCTCTTCTGCTTCTGCCTCGTCTTCTTCATCTTCGTCTAGGTCTTTGGATCTTCATCTGCTTCTTAATGGAGTCATAATTCTTCAGCTCGTTAGCAATCCAAATACAACGCAAAAATGCTAGCAGCCCCCCAAAAAGTATGCTAGGCATTTTTGTCGGCCTCGTTGGTATTTTTTCCTCTTTTTTTCTTCTGCTTGCTGAGGTATTCGGTGGGTGTGTCCTTTTAACTCTTGCCTCTTTGCTAGCTACACCCTGACAGACCCTCAGGCTGACAAGTTGCTTAATTGAAAAGTGCTTTCCCCCGATCTCGACCAGCTCAATAATTTTGTTTTTTTTTTTTTTTATTTATGTGCTTAGGCTAAAACCAAAACATCAACAACACGAAAAATAGGCAAAACAACCAAAGCCAAAGAATTTTTCTGCCTTTTTTTTTTTGTTATAGCTTCCGGTCCCAGCTCTGGGAGACTCACATGCTTGCCATACTTCTTCTTCATTAGACTTGGCAGGCCTTGCCCACTCAACGAGGGTCTCCCAATTTACGAGGTTTTTCCTTTTTTGGTGACATTTTTCCAAGACTCACTTTACCAGTGATTATGCCTGACAGGACCCCCCAATTTCTCCCTAGCCTTATACACATACATATATATTTATCACTTTATTCCCTCACTTGGCAAGTTTGTTTATTGCTTTCATTTTGCCTTTTATCAAGCATATCAACAACCACACAATAGAGCCCTCACCACCCACTCCCCATCATTAATAATTATGTAACTTCAGATTTTTCCTCCTCCTTTTCGAAAGAAAAAAATTGTTACAATAATTAGAACATTTTTCACACCACTTGTCAGCCAAAAGCTTAAAATTTCTGACAGTTTTTCTTGATATATTTTTCTCTTTCTCTACCATTTTTTTTTTTTTTGTAATTAAGCAGACAAGTACTTAAGTCACACACACACCCACACACTTAGAGTATTTCCACGACTTTTGAAATATATTGTATAAATATTTATATTTTATGGGGTAGACAATTTTTTACGACTTCTGCTGCTTCTTCTTCTACTTCTTCTTCTTCTTTGGCTTTTTTTTTATTACTACCGGCTGAACAAACATTTGCCAACCATTAGTGAGTTGAGCTGCTTCTTTCCATTTTAGCTCTACAGTTTTTTTTTTTTTTTTTGGTTTGATAAGCAATTTTTATGAGTTTTTAATTAACTTTTATGTTGTTTTTAAAGCCAGAATGCTGGCACAAATTTAGCAAATTCAACAGCAAATTGGCCATATCAGTGAGCCAGTCAGCCAGTCGGCGAGGCACTCGAAAATTCTCAATTTCAGGTGGTCGTCTTGTCTGCTTTATGTCTCCAGCTATTTGACTAGGGTTTTTTTTTATTCACTGTGCGTGTGTGTGTGTGTGTGTGTGTCTGCTTTGTGTTGAAGTGTTTGTCTGTTTAATTGGCAAATCTAATTAGGCAGAGGCAGGAGTCGCTTAAAATGACAAAAGCTCCACTTCGTTGCCTCCCAGGACTTTCTCACTTTGTTCCAGTCTTCGGTTAATTATTGACTTTAACTATATTTAATTTGAGTCCAGTCTGAAGCTCTCTCATCTTTTAAAGATTCCCAATTAACTTTGAAATCATTTTCCATTAGATTCGACAAGTTGAAATTATCTCTCAATTTTTATGAAACTTTTTTCATCAGTGCAATTTTCCACTCATTTTTTTTTCGCAATTCTGACGGACATGACTGCAGTTTTTCAATTAGTTTTTAGCAAGTTTGCTGTTCGGCTCTATGCAGCTCTTTATTATTTTTAATTAGTTTGGCACTCAGTTAACAGTTTTTAATCCACTCAAAAGCATCGTTTTTATTAACTTAATCTAGTTTTCATTTTTCTCTTCATTTTTTTTCGCTTTGCAAAATTTTGTAATTGCTGTTAAATTGCTTATACGCCGTGTGCTCAAACGGAAATTAATTTCCGTGCTTTGAAATCAGAAAAAAAAGGTTGACATGAATGCAAGAAAGTTTCACGACATTTCATTGCCGGTCTTATGGCTCTCAACATTTCAAGCTCAACTCTCTGCCAACTATTCTTTTGCAAAATTGAATTATAAATGTTAAGACAAAACTCACGCACGACAAGCATCCTACATAATTTCATTTCTCTCTCTAGCTATCACTATTCAAGTTTTTGTGTTTTATTTAATTTCAGAATATTCCCGTGTATGAGAGTTTCCCGACGGAGCTGCAAACCTGGCTGACGGATACCTATGAGCTTACTCCCTACGACATTTATCGCTCGACCCACCGGGCCAGAGGCTCTACCCAACACCATCGGCGGCAAAGTCGTGCCAACAATCGCAACACCCAGACTCTGTGCAATGCCCAGGGTCAGTGCTATGAGGTGGCTCAAATTGCCACAGTTTGCTGTCCATTCTGATTGAAATTTTTGCCATATCGCCGGTCGGTTGGATCCGCTTTACTTTCATTCCACTACTCCTGTATTGTCTGCAAATAAAAAGGCATTAAAACCGTTAAAAGGAAATCATAAATTTCTGTATGCAACGACACGACAATTGTTAAGGCCACCGCAAGCAACACCGCTGATTGTTGTGCTTCTGGTGGTCCGCATGGATTGCTGCCGGAAGCGGGTTGCGGGGCCTGCTAGACCATTGTTTGGCCTGATAAAAAATGAACTGTTAAGTGGCAAAAAGTATACCTATATATATATTTTTTTTCTATTTGTGACCAGAGCTTTGGGTATATATATTTTTTATACTTTTTCTTGATCGGATATTTGATATGGCTGGCGAATTCGATCTCTGGCATAGGGTTTTCACTGCCGTTGTTGTCCTTTTTCCTGGTGTCACTTGTTTGCGGTATGTGGTCAATCGCTTAACTGGCAACAAACAGCATTTTCAGCTCTGTGGATGCGGGTATGAAAATTGTGGTGGCCCCAGCGAAAACAATCAGAAGGCTAGCAATTCTGGGCTATGCTCCCTTTTTATTTCTTTCTCTCTTTTTTTGTCCATTTCTTTTGGGGAGCTGCATATGCAACTGCAATAAAAAGAACAACAAAATGGTAGAAATATAAAAAACAATCATCTGCTGCTTGTTTTAGCGGCTGTTGCAATCAGTGCCAGCGGTTAAAATACACGAAGCATACAGCAAGTCTGCGAGAATCGAGTTGAAATAAAAAAAAAGTAACTCAACAACGGGACTGTACTTTTTTCAATCTGCTTTGTTTCAGTCGTGTTAGACTGTTGTATGCCCTACATGCTAGTTTCTGTTGTAAGTTAGTACAGTACAACGGGACTGTACTTTTTTCAATCTGTTTTGTTTCAGTCGTGTTAGACTGTTGTATGGCCTACTCAATACTGTAAGTCAGTAACTCAACAACGGGACTGTACTTTTTTCAATCAGTTACCTTAGTCAATAGTTTCTGCTGTAAGTTGCTTCGTCTTTCTAAAAAAGAGATCAAATTTTTTTTTCTTTTTAAATAAAATATTGGAATTCTAAAAAGTATTTGGAAGAGTATTGAATTTGAGTAAATACCACAATTTTGTCTTAACTTTAGCTTGCCTTTTTTTTTCGTTTTGGTTGGCAAACAAACAATGCGATTGCGTTTTTCAGTGTGAAATTCCATTCAATCTTCCAGTCAGTCCGACTGCCAACAAAAATGCATTCGAGCTTGGGGTTCGGGGCCGGGGGCCATGTTAAAATATGTTGTTATTTTTTGATGGCATTTTACAGTGTTTATATAGAAATTCTTTTTATATTGAATTGTATATACGTTGGTCTGGCTTTTTTTCGGCAAAGCTTGTTTGCTTTACTTTTTTTACTTTTGAACAAACCATTTAAATGCATTCGGCTACAGTTTTTTTTTTGTCATCATTTCACACTGAAATTGAATTTAATTGTTCAATTTATTTAAATGTCCTGAAGAACAAATAACTGAATATTTTTTTTTGGGGGGACAGTTACAAATTAATTATTTGCATTTTTCTCCACAAAAACAAAACTCAATTGTTTTCAAGTGATAAAATGAAAAATATTAAAATTTGAACACGCCAATTTTGTGTGATTTAAAAACAAAAAGGCATTGATGAGTTCTGTTATTTTTGATTTAATAATTTAATAATTTGTTTGAATGAGCGAATTGGTCGTCATAATTAAGGCTACTGGCGTGATTAAATTTCACTTTACCTTTGGCAAATTGCGATGGATTCTATGCGATTTTAATTCACCACTTTAATAATAATTTCATCAATGATATGCGCATTGTAATTAATGATAAAATCAATTTGAATATTCCGTATTTTTGGTACAATAATATTTTGTTTCAAAGGCCTTCAATAATATGATTACAACCTTTAGTTTGCTTCATATCAAAGTGTAATCAATTTGGTTGCATTTATACATACATATATTTTCCATGGAGATGATGCGAAAAAATGATTGAAATTATTTTCCAATAAAAACTTGCTTTATTTTACACTTGTCGTAGATAAATAAAGATCTATAAAATATTCCATTAAAAGTTTGTTAAATCAAAACATAAAAACGAAGAAAAAATGTAAAAACTGCATACCAAAAATAAATGAATTAACTTCTATGGCGGGCAGATACAGTTTTTCCCCAGTTTATGGAAATTAAAAAATAATAAAAAAAAGAGCAAGAGGGCATATAAAATAAACATTAATTGAGGTGAACATTGCAGAGTCATAAATGTACTTTTTTATTTGCACGAATAAAAAATATTCACTCCATTCTTTTTATAAACATTTTTACTCTACTTCTGTTTTTAATTCATTCTCGTAAAATGCATATGAATTATGAACCTGAAAAACCATAAACTATGCCCCAGTCACGGTTTGAGGCTCGGTTCTCAGTAACCGAGAATTTAATTAAAGATCCCCCCCCCAAAAAAAAAAAAATAAATAAAATGTAAAAAATAAAAAAACTGATTGAAAGTATAAATAACTCAGCCCAGCAAATTGGTGGAAAGATTCGTCTGACTGTCTGCTTATGAAAAAAAATGAATTACAATTCAAAATCACCAAATATAACGCCCAAAGCATTCACAGCTTGCTAGCTTAAGTTGGGAGCTGTGTGAAAGTGTGAGTGTGTGTGTGTGCGATTTCAATATGACTAAGTGATTCATTGGGAGGAGAAGTGCGAGAAGGGCTGGCGTAATGTGAAATATGTAATGCATGTAAACGATATTGCTTCATTCGACTGTCGTCTGTCAGACGGTATTAAATAATATTTCGCAATCAAAAAACCATCTACCATGAGGCCAAAGGCAGCCAGCTTCCACATACTCACACACACACACACACACACACTTACAGTATCACAGATATGACAACAACAAAAGGACCTAGCAACAGCTACAACATCAGTCACATATCCTGTGACATTTTTGACTGCATGCCAAAAGTGAAAAACCATACACCCACACATAGAGACCAAGTCAAGCTCTTTTGATAGCAGGTGAGTGTTAAGGAAAAAGAGAGCAAAATAAAGATAGACAGACAAATAGACAGCCACACATAAATGTCATATGCATCGAAACGTTTTTACGTAACATGGCACACCTTTTATTTATACTTATCTTTTTATTTTTTTTAGATATCCCTGAAGCCATTTTTGCTTGGTAGGAAAGTATCTCAAAATTATTGGAAACCTTTCTTTTTTTTACAAAAAAAATTCACACAGATAAAGGTAGATTTTCTTGAAACTAGACGATTGCTGGGTAGTTCACCTCTCTTGTGCATTTGTGGAGGTTTTTTTTTTTTTTGGAATGTAAGAAAATCGTAGCATACTTTTTGGGGTAGTTGCTTTGAACGGCTTGTAAATTGATATTTATGTGGATATTTTGTAAGAGGGTAACGGCAACATTAGCTCATATCTATATGTTTTGGCTTTTGACATTTGACCTACGGCAGCAGTTTTCCCAACTCTTTACCCCCGCCGCTTCCTGCTCAGCAAACAAGCAGCTGAAATTATGCATCTAGTTTTTGTTTATGAGTCTGAACGAATGATACCAGTGGAAAGGCAGACGGGGAGGGTTGGTGTCACCTACTGTGGGTGTTTTTGTGTGACTTTGTGAGGTTATGTGTCTCTTTTAGTTTGACTCTACCAAACACCGGGCCCCCCTACTCACTGAATTGTTTGTGTGTGTGAGAGTGTTGGTTTGTTTGTTTATTTGCACAAGTTGGCCTAGACCCTTGGGTCTGTTGGCTTCGAAACTTTTGCGGAAAATGTAATACAATGCCACAATCTGCCGCACTCATCTCCATCAGCTGGCTGGCTACCTTTGACTTTGTTGCCAGCCACCTGGTAAGGTAAACGTGCCCAAAATGCGGGCATCAATAATTTCAGGTCAGTTTATTATGCAGATAAACAAAATGGTTGCTTGGCTAAACGAAAAGGTGATAGTTGCCATAACCGAAAGATAATAGTACACAGGTCTGGGTCAGGAAAAGTGGTGAGACGCTACCCCACTGCCGGACACTTTACACACACGTCAGCAGAATACTGAAGACATAAAGGAAAGCCCAGCTGACGTGGCAGTAAAACTTGCCTGAGCAATCATTTAAGGACATTACCTTATTACAATCAACACACACTTACAACTACTAAGGCAAAGAGAAAGCCTTAGAGAGTTCGGTGGGTTAAATGGAAAAGCAGCTGCTGCTGTTGCAGTCAAAGGAAAAGTCTAAAAAACTTTACCATAACCTGAATTATCTGCTTGTAAATACATAATCTTTTTCAGCTTTCCCTAAGCCTTCAAACTCCCCAAAGACTCACAAGTCTCTCTCTCTCTCTCTCTGGTCATTTCCATAACCAACTTGCCCTCACTATTCTGTTTTGCCTTTTAATACGGATTTATTTTTATTGCTGCCAACACAAACGAAGAAAAAGAAAAGGAACGGCCACTTTTTAAGGCTGTTTAGGGTTAAGCAGGTGCTTTATAAGACGCACAGCATGTCGGCTCCTTCAACTGTAAATAAGAACGGCACTAACAGAGCAACAACAACAACAACAATGCCAAAGAGAAGATGGCGCCTGCTGGCGAAAATTCTACCAAGTCTTTTCTTAGGCTCTCCAGAGCCTTCTTGCTTCATTTGCCCTTTTTCTGCGTGGGTTATTCTGTCTTTCTTCTTCTTCCTCTTAATTTTTGCAAAGTGTTGTAAAATTTACACCTCAAAAATGTGTCCCCAAAGTGCAATCAAGAGATTTTTGTCAGTCACTTTGTTTAGTTTTCGTTACTCCTTTTCGACTAGAATTTCCTGGTTTTCAAGAATTGTTGGGGTTTTCCCCTTTTAGATATATGAAAAGGGTCCTTGTAATTAGTTAAGCGGCGTATAAAATTGCGTGTGGCTTTGACATTTGAAATTAAGTGTGAACATCTTGTTTAGTAGGCTTAAATATTTATTAAGCAAAAAATAAAATTCAGCCAAAAAATACTCAATTAAAAATTTAAAGGAAAATTTATGTCAAAGCTGAACTTTTCAAATGAAAGAAAAATCTGGGAAATTGATTTATTGAATATCTCCAGTCATTTGGAACTTGGCTGGCTTTTTAACGCTCGAAGTGATCTGCCTTCCGGCGATTAGTTTGGACTTGACTAAGCAATTAAAATTTCTTCATTTGATTTCTTGGGGCTTTCTTAAATGTCTCTGGAAAATACAGACTCTCAATTAAGCAACTATGAAAATCAAATAACATTTTAATTAAGCCTGTTACTGCATTCCTCAAGTAACTTAAAACTATTCTGATATTTATTTTTATTTACTGCATTCAAAAATAATTCAGAATATTTAAACTACAATTATGATTTAAGTAAATCAAACATCAAAGTGTGATTGCACAAATAGAAATGACAGGGAATACAATAAAACCTTATACATATCTAAATAAAGGCAAAGTTTACAAAGAGGAAGAAAAACATATTGAAATTCATAACTACATAACAGACAGACAAAACCAATTACAATATCAATTTAAAAGGGATTAAAAGCCATACCCAAAGGCTTACCAAACTCGACCCTCAAAACTCACACACCTCAGAGACGACCTTCCCACACCAGAGCCCCTCTTGGCTGGGATGGCTCAAGGATGTCAAGCTTGCTTCTCTCTTTTGCGCTTTGTCTGACCAATCCACCCCTGACCCCCCCCCCCCTCTCCAGCTCAAATATATATATCATATTTTGCGGCTGCTTTATAAAGCGTAATAATTTAACATTTCCGGATAGCCAAATGAGTGGGTAGACTTAAGAGGGGGGAAGGAGCCCAGTTGGCAGAAGGGAGGCTTGATTGAAGTGGCAAAAACATGGGTGCGTGTGAGTGTGGATTTTGGCTTGGGGTTTTTAAGATACAAAACTAAATTGCATTTCACCTTGGAAAAAAGTTTTAAATTAAATTCTAAGCCATAAGATTTTCATAATAAATAAAGTGGATTTTTTTTCTTTCTTCTTCTTCTTTCAGGTATTTAGAGATTGTAAGATACCTTAATACCCACAGATAAATATAAATAATACTCAACCAGTGAATCATTAAAAACTACTTATTTCTACTCTTTTTGAGTGGAATTTTTTGTTTGATTATATTTAAAAATTTTGAGCCTGAAAATTTCTCTTCAACTTGAGTCTTTCAGGATTTTATTAATGTAAAAGGTAAAAGGAAAAACAAACATTTTGTAACAATTTTAATCAATAATTCTTGGAAAATCTTGAAGGTTTTTTTAAGCCACAAAAGTAAGCTTATTTGGCAAAACTAACAGAAAAAGATAAACTCTCTTGGCAAGTCTAAGTAGACTGAAATCCCTGAGAGTTAATTTAAAAATACAAATAAGGATTTCAAGTGTTTCAAGACTCTTTGAATTTTGCTTGAATTTTGCCTGTGTTTATTTTCCATTTTTGCATAATTTATTTTGTTTGGCAAAGAAGAATTTGCTGATAACCACAAAATTGTCGATACACAAAGACCACAATGCATATTTACCAGTTCAAATGAAATGTAATGTTTAAAAAGCCATTGAAAAAAATGGAATATTCAATTTATGCTTAGGTGAAATACAAGATAATCAAACAAGTCAGAAATGTGTAATTTCCAATTGATTGCACTTTGGCAAAGAGAAACGAAAAATGTTTTGAAATAATTTCATAAATAAAGTTATTAAAGTGTAGTCGATAAAAAGTAATGAAACAAGCCTCATTTCACTTTTGTATATTCTCTGCCTTTCATTGTGGGTTCTGGTTAGGTTCTCCTTTTTGTTATTTTGTTATTCATAGATAAATCAGTGCACAAACATGTTGTCAAATTAACATGCGATTACAGGGATTACCTCAACGCAGAATACAGAAGGCCCAAGCCCCCACAGACACAATCAATTGACAAACTGATTTGAGGTGCACAAAAATTACGGAATGGGCGGCAATCCAAGCAACAAGCTAAATAAAAACCCAAGGACAAGGGCCGAAGGGAGGGTGGCGAATTGACAGGCCCAGCAAAAGGAAAAGCCCCAAATGACTGGCAACAAAAATGGACAAGCCTCAAATTCCTATCGCCCCCAAACCAAGGACAATCAAACACAAGTCAGCTAGCCCGGCCCTGACCACCTCTTGACTAGCAACCCTTGATAAAGAGAAATTAAGCAAAACAAATACCAAAAAAAATCCAGCAGGCAGGGCAGCAAACCTAAAAGACAGAGGCAGTCAAGTTAAGCCCACAAGACAATTGGCAAAAGCATTTGTCTGGCTGTCTCGTTGACATGACACAACGCGATTTGTTTCACCCCCCAACCCCTCCTCCACCCACACCAATGCTACCTTCAGTTCAGCTCCTCGATCCTATGAATTTCACTTGTTTATATCAAGTGAGGAGCCACACGCGCGAATGATTATGTTGCCATTGACTACACAGCAAAAAAAAGGAAAACCAAAGAAATTTTTTTTTTACTCCGAATTTTAGGTTTTGCGGATTTGACTCCGAAAAATGTAGCCACAAGCCTTTTGTTTGCCTTTGGGTTTGAGTCGGCCAAAGCTTTTCATTGAGTAAAAGGCCAATGCATTTTCGGCGCACACATTGAAAAACACACGCAGGCGCAGTGGCCAAAAAACAGTGGCCAAAAAGTGTAACGCCTTTTGCAGTGTTCATCGTTGGCAGCCGCTGTCAGTTCGTGTTTGCCACTCGTGCGTGCTGGTTGTGCCACCAAGCGGCATTTACATTTGAGACTCTACGCTTCAGATAAACTTTTACTCGTTCACCAGAGAACAGTCAATTTTTCGATACGTCAAATTGGGCATAGTCGGCAGACTGCTTATTCAATTTCCCTCAAAAAAAAAATAAAAAGAAACAAAAGAAAAAAGCCGGCTAAAGTGTCCGAGCCCAGAGTGCTTAAAAGTGAGTGTGCTTTTGACACAAAATATATAAAAAAAAAAAATAATCTATAAAAATAATAAAAAAAAGGCAAGCCAACAGGAAATAACAAGGAAAATTAACTTGGTCGCCAGACCACGCTAAAGTCAACCACTACCGACTTACCAAAGCCACCCACTCAATTTTGCTAATACCTTTCCAGGTTTTATTTGCAGGTGTGCTAGTGTGAACGCCTGCTTTTGTCTGTGTGTGTGTGTGTTACTTTTATTGTATGTAGTTGTTTTTGTTGGTGTTGCTAGTGCCGTGTAAGCCCGTATGTAGGTTAATTGACGTGAGCTTGTGCCCGAAAAAAATATATATAATAATATATACAGAAATCCACCAAAAAAAAAAAAAAGGAAACAAAACACTCGAGTGGCCCACACAATCTGGCAATGTTGAAATCTTCAGAACAATAGAAAAAAAAAAGAAACAAGAAAAATTCTTCTCACGCGATAAATGAATGGCAACTACCTGTTTTTCTTCAGCTGCTTTTGGCCATCAAAATTCAGGTATGTTGAATTCTTAAAACTCTGCCTGGAACACTAAGTAATTTCCGGAGAAATTTACAAAATTCAACAAATGGTCCAATGGCCAATTACGAATTGACCAAAATGAAAAAAAAAAACATTTGTCGAATTGGCTTATTCATTTGCTCAATCGGCTTTCATTTGATTTGATTGGTTTCTATTTGTGTTAGCAATTTTGATGTGTAGACTTTTCGGTTAGAGCAAGTAAATTGAGTTGGCAAATAAATTTAAAACTTATCATTTCTTCAAAATTGTTTAAATCCAAATTATTTGTGGCAAAGAAATGAAGACAATTTTCTCCGAAATAAATCAAATGGAAGCCATAAAATATTTTTGGGAAATTCTAAATTAAAGAATTTTTCTTTTTATTTAACCAATCAGGAATTTCAATCATTTTCATAGTTTAATTGAAATAAATATAAAAAAAATTTAAATTCAAATATTTCATTCATAAAAAATTCTTAGAAAATAGAAATTTATTTATTTTTCTAGTTTATTTTTCTCGAGAAAAAGTGTGCAACTTTTGGTTATTAATTTTCTCACATTTCAAAAGTATTTTCTTTTCTTAAATATTCTTTATCATGACATAACCCTGAAGTATTTCTATGTATGCAAATGCGTGTGTGTGTGTGTGGGCTTCTTTGTTTTATTATTTTGCGGAAGTAAATCGCTTCGCCAACATTTATAAAAAGGTTTTCCCTGCTAGACGGTCGGCGACTCACCAACTTTTAGAATTCTCTCCGAGTTCGTCGAGTTGCCATGCACGTCACTCTGCATTACCGTGTTATTTTATGACGGAAGTACATTTAAGCAGATTCATTTTTTTCTCTCTGCCTTTCTTCTTTCTTTTTTACTGTTGCTTGTCACGGGTGCCTGGGATGGTCGCTGTTGCTTTGTGCTGCTCCAAAAGGACTATAAGACTTTGGGTTCTTACCCTCTGCGTGTGTGTTTGTCTTCCGTTAAATTTAAATATATATTTTTTGCTTGCTTTTCATTTGGCAAAATATCTACTAAAATTTATGCTCTGTCCAAATTGCAATAATAAAAAGACAAAAAAGAAAACAATCTAAAGGCAAAAGTAAATTTTGCGCCACAATAAAAAAAGGTTTAAGGATGCATTAGGCAATTCGTCTTAGGGGCTCTTCGGGTAACAGATTTGCTGCCAATTTAATTTTGTTCCTTTTTCTTCGCTGGCTAAGAGCGGTCCTTAACCAAATAATAACAAAGACTGACTAAAGGAGAAACAAAGAAAATTGTTCCAGGCGGGCTGGCGGAGCAAGTCAATTGTTGACTGTGCAACTTGTGGAAGGCCTCAGGCTTTTGACAGTTTTTTTTTTCTTTTTTTTTCTTAGCCTTTTTAATGCTTTAAGTTTTTTTTTTGCTGTTGTTGTTGTTTTTGCTATTGTTGTCTAATATTTCGTAATGTGCGTCGAGTAATTGAAATTTAATACAATTACATCGGTTTGGCAAGCCTCTTGAAACCAAAAAAAAAATAAAAAAAATTCTTCTGCCAAAAGGCAAGTTAAGTCAAAGCCAAAAAGACTCAAATAAATTTCTTTAAGGCACACACAGAGGCTTGTCCTCTGGATTATCCTACGACCTTCACAGCGACTCACAGATTAAGAGCCTATTTTATTTAAAGCTCTCGGAATTCTCACGTTCTTCTTCCAACTTTGGAAAAAATAATAAATTTTTCTTTTTTTTTGAGAACGCTTCCTTTTAAATATATTTTGCATACATTTTCAGTGAGTTATTAGAGGTCATATGTAATGATTTAATCTAAATAAACAGAACGCAAAGCAGAGAGAGAGTGAGTGAGATAAAATAAACTTGAGTAATTTAATTTTTGGCAAGAATGCCGAAAAATTCATTGAGTGTCTGGGCTTTTTGCGGTTGTCCTTTGTGGCCTTAAGTGAAATTGAAAACTCATTCTAAATACTTGGCAAAAGAAGCAAAGACCTGCTACCTCAAATGTGGCAGTAAATGTCAAACAGTCTAAAATAAGTAAAGATAGAGACTGAGAGAGTGTTACCGAGTCTCTGCCAGCGAAAAAGACAAATGCGGACGCAGACTGCCAAAGCTTGGCAACAATAAGGCTCATCCAGGTAAGAAGACCAAAAAGAAAAAGAAGAAGTAGAAGCAGAAAAAGAAAAATAAAGCAACTTAGGTGACTCAGAGAGTGGGCGAGTGTGCTGAAGATTGGCAAGATTGCAAATGGTTTGTTGGCATTCATTCATGCTGCTCGGCTGAATGCCTTGAGTGGCGTGGCATTTTAATGCTAGAGATGTTTTCTAAGGTGCACAGCAGCACTTTTCTTTCTCATTCAGATTCTCCTCTTTTGCTCTCTCTTTCTCTCTCTGTCTCTCTTGCTCTGCGGTGAATGGTAAAGCGCCGCATTAGCCTGCCATTTTTCGTTGCATACTTTTGCGGGCACAGGTGAAATTCCTTGCCAAATAGAAAAATTCAACAAATGGTTTAGAGAGAACAAAGAGTGCGGTCGTAGGAATTGCAAAAAGAAATCATGGAAATCAGTAAGGTAAAGTTAACTTGTTCTTTTTTTGAAAATTTCCTCTTTCTCTTTCACAAAACGAAATAAAAAAGTTTCATTTTTCTTATGGTATTTTGGGAATATGCTCGGCTGATTTGAAATCGATATGGTTTTGGGAATTGAGAGCGGCACAAGATGAAATTTTTATTTCATAAAATTACTGGGGTTCTCAGGGTCTCAAAAAATTCTTGTCAACTAAAACTGTCCTAGAAATTAAATTTTTAAATTAAAAATTTTCCAGGGACTCAAAAAAAAAAAAAAAAAAAACTAAATAATTTTTTTCCTTGCTCTTCTATGTTTTCATTATTCGGCCAAATGTGTGGTATTTGAACAGCTTTATGTCTATTTATGTTGCATATATTTTAAAATATTTTATTCCTTGTTCCTCTCTTTCTGTCTTTGTCTAACAAGAAGAAACATCTTGTGCTTGTCCAGATTTGAGCTTGTCATTTATTTCCATTTTTATGCACAACAGCGTGCAAGTTAGCATGAAACGTGGCCCAAAGTGGTGTGGCAGACTTGCAATGCACGTCCGCCGGGCTTGCCACACTTGCCACAGTTGCCATTGTCAATGACTGTTCAAGTTCTGCGCGCACGCCATTTTGTAATTTTCATATGCATGTGTATATTTTCCATTTAATAAAAATGTCAAGGTTTTTCTTCTGCCATTGCCAGGGCATAAATGTTATTAAATTATTAACACGAACGGAGGCCTTCTACAGGGTAATCAGAGTGAAGTTGGAGGGCATTCTATTGTGCTAATTTCAAGTGTGTACCGGTTGATGAAATTGCTTTAGCCTGCAGACTTTGAATGCCTACATAATTGTTAATTTATTAGGCTCATGTGCCAGGGCACTAGACCTCAAGGACACACACACACACACACACACACAGTCCTATTTACAAGGCAATCCTGCCATCTTACACTTTAGACCAGGCGGAGCCACTCCAGAGTAATGACAAAAAAAGAAAACACGAAAGACAAGCAGCTGTCAGTTTTGAATATATGAAGCTCAGCTCAAAGGAATTTGCAAGTGAGTGTGTGTGTGTTTTTTTTAACAAATTTATTGCGCGGAAAATTCTCACATGTCCTGTCCTGCCTTGCCTTCAAATTCCGCACCCTTTAGGCGAACACCTGTGCCTTGACACTGACAAAAAAAAAAACAAAAAACAGACAAAAAGGAATGTTTGCTTGCTTCTGTTTTTTTTCTGCATTATTTAAAATACCCGCATCGCTCATACGCCACGTTGCCGTTGAAAATACAACAAGCAACCAAGGCCAGCGCAACTAAAAGGTCATACATGTCTATTATTTTTCGAGATTTTAATACACAGAAAAATGTTCATTTTTTTATAATTTTATGCAATTTTCGAAATACTTTTTTTCAATTGTTTTAATGTGTGGCCTTTTTTTGCCACACTAGAAAAAAATCGCTAAGCCTGTTGCTGACAATTAAAAACGAGGGCAAAATGTAAAATAAAAACTCTTCTAGAGTGCAGCTAACCATAAAAGCGTTTTACCAAAATCTGCAGGCCAGCACTCACACACAACCTGAACAAAAGAAACAAGCCAAACTTTGCTGGGCAGAAAAAAAGAAAGAACCTTTAAATACCTGGACATGTGTTCAACGAGTAACCAACAAAAAGAGAAAAAAGAGAATTAGCTCAACTTAAAAACAGAAGGAAAAAAAAAAAAAATTGGGCTTGAAAAAATTTCAGTTCAGAAAAAGAAAAAAGAGTAGGGAAAATTTTTATGTTTGCCTCACAGCAGGATGGAATTATTTCATTCAAATATTTGGATTTGGAAATTTTGGGCTCTAGAGTGAATGAAGCCTTGGTAAATCAAAATCACTTTTCAATGTTTAAGAATTATGAAAGAGAAGTAAAAGAGGAGAGGCAATATTTTTCATTTGATTTATAAGCAATTTTCCATGTGACAAGCACAGCGGGTTTTCAATTTCCTAGTCAAAAAAATAAGAAAGAGAGCAGAGGAGGATAGCTTTTTCCTGCTTTGCTTTATTTTGAGACTTCTTTTCCGTTTCAGCATTTCACTTCAAACACAAATTTCCTCATCGATTTACTTAAGACAGTAGACAAAAATTGTTAAACATCAAATTTATATTTCTTGTCTTTTCCTCTTGATTTTCGGCAAGTAGACGAAAAGCGTTGAAGCGCCTAAATTCTGGCAAAAAAAAAAATTGCTTGTGTTATCTTTTGCTTTGAGGGATTATACCTTTTTTGGCCAGAGGAAGAATGGGGGAAGGCCCAGAACATTTACCAGAATTTTTGTTAAAATTTTCGTAGAAGCCAGGGCAACCTCACTGAAAGCTCATCTCCAGAGATTTACCCAAATTATGATTTATACTTATAGATATCTGCACTTAAACATAAATTCTACTTCTTTTTTCCCCTACTTTTTACTGACAAGGCAGTTTCCTCAAAAAAAGAAATAGAAAAAGAAAGTACAGTCCCCCTAGCTTTCTCTGCCATTTTCATCCTCTTATTTTTCGCTTCGTTGTGCTTTCTATATGCAAATTATAAACATAATCGCTTCTGAGTTAGTTGTACTTTTGCATAGATAAAAAAAATGATAAAGAGCCAAAAAAAAATAAAGTAACATCAACGTTTTATTTGACTGGTTGAACTCGGCGTATACTTGATATTATTACTTAAGCTGCCCGGTCTTCTTCTTTCTCACTTTCTTCAGTACTTTTGTGTCTGTGTGTGTGTGTGTGCGCTGGGCTTGGGTGATTTTAATCGCCTTTTTGTTGTGACATATATGAGTCCCGATTGTGTGCTTTGTGCATAATGTGACAGAGTCAATGTGTCAACTGTTTGCTTTTTTTCTTCCCCCCCGAAATATTCATTTTCCTTGAAAAGTTACGTTTCGTTTCGTTTCGTTTGGGTTGAATTGAGTTGGTCTTGACTTGGCTTGGTTAGCTGGCTGACTGGCTGGTCTTTCATGTAAATCGATACTTCACATAAAATCCCAAAACGTGTGCTCACACATTTTCCCTTCATGAAGAGCACACACACACACACACACTCATTTTCAAATATTCAGAGACAGACAGAGAGTGAGAGAGAGACATATGTGTAATAAATTTTGTAACGCAAATCGAAGTGCGGCAAAGGACACACTGGGGACTCTGGACTGAGGAGGGAAGGTGAGGCCTTCAGACCGTGTCAAGTAGTTTCGTGGTAAAAAGCGCAACGGAAACTATTTTTGGGCATAGTCAGCGATGTCGCTCGAAGGTCGACAACAACAACAACAACAAAAGCTCACATAAGTACAACAAAAAGCTGTTAAGCTACGAGAAAAAAAAGGTTCATGATGATTTTGTCGGTTTATTTAACTTGTTGTTATCCTTCGCATTCTCTCGTTTATTTTTATGATTTTATCTCTTTTTTTCAAAAGTTTAAAGTTGTTGGTATTTTCTTTTTTTTCTTACTTGTTTGCTCATCAACGTTAGGCAAATGATTTTGCCATTGAGTTCTTCATCTCTCCCCTCTCCAGCTCTGTCAATAGTTTGAAGCTTGTGTGGGTTGAGCAAATTGCTCCATGGTTTTTCTTTTTTCAACGAAAATCAATGATTTTGCTTGTTTAATAATAGAAAATCTGAAAAAGCCTTTACAAGTTTTTCATCAAAAACATTTTACGGCCTGAGAGCGTGAAAAACCACAAGCTGCATAAATATTTTCGCAGGCCAAGTGAGATTTATTTTAATTTAATAATGAAAATTGCGGTCTCTTCATTATTAGAATAGAAAAAAATATATATATTTTTTTAATTTTTTATAGGAATATCTATGAATAATGAAATATAAATCTAGAATAATTCTTAAACAAAGGCAAAAGTAATTGAAGCTTGATTTTAAGATCAAAAGTAAAAATAGAAAAATATAGATTTCTGTTGTCTTTTTCTTTTCTTTAAAATAAATCAACTTATCTTCATTAATATCTGACCTAATTCTGCCAGAGTCTTAATTATAAACTGCAATCCATTTGGGTCAACACACATAATCTGTGACTTCAGCTGGGCATCGTTCCACATCACTCAATATTAGCCAAGCTGCAGGCCAGTGTGTTTGACAGTATCGAGGATGGTTGGATGTGGCATATGCCATTCTGATTAAGTTTACAAGAACTTTAGAATATGATCGCAATATCAACATAATAAACACCAAGCAGACCACTCCAAAAGTCAAACAAAGCATGTTTGATATGCCCAAAAAGAAGAGTCTGGGCGGGCTAACAATGCGCCACTTGCATAAAATAGAAGGGCAAGGTAAACACTGAGTGGGGCTCTACTCTATGTGCCTGTGTGCCTGTGTGTGTGTGTGTGTGTGTGTGTGTGTGTGGGAGTGCTTGGGCCTGAGTCCATTTGATTTTGTTTGTAATGCGTGCAATAATAGCGGCATTACGCTTATTTAACATGCACACACACACACACACTCACACATATACACATACATGCATCCACACACTTTCCAACTTGGCCACATTTACATGAGCGTAAAACCAAAAGGTCTACAAAAGAGGGACTCACTCGGTGTATTTGTGTGTGTGTGTTGTTTCATCCTTGTTTTAGTGTGTGAGTTTTTGCATACATAAAAATGTCCTTAACCCACAAACACTATCAAGGGATAATATTAGCATAATATGCAGAGAACTTTCCTCTTCCTTGGTCTCTCTGTGTGTGTGTGTGTGTGATTTTGATTTAGCCTAGTATTTTGACCAGGCAGACAGCAATCATTGAGTTTTTGGGTTAAGCTCACACAGTGATGGAAAGATGGAATTCATTCAGATTTTAATCCGAACTAAGAGAATTCTGATGAAATATTTGAGTCTCTTTATAATTTGTATCCTGTCCCAACTTCATAGCTGGGATCAATTTCATCGCACTCATTTCTTTTACTCGGCCTCAAATCCCTGGGTCGCTTTATGTATTTAGCCAAGTCATAGAAGCCACCTACTCAAAGGCCTATTAAATGGCCAAAATGCCAGGCGAAAAACTGTCATAAAATGTCCAAAGTGAAACCAAATTTGAACGCCATTTCCGTCATAAACCAAACAACGAGAGCAACGAGTAGAAAGCAGAAAGCAAAACATAACCACAAAGTCGAGCCAATAACCTTGCTTATACCATTGACCTTCTCTCACTCTCTCTTTCTCTCTCTCTTTCTCTCAGTAAAAGAATTACGTAGCAAAACTCCAACAATTTGGCCAGGACTCAACTTTGCTGGGTCTTTATTTTTATTTATACATTTTTTTTCTCTCTCTCTCTCTTATATTTTTATCAATGTAATTGCCAATATTTTGTTGTTATTGTTGTTGTTATTTGTGGTGTGGCTTTGGCTTTTGTTGTTTGGCAGACAATTGACACGCTCTACTCTTTTCATTATGCCAGCTTGACTGACCTCACTGACCGGCCAAAGATTAAACACATAAAATTTCCTCGGCCCCCTCGGCCTGACAATTTCAGTTTTTCGGCTTATTTTTGTTTTATTATTTTTAATCACATTTTCACCACACACACACATACATACACACACATATATACACTCACTCCTCTTGTAATACCCTTGCCACTCACTTATCTGTTAGTCTGTGTATTGTCCTGTAAGCTGTCTTCATTGGGCCATAAATGAGCCGTTAAACGTTTTAAGTTGCCCAGGAAAAAAAAAGAAGGAAAGAAGAAGAAGCAGAAGAAAATAATAACACAAACTGTGCGTGTGGACATTTTATGGCTGAAGCCCAACACTTCCGTAGCCTTCTGCTTTTCTCACGTCCATTTGGTCGGCATTGGTGTCGTCTTAGCCAAGTTAAGCGTCATAAACGGGTTAATGACTTGGAAGTTTCTTTTAATACAAGCCAAAGGCAAAATCAACAAAGACCAAAAGAAACCAAACCAAACTAAGAGAAGCAAAGTGAAAGACCGAAAGAGAAATGAGAAAACTGCCAAACAAATACATAGGCCACTGCCAAAGAGCTAACAAAATTACAACAACAACGATAACAGCAACAACAGCAATAACAGAATTTGTTCTTAGCCCAGTAGAAATGGTTTTCAAGTGCTTTTGCGCCCACGCAGCCTAAGCCGATTTGAGGGCTGCCCTTTTACACCAAAACCCTCTTCAGTCCAGCCTTATATGCAATCCATTTCAACTCTGACATCCTCCCACCATACCACACCCCATCCTTTGGCCATTAACAAATCCTCCAACTCTCCCCTCTCTCTCTCTCTCACTCCTGCTCTGCTCTATCAGTTTTATCGCCATTTGAGTGGCCATGTGGCCCAAACACGCGGCTGGCTTGTAAGCCACGTTGCTCTTGTTATTGTTGTTGTTGTTGTTTTTTTTTCTATTGTTGATTGTTCTGTCCATGGTTTTTTTTTTTAATTCTTTTCTTTCAGTTTTTAGTGTGAGTGGCTGCCTCGGTTGTTATGTCTTTTATCAATTTAATGTCGCTTGTTTGTTGTACTTGTATTTTTTTGGCAATATGATTATTTTTTTATGGCTAATTTTTAATTTGTTGGCACATGTGGCTTGTGTGTGTGAGACCTTTTTTATCGTGGCCTGTCAGCATACAAGCTTATTTATATATATATTTTTGTAGATATTTTTATTTGCCATGTTTCCAGCTTTTGTTTGATTTTCACTTTTTTTTGGCAAATTGGCAACCAGTTGCAAAAAGGTTTCCTCTTCTTCTGCCTTTTCATCTCCCTTGGATATTTCCTTTCGCCATTGCATACAAATGGGCGCACATTTTTATTCACTACATCTGCCTGCTGTGTATTGGTGTTGGTGTAGGTGTGATTGTGTGTGTGTGTGTGTGTGTGAGCGGGCCCTGTAAATGTGTGCATAAATATTTTATGAACTTTTATTTGATTTATATTTTTACGAGGCATTTAAGTGTTAATAGTTTGGGTTACACAAAAGGAGCACGCTTCGCCTTTCCTTTCCTGCTTTTTTTTTTGGGTCATCTCAATTTGCTTGGGAAGTTCTTCATTGCCTCCTTGCGAGTGTTAAAATAAATAAAAATGCAATAATTCAAATCCTTAATTTTAGCTTAGGATCAAGTTGATATAAGCTTACCACTTTATTTCAGGACTAAAAATAATTTAATTATCAAAAATAGCTCAAAATAAAATAATTCCCCTTTTATGCAAATAATTTTTAATTTGTATAATTATTCCCTGTCAATTAGACTAAAATAACATAAATCATTTTTATATAAATTTTTTTAATTAAATCCAATTTTAGTTTTTGGGTTAATTCAATCAAATCAAATTGCTGCAAAATTAACTTAATTCGCAAATCAAATCAACTTAAATTTATGAAAGCACTAAACTGATTTAGTCCCATAACGGTAAAAATATTTAAAATTCAAGTTCCATAAGCCAGCCAATTTTGGATCCACTCTGCCCACCTTGCCCAAAGTAAAAGTTTGGCCAACAATTTTTTAAGAGGCTTCATAAAAAATATATAATTTTTTTTTTAATATAAAACAAAATCACATATGCAAAGGTGCTAATAAAATTCAAATTCATTTATGTCAGAAGAGCTTAGGTGGTTTGGCTTAACGAATTTCCCCCCCCCCCCCCCCCCTCGCATACGCAAATCAGACCATTTTATGGCCTTCACCTTCAACCTTTTCGCCCGATTTTGGCTGCTCTGGCTTAAACCAAATGTGGAGCATTTCATTTTTGTACTCGAATTTGCCCCTTAATATGATAATTACACCAACAGCAATGCTCAAATTTGTCGACTTAATGACAAAAAAAAGAGCAGGTGGAATATGAAAGAGGAGGAAGTGGTGGGGGTGAGACTTTGTGAGTTTGGCTAAGAGCTCAGGGGGAAACACGACTGACTTCCTTCCGGCCATGTGGTTACATTCAGTCAGATAACAGGAAGTCGAATTTTGTGGTTCTGTGCTCACCTACACCCCTCCAACTCCACCTCCACCCCACCGCCATCAACTGTCAGCCTTGCTCTTTTCTCTTGCTGGTTGCCAATTTTTTGTCTCCCTACTTTAGCTATTTTACTTTACTTTCTTTTTAGCTTAGTCGAGTCGTTCTTTTTGTATGTACAAGTTAATTTGATTTCGCTGTAAGTCAGACACAAAACGATCCGCATAGAAGGAAATAAAAAAAAAAACAAACGTGGCACTCAATAGCCTCACTTTTTCTCCAGCTTTTTTGTGCTGGGAAAACTACACCCACGAAACCGATGCGACACGTTGCCAACTCAAGCGAAAAATCAAAATTTCCGCACATTGCCTATTTTTCAAGCCAAAGCACACAAATGCCTCGCCTCTCACACACACACACACGCGTACTTCTAAGCACTGTAATTCATACATACTCTTTGGCAACCCAGTCAACAATTAAAAAATGAAACCGAACGGTAAGCTTGGAATCAGGGGAGTTGCGAACGGAATTGAAAGAAAAGAGATGGTAACCCTTGTTTGGTGGTGACCCTGATCGGCTACATTGAAGGAAGGTCGGGGGGTGAACTTGACCAGCGTACACCCATGAGAAGTCCGAGTCTTAAATTTGGTTGTCCTAACTCTCAAAGTCTCTAAGATCTAGGCTTCCACTTGGACGGACAGACAGTCGAACAGACGAACGGGCATGGCTATATCGATCCCTCTAGTCACCCTGATCATGACTTAGGTAACTTTGAGGGGAGTCTCCCAGGTCGCCTTTTATATGTTATATGAATTTGCAAACTTTATCTTAAGAGGTATAATTACTTTGCTAAAGTTAGACAAAAAATAAAAAAAAAAAAATTGAGAAAAAATAGTTCTTTTTAGAAGGTTTTTGCAGGTCATGGAATATTGCTTCTTTTGGAAGTAGTGTTTCACTTCTTTCTGTCTGGTCTTTCTTTTGATCATTTGAAGCTAAACTTTTAAGTTTTCTTTGTTTCTTTATTTTTAAGAATTTTCATATTTCCATATGCTTGCTGGGTATTCTATGAATATGTTTGTGTGCTACTGCTTTTTCTCTAATTTTTTGTATACTTTTTTTTTTTTGGATTTTTTTCTTGGCCTGCAGGCAAGTTTATTTGACTGGTTAGCTGGGCTGGTGGGCAAAGCAGTTTATTTGTCTGGTCTGTCTTGCGGTCCGATCTGTCGTTTCGGTTTTGGTTTCTCGGTTGGCTTGATTGTCAGTCCTTCTGTCTGTTTTGAGTTGAATTGCTGGCGCTATCTGATACCGCAGTCTGCCCGTGACTATGTGTGTTTTGGCAGCCCATTTCAATCATGTGCTTGCCTGTGTGTGTGTGTGTGTGTAGATATGTTTGTTTGAGTGGGTGGCTCCATTCAATGTTGTCAAAAATTTATATCAAATGGAGGCAGCACAAAAAAAAAAAGGTATAAAAGGAAATAAATAAAAAGGCATAAAAACATGCAAATAAAATTAACAAAACCGAACCGAACACACATCGAGTAAAAAACTTTTCATTTCCACAGACTCGGTTATTTACATATAAGAGGGCTACTCTCTATCAAGGAGGATGGTGTGGGGGAGGTTAGGTGGGGTTGGGGGGTTAAGGGGTACGCTTCGTTTTGTGTGTTAATTGTGAGCTTACTTTGAATTTATTTTTCAAATGTATTTTTTTTGGTTGATTTTATTTTCCATTTGGCATTTCTTTGTTATTCACAATTTACGTGAAAATCACTTGAATTTTTCATGCCTTTTCCGTTTGGCTTTGCCACCAAGAAACAACAAACAACCAACGATGACAACAATTGCACGTCGTCTCTGTTAATAAAAATCAATTTAGACATTTTCAGCTTAACAAAGAGACAGAGAGAACAGTCAGAACGCACACAAATAAGTTGAGCAGAGAAAAAGTCAGAAAAAAAAATGAATTTAAAGAAATGAATTGAATTATTTTGCTCCACAGAAAAAAGATAGGCAGGCAGTCAGGGAGGCAGCCAGGGTAATCGGAATGGCACTCCGCAACTGACAAGGCTGCCAAGTCTCACTGATAGCCTCTCCATGGGGTGGGGAGGTTGGTGCGAATAAAATGGCAGCCACAAATGCCAATAATGTCATTTTGTTCAATCAAAATTTTTTATTGATTTATTATTTTCTGGAGTAATGCAATTTACTACGCAATGCGCTGATTTATGAGTTTTTCAACACAACCAAAGCGTTGAAAAAAAAAGTCCATTTATATAAAGATATAGTATATATATGATTTTGCCCAGGACAATCAATGACAGCAAAAATTTTGATCACGTGGTTTGAGTCAATGAAAATGAAACGTCTGCGGTTTTGTGGTTTCCGCTTTTCCATATTTTTCTTCTTTTTTTTTTGCTATAAAATAAAAAGCATATCAAACCTGGGCCGGGTTTATGAATCATATGTTGTAATAAAAAATAATAAAGTAAGTGCAATTCATAATGAAAATTGATGTGATAAAAGATTTTTCCAATAATATTTGAATGCAATGGTAGGCGTACGTGTCGTATACGCAATGCGTGAAATGCGAAGCATAAAAAGCAAATTGAAATTTATAATACGCACGCACCTGTGCTCTGGTTTTATGCTAGTCGAAATAAGAATTCTGATTTTAATATACTTTATTGGTTTATAGAATTTAGATTCCTTTGACAGAGATAAAAAATTAAAAAAGTATAAGGCAAAAGCTTTTGTCACTTTTGATTAATCGTGAAATGTTCTCAAAAGCCTTTTCAATTCATTTGAAAAAAAACTAATAAAAATGACCTCGCTTAGAATTTGATGGGCCAATGGAATTGCTATGGCTTTTTCCTGTTGTTGCTATTAACCACTCAACAAAATGTTAACCTAGAAAGCAATGGGGGAGAGAGAGAGTGAGAGCTCAGTAGACCGACAAGCTACCAAAATTAAATTGTGCAGAAAAATAACTAAAAGTCAGCCAAGTAGAATGAAGGGTGAAAAAAAATAGCAGAGAGAACCCAACTAACACACACACACACACACACACACACACATGAGAAAAAAAGAGAACATCCATAATCATCAAGAGAATGTGATAAACCTGGCCATCTGCCCATCAGAGACATCATTTTTTGTTTAGCTTTCTTCCACACTTGAAGTTGTCTCCTTATTTCTTTTTTGCTTTGCTTTGCTTTGGTTTTTGTCAAAAGAGTTGGAAAATCGGAAGTGGTGGTTGAAGGCATACAGGATGATATTTAACAAGCTTGCATGAGTAATGAGTTTTTCTCTCCAAAAACTTCTTCACTCTCTCTTGCTCACTCTCACACTCACTTGCTGTCTCTTTCTTGTCTTTGTTAAATGATGTGTGACATAATCCTTTCAACATGGTTTGTCAGGCACATACAACATTCGCTTTTTCTCACTTTCTCCAACTATTCACCTGGTTGACAAATACTCTTCAGGCCAAACCGACAAGTTGACACCAAAAACAAAAAAGAAAGAAAGAAAGAGAAACGAAAGTAAATAAATAAACCAAATGACCCCACAAAAACCTACAAGGTCATATATTTTCATGTCCTCTTGAATTATTATTGCCTTTGTGGTGTAATCGTTGTTGTTGTTGTTGTTGTTGCATGCATAATGAAAAATTAAAATTCTCTACAAAAATAAATAACGAAAACAAAGAAGAAGAAGATTCATTAAGGTCGCGACTGGCAGTAAACTAAACATGAGGACCTGATTAACAAAACAGCTCTTGGCTAATTAAGTTGAAGGGTAAGCAGAGAGGGCAGTGGGGGGGAGACAGTTTATTTATACAATTTACCTGGCAGCTGGCAAATAAAGGACATGCATAAACATTATTTCTTGGCCCAAGTTCAGGCCAAATAAACTTGGCCAGTCGATTTTTGTTTTAGACTGAAACTTGGCCAAGCGGTCAAGTATGTGTGAGAGTCACACACACACACACACACACTGACCTTATGGCTTGCAGAAATTAAAAAATGTTTCCCCCTCGACTCTTAAATTATTCAATAAATCAATAAAGAAAACGAGTAAACAAACACTTTTTTCCTTCTGAAGGTCAAAAATAAATAAGGCAAGAAAATTGTTGTGTGGTTTATTTAGCTGATGACTCGCCTGAGCCACATAAATTAAGCAGACAGCTAACTGAATTTATGTCCGGTATGAAAAGTGTTAGAATAAGAAGAAGAAAAGGTGTATATCAATTGGCCATAAATTCTCATTAACGAGTTTCTTGGCCATTCAAACCAAAAAGTGAGCCCACACGAGAAGGCTTACATAAATTACACACCCAGAGAGAAAGAGAGAGAGAGAGAGAATGAGAGAGCGAAAGAAAATTGAAGGAATACTTAGAAGGTGTGAGTGTTTGCTTCCGTGATTACTGTTTGGCCTAAATAGGCATCATTCGGTGGGGTAGCAAAAGCCAGCGGGATATCAAAAATAATTTCACCTCGCAAAACTGCCAGCCACACAAACACCCAAAGAATAATCAAACCCAGAACCAACCACTCCTTCAGACATTTAGCACTCAAGGCGCACAATTCACAATTACAATTATTTTTCCTAGTTTGCTGTTTTGTTTGGCCCGGCTTGGCTTGGCTTGGCTTGGCTATGTGAGCGCATAAAAATCGCAGCTGTCAGTTCAAAAAGCCAAAAACTTCAACAGCAGCATCAATTTTCCACACGCCAAAGCACACACACACACACGCACACATATGTGAACATGGAAAATTTTCACGTGCAAAACTTTCTGGCCAAATACTGAGAGATTAAATAGATAGAAGAGAGAAGGAAATAAGCAAGAAAATTGCTAAGAGACACACAAAAAGAAAACGAGAGTGAAAGGAAAACAAGAAAGAGAGAGACGAAGTAAAAGCAAAATAAATTGAAAGGTGGAAGAGAAGAGCAAAGAATCCAACACAAAAATAAGCAGTGCAATTTGATTTCCTCGAGGTTTGGCGGCTCTTCCCAACGTCTCGGTGACACCTACCGCCCCCCTGCTGAAACTCCAGCCAGCCCAGCTAATCTTGACAAACAAAGCGTGAAACTAACAATGCCACAAATACAGATAAACAGCCAGCAAGAGATACACTAACAACAAGACCGAGAAAGTGGGAGGAGAGAGGGGAGAAAAGGAAGTCACACAGCAGACAAGCTGTAAAGTAAGCGAAACAGGGAATTAGTGCGGGGCTGGCGGGGGTGTGACTGCACAAAAACACGGAAACTTTGTCTACTCAAATGACGCGACAAAAAAAAAAAACAACAACAACAGCAACAACAACAAAATAATAAAACTTTATTTTCAAAGTCAACGAGAAGAGCCACAAATTTATTAGATCGTATGTTCCAATAGACTTCTTGGTCGAGCATAAAATTTACAAAATAATTGGCGTTAAATTGGTAAAAAAAAAAGAAAAAGAAGAAGCTCTGTAAAAATAAATAAAATTACATCGACTCTCCCAAATGATGTAATTCTTTCATTGGACTGGTTGTAGATATGATCTAGTCAAGGTTATGGAAGATTTTTTTCGCAATGGCCTTGGGTTCTGCAGGAGCCTAGTGGGAGTCGGAAAATCAATCACTTACCAATTTTAAAAGGGCTTTGATAATTCCAGAGTGGGTCACAGCTGGTTCCAGAATAATATTTCAGACCATATAGAAAGTACAGATAGTTCAAGGTTCCTCCAAAAATCTGAGGAAAACCCCAGAAAAATTAGAAAGAGTCAAGAAGCCAAATTTAAATCTGAGTACTTCATTGGAAACCGTAATTCAAACCAGCACTAACTTCCGACTTTGATAATTCTAGAGTCGGATTATTTTGGGTCATAGGTGGTTCCAGAATAATTTTTCAGACCATATAGGAAGTTCAGATGGTTCAAGGCTCCTCCGAAAATCTGAGGAGAAACCTAGAAAAATTAGAAAGAGTAAGGAATCCAAATTAAAACCTGATCCGAACCAGCACTAACTTCCGAGTCACTAAGCATCTTTAATAAGGACTTTGATAATTCTAAATTCGGGTTACTTTTGGTCACAGGTGGTTCCAGAATTATAGTAATATTTCAGACCTTATACAAAGTTCAAATAGTTCAAGGCTCTAAGGTAAAACCAAGATTAATTAGAAAGTCTAAAGAAGCCAAATTAAAATCTGAGAATTTAAATGGAAACCTTGATTTATATTTTCTCCTATTAGAGGATTGAATGAAATAGTTGAATGCTTAAACGGAACGGAAGCAGCTTTTAAGCGACACCAAATAGAAACAGAAAAAAAGTAAAACAGAAAATAAACTAAGCCGGCAACAAGCAGTGAAAATCTCTGAAGGAAAAGGCCAAGACCAAAGAAAGCAGCCAAACAAGCTAAACTCTAATTTTCTCACGTACTTGTAAATTTTGCGGAAAACCGCAACAAATTCACTTATAAAAGTAATCTAGAAAACGCGAATTACACACACACGCACACACACAGAGAGCAGAAAGCAGGAAGTACGCCAAGTAAGAGAGAAGGAAAATAAGCGAAAAGGAGGACAAAAAGAGGGCAAAAGCAAAAATGTGTAAAGAATTACACGACGACAGAGCGACAACTTTGCTATTTATGCTCCCTGGGACTTGTGCAAAAGAGAAAGAGCTAGACAGAGAGAGAGAGAGAAAGATGCAAGAATCCAAGGGATAAAATAGAAAGGTGCTTAAAATGGAGCGTGTGAAGTGTGTGTGACACTTCAAAATACCCCAGCGAAATGCTTTTCTCCAGCGATTTTAAAGTATTCCAAATGCTTAGAAGATTTTCAATCTAAGAAAAAAAAACGACCTAACAAATTTAAATCTAAATGGTATGAAAATGAGGGTCGTGAAAATCTTTTGAACAAACAAAGATTATCTCCACTCAAAAAAAGGATAAAAAACAAAGCAAACAGAAAAGGATTAATGTCCTAAATTTCACTTACTCCTATTTCAGGTTAAGACAAAAATAATTGATTGATAGGCTTCTCAATTAACTCGAAAGAATTCTTTTAATTGAGTTTGCATTTCCAAGGTTTTCGATTACATTTTTGATTAGAAAAATTTTCAAATTTGACAACTTTTTTTTTTGCCATTAAATTTTTGGAAAACCACAAAGTGAAAGTTTCCGAAGTAAATAATCCGCCACGCCTTTTGGTCACGATGAGAACAAAAAAACTTCCTTGTCTTGAGTCATAAACAAACTTATCAGATTATCCTTTAAAAAAGCAAAGAGGCAAAAGAACACTTTAAAGTTTATTTGAAGAAACAAAATTTTTTTGGAAAATGAACTTGAATTTCCAGCTCAAATTGCCTGCCAAGTCAGAGTTCACCAAAGCATTTCTTTTTTGTTTTAATTTCCAAGTCAGTGCCCCGATGTGGCCAAGTTCATTAGGCGAGTTTTATTTACAATTTTCCCCCGGACTCCCCCAACCAAAGCCGCTTGAGCAGCAATTAGGCAAAGTTGCTCTCAGCTTGGGAAGCTTTTCGCACTTCTTCCCCCTGGAAAATCAAGTGCAATTTTTAAGACATTTGCCAAGAGTTGAAAAGTTTTTCAAAGCATATTTACAGGCGCAACAAATCTAATTTCAAGTAACACAAAAGAGCAGAAAAAAAAAATTAGATGTATAAAACAGGCCAAAGTTAAATTATCAAAATTGTACCATGACAAAAGTTCTTGACTTTCCCCCTCCAAACAACAACAACAACAGCAACAATGAACCGCATAAAACAATAACAAGAAGAGAAGAGAAGAGAAGAGAAGGAAGCCAGCAAGCCCCAAAAAAAGGACCAGCGAAAATATTCGCTGGTAACACAAAATTGGCAAGGACAATGAAGTCGGCCAGACTAGCTGAAAGTTCAATTTAAAGGACCTCAATCATTATTACTGTTATGATTGTTATTAGCAAGCCTGGTCTGGGTCTGGCTTGCAAAGAAGAAAACTTTAATAAACTTGGCCTTGTTTATCATTTGCCCCGAGTTTTATGCAAATTTTCTATAGACATTCGAAAGGTTAACTTTATAGTTGAGAAACAAGCCGGGGGTATGTCAAACATTGGCAATAACAACAAATTTCAATTATGCCATAAAATCTATTTAGGTGTATAAATATTTGAGTACAATTTTGTGGTCATCAGGCAGGCCAGCCCCCCTGACTCCAGACTCCTCCCTTCAGCAACACCAACAAAAAAAGAAGAGGGGGGGAGGGAAGAAAACTTTTTGGTTGGCATATAATTTACAGATTTTTTTGTTAAGATTGCCCGAAAGTTAGCAGCGAATTCTCCCAAATGGGAAATCTAAAATTATTGTTATAGTTAAGGCCTTATAGGAGTTCAATGAGATGATTTGTAAAATTCCAATAAAATTCATTTTTATTTGCTTAATTTATTTGACAAAAAAGAAAAGAGGAAGTTTAGAAAATTTTCCAGGCTTTTTCAAGTTCATTAACGAAATTAAGCCTGCCCTGGTGAAAGTTTTCTGCGGCCAACCCAATCAAGTATACGCACTGTGGCTGCCTCCTTGGTCTCTATGTGAGAGTGTATGTGTGTGTGTGTGTGTGTGTGAGTGGTCATAAAAGTTTTGTGCTGTGTTTACTAGGTCAATTTACTTAATTAATAAAAATGCCAAAATGAATGAGCCGCAAATAAATAAAACTTACTATGCCATTTTCGGTATTTGTTGTCATTGCTGTCATTGTTGTTGCTATTATTGTTGTTGTTGTAATTGCTTTGTTAGTTTGCTATTCAAGTTGTGCTTTGTGCCTTGTTAATTATTGTTTGTGTGTGAGTTCAAGTGGCCGCATTATTTTCAAAAAGCATATTGTCTGAGTCCAAAGTAATTGGTTTGCCCAGAATTGAGGCATTAATACCCAAACTACTCAAAGTATTGAAAGTATTCCAAAAAAAAACAAAAAAAAAGGACGAAAGAAACCCCATAATAGCAGTGAGTGAAAATGAAGAAAATAATAATTAATGAAATTGCCAATGTGAATTTTCCTATTTATTGCTTTCCTTTTTTGTGTGAGCAAACTTTTCACTCACCAAGCAAAGGCAAATAAATTAGTCAATTTAACCAGAGAAATTATGAAATACCTTAATTTCTTATTTTGAGTGTAAATGAATTTCATTTTTGTTTAAGGAAAATAAGGAAAGATTACCCCTTTCAGCTGGGCTTGTGGGGAAAAACTAATCTTGAGTCAATCAGTGGTTTCTTAACAAAAACTTGGCTCTTACCACAATAATTTACTAATTGTTAGACATTTTCTTTTTGGCAAACTCATCTGCCACATATGCCCGACTAGCTGCCTGAATTGCCTGGTAATTTACTTTATTGATTACTATTCCTTCTCCCTTTCGCTCTTCTTCTTATTATGGGGAAACTAAAAGCATACAAAGCAACAACTTTCATTCAACTTTGGCTGGCCAAAAATTACATAAAAGAAGAAGAGGAAGAAGAAGAAGCAGAACCACCCGACTGATCAGTCAAAAGAGCCCAGCCAACTGGCCTCTGCCACCCCCCTCCCACCACCACCACCACCACCGCCGGAGGCCATTTCTTTTTTTGGGCAGCCATTAAGACACGCCTGCTGGGGATGTCTAGATAACTCGGGTTGCCTAGCCCCAGGCCTGCATTTGAAAGGAGCAAGGGTGTTAAATTATGGCTAAATGTGAGTCAGCCAAGAATTGTAACAAGTGGGCAAAAGTTTTCTCCTCTCTCTCTCTTTGGCTGGCTCTAGCTTTTTTTTTGTTTTTGTTTCAAATATTTAATAAAAATTGAAAGCAAAATAAGTGAGCCCTGGGGACCAAATGAAATTATATATTTTCTTTTTGTCTGAGTTTGTCGAACACAAAATTAAAGTCTCTAAAAAAAAATATTGACTCTACGAATTAAAAAAAAAAAAATGAAGGAAACTCAACAAATTTAATTTCCCATTAAAATAGGAAAAAAAAATATGCCAAAAATAATTCATCTTAAAAGCAAGTCAAAATAAATTTTAGTACCTAAAAGCTGTCATAATTTACGAAGTTTATATATTTTTAGCAGATTCTTTTTGGCCTTCCAAAAAAAACAAGGACAAGTGATATATTTTTTGAAATGTATATTTATATTTATTTTATATTGTTTTGTTTTTTCTGTTTTCTGTCTCAATTTGGTTTGCTGCGACAAAACGCATTTGTGTCAATTTAAATTTATGTAAACATAAAATACACCCAGGCAAGTAGAAGGACTCAGTCAACTGTTTGTCCTTGCCCACAGCTGAACGATATCACATTTTTCATTTACTTCTCTTCTTCTTCTTCTTCCTCTTCCTCCATCTTGTTTTTTGTCCACTCGGAATTGTATATATAGGTATATATGTCTGCCTGATTTTTATTTTTCCTTTTTTTTATGATTTAATGCGAGCGGCACGCCATGACGTTAACTTAAGCGGCAAAGACAACAACAATGATGACAATAAATACCGAGGCATAAAAACACACAGAAAACGAGAAAAACAAGAAAAACAGAAAAACAAACAAAACAGAAAAAAAGCCCAAGCAAAAAAAAAACAAAGAAGAAGAAGAAGCACATTGGACGCAGTTATGGAATTCCTCAACGCACTTTTGACATTTCATTATCCTGTTAAGTATTCAAAAGTCAACCAAGCGCACACGGACGTTGGTCTCTTGGCCCTCAGCTCAGCAGAGCTCAGCCCAGCAAAGCTCAGTTCCCCACCCTACCCCTCTCTCCCTCTCTCTCTCTGGCTCTTCTCATGTGTTTTTACATCCGTCTTCATAGCTTATCATTTATGCCAAAAGCGTACTTTTTGGCTTTTAGTCGCCACCCCCCTCATCAGTCTTATTGCCATTGTTGTATTTGCACTGTTGATATTCTCTTCTTGTTCTTCTTCTTCTGTTCTTTCCTTTGGTTATTGTAATGTTATGCGGAATTGCTTTTGTGTCCTTGGCTCGCTCTCTCTCTCTCTCTTCTACCTTTCCCTTCTGGGCTTCGATCTACATGTGAGACGTTTATGACAATGTCATTTGTTGTTGTTGCTTTTGTTGTTATTGTTGTTATTGTCGCTGCGTATTTCATATAAATTACATTACATAACAAGCAATAAACCGAACGATAACAAACACCTTGCGTTTTGAGACTTCAAGAAAATCAAATCAGCGAAAACACCAAGAAAAGAAATTTAGGTGGCAAGAAAAAAAAAGAACAAATTTATGAATTGTTTTTATTTTATTTTATCTTATTCAACATTTAGTCAAATGATCTCATCTTGGCTCCTTATTGACTCAAGATTCTCTTAAAAGAATTTCCAAAGATTTAAATTGGAACTAAAAATAATATTTAACGAAATAAGTCTTTGGACTAAATTAGCCAAAAGGATTAATTTAAATTAGAAACACAAACAAGAGAGTCCAAGTAAATTTAAACAAGAAGAATGAATTAATTAAGTCAAAGGAATCACTGATTAGGACGACTTAATTATTTATTCAATTTGATACAGTTTTCTTTCAATTTAAAACGAAAGATTCAGCGTGGGATTTTCATTTACCCAATCGATCAAATCAGACTAGGAAAAAATAAAAACAACTTGAGTAGAAAAAAGAAGACCATTCAAGTTTCTCTAAACATCCAGAGACTTATTGATTTTGAGTAGATTTTTGTGTGCATTTTTTTTTTTTTTTTTTGGCAAAAGCTGAAAATGACAACTGCAGTGGATCCTTTTCGTTCTCTTGGAAAGTGTGAAAATCCAAAAAGGGCCATATATCAAGATTAAAGCAATCACAGACACACAAAAAAAAAATAGTCAAGAGCTGTCAAGCTGATTACCAAGTCTTTTTATTCACCAACTCTTTTCGCTTATACCATTTCTCTCTTTTTTGCTTGTTCCTTTTTCAGTCATGTGGTAGACTCTACTATTTAATGCAACCACCTGCAACAAAGACGACGCCCTCGGAAGACACCAACAACAAAACGTGAGTAAATAAATGAAATGCCCTGAGGTCCATGGGACTCCGGGCATATCTTGTCTCATATATCTAAAGACATGTGTTGGCCATCAACTTATGCAATCAACAACTTTTGGCTTTGACCACACAGAGAATGGCAGAGCCAGCCAACTATTTCGAGCCTCATCTACGCTTAGCCAAAGACTGCATACTCTTTATTTTAGAGATGGACAGAAAGGGCTCTGGCCTAATCTAAAAGAGGGTAAAGAAAATCTCAAAATACTCCGAGCATTTGAGGCGATAATGACAACCCACAAGAATGTTTATTTAAGCATAAAGCCACGTTCATGAATGTGGCAGACGCAAATGCCCAGACCCTTTTTTGCCTTGGCCAAGTCTCATGTGTTTATGGAAAGTACTTGAAAGCAGCCTGTACACTCACTGGGTAATTACATGCAGAGCCCCTCACAAGTCTGATTAGATATCTCTTTTCCCTCTTCGACTTGAATTGTCATACCCCACAGAACTGAGAGAAAAAAAAATGAGGAAAAGGTTTGCCCAGAGTTCTTTCGATTTGTTTGGATGATTCAGCAGCTGCCTCGCCGACTGTTGCATAAATATTTGCTTTTTTAACCTTTTCTGGTATCCTCAGAGTTTTCCTTTTGGCTGTTTTCGATTTAAACAAACTTTGCCACACTTTTGGCTACTTTCCTTTTGACTTTGCTTCCTTTCTTTCTTTCACATTAAATCGTCATGGGAGATTTGTATCCTTAATTTATTTATTTGTGATTTTGTGATATCTTGTAATTGAGTTTTGGTTAACCCTTTTTTTCTGCTGCTGTTGTTGTTGTTGTTAGGCTTGGACTTGTCTTCTGGTGATTTGGGTAAACACTAAAAGGATAGGTTAAGGCGAAAAAACAAAACTGAAAGGGATGAGGTTTCTTCAAATATTGTCTAATCTTTTGTAAAGGCTACGAAAGATTAAATTATTCCTGGAAATTCTATATATATTTTCTTGTTAATTTATAATTTCTTTCTGGACTTGAATATTATTTCCAACTTTATTAATAAGCCACCAGTTGGCTGAGTTAAATCAGAGCGGACTGAGTGAGAGAAACTGTTGCTTTTAAGAATTATGTTGGGTTATCAACAGACGACACCTTTTCTGAAGTGTTTCATTTCATTTCGAATGTGAAATCACTTGTACTGCTTAGGGATATTTATATTCTGTACGTGAGCTGAGAACAGGACACGAATGAGGCACAAAAGCCGGAAGACCAACAAACACAATGAAACGGGGCAAGGAGGGGGGAGGGAAAAAAAAAGGATTTTACTGTAACATAAACTTTGAATAAAAGTGTCCTCAGGGAGTGTCAGGTTGTCGACGAGAATGTTGTCGTCATTGTTTTTGTCCTAGTTGATATGTCCTTCTTCCCTCGAATACTTTCAGTGTGCCTCATCAAATCATTGTCTTTTTACGTGCCTGTCTGCCGGGTTTATTCCCCTTTCCCATTTTTCTATACGAGTTTGCGTCTTAATTTATCGTTATGAATGAATCACTTTTGCCAAAAGCTAGACAGTTCAGACCCTTCGGCCCGCCAACTTGGCCATTTTCACAGGACCTTGCCTTTGTCATTTTTTGGTACATATTTTTGACTTAATTTGATTTGCACAAATGAATTTCAATTAACTTGGAAATGAAAATGAAATTTATGCGCTTTTATCACTTCAACTCAGGGCAATCAGCTTAAAGATTTCCCCCAGATCTATTCAAAAGGTTTTATTTTTGTGTCTTCTCTATTTGATTTGCTCTGTGATGAGGCGGAGACAGAATGCTAGAAATATATTTATTGTCTAATGTGCTGGCAGCTTGACAGACAGATCGGCGTTTATAATTCCGAACGCATACACACACATACACACACACGTGCGTTCCGTTATCATCGTTAACCGAGATAGCAGAAAGAACAACAACAACAACAATGCTGACACATCGAAAGATTGTCATTTCATCAATTATTCAACAGCACGCAAATCATCAACAAAAACGACTCAAATGCTCGTCTTTCCGACCACCCACAAAGCTGAGCCTTAATTCGATATAGGTCAGAAGAGAAAATCGAAAAAATATTAACCGATACAATTTGTATTTTTTTATTTACCGCCACAGGCTCTCAACGAACAAAACAACTCAAATGATACAGAACAAAAATAAAAAAAAAAAAACGAAAAGGAGGAAGAAATAAATCCTTGAGCACTTTTATGCCTCAATATTTTCTCATATGCAAGCGGGGCGAAATGTGGTTAGGGCCAAATGAAGTGACATAACAACTACAGCAGAAATCAATCAATCGTTTGGCCAAGGCAAAATAAGAAAACAGAATGTATCAGAAGAGGCCCGGGAGGAGGGACTGACAAACAAATGTGAGATTAGGCAGAGCAGAGAAAAGAGTGGGGCCAAATCAAATATGAATAGAAATGTTTAGCAAAAAGCTTAGGTGGGCTATTCACAACTTTTTTTGGAGGCTATGAATAAAAAAGGTGTGGCATATTAAGCCTCATTGAAAAGAGTGTTGTGCCGATAACGACTAGCAGTCGCTATACCTGCGGGAGGGGACCTTTAATTCCTAGCACAACGATGAGTATTGAAAATTACCTTTTTGTTTTAAAAGTTTAAATTTATTTTCACTCTCGTCTTTGTTTGACACGTAATTTCTATAAATATATTCACAGCTTAGACTCCACTCTTATTTATTATATCGAAATCGATAGACTCGTTTTCGATGACTCGCCACTCAGCTCTGCCATCGGCAAGATCGTTGCTCAACACTGCAACCCTCCTCGCGCCAGCTATCGATTTTCAAAATCACCCAGAGAGAATTGATTACCCTTTTCTATGCCCTTTCCTTTTATTTTGTTTGCAATAATAATCTGAGCAGTCAAGTCTTTATTACGATGAATTATTACTTGTTAATGATTTCAGACTTCAAAATTTAAACAAGATTAATTTTTCGTTTTAACCCATTTGAGCTGGTGTCATTAATTTCCCGCTAACGCTTAACTTTTTGGTAACATCTGCTCTCTCTTATAGCCAGAAAATTAGAGCCGTTAAAATTAAATTGATTGGTTATATAAGAGTTAAATTGTGTTGTCATTAATCAATTGCTTATTCAATGAACACTCAAGAACAACTTAAAAACTTGTTTTCATAAACCAAATTAATCGACTCGAATAATCCAGTCAGCTTCATATTTTCCTTTCAATAAAAAAAAGGAGATATTTTTTCTTCCTTTTTTCTTTCCCATAAAAAATAGACCAATTTAAAATATTCATATTCTGCTGATCCTAAAAAAAGACATATAACCAATTTAATGACTTTATTTTATAGACTGTTGAGAATTTTTTGAATTTTAAATTCTTCTCATAAAAAAAAATATGCCCACCACATCCTGCCTATTAAATTCTGAAAAATTGAGTCTCTTTTTTTTATTCATTTTTTTGCAAACAAATTAAAATTTTTCGAGCCTTTTAAAATTAATTTTTTTTTTTTGGTTGTTCATCAATCTTAATGAACTCTCTGCTTGGGTAAAGCTAAGAAAAATTCTCTGACTTTTGTGTTATCTTTTTGAAAATTTTGTGAAATCTTTCTTTTTTTAGCCCGATTCCTTTTCATGCCTTTGTTTTGTTTTGACGTGTTGAAATTTGTTAACGTTGACTTGGAAATGTTTGCATATTTTTCCCTCATCTTTTTTTTTCACAAAACTGTTCAACTTTCACCCGCTCTTGGCTTATATGGGTTATCCGTGTGAGCCTGGGCAGTCCTGGGCATTTCTGCTCCTTTTGCTCATTTCCGTAGTGACATACAATTTTTGAGCTTGTTTGCCTTTTTCTTTTTTCACTTTTTTTTTGGAAAAGTCTAGGTATAACGAGGCTGATGATTTTGCTGTTGTTGTTGTTGATGATGATGATGACGATGAGACAGACATTAAATTGAAGAAGGTCCTTAGACAGAGCGAATGTTGCCGCCTGATGAATTTCTCTTTTCATCATAATTATAAGCACACAACAAGACGAAGCCAGAGCAGCAGCAGCAGCATCAGAAAGGCAACATCATCGTTAGTTTACACAAATTTACAGCAGCAGCAGGAATAGATAGGAACAAAAGGACGAAAGCCAAAGATAGAGGCGGACTGAGCTGGCAGATGCTTTCTCCCGGAGCAGTCTGCTGGCATGCAACATGTGGCCAGTATGTGTTGCCCCACATTTGAAACTTGTCATTTCCTCACCATTTCATTCCTCTTCAAATTCTCTAGCCCCCCCACCCGGCTCACTCATGGACAACTATTTGTTCCTATATATATTTTTTTTTTGTTTTGTTTTCATTGCACTTCTGTTAGCTTGCTTCTTGTTGCAATTAAAAATTGTCAATGCTGCCAGGACTTTGCTCCTTTGAATGAAATCCAAAAGACCGAGCTGAGGCAAGGGGCTTCTGTTTTGCTTTGTCTCGCTTTATAATTATTATGATCATTGTTGTTGTTGTTGTTGCTGTTGGGTCTGCCTTTCTTGGGTGTTTATAATTACGATAATTAAGGCTGCAGTGGACGCAGAACTGTACTCACACCTGGCCAGATTGAATTGCATCGAAAGCCAGACCCGATGCATTTTGAAATGGTTTTCGCCTTGCTTTTCTCTCTTGGCCCAAGTCTCTCATTAAGTCCTCCCTATCACTCCGGCTTATCCCATTCTGTTTGCTTCTGCTTTTCATATATATATATATCTTTTTTTTTTTGTATTCTTTCGACATCCCCTTAATTGAAATCTTTGGTATTAAACGGTCTCTCGTTTCCTCGTTGTTTATTTTCTTGTTTGTGTCATTTTTATTTCATAATTTTTAATTTTGCTGAAAGTTCTTTCACTTCCACCCTTACCCTCCATCTTTGTGTCTGCTCATTTATGCTTTTATTAAGCTTTAATTAAATACCTTTTTTGTTCATATTCGTCAACAAAATGAAAAAGGAAAAACGAAAAAAAAAAATTATAATTTCTTTTTTTACAACGAATTTTAAAAATATTTTTTAATGAGTTTTCATGCTTTGGTGCTTTTGTCTTTTGTTACCAAAAAATTATTCCATATGCCCATATTTAAATATTGAAAATCATATTCAGACCAAAGTGTCTGTGTGTGTGTGTCTGGATATTAAAATTATTAAGTACTTGCAAATTGCCTGTGTGTGTATTAAAATTAAAATTTATAGGCAAATTAATTCCGAGGTGAAAAAAATGAGACTGTTTAAATTTCAAGTCAAGAAAATGTAAAAACTGTTTAAATAAAATCAAGTAATTATTTTTTCGTTTCTATAATAGACAAAAGTAATAATAATAAATAATGTTCTAGCTTTCATTGCCAGGCTCAAGAACTTTTTAAATTAGTTACTCAAATCATAAATAAGCTGGGGGAAACACAAACCACTTGAAGTTTTAAGCCTCCCAAATAAACACATTTACCCCTCTTAATTATGAGTTATTTTTTTCCTTATATATATAGAGTATATATATATATATATGTATATATTTTCCAACCAATTTCCATTTCATTACGGGCAACAAAATTCTGTTGATTGCTCGAAATCAAGGTCATTCCGCATTTTCCTACTTACATTTTACAACTTTTTTTTGTTTTATTTGCGTTCTTTCTTTTAGGTGCCAAGAAAACAATTTTTATTTATTATTTATTTTTAGCCTAAGAAAAAAAATAAATAAAGAGCAGACCATAAACTTTGGTGAGCTGCGCATAATAAAAATAATAATAATAATAAATATTAAAAGGCGTGAGAAAAGAAAAACTTTAAGTAAAAAACAAAAACCCAAATAGCCAGGACTATGGAACCATAGTCATGACCGTTAACCGTAACCAAAACCAAAAACCAAGCCCCAGACATTGAATTGACCTTAATAAAGTGAGTGAGTGGGCCTAAAGGTAAAAAAAAAAATCTGTTAGACAGCAACTAAAAGGTAAGAGAAAGAAGCTCCTGTGGTTCCCCCCTCTCTCACTCAGCTCGGCGGATGAAACATGCAACCTTTTTGTGGACTTGTTTTCACAGCCAGAAACGACCTTTTTTCCTGAGCTACAACCATTTTTCATTTTATGCATTTGCCGACCCTTTAGAATGCCTTCAATAATTCCCCAAAAATTTTGCTTTACAATTTTTTTTTTCATAGAAAATGCTGATACTGCTGCCGTTGCTGGGTATATTTGGTAATAGTCTTATTGCTGGAGTCGATGGGAATCTGAGTCTGGGCTTTAAGGTTATCAAAGTAAGTTTTTGATTATCACAAAAAATCTAATTATTTACTTTTATTAAGCTGAAATCATATTTGTTTCTCTTTCTCAGTTGCCCAGGCACACAAATCCGGGTAAGTTCAATTTTAATTAATTTTTACCAGAAAAAAATATTTTATATGAAAATCGAGAATCAAGTCATTAAAATTTTTCAAAATTTAAGCCAGGGCAGACAATTTTGTCATCAAAATTGCACAGAAATTTTCATTAAAACTTGTTCAAAAAATAAAACTAAGGAAAATAAAAGAGATTTTTTTTTTTTTTTTTGGGTAAAAAAGTTCATTGCCTCAAATTTGAATTCCGTATGGCATATTCCATTTCCATTTGAGCGAGCTTAGGCCAGGACATGGGTACAGAGATCAATTGATGAAGTTTGTGAGGTGAGCAAAAATCCAGAATCTCTCAACTTTTGCCCATCTCTCTCACTCGCTCAGTCTGTCTCAGATGCAGAGACAGGCAAAGTGTTTTGTAAAGGTTTTATTTTATTTTATTTTACTACAAAAATTTTTACATGTTTTTTTTAACAACTTTTGTCATGTAGAAAAGGTTTGGGAAATTCATATGTTCCGAAAAAAAAAGTTTACCATTTGATTTTCAACAGAAAAATCCCAACCAATTGAGCTAAAATCCTAAAAAAAAAAATATAATAATAAAAGCATATACACTTTTTTATTTTTGTTGGGAAAATATTTGTGCATGTGTTTTGTTTTGTGGATGCTCCAAATGCAGCGGGCTGTGAGGGGCGTGTCCAAATTGAACGTTATGTAAGTTAAAAGTTTTTCGAGTCAAATGCCAATAGAAAAATAAAATCGCACATGAGTTGGCTGCTTATTTTTTTCCAACACACACACACATACACACAAAGTTAGCCAGGCTTTTGCTTTTGGGTTTATTCTCAATGCTCTACACGTTTATTGGGCGTGTTCTACGCCCCCCGTAAACTTTTCTCACAGGCCATTGTGTCCAGAGTCGAAGAACAAGTTTATTTAAACTGTACGAGAAAATCTCTTTTCAGGCTCTTTTTTCACTTTTTATAAATTTTTGCTAGAGCCACAACTTTTTGGTCCCCCCAAAAAAAGTTATTGAATACAGAGCTATGAGGAAGAAGAAGAAGATTTTGTAATTTTTAAACTGATATCACAACATGTTTGGACCAAAATGAGCAACTTTGCATAGTTTTGATAATTTTCAAAGCTTAACAAAAATTAGTTTTTTTTTTTTGCATTTTCCTTGGTCCTTTGTTGGGGCTAGTTTTCAATGAGTTGGCTCAGTCTTGAGTCGCACTTATTCAATATAATTTAGAATTTGTCTTTAGCATACAAATATGTTGTTCATAACAAAAACTCAGGCACACACAAACACCGACTCACAATTTGAAATTGCTCGGACAAAGGCCGAAGTAGAGAATATCCTGGCCAAGTGAGGTCAAAAGACTTCGAAAGACTGTGGAAAGCAGTAAAAACTTGTCGCACACGCTTGAGTGTTGTAAATCTTTGCACAAAATGAAACTTTATTTGGTCATGGTCATCAACGACTTAAGTAAATCTAAAACTCTAAGTAAAACAAACACTACCAGCCCACCAACAGACATACTCGTATATGAATATTTACACACACACACACGCACATACACAGATACATTTATGGACACTGTCAAACAAGGCGCATAAAGCAAATAAACTGCGCACACGTGACCCTAAAAATGAGGAACGACTGCGAATGACGTTGTCCTGACCATACTTTGGTCTTGGCCAGCAAATTGTTTATACTTTTTGGTTTGTTATTTACTTTGTTTTTTAATGTTTTTGTTTCAACTTTTCGCATTTCAAAGACCCAGTCAAGCGAGGACTTGACTATGAGACTCAAGAAGTCCTCAAACCTTTTGAGATTTTATAAGAAGATTCTTATTTGAATGAACGACCTTCTTACCCAAAAATATCTCATAAACATATTTTTGTAAATTTCACACAAAAACTATTTATTTGGAACAAAAAGAAGCTTTAAGGTTTTTCTTTCATTTGTCTTGGTTTTCTTTTTTTTTTTGTCTTATTTCCTCTGTTGTTAACTGTTTGGGCATGTTGAGTTCGACAACGTAACACTCAATGCCAAAGGCAAATACACACAAACACACACACACAGGCACAAATATATATATAAAAAGGATATACACAGTTACTGGGACAAAGATATTGTGAAGGAGCATAACCTGCTTAAGTGCGCTTCACCAAAGCGTAGACAACCTTAAAAAGAAGGTGCTGTAGTGCTCAGATTGCAGTGTCTCTGAATTTACTTCCGTCTCCGTCAAAAGCAGTGGCAAAAACAACAAAAGCTGAAAGGGCCAAAAGCTTCTTTTCCTGCTTACTGGCAATCTTCTAGCCTGAGTCGTTAACAGCTTTAAGGTAAAGCGAACGCGGATACACACTTACAAAATTATATATGCAAACTAAGCGGTATTGGGAAAGGGTGTTTCAAAAATAATTCCTTCTATTTAATTTCCGGCTAATATTTTTTATTCTTTTTCGAGATGATCTGCTGCAATAAGAAATAAATCGATATTTTCTATCGATACTTCAAGGTAACGATAATACTGATTGTACTATTCGATACTCATTTGCTTGGTATCGAAACGGCCGCTGCGCTATCTTAGCATATCGATGGTGACACGATCCATTTGGAGCACTTTAAAAACTATGAAATGCAGAAAAAAAATTAAATTAAAACCATTACAAGGAAAGTCAAGTTGAAATGCCCCAAATATATTTTCTTGCTTAGTTTGTGTATTTTTTTTTTCCAAAACTTTTTCCTTTGTTTTTCCTGGGTGTTGTTCTTGCTCCTTATGCCCAAGCGCATTAAGAAGATTGCACTTTCGAAAATGACACGATTCACCACAAAGTAAGAAAATGGTAGGAAAAAAACAAAACTCTTAAGCTAAATAAAAAAGGAAAGTGTAAGTCTGATGCCTTGGCACGTGAGTTCAGGTATGCCGAGAGCATAAAAAAGGAGGAGTACAAATTGTAAGCTTGAGCAAGGGTAAGAGCCTCCCTCAGTTGAGACAACATTTGAAGATGCTTCCGGCTTGACTTTGTCAACCATTTTGCTTGCCTTATCTACTCGAATGCTTTTCTGTTTCCCCCTATTCAATTTTTATTTGTGTGGTTTTACTTTAGAGCTATCAATGGCTTCAATATGGCTTATTGGCATTTGAAACGAAACTAATTCTATTTAAGCTAGACAGACAAAAAGATAAATAGAGAGAGAGAGATGGGTATGATGTCACCAATGGCATAAATATGCAAAGAGAGCACGTGCTCATATTCATTACAATCAGTGTAATGCCAATTTTCCCATTAGCCAATGACTGATGTGGCTGCTAGATGTCGATAAATATCTACGAGTCTCTGTGTTTTTTTTTTTTTTGGGCTACCCACATCATCTCTTTCACAGAGTCACGTCACACAAAATCAATTCAAGTAAGATACGGAGAAAAGTAGCTTGCCGGAGACAGACAAATATATCACCAGAGTTTGCAAAGTGGAGTATTCCAAATCAACGCATATTGGTAATTGTGATTGGCATTTCTGCACATACACGCACACATAACTTTCTTGGCCTAATGGCCAGGTCCATGGAGCAACATTTGTCAATTTGTTTGGCTGGAATGGGGAAAGCAAAAAGTCTATTGTATGTAAAGAAATATTAACAGGGAAGCAAAATAATTGGTTTCTTTATGTTGTCAATAAGTATACGCCATGTAAGCCAAAGTATACAAGAAGACAATATAAAATGTGTAGAAAAAATATTAAGAATTTGTTAACCTAATCCAGAAAGAATATAAAAAAAAGGAAACTATGGACAAACAATTCAATTTAATATTGCCTTGTATTTGGCTTGTCTGTTTTTGCTTTGTATCTTTTCGTCGAACCATAGAATATTTTATTCAATTCTGCTGCAAGAATAACAAGAGCATACCAAAAATAATTGAAATATCCTTGACTCGGTTATCGTTGTCATTCTACTTATCCCATTGTATCTACCAGTTATATCTTTGATTGGCTTAGAGCATTACTTTATTTTCTCTCGTCTATTCTCTCTATCTCTTTTACAGCCAATTGCAGTGTGGGCAATACGACATTTGCCCATGGAGTCACATTTAAATTGGATTGTAAAACGCAATGCGTCTGTGAGGTAAGTCTAACTGGACGGTGATAGGGAGGAGGCAGAAATAAATAGATTTCAATTACTTTCATTATTTGAATTTGTAAAATTTGAGCCTTGTTATTTTTGAAAATATCTCTAAGCCCAGTTAAACTGTTTGAAATTTGTGGGCTATTCAATTACCTAGAAAAATCAACTCCAAATTTGGAAACTCTTTTTATCAAATTTATTAAGATTTTAGGGCAAATTAATTAACTGAATATTTTATATATATAAATTTATTTTATTGTTGTTCTTAGTAATTAAGTGACGCTAGCTTGACTATCTGATCATCAGGAAAAGTGTAGCTAGCTTGACTAGGAGATGAACAGAAAAATCGACGCTAGCTTGACGCTAGCTGAGCAGTTACGGGGAATTTAAAACATAAGCTGAGTGGTGTGTTAGAAAATATAATAAAAGGAAAGTGAATCCTCAGCGATTGAGGAGAACATAGGATAAGAAAGAGTATCAGCATCTTCCGACAAAACAAACATCTAAAAGAGACTCATAAATTGGGCCATCTTTATAGTGGTCAGCAAATTTTTAACAAAAAACTTTTCAGACCCAACCATAAATTTAATTATTTCTAAAATCTTATTGGACCCAAGTTATTTTAAATTAATACATTTTACATATTCCTTCTCATATCCCCGAGAAATACTTGTTTATTTAAATTTATTTTTGCAGACTCGGTCAAACTAAACAAACAAACAAACAGACCGGCAGAATGAGAGAGATATATGTATATATTAAATGTATTTTAATGTGGGCAACTTGTTTATATTTGTTTTTGTACTCATTCTATATTTTGATTCCACATAGAATGGCCGTCATGCCTGCTCCACTTTATGTCCGAACGAGCAGCTTCCGGCACCGGAGGATACAATTTCATGCAGATCGCCGCGCCTGGTTGAGGTGCCTGGCCACTGCTGCAAAATGTGGCTCTGTGAGAATCCAACAGCTGATGGTAAGTTATGCCCCCTGAGTCGGTTTTTGTTGTTATTGCTTGGCTCGATAGGCGGGTGGATGTGTGGGTAGAACGTTTCCGGAGTGGCTCGTCTGAGCCAGTTAATGGCGCTCAAGGGCAACCAGGCGGGCTACTTGCCAACTTAATGCTTTTTAAGCGTCCAGTAAAAGCGCAGCGCATATTTATGAAGATGAATTATTTTATCGCAAGGACAACACAACCAAGAGAAAGAGATAGAGCGAGAGAAAGAAAAAGAGAGAGAGCGAAGACGACTTCTGTTGTAACAGCATAATTACTTACACAAGGATTAAGTGTTAATTAAACGCAGAGAATGTAATAAATAAACAAGATTATTAAAGAGGCTACCTACCTCTTTTGTTGCTTTACTTTGGGCCATTTCCCTTTTCCACCTTCTGATTTATGGCAGCAGTTGTTGCTGCCACTCGATCAGGCAGATTTACAACCTCTTCATTTCTTCTTCAACTTCTTTTTTTCCTTTTCCCAGTTTATGCCACCTGCCATAACAGTACGAGCAGCAATTGGACTGCCTGCAGTCGACCCTGCGGTTTGGGCATTTCCACCAGGCATACGAACACTCATGCGGGCTGTCAAGAATTGAGCAACTTGCGCCTATGCGAAAATCGCAAGTGTATAGATGACAATAACAATTATCAAAATATCAACAACAAGAACAACAACAACTTCAAACACAAGCAACAATTATGGGAGAAGAGAAGACGTCAACATGCCGGCGCCTTTGAAAACTTAGTCATAAGTCAATGGCCACAACCCAAGGCCAAACATCGAAAGGGTAAACATCATCAAAAGCAACATCAAAAACAACAAGACAAAAGAGCAACTAATCAGGCCGAGCCGGTTCACAGAATACGGGTAAATTCAGCCAACAAAACAAATGCAAAATTAAAAGAAATATTTATATTTTCCCTCAATCTGCAGAAGGGCCACGAATGCCGCAGTATACAACGTCTCGGACCGGCACGGATACGTTTAGGCGAATGTGTCTCAAGGAAACTGTACCGACCCAAATTGTGCGGACGCTGTCATCGCGGGGTGAAATGCTGTGCACCGGCTGTTTCCACAACAATACAGGTAAATGGCTTAAGCATTTTGCTATATATATTTTATTATCTCAGATCTATGCCGAGTATTCCAAGAATCATACCGATTCAGGGCTATCACTTTGAGCCTTGGGAAACATTACGGCTGCAAGTACTTTCAGATTTGAATAAGTAGGATAGCTTTTCTAAAAATAAACAACCGTGAAGATCTTAAGCGTTTTGCTATATATAATTTAATATCTCAGATCCCTTCTGAGTATTCCAAGAACCAGGGTAATCATCAGGTGCCTTGGCAAGCCTTAAGGCTAAAAGTACTTTTAGACTTGAATAAGTGGGAAACCTTATCTAAAAATAAAAAACGAATAATTAAGAGTTAAATAAAATCTTGAAGATTTATCAGACTTGAGACTTGAAATATTTATAAAATAAATAAAACGCCTTGACAGATTTAATTCGAGTCTGATTTAAAATTGAATGGCTGTCAGCTTGACAAATTCCTTGGCCAAAACGTGCTTTCAGAACCGAGGCTAATAATAAAATCAGATAGCCTCAAGTAGCATTTGAATTAAGATTAAAATGAATCAAACTTTTGTCCTGAAAGAAAATCAAATCCTTTGACTAATCCTTCTCTTTTTTTTTTGACAATTTCCGGCAATAAAATCAGTTACCTGGCTTGAAGATATTTTTGCTCATTTCTATTTGCTACACAAAAGTTGTATCTCGGTTTGGCTTTAATTAAATAACCATGGCTCGAGTAATTCGAAATCAAAGGCAATTAAAATTGCACTTTTCGCATTTGGTCTTGTCGACGTCTTGTTTATTGCTTTCGCATTTTGCCATCTTTCAGTTTCTTCATTTTGATTTTTATTGCGAAAAAGGTTAAATAAAAATTGTAAACGTGCATTAAAACGTCAATGGCGAAATTGGAATTGCGGGCCAAATTAAAAGTCACAAACTGACAGCTGTCAAAATCAATTGAAACCACCTGGACCGGCTGATATGGGGATTGGGAACAGCCAAAGATCTACCCATTCACCGGGCACAATTTCCAATTTATTAAATGTTGCCAACAAATGCAATGAAGACCGACATGGACTGGCCCGGCCCGGGGATAAACTTTTGCTGTTGTTTTCTTTTTCTGCAGCAGAGATTTTCAGATTTTCATTTCAGTGTTGTAATGTTTCATTTCCTACAAGCCCAATCGATTCACTCTTTAGCAAGTTTTCGCTCATTCACTCAGAATGTTTCTTGTTTTCTTGTGCCTTTTCAGGTCGAACTGTTGTGTCCTTTAAATGCCGTTGATCCAATTAACTACGTGCAACAACGGCAACGTCAACAGCAACAGAAGCAGCAGCAGCAGAGACAGAGGCAGGACCAAGAGTACCAGGAGGGAGACGAGCTAGATGAAATGGAGTTGAATACAAAGAACCTGGAAAAGTCGTCGTCGGAGGAGGAGGAAGATGCTGAGGGTACTGCCTTGCCTACTGTTGCTCAGTTATGGGACACCGTCGCCTTGGAGCCAATCGATCAGGAATTTTTGCAATCACATCAGATACAAATTGAGAATAAATTCATTGCTGTTGAATGGATAGTGAAATGTGAATGCAACAAGAATGTGAGTATCCAAAAAAGGGGCAAATGGTATGGACCTTGGGCATATGAATATGTTCGGAACACAAAGGAAAACTGAGAATTGAATTCATGTCTTTCTTTTTGAAAGCATAAAGCGTTGGTCTTAGAAATTCAAATTGATAGAGAAAGAAGAGAAATTTAAAAATTCTAACAGTTATTTTCTTTAAGGTTAAATTTGTATTTTCGCTCTCATACTTTTCGCTTCAGTCAAGCATTCCATTAGGAAAACTGCCTAAAAAAAAAGGAAACCTCCTGGGCCAAGTCTACACCCACTTTTCCGACCTGAATGTCTGAGAGTCCCTGACAGACAATCTCCTGCATTCATTTTGAGCAGCATCTGCAGGAAAATTGCTTTCACTTGTCATTTTAATCGCATTTTTCTGCCGTTACTCTTCTTGTTGCTTTTGTTGCAGAAAAATGTTTTGTTAAGCAAAAATATTACTGCAATTTTTTTGTTGTTTCTTTCATTTCTCGTTTTTTTTTTTTTTTTTTTTTTGTCTTTGAGAGCTTGTTGAATGAAGCCTTCTTTGGTTTACCCTCCACTGTCTGCTGTGTTTTTCCATTATTTTTGGTAAATTTTTCATGTTTATTTTTTTCGCTTTTTTTTCGTTCTTTTTTTATGCCAGAGTTTTGTTGTTTATTTGTGTGGATATTTCTATTTCGCAGAATGTTGCTGCAATTGCAATGATTGGATTTTTATGAATACATTCATCAAAAGCGCTTTTCAGTTGTATTTTTAGTTTACTTATTTAGGGGTCTGTCGCCCTTGGTAAATGATGATTTGTGTACACAATTTGTTGCCTTTTGGCCTTGCGTTCGAGTTTTCTTTTTTTTTTCAGATCAAAATTTAAGTCCTGATTTGAGCAATACAATTCGTTGTGCTTTAATTTTTAATTGAACAACCATTCACACTTTTCGAGTATTTGAATTTTATTTGATTGGCCTCCCCGATCGATGGGGGAATTGAGCTGTTCATGTGCCACAAAACAAAGACAACTGTGTCTTTGTGTCATTTCCTGTGGCAAGTCAAGTCTAACTAAACGTGCCAGTGACTTTTCACCAACACAACAGACGTGCTAACATAAAAACAAACTAGCCAGTCATAAAAGGAATTACCCGAGTACACCAACCTAGCCCACCTAGCCCACCTACCCACCTGTCCCAGCTGTACACAGATTGTCCAGCCCACTCAGCAAATATGCCCGAGCACATTTAAGCACTCAGTCGCTTGGTCAAACAGAAACATGCTCACATCAGCCAAAGCAGGAAAAACAAAGCTTACATATACGTGGAAAAACAACACTCCATGCTGCAAGGATATACCCCCAATAAGGGAGTGAACTGGTGACAACACCGACAAGGGCTGCATTAACTCAAAGGCTGAGGGAAATGATAAAAACAGCTGCTCTGGGCCACTTTGAAAGTGTGGCAAACAGGATTTTATTTTAAGCCTTTTGGAAAAATCAAGTCCTTGTAATAAATGATCAAAAATGTGGGAGAACTTTAAGGCAAAAAACTTGAAAATTTTGGGAAAAATTAAGAGAATACGTCAAGATTTTTTATATGGTATAATGGAATATATTCCTGATTATAATATTCAGAAAAATTTATGGTTTTTATTTCAGGAAATTTTGAAGAAGAAATCAGAATATTCCTTGAGCTATGATTTTGCTTGGTATTCAAAAATCATATATATTGTATCTACACGGTTCTTCAAATATTTATAACTCATGGTCCAGCCTGGTCTCCAAAAACCAAAGATTCCTTCAAATACCCCAAAAAATTAAAGCTTTAAGCAATCCGAAATTGTGAGACTTCCACTCCCAAGGAGCTAGACTAAACGAACATTATCTGTGTCCGATCGATATATATATGTATATATTTCTTATTTGTGAGTTTGTTTTGTAGCCATCTGGCAAGTCTGGGTGAGAAAGTCACATATGTAATGGCCAGTATGGGCTATCTCTTGAGAAGGGTTGTGTTGGTCTGGGCCAGCCAACCGGCCAGCCAGCATAAATTTGAATATTTAACTCTGCCTGGCAGAAACAGAAAAGAACAAAACTCACAAACAGAACAAGAGAACAAAAAAAAAAAGAAAAGAAAAAACAAACTATTCAACATCTCTGTGACTGTTTGGTTGGAAAAGCAAATCTAGCAAATTCTGCAATTGCCATTCGGACTTTTAGACTGTCTGTTTTTGTTGTTATTGTTGTTGTTATCTTTACTGTTACCTCTTCTGTGGTTTCTGTGGTGCTCAACTGAAATTAGAAGAGTGCCAAAGAGAGCCAGAGCGATGAGGTTGGCAGAGAGAAAAAGACTGAACGAAAGAGTGAGAGAGAGAGATAAGTGCTAAGCCAAATGAATGGTTAGCATTTCAGTATTTTTCTGTTGCTCTTCTTGACTTTGCCTTTTGCGACTCCCTCTTGGCCAGCAAAAACAACATAATTACAAAGGTTTCTTTGCCAATTGTTCGGGCTTGAAATGAAATTTTAAAATGTTACCAAGCAATTTGAGAGTTTTTAAATATACCAGGAGAGCTTTGTTTTATTTATTCAATGGTTCGATTTATTATCTTGCTCTCTTCATGTGCACACGAATAGATTTTCTAAAAGCTTATCGCTGATTTGTGATACTTAATACCCCAAGTTAGTTTTACCCCCCGTGTTGTTGGCGCCATTTCTTTTTATAGTTGAGCCAAGCGTGCATGATAAAAATTTTTCAAGCGCTCCGCCTCTCGCCAGCCGCTCTCGACTGCTCCGTGAACTGTGGAATAGAAATGTTTGTGCGAGGCTTCGCCAGCAAATTGCAGTCGAGGTTGCCCATTGGTGGCCAGAAGGGGAGCCTCCAGGTCCCAGGCGCCGGTGCGCAGCTCATCCGTGTAGGTGGAACGGAAGGTGTAACTGCCACGGAAATTGGGATTCGCGTGCCATTGGGTGCGCAGGAAGTGTTTCGGTTCGGGCACATCGAAGGTGAGGAACTTGCGGAGCAGCCACATTATGCCGCGGAGTACTGCTTCTTCGGTTAGGGTCTCCATGTAGCGGGCGTGTTCGCCTATCGTCCAACCCTGCAGTAAATTAGGCTGATAGGAGACTCGATAGAAACCGAATACACTCTCCAGCCAAAAGAATTCCGAGCCACGCAACTCCTCCAAGTCTTTGTCAAGCCAAAGAAAACTTATGCCACTCCACTCGTCAGGCAATAAAGGCTTGGAGAACTCCAGAAAGAACTTGTCCACAGTACCCAATTTGAGACCCTCTATGGCACGACACTTGGCAGGCGGCAAAGCCGGTGTAAACATTTGCTTGTACTGTTCCTTGAGCACTCCCAGGGACACTGTGCAAATGACATGGTCAGCAGTCAAGACCTCACCATTCCAGCAACGTATCAGGATCTCGCCCTCGCCCTGCCAATCTATTTGATTTACTCTCTTATTGAATAGTATGCGACCTTTGAGCAAGCCCAAATCCTCCGGTAGTTTCTCCTCGGCCTTCATCAGTATGCGCAGGAAAGTCTTGAAGCCCTTATTGCGCCAGTTGAGCAGCAGTTCGCCTTCACACAGATGATACTCCAGATGACCACGTCCCGAGACCTCAAAGAGATGATCCGAGGCCTCCACAGAGCTTTCGAATTTCTTGAAACACTCCAAATACTCAGTGGCTATGGTGCGGTCCACCTCCGGTGACTTTTCCATCTCTCGCCAGAACTTCTCCACCAAATAGCTGCCCAGAGAACCCTCATAGTCCGGCAATTCCAGTTGACGCTCTGGTATGGAGTTTTCGGCTATGGTTTTCAGTACATTGGCCACTTCCGAGGGTACCACCTCTCGATTAGAGCGCACGCAGGCATATTCCTCATAGATATCACCGGTCTTCTCCAGCAAATTCAAATCCTTCACACATTGATAGATCGGATTACCCACTTCGCCATGACACCACTGGGCACCCAGATCCACCACATTCTCGGCAAACGGAATAGTATGAACACGACCACCTATCCGATTCTCCGCCTCCAAAATCAGAACATTCCGAAACCCAAACTCCAAGAGACGCGTGGCAGCGGCTATGCCCGAGGCCCCCGCCCCGATAACCACAACACGGGCCGTTTGCTTCGATTTAGTTGAGGCAAGCGACATTTTCAGCGACCGTCTAAACCAAGACGAAACTATACGTAGTTGGCCAGCGATAGCGAAACAGCGTCAACAACCGTTTGGCCTATTCAGCGTTCGATAAGAGACTGAAAAGAGCATAAGTAAGAAATCAGTGGCACTGCTGTCAGTCAGACACACACACGCTCTCTTTGTTGCCATTTTTAATCACCCCGGCGACCTCTATCGCTGGCGTTGATTTGAACACTTGTAAGTCTCTTGATAGTTGACATCCACTCAGCTGTTTGCCATTTGATAATCTCTTCGAACAGAGACATGTGCTTTTCTGTTTTGCTCTTTGCCTGCTCTTGAAAATTTGTAAAATTTATAATTCTATTTTTACGACAATTTCAATACGTCAATATTGCCAGTTTGTTTTACCAAATTAATGGACTTTATCTTGGGCCATAATTTAAGTGTAAAAGACTACAAACTTATCGCTTTCGCTTGGTAATAAAATAAAAAAAAGTATTCTATGCACTTTTCTGCTATTTGCCAAGTAAATAAAGTATGGAAATTTACAAGGCTATTTTTGTTGATTAGTTATTCCATGATCCAATTATCTCAACTGGCGAGGGTATATGCAAATTCCAGAAAAAAATATTTAATTAAATTTAAATTCAGAAAAAAATAATTTAAATTAAATTTATATTTGTAATTTTTTGCTTTGCTTTTATGTCAGTTTGGCGAAAAAATGTCAAATAATTTAATTAAATGTTTAAATACCATTTAAGAACTGACGGCTGGGTTAAAAAATACATACATTTTTTCAATATTTACAGATGAATTTTTATCTTTTAAAGTAAAGCTAAATAATGTTGGACAAGCTGTTGGTGTTGAGTTACTAGAGGATAGTGGGTATAGTCTATCGGTTCACATCGAAGATTGTTTCTAGGGGGCATCTGTGGGGGACTATTTAAGACCTTTGGCTTTGTAGAGAGAGACAGTCGGCTAATAAGTGTTTTGGGGCTAATTGTCCGGTAATGCTGAGCGGGCAAAGTGGGATGGGATTGTGTGATTTTAAGATGAAGCTATGCGTGGCTTGTGTGCCCCAATCTCAGATGGACAATCTTAGAAAATAAGCTTCGGATAACAAACGTTATCGGCAATTGGTTTATAGTGTTGATGTTATACTATGTGTTTCGCTTGAGGACTTTCCAATATTGGCTTTTGATATTTTTGAGTATTTGTAGGTGATGATTTCACCATGGGGATTTACACTTGTGATTGGGATTGAAGACTGTTTGGGCTATGGAGATATTGGCGGCTAGGTGGATTATCTTTATGATGTTGGCTGATTCTTTATTTAGGTTATGACTTGTTGCACATTCCAGGCGGTACTGCAGTGAGGAGTGTTGGTATTAACCCAGTCTGCATTGTCTAGTTTGGATTTAAGAATATGATGAGGACTAGAGGCATGATTCATGGTTCTATACAATTAGTTCAGTTATTTTCCTTATGCATTTCTCTTATGTTTGTTTTAAAAATTGCACGTGGAATAGCGTTTTAGAGATATGATACAAGACACGTATGGTCAGTGCGGTGGTCAGATTCGAACTCTTTTTAAAAAAATAATAGAGTCTAATATGAAAAGACTACGATTATAAATGCCCAAATAATTAAATTTACGAAAAAGAATTACAGAATTTTCTTATTTTTCATGCATCGAGCTTGTGGAGTTGCCACATATTTCATAATTCTCCGAAACCCAGTCTTCTCCACCCTGAATTAAAACAAATACTTTTTGCAGAAAATACAATACAATTGAATTTATTTGGTATTGCAATTGCTAATATTTACTCTGTCCATCTATGAATACAATTCTGATTGGTGCACACATAATAGAGTCGCATTTCCTCTTCGGCACGACGTGTTTGAGCCTGGAAAAACATAGCTTCCCGGTGAGAACACTTGGGACAGGCATGAGATTCGCTACGCGGCAGAGTGGGATCAGATATAACGTCGGGTACTATATGGGTTAGTTCGTCGATTTCGTGCGTAATCTTATTCACGTATACACAATTGGAGTCCGCCTTTTGTTTGTAGTCACAGTTGCGGCACGCGTATAACAATATTTTATTTTCCTTGTCTTCCTTGGGATACAGCATGTTGTTGCATTCTGGACAGAAGCGTATGCCCACAAAGCTAGGTCCTTCAGTGGATGCGCCACCAAAACGAGCAGCCATGCTTAGCGTTTTTTATATTCCTTTAAGTTTTTCCAGAAGTTCGATTCTGATGCCCGCCAATTTTTTTGACGTTTGCTTGTTACTAACAGAGTTACCACTTTTTACCCCCATCTACAGTGTTGGAAAACGTTAAGAGCTCTTGGTGCCTTAGCTTATTCAAGGAAAAAGCGACAAAAGGAATAGTTTTGTTTATAAAAATTAAAATAAATATTTTTTATTAAGCTTAAAGAATGTTTGTAGGGATAATCTGTGAATTCGCATAGGCTTGCTTTAAGCCAGTTGTGCAGGCGCAATTCTTTAGGGTAAAAATTTTGTTTGCGCAAATTTTTGTGCATTTTTGCAAACTTTCAACAACAGCAACAGCATTGAAAGCAAAGGCAGCGCTGTCAAACAGAAACTTCAGCGGAATGTAGAGAACAAATCTTGATCTGTGCGAAGAAATATTTGATCAGCCAAACTAAAAAAGGATCTCAGCATTTTCTGTTTTTTTTTTCGCTCCTCTTTTTGTCTTTTTTGCCAGTAGGCCAAATTTTTATACGAAACAAAAAAATGTATAATTCAGCTGCTGTAAATAGTTGGAGAGCTCGAGAGGGTGTGCATGGAAAATTATTGCTGGTTGAGGAATTTAATTAAATTCTAAAATATATTTAAATATAAATTTTCAATAAAATTGTTGCCACTTTTTTTTTTGTTTTTTTTTTGCCACAGCATTGCAATGATGACAACAGCAACTTTACATTCAACAAATTTAATGCAGTGGCGTCTGGTAATGTTTTCGAAGCTGAAAGCAACCGAAATTATTTCCAACAAAACAAACGTATACAGAATAAGCCAACAAACAACAACAACAACAACCACATTGATGCTGATGTTGATGATGATGATGAACAGACCGAGGATGCTGAGGATGTTGCCAGCGCTAAGAATGGCAAGAGCAACAATGACAACAACAACAACAGCAGCAAGAGCAAGAGCTATAATGGTAATGGTAACGATGATGGTGATGGCAATGTTGATGCTGATGGTGAATTGGACAACAACTCGTCCTCAGAACAGCAACCAGACATAATACCCTATCCATTGAGTGTGGGCGAGACCAGTTGGAAAACCGCAAAACAGCGGCAACAGCAGAAACAACAACAGCAACAACAACAGCTCTGGCAACGCACATAGCGGTGGATACCAGGATTTCAACAGCAACAACAACAACAACAAAAACAATACCATCAACACCAAAAGCGCCAAACAAAACCAAACAATCACCACAATGGCAAAGCAAATGGCGACTTCTCACTCTAAAAAAAGAAAAAGGGGCAGTAGAGAATTTAAGTTTTAAGCATTTTGTACAGCATAGCGATAAATAAGGGTATTAAAAAGAAGAAGAAGAAGAAAGAAAAACAAAAAAAGAAAAACTGGCAAAATAATAGCAGCCCCAAAGCGAGAGGAACGAGGAGTCTGTTGATGAAGCTGATAAATGAGTTAGGTAAGTTTGTGTAAAAAAAAAAATTAAGAAAAAAAAAAGCAAAATAATAATAAAACCAAAAGAAAAAAACATGGGATATTAATCTAGAAATTGAACAGATATTAGAAAGTTAGAATGATCAAGCTAACATTTAGGATTTGAACATATCGAGCATTAAGAAATTGTGTATAAGTCTTTGCAAGGAAAAATGGCAAAGCAAAAAATAAATAAAAATAAAACAATTCAAATCAAATTGACTAGGCTAACTGGATGTATGAGTAAATGTGTATGTGAGTGGGCGAGTGTGAGAGCGGTTTGATCTTGGATCATTTAAAAAAAAGAAAAAATAAATTAAGAAAACCAAATTCTGTATTTTGTTATGCTTTCATATAATCCCAAGAAAATATTTTTGCGAGCACATATACAGCTTAAAAAATAAAAAACTCAAAAAAAAATAAGAAATATTCAGAAATAAAACTAAACCAAAAAAAAAAAAATTAAACTCTAAACTTTAAGAAATAAATAAAATAAAATATGAAAATGTGCTTGAACAATTCCTTAATTTTTTCTTATTAATTTTAATTTTTTCTTTTGTAAAAAAAAAGAGAAAACGATTATTACTATTTTCAAAAAGAAAGCGTAATTTGAACTAAATCGATTGGGCAATTTCTGCCTTAAATTATTAAAAGTGTGCGCGTGTATATTTCATATATATAATTGTGCTATATATATATACCCACATTTACATATATATGTATTCACATACAATAAAGCAGCAAAACCAAACACTTGAAAACAAGCCACCCAAGCTTTTCATTTCCCTTTTCCTCGATCTGTTTGTATATGTATTTTATATATAAGACATCAGGTTGGACATCACCATAAGTTTAACTCACACATACGTATGTATTTGCTTACCTTAATTAAAAGCTAACTAAAATATAAATGAACTAAACTATATCAGAGAACCCCACAGAACGAAAGGCAAGTCTAAATCTAAATCCTATTTTGTGTTTCATGGCAAAGACATATCCTATCCAGAAATGAAAAGAAATTTAAAACAAAATATATATAAATATGAATTTTCCTATACATATGAAAATATATATTCAAATAAAAACCGATAACTGGAAGCTTGTATATGACTCATATCAATTGTATTGATGTAAGTTTTGAAATAAAAAAAACAGTGTATAATGTGAACAAACCCCATAAAAAGAGTATACAAATAAATAAAAAAAATAATGAAAAATACAAAAAAATCTATTTGGTTTTATTTAAGACAATTTCAACTCTTCTCACCCTCTTCGATCACTTTCTGGATCCATTGATCCCAAAGTGTTTGCCATTTTTTCAGACCCTCACATTGCTCCTCTTTATTCAGCGAGCTATATTTGATAGAATTGAGGGCAAGACTTTTTAGAAATCTCAGATCGGCCTTCATGGGTGCTATGCCTAAATAGGCCATGTAGAAGTCATGCGATAGGGGACTACACCTCCAAAAGGAGGGATCATCCGAAGAGATCACTATGGGAACGCTTTGGGAAATCAACATGGCTGCAGGATGATTACGATAATCCTCGCCCAGTTGTAGCACTTGATTTGATATGGGGCAAATTTCAACGGCAATATCCAAAGATCTGGCCAATTTCATTATCAAAGGATGCTTAATGAGGGCAAAGCCATGACCAATACGCTTGGTGCCTAGAAGTATGGCATCGATAAGATTCTCATCGATGGAGGAACCATACCAATTAGTCTCTCCGGCATGAAAGTAAAAGTTGATATTTTCGGGCATTTTCAATAGTTGTGGTATAAAGTCAATTAAGGGACGACCCAGTTCCTCTTGTCCTACCAGATCAAATCCAACCACAAATTCGGGAAAGTGTTTCTAAAAACAAAAACTTTAAAATTTTGCAACCATAAAATACTTAATCACCAAGCAAACCTTTAATTCTGTGCAGGTTTTTACATACTGCTCTACTACTTTGGGCTCGACACCACGCAAGGGGGCATAGATGACTCTGGAGCCAATAAAATCCGGATGCTCTTTGACAAATTTTTTCATTTGATCTTCATAGATTTGTACAGTATCTTTGACGGTCAATTTCTGGCCATCCAGGCAGTACAGTTCCGGCAAAAGTGAACGAAACTCCAAATATTGTACACCATCTTCCCGAAACTCTTTCAGGGCATTATAATAATAATCAGCCCATACCGGAGCATACAGTAGCAGACCATCTAATAAAATGAAAATGCCCATAAAAAAGTTCCAGGCCTCATTATTGGATTCAAACTTTGAGTACGGATACAGGCTGAAGCGACTACGCAAATAGTTGCGAACATTTTCATCACCGCGTCGCTCACGAAATTCACTCATGAGCTCCCAATTACAATCTTCAAAGGCCTTAATCGTGGGTTTTTCCAGTGCGAAGCGAAAAGCCACAGCCTTGCAGCCATCTTCGGCTGTACAGATCCAAAGATTCTCTCTGTAAGTCAGATCAATCACATATTCTGTACTGCACAGAGCCGTATCGTGGGCATGAAGGACACCACCCTTTGGCATTGTTTTTAGCAGTTTAAAAAGCGGAGAACTTTCAATGTTAGTGAGAACTTCGAAAATATGTTTACCTGGAGCAAAATTATTGGGATCTATGTAGCCCTGATTGTGTTCCTTTTTTTTCCTGGCCTGGATCACTTTATTGGCAAGCTCTTCGTTCTCTGTAAGTTTCAAAGATTTGCCCAAACTGGAGGAGGCTTCAACAGCGTTAATAGCTCCTCTTAATCTTCGATATGACTCGGGCGAGTTCTTGCGTAAGACGCTACTTAGTGAAACAATTTTATGGAGCTTTTGAGAATCATCAGAGAACCAACGTTTGATACTAAGGACAGATTTGGTTAAGAAGAGCCTAGATCGGTTGAAGAGGAGAGCCATTTTGGAATGGAAATAAAAGACAACAGCAAATTTAAAGCATTTTTTTCCGAAAATTATATAAGCCTTTGATAGTCTAGTGAATTTTGTCAATTTTGACTTAAAAATTATTTAGTATTTTTCGGGAAATCCAGCTCTCTCACGCATTCATCAATCTGATTTGCTGGTTCTGCCGCAAAGTATGCCACACAAATTTGCGCCGTCCGTGAGATTCTTACATTCACAGGCCTGTCGGCTGGACACATGACCACACATTCCGTTGGCCTTGCCATTTCCGTTTCATGGCGGCGCACGCATTTCCGCTCTAACACACACGCCATCAATTTTTGCGTTTATGCCTCGACCAATTCACCTATACACACACACACAGAAGCACTTACCGATTATACAACGAACTTTCGAATGCTCTTACCAGGCCGTGTGGCTGCTGCTTTTATTGGTAATTTATGTGCGCCTCTGTTGCTTTATTTTTATGCCAGAGCGCCCCCTCAACACCACATTAAATGTGCACGACATCAAATTGATGAGGCTCTGCTCTTGACTCTGCCCCCCTTCCCTTTGCCATTACCTTCACCCCTGCCAATGAGCATTATTTCAACGCGCGCGCCCTTTTACACGTTCATCAATTTTATGACCGATATTTACAGTGGGCGGTTTTGGCAACCATTGCCACTGTTGGCCATAAAACGTTACTCATTACGTTGCCAAATCAAAATCGAAATGCAGACGGCACACTAAAAATCGAAACATTTCAACCAGACACTCAAAGCAACCATAAACTCGGTCTGCCCACTTGTGGTAGGAGCCTCCCAATAGCCTCATTCATTAAGTTCTTCCAATGCTCACTCCACTTTGTTTGCAATGCAGATTTACTGGTTCACAAATCAAACAGATTTTTGCCTACGACTAAGCAAAAAAAATAAAATACTTTATTCTCTCATTTCATAAGTAGTCGATTAGTTAACAGTTTTAAGGTACGAAAATAAAATTAGTTCCCCGAAACCACTTGAGCGTTATAATCTAGACTTTTGACTTTGGTGGACAAAATGAAACCTGTGATAGTTTCAACCAACTTCTGACGTCATCAAAAATTATAAACAATTTTATAATTAATTAAAGTCCCTTTCTAAATATTCCGTAATCGTTTTCTGAAAAACAAAGACAGGTAGAGAGATAGCCATCCAAGAGAGACAAAAAGAGTATTTACTTTGTTGACGTCATGTTTGCTTATTCTCTTTTTATAGACAAGTTCTTTAGTTGAATTCCAGACCGAAAAAGACATCATCTTGTCCACACGCTCTAATATAAAGTCAAATTAATAATAGGTGCAAAATCTCTTAGGTAATATTACATTTAGAATAGTGTCAGCATAATTAGAGCTAATCTTAATTAGGATAGTACAGAATTGGGAATATTTTACATACCTAAAAACTAATCAATAACATAATTAGCTTACAACAATCTGACTTTGAAGTGAAACGGAAATTAAGAAGGAATCGGTAATTTTAGTTAAGGTTATAATAATGGGAGCCCTTCTGTAATTTGCTTATGGCAATACATTAATTTAGCATGACTCTGAGTATAGAACCGATGGGGATGTATACATGTGTGTGTGTGTGCTTATGGTGGAGAGAGTATGGGAGTAATACGCAGCATTAATCACTTGATTAGGTTTCATGGCGTATTGCATTTTGATGAGAATTAGCACCGTCTAGCACCCAAGGGCCAAGAATTGAACCGTCAAGTTGTACACTTTTCTGCTCCTGGTAATTCAGGAAAAAGTACTCCTCAAACGGAAGATGACCAGGAGAGCTGACACCACCCGTGCTAGTCAATCGAGCCGCATATTGGGAGAGGCAAAATTCGTTTCAACCTTGCCAGTTATCACAGCTTCAATGAAGGCATCCCATTTCTTTTGCCATTTAATCAGAGCATCATACTTCTGATCTGCACTCAGTGAACTGTACTGAATAGAGTTGAGAGCCAGTTTCTTGAGCAGTCGCAAGTCGGAATGAGCCGATGAAATGCCCAAGAATGCTATGTAGTAATCGTGCGAGAGAGGCGTTGCCTTCCAGAATGACGGGTCATCGGAGGATATAACCACGGGATAACCATCGGCAAAGAAATGAGAACACGGATGATTACGGAAATCGGTGACCAATTGCAGAACTTGGTTGGAAATCGGGCTGACTTCAATGGCCACATTCATTTTCTTCAGCACCTCCAAGACAAACGGATGCTTGACCAGGGCGAAGCCATGACCAATACGCTTGGTGCCCAGCAAAATGGCATCTACTAGATTCTCATCCACTGTCGAGCCAAACCAGTTGGTCTCACCGGCATGGAAAAAGAAGTCAATGTTCTCGGGTAAGCTCAGCAGTTCAGTGGTGAAATCCTTCAAGGGTCCGCCCAATTCCTCTTGACCCACTAAATCAAAACCGGCCACAAAATCGGGATATTTTTCCTGGTGCAAAATAACATAAGATTAAAAAGAAACCACACATTTCCAGACCCAACAAACCTTAATTTCCAATAAAGTCTTTATATAGGTGTTCATGCCATCCTTATCGGTAACACGTATGGGGGCATAAATCATACGGGACCCAATAAAATCCTCATGCTCCGCCATGAATTTATCCAAAGTTTCCTTATAAATACGGACGGTATCCAAGGGAGTATAGACTGTACCCTCCAAGTCGTAGAGCTGAGAGTGGGATTTGCGATTGGGTATTTCATTTCATAAATTTTTTGGATTTTCTACTTACCGTTGGCAGCGTAGTACGGAATTCCAGGTACTGAACACCATCATTATAGAACTCTTTAAGAGCCGTATAATAATATTCTTCCCAGACTGGGGCATACATCACCAGGCCGTCGAGCAAGCCGAAAATGGTCATGAACTGAGACCAAGCTGCATTATTATCGTCGAATTTTGTTGTGGGATATAGAGTCAGCCTCTCAGACAAATAGTTATCCACATTTTCATTGCCGTACTCGGCTCGCACATCCGATAACAGGGTCCAAGTACAGTCCTTATCGGAGAACTGTTCCGGTTCCGTTTTTGAGAACTTCAAGGCAGTGGCTTCCAAACCACCGCTTCGCTGACAAACCCATAGATTATCATGATAGGTCATATTAATTATGGCTGCAGTACTGCAAAGGGCCGTGTCGTGAGCATGGAGCACAGCTCCCTTGGGCATGGCCGACATATACTGGAAAAGCTCTGTTTCACGTATATCATCCAGAACCTTGAAAAAATGCTGGGCCGGCTTGAAGAGACGCGGCGCTATGAGACCCTCATTATATTCCTTCGTTTTGGTATTCATAATTATCTGATTGGCCTCCAGCTCACGATTGGTTAGTTCCAGATCCGATCCCAGAGCCTTGGACTCTTCATAGCGAAAGAACATGCTACGCAATGAGTCATAGGCCTCTGGAGTGGGCCTAGCATTAGATATGGCTACGGCTTCCACGTGCGGCACACTTTTATAGAAATTTAATCGGTGTAGAGTTGATTGCTTTGGCGGTGTTCGAGCTTCGATTATGTGAAAAAAACACACAATGGCTAAGACTAACGGAAGCACGTGTTGATTAGGCGACATTTTTCTAGGCTTATGTGTTTATTTATTTTTATAGCTCCTTTCAATTGAATGCCGCTAGACCAACTAACGCTGATTCGTTGGATGTTACTTTATTTTATAAAGTACAAAAAATAATTGTCGATTGGTGGTCACTTCTGCTTATCTGAAACGAATTTTAACTTGGCTTTATCATTGATTTAAGACATTAAGTGTTTCGATTTGGCATGCAACGAGCAACGTATTAATGATGATAATAGCAAATTTTATGATATGGTAAGTGAGTTTTGTTAGATTTATGCCCTTGGCTAATTTTAGTAGTTCGGGTTAGCAACGAATTCATTGATAATCTTTCCGGCTTCTTGATTTACACTTGTTGGTCGATACAGATTAGATTATTTAGCAGTTAAAGGGTTTTTTTTATAACACTTAAGAAAAGATGTAAATGATTTTTATATTTATTAAACCAAAGAAATAAAAAAAACACTGTAAATTTAGAGGCCTTTCGGGGAATTTTGAATTTATGCGCGACTGGAATATTTCAGAATCCATTTGTTCCAATGTATGTGCCATTTGGCCAAGGCAGCATTTTTCTCATTTGTCGTCAAAGAACTATATAAGATTGAATTCATTGCCAATTGCTTGAGTAAACGCAAATTAGAGTAATTTGTTGCAATGCCCACAAAAGTCACATAGAAGTCGTCGGTCAAGGGAGCTGCATTCCAGAAATACGGATAGTCCGAGCCGATAACAATGGGATAACCAATGGCTATCAAATAGGCAGCAGGATGATTAGCAAAATCATTTACATATTGAAAATGATGATTCGAGAGTGGGCAGACTTCCACGGCCACGCCTACCAGTTTTAAAATTCGCATCACTTCAGGATGCACGGGCAAGCTGAGAGCACTTCCCATACGTTTGCTACCCAAAAGCAATGCATCTATTATATTCTCATCATTATTGGAAGAGGGGTTACAACGCGATTCTCCAGCATGGAAATAGAAATCTATTTCCTTGTTCACGCGCAACAACTGGAGAGATTCTCCCAATAAGGGTCGATCACATTCATTTCCATAGTTGACCAGGTCAAACCCAATAAAAAAATTCGGAAAATTGGCCTATAAAAATTATGAAAATATATAAACTAAATATATCCAGATACACTCAAATACCTTAAGGAATCTAGCATTTTCTATATAGGCATACAATCGACTGTCGTTATAGTCTCGCACTGGGGCATAGATCAGCTTAATACCAATAAAATCTTGATGGGAACTTTGAAAGAGGTTTGCCGTTCTTATATGTGTCAAGGCTGTATCGGCTATAGTATAATTGTTACCATCCAAATCATACATCTATTTGGGGCTTATTTAGATTGAGAAAATTTTGCTTGAACTCTGACTACTCACGACTGGCAAGGAGGAACGCAACTCCACATAGAATACCCCATCGGCATAGAAATCCTGCAACATGCGATATAAAAAATTTGAGAGAACTGGCTCAAATGTGATCAGGCCGTGTATGAGACGATGTGCCCGCTTGATATGCCGCTCCAGTTCCCTGGCACTTAAATAATTCACCTTATTCACTGACAGAGCTGACTCCAATTTCTTGACATATTCATTGCTATTCTGGTGATTCCAAAAGTTACTCATCAATTGCCAATTGCAATCACAATCTTCGCATAATGCAATATGGGGGAAATTTCTTGAGAAACGAAAGTCCTCAAATTCACCAGCCAGCGTCACACAGACCCACAGCAGAGGACGATAGGTCATTTCTATGAACAGTTGCGAATTGATCATGCCTGCATCGTGGATGTGCAACAAGCCACCCTTTGGCATGCTCTTCAACATGCTATAAAGATCAGTCTCATTGATGTTGTACCGCCTTAGGAAATGGGGACCAGGACGATAGTCCCGCCAGACCTCATGCAACTCATTGTCCAATGCCTTGACAGCCATAAGATGTGCATTGGCTTCTTCCTCACGCGGCGATAGCTTGATTGTTGAACCCAAGCGCATACTTTGCTCACGCAAAATGAATTCCTTTCGCAATTGTTTGAAACGCGATTCCGGAGTACTGGAATAATAATCGGCGCAAAGGCACAAGGTGTACATGAGGATCATAAGGGTAAAGATCAGCAAGAAAACAAGGCTAATATGTGCACACACTCTACTCCACTTCTTATGGCGTGGCTCGTCCTCGGTGTAGAAGCGAATATGCCTGGTAACTGGGCTCACATTGCTGAGCCGTGCATTTCTTGGCTGTTGCAATTCATAGTCGGCATTGGTCTGATTTTCTGTCCCAGCCTTGTCCAAATTAACACTGCCCATATCTATTTTACTAAATCTGAATTTCTTAATCTGGTTTTTTATATTTTTTTAGAACAAAAACAAAAGGCAAAAGCTACTTAAAATAATATATATAAACTCTTTCATTCTGACAGATAAAAAAAAGTGCAAAGCGCAAATTTATTAATCAGTTCAATGTTTCTTTTTTTTTGTTTATTATTATTAATTTATTTTTTTTCATAATGATCAAATCAGTGCGTAAATTTTTTTGTGGCGCATTTAATAAATATATCAAAGTTTTTTTCTTGTTCGTATCTAGGGAATTATCTCCTTATACTCTTGCTTCCTCTCTCTCTTTGATATAAATAGCCAGGCGCTCTCTTGAAGAACTGATATGAAGTTAAGACCAGGAAATATGAAAACTCCCGCCAACACACACACACACACACACGCACTTTGAGCTCAGTTTGGCTGACTGACTGGCCGGCGGACTGACGCGAGCCGCCTGTCGGCCTGCAAGGGGGTGTATTTATTTTTGTCTTGAACGGCTCAGTGTGCGTGCTATCACACCACCACCACCAGAATGAGACCACATTGACAATGAAATAGCTCAGCTGCACAGTGGTAAAAACATTAGTAATTGCATCAAAATTAGAATGCATTTTTCACAAGACAGAAATAATTCAAAGCAAACAAAAAAATAAATCAATTAATCAGATGAATTCAAAATAAATCTCAATACGAATGTTGAATAGTTGTTTTATTTTTTCAAGGAAATTTATTTATTTAATTAATGCTTTGAAGAATTCAAGGAAAAAAAAATATAGAAAATATGTTTAGTCTCATGAAAATAAGCATAAATTCAAAACTGCAGAAATTCCTTTGACACATTTCGATCAAAATTCAAACCACTGTGCTGCCGCTCTAAAAACACATTGAAACTGCAACTGTCACCAGGCAGCAACAGTAGCAAAGGCGGTGGCGGCAATGGTGGTGCATTGGGCAAACGATACGCAACTCAACTCGACTCTCAGCTGAGCCCCCTCTGCGATTACAGTGTTGAGTTTGTTATTTCTGTTGGGCTGAAGCAGTCGTTTGCCTGCTGCAGCGACAGTGATTCGAAACAAGGGTGAAGTGGCTGTGCCACGCATGCCTCACAGTCCAGTTCATGACGCTGACTCATCGAAAGCACTGCCAGTCCAACTCGCAAACGGAGTCCTTAAAATGCAACTCAAACAATTTGGTAAGTCTGATAGTGCAAAGTTAAGTCTGCGTTTGGCATGACTTCTTCATTTTGTTCATTTTCTACTTTTACATCTTTCGACAGCCGCACAACGCCAGTTTGACGAGTTGAATGACGATTGTCTTTTGCTAATATGCTCAGAGCTCTCAATTAGGGACCAATTTAATTTACTGCAACTGAACTACCGTTTTCAGACGCTCATATTGCAAATTTGGCAAAGGAAATACTCGAGCGAGTTTGACTGCCACAAGGAGCAGCAAATAAAATTGCTAGACGAACGAGAGCATATCGAACTGATCCACTTCATAGCTGGCTTAACCAAGAGTTTGCTCAATGTAAGCGTCAACGCCTTTTGCCCACTCAAAGATGATAGCAACACGGAACGGAAACGGAAGTGGCTGAAATGCTGGAGGTGGCCGTGTGTACGCAAGCTAAGCATCAAGGCAGACGACACTTACTCAGCCAAACCGCATAGGTTGCCTTGGCTGAGAGAGCTGCCAAGCGTTTGCCAGAATCTAAGCGAGCTACGCTTGAATGTTCGTGGACTCAAATGGAATGAATCTCAACTGGCTGAGCTCTTTACACAACTTCACTTAAGTGTATTCGAGCTGGTGCCAGGAGGTTACGACTACAACAATAGCATTGAAATAGAATTGCCAGGTTGGCAAGCCATCAAAAATTGCAAGACACTGAAAATGCTCCGGGTGCCGGTGGTGGCACTGAGTCGGGCTGCTGTGGAAATTGCACAGCTGCCAAGGTTGGAGGAATTGACGGTATACGATTGTCCGTCAACCGTCACCGGTGATGGTGACAAAGCTGAAGCAAATGAAACAGCTATGGCATCCGGCTGGAGCCAACCCATTGCCAGTTGGTTGGGGGCCCTCTGGATGCAACACAATGCACCACGTCAAATTGTGGCCCTCCATTTGCACTGTCAACTTGATAGTTGCCTGGTGGAATTGCTGCAAACGGAAGCGATGCTGCAATTGTGCCGTCTCCGCAAGCTTGCCTGGCACTCAAAATTGACTGTGCTCTATGATGCTCGGGATGGGAGTATTAAGTGGCTGGTACAGCAGCCGCAAGTGGCACGCGCCCTCTTGCCTTTTATTGCCAGTCAGGCGGAGAGTTTGCGTGAATTGGATTTCACACGAAATGTGCATGCCACACCATCATTTCTGGCCGAATTGCAGGCCCGGCTAAAGCAACAGTTCCAGGAAAATGGAAAGGAAACGGATGCGGCAGTGGCAGTGTGGCATGATGGTGGTCTTAAAAGAAAAGCTGCCCCAGCTGCACCGGAAGTGCACGACTTGAGTTTTCTGCACTTTCAACTCGAGAAAACGTTTGTCAAATAATTGTTCCTTCGCTTTGTTACAAAAAAAAAAAAATTAATAATAATAAAATAAAAATCTCTTAAAATCTTAAAATTGTTTGGCTTATTAAATTTATTAAAAATCGCCTCGAGCAGACCTTGATTACTGTGTCTGTTTGTGTTACTAAATATCTGTTTCGACTTTGAGAATTTGAAAATTCGTTTATTTAAAATTTATAAAATGTTAATTCAAATTCACCAAGGATAGGCAAATCAAATTCCAGCCTTTCCATCCTTTCCATATTGAATTTGCTCCCATATATTTTCTTATTATTCCAATCAGCTTATAATTTTGGGACACATAGAAAAATAAAAGTCCAACAAAATAGATTGTCTGTAAGTAGTCGAAAACAATTGAAATCGAAAGAATCCAAGCATAACAAGTATTTTTATTGGGTCAGAAATTCTATACTGCTGCCTGATGATCTGCTAACTGTTTTTGGTAGATTTTTAAGCTACCAGCAGGATCAATCTACGGCTGCAACACGTGAGATCTGCGCAGATATTTTCGAATCTGAATCCGAAGAACAAGAAGAAAAAGAAGAAGAAGATAAAAAAGAAAGCAGTCAACTATCCACGCACCGTAGTACCATGTTTCATCAAATACAACAGTCATCAAGGCAGCGTATGGTAAGAGTTTATTCCCCTTCAGGGAGAAAAACATATCTATCCATAACTAGAAATGGATTTAGTATAAAACTCTGTACTCTCCTCAGCAACCTAACACATATTACAAGCCAAGCAAAGAATCCATAGCGAACCGTTCGCAAAGTGCTCCCTCAGTCCGAGAATGTCAGCGCGGAGCCGATGCTTTGGTAGGTAATTGAAAGCTTCTGAAAAAACTTATTCTTAGCCTGAATGGCTTTCACAAATAGTGCAGTACACCAACACCAAGTCAGAGACCCTCCAACTTATTGGGTTTGCAACGTACTGCAAGAGGCTCACAGGAAATACCGACCCGAAACGAGGGAACAGCAATGCCCATACATGAGGAGAGTAACATGAATTTCGTGGACTGGCAGCTGCAGCAGTTGCAACAGCAGCATCAGCAACAACAACAAAACTGTACTTGGCTAAATGGAAACAATGATTTGGACTTGGAATTTGTAAGTGGAATTTTTTTATGCAGCAAATAAAAATTAGAGGCTTCTTCATTATTTGGCAGGATCCCCAGCTGAATAGCACGATGATAGAAGCCAAGCCAGCTTGCCAAATGGACCCGAACCCATTCAAAAGTTCATGTGGACCTTGCATGCAACAGACAGCAACACCATTCGGACGTCAAGGTTCTCCCGTCTGTTCTCAGCCACAGCCACAGGCACCTTGCCAGCAGCAACCACCACCATGTCAGATAGCTGGGAATACGTGTGCGACCATGCAAGGCGGTAATCAAAGGGTAAGTCCGTCGCCAAATCATTTGACCTAATTAAACGAGATATTGGCAAACATTTCAGTGTCCAATGCGAGAACAACCACAGCCACCACCAAGCCAATGCCCTTCCGCTACAGTTCAGCCCCCATGCTCGCTGCGTCGACAGGTAAGCTTTGACCTTCCGCTACGTTTGCCATCAGTTAATAGCTTACCCAAAAGATACCCACCTTGAATGACACTAGCTATATGGAGCCACCGATTAATTGTCGCATGCCAACAAGGCCGGTGCAGCCTTGCCCTAAGCCACAGAATCAACCGCCTTGCGCATTCCAGCAGCCGCAACAACACCAACAGCGAATTAGGCCGCCCTTTCAAGCTATGAGACAGCAACAGACTTGCTCCCAGCCAGCAGTAAGTTTTCTGGCAATATCCCTCCAAATTACGTAGATTTTTTAAATTTTGAAATCCTTTCCAGGCACTTTCGCCATGCCCACATCGACAGCAACAACAGGTAAGTTCTAAGATCCTAGAAACTAAGCCAACTAAATGCCTTGAATCATAGCAGCAAACTCAAGTATCATTTGAGAATTCATCTCTTATGGGATTTGGTCCGAGATCTTGTGGTCCACCCCAACAACAGCAACAACAAGGACGATTTCAGCAACCAAATCAACGTCAATGTTGTCCGACAGCAACTCAAGGACAGGGACCGAGATTTCCACCACCTTCAAATCAGGGCCAAACTTGTAATCCCAACAACACTAGCTTTCAGTTAAACCAAACGAGAGTGAGTCAAGGACGAACAATGGCTACGCAAAGCTTTAATCAAAGCCATAATCAAACTATGAACCAATGTCCAAATCAAAGCATGAACCAAAGTATGAATCGAAGTGTTTGTCCTGGTTCGAAAACACCGCAGCCTGTGCGTAGCAATGCTCCAAGATGTCCGCAACCTATTAATATAAGTCAATCCATGGCCACCATGTCCATGCTAGAAGTGAGTCAGCTTTTCACTTTTCTTAAGAACTTTTTCTTATTTTCTCAATAACCAAAAGGGTTATAATAGTTCTGGAGCCACCTGTCCGAATTCCAGAAGCGGAGGCCGTAGCATACCCATAGTCTTTCCAGATGAGCTGACACGTGAGCCTTGACAGTATACTTCTAGCTTGAGTCTATGAATTTTTCTCCCACAGCTGAAGAACGATTTGCCCAAAGAACACGGGCCTTGTTTTTCGAAACTATGGTCAAGGATCACTATTGTCCCGGTGTGATCCAAGAATCCCTGGACGGACGTGAGGACTTTAATAATTATGCCTTTGATATTGCCTTTGCTGGCATCATACCCACAAAGCCTGAACCCATTGATCCCATCACCATGCTTGAAGCCATCAAAATGCGCATCGACTTTGAGCGTTCGGTAATTAGAAAGAACAATGCCCCAGCGCCTTCCCTTGGCCGACAGTCGCCGGCTTATGAAAGTTTTAGCGCACGTAGCCGGAAAGAAAGGGACAGAATGCCAGACAGCCGCAGAGAGAGGGAAAGAGATCGTGGAATGCAACAGGGAATAAGACGGGAAAGGGTAGGAGAAACTCCCCGACCCGAGCGCCAGAGAGAACGTCAATCTCAGCCATCAGCATATTATGGCAGAAGACATCGAGACAGATACCGAGAACGGAGCGGAGAGGATAGATTTGGTCTCAGCACCCAAATGATTGACAATCATTTTTCCACCAAAAACCAAACGGAAGTGAACGAATGCATTTCAGCCTATCTAAAGGCCGAAAATGAATATCGCAACTCAAATGTAGACGCGGTAAGATTGACAGAATATAAAAAATTTTTAACAAAATCCTTTAAATTTATTGCTTTCCTTAGAACAAGGATTTCGAGGCGAATGTAAATAGCCTGGAAACTGAATTCTTCGGGGCCCCAATCAAATTGAATGCTTACACAGCCACCACAACCCCCACAAATTGAGTATATCTGGTATTATCAGTGATTAGTTGATTGATATTTATGTAAATGTCCATACATATTCATTAATTCAGAAATAAAATTCTTCCCCTTTGACTAATTCTTTTCTTGAGAAATATTTTAATTTCACAGAACTCAAACCTTTCAATGACTTATCAAACTTTTTAAAATTATGATTAATTGTTTTCCGGCAAAAAAAAAAATAAAAATATAAATTAAAAAATCTTGTTCTACTCGTAAACAATTATTAAAAATTATTGATGATTATTATTTTTTTTTTTTTTTTTGCACCAAAAAAGCAGTAAAATTCGCTCTTAGCGATATTAAACATTTTTTTGTCTAGTTAATTTTTAATGTTATTTGTTTATGTGAAAAACTATTTTAGCATGTCAGAATGGAAATGCAAAAAAAAAAAAGAAATAAATATTTTATAATTAACGAGGGCATAAAGGCAGAATTTAATTATTGCCAATTTTTCTGGCAATAAACAAATTTTGTTTCTAGTCAAAAAATAATAAACAAATTTTAACAAACTTTTTTTTTTTTTTTGGAAATTTCGCTTCCTTTTCTTTTGAAGAAATTTTCGTGTGTCCATAAAAAAAAGCAATGAACAAAAAATTCATTAAAGAATTTCTTTTTTTTTTCCTGCTTTTGATAAGCGAACAAAACGAATGGAAATAAAACGTCAGTCATCATAATAAAATGATAGGCCCGAGCCACTTATTATATTGTTTGGTAAATAAATGCCAGCACTCTACCTACATATGGAGTAAAAATAAAAATTTCTTAAGAGCTCTTCAAAGCCACAGATGGAGACGAAGAAGAAGAAGAAGAAGCAGCAGAAGAATAATGAAAAACAGAACCAGCACAAGTGGGTGAAAACTTGAGTAGTCTGGGTCAGAGAGGGGGCACGGGGGGCCAGAGTGAACGTCAATGAACTCGGGGCCTAGGCAAACAGAAATAATTGGAAATGAAATTCTTAATCAGATCAGCTGGACATTTCTACCTTATCTTTGGTTCATTTCTTTTACTTGAAAAATATTTCTATATATTTCTATAAGTCTTGAGTGGATACAGCTGTTTCGAAGGTTATCAACTATCGATGAATGAAAAAGTTACAAAAAATGTCACCAAATTTGAATTAATAAAGTTTGAAATCAGGCAAAATGTTAATTTGTGCGCTTCAAATGAAATCAAAAGTTTGTTTTTGTTTATTGTGTAAAAATGCAAATTATGATTATGCAAAACAACAACAAATTGCTAAATATGCAAAAGTTTTATCTTGAATGTGTCACACAAAAAAAATATCACAATAAAAATACAAAATTTTATTTTGTTTTTTCTTTCTTTCATTCTTACGATGAGGTGTCAAGTATGGTCTATATGGAAATTTAAAGCACACAAACAATTAGAGATAAAATTGTTAGTTTTTTTTCTTATAATTTGAAAATGAGTTTTACCGAAAATTTAAAACAAGCGTGCACTGAATTTATTTCGGTTTTTTGTTTTTATTATTACAAAAAGATTCACACGATCACCGCTCAACAGATCCGAACGCTCGACACCGTCCGGCCAACTGACTACAGTGAACTGGGGAAAATAGAACCCAACCAGAACCAAAGAATCAAGTTCTTCATGCTCAGGGCACATGTTCTAACAGAGAGAGTGAAAGAGAGAGAGCGAGCAGGCCAGCAGAAGAGAAGAATTGGGAGCTTTCGGTGATATCAAAGTGAATACATAAAGGCCCAGTATTGACTTGAGAGTCATAAGTTGCTTAAATGTAGCATTTTATATGCCTGCTGCAGTTCTGGAATTCTCAGCTGAGCCGGCTTTTATTGTATGCCGGCAAGAAAGAACAAGAGATTCACCAAATCAAGAGAGCTGGAAATAATAAAGAAAGAGAAAATGTGCGGCATATTTTGTTTCAATTTATTATTTTTCGCTTTGATGTTTATCATGCACTCATCGTAGGCCTCTGGAATTCCCCTACTGTCAAGTAGAACTAGTGCCTTACTTTCAAAGCTATCGCAATGAAACTTGGAATACTTGGCCTGCACATTTGTCGGAACCAGACTGAACGGACCACTAAATCATATAGCTGTCATATTAACCTAAATCGGTCTTCGGAATATCTCCAACATTTTTTGATTGATTGCAATAAAATTTGGTATTTAGGTTCAGACAACTATATATCATATAGCTAAATCGGTCTTGCGAATTTCTCATTCATCTGAATTAATAAAAAAGGGTCTTTAATATTCCTCACCATGAAGAAGTCGTTGGGATTTTTTTTTTTTAGATTTTATTACATTAATAATATTTTTCTATATGGTTTTAATGTGTTGAAATTATGAATTTTTTTTTAGAAGAATTAATACAAAAAACAAAGCAAAACCGCATAAACAAATTTTAATTGCAAAAATCTCCAATGAAAATTTATTCCACTAATTTTTTTTTTTCCATTTGCATAAACAAAATTTAATTGATTTATAAAATCAACTTGTTCAGATTGCGTCAGTGTTACTGTATTCTTTTTAATTTCAAAGACCACCCAAATAGAACTATTCCCAAAAATATATCGTTTATCCAGAAAAAAAAACAAAACAATTTGATTTGATTCAAATGTTTACACCTGTGAATAATTGGTATATTTTTAGCGGAAAAATTTTTGAAAATTCGCCTAAAACATTTTCTTTTCAATGACCTGAGATTTTGCAAACAAACAATGCAACAAAGTGGTTGTAAATTTTACAAAAAAAAAATAAATAAATAAATGCTACCGCAAATATTGTGAAAACCAAAGACTCTGGCAAATAAAAGGAACCAGAAAAGTGGTCATAAATAAATTCATAAAATTGCAGTGTATGCAAATTCTTCTCAAAGGCAAATAATCTAGCCTGCATATGTATAAGCCAAAGAACACACTCACACACACACAGACACATACATAAATGTCAAAAGATATGCAAGTGAGAATCTGTGTATGGGCCAGGATTAGCCGGATTTAAATGAATTTATGGCATGTGTTAATCTCAAAAGGAGCCCAGCCAAGCCAAAAAAACAAAAGCCTAAAAAAAATACACACACACAAACATGCACAAAAGGTGAATTCTCATAAAATACGCATTGTCGACTTGGTCGGTGTTGCCTTAATTCTTTTTCTCTCTCTCTCTCTCTCTCTCTCTCTCTCTCTCTCTCTCCCGTCTCTTTCGTTGTGTCTATAGAAAAGCTGCTCATTTAAATTCATATAGGAGACATATTTCAAAGTCTGTTTGAATAAATTACAAAGTCAATATATATGAAACAGACAAATGTCTTTTCGAATATTCAACATCTTTTTGACTGGTTTGAAAGTGGGCTTTAAATGCCAAGACAAGATGCGTGTGTATCTAATAAATGAAACTTAATCACATAATAAATTATTTAAAATTTTGCAAAAAATGAATTCATGAAAAGTATCTCTAAGTGTCGATTTATGCATTTTTCTGATAATTAAATCTATTTTTAAATACTCGACTGTTTGGGGTAGAACAAAATGTTCCACAGGTGAAAAAGATAAAACAAAGCCAATTAAATAAATTTCACCTGCAGAAAAAAAAGAAATTGCATTATTATCTTCAAGGTGCCGAAGTCTGGAGACTCTTTTCGAGATAAATAATATGGATGAGATTGACCTGATATAGCAATTATATATATATTATATAACTATTGATCAATCGGACCAGTCTGTCAATAAGAATCTTAGAATTCTTTAGAGCCAATTTGAGTCCGTTATATAATTATATGATATATGTATATAGCGACTTTATAAAAGTAATATATAATATATATAAGAGCTATCGGATAATACTGAGATAAAAAACTTAGATTATATATCTATTGATCAATCGGACAAACCTGTCAATAAGAGACTAATATTTCTTAAGAGTCAATTTGGGTCCGTTTAATAATTGTATTATATGTATATATAACGGAGTGATAAAAGTGATATATATAAAAGCTATCGGATAATACAATACATATAAAAGCTATCGGATAATACTAAAATAAAATACATATAAGAACTGTCGGTCAAACGGTCCAGCCTGTCAATAGGATTCCTAAGATTCCTTAGAGTCAATTGAGGTCCGTTTGATAATTATATGATAAAGTGATCCGATCTGCTAGAACCGACCTACGAAATCTGTGAATCAGCTTAAGAGTTGAGCTGACCAATCATAAGAATTTGATAAGATAAGTTCTCTCTCTCTCTCTGTGTTTGGTAAGTTTCATATAATGAATATACTCTTACTTCTTTCAAAAAATATATAAAAACAAATGATTTCGTCGAAAGCTTGTAAACAAAATTATCCGTTATCCGAAAATAAAAAATGGAAAACCAAAAATGAACTTCAAAATTTATTCTGATTTTTTTCCAAACATTTCCAAAGAATTGAAAATTTGTGTCTAATTTTAGCTTAGCCAGAAAATCCCCTTGTCTGTTCCAATTTTTTTTTCTATGATTTGCGAAAATTCCCCCATAAATTAATGTTTAAAATTACAATAATAAATTATTTTCAAGGTTAGCTCAAGGTTATTTTTTCTTTGATTATACAACTAAATTTACTATTGTTCAAATTAAAAACCAGTTAATTTTTTCCCCCCCATTTTTATATATTTTTTTGAAGAGTCATTTTGGGAGAAACCAATTAAATCATATTGAGAGGCAATGTCAACTTATCATATTCCCGGATTTTATTTCTATTGTTGAATACTTTTTGGCAAGCCACTTGAAAATCTACTTTAAGCTTGGCCACTTCGGCAAAAACAAAAAAAAAATCATAAATGAATAAAACAAATTGTTTTGCTTATTATTTCTATTTTTTTCGATACGCAAAAAACAAAATATTTTCAGCAAAAATAGTTCAATTCATTTTGTCGGTTTCACACGTGTAGTTTTAATTTGATTATGAATATTTTAGGCAAATCAATAGATTAGGTGGTGGCATTGGCATCTGTGCAAATATTTTTAAACAAATATTTTGCCAACTAATTTTAGATACAACCAAAAGTGTCGACAGTCAAAATGCAGTTGTAAAGAATCCCAAGCACACTGGGCAAATAAATAAAACAAATTTCTAAATAGGTTTGCCCAAATTGTTCAATTAGTGCGAATTTTGTATAGGTGAAAATTTCAATTTACCCATTAAATTTTGTTGTTGTCTTTTTTCACTTTTTTTGTGGAAGAAAACACTGAATACATTTGAAAACACCTACATGGATTGCACAAGTTGATTACGACTTGTTTGGTGGCTACTTAATATGATGAAATATGTATGCTCAATGCCATTAAGCTGTGAAAGCAAATAGAGTGAGCCATAGATTTGGCCAATTTAGTTCGAAGAACCAGGATAACATTTCATTAGTCCATTAATAGTTCTCTGGGACAGTGGAGTCTTGTATGTGAATTAGAAAATTTTTAATGCTTTTTTTAGCTTTGAAATAATTAATTTGTAATAGTCTGAAAATTAGTCACGCAAATCACAAATTTTATCACGGTATTTTTTATTTAAGAAATCAAAAACTTATAAGAGAATTTCTAGATGAAACAAAGACAATTTATTTTTAAAAGAAATCCAAGAGCTGTAAAACTTCTCTGAGGCAACTGTACTTTTAAGCCGAGGAGATCTATAACTAAATGGGGGCCAATAAATTAAACAAAGATTTGTCTGAAGCAACTGTACTTTCAAGCCGAGGATATCTATAACTTAATAAAGATCTTGTAACTAAAACAAAGACAAGTTTAAATCAAAGAAATGTATTTCCTAAGAGTTCTCTGAGGCAACTGTACTTTTAAGCCGAGAAACCGGAACTTCATAGACATTTGCAAGCTTTTGGAGCTTATCCGACCAACTCTAGATTCTGCGAGAGTAGCCACATTTGCTACCGAGGAAACTCTCATCTGCATATAGGGTAAACCGCGAACTGGGCGTGGTAATCATCAAACATACACACCCAAACAAACAATCATATCAACAAGCACACACAAACACATACACACCCACACATAGACAAACAACTCGACTCCATTTCTCTGTACTCCACTATACAATCTGAAGCGATTTTGTGTGCATTTGCTAACGAGCTTTTCGGCCAAAAACATGTGCGCCCTAAATTATGCAATCGCATTTGAAGTTCCATTGGCATTTTATAAGTAGTCTTCGCAGTGAATCTGAATATAGATTGCATGGCATGCAGATTGTTGTGGCACACTTTTCGGATGAAATAGTGTGTAAATTTCGAAAATATCTCACCGCAAATAATTGATTAAAATTAAGTTGAGAGCTTTTTCAGCTTAGACAAAAATTGACCCAACGTGCTCTGAAAAAAATATAAATAATTAAATAATTTTCTTAGATTTCACTTCAATCAATGCATGCAAATGCATTCGCACTTAATGAAGCGAATGTGGCAAACTGAAGAGACCCACTATGGTAAACGTGTAGCAAGGCAATTAGCATGCAAAACAAGTTGAAACTATAAATTCACACACACACACACACGCGCGTACAGCACGAGCACACTCCTAGGTTTTCATTAATATGAAAATGCATAAATTTTTGTGTGTTTTGCCTGCTGTTGTTGTAGTTGTTCTTGTTGATGTTCCGTTTCTTATTTAGGGATAATAACAAAAGCAATTCAGCCACAACAACAGCAGCAATTGCAGCAACTGCAACAACAGGGCTGGCAACGAACGGTTGCATTGTCTGCGCCAGCTGCATGCAGCCCTCGGTGGCACACCCAAAATGTATGCTACATTATGCGCCATGTGCGGTGCTAAACAAGTCATGAATTTCAAACAGACACACACACACACACACACACTCAAGCCCAGAGAGAAGCACACTCATAAACGTATTCTTTGCATACGTAATAAATGCGAAATACTGCTGAATTCCGAACCAACGACAAAAAACAGAAAAAGAAAACATCGGCCCACTAAGCTTTACTCTCTTTGAACTATGACTCCCCAAGCCATCTCCTCCTCCCTGCATCATCACAGTCACTCTGACTTTTGACATAAAAACGACCGCGAAAATTGCAAAATGTTCACAAGAAACAAACCAGCAAAGAGCTCTCTCACTCTCTTTCTCTCCTCTTGGAATAAATACACAGCGCACTTCCACCGTTTCCGCTTTTCATTTGCATATGTATTTGTAGTTGTTAGCAGAGCAGAGAGCATCATTTCACATATCACCATATCATCATCATGCATTGGCAATTTACCTAACGTTCAGTGGTTTTTCAGAGGCACAAACTGCGGTCTGTCCGGGGTTATATAAAATGCAAATGGTAAAAGCCAACATCAACCTTCCATCTTTCAATCCCACCCGACAAAATGCATCAATAAGTATGCTAAACAACTGCACATGGATTTTCAATTGTATGCAAGCCAAGTTTTTCCCTTTTTTTTCCAGCAGTCTGGCTCGCACTTGCTTGACAGACAGTCATCAATTTCAGATAGACGACAATACTTCAAATTTCACACGCCTGCGAACAAACACTTCACAATCAAGCAGACAGTCAAACAAACAAATCCAGACTCCGATTGAGATTTCAAGTATCTTGACTTGTTTACTTAGATTGCATAAATTTGAATGGAACCGTAAGTTTCTAGGAATGAATATAATTATAATACAATTTTTTAATTGTCTGGGACACACCCAGTCTTGTTGTGCCTTTTGCTGGCGTGTCAAGTTGAGTTATATTTTTCTACTCTTTTAATAAATTGAAACTGCAATTAAATGTGGTCGGTTTAATTGGCATAAAAGTCTGCGTGTTTTTCAGTCATTTTAAGGATGAATAAGCCAAACATGCAAAGCTTATAAAAACTGAAATCGTAAATTCAAGTGCTTTTGTTGGACTGTTGAAGCCCAAAAAGACTCTGACCTCCTTTCAAATAAAACAAACTAAATTTCATGGACTTTCAGAAAATAGTTTCAGAGTTTCAAATAGTTGCGCGTTTATTAGAAAATTGTTTCTGTTAAATTTATGTCCAAGCTGTCTAGAAGTAGCTATAGTTTCTTCTTTAATACTTTCTGCGATTTCCTTTAGATATATGATCTTGAGATATGACATATAATGATATTCGATATTTAGATAAACGATTTTGAAAGATGCTATTTTTAGATATAGGAGCCGGATTTCTTAAGATCCTCCGATATAAGATTTTAAAATATAATATTTGAGATAAGTTATAAGTTATAAGACCCTTGGATACATTATCCAAGGATTTTAGATCCTGAGATCTAAGACCCTCTGATATATGATTCTAATATATAGGATCAAAAAATATTCCTTCAGACATATGAATCCGATATATAATATCCTTAGATATTAGATCCCGAGAATTAAGATATTGAGCTATAAGACCCTTGGACATAGGATTCTGAAATTACAGACTCTCATATATACGACCTTGAAGTACAAGACCTTAGACCGGATCATAAGATTTAAAATCATAAGATATTAGATCCTAAAATATAGGATATTGAATTAAAAAACCCTTGGATAGGCTATACTGACATTTAGGATCCTGAGATCTAAGACCATCTGATATATAGGATGAAAAAATATTTTTACATATTCCGTCACACATACGATTCCGATTTATAACATCCTTAGATATTAGATCCTGAGTATTAAGAAAATTATAAGACCCTTGCATATATGATTCTCTGATTAAAGGTCCTATGATATAGGACCTTGAGGCACAAGACCTTAAGACATCGGATCCCGAGATAAAAAATCCTAAGATCCTGAATTATAGGACATTGAGCTATAAGACCCTTCGACATACGATCCTGAGATAGAAAACCCTCCGATATAATATCTTGAAGTATAAGACCCTCACACACAAGACCCCAAGATATAGGCGCAAAATGGCGCAAAAAACTTAATAGCAGCAAATGTTTTCCTATCCCATTGTAAAGACTAAAATAATTAACCTTGGCAATATGACAGCAAATAACCAAATTGATTGATATTTATTTACATACGGTCGAGATTGATTGTGATGTGATTATGTTAATTGCTTTCATTATTCAACTAGCAAATCAGTCAGACAATTTAATTAACGGCTCTAAAATTTTCACACACGAAAAAGTTGAGCCGCATTTAATTGCGTGTCTTTGGCCACACCCAGAGCAAAAAATTATAAGAAAATAAAATAAAATAGCATTCCCTCGAATTCCTTCTACATATTTGTTAATATATTTAAGGTGCTCGTATATCTATGTGTGTGTGTGTGTGTGTGTGTGTGTGTGTGTGTGTGTGTGTGTGTGAGTGAGTGAGTGTTTGTTTGTAAGTTTGAGTGCACGGTAAAAGTGTGTTTGAATTTAAGCACATGCAACGAGGCAGAAGCGCTCTACTAATATTCCTGAAAGTGAACGAGAAAAACAGAGAGAGGGAGAGAGAGAGAGAGAGAGAGAGGGAGGGAGAGAGGGTGGAAATAGAAATGAGTAAGAAGCAGACACAAATTCTCATATGAGTTTATACACAAACCCAGACAGCGTATTTAATTTAACAGGTAGCAAGCACACGACACTGACACGACAAGTGTTAATGCCACACACACACACACACTTGCACCTACTCTCACACACAGGCACACCTTTATTTATATAGTATATCCACTCAAGTGCCAAGCTGCTTTTGCCTCCGTTTTTTTCACAAATAAAATGATGTTAAAACATTTGTAAAGCTAAACTAACTAGGAACTTCGTTAACCCCACAACGTCATGCACACTTAACCATACAGAGAAAATACAAAAAAAAAAAAAAAGTGCACTTGAAAATCCCATTTCTTTTGCTTAGTAAAAAAAAAGGCATGAAAAAAAAAGAACGAAAAGGAAAACTTTTTAATCAAATTTTTCAATTTCGCTTTGCGACGTTAATTAAAAAGTGCGCAATCCGCAAGAGTGTGCCGAGCTGACTTTGTCGTTTAGTTAGTTTTTGAATTTGACATTTCCACCAACTTGTCAACAGTTGAAAGCGTTTAATTTCATTTTGTTTTGAAACCAAAAAAAAAAACTACACATATCACGCATACGCCGTGTGAACTTTGAGCTGCCAAACTTGCCTTGTTTACAGACAGTTTTCACCAACTTTTTAACACTCTAATTGACTCACTCACTAACTTAAGTTTTTAGACAAAATCAAATCACTCAAGCCTCTAATTGACTAAACTACAAATAAACCCTAGGCGAGTTGTGATTTTGCCAATAATTTCGAATCGAGTGACCAAATTGCCGTCGACTTAATTACCAAGCCGGGGCCCATCTAAAAGCCTTTGACTCAGCCACAATATGCATCTGGTACCTGTGCTGAGGTCACACCAAAACCACAAAGCCAACACGAAGTGAGCGGAGCAGTCAGCTCACAAGGAGTTCAAAGGCATTAAAAGCTCTCGAGATACTCATAGCTATAGGTACTTTGTATTAAAAAAGGTTGAGCATATGCTCAGCCCAACCAGCGCAATGGCGTGTGAATAAAAGTAATTTAATGCTAATTAAAAGCTCATTTTCAGGCGCCAACTAATAAATGGATTTTTTAGCCAGCCAAACAGGCAATGAATTACATATTTGGTGTGAATTTTTTTTTTTTTTTTTATATTTACAATTAACACTTCGGTGCGGAAGCGAATACAGAGTACACACTCATTTATTTATAATCCCCATTAAAACATATACAAATTAATTAAGCAGCAAACCAGAACACTCTCATTTTTGCATCATTATTATAAACAAATTAAGCCAGTTAAGAGCCAGAGAGAGAGAGAGAAAAAAAAGGAGTTAAACACAAGGACCAAAACAAAAATGGCACAGACAAAAGCAAACAAAGACCGAAGCTTTCTTTACCCAACCAGAAGCAGCCAAGAAAAAAGGCTAATCGAATTTGTTATACTCTTCTTCTTAAGAATCTTTAGAGTCTCAAATAAAAACAAGTGTAACAAAATAGCTTTTAAAATCAATAGTCTCAGCTTGGGTCTAAACAGTATTCTAGAAACACCAGGAAAAAAGAAATAAAAGGCCAGATTTAGTACAAAACTAAAACCACGAAATTAAGTTATAAAATCATGACAGCGCATTGCGCTCAACACAGACGAGGACAAGGTAAAACGAAGTCTGGGGAGCCGTTAAAGTTGGCAAGACAATCAACAAGCCACGATCAAAAGGAAAATGGCAAAAAGTCTAGCCCAGACCTGACAGAGAGCCAACATAAAAGCCATCAAAACAGGCCCAAAGAATAATGAAAGCAACACGCAAAACACCAACAATGCCATAAAAATAATAACAATGAAGCCAGTTGACTGCAGTCTTTCCTCTTTAAGTTCAAGGCAATTCTTTTCACCAAAAGTCTTGAAATTTTAATGTAATCCAAAATTTATTTTCAAGCCAATTAATGTTGACATTTGTCTTGACTGTTAATTTCTAAAGGTGTTTCTGGCCTACAATTTTCAATTGTCCTAAGTCCCCGCAACAACATGGTTTTTGTTCTCCCCAGAAAAATGCAAATGCAACATCGCAAACTTTACAACTTGCAAGAAAAGTAAAAGAAGAGGATAAAGTGTGGTGGGGTTGGAGGGTTTAAGACATAATAAAATGCACACAAAAGTAGTTTGTGTTTGGGTGAAACTTTTTTATTACTCTCTCACTACCATTTGGGGGTCTCCTTCTTTCGTCGGGCAAGTGGAAGGAAGGCACTTGATGTCCTTTGGGTAGGCCAAGACTGTAAATAAATATCAGAGAGTGTGTTGTATAAGCGGTTAAGATATGCAAAGACAAAAACATTTCGAATACATTTCATTTCTTTTATTTCTCTTTTCTTTTCTTTTTGTAATAAAACAGCAAAAGAAGAAGAAGAACAAAGCAAACTAAGCCGCCTCGACACTTGGCTAAAAGTTGCATGATTTAAAAGTGTTGCACAGTTTTTAGGTGGTGGTCAAGTGGTTGGCAATTTTCTTACTCAAGGATATGCCAGTTAAGTGGTTTTAAAGTACTTCAATTTTCTATATTAAAGAAATAGTTTTTGAAAACTTTTCTTCCTCTCAACTTTCATAGGTGTTGAATATTTCTCAAAGTTGAGAATTACTTTTCTTCATAAAATTTATTTGATCAACATTTTTGTGACTTTTTTTTTATATACTAAAATGAAATTCCAAGACAAAAAGTATGTTTTCTTTATGACTGGAAATTCCAGAATTATACAAATTTAAGCTATAAATGAAACTTACTTCCTAAGGGCACAAACAGTTCAGGGCTGGATTTAGTTAAATATTTCTAAAAATCTAGGAAATAAGAACAAGAATTTCCAAAGGAAAAGAAAATGTACTCGGAAAATAAGTATTCCAAATATTATACTAAAAAAAAAAAAAATAATAATAATTATGAAGACAAAAATAATTTTTTCATTTAAATTCAATTTTCTCTTTTTACTTGGAAAGATTTTGAAATAAGAAAATCAATTAGATATAGATCGAACCTCATTTCACTCCTTGATCATTTTATTTCAGAGCCTTAATTAGTTTGCATTATAATTAAAATATTTTCATATTATATAGCTCTAGGAACCCAAAACTGAATTAAGGATATCAGCAGTATTTATTAACCAATCTCAAAAAGATTCGATATTTGGCAAGTATAAGCACTTAAATACACCAAATTTAATGTTGATTGGTGTGCAAACTCAAATCTGTCTAAGGGATATCTCTGATATTTATTGATCAATCTCTTTTGAACTAAATCTTTGGAATTTTTACAAAAAGTCAACCATGTATACCAAGTTTCAGCAGAAACAGACAAACAGACCCAAATCGACTTAGGGATGTCTCCTCCATTTTTTGATCCCTCTGTTTAATATTTTACCGGTCGAATATTTAGCTAGGTAGCGATATGAATACCAAGTTTCACCTGCTTTGATCTAGGATAGATGTATGACCCTTCCCACTACTACCAAGTTTCAGCAAGAGCAAAGACATATAAGTCAAACAGACCCAAATCGACTTGGGGATATCTCGGGCATTTATTGATCAATCTGTTTAAAATTTTATGTTTCGAATATTTAGATAGGTACAAACATGAATACCAAGTCTCAACTGCTTTGATCTAAGATATTAAGATAGATGTATAACCCTTCCCACTGGCTTCATGATTTGACATTAATAGTTGATAAAAACAAGTTTTTAAACTTGAAAAGTCAACAATCTCTTGACATATAATAAATTTTATGATTGCTTACTTTTTGGGGGAAAATAAAAAAAAAACATTTTTGCTTTTTTGGAATGCGCTTATAACTTTTTCATAGCAAACAGCTTAAAAAGTATTATGGAAAGTTGAAGAGTTCAGTTTCATAGCACTCAATTTATTTATAGTCACCAAAATAGACAAACAGACAGACATAATTTCCATAGTCAAGAGCTTTAAAAGTGTTATATGAGTTCCAGAACAGATCGTTTCGAAAGTTGTCATTTTAAAGCTTTTCCCAAAAAAATACATAAAAAAAACAAAAACTTGTTCATCTCTTTTTCAATATAGACAGTTTGGGAAAGTTTTAATATTACGTAGTGAAATGTTCATGTTGTTTTACTTTGTGTGTCGAAAACAAAAACAATAACAACAAGAAATTCTTTATAGTCTTAAGATTGGCCAAAAAAAAAAATACCATTTCAGAACTAAAACAAAAACTGAAGGATGAAAAAAAAAGAAAAAATAAATAAAACTAAACTAGTGGCAACCGCAGCCGTTTGATGAAGTTGTTCTTGTTATTCGGATTTTTTTTGTATTTTTTTTTTGTCGACAAGTTTTTGCGGAGCTTTCAGTTTTTGGCCCTGTTCGTTTTTGGTGTTAAGTTGCGTTGCGCTTGAAAATGAATTTAGGAAGTTCCCTTTTCGACAGCTGGCAAGAGTGAAAGTTGCTCTGCCTTAGATCTACTTTATGTCAGTTGTTATTGTAGTTCTGGTGTTGTGTGGTTTCCTTCATGTTTTCGCATTTTATAGGAAAAGTTCGGAAAGTAGCTTAAAATTTCTGCATGTTTTGCAAGAGGAAACTGCATAAAAAAAAATACAAACACACTTACACACACATATGCAAATACTTTCTATGTTTTTTGTTTTATACAAAAAAAATAATAATAATAAACCAAAGCCTTTGCGGTTTTGTTGGTCTTGAAAATATCATAAAAGAAAATTAAATTCCAAACCTAATTCAAAAACCTAAGCCAATTCATTGGACTCTCTCTCTCACACACAAGCTCACAATTAGCCCATAACAATGGCCTTAAAGTGGGTAAGCCATCAAAAAAGATGCTTGGGGAAAATATTTTAAGCCTTTAACCAAAATTCAGTTTGCCAAGCCATTTGGTTTTTGAGAGTAAGAGGAGCCAACATAAAATTCATTATTATTGCATGAGCCAAACAGGACTCACTTCGTCCTCAACTATAAGCCTAATTACATCATGCATGGTTCGATAGTTTCCCCCTTGTCCAACCCAAACCAACCCAACCCAAGTGAGTTGAGTTGAGTTTTGCCGAAAACCTTTGCCCGTATTTGTAGCTCATTATCTTTGCGGTGAGCCGTTGCTATCTCGACAAAATTGGTTACGCTTTTGTGGGCTTTGGGTTACAAATTAAATGAATTTGGCCCTGCCTGAGACATCAAGTCATTTCAACTAACTAAGAAATGGCCAAAGAGACCAGACAGACAACTTTGCTTTTCTAGTTCAATTATAATTAGAATTGTTGACGAAACAACCAGCCAGATACTCTTTCAATTTGGGGCTTCGAGTTATATCAAACCATAAGGCCAACTTTTGGCTTATTAAAAAAAATTCCAATAAAAAATTCTCAACTTTAATTTCAGGCCTAAAAAGTTGTTCAAGTTTTTAGTGTAACATCCGCTCGAGGCAGACTGTTTTATAACAAAAAAAAACTTGCCCTCTTCTTTAGTCGCCAAGTCGATTTGTTTCTGACAGCCAAAAAAAAAGAGAGACACTCTGTCTGCCTCACTGACTGGCTGGCTGGCTGACTGACAGTCATTGCCTCATGGCTGTCAGCAGAGTCATTGTTCCTTTTAGTTTAGAGTTTAGTTTATTGTTGTTCTTTTTTTTTTTTTTTTGGTAGGTGGTAATGGCTGTGTGGCCGCTTGCCTTGGTCAAGCTGCTTTTAATTTCAAATGTACGTGACTTGTTTTAATTAAGGAGAGCTTACAAATAATATAAAAAAAAATATCTTATACACTTTTGAGGTCGGCCTATTTTGCTTAGCACAAGTAGAATGCAATTTAAAATATAATTTAAAAAGATCGAAATTTAATGAAATAATGGAGCCATAGAATTTGTTCAAGAGTTCATAAATTAAATTGGTAATTTTGAAAACAACAAAAGATTTTATCCAAGTCAACTCTCTTTCATGTCTTCATGGGTCTACTTGGGCTGATTTATTCATTGAATTTTGTACTTCAATTAAAAAGCCATTAGAATTGTCTCAGACAAGCTACACGGCGAGGCCATTTTGTTGTTGTCCTGGCAACGCAAACAAAACTGTAAACACAACTCACCTTCATCTAATCAATAGTTATATCCTTTAGCTGTCAAAAGCACAACAAACAAACTGGGGGCGGGGGGAGGGAATCCTTTTGCCATATGCAAATCAGTGAAAAACACTTGGCCAACTCGCAGGCTCAACATTTTGTTGTTGTTGTTGTGTTGTCTTTGACCTTTCCTTTTCTTCAGTTAGCCAGTTTGCCTTGCCTTTCGAATTCAGCCTTAATTCATATTTAATGGAAAAAGTGGACAGTGAAAGGGAATTTTTCAATCATGTTTCCAAGGTGGCCAGGCCAGACTTGCTTTCTTCCTCCTGCCATCAGAATTGATTATTTTCCAATTGAATTAAAATTTAATTAAGTCATAAGCAGTTTATCAATTTACAACAATGCAATTCATTTTGCAATTTTAATAGAGCAACTAGTCTGATTTATCGCATATTTGGCCACAAAATTTATAAGCCGATTTCGAATTGCACACGAAACTGATTTAGCCCAAAAGCCAAAGCAAAACATTTTGCGGTCTGTTGTCCTTGAATATCCTGAAAGTATCGATTTGGAATCTCCTACTTGTTATTCTTTTTTTGTGTAAGCTTATAGCTTGCAGTTGTCATAAATATGCGCATTTATAACCAAAATATGATGACGAATGATGGAGAAAATCAAATCAAAAATCAGTGATTTTTTTTTTTTTTTTTTTTTTGAAAAATTCCAGACATTGCAGCCATCAATCAAATTGAAGTGGATAGATAGACAAATCAGCCAACAAGTGGCTAAATGCAGTCTTATAGAAATCCATATTTCATTTATTCAATGAGCCCGGTGACGTATACGTAATGTCCGAAAATTTAAATAGCAAACGAATTTTATGAAAATCCTGAAATATGAGCTTAAAACTAAGTTAAGAAGATGTCCAAACAAACGAGAACAGAAAAAAAACAACAGCAACAACAAGGCAATTTATCTTTCCCTCATACACATCCATCAGGACACTCAAAGAAAAATATCCTTAGGCTATTTATAACGTACGCAGCTGTGCATGTTTTCAGCATAAAAAAGAAAGCCGAAAAAAAAAATTCTTTAAATAAAAAGGCAGACATGAGAACACATGTATGTACGTACGTGGGCCCAAATAGAGATGATTGGAATATATACGGATAGTTTCAATAATGACAAAGGCCAAAACGTTTTTGTGGCTCCAAATACCTCAACCTTAATATGGACTATTACTTTGAGCTTGGGAACAAGCAAATGTTCTAAGGCAAAATGAATATTTTATTTTACGTAGAGGGCACCAACACAAAGTCAAGGCCAAGGCAAAACGTTAAGGACAAATTACTTAATTCAATTCAGGGCTGGACTAAAATTATAGATTTAAAAAAATTAAAAAAAAAATTATTCCCCCAAAAATAACAAAGTTTAGCTGCTCATTAACTTTATTTAAAATTTCATAAATCCATATGATCTATCTAAATTCACAGAGCAGTCAGCTTTCATAGCCCAAACAAGTTTTATAGCAAGCAGCTTTGAGTTGAGTAATGCCTGCGTTTAGTTAACTTTTAATTGATGGGTAATTCACACCTTATCATTAGCATTGCCATGGACACACCCAAAACACATTCAAAGCGAAATGAAAATGAAAATTTCATTAGTCTGAAATTTCATAAAGCTCTCATAAACTTGACTAACTTGACTAACTCGACTAACTCGACCCAACGCCAGCAAAACACAGAGAACACGAACATTTTAAGTGTAAGTGTACAGAAAGTTTATTATTAATTAAGTAAATTGCACTAACTAAATATTAAAATATATATTGCACTAAGCAAAAAAAAAAATAAAGAAGAAGAAGAAACAAGAAAGAGAGAGAGAGAGAGAGAGGTAAATAGAAACTTGTTAGCTCAACTTTAACGAGCCTGGCCGCATGTGCCCCAAAGAGTAGACTCAGTCAAACTGTGAAAAACTTTTTTGTGTATGTTTTCAAGAGAATATCCCTGTGTGTGTGTAATGCGCTGAGCTTGTTTATATCCATTCATTATGCAAAAAGGCAACACGGCCAAATAAAAAAAAATAAAAAGGAGCAACAAAGCTCATAGTTATAGCAAACCATAAAGTAAAGCAGGCTACTTTATTTCACTCTCTCGCCCAGCTCTTCTCTTTTATTTTTTCCTTTTTTTTCCTGTATTTTTCATGATTATTCACCAAGGCCAGTTCAGACCGATCTCATGCTCCTTCGCTCCCTCTCTCTTTCTTGGAGTGTGCTTCATTACCCTAATGAACTTGAAAAAGTAACCAAGCTCTACACACTCATTTCCTTTTGGCTGCCGCTGGATGAAGACAATCACCAGGTGAATTTACCAGCCAGACAAGCTAACGATGGTCATTTCGAGCCAAACTTGCCAGCAGATTTCAACGGATTTGGTTATTGACTTTAATTAGAAGAATAATTAAATCACTTTCATTTTTGACGAAATCTTTCTTGGCCACAAAAAAAGCTAAAATCAAAAAAATTTGACACTTCAGCAATAATTTCAATCAATATTTTCTTCTTCTTCTTTAAAAATAAATGTATAATTTTTTGTTGTTCTTGGAATTTGTAGGCGTTGCTATGTGGCATTTTAAGCGTATTATTTAGCCATGACAACGTGGCGTATGATTAATGCCTGTCACTAATAAGCCAGATCACAAACGAATTGCCAATAAATCAGCAACCGCAAACAAAATTTATATATATATTTCATTTCAAAATGAACTGCGAATAATTCAAGAAGAAATTTCATTCATCATGGAAAAGGAAGAAGTGTTTAGCTTCTTCGATAATTTAAAAATAATTTGAATTTTTTGCCGTTTTTCTGCTTCCGCTTAACTACAAAGCAAATGAGAAAACAAACAAGACAAATTCAAACAAACCTTCAAAGCCAAAGCATCTCCAACTTGTTGTATATAAAAAGAACCACAAATGTGCCCATAGAAATAAAAAAAAAAAAACAAGGGAATCTAGAAAAAATGTCATGTAAATAAGTTAGTGTAGGAAGAGATATAAGCTAAGGACAGAAGGAGACAAGCTGGAGATTCCAAGTACCAATAAACCGGCAACGACATTTGTTGATTTTATTGACATGTTTCCAGTGGCTCATCCAGGCGTAGCGTCAGACTGCCAGCCAGGGTTTTGTCCAGTGGTCTCTGTGTTTTTTGTTGGTTTTCTATTCCATTTTTTTTCTTTGCTTTGCCTCGTGGCTCGTGGCTCTTGGCTGTGTTTGTGCCTGTTCTTGGCAGTCAAATTTCCTTGGTTGGTCCCTTTTTTTTTTTTTTGTTTTACTTTGCCCTTGGCTGGGGTGCCGCGTGCGTGTGGCTTTAAAATGCGCCATAAAACTGATCAAATCAGTTGATTGTAAAAATTGATAAATTGAAATTGATTGAGGCAGCAACAAAACTCCTACACATCCGCAACACCAGCCGGCCCCGAAATGGCTTTGAAGCCATTTCATTTTGCATACAAATCTCTCAAGGGTAAAAATAAAATAAAAATAAAAAGCTTAAAGCTTTTCCAAACTTTAAAGAATTTTTAAAGAAAAAAATATATGTATACCTTGCCAGCCATTAACTTGCGTAAATATTCAACCTTTTAATCTGTTTGGTTGGCTGACTCCACTGCCCTGGAATTGCGAAAGACAGAGAGAGAGAGAGAGAGAGAGAGAGAGAGAGGTGTGTGTGAGGTGTGGTCATGTGATTGACATTCAACTTATATGGCCATTGACCGCCATTTGGCCACTTATCAGGCAACTCAGAAAAGCCACTGCAATCGTATAAATTTTTGCACCTGCCCGGCTGAAGCACGCTTCGTGGCCACATGAAAATTGCAATTACAGTTAATTTTGCACAATAGTGAAGTGAAGTGTACAGGGGGGATCGGTGTACAGGGATCGGATCAGTTGGTTTATTAAAATGGTCTTTATCATTTATTGGAAAGATAATTGACAGCTGCGGCTGGCAATTTGAAGTCCTTCGAATTTTCTCGCACTTGGCAAAAACTTTGGCACATCTCTTCAACTTGTGCGATTTTGTGGTTATTTTGGCTGTTTAGTTAATGTGGCAAGCACTCTTGTCGTGGCACGCCCACGTGTACCTCATTAGTAGATGCTAGCAGCATGCAACTTGCAACTTGCAACTCACAACTTGCGGCATCAGCAAATACGCCTTCTCTTGCTCAAAACTTGAGCACTTCCCACACTCTCCACACACACTCACACACGTCATGGATGTTGCCAATGACAACCTGTGCCTGGGTTAGGCAGAAGTGCCGGGGATGGTCGGAGAGGACGGTCTTCAGGTAATGGCATCATCTGGCAATCTTGGCACCGCCAAGACTAAACCAGCCAGCTAAGCACTTCGAGTCAGTCGCGTTAACTTGTCAAGTTGACTTATGGGCGTGTTGAAACTTCAAATGCGTTTCAGGTTCCCCCTACCACCCACTCACTTGGCTGTCTTCACACAATTCTATCTATCAGCATTTCGGCAAATGCAGCGGTTTAAGGGCATAAATGAGCAAAACTTAACAAGCGTGCAAAATACACACACACACCCACACACCCACTTCTAGCCAGCCCCAAACAGACGAGCTGTCTTATTAGAGAGCAACCTGCCCCAAACCTCCACCGCCAAAGCCACAGGCAAACTGACTGCAGTCAGCCTGGCTCTAAGCATTTGGCAGCTGCTGTTGGCTGTGGCCTCGACTCTAACGGCGTTTTTTAAATGGCAAGCGAAGCCAAAACAATAGCAGTTGTGTTAGTGTGTGTGTGTGTGTGTGGCAATTATTAGTTGCAACAAATGGTTTTCAAGTTTGCCAACAGAAAAGGGCAGAAACCAGAAACTTTAACACTCGCAAAGCAAAACATGAGAAGAGCAAAAGTTGCTCGGTTCGTTTGTTCAACGAAACCGCTACAGTAAGCCCTCTCTAAGACGACTCAAAAGAGCGGTGACATAAGCCCCAGCGAAAGGTTTTCACTTTGATTCAAAAGAGCTTTTCTTTGGTTTGAGTGAGAAATAACTCATAGAAAGTCTAATTAAATCTGATCAAAGGCAGAGCCAAAAAATAAAAGAAAAATTCCTTTATAAATTCTTTCAATTTTTAATTCATTTTGAAATTCAATAAATTTCTAAAATCAAAGGAAATTTTTTTTTTCTAAAAATCTGGCAAAATATTTTTAAATAAACTTTTTGAAGCCAAGTAAAGAAATTCTGAAGGAATAAAAACAAAATGCATTTCACTTAATTTCACATATGTCAAATGCATTTGTTAAGTTTCAAAAATTTTATTTTTCCATAAATGCAAAACTTTCGAGCTTTTAGTTTTGACATTTTGTGGACAGATTTTTTCGAAGGAAAAAAAAATATTATTTGCTTAATTAACAGAGGCAGAATATAAATCTCAAGTTATACTTCTATTTTGCCAATGTTTGCCTTGGATTGGGCAAACAGCGTCAGCCAAACAAGATATTTGCTCATATGCAGGCGTACGTGGCGTATGCGTGATATTGCATAACTCAAGCAGCATGCGGAAGGGTAAGAGCTTTGTGCCAGTCGCCGCAATGACTGAGCCGTTTAAATTGCATGCCATGCCAAGTTGAGCAAACAAACAGCCAACGACACTTTTGCCTCTGCTCTGAATTTTCCTAGAAGCTGGAAAACTTTTTGTAAAAAGAAGAGCAGGCAGTGTCACTAACAACAACAACAAAGACAACAAAAGCAACCATGCAAATGCATTGCAACTTTATTAAAAAGTAGTAAAAGTTATAAAAACTACTATAAGTAATGGTAATAAGTTCGTCTTCTTCTTCTTCTTTTTATTATTTTTTTTCCATCTTTTTTTGTTGCTTTATTATTATAGTTGTTGTTGTTGTTGTTGTAGTTGACGGTGTTCTAGAGAAACTTTCTTGGCATAATTTTTTGTACGTTTTTAAGCGTGTTGACAAAAGTATAAAAGAAATTCATTCCCCCCGCCCGCCAGGGTTGCATCAAGTTGAGAAAATATAAATGTAAAAAAGGTAATTTGATAAGTGTAAGACAGAACAAGAAGGGCGGGGGGAGGGGCCGTTGAGGGGTTCAAAACAAAACTGATTTTGCAAACAAAAAAAAAAAACTAAGAAATTTCTTTCTTTCCCACAAAGAAAGAAAGGCTGGAAATCGCTGACAAAGTTGCCAGACCGTGGGTAGCTGCAGTCTGGCAACTCTGGACAATTCTAGTTACCAGTTGGACCCTTCACGGAAGCGGATGCTGACTGGGCTCTTTTGTACTTTCTGAATGGACAAGTCTTTGGGTGTATGTGTGCGTGTGTGTTTGTATAGGTGTTAACTGTGTGTGTGTGTGTTTGCTTATAAAGCTCTTTGTTGAGGTCTGCCTAGACCAAGCCAGGGTTTTCGCTATTTGCTGCTTTTGTTGTTGTTGTTGTTATTGTTCAAACTATTGTTTCTTTTGTTGCTTCTGTTTATGGCATTTGGCTTTTGTTATTAATCCCCCCCCCCCTTCCTGGTAGGTTGAATTAAATACAAATTTGTTTAAATTAAATTTTAAAATTTAATCCCAAGTTAATCGATTAACTGGTAATATGAGCCAATTGCTTTTCAAATCCCATTGAAATAACTAAAAGCTAAAAAAACCACAAATCTAACCACGTTCAACCACAATGCGATTATTTTAATATTATTGACAATTCAATTAAAAAAAATCACACACATTCAATGAAATATAGATGAAATTTCCATAAGCCTTGCTAAATATGGCAAATCAAAATTCAGGCAGGTTTGCTCTTGTTGTTGTTGTTATTACTGTTGTTGTTTTGGATGTTTTACCTGTAGCTTAATTGATGTTATTGTGCGCATAATTAGCATTGAATTAATTTGGCAAATAGAAAACAAATTAGACACGCGCAGGTCACACATCACCCAGCAACAACAACAACAACAATAACAACAATAAGGACAATAACAAATATAATCGCATAGATATGGACTTATGTCCAAATAGTCTCTCACCCTTCACATTGCACATTTCAAATTGGACGTCAACGCTACGTATACTTAATGGCCTTACAAGGGTTTGTAGCGAAAAGGCATTAAGCAAGTCTGACAAAACCAGACACGAGTGTGTATATGTGTGTGTGTGTGTGTGTGTGTGTGTGTGTGTGTGTGTGTGTGTGTGTGTGTGTGTGTGTGTGTGTATTAAATCTGCATATTTACAACAAAGAGGATTAAGTATTTAAAAAGTCAAGTCAATGAACTTTACCCTCAGCAAATTCCACGGGCAAGGCATCACTTACACCGCCACCAAAGCATTTCATTTGCATAGTCAAACGAAGAAGAAGAAGAGCAAAAAAATATATATATATTAACTTTATTTTTAATGCGAGTATAACATTAAATGGATTCAGGTAATTTGAGTAAATTTGGCTAGCCCAAAGGAATATTCCAGCAGCGTGAAAAAAAAGTCAAAAAGTCTGAGTCACTCTTTCCCCTGGCAGACGAGAGACTAACTCAAAACCCCTGAGACTGTTTGGGACATAAAACAACACACACAGGCAAAAAGAAATATCCAGCAAATTCTTAGATTGCATTTGAAATAGAAAATAAAAACGCATAACAAAAAATCCAACCAAAATGCTGCTGAACGAGTTTTGTCGAAAAAGTTGCTAAAATAAATTCGAGTAGAAAAAAAAATATGTTTGTTTTTGTTGCATTGGCGAAACTTGCAAGATGCCATACAAAAATGGCCACATGACTTTGAAACTTATACAACAATAACAACAATAACAACAGCACCGAGGAGAAAAGGCAGTTAAGCTCCGCTCAGTGTGTATGTGTGTGTGTGTATGTGTGTGTGAAAAGCAGCTTAGGCATGCACATAAGGGAAACGGAAGAGGAAGCAGTAAAATAAGCTGCACGAACTTCAAAACTCATGTGAGTTTTCCATGTAGACAAAAAATAACACACACGCACACACACACATAAATATTTTGTCCGATTCAGGGAAAATAAAAAATAAATGTAAAAAAAAGGTGAAAAGGGACGAAAAAAAAAATTCTAAAAAAAATAGAACAATTTTGAAGAAATTTTCAAGACAAAATAAAAAATCGAGAAAAGACGAGAAAAAAACTCGAAACAAAAAAAATTAAACACTTTTGAATAAATTTTGAAGACAAAATAAAAAATCAAAAATAAAGCTTTTAACAGTTTTAAAATCAGAAAAAAAAAATTAATATGAAATTGAAAATACCCGGAAAAAATATATACAAATACAATAAAATAGACAAATAAAAAAAATTTCAAACAAAAAAAAACAATTTTCAATGTTAAAAAAAAGAAACAAATTCAATAAATTTTTAATATTTCTTTCGGAGTTTATTTCATTCTATAAACTAAAAATTTCAACCGATAAAAATAATCCACTTTTGCGTTATGAAAAAATAAGAAATCATTTGGAATAAATAAAACCGATAAAACTGATTGCCAAAAAATTGCAACTGAAAAATTTAAAATCAAGAAAAATATATTAAATTTTTGTAGTTTTCCTAGATTTTTTCTGACTTTATTTTATTCGAAGAACTAAAAACAAATAATTTATTTTCCAAATTTAAAAATATTTTTCTGCTATTAATAAAAAAGAAAACCTTTGGAAAAAAATAAAACCAATAAAACTGTTTACCAAAAAATTGCTAACGATCTCTAAAAATTTTGAAAATTACCAAAAAAAAAAAAAATTCCAAATTTTTGTAATTTTACTAGTATTTTTTTTTTATATTTTTTACCAATTTAAAAATATTTTTCTAATAAAAAAAAACAAATTCTTTGAAAAAGAAAACCAATAAAACTGTTTACCAAAAAATAAAAAAATAAATTCCAAAATGTTTGCAGAATTTTTAGTATTTTCTCATTAAAAAAAAAATTCTTTGAAAAAGAAAAAAAAATAAAATAAAATCTGAAATATTTTTAACAATTCAGGGAAAAAAACTCATAATTTCTTTTTGGTATTTCTAGTATTTTTTCTGATTCATTTTTTTCCATCAACTGCAAATTGCAGACCATTGAACTAATTTACTTTTTGACCTTAAAATATTTTTCTAGCCAACAATTTTTATAGCTTAATTAAAAGTCCGATTTACTCAAAAGAAATAAAATAGAAAGGAAAAATTTTTATCCACAGGACAATACAAAATTGAAGTTCGATTTCGCTTATTTTTATTGCCTTGGTTTTTGGTATTTGGTTTTGGCCATTTTCTGTCTGGTCAGCTGCTGTCAATAGCATTGGGAATGCTGTGTCGACTATTTTTTGGCAGTGGATCCTACCATTTTTTCGTTCTTTTTTTTTGCAGAAATTATTGTGTGAAACTGCCAATTCTGCGCTCCAGCAGTTTTTTGCTTCTTCTTCTTCTTCTTTTTTGGTGGCCTTAAACGAGAGGCTTTTGACGGCCCGTAGAGCTCAGTGGCTCAAAACTGGTTCAAAGAGTATTCTATTTCGGTTTTAGTTTTTATGGTGTGTGTTTCTCTCGGAGGCATTTTCAGACATTTCATTGTGCAATTATTTGAAGTGTCGCCAATTTCAATTAACAACTGCACTGCGGCATCGACCGAAACTCACTCAAAGCCTTTTCAATTTAAGCAAATAAACCAAAAACCCCCAAAAAAAAAAAAAATGGGTAAACTTTTTTTTTGTTTAAGAAAGAAAGAAAGAAAACAAAACAAAAATTGGAACAACATTGCCACCCCCGAAGGTGTCAATGACTAGAACCTAATCAATTTAATGGCTCTTTGTATGGGGAAAGAATCAGCCCCGGGAGGACAACAACAAAATCGAGTCATTAAAATGCAATTAAACATTTTATAGCCGGATCTTGCGAGGCTTTGCCAACTTGCCTGAACATGTTTAGTCAATTTGCCTGGGCCTGATTTAATTGATTTAGTAATTTTTAAATCTATTAAAGTAAAAGCAAAACCAAAGTCGAACCAGTCGAACCAGTCGAGCCAGTCGGTCGGAGCTGGTATAGTTTGTCCAGGCCAGGTGACATGGCAGGACACGTTGTCCTTTCAAAAATGGGGGAAGAGCAGCTCCTAACCTGCTCTTGTTAACCCTCAGCATGCTTGGTAATAATCAAAAAAAATACCTTTTGGGGTTGACGATAATGATGATGGCGATGTGAAAGATGACGGTGCACCAGATAAGTCTGCTCGTTTGTTGCCACCAGAGGAAAATAGTAAAGAGGGTGCAAGAATTTGTAGCACAAAAGAAAACACAATCGATAAAAAAAAAAATTTAACTTGATTCAGCCAAGGGAAGGAGCAAAAAAAAATTAAGCACACCAACACCAATTTGTCTTAAAGAGGGAATAAAAATTAAAATGAACTAATTAATTAAATTGACTTACGATGAAGTAAATAAAAAAAAAAGGAAAATTTAAGCCAATCAATTTTGAAAAAAATAAACTGGATAGTAAAATAAACATTCTTAATAAAAATAATACAAAAATTCAAAAACAAAATCATAAAAAAATATATATTAAAATATTTAAAAAAAAGAAGGAGAAAAATAAAATAAAGCTAAGAAAAGGAAACCATATAGAAAACTAAGACAAACAATTTATAAACAATACACTTGAAAGAATTTAAAAAAATTGGATTAATTTATAACAAAATTTAATTAAAAAAAAAAAACAGGACCATCCAAAATATTATTCATAAAATTAATCAAAAAAAAAATTGAAAATAAATTTAAAAAAAAAAATGTAAACAAAATTTGAAGAAAAAGAACAGGAGCATCAAAAAGATTACTTATATAAAAAAAAAAAACTAAAAATAAAATAAATGAAAAACAAATGAAAAAAAAAATCACAAAAAAACATATAAGAAATTATCAAAAAAAAAAAATCATATACAATACTAAGATAAAAAATTCATAAAAAATAATAAAAAAAAAAATGTAGTTAAAACTAATTAAAAATTAATTGGACAATAAAAAATGAACTTAAAAAAAATCCATTACTTAATAAAATTAAAAAAAAAGTTAAATGAAAAATAAATCATAAAAAAGCAGATAAATAATTCATAAAAAAATAAATAAAAAATAAAATTAGTTAAAATAAATTCTAAAATTTATTTAAAAAAAGCTGAACAGTAAAAAATCCATTTTCAAGAAAAAAATTAAAAGAAAATTAAAAGAAAAATAAATCATAAAAAAGAAACATTTTAAATAAATAAAAATGAATTGCATTAATTTATATGCATGAAAATGTCCAAGTTGTGGAAAATCATTTTAATCACTTCATATGTCTATTGAACCAGAACAAAGTGAAACAAACGACAGCCAAGCCAAGCCAAACCAAACCAAGCCAAAGAAAGAACGAAAAAAAAAAACAGAGCACAAGGAAAATAAAAAACATGCTCACTTGATATCGGCCAAGACAAATGTGTTGTAAATAATGCGTATCAAAGCACTGCAACACCAACAACAATAAAAAACAACAACAAGAACAACCGATTGTGTAACAGACCAAGGACAACGCTGCGTATGTGTAATGCCACGACAACTCAACAAATAAAAATATAATAAAAAATGAAAACAAAAATATGTTGCACACTTGGCCACGCACAGTTGCACCTTGAAGATCCAAGCGAAAACCCCTATAATAAAGAAAAACAAAATAAAATACTCACTGAAATAAGTGGAAAATGCGAAGCGCATTGTTTAAGCAACAACAACAACAACAATAACTAAATGCGATTTATGTGTGTGCAGCTGAAAAAGTGCAGGCAACCAGAGACCAAAACAAGAAAGCAAGGATAACAAAAGGTTCGCCTGGCAAAGTGTAGAAAACGAGAACTGCCAACAATAATAATAAATCCTTTGAGACTGTTTGGAAAATGGTTTCTTAATACACAAACCTCTCTGGGCTCTGACCCCCCCCCCCCCCCTCCTGGCACCTGACAAAAAAAAAAAAAACAAGTACTTCGGATATCATCTACTCAGTGAGCCGGAAATGCGGTGGCGACGGCATAACCAACCAGCAGATATGTCGAGACCGAGACGTCCAAGTTATTGACCTGATGCTATATGGCTTATATCCGCTTTCAATATACTTTAGAGTACGACAAAAAAAATAAATAGCCACAACAAGGATATCAGCTAGGGAATTGCCGGAGACGTTGGCAGCTTGACTTGCTTTATGATATTGTCACCGACAGCAATTGCTATCATGCATTGTCCTCTCCTGTCCGGCTTGTGGCCTGCTGCTGCACTCCTGACATTCACGGTTCAGTTTACTTATTTCTTGCCCTGTCACTATTTTCAACCACTACAGGAAAAAAAAAATGTATACGTTATAATGATGAAAAATTGCTCAAATGGCAAGACAGAACAGATGGCCAGCTTTTCTCTTTGCTTTTATTTTTTTTGGAGTCGCCACAATAAATAACTGTACGAACATGGCAGACACACTGAACAAATGAACCAGACAGTGGGGGAAGGGCGATGGGGGTTCACTTGGTTTATTAAAAAAATTTGTTTGAAGAATTTCCAATAACTCGACACGTCAGCCAGCTAAATTTATAATGGTTTTTATCTATTTAATAACAAAAATTCGCGTACTAACCCAAAAAACTAACCTCACTTTTTTTCTCTCTCTCTTTTTGTCAGCTGGCAACGTGTGAGTGGACTGTCAATGCACCTATAATCAAATAAAAGCATATCCTTTATCTTTGCCCTTTTGCTCTGGCCCCCTTGGTATACCGGGTGAATAGAAAATGGTGACAATGGCAACAGAGTAACATAAACCCAAATAACCACACACACACACACTCAGACAAATAGAGAATATGTCACCGAATGTACCCATGGCCCCAGACCAATAACACTGAACAGCAAAACGAAAGAATCACCCACACAAAAATATATACACACACACACACAAACATATATGTATGCATGCACACCGACACATTCACAAAGGCCACAAAAATAAATTATTCAATGCCCAATGCACACGCTTCAGTGCATTCAACAGTGATGGAATAGTAAACTTTTGGGCAAGCGGTGGCTGTGGCGATGGCGGTGGCGGTGGCAGGACCAGAAGGGCGTTGATGTGGGTAGTGTTGGCTGGAATAGTTGTTCATCTGTGAATCAAGCATATGGATAAGCCCAAAGAGCAAAAAAAAATGGAAACCAAAATAAATAAATCGACTCATGAAACACCCTAGAAAGAGTTCAGGCTTTGGGAATACTTTTCTGGATTAAAAATTCCATTTTAATTGACTCTTTGAATTGTTAGAAATATTTTCAGATTTTTCGTATAATCCTGAGAATCTCTTTGAATGTTTAGAAATATTTTTAGATTTTTTTGTATAATCCTGAGAATTTTTGGAAACATTTTCAGATTTTTTGTATAATCCCGAAAAGCTCTTTGAATTTTTAGAAATATTTTCCGATTTTTTGTATAATCCTGAGAATCTCCTTGAGTGTTTAGAAATATTTTTAGATATTTTTGTATACTCCTGAGAATTTTTTGGAAATATTTTCAGATTATTTTTGTATAATCCTCAGAATCTCTTTAAATTTTTAGAAATTTTTTCAAATTTTTTTGTATAATCGTGAGAATCTCTTTGAATTTTCTGAAATATTTTCAGATTTTTTTTGTATAATCCTGAGAATCTCTTTGAATTTTCAGAAATATTTTTAGATATTTTTGTATACTCCTGAGAATTTTTTGGAAATATTTTCAGATTATTTTTGTATAATCCTCAGAATCTCTTTAAATTTTTAGGAATATTTTCAGATTTTTTTGTATAATCCTGAGAGTCTCTTTGAATTTTTAGAAATATTTTCCGAATTTTTTTTGTATAATCCTGAGAATCCCAGAGATTGTTTGATTTGACTTTGATCATATAATTTCTAATTTGATATTTATCGAAAATAAAGGATTAATCTATATAATAAATAAAGACAAATCTCCCTCTTCAAATTGGAGAATTAGTCCAAAGCAACAACAAAAATTAACTAAAATAATTTCCAAAAACAAAAAAAAAATGTTAAACCTTTTCTAAAGTTAATTATAGAGTATTTCCTATAATCAAACCTGCATAAATACATATATTTTATTTCAAGTATATTTGTTATGCCTCTGTGTGTGTGTGTGTGTGTCTGGTTTCTATACCTTAGGTTAGGTTAGGTGATATTTTCGGAATTTCTGTAAAATAACTAAAGTGTGTGGTTTGGTGAAACGTTTTGGTCAGCTTACAAACCAGAAAGTTGATCTTTTCAGTTAGTGTGTGTGTGTGTGTGTGTGTGTGTGTGTGTGTGTGTGTGTGAGTATAATATTCGCTTATTATAACAATCAAACTAACTCAATTATACGCATACATAAGCACGCACATGTTGCTCTCACCCAGAAACTCAAATATGGAATTTGTGATGCTGCTTGGTGCTTTTGCTGTTGCGTAAAACCACAGGACATCATGGCCTATGGCGACTTCCTGATAATAAGCAAAGCCAAGTGGTTAACCACACGAACATGTGTGAGACACACACACACACATGCACATGCACACCCACAAACACGCAGACAAAAAGGCATGAGAATCATTCAAGTAGACACGCAGACTCACTCAGCCTATATATCGGGTAATGAAAATCGACTCTCTCTCTCTCTCTCTCTCTCTCTCTCTCTCTCTCTCTGTCTCTCTCTATGTCTCTGTCACACCCTTCTGAGTTGGTAAATACGGCCAAGTTATTTTGGTTTAACAACTTTCGGTCTATGATTAAATTTTTTTAAAAAGCCATCAAATGTAAAGGATATGTGCATTAAGAGGATCAGCTAGGGCACTCAAACCAAAATACAACCCACAAAAATGTTCATGACATTCTTTTTCGTATTGTTTGAAACCAGACAATTGCTCTTTATTAGGCCCTAGCTCAACAATCAACGACTTTCGGCTGTTGTTGTTGTTGTTTTCGGTGGCTAAATAATAAAACCGAAAAGCATTCCATGTTAACCCTTTTTTAGCCTGTGGCTTTTTGGCCACAGATGTGCCTGACTGCAAAATGTAAACAACTTGTATATGCGTGTAATATAAATATATATGTGTATTTTTTTTTTTGCAAAATAATAAAAAGCCTTAGGTGCTAACACGTAGCATACATGCACATATTTATGTAACGTATAACAGTAATATAAATAAAGAAACAATAATAGAAATAATAAAAGCAGCTGTCCAATGAAATGGTCTCTTCTTTTTCCACTTCTTTCTTCTTTTTTTATGCACACAAAACGAGTAAATACTCAGGAAGCATTGCTCCAACTCTCCCTCTCTCTCTCTCTTTCTTTCTGTTAAGCATTTACAGTTACACATATTTATATGTCAAGCACTTTTGGCAAAGCAACCACGTTCGCATCTTGAAAGTAATGTTTACTTACCGTTTGGCTTTCAATTTTTCCATTTCACGTCTTAGCCGTCTTTTTTATATGCAATTGTTCAGCTGGCTGCATTTTTCAATATGTTGAGCTGAGCTGGGTAGGAGAGCGTACGAGCACGCCTCATTGATTGAGAGAGCACCCGAGAAGAACAATGCATTTATTTAATCAAGATATCAATCTAGCAATCTCTCACACACGCTTGCCAGGCTAAATAAATTGCATTGCATTTTCTAGCGAAAGCAGATGAAATATCCTAAAACACTTTAAATGAATTCGTAATAAGGCATGGAGCACACACAGTTCAATCAGCACTTTACCGGAACGCAGAAACGCTAAGTGAAATAAAAACTTATTTTCATTTCAAATAAAAATGCACACCGACTTATTTATCGTTTAATAATGAAGTTATTTTTAGGAAATTAAATTTACAGCGAAATTTAAGCACAGCGATCTAGAATATTGGACCGCGCGATAATTTTTTAATAGGTAAACACTGACCGCAAACATTTTATCGGCCCTGGTGACTGGTTGAGTTTCGATAGGTTTGTGTCAATGTCAAGGTTAAGGCTGCGCGCCTTTCTGCTTGACTAACTTAAGTTAAAGATAGATTTTTTGGTAGCTTTAATTGCATGGTTCAATCGTACCAGTTTAGAAATGCTTCAGTGACATTTGTGTGAGTATAAAAGAGTATTTTCGGGGCAGCACTTTGGTAGTTGAAAAACATGTCTCCAAATGACACAAAACTCAGCAGTAGCATGGTTAGTTTTCCATTTGCCAAGCTAGCGGATGAACGCACACAATCCTGGCCACTGGTCGATTCACCAGGGGTTGTCTTTGTATTGCTCGCCTTGTATTTAACTATGGTGCGCTGTGCTCCAAAATGGATGGCCAGGTAAAATCCAAAATCCGTAGAGCCTTGTGAAAAATTCGTCAATGGTGGATATCAATCAATATACAGATGCAAACCATTCCAGCTGAGGGCGCCGTTGTTTTGCCACAATCTAGCCATGGCTCTACTGAATGCCCATATCTGTCTGGAACTGCTTAGAGCTGCCTGGGCTCTTAACTACAGTTTCACCTGCCAGCCCTGCCGCGTTAGCTATGAGCCAAATGAAATGCGTGTAAATGCGTGTGATTTTAATGACTGAAGCAGAGAATAGCTTTTCATTTTCCATTTTTGCAGATAGCAGCTGCCCTCTGGTGGTTCTTTATTTCCAAGGCATTGGAATTTACCGATACGGCATTCTTTATTTTGCGCCACAAACGTTCGCAATTGAGCTTCCTTCATGTGTACCATCACAGCTCCATGCTTATTATCTGCTGGACAGTGGTAAAATGGGTGCCCAGTGGATCTAGTAAGAAGCCTGCATATATATCTTTTTTTTTATTTGATTTACTTATTTTGAACTTGCTGCAGGCTTCTTTCCAGCCGCTCTGAATTCATTCGTTCACATTATTATGTACACCTATTATGCCCTAAGTGCTCTGGGCCCACGAATGCAGGCCTTCCTCTGGTGGAAACGTTACTTAACCCGAGTCCAACTGATACAGTTCGCTGTTGGCGCGGTTTGGGGCCTCCAGGCTATTTGGCAGCGATGTGAATATCAACCTTGGCTTAGTTATACCGGTGTTGCTTATATGTTTACATTCATTTACCTGTTTGGACGTTTTTATGTGCAAAAATACAAAAAATGTGTTTAAGTGATTTGACAATCAATTTCTGAGCTTTTATTTGGGTGCACTTATGAATTTGACTAAGGGATCTCATCCACCCATTTATAATCAAAGCTCTAAAATACATTTTTTTAAATAAATAATAAAAATAACGAGGATCTGATGGAGTTATTTTTTTGTAGAGAAGAGAGGAGGGAGCTCCGATAACAAAAAAACTTGTCAGTAGAAAATTATTCGGCCCAAGTCTGGTTAGTCCTTTAGTCTTTGAGATAATTATAACTATTCAATGGATCCCATTTGGCAACGGAGGGTCCTATATCCTACAGATTTTCTATACAAAATTTCATAACTCTGGCTTTTGTATATTTTGAGATCATTACGCTTATAACGGTCAGACGGACATAGCCAGATCGATTTCTCTAGTCACTAAAACTGTTAAAATAAATCGATATCGATTCTTAACCGAATTAAGATGATGCGATGTTTTCATTTTCAGTTGCGAGCAAGTTGCTATCATTCTAATTCGGATGAAACGCTTCTGTTGCCGCCATAGAAATTGTTTTCGCCGCCAATTCCAGCGAATATGAAACGCATCTGCTACTGCAAAACTAGGAATTGAAACTATCACCTTTTGACGCGGACAGAGGAATACCAAGCAGCGAATTTGTTTTCGAAATCCCTAACGACGTCCTTGAAGAGTTGGCTAGGCTCCAGAATATTCGACATGAATCGAAGAAAACTTGCTAAATGTGTTGTATTCGATTTAGCAGGTCTCCCAATCTAATAATACCTCAATACCTTATACCATTAAAATCTACATAAGAAACTAAACAAGACAGACAAAGACCGGCAACAACAAAAAGAAGCTATCTTCTTCTTGAAAAAAATAAAATAACAGAAATGAATCTAAATAAATATTTTTTCATAGTCATTCCAATAAGTGATTTTTGCCATCAATCTCTAGGTTATATTGTAATTTTCAAATTTACGCGGTCTATCGATAATAATCGAAACTTGCACAGCTGTTTAGTTCATTATTTCAGTTGTGTTTCTTTTTTCAATGTTGTGTACACACTGGTATAGAACTACAATATTTTTTAAGTTTTGACATAACAATGCAAATAACTAGAGGCTTTTCTTATTATTTTCTTAAACATAAGAACCTCTGTTTGCGAAGAATACCTGCGACTTGTTACTCCACTGCCAAAGGTAAGAAAAATCATTAGTGTTCAACTCAGTTTTTTATATATTTCTTGCTTAGATGGTGTCGACGGTTCCTTACTCGCGCCGGGTTACCAACCAAAGCAAGTAGAGCAGGCTTACTGGAATCGTGAAAATTCTCAGGAAAAGGGGAATCTACCTCAAAGTGCAACCCGCTGCAAGCGTGGCACATACCGCATGCTGCTGCCCCCGCCGAATGTCACTGGAAATCTGCACTTAGGCCATGCCCTCATGGCCACAATACAAGATGTAATAGCCCGACAGCGACGGCAATTGGGCTATAAAGTGGAGTGGGTGCCAGGCACTGACCATGCGGGCATAGCTACCCAGGTGGTAGTAGAACGCACCCTAGCCGCCTCCCAGAACAAAACACGTCACGAGCTGGGCCGCGAAGAGTTTCTAAAAGAAGTCTGGAAATGGAAGTCAGAAAAGGGCACTAATATTATCGAGGACTTGCGTTTGCTGGGCTGCTCACTAGACTGGCAGCAACAGTACTTCACCATGGACGAGCAACAAGCTCACGCTGTCAACGTGGCTTTCGAGAAGCTCTTTGATGACGGCCTAATTCATCGCCGCAATTCCGTAGTCAACTGGTCTTGCTCTTTGCGCTCCGCCATTTCAGACATCGAAGTGGAGACAGTTGACATTAAGGAGCCAACGGAAATCACCGTCCCTGGCTATGAGCAACCTGTGCTCTTTGGCCGGATATTCGACTTTGCTTACAAGGTGGTGGACGGCCAGTTGCAGGAAAACGGACAAACCGAAGAAATTGTAGTGTCCACTACACGTCCAGAAACCATCCTAGGAGACGTAGCTGTAGCTGTGCATCCATTAGATCCGCGTTACAGCAAATATCGCAACAAGCCGGATGTCAAATTGAAGCATCCCTTCCGCTCGGACACCATACCCCTGGTCTTTGACATAGCCGTAGATCAAAATTTCGGCACGGGCGCTGTAAAAATTACCCCAGCCCATGACAAATTCGACTTTGAATTGGCCCAGCGACATAAACTAGAGCCACGCCCTGTGTTTTCAGATAGTGGCCACATTCTAGACGACTACCCGGACTTCAAGGGACAACAGCGCTTCGATGTAAGATATCCAATTGTAGAGCGTTTGGAAAATCTGGAGCTTTTGCGTGGGGTGCGCGGGCACTCCATGCAGTTGCCGTTCTGTTCCCGCTCCAAGGACATCATAGAGTATCGGATAGTCCCACAATGGTTCCTCGAGTGCGAGAATCTGGCCGCAGCTGCTCTCTCCGAGCTGCATAGTGGACGTCTGCAAATCATGCCACCCAATTTTGAGATTGAATGGGAGCGTTGGCTACAGGATACCCGAGACTGGTGCATTTCCCGCCAACTCTGGTGGGGCCACCAAGTGCCCGCTTATCTGGCCACCAACAAAAGCGGAAAATCCGTCTGGGTGGCTGCTCTGGATGAAAAAAGTGCACTCAAAAAAGCTCAAATTGAATTGGGCACCGAAAAACTCACACTCAAGCGCGATCCTGATGTCCTAGACACCTGGTTTTCCTCTTCGCTCTTGCCCTTCTCAGTGGCAGACTGGCCGGACGAAAGCTATAGGGAAAGGTATCCCCTGGATCTCATGCAGACTGGCCATGACATACTCTTCTTCTGGGTGGCCCGCATGATGATGATGGGACTAAAACTCACTGGCGAAGCACCCTTCCAGAAAATACTCCTAAATGGCATAGTCTGCGACGCCCAAGGTCGCAAGATGAGCAAGAGCCTAGGAAATATTGTGACCCCTCAACAGGTGGTCCAAGGTGCCAGCCTAGACAACCTAAAGGACGAGCTCGTAAAATCCCATAAGGCTGGCATTATCAAGCTCGAAGAGTTGAAAACCTCTATGGCCGGCCTCACCAGGATGTTCCCCAAAGGCATAGAGGAGTGTGGCACAGATGCCCTACGCTTTACCCTCCTAACTCACAATATCAAGCATCATTTCATCAGCTTCGATGTGACAGCCTGTTATACCAACAAACTCTTCCTCAACAAGATTTGGCAGGCCACTCGGTACACCCTACAGTCAGCCGAGCATCTGAAAATTTCCCTAATGGATATAGAGACCATGAATAATGTAAACCTAGGCATGTGGGATCGCTGGATTATCGGTCGTCTAGCCGAGACCCTCTCCATCTGCTCGGACAGCTATAACAACTACAACTTCCATATGGCTACGGCCGCCCTAAAGCATTTCTTCTATCAGAACCTATGTGATGTGTATTTGGTGAGTCCTTGTGAGATTCACAAAACCTCTGGAACTTATCTATTTTATTTTTGACCAACAGGAAACCACCAAAAAGGCAATTAAACAGAAGAGCGCCGCAGGATATGTAAATTTGGCTACTTTAACCGCCTGCCTCAGCTGGGGCCTTCAGGGCCTGGCCCCATTTGCACCCTTTGTGACCTCAGAATTGTTACAGCATTTACCTCTCAATATAGAGCTCACATTGTCGAGTTATCAGGACTCTTCGCTCGAGGCCGAGGTCTCTGACATAGTGAACATCTGTGAGAGTGTACGCCAGGTGATGAGCCGCAATCAGGTCAGCAAGAAGCATCAGCCGCATCTCTGTCTCTTCGCTCAGAACAGCGAGGCGGAGAATGTGCTCCAGCGTCATCTGAGGCAGATACAGATCCTCACACGCTGCGAAGGCGTGGAACTGGAACTGCTCAACGAGGAATCCGAGTTCTCCAAGAAAATCAATTTCTTCTCCACGGCTGGACCGCTCTGTTCCTTCGGTCTGACCATGAGTGAGTCCTTCGATGTGAACGAATCGAAGCGCAATCAAATGCGAAAGGCCAATAGCAAAAAGTTGAAGAAATTAGTCATAGAACTTAAAAAATACCAAATGCGAGTGGACAACGAGGCCTTCCAGTTAATGGCCGACAAAAAGACTCAGGCGCATTTCCAGAATCGGGTGAGTCCAGCAGTCCTTTCCTTTTACCTTTTAAACATTTTAAAATTCTAAATTTTCTGCTTACAGATCAAACAGCTGGAGGCTGAGATCGAAAGTCTAACACGCTTGGCTGCCTAAATCCAAAATAAGAAGAAGAAAAAGTAAATAGAAACTGTGATTCATTTTTGTTTCAGACTGGAGACGGTTTAACGTCTGACCACCAAATTGTTAATGAGAAAACCAATGAAGTTGTTAAAAAAATTATTGCGTCTATTTTGATTTGATTTAAAGCACTGGACAAGCATTCTGTGAGTAGGATAAAAGGAAACCCCGATTCGATATATCTAGCTCCTCGTTGCTATCGGTCACCGCGTAGAGGACAAAAGGCTTGGTTGCACTTGTGGTGGCCACCAGGCCCAAGCCACAAAACCGATCACTGGGCATGGCCACGCTTTTTTGCGTGGGATTGGGTATGATGATGTAGTCTGTTGTGCAGTCCTGACTCTGCACCGAGGCGGTGGCCAGCAGCGAAGGATCCACGGCCCCCACGTCATTGGTCATAGTAAACGAGTAGGTATCCGAGCTAGCCTGGCTCCAGGTTATCGAACAGATACCGGCAGCCATTCGAACGCAGATGCCATAGGACAAACTGGCTAATTGACGACTGCCAGGCACTCCAATGGAGTTTAGGGCGGAGGATGCGGCCGACACATAGTTAAAGCTGGACACAGTGCCACTGCTGGCTGTGTAGTATTGCAGGCAGCCGGAGGGTGCCAAGGTGGCCGAGACGCAGCCAATCATGCGCAATTGCATTTGCCATTGGCGATTGAAAGTGTAGCCGGACGAGGTGGCCACGGTAATGGTGATGGGGTTGACGCCATTAAAGTCCACATAGACATGTTGGCCGGCATTTTCACCACACAGGGCGGGTACACGCGAGGAGCCGCCAGTGATGGTCAAGGCATCCGTTGAGCAGGAGCCGTCACCAGTGGGCGGAGCCAAAGAAAGTGACAGGAAATCGACTCTCAGCTGGCAGATGCTGGCATCTGGCGGTGTGACCGTAATAGAACAACGTCCTCCACCTGAATAGGTGCCCGGGTAGTTGCTGTTATAAAAGTAGGTATTATTTTGGCTAGTCTTGGTGCCACACGACCTTTGATCTGCAAGGGGGGGTTAGGGATTAGCCAAATCCTTCACTATATTTCTCTTGGCTTTACTCACAAATACAGCAGACCGCCTGAACTGTGATGGAGGAGCAACTGCCAGCGGCCACTCCACTGTTATCGGAACACTCGCCACTTATCATACACGTGCCCGTCAGGGCATTGTTCCCAACGCAGACATCATTCGAAAACCGACCGATGGTGTAGAAGGGAAACCCTGAAAAGGCAAACAATAAGTCCAGTCAGCAATTCACTGCAGCTCGGCTCTAGCCAGTTTTACTTAAGACTAAAGAGTCAAGCACGTTCTGGCATTCTGGGTGTTAATTATGTGTTGACCCAAATTCAAAAGGCACACAGAACCGCGCCATTCACCACTGTCTATCAATACACCGATCATCCCATCCCTGGCTACTTACAACGCGGAGAACGGCCAACAGCTGTTGACCGGGCCTCGCTAAAGTTGCCTTCCGGCCTGTCTAACGGTAATTTTGTGACGGCTGCACTGGCGCGCGCTGCACTGTAAATGCCAACGATGTAACTGCTGAAGAAGATCAGCATGATGGCACAAATATGAAAGGAATGCGAGCGGGTAGATCCAAACTCCATTTCTATGTAAGATTCACTTTCAGTTTTTCTGCGTGTGTGTTTTATTTTTTCGGATTTGTTTCACGTCCGCTCGCTTGAATGTCACAACTGCAACTAAACCGCAGAAGTGGCCACAGTAGACTAACTAGAAATAAGTCGAGAGCATACTGTGTCACACCCGCCTGAGAAAGGTGCTAATTGACGATGCTGTGGCTGTTTGGGGCGCAAAATTAGACTTGAGTTGACTCAATCCCAGAGTCGGAGGAGAGTTCAAGTTAAATTTGGTCGTGCCGAGCTATTTATTTCCGCAGTCAAAGATTTGGAGCAGGCATGACAAACGAAATGAAACGAAACGGGTAATGACAATTTGTATTCCTTTTGTGGCAAAGAAAAATATTTGACTCTGTGTCATTCATTCATTTTAATAAATATGATACAAGACCTGGGGAAAGTGAAAAAAACACTTGCTCTTCCTCTATCAAATAACCGTAAATTTTGCACAGAGTCGTGCAAAGCCATGGCTAAGATGGAGGAGAGCCGATCGGGTCGGTACGCTTTGAGAGCGAGTGGAATGGAAAAGGATGCTAATCAAGTTAGAAAGCGAGTGGGTCTTTCAAGTTAATTGGCTAAATAAATATCTAATTTTAAGTCGATACAATTAAATAAAGTTAACAACCAAATCAGTCTCAATTGTGAGCGTGATGTAACGGCAATTGTACCACACATTGTATAAGTTGGCAACGCGTGCAGACACGCGTTTGAAAAAGATGAGATGGTAATTTTTTTTTTTTTCTGTAGGAGATTCTGTGTTTGTAACGCAACGCACGACTTTGATTAGCGCACGCACACTAATTCAACATAGATATTCTGAGCACTAATTAAAGTTTAAACTCAATAAGAAGGTAAAAGTGGCAGACTCGAGGATTGTTTGTTTCAGACTTGAAAATGTAGGGCAGCATTTTTGAAAAGAAAGCTGCAACAATGTTGCTGGGCGAAAAAACAAAACAATTACAAATCTTTACAGAAAAGATCAAGAAAATTGTCACTTACATTTACTGTATTTATCTTTTTTATTACAAGAGGTTTTCTTTTTGTTTTTAACGTAACTTAAGGCAGCTAAACAAATTAAGATGCAAAACAGTCAAACGGAAGCAAATAAACTATTCAATTTCAATGACGGCGCCTGCCTTGGCCAGAGCCTCTTTCAGTTTCTCGGCCTCCTCTTTGGGTATGTCTTCCTTGACGATGGTGGGTGCGCTTTCAACGAATTTCTTGGCCTGCACTAGATTCATGCCCTCAAGCAGATTCTTAACTTCCTTGATGAGCGCCACCTTTTGTTTCTCATCGAATTTGACAAGTTTCACTTTGAATGAGGTTTGTACTTTCTTGGGAGCTGCCTCTTCTTCGTCTTCGGCAGCACGTGCAGGTCCAGGACCGGCAGCAAACTGAGGCACGAACGCAGTTTCGGGTAGGTTCAGTTTTTGTTTCAACAGGGAGCTCAACTCCGCTACTTCCAGTAGGTTAAGGGCGGCAATATTGCTGACAATACTGTCCAATTTGGGGTTGGGTGGCTTTGGAGCACCCTCCGGCGGTGGTGGTACTAGCTTATCAACGGAGCCGGCAGAAGCAGCGGGTGCTGCTGCAGCGGATGAAAACTGCCGAAGGCCTTGGTGGCGTGCAATTTGACGTAGCAGCAACCGTGTGATTTGCATTTTCAAGTTTCCTACAGTGTAGAGGAATAGTTTTATGTTATAATTCGTTTTAAAACATTAAAATTCTCAGTTAAACTCAGAAATAATTACTTTTCATTAGCAGCAGGTTATGTGAGCACCAGGGATGAGAGTTTGCCGATAGGTAAGAAAATCGATTGTAAAAATATTTCGATAGGTCAACATATGGTTGAGAGTCAAGCTAGCAACACTTTTCGAACTTGCTCACTTTTGAATTTTAAATTTGATTTATGGAAAAACGTGATTTCATTTTAAAAATGTACTGAAAAGAAAAAACAAATTAAATCACCTGCAAGTGGTGGCTGATTTTAAAAGTGATTATCTATTTTTCTAACAAATATATATATATTTGTGAATTTGTGTTAAATAAACGGAATTTGCCTAAGGTTTTGATTTTCCATTTTAATTGAAGGAAGCTTGTGGAAATTTATGGGGTTTGTGCTCCAAACGGAAACTGAACTCGCCGTTTCTGATCTTCTAAAGAAATCAAAGAATAGCTCATTAATTATATCGACACCAGAGAGGGCTCATTGTTTAGAATAAAATTGTACCCTCATTTGAAACCCATATAAATTCATAATCTCAATTTTAATATTATTTTATTTGTTTAAACTTTATTAAATTTTTTGTTTTAATTATAAAGCTATTTGACTGTTTCACTTGTATTAGCATATGCATTTAAATTAATTGTAGATTTTTTTTATTCTTGCTTTGTTAAAGTTAATTAAAATTATTTCTGTGGTCTTGTACAAAATTTAGAAAAAGTGTAAAAAAAAGTGTTATTGATTTCAGTGTAGAAGGGTGATATTATTAGACTATTTATTTTGTGCCTCAATTCGGTGTATCAAATATAGAAAAATATGTATTTTCAAGCTTTTAAATTTGATGGTAGCTTTCGTCTGTTTTTTTTTTTCTCTTTTTTTTTTTTTTGGTACGAACTTTGTACATTTTTGTAATAATTAAACTAAACTAGAGTGGGCCAAATTTAATGCATTAAGTAGACAATGGCAGTGATGAATACGGTGGCCAACAGAGACATGGCCGACACCGTCTCCTTGGCACCCGAACGGCAATAATACTCATCACAGTTGGCATCGGAGAATGTCTGATAGCGCTGCAGAACATCACTCCATTTACACAGACCCACATTGCACCACTCCAAATACACAGCATCCTGATTCAGGAAGAACACCACCTTCTCCTTGTCCAAATCGGCAGGGCATGAGTATTTCACAGCCACAAAATTGGCTGCAAAAGGATCAATGTTACTGGTCTTCCAGCGACGACTGCTCAAACTATTATAGTTGTCTGCCTGCAGTTTAATGTCATCCTTATTGATGCCCAAGGCGGTGATGAGAGTCTGCACACCTGTCGAATGGCCAAAATAGGCCACCACATGCGGTGAGACTGAACTGCTCAAATGCGCCAACATATCCTGCACAGCCCGGCAATTCAGACGTGCATTATCCTCAAAGCCATAACCAGATTTGTAGAAATATTTGAGATCGTCTTCGTATTCCAAGACGGTGACCTGCTCTGGCAAAAAGGCCGAGCACCAAACACTGGTGCGATCCACATGCCAGGCCTGTTCATAACGGCACATATCGTACATCAGCTCAATATCAGACGTGGCCAAGGTATATTCAAAGCTATAAGAAATTCAAAAGAATTAAGATCGATTGACTTAATTTTGCGGCAGACTCAAGCTTACCCCAAACGTCTGGAAATATCTGCCATGGTCATATTCCACAGGGCAGAGCGACGGTATTTGTAGCTCTCCGAACCTTCACCCTTGTAGTTTTGCTCCTTGTAGGCTGTGCAGTAATCATAGGGACGCAGCAGTAGATCCTCGGCAGGCACATCAGCAGCACGGGCAGCATTGTTTGCACCAAAGAGACCCTCGGCAAAGGCTTTAAAGCTCTCCGTGGTACGCTGAGTCTGGGTATGACGGAACTAAAGGGGAAACTATTAGAAACTTCCAAACCATTTAGACAGGTGAGTCTTACCAGATAATAAGAATCATTATAATTGCTAGGCAGTACAGTGGGATAATAGCGCTGATACAGCTTGGCAGTGCCTCTCAGATCATCATAACCTTGGCTGGTCAAATATTCTTCCATATCCACGGTGATGGTGGAATTCCATTTCCACATTTTGATGGCAATCAAATCCAAAGTACACAAGGCATTTGTATCGGGCTTCTGCCGCAGGACCTGATAATTCTTGACTATCAAATCGCGTAGCTAAAAGACAGAGGGAGATGGAAATATTGAAAGAATAGGAAGGAATTTCATACACACCTCTTCGAGTCTAGGAGCTGCTGTGATGGTATCTGGCGTGGGCAGCCTTGTGCCGTGTCTATGGAAAATCCACATTTTCTTCGGCTCACAGCCGGGCACTTGATATTGTTTGTCAATGTTGGTGCCCTTGATAATTTGATAGGCTGTCTTGGAGGTGAAATGGCGTGTCTGTGTGCGCTCCGTATCCTTGCCAAAGCAATAGTCATCATCCTGTCCGCTGGCCAAGTGCAGCGCCAGCAGCGCCATCAAAAAAATTATAACTTTCATTTCTGAAAAATTCGAAAAACAAGCAAAGAAACGCATTTCAATTTAGTTGACCCAGCCTTTAACTATCCTTGAACTGTCACAACGCACACACACACACACACACAAAAAATAGGTGTGGCATTTAAATTGGTTGGCCAGGTCCTGTAAGAAAATCAACCCGCTGAAACCAAAAACGAAAGACAATAAAAAAAAGGAGTCTTTCGGATGGTTTCTCTGCTGGCGCGAAAATCGAACAAATTAAGGCTAAGGAAATGCCCACACACACATACACACAGACACACACACATACATTTACATATGGCTCGTGGACTTGAATTAGGCTAATGATTTTTTCTTTCTTTATTTTTTTATTTTTTTTTTTTTTGTTAGCTTAAATTGACAAATTGGTGCATTTTTTATGAGGCATTTGCCCAGATATTCCCAGACAAGGCATTTCCTTTTGGACAAAAGCAAGTGTCCATAATGTTTCTTGGGCAATGAAAAGAAAATTGATTTACCATAAAATGTAAAGCAAAGAAAATTCTAATCAATCTAGCTTTATTTCTTTATCCATTTCGTTGATTACATTTTAATTGATAGTCTGTAAAATTCGTTGTCCTAGTTAGCCTGTAAATTTACATTTCCTCAGTTTGACAATTCGAATTTCGAATTTCTTATTAAATTTTGAAAATTCTTTATCTATGGATTCGAAAACTAGTAAGCTAGAAGATCTTAAAAATCGTTTCGAGTGTTTTCTATATAAAAATTCACCATCGCAAAGTCAGAAGCAGATTGCAAAGGCCTTGTAGGTAAATCCCCTTTTCTGATTTGGAACTTTTGATATAGTCAAGATAATTTTCAGTTTACCCTCGGCTGGGGCTTTTGGTTTGGCTGGCCTATTGACTGTGGTTTATCTGACCGATTGGAAGCTTATCACCAAGTGGATCCCTCTATATAATACCAAATACAAGAAGGACTGAGTATGTCGAGGATTCGAAAGTTTCTCAAAAAATTACCCTTCGGATCGAAGCACACCCAAATGGCTATAACTTTGTAGGTTTAGTTGAGGGAATTGGCTAGACAAATCTTATATTTTTTTATTCGAATTTCTCCCAGCTTACCCTCGGCCATAACATTTGGCGTGGCTGGTGGTTTGGCTCTGGTTTATTACACAGATTGGAAGGTTGTGGCTGGTTTGGTACCCATTTATAATACCAAATTCAAGGGAACAGATAAATCGTAAGAATTTTCAATTATCACAAAACCAAAAACAAATATTTTGGCCAGTTTGGTTCGGTGATAATTGAAAATGGTCAAGAAAGAAATTGAAGGAAACATTAAATGGTAAAAGCCGAATACATTAGGCACATCGGCTATACCAACTATAAAAGAGAGCGCAAAAAAGAATAATAAATAAATCAGTCAAACATTTCAGAAAAGAAGAAGAAGAAGAAAAAACTATAAACCAAAAGTCAAATAATTGAAAACAATAAATAAAAGCAACTAAAATGTTGCCACTAAAAATAGATAATCTTTTTGGAAAATGTGCCACATCTGTGGTGAGGTAATAGGAATCTTCGCCAGCATACCCAATTCTCTCAAAAGCTTACGAGTTCTTTAATTTGTTTATTTGTTTACAAACTATTTTTTTCTTCTTCTTTTTCTTTTTTATTTTTGAAATGCAACTCGAAAGGGGTGTAGAATTGGGTGGGCCAGTTGGTGAATGCAAGCAAATCTGACGTCATCGATTCCACTCGACATTAAGGTCAACTATAAAAGGGAAACTAAAATATAAACAAAAAATTTTTAATAGTGTGCCAAATGCCAAAAGCAACAGGCACAAGCTCTCGCAATAAGCTTAAGCAATTTATGGCAATGCCAAACGAATGAGACAAGCTGGTGGCACTGGAAGTGCCCCGTGCCGGTGACTCTCCGTACAATTAGTTGACCGTGTCTGCCAAGAAAGCCAAGGCCAGCAATGACTTAGTCGTTCAATTCAATTCGACGTCGGGTCGGGTCGTCGTCATCCCGGCAAAATTACAAACCAAATGGCACGCATTTCATTTGCCTCTGCCAGTTTCAAGTGCATCATTGGATCGCTAGGGGAGGCGGGAAATGAGCTAACAAACGTCATCCAAACAGCCAATCCAAGTATCTTTATCAAATGGATGCCTGCTCACTTCTAAGTGCAATTACAGGGAAGCTACAGTACACACTGAGAAAGTAAAGAAAAGCTATCAACAAATCGGATCAGACCTCAATAGGAGAATAGGAGTAACTCCAAAACTTATTGACCGATCTGATTGAAAAATTAGGTAATTATTTATTATACAAGGATACATATAGGTCTAGAATTTCATTACAATCGGACTACTATATCCTACATCAAATGGATGTTTAGGAATCGCTACAAAACTAATTGATCGACAAAATTAAAATTTGGTAATAGGTAATAGAATAGCTTAAGGGATTATGTGGCCATAAAATTTCAAAGAATCGGACTACAATGGATTCCTAGGAATAATTCGAAAACTTATTGACCAATCTCGTATCTGACAAATCGGACAAATAATGGGACAAGCTCCAAAAACTTGGTGATCGATCTCATTCAAATTTGGGATAAGCAATTTTTATAGACTTTCCTTAAAATCGGACAAATGAAGTATTGGGAATAATTCTAAAACTCGTTGACAGATTTTATTCAAATTTAAAACTTGAAGGTTTACATTTAAGCCAATTTTCGGATCATATAGCCATCATACGAGCCTAAAACGTTTTTAGAAATACCTTCAAGATTTACTGACTGATCTCACTCAAAGTTGGTATAGATATGTCTTATAAGAAGAGCCAAATATATACCTCAATTCATGAAGGTCAGACCACTATACGATATATATGATATATAGCCAAGTGGACTTTAGAAATATCTGCCGATTCGGCTGATTTCATACGATTCACAGCAGAGTCTGTAAGGTTGGTCAGCCCAAAGATAGCTTTGGTATTCTTTGAGATACTTTGAGATTCTCTTTATAGAATGGATAATTCGAATTTGGTCAAGTCTCTCAAGTGTTTACTGTATTAAAGATTTTGTTCGTGCCTTGTTTGTTAATTGACCAGGAAAGGTTCACACGCCTCTGAAATTGCCAATTGAAAATTACATTTGAATGCTCGGGCTTTGTTATATTTCACATTATTTTGCAATTTTCAATATTAGATTTTCATCTCAAATGAACTGCACATTTTTTCTCCTACATTTTTCATTTTTATTATTTTATTCTTGGCAAATTTCAAAAATACGAAAACAAGAATAAATCCCAATTTATTTATGAAAAATCATATTATTTTTTTTGTTTATTTGTTTGTTTGGCGATGTTTTGTCTATTTAAATAAAATCATTATTATTTTTTTTTTTTTTAGATTAGAAATTTATTTTAGTTTGTTTGTGACGTTTGCAAAATTTTATGTATTTTTATCGCCACGTTTCGTAACTATTTAGAGCATAACATAAATCAAATACATAAGCGGATTTCGAGCAGCTGCAAAAAAAAAAAAAAAAAATTTATTTGGGTTTCGAATTTTTAATGACTTTGAGTGCCCTATTTATTTGCGGATTTGCTGGGGTATCTCGACTGGATAAGAGCCGCTGTAACAGAGGCGCCTTTAATGACTTTGATAGAGTATCTCCAAGTTGATTGATTTTCATGGAAATACGTCATGACAATTAGAAAGAATCTGTGGTTATTGTTGTGGACTTAAATAAAATTAAAACAATTTTTTTTTTCTAGATGAGAAGAAAGCATTTAATTGATTTGTTATGCCTTTTGAATGGAACACAGATTGCCCACTCCATCAAAATGCCAGGCAAAAGTCCATTGAACTATTGAAAATAAAATTATAGAATTCTTTCGTTATGCAACATGACTGTTAGAAAGAGATAGAGCCATACCCGCTGTGATCCAAAGCAGATAAGTAAAGAATTTGGAGCAAAATGTTCGGTTCAAAAGTTAACTCAAAACGCGTTCGAATACAAATAAAAAAAATTTGTAACTGATCGAGAAACGATCGTTAAATATAATAAAGAAAATATCGTGTGCTTAATTTATATATCGAACATGGAAATTGACAGCCGCCCTTATAATTTTCACAAATCACGTTTCGCTTTTCGTTTCTCCCCCCAAAATGGAAAACTTGCCCAACTTGGCATTCGCATGCAAGGCCCAAAGTCTTTGGTAGTCAATTAGCAGTTGATTGCGAAATGTTTCAACAAATAAGTAAAATGAATAGGTAAATAAAAAAATAATATTAAATATTACTTATCGCCACTTAAAATTGGAATGTGAATTACTCTTTTGGCCTGGCCATTTCGATTCTCCAAACTGATAAAAAATTTCAAGGGCCTCCTAAGAAATTTTTTTGCTATTTTCGGATCTGAAATATCATTTACAGAATCTATTTGATTTGAATTGGGACAGTCCAGAATATTTCATTAATTTCACTGTCATTTAGCATCATTTATTGACCTTTCAATTTTTCAAAAAAAAAAAATTTGATAAAGCATTTTTTTTTTTTTTGTTGGTTTTAAATTTAAAGAATGACTTCAATTAAATTTTGAGCGACGTTTTCTGTTCTTTGAGATAGCAAATCAAACTGATAAAGCAGCTCTTCTGACTTTTTTATGAGCTGAGCAAGCTAAAATTTCTTTTGGGCCTCTCGAATTTCTTTGGCTTTCACATAAATCTTTGGCTAGAGTTTTCCCTTCGGATAATTTACTGTACCAGCACAAGTTCACACTTCTTGGAGCCTAATTTGTATGCAAAGCCCAACACTTTGATTAAGGAATAAAAAATGGTAGTATATATTAACTTGGAATTCCATATCCGGATAGAAGTAATTTCGGCTAGAAACCTCTGAGAGTCCCCCATGAAATTATGTCTAGTTCAGCGGCTAGACACCCATTCCCATTTGTGTCGTCTCTGGTCTTTGGGTCTTTCTCTATTTAATATGCGGATATTGAAATTGTTGACGGCCCCTTGGGAAGCCTATGTCTACGCATTTTTAATTGAAGCAAGCAACAACAACAACAACAATAAGAAGAATTACCAGATGAAAAACTCTTTGGCTTTATTTTTCGGCCCCCAAAAAAAAATTAGGCATTTAATTTATCACTTGGCCAGAGACAAAGAGAGAGAGAAAGAGGGAAAGGGAGAGTGAGAATTAGACGACCTTTTTCTTCTTCTTCTTCTTCTTCTAGCTGAGTAGGTGGAGGGGTTAGAGGGAAACATAAAATATTTAAAATTAAGCCGCTTGACCTACGCGAGTTTCTGACTTGGTGGTGGTGGTAGTTGTTTCTTGTTGTTGTTGTTTGTTGTTGTTGTTGTTGCTGTGGTAGTGATGGACATGGTGATGCCATCAGACAAACAAACAAAACACACACTCACATAGACAACAATTTCCATTCCCTTGCCCAATAATTTGTTGGTCTGACTATTTAAGTGTGCTCTGGGAAATTGGAAAAATTAAAAAAAAATATATATATATAGACGGATATATGTACAACCAGGAAAAACTATTTTAAAAAAAATATGATTTTTTTTGAAAAAAAAAACTTTTTGAAATTTCCGTAAGAAACAACTGAGACAACTCAAGACTTTCGACTATCAAAACAAATATTCTTTTTTTTTTGCCATATTTACTTATCTATCTGAACGACCAGAAAGAGAAAGAGAGAGAGAGAGAATATATAGAAATTATTTATAAGTATGATTTGATATTTTTAGTTAAACTAAAATCTTACTTTCGAAACATCAAAAGCTCATTTCGACAATTTTCTCAAATTTAAAAAAAAAAAAACCAAGACAAGTGAAAGCAAAAAAAAATCAAGGAAGATTCTATAAGGTTAAGTGCATTCGTACAGGCCAAAAGAGAAACCAAAAATACATATATAATTTGGCACTGTGGCCAAAAAAACACTATTTATTTTCGGTGGCCAAAAAGTCTGACAAATTCTTTTCAAATTTATTTAACACAAACTGAAAAAAAATAAACAAAAAAAAGTAAAGAAAAGAAAAATTTATAAAATAAATTGCAAATAGTTGATGATGGAATTATTTCTATTTATTATTATTTATTTACTACACCCACACAAGCTTACGAAAAAAAAAATAAAATAAAACAAGTCGTTGTTTTATTTGTTGTTTTTGTTGTTTTTGTTGTTGTTGTGGTTGTTTTTGGCCTACAAAAGGCGAATGGTCGGAACGGTAAAACCGGTTTCATTTGTTTAAAGCTGGAAAATGCGTCTGTTGGCCCAGGTAACACAAATTAGACAAACACACACAAACACACATATACACACACATACACACATGCCTACACGTTTACATAAGTGTCAACATGAAACGTTTACCTAGCCAACGACAAACAAAACATAAGGGAGAAGGTGTGGATCGTCGATCAGAAAAAAAAAAAAACCTTAAAAAATTACTTTGACATAGAAAATTAAATTGGCCTAAAGAATCTGAAAAAAAAAATTCCACAAAAAAATGGAAATATTCCAAGATTCCTTAACTTGATAAATCTTATATAACTTGATATATATTATATAACTCAGAACCTACAAATCTTTCAAAGATCTGAAAGCATTTAAAATCAAATACTTCTCTCTCCCTCTGAGGTCAAATACTCCTCTCTCTCTCTCTCTCTCTCTCTATCTGTCGAGGTCTTAGAATATGACTTGATATACCTTTTATAACTCAGAACCTACAAATCGTTCGAGGATCTGAAAACACTTCAAATAAAATATTCCTCTCTCCCTCTGAGGGGGTGTCGAGGTCTTAGAATATATCTTGATATACTTTTTATAACTCAGAATCTACAAATATTTCAAAGATCTGAAAGCATTTAAAAATCAAATAATTTTCTCTCCCTCAGAGAAGGTCTCGAGGTCTTATTTTGAAATACCTTTTATAACTCAGAACCTACAAGTCGTTCCAAGATCTAAAAAGACTTCAAATCAAATAATTCTCTCTCCCTCAGAGGGGGTGTCGAGGTCTTATCTAGATATACCTACAAATCGCTCGAAGATCTAAAAGCACTTAAAATCAAATACTCCTCTCTACCTGTCCCCGCCCCATCTTGTTTGAGGGAGTGTCAAGATCTTGGAATCGTGACAAATTGCTCACTTATTCATATCTATAAAGCAACTACTATATTTGTTTTAGCACCTGTCTCAGACCTCAGATCTGGGGAATGCAATTTAAATAATGCTGGCTTCCGGATCTTTTGCCTTTCTAATGAGCCGTGCCTCGCATTAGCGTGTTTAATTACTTAAACCCAATTTCAAACTGGATGATGTAGATTGTTTTTTGGGCCGGTCGCGTGCTTCTTGAGAATCTGAGAGGTGTGGATATAAGGTTGAAAGTATTTTCAAGTTAAGACCTCCAAAATAAAAAGTCAACTGTCGCCACTTGTTTAAATACTTCTTCTCTTCTTCTTCTTCTTCTTTTTTTTTAATGCGGCACGATTTGCCTGCCACACGTGGCTGCTTATCAGTCAACAAGGCTACACTTAATTTTCCTAGTTTCTTTTTTTTTAGTCAGTAGATGTAGGTGGGGGTGTGGAGGGGGGTGGTGGTTGGGGAGGGGTTTTATGAAAAGTGCCTGAAATTGGCTAGTTGTTTTTTGTTTTTGTGAATTTGTTAATTCATTTGAGTGGGTCGCACTTGACGAATGTTTTGGTTGGGCTTTATAATTGGTCAGTGTCTAATTATTTTGATTGTTATTTAAGAGGAACATGCAAAGAATTAAATAAAATAGAAATAAAACAAAAAGACCTGACCATCAAATTTGATGTACTTTGTTGTAGTTTTTTTTTTGTATTTTTTTGGGTGAGCTCATTTCCAAGATTCAAAAACCAGATTAGCCAACTGACTCATGCGGGGCCCAAACAGATTATGCCTAATCGGAATTACCTCTCTCTCTTTTGAGTTTTTAATAAGCTTAGAAAAAAAAAACTAGCAAAACTAGTCGGTTCAATTAGGGAAAAGTCAGTGAACTCTCCAAAAAATTCAAACCAAACTCTCAAAAAAAAAAGGAACTCTGAAAAATTAATAGTTTTAGTCTTGAAAATAAGTCTTAAGATGCTCAGCAAACTTCATGACTATATAAAAAAAAAAAAACACGAAATAACAAAACATGAAACCATGAAGAAAACGGTTCCCAACTGATTAATGTGGCCCACCTCAGGTTTCAGCCAATTTCATTCACATTCATATGCAAAATTACCGAGACTGGCTGGAGCGCCATTGTTATTGTTGTTGTTATTGTTGTTGAGCTCATCATAAATATAAATGTGGTTGTTTTCTTTTAACTAAAAACAACAACAACAACAATAATCAGTCAAGGTGTTTGAGGACTTCAGTCAAGCACTCAAAACTGTTGTCGTGCCTTTTTGGCCAGCCAATAAGGCGGGGCTTCTTTTTATATAATAAAAAAAAAATATTAAATAATACAAATATGTATGTTAAATCTATAATTATATAGAGATGATATAAACAAAAAAAAATAATAAATTGCATAAAATAAAAACAGGTTTCGAAAATGTTGAAAAAGCCATTAAATTGCTCTAAAAATGGCGCAAGTCCACCGACCACCCTCCGCCCCATTTTGTTTGCTTCTGAATTGATATAAATTTATTTTTATTATACGAGTGAACTTTTTTTTTGCAAATACTTTGCCTATAGAATTTTAATTCGATTTAATTGTTATTGCAAATTAAAAAAAAAAAAAAAAAACGAGCGAGCGCGCGCCAAATAAAAAAACTTGGAGGAAAAACAATGTCGAAGTTTTTGGAACTATCGAGACTGGGAATTATGAATTTTAATTTGGATATTATGTTAATGAGCATTTAACGGTCAATAAATTGGCGCTGAGGCGGTAGGCAAATTTTTCTTAGTCTCCCCAAAAAATATTCCCACACTTTTCACACACACACAGAAAGAATTTTGAGAAAAAAGAATTTTCATTTTCTTTTTGTTAACCGTTTTACACACTTTTCTTTACGTGTTTGTTGCTGTGGCTTTTCAACAATTCAAAACTATTTCGACTTTTTCCAACGCGCAAAAGAGCAGCACACCAACCGCACTCGAACGGGCTCAAAATAAAACTGGTCGAGCCAAGTGGCAAGCAGCTCGCGTTAATACCAACGCCAGGGGAAATTGTCAAATGCCAGAAATAGAGAGAGAGAGAGAGAGAGAGAGAGAGAGAGCACAAGCCACAGAGAGACAGTTCGCGTGAGAGTGACAGCTTGGAAAACTTGGAGACGGCGAGAAAAACCACTCGTGTCACTTAGGCAAATTAAGAGAGGAACAGGGTAAGGGGAGGGGGGTGGGGGGTCGAGCCGATCGAAAACAAAAGATGTGTAGGTGTCTTTGTCTGGGCTGATAACACCAACTCAGTTGTATATGCAATTTGCCTACTGATAAGCAAACAATGGCAAAGCCAGCGCTTCATCTTAACCCAAAACTGGAGAGTTCAAGTTTATCAATTGGTCAATTAGATTATGGTCAAAACCATTAAGATTAGTTAATTTTTTGCCAAGACTTGCATTTCTTTTGGACCAGTCAAAAATCAATGACGTCTTTGAGCTTGTCAATTTTTTTTTTGATTAGTCAGAAATCAATAACGTCTTTCAGCTTGTCAATTGGTAATATTTTTTCTTTGATTGATTTACAGGGTATCAATCTTGTTATCAGACACTTTAAAAAATTTGTTTCTTCGAATTATTCGACGGACTCTAGATTATGTCAGTCTTATATTATCTATCATTATTTAGTAATTGAATTTAAACATACAAATAAAATAAAAAAAAAAGTACTTTGACATATATAAGACTAACGTCATTAAAGGTTTTAACAATCTTGAACACAAACAAACTGATTAAATACAAAATAAGTCAACAATTATAAGTAGGCATTATCGGGTATCTCCTTGCCGGCCTCCATTTGCAGGAAGAGTTGGAGGGCTCGTTTAAAATCCCAGTCGGCATCGTCCATGCAGCGAGCGCACCACGTCGGACGTAATCCTGTAATCTCTTGGAAAATCAACAATTTATGCTCTTTGATATCGACGCTTTGCTCATCGCTCTGCTGCGTCTCATCTCGTTCCTGGGCATTATCAAATTTGAAGGCATTTTTTAATTGCTTCTGTGTGGGACTCATTATGTTGAAGCGCTCGTTGGTGATTTTATAGCGACGTGCCTTGCCGCCAATACCCTGAAAAAGAGAAAGAAAGATGATCAAACCCTCTAAAGACTCGATTGATTTCAAATAAGACTTACCAAATTGTCAGCATCCACTTTGAGTATGAATTGCCGACTGAAAGCCAAATAGACATTCTCCAGGTCGGCATGCATGGCTTTATCGCAAAGCAGGCCCGTCACATAGATCACAGCGGATTGGGCATCATAGTGCATCACATCGGTTTGCAGAGATACAAAGTCATGGCAGACATTGGGCAGTTGCATGAGCAAGCCGATGATATCTGCCCCGCCCTGGTGTATGGTATTCACAGCCTGGCTATAGTTGGAGTCCTTTAAGAGATTGCGGGAGTGCCTGCTGTATTTGTAGATGCGCTTCTGCATTTGAGGCGACATACGGGTCAGATTATAGCTGCAGGTCATGGTGAAGAGGGTGTCGTCGGTGTAGAAGCGCAGCAAGTTGGCTCGAGTCTCCACATCCTCGAACTCATGCAGATAAGTGTTGAGGAAATTATCACCCACCAATTCGTAGGCAGCCGTGTCAATGAGAAAGTCTTTTTGCGCCGCCAGCCCCGGTTTGGTGCTCAGATCCACATCGTCCAGCTTGGTTAGCAAAGGAAAATATTCCCGCACCGCCTTGATGTATTCGCTGGGCAGGTTGAATTTCTTACAAAGTGGATTGCCATGCAAGCGCAGTGAACGCAGTGGCAGAGTGCCCAGCTCTTTGATATCCTCCAGACTGTTTATCCAATTGTGGCCCAGATCCAAGGCCTGAAGACTGGCCAACAGGGAAAGGGTGCGTGGATAGTTAAGGCCGACAATTTTGTTATTACAAAGTCTCAGCTCGGTGCAGTTGCCTATGAACTTGCGCGAGGCTATGGTCAATATGTTCATGACCACTCTGGGGCAACTCATGTTGACAACCAAATTTTCCAGCCCCTCCGTCTCCTGGAAGTTATCCAAGTTGAGCAGTCGATTAAGGACGCTATAGCATTTCTGTATGGCCGCATCGATGAGTACTTTCGGTTCGATGTGGCCCTTCTTGTATCGGCAGGCATTCATCCGCAGCTGATAGAAGATCTTACGATCAAAGTTGAATTGTGGAAGTTCGCCTTCAATGGAGGACAATTGCGGTATTTTGATTTGCAGATCTTCATTGTTGACCAAATGTTCAATTTGATCGAAACAGTTGCGCACAATAAAACGATGCTCACCGGATTCGTACTAAAAAAGAATGTGCGAGTTAGTGAAGAGGGGAAATAAAAATAATGTTTACTTACTTTGTAATAGCAGGGATAAAATTCACTTAAATTTCGATCCACCGACATGAAGAAGTACACAAAAATAATATCTTTGGTAAACTCTTTCTCAGGATCTGGTATCTGAATAGAGAAACTTTACAAATTGTCTGATTAACAAGGCTTTCAGCCATACCCTAAATGCATGCCAATCCTGACTGTCCTTGAACTGTAGCAATTGTGATTTATTGCGCCAATCTATAAGGGTGCTATCGCTATCCATATCAATGTCATGGTCCAATGGTGTGTAGGTCTTATAAAGCTTGTCAAAGGGTGTGCCATCCTGTGGGAAAAATACTCAATTAAATGCTTCGAATTTGGTACATTTGCTGGACACTTACAATCAATTCAAAATTCGGTTCCAGCGGTTTGATGCAGTCAGGATATTTGGATAATTTTGTTATGGGATTATTAGCTAGAAACAACTTGTTGGCTTTTAAAGAAGCCAAGTCCTTCAGGAGTCTGCTGGCAGAGGAGAGCTGAAAAAGAGAAAATTATGAAATTTTCCGTGTATACCAAAAAGTCAGCCAACTTACACGATTATCGCTCAAATCAATCACGCTATAGTTTATGTCGGCAAACCTGGACAAGGGATTTAATCTTCCATCAGATAGCTGGCGTATTTGATTATTTGCTAAGTTCAAGCCATTCACACAACGAAAGCGATTGTCATTGAGATAAATGCATTTACACACTCGTTCCAGTGTGGCCATCGAATACATTCTTATCAGCACCCCTTGAAACTCAATGTTGGAGCCAAAATCACTGAGATTCAGAATATTCTCTTCGCCCTGATGCTGATCCAGGTTGTTCATCAGGCGGGAGATCACATTGGAGATTATCATTTCGGGTGATATTTGTCCCGTTTTAAAGGAAGCCACATTAAATTGAATAGTAAGAGAGATTTTAGCGCCCGTTTCCAGTTCTATAACAAGACCACGGGCAAGAAGTTTGTCCAAAGCCGGCTTGCAGTTTCGCACAAGAAATTTATCCACGCGCTTTCCACACTTTAAAGGAAATCAAAGTTCAATGGAAAGCCTTTTCGATTTGTATCAACACTCACATGAAAAGCCACCGGATAGATTTCCTCCCCTTCGACGGCATTGAACAAGCCTTCGAAAATAATTTCCTTGCGATTTGCATGATAGTCCAATTGCGAATTGTGTTCCACGCCGATTTCGTGCCAATTCAGACCCTGAGAACCCCTTGCTTCGGCATAATTCTTTTTGGTATAGACTTTTGGATCCTTGTAATCCAACTCAATGGGCACGGCATAAGTAAACTCGATGATCCGCTCTGAAAAGTCTTAACTGTCAATCAAAACTCGTGCAACATAAATTCCTTCACTTTACTTTTATTATTTTGGTGCAGCGCCATTTTCAAGATGGTCAGCAGGGTTGAATTTTTCGCAACTAATCGATAGCCCAATTTGATGCATCGTTGATAAGGGAAAACGGAAAACTCAAATTCTTGGGGAATTTATAGACTAAAGTAAAAGACTAATGTTCAGACTTGACCAAACTTAACTCATATATATTTCTTTACATAATACAAAGGCTCTTAGAGACTTTAGTTTTTCTTGTTGGCTTTCTTTGACTTGACGCCAAATTTTTGCTGGTTGATAGCACTGTAATAGCCTGTATAATAACCTGACATATACCAGGACATTAACATGGCAGCCAAGTCTTGACCAATCTCGCCGTTTGTGCAATCTGATGGATTAAACATGGGTGGCAATGGTGGTGCCGGTGGCATACGCAACCGAGACCCCTTCTCCTTCTTCTTTGAGCATTGGGGACGCTCATGTTCCTGTAGCTCCTCCTTTTTAGCATTGACATATTGTTCCCGGCGTGCCTTTTTTCCCCAAGACGGCAAGAGATCAGCCAGTGCCACATCCTGTTCGTTTTCATAGCCAATATAGCGCACCACGCACGTGTTTTCCTTCTCATTTATGGATACGATGACACCCTCATAGTCCACCCCGTCAGTATATGTAGCGCGTGCGAAACCGCCCACTTCGAAGACAGGTTCATCCGGTGTAGAGGCTTTGGCGGTGTCTTCGGCCAGGTCAAATTCGTTTGCATTGGCGCGTCGATTTGTCGAATCTGCTATGCGGCGAGCCAGCTCTTCGCGGGCTAAATTAACTGACTTGTCATATGCCTTGATGAGCAAACTGTCATCCCAGGCGAAATTATTGTCATTATCAGACATTTTCGTCAGAATTGTAACAAAATTTGCTTTTACTTAACTTTTGTATGCGACCAATTTGCAATTCGAAATAAAAAGGAATTCTAAATAAATAAGTGTTGCCAGAATTTTTTTGATGTGACCTGGAAAAGTAGCCAGTAAAAGTTAATCATTATCTTAAAATGAATAATCGATTTTTGAGCCATATAAATAATTTTTTCAATAGAGAGCCTAATATATTTTATATAATGCATTAAACCATTTTTTTAATGTATGTCTAGGGATATTATTGAATAGTTTTATTGTCTGAAATCAATAAAAAGTAGCTAGATACAGCTAGGTGAATATTATCAATATGGCAGCACTGAGAGACAAGTAATGGTTTCCGACCATAATAATCGATAGCTCTTTGGCAGCCCTGTTGCATTTTGCACATCTCCAACGGAAAAGCAAAAATCATCATAGAAAATCATAAACGCGGAGGAATATAAAAATTAAACAATGGCATCTGTAGAATCTCTGTACAAGGAACTAACCGCCGAATGGACCAAGCGTCCTCCAAACACAAACAAATGCGGCCAGATTTTGGAGCAACTTAAAGTGGCCCTAGTCAAATTGTCATTTTTGCCTACGGATGGAAACGATGCTCTCAACTCAAAGAAGCAACTCCTGTTAGCGCGCAGTGTTCTGGAGATTGCAGTTGAACACAGTGTGCTCAGCAAGAACCTGCAGGCCTTTGAACGTTACATGTCGCAGCTAAAGTGCTACTATTACGATTATGCGAAAATAATTGACGAATCGGAGAGTAAATATAAATTGCTGGGTCTCAATCTGCTCTACCTGCTATCTGGAAATCGAGTCTCTGACTTTCACACCGAGCTAGAGCTGTTGTCGGTGGATATAATTCAACATAATCAGTTCATTCGCCCCATTCTGGCTCTAGAACAGTACATCATGGAGGGTCGTTACAATAAAATCTTCCAGGCAAAATCTTCAATGCCATCGGAGACCTACAACTATTTCATGGATCTGCTAGTAGAGACTGTTCGCGATGAGATCGGAGCCTGCATTGAAATGTCTTATGAGAAAATTTCCGCAAAAGAAGCAGCTAAGCGTCTAAATCTTCGTGTGCCCGATGAAATCAAAGCCTTTGGCGAGAAACGTAATTGGAAATTGGAAGCCAACGGCATCTACAGCTTTACCGACAGAAGCATCAAGCCGAAAGAATTGCTGCCTTCTGAAGAGCTGGCCGAGCAGGTGCTCAGTTATGCTCGCGACCTGGAGATGATAGTCTAAGACAATTATTTTCTAATATTCTTAATATATTCAAATAAAAATAATTTGTATAATAATGTTGGCAACGCAGTTTTTTTTTCCTGTAATCGATAAGTATCGGTGTAGTTTCGTCATCAATTGCAGCCCTGAATTGTTGGCAAATCGAGCGAGCGGTGGAAATTTGCTCCCTGCAAATTATATTGTAGTTAAATTGTCAAAACGAAAGCAAATTAGTTTAAAATTATAATGGCCTGCAATATTAGCAAGACACCACTCTTGCGCGCTATCGCTGTAAGTTAATAATTAGCTGACAGTCTCAATATTTAAACGGGCGACTTAACCACAAAACTACGTGAAAAATTATTACATTAGGAAGAGCGACTGCGCGTGTTACGTAAAACTTAAAAATATTGCAATTTATGCAAACAATAAGAGTAATTAAATAAAATATTTTATATTTCTGGCTAGAAACGTGGTTATGCCGCCAGTCCCTGCCCACGCCCAGTGGGCGACACATCTGCCATCAATGTGAACGTGTTGGAAAACAAATTGGTGGTGGCCACTGCCGATGCCACTGTGCCCGTTTCGCGTGTATCCATTGTGTTGGGGTACGTAGAAAGATGCTAATTTTCCTTAATTGCTCCATTCAATTGCTTATGTCATCAACAATAGAGCTGGCTCCCGCAACGAGGCCTACGACACCCAAGGAGCCTCCCATTTGCTCCGCCTGGCTGGCTCTCTGAGTACGCAAAACTCTAGTGCTTTTGCCATTACTCGCCACATCCAACAAGTGGGCGGCAATCTGACCGCTTGGGGAGATCGCGAAGTCGTCGGCTACACTGTAGAGACCACCTCAGACAACGTTGAGACCGGTCTGCGGTTCTTGCAGGATCTGGTGCGCCCAGCCTTCAAGCCCTGGGAACTTAAGGATAATGCCAAGACAATTCTAAACCAGCTTGATGCTGTCACCACAGAGGTGAGCCCAAAAATCCTTCGTGATTACACAATTATTAAGTTTCCATTTTAACCACAGCAACGCGCCATTGAGCTAGTGCACAAGGCTGCCTTCCGTTCTGGCCTGGGCAATTCGATCTATATCCCCAGATTCCAGCTGGGCCAACTCTCCTCCGAGAGCCTGCTCCACTATGTGGCCAATACCTTCAGTCCCAGCCGCGCTGCCGTTGTTGGTGTGGGCATTGACAATAACACCTTGTCTGGCTTTGCCCAGACTCTGGATTTCCCTAGCTCTGGCGGTGGCAAATCTGGATCAGCCAACTATTATGGCGGTGATGCCCGCAAGGATACAGCTGGACAACGCGCAACCGTGGCTGTGGCCGGTCCCGGAGGTGTGGCCCTTAACCTCAAAGAAGCCTTGGCCTTTGCCATCCTGGCTCAGTCACTAGGCGGTGGAGCAGCTACCAAACGCGGCCAATCGGCTGGTCTCTACGGCGAGGCTGTCACCTGCGCTGGCGGCACTGGTGTGTCTGTGAAGGCCCTCAATGTCAACTACTCAGATGCCGGTCTCTTTGGCTTTGTGGTCTCCGCTAACTCCCAGGATGTGGGCAAGACTGTTGAGTTCTTGGTGCGTGGACTCAAGTCCGCCTCGGTGTCAGAGAAGGACGTTAACCGTGGCAAGGCCCTGCTCAAGGCACACATTGTTTCCAACTATGCTTCAGACAGCGGTTTGATCAAGGAAATGGGTCGCCAAGCAGCTCTCAGCCGATCTGTTTTGGATGCCAACACCATTAGCGCTGCCATCGATGGTATTACGCAGCAACAAGTGCAAGAGGCAAGCTATTCCACCCGAACACTTTCTTTCGATGAAATTTTTAATTTATTTTCATTTCCTTTTGCAGGCTGCCAAGAAGGTTGCCGGCTCTAAGCTTTCCGTGGGCGCCATTGGTAATCTATCAAATGTACCCTATGCATCCGATTTGGCTTAAGTAAATAAATCTGTAAACTGTAAAATATAATTTAAAACAATTCAGAGTTTGAAATATCTAAACTGCGTGCGTCTTCAACGAAATAAAAACTGTTAAACACAATTTCGCCTAATGGATATAAACTTTTAATACAAAAAACAAAAGGCCCAAAATGGATAAAAGCTAAAATATTTAACACGATTATAAATACATTTAACAAGTGGAAAAGAAGACACTCAAAGCACCACCACTAGGATGATGGCCAAGAAAAGAATGATAATAACAAGCCAGTAGCCCCAAGTTGATTCGCGCCGGCTCAAGGCGGAAACGTTCTGGGTTTCTCTTTGGACACCTCTTTCCACCCGCTCCATTGAATCGGCCATGTCGTCGAGTAGATCTGAAAATATTTCCCTTACTTTGTGATCTAATAATTTCATGATTGGCATTCACTTACTATTCTGGTCCTCGACTTCAGTGCCCAGAGTAGTGGCAAGTTCCCTTGTTCGGCCCAGGGATTTGGCAAGCTCTTCTAAGCCCCGATCCTGAGCCGCCAGTATCTCTGTCTTTCTCTGCTGGAATTCTTCAGCATTTGTAGGTCTGTTTGAAGAGCTTGGTCTGGCACTTTCTTGCCAGGTCGAAGGTGTAGCACCTATCAATCTATCGCGGTCTGAGAGATTTGACTTCTCTATTTGTTCGGCAAGTCTCTGCACTTCTGAGTTCAATTTATCCCAGTCACTATGGCGTTGCTCCAGCTCCTCTTCTGTGCAATTGGCACTTTTTAGCACTAGCTTCAGACGGTAGGCATCTGTGCGCAATTGGTCGAGACCCAAGATAATGGCGGTGCCCAGGCGCTTGTATTCCGCAGTAGTAGGCTGCAACTGTTTGCGCTGCTGCAACTGGACAAGGAGCTTGTGTCGCGATCGTTCGCAGCCATCTAGCTCGATCTCCCTGCAAGCGGTTGGCTTAATAAGATATTAATCCACAAATTAAATACATACCATGAATCATGATCTACAAGGGACATATCTGCCCTTTTTTTCTGCTTTGTTTATCAAATTAACCCAATCGATACCTAAGTGCAACAGATTTATTCGGTTTCGAGTCGATAGCCTGCGATAACTATCAATGTTATCGATTGGCGGTACGTTGCAATTTGAAAAATCACTGAAACCATGGCTGCAACAAAGGAGTTTTGTCTGGACTTTTTCAATTTAGTTTATTAAAAACTCCAAGTAGCAATGTTTTTATTGATACAAATCAATGCATTAATCAATTAAAACAAATCTTCATTCGTTTTAATATCCTAAGCAATCAGTTAATGCGCGCCAAACTATTTAAACAAAGAAATTGAGGGATTTTTTAGGTGCTCTTTGTCGCAACGCTTACGCGGTGCTTGACAACACTGAACCCATATTATTATTTACGTGTTTCAGTTTGTGCTGGGAACACACAATAAAACTTTTTGTATATCTTTAAAGAAAATTTACATAGTAAAACGTAAAAATTAAAAATTAAAGCGTGCGCACAAGCCTTCCTTCTAGTTTAGCCGATTATTGACGGCAAACGAAAATTTTACGCTCAACTGTTACGTCACATTCACGGCACGGCAAATTGGTAAAAAAAAGAAGAAAATTTCAATTGGCGGCTTCACCCGAAAATTTCCGCGCCTCGCTTTATCCTGATCTGCTAAGAACCAAGTTTCGAGTATACCCAAAAACACCGTACACAAAATACAAAATTCGAAAGAAACAAAAAACAAAACAAAATCAAGTAGTCGGCGTGACATGTGTTGACAGTAACGGGAGTTTTAGTTTGAAAGGCTCATACTCATTTCTAATTGTGATTCGTAGGAAGTAAGATCTCTAATAAAATAGTAATAATATAATTTTAACTTATTTTATGTCGGAACACAAAAATAAATACGAAAACTCATCAACTTCAATCAAGTCAAAACTAAACAACGTCAAATAAAATCGTGCATTTGCTTGTCCGTTAAAACGAAAACAACAAATTCATTTGATTTATTTTCGCTAAAAGTGCAAAATAAAATTTCATTAACGCGCTTGTGTTTGGTATGTTTATGTGTGTGTGTGTGTCTATGTGCCAGTGTCTATGGTGCAGTAAGTGAAGCAAGTGCAGCTAACAAATAATCAGACAAACAAGACGAAGAGGCCAGACCCAGCAGAGCCAACAACGAAAAAAGTTAGCATCTGTCACAAAACGAAAAATTCTAACGGTGAGTGCAAATTTAAATATATATTTTTACATTTTATTATTATTTTTTTTTTGTTTTTGTGAAAGACCAAACAACTGCAACTTGACAAGGAGTTTAATTCTTTGTTTCTATGTATTTGTGTATGTGTGTGTAACGGCAAGCATGTATATGAAAGAAAAACCAGAAAATTGAATCCGGGAATTAGGTCACTGTGTCAATCGCTCGCACTTTGGCTGACTGGCTGGCTGGTTGGTTGGTTAGTTGGTTGGTTGGCTAGTTGAGTCGGTTGGTTTGCTTTGGTTTTTTTTTTTTAGAGTGGCTGGTTAACTCTATTTGCTCCCGCTGCTCTCTTACTCACACACACACACACATACAAACTTGCAGACACTAGAAAAACGTGTATTGACTTTGGCTAGTTTTCTTGTCTGAGGGTGAGGGGCCACGGAGATCGACTCCAGTTTAATAGTCTCTTTTTTTTTTAGAAGAATTTTTTTTTTTTTTTTTATCAACCACTTGACGGCTTTGGCCTGTCACCAGTGTTATTGTTGCCTTTGCCGGCGGCTGAGTCCCAAGAGTCAAGTAGTTTTAGTCTCTTTTTTTTTTTCTTCACAAAACTCGTGGGCTGCCCAAAAACAGCATCCATGGCTACACGCACACATGTGCCGTCCAAAGAAGTCTGTCAGCTTCTGTCTGTCCAACAATGTCTGTCTTAGCGTCTGTGTATGTGTGTGTGTGTTTCTCTGTTAGTTTTCTAATTGTCACCCGCGCTTGATTTTTCTTTTAGTCTTGCTCTCCCATTTGGCTCTCTTGGCCGCGCTCTTTCTATCTAGCCATCTCTCTCACTCTCGCAGTCTGTGTTTCATTTATGCTGCTAGTCGCACGGTTTACTTGATCTTGCACTCGGCTAAGCGCAACTTCCATGGCAAAGTTTTGTCACCTTGAGTAAATCACAAAGCTGCACTTGTCGTGGACTTTTTTAAGCTTGTTTTTGCTTCTCTGCCTGTCTATGTGTGTGTGTGTGTGTGTGTGTGTGTTGCTTGGCTATTTTGTTAGTTTCTAAGTTGATTTGGGGCTTTTAAAAATGATTTTAAGCGCTCAGACTGGACTTTTTTTTTGTGAAATGGCTCATAGTTCGAGCGGGGGTCTACTATTTTATTTTGTTTTTTTTTTTTTTTGTGTTGATGTTTGCTAATAAAATTATAACGACTTGACTGGCCATGTAGTGGCTGCTAATGCGTTTTAAGGTCAGCTCTCTTGGCTGACTTGAGTAGTAGTTACGATGCCAACTACGATTAAGACCACGACGACTGCTACAACTACAAAGCAGAGCGTTGGCAACGTTGACCCAATAAAGGCGGGCCAACACATGGAAACTCTTTTATTTTTTATTCTTTTTTTTTTTATTTCCACACATTTTCTTGGCCCATATAACACGAGACGTCGTTGACTTTCACGCGATTTGTGATTTATTTCAAAAGTATTTATTGCAGCCCAAAAATAAAAAAGATTACCTCTCTCTCTCTCTCACTCATTCCTTACACTTCCTTTTGAGCTTCCTATGTAAATAAAAAAGTACAATCACACACACACACACATACATACACATAGGAAGAGAGCGAGAGTGTTATACAAAAAAAAAAAGAAGAGACCATGTGTATTCCTTCAAGGAAACGGAGAGAAAAGGAGAGAGCGAAAAGTTTTGTCAGCTGTGTGTGTTCCAACAGGAAAACAAAACCGAACACGAAACCGTTTCGATTCCTTTGTATTCGTTGCCTATTTTAGGTTGCTGGTTTACTAGTTAACTAGGACTGCCGTTATCGCTGTCGCTGCCTTTGCCTCTGCCGCTGTCACAATTGCTGCTGCTATTCCTGTGGCTCTTTTGCCAACTCTGCTGCTGCGCTGTTTGTGGCGCTGCCATTTGCTCTGCTTCCTGTCGCCCACACACGTGTGCTACTCGGCTATGTTGGTGTGGGTGTTCATGGGCTGACACTGACAGTGGAACTGTTCATCGTCGTTGCCGTCGCCGTCGTCGTCGTCGTCGTCGCTGTCGTCGTCATCTCATCGGGCTGTACAAGAGCAATGAATTATGCATATTCCGAAGAGCGCGAGTCAAAGCAAGAGAGCAATTTTGTGTTGTTGTTGTTGTTTGCAAGCATCTCGGGGGTTGCCGCCGACGACACACACGTTGCGAAGCGTTTCTATGATTTTTGCACTTAAGAGCAAAAAAGTGGCTTTGATTTCGTTTTCTGATTACATTGTTCTTCTTGCTGTTGTTGTTGTTGTTGTTGCCTATTGGGGGTGGGTAGCTGAAAAAATTTGCATGCTAGGGATACGTATAAGTTTCTGAATTGGATATACAAAGTTGAGTCGAGTTGAATTGAGTTGAGTTGAGTGTGTGGCAGCCAAAGGGAAAAGAGAGAAATGCTAACCTATATAAATTCTTACATATACAGTAGAGTCCGGTTATAGCGACTTTCAAGGGACCGACGATTTTACGTCGTTATATCCGGAGGACGCACTAACCGAAAGGTGGAAAAAAAAATTTTTTTTTTGTTTATTTTATGGTTTCCATGTTCGTAATATGTTTTAACATAAAACAAACTAAATTTTTAATCAAAAAAAATTTAATAAATTTCATTTAATAACATAGGTTTTTCATGGAAAAAAGCTGAAAAAACTAGAAATATAACGGGACATTTTCTGGGAATATAGGTATGAGGTCTGCACACGCACGCTGTAAACATTTTTGTGACGTCAGCCACTGATAGATACATACATTTCTAACAAAGTCGTTTGATGCTTAAATTTGGTGGTATTGTTTTGCTGTATTTTTTTTGGGAACGTCGCAATATCCGGTTGAATTATGAAAAATATCGTCGGTATAAGCGGTTTGTCGCTAAAAGCGGAGACGTACTAACCGGAGGTCCTTTCATATAACTTTATATGGGGACCAACCAAGCCATCGAGTTTCCGTCGCAATAACCGGACTGACGCTATAAGCGGAGTCGTTATAACCGGACTCTACTGTATATAGAAAATACTCCTACTATTCAACCCCTACCCCTCTCAACTGGCAGTTGAAGGTTCTTCTGTGTTTTTTCTATAAAAAATTTAAAGCATTCTATTTTTTTTTCTCTCTGTTTTTGTTAGAACTGCCACACTTCTTGCCACCTCCACCCTCCCACCCAAGCAATATTGTTTTTTTTTCGGGCTTGTCGAAAGCTGTGTGTGTGGAGCTTTGGTTGAACCACTCCTCCCCCCTCCCCCCACCAGCCCTGGTTGCTTTCAATTTAATGTTAAGTATACGCATCAGTGAACTCAATTTAATTATCATGATTGTTTTTCTCGCTGTGTCTTTTGTGTGTTGAAATTTAAATAATTTTTTTTTTTTTTTTATTATTTACTTTTTTTTTTGTAAACCTTACAAACACACGCACACTAACAAAATTCGCATTGTCAGCAGCAGAAATTTTCATTTTGGCTTTTTAGTGAATTCTCAGTCAGTCAGATTTCCATCACTGCTTATGTAATAAATGTAAAGCTTGGCAAACACACACACACATACACACATACAAATACACCGTCTGTCAGTGTTGATAAAAAGTAAAAACGAAATTGGAAAAAAACAATTCAACTTTAAAAGCAACAACAACAACAACAACAATTGACCATAATTACGTGCGCGCCCTTAGCCCATTTTTATCAGCATTTTTTTTTTTTTGTCAAATACAAAGTAAATTTTTTTTTTTTGGGGCTGGCACAGCGGTTGTTTGATGTGCAACGTACCGAGGAATGGAGAATGGATTTTTTTTTCTCTTTTTTTAATGAGTCAAACAATTTGGGAATGTAGAATTTTTGGTTCGTTGGTAGAACAAAAATTGTTTTGGTGTGGCCAAAGCGTTCTGCTAGAAAGTAGACAAGAATTTGCGGGGCAATAACAACCAAGTTGACAAATAGACAACAACAACAACAATAAGAAGAACAGCAATAGACCAAATAGCAATTAAGTCGTCATGGCTCATTGCACAATAGGCAAAATAAAATCAAAATCCACCACAACAACAACAAAAGACAACCACACCGGCAACTGAACAACAACAACAACAACAATACACTGGCACACAGAGTAGCAGCAGATGTGACAGCAGCGATGGCAACGCTGACCACGGCCAGCGTCCAAATACGCCACGCTCTCAGTTCTACACGACAGACTAAAAACAATAACAACAACAACAACAAATCAAAAGGAAAATAATTCAAAACTTATGTATTTCTATAAATCTGAGATTTCATGTGCTTTTCTGTGCGAGGGTGTGTGTGTGTGTGTGTGTGTGTGCGTACATCGATTGTAACCGTGTTTAATTTTTTTCAGCGTCGAACTAAAGCACACGATATGCGCACAGTGGTCTGAGACTAAGCAAACCAAGGGGTGAAAATATTTTAGAAGAATTTCTTTTGTTAAAATATTTCAAAAATTTGAGAAAATTGTTTATTTTATTTAAAGAAATCCAAATTTTTAACCATTTAATTTGAGGGCAATAATTATCTGAGGATTTTTGATAATAAAAATATTATATTATTATTTGGTTCATATAGATTATATAATACTATATTAAGGCTTAAAATAACATTAGATTATTATTAAGGAATTATGGATCGTATTTCAATATATCAAAGGATCAAATCAGATAAATGGATTATATTTTTAGAATAGGTCAACTTAATTTTAAATAAAAAAAATCGATATAAGAATAGAATTTATTTGATATGATCATATGGATTATAGAGAATTTTAGAAATTTTTAATATTATTTATGAATAAGCCATACAGTTTTTAAAAAGAAAAAATTTACCTAGGTTTCAAGTATTTATTTAACAAAAAATAAAAACAAATTACAAAAAATTTTCTAAATAGTCCAATTCCTTTATTTTTATATGAAAAAAAAGAAAATAAATTTTTTTATTATTAGACCGAATCTCAAGACTAATTCAAAATGTTTTTTCCCAGAGGAAGCATCCTTCTGTCAATTAAAATGTACTAAAAATAATTCCTGACTTTGTTTTTAGAAACCCAAGAGATTTGCCAAATATTCCGGGGGAATACAAATCACTCAGTCACACGGTTAAGTTTGAGGTAAATCTTGTAGCAAAGGCAACCCTAATCACTGTACATGTGTAACGCTTATTTGTGTGTGTGTGTGTGTGTGTGTGTGTGTGCTTGTGTATGTGTAAGAATTTTGTGCTGCCATGGCTGATTTTGGTTAAATGTGTTGTTGTTGTTGTTGCTGTTTAATAAATAGGCCAAATCTGTATATATGTAAAAATTGCTAAAATGTGTTTATTGTAATCTTTTTGAAACACACACACCGACACGCCGAGCATGTATTTATGTATTTGTGTGTATATAATGTACACGGCTAACTCACTCACTCATTTAGTCTCTGTCATCGTGCTTTTAGTCTACAGCAGCCCTCGTCACATGGCGCTGCGACGGCGCTCTCTCCCTATGCAAGCGGGCGTACATATATCTGCGTGTGTGTGTGCTTGAATGACGAAGAGCGGATCGCTCACCTTTCGCTCTTTGAAATTAAGAGAGCTGCCGATTGCGCGTCGTTTGTGCTCTGCTGCGACGGCGGCGGCTGTCGCTGCTGCGTCCGCTGCTTTGTGGGGGCCTGCTTCGCATAGAGGCCCCCAAAACAGTTGTTCGGCTGAGTCGTTGTTCTACCGTTGTCGTGATTGCAACACTTCTTTTTCAGCGCCACACAACACACACCACACAATAAAAATAAATAAAATAATATATAAAAAAAAATACACGCGTCTGCCACTCACACTTGCAGTTGTCGTTCTTCGTTGTTTTGTCGCTGCCGTCGTCGTCTTTGCAATCGCGCGCTTCGATCGTTACCAAAAAAATAAATAAATAAAAAAAAGTCTAACAAAAAAAAGTCTCAAAAAAAAGTTTATATAAATAAAATAATTTATAAATCAAAATTAAATTTTCACGCCACACCAGAGAAACGTACGTAAAAATTAAGCCAGAATTTGTATTTGGTCAAATCAGCGTCTGTGTGTGTGTGTTTCAGTGTGTGTGTGTGTGTTTGCGTTCCAGTTTTTTTGTGCGCGTTTTTCACTTGCCATAATCACAACAAGAATAACAGTTACCAACTTTTTTCAAGCCAGTTAAAAAAAAAAATTTACATTATTTAAAAGAAAAAAATAAATTTTTTAATTCGTAAGTGTTGACCAGGCCAATAAAAATAAGTCAGCGACAGACAGAATAAAACTCGTCGTGGTCTCTTTCTGTCGTTGTCGGCGGGCACAAAACAAAAAAAAAAAATGTAATAAAAATATAAAAAAAAAGTAAAATAAGAAAAATTGTGTGTGAATGTACTTGATTTTGGGCCGCTAGCAGAACGTGTTGTTCTTGTTGTTGCTGTTGTTGTTGTTGTTCTTGTTGCTGTTGGCAATTTTCGCAGAAAAACATTTTTACTGCTCAAAAAAAAAAAAAAAGTGAACACTGAAATAAAACACACACACACACACGAACTCTTACCAAAAAAAAGAGAGAGAGGGTGGGAGAGAGAGAGAGAGAGAGAGGGAGCAAGTCAACCGAGTCAGCCAGCCAGTTCATACGTCCGCCCGCCCGCCTGTCTTTCCGTCCTAGAAAAGCGCACATTTTATGCGTGTGACACACAAAATTTTATTGTTGTTGTTGTTGTTGTAACGTGCAGGATTGAAACAAATTTTTTTTTATATATTTATATGTGTATATCAAGAGCCTCGCACCAACACCACCACCTGCCAATATTTCCTCCCCTCAAAAAAGACTCGGACATTCCTTCTTGACGGGCGGCGACTCAACCAAAAAAGCCACATCAAAAAACATTTGCCTGAGTATTCCTTGCTCATGTTCTTGTTGTTGTTCTTATAAACGACGTCATGAATTCCTTTTGACTCTGGCATACACGTTTAACTGATTCAGGCTCACATGTGTGCGTGTGTGTGTGTGTATACATGGCGTATACGTTACGCCATCAAGACGGAGAGTGCCCTGTTCGGCCGCCAGGGAAAATTTCAGCAAAACTTGATACACTCACACGAGTCCGTCTGTGTCTGTGTGTGTATGTGTGTGTGTGTGTTAATAAATCCATTGATATACCCTCATTATGTTTGGCTTTACCTCTTGGCTGTTGTCTGTCAGCGGCTGCTTGTCATTGCCCCTCCCTCTTACCCCCCTCCACCCCCACTCCACTCCACTTCAACTTTGTGGATTTCCATAGAAAAGAAAGAAAATAAAAAAACATAAAAAGAGCATTTAAAATACTTTTAAACACACACACATTCGCTCCAATTTGACCCACGCACTTCATTTCGTCATTATCATCATCAAAATCATCATTAAAAAGACTCGGTTTGCCCCTTCTCTTCCCCCCTCCCCCCCCCCCCCCACACCAAATGTGATAAAAAAAAAAGTTTCAAAGAATTTCGAAAAAAAAAATAAAAAAAAATTTTTGAATAAAAAGTTTCAAGCCAAATAAAATTATAATAAAAAGGTGCTAAAATCTTAAACTATCTAATCAAAAGCAGCAATACCAACAAGCAATAAACCAAATAAAAAATAATAATAATAATAATTGTTTAAATAAAAAAATATCGCAATCATAAAAAAAAGAAAGAAAATAGCAAAAAAGAATTTGTTAAGTTTGAAAAATTTGAAACGTTTTGTTTTCGGTGAAAAAAAGAAAAAGTCAAAACAACATTTTAAAATATTTCGAAACCCACACAAAAAAAAAGGTAAAAACAAATTCAAAATAAAAGAAAATTTATATATATTTTTAGTTGAATTTTCTGTTCAAATCAAAAAAGAAGAAGAAGAAGAAGAAATACCCCCACGCTGCTCTGCCAAGAAAATCAGAGCACAAAAGTGTCGCCAAAAGAAAATCTTGTTTCTTGGCCGATTTCATAATGGGTGTTTTTTTTTGAGGGGGATTTTCGAATTGAAATTTGATTGATCTAAATGGAAAATTTGAAAATCATTAGGATTTTTCCTTTTCTTCCAAACTAAACTTTTTGCTGACCCAACAAAATCATTTTTTTTTTTTTTGGGCTTATCTAATCTTTTGAATCTAAAATGAAAATAAAAGTTGGGCAAGCATTTATTGATTTGCCTTTTTTTGGGCTTTTGATAGGCCCAAAATAGAATCTCTTGATTCATATTACTATTTTTGTCTGAAAGGTCGGGCTTATTTGTTATTTACTTTCGAGGATTTTCGGATTTGCCCGAGGATTAGTAATTAATTTGATTTGTAATTAAATTACTGGTGAAAGACTCAGGATTTTCTTAAAGAGTTTTTCAGGTTTCACTTGATTTGAATATGGATTTATTATAACCCAGTTCTAGATATAATTTTTTCGATGACTTTTTGGAGAAAATATTCTTTAAAGGAAGACGAAATTTTTGAGTTTTTTTTTTTTTGATTATCTTTCCTTTCTTTCACCAGATATTTTTGGACTAACTTTGGGACTTCTTTTTTGTATCGAGAATATATATTTTCCCTCTTACTGCTAGGAGGATTTATAAGATTTTTGGGAACCCTTATCTGTGTCAAGAATATATCATTTTCATCTTATTTTTCAGAGTATTTTTAGGGACTTTCAGATTGATATGATTTTTGGACTTTTGAGACTCCTTTTCTTTATCAAGAATATAAAATTTTCATCTTATTTTTCAGAGTATTTTTAGGGCTTACATACGTATGATTTTTGGACTTACTTTTGAGACTCCTTTTCTTTATCAAGAATAAATAACTTTCAGAGTAAAGTCCCCAGAGAAAAGTCCCTATAGACTTTTACATAGATATGATTTTTGGGCTTACTTTCGGGACTCCTTTTCTTTATCAAGAATATGTATAATTTGCCTTTTATTTTTTCGGAGTATCCACAAAGACTTTCGGGACTCCTTTTTTCGTATCCAGGATATATATTTTCCCTCTTATTTTTAAGAGTATGTATAGGGACTTTAAGTTCTCATTCTCCCAGGGGTCTATATATATTTTTTTTCTTCGGGTTATTTTCTAGGAATCATTTATATATATTTTCCTAGGATGATTTGCTAGATATAAGGCATAGGGCCTGGGACTATTTTCTAGGAAAAATTGATGTCCCCAAAATAGCCCATACTCTCCCATTTTATTCCAGAATCTCGAGATCTTAAAATCTCTCTTTAATAATTTTTGATTTAAAAATTCCAAGCTTTTAGGCTTCCCAATTGTCCCAGTGTAATTCAGAAATTTTCCAAAGCATTTCCAAAGACCTTGACGATTCGGCAGATAAATCCATATTGCCTTGCTTGATGTGTTTGCCTGTGAAAGACCATAAAGATGTGACGATGCCCACAACAAATAAAGTCAAGAAGAAGCCAAGTTAAGAGTTCTCAATACTTTTGTCACTTTGTCGACCATAAAAAAAAAAACGGGAAAAAGGAATCCTTATTTTACTTTATGATTTGCCAAACAGTCGTGATCAATAATTCGTGGGGCCTTTTTTTATTTCTTACTAAACACCCTGTGCATAAATCTAAAATTATATTTATTTATTTTTTTTTTTTAGCTTTTACTCTTGCTTTTGTTGTTGCTGTTGTTGTTGTTGCTGTGTTTCAATATTCATTTTAGTTGTTATTTTTGTCGTTGCCGTCGCCAGGCAAGGCAAGTTGAAAATCTTTTTCTGTATTTCTTGTTTTGTTCGCTTTGAGATTTTCTTTATAACCCAGAAGCAGGCACACACACACACACACACGCACACTGGGAGAGTCTTAAGTACTTACTGTACCGACTTACATAGACTATAAATTTATGCATATATGTGAGAATCTAGAATATCATCGAAGCTATATGCGTGTGTGTGCATGTGTGTGGGTGTAGATGTTTTCATTAAATTTTCAAGCAAAATATGATTTTTTGGCTTTTTCATTTTTTTATTCTTTTCTGAATATACCAGATTCGGGGCTAAGACGCTCAGACAGACAGAGGAAATCACCCAGGAAGAGAGAAAGGCTGCCTTTTTTTTGTTGTTGTTGCCTTTGGCAGCTCCATTGGCGACAGCTGTTTCATGGACAGGCTTGGTGGGGAGGGGGAAGGGGAGGGTAGAGCCATTCTGGGTATTTAGACCTGCCTTGGCGTGCCATTTTGGGCCATTGTTATTGTTGTTGCTGTGGGCCATAAAATTATGAGGCCCCTTGCCACTTTGGGCTTTTGCTTTGCCTTTCGGCTGTTATCGAAACGGTTTTTCTTTTTGCTTTTTTCGGTTATTTGTAAGAAAAAGAAAAGTCAGCAGGAATCACACAAACACACACACACACATATACACATATACGGATACAGAATCACAAAGAGTGTTTCCCGGGGCTATAAAGAAAATCTGTGCCGGCTAAAGGCATTACCAAGGCAACGATAAAAAGACACACACACACACATACACACACACAGAGACAGACAGAATCTTTTGATTGTGACAACTTTGACTTTCATTTGGCATAGAGTGGGCCCGTTTCGATATAGATTTCACTCGCTCACTCACCCATTGACCTGACCGCATGCAAATCATTTGGAGCTGAAGTCTAGCGTGGCCCCCGAGAGGCCGCGAACCATTTCGACCGCATTTGGGCAAAATTCGCCGTTTGCTTAACCGCATAAGTTTATGGCCCGCTATATCAATTTGGCTGTAAGTAAATGACCATAAATAGCGCTTACCAAGCCGCTGGCCAAATAAATCCACAATCTATTTCTATCTATATCATTTGCATATTCTCTCACATAATATACTCGATATTGTTTTTTTTTTTTCTATACAATGCATTTGTTGTTGTTGTTGTTGTTGTTGTAAGTCTACTATTTTTTTTTTTCCACGCTTCATTCATAAATCCATTCATAGTCAGAGTTTCTATCTAGTTATTTATTTTTTCACGGTTTCAATAGCCCAACTAACGCTGCCCACTAACGGAAATGGAGAGAGAGAGAGAGAGAGAGAGAACTAAAAAAAAAATCTAAAATAAAAAACAAAAAATTATATGGCATTTATATGACATGGGCCAACTCACAAGTTTCACAGACTTGGCTTTTGTCTGAGGCAACCTTTCTATAGTTTTTGAAAGGTGTATTTATTTTTTCCCCTCGCTTTTTTTTCCTTCATTTCTATTAAATTTTGAATTTCTCAAGTTTGGAGTATTTTGTTCCATAAATCAGTGGCTCTGTGTAATCTTTGAGGCGCCAAAGATTACACTCTCTTTTCGAATTGAAAGTGGTTGTCAAATTTTGTTTGTTTACTTTCAAAAATCTCTGAAAATTATTGGAGATCTCTGAAAATTATTTGAGATCTCTAGAGAATCTTATGAAATTGTGGCTTATTTCAGAACATATAGATTTTTATGGAACATATAGATTATTATGGAGAGTTTAGGCAAGTTTTCCGATGACTTCAGAATTATTTGCTTCTTGTTTTTATCAATATTTCCGTAAATATAAATTAAATCAATTTTTCAAAAATATGTTAGGGGAATTATCTTAAATTATTAATATATAATTTCCTGAAATCAAATTTTTTAATCCTGAAAAAAATTGCAATCTATTTTTTCATATTTTTATTTTCAACACTTTCCGAGGAGAGGAACCAAATATTTTAACTTTTTTTATAAGAAAATATTTATTGCAATTGTTATTATTTTTTTTTTTTTAATTCCTTTATATTTCTATAATGTAATTTGTATTTTATTGTATGTTCTTATTTTATTTGATTTTATTTTTATTACTTTTTTTGCTTACTTCTCCTATCAAAATTTTTGAGATTTTCTCTTAGTCTTTGTTTTTTTTTTTTGTTACTACAAATAACTCATCTTCATATTTCTTTTTTTTTTAGAAATAATAAAAATTTCATAAATTTTAATAAATAAATATTTGTAGCATTTTTTGTTTTCATTTATTTTTTTTTGCTATTTTTTAAAGCAACAAATCAAAATAAAAATCATATTTGCTTTTATTTGGTCGGTTGACTCGGTCGCTTGTCTCTACCAATTTTTGTTAGTTTCTAAGCAGAAACACACACACACACAGACACATCTTTGCATATTTGTATTATTTAGTTTATATATTTTTTTCTCTCTCTCTTTCCCTTTCTCTCTGTCTCTCTTGGAGCTATGATATTTTGCTAGTTTGTTGGTTGAGTCAACTTGGGCAAAGTTAGTGCTGCTCGACTATTCCACTGACTGTGGGAGTAATTCATATTTTATTTAACTTGATATATATATATATATATTTTTTTTTTACTCTCCATTTTGTGTGTGTGTGCGTGTAGTTAAGATAAGCCGAGTCTATCTATGCAAAGTAGCACTCGAAATACTCGTAAATCGCATTTGCATAACTTTTTTAAAAAATTAAATAACTTTTTTTTTTTGCTCTTTCTTATTTAGCAAAGTTTGTGTGCAAGTTCGAGTTATGTAATTAGCTTCTTTTCGAAAAAATAAAAAGCTAAAATGTTGAGACGCAAAAATTAAGACGAGTAGAAAATATTTCATTGTTGCTTTTGTTGGGTCTGCCAAAAACAGCCGTCAGCCAAAATAAAAGCGAAAATGTTTTCAAAACTAAAAATAAAAATAAAAGAAGAGAAAAACAAAAAACAAAAAAAACAAAAATATCAAAAGTATGCCAGTGCAGGTGTATGGATGAATTTATATTATGAATTTTCATATACATAAAAATGAACAGACACATCGTCGTCGTCGTCGTCGCAGTCGTCGTCATTGTCAGTTTGTGAAGGGGAGGGGGGGGGGGGGGGGGCAGCTCGACTGCATCAATGGCTTTTGAATTTTCATTTCACTCAAACTTATACACACACACACACACACACACGCATGTGTGTGTGCTTGGCTCTCAACTGCGCTTTTTCACTTTTTCTTATACTCTTGGGAGCGGGTTGGGTTGGGGGTTTATTCTTTAAGCTTGCACAAGTATTTAGCCTGCCCTAGCAGGCTGGCTGGGCCCTCTGCCCAGGTCCCCCTCCCCGTCTCCCCGTCTCCCCGTCTCTCTGTTGTCTGCAATTTTGCATTTTAATTTTATGCGCCTTGGCCAGGCAGCTGCGTCTACAAATAGTTCAGTCGTTAAAGCCAACACCCTCGGCCTTACCCTACCACTCACTTCCACCCTCCCTCCCCCTCACCACTACCCTGGTTACTATGCCTATAAAGCAGTCATGCATTCATGCCATTTTATACTGTTTTCTTGTTGGCTTTTTGTGTGTGTGTGAATATATTTTTTTGGCTGCTTTCTTCTTGATTGTATTTTTATGGCACACACACACTTACCTGCTGCCCTGAAAAGTAAAAAAAAAAATTTTTATATATATAAGAATTTGCATATTTTTGCACTTACACACACACACACACACACACAGAGATAGAAACATTTATACACCTGAGCATACAGCGCCATCTTCTCATTGCCAGCATAAATATATTAAGTATACGTGCGGTGGTACCAGCGACCACCCACTCAATTGCTCATCATTTGTATACAGTTAGCATACTGATGATTTGAGCCCGTTAAGAATTTCCCAGACATTTCAGAAAATGTGTTTTTAATGACTTAATTTGCCTAGATATTTTATAGATCAGCCCAGAGTCCTTGGCCGACTCTTTTGATTTCCACTTAAACCAAATGGAAAACCCTTTTTTTTTGAGAGAAGCTAAACTGTTATTTTCCTTTCTCTCTATCTCTATCTCGTTCGCTCTCCTTTCTGTTCTGACATTGACAGTTGGGCACATCGCTCATACGCAACGTTGTCTGACTGGGCAATAAATCATCTCACAGGGCGCACACACACAGACAAACAAACAAACAAAGAAACTAAAACGCAAACCAAGTTAGCTTGCAAACTTTAACCACATTCAAACAGTCAACTAAACCACATGTCCATTTTTGTTGGACTCGCTTTGATATTATTATAGGAGATCTCTGGTCCAGTTTTTGGTGTATCTTTTCTCTATATGAAATTTATGCTGAAATTAATTTGAAAGCTTCGAGTTTGGCCAAGCTGACAAATGAGTGAGTCTAGTCAAATATTGGCCAGCCGAACTCAACTAAAAGGCAAATAATGCCATATGAAATCCTTATGCCTAATACGTGTCTCTGTGTGCGTGTGTGTGTGTGTGTGTGAATACAGATCAAACAATTTTGAGCTGGCTGGGAGAGGCAAAGACCGAGAGAGGCAAGCCAAGGCAAAGTTTTATTGTTTTCGCAAAACTTTACTTTTGCCAGAGAAACACAAAGTGAAAGAGATAGCTCAAAGAGAAAGAGAGAGAGAGACAGAGAGAGAAAGAGAGGGGTGGTGTGGGCGTGGGTAATGACGAAACATCGTCCATTTTGTTGCTTGGGCTGCGCTTTGTAGTTGGCGTTTCCTTTTTGGGTTTGCTGCTGCTGCTGCTGCTGTGCGAGGATTATGGATTTTTGTGTGACGCCACACACACACACACACAGACTTTCACATACTTGGGCCATCAATTTTACCCAACTGACGCTGATGAGTGTGCGGCGACACCCCGAGCCTCTCAAGTCCCAAGCTCAGCCCGGTGTTTGTCTGTGTCTGCCAGCCTGTTTGACTGACTGACGTATTCGGTTAGTCCTACATGTGCGTATCTCTGTATGTGTGTGTGTGTGTATGTGTTACAATTTCCTTTCACTTGACTGACACCATCAAACAACGTCCTCGCTATTACGTCCACACTCTCAAGGATTGTATAACACATGTGCCAGGCAGCCTTTTATTTTCCGTTTTTTGTTGTTGTTGTTTTTCTTTTTTCACTTGTATCCTTGCTGGCTGGGTGATGGGGTGGCACCCACTTCCGGCGCCCTGTCAGTTCACTTCGTGTGCATCGTGTGCAGCCCAAGGAATTTCTGAGTGACTCTGACTCTGTGTCTGTATGGGTGTGTGTGTGTGTATGTGTGTGTGCCATTTTTTTTTCTTTCTGGCACAAATTTATCTTGACTTTCTTAGGCTTTTGCCTGGTGCTTCTTCTTTTAGTTTTTTTTAAGCCGTAACTTCAATTGACCTTTGACTAAGTGCAAGAGCCACAAAATCCCCACACATCTACCAAAGCCAGAGAAAGTGACTGAAATTATCTCTTAACCACTCTCTCTCTCTCTTTGTCTCTCTTTCTGTCTCTATTTTACTTACTTTTATTTTTTTCTTCTTTAGATATTTTAAGTTATTCGCCAACACGTTCCTTATTTGCCCAGTTCCCTCTTTTGACCTGCTCTGCTCTGCTCCCCCCTTCGCCCTGTTTGCTGGGTTGGGCTTTGGTCTGATTTTTGCCTTTGTTCGTTGATTCGAAATGTTTGCTTTTTTAATGCCCAGGCAAGAGTTAAACTCTTGAGCTTTTGGCTAATTGTCCTTATGTGACTTACATACGCTTATCGAGTTGGCTTGCCTGGTCTTCTCATTCTCTTCTCCTTTTCTTTCTCCTTTTTTGTTATAGTTTCTGTTTAGCTTCAAACTAGGCGCAATGGGTTCTTTCCTGTCATTTTTGCCCCGTTTGACATTTCCCCGTGTGTGTATGTGTGTGTGTTAACCATTAGGTGAGCAGTTAGGCGAAGGTGGTTTTTAAAATTCTCTCTAGGCATTTTTTTTTATATATAAATTATTCCAGACTACTTAAGTTCTCATCAATTTTAGAGTTTCTGAATTTGAAGTAGATTGATCGGCTTGGCTAAAAGGGTTATCATTTTAACATTTTGGCCAAATAAGGAAACAAAACTTGTTAGCTTGAGCATAATTTTGATGGGATTATAATTTTGTTTGGGTCAACTTAAAACATTGAGCCAATTTCCCTTTGATTGCATAAATTGTGAAAACATTTTGATCTCATCAAATTATTTCAGACTTCAAAGACTGCGTCTTTCACAAGAAAACTAAAATATTTTCATTACAAAAAATTCCTGGTAAAAATAGGATTAAAATATTTAAAAATACCCAAAATTATTTGGAGAATTTCATATCAAAAAGTGTCCAAATTATTTTTAATAAATCAATAAATCTTCTAAGAATTTTCGTCTCTTTTTTACTAAAATATTTTTATTAAATTTTCGAAAAAATAAGGCTTAAAAATATTATTAAATAATTCCGAAAATTTTTTTCGAATTTTCTTCAAAAGTCTTCAATTTATTTTCAATAACTCAAGAATTTCTTCAAGAATTTTATTCCTTATTTTATAGGAACTTTTCCCATAACTAGAATATATTTTCACTAAAATATTTTCATTAAAAGCTCAAAATAAAAGTTAAAAAATTATTATTAAATAATTCCAATAAATATTTTTAAGATTTCATTCAAAAAGTTTCCAAGATTTTTTTCAATAACCCAAAAAATTTATCTTAAGAATTTCCAACTCCATTTTATATATTCCTATAAATCCAATAAGGAAATATATATATTTATTTTGTATTTTCCTATAATTCAAATATAGAAAAATATAAACCAAACTTTTCAAAATTCATCTTAAAAATTTATAACTCCATATTATATATTCCTATAAATCCAATATAGAAAAATATATATTTATATTAATATTTTCCTATCATTCAAATATGGAAATATATATCCCAAAGAATTCTTATCGAATTGAACAGTATTTTTATGCCTCATGAAAAATTGCGAAACCTTTCAAAGCCAACTTCTGGTTGAACCCTCTCAGTTAATTGCCCAGCTGCCGGGCTGCTCTGGTCTGCTGAGTTTTCGAACTATAAAGCATTCGAGATTGGCCCCTGGTGAGGCTTAAGCTTTTATTTTTTATATAGTTTTTGTGCTCATATCTCTCTTTGCCAAGCGAAACACCTTCGCTTTTGTATGCATAGGTCAAACTTTTATCTTTACCCCCTCCCCACTCTCTTTAAGCTTCTATTTTTGTCTGGCCACTAATTGCAATGCCCCAGTTGTGTCTCCTTTTATTTTCACCTCCTCACTGACCTTTTCGAAAAAAAACTCTCTCTCTCTCTCAAAAAAGAAGAGGAATAGTTTGGCTTGACTTTGGATTTTTGCATGTCGCCCAGAATAGTTGGAAACATTTTATTTATTAAATTCTTTTGGCCCCAGCTCGTTTTATATCGCACTTCAGAACACGTGGAATTTTTAGCAATATTGCAGCCCGGTTGCTCGATTACTCGGTTGCTGCTTGGTTGGATAGCCTCGCTCGTCGGTAGCTGTTGATTAAATTCCACTGATAACAACTTTGCTGGCATGCTGTGATTTTTTTTTTCAGTTTTTTTTGCCTTTGTTGTTGTTGTTGGTTTATTGTTCCAGCTGACCTTTACTGAGTTGTCGTAGTGTTGTGGTGGTTTGCGGTAGTGAAGTGGGCTGTCATCGGGTGCCGTGTTCGAGAAAGGCCTTAATGAAAATGTTAATAATTTATGATCTCTGATTTTACAATTTTAGGGGATTTTAGATTTTTAGTTTGGCTCTCTCACTCATTACACTATAGTCTACAGTAAACTATGACTAGGTGTGAACAAATCGAACAAAGAGATGAAATCAGGAAATTTATTTTTCAACGAAAATTAAATAATAAATTTTTTTTGATTAAATCGAAAAGAATTTTAAGAAATTTTCTGGGAATATTTCAACTTCAGGAAACTCAAGAAATCATGGAATTACCTCTTGTTTTTCCAAGATCCAAGCAAAGGAATTTTTCATATATTTCGTTGACTATAAGAATCGAATTCACTTTGGAATAATAAATGAATCTTTTCGCTTGTTAGTTTTTGGTTATCTCAAGGAATCTCCATGAGTATGAGATTGGGTATAACTTAGATCTCTTTGGAGCCAATGAAAAGTAGAATCTCAAGGAGTCTCCATGAGTATGAGAATGGGTATAACTTAGATCTCTTTGGACCCATTGAAAAGTAGGATCTCAAGGAATCTCCATGACTATGAGAATAGGCATAACTTAGATCTCTTTGGATCTTTTGTAAACAATTTTTGGTCTTAGGAATCTCAGGGAATTCTTAAAATATTTTAGGTCCCTACATGTTCTCAAGAACCCAAACCAGTTCAGCCATTAATTGTCTCTGAAAAATAAATTAATTCTTAGAATTTCAAGAATCTCAAGGAATCCTATTTTCGAAGAATTATAGAAGGACAAAAAAATCAAGGATTTTTTCAAAGTGATTTTAATTTTACTTAGTTTTTTGTGAATTTCTGGGAATTTCTTTTGTCAGGAATTATAGAAAGATTCAGTTAAGTCTTCCAGCTAACCAAAAGATATTTAAGCCGATTGAAAATCAAAATTCAAAGATCTCTAAACTTGTCATCTCGAATATTTAATGCCAACTGTACTTTCAATTTTCTAATTAGACAAATGCGCTTTGCCGATAATCAGGGCCAAAAACATCTAATTTATCCATTTATGGGCAAGTCAATTTAATGCCTTCCGTTTATTTTGGTCAACAAAATGCGTTAGCCGAGATTTTGTGTGTTTCGAACATAATTCAAAATCAAAATATAAATCTCCCCAACTGAATCATATTATATCGGGCCAAATTCAATATATGCTATATACATAATTCTCCTCTATTTATGCACAAAATGTGGCTTTGGTCACAAATTATTATTTATTTATTTATTTATTTATTATTTCGGAACTCAGGGGCACTTAGGCAATCGACGCAATTACCAAAGCAACAACAAATCGCATAGATTTTGAAAATCTGAGAACTGGCGATGCTTTTCAGTTTTTATTTTGTCTGCTTTTAATTCTTAGGGGATACACAAAATAAAGAGGCAAAAATTATTTCTGTCAAAGTAAGAAAAAAGAGGGAAAATTTGAAATATGAATTTATTTTTCAACGTCATTAACAAGCGAAGGAAAATGAGTTTTCAATTTAAAAATAAATTTGTTTTTATGTTGGAAAAAAAAACAGATTTCTATAGATTCTTCTGTGTGTTTGTGTGTCTTTTTTTGATATTTATACCCTGTACCTAAAAAGGTACAAGGGTATACTAATTTTGTGCAAATGTATGTAACATAGAGAAGGAGACGTCGGAGACCCCCCAAAGTTACCCACAGTATGATCAGGGTGACTAGAGAAATTGATATAGCCATGTCCGTCCGTCTGTCCGTCCGTCCGTGTGAACGCCTAGATCTTAGAGACTATAAGAGCTAGGATAACCAAACTTGGGATTCGGACTCATTATGTGTGTACGCTGGTCAAGTTTATTTTTTTTTTCTCCCCCCACCCCCCCCCCCTTCCACCACCTCATTTTTTCAAAGCCACATAATTTCTAAACCTTTCGGATTTAAGTATTAGTTGCTTCTGAAAAGTTGTTAGGAATCTAAAAATCTTTCGATTGATATCAAACATGACTAAAATTGGACCATATTTACTCGAGATATACAAAAAACAAATTTTGAGGGTCAAGATGTTAATTCCCCTTGCGTAACCTGCAATCTGCCAAATGAGCAGTCCGATAGATGGCGTGCTTGCAATATTGTGAACAATATGTTTTTGGATTCAAAGGAATATTTAGGCCAGAGGATTTATGTGAATGAAAGCGACCAGGGTTACCACCCGACTAGGGTTGCCACCTTTTTTTTTAAATTCCGTCTACTAGGTACAGGGTATCCCAAACTCGGCCGCGCCCGAGTTTAACGTTCGGCTTCATTTGTTATTATAAGATTATTCGGAAATTTATTGGCACTGTCTATGCTGCTGGGGCAAACATAAATTCTCTACAACAACAATAAAGGAAAATAGAAGATTTATAGACTTGCTTCTACTAAATGAATGAATTGTATGAAATTTGCCACACACACACACACACACAAACACACTCACACAGATACAACCAATCAAGCATATGAAAACATTTCCTTCCCCGCCTCGGACAACTTTTATTCTGGTCAAAAGAAGAAGAAGAAGCAAATCATAATCAAAATAATCACGTGTGGAAATCAATTTTCCCAAAAAAAATATATATCCATTAACTCAATATGGGGATGAGCAAAATCTATATACTTTCGTTGGATCGAAAAAAGTCTACCCAATCTAACCGATCAATTCCAATAATGCGAAAATATAAAAGAGAAAAACATGAAAAGGGAATGTTTTTCTTTCTTTCTTTGCTCATTCTCCTACTCGGCCACAACAATTTTGACATTTTCATTGTTAATTAAAATTTAATTATGTTTTCATTGGTATGTGCTGAACGCCAATCACTCATTCGATTCGAAGCTCGTTCCGCCTCGCCTCGACTCACCTTGTCTCGCCTCTCGGTTAAATGGATAACATTTTTGACATGACATAAATTGTACGTGTGACGATTGTCTCATACCCACCCACCCGCTCCTCCCGCCTTTCGACTCTTATATGGTTAGATAATTGTCTGCCGATAAACTATACAGTCCAGCCACAGCATGGAAACCCGCAATTTTATCGACAGAGGCAAAAGGTGAAGGCATAAAAAAAAAGAACAAAAATAAAAAATTGAAAAGAATTATTAAGCACTTATGAATGATAGCCACAGAGGCGGAGTAGAGGAGCAGAGGAGCAGGGGGCCCGGCGGCCACATGCAAGGCAAATGCGCTTTTCTTTGTGTTGGTCTCTTTCCACTTTTGAGCGAGTCTCAATTTGAAAGAGAAATCCATACGTGCATGGATACAGTTTCACGGTCCAATGCTTGGTTCTGTATTCCCATTTTCTTTTTTTTTTTAGCTTTTAAATGGTCTGTCAGAACTTTATCTGGCTATATTTTTTTTTGTGACAAGGTGAGGCCTTTAAGAACAGAGAAGTTGGTTGCAAGGTTATGAGGAGAGGATTTTTGGAAGCATTCCGGAATCTTCTTATATTCTGTATTCTTTGATATCTGGGGGAAAAAATAAACCCAAATCTAACAAACATTCTTATATGAACTCTGTTTGCTTTCACTATCTCTCTCTCTATCCATCAATGTCTAAATATATATATCTAGCTTTCTTTGCATCTATGTAACTATCTATATAACTATACATCCATATCTATCTAGCTATTACTATCTACCTATTTATCAATCTATTCGTCTATACCATAACCTGTCCAAGAGCAAGTCTCCTATAGAACCGTAAATATTAAAGCTTCTTTATAGACAAGAAAACTGAACTTGAACTTGTATAGGAGTTTCAAGCATCTATATAGCTTTTTAGAGATCCTTAAGCGGGTCCATTATTTTTCATAGCTCAAATTGAAATATATAAATATATTTTTTTTTATTTTGGCTTCTTTATATTCAAATCTTCAAAGACTTAAGATCTTCTTAGTATCACTTAAAAATATTTTCGAGACTCCTTACGGGCTCCGATACTTTTTAGACCAGAGTCTCGCGGAACTTAGGGATCCATAAAGGTTTCGTTAGTTCAAATTGCTCCACTTCTCAATATTCTATTTTCAGATTATTTTCAGAGACTCAAAATTTCTTTTTAAGAACTTTTTTTTTTTTTTTTTTGATTTATTAAAAATTAAGTGAAGAATCCGTACATCTTATTGTATCTTTACATCACAGGGCTGGGAAATATTCTAAGATTCTATTTAAGAACTTATTCGGTTCCAAATATTTTTAGAATTTCTTTCTTATTTTTTTATGTTTTCTAAATATTTTTTTTATGATATATTAGGAAACTCCCAATTGCCTAATTAACAAAATAAAAAAAAAAACCAAAAGCATTTCAGATAAAGTCTTTTTGGCTTTACTCGATGTTATTCCCAAAATACCCATAAAGCGTATTTCAAATTTACCTCAACTTGAAAAGAGAAAATATATTTTTGTGACTTTTTAAATTTAAATCAATTTTTTTTTGGTTTTTTGAAATTTTTATTTTTTTTCCTTTTTCTGAGAGTTTTTCGTTTAGTGGCAAATTCATTCTATTTAGTTTGTCACTCTGTTGGCAGTGCCAAGACTGCGGTTTTTAGTGGGTTGCCAGCAGCCAAAGACAGAGATAGAGAAAGAGAGAGAGTGAGAGCGAGAGCGAGAGAGACGGAGAGATCTGTATAGGTAAATTTATGGCACACACATGGTGGTGGTGACCGTCTCAGTCGACAAAGACGACAACATTCTCTGCTTCTTCTTCTTCTTCTTGTTTTCTGCTGCTTCTTCTTCTTCTGCCTTCTACCTCAGCAGAGCATTTTCAGCGGCTCTTAAAACATTTTCTTTGCTTTTACTGCCGTTTCGGTGTGTTGGCTGTTTTGTGCTATTCTTTGCTCTCCTCTTGTCTTCTATATTTTCTGAGCTGTCCGAGTATGAGTGTGTCTGTGTGATGTGTGTGTATTGCCGACTCGTGTGACATATGTCGTCGCTTTGCCGTTGCTCTACAGTCCCAAAAATAGACACACATTTCGAAATGTAGGGGGCATTTTTCAACACGAAAGAGCCACAGCAACACAGCCAGAACGAAACTATTCATCTATAGGAAAGATCTTTTTCAAAAACAAAAAGAAAAAAGAAAAACTGTGACTGCCTCCTAACTGGGTGCCTCTGCTCGAAGGCAACACCTACGGCCAACATGTTGGCAATGCTTGCCTGCCTGGCTGCAGCATGCAGAATTAGAAACCCAAGCAAATATCTTAAGATACTTTGTAGGTCTTTTTTTTATATATATTTTTATTTTTCTTTACACATTTTAATAAGAATTTCGTTTAGCAAAAGTTTTTCCGATTCACCTTTTCTTGCAGAAATACTTCCTCTTCTTCTTTTGATAAAATCTAAAATAGAAGAATGCAAATCTCAAGGTTATTCCGAGAGAAGAGTAGAAGAACCTTTCGAAGAGAAAGTGAAACTCAAATGAAAATATATTTTTTTTCTTCTTCCTCTTTGCAGATATCAGTCGCTGTTAGTTCAAGGAAAAGAATATTTTTCAATATTACAAAAAGTCCAACAACAACAACAACAAGAACAACAGCCAACATAGCAATCCAAAAAGAAAACGTCACCGTGACAGCAAGTTGACAGAGGAAATTCATGTACTTAAATTTAGAATTTACGGCCGAAGCACAAATTTACAAAAATAACAATAACAACAACTTGAACAGCTAAGCAAACCGCTACAGGAACACTTACCAAAAAAAATAATATATATATATATATCAAAACCGCACTCGAATAAAAAAAAAGAAGAAAATCTCAAGAGATATCCCAAGGAACAGGAAGAGTGAACGGCGCTGAAAATTTCGGCAAAGGCAAAAAGTAAACCTGAAGTAGTTAGGCAGACGAAGAAGCTAAAGCTGAATAAAAAAAAATACGGCTGTGAATTTTGAATAAGATTTTGTTGCGCCCCCAAGTTGAAAGAGAACAGCCTCAAGATTCTGCCATTCGGTGCTAATTTTCGTCTGGAGACGACTCACTCCGAGATGCATAAAATCACAGCTGCACCGCCAGCAGCCCCAGCACCAACCGGGGCCCTGGAGGCACCCTTAGCAGCCCCCAAATATGGCACACTGATACCGAATCGCATATTTGTCGGCGGCATCAGGTGAGTTATACAACTTTTTATATCAATCATTTGGCCAAGACACACACTTTATGAGATTCTCTTCTAAGTGAAAGGGAGGGGCGGGGTCTCCTTGTCCTCGCACCTGTCCAATGGAAGACCTTCCACAGCACCAAAGAAGAGGAATCCACTTAGCCATGTTCGTCCGTTTGTCTTTCCTAGTTCTAGGAGACTATATGAGCTAATGGTATGAAGTTGTAGGTTTGCCTGTCTACAGCTCCCCTGTCTAGTTAGCTCTTTTCGTTTGATTCCAAACTGAAGCCAAATCGGTTCCTCCAACAAATCTCCAATATAGTAGGTATATAGTCCGATAGATGGCGTCTTCATTTTAACAAATCTTTCAAGATTGAAATTGGCATTTTAAGTGACTGTACTAAACCAGGGCTGCCACCTCTACTATATCTATTGAATTCGGTCTTAACCGAGTTTAACATTCGAGCTTTTCCCAAAGACTAATGAATTTTTGTCTTCTTCTTATAGTGGCGATACCACCGAGGCAGATTTGACGCGCGTCTTCAGCGCCTATGGCACAGTCAAGTCCACAAAGATAATTGTGGACCGCGCTGGGGTCAGCAAGGGTTACGGGTTTGTCACATTCGAGACCGAGCAAGAGGCACAAAGACTGCAAGCAGATGTAAGTACAAATGAGCATTATGTTTACCGTTAACTCTATATATATATACATGCCGCCTGTAATTTAGTTTATAGAAAATGTTTTTTTTTTTTTGCTTCATTTTTTTTTTTTTTTTTATGAAACAATTTTTTTTTCTGGGAAATTTCACGCGATTAAAAATAAAAAAAGTATATATCGAAATCAACAATTGCTATAATGTGCCACGAATTCCGATTCCGATATTTATAGGGCATTACCTGAAAGTGACACAACTGACACAATTCCTCGTCTTCGTCGTCTTCATCGTTGTTGTCGTCGTCGTCGTTGTCGATATGGGCGCTGCCACTCCCACTGATTCTACAGGCCAAAAAGTACCGTACTTATATGCAAAAACTTCTTTAAATTGCGTTCATATTCCGTTATGTTGAGTTTACGTTACGTTACGTTAAATTACGTTGAGTTGCGTTACATTCCGTTACGTTTTTCTTATATATTTTTTTTTCCATATACTCAAAAAAGAAAACACTACAACAAACAACAAAAATATTTATTAAACCAAAACTATTTTCTTATTTCTTTTTAACTTGTACGAATTTTTTTGCACAACACACACATGCACACACACACACACACTCACACTTACAAAAAACAAAACAAAACAAAATTGTATAACCAACGAATTCCTTAAATTTACTCTTTTCGAAGGAACCAAGAAGCAGGACCAGGATATCTCCAGATATCTTAACAAATACATTGAGTCAGGTCTGTCTGTCTGACTGAGGAAGTTCTAACCATACATAGCCGAGTCCGACCACTATTTTATATATCTGTCAGATTCCCTTAAAGCAGTTCTAAAAATATCTGTACCTTTAATTGAGCAATTTCTTTCAAATTTGTCATATGAAAAGCTCATACAGAGACCTACTTGTGTACCCAGTTTCAGCTGGATCGAACTACTATATCATTCTCAACCAAATCGGTTCTACGAAAATCTTATGTGTTTCTTAACTGTCTGTCTGGCTGAGGAAGTCCTAACCGTGTATAGCCGAGTCCGACCACTATTTTATATATCTGTCAGATTCCCTTAAAGTAGTTCTAAAAATATCTGTACCTTTGTCATATGAAAAACTCATACAGAGATACTTGTCTATCAAGTTTCAGCTAGATCGAACTACTATATGATACTATACCAGGCTCAACCAATTCGATTCTAAGAAAATCTTCCGTGGTTTCTTACCAATCTCAATCAATTTTTGGCCTATCTGTTTAAAATTTTTATCTACTATATCATATAGCTGTCAGACCCCCTCAAATGATCCTTGGAATATCTTTGATATATACTGACCAATCTATATCAAATTTGGCCTTTGGTAGGCCCAACCAATGTTCGAAAAGTATACCAAATTTCACTTACTTATCCCAATCGGTTTCTGGGATTATCTCAGCCATTTATCAGCTCATTAGGGAACTTCGAAAAGAGAGAGCATTCTTCGGTAATCCGAAGATAACGTTCGCCATTTTGTATTATTATTTATTTTTAAAAGAAAGAAAAATTTTGAGAAAATCCTATCAGACAAATCTCTGCCCGGGCGGCGGCGTTTGTTAATTTCCGTTGGTTGTTTCAATTTTTGCTGCTAATTAAAATTTACCAAAGTATTACAAATTTTTCTGCAACTTTTTTTTGTATACGGTTGGTTGGCATATATTTTGTACATTTTGCGTCTGTTCTAAGTTGAGTTGATCGAAAATAAAAAAAAAACAAAAAAGTAACCGAAAATTAAAAAAAAAAACAAAAAACCCAAAAAGCAAACATTTTGTTGAGTTGAGTTCGTTGCACTGTTTTACTTTTGCAAACAGTTTGAATTTAAGCAAATTACCAATTTTAAACAATTTTCAATAGTTAACCTTGTTTTTTTTTTTTTTTTGCTCAATTCTGCCGCAGAAAATATAAACAAAATCAAATTAGTCTATAGTGCGTTTCGTTTCATAAAGTTTTGTTCCTTTTTTGCATTTGTCATATTTTTCTTTTTTAATAATTTCGATTCGGCCTAGTAATTAATTTTATGGAAATAAATCTTAACAATTTTTTCTAGATTTTTGGAAATCTTTTTCAAAACTGATTAAAATATAGATCAAACTTTTTTTTTTTATTAGTATTTCATTCCATTTTTAGTTGATTTGAGTTTACGAAAGGGTTAGAAAAATAGAAGAATTTCAAGCTGAAATTTTCAGTAAAAAATCTTGAAACTGAGATCTTCGTCAAAGAAAAGGGAAAACTCTGGATAAACTGAATAAAAAGTTTCTAGGAAGAAACTTGATAAAATGACAGAGATTCTTGGAAGAAAATAACAAAAAGCACAACTGCGGTATTTTCCAGGAATCCCAAACAACTACTTTTCTTTCCTTGGATATTTTTCATAAATTGAAAAGTTCCTCTAGGAATTTTTCCTTTATTTAAGCTTAAATATTTGGTCTCCTTTAAAAGCTTTTAGCATGCCAATGACTTTAGTTTAGACTGACAATTTTGAGTTGTGGGCGACAGGTTGAAATGGAATCCATCATCGATTCACCTGCATTTCCATAAAAAGTTCATTGAGCGTCAAAAGGTAGCAAAGAGCCAGGGATTTGGCTTGCCAGCAATCAGCAAATGGCAACAAGCCAAAGCCAGCCACTCAACCCAGTCAACCCAGTCTCAACTCATTCAGTAGTCGGTCACTTAGACAGCTGAGTCAGGCCAGCCTCAAAATGACGACCCTTGGGAGGGGAGCGTCAGAACTGGGAGACTCTCGACCCACACGCTGTCACAGTTACCTCGGCATCGATTCCAGTTCAGCTTAGTTCAGTTCAGCTTATAACTAAATTATAGCTTGTGCAAAGCTATGGCTGTTATTATTACGATGATAATGATGAGTATTGTAATTGAGCAGTTAACTTGGCACCTGTAATGTGTTGGGGCCACCGCAACCTTCTCACCTGTCTAAATAAAGTCAAGAGCTGGGCACAGCCAAGTCGGCTGCTCCATAAATGATACCAAGTAAAAGTCGAACCGCAACTCACCTTATTGGAAATTACAACTTGTCCTCTGCCATATTTAAGTTGACAAAACAAATTGATTATGCCGACAACTTGCCTCACCTGCGCCACTCCCGATCTCTCCAGATCGCCTAACCACCCACAGCAGACTCTGAGGCAGTTGCCCTGAAGTGATGCAACTTTTTGTCTATTTTTGAACCGTGCACAGTTGCACAATTATTATTATTATTTTTTTTTTTTTTTTAATTAAATTTATTGTGTTTTCTATTTGTTCTACTCTTTTTTTTTGAAACAAAAGTCCGAGTGTTTTGTGAGGAATCTTTCGACCTGACCTGAGTTGAATACAATCGATATAAGCAGTGGAGGCTGTGCCTCTGTGACTGTTTAAGGAAGCAAGCAAGGTTCCGGGTAGCTTTGTATTATTTATGAGCCCAACTCAATCATTTTAAGTGTTGGACACAACTGTACCTCGAGTTTGACCCGTTTCGAGGCAATATAACATAATTAGACATATCTCTGAGATTTATAGACAAAATTTAATCAAATTAATTAATTAGGTTTGGCATAAACCTATCTATAGGTTTGCCAAGTTTTGTCTGGTTTGATTTATAAATATACCTTTACCGTTATCTCAACTTTTCAACTCTTGAAAATGCAGCTTCGAATTGAATCAAACTGTTACCCTTTTACTTTTAATTTGGTCAAATTATGAATTATAAAAAGAGTATATAATTTTCGGAGCCCCGTTGATAACCCTAAAGACCTCTTTTTTTGTTGTTTGCTGCGCTTTTGCTGTGTGTCTCTTTGTTTGGTTGTTTTGCATATATTAAGTGAAAAAGTTTTCTACTTGTCATTAATGCGTTTTGTTCTGAGAATTGTTTTTTGGGTCTTTCTTTTTTTATTTCTTTTGTTGTTGCTGTTGCTGTTGTTGTTGTTGTTTTTTATTCCTGCTGGCGGTTGCAATTTTGTTATGCAGACCGGCAAGTGTCCTTGCCAAAGCCAAAGAGCAAACCAGCATATTCACATAGAAAGGCCCTGCAGCCCTACAACAATTCTAATGACTAAAACAACAACTACAACAACTACAACAACAACAACAATAATAACAAAGAACTGGCACAAACGAGTGGTTGCTCAGCTTCTCGCCTCCAGTGCCAAACCAGCCAAGACAGACGTTTATGTTAACAATATTTTAATAGGCAGCAAAGGCACACAAAAGACACATACACACACACACATACACACACTCATACACTTGTACATAAAAAATGTACTTGCCTTCTCCCAACACTCTTTGCCTCTCTTGACACAACAAAACTAAACTTTGTTTTCCCAGTCTGCTTTGAGCCCTTTTGGACCCGAAATTTAATGTAGTCGAGTTTAATTAACGCTTCTCTCTTTTAGTAACAAACTTAGGTGTATTTGTCTCTCTTTCTCTCTCTCTCTCTGTGTATATTCCCAATCCAATATATAATTATCTACTTAATGGGCATTAACAGTAAGCCACAAAAAAAATAAAATAAAAAGACCAGAAAGGAAATACAAAAAAAAAAACCCACACACATTCGGGTTGGAAAATTAAAGCCATTCCGGCCAGGTGGAGATGTTCCATGAGTGTTGGCTGGCTGGCTGGCTGGCTGGCTGGCTTGGTTTAAAGTAAAGTTTACTTCAAATGGCACTTTGGCTTACTTTTTGAATTATTAACACAGGTCAGACAGCTGTGAATTGCCGAGAGGGGGGCAGTCGGATTGGCGGTAGCAACTGTACCCAAAAATCCTAAGTCACGCAGTAAGTGTCTTGTCCCTTTTGTTCAGAGAAAGGAACTTGTCAACTCAAAGTGCATAAGGAAATAGAGAAAGGAAGAAGTAGAAGAGAGACCAAAAAAAAAAGGGTTCTTAATTAAATTCGTTTGGGCTTGTCGGTTAGTCGGTTTGGTCTGTTGGTTGTTCGCTTGGCCGCATAAAATTCTCTAGTTTACTTTTTGTGTCTTTTGTTGGCACTTTTCACTTCTTCTCTCTTTTTCTTTTGGTTTTCTATTTTTTTTTATTGTGGCGTAAACGTTGAATGAAAATGAAAAGAATTTTAGCCTTCTGGCAATCAAAAGGATAACATAACACTAGCTTCCATATTCTTTCTTCGCGTCTTTTCTTCTCTCTCACTCACACACACACACACAAACAAGTCGACATTAAATTTTAAATTGAGCAAACATTTACTTAGGATAATGCTCATTGACCAGTCGAAGCACTGAGCGCCAAGGGTATCAACTACTAATTGCCAATTAGTCACAGGTGAGGCCCTGAAAGGCAACAAGACAACAAAACAGAAAAGTGTAAATTATGAAAGCCCTCAGCCTCGGCGAGTCTTACGAACAAAACCACAATCATTTTTCTTTTGTTAAGAAATTGAAGGCCCCAACAAAGACGACCCACTCAAGCTATTCCCGTAGGCATCATTTGTGAAAAGAGTTTTCTTTCTTTTAATTGAAAATCTTTGTCAAGATTCGCTTGAGTTTTGTTTAAGAAATTTGAATACTTCTTCTGCTTCTTCTTTCAATAATGGAAGAGGAGAGAGACTGAAATTTAAAAGGGGCTTATAAAAATTTAGATTTTGATCTTGTTAAATAGCTTTCCAAGATATCGATAAGTCTGCAAATGCAACTCTGGCAGAGCTCACATTCATAGGCAAGACTAGTAAAAATGTTCTGATTGATTAAAAAAAAAGTTTGAAGCCAAAAAAATTATTTTAATTTTTTGGGATTTTTTAGTGCATTTTTCAACTTTGATTTTTATAGGAAAAAAATCAGAAGTATGAAAATTCTTACACAATCACAAATTTTTTCAGAGCTTTTTTTAATTTATTTACTTTGGGATTTTTTAGTGCTTTTTTGAGATTGACTTTTTTTTAGGAGAAAACCAGGAATATTAAAATTTTTACACAAACACAAATATTTTATAAAGTTTTTTCTTTTTTTTTTAATTTTTTGGGATTTTTTAGAACTTTTTTACTTAGATTTTTTCTCACACAAATACAAATATTTTTCAAAATTGTTTTTTCTTTCATGAAATTTTAATTCTTACACAAATAAAATTTTTTCAAAGGTTTTTTATTGAATTTTTTGGGATTTTTTAGTACTTTTTTTTAGATTTTTTTTAAGAAAAATTCATAAATATTTAAATTCTTAGACAAACACGAATTTCTCCAAGTTGTTTTTTCATTCAAATTCTTTAGGATTTTTTAGTAATTTTTTGACCTGAACGTTGTTTAAGGAGAAATTAGCATTCCTAGACAAACACGAATTTCCTTCAATTTTTTTTTTTTCTTTCAAATTCTTTAGGATTTTTTAGTACGTTTTTTGACATGGACTTTGGACTTTGTTTTAGGAGAATTTCGTGAATATTTAAATTCTTACACAAACACATTTTTTTTTCAATTGAATTATTGTTTTTTTTATAATTTTTTTTTTTTTTGGTAATTTTGTAATTTTTTGATGTTGTCATTATTTATATTTGTTGCGTTCATTTATTATTTTTCTATACATAAATTATGGAAATGGATTTGTTTGACATAAGCAAATAAAAACAGCTTCATTTAATTTTCCTATTTTTTTTTTTTTTTTATTGAAACAAAAAAACAAATGTAATAATTTTTTTAATGCATTTCTTGTGCAGCTTTTGTGCAATTTAATTAGTTGAAGTTTATTATTTATTAATATGTGTTTTTGTTTGTTTAATATTTTTTTTTCTTGTCTGTTTTTTTTTTTTTTAATTTTTTCTGAGGCCGCGTAGAATTACAAGAGTATTGAGTAAACCTTGTTAAATTTGTTGTTGGCGGTTGGAATTTGAATATTCTACATGACATTTTGTAAAACTTTTAATTGTTTTTATTTTTTTTTATATATAAACAAATATATATATATAATTTTTGGTAATGGTATTTCACCTTGGCACGTCTTTGCTCTCGTACTCTTCTCATAGTCGTGCCAGTGCCTAAAAAAAAGAAACTGCTGAAAATAAAAAATTCGTTGCAAAGACAAAAGCAACAGATTTTAAATATTATAAATAAATAAATTTAAAAAAATAATTTAATCAATTTATTGGTGCTGCTGCGTTCGATTTTTTGAATTTGAAAATTTCGTTCAGCTTGTGTGTGAATTTTACTAAAAAAAAAAAAAAAAACAAAGATAATTTTGACACAATTTATTTTTAATTTAAAAAATTTCCAAAAAATAAACTAATAAAATTTTGTATTTTATTTATTTTTACCTGCCTCCTGGAACAACAGGGTGAATGCGTGGTGCTACGTGATCGCAAACTGAATATAGCTCCGGCTATAAAGAAACAGGTGAGTGAATATATTTATACCCTATACCTTAAGGGTAAGGGTATATTAAGTTTGGAGGAAGGAGACGTAGACCCCCCAAAAATACCCACAATATGATCAGGGTGACTAGATCTTAGATATTATAAGAGCTAGGATAACCAAACTTGGGATTCGGACTCCCTATGTCTGTACGCTGGTCAGGTTTATTTGTTTTATTTCCCCCCGCCCCTCCTTCCACCTCCTCACTTTTTCAAAGCCTTGTCATTTCTACAGCTTTAGGATTTCGGTATTTGTTAATTCCAAAAAGTTGTTAGGAACCCAAAAATCTTTCGATTGATATCAAACATGACTAAAATCGGACCATATTTACATGAGATATACAAAAAACAAATTTTGAGGGTCAAGATTTCAGTTCCCCTTGCCCAACCGGCAAACGGTTGAATGAACAGTCCGCTAGATGGCGTGCTTGCATTATTATGACAAATATGTTGTTGGATTCAAAGGAAAATTAAGACCACATGTTTTGTGTGAATGTAGACGACCAGGGTTACCACCCGACTAGGGTTGCCACCTTTTCTTTTTCAATTCGGCCGCGTCCGAGTTTATTTTAATTAAAAAAATTTTTGAAAAATCGATATTTTTTTTTTTAGCCCAATCCTCTACAGTCAATTGTGGCTACCAATGGAGCTGTGTATTACACCACCACACCATCGGCACCGATTAGCAATATACCAATGGATCAATTCGCAGCTGCAGTCTATCCTCCAGGTTAGTTTCACTCTTGGCTCTTAGGATCTTTCGGTTTCATTTTTTATTATTATTTATTATTTCATAATTATCAACACACTACAACTACAACAACAACAACAACAATTCTGTACCAACTTGGCCAACTAACAAAAATCAGTTACTGACTTTACAGCCGCTGGAGTGCCAGCTATATACCCACCTTCAGCCATGCAATATCAGCCATTCTATCAGTACTACAGTGTGCCAATGGTGAGTTTTAACAAAAAAACAGTTCGAAATTTTAACCAAAAATTTTTAAAATTCAAAATCAATAATTTCTCTTTTAAAATTTTTTTTTTGCAATTTTACAATTTTCATAACAAAAAAAAGCAATCACCTTTTGCAATTTCACAGAATGTACCCACCATTTGGCCTCAGAATTATCAAGGTAATTATGAAAAGTCCATTTAAAAAAAAAATATATAAATATTTTTTTTAATCGATTTTTAACAAAGTAGAAAATATTTCTTCTTCTTCTTCTATTTTTTCTTTGCAATTATTTTGATTTTTTCTTTTAATATTTTTTTCTTTTCTTTTATTTCTTGGCTTCAAATTTTACGTTGTTTCACACGTACCAAAAACAACAACAACAAAAAAGGTTAAAAAAAAATTTGCACAAATTTTGTTGACTGCTGCGAGTGCTGCCAACCAAAAAAAAAAAAAAAAACAAAAAAAAAATAAATAAAAACAACACAAGAACAACAATGACAGCCGTTACAACAACAACTACAACAACTAAAGCCATCAATACCACCAACTACAACAGCAACTACAACAACAACAACAACATCACGCTCTTCTCTTACAAAAAAAAGGCGCTTCAAAAAAAATTTTTTTTTTTTTTTTTTGAAAAAAAAATGCTAAACTTTTCTTTTGTAAAGGCACAAAAATTTTTGTATAATTTAATTTTATTTTAATTTGCTTTTAAGCTTAAGTTAAAAAGCTGCGCCAACCAATTAGTCAATTGAGTAAACACAAAAACAACAAAATGAAGCTAATAATTTTTTTTGCAAACAAAAATCTGCACTAGACATTTTTTTACCATTTTCTGTTTTAGTTTTTAATTTTTATTTTTTTGTATATAAAAAATATATAATACTATATAAAATAAATAAATAAATAATATATATACATATGTACTTAGCTGCTTGCTTGTTGAGAATATTGTAATCGTAGCACGAGAAGACTAAAGGAAATTTTAGATATTTCCCGTTTGTTGTTCTACACCAATTTAATTGTAGTAAAAATTATAAAAAAAAATATATATTAATTTTGAATTTTTTTGTTTTTTTTATATAAATTTTTGAAAACTCTGTTAATAAATTTTGTAATTGATTTTTTCATAGGCATTTATCCATGTTAATTTTGAGGATATACAACAACAACAACAACAATAATTATAATAATAATAATAATTAAAACTACTGTAAACAACAACAAGAAAAGCAAACAACAACAACAACTATAGCAATAATATTAATAAGGCTACAACAATGACAACAACAACAACAACAAAAACAACAGCAACAGCAACCATAAAAACAAGCTCAGTAAAACAACAAGAACAAATTAAACTGCTAATTTACTCACCAACACACACACACATACAAACACACTCACTCACACAGACAGACAGAAAGATACATATAATTTCGTTAAGAAGGCAGACAAACTCCTTCGTTAGAGCGCCCCTCCCCCCTCAGCCACCGGTACCCAAGTCTGCTGTAAAAGTTAAGCTGCTTATGTTATGTTTATATTTATATATATTTTTTTATGTTTTAACACACACAGACAAGCACATAAATTGGTTAGTAAAACGAAAGTAGAAGAAGAAGAAAAACAGCAGCAGCAGCAGCTGGAATAAAATAGTTAAATTTTCTTTGCTAAGGATTATGTACCGTGTACATAATAAATTGTTAGAGGTAGAGCTTTGTGGGAGGGGGCGGTTTGGGGGGTTGGGGGGGTGCAAGCCAAAACATTTTCGTAGTCATTTATAAATTTTGTTCAATTAGCCAAGCAGCGGAAAAAAAGAGATCTGCTGTCAATTTTTTCTTTCTGGGTATTATTTTTTGTCAGATTGGCAGACAGATTATTTATTTTTATTTTTTACCAAATTTAAAAAAAACAAACACACACATACACTGAGACACTCGGACAGATTATTTGGTGTAAGACAAGTGGCTAGAGATCAAGATTAAAGACATAAATTATGCATAAATAAATTAATTTATATACATATATACATATATATAAATGTAACTATAAACTGTTATACAAATACATACAGCGAGACAAAGCAAAAAAAAAAGAAGAAAAAAATATTATTAAAAAAAAAAAACAAAAAACATAGCACTTAATGCTAACTATACATATATACATATTTATATATATACAAAAAAAAAAAAAAAAACATAACTGTACTAAGTATATCAAGGAAACCAACTGAACGAAAAAAATTTGGTTTAAAAAACGAATACTAAAAAAATAAAAATTAAAAAAAAAGAATTTTAGGATTTAAGTCAAACAGAAAAATTAAAAATGAACTAATAATAAATAAAAAAAAAAAAATATATATATATATAAACTATACAATAAAAAATATTCAAAATATGCTAGAGCAAAAACAAACAACGTAACTTATTTAGGTAAAAAATAAAAAATAAATAAAAAATATATATACACATATATATAGACAGAGACTAAAATAAAAAAAATGAATGAAAATTAAAAAAAAAAAATTTATATATATTTAAAAAGCAATACCGAAAAAAAGGCGTATTAAATGAAATAGAAAAATTGAGTAAAAAAAAAACAACGAGAAAGCAAAAATTTTTAAAATCGTTGAAAAAAATGTTTTTTAAAATTTTTTAATTAATTTTTGATTTGAAATGTTAAGTTTCTTATTTTTTTTCCCAACAACTTTGTGAGACAAACTGAATCAAAATGTGTTAAAAAAATAAAAAAAAAAAATAAAAAAAAATTATTTACATTTGTTGTTGGCCTTTTGGCGAGGAGCGTTGCGTTTTCCCCAAAATAAAATTGGTGCATAATTTGGCTGAAAAAAAGTAATAAAAATATTTATATATATGTTATATATATTTGCCTTAAAAAAAACACACACACACACACTTAATTTGCACAACAAATATTAAAAAAAAAAAACAGAGGTTTCAAATATACCTGCAAAAATAATAGGAAAACGCAACGTTTAAAAAAATGATTAACCGCCAAGAAAAAAGAAATTTAAAGGCCACAGTGAATATTCTTAAACTTGTTGAGAGAAATGTTTTTTAAATAAAAGTAAATTAATTTTACTAAATTGTTGCATAGTTGAATAATTAAATAAAAATTTTTGAAACGAATTATGAAAAAAAAAAAACAAAAAAAGCGTAACAATAATTAGTAGAAAATCAACTTTGTTGACAAAACCCGAAATGAATATGAAAATGAAAGCAATAATTGATCTAAAAAATTATAAAAAAACAAAAAAAAGAAAATGCAATTCATATTATCGTATATCACTAAATAAGTCGTGAAAATTAGTTAAAAAAAAATCCAAGAAGGGGAAAATTGCAATAAAAAAAATTATTTATACTATAAATAAATTAAATTAAACAAAGCAACATAGAAACCACCAGAACTCAATTTAAGTAATAAAAATAAAAAAAAATATTTATATGGGATAAAAATTCATTTCACCTTAGACGCAGTCGAGAAAAATTTTTAGTTAAAAAAAAAAAAAAAATTGTAGCTGAGAAAAAGAAGAGAGCGTGCTGTGAATGTTTCAAAATTCACCTAGGCAAGATATTTAAAAAACAAAAAAAAAAAAATACCCACAAAAAAAATAAATAATAAAAGAAAATTTTAGAGTGTTTTATTTAGAAAAGAAATAAATTTTCTTTGAAGCACTTTAAAATTTTCTCGAGTTGAAAAAATTGTTATAATTAAGTATATACGTGATATTTTTAAAAAGAAATCATAAATTGTTTAGGATTAAAAAAATAAATAATAATTAAAAAAAAAAGAACAAATTGCTGACAAAAAAAAAAAAGGAAAACTCAATTTATGACTAAAAGAAAAAGTTCTTAAGTTTTTACCGAGCAGCAGGCAAAAAGTAGCAAAAGTAGAATAAAAAGTGAAAGGCGTCAAGAATATTGTCCCATCGTAATTAACGAAGTAACAAATAAATAAAAAAAATTAGTCAAAGTAAAACTAAACACACACACATACACAAACACATGAAATATCATAGCAAAAAATATATACTATATATTTTAAATGGAATCTTAAGAAGAAGAAGACAAAAAACTGAAGAAATGTGGCTCAAAAAAATGAGAGCACAAAAACATTTTTAGACTTAAGTACCTACCTACCTAAAAAATAAATAAATTATTAATGTAATGTGAAACACTACGAAAAAAAAGTAAAAAAAAAAAAAAAATGAGAAAAAAAAAATAAAAGCATTACACGGCACTAGAAATACTAGACAAACTTACATATATATACATCAATATTATGATAATAAAATTAAAAACACGCACACACCGAAAACAAACACACACAAACATACACACACAGACACATATATATATGATCATCACAATAAGCGCAGCATAAGCAAGCAAAAATAATAATTATTATTTAACAAGTAAATCTATATATATATATACCTAAATACATATATACAAGCATACTATATATATATATAAATAAATAAATATTAATATTTAAAGGCTAAAAGAAAAAATGAAAAGAAAACAAAAAAAGAGAGCAAATGCAAAAAAAAAAAGCAATAAAGCAACAGCTACTTAAAATATTTTTTAGCAAATCAAAATAAAAAAAAAAAACAATAAGAACAACAACAACAAAAAAACGAACATAAGCAAAAAATTTTCAAACTTCTTTTTTTTTAAATTTTATTTTCCTTCCCAAATGCGCAGATATGTAAAAGGCAGAAGAAAAGAAAAAAAGAAACACAAGAAAAAAGAAAACAAAGAAACACTGCTGCCGCTGAAGCCGATAGACACTCCTGGGGGGAAAAACAACCAAGCAAGACTCAATAATATTTCGAAATGGCAAGTGAAGCACAAAAAAAAAAAATAACGGTACAAAAAAAGACAAAAATAGATTGAATAAAACATAGCAAAACGGAACTAAAGCAACCGTTCTGGGCTGGAGCAGTGAAGAGAGTGAGAGGGCTTCGCCCGACCCCTCTCAAGGCGTGGCTGACTTGGATTGTTTTTGTTATTGTATGTTTTTGTTCACCTCGTCCCCCACCGCGCACACTGTTCCACACGATAATTTTTTGAATGAATTTTTTTGGCAAATCCGCTAGGTTTCGTTTTGCGCTCACACTTGTTAGGCGTTCTTGTTAATCCGTTTTTGGTGTTTAAAATATTTTCAAATTTTTTATTTCATTTCAATTTTTTTTTTCAATGCAAATTGACTGGCCACATAGGCAGGGGGCGGATTTAAGGGACGCAACGTCGTTTCCCCCAAGTTCAACAAATTTTCAGCAATTATAACCGTTAAGTGGCTTTGATGACCAAAGCATATCCAAACTTCATTTAATCCACAATCTATCAAAACATATCATCAATATTCCGAGAGTCTCCTCTTTCTGCCCTTTGTCTATGCTGGTTTTGTTTAGCCTTTGCACTTTTGCAACTTCCCGGGAAGAGAGGGGAATTTTTTTTCCCAGTTTCAAAATTGTCACAAAATGAGTTTTAGAAAAAAAAAAAAAAACGTTTCGGGTATTTCAAATGAAATGGAATTTATTCTTTATTGACTTTTGCATATACTTTTTGTATTCTGATCAAATTGTTTTAAAGTTTTTAGTCTTTTTTTTTGGAAGCAGCTTTACAAATCTCTTGAATCTTACGACTTACGAATCTGAATACACATTACAATTATTTAGCTCATTTTTTTTTTAGTATATGCAATTTTTTTTTTTATTTTTTATCTAACAAAATTGTTTTTAATGCAAGTGTGAAAATTCATTCAAAATTTTGTTCAAGTTTTTTCTACTCAACGCAAACAAAAATACAAATTTTATGCAATCACAAAAAAAAATGTCAAAAAAAAAATTAAGCAATTAAATGAAAGCCCGAAACAAAAAAAAACTGAGTTTTGAATTTAGAAGAAGACTTGATTTTCACTTTCCCAGGCAGCCAAGGCTGCGTATACGCAATCTCCGTTTTTAATTTAATGCTGCATACTTTTAGGCTTGACTAAAAAAAAAAAATGAATCAAATATATTTTGAAGGCGATCAAATGCAACGAATCTTTGTGTAGCATGCGAGAAATATTTAATTGAGAAAATTAAAGCAAATATAAGATTCGAAGCTATATTAAATTAATTAAAGCAAATATAGTTCGAATTAAACGGTTGTGTCAAATTAGTTCTAAATAAGACAAAAGGCAAAAAAAAAAAAAACAAAAAATTAATCTATATATACAATATATATATAAATAAATCTATATGCAATTAGAACAAAGATTATTACAATAAATTCTGAGTGTAAACTAAACTATATAAAAAATAAAGCAAAAGCAAAAACCAACTCGATCGAACAAATCTAAATGTATTTAAATTATTATTACCTCTTATTTGTTTAAAAAACTTTTCTCTAAAAAAAAAAAAAAAAAACAACTACCTAAATACGAAAATTAAGCTATGTGTATTCTTCCCAAGAAAATAAAAAAAAAGAAAAATTAAAAAAAAAAAAACAATATCTTGATGGCGTCTAAAAAAACATTTATAATAATATACATAAAATACCAAAAACATTTTTACATAAGAAGAACAAAAAAAATAAATAAAAATAAAATGCATTTTTTTAAAAACGTCTACGTGTGAATTGAATAAAAGTGTGTATGTAGCCAGTAAGTAAGTATTATATAAATATATACATACATTTTATTATTAACTAATTAAAAAAAAAGATCGGTAAAAAAAAAGCAGCAGCGAAAGCAGAAAATTTTTTATAAACCGGGAGCGTGTCTTTTGTAATTGAAAAACTCGACTTGACTCAAATTATTCCCAACTAACCGTAACTCAAGTTGAGGATATTCCTCCTGGCAAGCCTAATTAATAAAAAATGAATAATTAAATGGGACGCCTTTAGTTGCTGGTATTAACATATTTTATGAGGTAAAATTTAATTTACAAAAGACTGACGCCTACAAAATAACTAAGAAAAAAAAAACAAAAACAATATAAAAAAAAAAATGTACTAACCGTTTACGAATTTTTCAAAGCACAAGGCAAAGGTCCCCCTCCTCCCCCCCCCCCCCCCATCTTGATCAATTATATTGATCGGAGTTGTGTGCATCAGTTTCAAGTAGGAAAAAAACCCTGTGGGAGACACGCTCCTTATATGGTTATATTATGTATATTATATTTAATGATTAAAATAAATAATAATAATAAAAAAAAACAAAAACCTGAGATATATATTATATATATATTTATATTTACAAAAACAAAAACAAAAACAATTATATACTAATAAAGTTTATATACAATGTTATTTTTATGATATTGTACTTATTAGCAATTAACTAAACGACAGCGCAAAAATAAGAGAGCAGGCAAAAATAAAAATAAAAAAAAATACATCTAGAAAATGTGATGAATTTAAGCATTCAAGGCATTTTTTTGTTTCATACCCGAAATATTCAAAAAAACGTGAGAGATTTTTTCTTTTATTATTTTCAAAATTTTGGAAAAAAAATAAATAAAAGGGCTGAAATTGCTGCAGCGCCTGCTTGTCAAATTGATAGTATCTAGAATCTATAGGTAATATTTATAAATTATGATATATGAGAAATATAATAATATTTATATGATATTTGTGTGTCAGTCGGGGCGTATCGAAGGCCTCTCAAAAAAACAAAAAAAAAAACAAAAAAATCTACACTACAAAATACAATAAACGAGCAACGAACTCTTTTAGATACCAAAAGGAAAAAGATAAACCCACATAGGTGCATTAAACATACATATAAACCAAGTGAAGGCATACCTAGCTATAAATCTAATGAATTGTTATTTTATAAAAATAAAAGAAAAAACAGAAAAGCAATTAATAATTTAGTCATTGTCAAAACTAGTGTTTAGTTGTTAAATATCTGACCGAATGCCTTAACGAGGAGAACCCCCTCCTACACCCCCCTAAAAAACCGATCCTAGATTCTTCCCGTCTTACCCAGAGGATATAGAAATAGACTAGATGTGGTGAGGTGTCTTATTTTTTTTTTAGATTCATTATTATTTTGTCAGCAGAAAATGGAAGAACTAACAAAATGGATAGACAAACATGGAAAATGGTGAAACAAATACGGTTTTTTTCTAGCAAAACAATTTTTTTGTATCATATTTAAAATATAAAAAAACCTAATGGTGTTAGCATGATATATACAAAATGAAGAAGAAGAAGACAAAAAAAAAAAAAAACAAAAATAAAAATGTATCAAAATGGTTTCATGTTAATCGAAATTGTTAAGTATTTTTAGTAACCCAAAAAAAAATATTTAAAAATATTTAAAAAAAAAGCAACCAAACACTTATTCCAAATATTTTAGGGTTTCCAAATATATTTCATTTCCATCATCATCAATATTTTTTTTTGAGTTTGCTTTCTTTCTTTTCTACTCTTTTTGAGTCTGTTGAAATGAAGTGGAACTGGTTCCAAGTGGTTGGTAAAGATCTCCTTAGCTTGTATTGGTCTGTCCTATTTTATATTTTGAACAAATAAATAAATCATAAAATTGCCTGCAATTCTGCTGACAAATCTATCAATTTTTTTTTATCAAGCCAATTAGCCTCTTGCTGTCCTTAGAAATAAGTAAACTGAGTTGCCGAAACCATCTAATTTAATCTCAACAGGCCTGTCTAAACTAACCAAAGTAAAAAAAATAAAATTCTTAGGAAAAAGACAAAATAAAATAAATAGGTACCTTTAGCTAAAATCGAAAATGTATCCAAATACTTCCGGTAAAAATAAAAAAAAACACACACACAATTCTAGTGAGCAATAAAAAAAAAATACACATACTGTACTATCTAGAAAGATATAGAAAAAATACGTAAAAAATACATAAAATGAGATAAATCAGAAAAGCAAAAAAAAAAAAAAAAACAAAAACACTCTCAAAATCCATTCGAAACTAATGCCAAGCAAACTGTAGTAGAGATGAATGAATGAAAAAGATTATCGTTTAAAGATATATCAAAGGATCATAGAGCTAACTGCATGTACGGTCAGATATATATTGGACACTAAACTAAACTGATCTCTACTGTGTTCTATGCTAAACGAGTATCTTAAAAAATACCTAATAATTAATATATTAGTTACATTAAATCAACTAATAAATAAACATTAATTACAAGTTCGAGCTGCAATATTAAAAAACCAAAAACAAAAAAAAAATCAATAATAAAAAAAATTAATATTGACACATATTTTTCTCTTTTGAGATAAAAAAAATATTAAATAAAATCCTGTTATCGATGTGAATTGAGTTAAATAAATAAATAAATCAATAAACTAAAAATATATATATTAAAATAAAATGAATAAAATATATTTAAATTTTTAGGTGTATTTTTTTTTAATTTAATTTAATTTTTGAAAAGAATAAAAAATTTCAAAACCAAAAAAAAAAAATACTAAGCCCAACTGAAATAGTCAAATTTAAAAAAGAAATTCACCAAAAAAATTTCAAAAAACAAATTTATATTAAAAGTAAAATTAAAAAACAAAAAAATGCATATATGTTTAGATAATTATATATATACATATATATATATATATATACACTTGTGCGAATTATTCAAATACCTAAATGTAAGTACGATATACTAAATAAACTATATATAGGTATATACATATATTTAGTAAAATTATTACGAATGAAAGAAAAAAATGAAGAAGAATAAGAAGAGGAAGAAGACGTAGTACAATGTCAAGCGAAATAAAGAGTATAAACCGAAAATCTTAAATATTTAAATGAACCGGCAAATATTTACGAATAATTAAAAGCAAAAAAAAAAAATAAGAAAATAATAATAATTTAGCTACTTAAAAAAAAATACAGCTGTAAGTACAACCAAAAACGGCAAAGAAAAAAACACTCACAAAATTTAAATCTAAGCAAGATTTACTAAAAAAAACAAAATCAAGAGAAAAAGCAAATAATTAAGTAAAGAAGAAGAAGAAGAAGAACAAATAACGTAAACATATTTCACCCACACAGAATTAACTAATCTCTAAAAATACGAAGGATATCTAAATAGATGGGAAATATATATATATATATACATATATACACTAAAACAAAGAAAGACATAAAATTAATAAACAGAGTAAAACAAATTTAACTATATATGAAAAACTCTATGTATGTAATAAAAAAAAACTAAATAAATATATAAAAATATAAAAACTTAAAAAGAAAATACTCTTTGATTTATTTCAATAAAACGAGAGAAGTATATTTTTTTTTTTTTAGAAAAATTTTTATTAAATTTTTAAAGAATAAATAAAAAAAATGAAGAGCAGGTCAACTGGGTCGAAAAAAAAAATAAAATATAGGAACTCTGCGGCCTCTTTTTTGGATTGCCTCAAATTAGTCTTTGGCAATAAAGCTGCGATTATAGTTTTGCATTCTCACGCTTTTCGGGGCCTTTTGACTGCGATCGAATTCGCAGGTCTTGTTGGTCTTCAGCATGCGGGGATTGGTACCGGATGAGGTGCGCCAGTAGACTGTCTGGACAGCATTGCGGCCGGCAATGAAACGCGAAGTGGCTCCCACCAGATGAGGTACTTTATTGGAGGCGGACATTTCTACTTTTTCACAGGTATACAAATATCACAGTCGGGTTGTCCTTATGTAACGGAAAGTATATAGATTTTTTTTTTTTTTAAATACGTTTTGACCGCTCAAAGCTTTTGACGCATTTCGGTGTACTTTGGAAAGGTTTCTGTTTGGCTGATTGTCTGGTCGGGCTCATTTATAGTCGGCTGGCTTATCAGTTAAGCGCACACTTGGTGAGCTTGTAAGTATTCGAATTGTTTAGTCTTATCATTTACAGTTTTCCATGATGACTCTGAGGAACCCCTTGAAAACCTCTTGGCTATCTAACTACGCATTACAGGAAAGGGTTTACTGGAGTCAACTGGTTGGGGGGATCTTACAATAATTGGTGGGGCAACTCAAAGTGCAAAGTCGAAAAATTGCAAGTCGAGTTTCTAGTTTAATTCCGCTTGTGAAAATCGTATATATTATCAGGTTGGTTCATAGCTTGAAGATGACGTAAATCTATATTAATTGACACATTTAACACCAATGAAATGTAGATGAGTAGATAGACTAAGGTCGAGTCTTGATCTTTAGAATGAGATGCTCATGTAAATCCAAAACTCCCTAGAATTCTTTTCCAAAATTCATTAATTATGTCAGACTAGTAATTTTTTTTTAATAATTTTGCATTTTCCCTTTTTAATTTGTTTATATTTCAGATTCATTTGCACGAGCTCTTGACGTGTTGCACTGACCGCTCGAGTGGTCGGGGAGTATACAAATCAACGTCTCTGGTAGACAAGCTGTTATCTCTGGGTTCAGTGTTTTCTAGTACCAACAAAGTGTGCCATTAGCTTAGATTGTGGGGGTCTCTGCTGTCGCCTGGCTTAGTCAACTTTGAAAACCAAAACATCATAAATGCTGATGTAAACCATTTGAATCTGATAGGAAAATAACACAATTTTAATCAAAATTTTAGATATAATAAACCTATTAGAAGATGATCAAGTTAAAGGGTGATGAGCTCGGAATGAATTTCAATTTATTCGATCATGAGTTTTACTATCTTTTCTCAATCGGGTCTCTGGAATGTAAAGAGGGTTTCTGGGTGAGGCTGATGATGAGGTGTTTTTGAGATCTTGAAACAAATAAGAAGAATCTTTCCTTACTGAACGAAATCTGCCAGAGAAAATTCTATAAAAAAATTTCCAATTTACTAAAACCTATTTTTTTTAACCTTTTCATATCGTTTTAACCTTGAATATTGTCCGAGAAATTTCATCTGGGGAATGCCAAAAGTTAGGCTCCAATTTTCTCGATCTCTTAACATAATCAATGCTAATAAAATGGGCAAGTAACAACAAATTGTGAAAAACGACAAATCTATCATTTCAGAGTCAATTCACAGTTTAGCTCAGCTCGATTCATCCCCCTTCCCCACTTGACCGTGCTTACTTCAAAATATTCCAAAATTCACAACTCACTCATATGAAAGCTGGACACGCTTAATTAATGATAAACTTCAGCCAACACACACTCAATTGACACTATGCCGGCTCAGTGGTGGCTCTGGCGGTGGCAGCAGCAGCAGCAGCGACGGCGACGCCAATGGAGACAGCGAAGCAGTTGTCGCGAAATGTAGCATTTTTCCAGTCCATTGTGCGGGCGGACCTTGCATACATGAAAAGCCGGCGACGTCACGTAAGCATGCTCACACACACACACACACATACAGAAGCACAGTGGATGTGGATCATCAAAAGCGCTACAATTAACTAAATCAATTTATTACTAGCCCCTCCCACACCCTCTCACCCTCTCCCAGTGACATCTGTTCGGTGTCCACTATGCCTGGTTTTTGTTTTCATTCTTTTGAGTGAAAGAGTGCTGAGCATTATTGCAGCCCTTTCCCCCCATCGCAGCCACATTCTCCTTTACTTGGTGAATATTTGTAATATTGGAGGCACCCTCACTCAGCTCACTCAGCTCAGCAGCTCACTCGCTCAGTCTAGCTCAGCCTGTGCATCAGTTCGGATCAGAGAGTGGCTAGAAAAGTCTTGATTTGAACGAATCGAATTGATCGTGTAATCATTATGAAATTAGCCGGAATCTGTGTGATATTTATTTTTGGCTGCCTTGGCAAGTTAATCACGGCCAATGCCCTGCAACAATATGCCATAAATCCGGATGGAGCATATAGCAGCACCGAGCGTATCAATTCAGCCGTACGTTGCGTGGATGTCAATCGGCAGAATTTCGTTGACTTGGATCAGGTAAGGTGTGGCGGGCCAAAATGCTTTGCGCTACAACCAAGCAATATTTGATCGTTTCAGCTGGTCGTCAATTTGAGAATTATTTCTAATTTAACTTAATTAACCTTTTAAGGCCAGAAAGACGAGCAATGTCAATGCTTATAACATTTAATTAAGAGACATGTAAATCAGCAAAATACATAAATGAACTTAATAAGCTCACACACACACACGCACGTACACACACAAACAAATGCAATTATTCTTACACAGATAACGGGTCTCTGGTATGGCAGTGAAATTATTATGCATACACCAGAATTTCCTGGGGTCTACGAGTACAATTCTTGTGTAATGATTCATCTGCAAGATGTGACCGAACAGGTGAGTTTCCCTCCCTAGAAAAATTGAACTAGTTTTAACCCACTTTTCTGAAAAGGTGCAAAACAATTGGAACTACAACCGCAACAATAACAATCGTCGATACAATACGCAAGACAGCCGCGATTACAACAATGAACAACAACAGCAAAACAATTACCGACGCACCCATACCCAGTATTCCACAACGGATGTCTATGCCACCAACAATGATGAATACGCAAATGAGTATCAGGGTCCCGGCAAGAGGCAGAAATTCTTGCGTCTTATTTGGAGCGAGAAGGATAATAATGTGGAGTATACATTCAACTATACCACCGATGCTCCCGGTCTTTGGTCGAATATAGGAGATCAGCGCGGTTCGTTGGTCTCTCTCAATTCGTATACCCAATTCACTGGCACTGTTCAGGTGGTCAAGGCAGTTAATGATCACTTGGTTTTGACCTTCTGCGGTAATGATATCAAGAGCTCCATCTACACGGTGGTCCTCACACGTAATCGTCTGGGCTTGACCTCGGATGTGAGTTAATCAATTCTTTATTCAATTAATTGAAAACATCTAAAAATTTGTTCTATCAAATTATAGGAGCTACGCAGTATTCGAAGTCTATTAGCACGACGTAATCTCTTCTCTGAGGCCATACGAAAAGTTTGCAGTGGGGCCTCTGCCCTCAGTCAGGCCTATTATCCAGTCATCTTAGTAGTACTGGCACTACTTGGAGTTCGTTCACATTTCACTGGCTAAGAGCCTTAGCTCTGTGACAAATCAGATCCAGCCATATTTAATCTTAGATCTAGGTTTCATGTACATACTCTTTACACTCCATACGAAACTTCGACCAAAGCAAATAATAATTGAATTAAAAGAAGAGAACTACGAAAACTTTCATTCTTTTAAGGTTTAGACTTTAATTTAATTGCTGCAATCGTATTTGGTCTTGTCAATTAAATTCAATTAGTTGTAACCAGAAAGCCAGACACTCAGACTACCCAGGAAACACAACACTAGCTTGTCTTAACTAATTGTGGTCATAGGCGTGAGGGTGTCGGGTGTCGGGGCTTGGTGACTGTACCTCTTGCATCACATTTAATTTTTTACTATGCGTATGGGCGTTGCACATGCCTCTAATTCAATTAAACAGTCATACAACTTTGCCTTCTAGTATTAAAATTAAGAAACAAAAAAAGAACAATTTAAATTCTCTGGACTCATTAAGGGTTAACGAGTCACTTATTTGGCTCTTGTCATTAGCCTGGTAATGTAACAAATATGTACGAATCAAGCTGTAAATTAATTTATTTAAAATTACAAGACCCTCAATAATATTGGTAGATATAAACAAAATGATATATTTTAAAATTTCTTTCATTAAAAAATATTTCAAGATTTTATTTATTTGATCAGTTGGAAATAAGGAACTCTCAGATCAAATCTATTTATCAAACCAATTTGGTGGAATCTAAGCGAGTCAAGGGTTAGCAAAGATTTATAAGAATTCTCAAAATTAATTATAAGTAAAGTTAACGTTAAGTTTCCCACACCTTCTGATTTGTAATCTTTGCAATAATTTGACATATAAAATATATTAACCCTCTAATCAAACATTTACAAGTAATATAAAAATAAAATCTTTACGAAAATATAAATTTGGCACAGTTTCCTTATCATTCTTTTGTATATATTTTTTTTTGGTAATTGATTACCCCAAGCAGCTTAGCAACCAAAAATATGTAACACACTTCTCGAGTCTGTAGCCTCCATAAAAATTTCTTACCAACTAGCCAAACACTTGAAGACACATATTAATTTTGTTTTTTTCTTGAGTGTTTATAATTCCCCATAAAGCGTGGCGATAAGAAATGCCATGTATTGTTTTTTTTTTTTTTTTTGATATTATTATTGTTTTATTTTGTTTTCGTTTTGGCTTTCGGGTTTGGTCGAAAGAGTTTCACGCGAGTCTTGTCGTCTATCAAAGTGCAATTGTCTGGCAAGTGTTTTGTTTTTGTCTACACATTTTCTTAGTATTTTTGGATTTATTACCATTTTGTTTTGATAATTTCTTTCGGCTAACAGAGAAAGCATTGGACAAACATAAAAAAAAAAAATAAACCATAATGGAAAAATTTTTATATACTATAATTTTTTTTTTGCTAGACTATAAAATTTCCGAATAATTAAAAAAGAAAAAAATTCTTATCGATTTTCCTTATGAGTAGAAGAGCCTCTTGAACTTGAAATATGAGACATACTGTATTCCTTTTGTTGTGTTTTTCTTTTATTTACATTGGACATTGCATTGGTGCAATCAATTGGCGTAGTCGGTTTTGTTTTGATCGCCGAGCTGACTAAGCCAAAGACCCATACTTAGCTGATGGTACAGATTGTCAACACAGCTGATAAGCAATGACAACAACACAAACCGTGTCTAGGTTTCCATCACAAAACACGAAGTCAAGTCGTGCCAAAGTTTCCATAGACTAAAAAATATATATAAATTATAATGTAACTGTGTAGGAGGTAAAAGCCGCTAGGTCCCTGATAGATGACATAACATTTGCGCTAACCTTTAGAACATTAAATTGATCAGACCATTTAAGAGACCGGGACCCCGTTTCCCAAAGGCGTAATTTAAATTGTAACAACATAAACAAATTAATCACCTATTTACGTATTTATGAGGTGCCGTCAATATTGCCATTAGAAAATTGTAATAAACAAGACACCAAGCTACTTCCAAGAGTCTTTACAATCGACGTAAGAAAACAAAAAATAATACGAGCACACTCACTCGCCTCGATCGCCTCATATTTGGTTACTGATAAGCCAAGCCGACTATAAATGGAACCGCCGGGGCAGTCAACCAAGCAGAAACATTTTCAACTTATACCGAAACGCGACAAATGCTTTGAACAAGCAAAATTCTATTACTCAAAACAACCAAAAGTCCTTACTTATCCAAGAACAAGGACAAATCCAACTGTGATACTCAAAAAAAAAAAATACCTGAAAAAAGAAGCATACCCAAAATGTCTGCAACCAACAAAGTACCTCATCTGGTCGGAGCCACTTCACGTTTCATCGCTGGACGCAATGCTGTCCAGACGGTCTACTGGCGCACCTCCTCCGGTCCCAATCCCCGCATGCTGAAGACCAACAAGACCTGCGAATTCGATCGAAGCCAAAAGGCCCCGGAAAGCGTGAGACTGCAAAACTATAATCGCAGTTTCATTGGAAAGTGAAGAGTTTGAATCGAGGCTCCAGTTGACAAATTTGAGAACAAATTAAGAAACCAATTAATTTATTTGAATTTAGAAATGAAAAAAAAAATAAAACCTACTAAATAAGAGAAATGAAATAATCTTTTTGCTAAACGTGTCACATTTGGCAGGGGCCATAAAGAAAGAGATAAGAAAATGCTAATCTTTTCGGTTCTACAAAAAAAAAAGTGAAAGTACAGTTAAATTTTAGGGTTGTATTTTTACTTTCACTAAAAAAGAAATTGTATAAGTATTTTTTTTTTTAATTCAACAATCCATTTCGGTTCGGTTAGCCACGTAATAGACTATCGTTGATTTTGTCATAGATCCAATCGATATAGTGATTCACACGGACATATACGCCCGGTTTATTGGCAAAGCCACAGTGTTGACCCCAAGAAATAATGCCATAGAGAGTCTCACCATCTGAAAATAGTTTCACTTAGGCTCAAGGAAACTTGGGTAGTCAATTAAAAAAGAATTACCTGAATCAGAGCAAACTAGAGGGCCGCCGGAATCACCTTCACAGGCATCAGCACTCTCATCCAGGGAACCGGCACAGAACATACCCTCGGTCATAGCCCCACCATAGACATTGGTATTCGAGCAAGTGGCATCTGGCAAGATAGGCAGCTCAGCAGCACGTAAGGTCTGGGAGGGAGCTGTGAATTTCACACAAAAATATAAATATATTCCCTAAATACGGTTCTATATTTTTAACTTACTCGAAATACCCGATTTGATGGAGCCCCAACCGGAAATGGTGCAGGTACGATTCTCGATTCTTGCATGTCTCTCGGGCAAGCAAATGGGTTGGACATAGTCGCTGAATTTTACTGGGGTCTTGAGCACCACCACGGCTATATCATTGTTCATATGAGTAGGATCACGGAACTTTTCATGGATATACCAGCTCTCAATGTAGGAATCAATTTCAGAGGACTCTGCAATATTGGCATAATGATCTCCGACGCGAACAAAGTAAGCTCCCTTGGGATGGCCATGCAGACAATGGGCAGCAGTCAGCAGATGACGTCGGGAAATCAGAACAGCTCCACACCAATGACTGGACATGCCGGCACGACCGCGTGTACGTATGGTGGCCTGCCAGGGATGCCGTCCGCGACGAGCTACTTTACCCTGAACCACGCGTTCCTCTGGATGGGCATATTCATCTTCCAGATCTTCCTTGAAAATGCCACAACGACGTGGTGTATTCAGGGCCTTGCTAGAACGCTCCCACATGCCTATATCAGCCAGGCTATTGGCATCCGGTCGAGACAGTTTCAAACTATCAGTAGGCACGGCCCGAAGTCGGGTGGCCGAACGTGGTGGTGGACCAGCTGTACAGCGTAGACCCACATCTTCGGTATGATTGCAGTTGTGTTCACCCCAATTCCAGTGAAGGCATTTATCTATGCTGGTCTCATTGCCCAAGCAATTCACCTGATCCAGCCAAATGGGTCCCTTGCCCGGACCAAAGATATTTTTTTCCGTTTTCTGTGAATCAAAAGAATTTTAGGATTGAATAAATTAGGAATTTAACAATACTCACAGCCGGTCCATAGAAGCCCAATGAATTACAGGCCACTTGGGCAGTCTTCTGGCTGAAATCATCATCACAAACACTGCCCCAAACACCATGATAATGCACTTCCAGACGTCCCTCGTTGTCACCACGACCACCCTCAAGACGATATCGAATGGGGGCCTGAAAATCAAGGATACATTAAATAGTTAAAGATTCCTTTGAGATAGCAAATAAACTCACCTTGCAGACCACATCGCTTTCATCGGATTTGTCGGCACAATCTTCAGTATTGTCACAGACAAAGGCTGGTGGTATACACTCCTTGGAGGTGGCACAGAGCCAGAAATTATTGGGGCACTTCAGTTCGGGCACTTTGCAGACTACACCGACCACCTCATCGGGTCCACAGTTGTGCTCACGCCAGCCTTTGAAATCGCAATCCATCAGCCTGGACTCATTACCACGACACTCAACTCCATCCATGGCATAGAAGAAGTCTCGCTGGGCGGCCGGATAATACGAATTTCCGCGCACCTCACTGGCACCCATTTTATAGCCCAACTCACGACAAACCACATCCGCATCGAGCAAACCGAACTTGTCATCGCAAATATATCCCCAGCTGCCGTTTACTGAAAAAAAATTAAATTATTTTCGATTTCCCATTTAATTAATTCAATCGTCTCACCTTTGACCTCGACACGGCCCATGTGCATTTTCTCTCCCCCTGTTAGTCGGACTGCATAGTCCACATTGGGTTGGATTTGTCGACGTTTGAAAGTGGGTTGGGTTGTAGTCTCTGCGGGGTCCTCGTCAAAGCTTCCTCTCATGTCTATATCGAATTGCTTATGCTGTTTTGGTGTGGTGGACTCGGCATGGGGTTTGGGCGGTATATACGTGTCATCTGGTTGTGGCCGGCTGGTTGTAGTGGTTGAAAAAGGATTATACAAATGAGGATGACGACGATGAAATTCCGGACTATGCTGATGGTGGTTATGCTGATGATGTGGCTTCTCAAAAGGATCTGGCAAATTGGGATGTCTGCGATGGAATTCACGAGAATGCGAATGCCAACGGTTGCGTTCTGTGGTGGTGGTGGTGGTGGTTGTTGAAGTAGTTGCATAAGTGGTGGTTCTAGGCTTTGATGTGGTTGTGGTTTTAGGCTTGTACACCTCTCCAGAATCCGCCTCTTCATCGTATTCCTTCAAGATATTTTGTTCGCCAGCTAAAATCAATTCAACATCGTCATCGGGAGATCTCTGACGGGCACTACGTCTTGTAGGGCTTCTTGTTGTTGTTGTTGTCGTTGTAATAGTGGGCTTATGCATGGCCGACATTATGTGAGATTCTGCTTGCTTGACGATATTCTCATCCGCTGAACCGGTGTAAGGACGAAGCAGCAAACGCAGGGCATCGCTCATGGGTAACTGAGAAACGGAATCCTGTTCACGACTGGGCTGATCTGCCTCTTCGTTGAAACTCGAGCGTGTCTGTAACTGTGGAACCTTCAGCCAAGTGGTATTCCGGGAATGAGTCACGCCCGCATAGCCAGGACTGTAGTGTGGATAGCTACCCACCGGTTGTTGATAGGTGGTTACATTTATCATAGGCGGATAAATCTGATAAGTCCGAACATTGGTGGGAGTTTGTGTGGATGTGGGCAGCGTTTCTGGTGGTGGCAGCAAGCCACCATATAAATTCGACTCATCCGAAATGGTCGGACCTCCATATTGTGGTCTATGTTGGGCTGAGGCAGCTGACGGAACAGTCGGACTGGAAGGCTTATTGGAGAAACCTCCATAGGCTGGCAAAGGTTGCTGTTGCGTCTCGCTAATCTGCTGATCCTGTCCATACTTTGGCAACCTTCTAGGCTCTGGTTGAGTTGGCCCTGTGTAGCCTAGGTCCAAAGGTCTTTGACCCGTTTCCCGTGGAGGTGCGTAGTCTAAATCCAAAGATCCTTGACCCGTTTCCCGGGGAGGCGTGTAGTCCTGGTCCAAGGGTCTTCGATCCGTTTCCCGGAGAGGCGTGTAGTCCTGGTCGAAGGGTCGTCGACCCGATTCCCGGGGAGGCGTGTAGCCCTGGTCCAAGGGACTTCGACCCGTTTCCCGGGGAGGCGTGTAGTCCAAGTCCAAAGGTCTTTGCCCCGATTCCTTTCGTGGCGTGTGTATGGGCTTCCAGTTGTTGCCATAATTAAAGCCTCTGCTAAAGTTCTGACGAACTGTGGCTCCAGCCCAATTTGGTGTACCTTCTTCCTCCTTACTCTCCACAGGTTGGGCATAGAACACATTGCCATTTGAATTGGGTGTCATAGGAGCCAAAGGGGTCTTGTAAATAGACTCCGAATTGGCAAATTCGTACTCATGATTTGGCTGCAGGGAGCCCTCTACATAAAGTACATTCTCAGTTGGAGCTAGTTGATCGTAAGAGCTGCCTGAACCCGACCAACCAGGCTGAGGCTTCTGGTTTTCCAGTGGAGGCGATTGACCAAAGCCTATGCCTGCCGGACGCTGCATATTCATGTTACTCCAACGATCTCCTCTAGCAGCTGCTGTGGTGGTCCTACTACCAGCATTCTCACTCCGACCCCATTGATTTAAATGAGATCCACCAGGAGGAGTATGAGCCTTGGGCTCCCGACGATCTGAAAAGGTTCATAATTTATTAGAAACATTTTCAGATTTAGAAAAACAAAAATTCACAAAAACCTTTTCAAGACCCAAACCAAATACCTGTCTTGGCTAATCCGAATGCATCAAAATCACAGCGATCGTAGGAAGGCACCTCACCTGGTGACTTGCAAAGCCGCTGTGAAACACTGAAAACATTACCCCCTGGGCAATCAAGGATTTTGACTCCTTCAACCAGGCAGCTAAGAAATTTCGTGGGCACCAAAGGATGCTGAAACACGCCCAAGATGCCAATTGGACAGGAAATGGTCAGAACTGTGACTTCATTCATCCAGAGCTGCCACCAGTCAATAAAAACTTGCAGCTCGGTGATCGTGTAGATGCGATCTTCCCGAACCACTTGACTCTGTGGCAAACAAGTTCGTCGAGAAATACTAAATAACTGATCCGGAGAACAGCTCAACAGCTTAGTGAATCCATTTGCCTCACAGCTCAGAAACTGGCCTGCATCGAAGGGATACAAAAATCTGCCTACCGTATTCAAGGGACAACTTAAAGCTGCAATAGAGATTTGCGATCGTAGACTTTGGCTAAAATAAATCACAAAATAGGCTCACTCACTCAACTCGGTGACAACGTCCTCGTAACTCAAAATGGAAACACGATCGTTGCTGGGCACTAACGAGAGGGGCAAGCAGTAGCTACGTGACAAGCTAAACACGTGACTCTCAGGACAGCGCTGCAGGTGGGTGAGTCCATTCGAGCAACGCAAATAGCTGTGGGCATCAAATGGATAGACAAAGAGACCGTAGACAGATTCCGGGCACTTGAGAGCATAGTTGGCAGAGGAGACTACCTGCGCTTGGGACACTGCGTGATTGGAGGATACAAAGTGAACGGAAGCATGTCCATCACAATTCACATTATTTATATGATCACAGAGTCTCAGCTTGGGATTAAAGGCCGTGCCAGGACCACAATCCTGCACAAAGGTCTGACCATTTGCGCAGTTCAAAAACTTGGTACAGTCCGTGGGATGAGGTTGCAAGCCCGTGGCATCTGGTGGACAAATAATTTCCACTGTCTGCTGACTGTTTGACTTGGTTGATTTTACCCTACCGACATCTCCACGTCCACAATCCACATTCTTTATGTGATCACAGACTTTCATCTTTGGATTCCAGGCCGTGCCAGGTCCACAGTTCTGCACAAAGGTCTGACCACTTCCACAGTTCAAAAATTTAGTACAGTCTGTGGGATGAGGAAGCATACCCTGAGCTCCAGGTGGACAAACAACTTCATTCGATCTTCCCAGGCCCGCACCGACTTCACTGACAACTTCTGCCTCCTCGAACAATTCGTTTTGCTTGTCAATGAAGTAGTCAACACGATCGTATGAACTCAACTGATCCCGAGTCACACAACTATGCCTGGAAATGCTGAAGACCGTACCAGTATCGCAAGTCTCGATCAGAGTCTGTTGATCACGGCAATTAAGATATTTAGTGCAATCAAAAGGATGAAGAAAATAGCCTTGGGCATGGGGTGGACAAGTGATCGTTGTTAGATCGTCTGTGAAACCAACTGCATGGGCTACCCAAAAGAATAAGTTAATTTATCAAAAATTATTAGACTTGTCTTACTAGAATAACTCTGCTGCATTAGGCTAACTATATAGGCATGATCCAGATAGTCATGGACTGGCAGCTCTGCTGGCGCCTTACACTTGCGCTGGGAAAGACTAAACACCGTCCTGGCTGGACAACTTTCCACCTGCAATAAGCCATGCTGGCATAGCACGAATTTTCCATTGTGGAAGGAGTAGGGAAAGGACCCTTCTAAGCTGCGTGGACAGGAGGTAAGCGCTGACTGATAAACTTGAGCTGATCACAATGGAAAAAAGTTAATTTCGAAAACCCATCCAATTCAGATCCTATTCGAAACTCACTATCACCGTAGGTATAAGTTGTCTGAACTTGGAGTTCCGCAAAGAACTTGACACGATCTTGTTGGCTCACATAACGACGATTACGACAGCCCCTCTTTCCTATACTGTAGGCCATATCAGCTTCACAACTAAGCACGGTTAGATTGCCGCCAGCGGAACAATGCAAATACTTGGCAGCATCGTAGGGATAAAAGTGTAGACCATCAGTGCCCGGAGGACAGCCGGTAAGCATAAGAGCTGCAGCAGGCAAACAATTTATAATCCAGAAAAACCAAAGACGTCAACAAACTTACAATATTCTTCGCTAACAGCCGAAACCTTATAGGCCACATAATCAGTGTGGATCAACTTGAGTTTTGAGAGGCAAATAAATTTCGTAAAGCTGAAGGCTTCATTCGAAGAGCAGCTTTGAACTGCTGTCTTTCCAGCCTTGCAGTTAAGATATTTGGTATGGTCAAAGGGATGGGCAAACAGACCAGAAATTCCAGGGGGGCAGAGTAAGTCCTTGCCCAATGACACTTCTGGAAGTGATAGCAGAAAATAGAGAAACGAATTCCAGGCAAAGAACAATTGCAAATTTCATAAATCCAAAGCGTCTGAGAACCCCGTGAAACGCTTTTGAAAACCGTAATAAAAACAAGGAAGCAAAAATTCATATGTGAATGGAAATCAATGAATCAAGCAGCGAGTTCAAAACCAAAAGATCAATGGAATAAAGCAAGAAAAACAAGCAAGCCAAAGTTTTCTTAGAAAACCAATAAAAAAAAATAATATGAATTATGTGTCAAATGATAATAAGCTCCATAAAATGTTCGAATGGGAAAGCCCCAATAAAAACCAAAGCAAAGCAACAATTAAGCCTGTAAATGAATTAAAATTAAATGAAGAATTCTGAAATGATTCATTCAATCAACCCAATTATGGAGGGCAAAAGAGGTGATAAGAATGTCGAAGCAGCATCAAAACAAGAAATCAGCCAAGCAGAATGAAGAATTTTCGAAAAAACATAAAGAATCTTCGACTTACTCTGTAATTTATTCTGACTCAAACGCAGATCTATTTCAGCTAGAATAAAAATTTTATGTTTTTTTTTTTTTGTTGGCCCCGATTTATGTCAAAGGAAAAGAATCAAGCCATACGTACCGTAAGCTGAATTTGTGTCCGGAACATAAGTGTAGGCTCGATTGCCACAATCCACCTTCTCCTTGTGGTCACAGGTGAGCATAGATGCACTGAAGGCTGTGCCAGGACCACAGCTTTGAATGAATGTCTGACCGCTGGCGCAGTTCAGAAATTTGGTGCAATCGGCGGGATGAGGCTGGAGTCCACTCATACCAGGCAGGCATTCCACGGAACTATCATCCACCTGCAACAAGCGCTCTGAGCGGTGGGGAATATTTGGCGTGGCCTGAGCCTGGGCACCTAAAAAGGAAGTGGCTCCGCAGCGAACATTCTCGGGTCGATCACAGACACTAGTGGAGGGATTGAAGGCTGTGCCAGGTCCACAGGTCTGTATAAAGGCGCTGCCCTTGTGACAGTTGACATAGCGATGGCAATCGTAGGCATAGGGCAGGACACCTGTGAAATCAGCTGGACAGGCTGAAAAGTATTCATCTGTTTGAACGGGACGTTCGTAGATCGGCTGCTCTTGAATTATTCTGGCATTGTAGCCAATGTTGTCGTCGTAGTTCTGTTGGCTCACTGATAACCCCGCCTTGTTAGAATAGCGAGGCTCAGGGTGATAAGCAATTGATTCGTGGAACTGTTGAATGCGTAATTAGGAAAAGCTATTCCAATTGCCTTTAATTGATAGACTCGAAACACTTACAATTGGAATGATGATGCATAGCCCAAGATACAAACAAGATGTAAGCTTTGGGCTGGCCATTTTGCCGCACTTTACTGATACTCGTAATGCATTCAATATCTGTTCAGTTTAAATTGAATTTCGCACCAGAAAGAGACACACTGATAGTCCACTTATTTTTAAATTCCGAAATTATCTCCGCTGGACTTGACGCGACGAGAGCTGTTTAAGCTTTGACGATTCAATTGAGTTCTAGCTCAATGGAGGATGATGAGGCAGCAGCCACCTCCCTCAGTCTCGGCTTATCTGACAAGGCTTATCATTTTTTTGTTTTGATTCGGCAGTGTTTATATTTGTTTACATTTCTTTTGGGTGAACCCAGTCACAATTATGCTACTATGAACATAAGGCATGACAGATTCTTTACCCAAAAGGGTGTATTTACATGATATTTACATAACAGTCAACAACAAGCTTAACTAAATTTAACCCGAGCAGCTGCTACTCATTTGGCTGCCGTTTTATCTGAAGATTTTCGTGTGCCTAGGGCAGGTGCCGGCGCCTCTGGCTCTATTAAATGGGTACGTTCTTGGATTTTCTGCCAGAGCTGAGCATAGGGTTCCGCCAGCTCGCTTTGGGTGCTAGGTATGCCCATGGTGCGACGAACTTTCGGGGAGAGCAGCAGGAGGTTCTGACCCAGACCGAAGGCACTGGAAGCCACCCAATAGAGACAAAGGGCAGAGGGTACAGTGCAGGCCACAGGCACCATAACCACACTCATGCCACGAAATATATTGTTGACAGTCTTCTGTAGACGTGTGGAGGGTCGTGTTTTTGTCATAGACTGAACCTCGATTATGGCCAAATTGATGAGACCCAATGTAACTGGCAGGATGTAGGAACTGTCTACCACAGTCAAATTTGGTATCCAACCAAAGCCTCCGACTGTTAGCTCAGTGGCTATAATCTGTGCCTTGATGGACATGGGACTCGGTAGCATGTAGACAAGATTACGTAAAGCCACTGATTGGAAAATCCACAGGGGAATCTGACCCCAGAGTACAATAAATGTCTTCATGGGATGGCAATTATCGCGCACAATTAATTTTTGCCATTGTTTTTTAATCTGTAAGTAAAATTATTATTATTTAAATCATTTTTAAAAGGAATCTAATGTAACAGACCGAACGCCTATATACAATTTGGGTTTGTTTGTCACTCCACTTAAACTTCTGTTTAGCTTGGGCAGCCTCTCGTTTGAGCTCTTCCACTATAGCCGGCATCTCCAGTGTGATCTTCTCTATGCGAGCTGTGATTTTGTGCTGGTAAATTGTGAGCGGAAAAGTGACGGCACTCCGAAACAAAAATGTGGACAAAACAATTGTCGCCCACCAGGGCAGCCCGGTGTAGTCATGTATATTAGTAAGGGCATCCTGTACGTAGGAAACAGGTGTACTATTTGAAAGTGTCTTCCAAAAGCCAACCATTCCTGCAGCATCGGCCAAAGCCTCAGCTGAAGGATCTGTTGAAAGTGATCGAACTTGAGAATTTTGAGTGCTGACGCTGCTGCCATTTAAATTTCCGCTTACTCCACGTAGGTTATTACAAATATAAGAGATTTCGGTGCGTCTACATGCCTGTAGACGCATTAACGCAGCCATTTTATTTATAATTTCTTAAAAATATATTATTTATCTAAATCAAAACGAAACGGCAACAAAGAAAACACCGAAATGCCGAAACAGCTGTTTATCACCATAGAGTTGCCTTCTTGAAGAGCACAACAAATTTAAAGTAAGTTTATTTTATAAACAAGAAACCCCATTTTACTTATTGTTGATAGATTAAAACAAAAATTATTTATTAATTTATATTTATTTAATTATAGTCTTATTCGCTTGACACTGAAACGAATTGGCGCCAATTCAAATTTCCGTTGAGACGAGTTGGCAGCCCAGCGCTCAAGTAAGGCAAACACCTTTAGGTGGTTTTTATCGAACCATTTGACAGCACTGGTCTCAGTTAACAAGACGCATTTTCCAAATAATTTCAGTCCAGTGAATTGCAGACTTCAGTTGATTGCTCTTTTATATATAATTCAGTGCATTATTAACAACAGTAGCTATTTAGTTTTGTTAAAAATAAAAGTAGTGGAGCAAATTTAATTGCCTGTTAACGTCACTCCAAGCAGTTATGACTCAAAGTGCGCCGCAATGGCAGAGACTTCCAGCGGTAGCAATAACAAAAGTTTTCGATTTTCTGGAGCTGCAAGATCAAGTTTCAGCATCCTCAACTTGCTGGGCATGGCGACATTGCCTTTTTCAAAGACGGTAAGTGACACACACACACACACCTACCACATAGACGCGAATTTGTTTTTGCGTCTCAACAAAGATCTGACAACAAAAAAATAAGTATTGTTGACGTTGGCAACGATTGGAATTGGCTAGAATAAAAAGGGGAATCTGGCCGTCAGGGGGGCATTTGTTCATAGCAACGACTTTTGTTGTTGTTCAATCCAACTCACAGCTGTTTGAGGGCACCCCAAGAATCAAGCAAATCATTTTGTATACACACATACATATACACACAGGCACCTGTATACATAAAAATATAAACAAAAAGAGCGCGGGGTATGATTTTAATCGACTCGACAAATAAAGCTCTGGAAAAAAAACCCAAAAACATGTAAAGCGTATAGGAAAAATAAATTTGCCAAGAAATATTTACTTGCTCATAAATATGTATTTTTATATATTTTGGCCTTTGGCTGTGAAAGTGTTGCGCAACATGTGTCTAAGCACAGCTGTTTTCGGCAACGGCGACAAACCAAACCAAACCAATCAAATCATTCGACAGTATTTTGTATATATCTTAATTTATATGCCAACTGTGCAAGCCAACGATTACAAAAGTTGGTAATTTTTATACCCTAAAACAAACCAAGGCTAAATTAAATTCATGCAAGAATTTTAAAAACTAAAAAAAAAACTTACAAATTTAAAAACAAATTAGAAATTTACAAATTAAAAAAAAAAAAAAAAAATGAAAGTCATTGAAGGGCATTGAGAAGTCGTTAAAGCTCTACTTAAAAATACTATGGAAATTATACAACAATTAAACAAATACATGTTTGAGGTCATCATTGTTGCAGTGGCTTGAGTTTTATAATAATTTACGTGATTTCTTTTTTAATTATTTCCAGCTACTTTAAGAACTTACGCTTTCACCTCAATCTGGCTTGCAATGGCCAATTGGATGTGTTTTATAAGCGTTTCGCCAATTTGGCCAAAGAAATCATCATTGTTTTCGACTTGGGCGATTCTCAGCAAATACAGAAAATGCGTCGTTTATTATACACGTAAGTAAAATCTACACACACACACTCACACACATACGTAAACAAATTGAAAGAATTTGAATTTATAAACAACCTGTTCTCCCCCTTATTTTTCTCCTCAAAGAGTGATTCACTGTGACAATATACGAGTCTTGCGATTCCGAACCCAATTTGTGGATCAAATGCACACTGAGAAGATTATGTATATTGAGAAGTAAGTAATTATGGACTAAATGGTTTGATAATTTCGACTGATTTAACTTGGGTTTTGCAGATACTTTGTGGAACCTTTGAAGGCTTTGTTGGCACGGAAGCATTCACCTTGCCAGGTGCTGGACTTGGGTGCCGTTGAGGTGCTTGCCAGTTTTTATGGTTTCGAATTTGTGAAGGCTTTGGGCAAGCCGCAGGAACTATTGGAGCTAACTTTGGCCTCCATCAAATATAATCCTAGTCATTATCCCATTCTCGCCATGGACTCAACACTGTTACAAAAGTGTGCAGCCCTGCAAATCCTATCGCTGGACTATGACAACCTCAATGATGAAGTCCTGCACACCCTACAGATCTTGCCACTGCGCAAATTGCTCATAGCCGTGCACGGCCTCGAACTGGAGCATGCCGGCATTTCAGAGCTGGCCTGGGCCGATTTCGCCACTCATTTCACTAATATTGAAATCATCTTGACCCTCCTCTTTGCCTATGAGGCCGTCGAAGATCTACAGTTTCGCATACTCCGCCGCAACATGCCGCTGACCCATGTGCGTCTACTCTTCTGTGAGTACATGAATGCCGAGGCCCTCGACTGGATGTCTGTGAACTATATCGACACCTTACGTAGCATTCATTACATTGATGCTCGGAACTCTTGCTACGACAGCAGCTACCTAAGAGACGAACAGAATGCCTATGATAATCAGGATCCCTTTGTGATGATGGCCTGGCGTTGTAACCAACTCGAGGAGATTATAGTGCATGGTCATCGCATGGATCCCAGGGATTTGGTGGGCATAGCTCGTCTACGCGGCAGACTCTTGAAACGTCTGGAGGTGACCAATGTGGCCTGTGCCGGCATGAGTATGCATGATCTTAAAGAGGTGAGTACAATACAATCCTTCATCTCTTCCTTTTACTTTATTCCTTCCTTTCCTTCCCAGCAAATGTCGGCAGCCTTGGGTCAACGTTGGGAGCCTCTGGAATATGAGGATTGTGTTTACTCGGAGAATTCCAGCTCCCGCAACCAATATATTTACGAAAGCCTACACAAAGACCTCTCCATGTAAGCGTATCCACAAAAATTACAAAAAAAAAAAAAAGGAGTAAATATTTTCAGTCTAATTTAAAAAGAGAAAATAATGGAATGCTTAGTCATGATACACCAACCAGAAACATGACCTGTGATCGATAGACGCCTCAAAAATTCAATTCAGAGCGTTTATTAAAAAAAAACAACAACAACAATTAAATGTTTAAGTAAATTGGCAACATTAAATTCATGTCCAAAGCATAACACTCAGCCAGCTTCCTTTTCCATTTTGAGTCGAATCAATGCCAAAATCGAAAAGAGAAATTGCAAAATGCTAAGAACAAAAAGACTTAAGCACTTCACTACAACAACAACAACAGCAAAGCAAAGCAACTGAAACCAAAATGAAATAAAAAGGGCAGAGAACAACATTTTATAAGCAACAACAACAACAAGAAGAATAAGAAAAAGGAAGAAGAAGAAGAACAACTGTGATTATGAAACAAACTGCAACCAAGTAAGCCAGTGTGAGTCAACCAACAAAACTGCGTACGACACACAAAAAACAACAACAACAAATATATATATATACATATAAAATAATTAGATAAAAACAACAACAACAAGAACAAGAGCAAACACAACGCTTCATCTAAGAATGTCTTATAAGCTAAGTTTAAAAAACAAAAACAAACGGACTTGGCAAAGTCTTAAAAAAATGTTCAAAATGTTTTGTGGAAAGCAGCGAAGAAGAAGAAAACAATAGATTGTATGTAGGCACAAAAAACCAATTATTGTTAAAGATGATTAAGGATTTCTCATCCAAATTTGTAAATGTTTGTTGAAAATGATGAATGAGAATATGAGAACAACAAATCGCCAGCGTGTCATATGAACTCGGCGCCCTAAACAAAAAAAAACAAATGTGATATAAGTATTGTAAATCGTGTATAAACAAAATGACAGTAACAATTCCAACAACAACAACAGCAACAGCTAGAAGCAGCAACAACAACAACATTGACAATATGAATTATATAGAAAAGCTCTCTCTCTCTCTCTTTCTATCTCAATCAACATCACAACAACTCAATGAAATAAGAAGAACTATGGAAAGATTGGGCATTCCAAGTAAGAAGCGAGACTGTACAAAAAACATTTGAGACCCAGCCTGAAAGGTTCCAAATCAAGTTAGAACAAGTCCAACGATTTCAGAATCTAGAAAGGAATTCTAAGAAAACTTCAAGGAATCTAGAATTTTATTAAACCCTCCCTAAAGTTTTCAAAAAGAGCCACGAACTGAGCTTCTCGTATAAATGCATTTTTCTGCGTAAAAAAAGAGACAACAACAACAACCACAAAATAACCTTTTTTAGTATTTCAAAATGAAAACCGCAGCACAGACATTCAAAGTATACAGTTTTTACAATTTTAGATTTTATTTATGTTTACAAAACAACAACAACAACAACTAAGAACCAAAAAAAAGCATGTAAATCAATTAAAAAGGAGAAAGAAAGAAGAAGAAGTGATACACTCGCCAGGACTAAAAAGAACCCCAGAGCGATACACACACAAACACACTCACACACACACACACAGATAGACAGAAAAACATTCAATTGAACTAACAAAGAACACCAGTTGGTTAGACCAACAATAACAACCAAAAACGGTACCTGAAGATCATTTTGAGCATTTGGAAACACACAAAACACACACAAAGAATCCAAACCAACAATTTATTGCTCAAATTTAGCTATCTAAAAAAACAAAAACAAAAAAGAGAAACAAATCTTTTGAAACTTAAGACTGAACGATTAGAAGAATCATGAATGTTGCAATGTTGTGTACAGTCAGACCCAAAAAGGTTCGATCAACTAAAAAAGTGTTGAGTGCTGGAATTATCGATAACAAAAAAACGGGGCGTAGCGGGCAAACTAGCAAAACTAGCTAAAAACTTCAAACAAAGAAATGCGATCTCAAAGACACTTCTACCCCTCCCCCCCCCCCTCTCTCTCTCTCCTTATCTATCTATCTCTTTCCAACAAGAAATTCAAACTATCTATGGATTTTTCCTACCTAAGAAATCAAGTTTTTTTCGCCTTCAAAAAAATGATTTCGCTTGATCCCAAAAAAAAGGAAAGAAGAAGAAAAACCCAAGTAGAAAAAGTGTGTTAAAATGAAGCAATATAGTAAATATTCTAATATTTAAATGACGATGGCAAAAGGAAATTTGTAATCGTAAGTTAAGTTTAAAACATACCAAGAAGGGCAACAAGGATAGAAAAAAACACAGCTACAACAACAAGAAGAACAACAAATTGTGATAAAAGTGTCATGCTGCTTCCAACAAAAAAACAAAGGGCAGAAACAATTCTTTACAACAAACAAATTACTCTTATACTGGGCCTAAAAAGTGCTGGAGAAGGAGGGAAAATGGGGTTCCACTTGACACCAAAGTAATCCGAAAAAAAGGTTCCATATGACTCTGAACTAATCTGAAAAAAATTTATAATTTACCTAAAAAAAGGCATGAAACATTTTTTTTAAAATTTTTTTTTTAACAACTCTTGAATATTTTCTTCTTATACTTATACAACTTCAAATTATTTTTTTTTTTTATAAGAGTAAAATTGTGAAACCCAAATTGGTCTATCGAAAATTTTCCAACACTGTCCAAAACTTTCTAAATGCGAGTCCTCACTTTTAGAGCCGTATAAGAGTAAGCGTATAAGACCCAACTGACTTGACTCTTATACACAAGAAGACAGAAATATTTCAGTTACAATTGCCTCTTTTTTAGATTAAAAAAAAAAAAAAAATTATTTGCCATTAAAAAAAACACTTCCAACGCGGCGTATGAGCAACATTTTATTAATTTTATTAAAAAAAAAAATAATTTATTTTTTTTCTTCTTCTCCTCTGTTTTTAAATTTTACAAAAAAAACTAAAGAAACAAAATAAGAATAAATAAAAACAAAATATATTTTATATGCCATTTATTGTATTTAAATTCAACACACACACATACATACACACACAATTTTTATTTTGTTGTAAATCATTCCAAAAGTAAAAAGTTGCCCACCACCAAACAACAACAACAAAAAAGGGCACAAAAAAAGCAGCTAAAAAAAATTATTTAGAAGAAAATTTAAATAAAAAAAAGGGAAAAACTGTATTTGTAAGTGAAAAGAAAAAAGTGTAAATGTTTAAAGTAAATGCTACCAACAGCTAATTAAGACCAAAACCGCCAAAGGGCCAGATGCATTCATGCTGAATTAGAGAAAAAAAAATATTAAAAAAAAAAAGAGTTATAAGTAAAGAGAGAAAAATAAATAAATAAATAAATAAAAAATGTATTGAAGAAAGCTGTGATAAAGTCAAACAAACAGATAACAACACAAACACACACATACAACAACAATTACAACAACAACAAGAAAAGTCAGGAGCAAAACAAATAAAAAAAAAATTGTTTAAGAAAAAAAACTTGTGCGACCAACTTAGGGGTTAACATCTTTCGAAATTGTTTAAACAAACAAAAGGAGACAACAACAAAAAATATAAATAAATAAAAAAATATAAAAAAATCGTCAAATCGATTGAAAACAGTTGTAGTAGCTTGGCAGGATAGACCAAAGGCCCAAGGCAAAATAAATCTGGGGGAAAAAAAAAATCATGAAAATTATGAAAAAAAAAAAATCACTCCTCGCTGAAGTGTTTAAGCGGAAAAGAAACAAAATCAAATCATTTTCAAATTGGCATTTCGCAATATCATTAAACTTAAGTGACAACAATTAAGCGATTATTGAGAATCTTAAAAAAAATAAAATAAAAAAATTACACAACACAAATTTCAAAAGTAGCAATTGAAGCAAAATTTAATTAATAAAAACGAAAAAGAAATAAGAAAATTGTTTAACAAAAATTATTGGAAATTACAAATGTCTTTTCTTTTTTTTTTCGGCGTTACATAAGACCAAAGCGGGGCGGGGTAAACTCTCATTTGCGTGAAATGCGCATACGCCTGGTGGGACTGGCTGCACGCAAGGCTCTCTTCCTTGCGGGAGGAAGGGGAAGGACCTTGAACTTATGACCTTGTTTTGCTTGATTACAGAGCTGATGATGGAGCTTGTGTTATATAACCCAGCTGACTGGAGCTGTGTGATGTAATCTGTTGCAATCTTTGGCCCACTGTGACTCTCAAACTGTAAAAGGCTAAAGCATTTCTAATGCAACCTTAAGTTGCTTTGAATTATTTATGGATTTTTTTTTGCTATTTTCTTATGTTTGTTTTTGTTCGATTTGTCATGAAAATGCTTTGGCGGCTGGCTTTTTATTTGGTATTGATTAGGCCAGCGGCAATTGCAATTACCCGCTCACTCGGCCTGGATATAAATAAAAATATTCCGAATATAACGTAATCGACAAATGCTACAAAAGTGAGTAATAACCGATATTATAAGACCCAACTGAGAGAGCCACGAAAAGAGAGCAGAAAGGAAAGCGAGGCACAGTGGGACAACGCAATCAATTTGCCGATGGAAAAGGATGAAATATATGAAAACAAAATTATTTATTTTTTTTTAATATTTTAAAATATGAATTTTCTCTAATTATAAGAAGAAACTATTTGCTTAATTCTCTTATTTTATTTATTTTTTAATTTAAATAAAATTTTGCTTAGTTTTTTGTTAAACTTAATTTTTGATAGAAATGATCAAAATGTTTTCATTTTTTTTTCTTATTTCTTATAAGAAATTTTTATTACTTTTAACTATTCATTATTATTTTTTTTAAACAAGACGAAAGCCAGTAAACGAGGATCCACCAAGCTTAGTAGAATGGAATCGCCCTACCGTTTGAGGGGTACAGTCTCGTGTATAAAACTGCAACTTTTTATAAAAATTGACGGAGTATTTTTCTATTTTATTTTACTAAATTTTTGGCCAATATTTAAACCATTTATTTTTTTACAATCTTATTATTTTTGTATAAAAACAAATTGAAATATAAAGGCCTAATAATTATTATTAATTTTAGCCAATTTATTTATGGATCATATATAATCTCTATATTTTTTTTCTATTCAAATTTATTCCAATTTATTTATAGATCAAATATGAATTTTTAATTGAAATTATTTGTTCATATACACTATTAATTATTTTTTCTATTAAAATTTTTTTTTTTCCTATACCAATTTTATTATTTATTTATTTTTTTATTATATTATTTATTATATTATTTTATTTTTTTATGTGACAGTTTATATAAACAGATATAAATTTTTTTTATAAAAATAAATCAAAATCCACGAATTATCTCTTTTATTTGGTAGAATTTAATTCCTTCGAATTTTACAGTAAAGAAAATAAATTTATTTCTTATCTCTTCTTAATAACAAAAAAAAAAAAAAAACATTTCCTTAGTCAATAAAAACAGATTAATTTTGTCCCCACTTCCTTTATTGCTTAATTTATTTTATGAAAAAAATCGTATAAAATTTATTTTCCGATTTTCTCTTTTGCCACCATAAAAAGTGTGCCGAGCCCACTGTGCATTTGGCTGCTCTCTCTCTCGCTGCATGGCTGCAACAATGAGAGTATAAGACAAACCTTATACAGAAGCCACGGCGAGCAGGCTGGCGAGAACAGACCAGAGTCGGTGTCGGCAGTCGAATTTTGCGCAAAGCACACTGAAAGCACTGACAACAAAATCAACAAGAGTTGCAAAACCAAAAGAACGAAAGAACCAACAAAAAAAATAAAACAAGAACAAAAAAAAATATAACACTCAATTTTTGCACATAAATTGACATTAATTATTGTTATTGTTGTTGCTGGAAAAAGAAATAAAAGTAAAACAAAGCCAAAAGATTGCATGTGATTTTCGGGTGTGTGTGTATGTGTGTGTGTGTAAGTGTGTGTTCGTCTGTTTGAACATTTTCTACCGAGACAATCGAAACGCTCTGTTTTCAAAAGGCATTTAAACCAAAAAGGAACTGTTAATTTTTTGATACCAAAAAAATTAAAAAAAAAAAAGTTTATAAAAATTTTACAATTTTTTTCTAAGAAAAACAAAAAACAAATCAAATAGGTGAGTTTTATACAAAAATAATTCCGATTACTTTTTTCTTTTTTTATCAAATTTGCAAGCTGTAAAATGTTTGTATAAGATCGAGTGGGGTTGTTGTTGTTGTTGTTGCTGTTGTTGTTGGAGTCTCTTCGAAATGTGACGTAATGTGGACAGTTTTGCGAATGTGTTTGCTTGGGCTTGGATAACATTTCGCACATTGCTCATACGCCGTGTATAACATAGGCCCGCATACAACCTGCAACCCTCTGGCTTTCAGCTGTTTGATATTTCTCTCAGCTTATTCAGAAAAAAAATATAAGAAAATAAACAGACTGCAGACACTTTTAAACATTTCATTTGCACGGTGTTATCTTTTATATTTATTTATATATACATATGTATATATCTTTTATTATTCAGCTGACTTTGTCGAGTGCCTGAGTAACCGGCAAAGATGATGTCTTTGCGCAAGAAGCGGCGCCCTTTTCTTTTTGGCTTTGCTATTTTTATGCCCCTTTGGTCTGCCTTCGTCTCAGGCATTTCAATTATGCAGCGACATTTGCCAAAATTGATTTCAGGCTGCTGGCAAATTGCCCAAGCGTAGACTGACTCACGTTTAGTCTAAACGAAATTCCCCCCCCCCCCCCCCCCCCCGTGGAAATCTAATTAAAACAATCGAAACGGCAACGCAATTAAAGCCTTTGGAAATTTTCAACAAAATTCAAATTTTTTTTTGCATAACCAAGGAAAAGACTTAGTGTCAGCAATTCTGGTGAATTACGGGGAATCACTAACAGCTTTGGTACCATTTTTTTCTATTTATACTGCCCAGCTGGAACTGCCTGCTGGTTTATCATCCATTTTACAATCAACAATTTAAGGAATAATTCATATTTTCATAAAATTTTCACAATTTACAATTGAAAAGAAAAGACAAATTCAAATAGACAAAACAGTTTGAGAGCCATTGACCTGTTCGGCACAGTTCCTTCTAAATTTGTATGGCATACTTTTAGGCGGGCGCTTTAATAATTTGAAATTTTTTAAATCTAAACAAAACTATTTTAAAACAATTTAAATAAATAATTTAAATTTCTTTTGTTTTTTAGTAAACATGTTCGCTTTGTGGTATTTATCTTTTGCTGTGGATGAAATCCGGTAAGTTTAAATTTATTTAGCGTTTCCTGTAGTCTCAAGAGTTTGATACTAAATGGGTTCTTTAAAATTAATTACAATCGCGAATTATCACAAATCAAATTGATAAGAAAAATCATGTTGCCTTATATACATTATTTTTCGGAAATTGTTGACATAACGAAAAGAATAAATCGTTAAATGCTTATGGCCGAGTAAATCTAATCTTACCTGTATATTTGACAAAGGCGTTTCGGGCAAGACAAGAAAATTGCAATTTTAATCTATCACATGATTCGCAAAAAATATAAAAGCCGGTCGGAAAAAAACTACCAAATACGAAATGAGGTTGGCACGAATTACCAACCGGCTTTTCTGGCTCAAACTCTAATAATGATAACAGCAATCAGCAAGCCACACATTGACGTTTTTTTTCCGGATCACACGATTTTTTTTTTTTTGCAAGTTTGCGAAAATATAAACAAAATAGTTTGAAAAATGTTTATACTGGTTTGGTTTTAGTTTAATGTTATCTCCGTTTTTGCATTGGCAATTAGCATTAAAATGAAAGTGTTAATTGAAATTGGAAATTAGATTAGTTCTCTTCACCAAAAAAAAAAATATTATTGTATTCTATCTTTTACCTAATTATTTGCTGAGTATGATATTTGTTTGCTTATCAACTCGCCTCGAGAAATACTGTATTGGTAGTAGTTTGAGAGTATGTGCAAATATGGTAGCTTGTTTCTGGCGTACGTGACAAAAAAAAATGAAATAATATTATGACTAATTTGTCATCTTTAATTGCTCAGTGCAATTCAAGTACTGCTTTTATCGTATTTATTGTTGCGGCCCAGCCTCAGCCCGTAGAAGTGGCTGAGCCAAAAAGATTCTAGGTTTAAAGTTCTCAAAATATCTAGAAAAATCGTCATGTAAGAGGGTAAACGGCTAAAATCTTAAAATTTATTTTCCTTTTTACAGTCGTAGAAAGCAACTCTGGCTTGAAATTAAAACCCTTTTAAATGATAGGGACACACTGACTCCACTTTTCCTTTCATTTAGGCATAGGAGTAGATAGCAACTCTGGCTTAAACTTAGAACCCTTTTGAATGATAGGGACACACTCGCCCCATTACTTTGCGATTTAAGGCATAAATTTTATTGAAGTTTACGAAAAATTCATAAATCCCAAAAATAAAGTGCTTTAAAATAATTCAAGCGTTGAACGCAACTAATATTGTTTTAAATAAAAGGTAGGCAAGTTTTTAACATCGAATAAACCATTATTTTGTTCAAATAGAAATTGGCGCAATTGTTGCGGCTTCTAGAACTTTCCGCAATTCTTATTTATAGTTTGTTTGCAATTTTGATTTTGTTTATGATTTGTTTTTGATTTATTTTATGTTTATTTCTTTTTATTTTACACACACCACAAACACGTAGCAAACGTTTGGCCTGGTTATTCAGATCGAATCAGCCAGGAGCCCCACCAGCCCAGCCAGCCTTAGATAACAAGCCCGCGCCGACACCAGCACCAGCTCCAGCTTCAGCGCCAAAACCACAACCACCAACAAAAGCACCAGCAGCAACTCCGCCACCTCCATTACCAAAGACTGCGCCTCCAGCAGCGCCCGCCCCAGCGAAACCAGAGACCCCAGCGCCCGTAGCAAAGCCAGTAGCTCCACCACCAGCGGTAGTAGCACCAGTCAAACCCTCAACACCACCAACTACACCGCCCAAGGCCAATAACAACAACAATATGCCGATTCCCTTGCCCAAATCGTTGGTAGAGTCCAACGGCACCAACGGCAAAGCCGAAACCAACGGCAATGAGGCCGATGCTCTGGACAAGAAACTATTCGATGCTCAACACCCCGACAAGATACCTCGTCTCGACAAAGACAAGCTCAAGGATGCCACCAACGACTTCCTATCAGGCGAATCCAATGCCTTTGTGCAGTCCATTAAGGAGGCTCAAAAGGCTGGTGAACGGTAAGCCGCATGCCAACTCTACCACACACTTTATTTCTGTTGCATTCTCTTCATGCTCTTTTGTTCTTAAGTTTTTTAATAGAAATTCACACACACACAGACACATAGGCTTAAGAGTGTATACGTTGTATCTGGGGCCCCCACTTGTGTGCATCGAGTAGAGGCATAGAGTTCATTGTACTCGCTTGACTTGTCACCAAAATAGTTGCCTCCATATGCCGCCGAGCTGCCAGAGCATATAGCAAGCTAAAATTGCGACATCTCCTTCTATATTCTTCCTACGCGAAATCTGTCGTCTGCGACTTCGGACTTGTGATTCTGCTTCAGCTTCTGCTTCTGGTGTTGATGATGATGATGCAGCATCTTCTTTTTTTTCATATTTGTTATTTCAGTCTCAATTTCCTCAATTAAAAAGGGGTAAAATGAAAAAGACCCTCGATTTGAACAGAAATGTTTATCATATCCAAGCAACTTGGACTGTCTACGTGGCTCTTTTTAAACCTTCATCGATATTTCTCAATGACAAAGGAGTCAATTTATTAATTGATTATACATAAATATTTATAGTGAGAAAGTGGTCACGCCATCACCTTCGATTGCAGGTGGCACAAGGATAAACCTTGACTTGACTATTCCATATTTCATCAAGTCAATAATTAAACATTTCCTATTCAAACCAAACATTTCGGCCTTCTCTGACATTTTGCCAATTCAGCTTCTCTCAAAATGAACAACTCATTATGCCGAGTGTCGGCGAAATTGTCGCTTTTTTTGCCAGTTCAAATCAGTTTAGTCAAATGAAAATGAAATGATCTGGCACTGCCAACTTTTTTTCGTTTCCCATTATGAGCCATGTCGCTGCTTGTCTCAATAGTTCTCCCAACTGACTCGGTGTGTGTGTGTGTGCGTCAGTCGTCGTCAGGTCGGTCACCTGATCTCCCCCCATGCAAAGTTTATTTTTATGGCGTGGAGAAACGCAGCAGCACCGCCGTTGCCACCGCCAAGACTATCTTGTCTAGCATAAAGAATGAAATTTTTAGATTTTTATTGTTAATGCAGCCAAATTGACTCAGTCAAAGAATTCTACAAAATGGAGGAGGTTCTTTGCAGGCTTCTTTGTCAGACAAATTTTGAATAGGATTAATTCGAAAATTTGTTGAGAAATCTTGTAAAACATTTTGCTTAATTAATTTAATGAAACATCTGATTCTATTCTTTCTACTTTTAATATTTGAATACTCTCCGAAAGCTGACAAATTTATAATTTAGTTCATTTGTTGACTTGACCAAGAATAACTATATAAAAATATATGTTAGTTTGGTAAGATTTTAGATTGAGATCTCGTCGGGTCCTTAAAGTTATCTTTGATACGATTCTGGTTGATCAGAAAGGTCTGACTAGGCTATGCGAGAAGCCTCTTAAAGCTATGCACAGGTTGACCAGGGAAGTCGATATAGACAGGTCATTCTGAGTAGGAAGCGGAAGCGAGAATTCATATATAGATGAAGACCTCAAGAGAGTCCCTAAAAGCACATATAATATGATCAGGTTAACTAGAGAGCTCCATATAGACTGGTTTGAATTCGTATAAAGTAAATGTAATTTAGATGAAGCCCCTAAAGGTATGATCAGATTGATCAGTAAAGTCTATATAGGCAGGTCTGAAGTACTGATCAAGTTGAGAGAGCTGGAGAAGTCGATATAGACAGATCCAGTTGACTAGGAAGCTGAATGAGAATTCATATAAAATATATATATTTCAGATGAAGACCTAAGGACACTCTCTTAAAGTTACCTATAGTATGATCGGATTGACCAGAGAAGTCGATATAGAGTGGTTTGAATTCAAATCAAAATTCAGATAAACTAAAACTAATTAAGATGAAGACCCCAGGGAGACCCTAAAGTTATGATCAGATTGATCAGAGAATTCGATATAGGCAGGTCGCATTCCATGAAAAAAAGCCTCTAAAATTACCTATAGACCAGAAAATTATATCCCCCTTTCAGTTGCCCATCTCCACCTAAAGATCCAATTCCTTTGTTCCTGAAAGCACGGATAACTCCTTCAATTTTGATCTAGTTCACAAGGAACAAGTTCAAAGCTTAGCCAAAAAGTACAGGCTAACCCGAACTGGGATAGGCCAACCCAGAACCCGGACACGCCCGATTTAATTTTTCAAGAGTAAAAAAAAAAAAAAAAGAAAACTTTGTATTTCTTTTGATGTCTTTCAGAAATTGACAAGGGTTTTATCTTAATTTCTTTTATTCTGTTTTCGCCATTATTCTTTCAAAAATTTCTACCTAGATATATGGCGTTCTCTATAGGAAATATAGTCAAATACTATATGCAAATTGCTTTTGGCAAGCGCTCTGGTTTGATGCCTTGCCAAAATATTGTTTAACAAACAAAAACAAAACAAAATCAACTTGATTAAAAAAAAAAAAATAAATAAAAAATAAGAAAAACTAAAAAGACACGCGCATTGACGTTTTTTTCTTCTTTTTCTCTTCCTAATTTTTTTTTCTAACTTGTCAATTTTTTGATCTAAATATTTTTGGTATATCTTTTAACTTTTATCTCTCAACTATTGTAAAAAAAAAAATAAAAATTTGTATTTAACTTTACAGTCAATTTTGTAGTCGAGGTGGGACCCATGCTTGGCTGCCTCCAAATTGAACTAATTAATGCCAAATAGAAAGCTCTATTATATATCTAAATATATATAGATTTGTTTTTTTTCTATTACATAATCACTGTTGGAATTATTCATAATTGCTAGAATATGCCATGACTCTAGCTAATTAGCCGCTTAGCTAAGTTTTATTTCGAAAAGTTCAAGTTCAATTCCCCAGTAAATATAGAATTATATATAGAGAAACTGAAAGTATCCATTGTGAAATCATTGAACTGTGAAAAGTGCAAAATATATAGCGAAAAATTTAACCAAATAGTTTGAGGTTAAACCCGACAGAACCTGAGAATCTGAAGTCCTTGACTTGACTATTTGATTTACCAAGTTCAAGGAGAGTATGGATAGACTATTTTCCTTTGAGGTTAAACCTGACAGAACCTGAGAAACTCAAGTCCTTGACTTGATGACTTGATTTTCCAAGTTCAAGGAGAGTATGGATAGACTATTTCCTTTGATAGATCCCGAGAATCTCAAGTCCTTGACTTGACCATTTGATTTACCAAGTTCAAGGAGAGTATTTAATCTTCAAATGGATCGACTATTTTCCTAACTGATTCATTTAGTTAGTCTGTATATATATCTATATACAAATATTTAAGTAAATACGATATTTAGATAAGAAGAGAGAGAGAGAGAGAACAGTGGTTGTTGTTGATTTGCGAACGTGCGCAAGCTTTTCAAGGTCGCAACTAAATGGGTGGCTTTGGCTAGCAAGAAGAGGAAGAGAAGGAGGAGGCGTGGGTAATTGTTGTTGTTGTTGGCGCCTCTATTTGTTTTTATTTTTCCCATTGGTATAGATTTGAGTAGTTTTTTCCCTGGCTGGCCAAAAAGTGGGCGGGGCTCCCAGAAAAGCCCAGTCTAAGTGAGCTTTTCATTTGAGGGTGCGGATTTTTATATAATCCCAATTTGAAAAGAGGATTTAAATGATGACAACTGTTAGGGAAAGTCTGAAAAAATAAAAGGAATTTTTTTATAATTTTTTCTTTTTTTATAAAATCAAAAAGCGAGGTAGGAAAATTTTTTTTAAAAAACTATAGAATTATAAAGATTTTGATAGATGCTAGGTATACCATATCAAATGATTGCATAAATTTTATTGGCAACGGTTCAAAAATTTAGGCATTTTTCTTTTCTCATTCTTTTTTTTTTTAGTTATTCTTTGTATTCGTATAATCCATATAGCATAGGTTGTTTGCTTTCAAAAACATCAGATTTTAAAATCTCTCGATATATATATAGTTTTTCTATATACATATTTCGAAAAATTTGCTTTTTGGGCACAATTCAAGTTCAAGAATTTTTTTTTTTTTTTTCTTAGTATAATTTTACTTTTACTTGTTTGTCTATTATTTTTTTATGGCCTGAAAAAACAGGGGAATATATATTCTTGATTTATAACTACTTAAATTTGGATTTATTTTTTGAAAAATTCTAAAAATTGATGAGAATTTTTAATTACTTCGAATTGGTTAATTTTATTTTTATTTTTTTTATTTTTCTTTTTTTTTTCTTTTCCTCAACTCTTTTTTGTGATTCGCAAATATTTACTTGCTTCTAAATACGAAAGTGGATTTTGTTTATTTAAGTGTTCCCAAGCTGAAAGCTGTCGTAGACTGTCTAAGTGTGTGTGTGTGTGTGTGTGTGTGTGTGTTTGAGTAGACTAATTGCGCCAGGGGAGTCATAAATCTTCATTTACTTTGATTATTTCACCAGCTCGTTTCTGCACTTATCATGCCACTCAATCCGCCAAGGCAACTGGCAATGACAATGTTTGATATTTACCGTTGGAGTATTGTGTCAGTTATGACACACACACACACACATACATACATACATATACAAAAAGAATATGCAATGAAGAAAATCTTTCAATATGTTTCGTCTTCAGATTATTTATTTTTTTTTTGTCACCACAACACACACCCACAAATATAGGCGACATTTTTATGTGTGAAGAAGTAAAATCCGCAACTATGCATATATTTTTGTCATATAGCTCATTTTTTTCATATAGGCCGACTCTTTCGCACATTCAACGAAATCACGGGGTGCGTATGCTTGTGTGTGTTTGTCTCATTTTTTTTTTATAGCTGTTTGCGCTGTCGCCGAACACTTTCCTTTTTTTTTCTCCTATACATCCGCTCAAATTGCTGCCATAACAACAAAACCAACAACGACAGCAGAGGCAGCAGCAGCAGCAGAGAAGCTTTATAGCTGCAAAATGTTATGGGTGAGCTTTTTTCGCTCTTAGTTTTCCTATAATGTGGTAAAGCTTTATAGTGTCTTCTCATACTACGTCAATTGCCCAAGCACACAAACACATACATAGACAACATAGCAGGAGGTAGACGTAGGCTTCCATGCACCACTCACACAAACACACACACACATACACATATACGACTGACTGCAGCCAACGAGCTACCAGAACAAAATTTTCTGTTTCATTGTAAAGTTGGACGTTGAGTTCTACGGTTGCAAAGGTGAGCCGTCCAAACTAAAAGAACATTTTTTCTTTCACAAAATTAAATTGGTGAAATTTTTAATTTAAAAAAGAATAAAAATTAAAAAAGTAATTTTTAAGAGTATTTCAAGTGGTTTTTGTGGCGCCTAAAAGTTTCTAGGAACTTTGAAATTATTTTCAAAATTTTTATTGTGATTTCAAAAATTTGCTAAAATTAAAAAGAAAAAAAAAAATTGTACAGTCCGCCAACTCGGCCGGCTGATTCATTTAATTATGATTTGCAATTTTTTTTTTTTTTTTTTGTACTGGCAAATATTAATTTATCATTATAAATCGTATTTATTGTAAAAAAAAAACCGGTTACCGGTTTGCCGGTATGAAAAAAAAAACTAAAATTCAAGTGAGCAAAAAGTTTGGAAAAAAATGGAAAAAATGATTTTTTCTCTAAGTAAAATTTTTTGCTTATGTGTTGGTGCCTCGTGTGTTTCTTCAAACTGGTTTTTATAGTGAAAAAAAAGTAAAGGAAAAGACTAAATGATATTTTTCTCTTCTTCTTCTTGCCACTTCGGCTCTGTGTCTGCATTTCTTGTGTGTTGTGCAATTTAGCGGCGAAATGCCAATGAACGCCGCGGGGCCCACACGTTCTGCCAGCCAAAAATATTTGGCCTAGCTTAAGGTCGTCCGTTCATTGGCTTTTTTCTAGTGCAAAAGAAAGAAAATTCTTTATTGGAAAATCACTTTATTACTATGGCAATGAAATAAAAAGAAACACTTCATGGGCTTCGCCCAGACACACCACAATCCCCCCCCCCCCTCACTGAAAAAGTAAAAATCAAATAAAATAAAAATTTTCGCGGTCAATGTCAGTGTGAGATTACATAATCATCAAAACACACACACACACAGACAAAAATATCTTAAGAGCTTTTGCTTTGCCTAACACCTCCAGTTATCGGTCAATAGATAAAGCCTAAAACATCTGTTCCCAAACGATAAGAATAACACAAGAAGCATATAAATTTAAGTCAGTTGATTGAACTCACAAAAACAAAAACAACAGCAAGCACAACCAAACAGGATTACATAAGTTGCCAGACTAAATAAAGAGAGAGCCACCGAAAGAGAGGGAGAAATTCCAGCCTGACAGTTTGAGAAGCATTGGCCGGGTCTGGTCTGCCCTCGGATCAAATTGCCTGCCTCGGCAGAGTTTTTTGTTCACTTCGGGCTAATTTTAGGGACTTGAGAGTTTAGTTTTTTTTATGCCGGTAGCTAAAAATACACAAAACGCTCAATAAACAAAAACATTTTGAGTAAATAAAAAAAAAGAAACCACATACAGTCGCCTGCCAAAGAAAAGAGCATACATGGAAAAAAATATTCCCCGCAACTACCAAAACCCAATTGCTTTGAATTGTCAAGTTCAAGATAAAAAAACTGACTATTTCATATTATTTGTCAAACACAATTAAACAGAAGACGCGCAAATTTGTTGAACAAATTCACATTTTTTTTTTCTGTTTACTGTGAATTTTTTCGCTCTTCTTCTTACTCCACATGCTCTGTGCTCTGTTAATTATTCAATTGAAATCTATTAAAGTATCAACTGAGTCTGAATAGAACCAGCCAGGCCACTGAGACTATTCAAGCTTAAATTGTTAAAAAAAGAAAACAATGAGAAAAGGGAAAATGTGAAAAATTTATAGCTGAGAGCAGAGCGTCAGCATTTTAGCCAATTAACCAAGTAAAATAAATGTGTAATGCTGTGAGTCTAGTTTTTTCTTTTAAATTGTCTGTCAACCGATTTTGCAAGCCATTCAAATCATTCCTCTCCCTCCCCCCACCCCCACCACTCGTCAAAACAAAACAAAAGCAACGACAAAAAAAAAACCAACAATGCAGCTTTGTGGGTGTTTTTTTTTTTTTGTCGCTCTCTTTTTGTGTGTGTTGCATAATCGCTGCACAGGAAATGAGAAACTGCACATAGAAAAAAAAAGCTGCAATCAAAATCTACCCTTAGTATAAATATATATATATACTTATATATATATATATATATATATATATATGGTGTATATGCCTAGTAGAATTCTAAATAAATAAACATTCTACAAAAAAAAAGCAACTATAAATTTCTCAGCACCAAAAAAATCGAAAATGTAAACAAAAAAAGCTGGCCTAGCCTAATATTTTTAGCCATGACTGTTGGGCGAAAAGCTTTTACTCACAAAGCTCTCTTGATTGGCTTTTCAAAGCTGTCTAGCTTTTTTTTGGGATCAGGACTTTTGCCAGCAGGAAATTTTCGGAGCTTTCAGATTTAAGCTTTTTCTTTCCCGTTTTAAGGGAAATAACGGTTAAATTTGAAAGGCTTGGGGGAAATTCTTTTAAATTAAAAACGATTGTCTTTCCAGACAGAAGAAAAAAAAATTAAATCGACGACATCCGCAAAAATGAGACACTGCAAAAAAAATGTTTTTCTAATTGAATGAGAAAAAATAAACGAAAGAAGAGAAATTCCTTAATAATAAAAATAATTCCAATTAAATTAACCAAAAAAAATGCGGGTTGAGTAATCAAAAAATTAATTTCCCCCTAACCAAACGGGTGTCTGTGTGTTTGTATTGATGCGGGTTAGAGCGAGAGTGAAAGAGAGAGTGAGAAAAATTAATTGACTCACGCACGCTGTCATCTCTAAATTGATGGCGCAGAGTCAAGGCACGTATTCGTTTAGTTTTTGCCAATTTCTTTATGCAACCAGCAAGTCAATGCACTGGGATTTTTTTTCTTTTCTTTTTCCTTTTATTTTGTCTGACAATTTACTCATATGTAATTGCACTAGTCGACACCGTCGCCTGTCTGTCCATTCTTTGGGTCAGTTTTCGGTTTCATTTTCAGCACGCAAAAATTTTGCAATAAGCCAAGTTTTTTTGTTTTTTTCGTCTGAAATTGTTTATGTCTCAAATCTTATCTTATCGTGAGTAGTTTATCTGATTCGCTCGCTCAGCTGTTCGAGTTGATCGGATGTGTTTATGATTCTCTTCAAGATCAAATTTCCCAAAGTGGGTGAGATTTTTCGACTTGGCAACGGGCAGAGCAACTTCAAGCTCGGCGCCAGCCTTATCACACGCAAAAGCTCTACACTTCAACCAGTTTGTTTGAGCACCTCTCTGTATGTGTGTGTGTGTGTGTGGGTTAGTGCCTTTGGTATGATTTCATATCATATTTGCCAGTTTTATTTTGCCATTTGCAAATCGAAGCTAACCATTAGCGGTTGCGCGTTAATTGTGCGCTCTTTTTTTCTAATCCCAAAAAAAAAATTTGCAAATCTTTAAAAAAATTAATTAAAAGTGAAACTAATCAAATCATAAAAAAAAGTACAAGTGAAAAACAAAAATAGTCCAAAGGATTTCTCTAGTTTTTCTCCTGGCAATTTTGTGTGTGTGTTTGTTTGCCTGGCAAAGTCTCAGTGTCACTTTGATTGAATTTACCGTTATAATTCCATTCCACAAATGTGTGTGTGTGAGTGTGTGTGTGTGTTGGTGTGTTTCATCTTATAATTGAATGAAATTTTGAATTGTGACGTGTAATTTGATTAACTTTGCTCTTAAGTGTCTCCACTTGCCTTGCTCTGCTCAGCTCTGCCCGGCTGCTTCGTGCGTGAGTTCTCTCACGTCGTGTAGTGTTTTATCTTTATAGCAAAACGTTGGACCATAAAATTAGATTATCAGGCCTAGATTAGTTCAATAAAGATTCCCGAAGATTCCATTAGGTTTTCTCTCTTTGGAAAAACCAAAAAAAAGAAAAAAAAAAAACAAAATCAATAAACAATTTGCAACTTTTTAGCCCAGACAGAAATATTATTTTCAATTACAAATAAACAGTTGAACAAAGCCGCGAATCCCCCAACAAAAACAATAACTCATTTGTAATTGTCTGCAATTATGAAAATAATGAAAAATGACGGCTGCCTTAGTCATTTTCGTTGGGTGTTTTTCTTCGAAAAAAAAAAAAACAAAAACAAATATGAGTTTCAGACATGCAATTGAGTTTAGCAAATATTACAAGTATTTTGCTTTAGTTTAAAATCGTAACAATCGTAATGGAGGGGGGAGTGTGGGGAGTTTGGGTGCACTTGCCGCCTGGGAAAGACCCAAGCTGTTGCTTTGCTTCTTTGGCAAAGGAGGAGACTTGTGTCTCATTGATTTTTATTTTTACTCTAAATAATTCATGGGCTTATCTATTTTAAGGCGGCTTATAGGAATTAATGGAATCGAGGGGGAGAGAGAGGGGTAGAGAATCGAGGTAGACCAATATCTGGTAAAGTCAGGACCTGGGTTCCATTTCCAGATTTCTTAGACTGATTAAACAAAAAGGTCTAATCGTTGCTTCTATATGGGAGGACTTAATTCTCTGGGGAGCTATCCCATATGGTAACTGCCTTAATAGTAATAGATTTTCTGCCTTGAGAAAATCTTTCTATCTGCAAGGTATCTCTTTTTTTTCGGGGTACTTCTTCTCTGGGGATTATTTCATTATTTTCAAGACATTTTGAGCTAAAGCAAAATTGCTCTAGTTTATTCCAAAGCTTCATTAAGTTGTTCCCACAAAGTCAAGGCCTTAGGTCTACCTAAAGTTACTCATATCAAAACCAAAAGAATCTTAAGTCTATCTTGATATATATAAGAATCGAATAACGAATATCGGCAGCCTTTTTTGAGTAGGCTCCAAACCGAGTTTCTGATCTCAAATTCTCTATAAATTTTCCATCCAAATTGGAAATGTTATCAGATCTTCTTTGAGTCTCAAATTTCTCTCTTCGAATTTATAGAGAAATTCCACTCCAACCTTGTCCTCTATATTGAGTGTCTACTGTATTTAAGTAAGTTTAAATTTTATTTTTTCGAGTTTATCAACTTGGCCTTTTTATTAATTGCCGCATATGTGTGTCTGTGTGTGTGTGAGGAGCTCTTGATTTCGATTTTCTAGTCAAGCCATTTGAATTGATTTTCACACCCTTGACACACACACACACACACACACACACCCAAGCAAAGTCACAGGCCCACTTGAGTTGAGGGTTTTTTGGCCAGGCGCAACAATTCCAGACCATAAATTTTGATCGATTCGGTCTGCATTCGGGCTTCTCAGCATCAGGGCGTGTGCATTATTTTTGCCGGCCGGCTGAGTTGAAACCCACCACCACCACCACCACCACTACCGCTGCCACTGCCAGCGCCACCCTCATCAGTGGCAATTTCCTTTGGCACGCGTCTCATCAAACAAGTACATCCTTCCTGTTCTGTTAGCATTTTCAGTTTAGTTTTAGTTTCTTTGTTTTTTTTTGGTTATTCTCTCAGCTGCGCCTGCGTTGGCCAAAAACCCACCCAAACCAAAATTGGCGCCCAACTGTAGGCAATATATTTTTTTTTATTTTATTTATTATTATTTTTTTGTAAAGTTTGCAACCCCCTTTTTCTGGCAGCAGCAGCAGCTACCCTCGAAAATCTCAATAGACTCGGCTAAATTGGGCAACAATTTGTATAGTAAAAGTCCCGTTCCGGCAGCCTGGCAGCATTTGTTATGGTCTAGCTTACGCTCTCTCTCTCTCTCTCTCTCGCTTGCGCTCTCTTTGAAAATTACAAGGGGCCCAGGCTGAATACATTTTAAAGTGCTGAATGATGCGGGCGCAGGCAGAGGCAGAGGCGGCAGCATTCGCTGGTTCCTGGCTATTTATTCTGTGAGTTCGATCGCTCGAACGAGAGAGAAGAAGAGAAAAGGAAAAACACAAAATAGCGCGCAAAAATTATTTGAAAAGGCAGCGGCAGCAGCAGTAGCAACAGAGTAGTGGAGAGTTTCCAAGAGTTGTCCTAGAGTGTAGCTTAGCTGCTCTCCAGTTTGTCGACAAAGTCAGTTAGCAAACAGGCAGCAAAGTTAACGGTCGCCAGCGCAGCAGCAGCAGCAGCACCGAAAAAGAAAGCAGCACCAAAAAAAGAAAAAAAAAAAGCAACGCTCGCTCGGTTTCCCCCCCAACAGTTTGTTCGTGTGTAGTGTAGTATACTTTTGGGCGCGGCAAGTCAAAAAAAAAATTGAAATATATCCTTTTTAAGGAAGCAGAAGGAATACTCCCAAAACAAAAAGGAAATTTTCAAAGAAAAAAAATCAAATTTTTTGCGTCCGTTATTTTGATACCAACGAATAAAAAAAAATTAATTAAGGAAAAAAAACGACCACCAAAAAAAATTTAAAGCAAACCAAAAGCAATCAAAAAAAAAAAAAAACAAAATTTTTTGCATAATTGTATAAGTGCATGTGTGTATGTGTGCGTGTGATTTTTATATACAAAATTGTTAAAACTAGAGAAAAACTTCACCAACACCACCACCACCCCCCGCAGGCCTAGAATTGTTGAAACTTGTGATTTAATTTTACCTCTAAAAAAAAAAATCTGACCAAAAAGAAAAAACTTTTTTATAAAAGAGGCTCGCTTCTTGCTTTTTTCCTAATCGAACAAACCCCCGTAACTCCCCCCGCCCCTAATCAACTCGTGTGACCAAGCAACGCCAAATTTTTTATACTAAAAAAAAATAATAATCAAAACCATTTTCATATAAACAAATATTAAAAAAAAAAAAATGGGTCTCTGTGCCTCAAAGGATAAGAAAGAAAAAGTGATCGAGGGTGAAAATGCTGCCGAGCCAAATGGCACAGCCGGATCTGGCGAAGGGTGTGTATGGCTAAGAATTTCTTCTTTCTTTTTTTTTTTTTGGTCTACCAGACAAACTCTCTCCACGTGTTGTGTGTATTCTGTTGAACGCCCAACTTAAAGCTGACGTCATATAAAAGACTCTAGGAAAAAAACTTATCTTTATATATTTTCCTTTTTTTTTACCCCAAAAATAAATTCTCATAAAAATATTATTGCCCTGGTCGTTCCCTTCTTTTTTTTGTTGGAGGAGGCGCATGTGCTTAAAACGCGTATTCAGCGCCCAGCAGCCGGCAAAATTTTAAGCAACACGAGCAAAGCTCAGAGAGAGAGAGAGAGAGCGGCACCAAGAGAGTAACGAGTTTTTCAGATATTTTAGCTAGTTAAATGAGGAGCAAAGAATTTAGCCATTTTCTAGCCAAATCTAGCTACAAACAGGACAGCACAAGTCTTGAGCTGATTTTAAAGCCGAAATAAATAAATTTATTTTCTTTTACAAGTTTTTCTTTGAAAAGCTCGTCAAAAAAATTAAATACAAATTTCTGAGTTACACAATTTTAATTTATCCAAGCCAAAAAAGTGATAAATTAAAGCCAGCCAAGTCGAGGGATGTTTGGCTAGCAGGAGAAATAGGAGAGGGCTTGCTGTCTTGTCGCGTGCCAAGCTGGGAAAACTGCATGCATGCCAAAAACTAATTCGGCCTAAAGTCCACAAACCAAAAATAACTTGAAATAATTACAGACAACAAAACTAGCAAAAAAAAAAAAAAAAGGCTTTCCCAAGTTCCCCTCAAAAAAAAAAGAAAAATGGCAGTAAAACTTTGCCGACTTTGGGGCGCCACAAGGCAGTTGTCGCCTGCTCTTGAAAATGCCACAGGCGGCCGACTAGTCAATTTAATAGTTTTACGAAAATGTCTTCTTCATGGTTGCAAGTAAATAAACAACTTTTTTTAATACCCAAATGACCTTTAAAATATTTTCCAAACTTTAAATTTTTTATTGACTTTTTTTTTTTGTAATGTTTTTTTTTTTTTGCAGCAAACAAGACACCATGGTTGATGCCGCTGTTCTAGCTAAATTGGAGGAGGGTTATGCCAAGTTGGCTGCCTCCAACTCAAAGTCGCTGTTGAAGAAATACCTGACCAAGGAGATCTTCGATAACTTGAAGAACAAGGTCACCCCCACCTTCAAGTCGACCTTGTTGGATGTGATCCAATCTGGTTTGGAGAATCACGATTCCGGCGTTGGCATCTATGCCCCCGATGCCGAGGCCTACACCGTGTTCGCCGATCTGTTCGATCCCATCATTGAGGACTACCATGGTGGCTTCAAGAAGACCGACAAGCATCCAGCTTCCAACTTTGGCGATGTCAACAGCTTCGGCAATGTGGATCCCACCAATGAGTATGTGATCTCGACCCGTGTCCGTTGCGGTCGCTCCATGCAGGGCTATCCATTCAACCCCTGCCTGACCGAGGCCCAGTACAAGGAGATGGAGGCCAAGGTCTCCAGCACTCTGTCCGGCCTTGAGGGCGAGCTGAAGGGCAAGTTCTATCCCCTCACCGGCATGGAGAAGGCCGTTCAGCAGCAGCTGATCGATGATCACTTCCTGTTCAAGGAGGGCGATCGCTTCCTGCAGGCCGCCAATGCCTGCCGCTACTGGCCCTCCGGCCGTGGTATCTACCACAACGACAACAAGACCTTCTTGGTCTGGTGCAATGAGGAGGATCATTTGCGCATCATCTCCATGCAACAGGGTGGCGATCTTGGCACCATCTACCGTCGCCTGGTGACCGCCGTCAATGAGATCGAGAAGCGTGTGCCCTTCAGCCATGACGATCGTCTCGGCTTCTTGACATTCTGCCCCACCAATCTGGGCACCACCATCCGTGCCTCCGTGCACATCAAGGTACCCAAGCTGGCCTCCAACAAGGCCAAGCTCGAGGAAGTCGCTGCCAAATACAACTTGCAGGTCCGCGGCACTCGCGGCGAGCACACCGAAGCCGAGGGCGGTGTCTATGATATCTCCAACAAGCGTCGCATGGGTCTCACCGAATACCAGGCCGTCAAGGAGATGTACGATGGCATCACCGAGCTCATCAAGCTCGAGAAGAGCTTGTAAGCTACTCAATCCTGCTGCAATCAAACCCAACAACAACAACAACAATAACAACACCATCACACGGCTCCTAGCTCTCACACCGGGTTGAAGGGGAGGCCTCCAACATCGGCTCTCTCTCCGCTAGGACTAGGAACCACAACAACAACAACAACAACAACAACATAGAATATAGAAATCTTCAATTCGTATGCCAGTTGACATGCGTCTTGCTTTTTATAGTTGGTAGTTATATTTGGTAGAAATCAACAACAGCAACAATGAGAATAAGAAGAAGAACAAGAAATCTGCGTCGGCCACCTTTGTCAACGCCACCGGTTACTTTCGGCATTTTGGATACTTTGTGAGTGGCCCAACCACGTTGCTCAACCTTGGCTGGCCAAAAACCAACTCCAACTCCAACTCCTACCAAATAAACAAACAAAACAAAACAAAAACCATTGGAGAAAACTATTTCATCAAAAATATTTGCTTAAAAATATGAAGATAAAAAAAAATAATGTATAACATTTTTGACATTTGTGTGAAAGAAACAAAAACTTTTATTTTAAGTCTTAAGTTTATAAAAGAATTAAAATTATATTAAATAAACACAAAAAAAAAAAATAATAACAAATTTGAGTCTTTTTTTGGGGAAAATAAAATCGGGAAAGGGGAGAAAGGAGAAGATTTAGGAAAAACATGAAATAAACAGATGAATTTATACCCCGGTTCGGATATACTCGTAAATAAGATGAAAAAATCAGTAGATCCAATCTTTATATATACCCTGATCCAGTTATAGAGAGGACAAAGAGATCTCCAGCTCGGAAATAAGTAAATCCCAGATATATAAAGGACAAAGAGATCTATAGCTCGGAAATAGATAAAACCCTGATCCAGTTATAGAGAGGAGAAAGAAATCTGTGGCCTGGAAATAGATAAAACATAGAATCGGTAGATCTAATTTTTATAATTTCTTTCTTCTCCTTAGAAAATATAAAACCGAATTTTGAATATTTCTCAGATCAAGAAATAGAGAGGCTTAGAAGGTCTGTGTATATTCATTCGGGTTCTAAGATTTATGGAAAATTGATCCCCAGATTCGGATAAAGATATTGTGGATTTATTTAAGCCTTGAAAATTATATAAAATATAAGAAATTCATATAAACATGAGAAATAGAGAATAAAGAAATAGAATAGTAGAGAGGAATATTCCTATAATTAAGATGGATGATTGGGATATAATCTCTGTAAGCTCATAGAGAATTAGTTGATAAATTCCCTCAGGCTAAAAGGAATTATAAAATAGATATATATTTATTTGAAATATTAAATCGAATGTTCACTTGACTCAGAAACAGATAAGACAAGGAAGACGTGAAATGTGATTCAGAATATATAAAATAAAGAGTCGAATAATCTTTTCATTCAGATGGTAATTGTTACATATATTCCCTCAGGCTAATATAAAATAGATAAATATCCCTAACACTCCGAAATCTATTTCTATTTTATCTTTAAAATAAGAAAGATCAGTTAGATAATTTTCACCGACCTATATAAATATGTTTAATATATTCCATCAAGTTTATAGAATATATGAAAACCTAAGTTGAATATTTTCTGGCTCAGAAATAGTTTTGAAAATATCTTGAATAATTTTGGATAAACACAAGATTGAAAGGTATAAATTAAATATAACTTTGGCCTGGTATTTGCCTTTTCAAATCCACAAATAGTCTAATTAGAAATTTGAAGGTACCGGGAATTTCTCCATTTCTTGGAATATGTTCCAGAGGTCCCACGTGAAAGATAACCTTAATTTTACAGCTTCATAAATTAAGTATCGAAATTTATTAAATATAATCTAAATATAGGCATTTTTGAGTCTTAAAAAAATAAAGATTTCAGCGGAACCTTTTGACTCTCATATAAAAGACATTTCTCAGTATATTTTATGATCTAAATATTTAAATTTGTTGGGCTGCATAGAAACTGGACTTGGATATGGAATGTTAAAATCTTGGTACTATTTTTTATTCCTAAGATTTCTCCCATTTCAATCAAAGCGAAATTCACCAGGCGTTTCTTTTTTAGGTAAAAAAAAATTTCTTCACAGGATAAAAAAAAGTAAATTGGTCTGCACAAAAACTCCACAAATATATATTTATTTGTTGTCTATTTTTCTTTACATTTATCTTCTTCTTTTTCGCCTTCACCCTCTTTCCCCTCGCCTTCTTTCACTTCACCCTTTTCACCTGCTTCCTTATCCTCAGCTCCCTTTTTCTCTTCTCCTTTGCCATCCTCTTCTTTGGGCCATTTTTCCTCTTTTCCCCTCTCCTCTTTGGCTTTTTCTTTCTTCTCTTCTTTGCACTCGTCCTTTTTCACCTCAGGTTCCGGGGCAATGCACTCGGCATCGATGAGCGCCGTGATTCCCGTATGCATTTCCAAAATGGTCTCGTATTCCGTTCGACTCAGGCGCCGCTTATTGGAGATGTCCATGACGCCGTCCTCGGTCTCGCCACGAGTGCCGCGTACCTGCAGGTGATATTTTTTGGGAATCTTGTCCATGGTCTCTTTGTTCTGGGAGAGCTTGGGCAGTCTTATATGGACAGAGGCGCGTATGGTATTGCCGAGATTGGTGGGGCAGAAGGTGAGGTAGAGAGTCTTCTCCAGCTGCTCCACACCGTAGACGATGCCAATGTCACCGCCCTCCTGCATGGAGATGATGCGCAGATGATCCTCTTCATTCACCCAAACTATGAAGCTCTTTTCGGAATTCATGAAAATGCCGCGAGCCTCGGGCCAGAAGCGCAGGACCTTGGCGTCTCTTAGAAAGCGATCGTTACTTTTGAATAGGATATGCCGGTCTATCAGCTCCTCATCCAAATTGATGAGGGGTATGTAAGTGCCCTTTTGTTCCTTGCAGAGGTTTTTCAGGGCTTTGCTAATGGTTTCCTCCAAGACTCCGTACTGGGTCTTGGTGAGGCAGGGCAGGCCCACACGCACTGACTTGATATATTTATTTTCCGGATCTAAGTCGGGAAAGTCACTACCATTGCCAAAACAGCTAGCCTTAGACCTGCCATGATACTCATCTATAATAGGATTGAAAATTTCAGCAAACGTATCGTAGGCTACCGGATCGGCAGAAGAATCGGGATGCTTCAGACCCGATTGTATGCAATCCAGCAGTGTGGATTTGTAGGATGGCTTCACCTGATGCATTAGATTATTGAAGATACTCTTGCTGAGATACTCGGAATGCGATTCGGTTAGCCTTTTGAAACCTATATTCAACTTTTCCGTAACATATTTGCTTATTTTGTTAATCTTAGTTTTGCTGAACTGGCGACAACGAATTTTTGTTGTTAAATGAATCTGGCAATTCAATAACATTGTCCAAAATAATTTGTATTGTATGAAATCAAGGTCACTTTGTTTATACAATTAAGCTTTGTTTAATTCCACGAAATTGTTGGCCTGATGCTTCAGATAGGCTTTGCGGCATTCCATATCATCGGCCGGGCGGTTAAAGGGCGACCAGACGGGCACTCCAATAAAATAGCGACAGGCCTTGATGTAATTCTGAAATATTTCAAATTATAAACCGAAAAATGTTTCGAATAAGCCAAACAGACTTACATTTGTGTCCAAGGTGAAACGATGGTAAATGCCCGAGGGTATGACAATCAAATCGCCTTTGACCACTTGGATGCGCACCCAGTTCTCTTCGCCACTGAGAAGTGTAAATATTTTGTTATTACTCCAATCGAACAGAGCTGGTTCAACTTACTCTCGCACATCGAAATAGCCGGAGCCATCGATGACCAGGCGTATTTCCTCATCCTTATGCAAATGTTCTGTGTAAAACGATTTCAATTTGTCGGCATAATCAGTCAGGCACTCCTCGGAGCAAGTCATCTACAATAAATTCTTTTTTAGAAAGAATCTGTGTTTGACAGTCCTTGGAATTACCTGATCCTCGTAGTTATAGCCTCTCTTGGTACGCAAATCTGCCAAAACAGCATCTTGTTGATAGTTATCAGCATTAATCTGTGAAGAGGAAATTGAATTAGTGGACAAGGTCAAAGATCAGTTTTCACGCGCTTGCCACCTGAAAGTATTCAACGCCGGTTTTTTGATATAATTCGGACAGTTCCAAGTAGACTGGAGGATTGCGATGGTGTTCCAAACGCTGATCGGTTTCCTCATTATCCATTAACCACGCTTTGACCATTTTGACAGCGCAGCTCACAATTCGAATTTCTAAGTTGTGACGTCTTTTTTATACAAAATAAAACAGCAAAAAAATCGATTGGCCAACCAAAAAAATCGATTCTTATTTTAGGGAATCGATGAATCGTCGTCGGTTTGAAAATGAAATACAATCATTTTCAAAAATGGCAGGAATATTTAACCCATAACAATGAATCCATGGAAGCGGCAAGTTTTTGGAAATTCGCTGAATTCGTCCCACATAAATGTTACTTCTTAATACAACCCAATTCAATTCACAAATTTATCTTTCAAAATCATCCAAGTGAAATGGAATCACTTAAAGATTGTGTCTTGAAATATTACTGTCTTATTTTGTGTTCTGTTAATGTCTTCATTTATTTTTTACACGATTAAGTCTATTTAAATCGACATTTTTCTGTATTTTGCTGCTCTAATGCGGAAAAGTGTTGGAGGATGCCATCTGGCTCAGTAAAATTTAAAATTTGCCGCGTTAAAGGGCTGCAATAAATTTATTGAAAGCCAACAGAGGGCGCTTTAGATGAAAGTACCTGTGAAAATTTATTAATTTTGGAAACACTTCCATTTATTTTTAGTGAATGAACAGTTTTGGTTATAAGATTTTCGCTTTTTGTCAATTTTGTCGAAATTTTAGCAAAATGCTCGATTTGACTAATTCTTTTTTGCCGGCAAAAATGCAGTGGTGGAGAATGCCATAGTGCTGCCAGACTATTCGAAGAGAAACATCGTGATGAAAATTTCATAAAGAAAAGCGAAGAGTGATTCCGGAACGATTCACGTAAAACAGATGCGCGTCAAGCTAGCATCGCATCGGCCAGTTGGCGTACAGAGCGTGAGAGCTCTCAAAAAACATCGCTCTCTCGCTCGCTCTCGTCAGTTTTTTCTCTTGACTTGGCTATATACGACTGATAGGTTATAATTTTTTGAAATTCGAAGAAAACGTTCAGACGCGGCGCATGGGTTCGCTTCGGTACGGTAAAAAGAAAAAGCAGAAAGAACGAAAAAAAGTAAATAAATATATATTTACAAATTGTTTGTTGTTGTTGCTGCTTTAAAAAACGAAGACGGGGCGTCGGACGTGTGTTTTGCGGAGCGTTTCAATTAGCTGCAATACGCGTGTGAATTAAAAAAAATTTTCCTGCCCCTCGTTTAAAAACGCAGCAACAAAAAATTATTTCCAAAGTTAAACAAACAAAGAAATAATTGAATCCAAAAAACGTGCAATAATTTTAAACAAAACGCGTTTCGCTGTGTGTTTTTTGTGCGTGTAAAGAGCGAAAAATTTTTGGAAAGCCGTAGAAGGCAACTAGAAGCGGTCAACAACGGCAAAAGCAGCAGCGCGGTGCCTTGCAAGTGCGTTTGTAGTGGTGTTAAAAAGCAGCCGCACACGACACATACACACACATACACACGCACAGATAAATAAGCAAACGTGCACATCAAGAAACGAGTGTGTATATGTGTGTGTATATATATACCCAAGTAAATAAGAAAAAATTAGCGCAAAAGCAAGCGCGAAAAAAGTGAAATTCTTCACTCTGATCAATCTTACGCCAGAAATATTATAAAATTTCAAGTGCACTGTGCAACGTGTGTGTTATTGGTGAATGTGAGAAAATATATATATACTTATATATATATATATATAAATTAAAGGCCATACATTCCATTGTTTACGTGTACCTAACAGCGGTTTTAAATCGAAAAAAAAGGAAACAAAAACGGATTTTTCCCCACAAATTTTACTTTTGCTGGTAAGTGTGATTAGCCCAAAATTGCGAGAACTTTGACTAGTCACTGGTATCATCATAACGTCACGAAATTTTCATTACGTCGAAGAAAAATTCAATATGTATGCTTGGCCGAGCGCCACACTCACTACCTTCGTGCCCTCCCCGCCCCTCTCCAACTCTCCCGCCGCAACACCAAATTTAACCTCAACCGGTCCGGTCTTCGGCGAGCAGCGGTTGCCGTTGGCGTCGACGTCGCGTGTGCATATCAATGTATATATATATATATAAGTATATATATATATTTATATATATATATATGTATGTATGTATGTATGCTTGTCACTCGGCTCGTTAAAGTACGCTGCCACTGCCGGCGTCGTCGTACGCTGTCGCCACATATTTTCTACGCCAGCATCGTTTGTTCGTCTCACTTTTTCTACATTGCCCAATGTTGTTTTTTGTTTTATAGCAAATATTTAAAATCGATCATGAAGTTTGCCAATCTCGATTGTTTTTAATTGTGTCTAATGAGTTATCGAACACACTAAATAGTCTTGTCAGGGAGGGGTGGAAGGGCAAGGCAAATAAAGTGACGCCATACCTTTTGCCGCTTTTATCTTTTAGCTACTTTTTGTTAATTTCTTCTTTTCCCCTCCCCGCTGACTGTTCGATTCTTTCGTTGTCGAGGGTTGCCGTTATCTGCTACATATTTGTGGTTGCCGTATCGTTGTGAGTGCTTGTGTCCGTGTGTGTGTGTCTGTGTGTGTGAGCTACGCGTTATGAATGAGGACATTATTAAAATGAAATTTGCATATTAATTGTGTTAATGATCTTTGATGGAAAGCTCATAATATTTTTACAACTAATGTTGGATTACATTTTGCAAATGCCACACACACACACACATTGACAACATACATAAAAATTCAGATGTTCATGCACTTGTTCTCGGGCAACCTCGCTCTCTCGCGTTGTTAACGGCCTGACTACCCCACCTCTTAGCTGCCCCCCTCCCCCCACTCTCTCACTCACTCTCTCAGCATCGCACTCACAGTCCTCTCTCGCTCTTTCTCTTTCACTTGCTCTTTGTGTGCTTCTTTGTCACTCTTGCCTTTTGCGGATATGACTGTGGTTGTTGTGCGGCTGTGTTTCGTTTCGGCTTACGCAGGTCGCATTCGCATTTGCACTTGTTATGCTGCTCCCACACATACACATAAACACACACACACATACGTACGCACTCACGCACTCACTCACCGCCCGACTGAACGAACACGCGAGTCGTTAGTTTTAAACTTATTTTGCCATTCTTCATGTTCTGTTGCTATTCTCATTCCGACCCCCGAACTTGCCGGCCCCTCTCCCTCATCCCCCCACCCCAACCCGCGCTATGCCCGGAACCAGGTCTCTTGTCTCGTCTCAATGACGACCCAGACCCGCATTTCTAGCCCTGGCGTCGTGTATCTGGATCCCCCGAACCTGCATACACACAAATACACAAAGATAAACGTATATGTATGTGTGTGTGTGTGTTTGTATTTTGGGGCTGCTCTCATAGCCGAAATTTCATGTTTGGGCTGCGTCCATTTTTGTTTGGCCAACTGCCATCGTCTCGGCTCTGACTCTGCTTCTACCTCTGCCTGCCTGCCTGCTTGCCTGCCAGCCAGTCTCTGTTTCAGTTTCTGCTTTTCTTCTTCTTCTTCCTTTCGTATCTACTGCTGTATTCTCGGCGCTCTGCCTCAGCCTCAGCCACTGCTCTGCTGCAGCTCTGCGACCAAGCTGATTGAGCACCTGTATTTTCCTGGATAAATGCAGCCAGCATGCATATTACACTTTTTGGTAACCCAGACAAAAATTTTTCACCAACTTTATTCTTTCTTTTTTTTTTCTTGTCTCAAGATTTTTTTTTCAACTTGAAGAAAACTTTGAGTTGGTCTCTGCGATGGAAACAATGCCAACTGATAAAAACATTTTGATAACAATATTTTTTTCTTTCGAAAATAAAAGAAGAAGAAGATTGACAAATTGAGAAATTTCCAGGGTCAAAAAATTGTTAGTTGCCCTCGATAGTAAATGGTCTAAGTGGGTGTGGAAGTCGGCTTGTTTGTGGGCGTGGGTGTAATTTTAGTTGGTCGATTTTAGTTTTAGGATTTTTGGTATATTCCCATCAATCCACTCATACATATGAATATATACCCAAATATTTGTGCAGATACTATATGAAATTCTTTATATATTATATACATACATATATGTATATAGATTTATATATATATAAATAAATTTGTGTTGTACTTGTTATGTAGTCAAAACGCACTAGGAAAATGCATATGGGAATTGTTTTCTATTTCGTTGGTTGGCAAAATCTTGGTGGGCTGGTTAGGTTGTTGTTCTTGTTGTTGTTGTCGTCATTGTTGTTGTTGTTAAAGTTGAAGTAGTGTTGGCAACAGAAGGGGATGCGCTGTTCCCCAGGCAAGTACGGAGAGTCTGCATTCAAAATATATGTATGTGTGTGTGTATATATGTGTGTGTGTATGTGTGTGTGTCTATCTACCTATACAACCAGGCTTACATATAAGCCTCAACTAACTGTATATGCATTCAACTGCAATTGTATATATTGTGAGTGTCTGTATGTATGTGTAAGTGAGTATGTCTGTGTGAGTGTGTGTGTTTGTATGTGTGAGTGTGTATGTGTACATTAAATTGCATGTTCATGCTTCAATAGTTGTATGCAACGATTTGCTATTGTTGTTGTTGTTGCACTATTGCAATGTCCGTGGCATTATTTGCTTTCAACTGCTCAGCGAGACGACTAGAAACCCCTCCCCCCCAACAACTACAAAAGAAGACAAAGAAATAAACAGAATTCGTCAAAATCATAAAACTAAATGGTTCCAAATTATTCAGACAATTTTCAAAACTATTTAAAAGGGAATTGAGAGAATTAAAGCAAACAGTCAGATCGGGGCAATTATATTTCAGTCCTAACCCAACTAGAAAGGGGGACCTCAGATCTTAACTTAAAAGGCCCCCATCCACTGGAACCCAAAGAAAGCTTCAGAGTGGCTTAAGGGAATCTTGGATATATACATTCCCTCAAGGGTTCAATCCAGTTTAGAGGGAAAACCAGTAAGATTCCCATGGTTTTCCATGGTCCAAGTCCTAAAAGTATTAAGGTTTCCAGGATCTTGAAAACCCAATTATATACCAAATGGATCCAGGATCTTGAAAATCCAATTATATCTCAAATGGAATATTATTTATTTCCCCATAAAAATTCGATTATAAAATTATGATTCATTCACTATACCAATCTATTAAATATATATAGATTTGGGTGTAATTATTACTCATTAAAAATTTTATTATATTTGATTTATAAATATATAAAAGTATATATACCGAGCCGGTTAGCTTAATAAAAATGACTAATTTCAAACTTGAATAAATCAATAAAAAAACATTAATTTATTTCCTAAATTCTTATAAAAAAAAAACGATTAAATTAAAGTGTCCCTATTCGATTGACCTCGTCTGTGGCCAATCAAATTCAGGCTTGTACATCTTTCAATATTTTGTTGGCATTTATGTAGCTTTAGGTTTTGCTTTTTCTTTGATTGCAAGAGAATCTCTGTATGTGTGAGAGTGTCCATGTGTGAGTGTGTGCGTGTGTGTGAGTGTGTATGTATTCAGAAATCTAAAGTGAACTAGGCTCTTCTCCACTCAGCTCGGTTGTCAACTAAAACAAAAGGCACCAGGCAGAATCATCAACGCCAACAACAACAACAACATTAAAAGTTTTCATAACCACAGTGAGAGAAAGAGATAGAGAGAGTGAGTGAATGAGATGGCCTCACAATCATTGTGATCTATTAAGTGATTCAGTCAGAATTGAAATGATTTTGATGAATTGTGGAGGAAAAATTAAAGACTCGAAGAATATTTTTCTTTTTCTTTTAAATTGAAGAATTTTCAAGACTCGCATTTTTTCTTATCAAACAGCTGATTTAAGCAATCGAACAGCTGTTTTTTTTACTTAGACAAAAAAAAGAAGAAGAAGAAAATTCAATTTAATTTTAGAAAAATTGCCAAGCAGAAAATGAAGGAAAAACCTTGACATGAAAAGTCGTATGTTTCCAAAGATTTAATTATAGAAAATTGACAGATAGAATTTTCTCTTCAAATTTTTTTTTCTTCTTCTTCTTCTTTTTTGTTCTAACCAAAACCCTGGGCCACGTTTTATTCATTTTCTCTTGTTTTTTTTTGGAGTGAAGGTGGTCTGGTTTGAAAGACTTTTCAGGGTTGGGCCAGCAGCTTTGGTCTGGGTGGTTGGGCCGAGGCCCATGTGAGTGCGAGTGAGACAAGTAGATATTTTTCTCATGTCCGTGGGTGGTTTCGTCACTGAGCAAGCAAAGGCGGAAGTTTGTTGTGTCGCCGATGTTTGTTGGCCTGTGGGGGAGTGAGAGGGAGAGTGGGGGCATGGTTTGTTACTGTTTGAGTTGGCAAGTGGAAAAAAAAATAAAAAATCAATAAAAACAGAAACCAAGTAACTTTAATTTAAAGAACTCTTCACTTCGATTTGAGTCAAAACGAAAAAAAGAGCAAACTTTAATTAGACAAGATTTGTTTCTATTTCCAAATAGTTGAAGAAAATCGAGTTAATGAAAACAAAAATCGACTTATTGATTTTTTTTTTCGTGGAATTTTTACCACCCACCACCTCTTGGCCCATTTAGTTAGTTGGGGTGGGGCGGGGGGGAGCTAAAAACTCGAAAAACGCTTATGTACGAAAAACTTTTTCGGCAATGCCAAGACTAAACGTGGTGGTGGGGGTGGGGAGGGGGGCGGTTTCGGTTTAAGAGTTGGTTGAGTGGCACAGGAAGGGTCGCGGTGAGAGGCGGAAGCTCGCAGATGTTGGTGGCTGCACTGGGTGGGGGAGGTTGGGGGTTGGCTTTGGTCGGGTCGAGTCGGGTCGACTAAGGTGGGGGTTGGGGGGGGGTTACGGACGGACGGACAGACTGTGCTTTTACAGTTGGGAGTTTTGTGTATTTGCTACTATTTTCCTCTTCTTCTTCTTATTGTAGTTGTTGTTGTTTTTGTTATTGTTGTAGTTGTTGATTTTTTGGGTGGCTTTAGTTGCATTTTGCAGACGTTTTGCATTGTTGTGGAGTTGTTAGTGGGCGAGGGTGGGGGGCCGGTGGAGCTGACTGCTGAACTGTGTTGTAAAATGCCCCAAAAATGGTACAGCTGTGCTTGTATGAATACACAAAAACAGATACACACACACACACACAGACACATACATACAGAACAGAGAGACAAACAGACACAGTTACTTACATACACAGACGTATTTATATATGTATATAGAAAATAGCTAGAAGAAGAAGAAGAAACAGTAGAAGTCGGGCGAGTGGAGGGGAGGGGAGGAATAAAGGGGTGAGTTGTGCTGAGGCAGACGAAAAAGAAGGGCAATAGCAAGTGGCGTGAATGGTTGAGAGAGGGGGAGGGGGGGATATAGCAGAGGAGAGAGGTTAGGGAATAGAATAGCTGACTGCCTAGCGGGTGTTTCCTTTCTCTTTTGCATAGTTCAAGTATGCATATAATATCCGGGCTCTGTCGGCGCCCGAAAACAACATAACAGGAAGCAGGAGTTGAAGCAGAAATATCGGAGGATGAGGGGGCCTGGAGTTTCGGAGTGAAACCAAAAGCAAAAGCAAAAGCTGGAGGAAAATCAGTAGAGTTGGCAAAAAGGATAAGCGGGGTGCAATGGTGGCAAAAATAGGAGCCACACAAGGCCTACGGGCATTAGGGGAGTAGGAGCAGCACTGACAGTGGCAGCCAGCCAGCCAGTCAGGCGGTGGGGAGGTGGTGTTGGAGGATTCTGTGGCCATGTCAGTGGAAATTGCAGGTGGTGTTGGTTTTTGGGTGGCTTTGGTTTTGGTTTGGTTTGGTTTGGTTGGGTTCGTTCATTCCCTGGCTGAGTGGATTGGTTTAGCTTTGGGTTTGTTTTACTCTGTTTGAGTGTGTCCGTGTGTGTGTGAGTGTGTCTGTATGTGTTTGTGGATTTTGCGCTGTTTGGTTGCCAGTGGGTGGCCAAGTCTTTGCCCATCACCCATTTTGAATTTGAAGCTTTGTTGAAGTGGGTACAAATGTGTCGCGGATGTATAGGAGAGGAGAGATTGGTAGACTGAGAGTTTCAACCAGCCTGCCAGCCATCTTTGCATAAAATGTGTGTGTGCGTGTGTTTGTGTGTGTGAATGCATGGACTCTATAGTTAGTTAGATTGCTCTGGTTCACTGGGCTGCCCACAACGGTAGACTGAACCGGGAATAGTTGCGTAATCTATGTGTGTGTGTGTGTGTGTGTCTGTGTTGGTTGAAATAGCGGAAAGTGGTAAGGGGTAGTAGGGGGTGGGGGGTTGCTTAGAAACGTAACCAAATTGATGACTGCAACGAGACTGCGACGACAGCCGAAAATGCAAATGCAAAATTGCAATACCGAATATAGTAATTTGTTGTTGCTGTTCTTGTTGTTGTTGTAGCTTTGTTTCTATTTCTAACGGTTCAAATGCCCTAACACACACTAACACATATACATACACATACATCTATTCAGATATATATCAAAATCCATGCTATTCTTGTTTTTGCTTTCGCTTCTATTTCTAACGGTACACACACACTCACACCCACACATGTATAACAAAAACAATTGATTTGCCTATGTGTGCGAGTAGAGTGACCAGAAATACATATTTTATCAGCACAGACAGAGCTGAGTGTATGTAAAGCTATCCGGTCACTTTTAAGTCTACCTCAACTCTCCACACACTCTTCCTCTTCTTCCTCTTCTTCTTCTTCTTATAGTCTTCACGCTTTGCTCTCCACCTTCAAACCAAATAGTTTAGCTTTGGCAATTTTCTCGTTTATTAATGCACACACCGAATTGTTTTAGAGAGAGAGAGAGAGCGAGATGGAGTGTACTGATAATTATGAAATAAGTATTTCGGTAGCCCTGGATAAATATTCCCCAAGATCTTTTCATTTCCAAAAATTCGAAAGGCAAACAAAATCTAACCTAAACCGAAGCCAGTCAAAGCTGTCAGCTCAACTGTTATATTTTCATAGTACAGTTAGAACAGTTAGCTCCACTCAGTCCCCCTCCTCCTGTTCCGTTGACATGAACACCGTCAAACTTCACCCTAAACAACGACGCCCTTAAAAGAGGGCAAGTCTGACGATTCCAAGCCGGAAAAAAAGGGTTCTGAAAAATAATAAGAAGAAGGTAGAAAAGGGCAGACCAAGAAAAATATAAAATGAAACAAATTTCAAGAAAATATAATACATATTTTCTTGTATCCAAAAAGGTCTTTAAATTTAATTAAATTTTGTTGAAAGTTTATAAAGAATTTCGCCACCCCCAACTATTTGTAATCTAATCTTAAATATTACTCATAAAATTAATTTCAAGCTTTTAAAATAAGAATTTATTTTTAATAAAAAATTTCTAAATTTATTTAAATAGAGCAAAAGTCAACTCGTGCTTTAGACAGAGTTTCCATCACCTTCAAGCTGAATCAAATAGATAAAGAAAATAAGGGGGCGAAGGGAGAGCGGGGGGGGGGGGGGGTAGAGGAAGGGGCAGAGGTCTTGTTGTTCCAGTTCTAAAGTGCAGCTGAATTAAGTCTACCTTTTTTTTTAATAATCCCCAAAAAAATAAATATTGTTTTTAAAATGTGTTTTCTGTTTTATTCTTCTTTTTCTTTTTTATTAATTTCTCTTGTTTTTAAGTGTGTTATATATATTTCTTTTCTTTTTTTATATATTTATTTAATTGCCTGATTAGCTGATTGCTGTTTTACTAATACAAACGCATTCAGTTCACTTACACTCTTGCATACAAGCTCTCTCTCTCTCTCTCTTTGACTCACTCTCTCTCCCGAAAAAAAAAATTGAGTGCGCTTGGCTGGCTAATTTATGCATGCCGCCGTTCAGTTGGTCTCTGTCTCTGTAAGAAGAAGAAGAAAAACATTTTTTTTTTGTTTTGCCAATTTTAAATACAATTCAATATTTTTTTATTGGGTGAATGTGTGCGTGTGTGTGTGTGTGTGATTATGTTACTGCTAGCATGAAATTAAAATTTTGTAGGTACATAAAAAAAAAATAAAATTCAAAGAAAATACATATTTACTTAAAGTAAATAATGGTCTGGCTCTCTTCTTCCTACACCGCATTTAATTTGCTAGTGCTCTCACTCACACACACACAAACAAACACTTGAGTTTTTTTTTGCAATGTGAATAAGGCAATTGACCGTTTAAAATAAGTGGCAATCTCGATCTTTCCTCTTTGATTTCTGCTTTTCATTTGGGCTATTTTATTTTAGTCGCCTGTTAATAATCTACTATTTTCTTCACTTTTTACCTGCGACACATAGCGAAAAGTCAGCACTATGCTTCTTCTTCTTTTTCTACTTCTTCTTGTTGTAGTTTTCACTTCCTTGTTCGTCGCACAAAACTAACTGCATTTTGTTGTGGGCTTCTTCTTCTTCCTCTTCTTCTTCGTCATCTTGTGATGTGTTTTTTTTGTTTTTTTGTCGCCCATCGTCGTGACAGGCAGCAAAAGAATTTTATAATAAGGCAGCCCAGCACAACACAACACAAAGCAGAGAAGCGAAGAAGCAGCCACCGTCACCGCCGTCGGCAGAGGCAGTCAACTAGGCAATGGACTTATGTACTAAGCATACATAATACATATATAATGTTATATTAGTAAATGTGGCTTGCCATTGTGCCGTTTTTTTTTTTTTTTTTTTACACAGACTCTCCCATGCATGGATACACACACACACACAGACAACCATTTATGTAAGAATTTCAGGCTGATTTGGTGGATTTGTTTTTCTTTAGATTTGAACTAATTTTTCTTTGAAAACAAAAAAATCAAATATTTTTATTATTAAAAATAAACAAACAAAACAAAACAATAAGGCCAATTTGTTTAATTTAAAGAAAAAAGAAAAAAAAACACAAATTGCCGTTTCACGCAAAAAAAAAAAAAAAAAGTGGCATATCTACTTTTTGTTGTTGTTGTTGTTTAGCTTACCTCTTTTTTTTTACCTGACTTTTAAGGCATGGCATCTCGCTCTGGCACATTTACACAACCGACTGTTTTTAGCTATATAGAAGATTTCTGTGTGTGTGTGTGTGTGTGTGTGTGTGTGTGGCAACCGTGCTACGATGGGATAGTTTGACTTGTATATAACAGTTAAGCGTAGTGTGTGCAGCAAGTAGTCAATTGACTTACCGTTATTCAAATAATAACAACAACAACAACTCGCTCATTTAGCCAAAATTTGCAAAAGTTTTTTTTTTATTAATTAAAACAAATTTAAAACAAGCTAAATTTAGTTTGTCTGTAAATATTTGTTTATATCGAAAATAGCGAAAATATTTGTAATGCGTTGTTATTTTTCTTCTTCTTCTTCTTTGAATATATACATATACAAATTTAAATGACTTAGTGTGTGTGTGTGAGCTTTTTTCTTTTCTTTTTTTAAACGCAGTCGTAAATTGCGCGTCAGCTTCTTTTTTTTTTTTTTTTTTTTTGATACACTTTTCGAGAGGGCCTAGTAATTAGGTGACTGAAAAAAAAATAAATAATACTGATAAGGTGAAAATCAAATCTCTAAACAGGGATTTTCTTATCAAAAGCTTATCACTGTTTGGCATATCAAATTAATATTAATCATCGCAACCAAAAAAAAAAAAAGAAGAAAGTTATTAGAAAATTTGTAAAGAGTATAATAATTTCAGTTTTAAAAAGATGAACTCATTTAATTTTTTCTTTCTTGTTTTCTTGGCGGCTGCTCTTGGTTGGCAAAAAAAAAAAAAAAAAAAAAAAAAAATAAAAAAACCAGTTTGAAAGTCATTAATTTTGCTGTCTTTGCATTGCCTTTTTTGTGGTTGTTGTTGTTGTTATTAGTGTTGGTATTTATGGCAATAAAATTTGGTTAGTTAGCAACACTGCCAACACTCACTCAGTCAGTCAGTTAGGCGGGGGGGAAATTTTGGTGGGATCGGGGGAGGGGAGCACACTGGCATTGGTCCCACAAAACAGATGTACACATATGTATTTATGTATTTACAAGTACATAGAAACAAAAGAAAGAAGAGAGAACTTTCCTAAATAATAAATATGTAGAATAATTACCGTTAAAAGCTACAACAACACCAACAACACCATCAAAGCAAGCCTATCAAGTGCCAATTACTCACTGAATCATAAAAAAAATAAAGAAGAAGAAAATAAATAATAATAGAAATTTGTTTGACTAGCGATAAGACAAAAAAAAAAAAAAAAAAAAATCTAAAATGATTGCAACCGTCTGTCTCGTCCGTTGTGGTATTTATTTATTTATTTTTTTTCGAGTCAAATAAAATTTTGTTATAATCCAGAAAGTTAGATAAATAATTTGCCTTATATACTTTGTATATACATAACGGTATAACTGTGCTATATAAAAATACCGTAAGCAGAACAAGTGTCCACACTACTTTCTTTTTTCTTTCTTACATTTCTTCTTCTTCTTTTTCTAGTTACAAGCAAAGTGACAATGCCGCTGTCGCCGTTTTGGTTACATTTAATAGAAGTGCTTAAATGCTTTAGTCACTAATAAATTACAAAAGCAACAAGATTGCCGAAATTTCTATCAGGTAGTTTGGGAGTTTTTTTGTGTGTGTGCGAAAGGGGGGGGGGGGGGAGTGTTAGAAGATATCGGCAAGTATTGTAGATTTATGCGCGTTAGTGCAACTAAAAACCCAACTATACCTCCAACCATTCATCGACCACCCAACCATCTATCCCGGGCATAAAGTATTAGTGCGACAACGATGGCAAATACATATGTACATAGATGTATATATATATATATATATACATAAATACAGTTGTATGTAGTATACAATCGCAATATACAAGGCTGGCTGGCAGCTCTCTCGCTTCGTTTGCTTTGCTTTGCTTGGCTTGTGCTCTCTCTCACACTCTGACTCTTTTCCTCTCTTTGCCTGCTGTTGTTGTTTGCGTTGTTGTTGTTGTTGTTATTATTGTCGGTGTGGGCTCACACGCAGCAGTCAGAGTGGCGGCGTCAGCGGTGGGCTTATATACGAAACAACGAAGCGACATCTCTGCCCGCGTTTGCCATGCCATAAGATATGCGCATTTCTTACACATACATTTCTATATACATAACTGTTTGCTTGTGTATATACTATACTATATATATATATAAATGCATGCGCGACTTATTTTGATTATCTGTTAGTTTTATGAAAATGAATTCAATGATTTTGCGCATATTTGGAATTAAAGTGAAACCGTTTTTCAAAAAAATAAAAACACAAACACATATAAATCCATATTGCATTAAATTTAGTGCAGGTGGCAGAGATTTACACTAGGAGAACAGAACAGAATGACTGAAGATATAATTGATGTAGGCAATTTGCATGAGTTTTGAGGTAGAATGATAATGGTGTAGGGGTCAACTAATACGCAAATCGGTCGGCTGGTCAGAGCAGGCATTTTGATTCGTTTGGATTGGGCGTAGTTTTCGTTGGATTTATCGATGTGTGAGTATGTACTTGTGTGTGTGTGTGTGAGTTTATGCAAAATACCAACGAAAATCGGAAGGTGACTGCGGTGTAAGAGTATTGGAAGGGGAAGGGGGCGGGGGGTGGGGAAGGAGTAATGAATGTTTTAGTCCAAAGGGTATGGGTAGGCTCTGGGTGGACAAGCAGAGTCTATGACACCCCCACGATATCCATCTACCCGCCAGCCCAACGCTTGCCAGTCACAGCCGCCAGCCAGCCAGCCACTCTCCGTTTTGTGAAATTGACGTGTGTGTACGATGAGCGCTCTCTGTCTCTCTACTTCACTCTCTTGCTAATGCTCTCTCGCTTCCTCTTACTCTCCGTAGAGACTGGCAACGAGCCACACTCAAACACATTTTGCTTGCTGCTGCTGCTGCTGCTGCTCTTCGCTTTTGTTTGTGCTTGTTGCTGTCGTTGTTCTTGTTGTTGTTGTTGTTGCCTTTTCTGTTTCTGTTGTTGTTGGTGCTTCTGCTGCTGCTGCTGCTCGCCTCTATGTACACAACTGTACTTTTGATTTAACCTTATTTCTTTGCTTTTTTTTTGCGTTTGTATATGTATGTGTGTGTTTTTGTTTGTTGTTCTTACTACTGATGGCAACGTTGGCAGCGGTGTTGTTGTCATCGTTTGCCAGTTTGCTGTTTTCATTTTGTTATTATCGCTTAAGATGATGATGATGATGATGGTGGCTCCTCTACTTTTGTCTTGCCTGGTCAAATGAAAAATCTTTACAATTATTATTTTCCCCAGTCAAAACAAGCTAATAAAAGTTTCTATGTAAAATCGAACTATTCGTAGGGCCAATGACCAACACATCAATCTGGTCAAAGTAAATTAAACTTGAACTTGCTAACTATCATCTATAGTGCCGGCTATCATTTCGTTTAACCTAATGACATACATATTTACAGACTTACATATTCGATGGGAATGGAGAGAGGGGTGTGTGGGGAGGTAGGTGAAAGGCTAACCAACAAACGCTAATTGGAATACATTTAGCGCGCTATTAAACGCAATTATAGCTATTCGAATGCCTTCTATTCCAACTGACAAACAATTCATTGGGTTCTATGCCAAAGCATGGGTGTGACTGTCTTCTTCTTCTTCTTGCTGTTCTTGTTGTTGTTGTAGTTGTTGTAAAAAGTGCAACAAATCGATAAATGTTGTGGGTGAGAGCAAGAAAAAGCAACAGTGTGATAGCGCTAAAAAAAAACTCACACACACACACACATACATAAAAGAAAGAAAAGTTCCATATTTGTGTGGAGCCGGCAACCCTTGCCTTCCACAAGGTTGCCGACTTGCCGAACCAAATTGCTACAATCAAATACATACACACACACACACACACATACATGCAATTAAAAAAAGAAAAAAAGTAAAGCTCTTTTCCATAAATTCACCAGATTAATATCAAATACACACACATATACACATTCGCCCCGGCAAGAAAAACTCACAAGAGAGTTACAGTGGTCTGAAGCCTATGCAAATATTTTTAATAAACAGTGAATAATTAAATTAATAAAAGAAAAAGTTTTATGGAAAAGTAAAAAAAATACACCAAACAAATATAATTAATTAAATTGACCACGTAAAAAAAAAAATTCTTTGATAAGATAACTGAATATATTTATTCAATGGATTCCCCTAATTAAGTAAGATGAATTTCATTTTCGTTTGAAAATTGAATTATTTTGAGCCACTGTGCAGGCGCGAACTCCGCTGAGCATATTTTTGAGCCCAAGCGGCTTTTGATGACGACACAAGTGTCGAAAGTAACGAGAACTGTGCCGGCACAAAAGCAAACTTGATAAAAATAAAAATAACAAAAACGAGACAGAAAGAAAAAAATAAAAATTTATATTTAACACATATCGAAGTTAGTTTACTCTTTTCCTCCAATGCATATACAAAATATTCAACTTGTTAAATATTTAAAATCCAGTTTATTCTAATTTATAAAAAAAATTTAATATATGCAAGAAAAAATTCGTAAATATCAAAAACACCTGCTGCCTTGCATTAACAGAGAGAAAAAAAGTGTGTGCCCACCTAAAAGAAAAAGTGTATGCCTAAAAAAAAACAAAAAAAAACAAAAAAAGACCAAACGAGTAAGCTCTGCATGGCAGTATGCAAGTATGTGTGAGTGTTTTTTTTTTGCGCGCGTGTGAATCGGATTGTAGTTGTATGTGTGTGTGTGTCGAGTTAAGCGAGTTCAAATTTATATGAATTTATTATTGTTGCTTTTAATGTGCAGCTTAGCCAAACAAAAAAAAAAGTTGTAAATACTTGTAATAGTTTTATTTTGTGATTATTTTATTTCTTTCTTAGTGATTTTATTTATTTATTTTTACTCAGCTTTGAGTGCATTTGAGGCTTCACCGTGTTTTTATAATGATTGCTTTGTTGTCCAACACAATTTAATTATTTGTGTATTGGTGTAGTATTAGTTGGCTGCTGTTGTTGTTGTTGTTGTTGTGCTTATTGGCAGGCATTTGAAAATGCTTGCAAAAAAAAAAGAAAAAACTCATTTAAAAATAAAAAATAATAAAGAAGGTAAAAGCAGGTGCATTGTTTTTGTTGTTGCTGTTGTTTTTCCAATTGCTCTCCAAAAGTTTATTCACCTTTCACGTGTAGTTAGTATGTGTGTGTGTGTGTGTGTGTTAGTGTGTATTGATGTGCCTGCTGCTTCTGCTTTTGTTGTGTGGTTTTAATGTGTTCCCCCCCCAAAGCTTGGAATCTTTGCTAGTTTGGTTCTCTCCATTTTCATTTGGCTTAACAAACATCGAGTCTCAAGTAAACATTTTGTGGTTATGTATTTCCACTTCTGCTTCTTCCTACTCTTTTTTTTTTTTTTTTTTTTTTTTGGTTAGCCAGGGATGGTATATATTTGCATGCCAATAGCAACCCGGACCCGACCCACCACACTCACCACCCTCAGCCTTTCTATTTTTCTTCGATTACTTTTTTTTGCTGTTGTTGTTGTTGTATTTTTCTCTCTTGGTCTTCTGTGTATATGAAAATTTGTTAAAACGAAAACGTGACTTGTTTGTGGAAACTTTTACGAATATTGCTGGCGCCTTCCAGACACTCATTCATTCACTCAGTCAGTCAGTCAGTTAGTCAGTTGAATCTGCCATCCTTTAAGAGATAGAGAAAAATACATATATAACTAATACATATATATATATGTACATATGTGTCTGTGTGTGTATGCTTATGATAAAGTCGAGTGGTTCGGTTCCTTTTATCTGGTGAAAATTTCCTAGCGCCTTTTCGCCTATCGAATAAGTAACAAAATTTTTATGATATAAAAACACGAAATCTAAAAAATATATAAGAACTTTGCCATTAAGGGTAAGCGGCCTCATTTCCGTTAAGCAACTATAAAAGTACAGTGGTCTCTAACTAAGTAGAACAATTTTAATTTCATTAAAAATTTTCTAATTTTTATTTTATTTATTTATTTTTTTTTTTTAGTTTTTTATTATTTTTATTTATTTTTATTAAATTAATTTGAATTTGGGAGAGTCCACTGTATTAATTTGCAACCCTTAAATGAGAAGCCCAAAAATGAAGACTACATGCTCATTTTTCTGTTTTTTTTTTTTTTATTAATTTATTTATGTTTGTGTTTTATCTTTACAGTTACTTAAATATACGGAATCACGACGACGCGACGCGCGAAAATGGCCAAAATGGAGGTCGACGATGTGGTCGACTTGAGTTTGAGTTCAGGCCGGGATCCGGCTCTGACGATAACACCGGCCCTCAGCAGTCGGGACCTGCGTGCCCTGACCGCCAATAATACGGGTCTGACCATTACACCAGCCCCGGCGCCAACTGCCAATTCGAATTCTTCAGCTTCGTCTACTGCGTCAACAGCAAATAGCAATGCCAATTCCAACAACACCAATACCAACAATAATACCAATACCAACAACAACAACAGCACTAGCAGTAGTAGTAACTGTAATAACAGCAGCACAAATCCCAGTGGGGCCGCTGGGGGTGAAAGTGGTGCGACCACCAACTCCACGAATTCCACAACCACGCAGGATGAAAATAAAGTACAACGCCGGGTACTGAGACCCAGAACCGAGCCCAAGTCATATGCCGAGGCACCGGATATTGTATTGTTGCCGGCCCGTACAAATGGCCGGCAACAGAATGGCAACATTGACTCGGAGACAGACGATGAAGAGATGCCGCCCTATGTGCCGATCAAGGAGCTGAGCCATGCCGAGCTCAAGGAGCGAGAGAAGAGTCTACGCAAATTGCGTCAAGATTTGCGTAATGAGGAGACCAAACTGATGTTGCTTAAGAAGCTAAAACAGTCGCAGCAGGTGATGAAGGAGAATCTGGTGGTCACTCCGACCAGTGTGTCGCCAAATAATCCCTTGGCGGCAATACCGGCTGCCCTCACCTCCAAAGGCTCGCTAAGTGTTACGCCCACGACGGCTGTGCCGTTGCCCGCCCACAGCAAAGGTCGCAACAGTCTGGCCAGCAATGCAGCTGCTGTGAGCATTAGGTGAGATCAGTTGGAGTAAAATAACTTTGCGGGATTTGTATTAATATGATATGTTTTTAGTGCCACCAATATACGGACGGGCAGCTCATCCAGTTCGTCTGTGGCTGCTGCAGCGGCTGTGGCCGCGGCTGCCGCTGCTCTGGCCGGCTCCCAGCGTGGCTTGAGTAATTCAATTCTGGCGCCACCACGTTCCTCACTGCCGGCTGGAGCCACTCTGGCGGCTGGCACTACCATTACGCCTGCCACCTCAGCCTCCCATCGGTCCAGTGCCCTGCCGCCGCGCACAACTCTACCGAATCTCACCATCACGCCGTCGGTGACCATAACACCTACATCGGCCCCACCATCCAGCCAGAAAGCACGCAATGTGAGTTATTGTAATGTAATCGTTGCCGTAAGCGCCGAGTTTTCACCCCAAAAAAAAAAAAAATTCACTTCAAGTTTCACACACCAAAAAAAAAAAAAAAAAAAACACAAACCGTTTCTTTTCAAAAAACACAAGAAAAAAACTCACGTTTCACAACAACACTTATCGATACTAACACACACTTGCAAGTAAAACACTTATCGATACTAACACAGAACGATTACGCGATCACTTGTGTAATCGCTGGCTTCATAAATTGCACGCTTTCCAACACTAAACTTACAACTGTCAAAATTCGACTACAGAAGGCTGTGAAATTTGTAAACTTTTTGTTTTATTGTTAATGTTGAAAGAACTAAAAGAATTTTTATTTAAACACGCACTTCGAGGAGCTTAGGACGTTTTGGCCTTGAATATTTTGCAAAATAATTAATCGTAAACCAAATAAATTTTGTAAACACAACTAATCAAACCTTAAATGCTGATTTATTTTGCTCTTTATTTAAAAATCATCCTAAAAAAAAAAACTAACACACCTAACATTCACATAAAAAAAAAATTGAATCATAAAAAAAAACATGCAGCCTAATATTTCGGATAATTCGAAGGTACCTGGGACCATAAGCAATTCCGTTTCCATAACGCCGGCCCCGCCGCTCAATCAGAGTCACCAAAATCAGCTAAACGACTTAAAGGTAAGCTTGCACAAATTAAAATAAAAATAAAAGAAATTTATAATTTGTAATATTTTTCCAGAACGATCGTTCTATAAATCGCGAGGAGGCACAAACGCCAGCCCAACGTCAAGCAGCGGCTAAAATGGCTTTGCGCAAGCAATTGGAAAAGACTTTGCTACAGGTAAGAAATAAAAAAAGCCAACGAAAAAACATTGTCATTATTCATATTCTTGTTTAGATTCCGCCACCAAAACCACCACCGCCAGAAATGCACTTTATACCGAATCCAAGTAACACAGACTTTGTCTACTTATTGGGCCTGGAAACTGTGGTGGACTATTTGACTGTCAATAAGAAAGCCAATGCGGTGGCGGCGCCCTTCCGTTGCGCTCAATGCAAAATTGATTTCACACCGGTCTGGAAATGGGAAAAGCAGAGTAAGTCAATATTTTGACCCTTCAATCGCCTAGAATAAAGATTAATTTCAATTTGTCTCTTTCCAGCCAACAAAGATCCCAAGGTCATTTGCGAGCAATGTGTCACCTCGAATGTCAAGAAGGCTCTAAAGGCCGAGCATACCAACCGACTGAAGCAGGCGTTTGTAAAGGCCTTGCAACAGGAGCAGGAGATTGAGCAGCGTTTGGCCAGTCAAAGCAGTCCCTCACCGGTAGAGTCACATGCCTCGACCAATGCCAGTGTGGGTCTATCTGCCACAGTATCCTCTGCCGCCTCCAATTCCTCAGCGCACCAACAGTCGTTGGCCCGAGAGCGCGAACGCGAGCGGGAACTATCGGCCCATGCCTCGGCCGCAGCCGCCCTGGTCAATCTGCCACCCTCTGTCACCGTCATACCGACCAAATGTCAGACACCCACGCCAGCACCAAGACCCACACCACCACCGCCGCCCCAAAGCCAGCCCACACCACCACCACCCACCACGCCGCGTTCCTCGCGTGCTGCGGCCACAGCAGCAGCTGCGGCTATTGCGGCCCAACAGGCCGGCATCCTCAGCCCCGGACCCACTTCATCACATCATCATGAGCCGTCCACCTCCTCACGATCGGCACGCAGTGAACGGGAACACCATCACCACCAGCAGCAGCAACAACAACAGCAGCAAAGGGAGAGGGAACGTGAACAACAGCGTGAGCAGCAGCAACAGCAACAAGCTCAAAACTATGACAAATACTCGGCGGCCACCTTGGCTGCAGCCGCTCATATCAGCGCTCTAACCGGCATGGGCGGACTCAATAATCTGGCCAGCTTGGGCAACCTCAGCCAGCTGGGCAATCTAAGTCAGTTGGGCAACTTGGCGGCACTAGGTGGCTTGGGTAACTTTGGAGCAGCGGCGGCAGCCTCTGCGGCCTCGAATAATCCGGCAGCAGCCCTGGGCGGTGCCTCACCTGCAGCCACAGCAGCGGCCATGCAGGCCTTCCAACAGCAATTGTTCAGAGGTTCGTTTCTTCTTCTTTTTTAATCCAAATTTATCCGAATTAAAATAATTTTAATTGACAGCCTTAAATCAAGGACTGGGAGCGAATCCCCAGCATATGATGCAATTCGCACCGCTTCTATATTCCTATCAAGTGGCTATGGCTCAGGCGGCCCAAGTAGCTGGTAAGTCCGAGTGCAAATTAATCATTTTTAATTCTAATTTTAAACGCTTTTGTTTTGTTTTTTTTGCAGCTTTCAATAACAACAATAAGAAAAATAGCTCTTCATCCAGTTCGAGTAAAAATTCCAGCAATGCCAGTTTAGCGGATATTCAAAGGGCAGCCGAGCTGCAGCGTCAATACTTGCTCGAAATGATACCGCCCCAGCAGCCGAGTGGACCCAGTGGCAGTCGCCAGAATAACTGGAAGGCCTAAGCTCTGAATGCTCTCAGAAAATGTGTCGTCGTTTCACAAAAACAAAAAAACGGGTCAACCAGGCACACTAAAATTAATTAAAAGATGAATCGATAAACATTGACAGCTAGGCAAAAATAATAATAACAACAACAACAATAATAATAATTATGATTTTTTACACATTAGTTAAATGATTTTTAATTTTAATATAAAAAAAAATGAAACAGAAAAAAAAAAGAAATTGTCAAATATGCACGTATATATTACGATTTAAAACTTAAGTAATTAATTAATTACATATTATATACAATAAGAATTATTCAATATAAAACAATAATTATAATAAAATAAAATAATAATTATGATTGATGTAGCTTTTAAGCAACAAAAAAAGAAACATAGTCCCGTTTAGATTGGGTTTGAACAGGGAATGATAGCCTCTTCCTAACCGCCGCAATGCGCCTCGAGGCGCCTGCATCCAGATTCCTAAACAATTTGTATGTGCTGAAATCTGCGGACGGGATTCTTTTCTTTCTTATCGCGCCGCTTTTCGTACAATTTTCATTTCTTTTTTAGTTTTTATTTTTATGATTTTCTTTTTTTTTTTAATTTTAAAAATATACATACAATTAGTTTTAGTTGTAAACAAATTTTTTAGGTTTAATAAATTGCAAAAAAATTATTTTCTAAAAAAAAATAAATCAATGGATTTTTTGTGTGTTTATTTGATTTGATTTGATTTCCGTTAGCAAACTGAAAGCACTAATTGCCTTATACCGTTACCACTTCCATACTAGCCACAGTACTGTTATTTAGTTGAACTTAACTTGAACCGTTAAACCCCAAACCCCAACTGCACACTCATGACATTTTTATCCGCGTACATCGAAAATTAAATGCTTAAAATAATTACAATTGTTTATAATCAAATATTTAAAAAATATATATACAATTTTTGCAACACACACACACACAAACACACATTTGACTGAGTATTGTAATGTTTACAAAAAAAAAAAAAAAAAAAAAAAAAAACGATTACAAAATAAAATAATAATAATTAAATTAAATAATACAAGCGAAATAGTAGGTAACATTTTGATTCGAGAAACTTTGTGTGTAAACGAAATAAGTGTAACTAATCCATTAAACATATTACAACTAAAATAGAACAAAAATTTAACAATTTACATCTAAAAATATTTAGAAATTAAAAATCATAATTAAGACACTTTTCGGCAGGCAGACAAAACAAAAACATTAAATAAATAAGATACGAAAAATTAAATTCAGGCAAAGTCTTTCGGAACTCAAAAACCAAATTCACTTAGGCATGCGAAATCAAATTGTGATCGAAATAAAAACGTAAGCAAAAAAAATGGAAATACAAAAAAAAAAAAACAAAAAAATTAAGACATTAATTTTTAAAAAATAAATATGTACGTGTGTGAACTTTACAAATATGGTAGCAGTAAAAGACAAAACAAATTATTGCAACACATATGCGTTAATTTCGAATAATATTTTACACGCATAAATGTGTTTGAAATTCTATTCTAATAAAACAGAAACTAAACAGTTTTTAAATCAAATCACAAGAGCATATTTTCTTCTTCTGTGGGAATTTTAACTAACAAAGATGCCAGAAAATTCGAAAAAGGATGAAGACAGTCGTTAATCCTAGGTGGCAGCCCTGGCCTGATAGTAACCAGGATAAATCTTTGGAAGCCCAATTCACTGTGGACTAAAAGAAAACGTAAGAAAAAAATATATTTACATGTTATTACAACATAATTATTTATTTCAAGTCTTATTTAAATTGTTTTTTAATTGAATGATCAAAAAAGAAAAGTGTTAACTGTTATTCTTTGCGATGAAAAAAAACTTACCAGATACGCAAAAGCAACGTTATACTTTACGACTAAAACAAGGCTACCAGATAGATAGAAAAATGTCTTGCAGACAGAGCAAAACAATGTTGCCAGAAAGTAAAAAAGAATGCAACTCTGAAGAACACAACCATCAGAAATAAATTTTAGCCTTTTAGCCAAATTTGTGCGGAGCACACCAACACAAACAAAATGATTAGCTTTCTCTTCATTGTTAATCGCGCGTTCAGTGCAACAGCTAGACCGAAAATGTCGCTCGGCCCTCGACCCTTGGTGCTATGTGGCCCATCTGGCTCCGGCAAGAGCACGCTACTCAAACGTCTTTTTGCCGAATTTCCGGATACCTTTGGCTTCAGCGTGTCCCATACTACGCGCAAGCCACGAGAGGGCGAAAGAAATGCAGAGCACTATTATTTTGTGAGCCGCCCAGAAATGGAGAAAGCCATAGCCGATGATGAGTTCATCGAAACAGCCGAATTCACAGGAAACCTCTATGGCACCAGCAAGTCGGCAGTGCGGCAAATTCAAAATCAGGGACGTGTCTGCATTTTGGATATAGAACAGAAGGGAGTCGAGCAAATTAAAAAAACTGATCTCAATCCTATTTTAATTTTCAACAACCCACCGACAATAGCCGAGTTGGAGCGCCGCCTGCGCTTACGTGGTTCGGAAACTGAAGAGACGCTGCAGAAACGTCTTAGTGCCGCCCAAGAAGAGATAAGCTTTGGCCTCAAGCCCGGCAATTTTCATAAAATCATCAATAATGTTGATATTGATACAGCATACTCCGAATTCCGCGACTTTGTTATCTCCGAACTGCAGAAACAAGTCGACGAGGGTGTTCCTATCCAACTCAGGTCTCAAGCATAAAGATGAATTGAAGTACCACTGGCATTTGTGAATGTATGTTTTCGATATTAATATTTATGTTGACACAAAGGCTTTTGTTGTGCAGTTCTTGTTGTTGTAATTTTTAAGCAAAAAGTTTGACTCGGTTGGCATTTAAAAACAAATAAAAAGTAATCAATAAACTCACTTAAAAATATTTATGTGTTTACAGAGCAATTAGAACGATTGATGATGATTGGCTTTCAAGCGAATACAGTACCAGCAAAGGTCAAGAAGTTATCAGACTGATGGCGGTGGTGGCCAAGTTGCCTCAGCCTAATTCAACCAAGGCACGCAATTTCTCAATTTTTGAATTGAAGGTGTCGTCAAGTAAATTGGATACGCACGCCCAACCGCCAATCCTGCTGTGCACCTTTTGGCCAACATATTATGGATAATTTAGTTTTTATATTCATGACGTAGATGTATACGGGCCGAATAGCTTGTGTTACCAGTATCGAGGGCATTTGTCCGATGTACCACCCTGGCAGTTCCATCAATTTTAGTACGGCTGTCTGGGCTGCTCCACAGGCCAGCAATCGCTTCTAGGGCCAACTCAGTTTCATCCTTGTCGTCGTCATGTTCGGCCGAGAGAGTAAGGTCAATTTGACGTCGTTGGCGGCTGGCCGGAGCAGTTGCCACAAAGCCTAGCGCCAGCACAGTGAGGAGCAGCAGAATTAACAAGTGACTTGTTCGCATTTCAGAATCATACTAAATGCAAAGCCGCGAATTAACCACAACCTCTTATCACTGAATTACACATTTAATACAACTCTTATCGGTTCTGGTTTATTGTTATGTGCTTGTTGTTTGTGTGCACAAGCCTTCAAACAAAAACAAAGCTAGGGCAACATCTATTTTAATATAACTACACAGCGTCGGGTGGTTTAAACTTTGGGTTCGGAGATTTGAGCTGGAGGCCAGTCCCATTGCTTGGCAGGGGCTGGCTGGACAATACTTTCCCAGGGCTTCCAGCCGAGCATTTTGCGTGCGAGAACCAATTCATTTTCGGCTTGAATAATTAACTCCTCGACTTGGCCACAGCCCACAGCTTTCTCTAGGGCAGGTATATCCTTGTTCTATATACAAATGTATTAAAAATAAATCTATGGAAAGAGTAACCAGCGGCTTACCTGTGCCACGGCATCAGCACGCTGCTTGACCAACTGCTCCGTGTATTTGCGATAGCTAGATTCTTGTGGCATTTTTCCTGTGGCTCTCAAGATTTTGCCATACAAAGCGGATAGTGTGTGGTGGGGATTGGTGGACACAGCCAATCCAGTTAAGCCAGTGGACTGCAAAAGGAGAGATTCTTCAGATTGATGACATAACAATGGGAATTGTTAGGAGTCGCTGCTTTCGCGACTTTAGAGTTTAGCGGAGAAAAGTTTGGACAATGATTCAATTTCAAAACTCACCGCTTTCAATATTTTTGCCATGATTTTTTTTCACAATATTTGACAAAAAATTAAAATATTTTCTTGTTTAGTTGTGAATTACAGTGTGACCAGATTCAAATACATAGAATCAGGCTAAAACGAAGTCAAATTTTTTGGTATTATTATAAGTTGAAATATGGTCACTCTGACACTCGCTAAAACGAATTTAATTTATTGCGGCAGTAGTTTAAAATTTATATATTGATAGAATTTTCAACATAGAATTATCAACATGCCCAAATTTAATTTCACTCATAACAGTCCTGCGATTAATTGAGTAATAAGCAGAAAATCCCCAGCTTTATTACTCAAAACAGTTCTACAGAATTGTGAAAAGCAATGAACTCAAGAGACCCCAGAAATAAATGGAAAATAATAGGGTAAAGGTTGTCTTTATTATACGATACGTAAAATAGGCACAAAGCATTGATCTTAAATTTAAAAAAATTTGTTCTTGTTTATCACAATTTTGCTGATCGATCTAAAAAATATGAGTATTGGTGAGATATATCTTCAATGTCTTTTCAAGATTGTGCGAGTAATGGATATGAACATAAAATTGATTATATAATTTTTTCATCCTGTCGAACGATCGGCTACGCCAAAGGCTGATATCAATACATTCACAACAGTCACTATGAAAATGCCAATGACGGTGTAATTGTTGATTTTGTTGGCACGACAAATTTCCTCCTTATTCTTGATATTGTATCTGCCGTTCCATATAAGGCCGACGCCAACAGCAATCTTAAAAAAACAAAAGATAATTCAATACTCATTTGCCTTAAATGGCACAGATAATCACCTACCTGGAATATAATGCTCAGGGAAATAAATATAAGGCTGGGATAAAAATACGGATGTCGTTGACTGGTGGTTTCCAAAACATAACGCAATTGATTTGCATTGGCCGAGAGCAGTGCCAAATCCATCATACCCTGGGCCAATGTTTTCTTGTGCTGATAGGCATTCACATCAGGTACGGGTGTGAGAACCCCGTTGATATCAACAAATCCATTGCCTCCCTCATTGTTGGGAAACATAAAACTTGGACGTCGGCCAGGCATGCCATTATTCCCACGATTGTCCCCTGTGCCACCCAATAAGCCATCGTCTACCCCTGGATTTCTACCATCTTTGGAAAATGGACGATCGTCATTATCATCATCATCGATTTCCGGCACTAAAATCAAACAATCTCTAATTAATTCTATGAGATACTTTTAAAAACGTCAAACTTACACAATGATTTTTTTAATTTATTTTTTTAATATTAATATGCATTGATCATATGAAGAATGTTAGGGCATTTGTGTGAAATGAAATATATAAGAATTGTTAGGTTTTCAATTATTTTCAAATCCTTATTGGTATACGTACCTCCACGTGTAGAGCGATGCTGTGCTCCGTCAATGGCATCGACATGATTATTGTCCTAAAAAAAAAAAAAAAAAAAAATAGATTATAATTTACATAAATAAATCAAAGTTGAAACACTTCCTATTTCTAGTCTATCAAGCGGGAAAAAATAATTCATCCGCAATGTAAAAGCTTGATTACGTCCGACAACACCGCAATATGTCGGTAGAAAACCTCGAAATGAAATTTAAACAAAAATAAATAGGAGTAAACAACTGACTAATGCGAAAGCACTAAATCATTTTTTAATAAATGCCTAGAAACTTTCTAAAAAAAAATCTATATTTGCTTAGTAATTATCAGTTAAGCTGAGTTGAGAGACGCATCCGTTTTTTTTTTTTTAATTTTTCGTATGAATAGTTGAGTCTTTATTATATAAAAAAAAAAAACCTTTAAGGCCCCACCCGATCGTAGTCTGATAGGATCGGATCGCAGTCCAAACTTACATTGTTTGAAATCATTCCCTTGACGCTTGATTGTTCTGGCGAGAGCTTATCCATTTGTAATGAAATATGCTGAAGATCACTCATCTTGTGATAAAATTAATTTTAATTAAGCAGTCCGTTGGGGCTTTTTTTTAAGAGTTTTGTTTTCTTTGTCTCGATGGACTTCTTATGTATAAGCAAATTTGTAATGCAAAAAAGTATATTCTTTTTTATGTGCGTGTGGAAAACTCGTGCGCGATTTGGTACCGAACCATTCAGCACGCTAGTAAGAACACAAATGACTGGGAGAACCCCAGAAAGCTGAGAGATTGTATATTTCGCTCTGGTTCTGGTGTGGTGAAGCTGCTCCACTTGTTTGTTCGGTTGGCACTCGCCACCGATGACCAGAGTCAAAGCAAGGAAAATAAAAAGAAAAAACTGGTTGGCAAACTTTAAATACTTGATTTAGACTATGACGCTGCAAATAGTGAATCGTCTACGTCATACTCATTGGGTAAAATTCAGTGCTTGGGGAATTCCGATGTAGCCGCCTCTCTCAGTTTAGCGGCTTCTTTGTTTATATTTTCAATAGCAACATGTATTTGGCTTGCGTGCTAAGAGTCATTTAATAATAAAACTGAAAACATATACACATACAGGAATATATATGTAAATATGTGGACTTGGATGTATTTTTATTATTTTATGTGAATGACTTTTGAGTTCTAAGAATTTTCACCTCAAAGGAAAATCAGCTTCTGGGAAATTGCAGCTACCAAAATTTGTGTTGGCTTATTTATTTATACTTTTCAATCACACCGTATAACACCAGAAGCATATTTGTTTGATTTTGTTTGCGCTTCGCCAATAATAAATAAACGAAACTACTCTTGCTGAAAACTGGTTTTATATCCTCAGAATGACTAATTTTTCCCAATTTAAGTTAGGTGCGAGTTTGGGCAAGGTAACAAAATGTATGTCAATTAGAAGTCGTATTGCCAAAATTATATTATTATTCTTAAATTTTTAGTTTTATTTATTTTTTAATTTAAATGCATTTTTATTCGATTTTTTACGAACCTAACGATTTTTCTTATCGATCAATAACAATCGAAATGATCAGGAGAGTGGCAGGGCTGCCACACAATCAGTAAGCCACTATTAAATGCATTTAAATTATTAAAAAAAAACAGAGTAATAATACTCTTACTTGAATTTTATGTTAAATTAACTCATATTTTTAAGACAATCATTATTATATTTTAATATATCCTACTTTTAAACTAGTGGCAGCACTGGTTGATTAGTTGTCACATTGAGTCCGGTCTTTGTATGAAGTTGGGTCTTTCCCCGAAAAGGCAGAAAATTTGGCTATAGACATTTGTCAGGAGAACATCTGGAGAAGCAGGGTAACATGGCGAGACGTACTGTCCGTGAAATTCAACAAAACTTTGCTGAAACTTTGGGTTATGGCGAAAACATTATCTGGGATCAGTGAGTAGTTGTAGTTGTATTGGTTTTATATTTATGACATCATCAAATTATAATATATTGCAGTTTATCACACGACCAGAGCGATTTTTTGTATAAAAAAATTACTGAGCTCATACGTGAGCCTGAGTATGCTAATGATAAAGTTAAAAGTTCCATTGCGAATAGCCGAAAAAGGCTCTTCGACAGTATTTGGGAGCAGCGTAAGTTAAGCACTTCTCTATTTAAATTTTTACCTCAATAACCAATTTTTTTTTTTTTTTTTGTAGGAAAATATTGTAATAAGAATTCTCTTACCTCAATTATTTATATAATTTTGGTTACTGGGGAAAAGAATCTTAATCGTGCAGAAGACGCCCATGAGAATCTGTCGATACATCCCGTCTTTCGGGCACGCCGTTGCCTTTGTAAGTACCCTTCTCAATGCCTTAAAATGCCTTAACTTAGTGAATCTCTCTGTATAGCTGATATCAGGGGCGACAGTGCGGACAGCACAGGATGTTGCATGGTTTTTGTAGATGAAGGCGGTCGCGTTTATCAAAACTGGCAGTCGTATTTGGAAGACAATGAATTGCCAGCTGGCATTATAGTAGTACCTCGACAGGGCATTTACAGGTTTGAACAAGATCGTGTTTTGCTAGACAAGTATGAAACACCGGCGGCATCCACCACAGCAAAAGTTCTTGGAGTATTGGATAAATCAACAGCATTGGGGGGATTTTTTGCTGCCTGTGTGCCCATTGCAGCGCTCTGTACTCTGCCGGTATCTGCACCACTTATGGCTGCTGCCGGTGCTGTGGGCTTGGCCTCGGCTGGCTATGCCACATTACGCTCTGGAAGTCAACTGGTCGATCGTAGTCAACATGAGCAATCCATTAAAGTGACGGATCGGGCAGCACGTGGTCATTGGTTGGGCGTTGCAGCCGGTACAATAGGCTTGGGTGCTGCTGGTGCCACTTCTGCCATGGTCTCAGCCACACGGGCCGGCAAGGGTGTGGGCACTGTAAGTCTCTAACCAATTCGCCTCAGTTCTTTAGCCAAATTCTATAACTATCCCACTTTTCTCCCCCAGATCACCAAATTAACTGTGAATGGTATGAATATGTCTTCTATTGTTGTATCTGGCACGGGTGTGGCTAATGGAGTGCTGGATTTATTTTTGGTAACTACTTTTTCTTATCATCCTAAATAAATTTACAATTGGAAATTTCTTTTAAACAGAAATACCAAGACGGTGATGTCATATCTCCAATGGATGTATTACAATTGTCCGCCTCTCTGGTACTCTTCACCCACAGTGCTTACAATTTCCGATTGGCCTCGACCATCATAAATGAAACTACCAATAATAAGATATCAACTTATCGTGAAGCCCTAAGTAATCGACAAAGGTAATTGTTATTAAACTAATCTATAATATATTAATTATTATTGCTTATTACCAGACGATCCTTTGATAAGATAGCCAAAGAAACAATACGAATTAGAGGTGCTGCCCAAGGTAAAATGGATGTTATACGCGGCATCAATGATGTCCCTTCGAAATCGCAATTTAATGACATGTTCAAAATCAACAAGCAACTCAATCAGAAAGGAGTAAGACCAGCCTTTGCCCCAGACGGTAAGGGTATAATTCTGAACGATCAGGTAACGGTAACCAATACTGCGGAATTACGGGCTAGTGTCCAACACAATGTAGGCAGTGATGTTCTGGGCCAAGTGTCCAATCCCATACCGTCTAGTTTCGATGGCACAAGACTCGACCTCGGTCGTCCAGGTACCACAACCAGATTGATGGGTCCCAATCCCACCTCGACGGATGTAACGGAGCCAATGAGCATTTTAACACCCGAACGCCTGCTGCAAACTGGCTCCTTTATTGTCCAAGGTATCAGAGTTATGCTTGGGTCCGCCACTACTGAGCATATTGTCAATGCTGAGAGCTTTGAGGCGGTAATCACTGCAATGGTCAAACAATTTACTCCACCCATTGTTAAATTTATTATGAATCTAACGGAGACTTTTATGTCTACTCTGTATAAGGAGTTGTCACAATTGTTACGATTTTATATATCCTCGGAATCGGTGCTATTCCACATGATGAAATATGTTTGGGACAACTATAAGAATAATCTTGATATCGATTATATTGAATCGAAGACTATTGAAATCCTTTTGGGTGTGAAAAAATATTTCTTGTCTTTCAATCCCAATGCCTATCCGGTTTTTTTGACCAAATGTAAAGTCTGTCCAGGTTATTTCTCCATAATCTCGCTGTAAAATGTAAAACACAAAGCTCAAATTATTTGTAAAAAAAAAAAACGGAGCACAAAGATTTTTTAACTGATTCGAAGTCGTTGGAAAATAATGAGAATTTTTTTTTTTGTTTTTAAATAAATAAAATAAAATTATTATTCTTAATTATGCTGGCTTCTTTTTGTTTTAGCATTTTATAATAAATGTTATAATTATAATAATAATAATAATAAAAACATAAAAATACTTGTATTTTTTTTTTGTTGATTTCAAAAATTTCCTCATAAATTGTTAAATCGGAATTAATTTGTAGTTAGTTTTTGTTTTGTTTTATTTTATGAAGACAACACAGACATAAGATCCAAAATATATATATATTTATATATGCATAAGTTCTTTGCATTTTTGTTTATATTTTGGTAAGTATTTTTTTGTTTGTTTTTGCTTCTTTATTTTTCCAGTTGAGTCGATCAATTTTTGCTGAGGAAATTATAATGAGTGTGTCTGTGTGTGTGTGTGTGGATGATGGTGTATTGTTGGAGATTATTTTTTTGTTTACTTAGACACGCGATAGTTGATGGAGCAAATTACACGGCCAGAAAGCTTCGACACGATCTTTGAGCAACTGAAACGGATACGAGATCCAGGTAAGTACGGTTTGTGCCAACAAGCCCATGGGTTCAGGATATTGATGTGTCAAGAGCGCCAGCAGGGCTGTAAACGAGCACAGACCAGCTGTAAATAGAATAAAGAATGGCAATTCTTTTTTGGGATACACGGAGACTTCATGGAAAGCGGGCAGCAGTTCACGATCGGCGCATTCGGTGCACGTTGGATATGGATAAAAGAGATGGCCACGCTCGAGCGGATACGGCAGCATACGGAATGTGCCCTCCCAGGTGCAGTGCAGCAAGTTGAGGGCACCCTCAACCTGTTTCCAGTGCTTCAGATGGAAGAACGCATAGGCCAATGCCTCGGAATCACCACGCTTGAGTATGTGCTCGGGCGGCAGAATGAGTGGTTTCGTCTCTAGCAAATATTTGGGTACATGCGGATTGAATTCGACTGCACGATGTATAGCCTCGACGGCGCTCATTTCGGCAGGACTTAGGCCCCGTTTGGAAGCAATGTCTGGTGAGAATTTATCGGCTACGGCTCGCGCCTTGAGCAGTGCAGCCGTATAGCATATTGTGGCCGATTTCGGTAGCGAGATATCATCATATTTGGCCAGTATGGCATGACAATCTGCATAGGCCTGCATTTCTAGAAGGGTCTCAATAAGATTTTCATGGATGTTGAGAACACTCATTATTGAGGGTATCTCTTTGGTGAGGTCACGAAACATTTTGGCCGCTTCCTTGAGTTTGCCTAGCTTGCGGGCGCACATGGCCAGCCGGCGTTTGATATAAATGAGTACGTTAGTGTCGCGCCGATGAATGCCATCGGCTATGGCTCCTTGGTGTTGTGTGGCTTGCGATTTGCGATAGTTGATTTCAGCTACCTTTAGAGCGGTTTTGAGAATCTTTTCTGCTTCTATAATTGTCATGGCTTCCTCTTCGGCCAGGAGTATATAGGCTGGTGCACACTCTGCATTGATTTCGAGAGCGTTGTGTGCTGATTTGATGCGCTGCATGGGATTGCGTTCGCGCCACGCGGTTTGCATGATTTCGTACTCCTCCTTGCGAGCATCACCTTCGCAGGTGAAAAATGTTTGATGGTCCTGGGCACTCAGGTTCATATCATAGTAGGTGAGCGGTTCCTTGGAAGTGGCCCAGAAGAAGCGCTGGTATTCAGCGCCACGAAAGAGATTTAAGGGATTACGCCAGACCTTGCACTCGGGCATTTGGGTGCCTGTGTTGGTGGTTGAATTTGTCCCACCACCTCCACTGCCACCACCACCGCCGCTTCCATTGCCACCCCCACCACCGTGACTGCTGCTGCTGGAGCCGCTGCTACTGCTGCTGCCGCTACCATTGCTGGACTCGGATGGCGCATCATTGCCGTTGATCCATGGACTAATGTGATTTATGGAAACTTGTTCTGCAAAAATTGTTTTGTCAGTTGCAGTAGTTGGCAAAACTTTTCCGCGACTAGCTCGACTTAACTCACCGATAAATGAAGTGCCGTATTTGCGAAAATACCACCACTCGAATATTAAAATCAGACCAGAGATTAGGCTCGATGTGCCAGTGAGCGCCACATAAAACTTTGGAGTCAACGTGCTCAAAAACATTGTCGAGTCCCACATCCTGATCCTGGAAAAATTCTACAATATTCTTTTTTTTTTTTTGATTTGATTTAGCGATGACATCGGTAAGATTGTTGATGTTATATCGATAGGACGATAAATTATTTATTTATTCAATAAATACAATATTATCAAGCGTACATAAATTGTTACTAGATACGTGCATTAATACCTTGTGAATAATTCAAAAATATAAATAATTTACGAAATAAATTAAGTAACATTTTATCCCATTTTCGCATTTCATATTTATCGATATTATTTTAAAAATTCGATAGACCATAAAATCTCTAACTGCAATCACTAAAAAATGGCCGCTTCTGAAAATGCATGGAGAAATTTTTATTTGAAAAGTGCATTGGAATTTTAGTAGCAAAGAAATCGTTAATTTTGATTTGAAAAAAATATATAATACAATTAGTAAGTATGGCGGAAGTTTTGAATTCTATGTCAGAAGAAAAACCAACAATGGAAGTGGTAAGCAACGCACGCGCTTCTGCGGGCAAAACAAACAGCACAGATGAAGCAGAGAAAGATAATATGTTGGCGGACAAAATGGATGAATTAATCTCATTGGAGCAAGAAATTGCCAAAATGCATAACATTGAGCCAAGCACTGAGATAGCCGAATCCAATCAAACTGAGAGTACAGTAGAAAACGGTTCTGACAAAGCCAAGCCGACTGATGGAACACAACAGATAAGTGGCCTTCCCAATAATACCAACAATGGTGTCAAACATAAACAAGGAGAAGCTTTCGATTTAATAGCTTTGCTTAAGGGCACCGATACAGCAACTACCACACAACCAGACGAAACTGGTGACCAAAAATCTTCCATAGAACTAGCTCTGGCCGAGCTTGATAATGTGGGTGTCACCATCGAGGGCGAGGGTCAATATGAAATAATGGAAATCGATGATGATGAACCCAACTTGGAAATTTCTGCCACCATAAATACCAATCCATCTCATAAAGATACCACAAACATACACAATAAATCCCAGGGCAAAACAAAGCTCTCACCAGAGCAAGCTCGCGCCGTAGCTCTTGAACAGATGGCTGACCTAAAATCTGTGGTGGCGCGACGCAAAGAAGCTGCCGCGGCAGCTGCTGCAGAATCCAAAACACCGGATATCATAACCACTTTAAATGATGACTGGGATGAGTATGACAGTGATACTGCTGCTAACATACTCAAACGAAAAGTACAAGTGTCTTTGAAAAAAACAAAGCCTGTGGTCAACAGTGTCTCGCTTGTGAAATCACCACCACTGCCTAAAGTCAATACTGCCGTGCCGAAGAATCCAGAATCCGCAACAGAGACAACAGGTGAGCTTCTGAAAAACTTATCGTATTTTATTATATTAATAACAAATTCGTTTGGATTTATTTAGGTTTTAAGCGTACTCGCGTTATCAAACGGAAAATCATTTGGGATCCCGATGTGCCTGAAACACAAAAGTCGTATTCACAATATGCGACTTTGAAAACCCCTGCACCGGCAGCCTCAAATCCAAAGTCCACGGCAACTACTGTGGTTTCCGTTGTCAAAAAAGAACCAGCGGCAAAAAAGCCGCGTGCCTCTACGCCAAAGTCTCAAAGTCAGGCTGAGCCCATCAAAGTTATGGCAAAGCGTGCAGCCACTCCATCTAAAGTTGCAGCCGCCACAAAGGCTGAAAATTCCCCCACACAAAAACCGCGTTCGCAGACACCCAGCCGCACTTCAAATGGTGCTGTGAAAAAGAAAAAGGTCAGCGAAATTGATCGTCTGATGGGCGACGAGGGAGCCGCAAATATGATTCAGGCCGTGGAACACGAACAACGTGAACTCAGCGTGGGCAGCTCCGATCGTGAGACTGCCAATAAGCCAGTCATGCGCAAACGCTCCCTGACTGTCACTGGCCGGGTAATTTACTAAGACTTCATTATTTTTTATTAATTATTAATTTAATTCACATTTTATGAAAACAGTCCCCGGCACAGTTCGGTTTCACCCAAATCCACTAAGAAGACAGCAGCGACAGCGGCCGCCGTCGAAGCTGTGTTCGCCAAAACTCCCACCAGCAATGCAGTTAAACAGCGTCCATCCGATTCCTGGGACTTTGTATACAAGCAGCGTGCCAGCGAGGAATCAATGATCATGCGTCGACGTTCCAATAGTTCGTATTCCAGTAATGCTTCCGTGAGTCGTCGTGAGTCGTTAGACAACAAACCGAATGCCACATTATCGGACGAGGCCAACGAAGTCAATGATCCCTCATTTAAGTTCTTGAAACCTGAAAATAAGTCCAGCCAAAGAAGTGGCGGCGGTGGCCATACACTCGCTGCCGATTTGAAACGCGGCTCAGGCAAAGATACCAAAACCGAATTGGTGGCCCTGCAAAAGCTCGATAAAGTGGCTCACTTGGTCATCAATACCCAAAAGGCAACTACTCCATAAACTCACCGAAATCCTCAACAAAGTAGCCAAAAGCAATGAGTACAACACAGCAATTCTCAGTGTTCAGCAGGGTCAGTCCTTTTGCCAGGGCATTGACGTTCAAGAGTTGATAGCTGGTTCTCTGGAGAAGCGCCGAAATAATGCTAGTCAACTGGCTACAGCATTAAAGTAAGTCTAGATCAAATTCAATATTTGTTTATAGTCAAATTTTTAAAGATGGTCTTAATTTATTCCAGATCATATCTACGTGCCTTGGCAGTGTTTCCGAAACCTTTGGTGGCTGCCCTGGTTGGGAGTATCAAGAATTTGGGTGTAATGCAATTGCCTCTATTCGATTATGTTGTGGCCGCCGATGATTGTTGCTATGAAACGAATTACGCCAAAATTGGACAGTTACCTGAGGGCTATGCCTTTTGGCATAATAACCCAAAAATATCAAGCTCAGTGGTAGGCAAAGAAAACTGGAGTATATCATAAAAGTTATCTCAAACATTTCAATTTTCTAGCATGCACGTTTATTTTTACTGGGCGAGCGACTACAAAATGCCGATCTAATGGCTGGTGGAAACTTTATCAATGAGCTAAGCAAAAATCGAAATGTCCATGAAGAAGCCTTGTCGGTGGCAAAAAGGATTTCCACAACCACAGCTGAGGTAAGTGTAATTTTATTTGGAATCTGATTTGATTTAATTCTTTTTCTAATTTTTCAGAATTATCGACAATTGAAAAAACTAAATCATATACCGATCAATACCGCTGCACTCACTCGCCTCGATGACGAATTCAAGATTATAACTGAACAATGGGCAACGGCTAGCTGCCAAGCCAATTTCAAACGCCACTTGAGTGGCGCAGAACTTTAGAGATCATCAAATTGTTTATTATTATTATTTTTTTTTAAAACCTTAAATGAGCTAGGCTCATACCGAAACTTGGTAGAGGCCTTTTGAAATCCCCTTTCCCCTAATTAGAGTCTAATTGAATGTTTTTTTTTTTCTTTTGTATTAAAATTAAAACACTACAAAATTGTAGTGTGAATTTATTGCAATTTATGCCAGAATAATTTAAATTTTAGATTTGGAATGGAGAGCAAGTTCAGGCCGTGGTTATGGCATTTTCCATTGTGTGTATTTCCGCTTGTAAATCCTGTATATGCTGTTCAAAGTTTTGTATATCTCCAGTGATTTTCTGCAGACTCATCACCACATTCTTGATTTTTTCCGTATCAATTTGCACTTCCAATTCACGTATCTCTTTGGTCATGTTGCCGGTGAGAGAGACACACTCCACAAGCTCTGTGCAACTGGCATGGAGTTGGGCCAGCAGCTTGTAGGCCTTTTTGGCATGCAGATCATGTTTGGCACTCTGGAAGAGTAGATCGTCTGTGTAGTTGAACTGACGTTGCAATTGGGCGGCGGCCACGTTAAGCTGCTTTTGGAGTTGACGTGTGTCATCGAGGACCTTGTCGATATCGGCTCGCTGCTTGCGTATGTTGCCAATGAATTCGTGAATGCGACTGGTGTACTCCTTGCGAGGAGCTACTGAGTTCATGGCATTGCCTAGGGTAGCGGTCAATTCGTTGTGCTGTTTTATTTTGGAACGCAGTTCTAGTTCGAGTTGTTCCCTGGTTAGGCGTAGGGCCAGGACGCTTTGGACTTGTTCGGTCTCCTTGGCTGTTTTGAGATTGGAGAGGGCATCCAGCAGGGGCTGGCGATATTCCTGCCATTGTTGGGTGAGTGTTTGGCGTTTGGCTTCGGTAGCTGATAGCATGGCTTTCAGCTTGGCCACATTTGTGTCTGGATCGGCTAGGATGAGGCAAATGCGTTCATGAAGTTTGAGTCCACCACGGATGGTTTCTGCCTCGGCCAGGGCTTTGGACTCTCGTAGCTTTAGATTGTTCATGTTTGCCTCTAGAGATTTGCGTTCTCGTAACATGGCATCGCATTTGGAATGAAGCTTTTGGACAGTATCACTAAGCTGCTCCAGAGGTTTTGGTTCGGACTCTGTTGGAAGAGGTAGTTTTTCGCTTGGTTGCGCCTCAGTGTTTGGTGGCGCCGTTTCTGTGGTGGCCAGACCAAATAAAATAGTTTCGGGATATGTATAACCAAAGCGATCCAAGTCGTTTTTGTGTAGCACCGAGGCTATGAGATCGTACTCGCTGGAGGCAGTTTGCTGGAACACATTTGGCGCTTGTTGGTCAAAGTATTGTTTGACTTCCTTGGTGAGTTTTGGGGCCGGCACATTTAAGTTGAGCTGAGGCCGGAAATTGATGTGCTGGCTGCTGCAGCCCAATTGATGGGATTTGGCTACGGCGCGGCAGAATTGTGGGATCCAGGGTGCTTTCAACTGGGCAGCCAGTTTCTTGCGAACTTCTCGTTGTAGTTGTTCTCTCGAACTCAGAGGAGATTGGGATTTTCCGGCCGTATCGTCGCTGCGTTCGCGAGGCAATTTTTCGATTAGGTACATCAGCAGACGACGAAGTTCTAAGGCATTCGGATATAGGAAAGTCTGGTAACCAATATCGCCGTGATAACCAAGAGATTTACAGGCCTCTGCCAAGACAGTGGCCACACTGAAGCGTTGTGCCATTACAGCTGGCAAGGATCGTGGAAGTTGCGTTTGCATTTCTTTATTTTGTGGAAGTTGTTTTATTTCATGGAGGCAACTTGAAACTGCATGTACCACCAGCTCGGGTGTGAATTGGGACAGATGCTCTGTGGGATCAATGTTGGCATCGATTTGGTGCAACTGGTGCATAATAATTTTATCCACTTCATCCATATTGCGCGTAATTCAGATGGAAAACAGAAAACATTAAAATCACTGAACTACTTCAATTCTTCTTCTTCTTTCTGCCATAACAGTCCAATTGGTGCGTTGACACTTATCGATAGTCGCGATAGGTGGGCGCCAATTTGAAATGCACCAAAAGGAATCGATTATTTTAAAAAGTAAAATGCAAAATTACGTTATTTATCATTTATTGGGAATCTAGAAAATGTAATCCATATGGTTTTCTGTATTGATGTAGGCATGCAACTACTTGTATATATTTAAATATATATATCAATTAAACTATTAAGTACTACTTATAGTTTATGTAAGTGTGTATGTAACTGTGTAAATGCAAATTTTGTTTGTTGGCTCTATTGCTCCTAGTTTCTTTTCTCCTCATCATAATAGGCTGGCAATTCGGACTGCAGCCGGAGCAGGCGCACATAAGTCACCAATTTCCAATTATCGGATTCTTCATTAGACTGCACAAATGTGGACGTATATGAAACCAATTCCTGTGAGCCATCCTGATCCAAATCGGCTATAAGCATCGAATTCTCCTGGTTATTCAAATCGGGCTGGCACACCATTTCGCTGCGATCATGTCGACAAAACTGTTTAATATCGCTCTGTGAAGTATTCTCAATCCGTGTGTCCGCTCCAATGAACAAAACCAAAATAACCGTTTCGGTTATCATTTGCATCTTGTAATTATCCATCTGCATGGACTTGCCAGTCGACTTGGTTTGATTCTTGGGCGGCATTCGCACCCCATAAGTTTCTCGTTTTTCTATCAAATGCTCGAAGCTATCAAATTCCTGTGTCGTTTGTGGAAATTCATGCACCAATGTCTCTGGGCCAGACATACGCTTTCTACGCCTTTGGGATTGCTGCTGCTGCTGCTGCTGTTGTTGTTTCTTTTGGAATTGCGTTTTATTGTTGTAGGTTTTGGCCACATTCTCCTTGTCCTTAATAGCGTTTAGATTTTGATTTTTCGAAGATATTGTACTGTTGGTATAATTCGATTTCTGAACATTATTGTTATTGCTCTGTGGTCGAGTCTGCTTATTGGCTAGGCTCTTGGTCGGATGCCATTTCCAAAACTTCATCACAAAGCCCGACATATTTGATTTGGTATTTTTAAAGTGCCACTGGGCAGGCACCATACCATACATGCCACTATTGGTGAAATTCCGTATGACATGCGGCTTGCCTTCTCGCAGTTCGCTCAGAATGAAGGTTACATTGCAGTTGTCGGGGCAGGTTCCTCGATTTTCCACCACCAACTCACGACCACTCAAAGAGTAGATGTTACGCTGTGAGTCTGTCTCCTTGCGTTGGCCGTAGTAGCGGTGCTGCGAGATCTTGGAGGCTGGCAGAAGCTTTTGACCCACAATAGATTTGTTGGTGATCAGGGCATAGAGTTCGGCCAGGGTCTTCGAGCGTGGCAGCTCTGTGTTATTGCGCAGACAGGTGAAGGCTACTGTGGCCGAGTGCTCCAGCTTTAGTTTGCTCAGCTTGTTGCAGTCATGCACTCTGAAGCCATCGCCAATGGGTCGGCCATCTCTGCCGGAGAGTATGCGTAAGACATTGCGAGCCTCCAGTTGGGTGGCGGCCGGGGAGCCGGGCTCTTCTTCATTTTGAACAAAAGTCTTGGTACGCTTTTCCAGTGAAATGCTGGAGACTAGTAATATTTCTGGAACCCCATCGCCATCCAGATCGGGAAGTATGAGTGGGAAATCATAGGCATTGACTTTGTGGGCTGCACGCTCCTTGTAATGCCAATACCATTGTCCGGATATGGGATTGATAGCTCCCACTTCACCATACTCGTCAATCACCAGGCAATCTGGCTTGCCATTTAGGTTGACATCAATCAAAGTGCAGTCAATTGCAACGGGTGTGTCATACATTTCGTCATACCAGGCTACGGCTCCTGAATTGCCTATAAGTGAGATGATGCCATTGCGTTTGTGATTGTTGGGCCTAAATTCTGAATAGAATATGTCGCCTCGATAGAGGAATATTAAATTGTTTTCCCAAGAGCGCAGACCGCTAACAACATTGGCTCCGCCTTTAAGCTCAATTTTTGTGTAATTGTTCAGCCAGTTGTGCGTTTTAAGCCGGTCCACAGCAGCTGGACAAACGCCACCTTCGTCGGCATTGCAGGGTATAAGCCAAACAAAGCCCACAACGGCCAACAGGCACAACAGGAGTGAGGCTATAAAGCAGCAACGGCGAGCCGGTGACATGGGCGTACGCTTGGATTCCTCCCCAGAGTTGTGACCCAAAATGGCCACATTATCGGCATTCATATCATAGTCGCTGTTGAAATTTGAGAACTCTGTGCCACCACCACCACTGCCAGCAGCTAGGTCGCTCAACATCACAGAGCGAAATGTGTTTTGCATGTTGGTGGTATAGGTGCTGTTAATTTGGGTTGTTTGTGATTGATCCAATTGAAATTTTTGGGGTGGTGCAGGCTGTTTTAGTTGTGGTGGTCCGTTGGCTCCAAATCGGGTATGGGATAATTTTAATGCTAATGAGTTCGGTGGTATGCGTATGCGATTTCGTTGTGCCTCTTGGGAGTCCTTAAATCCGTGCTGCTGCTGCTGTTGATGCTGTGGTTGTTGTAGCTTTAGGTGCTTAGCGTTGTGAATTTCAATTTCCTCATCGGATTCAGAGTCGGTCATTGCCTGTCTTAATGGTGTGTAAATGCCTTGATGGATTGGCAATGTTTCTGTGTGTAGCATTTTAGCTAGGGGGAGGCGAAAAATCAATAAGGTCGAAAGGACTGGTGCCCAAACTGAGTAGGTTCTCTTCGGTTAGCTCACCTTTGATTGTTCGCTTAAACTGATGATTTGCATCCACATAGCTACTGTTTTGCAGACTTTGTGTTATCTAAAACATGAATACTCAAATTTTAAGAGCGATGCTTAACGGCAACTGCAAAATTAAATTAAATTTTCGTTCGCAACCGAATCGGTTTGGCTCATCCGCATTTATCGAACCTTACCTGAACCTGAGCTGAGCGCGAATAAACGAACTACCACTTTCTATTCGATACATTTGCATATCCAAAGCAGCCCTGGCATAAAACAGCTGTTTAAGCTCCCGTGTTAAGATTTCGTTTTCTTATGGCCTGGCCTGTTTTTACCTGAATAAAATACTTCAATATTCATAGAAAATTTGCATTTAGCATTAAACTCAACAAATTAAAAGTGCTTCTGGTGCTGTTTTACGTTACACAGCAACTAAATATTAGTTTTGCAAAAGACCAACTGACGAAATACAAAAGTGAAATCAGTCAGTGCCAAAAGACTGAAAGAAAAAAAAAGAAAATTTCACGAGATATACAAATACACACGAAGGCGAGACGGCGGGCACGCTTTTCAAGTGCATTTAATGCTTCGTGTACAATTGATTAACTTGACTTTTCTCTAGTGTCTAAAGAAATCACAAATTTCGATAATAAAAGCTAAATTGAAGGAAAGGTAAACAAGACGAGACGCTTGCTGTTCACACAGTAGCATATAAGCAGAAAACAAAGCCATATCCACGCACACACATACTCACACACCCGCAGACGCGCATACAACGCATACATATAAATTGTGTATATTGCGTATCGAAGAAAGAAAAACCTGCAACGACGTCGTCAAATACGCAATATTTAAGACGTCTCAACTACGCCGCCCCCCTCAACGCCAACGTAGCCGGAGCCGTAGCTGAACGCCTAGCCCTACATATGTCCTTCATGATGGCCAATACGCTGGAGGAACAGCAGAGCCTGCGCGAATGCGAACATTATATACAGTCCCATGGAATTCAGCGTGTCCTCAAGGATTGCATTGTCCAATTATGCGTCTGCCGACCCGAAAATCCCGTACAATTTCTTCGACATTATTTCCAGAAATTAGAGCGGGTAAGTTTTAATTATATTATTATTATATTTCATTACATCAATTTATACATATTACAATATTAATATTAATACATTCCATACAATCAAAACACGATAATACAAAAAATACAAAAATTTGGATTTACCCCACCAACAAACGGAAAGTCTTTAGCAACAGGGCCTTCGTCTTGGCTTCCTTCGGGGGCATCTCGGTTTTGGTTTTCTACAACACCTGCGCTTGCGTTTCACTGGACAACATCTCCTCTTGCGTTTGGGTTTGCAGGGACACTTACGCCTCTTCCGTTTCTTTCGCGGACAGCAAGGCATAGGCCTTGGCATACAATCCATTTGAGCATCCTCTTCGGAGGTATCCATATTCCTGCTGGGAATGACACCATTGCCATTGTTTCCACCAACTTTGTTGTCCTCGTTCATCTCCGCGGCCATCATCTTGAACATATCGTTTTCCTCACTGGTACTCTCCAGCATATCATTGCTATATTTAAAGCTATAAGTATCCTAAAAAAGAAAAACCCAAAAATATATTGACCCATTTTACCTCTTAAATTATCCCAGCGGCACACAGCACGCCGTATCAGATTAGCACCGGTATAACGCTTACCAAAACGCTTTTGATATTCTCGCACAAAGTTCAAGTATGGATTTCTAGTGCTTGCTTGATTCAATGAAACGATTCCGGTACCATCGACATTTCTTGCATTCGAAATTGTTTGATTACTTTGTTGATCTGCACTCACCCGAAATGCTGGTCGGACTACAATCCGAACTTTCATTTTCCGACATTTGCAAATTTTTTGTTTAAAAAAAAATCGCATAAAAAAAAATGGATAATGTAACTGATTTAACTAAAGTCGAGAATCCACCAAAAGAAGATCGAAGGGAAAATTAAATTCCCACAAATCCAATTTTCATAACCAAAAGTGCCTGTTATATTTGCGAGAATATTGGCTAGGCTGTGGCAAAAAGAAGGCCACCCCCCCAGCAGGTTGTCTCTGAGGCCTCAAGGGCCTGGCGCTCTTTGGAACCCCATGAACGTCAGCTCTTCGAAGAGGTTAGCCAGGAAGAAGAAGAAATTCTTTACTTTTTTCTTTTTTAATATTTTCATTTCGTTTCCTTTAGAATTTGTATTTGCGTGCTCGCTTTAGCCAGGCCGGGAATTCCAAAACGGCCAGAGGCAAGGCGATTGATCTTGTAGCTGCCGAGCATGTACCATTTAATCCAATGCCTAAGTGTGTTGCGCCCTCGACCCGCAAACGCAAGAGCCCCCTCAAACGTAAACCTCCCAACAAGGCTCCCAAGGGTAAAGCGAATGCCAAGGGGAAGGTTCCAAAAGGCAAAGCCAAAAAGTCCATGCCCAAGCCATAGTGTAGGAAATAATCCCAGGACTTTCAAGATTGTCCATATGTCGTTTATGTAGGGTTTCGTTTTTTTTTTTTGTTTGTGAAAATATTTTTTTGATCTTAACTGGCAGACAATTTGTAAGTTGGGCTGCCTCGGAATCAAGACCAAACAGATTGAATGTGAGCTTTTACCCTGCTCTTGTTTTTGTTTTTGTGGATACGGCGATGAAAACAAGACACACACACATAGCGGAATATAATAAAGTTAGAGCTAAATGCATTGTTGTCTTTTTATACACACACACAGGCGCACCTGGTATATAATCAATAATCTATTTTGAAATATTTTTGGTGTAAAAAAAGAAGAGATAAAAATTCCAAGGAATATGTATAATAAAAGCCTGCATAACACACACACACACTCACACCCACACACATGTACATGTATCCTGTGAGGGTGCTCCCAATTTTGCAACGCTTGATTGGTTTTGTTTTTTCTCACCAACAGTAAAGATTCGCTGACGTGTATAGAAAATCTTTGAAACTATTTAATGTTTTTAGCTAGAGAGACTTGACTGTATTTGGGGAAACTTGCAATAACGGTAGTGTATAAGCTTTAAAAGCTTCACACTTGCTCTCTCCCTCTCTCTCTCTCTCTCTCTCTCTGTTTCTTTGGCACGTCCTGGCTTTTGTGTTGCACTCGGCTTATATACTCGATGGGAATAGCTGTCTGCTTTGTCTCTGACATATGTGTGGGTGTGTATGTGTATGTGTACAACCTTATAAAGTGCAATCTGGCAACGCTGCATTTCATTCTGGGCACCTGTAGCCAGCAACAGCTTCCTCTCTCTCGCTCTCGCTCACTCGCTTGCTCACTCAGTTGATTGGCATTTGTTGTTGATGCTGCTGCTGCTGCTGCTGCGCTTGCTATGAAAATTTGTGTACGGTTTTGTTTATTTAAAAACACAAAGTGGTTAGCCCGCCATTTTGTGTATGCTTGAGGGGGGGAGGGGCGGGGAGGGCGAAGGTGGCTGATGAGACCGTGACAAACACTTAGCATTTTCAGCTGCCCACTGGCTTTGTTTCAGGCTTTCTCTCTGTCTCTCCACCACCCCCGCCCTGCCGGCACCGCAGGAGACCTCAGGTCAGGCGCTCTCTCGCTGGCTCGTGTGCGTTGACTTGACTGGCTCACCCACCATTTTCATAGTGTTGTGGATTCTTTGCCTGTTGAATGCCTCTGCTAATTTCAGTTTAATAAACATCCTGGCGCTGTGCAGAGGCACTGGGCGAGCGTGACGCGTGTGCCTTTCATTATTGTTGTTGGCCCAAAAATAAAGATTGCATTTTGCCCTCAATTCGACCAGGGTAGAGCAAATAGGCGGACAGAGTTAATGAAGCTCTGCCTGCCATGGGCAATACTCCGAGTGTTAGTGCCATACAGGATGCCGTTATCGATCGCTTTAAATCGGTTGCGCTGACCACCGATGAAAATGGCGCGATGCGCATACGTTCGTTCTCGGAGGGCGGTGTCATACCTGTTGGTCATCATAGTGGTGCCCCCGGCAGTAGTGGCCGTGGTGGTCGCATCTTGCGTGAGAGCAGTATTGATGGTGGCGTTGTTGTTTTCGATGGTCTGCTGCGGGATGATCATGAACATCGACTCAGTCTGGATGCCATGCATCGGGTGAGGCATGTGAGGACTTCCTGCACCACCATACCAGAGGAGGATATTGTAAGTGCTGCTAGCTAGGGTGAAAGTTCATGCAAATTCTGTGACCTTTGACGGGCTGAAAAAGCGGGAAAAATTTGGCCTTAAATTTGAGGCAAGCTCAAACCGGCTAACAAAATATTTTTGAAAAATATAAGGGAAGTTCTAAAAAAAATAATTATTTATTTTTAACCTTAGAGGGCATTAAAAAAAAATTAGAAAAAAAATTTATAAAAAAAAATTATAAAAAAAATTAAAAAAATTTTTTTTTTTTAATTAAAAAAATTTAGAAAATGTTCAATAATTTGCAGGAACTAATTTTTCAGCTTTGTCCAATATTTTGTAAACAGAAATAATTTTGGAAAACTTTGAGGGCCACAATTTTACACCAACAACAACAATGCTTTACATGGCCAACCCAAAAACAAGGCAAAAGCTCAATGTGTGAACCAAACGAAAGACAAAGTGTGAGAGAGAGAGAGAGTGAATGAGTAAGAGCTTTGATTTGTCGAATATGAAAATCTAAAATCAACAGAACTTACCTGTCTCACCCACACACACCTAAACAAACGGTCAGCTTTTTGCCAGCTTCGTAATAATGGCAATTTTGCACTTGAAAACGACAGCCAAAGCGACAGCGACAGAGCAAAACAAACACACAAACACACACTCACATACATAAAATCAAAGCACAATTTTGAAAGCTTTTTATGAGTGTGTATATGTGTGTGTGTTGTTTTTTTCTTGGCACACGAAGTGCGTGCGCTTTGTTTTTTGTTGAGTCGCTAACGTCATAGACGCCTGCCTGCTTGTGTCTGTATTTGTGTGCGTGTGTGTGTGTGTGTGCGTGAGCAATATCCTCGTGAAGTGGGCTGACTGTGTGCAAAATGGTTTCTCCTTCTTTTTCTTGATTTCTTGTTGGTAAAAATCCTCGGCTTGGCTGCTCCCCTCCTTTCGTTTCTTTTTGTTACTATTTCTTTTTTTTTTTTTTGCTGTTGGTGAAGGTCATCAAGTCGTCGTAGCTGTTGCCGTCGTCGCCATCCTTGCCGATTTTATTTATGTATGTATGTGTGTGTGTGTTTTGGCGACGAGGCTCACTTACCGAGCAAATAGGTATTTTTTTTTGTTCATTTCTCATCCAGCCCAGCCAACCAACCAGCCAGTCAGTCAGTCAGTTGTTGTCGGCGGTTGAGTTGCGTGTTTTCTCGGTTACCGTTACCATTTGCCGTTGCCGTTCACCGTTCACCGTTTACCGTTATTGTCATTTTCAGTTTTGTGCCATTTTGTGTCGTCGTGTATTTTTTTTCGTGGTTTCTGTTTATTTGCAAATTGTATTGTTTATTTTGTTAGCGCCGAGAGTGGCCCCAGTGCCCTTTTTGCCTTGCCCCTGCCCAAAGTGTGTTTAGCAATTGTCTTATTGGACTGCAGTGTTGATTGATTGTTTTTACGGTTCTTTCATGCCAGTTAGTTTGTCAGGTTGTCAACGGTAAAATCGAACATTTAATGGCCATGCTAACTGCCGGAATGACCGCAGCTCCCATAAACCAAGCACTTTTGGCCCTAACGAGCCCAAAGTAAACAGCTAAAAACAACTAAAGAATCGTATATACTTTGTGCGTGCTAAATCCAACGTTAAATCAACTAATTTCCTATATAAACAAAATGGTAATTAATTTTTGTAAATTTCTTAATTAATTCCTTCCAATTATTTGCTCAATTTATTATGGAAATTTTATTGAATAAAATTAAGCTTTCTTTGAAATCGGATTTTTTGAACAAAATTTGTATGGATTTATTATTTTTTTTTTGCTTAAGTTGAAAGGGAAAGCCTTTTTCTTGTTTTGTTTGCCTATTTTTTTTTATATCCTTTGTCCTTTTTTATATAAGTATCTTACTTAGTCTTATGTCACCTGCCAATTTTAATCTTTGGTGTTTCCTGATTTTCTCAGTTCCTCTGCAAAATTGAATGAGGATAAAGGGTAGAGAATTGAGTTTTTATAACTTCACATATCCTTTTTCCAATCAGTGACAAAATAAAACAACAAAAACAGAAAAGCTTTTTATCTAACCGAGAATTTTTGTCACGACAAAGTTTCGAGCCGGGGAGAGTTCACTGAATTGAAAATTGCTTGGCAAAAAAAAGGAAAAAAAAGGGAAAGCAAAAGGGTTCTGTTGAATGAAAAATGTGCTGTTACTGCTTTAAATATTTTAAGCTTTTAATTTTGAATTTACGAAAAGGTATAACAAGCTGGCCGGATGGATGGTTGGTTGGTTGCTTGTTTGGTTGGCTTACCCAAAAAGCAGGCCTTAATGCAGGGGGTAGTGGGGTGGAGGGGTGGTTTATTTATAATTAATTCGATTAAAAACACACACACCCACACACACATATATACATATATGGCCAGTCAGCAATTTTGTGTAGCAAAAGGAAAAAACAAAAAAAAGAAATGGCAAAGCTTTTCCACACTTTTGAATTACGCCTAAACACAGCTATTTAAAAGACACACACACAATAACACACACACACACACACACACACACACACACACACACACACATACACACATACATACATACATATACACAGAGACAGATACAGAATTGCCCATATAAATTGTTGGTGTGTCTAAGGGGGAGGAGTTCGGGTGGGTTCACTTCTCATTTATTAGCCACAGAAAATGCCAGTGGAATTGCTGCTGCTGCGGTTGACCCACATTTAATGAGTTTCTCGACAAAACGAAAGCCAAACAGAGACAAACTAAGCAAGAAAGAGAGACAGAGACAGAAAGAGAGAGAGAGTGTGTGTGTGAGAGAGGGAGAGGGGCGAGACAACTTTAAAATGGCTTTATCACAGTCACATGGTGGTCATAAATTTTATGTAGGTAATTGTGCACTTGACTGCCCACAAGGACTTTTCCCCATTTTCAACGCAAAATTCTTTCTTTTGTGTAAAATAAAAAGCCACAAAAATTTAATAAAAGCTTCTTCAAGCGGAAAATCCTTAAAGTAAACATAAAAGTTTTTATTTAAAGATTTTGGCCAGGCCAAGCGAAAACCCCAATTGAGTAGGAAACTTTAAGTTCGAAAAAGTCTTTAAAAAAGTTTTGGAATGTCAAGGAAAAATCACCAGAGAGATCGTGTCAGACTCGTCTCATTTATAATTTTTTGTATTTCACCCAGTGATTTTTATACTCTTTTTGAAAAATGAAGTATATTCAGTTTGTTCCAATGCTGATAACAAGATATCGTGTCTCCTTAAAAATTACCTCCAGATTGGTCAGTATCTTTAAGCAAATCCACTTGGTTTTTGGTATGCTTTTGCCCACAAGCTCTACATTTATCGGAACCGTGAGAATCGGACTACTATATCATATAGCTGTCAAACAAACCCAAGTCGGTTTTAGGTATAACTCTGACTGATCTCATTTAAATTTTCAGTTTGAAAGACTTTTTCTTGGGACCCTTTATTGTGATCCCACAACTATATCCTTTACTGGTCGAACGAACCTAAATCGGGCTTATGCATAACTTGAATATTTATTGACCAAACTGATTTAAATTCTGAGATTCCTATATGAAAAGGAAAACTTGTGCCAAAAATTATAGAGATAGATTTTTTATTTTATAATCCAACCCAAATCGGTTTTGGCTATAACTCCGACATTTATCGACCGATCTCATTTGAATTTGGAGCTTTATAGTCTCGATTGGGGTTACACAAATCTATCAATTCTTGTAAGGATCGGATTACTGTATCATATAGTTGGGCTACGAAACTAAATCAATTTAAGGAATACTTCTATAACTCTGACATATATCGACCGATCTCATTTGAATTTGAAGCTTGATGGCCTCGAATGGGTTTATACAGTTTTTAGGATCGGATTACTATATCATATAGTTGGGCTACGAAACTAAACCAACTAGTCTCCTTCAAAAAGAGTTTGTAATCTTCGTCATAATTAGAGAATATCATCAGGCTTCTGTTTCTTTTTTTAATTGGCTCAGGGTAAACTTTTGGTTTTATCTTATCTTTGTCGTAATTATTTAAGCAAGACAATTGAAAAGCAATTGAATTTGCTTTGACATTTTTAACACAAGCGGATTAGATAACTTGGAAATATTTCATACTTGCCCTGTTTCTATATTTTTGTTATGCTTTTCGATACTCTTCAAAATTTTTTTCATATATCTTAAGCTGCCGGTCAGCTAGCTGAGTAGGTGAGGTAAGGTTGAGGTGGCTACTAAAAAATCTACCACAAATTGCTTCCCACAAATTCACCCACACCACCACAGTTGTCGAGTATATGCATATATACACAGAGAGACATACAGTTAGACACGGTGGAAAATATATTGCGACTGGCAAGACTCTGGTCAGAGTCAGCTGAATGCGAATTCAGTTGGTGTCGCGCCTCCGTTTTGTAAATAACGCGAAAGAAATTTAACGGCGGTTAAACGGAACGGAAATAAATAGCGGGTAAACACATATATATATATATATATATATATATAAATATATTTATATATGTGTCTAACTAACGTATATTTTGTGTGTGCCTGCGAGTGGGAGAGCAATTGTGTTAATCAAGCAATTAAATTGCAAAAGCAAGCAAAAAAAAAAAAAAAATATACAAAAAATAAAAATTAAATAAATCTACAAAAAAATTATAATTAAATTATACAGAAGAAGAGAAAAAAAATATATTAAAAAATTTATGCACGCACACAGAGACACACGCGTTGAGCCGCCAACGCAAAGAATCTTTTCGATTCGCCAAAGTTGAAATGAAAAAATTATAAAATTTTTATTTTGTGACGCACGACATGAATTTATATATATATATATATATATAATTTTTTTAGTGCTTCTACCGCCCAATTAATTTTTTTAGCTGATTTCTTTTAATAGCCTCCACCTCTTCATATTTTCTATACGTTAATCATACGCACTGTGGCACATTTTTAATTCTGAAAACTTCCAAAGATTCTTCGTTTATTTTTTTTTTGCTTAGAATTTTAGACAGGTTTTTTAAGTGAATTCAATTTCACAATTGATTTAATTTTCTTTTAAAATTATTTTCATTTTCATATTGAAAATGTTTGAAAAGAAAAAAACGTTTCTATAGATTTTTGGTTCTGTATGATTTAACAAATCATTTTCTATATGCTTGGATATTTATTTTTATAAAACTTTGACATTGGATTTGTCATTGCGGCGACTACAAAAACTACAACAACAACAACAAATGTTGCGTATGCGTAATAATTTTTTTTGATTTTTTTTTTTGAAAAATATTTGAACACAAAACTACAGAAAGTCTAGCACAAATCTTTTTTTGTGTATATTTGCTCAACAACAACAATAACAAATATTTACAGAAATAAAAAAAACAAATCTCAAGTGTATTGTGACCAAAATAAAAGAAGAATTTTTACGCGTGTTTTGCTCATGTTTGCTTTTGTTTCTGTTTGGTTTTTTTGTCTCCATTTATGTAGAAAAACTCAACGATTGCATTGTTGCAACAACAACAACAACAAATAAAAAAATAACTAAAAAATCTAGCACAACACACACACACATACACACACACACAAATAGACACGGTGACGTCTAACGAATCAGAGTGGCACAGAAATTTAACAAGCAAACAAATAAACAATAACAACAATCAATTATGTCTAAGGTAGCTGCACCAAAATCTATTCAAAACTATTTAGTAACTAAGTATTTATTTGGCAATTACGAAATTCTCAATTATTCTGAAATTATCTTTTTAATTTGAGTGTTGTCTGGGCTTGTGAAAATCGGGGCAAATCAGTTTGGTTAGAACTTTTATTTTTTCGATTTAATCTCATCTCAGAGAAGTTCTCTCACTTTTATAGAGTATTTCCTAACTCTATAAAATCCAATGCAAAATTCTTAATTATCCAGAAAATATCTCTTGTATTCGTGTCATGTCTGGGCTTGTGGGAATCAGGGCAAATCAGTTTGGTTAGAATTTTTAGTCGAACTTTTTTTGAAGAAGTTCTCTCACTTTTATAGAAATTTCGTTATTAAATAGAATCTGGGTCTATTTTGGTAATACTAAATTCTAGATTATCCGGAAGCTATCTACCATTTTTAAGTTAGATGTTATCTCTCTGGGCTTGTGGAAATCTGGGGTAAAATTTTTGTATTCCTTTTTAATATTTTTAGCATTCGAAATTCTCTCAACTCCCCAATAATTCTCTCTCTTTTATAGGCGTTTCCCAATTAAATAGAATCTAAGTTTATTTATGAATTACAAAATTCTAGATTATCTCTAAAGTATTTTACATATTTAAGCCTTGTCTCTGTGGATAAAAGAAAACTCTAGGTTATCCAGAAATTATGTCTCATAATTAAGTCACGTGTTAACTTTATCTCTCTGGGTTCTTGGAAATTAGGGATATAATTTTTTTATTTTTATCAGTCGAAATTCTCTCATCTTCCAAATAATTCTCTCTTTTTAAAGGAGGTTTCCTAACTCAATGGAATATAAGCTTATAATGCTAGATTATCCAGAAATTATATCTCTCATATTTAAGTCATCTAGATTCTCCAGAATGAAATATCTCTTTTCATCTCTCTGAATCATCTCCCATCTTTGAGTCATTTGTCCCCTGAGCTTGTTTTCCCCAGAATTTCAGACTTTCTCTCTCACTTTCATAGAGCATCTCCCAGTCGACTTTGCCTGGTTTGGTCAATAAAGAAAATGCGGTCATTTATTTTATTCATCATCTAAAGAGACACAGACAGACACATTGAGGAAAGAGTGGAATGAGTGGTGAAAGAAATAAACATGAATATGTAATCAAAATCATTTCATCAACAAAACAACGGACAAAAGACGGGGCAATTCTGTTTCCTGTGCATTTTGCAAAAGCTGAATAAATGTTTTCAATTTTTGAACTGAATAAATCTTTTCAATTTTTGATAGCTTTTTTTATCTTTCTCGATTTTTCCGAATTTTTAAATATTCACAGCAATGTCGAAATACAAATCAATTTCCGTTTGAATGTCATAAAAAGAAGAAGAAGAAATTTTTTTTTCTGTCGATAGAATTCCATTGAGTTTTCGTAAAGGCTTGCAATTTTATTGTTGCTGCCGCCGCCACTGACACTCTGAAAGTTCATGGTCACAACAACAACAACAACAACAAAGTGACAAAGTCCATGAAAGTTGTTGACTGCAAGAAATGTTGGCAGTGGCAGGGCATCAAGTTGCAAGTTTTATGTGCCCCTGGGTTACTTGCAAAGAGCGTGCCAAGCCAACGGCTTTTTGCTTCAATTTAACTGCCATTTTTTTATACTTTGTTGAATGCAATTTCACACACACATGCACACACACGCACACTCAGATGCGGTGAAATATTATTGCAATTTTTGCTTCATTGTTGCCCGAAGGTAATTAAATTACACCTTGGCTATGCTTGAGAACTCTTTGAAATGGAAACTTTTTCACACATGGCGTATACGTAATCTTCTTATTAGACTTTCCATTTTGTTTACAATTTCATTCAGCAACTGTAGTATTTTTTTTTGAAAAATTCTTTGATTTCACTCAAAACAAATCAACCCAAATCATACTCAATTTATTTTGCATACTCTCCCCCTGCCCCCCTTTCCGGCAACGCCTCAGTCAGACCACAAATCGCCCAACATATTGTTTATTCAATTAAATTGCTTGCAGTGAATATTTTTGTGAGCAATTTGTTTACTTTACGCCAAACAATTTAAATAACTGAAAAGGTCATAAAAATAAATAAAAAAAAAAATTATATTCAGCTTTGGCAAAGACCAAAGAAATAATAACAATAATTTAACTAAACATTTATGGCTCATTATTTCACTCACAAATCAATTGAATTGCCCAAGACTCTAAGTGAGAGATAATTAGTTTTTCTTAATAGTTTATTTTTTTGTTAGAAAAAAATAAATGTTTGTTTTTTTTGGTTTGGTTTGTTTTGCAGGAACAAGTGAAACTTGATGCGAGCAAACAGGTCATAAGTCCAGACGATTGCGACGATCTCAGTCCAATGCCACAAACAGCTGCTCCGCCAGTACGGCGACGCGGTGGCATCTCCGCCGAGCCCGTCACCGAAGAGGATGCCGCCAATTATGTGAAAAAAGTTGTACCGAAAGATTATAAAACAATGGCCGCCCTATCAAAGGCCATTGCCAAAAATGTCCTATTCTCACATCTGGATGAGAATGAACGATCCGATATATTCGATGCCATGTTTCCGGTCACCCACTTGTCCGGCGAGAATATCATACAACAAGGCGACGAAGGCGATAATTTCTACGTAATCGATTTGGGTGAAGTTGATGTAAGTCAAACGGATTTGTTCCCCATTGAAATGAATTCATTTTAATTGTTTGTTTGTGGTTTCTTTGTAGGTTTTTGTGAAATCGGAGCTGGTGACCACAATTGGGGAGGGCGGCAGCTTTGGTGAATTGGCCCTGATCTATGGCACACCTCGTGCAGCCACTGTGCGGGCCAAGACCGATGTGAAGCTGTGGGGCATCGATCGCGACTCATACAGACGCATACTGATGGGCTCGACCATACGAAAGCGCAAAATGTACGAAGAGTTCTTGTCACGTGTATCGATTCTGGAGAGCTTGGACAAATGGGAGCGTCTCACAGTGGCCGATGCCCTGGAGACTGTCTGCTTTGAGGATGGCGAGACAATTGTCAAACAGGGTGAGGCTGGTGATGATTTCTACATTATCCTGGAAGGCTGCGCCGTCGTACTGCAAAGGCGTTCAGAGGTACTTTTTAACTTTCCCATCAAAGCAGAGATTTTTCTTTAATTAATTTATTTTCTTTTTTTTTTGTGTGAGCAGCAAGGCGATGAGCCAGCTGAAGTGGGTCGTTTAGGTTCTAGCGATTATTTTGGGGAAATTGCTTTGCTTTTGGATCGTCCGCGTGCGGCCACAGTTGTGGCCCGTGGACCACTCAAGTGTGTCAAATTGGATAGAGCGAGGTGAGTTTAATTTGAGAATTAATTTTTGAAATTTTCTAAAAAAAAATTGTTCTTTTAAGATTTGAACGTGTGTTGGGTCCCTGCGCAGACATACTCAAGCGGAATATAACGCAGTATAACAGCTTCGTTTCGTTGTCTGTTTAAGTCAGTTAACCGAAAATATCAACAAAGACAAACAACAACAACAACAACAATGGCAGTCTCCACGAAACTAACAAACAAACAAACAAACCAACCAACCAACAACAAGAACAGCAAAATATGTGCAAATTTCAGCAGTGGCAGCGACAACAACAACAACAATGCAGAGCATAAAAAATACAATAACAAAAACAACAACAGATTCAGTTACAGAAAGAATAAAAACAATATCAGCTTAAAAATAAAATACAAAAGTAAAACAATGAAAAGAAGCGCTCAGCTAAATTAAATAAAAATAAAAAATAAAATCTATTAAAATGTTAATTGTATATTTTTCTGTATGTTGTGCTGAACAAGAAAAAAAAAAAAAAAATAAGAAGAACAGTGTTATATTTGTATGTAAATATGTGTGTGTCTCTGTGTTTAAGAAAGAGCGGCATGTTTCCCCACTCAGTCGCAAATCGACACGTTTTGCAACACTACACAACTTTTGAGATTTGCAACCGCTTTTGTTTTCTTCTTTTCATTTCTACTGTTCATTTATTTTTTTTATATTTATACTCTTATTTTTTTTTAAATATTGTTTTTCCTAGAACTATTAAAACGAAAATATATATAATAACACAAACTACTTTGATATAATAAAGACAGAAACTAAAAATAATTACTAATTTTAATGGAACATGCTGCCAAAACCCTTAAATGAAAAGAAGACAAAACAAAGAAATTATTTAATTTTAAACAAATTCATCTGAACATCTGAATGTATAAAAAACAAAAATTATATTTATAAATAAATAATTTAGCTGTAAATTAGCTATGCACACATAGACACACACACACACACAAGCAGCCAAGCCTAATCACTGAATCCTTAAAAAAAAAGAAACAACAGGAAAATTAAAAAAAAAACATTAATTATTTTAGAAAAAAAAAATTTAATTTTTAAATAATTAAAAATTTTATTAAATTAGTGAAACATTTAAATAAATTCGAAAGTTGCCGATTAAAGACAAATTGGTGGCTGAATAATTATAAAAACAAAAAATTAAATAAATAAATAAAATAAAATTATATATATAAATAAATAAATAAGTAATAATTACAATTTTAAAATATTTCAATTTAGTTTTTTTTCAAAAATAATTTCATAATTGGATATAATTTAAAAGCAAAGCGCAATGAAAAAATGCTTATGAAAAAAAATTGAGTAATTTCTTTTGTTAAGAGTTAAGAGCTGCCACAAAGCCAACCGAATGCAAAGCAAAATTAACCAACAAATTGTATATTCATTTATTTAACATAAACTAATGCTTGGCGCTGGCGACAAGAACGACTCGAACTGCAATCAAAAAAATAATAGAACTCTGCCCAGACACAAAAATGATTCGAAACAACTGGGACAATTACACACACACACACACAAACACACGCCTCAATTGCATAATTGCACACAAAATTAAGTCCAATGTAAAAAAAAAAAATAAAAAATACCCGCCGGCGGGTTAAACTAAAAAAAATAAAATTATAATAATAATTCAAAGCAAAAAAGACCATCAAATTGGAAAATGGTCAAAAAAACTAATTAAATTGGCTTAAGCAAAAAAAAGGACTACAAAAAAAAACATGAACAATTGGTAAAAAGTAAAATTAAAATAATATTGTACAACAGAATACAATTTAATATTATTGTATGTTTAAATAATGAAAAAAAAAGAATCAAGGAAAAATAAATACATTTACATAGATGTTGCAAAACCAAAAAAAAAATATTAAAAAAAAAAAAAAAAAAAAATTAACCAAACCAAAGAAACGGTTTCATTTCACTCGAAAATTGTAGAACTCAAAAAGAGCTCTTCCAGCTTCGATCTATTCCAAGTCTAACAGTCAAAATTAACCAAACCAAAGAAACGGTTTCGTTTCACTCGAAAATTGTAGAACTCGAAAGGGGCCCTCCCTGTTTCGATCTATTCCAAATCCAACAGTCAAAAAACGCTTCCATTTCCCTTGAAAATTGTAGAACTCGAAAGGGCCTTGTGGGTCTCTTTCAAATCCAAATCTAGCAGTCAATGTTTTTCAAATTTCAATATTTTTGATTTGTATAAATTTAAGTGGCACGAATGTTGCTTGACGCGATCTTTCTAATACCCACACTCTTCTCGTATTGCTTGATCCTGCTGCTCATCATAATTCTAACCTTCATAGTGGTCTATATCAGCCATAAGATTTATATGTCCATATACGAAAATCTTCCGCTGGATGTGCGGCCTTCCATGCAGAAAATAAATTCCTCATATATGATGCGTCAATATCGGAAAAGATCGGGATTGCTGACCAATCTAGAACTCTCCCGATCCGAGCAGTTTGCCAATCAGGGCAGCATGCGTTCCATTTGGATAAACAATCGGGAACAGATCACCTATTCCACGGCAGGTGAGTAAGCTAAAAAATGAAAGCATAAATCAATTTAGCTTTGACCATCCATCAGTTCATGTGGTGCTTTCCCTGGAGCCCTGCTACCTTGCCTGCATAACCTTCGAAATGGCGAGCTCTATCTATAGGCGACCCATCAGCCTAATGTGCACTTGCGATGAGCCCATGGCCGAATTTCGCTGTGCCGCCTGCCACAGACCCAAGCATTCCTATATCATGCTACTGAACAAATACTACGATCAACTCTCAAAGATACCGCGTTACACGGTCCTACTGAAGTGTAACCAATCCATGGCCTCGCCAAACACCAGCAATATGCGGCATATGCTGGACGATGTGATAGCTGATGCCATTGATGACAGACGCTCTGTGACAGAGTCCACAGTGCCCTGCATGAGACGAAACCGCAGCAATGCAATTGGATCCACTAACCGGGAACGAAGTTCAATTTGAATTTGCGCGCCCAAAGCATTCACAATGGCAGCTTGCCGATTTTATTATCGATAAATACAAATGATTGCAAATATTTAATTAGTTGAATTTATTTGACCATGACTATATCTGTGGCTCCGGAGGGCACACCAGCTTCCACCATTTGATCCCTGATATCCTCAAAATTGAGGTCGGCCTCATTGCACAGTTGCTGGATTAGTTCCAGGAAATCTTCATATTCCAAGCGCCATTTTCTAAACAAAGATCAACATTTGATATGAAATGTGGATTTTATTTATACAAACCTACTTGTAACGCATATAGATGAGGCCGGTCTGGGTGCGTGTGAAGGTATTGGGTATCAGCTTGGCCTGCTCCAGCCAGCAGTCAATTTGGGAGAGCAGAATACAATCGTATTCTTCATTTTCAATATCGGAGGCCTGCAGGACCCGGTGATTGGCGTAGATCAGAAAGAGCGAATCCAAAGTATGCTTCTTGGGCTTATCATCATCATCGGCCATTATATTCTATAATTTTGGCTAAAAACAAAATCTATATGTGTGTGTGTGTGTGTATTTGTGGAAATTTGTTAAATGAAATAAAAAATTTTTTTATGGCAGATTTAAAAAGGAAAAGTGTTTGTTTCAAACAGAGTGAGGGGGCGTTGCCATGGTCCTGCTGAGTCCTGCCAACTCCAAGAAAAAAATAAAACATTTCTTTGATTTATTTTTTTTTATTTATTTCAATTTCATTTTATTTACAGTGTTTATGTATGCTAGTATATAATGTACTAAATATAATTGTTGTATATATTTATATATTTGTTTCTTCTTCTTCTTCTTCTCATAAGTAAACTGCTTTTAAATTTGTTATTTGCTTTAGCTGTCTCTGATTTGCTACTTGCATGAGCCAATTTTTTTCTTTTTTTTTAATATTAATTGTTTTTTGTTCATCAAGACATTTATTTAAACAAATATATATATATGTGTATGCATGTGTGAGTGTATGATCAAAAGCATATTTCCTATGTGTTTTGTTTTTTTTTTTTCTAAGGCCAAAATAATAATAAAAGTTTATTTAATTTTAATGCAAACTGTGAAAAAGTGCATTGATAAATTCTTTGAATAATTTTTATTATGCCAAACAAAAAAAAAAAAAAAAAAGAAAAAGGAAGCTTTTGAATTTGACAAACTTTTATAAATATGAACGATCATTTTGACAAAACATTGAACAAAAAAAAAAATCCTATACAAAAAAATATTTACTATTTTTAAAAATTGAAATTCATAAAAGAAGAAATTTGTTGTTTTTTGGCTAAAGTTGCGCAGACTTTTGCTTATCTTTTTTTGTTTTCGTTTTACCTAATCCAAACTGCTTAGAGATTTTTTTATTTATTTTATTTTTTTTTTGCCTTTATGCTGAGTGTGAATTAGGAGGAAATAGTTCCATTATCTTAATCGTTTTTGTTTTCTTTATCTTAATTTATGCATTTAAAAATCACCTTAAATGTTTGCTCTTTTCTTTCTTTTTTTTTTCTTTACTAAATAATTTTTATCTGTTCAACAAGAAAAGTTTGCCTTTTCTGTTCAAAGTTGCGGGGCAAAGAGGAGGAGGAGGTTTTACATTAATTTTCTATATATTTTTTTGTTTCACTTTAACTATTTCGCATTGTTGTTGGTGTAGCAGTTGCTTTTGTTGTTGTTGCGGTTACAATTTTTTGTTTTTTTTTATTAACGGGTTTGACAAACTTGGTAAGAGTTAAGTTGCTCTGGTTTGGGTTTTTCTTTCGTTTGTTTTATGCTTTACGGGTTACGTTAATATCAAAAGGAATGATATATATGTATAATTTATATATATATATATATTTATATAAAAATAAAACAATGCACTTCCGTTGTTTGTTGGCTCACCGCCTGCCCCAACAAAACTCTTACATCGGCCCATCGATGGCGCTCACTTTAAGGCGGAAATAGTAAACGGAACGCGCAAACGCAGTCGCCGCCACCAAGAACAATATAATATAAACAAAATACATGATTCCATGGTCCTAAAAATAAATTAAAATTATTGAAAAGAATTGTCTTGATTGATAAGTTTTGGTGGACATACCCCAGCATATGAAAATGTACCAACTGTCACACCGATGCCCAAGAGAAGGAAGATCAGAGCCACAACGGCAAAGATAATGCCACGGCTGTTGGCAAAACGTGAGCCTACCGATGAGACATTCCTGCAGTGTGGACAACGAGCCAAGGCATTGAGATACGTGTTAAACTGAAAAATAGACAAATAAGTTTTCCATTGGATTTTGTGTATTTTCTAAGAGTTACCAAAAACGTTTCGGAGCAGTGACCACAAGTGACACGGCACATGCCCGGCATGGCAGGCACGGGCGGTGTCACGGGACTTGGTGCCAAATTGATAATACGCTTGCAATTTGGACGTGGACAAGCAATACGCTGCGATGAACTCTTGCAGATTAACAGACAATTGCATGGACAACGCACATATTTCTTGCCAGGTGGAGCATTGCGTATGGGCTAAAATATAACAAAGAATTAATTAAGTTAATCTTGACAATTTAAGTTCATTTGGACTTACAGTTGCCTCATTGCAATGAGTACACTTGACCACATGCTGCTCCCTTTTGGTTGTTATATCAATCATATTCTGGCAGACACGACAGGTGACCATGGGTACTCCGCCGGTACCGCTGCTCTGCTGATACGGTGGTGGCAATTCATCCGGCCCAATAAAGGGTACCGATTGTGCTGCAGCCCCTGCCAAAGATACACAAATATCAGTCAATTTTCAGATAAAAAAAAAAAATAAAAGTTGACTCAAGACCTTTCGTATAAAATAAATACATGTTGTCTTGGAGGCCACAGCAAATGCACTGACAACACCACCATCGACTCCAGCCTCATCTCAACCACACAAGGCCTGGCTTTGATATGATGGCTGGCCGGTGGTTAAGTCAGGGTAGGGGTGTGCTTATGTGGGTGGTTTGATAAGTCCAAGTGGGTCAATTGGCTTATGAATGCAATTGGCCTGTCTATGACTAACCTGTGTGCGCCAATGTTGCCCAACATTTGTTGATGCCACAAACACAAAACTAGATTTCAACTTCGCCTGGGCGGGCATAAGTGTAAACAAAGAGATAAAGCTGGCTATAAATAGCCCACAAAGGGTTATGGAATTGATTTTTTCTTCGGGGATAAAATTGAAATGACACCCCGCCAAGAACACAAATCGAAAGGACGTTGAGCTGTCATTTATTTTATTTTTTTTTTTGCAAAAAAAAAAATACAAAAAAAAAATTATCTTTGGAAATGAAGGGCATGAGTCATGGTATAAATATTATGCCTGATTGCCGTGAGCTTAATCAAAACAGCTGTAGAAGGTCTTCCCCCGCTCCCTCGCAGCTTGTTGAAATATAAACAAATCAATTATTGTCAAATTTAAAAAAAAAGAAGAAAAAGTAATTCGATATTTAGGAAATATTGCGATTTGCCTATGACCTAAAAAAAATAGTAATATTCGATTCGATTGTCTGCAAAGTTATACGGGCTGGCAATGAGCTAGCTGTAAAGTGGTACGTGTCGTACCACTCCACCACCACCCTACGATCTCTGTGACTCAGCAATTTGGGGAGTAGGGGGTGGGTCTGATAAAACTGGATGCCATTGACAGTTTCGAATCTCTGCTTTAGGCGAACCGGAGTGCACACTTGTTGGGTTTCCAATACCGGCACGCCCGCACATACATGTACTATTTAACACACATACACACGCACAAATATATGCACACACACACACACTTTTGTATTCATATGAAAAACTATGCGGTACCGATAATAAATCGAGCTCGAGTTGAATGTACTGTAAATTGACACGAATCTTACCGTCTTCATTGTTGATGGCAGCACTGCTGCCAGGATTATCGGGGCCTGCATCAACGCCCGATATGGAGGTGTACGTGTTGGTGTCCTCCTTGTTGATCAGACTCTGTCTTTCGGGATCAGCCATGCTGGATTTCTGGAAGGTCTTTTGCCTGTTGTTTGTTTGGTTTTCTTTTTGCTTTTTTTTTAGGCTATGGAATCTCTTTTGCGTATGAAATTCAAACACACTTACACACAAACAAACACAACTCCCGTTAGTAGTTGGAAATTGCACCCTAAAACTGCAATTTTGTTATTGCCTTTATTTGCACCGCTGCAACGCAAATGATTCAACTGTAAGAATAATAAGAAACACACGAGTCGTTGTGATTGAATTGCATATTTTTAGAGCCTAAGAATTGCTGGGCATGGACCGCACAAATTGTTCTTTGTTTGCACTAGCTTGTTTTTCTTTTTTTTTTGCATTTATGTTTCTTCTTTATATTTCTTTGGAGTGGTCTTTTCGGCATGCGCCGCAATAATCAATTTACTAATGCAGCTGGATAGTTTTGATATGCAATTTTTGTATTTCACCTTTATTATTGAAATGGCGTTGTAGATTTTATGTTGCTGTTAATTATTTTGTATTTCTAGGCCAAATTGGCCTTTAATTTACCTTATTTTCTTGTTGAAATTGCACCAACCAACACCAAAGTAGGGTTGTTGTCGATACTGCAATCCATCGATATATCGAATAAAGATGAATTCGATAGGCGCTTGTGCAAATGCAGCCCTGCCAAGAGCGGCCATCAGGTGTTTTTCCTTGTATGCGATTTTAAGATTTCGGCGATAAGATGTCTGAGTCCTCTGAAGAGCTTGCCTGCGTTGTCAACAAAAGTGCACATAGCAGTGATTCAAGTGACATAGAAACCCATCGGATCAAGCGTAATCAAAAGCGCAAGGCAAAGCGAAGATCCAGTTTAAACGCTTCTTTTCCAGCTCTGCCCATTAAATTGGATGGAGAATCAGTATACGGTTTACCCAGTTCCTCTCGTCCAGTAACAATATACTCAAAAGAAGTCGTATCGGACTCAGATGCAGATTTGCATATATCAAGCGACAACAGCGAGGGAAGTGACCACAACACCAGGCTTCATACAACACAATTAAAAACACGAACTCTAAACAAATCTCAGCTTAAAATTACGGAAAAATTAAGGAAACATAGACCACGAAGCACCAAACAACTAAAAATAGTATAAGATTTTCAAATGCAACCGCCGAATGCATTCAACTACGCCGCTTTCGTTTGCGCAGGGCTGTAGCAACAGTTGTCGTTGTACAGCACTGCCACCAGGGTTGCAGGTTGGCTGAAGCATTTTGGAGGTGGTAAATTTCTATGGCACTCGACTTATTTTATATAAATAAAAATAGTGAAGAACAAGGAAGTAAAATTATTCCAAACATTTGCAAAATGTAAGTTATTCGTTGCTGTTAATGGTTCGAATTAAATTAACGGTAAATGCTCAGTGAAATAGGGCAGAAATTGCGTGTGAAAATAGTCGATGATTTCATTTCGTTGTGAGAAACTTCGTCGCAGTTTACTTGGCATCGTTGTGGCTGCTGTTCCTATTGTTGTTGTTTTCGTAGTTACAGTTGTTGTTGCTGATGATGTTGATGTTTGTGATTGGCAAAGGTCCGAAAATCGAAAACCCGACCACCTATCGCATCTCCAAATGTTGACACAACGACACACAAACTGTTTGCCAGCAGTTGTTGTTGTTATTGTTGTTGTTTGTATAGTGGCAGCGTTGATTAGGCGGTGCGTGGTCTACCTTTTCCATATAGGGCCCCAAGAACAACTATGGTAACGACAACAACAAAACACCTGTTTCTAATTGATTTTTCGCATTTTCATTTATAGAAAGTTTTTGTTTCTGTTTTTTTTTTTTTTTAACTTACAGATAAATTCCCTTGCTTTCAACAACTGTGTTTTCGCATTTTTAATCACTGATATTAAAAAAGAGAAAAAAAAAAACAGAAGGAGGCATTTAATATATGCGAGCCCGTAATTGCAGCGCCAAACCGACCAAATCAAACGAAAACAATCAATCCAAATTAAGGTGCAATTCGACAAGAAACCGAACGAACGAAATTATTTATTTGTTTTTTATTATCAATTTGACTGACCACCGATAAGTACACAAAACCTACAGCGCCAGAAAAATGGAAGACCCACCAATATTCAATAGTGTCGAAAATGAGTGCAGTTACTGGAAAGACCGATGCAAAGTGTACCACAAAGAGTAAGTAATTTCGACATACCCGATTCCATGATTATTTCCTAATTCTGATTTCTTGTGATTTTTTCAATCAGATGGACAGATGTGAAACAGGAGTACGACGAATATGTGGAACAGTCACGCGAAATGGAGGCTGAAATGGACGCCACTCTGGACCAAAAACAGAGTATTATCAAAGATCTCAGAGCAAAGCTAAATATGCTAGAGAAAGAAAATGAATCACTAAAGGTGATTTACTAATTAAGTTATATAAATTACTCACTTGAAACTAACATGCCATATTGGTTTAATTTGTGTACAGCTCAAACTTGATTCACATAATATTGAAATGTCAAATTTGGAAAAGCAATTGGAAACAGTTAGAAAAGAGCGCGACTCAATGAAACTTAATCTGCGGCAATTAGAGCAGAAAAACGATGATCTGGAAAGAGCACACCGCATACTCAACGAGAGCATAGTAGACTTTGAGAAAATGTTGGACAAAGCCTATGAGAAAAATGCCCTGCTTGAGCTTGAGGTAGATGAGAAAGAGGTCTTACAGGAAAAGCTACAGCGACTAATGGACGAGACGCGCGGTGAGTATAACAAATGAAAAGAAATGTATATAAACTTTGTCTAAATTTGTATAAATTTTTTTTGTAGATTTGAAACAGGAATTAAATGTTAAAGCGCGGTATACGCCAACAAATGGCAGTAGCAATACAAATGCTGGAACAGCCAATAGCTCGATGAACTCATCCGCTTCGCTGCCCAATGGCATATTGGCCAATGGTGATATTATGCATCAGGATGGCACAACAAAGGCCAATAGTGTGACAGCCCTAAATGGCAGTTCAATAAATAGAAATGATTATATACAACAGAATTCGCTTAAAAGTAAGATAATCCTATCATTTAAGCAAACTAAACGCGTTTTCAAACTTTCCAAATCCTGTCGTCATTCAAAGATCTTTAATTAGAAATCTTATGTTTATTATTATTATTATTATTATTTTTTAAGTCATTTCAAACACAACAACGCGTACACAAAAGCATACATTATACTAGATTTGTTTTTTATTAATTTTCGAAATTCAACGCATTAAATTTAATATGTAAAAAAAAGAAATGAAAAATATGTGCCATATATTTCGTAGGCTCTTAGAAAACGAAACTTTATATGTGTGTGTGTTTTGTGCGCGCCTTGTAAAACTATTCTAAAACCGATACTAACCACACCTCTTGTCTTTGTCCTGTATCTTTATCTATGTCTTGGTTTTTTGTTCGATTCTTTCTTTGACAGATCCGGAGAACATTATCAATGGCAATGCCATTAATGCGAGCTCACGAACGACAGCCCTAAATATTGTGGCCGATATGTTAAGAAAACTGAATGTAAGTATAAAAAGATAAAACCCTTTTCACAGATTTCTATTCCTATTCCTTTCTAAAAAAAATTTCCTGCATGTTAGTCAAGTATTTCTATTTTTTGTTTTGTTTATAAATTTTGCTGTTCATGTTGTGTTGTATGTTTTATAGTGGGACAAGGCTCTGTTGTGTCCTGAGTGTGAAAAGTTTCGTTGCATTTGCGAGCGTCCCCTGGCAGGCACTGCGACAGCCACCCCACCATCATCTTTGTCATCGCCCGCGAGCGAGACTAGTCTATTTAGACGCGCCTTTGGCGGCGGCAATAATTCCAATTCCAATTCGAATGCCACAATAAGCCAGTCAAACAGTGAGTGCAGCCCCAGCGTCTCATCCCGCAATCTCACCGACAGCGATTGCTCTCTGAATCGAAATAGCTTGACTAGCATTCAATTTGGCACAAATATTTTCAAACGTTTTGCTGAACGTTTGCGCAATGCCAACGACAATGACACAGCTCCAACCGATCGATCCACATTGACCGAATCACCGCCATAATTTTTTATTTTTTTTTTTGGAATTTTTTAATTTTAAATTTTGTTTGACGTACTCATTGCATTTCTCTGACTGAATATGCATTTTTGTGGGTTAATAAAAACGAATTTATTTTTAAAAATTTATTTAGTTTTTTTGTTTTGTGTTTTTTTGTTAAATCGTTTCTCTCTGTGTCTCTTGCAGGCTATGGAGACGAAATTGAGAATACATCGGGAACATGCGCCGCCCATGCAGCCGCGCCAACGGCAACATCAACAAATGCAACAATCCCAGCAATTGTCGGGCATCGGTGGCGATTCAATGATGGTTGCCTTGGATGCCAACTTAACTGGCACTTGTCACCTCTTGTTGGATCAGTAGTTAATATTATTTTAAGTCTCCAATTACCCCCTCTGCCTCCTTAGATCCTATGTTCAATTGATTTCAATACACACGATTTTTTTAATTAAAAAAAAAAAGAAGAAGACGAAGAATAAGAAGAAGAGTAAAAGTATAGGTATATTTATATATTTATATTTATTTGATTAACAATGAAGAATATGAGTTTGTCTTTTTTTTTATTTTCTATTTTTGCGATATTACAAATTACGTTTCTTAAGAATTTCAAAATTCAATTTTAACAAATTAAATTAAAAAAGAAGATATACATTACCTGTGGACGCCTTATATTATGTATGTATCGTATAAGAAATGTAATTATTAAGATCGAAAATACAAAATCTCTGAAAATCCAAGACAAGCAAAGATTCATTCATTTATCAAAAAAATAGAATTCAATGTGGAGCTTGATTAGTTTGCCACCGCGTAGCATACATAAAATGTATTTAGTCTTTAGATGAATCAACGAAAAAACAAAAAAATATAAATAATAATTAATTGGGCACATAGTAAATTAATTTATATATTTCTTCGATTTTTAGCCCAAAAAGTATTAAATAAAAAAGAAAAGTTAAACACACACGAAATAAATTAAAATTGTAAAATACTCGCAGCTCTTGGTGAATTAATTCAGTTTTTAAAATTTTATCAGTTTTTTTCAATTAAAATTGTAAAATAAGTATGGCATGTTTGATTCCATTTGTTACCAACGAGCGCAAAAAAAAAAAAATTAAAATAAAATAAAAATCTAGTTTTAATAGAAAAGACAAAAGGCGAGTTTGAAGAATTTTTTGAGTGATCTCAAGGTATTTGTTTATATTAATAAAATCGGATTTCAAGGTAATCCATAGCCGCGGCAGTGGTTTCTGTGGTGGCCGCCAAGCCATCGTCGCTTTCGCTTCACTAGCTATGCCAAGGACGGAATCCTACTTACCCTATCCTCTGTCTGACTGGCTGGCCACCTTTCTCTATCTATCTCTTTCATACCAACTCGCTCTATCTCTATCGGGACTTTGCCATTGTACCGCCTTCTGTATCCCAAGCTAATGTATTTAAATAGCTTTTTGGGCGAGCTTTTGCCTTTACCCCTTTTTAGTACAGTTTCTGGTGCGGGTTGAAGTTTTCATTTCAGTTGGTGCTTTTCTTTTTCAAGTCGTCGCCTACCCCGTCGTCAACTTACCAGAAGGCAACTTACTTGTTTTCTAGTTTTTACTTTTTGTGCTTTTGTTGTTGTTGTTGTTGTGGCATGTTTGGAATTTAAGTGCGAGTTTATGAAGGTAAAACATGAAGCTGTAAGCTGTCCTTGCCTGCTGGCTAACTTTGCATATTTAACAGTTGGACACGACACAACACGACAGCTTTGAAATAGTAGAAACTGGGATCTGCATCTGGTATCAGATGGGGGGAGGGGGTCTTCTAAGGAAATGTTAGTGGTCAGCTAATGAGAATACTTTCCAAATTTGTCAATCAAAATCGATTAATGAAATTTGGGGAACTCCACGTTCCTTTTAAAAATAGAACAACCTTTCGAATTGATTTTTATACATTTTTGGATTAAATTTCCAAAAATAATATTCTTGATTGTGGCTTAAAATATATCATCAAAATCGAGTCAAACTTTGGCTAGGCATACTTTTTTTTTAAATCGAATCTTTGGTGTAGCATAAGCTAATTGCCTTTAATGGAACGAATAAAATTTTGCTTTTATCAAAAGCTGACAGAGTAGACAGACGATGGTCCCAACCAGCTGGCCCAGCTGGTCGACAGGTGTGGAGGCTAGGAAGGCAGTCCTGGGCCTTGGCCATAAGCGGATTGAAAATGGCACAATGCAATTTCTGTTTTGAAATGGCCGTGCGGTAAATGGAAAGAGAATTTGAAGAGTGCTGAATAACAGATCAGAGAAGACCAGGACAAACAAAGCAAAATACAAGTACAACCAGGAACAGAGGAGATGAACCTTGGTCTTGGTTGAGTGTAGGTAAAGCAGGAAAATGTGAAACATGCCAACAATTTCAACGCCCTTGCCATAATGAACTCCCACAACAGCAGCAGGAGAAGGAACCAGTCAAAGTGGCTGTGGTGGTGGTGGTGGTGATGGCTTGGGCATGGTTTGGATGGGTATTTGCGAGGGATAAAGTGAGTAAAGCCGCAGCAACTAATTAACTGTCAGTTGTCTTCAAACATAACTATAAAACTTGCTAAGCTCAAACTTGTGCCAAACAATCAGCATTGGCGGTCAGGTGGTGTCTCCCCCCGGCTCCTCCAATCCCGGCATACCCATAATTTACCAATTTCTTTTATACACTCGGTTACTTTTGAAATCTCTCAGATTGGGGATTAAGTGACTATTGTATACGCTTTAAAGAAACTAAAAAATCTGGAAAACATCTTTCAACCAATCAGAGGAAGAACTTGAATAAGCCAAGAAATCTGTACAAGATTGTGGGATATAAAAATAATGCCAACCACTGAAATATTCCCAATGGAATATGTTTTTTTTTTTTTTGGCCCAACTCCAGCTGGTAGGGCAGTGTAATTGTTTTCACATAAAAAACGTTCGTGGCAAAGTCTGGAAAGTCGTAAAATTTGTAGCAAAGCTTTAAGTGGCAGCTTCCTGAAATTTCAAAGTCTGCTTGGTTCGTATTTTTTTTTGGATGAGCGGTGGAGGGGCAGAGATGAGTTAGGGTGGCTTGAGTATTTTTGGCATTTACGCTTTTTAAATATTTAAAATAAACCGATTCAAATGAGCTAAACGGAAACGGAAACACCAACGACGACTAGACTAGATTTTGGTAAGCATTTCGATTTGAATTTGGTGTAAACGTGGGATAGGCGGAAAGCTTGTTTTAGCCTTCAGGGATGAAGACTTGTTCGGCCTCAGTTAAACATCAAACAAAATCGATATTATAGAAAGGTGGCTGGTCTACCTTTTTCCTTAACACACAAACAAACACAGGCACACACATGATAGCTGGGTCCAACACGATTCCTAAAATTACACAGGCAACAAGCTTGTTGCCAAGTCTCTACCAAAAAAGTCTGCATCTTTTGTTTGAACGCCGCAGGACGCTCATTTTTCGTAATGAGTTTGCCTATAGAGACTTTACATATATGCTTATATTTTCCTAAGAGTATATATGTGTGTGTGTGTGTGAGTTGGCTCTTGGCCATGACAGAAACTACCTGCCAAGGCAAATGTGGCAAAGCCAAACCAGAAACAGTGTGCCAAAACCTACAAGAAAATTTATAGAAAAATTTTTTTTTTAATTTGAATGAAAAATCTGGCGAAATTTCTGATCAAGTTTAAACATATTTTTGACTTGTTTATTTCCAGTTTTTTTTTCCTAGGAAAGCCTAGCTGAAATAATAGGTCCACTGTGTGCTATGGATTCTCTTCCGCCTTTGGGATATTTTTGGTAAATATCGTTTGGTTGTTGCAGCAATAATAAAAGGCAGCTTGAATATTGGAGGAAACCTTTCAGCCTTTGCCTTTGAAGCAAGCCAATCGTAGGAAATATATCCACCTGAAGGTCAGATTGTGTGTGTGTGTGAAATTCTCCTCTTAGCAATCAGCTCATCTCTTTCACACACACACATGCAAGCTTGAGCTTTAAGTTGGCAGTGGTGTCGTCAATGTCGCAACTTCCGCTTGGCATTACAAATCCACAAGCCACTTCCACATCTACATCCTGTTGCCAATATCCTTTTGCAGACACTCAACTTGCTATAAATAATTTCATTTAATTTGATTTACTTAAACGCATAAAAAAACGAAAACGAAAAACGTCAAATCGAACTTAATCTATTTGATTAGTCCACAAAGTGGCGGAAACTGTTGCCGTGAATGATTGATGTCCTCTTGCCATTTTGACCATTAATCTAGACTTTTCAATTGCATTTGAAATTGCTTGTTGTTAATTAGTGAGCTGAGCTAAGCGACAGAGACACTCGTTTCGTATTACTAATGTAAATTATCTTTGGAAATTTTAATTGAATCGATTAGGGGGCATTCGGCACTTGTCTTCAATTCGATTGAATTCGTATTCAACTCGTATGGATTTTGTGGTTGTTGATTTCCCTCCTTTGATTTGTACAGAGCTATTCAGATTAATTATGAATTGCAAATTGCGATTTGCAATTTCAAATGAAAGTCAAGTGCAAGGCTCTCTCGTTAATTTGATTGCGGTTTTTTGAACTTGCCTGAAATTTCCAAATAACCACAAAAAGCAGACTTGGCCAAGGTTACACACACACACACAGCGAATTAGCCCATTTGTGTGAGTAGCACCATTCACATCTCTTCTCAAATATATATTTACAGGATGTGTGCGAACGACCCAATAGCCTGACCCATGTGTAAACTTTTTATGATACAATTGGGCGCCCTACGAAAAAAAACATGTGAATAAAAGCGCTTTCACCTTTAACAATGAGCAACCACCACCACAAGCAGTCCAGAATGGGGCATATCAGCATAAATGATAACATTCTACAGTAAAGCCTAACTCGAAAGGAACTTTTCCGAAAAAGTCTTAAAGACTTTGAAGTTTGCGTAATTTGAGTTGCCAAACGGACCAATTAGCTTGAAATATTTCCAAAAGGTCATCAAAGCCGGAAAGTAGTGAAATCTAAGGCTACTCCCAAGTGTAAATGGAGCAACTCAACTGACCTTTCAAAAGGATAAAAAAAAGAAAGAAATTTAAATTTATTTCACTTGCTTTCCTTTTTAGTCTGGTTTGCTGTACTTTTGTGGCAGATTCAATAACCCCGTACAGTGACATTAAAAGCTATTTGCAGTGTCTGGAACCATTGATTTATATGTGCTGAAAGCATATGCATAAAAATATAACCAAACATAACCTATAAACCAAAAACTTTTACACACCCAATCCCATTCTCCCGTTAAGCTGAAATGGTTTGGTCATATTTTTTTATTTTATTTGAATGTAATTCATATTGTTGTTGTTGTTATAAAAATATATAGGCCAAGTTAGTGTCAGGGTTGTTGTAGTGAAAGTCTAGACCAATTAGGCCCAAAAAGAAACGTGAGAACTTGCCACACTAATCAAGAAATACCTTTGCCACTTTTTGCTATTTCTTCTTCTTTAGTCTTCTTATTGCTTACTTAATTTCCTTTGATTTGTATTTGTATTTATTGTGTTATTATATTTGGTTTTTGTTTATGATTTTCACAGTTATTGATACGCCTCGTCATCATTGCCAAAGTCTGACCCTGATGCCAACAAACTGTTGCTTTTTGCCAACTCATTCCTCTGCCGCCTGTTGCCGCAGGCAAAACTTTTTAGTACACAATTTGGGGAAATTTTTTCCCCTTCAATGGGAAATTTTTTTTTGTTGAGCCAACGCGCAACAGTTTTGTGTCCTCGCTGGTTCAGCTCACACACACACACATGGAAACACCGTGACGGCCAACTTCGTGACGCCGAACTCCATTTTATATTTGTTGCTTCAGCTGCTGTTGTTGTTATTGTTGTTGCTGCTGCCGTAGTCAGTCCAAGTCTCGGGTAAGTCTGGTTGGGGCTACCAGCCAGTCAGCCAGTTAGTCAGTCATTTAGTCTTTTTGGGGACTTGGCAGCGCTTACACGTGCAAGGACGCAACCTTTCTCTCGCCTCTCATTTGAAAAGTGCGATTTTCTGAATTCGTTGCATTCCCAACGGTTGTGGGGCATCTAAAAAAAACAAACAGACACAAAAATACACTCACAAATATTACACACATAAAATAAAAATACCAAAAAAAATTTCGTGTGAAAGAAACTTTTGAAAAAATTAAATAAAAAAATAAAAAATAAGAAACTGCTGTGAAAAATTTATTAAAACTGCAGTGTTGTAAAGTGAAGAACTTTTGCCTTTTTCTTGTCTACGAATTTTTATCGAAACATTGATAAAGTGAGTACCAAATGCAATGAATTTTATTTATTTAAATGTCACGGGTAACTCTCATAAATATTCTAAAAATATAGCCAAAGTCTTTCTCATGTTTTTTTCTGTTTCTTTTTTTATTTGGGGCAGTTTAAGGGGAATTTTGTTTTTATTTGTTTTCGGGGTTTTTTATTTTTATTGCCGAAGGCTTAAAAAAATACCCTTTTCCCGCGAAAATTGTATTATGATTTTTTGATGAAGCAGAAGAATTAAAAAACTGAGTCCTCTCTAAAGGTGTCTTTCAAGAGAGACAGGGCCAGTGTTTGATAAGGTCTTCGGAAAGAGTGCTTTGTCTTCGGCTTGTCAAGGTTAACTCTTTTCAAAGCTTGTTTTTACTTGATTTATGGGCGTGTAAATCTCACTGATAATAGGATTACAATGTTTCAAATAATTATGATCTGGATATCAGCACGAAAGTAAAGACAGGGCAACCAGGAATTCAAAAAAAAAAAGAAAAGAATGATGCCAAAGAATATTGACTTTATTGTCATTTGACCACGTCTGTGTGTGTGTGTGTGTGTGTGAGTCGAAGTCAGGGTCGATTTTTAGCTTTGTAAGCCATTTAGTTTTTAGTGTCCAGCTCACACACACACCAGGACACTCAACCATGCCGACTTATAACCCTAGAACACTTATTTTTATATTTATTTATGCTGGCAACAAACACACAGAGAGAGAAAGAGAGAGAGAGAGAGAGAAAAGCCCACTTATACATTAATATCTATATATATATTCTAGTGATAAGCTTAATCCGACATTTACAATTTTTGCTTAAGGATTTATTTATGGATTCAATATGTTTCATTGTGTGCGTATTTGTGTGTTTTTTTTTTACACTGTTAACGATGCGTGAGCTCTATCTATCTCTCTCTTTTATTTTCTGTCTCTGTCGTTTTGTCAATGTGTTTGTATATATATTTTGTGCTCGTTTTAAATTGATATTTGAAGCTTTTATGCTTCAGTTGTTACCTGGCCTGGTCTGGCCTGGCGTGGCCTGGCCTACCTGCCTTCCTGTCTATTCAAAAGCCATGAAATTTTAATGTCATCTTCATCCTTCATCTTTCTCGCTTGCTCAGCTTTAACATGCTTTTTAAATTTTCTAATTAGTTTTCTAATACATAAAATATATAAGCATTTTTTTGACAGAGAGTGAAAATAAAGAAGTGATTAATAATAATGGAAAATTTGATAGCTTTCAATGTGAATCAAAAAGTAACAAGATATTTTTCGGCTTTCCCAAATAATAAAAAAAATATATATTTTCCATTTTTTTTCCCATAGAATATAGAATACATTTTTTTTGGTTTTTATTCATCGGCTTAAATTACGGCGTGTGCAAATGAAAGGAATTAAATAAAGTCAACTGAATTAAATAATTAAGCAATTAATAAGCCTTTTCTCATAAATATTTAATTAAATGAATTTATTTAATTAATTTCAAAAGTCTAGGAATTATTTATAATTCAAAGAGAGAGAGAAAGAGAGAGAAGAATTAAATTTTATACAAAATAAAATATTAGAATTATTTGGTGTTTGTTTTTATTGTTTGAGCAAATTGTATTGATTGCAAATAGCCCAAGGAATTTTATATAAAATCATCGAAGATTTCAAGTATCGAAAGTGAAAGGTACAAAAAGAGAGAGAGAGAGAGAGAGAGAGAGAGAGAGAGAGAGGGAGAGAGTGTGTATGAAAATATCCTCAGCTATTTCCCTGTCATTTTCTCTACACTTTTTGTATTTTTGTCATAGTTTTTGGTGGAGTTTCTCTTGTTGTTGTTTTTGTTTGCTTTTATTGCAGCCAGTGAAAGTGAAGAGCAAACATTATCAAGTGTGTGTGTGTGTGTTTGTTTGCAAAGTAACTAAAAATACGGTGGCAAGCAACAAAAAGCGCTGATAAAATCGATAAAAAAAAAATCTACATTGTGTAGAAAAGTTGTCGGTACATAAATATCAAATATGCAAATATTTACCAGTCAGCCAACATTTTGCCATAAATTTTTGCCACCTGCAAAAAAAAAAAAAAAAAATCCTAAAGGAAAAAACTTGCAAAAGCATACAGACACTCCTTCATCCTTCTCCAAACTGCTAAAAAAAAAAAAACAGAATGCTCAACTGAAGCGCAAAGAGAAATTTCAACATGTTGCGCCAAAATGAAATGATTTTCAAAATGGAAGCGACGTTCGCATTAGCCACCCCCCCCATGCCCCTGACTAAGCACAACTCTACCCACCAATTGTCAGATTTGGGCTATGGGATTTGTCAGGCAATATTGAAGATCTGCTTACGAGGGCTTGTCGAGGCGAGGCGGGGCTGCTGATAGGGGGCAACTGACTGTTGCTATAGTTACTCGAAATGTAGGGGAATGAATACCTGTCACCTTGACGTTTTCTGAAACTTTCGGCACATGTAGCACCCCGTACACAAACACCCTAACAAACAAGGGCGAAAGCAATGTTTTCTTTTTTTTTGGTCCAAAGTAAAAGATCAAAAGCCTCAACACGCCACTGTAAACATGTGAAAATATTTCTCTTGATTTTATTTTCGCAAAACATTTTTATAAAGCCATGTGAAGTGATGCGTTGATAAAAGAACAGGAGTGGATATATACATATCTATATATATACTTTGTGGGTGTGGCTGTCAAGGTGTTGGGGAATAATAATTTGGTATTGTATGAAAATGTGAAAATTTGGCCTAAAAGAGACCTCTTCGGGCCAGCCAAAGCAAGTAGTCAAGACGCTGTGGGGCCCGCGCTGGGTCGCGGTGGGCTGGGAGGGGTTGGGTCAACAACCAAGGTAGTCCGGCTTACCACTTGTTATTGCAGTTGCCATTCTTAACGGTCTTATACCTGCAGCTGTTTATCATAATTTTGTTGATTTGCCATCTCCGAAACAACCGAAAAAGCAACAGGAGCCCCGTCGACAAGTCCACAAATGAATTTCGCTTTAAATAGAAAAGAAAATTTGACTTAAACAGGGACTACTCTTTTTCAAAGGAAAATTTAATTTAAATAAAAATTTAATAAAAAAAATTTAATTTTTAATGTCATAAAAATTTTTATTAAAATTTATTTTTTACACTTAATTTGTGTAATATAAAAAATTAAATTTAATATGTTAAAATTGGTTTGATATTCCTAAGAGGGCTTTTAATTATTTGGCTGTGTCAAAGGGAAGCCCTGAAAAGTAGGCAAAGTTTTTCATATAAAAAGCAACAAGCGAATGCGCTGACAGCCCAAGAGGTTGGCCTGACTGGCTGATGTTATCTTCGAAGGGCAGACAAATGCTTAGATATACTGACAAATGGTTGGGGAAAGACAGGCAGACAGACAGACAAACAGACAGACGGGCAGACAGTGAGTTGGGAAGGCAGCCAGACTTGCAGACTGTACGGACAGACAGCTTGTGTCAAGCGACGCATAAAGTTTTTTAGCCCAAGTAAATTTTAATGTTAAAAAACTTACACAAAAATTATGAAAGGGGGCCCAAAAATGGCCAAGGCAAATTTTTTGACAGAGGGCAACGTGCCGTATACGTAATGTCAGAATGGGTCGCCCTGCTTTTTATAACTTGTATATTTTCTTTATTTTTTTCTACTCGCTGCGGCAAGAACATTTTATAATGAATTGTTGTGACAAAATAATGTAAACATATTCGAGGTTGTTGTTGTAGGTATATTTTATTTGTTAGTTTCTATGTGTTTGTGTCGTAGAAATTTAATAAAATATGCAATTGCCAGGTTGGAAATTTTGCCTGTTTGGCGAACTGCCTTTGGGGAGTTTTATGGTTCATCCTCTTCCTCCTATTTTTTCCACAATATTTGCTAAAATCACCAGGGACCAAACAAGCAAACTGCGAGGCGAAGAGTGAGCCACAGGTCAAACTTTTAGGAGTCCTTGTCGTTTGGCATTCTCAGTCAGGGCATCCCAGGCTGCCAATTAAAAATATGGCGTCATGGCAACTGGAATGGTCACAGTTGTGCCAGCAGTGGCTGCCTCGGCAACACGCAACATAACATGGCAATAATAACAATAACATCAACACCAACAACAACAACAAGAATAACAACAACAGCAACAATAAGAATAACAGGAGAAATGTTTATTAGCCGCAAAATGTAGCTCATGATTGAGTTGGTGTGGCAAGTTGGTTCGTAGGATTCTAGTCTAGGCCTGCACACCTGACAGACTCTCTGCACTTTGTGATTAAAAACTTTTCATGGATTCTACTAATCAACTGACCCTGCCTTTTCACCCTTTCATCCTTTCACAAGACCAACTAAATTTACCACTCCTTCATTCTGCGGCTTTGAAAGTATTTTATTTTTTGTTCTTTTGACTTTAATTTTTTTTTTTTTTGGTATATAAAATCGAAGGGTTTGGGTGTATATGTATTTTATTTTTTTTTTATAATTCTCCTGTGATTTTTTAAGCCTGCCCTGCAGCCTTTTCGTTTTCGTTTTGTTTGATCTTTTTCGGCTGATTATGCCAACCTTTTTTTTCTGCTCTGGAATATTTTTTGGATTTTGTTTTTGTTGTTGCTGGCATTTGGGTCAATGACAAGTTTTTTGGGGCTGTTGGATTTACTGACACTCTTGGGAGCCAGCTGGCTGCCACACTCCAATGATTTTTTATAGCCTTACAATGTCACACACACACGCACACATATTTGTCAATATATTCTCACAATCCCATACAGTTTGTAACACAATCATAATCAATGACCATATTAATATTCGAACGTGCTTATGGCACAAATGGTAAATTCTTTTGGACCAGGTTTGCTCACTTGGTTATCCACTCATTTTTTAAGTGCTCCCTGAATATTGAGTGAATATAGGACTGTGTCTGTGTGCGTGTACTTGTCCTCTGGACACTAATCAATGCCGTCTTTTTTTTTTTTTTTTGCCCCAGACAAACGTGCTGAAACGTCCAGTGTGTGAGTCTCTGGTAATGACCGAATGACTGACACACTAACAATAATAACATTGCCAACTAAACGTGACAAGTCAAGCCACGTAGTATATCTCTCGGTGAGCTGGTGTGCCTTTACAATGGCAACCGTAAATAAACATATCAACATACTTTCAGGCCATTTCCTACTCTTTACCTTTACCATTCTTCTTTTCACACTTCCTGGCATTTGCCAGCATTCCAAACATTCACATGCTCAAGCTTATTGCATATACGCGTTCCAGCTCAGACGCTACAGGCTCTTTAGACTCAGACATACGCATATCCGCCTGTTGCTCTGTGAATTATGCAATGAGCACGATATTCAGACAATGACGCTATCAGGATGGTAAAGCACACTCACAGTGGTCTTTTGAATCTTATTTGCAAAATTACAAAATTATTATATAATTTTAATCTGAGGGATTACCGCTTACTCCAACTCAAAAGACAAGGTACAGTTGTGTAGTAGGTAAGCTGACTGGCTCGCTCTCATGCCAGGGTTGCATTATGAACAATGTGAGCTCTGAGAAGAGAGCAATAGACTAAATTGATTTACTTTTACCACTGTGCAGGTTGCGGGCTTTTAAAGGACTTTGTCATATGAAGTATTTAATATAAAATATGCAGATGCTGTGCTTTTGTAAATGATCAGACAGGGGCGTTTTAATCATGTCAACTTATCAGTGCTGCATTCCGCCCCATTAAGATAATTACAGTTGAAATTTAATGCGAACTTTTGCTATGATTTATAGCATAATCCAGGCTTAATAATGTAAATTGATATTCAAAATCGAAAAATGTTCACAATGGCGAGAGTGAGAGAGGCAGAGAGAGGTATGGGATAGGACAGACTGACGTATTCATTTGGTTAGTTGACAAATCATATTAGTTGCAATGCTGACAGCCAGCAGCCGAGCTCTAACTGACGCCATTTTTTGATTGACGTATGCAAAAAGGACTGACAGCTACAGAGAGAATTTAATAGATAAGGGAGACCAGAAATATAGAAAGAGAGAGAGCAACATAGACTCTGGTTAGCTTTTCATTTGGACTTTTATGTTTGCAAATTAATTAGTCAAAAATAAAAATAACGGAACACACACACACACTGAAAAGCTCAAATATTCATTAAGTTTTGGAGTTGAATATTTTTTTCCACTCAATGCCCTATGAATTTTTTCGAGACTTGTGAGACTTTTTTTTTGTGTGACAACTATGCAAATTGTGGCGGACAACGGTTCCAGAACCATGACATTTTAAGATTTCAGACAAGGGGACAGAGCTTAGACACTCTTTCCAATGGACTGGACTCTTCTCACTTTACAATCCGAGCAACAACAGTTTGTGTAGAAAGTTTTGTTTATTGAAAAACTTTTCAACATTTGTCGTAATATTATGCAGGATGCTTGAACCCTTTATCCATTGAAATGAGTTGGCCCCTTCGAAACAAAACAAAACAAAACAAAAGAGAATCGAACAAAAAGCACAGGAGAAACCAAAGCAAAATGGTTGAAGGTATATACAAGTGTGTGTGTTTGTGTGTGTGTGTGTGTGTGTGTGTGTGTGGATGAAAATCAAACTTTGCTTTTGTCTTTTTGCCACTCGACGCTCGACGCCTTTTCAAAATCGAGCACCTTTATTTTCCATTTATTCTATGGGAACTAGCCAAGAGAGTGGAGCAAAAAGTGAAAAGTGTTTTGGGGAGGCGGGTTGACGGATTTGTAGGAAGAGGCTTCCCATCCGTAAGTGTCAGCAGGGGCAACAATTCAACTGCGTTGATTGATTGTGCAAGGTTCGTGAGATTCTGAGGGCAATGTAAACTGTTGACGACTCATTCAAAGGACTTTGGTGGCCTTTCGAGTGGTTTGTTTGCATAATAACAATAACAACAGCAACAACAACCAAATTCATATCGACAGCACAAGGCAAGAACGAAATAACAGCAACATCAAATCAAGTGAAATGAATGCAAACAAATTGCGCTGAAGACCGAAAGACACACAGACAACCAGCCAAGCAGCCGAGCCAAGTCAAGCCAAGCCAGACCAGACAGACAGACAGACATGACCGATAACCAACTTAAAGCTGTGGAAATTTTTATCATTTTCATTTCTTTTATGTCTCATAAAATGGGCAACATTAAATACTTGGACAACATAAAAGAAAAAAGTGAGTAAAACTGTCTGACGATTAGCACATTTAAAGGCCTCGACACCAGTGAAATCCGAACAAACCGCTGCAAATATGACAAGCGTGCAAGTAAATTCCTTGCTCGGAGACCATAAAATTGTTCGTTACACATACGCAGCGTGGGACGTGCTAATTGAAGCCGCCTCAATATTTAAGAAAATGTTGCGTGGGAAAGATTTTAGGTGGTTAGCATAAAAAGTTAGCTGCTAAAATGCTTTTCGGTTATAACAGTAAAAGCATCTTCATTGTGAAGCTTTGAGGTTAAAAATAAATCAACGCGGCGTATGCGCAATGCGTAAATTTATTGAGGGTTGGTAATTTTTTTTTTTTTTTGGTGTTGTTGTCTTCTTTTATTTTTTCGTGTTTTGCCCTCCCACTTTTGTTGTTGCTGTTGCTTTAGCTGTTAATGTTATATTGCCCATTTCCAGAACATCGCTTATTGTTGCCACCATCGACTATTGTTGCTTTTGCTTTAGCTCTTGGTTTTTAGCCATTTGTGAAAATATTGCTTAACAAAGCGTTAATAAATGAGACATTTAATTAATTGTTTGTACGTTAAGAAGGCTGGCCCAGCCTCTCTGACTCTCTCTTTGCCCCTCTGAAAGCGGCAAATTAATTATGTAGATTTAGCACCTTAAAAGAAATGCCAACGCCATCGGCTTTAATGAAATTTAAAAGACCAAGCATACAGCAATCATACGCACACACGAGCATCAGCAAAGACACACACACACACACCCTCTATGTTCTTGAATTGCTTCTTCTTCATGTTCTTCTACGAAGCGTGGAAATAAATTAATTCGAATGCACAGAGGCTGGCAGGAAAGCTGGACTGGCTGACTGGATGGCCACAAGTGCCAAGCCAAGAAGTGCAGACGTCAACACTTGATGCCTTAAATGCCGCTTCTTTCAAACATGTTTTCCCTGCATGTATATGTGTGTGTTTGTGTGTGTGTGTAGGGGGAAGCAAAGTTAAAGTCATTGCCAGCCGTGGGTGTGCTTATGACATAGGCAACCAAAGAAAGCCACGTTTATTTTGATTTACAAACACAGCAGCACAAGCATTTTTTTTTCTTCTTTCTGTGTGTAAAAATTGTTCATACAAGTAAAATATTTTTGTTAAAGAATTGCACAAGTAAATACAAACAGACAAACAGGCAAGGCAAACAATCAAGCTAGCATACTAGCAAATCCGCAAGTTAAGGCAAACGCATTTGGCTTTTTCAGACGAGGGTGGCTCCGTAGATATAATTTTTTTGCTTACTAATTATGGTCAATACAATTTTATCCAATAATTTCAAATAATAAAATTCTTTTGAGCCAGGGCTGAATACAGATCATTCATCAAGTTGGCAGCACCGAAAACGGACAAGATCAATTTGAACCGGAACCAAAGAGTGAACCTTGTTCGTTTATTGTTTAAAAATATGTAAAATACAGATATATAATGTATATTGTAATAATAATTTTAAAGTAAATACTTCAAGAGAATCCTCAAATTGATATTTGTATAGTCGATAAATGAAAAGTAAGCAATCTTTATCTGTGCCTTTTCAATTCGGGTAAAATCAGTGCAGCCTTCTCTTGAACAGTTTCCCACTCAGGCACGCTTTTCCACAAACACACACACACACACACACACATACGCAAAAAGTAAAGCACACTTGGTTCCATTATGGTGGTCTCATGTAGTGCCCCGTTGGCTGGTAGCGTGTTGCTGCTTGCTGTGCTCGTAGCTTAGTTGGTAAGCCTGTTGCGACAGGACATTTAATCCCGTTGTATTAAGTTCGGTGGAAATTGCTGAGAGCAGAGACGCAGTTCCATTCAAAGATGTTGGGGTAACGACAGCAATCGCTTAAAGCGTTTCAACGAGACAGTAGACGGAAAATCCCAGAGATACAGATGAGGGGCAAGACCAAAGTGCTCGGTTCGATGAGGCCAGCCCGGCCAACCAGCCAAAGGGTAATACCGAAACAATATATATAAAATTGTCGTTGAGTTTGTTGTTAGTGTTGCTATTGTTCCTGTTGGGCTGTTGTGGTTTTTGTGGCCATTGTTCTGATTTTTATTGCAATTGGTTGAATTGTTATTTTAGTTAAACCAACCGAAACAAAATCTAAATTTGTCTCCTCAATCTGAGAGCCTGTGTTGTTTGAAAAACTGACTGCAATTGATTTGCGGCCCAGTTGACTTGACTAATGTCAGCCACTGTTAGAGTGTCAGACTCTCAACGCTCTTGACTTCTCTCTCTTTATATGTATGAGTGTGTCTGTGTGTGTGTGCGTCCTTTTTTTTTGTTTGTGGTTACACCGAAATTGGCATTACAGGCATAAATATTTCATCAATGGAAGCAAAGTGTGTTTGTTTGAGTGCTTTTGTGTCTGTGTGTGTGTGAACGTGTGCGTGCTTAAGCCTTTGTGGATGGTAGACTAATTCATTAGGGATATGCTAAAAAGCCACACATATGAAAATTAGCTTTTCATAAAAAAAAAAGGAAAAAAAAAGTTGCCAGATTTGTTTGGCTTGGGAACTTTATTGCTTTGACATCTCAGAATTCTCGATTAAAGTTTTGACTTGGAAAATTCTGAATTTTATTTAGGGCATTAATAAATTCGGTATATATTTATATTTTTTTTACCGCAAATAACATTTCGTACGCCTGAATTTGTGTCAAAGTTTGTACCAACTTTATTTCATAAAAGCTTACAAAGCTTACAAATGGGAGGGGGAAAAAAAACATATATTACATTCAACTTCAAGTTATGCAAAATATTTCAAATGAAAGTCTTATTTAGAAATGCTACAATTCGAATTTTTGATAAAAGCACAACTGATAAAGGAAGTTGGCAAAAGCCTTTTGAATTCAATTTTCCAAAGTATTTGTTGATTTATTTTTTTTTCAGTAGAATTGTGCTCTTTTAGTTAACATTCAGTTTATTGTGAATTTATCCATATTAAAAAGAAAATATATATATATATATATATATAATATTTTATGTTTGACTTGTATGGCAATATATATATTGATTCAAACCGACCCGCACATATTACAGGATATTCCGCTCATAGTTGCAGCGACTTTTTATTATTTATTTTATAGTATAAAATGTACGATAGAAAAAAAAGCAATATTATAAAAAAGTATAAATATACATATATTCCTAGCAAATTGATTGCAGGGGCTGGGTAAATAGAAAGGAGACCTTGCAAAATGCTAGCAAACAAAAATCGAATTGAGCGAAACTCAAAAGAAAATACTCACCAACCTTGCAAATATTGAACCAGAGGCAAATGCGATTCGCTGCAAAGCAAAGCAAACGAAATAAAATATATGAATTGTTTTTTAACTCGAGTATGGGAAATGTAATTTCAAATAATAAAAAGCAAATAGAAAAATAGAAAGAGAGAGAGGGAGCGATTTTTTTAGGAAAAAAAGGGTGGAATGAAAAGCTGTTAGTCGAGGGCCATGGAAAAAATAAACGAAACTAATTTCCGGCCATCGAGCTGTGAAGATGCCGATGCCCAGGCAAACAAACAAAAAACTTCATTAAACCGGAAATCGAATTAAGCCAAGATAAAAGCAAGCAACCCATACCCACGGTCAAGACAAACAAAAACCTGAGGCCAGCAATTGCGTGATTCTGATTAGATCAACTAGGTAAAAATAAAAAGATAAGAAAAGAAAAGAAAGGCAAGCCTGGGTCGTATATGCCAAAGAAGTCTAGCTGATTCGTAGTGCCAGTCAGTCGCCTTCTTTATAACCTGCTAAAGTTTATAGCATGCAATTTGGGGCAGTCTAGTGGCCAGGTGAGACCAGGTGAGTGACTGTTTGGCTTATAAAAAATGCAATGCCACGTGCCGGGATCTGTGCGAAATGAGTGCTCTGCAAACGATGTGGCTGCCACTCGCCCCCTCCCGCCCCCACCTGAGTATGTAAAACAGGGATATTTTAGTCCTTCGTAGGTGTCTGCAACTGGTCGTATTTTACCAGCACATAAAGGCGTGGTGGATAAACTGCTCGTTGGTTTACAAGAATTGAGTTCTCTCTTGCATTGCACATTTCATGTTGTTTCACTTTCTTTTTTGTACATCCGCAAAAACTGCATTCAGTATGTATAATGTTTTTGCTTAAGTGCAACTCAAACACACAAAAAAATAAAGAGAGCATCTGCTTCTGATCCTTTGGATGAGCAAAATGTAGTAAGAGAATTTTTTTTATTATTATTTTACACAGTCACAGAGTACAGTGCAGGCAAACCAAATCGAACGAAGGTCTAATGAAAAGAACAAAATAAAAAAATCTTTATTTTTATAAAGTTTGAGCAATTTTATCGTTGAAAATGGCTTGAAGGGAAACTTAAAAGCAAACCAAAGTGTTGACTCTAAACGGTCAGTCGGGCTGTACCAAGTCAGCACCAATAACCATGGCCAAAAGCAAACACACCGTTGAGCTCACTCACTTAATTTCCGGCAAGCTCTTCAGGCAGCGAACTAATTAAAAGTTCAGCAAATTGCCAAAAATAAAAATCAATTTTTTTATAGAATTTATTTTACTCTAAATGAATTTAGAATTTAATAAATCTTTATAAAAGTAACGAAAGAATATCAAGAAGAGAAGAGCTTTAATTTTTGGGCCTAATAGTTCCCCGAAATATAAAAAGAAAAAACCAAAACAAATCTATGACCTTGTATTCAGAGTGAAAGAGAGTATGGAGCTTTTTTGGTTGCTGACCTTCGTTCAATGCCAAAATCAATGCCAGCATATGTGGGCCGGCGGCAAAGTGTCCCTGGTTTTTTTTTCGGCCAAACAAATCCATTTCTCGCCGAGCTTGATCAGATTTTGTGTTTGGCAAATACAGGAAAAAAACGGAGCGGTGGTTTTTACTAGAGATGATGGGGAAAAAACAAGAATTAATAGAATATGCAGGTGGTTGTGGTCTGACTTTTGCTTCCACATATTCCATATGTGCATATTTGTGGGCAACACAAAGTTCAGAGATTCTATTTTTTTTTTTTTTTTTTGCTGCAACCGCAAAAACTTAACTATGTTTGCGAACATGGTTCACATCGTTCAGATTGGTTCTGAAATTTGTCAAATATGAGTTTCATTCAAATTGGATTGAATTGAAGGTTTCACCCAAATGCTGAGAAGAAAATTTCTACAGTCAGAGAAAGAGAGAGGATGAGGGGTTCTGTGGCTTCTGCAATCATGGCACTGAGGTTAGCTTAAGCCGATTAAGAAATATTGAATTTCAATTTGATATTGATTGCAGTCAAGCGCCGACAACCAAAAGTGGTCAGAGATTTGTGCGAGTAGCCCGTATAGGGATTTGGTTGTGTCAAGTTAAGGGCTTATCCTTTTTGAGATTTTCCTTTTGTTTGGCTTTGGCAAAGGTCTAATTTATGCAATTTATTTGGAATTTATTCGAAAACATTCTACTTCTTTATTGTTTAAAGAAGGAGAAGATAAAGGTTGGGATTGCTGATGAGATGGTTTTTGATTTTGCAATGATTTGATTAGTTCGGTTCAATAATAGCTTAAAAATTAATTTTTTTTTTACCTGAATATTTCCGAAAGTTCTCAGTCCTAATTGAATTCTTTATCCAAAAAACTGTCAGATTTATTTTCTTTTCTCTTTTGGTGTTGTAGATATTTTTTATATGTGTTGCTTTCAGTTTGTTGATAAAAATAGAAAGAAACTTTTCTAACAAAGGCAATAAGAAAATCAACTTTGACAATTTTCTAAGCCAGTTTCACGAAATCAAGGACAAACGTCTGACGGCCTCTGATGGGGCTAATACTTTGTGGTGGCATGGTAAATTGGTCCCCAAAGACACGTACAAACTTGTCTACCAAAACGAAAGAAAGTTTCTTTCTTTCTAGCCAAATCATTCTTTTGAGATTGTTTCCACCATTCCGAGGATTTTTGAGGGAAAATTATAAATCCTTATCTATTTTATTTAAATTTAACCAGGTCGTCTTTAGTTTTTTAAAACTACCCAAAAAAAATAATCAAATAAAACAAAATACTTGGGAAATTTGACAATTTATCTTATGTCTTTATTTGTGTGTCCTTTTTTGTGTTGTCTCTGCTTAGGTTTTTTTCTGTTTTTTTCTTTGTCTTTTTTTGGCATTTATTGCTCATCTGTATTTGTTATCTGTCTGGCCATGTGCTTTCTTATGCGTTATAAATCGCATGTTGGCAGTTAAACCGACTTAAATCGGCATAAAATCTGAATGTATGCAAAGAAGCATAAAAAAGCTTTTTAAATTGAAGCGCATTTCCACAATGAAGAGACACGATTCGGGCACGTAAGCACACACACACACACACATACACATATACATGGTATGTGTGGGTTGGATTCTGTGTGTGGGTGGGTGGACGTCAGTCAAATATGTAAGGCTCGTAAAAATATTTATTTTTTTTTCACATTTCCTTCTTCTAAGAAATCAAATTAAAGGTGCCAGTGTATGAGTGTATGTAAGTCAAAAGAGAGCGTATGTTTTCATACTCTTTGCCAAAAGTTACAAAAGTATATAGAAATTATGCCTAAGTAGATAAGATATTTCCAGAGCTCTCTAATATGACAATCTAAGGGGTCTGTCTGCTTCTTCCGCAGAGCTGAGAAGCTCTAGAGCTCAAGTCATAAGGTAATTCCAGAGATCCCCGGGGTTATGTCATTATAGTCTAGACGATCTAAGGAATCTGTCTACCTGTGCGCACAGACAGAAGCATCTCAGAGCTGGTCACATATAGATCCATCAAAGTCAGGTAATTCCTGAGATCCCCAAAATGAGGTCAAGCTAGATCTCCCAATTTAACAAAAGAGTCTCATAAAGATCTGATAAAATCTAGAGTTTTTAAGAGCATGATATACCTAGGAGTAGGTCAGTATAGTCTTCAAGATTTAAGGGATCTGTCTAGCTCTATATATAGGCAGAAGGATCTCAGAGCTGAGAAGATCTAGAGCTATCAAAGTCAGAAGATAATTCCTGAGATTCCCACAATGACCCATTTAACAAAAGTGTCTCATAAAGATCTTCCTGATATACCTAAGACTACGTATAGTCTACACGATCTATAGGATCTGTCTAGCTCTACGTATAGATAGAAGGATCTCAGAGTTGGTAAGATCTAGAGCCATCAAATTCAGAAAGGATTACACCAATATAGCTAAGATAGTCGAAGCTATCTGCCTATCTATCTATAAGGATCTCAGACCTTGTCAGGTCTAGAGCAATTTCATGTCATAATGTAGTTCCTGGGATCCCGAAAATCAGGTCGAGGTATTTCAGTCAATCTAATAAGTCAGTCTGATATTCCTCAAAACTCGTAAAGCCTAGGAACCTACCAATAATAACTTCATAAGTCATAAGTGATTATATAGAGTAATTAAAAGTCGAACATCTTCAGGCTTAAATTTTCTTTTAGTTAAGTTTTGTGTTTGGTTTTGCGAGTTTATTATGAAAATGCCATGAATTTCTGGCATATAAAAGTCATTATTAATTTCGCTCTGTGACGCTTTCTTTTTTTTGACAACAATTTGGAATTTTATTCACTCATTCATAAAAGGCGGACGAATATTTTCTGAACCACCCATTTTACCCAGCCCAAAATCAACCCGGCCAGGCCAACTGAATTAGTCCATACATATATTTTTGCAAAGGCAAATTAACATCTTCCTGATTTCGTTGCTACACTCGATGCTTGCTCTCTGAGTGAAATCACTAAATAAGCTTTGGTTTTTTTTTTTTTTGTGATTTTGGTTAACGTTTTTGAGTTTGGCTTCAGTTGGTGCTTGGTAACAATTTTTTTATGACTTCATCAAAAGTTGCACTCGCACAGTTTGGTGTGGTATTAAACACGACCATGTGACAAGGATAAACAAGGTCATAAATACACACACACACATAGATATGCTTAAAATGTATATATAAAATGCCTTAAAAATGGAGTCCTGGATAGACAGACTGGTTGGAAGACAAGAGCATGCAAACAGCTGCATTTGCCGCTGCCAGCAATAGCAAAAAAAAAAAAAAAAAAAGAAAAAAAAGAAAAAAAAAAATGAACAATATTTACTACAACAAAAACAAAAGCGGCAACAAACATTAACTGGAGGCAGCTTATTTATTATGCATACGCCCTGTGGTGCATATTTGTAGCGTGATAAAATCAGTTAATAGTTTCATGAATAAAACATTACCTACACACATACACACAGAGAAGTTAATATAGATACTGGCAGCTTGGCATTAAAGCTGACAGGTGTAAAACTTTGCCTCATTGTTAAAGCCGTTTTTGGCGTGGATTTTTAGACTTAAATAAAGCTCAAAAAAAAAAAATGTTTACTATTAAATTTGGAATTTTATTTTGTAGGCCAGCTTTTATTCTTAGCTGTTCAGTGGGCGCTAAAAAACTAATTTACTTGTCAGTTTTAATTATTGTTTGCCATTAAGCAGCGAGCCAGCCAGCGTTGGCAGGTTTTACAGGAGAGTTGGTCTTGTCTATGTGTGTGTGTCTGTGTGTGTGTGAGGATAAGCCTAGTGGCATAATTATTAGTCTCTACATAAATTTATGTTAGTAGACTAACGGTTTAATTAACTTTCATGTTTGCATTAGCCCTGTCCATACCCAGTCTCGAATCTAAAATGTCTCTATCTTTTTTTTTGATAATGAACTTTTCTTACTTGTTTGCCTAGTTTTTGTCGACTTTTCTGGGCTTCTGTTTGAATGTAAATAAAAATGCCAAAAACCCAATCGTTCCAAGTAAAATGTGCAAAAACCAAAGTCAAAAACAGAAATTGAGCAACTAAGCCAAAGCTGACCAAACTAGATTTCTAATTTACAAAAACTAAGCCGAGCAATGCAAATGCCCAAAACACAAAGTGCCTTGGCAAAGAGACACAAAAACAGAGAGAGAGAGTGGGAGGGAAGGGTGAGAAGGTTAAGATGAAAAATAAGATTAGGTTAGGAGGGCTCTTGTCCCACTTGGGCAGTTGTAAAATTTTTGTTTATTTTGCTTTTTGAGAGGCAAAAATTTCAGGCCCGAGTGGCTTTCATAGGGCAAAAACGGAAACGGAAGTGATTTTATAGTCGTTGAAGCTTGCTTAATATTTTTACTGCTTCTCATTCACTCAATGTTGTTTACAATAATAATTCATAAAAACCGAAATCATAACAATACAAATTCGGTGAGAAACTCAATAAAAAAAAAGAAATGACCAAAAAAAAAAAAAAATTCCGATTTGCAAAACATAAAATTTTCAATTGGTAAAGAAATTCTTGAAATTCCTCCTAACCAATCAGTTATACTCGGAATCTGTGGGAAAGAGCACATATTGCTTTATTTATCTAAATTCAAATCATATTCCGTTGAAAAGTATCTCTTTAAATTTCACAAGCCTCATCAAACATTAAAGTTTCGTTTTGACTGATGTGCGTAATTTTAATGATTGATTTATATATTTTTTTTCTACCTTGTCTATGTTATTTAAAAGAATCTACAAACAGAAAATAATGCATATAACATGGATATTATTTATATTCAGGGTAAAACAAATGAATAAACAAATATGCATTGATTGATGTTATTAAAATGCACATGCATATCAAGTAATTTCACAACCAGCAAAAATATAACACGAGATGAATTGATGTGAATCTGAAACTGAAACTGAAACTGTATCTGATTCAACAACAAATGGATAACCTGGTGCATTTAAATACAATTGCAAATGTATATGAAACAAGTGGAAGTTGGAGGTGGAGGTGGAGGAGTTGGATTGATAGATTGAGTCAGGAATTTCATTTGGCTAAATGAATACTTCTGATATTTTGCGAAGAAGAATTCAAATTTAAAATTAAATCAAAAGTTAAGCCATAAAGAGTGAACTGAAGAGCAAATGAAACATTTTGAATGGCTAAAATATTATTGATTTGGCAAATTACATTTGGTAGATTTTCAGAGTATTGTAAGCTCTACTTTGGCCAGATTCAGCTGTAGATTGTTGCTAAGTTTTTGTTTGGTGACTAGAAAAGAAGCCTTGACTTTATTTTTAGAGTCGCCCACCTCTTAATTATACTGAATATACATTTATTAATAGCTGAGCCAACAATGCTCAGCAACATAAACGAGAGAGCCAAGAAAGCAGCCGAGCACAACACACCAGGATCAAGTTGAATAACTTAAAGAATAAGAGAAGCAACAACAACAATTAAGTCGAAGTCAAACGAGGTCGCAGCCACGTGTCTTGCAATAAAATTTACCCAGAACAATTGGGAGGATGTTTAAGTTTGCCAAGGTGGGTCGTCCCCTGGTTGGTTGCCAGGTTGGTGGAAAAGGCAACAGTATTAACAACTAATTAAGTCGAATGATGTATGTGCGTCACGTCAGCGGCAATGTCTGGCCCAGTCACGGGTCATGGGTCACGGTTCATGCTACGCTGCCTGGCCAATTGTCAGGTTACTCGGTTCACTCACTCAAACAAGTTAATTCAGACCAAGCCCAATCAGTCTATAGTTTTTTTTCGGTTTTTTTTTTTTAACCACCTCAGTAAACAGCCAACTTCAAATGTGGCAAATAAAAAGCCGTTAATGTCCTTGCTTCGCATACTAATTGTACCATGGCCAGTGAAGTTGCCGTGAATATTATTTCGGTTTCTTTGAAAGGCGCCAAAGCGCAACAAGCAGACAACTTAAATCAGCAGAAAAGCAAACCAAATTCAAAGGACCCCACCACTCCCACCCCCAGCAGCACTCGCAAAATTCAGCATCACACCCACTAATCAGTCTCCCACGAAATCCACAATCGTCAAGTGCGTGCTGGAAAGTCTTTGACATTGACTAAGAGACTCACGAAACTTGAAGGCACCCCATCAACTGCCCCCTCCCCAGCCCCATCACCAGCTTTATTGCCGACCTAGCGACCCACTTCTCTGGCCGGCTGGCTGACTGCCTTAACTGCCTTGACTGGCAACTTTCCTCTGCCAGCGCCTCGCCCGCCTTCGAATACAACAAACAAACTGTTGCTTCTCAGCTGTTCGAAGGAGCCCCTTTCTGGCGTCTGCGCATTCAGAGCTTTTAGCTTTTAGCACACCTGCAGTGGGCCTTGCTTTTGTCTGTGTGCTTGTGTGAGGCTTCCCGGTCTGGATATGATTGCGATTGCCCCTGTGCGCAACAGTTTGGGGCAATTGGTTTGGTTGATTGGGACATTTGGTTAGCTGTTGCTTCACCGTGTATTTCAGTCTGTTTAGGGGCTTCATTGCGTGCGGAACGTGTCGAAAAATTTCATCCAACGATAAACATAAGCGATTCCGACTAGCGCGACCCACGACTAACGAAGACGCTCATCCGTACCGTAAAGTAAAAGCAGCCTTCTTGTTTTTCATTTTTTCAGTTTTTTTGTTTGGTACATTCCAGACGCTTACACAGCATACACTGCGTATACGTAACGAACACCTGCAAACACTCAAATACTACAGATACCCACAGTCACGCACGGCCATTTGACTTGCTTATGAAAGGCGTATGTGTTGCATATAAAGCGCGTTTAATTAATGTGAAAGTGTCGCTGAGCTTACCTCTGTTCTTTTCCGTTTTCATTTAGCCACTCGCGTCCTTCGCCTGTGCTATTTGCCAGCCAAGTGAGCAGCTGAAAATGCCAGCAAATTTATAACTGTTAATGTGCCGTTAATTTTTCATGTGCTCGATGATTGTGTGATAAAATAAAGAAAAGAATAAAACATCAATTGGAAAAAATTTAATCATTTTAAATTGCTGTGAAAGCTTTAAATTGCACTTGGAAAAAATTTCAAAAACCAATTTTCTAGGTGAGTTAATCAACTTTAATTATTTGAATTATTCAAGTGAAATATAAATTTTGAGCTTACTCCTAAGCTTGACCCAGTTTTTTTGAAGGGTGAACAAAAAAAAAAAAAAGATGACAGCAATTATTTTTAATCTTCAGTTAATGCAACTATAACGAGCTCATTTTGTGTAAGAGAAATATTCAAGCACATTAACAACTTGTAGAAAAATATATAAACTTCTTCCGATGGAACAGAAAAATAACAAACCACTTATGACACTGAAATAAAACTTTTAATGAACTCTTTTGCCTCAACTCGTGCCATTTCTCTCCGTCTCTCTGTCGTTCGGTTTGATTATAAGAAAAAAGAAAAATCCAATGTTGTGAAATGCACTCGATAAATAAATTCAAAGGAAAAATAAAACTCTTAGTTCCATGAAAAAATCAACCAACAGGCTTAGTTGAGTTGTTGCCATAGTTGTTTGGTTTCTCCAAAGCTTTTCCATTTCCAATTCTATGCAAAATAGCACTTTTTTTGCTTTGACTTATTCTGCGTTCTACAAAAAGTTTTGTATATATTTTTGTTGCGAAAAAATTCTTTAAAAAGTTATGCTAATTTTCCACTTGTAATTTTTGCCTTTTATAAGCGAAAACTTTCAAAGCACCCAACGACAAATCGAGAGAAACAAAAACACAACCTATAAAATACTTAGGCAACTTAAAATCACTACAAAATTGTCCCCTACCCTACTGGCATTTATTTCAAATATACCGACCATGGTGAAAGGATATTAAAAATACAATGCCAAAGACAAAAGGAACAAAATAAAAGAGGGACAAAAAATTGACCATAAGTACTTAATTGTTTATGGTTTAAGTCTTACAAACAGAAAGCTAACAGAAAGGACAAGAGAAAACAAGAAGAAAGTGGAGCCAAAGCAAATATAGAAAAGTCCAAAAGGACTAGAAAAAATATTGTGAGCAACAATTTAAAACAATTTTCCTAGTCCGCCCCCTTTCTAAATGGCATTAAGTCATTTTGTGGGCTTGTGAATTGCGGCTTCGTCCTCTCAGCACGTTCAACCAACTCTCTCTCTCTGTGTATGTGTGTGTGTGTGTGTGTATGCATTGCACATTTGTATATATGCATAATTGAGTATATTTTGTACAGTTGAGCTTGCCTAAACTATAATTTTGATTTTGTTTTGATGACCAAATTGGGATTAACAAGAAAATAAACAAAACTAATTTAAATTTTCAGGTGTTTCAATTTAATTTAATTTCTGGACTAGTTAAATATTTTATTTTTATGGTAAATAAAATTAGAATTTAATTATTATATGTATATACATTTTTTTTGTTTAAATATAAGTACTGGTTTTGGTGGGTATTAAGTCCAGTCTCATTCGGATTGAATTAGTTTAAAATTTATTTTAAAAATTAAGCGGAATTAAAAAAAAATTCTCTTAAATTATCAGAAGCATTACTCGTTTTCATGAATAGTTTTTCGTTTCCTTGAAACCCAAATGGAATTGAAATGCCTTTCATATTTCAGTACGTTTTAGTCTATCAAGTCTATGCCAGACATATGCAAATGTATGTTTGGCAGGATGACTATTTTAGTGTTTAGTTTGTCAAGCATTTAAATTGAATGAGTACACAGAAATTAGACAAACATTTTATGATCAAAATGAACAATTTAACTTTTTGATGTTGTTGCATAAACATTAAAACTACATTAGCTAGGCACTTAGTTGGGCCAATTAAGTAGGCGTTACAAACAAAACTGAAATAGTAGAACCCTTTTGCGCTTTAGTCGACCACCAACCATGCACCACTTGCACATCCATCACAAAGACATTTGGGACTTACTCGCTCTGTTGGCTTCCACTCACACAAACATACAAACACTCACACACATTCACACACTCACATACGCACACACAAATATATACATTTCAATCATTTTCGCTTTCACGGCTATGAGAGTTTTTGCTACTGAGATCCATCTGTGGCGCATTATTGTGATTGGAATTGCCCGTGGGCATAGCCTGACGGGACATGCTCTGACATGTTTCAAAAATATATTTATTCCAGTGTGTGCACGGTTTTTACACAATTGCACACAATTAGTTTTTTATTTTCTCATTCCGTTTGAGTTCGAAGCTCATGTCCAAAAATAAAGACCAGAAAAAGTATGGAAGAGAAATATTTTATTTTTGGTTTGGCCTTTTACATGTTAGGGAAAATGGAATTTATGCATGTAATGAGTTGATTGTATGACTAAGTGTCTGTCTGGTTTGCATATTTGAAAGTCCCACTTGGACATTAATGGGGTCGCTCATAAAGTTATGCTTAAATATTCTGAGCATTTGATTTGAGCATGTTTAAGTGTCGTTTGAGTTTTTCTTTTTTTTTTTACGAAATTGAAATTCATGTGGCGTAAACTAATAAGTAATGAAATTAAATTTTAGGAGAGCCAAGTGTATGTATATTTTGCACTGTGCGAACATTAACGCCTACTTTGCTGGGACTTAGTGCGTCCCGGCATGTTAACATAGAGCTTTAGCCACATCCACAACCATTTGGCTTAACCTTCTAAACTTTCCCGCTGAGATCAGATTTAGTAAGGCATTATGAGGGAGGAGCCTGTGTGTTTTCATAGCCACTTTCGCCTAAGCTGTTGAATATTATGCTAAAGCTGTTTTGGCTCACATCGTTTCATTGAAAACTGATTACTACCACTGCCACCGGGCTATGTCAACAGCAACAAAAACAGAAGCAACTTTAATATCAACATTGACCCCGTCTGGTTCACTTGGCTGGCTGGCTGAGATAGAACCAACTATACAAGAGTCTAAACATATTGCCGCGCAATTAGGCCGCATAAGCAAACATATTGTGCGCACGCACACGGAAGAATAACAACAAGTAAGCAAAGTAGTCAGCCTGGCCAAAGGCAAAAAAAGGGGAGTAATTGGAGCAGTTGCCATAACCATAACAGTTGGCATTAAATGGCCCAGAAGAGTTTCTGCTCACAAGTTCAACTTGACGGGTGTGTGTGTGTGACGCTTGTGACTGACTGGCTGACTTTGGTTTTCTTCTGTCTCAATTAGTTGGCCATACTCCTTTTAACTTGAATTTTTGGGTGAAAGTGAATTTTTGGAAAGTTACGTTTCCATGTGACTATGTAATTAACTTTTGTTTAAGACGCTTAGTGCTTCGCATAGAGATTTATATACATTTTCATACTCAATTAGCGCTTCATAATATCATTATTGTTATGGCCAACAATTTTGAGACCACAAACGGGCTTATAATTATGCCTCAATTGTTTGCTTTCTGGCCAATGCCAATGCCATTGGCAGTGAGAGTAGCTGTGGCTGTGGCAATGGCCGTGGCTTGGATAAGTATTGCAATGGTCTGAAGACAAAAGACAAAGACAAGGCCATAGCTTTTTGAATTCAATTACCGATTGTATTTGGAAGCACTTTGGCAAATGCTTAAGCAGCTTTTCTTCTGAAACTCGGCCAAAATCCACAAAATCACAATTCCATTCGATTTCGATTGAATCGAATTCAATTGGTTTGTGAAGAGGATACTCTCGGGTAATCATTAAACAAATTATGAGTACAATTTAATTATGGGCCAGCTAAGACACCATACGTATGCGTAATATGAAAATGGCTGGCATCAAGGGAGCCATGGCGTATGCGTAATCTGAAAATTGTGACTTCTTTGGGCTTAGAGTCAAGTAGATAACTTTTTGGGTACGAGTTATTCAGGCAATGACAACAATGAAATAATAGAAATCACCTCATAGTCAGGTCTGACATTTGTGCATTCAATAAGTAGTTGGGATGTCCTGGCATTGCACTATGGGGCAAACGACCAGTTTTTGTGGCATTAATTAATAACTTCTAAACGAAGCAACTTTTTTTGATCTAGTTTTTTTTACTATGTTAATAAGTCTAAGCTGGACCAAATTTAGGGGAAAATGGGCGTGGCAACGCCTTTGGGATTTTTTTTTTTTTTTTTTTGTCTGATACATGTGCGATATGAAATAATTGGAGCTTTATTTTTTAAAAATATAACAAAAAATAGTAGCATTGCTCAAAAAACTTGCAATTAGAGATCATTTTTAAGTTTTATAATGTATTAAAATTCGATATGTTGCTTGCGCTTGTCAAAAGATCTAAGGGAAGCACGGTCGCTTATTTCAATAAATATGCTCCTTCAAATGGCTCCAAGATATTAAGGGAGGTGATATATCCAATGCCCTGTGGAATATTTAAGAATTTATCCATTGTCGTATTGTCCGCGCTTTCATACGACTGCGTTTGCCGCTTTTATCAATAATTTTACATCTTGATTATTTGATTCAGCAAATTTTGAGGCATTTTTTTTCACTTATTAGTTTCAATTGCAGAGCAGGGCTCCCGAAAAATATTTTTTCTTCCATTATAATCAATTTTATGAAATAATTTTGCCAAACTGAGTGCTTTTTTTAAATTGCTTGGAGCTCCCCTTACATTTCATCCAATTCGATGTCATATAGTAGCAAAAACGCTTAATTTGGTCTAATACCATTTCAATACTCTCATGAGAAGTAACTTTTCATATTTACGCCTTGAAAATATTGAAAACGCCATCGTATTTTGCTTTTTATGTAGCCACTAACATACAATTGGCAAGAAAATGGGAAATTCTGTTACGGAGGTTAGGTCGCAAAAATTCAATTTGCAGACAAAGTGCGGAAAAGTGCGGTTTAGAATAAATTGATAAACGTTAAGAATTGATTACTCTACAATATTAAATAAGTTTTATTGGTGGACTCCGCTGGACTCATTTTGTATGTCTATTCAAAAAGTGACTTTCTTCACAACATTTTGGCAGCGAGTTAGTTGGAATGTACACAGAATTACAAAGAAAGCATAATCATATTTGACAATTTTAAGTCAGAAATATATAATATAAGTCACTCCGCTCAGAATCCAATTCAAATGTTGCAATGATTTTGCTTAATTCATATTTTTTTTTCATTTTGAAGTTGCCCCACAATATTGGGAATTTCACAAGCACATGTTTTTCGTCAGAAACAGCTGTGTTTAACAGCTGTTATCCTAACAGTGACGCGTTCTGTTGATTTTTTTTTAACATAACATAAAAGGTCCATGTTTTTTTTATACATAGCGATCAAAACATTATTATTTTAAGGACTTTTGAAAAATGGATTTCGGCCACCAAAAGTGGTCATTTGCCCCATAGTGCATTGTTGTTCTGTATGTGTATGTGTGTGTGTGTGTGATTGTGGGTTAAGCCGAAACCCTTTTCAAGTTATACAGCTTTTGGCGAAATACCAAATGTGAGTCCTTTGAGCAAAACAACAATGCAGAGAATTGACTGACTGAATGAACTGACAGAGAATGTGGACAGCAAGAGAGACAGACAGACAGACAGACAGAAGGTCAGGCAAAGCTTCAGGGTGATCGAATTGACATTTCTGAAGTTCCAAATTGTCAAACTGAAAAGGCACACACATAATTAAGCATGAAATTTAACTGACAAGTATGCAACAAGTTGAATTCATAAATTGCGAAAATATGTACTGCCGAAAAGGGCCTTTTGAAGTGCCCGAATAAGTAGGCAACACTTTTTTCGCATTCTAAGAAAAACCCGAAATGGAAAGAGTAGGTAATTAGAGCATAAGCAAAAAGCTGACAGAGTGAAAATAACTGGAAATGGAAAAGTCAAACAGAAAGAGTGTGAGTATTAAGCATGTGATTGTGAGAGTGAAGGCCTGAGCGGATGAGTGAAAGGGTAGAATGTTGATTTTGTCCCTCGGTTCCAGGGCACTCTTGTCCCCGATTTGACAAGCCATACAAACAATAAATGAGGTAAAAGCAAACAAAAGAACTGGCACACACTGTTGCTTTCTTTTTTGTGTTTGGCATTCTCTTCGATTTACCCAATGTGTTTTTGTTATTGTTGCTGCTCGGTTGCCTGATACGTGCACTTGGTACGGTTTCGAATTGAAGCTTCACGTGTGTCTCTGTGTGCGTGTGCGTGTGTATGTGTATTTCTATTTGTATGAGTGCGGCAAAAGAACCATCACTTCTTCTAATTGAGACATTCGAGTGTGTGTGTTGAGTGCGTTTGGGTTCGTGTGTGTGTATCTGTTTGTATCTGTCTGCCAACGTTTATTTTGACAATGTATAAGAGTCTTTCTATGTGCGTGTGTCTGTTTATCTTCAATCAGCGTTTTTCGGCTCGTTTCAGTTTTGGCAGCATGTTTGTATCGCCATCACTAACATTTCTCTTCAGCGCGCTTACCGGCTTTGTTTTTTTTTTGTCATTTTTTTTTTTTTTGTTTCTGCTCCATTTTATCGCTGCTTTTTCTTTCTACTTGAAGCCTAAAAATATTAAATTCACAGAGCTTGTTGAACATTCTGCCTCGGGTATACACACACACATGCAAGCATATATAGAGAGAGAGAGAGAGCCCACATGGATACATTAGTGAACGTTTATATGCGCTTTGTAGGTTGTTTTATTTTATTTTATTTTGTCTTGGCTTGGCTTAGACATTTGGCTCTATGCTTGTGTTCTGTTTATGTGCCAAATTGTCAAAAATAAACAACTCCCACACTTATGGCAACAACAAGGCATAATTTTTTCAGATTTCTTTTATATCATTCGTATACAATATTTTCTCTTTTATTTTTATTTTTTTTATGCCTTCATTTGGTTGAATTTGTGTGCAAATCAATAAAAATCAATGGGAGTATACGTTTTTTATATTCGCAATAAAGTGGAATTTTTTTTTTAAGCAGAAATCAAATATTCCAAAAGTCCAAATAGATTTTCATTTTCAACAAACCAAATCACTGAAATATTAACAGTTTATAATTGTGTGTGTGTGTGTGTTTTTTTTTTCGGGATTTATTTAATTGAATATAAAAGTATGAAAATGATTATCTTTTTAAAGAATTCTTTCACTTGAAATCAAATCAGACAAATTGAATTATCCTTGGTTTACCCTTAATACCCGTCAGTTGAATTATTTTTAATTTAAATATCTGAATTATTCATTTTAATGAATAAAACCAAAAAATTTACTACAATTTAAATTGGACTGAAGAGCCTCTTGGCTTTAATACGCCTGGGCGCTGCTCAGGTCGAAAATTTTGTTGGGCATTTCTCTTTAGGCTTAGACTGACTGACTTGAGTTCTTTTCAGCTTTTACGGTTTGGGGAATTTAACTCATATTTTATTTATTTGCCATTAACACAATTTGCTTTGAGAAAAAATTCAGTACGGCATGTGGGGGAAAATGTTTTTCACTCAAATAGTTTTATGTTTACGTCTCTACTGGCCCAGCTTGAATGGGCGGCAGTTGAAATTTATATGCCGGTTTCATGTTGCAAGCTCAAAGCTGCCAGCATTATGAACGCACTTTTCCCTTCCCCTCTTTTTGTCCTTGTTTCTCTATATAGCTTGGGTATCTTCGGTAAGTTGTCTCAAGTCAATTTGTTGCCGCTGGCAGCCCAGCAGGAGGCAAGCAGACAGCCAGCTCGGAGAAGTCGGAAAATCAAAAAGTTGCTTGTTGCTTCTTTCACGCTCATTCGTTGCTTTTGCCTCTGCTCTCCCCTCTGCTGTTTGCGCTACTGTTTGGTGCCCGAAAAATGTTTACACTATTTGCTGGCATTGAATTATTCAGGATACAAATACCCTCCATCATCTACCTTCCACTTCTTCTTCTTTTTTTTTTTTTTTGCTGGCAGCTAGACGAGCAATGTTTGGCCAGGCGGGGCAATGGGGCAGGGGAATGTGCACACACAATGACTGCAAAAAAGTAGATTTCCCTGCATATTTACATTAACATTTTTTGCACTTTGACATTGACACATGTTTGACTGCATAAGTTGAAATAAGTTGAGCCATGTTCAATTCAAAGAAATTTCAATGCCACAAATATTTTCATAGTACTTTGTTGTTTTTTTTTTATTCAGCATTATGAGCAATTAATGAAGATTCTCTTGTACTCGCGGAACATTTTAAGCGCATTTTGAAAAGTTTGTGCACACACACAGAGAGATGTGGCTGGCTCTGGCCAACCCCATGAAAGGCACGACGAAACTCATTTAAGTTTTTAATTGTGCAGTTTTGTTTGAAGCCACCCCGAAAATGTGCTGGATGGAAATGAGCGATGTTTAAATTTAAAACAAAAGCCTGGTAATAAGCGCATTAATTACCAGTACAGTATTGAATGTGCATATGTGTGTGTGTGTGTAAGTGTATTGAAAGACTTGTGCCGAGGGAGTGAAAGGAAATGGAAATTTTTTTTGACTGGCAATTTAAGCCTGCTTGTGCGGGTCAACAGTGCGTATGAGCAATTTCTGATTAAAGACTTTCTTGAGTTTTCCAGCTTAATGCTAATTTTGAGACTGCATCATAAAGTCAAATTATTTACATAATTTTATGTATTTTTTAAATATTTGGAAATTGGATAGGTTTCGATTCATTTAAATTGATAAATTAGCAAAAACAATTAAAAGAAAAATTTATTAGAGACCAGAACTGTTTTGTGAGATATTTTAATTTCCTGTATAATTGTTTATTTTAATTGTTTGTAAATAATTCTATTCTAGCTTTAATTGCATAGCTAAGTGAATTTTCATTTATTTTATTTTTATTTTTTTTTTTGTTCCAGCTCGCTTAGCAAAGTGATTTATTGTTATTAAACTTTGTAATTTCATATCGCTTACTCTTTGGCTAACTAAATACATACTTGTTTTTGTTTTGTTTTGTTTGCAGAGCGGCAGTTTTAAGCAGCGAGGACTTGAAATTAATTAAAAGCAACTGGAACATTGGGTCTGGTTGGTTGGCAACAACGCTAGAGGCAATATCGCAAGCAACACGGCAACAACGGCGGCCAGAATTTTCTCACGTTTGGATAGTGTTGAGGAGGTGCAACGCAGTCGCAGTGGCAGCGCTGTTGGAATAACCCAGGGAGGCGGCGGAGCGGTGGCAGCAACGGCGGCAGCTTCAGCAGTGGGCTCACCAGCCAGGGTGTACGGTGTTGGCGTTGGGGCAGCCGGAGTGGGTGTGGGAGCGGGTGTAGGCGTGGGTGTGGGTGTGGGCAATGTAGGTGCAACATCAGTTCGTAATCGCAGTGCCAGCACAGTACTCGATATAAGTCATAGCACATTAGGCTCATCATCAGCGGCAGCCCACACGCGAAAGTTTTCCAGTGGTGGCGGCCTTGGCGGAGCTGGCGGTGATGTAAATGGCTTTGGAGATAGCACAACGGCATCAGGAAAGTGCGATACTTTTAATGGCATTGGTGTGGGTTCATCAAGCTTAGGCACTGGCAGTGCCAGCGGTGGTTCTGTGCTCCGAGGTCGTCTCTCGATCAGCGGTGTAGCAGGTGCGGCAGCTGGAGCTTTGAGTGGTGGTGAGGTGACGACTGGGTCAGCCCCAACGATAGGCAGTGCACCGCCCACTAGCGGACCCAAACGTCAGGGCAGCTTTTCGAATGTTTTCTCAAAGTTAATTGATGGTATGCCCGCTGGAACAATGTTTGCCAAATTCAAGAGTACCAATGTGGCGGCCACCACTTCGACACAGAATGTGGCTGAGGGTAATCCTATCACCCAATATTTTGAGATTGGCAAGCCGGTGGCCTGTGCCGGACCAGAGCTTAGTTGGCGTATCCATGATGCCTATCGGAAGAGCGATAATAAGGTGGGACTGAATAATTGAAAATGATAATAAATTAAACGGGCTTTGCTTTCTGTTTTGGCAGGAATGTTCTGTGTTTATTTTTGAGAAAAAAATTGCCGAGAAATTACATAAGCCGCGACGCAAAGAGACTATTACGGAGCTGCTCAAGAGTTCAATAAAAACCTTGGAAAGATTTCGGCATCCGCGGGTGAGTTTGTTTTCCTTTTCCGATAACATTTTGCGATGCCGATTCATTAAATATTGATCGATAGAACTTACAGTGTTGGTAAACGCAAGCCTATCTACTAATCGCTTCATCGACATCATTCGTTTTGCTTCTTATTTATTTATTTTTGGTGAAAAAAAACAAGTTTAAATATTTTAAATTGAAGTCATATGTTGGCTTAGATAAATACTCAAGTCTAGCTATAAAGTTGTCTAAGTTTATCTAAAAAGTTTTGCCAACTTTTGAGTGAAAAATATTCTTCCATTTATTTGAAAGTTAAATTTTAATTTTGTTCGCTTAAATTGCATTTTTTTTCTTGGCAAAAAATTGCTTGAAGTTTACAATTTGACCTCTTTACGCTTTTCGTCTGCCATAAAGTCTTTGGCTAACCTTTTTCTACTTTTCTTTTCATCTTGCGCCAGATACTTCAAATTTATCACACTGTGGAGGAAAGTGCAGATACGTTGGCCTTTGCTGCCGAACCCATTTTTGCCAGTCTATCGAATATTTTGGCTTTTCATGTAAGTATGAAAGGGAACACGGTCTGAGGAAGGCTAAGCAATTTGTGTGTGTGTCTGTTTGCAACGGAAAACCCTTGTTATTGTTGTGGGCATTTTAGTTCGCTGCAGTTTTTTTTTTTTTTTTTTTTCTTTTCTGTTTAGTTTTCATTTACAGGCTGGTCGAAAGCAACAGGCAAAATGCTTCAATTGCTGTTGCTGTCGGGTGTTGTTGTTTTGTCGGTGGTGTTGCTGGCTCTGTCACTCTTGTTTTTGTTGATAGCCTTTTTGTGTTGTTTGGTTAAAGTTTTGCATGCCACCCACACTGGAATCTCCACAGATTTCAGCCAAAGTCAAATGCATAGTTTTATTTTCAAGTGCCAAGCCAATGCAGACATGAGGTTTCACTTTGACCATGAAACACACACACACACGCCCTCTTAGGTTTGTAATTTGATTGGGTTTCATGTGTGTGTGTGTGTGTGTGTGTGTGTGGCAAAAAGTTTTTCCAGCCCTTTTAGATTGAGTCAATAAAATACATGGGAGTGCTCAGAAATTGATACACGCAGTTTTTTGATGCTAAAAATATTTCGGCATAAATAATAAAAAAAAATAAAATAAAATTGAAAATAGTGCGTTTGTTTTCCTTTTAACAAGAAATATCACGAAAAGGGTTGAACAAAAATAATAATAATAAAATAAAATACAAATTGCCAAGGGTGGCGCAGACAAGCAAAATAAATGAATGAGTGTAAAAATTGAAATGGAAAAGTGCCACATAAAATGGAAACAGTAAAAAAAAATTTATATATATTTTGGGCAAGGTTCTATTTTCTTGTCTTGGTGTTGGTCTCGTCTACGTGTTGAACAACCTTTTCATTTTTATTTCATTTCACTTTAATATGCGCACACATTCACCTATGTGAAAACAAAATCCACCAACAGGAGTCAAAGGCCTATGAGAATGCCAATGCAGCAGCACCGATGGGCGCCGGTGGTGGCGGAGCTGCTGGCGCCGGAGGCAGTGAGCAATCGACGAGCAGTACACAACCGCAACGTCCGGCACATGCTAAGGAATATAACTTCTTGGATATGGAATTAAAATATGGTTTTCTGCAGGTGAGCTTTTGTGAAATAAAAAATAAACAAGCCAAACTATACATTCCATTCACATTTGAATCCATAAACATTTATTTAACTTTACCTTGACTATACTCGCTCTGTTTGTTTGTCTGTTTGTTTTTGTTTTTTGGTTGTTTTCAGTTAACCGAGGCTTTGGCCTATTTGCATTATTCCGGTCACGTAATTCATCGAAATGTGTGTCCATCTTCTATACTAATAACCAAGCGAGGCATTTGGAAACTGGCTGGCATGGAATATGTGGGTGAGTGTAAATTTCTATTCGAAAAGTGTACTGAAAATCACATACTCTTTTCAAAATGTTCAACAAGTTCTAGCAAGTTCAGGTCAGCTGGTATTTGTATTAATTTGATTTTAGTGAAATTCGGTACAGTTGTGTTTGTTCGAAAAGCGTGTCAAAATTGAAATGAATTGTCTGACTAATCTCTAAGAAATTCTTCTTGATATTTGTTGTATCTGTTTTGTGTTGCAGAAAGATTAAATGAGAACGAAGTGAATAACCCAATTAATTGTCCACCTTGGAGTACTCGACTATCAAAAATGGCCCAGCCAAATCTGGATTTTATGGGTAAACGATAATAGACCAAATATCTCAAGTCTTTCGTATCATTTAATTTGTAATTTTTCAACCTTATATAGCACCCGAAATTCAGACCACCTCCAAGATAAGTTTACTTAGCGACATGTTCTCATTGGGCATGGTGATTTGTGCTGTCTTCAACAATGGGCGACCGTTGATACAGGCCGGAAATTCTGCCTCTAACTATCTCAAGCAATTGGAAACGGTAAGTAAATTTAAATATATATATATATATATATGAGTATATATATATGTATAGAAGAGGCTGAACTGGTGATGCTGCTGTGGATAAAAGTTTTGTCCACCGATTGGTATTCGGACTCGTATTGCTTGACTCGTTGGCAGTATGGAAAAGTTTGCTCAGCTTGTTTGCCAGCTGTAATTAGATTCGCTGCTTTGTCAAATGTAAATGTAATCAAAAGTCCACTTGAAACTCTAATTATTTTGCCACTTGTACGGACAGGTGGTTGGGTTGGTAAAGCACCAAGCCAAAATTCCCAACACTCGGTTCAGACTAATCTACTTTCATTTTGCCCGGTATCCTGTGTCCTCTGTTCTCTGTCCTCTGTCCGTTGTCCGTTGTCATTAAAAACTTTCAGTTTTGGCTTGAAGCGGTTTCTAACCAGCTTTAAAGTTGGAAAAATTTACATAAATTTTCTGTGTTCCGTGTGTGTTTTGCAGCTGGATGAAAATGTGCAAAAACTGATGCCACGTCTACCGATTGCCCTGCAGGAGGCCACTTGTCGCCTATCCAGTAGAGATTTTTCAGCGCGACCCACAGCTCAATTGCTACAGTTAATCAAGTATTTCATGTGAGTATAAATGAAAGCCAAACCGAACAATATGAATAATCCTGGGGTATAAAGTGTAACTCAATTGAAGTTTCGAATGAGCGCACTGAATGGCCAACTTGACCAACGAAAACAAATAAAAGTCAATTATGTGTTGTTTTTCTCTGTTTCTTCTTGCTTTATTTATACTTTTGCTTTTACTGCCATTTCATTTATGACCTGTTAGAATTGAGCAATTGAAATGTCAGCACCACATGGCGTATGTGTAATATTTGAAAAGATTTCCAGGACACGCTGCTGTGAGTGTGGCTTTGATTGTGTGCGCTTTTAATACGTTTAGTTACCTGCTTTTATAGAGTAAATTAATTAACTTTCAACTAAATGTGCACAAGGTAAAAAGAAAAAAACCCAACAAGAAAAACCTTCAGTTTGTGCAGTTTTAGAAAAAGTTTTTGTTTGAGTTTTAAATGAAATTGACACCTGTTAAAAACATATGTACACACATGCGTATCTTCAGATCACCCTAAGCCAATCTAAGCAAATATTTCCTCTCTCTTCTTCTGTATAAGAAAAATTAAAGACCGCCAGAGAGAGAGAGAGGGAGGGAGGTGAGAGATATCCGTGCTTACTTTAATTACGTCTGTTTGGCAAATGAAAACGGTAATCAGGCTTGAAAGACACAATGCACTGTTGAGTTCAAGTAGTTTCAGTGAGGATGGCTAAATGATAGAGCACACTGGGTAGAGCAGCCCAACCCAAAGTCCAAGTTAACGTGGCCTTAGGATTTATGACGTTAGCAGCTGCGGGCTGATACACACCGCACAGCCAGCTTCGAGCACTTCAAGTTGCTTGGCTGGCAGATAACGTGCTACGTTTAAGCAAACAAAGCCAAAGACACGGCTAAAACTGAATGAAAACAGTGAGCGACAAAAGTGAGACAGATAGAGTGTGTGGGAGAGAGAGAGAGAGGGAGGGTACATCACCGCTAGCTACAAGACAAGGTAGGACTCTTTAAGCACCGCTTAGATTGCTGACGCGTTGACATAAATGCTTTCGTGATAGGAGGGAGATGGTGCGGGGTAGGAGAGTAGTGGTTGCCAACGGGAATGGCAGACACTTTGAAGTTAATTTAAATGTTGTCAACATTTCTTCATTTCAATGCTGAGGCTATGCAAATGGCTCAAGTGTCGTTGGCAATCACGGCTGCTTTTCTCCTTGTTTATATAAAAATAAAAACATTCTGCTCATCTTTATTCTCATTCAGTTTCTCTCTGTCTCCGTCTTCTTCTTCATCTTTTTTTTTTGTCATAACTTTGTGGCATTTAATATGATTTTTATGCTTGGTTGGGCCTTGATTAACGCTGGGCAATCCGAAACGGCTACTCTAACTTCGCTTTGTATGATTAACAACTTCAATTGTCAATTTTATTGCATTTCATATCCACTTAAAATATCATAGTTTAGTTTTCAATTACCCGGCAACCAATTCTCCGGGCTTAACAATCCGCAACGGTCTCGCCTGCACGCACAGATAACCAGATAAGCTAAAATAGCCAACCAACCAACCAGCTAACAAATGCAAAAAATAAAAGATGAGCCTGTCTGGTGGACTGGTGGGCTGACTGGCCTGGCCTGAGGCCATTATTGTGGTTGTCTGGGCGGCGGCGGGAACGAAGGACTAAATAAACACTTTTTGGCAATTAAATTTTTTTTTGGAAATTTACATAATAATAAAAAGTATTTAATATTTCCATTTTGCTGGCACAGAGAGTAGGAAAAGTTTGCCAACAATTAGTTGGGAATTTTTGAGATACAATCAAATTTGAATATAAATTATAATTTATTTTATTGCCCGAAATTCGTAGGAAAATGTACAAGTGAATTGAAATTTGATGAGCTTATTTTATTGTTGTATTTGAATATTTTTAATTAGGAATTTCCAACTTGAGTGTGAAATTAATTTTGAGGTTAATTTTGATTGAAGAAAACATTTAGAAAATCAGGAAAATTTAAATAAAACTTTTGACCTTTCTTTAAATTAAAAATGATAAAAAATTTTTGTATATATTTTATTTAATTTATTTACAGTGATCCGGCTATAAATGCTTTGAAATTTCTAGATGTAGTCAATATGAAGGATACACAGCAGAAATCGCAATTCTATAAGACCACCTTGATAGAGGCCATGCCATTAATACCAAGAGTAAGTGGCTTTCAGCCATAAGGGAACTGAAAGTATTCGTGGTGAGGCCACGGAATTTTACTTTAATTATTTACGGTGCCAAGTTGTGCGCTTTATGGCAAAACAATTTGAGTATTACGAGTCATTTTATGACAATTGCAACATTAACAAAAGAAACACTCAAACAAACGAATGACGAACGAAAAGAGTGAGATGGCAAACCAAATAAGTTGATGGCAGCTGACAGACAAAAACGTAGAATGAAGGAATGAAGACGAATGAAGAATGAAAGAAACAATGGCTGCCGGAAGAGCTTTGCTTGTCCTTGTCAGAGGTTCGCCTTCCGCCATACCGACTTTTCTCACATTTAGGTTCCATTTCAGGGCTTGAAGACGGCGTGGCTGTTAATGACAGCCGCTTAGCATTCTGTCAATTGAAACGACAAATGAAAAAGTTGGCAATTCTGGCAAAAAAAAAAAAAAAATAATAATAAAAAAAAACTAAGTCTAAGTCTGCGTTTTTCTTCTCATTATTATTTTCGTTTTTAATTGTCTTTCTCCATATGAAACAGAAATTGTGGTGGCAAAACATTTGGCCTATGCTCAAATCAGAGATCAACAATGGCGAGGTTTTGGCCGCTGTCCTCCAGCCGGTAATGCTTTTTGTCCAGGAGGCCACACATGGTGAATACGATGCTTTGATGTCCGCCACAATGAAGTGAGTAAAATAGACATTCGCTATAGATATATCTTTAAAATATAAAGGGAATTCGATTCAGTTCTTCTGTGTGTCTGTGTTTTTGTGTGTGTAAAAAAAAAAATGGTAAGCTTTGTTATTGTTGTGGTCGGCTGTGGCCACAGGCAAAAATAAACAATGGAAAACCAACGACTTTAACTTTCAGTTGAACAATTGAAAAACTTTTGTGACTCTGACACTTTTTATTTAATTTTCATGACATTTTACCGTACATAAAACCACACGAAATTCTACCCAGCTCTCACACACACACACACCCAAAGAGACAAACAACAAACAGACAATGGCTTTGTCAGGACACACGCACACAGACACATACCTACAAATAGAGATAAAAAGTATATTGTAATTTATAGAGCAAGTTTAGTGCAGGCGTGCAAAGTTTCCCAGACAACCGAGACGAAGAAGACCACTGCGGTGAGTCAGGGAATGAGGGGTGTGCACCTCTCTGTCTGCTTTAGTTTTTGGTTTTGGTTTCTGAGCACTCCGGGCTCACCACTGTGCATGCATAAATTAGTAGAAAATACAATGGTCACTACCTTACAGAGGTGACTACTTAGATGGAAAGTTCACAACGAGAGGTCATCAGCGGCTTTCAGGGAAACAACGAAAGTAAAAGAATTCTTTCGACATCTGTAAGATGCTTATTTACACTGCTCAGATCTAACAAATGGAATGTTAAGTGAGAATAAAATAAAAGTGAGAAAAGCCATTGAATACTCTAAAGGTGCTTCTTCAACTTGTTAAATTATGAAAAAGTTTCTAAAATTGGAAATATTTCAGGAAAGCTGATGTAGTCAGATTCTTTCTGTAAACTGAATGTTTTGAGTTGCCTAAGAATTTGGTATACCTTTTTGGGTAGAAAGTAGAGTAACTAAAAGCCTAAAGAAACTTTTGACCACTGAGACATTTCAACAGATTTTTTTTTTTTATTTCTAATCTTATCATAAATTAAAAGTCACTTTTGGCATATTTTATTAGTTGTTTGAAAGTTTTTTTTTTATTTATATGATCTGTTCTGATTTGTATTGTCAAGTTAAAGTTAAATTTGGTTTTCTACTCTAATTGAATTTGATTTGTTTCCCATAGAATTGTCTACAATCAACCGAAATCTATTCAGGCGAGCGTTACGATACTTGAGAATTTGCATTTGATTATTGAGAAAACGAAACCAGAGGATGTCACCACAGATATAATGCCAATGTTATTCTTCTCCTTCGATGGTTCAACAATACAAGTTCAGGTACAGTATGGCTTGGGCAAAAAGAATGCCAATAGAGAAGAAGTAGAGGCGTGTTAAGTTTACGCATCAATTTTTCCTGCCCCTCCAAGCAGGACTTTTTTTTTTTTTTTGTATTTCTTTTCTCTATTTTGTCTTCTCTGTGCTCATTGAGTTTGTTAGACTTGCCATGGATATGCAAATTGGCAAAGACAGTAGAATGAAAGGGCAGGCAAGCAGGCAGACCAGACTGAAATTGTGTGAACCTGGCAAATGGGTTGATAAGTGAACTTGCCGAGACGTTGATTGTGTAATTAAAGCAGCAATTTCTTAATTAACTATTTTGTTTAAAATGGTCGCTTTGAGTTCATTTCAAGAATTCTTAATTCTACACAATTTCTCTGTAATTTTTGTCTATCCTTAATCAAATATTCATTTATTTCTTTTTTGGTTTTTTGTTTTGTGGGGCGAATATTTAAATGAAGAGCACTTCTCAGAAATATGCTTTTTGTGATTTCTGCTATAAAATAAACTCAAAAAATATATATAAATATCTTTTTAATAGAGTGCGGCTGTAGTTGCTGTGGCAAATGTCTTTGACAGCATCGATGAGCTCTCCATACGTCGCATGGTCTTGCCGAAAGTGAAAATGGTATTCGAGAAGAATATAACGGATCCAAAGATTGTCCAAAATGTACTCATGTGCATTGAAAGAACTATGGATCGCATGGAAAGGGCACAGGTGAGTAGCTAAGAAGAAATTTAAACCAGAAAATATTCAGAATTCTTCAACTTTTTTCAGGTGATGGAAGAGGTGTTGCCATTGCTGGCCAATGTGCGGATACCCGATCCGGATATAGTTATGCGTACTGTTCGTAAGTTGAATATGTTATTTGAAAATATCTTAATTAATTGAGATTATGTTGGATCAATAAACATTGAAACTATAAAATTTCCTGGAAGCAACAAAATATTTAGCCAGCAACTTTAAATTGACTTAAGCAAGTGAAAAGACCTGTTATATACATATATATATTTTCTTTTTTCATAAATTTATTATGACTGAGAAACTATTCAGTCAGCAAAAATCTTTTAATTGGCTTCACACAAGATTTTAAATTGCATTTTCAAAAAGTCCTGGAAATTTAATTAATTTCATAAATGAATACGCTTTCTTTTCAAATTAATTGAGTTTTGATTTTATTTTTAATATTGTTGCCTTAATTAAGCTTTAAAATTCCTGGTAAAAATTTGATCAAATCTTTCTTCCTTTAAAGTGAACTGAAAATATTTTCGTAGAAAGAAAAGGCCACAAACAATTGAATAAATAAATCTTGTTTTATATTTGTGAAAAATGTTTTCTCCTCTGATTTCGTCATTTGTTTGTTTGGTTTTTTTTTTTTAGGCATCTATCATAAACTGTTTGTGGATAAATCGTATGGCCTCACTGTCGAAACAATAGCCACCAATGTGCTGCCATTGCTCATACCGCACACCGTCAATCCGATGCTCAATTTTGAGCAATACTGTTATCTCACTGAGGTATGTATATACCATATACATATACATACATATGTGTATTTGCCCCAACTTCCTTCTGGCCATAACGTATTTTCTGGCATAAATCAGTTGGCTACTCTAATTGCATGTCGATGTGGTTGGTTGCTAGCTCGGCTGATTGGTTAGACGTTGTTTGCTACTCATGTTGTTGTTGTTGTTGCAGGTGCTACAACAAATGCTGGAGGCCATTGATCGTCAGCAGAGGAACAAATTAAAATTGGACAATCTGTCAATTGCATCGCCCGAACGTCATCGCACTCTAAGGCATCAATTCTCCACAGATAATATGAATGCTCCGCCATTCAATATACCCAATTTGCGTATAGATCAACGCAAAACCTCAAGTGCCGAGGATATGGCCCGCAAGAATTCTGGTGGTAAGTGAATGATTCTAGGTTGTTCTGGGTGGTGTGTATGTGCTTGGGGAATTTATTCAAATTACCTTTGTAATAATGTGCATATTAATTAATTGGTTCAACTTGTGGCGCTCTGTGCTGGCTGGCCAAAATTTCTTCTTGTCATAATGAATTTGGTTTTTGGCCGCTGGCAAATTGTAATTAGAAATTTTCGGTTGATTTTAATTTGATATTCATTAACACAAATGCAAACACTCTCACACACACATATACACATATACATATACTGTGACATATCTATAGATTCTATACTGTAGATTGACAAATCCGCCGCAATCCAAATACGTGACCATATTAAATTGTGGCCTGCGCGCTTAATGCTAATCAGTCCAAACTGAGGCTGTTGCTGATAATCTTTTGTCACAGTGGAACCAACATATTTAGAAATTCAAATTATCTAAAAAGATTAAGAGAAATGGTTTACTCATAAATTTTACAAACAAATAACAAAAGCGAAATTTAATGTGTAAATTTTAAAACTCCGAAAATCATATGTTCTTTAAACATAAAAACCAAAAAATGTTAGAGGCTTTTAAGAGTTTTTGAGTCTTTCAAAGATAGTTTGCTTTATTTATGATAATTACACAAAAAATATTCTTAAGAAGAAAAGCCTTGTAGATTTTCCATAAAATTGAAAAATATATTGGCTTCCTTAGGGCAGCCAAGGGTTTAGACGACTAAAAAAAATAACTGCAAAAATATTTAATTGTTTATTTGGAGCTATTTATTTTTTTACTACTTAGAATCTTAGAATCTTAAAATAAATTATGGCAACCGTCCAGATCTTCTCAGACTTGACTAGTCTTTTGGAGACAATTTACGTCTTGAACTACCTTTCAGTTCGCAGCTCTAACTTCGATATCCCTTTTTTACTTAAATAAATAAAAATGTTAGAGGCTTCAGAGAGCTTTTAAGTCTTACCGACATAGTTTGCTTGGTTTATAATTATTACAAAAAAAATATTTTAAAGAAGAAAAGTCTTGAACATTCTCAATAAAATTGAAAAATGTATTGGCTTCCTAAAGGCTGCCTTAGGTTTTAGAGGACTGAAAAAATTGTTATTTATTTATTTTCGTACTACTTGATCTAACAAGATACAAAAATAATCCTTAGAATCATAAAATAACTAGAGGAAATCGTCTTTATCAGACTTTACCGCTTGGACTAGCTTTCAGTTCGCAGTTCGCAGTTTGTTGTCATAAGCAACCAGTGTGCCTTGACTGAATATCTAAATGATTATTTCGCTCTCTTTGGCACTGGCATTAATTTATAAAACCGACAATGAGCCATTGTCATTATTCCGAAGCGTTTAATTGTGTTATTAAAATTAAGTAAGCAGCACATTGGCCGAAGGCTTTAAACTGCTTTGCCAGTGGAAAACGAACAAAAAGAAAAAAAGAAAAAAATTAAATAAATAATAAAAGGAATGGCAAGCCAACCAGGAGTATTGTTAATGCATATTAAGCAGCTGAATGGAATGGGTGATTGTGGGGTTAGCAAAGTTCTTACCAAGGGGCAAACTAATGAACTTGTGCCCTTAACGATGATTTATTATGATGGCCGTAATCAGTTTTAAAACATAAAGCGGCATATAACGAGCCCGCTACGCATTCATTTGGCCAACTCAAAAGCACACATGCAGGCATATAGATGTGTTTATATTTCGTTAACTACAAAAAGGCGTGCTCGAAAATGGAGAAGATGGCTGGGAGGGCTTGGAAGGTTGTTACCTTGACAAGACTTTTAATTTGCTGCAGATGTGAACGTTGCAAGTCAAAAGTTTGCCACGGCAACTCAACTGCCGTCGCATCTGTCCTCTGTCCCAGCCTTGCGTCTCTTGCAATGTAAATTACCCTTTTGTGTATGCTTGTGTGGTTCCCAATGTATACGAGTGTGTGTGTGTAAGTTTGTGTTTCATGGTAAATTACGGACCACACTGCATATAGCAAATTGAAATGTTGTTGCATGGGGCCAACAGGCCCAACAAGCCAACAAGCAAATGAACGAAAAGTATATGCAATAGGAGCCATCTTAACTGCAGGTGTCAGCTCATCATCAGATTTTATTCCTTACCTTCAACTATCCTATAGGGCCTCTGAGGTCAATTGGACAAAAGTCTGCTATATTTTCATTAATTAATTAAAGGAAACAATTTTCGAATTTAGCTGGAAAAACAAGGCTGAATAAATTCACTCAACTGATTTGGTTTGATTTTTCTGATTTGATTTTTGTTTGGTTATGCTTGAGGGCTGAATCATATACAAAAATATAAAATGAGTACGTCTCCTCTGCGTTTTGTGGAGAAGGGAACTCTATGAAGCGTGATTGGTGGCTGACCAGATCACAAAGTCAAATGCAGCAGCAGCAGCAGCAGCCGCAACCGCATAATGTGCGGCTTTTCTTGACACTGACAACACAAACAAATATAAAACAGACTACACACACACACACACACACACACAAATACATACATACATAGAAAGTTTGAAATTGAAAAGCAAAGCAACGCAACGGGTTGTCTAAAATTTACTGGAATGCCTGGGAGTGGTCGAAATGTTTTTGGTCTTGCCACAAAACATCAGGCAACTTAATTAGGTTGCCGCATATATATGTATATGATTTTAGGCTGAACATACATATAACACTTTCGTCTAGCTAACTCAATGTATAACTATCTTTGTGTGTGTGTTACTCCATCTCATCATCAAAATTGTTTATAGGCTCTGGCATGCTGGGTGGGTGGTGGTTTGGCTGCTCGCCTTCATCACCGGATAGCAATTTCCTGCGTGTTGGCAATGTGTTTCCCAATCGACGGCTTTCAGACAACACGCTGATGACACCAAAGATACGTATTGCCCCCTCGTGCGCCTCATCGCCAGGCGGCACGCCCGGCAGCGGTTTGCCCACGCGACGTCACTCGAGCATTGGTCCGCAGGAGCGCCGTGGATCCACCATCAATTTGTCGCCTCCAACTGTAAGTTGATTTGTCTTTGCTTCTCTGCGGACGTGCGTTATTATTATTATTTATTTATTTATTTATTTTTGTTTGCAATTTTTTTTCTTTATTGATTTTTTGTTTTGATTTTCTTGGCCCATCTTGTTAGTTGCCAAGTTATTTTTAAATTAATCCATTTGCTTTTTATATTTGATTTACTTATGGTTTGGCGTTTCAATGTCAGCTTTTGTTAAACCGTTAACAATTAAGTTAATAACAATAAGAAAATAAATTAGAAGTGATATTTTTAATAATATTAAAGGCGCTTTAAATGAGCGCAATTTTTGAATTTTGTTTGAAAGTTATTTATGATTACAATTACGCTTTTGTTTTGTGCCAGAACGACATTTGCCATTATCTCATATATATAGTACAAATAATCTATATATATATAAATATACATGAAAACAAATATTATTAGCGATTTATGTATTTTTATAGCGCCTAGAGTAGAAATTTTAGCGCTTCAATCGACCAAACACTTTAAGACAGTCAGAAAACAACAGCAAAAAAAAATATATATATATAAATAAATACCCATCTGATTCTACTAATTTTACGTATTTAAACTAACCATAAACTACAAGAACAAATACAAAAAAAAAATAATGATTAATTAATTAAATAATTAGTTCATTTCCCCCCACCAAAAAATAAAAACACTACAAAAAAAAAAAAAAAAATTAAACATTTAAAAAAAAAAAAGAAAAATGCAAATCTCTAACACACACTCTCTGTTTTTATCTTCACTCTCCTCCATATACCCGCCCGCGCTCGTCATGTGACAATTAACAAAAAACACAAACACACCAAAAATTTTGATAATCAAATCGACGAACTTGTGTGGTCTTCAACGTCGTTATCTGATCTGATTCACAATTTTTCACACACTCTTTCCTTTTCACACTTCCAATCTCTCTCTCTCTCTCTCTAACTATCTATCTATCTCTCTCTCTCTCTATTTGGAACTGTCTAATCAAAACTTTTGAATACACACTGAAAATCCCTTTGTTCCATTATATTTAGTATGGTGCCCGTGGTAGCTCCGGATCGAGTCTATCGGTGCCCTCAACTTCAGCTTATGTTGTAAGTCTAAAAAACGCAAAAAATAAATACCAAAAAAAATTATGTAATTTAAAACCGCATCAAAAAAAAAAAAAAAAACGAGATTGATCAGCCTAAATCTCTAAGCCGATCAGCTTCTTTCTCCGTCTTTCTCTCTCTCTCTCTCTCTCTTTCTCTCTGTATTTCTCTATATCTTTTTTGGCTCTCATGGCAAAGCTTTGGAATTTTGTCTGTTCTGTCTTGGACGTCGTCATGTTGTTAATATTGATTATTTGGTGTTCTTAACGTCGTCATTCAGCCAAAAATTGTTGCACCCTGTTTGAAGTTAACACATCTCCACGCCACTCCACTTCAGTCCAGTCCACTTTACACTATCATTTCACTTCAGACATTGACACACAACATTAAATGCATTATGCAGCTCTCTTGTCAAACACAGATACACACTTCATTCACACACACACATACACACACACACACAAATAATCAAGCAATGCAACAAATCTGCCTGAGGTTTTGTCTTCGTACTCTCCGAAACACTGGCTGACCTTGCAAAATGGAATAACATTTCTACTCTTTTTGAAAGAATTCCTTATTCTTTGGATTATTTTAAGAAAAAGGATTTGAAAATGTTGTATATAAATTTTGATAGAAATCAATCAGTAATTAAAAAAAAAAAAAGAAAGTTGCATATATTTTTTCTTCATTTTGTGCGTCGAATTTCGTATGAAATTTTCAAAAAGAGTAAACACTATTCGGCTGGCCGAAGTCTTGTAAAGTCTTACCCCTGTTGTTTTGTTGTCATTTTCGCTAGTTGATTGATGATGATCTTGATGGCGCTGGAGCCTTTTTTGCATTCCTTTTGCTCGCTCGTCTACTCGTTGTTTCTGATTGGTCACTTTTTAGTATTTGAAAGTGGCATGTTAATTGCCATTTAGTTTATTGAATTAAATATAATACTGGCTATATCAAAAAAATAAAACAAAAAAATATGTTAAATATAAAACGTGATCTTGCCGTGCTGCTTGAATGGAAACCAACAAAATAATAAATAAATATAAAAAAAAAAGTTAATAAATTTATCATGTCGAAAATTGTTAATTTTTTTAATTTATTTTATTTGAATAAAATTTGAATTGAATTAATTGCTGGTATGCGTTTTTGCTGCTGTCGAGTGATTAACTTGCTCCCTCTGTATTTATCTCTATGTTTCAGTGATTCTATCGCTCTTGTTGTTTGTCTATTTTTCTATTAATTTCTTTGAGAAATTTTTATTCTAATTTTATTTGTAAATTGTACAGTACTTTTTTTGTTTGTGTTGTTGTGTTGATCGACTGACTTTTCTCTTCTGCCACGAATCGATGATTTCAAAATGAAACAGCTTAATGTAAATAAATAAAAAAACAACAAAAAACTGTTTATCTTTTTATATATGAAATGTTTTCTTTCTACTCTTGATTTGTTATTACTCTGTAAAATTATTATGTATGCCTTGGGTTTGTTGGTACGCCGTTGGGATTGGTTTGAAGGTTGAAATTTAGTACAGCTGCTCTACTCAAAAGAATTTTCTAAGGCCAACGACGATTAAAACAAATACACTTAAACTTCTTCAAAAAAAATTTATAAAAAAAAAAAAATACTCGACTCATTTAATCTTTTCCCCAAATTGTTTTCTCAGTGTTCATTTATTTTGTCTGCATTCTTGTTTTTTGTGTTAAACTTAAACGTACACACACACACACACACACACACAGACACACTGATACACAGAAATTGTCATAAACGTTATGTGTGTTTCCATAACCGAAAACAAAATTCTAGCTCTCTTTTATGCCTCAACTGAATTTCTAAGCAAAACTAGAAAACATTTACGATCATCGTTACATGCCATTTACATTAATATTTCAAGATAAAATTATATGTATAAAAAGAAAAAGAAGAAAAGATAGAACAACTGTTCTGGTAATTGTTAATTCCCCCTCCTTTCGTCTTCGCCGTCGCCCATGCTCATTTACATACATTGGGAAACTGTTGCTGTGTTGACTTCATGAGTGTATTTTTGTTTTTCATTTCATGTTCAAAAAAAATAAATAAAAAAAATTCGCAGCTTGCACGGAGCATGATCGTGAGTACACGTTTCATAATTTCTGATTTTCTGATTTAATTTTTTTTTTTGACTTTTTTGCTGCAAATCACACTGCCACCCACGCACATGTATACCCACACAGCCACAAGCACATGAATGTGCCAGTTTTGTATGTTGATGATAAATTTTATGTTAATGTAATTTGATTTATTTCTTGGCTCAATCTTCTCAACTTCCGCGCGCGCCCCCATCTCTCTTTTTCATCGACTCTCAATTTTGTTGATTTTTTATTTGATATGCTATACCCTTAAAAAGGGTATATATTTGTGGTACCATAATCTTGACTCTATATATAATATATGTAAAAGCTAATCCATTTGATCTAGCTTAAAAGATTCGGCCTCAGAGCTTCTTTGGCTTATTAGCCTCATTCTGAAATTATACAGGAAATTTTAAATATTTATATTATATTTCTGAATAAAAAAAAATACAGATATATCTGTTTGGTACTAAATAGTCGGGCAGGCTCGACTGTGATATATTTCGTTAACTTCTGTAATCATTTCCATATAAGCTTTTCTGCTAAAAATATCAATTTTTATTCATGTCGTTGTATGTTATGTTTGTTTATTTCATTTTGCTTTATTTGTTTTATTATTTGCATTTTTGTTTTATGTGTACACAGTCTGTACTATTTTCGGAATATGAAAAATACAAAATGGAAATGATGTATACATTTTTGTGATTGTTATTTCGATTACAGACAAATGCGAGTTGAATTTTGTTATTTTAATTTGTTTGTTTGTTTGTTTGTTGGTTGGCTGGTTGGTCTGTTTGTTTGTTGATGTATTTTAAACAAAAATCAAGTTATTTTTGCAAGGAAAAGATGAATTCATATTAACAAAAAAAAATATTGCCTACTTTTTTGGGCACCCGCAAGTAATTTCTTTCATTTCAACAAACACATAGTTTCGCTCTATCTCTCTTTCGCTATCTCTCTTTCTCTCACCGCGAACACATTGTACAAAGCACAAGCCATCACTATTTCACACATTTGCACCCTTAAAAGTTCAACCATGCAAAACATTGAGAATCAGAAAACCTAACCATACAATATTGACAAATAATCAATTAATCTCCCAAAGAAATCTCCTTTACTATACTCCCAAAAACAGGGTGGCTCCATGCCGAATACATCAAGCAGTGTACCATTTCTATTATCATCCAGTATGCAGTCGATACGATCGCGTCGGCAGTCAACAGTTCTATCGTCAGGACCACTCGGCTCCGGTTCGGGCATACTCCAGCAATTGGGATCCGGCATGGTAAGACAATTAACTTCCGTATCTGGCACGGTTAGTCCAGTGCCGCTCTTGCGTGTGAATGGCACTCGCAACAACAACAACAACACCCAAACCAACGTCCGAAAGTGTCCGTCACTCAATATCACATTTAGTCAATAATACGAACCGAACGAAATCACAGTGCAAACTGTTGATTACAATACAGCCGTCTATGCTGCTTATATGCGCAATATAAATTCGAAAAAATATTGATTTTAAAAATGCATTTCAAAATTATAAAAAATATGCAAGTGAAACAAGACAAGCAAAATTGAAATAATTGAAATAATTGAAAAGTTGTATGCAAAAGCAAAGCAAAGCAAAGCAAAGCCAAACAAACAGAGCGGGGCAGAGTGTAAAATGAAGCAAAACAATCAGTAACAGTCTTGCGATAGAACACACACACTATTTAATATATATATTGTATACATCAATTTAATCATACCTTTATTCCGTATATTCTATAAATATTTAATATAGATATTTATATATATATTTATTTATAAAGCTTTTAGTTAATTGTATAATCGGTAATTTAATACAAAAAAAAATTACAAATTTAGTAAGCAGCTTTAAAATAAATGTAAGATTCAGTAAAATACAAAAAAAAAAAATTATAAAAATTAAAAAAAAAAATATATCGTAAAAAAAAGAGTTGTTTTTGATGCATTTTTTTTTTAAATTTAATTCGTATACTCGTGAATGTTATTGTGACGTTAACAAAAACATATCTGCAAAAATAATCAAATTATTTATAATTAATTTATAAAACATATATTTGCATATCCGTATTAATCATATTGACTTGGACATTATTTGATATTGTATCTATTAAATTATTATTATTATTATTGGTTGCTGCCATATGGTAAACTGTATCCTGTTTTACACAAAACAAATAATGAAAATAATTAAAAAACCAAAAAAAAAAAAAAAGAAACCTAATTTAATTTCGAATTACCTAAAATTATAAATTAAGTAAATCTCTACACACACACACGTATACACATAAATTACAGAATTAGCTTTATATGTGTACAGTTAGAAAGAAAAGCTCTAGTAAGTGGTGAATGTGTATTAAAATTGTTTTAACTTTTTTTCTTTTATTGCACATTTTTTGTGTAAATATTTTAGTATAGTAAGCAAAATGATATTTTGATTTTGTAATATAAAGTATATGAAAAAATTGAGTATTATGCAAGTACAGTAGTGGTCAAAACATCCGCTTCCTATTCAAGTTAATACTGATCCAATAAATATTTGTATATAGAATCAAATGATTGGTGTATTATATAGAATTTGTTATGAAAAGAAAACAAAAAATATTGTGCTGAATATCAGAATTTAAGTCGAGCTAGGAGAGAAGCCCAATCAAGAATTAAATCGGTAAAATTTTTTATTTACTCTTCATTCTACTCTTTGACTTTTGCATGCGATTCATTTTATTTGATTAACTTGATTCAAAAAAATTCAATGCTAACTCTTTTTTTATTTTGCAAAAAACAGGAAAGCTTAGAGTTCAAGTTTGAAGTATGACAAATTGATGTACATATGCTTTGAATGCATGATCAATCAATCAATATAAACTGACCATAAAAGTTAAATAAGAACAATTTCTTTATCTTTTTGAGCTTACTCAGCGGTTATAATTATTTTGCTTCTATCTTATATTGTTATATATATGTATATACATATGTATGTGTATGTCTTTGTAAATGTATTGTAAACTACTTGTCTTGCCATTTTACTTTCTGCCCATCTGTTTGCACATTAAAGTTTCAAAAACAAAATAAAAAAAATAAATTTAAATTTAAATTAAGATTTACAAAAGTCAGAGCCATGATAAGCGCTCTGGAAATGAATAGAGAAATCTGTGCAAATTATAACGAGAATTTTTTAAAAAAGTAAAAAATAATTTTGAAATTTCATCAAATGAAATATATATTTGAATTTATCTATTCTGTATTAAATTGATTTGTTATTTGATTGACTGACACTCTAGACTATGGAATTGCAAATTAACAAATTTAATTAAAGAAAAAAAAAATTAAGAATATAATCAAAAAATTTTTTTTTGAAAGAAAATTTGTAATTTGCAATTTTGAATTTTTTATATTCCAAATCATATGCTATTTTTATCACTAATAACTATGTAATTTATTATCTATGTAAAATCTATGAGATTAAGGCGAATTTATTGTGCTGAAAGAAAAAAAAAAAAAAAGAAAATCAAACAAAAACAAAAAGTATTCAATTTTGTATGTGTAGTAACTAAATGGTATTTTGATAATGCGATTACCAATGCTTTTGGCTGCCTTGACCGCTGCTTTTATATACGTAATTATTAACTAAAACATAAACACACACACACACACACTTACACAAATATAATAGTAATTGAGAAATTTAATAATTTTCTATGTGCCAAGCTTGTTTGTTATTTCGGTTTTGTGTTTTGTCTGTGTGTATTCGAAGCCAGATAACCCATTCCTACCCATACTGCCCTTGCCACTTAATAAATGTATCTATGAGATGGTTTCTATGTAAAATTGTATATCCTCAATCCAAAATCCATACCTGTATTGTTGTTCATTCATTATTTGTACTTTTACACTCACAGTACAGTGAAACCTGAAATTGTTATTGTTAGTTTTTTTATTTTGTTTTTAAACTCTAAAATGTGCCTTAAAAGTTAAATGTTTTTCAATTCATGAAAAGCAAAACAATCTATCAAATGTACTTGAATCAAAAAAAAAAAAGAAAATACTAAACAATTTCATATAAGAATTTGACTAAGAACCTTAAATATAATAAATCCAAAATGTATTAAATATTTTTATTAATAAATGTTAAGTAATTTGTAAGCCTAAAAAAAAGAGACTCGTGTTAGTCGAGAACACTATTAATTCCTCTTACTAATTCCTTCACACCGATAAGCAATCAGTTGTACCTTAGTAGTAGTTTAAACACACACACACACACACACACACTTTGTACACATAATTTTACCCATTTAAGTAAATTCTGAACTATTGATGTGTAGTTGTTTGAATTCCCCAAAAATATAATATTGGGTAAGGCATATCAAGCCGTTTGCAAAAATTCTTAACTGCTAACCCACATTGCACAACAGGTCGGATATCTACCATATATATATATATATTTTTGAGTCTGGAAAAAAATATCAATTCTATTTTAGGAGTACAAGAATTATTTTTATCAATCCGATCTTATTAATATATAGATATATATAAATTTATTTTTGTAATATCGAACCGGCCTCTTGTGCTTGGATGTGTGCGTGTATATTTCTTTTGTAGTCGTATAATGTGCATGACCTTGTACCCAGTATCTAGAACTGCCCAGTTCGCCCTGACCTGCCCAGCCCAGCCCTGCCCAGTTCCTTCAACTTGTTTATAAACGAAAAAAAAAAAAATAAAAATAAATTTGCCTTTTCCATTACACCCTGAAAATATGAAAAATCCTTTAATCGTTGTACTATTTATTTGTTAATTTTCTTAATTAAAATTTGTATTAAGCATATTTCAAACTTTATATAACTATAACTCTCTCGCTCTCTAACTCTCTCTCTCTCTCTCTCTCTCGGTGTGCTCCATGTTCGTATTGTATTAATTTCAATTTAATTACCGTTATATGATCGGTGTAAGCTCAACTCTCTTAGTGGCTACTGAAATTCAAGAAGGGAGAGAGAGCGCCCTTTAAAATAATTGTTTTCTTGCTATTTGACGTACCTACCGTATATGTAGATAACAATTAAATAAAAAAAAACTTTTAATTATAAAAAGTATATTCGAATTGAAAACTTAAGCCCTAATTATTTTGCAAACAACTCTATTGCAGTATCAACTATTCTCCGGACGTAACTAATCAAACAAAGATACAAATATTTTTAAATGAAATTTCGGTCCATTATAATAAAAAAAAAAAAAACACCAGTAATCAACTAAATATATATATATATGTATTATATATACAAATATATATATCTTTAAAAACCACAAAATAAAAGAGATATTACAATCAGCAGTAAAGAAACTTGTAAGCCACAAAATATATATATATATTTAAAATATCAAAATCGATTCTCTCTAAATGTTGTTTAAAAATATACAATATACAATTTATATTTTATGTCGAAAAAATAAAAAGATAAAAAATAAAAATCAACCCTGCGTAAAACAGAACTAAAATGGATAATGCAGTTTTACCGACACAGTCCAGCAAAGCGTCACAAAAAAACAAAAATCTAACAAAGAAAAAATATAACCCACAACCAAGCAAAGTGCAATCAATTATAACCAAAAAAATATAAATAATAATAAATTAAAAGAATCTAAAAATATATATTTTTTTTTCTTGTATGTGTCAAAAAATAATAATACAAATATACACGTACACTTATATTTTACTTAGTCCAATAAATAAATGAATCTATTGTGTCAAAATAAAAATAAATATTTTTCGAATTATTTAAATATACATAAAAAAAATTTTGTGTACAAAAAAAAATGATAATTATTAAAAAAAAAAGTTCAATTTCGGCTGGCCGACATTTGAATATTTTTCCAAATCATAAAAATGAAAAAATAATAATACCAAAACTAAGAATATTTATTCTTAAAATAAACCAAAAAAAAAAAAAATAATAATAATAATAATATCTTCGGCTTGTCGAACTTTACATATCTTGATTATCTCAAAATTTTCGAACCCTCCAATAAATTGATTCGAATGAATTCTCACCCCACTCCAAGACCATAGGACAGGCCATAGGACCAGTGTGATCAGTCGGGTTCGATATAAATGATATAATCACAATTTCAAGAAATCAAGTACCTTTGGTGTACCTTAAATATAATAAATAATATTTGAAATATATTCAAAGCTAGAGCTTTAGACAGCAACTATCAAAGCAATCAGTATATGAAAAAATAGTCAATGGGCACATTTGATATGGGTAGAGCTACTTCAGATGCAAAGGGGCTACTCAGATTCTTTCCTTTCTCTAAAAACAATTAACAAGAAATGCAAACAAAAACCATAACTACTACTAAGGTAAGGACACATTTCATACACAATATTCCCAGAATTTGATTCATCTCATTTTAAAATTCAGATTCAAAAAAAAAAAAAAAAAAAAATAATAATAATAAAAATAAATTATTAAAAATAATAATCATGCATGCATATCCACAGAAGTCTATATAGTCAATTTATTATGTATATGGTGGAGTGTATTTAATAAATGTTAGTTCAAGAAAATAAATATTCAAATTTAATAAAACAGGAAGAGAAACCCAAATCGAAACAAATTGAAAAGTTGCAATACGAAAAAGTGCAAATTTGAAATAATTTTTATGGTACTGTTGTTATTGTACTACTTTTATGATACTCTAAATATGAATTTAAATAGCTTACACGTTTACCCAAACTATATATATATATATATATATATAAATATATATGTTTCCTATATCAAACATGTGTAAAAATTAATCAGAAAAAGAAGAACACGAACGGGACAATCAAAATTCTCTACTGACGTTTTTACTTTAAATTAAAATACTTTAACTCTTAAAATGGATGGATGACTTATTGTGCTTCTTATCAATATGTATTTATATATTTGGTTTTTTTTTTTTTTTTTTTTTTTTTTTGTAAGACAAGGCATATCAGTATCGTTATCATTTTGTTCACAATTTTTTTGTAGGGACAAAAAATGTAAGAAAATAAAAAAAGGGGAAAACCAAAAGCTCAAACTGGACTGAACACTTAAGAATTAAATTATGAAATTTTAACTATTAATTATAAAAAGATCATGGGTAAACATATAGAAAAATTTATCGGCATAACTTAAAGTCTTCTATGTATTTATTGTATCAACTTTTGATTTATGTGTACCCCGAATTATATTGCAATTACAAAGCCAAAACAAATGCAGAAAACAACAATTTCATCTCTTGTGATTCTATGTGATGCCTTGAAGACAAATTCAAGAATCAGCTCTCATCTGTTTACGCCTGTTAACAAATCTATTCTAGTCTCTATAATGTATAGACAAGTGGCTAAGAACAAACATTTTTAACAATCATGCACAATAATGAAAACCTAAAACAAACTATAAGAAACAAAATTAAATTAATTAAGAAAAGAAAATTCATTTAGTATATCAACTACTACTTCAAGTAATTGTGTGGAACAAACAAATGAAACGCATTCCTTCTTTAGATTTTAAATGTATTCCAAAATATATATTGTCTATAGTAACTTTAATAATTATGTATGGGTGTATGAAATTATTAAACAATAATAAAAATACGTACAAAATAAAATATCTTTGAACAGTTTTTTAGCTTACATTGGAATCATAATAATAACCAACACATTTATTGCAGCTTCTCAATTTTTTGCCATAATTATTCGGATTATGCTTTAATAACTCCCTTTCCACCGCATCGAATATTATTTTCGTGTCATTTTGAAGTGTTTCGACTGCCACATCTTTCGGATAATTTTCTGTAATATACTTATAGATTTGAATCGAAACGATTTCAGCCGATATCGGAATGTTGGTTCTTCTCATTAAATTGTCTCTACGCTGATTCGTAAAAAGTTCAATAAGTCTCAAAATAAATTCGAATTGGGGTCGCTCAAGGTGATCGTCCATTTCATTTATGATCCTATCGAAACTTTCTTGATTAAAAATGTTTTTTATATTACAGGCTTCTTCCACAAATTCAAATACAGGTGGTATATTTTGTGCGTAATTTCTGAAACTGGTTTGAGGTAAACCTGCTTTAACGCTTACACTGCGTACATTACTTCGAAGTCCTGCGGTATCCGTTACAGGCGTTTTGGCGTTGAGGACTATATTATTGCCCTGGGATCCGAAAGAAGCACGAACATTAATTTTTTGGAGCTTTTTCTGGACTTTGTACATATCCTTGAATTGCTGTTTGGAAGGCGAGTCATTGATAGTTCGAACTATATCCATGTTCGCTTTTTCAGTTCCCTTGATACGAACTGTTTCCTTAACAAGATTATCAAATCCATGACTGCAAAATATACAATGTCTTTAAGTTACATAGAAGTTATTATATTTGAAATAAATTTACCGCTGTCTATTGCTTAAAGTCTTTCGGTAGTTCTTTATATTCATATCGTTTTGAACATTGCGAGCAATCTGAGACGCAGTTCGAAAATTAAAAGCACTATGCGTGAAAATTATTAATGAAACTGAAAGCTGAAATACATCTATTCCTACATCTTCGTCTTTGTCCCGTTTCTAAAAAATATAATTTAAGTAATGTTCTAAAGTTTCGTTGGCTAGTTTAGTCACCAATATTATCTCTGTTATATTATTAATAATTCCAATTCCAGACATGGTAGTTGAGATTATGTTCGTTGTATTAACCACTGCTTTACCCACCTATGAACAATAAAATAATTGCGAAAACCTTTAAATTTGAATATACAGAATCATTTTACATACATTGCCAACCACTGTACCCGCTCTCGTTACAGACTCCATAGCAGTTGTGGCAGCAGTACTCCCCAAGCCGAATATATTCATAGCCACATTCAAAATGTGGCCACGAGCTTCACTGCTTTCAATAATATCATTGGATTGCTCATGTTGACCTCTGTCAACCAAGTTGCAAATGGAGCGGCCACAAGAATACAAATTACATCCTGTACTAGCGATACAAGCAGTTATTGCGATGGGTGCAGCCACCGTACAAAATAGTCCAGCCAAAGGTATTGCAAGAGACCCAAGAGCTACGATCGAGGTCGTAGTATCAATAATTTTAAGTCCTGTTTTAAAATCACTCTTAGCAGGAGTTGTTTTAACTTCAAGTAAGACCTCATCATTGTCAGAGAATTGGTAAATCCCATTCTCGGGTGCAACCATTTTTCCAGGTGGTAGCTCATTATCAGCCAAGTATGATTTCCAATTCTGATAAACACGGCCAAATTCGTCTATAAATATCATGCAGCAGTCTTTCGAGCTAGACCCATCACGTACTAAAAATTAATAAAAACATGTATATTTATTTAAAAAAAAATAATGACCATGTGGAAAACAACTTACAAACGCAACGTCGAGCACGAAAAACCGGATGCAATGTGAAATCGGTGGCGAACGTTGGAGATAAAGCTTCTTCATTAGAGACAACCATAACATAGATAATTGCCGTTAATGATATGTTATTGGAGTATTTCCCTTAAAAAATGCATTTAAAATTTCCAGTAAAAAAAAAAAAAAAAACAAATTTGATATAAAGATCATTATTATTTTTTGCGCTTACGCTGATTCCAAATGCTATTAAACCAGGTTTCCCTAGCGCCATCTATTTGCTTTTTCTCCTTGTCTGTTGCGTTTTCAGGATAAGCCATGATATTGTTACGATTTTGGGTATTTGTGTTAATTAAATACAGAGTTCGTATCACTAGATTGTGAAGAAAATGTTTATTTAGCTCTTTTGTATTACAACTACTATTTAAAATAATCTGGTGGCGGGAACTTCGGTTTCAGTTCTTTTACACTTTGATGTTCACAGTTCAAATGCTCGATCACTACTCATCTCATTGCTGCTGTGGCGGCGCCTTTATATCGTCGTGAGCCGGCATCGATAGTTCTAGAGCCGTCATGAGCCGGCATCGATAGTTCCAGAACCGTCGTGAGCCGGCATCGATAGCTCCAGAACCACCGAGGCCGTCACCAGTGCGTACTCAAGTTCTTTGTTCTAGATCCATCGACGCCGGCCCATTCCTAACGACGCAGTAGCTGATGTTGTTTACATTTTGAACGTCAAGTTGTACTTCTGTTCGCCACTCTCGTAACACTGCCCTCCGCTTAAGCTTGTTCGTCCCGAACAAGTTCCATGTTATTTTTATAGAAAGGTGCCAGCCTCTCTAAATGGACTACTTTCAGTTTTGCTCTTCTTGAGTCGCTTTTCCGTATCCGGTACACCACATCATTTATCCTCTTGATAATCGTGTACGGACCTTCCCAATGTGTTTGTAGTTTTGGGGATAGACCTTTTTTCCGTTGTGGGTTGTAAAGTAGCACTAGTTCTCCTTTTTGGAACCCCTCTATGTTTGCTTTTGAGTCATACCGAGCCTTCATTCTATCGCTGACGAGTCCGATGCGGTTTCTTACAAACTGGTGAATTCCGTCCATGTGATCTTTCCTAGCGCTGGGGTGATCCACATTTTTATTGCTTGTTGTCGTAGCTACCCCAAATTTTAAATCTGCTGGAAGCCTAAGATCGGTGCCGAATATTGTCATTGCTGGAGTCATCGCTGTGGTGTCGTGTCTTGCTGAACGATACGCCATTAGGAACATGGGTATTTGCTCATCCCAGTCTTTCTGATTTTTATCAACGACCTTTTTTAAATATTCCTCCAGTGTCCGGTTAAAGCGCTCTACCATGCCATCTGACTGCGGATGTAAGGGCGTTGTACGAGTCTTCCGGATTCCGAATGAGTCACATACTTCCTTGAAAGTGGTTGATTCGAAATTTCTGCCTTGGTCAGAGTGTAGCTCCATTGGAACTCCAAATCGGGTGACCCAGTTGTTGACAAATGCGTTTGGCACTGTCGTTGCCTCCTGATTCGGAATGGGATACACTTCGGGCCATTTACTGAAGTAGTCAATTACCACAAGCACATATTTGTTGCCGCTTGTACTTTGCGGAAAAGGGCCTGCTATGTCCATTGCAATCCTTTCGAACGGTGCTCCAGCGTTGTATTGGCGCATCTTTCCATGACTTCTCCGTGACGGACCTTTTGCTTTTATACACCGATCACATCGGCGGATCCAATCGGCCACTGACTCTTGGCAACCGACCCAATAGAAGCGTTTCTTTATTTTTTCAACGGTCTTTGTGTTGCCTAAGTGTCCACCACTGCTTCCGTTATGGTATTCGGCGATTATTTCCTCGATCCGCTTTCTCGGCACTACCAGAAGCTTTGTGGAAGTTCTACCGTCCTCGCTTTCCCATATTCGATAAAGACATCCATCATGCAGGCTCAAGGTCTGCCACTGAGTCCAATAAGCCTTCGCCACTGGACTTTTATTAGCCATTTCCTCCCAAGTCGGCCGCACGTCATTCGCCTTTCCCTTTATTATGACGTTAAGATCCTCATCGGCCTCTTGGTCAGCGCGAATCCTTTCGGCTGTCCATCCTTCCGCTGGAAGCGCACTTAAAAGTCGAATGTCTACAACTCCTTCTTTGGCTTCTGCCCTTGAACAATGCCTGCATTCTGGATTACAAGGACGCCTGGACAACGCATCTGCATTGCCGTGATGACCACCTTTTCTGTGATCAATGGTGAAGTCGTAGCTCTGTAATCGCTCTATCCATCGCGCTAGCTGTCCCTCAGGATCTTTAAACTGCAGAAGCCATCTTAGTGCTGCATGATCAGTCCTGAGTTGAAATTGTTGTCCATACAGGTATTTGTGAAAATGTTTCACGCTCTCCACAATTGCTAGCAATTCTCTCCTAGTTACGCAATAGTTCCTTTCGGGCTTTGCTAGGATTTTGCTATAATAAGCGATCACTTTCTCCTGTCCGTCGATTACTTGGGACAACACTCCACCAATTCCAGTGTTACTAGCGTCAGTATCCAATATGAATCTATTTCCGGGAACTGGATATGCTAGTATCGGTGCAGTGCATAAAAGATCTTTTAGACGTTGGAAAGCTTGCTCTTGGTGCTCAGTCCATTTGAAAGGTCGATTTTTCTGCGTGAGCTCATGTAAGCTACTTGCCACGTCTGCGAATCCAGGCACGAATCTGCGGTAGTATGTGCACAGGCCCAGAAAACTTCTCAATTGATGCAAGTTTTCTGGTCGCGGCCAATCTTTCACTGCAGCGACTTTCAGCTCATCGGTCTGAACTCCTTCCATAGTGACCTTGTGACCCAGATATTTCACCTCTCGCTGGAAAAGTGAACATTTCTTCGGACTTAGTTTGAGTCCCGCTGCTCCTATGCGTATAAAGACTTCCTGTAACTTTCGTAGGTGGTCATCGAAATCTTTTCCCATCACGATTATGTCATCAAGGTACACTAAGCAGGTTTTCCAATGCAGTCCCCTTAATACATGTTCCATTAATCGCTCGAAAGTGGCTGGAGCGTTACATAGACCGAAGGGCATTACCGTAAACTGCCAAAGCCCATCACCAGTACTGAAGGCAGACTTTTCTTTGTCTTTCTCATCCAGCTCAACTTGCCAATAACCACTCTGTAAGTCCAAAGTGGAAAACCATTTTGAACCAGATAATGTGTCCAGAGTATCATCAATGCGGGGTAAGGGGTAGCTATCCTTTTTTGTTACATCGTTTAATTTCCTATAGTCGACGCAAAACCGTGTGCTACCATCCTTCTTTTTAACAAGCACTACTGGTGAGCTCCAGGGACTGACAGATGATTCTATTACTCCGTCTTTCTGCATTTCTTCAATAAGCTGCGTTCCTTCTTCTCTTTTGGCAAGCGGAATCCTTCGTGGTGGCTGGCGAATCGGCCTTGCATCCCCAGTGTCAATTTGGTGTTTAACAATCGTTGTCCTTCCTGGATTTTTGTCGGTTGCGAATATACTCCAAAACTCTTTCAACATTTTGACGGCCTTACTCTTCTCTTGTTCCGTCAGATTTTTAGTCCACTCCTGCACCTGTGTTTTTAGTACAGGTTTCGCCTTACTGTCCATACAACTGAGTTTCTCACTAAGCTCCGATCCCTCGCAGTTTACGACAACCGAAACTTCTTGACATTGTCCAATAATTTCTCCTTTCTTTAGTAGTCTTGGCAGGTTGGTTGGATTCAAGACTCTTATTGGTATACGTCCATCTTTAGTAGCTCTAACAAGGGTTTTTCCAATCAAAATATTACTTTCGGAGATCTTTTTGGCGCTTTCGACAACCCACAACCTCCTTGCGCCATCGTCTTCTTTCATCTTTGCCCATAGAACTGTTTCTGCGCGTGGAGGGATTTTCTCTTTGCTTTCTGCGTAAACCGCTTTTACGATCTCGAACTCACTGTTGCTGACTTCCAAGGGCAGTTCCACATTCGCATATTTAAGCAACTTTTTCCGTAAATCCAACGTAAGACCATGTTGAATCATAAAGTCTACGCCTATGATCACGTCATCGACTATATCGGCCACAATAAAATTATGCTCAAATTTAGTGTTTCCAATGATGAGCTGCTTTCTCGTTTTTCCCCGTACTTGAGCATCTTCCCCAGTAGCTGTGCGCAGTTTAATGCCTCTTAACGGTTCCACTTTTGGAACCAAGCTACTTTTAATTATTGAATGGGATGCACCGGTATCGAGAGTCAACATAAATTGGTTACCTTCTATTGTGCCTTTGACGGTCAAACTGTTGGCTTGTCGCTTTAGTTGTGAAACGAAGAGGCTGGGGCAGGCAGTTGTGGGAGTCAGCTCACGCCTCTTTGAGCTGACTCGTTCTAGTTTAACGAGCTGGCTTCTCCCATCCTTGGTTCATTCTGGTAATGACCATTATCTCGTTTTTCTTGTGAACGTGATCTCTCTCTCTTTCGTCGTTCACGACAATCTCTCGCCATATGACCAACTTTCTCGCAGATGTAGCACTTTCCTTTAAAGCCGATGGATGGACTTCGCTGCGAAGCCTGGTCATGGGTCTGGTCGATGTGTACTTTACGCACTTTTGGCATTGGGTGGCATACCATCAACGACGTTTCGCAGGTCAACGCTTGGCCAACAGCTTCCTCGAACGATTTTTTCGGCACCATCACCATTGTACGCTTTGTGTCTGCATCTCGAATGCCATCGACGAAAGCATCAATCTTGCACTTTTCCAAAAAGTCGGTTGGTGCACTACTGTAAGCCAAATACGACAATCGCTCTATGTCCGCTGCATACTCCTGAAGTGTTTCCCCTTGGCGCTGCACTCTGCTCTTCAGTTCCAGGCGGTACATTTCCTGCATGTGGTCGCTACCAAATCTGCGTTGCAATGCGCGCCAGATTGTTTCGTAGTTGTTCCTCTCTGTAGCTGGTATTGTCTGTAATATTTCAGCAGCAGGACCTTTTAATGCGGTGAACAATGCCGCAGCACAGTCTTCCTCATTCCACCCGTTACGGCCAGCTGTAACCTCGAACTGCATTTTAAAGATGTTGAATGCAGTAGTGCCGTCATACGTCGGAGGACGCCATTTGGTTGTACCCGCTGCTGCTGTCACCGGACCGGTGACTTCCAGCTTATGAATCCTGTGCTCGAGAGTGGTAACTTTCTCTTGAACGTCTACCACGTTGTTATCCAGCTGTTGTAATCTTTCCGAATGTTTATCCAGTTTCTCACCGATATCTGCCCATTTGCGTTCAAAGTTCTCGAACTTTCCAATTATTTCGGCTTGGACTTGCTGTAGTTGTGCAGTGTTTTCAGCTTGTGTCTGTTGTATTTGCGCAATGCTTTCAGCTTGTGTCTGCTGTAGTTGTGCAGTGTTTTCAGCTTGTTGTAACATGAGGCTCTGCATCATTTCCATAAGGCCTGTGGTAGGGTCTGTGACCTTACTTTCCTTCGCCAAGGATTTAACACCTGATGCCTCTGCGAATTCATGTTCGTCGACATTGACATTACTCTCCTCTAATGCGTTTCTCAAACGCAGTAGTAACTCCGTTTTGTTTCCACTTGACGACAAACCCAGCTCCGACAGCTCCTTCTTCAACTGCTCTACTTTCAGATCAGCTAGCTTCACCATTTTTCTTCAACAATCCCACTTCTGACACCAATTGTTACGATTTTGGGTATTTGTGTTAATTAAATACAGAGTTCGTATCACTAGATTGTGAAGAAAATGTTTATTTAGCTCTTTTGTATTACAACTACTATTTAAAATAATCTGGTGGCGGGAACTTCGGTTTCAGTTCTTTTACACTTTGATGTTCACAGTTCAAATGCTCGATCACTACTCATCTCATTGCTGCTGTGGCGGCGCCTTTATATCGTCGTGAGCCGGCATCGATAGTTCTAGAGCCGTCATGAGCCGGCATCGATAGTTCCAGAACCGTCGTGAGCCGGCATCGATAGCTCCAGAACCACCGAGGCCGTCACCAGTGCGTACTCAAGTTCTTTGTTCTAGATCCATCGACGCCGGCCCATTCCTAACGACGCAGTAGCTGATGTTGTTTACATTTTGAACGTCAAGTTGTACTTCTGTTCGCCACTCTCGTAACAATATTTTCAATTTTTTTTCTTAAAACTCCAAACTCTTTTGATGTCAACCTGTAGAAAGTACAAAATATAATATAATAATATTCTCCTATTTATTTAACTTACATATCCCAAATAATATGTCTTTGATATCCCAGACTTTCCGCATATGATTGCTGAATTTGGCGAGTGGTCCTTGCTTCCATGTTGAAATAGACTGGTGCTCGAAGACTGCCAAAATACTACTAGTGCGTAGCATTTATTTCCACATATATATATAATCATGAAACTAAAAAAAAACTACTGAATTAAATGAACTTAAAATCCAGATTTGATAACAACATATAGATAATTTGTTTATACCAATTATCAAATCTGAATCATAAGTTTATTTAATTTAGTGTTTTTTTTTTTTTTTAGTTTCATATCAGTCTTTTCATTTTGATAAACTAAAAAGTAATAAATAAAAAGGGGAAAACCAAAAATTCAAACTCAACTGAACATTTAAGAATTAAATGATAGAATTTTAACCCAATTACGATTCTATGTGATGGCTTGAAGAAAATTCAAGAATCATCTACCACGCCTGTTAAAAAATCAATTCTAATCTCTATAATGTATAGACAAGTGGCCACGAACAAAAATTTTAAGCAATCATGCCAATAATAATGAAGCCGAATATCAAACTCGGGCGCGGCCGAGTTTGGGATACCCTAGACGGAATTGAAAAAGAAAAGGTGGTAGCCCTAGTCGGTTGGTAGCCCTGGTCGTCTACATTCACATAAAACCGCTGGTCTTAATATTCCTTTGAATCTAACAACACATTGTTCACAACAAGGCAAACACGCCATCTATCGGACTGTTCATTCGAACGTTTGCCAGTTGGGCAAGGGGAACTAAAATAAAATCTTAACCCCAAAAATTAGTTTTTTGTATATCTCATGTAAATATGGTCCGATTTTAGTCATGTTTGATATCAATCGAAAGAGTTTTAGATTCTTAACAACTTTTCGGAAGCAAATAATACTTCAATCCTATAGCTGTAGAAATTACAAGGCTTTGAAAAAGTGATGGGGTGGAAGGGGAGGCAGGGATAAAATAAACTTGACCAACGCACATTTTATTGAGCTCTTTTAAGATATAGAATCATTTTACTTACATCGTGTTCGTTACAGACTAACAATAAAGTAAGTCAATGTCGGAAAAATTCACAGTAATGCGAGCACGCCATCTATCGGACTGTTCACTCCCTCGAATGTTACTAAGCCAAGGGAATTAAGATCGGGAGTCTGAAATCTGGAAACTGCAGTTATATTATCCAAAAAATACATTCTGTTGGAACTGAATTCTTTAGTTTAATATAAATTCATTTGCTTACATTATTTTTGTATTAATTCGCCATCATAGTAATAACCTGTACATTTATTGCACTTTTTCATTTCAGTTTTATTAAAATTTTCATTATGTTTTAGTACGACGCGTTCCACTGCATCCAATATTTTTTCGCTATCATTTTGAGGTGTTGGGAGTCTTATATTTTCCTGAAAGGTTTCTATAATATGCTCACAAATTACGGTTATTACGAATTCAGAGGAGATCGAAATATTAGCTTTTCTTATTAGAATTTCTCGACGATTCAGAATAAAATGATCACTTAGTTTCTTTACGAAATTGAATGTGCCTGTATCTATATTTTCATTCATTTGCTGTATGATCGTTTTCCAGCTTTCTCCAATAATCGGTAACGTATTCATAAAAAACTCTTCGGTAGAACAGAGAGTAATTACTTCTAGAAAAACATTGGGATCCAAATTATTCCAGCGAACGCGAGCTCTACAGCTTTTAGTGATAAAGGATTGTTCATGTTGTCTTCGGTCAACCATTCTGCATATATTACGTCCTAAGGAATATAGGGTGCATATGGATAGAATGATACTCGCTCCTATTAAAATTGCCGCACCTAGCGAAACGAATACCGCCAGGAGAGAAATAACGGCTGCAGCAAAACCTAGGACTCCATTCATTGTATCCACAATGTTAAGTGCCTTTGCTTTAAGACTTCTAGGAGGGGTTGGTTGAATCTGAAGTAAGACATCACCACTGTCAGAAAGTTGGTAAAAACCATTCTTGGGTGCAACCATTTGACCAGGTGGTAGCTTATTGTTGGCCAAATACAATTGCCAATTCTGATAAACACGGCCAAATTCGTCTATAAAGATAATGCAGCAGCCATTCGAATTAGACCCATCATGTTCTAAAAATTAATAAAAACATGAATATTTATTTAAAAAAAAAAATAATGAAAATGTCGAAAACCCCTTACGAATGCAACGCCGAGCACAAAAAACCGGGTGGTATGTGAAATTGTTTGTGGCCAATACTGGATTCTCTTCATCAGTTTTATTACACGTAACCATAACCAGAATGATTGCCATTAATAAATTGTTATTGGAATATTTTCCTATACAAATTCAATTAATTTTTTATTTAAATACAGTTCTTTTTCACGCTTACGCTGATTCCATATGCTATCACATAAAATTTTCCTAGCTTCATCGATTCTTTTTTTCTCCTTATCATTTATATCTTCAGGATAAGGCATGAGCTTCTCAATTTTCCGTTTTAAAAAGTCAACCTGTTCTGATGTCAAGCTGCAGGAAAATTTAAAAAATATATGTATATATATATATAATATTTTCCTATATATTTTACTTACAAGTCCCAAATAATTGTTTGTTTATATGCATAATATTCCGCAATTGTTTGCTGAATGTTGTGAATATTTCTTTCTGACATATTCAAATCGACTATTTTTTCGTGTTTGCATTGAAATAAATATAGTTAAATATAGTCAAGAACGAAATATAATTGTATTGATTTAAGGAGATTAGATAAGATTCCAATATTTTATTTAGTTTATTTATTTATTGGTGATGATGATTGCTGTATTATCAATTCGTACCCATATATTTTTTTTATCCATCCAATAATAATGGATCTAGACTTAGTTTTTGAGGGTCGCAATTTATGACCTGCAATTTTTGTATATTTCGGATCATCTCGCTGCTCAAATCATCCGAATGGTCGGTATTGGCTTCAGTAATCAAAAGCTGCAAAAATTAAAAATATTGAAGTAATAATTAAAAATTTTCTTTTGCATAAATACCGAAATCTCATTGGCTAGAAAAACTTTATTTGCCTCCGTTAATTGTTTTTGGGGTTGGCCAGTCAATGCATTCTCCAAAAATCCGTATACCTCCCTGTTAAATGTAGGTATAAGATTTTTTATTTACATATTTTTTTTATTTAATACTTACTGCATATCCACTCCACCCAGAGCCGATGGACTGGGCTGTGTCTCGTTTCGTTTTATTGCATTTAGCGTCACTGCTGCTTCGTATTGACAATAAGATGGCAATTGCGTTTCCACCAAAAGATCCATCCATTTGTTAATATTGTTGAAACTTGTAGATTCGCATTCCTGACCCACATTTGCTTCTGCCTGCTCACTACTGTTTACAAAATAGTCAACAATTTCGCTTATCTGATGTTTCCGGGTAGAAGCTGCTTCGTCCAAATTGCGGCGAGTACATCCGTTTGTTTCGAGATAGTTAAGAGCTCGTTTTATTCTGTGCTTTGAAGGTTTGGTACTGTTTGTTGAGCAAGATTGCTCAACTTCATTACTGATATCAGAATTTGTAAAATCCATTTTGACCATAAACAGTGTTGAATGTAATTAAAAATGTTTTAGTTCCTTGATGAACTTCTAAGTTCACTCTTAAGAACTAGAACCCTTTAGAATTTACAAATATATCTTAAGTAAGGGTTTTTCAAACTATTTCACTAGCTAAGTGATTTAATAAAGAGAGTACGGGGTTGCCAGCCACAGCACACAAAATGTATGCGCCTTTTTTAAAATGTTTATGAACCAATGAATTTAGCGATTTGCTCATCTGAATAATTTGTTCGGGTGAGTGAATCAGTTCTTTGTTATTCGCAATAATTGATAAAGAGCGTAGAAGAAAGTAGTGTGCGCGCAAATTGCATTTATTTTCCTTTTGTTTCAAAAGAAATTTTATTTATAGACAATTACATTTTAGTTTTTTTGTACGCGTTAAGTGCATAGTGCAATATAGTTTAGGTTTATTAATTTGCTTTTGAAAAAATAAGGACAAAACGAATTCCCAAAGTGCTCAAAGTCGTGATTCTTTAGACAAAGAAAAAAAATATCGCAAGTCACGAATTGAGTCATTCTCACTGCCAATATCACTGCCACCGATCACGGCATGCGCAGCCAGCTCAAGCACAACTACTTTACAACGAAAAAACAAACGAACAATAACTAAAACAACTCAAATTCCGCTCATTGCCAACAACATAAACAAAAACAAAAAAAAAATATATATAACTGCCATGGATGCGACAAGACAAATAGGAATGAGAGACGAACACCGTAAGCGTATTGCGGAGAATACAGAGAGATTAATAAATTGCACCGACTATGATCCGCTGGCAAAAGCGTTGGTGCAAAAGGGAACCTTAACACTCAACATGCGGAAGGACATCGAAAAGTTTGAAGGCTTTGACCCCGAAAAGTCAGAAATTGAGATTGTAAAGGGATATCATAGAAATCTCTTCAAAAAAATCACCCAACGTGGACCGGATGCCTATAATGACCTGATTGAAGTATTCAGAGAGCTCAAGTTTAACGACGCCATACGAACTTTGGAGTCCGTTGATGATAATAAAAAGCCGGAAATACTGTCGCTTTCGGAAAAGAAAAAGAAAATTCATCCAACTCTCAGTCCGAATAATAATTCAACCAGTTGTGAAGGGACTAGTTTAAGCAGGGAGCCTGTAAGTTTATCAACTGTTTAAGATGAAATGCATTTTTTATTATTATTATTTTTTTTTCGATTTCCAGACCAAAAAGGATTTCGATAATATCGAGCTTGTTCCCCATGAAACAGTGCAACCTGCAAACTATTGGCATGTTGTCAAATCCACAAAGATTCACACTGATAGTCTTGTGGGGACATACAAGATGCAATCCAAGTCAGACCGTGGCGTCTTTTATCTTGTAAATATTATTGATTTTCCGGAAAAGCATCGCAAACGTAATGCAGCCGATAAGGATAATATTGCCTTGATACATCTCTTCCAAGAGTTGGGCTTTAAGGTTTTTGCTTTTAATAATCTAACTCAAAGCGAGTTCTTCAATACGCTACACAAGATGACTGCCTCAGATTACGTGAAAAATTGCGAATGTTTTGTAATGGCCCTGATGACCCACGGGGAGCGTGTCGAGGAAAAGGATAAAGTCGAATTTCATGATGGTTCCGTGGTTGATGTCCGCAGCATTATCACACATTTCAGGCCCGATATATGCCCCAATTTGTTGAACAAGCCAAAAGTACTCATATTTCCATCATGTCGTGGCGATAGCTCCGATTCTGGCATTGATATGTCTAGAATTCAAAAAGACGGTCGGGATATGGGAAATCCAAATGTATCATTTTACTCTGTCAAGAGTGTAACTTCAAATGTACCCACATATTCTGATATTATTATTTGCCATGGCACCACACCTGGATACGAGACTCATCGAGACAAGGAAAAAGGAAGTTGGTATATTCAATCGTTTTGTAAGGTGTTGGCTGAACATGCCCATGACACTCACCTCGAGGACATGCTGAAGAAAATCCAACATTTGGTTAGCAAACTACGTTCGGAACATGGTTGGATGCAGACAGGTGCCTTTGAAAATATGGGATTTAACAAAAAATTGTATTTCAATCCTGGATTCTTCCACGAGTAGCCAATTACATAATTAAATATGTAAAAAAAATTTTATTCTAAGTTTAGTGGATAGTGTGGAAGCGCCGACTGAATATTATTTTATACGATAGAAGGAAAACGAGCAAGAGGCATCTTAGATCGTATACGATTCTCTTTTTTTTTACATATCAAGAATGAAATGAACAATTTTTTAGATATATATCTTTGCTCTCTCGACTGTCTTTCTTCTTTTAGAGATTGCTCCACATGTCCTTTAAGATTTTACGCTACGCATTTATAATGTGCATTTCTTTCTTTGTAATTTCCATTGTCATTGTCTTTCACATTGTATTCCAATATTGTCGTGATTTAATTGTATATTTTTATGTGTTTTTGTCTTTTGACATACTCCCAAGTTGCATTTTTTATAAATAAATGAAATCTCTGAATAATATGAATTTTGTATGTTTTTTTTTTTCTTTTTGTTTAACTTAGTTTATATACAATAGGCTTAATCATCGAGTTCATTAATTTCGTCCAAGTGAGAAAGCGTTAATTGACCTGCAGCTCGGTCTGACTTATTTTTTGTTCCATATTGCTTTTTGGAACGGGACTTTACTTTCTGGCCCACCACATATTCGGGCATCAACAGTTTCGAGCCTCTTAGTTGTGGCTTATCCAATTCAACATCATCAGATTCGTTTTGCTTAAGTTGTTTCAGATTACGATTAAGTTTGCTGGTCTTTTTGAACTCAATTCGGTTGCCTGATTCCTGTTGAAGCAACTCTTCCTGTTCGTTTGATTCGCGTTGTGAGTCCATTTGTCGCAGAAAAGAAAGAGCAGCCGCAGAGTTTGTCTGGTCTGAGATATCCACGTCAGAAAGGGAATATTTCTTCCATTTGTGTGGATTTATCTAAAAGAATTGGTTTTTAGCACCTTTTATTTTAAATAATGGTTGCGTTTGTTTTACTTGGTAGTCGGGAGTTTTTCTTGGCTTCAGACAACGTCCAATGGGTAGTTCTGGCTTTTTGAAAATGCTCTCCTTGCCTCTCATACGCCGCAGACGAGCATCTTCCTCAGCATCAGTGGAGCCAGCTTGAATACTGCGCCCACTGCGATAATTTAATCTTTGTCTGCCTTGATCTAAGGCATTTATGTTGAATGGTTTTGATGTGCTTTGGTCTAGACCTGTGCCTTTTAACTCTTTGCTGGCATCATCGAGGGAGGCAAAGAGTGCATTTTGTTTTGCTGTAAACTCTTGCATTCTGTTTTGTTTTTCGTTTCTGATATTTTAGGGAGTAGAGGTGCCAACTTGTTTTTTGCCCAGCTGACAAGTTGAGCTGATTTTGTGTTGCCCAACACTGCGTTTTGTGCCGGTGTAGTAAAACAAGTGAGTGAGACGGAAAAGTGTGGTCTGAATAAAAACATAATTCTATTTCAATAAATAGGTAAAATATTAATTTTTTCACAAACGCATAAGTGTAGTATACATGTGTGTATTGAAAAATATGTTTTTTTGTTAGGGTGCTCAAGTTTATTCAATTTGTGCAAATTCTAACCCTTAAGTAGCGGCACCAACATCACGAAGGTGATAAATGCCCATGAGTTGAGTCTAACAGATCGAAATAAGTTTATCTTAATATTTTTGTGGCTATAATTTAAAATGTTGTGATTAAGCTGTTTTCAATTAAAAATAAATTCAAATTGTATATTTATTATTTCGAGACAGTAGGCCTTACAGTGTAGCCCTGACACTTAGTGTAGGTAAACGTTGGCCGAGCAGCTGATTCTTAAAAGCAAAAAAAAACATTTATTTTGCGAACAAAATTAAATTCGTTTCGCAGTGCTTAAATGTGAGGCTTCTGTTAGCGAATTTTAGACTGTGATTATTTGTGATATTTGCACGTTATAATGACTGTGGGCACAGGCGTCGCTTTCATATTTACAATATTAGCTTCAGTTTGTCTTGTAGTTGTGATTATTGTACTGGGTAAGTCAAGAAAGAGCCCAATGACACGCGACAAACTACAATAAATGCAAATGAGTTGTGGACTTTGAATTAATGAAGGTTTCTAATAAAACTGCTTGCGTTTCTTTCCAGGTTGGTTTCTCATTTGGAAGGCATTTTTGTCGAAATTTCGCCTGGTGCGAGAATTGCTTGGCCAGGAAGAATCCGAAGATAAGCATAAACAGCAGCTGGGTGGGGAGCAGCAGCAACAGCCACAACACACTCACGGTCGATCCAGAAAAGCACGTCGAGACTAGATTATTTTGCAAAAAACAAAACGCACAAAAATTTATCAAACATGAATATTCGCTGTGCAAAGCCGGAAGACCTTATGACCATGCAGCACTGCAATTTGCTTTGCCTACCCGAAAACTATCAAATGAAATACTATTTTTACCATGGACTAACCTGGCCCCAGCTAAGCTATGTAGCCGAGGACGACAAGGGTGCTATTGTCGGCTATGTCTTGGCCAAAATGGAAGAGCCCGAGCCAGGCGAGGAGAGTAAACACGGTCATATCACTTCGCTGGCTGTTAAGCGTTCCTATCGCCGTCTTGGCCTGGCCCAAAAACTCATGAATCAGGCATCCCAGGCCATGGTCGAATGCTTCAATGCACAGTATGTGTCATTGCACGTACGCAAAAGCAATCGCGCCGCCCTCAATTTGTACACGAATTCTCTAAAATTTAAAATCATTGAAGTTGAGCCCAAGTACTACGCCGATGGTGAAGATGCCTATGCCATGCGACGTGATTTGGGTGAGTTTGCAGATGAGGATCAAACTAAGCGCAAGGACGCTGACAACGAAGCCGGAGAGAAGAGTTCACATCGTGGCAGTGCACACAATCACAGCGGTCATGATGGTCATTGTTGCTGAAATTGCATTTTGCATTTTTGTGTATTAGTTTTCCTTTTTTAAATTAACTCTACGACATAAATAAACTTAATTGCAACAATTAAATAACTGGAGTATTTATTTTAAAACTGAAGGTTTAAAAGGTTCTATATTTGCCTTTTTAAGTTGCGCGCCAATATTGCAACTCAAAAAAAAAAAAAGGAAAAAAATGTAAAAAATTTCCTGCTTCGAAATGTCCCATGAAATTTTTGTCTCCACAAAATTGCTATAATTCAGGAGCCCTTCCAGTCTAAAAAGCTCTAGCCAATTTTACCGTTATTAAATGGGAGTCGTATTTTCAGACGCGCCTGCGCCAAACAATCAGCTGTTTGGCCGCACACGTGCGTGCCCAAGAATCTGACACTAGGATTATGGAAACCAAAACAAGTGAGCAAATTCGCTTGGAGAGCAAACAATTACAGCTGTTTAAAGCAAGGCAAATGTCAAATTAACTGATGCTGGTGAGGCTGCTGTTGGGCTTGTCAGTTCGTTAGGCGCTGGCTGAGTGGTAACGTCGCGAGTAACGGTCGATTGTGAGTCGAAAAAAATTATATTAAATAAAATCAGTGCGCCTCGTCGCGCTCCAAAAACTCTAACAAATTTTACTTTGTAAAAAATTACGGAACTAATTGCGTGTGAATTAATTTGCCATTGCAAAGAAAATTTAAGCCATTTGCACATTAAAGTGTAATCTTTATTCACACTTGCTCAAATGCAACTCTGAGTGTGTGTGTGTGTGAGTGTTTGTGCGCGCGTAAAAGTGAAAGCGTGATGAAAACAAACTTAATAGCGTAAACGCGTAAAATTGTAAGAAAATTTATTGCCATTGGCAATTTGGCATTTATGTGCAAGTGCGAGTTTGGCTCCAAATGTAGGCGAGTGTGTGTGTGTTAGTCCGTAATTTCTTGTTAGGCCCCAAACATTAAATCAATAAAGCCGGGCTAACAGAAAAGTTGATTTCTTGCCAGCAAGAAAAAGGGTGTTTTGAAAATACGCACCCAAAAAATAAAAGCAACCAGCAAAAACACAAAAAAAATAAAAGAAAAAGACAAACAAGACAAGGCGGCATTTGGTTTATGTTTTTTCCTTTGTGCTGCTCGTGGAGCTGTTATTGTTGTTGTCAAAACGGGGTCAAAAGTTCGTGAGTTGCCAGCGTCAGTGTTGCCGTTGCCGTTGCCATTACATGGGCAATTTTTTTTCTGTTTAACTGTAAAAACCCACGCTGTCTACTAGAGACAGACAGACGGGTGGGACAGACACACAAACACGTACGCATACATAAACACTTATGACAAGTGTCTGCAGTCGCTGAGACTTTAGCCGCTGGCAATGCTGCCACCACCGACGCCGTCTCTGTCGGCCGTTGGTCTCTCTCAGATGCACGAAAGTCAGCCAAGTGCCAAGCAAGCCGCTTGCTTCCAGCTAACTAGGCCGATTTGTGTGTAAAAAAAATATATATATAATATAACAAAACAAACACACAAACCTTGCCAAAGACAGCGAGAGTGATAAAGGGAAAATACAAAAGTGCTGGCACATTTGTTTTGTTTGTCAGAGATATTTGTCAATGACTGCAGTGGCTGCATTTGCCCACTTGGCCGGAGCAACTACATTCTCTGAGGTAAGTCGAAAGCCAACCACTTTAAGTTCAACTCTCGACTAGGGTGTAATAACATTTGTCAGCGGTTGAAACTGACACTTACCCCCTTGCCAAGCCCCTCCCTCAAGCGTAATCACCATTTTAATCTTTATCCTCATGATGATGATCGTCAGCGTCTTTGTCACTGTCAACGCATCTTGTGTGTCTGTCAGTGGCAGTGGCAGCATAAAACGGAGCAGCCAAGTCAACATCACGACGCATCATTTTTGAAGTAAACATTTCTACGCTTTCCATTGTTTTTTGTTTTTGCTCTGTTTTGTTTTCTTTTTGGGTTGTTTGAGTGTTCTTGGGACAGAGGTGCTGCTGTTGTTGTTATTGCTGGGGTACTGGCTACGTGTTGGCTCGGAAAATGTCAACAGCTTTTTCTTTTGCTTTTCGTGCCTTTCTTTCTTGTTTATCCATCACATATTTATGCTATTCATTTTTTTTCGCTGTAAATTTACATAGAGTTTTTGTGTTGGCAGAAAGAAATTTTTGTAATTAGCAAAAAAAAAAAAAAAAAAAAAAAACTAAACTGATTGAGAATGACTCAAGTTACTAGGATTGCAGCAATTAAAATTCAAGATTTTTTCTCACTCCTCTTTTGCGTAGATTGATTGAGCAAAAAGTACGTCTGCGGTTGAGTGTTTATGGTTTCAATTCAATTACACAACTGGGTCAGATGGATTTGTGGTCGTTGCCATCGTTCTGCTTTTAAGTAAAACATTCTCCTCGCCCTCATATTTAAGTAGTTTGCTGCACTCTAGCGTAAGGCAAAAGATGAGGCAAATAAAAAAGAATCATCAACTTATGGCGCGTAATTAATTTCCAGTCTAAGCCAGCAGTGCAGCATCTTATAGCACCAATCACAACTGGAGTAATTTGCAGTTTATCAGAACGTCTAATTTGCATTTAAAATTATTATTGCTGTTTGTCTTATCGGCTGAAAAGTATGCTATGGTAAAATGCAGCCCTGAGCCAACAGCTGACAACATAAGAACATTGTTATACAACACTTGTTTTGATCTTTCATTTTTAGTGTTGTTAATCGATGCCTGCAGGATCAACTGTATGTTTTTATGGTGTGTATTTTAATTTTTTATTAATCAACAGCAAAAGCAGTTCTAGTTTACTTGTAAATCAAAACAGAAATGTTATTAAAATTAGAGTAAAAGAAATAATTTAAATTTAAATATGCCTTTTCTACACATTTTTATTTTTGTAAAATAAAAATTTCCGTTACATTTTCCTGTTACAAAAAAGAAGCACGGAAATAAAAAAGAACACTAAAACAACAACATGAATTATCCATTAAAAATATATTTTTTATTGTTCCCTCATTGGCAATGTCTCGGCTTTTGTATGTTTATGAGCCCATTCTAGGCTGTAAACAAGAAAAAAAGCTTATTCATTAAAAAATGAAAGCAAGAAAGAAAGAAAGAAAAAGATTGTTGACTTCGGCGGAAGGGAGCCGCCTCTTTGTGGGACAAACTTTCCGTTCAAGTAACATAATTTTGCAGCAATGAATTGGATTTTAGGTATAATATTTATCTCTCATCGATTTAAATGTCAGGCAAAATATGTCCTGCGGGAGTCAAGTGTGAAACTTTCTGCACAAAGTTTTCTCCCAACACACATACACTTGCACGCACGCAGAGCCAGGCTTGCCTGACCGCCTGGTTGCTTGTAAAGTTGATCAATGAAATTAAAAAGATTTATGATTTTTAGTTGAAGAAGTTTCAAATGAATGAATCCACCATCATCATCCGAAACGGTCGGGTTCCAAACTGTCCTGGTCTAAGTCGCGCTCTGGGAGCAAAAGTTTTAAAGTGTCATCTTTGCCTTGGTCATTACTTTGAATTGCAGTCGTTTCTTTTAATGGTCGGGACAGGTTTTTGTTTCCTTTTTATTTTCTTTAACTTTTTTTTTTGGGTCTTTTTTAACAATCCCATTGAACCTGTGAACGATTGCAATAAAAATGACAACAAAACGAAACTTGTAATAATCAGCGACTTTTGGCCAATCAAACAAAAGGGGGGAAGTCACAAAAGCACATAATTTTCTATTAAAATCAAAAGAGGTCCTTTCAAATGCAAACACCTCCAGAAAAAAAATGAGAGTCAAATGGAAATAAAAATTATGTTAATTCAAAGTAAAGGTCTGCCACTAACAAGGCGGGCCAAGCAAATAAAAATAAAATGGGGGGAAAAAGTTCAAAGTGTTTAAGCACATAAAATGAAACATATACACCAACATCGAAAGGAGTGAGAAAAAAGCAACGAAGTTTACATACTTTTTTATATATTTTTTTTTATAAAATAAATGAATTATTTAATAAACCATTCAGGGTCTATCTGGGCAGTTTCTTAGAAATTTCAGAAAATTTCTTTAACAAATGAAGAAAAAGAAAGGAGTTTTTTTTCCAAATTCTTGGAAAGGTCCTTAAGTGGGGTCGGCTATTTCATTTTGCGGCTGTGAGTTATGCTCTTCAGACTGAAGTGACATCTTTTGTAAGTGAAGTTGAATGGTCAAAAATAAGCTGGCCAGGGCGCAGGCGTTGGGTATTTTCCACAGACTGTGGCGGTCAAGGGTTAAATAAGATTTTGACTAGGCTTCAAGGTTTTTTAATTTTTACAATTGGGCTTATATTTTTTTCTTTTCCATTTTTGTAACAATGTTTCCTTTTCCTTTTCTTCTTTTGTTTTTGAAAACTTCAACTCAAAATCTATTTACTTTGGGTTATTCCTGGGCGTTGACTCGGGCGTGAATATGCTTGCGATTTGCTGAAAAGTAAGCACTCTTTGAAGACTTTGCTCATGTGTGTGTTGGCTACAAACACTCGAACACTTCATAGCAGCCGTTGACAAAAAAGAAGACAAAAAAAAAAGAAGGAAGAAAAAAAGTGGAAAATGGGAATCTAAAAACATCACCGTAGGCTGGGTGCTTCACACAAACTGGGGGACCCGCCAAAGCTAAACAAGCAAAAGTTTCAGTTTCCGTTGCGTTAACAGCAAAGCAAAGAGGCCTAGACACCCTGCGAATCCCTTTCAATTACGGTGGGGCAGATTTCATTGAAAAAGAATGAAAAACAAACAGTTAAAAAAATTATGAAATTATTTCCTCTAAAACTTTATTAATTTATTGTTATGTAGTAAATATATTTTATTTTGTATTATATTGAATTGACTAACATAATTTTAGGTAAACAAATTTGTGTTTTTTTCTAATATGCCCAAGCCCACGGTAATTTTTTTCTATGCATACGTCTCATATCACAGGCTCCCTCGGGGCTACCACCATCCGAAATGTTGTTTGCCTTTTGACAGCATCTCTAGGAACACCAGAAGCAACAATAACAGCAACAAGAACTGAGCTGATGCCTTGGCAAATTTAAACAACGTAAATGAAAAAGCATAGGAGAAGAAAAAAATTATATACTCTATATTTACCCAGAGTCCGGGAGTGAGAGGAAGCTGGCAAGATTTGGGAAAATTATATAATTTACTTAGGATAAAAAAAAAGAAACAACATTTATGTAGAGTATCTGTTGCTGGCAAAATATGTTTGTTATATTTTTATATTTCGAATGTTAGAATATTGTATCGATTAGGAAATCAACTCTGTTCTGTTGTTATCGATATTCTATTGTGAACGTTGTTGATTTATCGAAATCACTTGCATCTGAAAAAAATTGCGAGAAGGATTAGCAGAAAAAAAGAAAATATTTATTTATAAGCGCAGAGTATCTTATAGTCTATTCCAGTCAAAAGTGTTGTGCGTATGTGTGTGTGTGTGTGGAGAAATCAGATGTCGTTGTCAGGCAGTGAACCTTTTTTCAAATGTGAATTTTCGCTGGTGTTGTTCCTGCTGACTAGTTTCACAGATTTTGTTTTCCTTGGGCTGGAGAAATATTACACCACATTGCCGAGCAAGTCAATCATGAAGTAAAGGATGCGATATAAATTTCATAGTAAAATGTATATTAAACAGAGCATTTTATAGTTAAAATATGTGGTGAATTTGTTGATATTGAAATGCCTCAATTTGCTGGGTGTTTTTGTTTTTTTGGTTATGTTTTTTTTTTTCGTGTGCGCTTGGTTTGTGGCTTTCCACATTTATTGACAACATGGTTTGAATTTGACAAAGTCAATGATTTGTTTATACAAATTTTTGCTGTGAATTGAATTTGTATTCAGCATTGCCAATGACAGTTAATTAAAATTGCTGCATCAATGAAATAGGATTAAATTCGAATTGTTTGTTTTTTTCTGTTTGTTTCTTTGAGAAAAGATTTTTAGGCGAAAATTTTAAAGTGTTTAAAAACGCGTGGTCAAAACTGGCCTGGACATGAATATGGGCTAGTATGGCCAAAGAACTGGCAAATGAAAACAGCAAATGTCAACACGACCGCAATTTTATTTATATTTATTTTATTTTGGCTTTTGTGTCCGCTGCCCAACACAGCAACGGGGCGGCTGCTTTATGCTAATGTTGCTGGTCCGTGGCCGCGTCAATGCTCATAAAATGTGCTAATACAGAGATACCCCTCCACCCACCCCCCGCACACACACACACACACAAACATCAAAATGCTTGAAAGGAAGGCGAGGGTGGACTTGAAAGTTGATTATCTTATTGGACTGGGTTGAAGATAGCTACTGCCCCAGTAATAGTCATAGTAATTCCCAGAAAACTATTGCAATTCTGTGGGAAATTTTCAAGAAAATAATTTTTTAAATATTTTCCTTTGGACTAAACTTAAAAAATTCCCAATTTATATTAATTTATTTGTTTTCTTTGATTTTATATTCTTCCTCTTTGGCTTTGGCGTTGCCAGACTTGTGCAAATATGTATCATTACTTAGGAAACAGCCCTGGCTTGAAATGGAATGTTAAATGTTAGAATGGGATTTCTGCTGAGCGTTTGTTACTTTGCATTTAAAAAAGCATTATGTTAAAATCAGCCTACGGCCATAGGGCGCCATAGTCATAGCCAAGTACTGACTCACACAAATAGATAGACGACACACATACACAGCCCACACACCCCATATGCTGTAAGAGAGCGCACGATGCGCAATTAGATTTCCGCTAAAGCGGATTTCATGATATCGCGTGACTTTATGCGACCGCTTCTCCATTGCTGATGCTGTCGCTGCGGCTGCTGTTGGATTATATTTAAAAATCAGAGCGCAAAATTGTACAAAATGACAACGACAGCAGGAGCAGCCCAAGGAAACCAAGTCGGAGAGAGAATTCAGCATAGAATGGAAGGCAAATGGTGCGAGGCTTACAATGGGCATGAGGTTGGGAACTTTTCTGGCTTTCGGCTTTGCCCTGGAGTAGGCTTGAAAGGCGGCAACTAAGCGTAAAATGAAAACAAGTTGCTCGCCGCACATATAGGCCGACCGATGCTGGAGTAGGCAATAGAAGAACGAGTGGGCCAGCCAACTAAACCAGAATGGTAACAACAATTACAAAAGCAACAAAAGCCAGCAACGGAGACGACGACGACGACGACGACAACAACGACGACAATAGGAAATGACGACATGAATAACAAGAAGAGGAACACAGGCAAGGCAGCGACAACAATAATAATAACGGTGAAACTTTAGCCCGGCAGGAGGCCGGAATACCCACAATGCCAACGAAAATGATGGCAGGCGCAAAATATCAAGAATATTAAAAAAGTCAAGCTGGGTGCCAAATGTTTAGAGTATTCATTCGTCTGCCCAGCTCAAGCATTCAGTTGATACTCAAACCTACCGCCCATCCGCTCAGTGAAAAAGGGGGAACGTGGCAGTTGGTGGGTCCATTGCCTTTAATATGCCCCTTGTTTGGGGGCGATAATATCAGCGAGAGCCAGGCAACGAGGTGGAGAAGTCAAATAAGAAACAAGTGTAAGCAACACTTCGCCAGACAATGCAAAGCAGATGCGGACCAGAATAGAAACTTAAGCCTGGACACTTAGCACACTTGCCCAGGACAATAGACGTAAATTAATGTGTATTTCAGATTATAAACATTTTTTTTTTTTTTTTTTTTGTTTTCTCGATTTTTTCGTAACATCTTGAATAACTCAAGAGTCTCTGGCAAGGATGATCTGATAAAAGTAAGTGGAAGAAAATGATTAAACAATGGCAGAGGATATCTTAAATAGTTTCGATAGACTTGATAAATTTTCTATAAAGTGTTGGTTAATTTTGTTTACAAAATGGAAAACATCATTAAAATGAAATAAATTATTTAAGTAGATAAGGTGCTTTATTTTTTTATTTTAATTTTTTTCATATATAAATGTATTAATAGGTTTAAGGGATCAACACTGCGTATGTGTGATATGCAACTAATTTACTTAAAAGCTGACAGTGAGTTGGCTTGAAAGCTTTTTCTGTAAAGGTCAGTTCAGTCCAAACAGGAACGGCATTAATTAATACACACACACACACACACACACATAAACACACACGGAACTAACTCAGAGAATATTTTTGGGGGAATTTGCAAGTATTTTTGGGGTAATGAAAGTGCCGAGTTTTTTTTCAGGCTTTTCAACTTTTTTACTTTCTGGCTTTCCTTGTTTTTTTTATTTTTATTTTTGTCAAAGTTTTATAACTGCATTTTATTAGCACAAATTTAATTTGTATTTTATTTGCTCTCAATTTTATTTTTCATATAATTCAAAAGAAATTGCCAACAAAAAAAAGGACAACTTAATTTATAAAAGACTCGGACTATCAAAAATTAACACAATTTAAGTTGATTTTTTTTATATATTTTTGTTTAACAACTTTATTTTTGTTTAAAATTTAATAGCCAAGTTTATATATATTTTTTATTTTGGCCTAAGGCTCTTTGCTTGTTTTAGTTTGAAACAAATCAGAAAAAAAATTTTCAAACTCAAAAGGCCCCCAGCCAATTGACTAGTAAGTATTTAATTAAGTCAACTTATTTTATTTTTTCCAAGCAATTTTATATAAAAATAAAATGCCTCAAGCTAATTAAAGTGTTTAGAAATATTTAGGTATTTCTTTTTAATACTAAAATAGAACAATCCAACAAACGACTTCTGACTGATATGTCAATCAAAATTGGACATTTCCTCGTGCTTCTCAGTTTGTTTTATCGAAGCATTCATTAGCTAAATTTATACCGTTTTAGTTTTTAGAAATTTTATGTGCTGGTCATTAATTTGAGCGCCTAAATTAGCAGCTGGTGTGAATTATATGTTAAAAGTTAGCCCGATAAAATGCCAATCTGATGCCCACGTAATTCCTGCCAGTGAAAGGCGAAGGGCAAAAAGTAGTTAAATTAGAACATCAACCAAAATAGACGTAGATATTTTACCTTTTTTTTCTCGGTGTGTGTGTGTGTGTGTGTGAGTCTCTGCTCTTTTATTGACGTCCTTTTTATGCTGTTTTCGTAGCCGTAACTAGCTGGCTGGTTGCGGCAGAGAGAGAGAGAGAGGCTTGAAGGACGGCTGAATGGGTGCTTGAAGGCAGTCAGCCTGCTGTGGTTTACTTGTTTAATTTTTTTTTTTTTTTTTTGGCTTTATCAAAATTCTATGGGAAATTTGAATTGACTTTTGACGACTGCTTTTATGCGTATTTACATTTAATTTGTATACAATTTGCAAACTAAGGTTGGTGTTTTTTTTTTCTTCCAAGAGTATTTCGGACTTGTGGAATTGTTTGTGACAGTTGGAATATTCCGGTTGAGCTGTGGATATACTTTTCCCAGAATCACTGGACTATATTTTTAAACTTAGTTTTTACTTTGTCAAAAACCGTGTTTCCAGGTTCTCAGAACTTGCACATATTTCTGGCCACAACATTTTGGATTTTATGATTTTCTACTTCAATAGAGAGGAAGATAGAGTGAGAGGGAGAGGGCGTAGCTGAAGAGGTCATTAAAAGTTTTTGACTATTTTAAGCGATACAAATAATAAAAAAAACTGGAATGACATTTTGCTTAAGCTTAGAACGTTTGCCTGGCCCGGGGATCGTCCATCCCACTTTAGCCCGTTTGAGGCACTCATAAACTTGGTTGGTTCAATTGGTAGGCCGTTGAGATTTTGTTGGTCTCAAAACTTTGGCCATTAATTGGGTCAGCAGCAGTGTTTGCCGTGAATGAATTATTATGATTATTATTAAAATAATTTGTTATTTTTTCTTTTATGCTTTTCTCAACCATTTCCCGCATTTCTAAGCAGGCCGAGGTTAGCGTAAGTGGTTTTGCCCGGGTTGTGGTAAATGAATTGATGTATAATCAAAAACTTCCCAATCAGAAAACCGTACAAATTGACATCAAAGAAGAATTTTCTTTCTTTTTTATTTTTTAGCTTCATTGGGGACCAAAAAACGTGACGGTCAAAGAGCAAAAAAAAGCGAAAGAAGAAAAACAAAAACAAAACTGAAGAAAATAATGGAAGAAAAATTTGTGGACTAGGAGAGAACATTAACCCATCTAATTATGCGCTAATTAATAATTCAAATAACGCCTTTCCGGGGTCTTCAGGCCGAAAATTCAACGCCCTGCCTTTCCTCTGTATATTTGTAATATTTCTGTGGCTCCGAGTTGTTTATTTTAATTAGTTGTCTTGGTTCATGCCCTTGCCCCCACCCATTTGGTCTTCAAAGGGTTAATAATTTTTAATTTTCTTTGCAAAATCATAAAAAAAAGAGTAAAAACAAAATGAAAATATATTAGGTAGTTTAAAAGTGAAACTTGAAATTGCTCTTGCCGGTTTTCTAGTGGAAAACTTTGATTTTAAGTCAACACAAGTCGGCTCAAGTCATCGCGAATTTTAAGTTTGGCAATTTATCATAGGAAACTTTTATTTTTTTGGCTACACCCTGCTAATGAATGAATGAAAAATGCTTTGCTTCTGATGAAGAAGTATTCTCACTACAATTTTAGCCATATTTATATTAATTGAACTTCTGAGCTTAAAAGTATTTACAATTTTACTCTTTATCTTTTCTTCTTTGAATACAAAAATAAGAAGACAAAATTTCAGCAGCTATACTGTTTACTTCATCAATCAGTTTCAGGATTCATTAGCGCACCAAGGAATTAATATGGCAAAGTCACAGACTGAAATTGCTGGATTTCTGAGTGTATCTTTATGATTTATGTGGCAAAGAAAGAAAACAGTAAAGACTCGAAGACTAAGTACTTTGCCTCATTTTTTTTTCCTCTAAACAAAGTGTACAAAGAATGAGGAAGAAGGCTTGCTTAAATGTCCCTGTTAACTTTTACGCTTGGTTAACTGCAACGCGGCGTATGAGTAATATTAATTATTTAAACACTTGGGCTGCTCATTTGGCGCAGGCTCTATGAAAATTTCATGACTGTTGCATGTGTATTTCATTTCGCAGAGTGGAAAAATGGAGAAATCAAGTGTGATAACTGAAGTGGCTGAATGCCTGCCAGCAGCATAATAAAATCTGGCCGGAGAAATGGGAAATGCTTCTGTGGTCCACTTCAAAGTGCATTGGTCTGTAGTGCATTGACTTCATTTCCATTGTGAGGATAAACCAAGTTTTGCAGTTTTGTTTTTAAAGAAATATCTCTATTTTTTTATTTTTATTAAAATAAACTAGCTTTTGGTTAGTTTCCACTTTCCAAAAAAATATTATTTTTTTTCTCATACTCTCTTTTTTTTTGTTGGAGAGTACTGAGCTTTGGGTCAATTTACGGCCATGTTTTTGTGTTTTTTTCCGGCCATTGGTCGTTGATGTTTGGCCTCTTTTCGCTGGTCGAGGCTATATAAAAAAACGTATACGCCATGTATGCCCGAAATATGGCTTGTTTACATTTTGTTTATTTTTCAGTCATAAATGTTTATATAGATTATTGGCGTTATTTTTTCTTTAAGCCAGCTTAAGAATTGAGAGAAATAAAGACATTAATATGATATCTATGAGGAACCAGCAGGGAGAGTATTTCTCACTTTGTTGTTGAAACTTGATTAAAACTTTACTTCCACTAACTACTTGAGTCGAATTCAGAAGGAAGTTGAATTCCTTGTTGGATGTACTCTGACATATCCGCCAGTGGCATAAGTAAGGAGAAATTTCTCCATCTAATGGGCATACCAAATGATTTGTCTTCCCTTGCGCCATTTGCTCTCTCTCTGACCTGAGGTGTATTTGAATTGCTTCTTGTCTGTTGCTGACTGGCTTGGCCTGAAAGTGCAGCTAACAAATTTTAGTTGAAATACTCCCAAGTGCCAGGTTAGGAGCATAAAGAGCACTAAACTGCTGCCAGCCATGAATTCTGCTTTAATTGCAATGCAACAAACGCAACAACAAAAACTCAAATGGCCAAATGAAAGGCATCCCGTAAGCTTTTGAGTTTTGCCTTTTACGACTCAACATTTCGAGAATTTGAGAATTTAGCATTACTGTTTAGTTTTTCATTAAAAAGAAAAGTCTGCTAAAATTTATTATACTTACAGCTGCAACAAACAGAACCACGAAAGCCAGTCAAATAAAAGGGAATAAAATCTGTTGCTGGAAATCATAATAAACAGGTAAGGGAATTTGCCCCTTACCCGGTGAATTTTGCCTAATGAATACGCTCCACTCGAATGGAACAATAACGAAAGCTCAAGAAAGAAACGTAACAATAAATGAAATCAAATGAATTTGAATTTGAATGAGAATGAAAAAGAAGAGCAAGGAAAAATACAATTTCAGCCAAGTTGGAAAAAAAAGCAGAATAAAAAATGCTCTAAATTGCTTCAGCGATTTGAAATTATTTTTTTTTATTTATTATATTTTTTTATAATTTAAAATAGTGTTTGAGCTACTCAGCTCGGTTGGTCCTTTCTGCAAATTTCGTGTATATTTCTTTTCGACTTGGTTTCCCTTTTGATGTTGCTCCATTTATTTGTGCAAATAACAAATCAGGACACGTGTTGCTTTGATATTTTATGAGAAGAACTTTTTCAACATAAGCACACACGCCTCAGACTTCCAGTCTCTCACCGCAACTCCCACAAAAGCAAAGTTTCCCTACAAAGAAATAAATAAAAAAAAAAAATAATGTATATGTATATATTGAGAGAAAGCATTAACGTTGAGGCAATTATATCAAAGTGGCTATAAATATATTTGTTTATGTATGTTCTCCGTGTGTGTGTGTGTGTGTGGGTAGCAATTATTGTAATTACTGAGACGGCTTTTAGCCTCGGACTTTAAGTTAAAGTTATGCACAGTTGGCAAACACTTTGTGTTATTTAAAATTGAATGAGAGCAACACTTTATTTATGAATCATGAAAAGTCTGCACTCGGCTTATTAGCATAATTATCGGCTGGCTTATTAAACATAATTTTAAAAATTTTTATCTTTTAATTAAATTATACTCATACTCAATTTATTTATTAAGAAAAAACTTAACACCTCTTAGGAATCATAAAGTTATCAAGTTTTGAACAATGTCAAAGATTAAATGCTGATAAAGGCAATTTAACTTTATTTTAGCTTTTTATAAATTGGGTTGACTTTTTTTTTTTGTAGAGTTTCTCTTCTTTTGCTAGATGTCATTTATTTGTCGCCTGCCTTTGCCAGTTCCCCGTCGGCTCTTGTTGATTTAAATGAAATACATTATTATGACAAACACGCAGAAGACTTTGACCCAACCAAGCAAGCCAGCAGCCAACCAGGTCGGGAGCTTGCCTCTGTCTTTGAGCACACAGACCAAGCCAATATCAACAAAAAAAGCCTTGGGCATTGTGACAAAGACTCCGAAGAACTGAAAGCCACTGCAAGCGGCAAAACAGATAGCAGCTTTATTAATTTATATTGTTGACTTTTATCCGAGGGAGTCTGAGGCCAACGCCCACAAATGCAAGGCCGCAAATATATATATATATTTTTTTATTTTCTAAAATCAGTATGTCAAGAAAGAGGGGATTTCAGTGGCAAGGCGAGGGTCAATGTGTCAAGTAGTCAAGGAAAGCCAACGAGCAGGCTTTGTGCGTTATCAGCAACACGTGTAATGAATGCCTAAACTGCCATTATCACCTAACCGAGGAGTATGTTTTTCGTTGTCATGTCAGCAAATATTTTTTTCAAATTATATCAGAAAATTTGTGTGTGCGCAAGGAATTTATACTTCCTTATTCGTTGGCGTCTTTTTATTATGTCTTTCGTTTGGGGGACCACAAGAAAATAAGATTTATGTGTGAGCTTTCCTGAAATCTGCTCCGAGGCGGCTATGGCTGCGGTTGACACAGAGACACTTGAGCATATATCATAAAATCATGACGGTTTTGTTGAGGTGAATGTGTGTATTTGAGGCTGCAGTTAAATGACCAAGTTAGGCCAAGTTATAGAAAGTTATTTGTGGCCTCGCCGGAATGCGGGCAGGTGTGTCTTAAGAAAGTCTTATAATTCAACTCATTTTAAATTATTTGCTGTAGTTGTTATATATATTTTTTTTTGTTATTCTCATTGCCGCAGGCTTTTGGTTTTGTTTTTCGATTTGGTTCTATTTACAAGCATTACTCATACGCCTCGTTGTCGTCATGCTGGGCTGGGATGGTCGTAAAAATTGCGCGGTCTTTTTCTCATTTGCCGAGTAAGTTGGCCAAGTCGAAGGCGTCTGCACGACAACGCAATAAGTCATAAAAAAAGCAACGCAAAAGTTGTAAAGGGCTCTTAACTTTCACTTTCATTTCTTTGCCTTCTCCTCTCTTCACCCCACCCAGTTCAGTCTCTTTGTCTGTGCACTGACTTCTATAACAATTGACCGGCTGACTTGCTGACTTACTGACTGACTGCCTTGGCGCTTAACTTTTATGTCGGTTTCAACTACATTTTCAGCACCCCGCCCCACCCCCATCCACTTAGTCTGCATGAATACCAAAGTGAAATTACAGTGCTGTGGCAGTGCTTGTTGGTCCTGCGTGGCATAAATAACAAAAGCAAATGTAAGTGATGGACTTTATTTGAATATCGGCCAAGTTTTTTTTTTGGATTATTAAGATTTTTTATCTATTCATTTGCTTAAGATATTTTCGGCTCTCTCTCTCTTGCTTTGGCAATCAAATAAAAAGAGATATTTTTACTAATGAAAATATGTTTTAAATTTAAAATTAAAAGATTAGAAACTTCTAAGAAAATCAAATTGAAGTCAAATTTCCGGTTTTGCCAAATTTCTTTTGCAATTTCTTCTGACCCGAATCCTTAGCTTTTCAGTCTAGACTGAAAAGTTTGTGTGTGTGTGTGTGTGTGTGTGTGTGTGTGGGTGGTACTGTCTTATCTGGTCACGCAGTTGGCTACCCTTTTCAATTTGCTGATAAACAATTAGAAACGAAGGCAGGCTGAATAAAAAGGTTGACAGTCTTTAAGAACTTTACTAAATTCCATTTCTTTTTTCTTTTTTGTATTATTTTGATGATATACTTCCTGTTGAATCCCTTGTTAACTAGACATGAGGTTTTTATTAACTAGCCAAAGCCAAAAAAAAAGTCGAGAAAGAAAAGTCGGGGTAAAGAAAGGAGGACTCTGTTGCTGGTTGCTGTCCATTCGCATATCGCAATATTTTTGCAGGCGCTTTTATCGTGGGTAAGTAACGCAAATCGCCATAAATCTTTTGCCTGATTTATGTCGCCTGGCCTGGCATTGGCCTAAAATTTATTGTTGTCGCGCCAAAAATACTTTCGTCCGATGACAGTTTCTGAAAGCACCTTATTCACTGCTTCTTCTTCTTCTCTCTCTCTCTCTCTCTCTGGCGTCTCCTCTTTCCGCCCCCTTCATGTCCTGTCAGCAGCTAAAGTTTCAGTTAGGAATTTACGTTTGGTTGTGGGCTTATTTGAGACTGGCTGGGTATCCTTTTTCAATGCTGAGTGGCCACAAGACAGTAAAAAAGCACCGTTAGACTTGTGTGTTTGTGTGTGTGTGTGTGTGTGTGTGTGATTATGTACGTGTGGGCTTAATTATCATTGGCCGCTAGTGGGCAACGCGCTTTTGGTTTTTGCTGCCAACCGGGATGGCGTTTTGTGTGACTTCTGTCGGAAATTAATTTCCTTGCGGCGCGTTTGGCAGACACTCACACTGTCACATAGCTCTACTAACACACACTACCGCATTCTCACACTCCCCCACAATTATACATACGCACACATAGATACATATGAGCTGTTTGCATTTGGCCTTCCATTGCCAAGTGGGCCAAAATGTTTGCTCTTTGAATGTGTTTTTCTTTCTCACTCATTCTGCTCAGATTTTCTTTGAGCGTATGTGTGTGTGTGTGTGTTAAAATGCCTTTTGTCTGCGTGTTCGTTATATTTACGTTTAATTTTGTATGAATAACGGAAATTTGCGGCTTTCCGACATTTTAAACTGCCATTAAAAAGGCGCTGAAAGTGGCGCGTGCAGACCATTACACAAAAAATAAACACCCACACAATCACACCCACATCCCATCCCATACACACACACACACACTCATACACTCATCAACATACTCGAAAAAATTGAAACTGCAAATTAAAATGAGATTGGCCCAAACGCAAATGTCAGTGGCAAAGATTGGGCGAGTGGGCCAGTTCCAGCGAGTGGCTTCTTTTTCAACTCTTCACAAATTTTAATAAATCAACAAAGTTATATGAATTCGTTATTTGATTTTTCTGCATATTAAAATATATCGTTAATTTATTGGCCAACTATAAGTGCTCTTCAATTGAGTCATTATTGAGTAAAGGATCATTCAAACTATTAACAATGATAAAGCAAAAGCAACAACAACAACAACAACTACAGAGGACAACAATAAAAATATGATTTTTTTTATACTCTTTTCAAAGAAAATTGAGTATATATATTTTGCTGTGATGTTTGTAAAGCACAGAACCACTCAGCGTAGATCTCTCGAAAGTTACCTCTGGAATTCTTAGAATCACTAGAGGAATCGATATAGCCATGTCCGTCTCATCTTCTGTCCGACTGTTTCTATACAAACTAGTCTCTCGGTCTTATAGCTATTTTGATGAAACTTGTTATATAGTCTTCTGCATATTTGTCGAAACCGGCCGGATCGGACCACTATATCATATGAACCTAAATCGGCTTTGGGAATAACTCCCACATTTATTAACCGATCCTTTTGAAATTTGGCATGTGTGTGTTTTATATAGCAACAGATATAGCTGTCATACGAACCTAAATCGGTTTAAGGAATAACTCCCACATTTGTGCGGAATTCTTTTAAAATCGAACAACTATATCATATAGCTTTCAAACGAACCAAAATCGGCCCTAACCCCGTTCATTTGACTTACGGCAAAAAAATAAAACACTTCGAAAAGAGTTTGTAATCTTCGGCACGCCGAAAAACTCCGTTAGCATTTTTTTTATTATTTATTTATTTTTGTTTTAAGTCTATTTTAATACCCGGGTAGCTGTTTTATAAAACTTCAGTAAAATTTATTTTAAATTGGAAATTGTAAATATGCCAGAATTATCTTGTTTTGTTTTCAAAAAAAAAAAAAAAAAAAAAAAAAAAAAATGGAGAAAAATTTAGGTCAGTTAGTTTTTAATTTCATTTTAGAAAACTAACTGAAGTTGCCAAAATTTTGTTATTTATTTTTAGTTTTTATTTATTTTTACAGCCTCAGCACTTTAATATAAATAATAAAAATTCCTAAAATTTTGCGAAATATTTTTAATTATTTAAAACTATATGAAAATGTAACAAAAGAAGTTTTCTAATTTTTTTTTTTGCTAGTTCAAAATGTTTCAAATATTTAATTGATTTAGCATGAAATCTGTTTCGAAAAAAAAGGAAACAAAATTTTTTATGATTAATCAAAGCTTTTGTTTCATAGTTTTTAGCTTTTGTTTCATGCCATTAGCCTTAAATTTATGTTTGTGAAATCTTTAGAAAACTTATGAGCTTTTTCCCAGTCCCCAAAGAAGCACATATTGAATTTTGCGGGTCTCAGCAAAAAAAGATAAAATATGATGCAAATTAAAGCAACTGTCGATGTCCATAAACAAACACACACGCACACATGTACAAGTGGTCCGATTTGATTATAGAAAAGTGGCTAGCAAATGTCCAGGCCAAAGTCATTGTTGCCATTCTGTAATCGTCTGGAGGCCGGCAAGGACGACGACAGCTGTGCTGGCTTTTATTGTGCTAACAAATTGCCAATTATTGTCAATAACTTTGCCATACATGGGGGCACATAGTTTCGGGTACCTTTTTCTTTTTCGACTCGTAGAGTCAGTCTAATGTGGTCCATTAAGAGCGCTGTGGCAGCACCGTAAGTGGCCATGGAGATGACCCACAGAATGGCCACAGAATGAGTAGCTTTGTGTTTTTAAATTGTTGCACTGATTGCAAGATGTCTGGCGAGCCAATATTTGCTGGCCAGATTAGACGCTTTGGCAGCTCTAGGACCACTTAGAATTGGCACACGGTACAGTCCTGCTAGTTGACACCATACACCAATCCAAGTGCAAACAACTTGAACCACACCAACCAGGCAAGGTAATTAATCGTTGACTGCGCTGCCTAATTGTGAGCCAAAAGGGTCAGGAGAAAGCCGAAAGTCCTTTCTCTAGTTACAAGTTTGGTTGTTTGCTTTTTGGCCTTTCAGTTAGGAAAGTTCTCAGCTCCGAGTCATGTCAGTTGCAACTAAATCAATATGCTGTGAATGGCAGTAGGATAAAGAGAAAAAGAATAAATAAATAAATGTAGAAAACAGAAATCGAAAGAGGAGTGTGTGCAAATCTCGGCAACAGTCCCCAATGGAGTCGTCTGCTACTGAGTTCTGACTCGAATGCATGAGCGTCATTTTCAACACATTTTTCACATTAACTGCCGAGGGTGTTAGTAATTTTGTATGCACAGACAACAAATCACTATCTATTTCGCAGCACGATGTTTGGTTCTTGAATTTAGACCGGCAAATCGCAATAAATAAACTGACTATCTATAAACACAGGGTGATCTTAAAGGAGTATCTTTTGACTTGTGTTGAGATCGTGATAGTCGGAAAGGCATGTCCGATATATCAGAAAGAAAAAAATGTAAAAGTTTTCTTTGATTTTACAGAGAATAGAGAAAGTTGGGGCATACATTACATAGATCCGGAATAAAATTAAATAAAAACCCGGATGGACAGAAAAATATTATATTTTGATTCCACACAGAACAGAGAGAGTTAAGAAGAAATAGATCCGGTATGGTTACAAGCAGAGCTGACAGAAAAAATTATATAAAGTAATAAAATTTCGAAAGAGTCACCCTGTATTTTGGCTATATAATATATAAATTTCTGAGTAATCTTTGCCGGTGCTTATATGCAGATTGCTTACATTTGATAGATCGAAAACAGAAATATAAAATAAACTAAAAAAACTTTCGAAAGAGTCACCCTGTATTTTCGCTATATAAAATTAAATAAATTTCTAGATGCGTGTGAGTAATCTTTGGCGGTGCTTATATGCAGATTGCTTACATTTGATAGATCGAGAACAGATTGAAGTAACATCAGCCAGCGAATGCAATTGTTAATCAAGGGCGTTAACATTTGGGCGTGGCAAGAAAACAAGAATGCATAAGTTATGCTAATGCAACTGTGTATTTGTGTATTTGATACAAATTGAAATGTTTTCGCTTTAGCCCAGGTCAGAGAATCATGATTTCCTTTTGCCTTAGCCCTTTGCAAAAACTAACAAAACTATTTTAAGCATGTCAAAGCTAAGAATCTGCAAAAGCCTTCTGTGTTTTGTTGGGAAAAATAGAAAAAAGAAGTGATACGCATTTTTCACCTTTCACATTCTTCACAAATACATAGAAATCTCAAATCAAAAGATAAAGAGTGGGAGAGAGTGAGAGAGAGGGGGGTGAAGACAAAAACATAATCTGAAACGTTGCTTCGTATTCACTTCAATTGCAACTGAAGGCAAATTTCCTGTTATGCGAGTTGATTTCCGTCTTTGCTCAACTTAAACTTTCGATTTTGCCACTCTCGTAAGCTCTTTGCTCCTCGGCTCTGCTGTCACTCACACACACACACACACACACACACACACACTCACAGAGGGGGAGAGAGAGAGAAGGAGCCTGGGTGGACCAGAAGCCAACCAGGCGGTAAAGAAATTCCAATGCATTCCATTCATTTTGTTACGTTACGTTTATTTCTTTTTTTTTTTTGCTTACACTCTGCTATTTTTATTTTTTATTTTTTTTTTTCGTTTCATGTTTTCTGTTTACATTTTTTCCTTTATTTCTGCTTTCTTTCTGTATTTTTTTTTTTATTCTTTCGTTTTGGTGAAGCTGAATCTTCTTGCTGGCTGAATGGCTCATGTGCATAGTTTCGTCTTGTAAAAGTTTTTATTTTATTTTTTAGCATTTTTTCTGAGTCCTTGTTTTTCTTTATCATTTTTTGATTTATGTAACTGTTTTTATTATTTTCATATTGTTGACTGCATAGAGTGCAAAAGCGTTTTCCCACTCACCACGTTCCGTTTTGGTTCGGTCGTGATTGCAAAAATCACAAGAGTTTTTCGTTGCGTTTTGCGCTTTTCTTTTTCGCAACGATTTCTTTCTATATTTTGACTATTTTCAAACTACTTGGCATATCGTTTGGGATTCTTTATTTTTCTTTTAGCCATTTTATATATACATTATTTTCTTTTTATTTTTGCCTGATACTTTGCTTATTCCGTTTTGGCCAAAAAGAACTTTTCCCTAGAATGCAAACTATATGTGAATGTGAGTGAATGAGTGAATGTGCGCGGTTTGGTGTAAGATTTCTGACAACTTTTGAAATTTGATTTCTGCTGCTTGTTGTGGAATTTCAAATGATTATGCTGTCTAGAGAAAGAGAGAGGGAGAGAGACTACAAAATGCGTTGAAGAATTTAAATGGGTGTGCTTTGTGGTTTGGGCAAAAGTTTCATTATGCGCTTTGCTGGTCAATAAGCATTTCTGGCCATATACCAACTCTTCATCTTCAGCAACTTCAAAGAGCCCTTTTCATTTATTTTCCTTTTCTCTGTGTTTTCAACTCTTAACTCTTCTTTCACCCCCTCTCTCTGGCTAGCTGAGCCATGACTATGGTAAAAGTTTTTCATTTTTTTTTTTTTTCGTTTTTTTTTTTTGCTTTGGTTGTCTCAATCCTTCTTGGCTTTGACTTGAATCATAAATTATCTCAACTTGTTTGTGGCTAAAAGCAAAACTGCATATTTCCTTTAAAGTTCTACTCAATTTCAGTTATTCAATGAGGCACTCAGGCTGTCAGTCATCCGGCAGTTAAGTAAAGTGTTATTTACCAGTCATATCACTCAATTAAATCCATTAAGGCAAAATCCTTTTTCGCAAAATCATTTATATCACTCAATGCACTCAAACAAATGCACTTAACAGTCGTTAGGTTATGTAGACAAACCAATTTACACACACACACACACACACACACTCCTACATACATATATATATAAATTCACATTCAGATATTCTGGTTTATACTCAGTTATTTGTTGGCATTTCTATAGCCTGATGATATATTGTTGAGTACTATGAAAGTAAATAGCAAAAAGCTTTATAAGTGCTCCTGGCAACGGAAATTGTTGTCATTCTTTAAAGCCGCAAAATGTTGCTATTTATGAGTGTAAATGTGTGTGTGTGTGTGTGTTGGCATCATCGTCTCCAGTTTCATGGCGGTTGCCTCAAGTTCAATCAATTCACCAGAAGTTTCTACATCGGTTCTCTCTGCACTTAGAGGCCTCTACAATTCAACATGTATTAATAAATTCCATTACTAAAGAAAACACACTCGACTGCACACCGAAATTCCATGGCAATGGGTATCAAGTGGTTGCTTGAAAATATATTATTTGCCCAGCATTTAAAATTATGATAATTCTATACTCTTTTTCAAAATATTTCCAGATTTCTCGTAAATCAATCGACCAAAGTTTAAGTAAATTGTGTTCCACCAAAAAGAGTTCTCTAAAAAAGCAAATATCATAGGACAAAAATTAAGTTTTCAACTCGGTAACCCAAGCTGGCGCACAAGGGCGCCATAAAAAGGAAAAGCTCATACAACAGACGACCAAATACACAATCATTTTGACAAAAAAAAAAAAAAAAATAAATAAAAGAAAAAAATGGTGGGCACAGTTGAAAGGCAAGAAAAAGCTTAGCTGCCACAGCATTTTCAGAGACTTTTCAATTGAAGTGACAGGAATGAAGAGAAAACAAGAAAAAGAGGGATTTTCCCAAGGAAAACTACCATGTCAATTCAATGTGTCTCTGCTATAAAAATTCCATTTTCAATCTATAAAATACATATTCGATATATATTTGATATTGACAACGACAACAACACACTTGTCTAACGTATGTTTGGGAGTCTAAAGAGATTTTCAAAAAGTTGTTTCTTTTTTTTTTTGAGTACAAATAAAATTGTGATTCAATTTATTTAACAATCTTTTGGTTAGATAAAACTATTTGAGAGGTGGATTTGGAAAAGTTAAGAATTTCATTTGATAGTTTTAGGAATTTGTATTTGACTTTAATTGATTGTTATCTCTCTACTAACTAGAAATATATTACCAGGTTCATTAGGGAATTCTTCGAATTAATTGGACAAATATTGTCATTCACTTGAGAAAATTCCCTGACCTTGAGAGCAAAGTCCGTCCTGTCCTGTTCAGGCAGGCAGAACCACCCTGGCTTATTACCAACTGATTAGGTCCTGTCAAGCTTGTGAAAACGATTCAAATGAAAATTTGTTGCTATATCGAAATAATGGCAAAACAAAACTAACTTTAATGAGAATTGTGCAAAGTCAATTGACGCTTATCATAAACGATTTCAACTCTTTTATTTGACCTTTTGTATTTGTATTTGTTTTTATTTCGTTTTGTTTCCGTTTGCCTTTCATTCCGCTTTGGCTCTGACTCTGGCTGTGTAGTCTCCTGGGCATTTGTTGGCGCGTGTGTAAATGGTATTAGCCATAATATTTAAATAGCACAAATGGCAAAAGCCAGCTCTCTCTCTTTGTGTACGCAGTTTTAAGGCAATGCGCTTGTTAACAAGGCTAACACGACAAACGCGTTCAGCCAGCCAGAACAATGGCCCGAGCTGAGCTCATTCCCTTTCACCTTCATTTCCTTTTGGCTTGCTGTCTTCGAGTTTCTTTGAAAATTCCTTTGCTGCCACCTCCGCTCTACAATTAAATGCAAATGGCGTGTGAAAGCCAATTTTGAAAAGTACATAGACAAAAACTAAGTGCAAGCCAGACCAGAAGACCCAAGTCCTTTGTCTGCTCTTCTCCTCCTCCTCCTCCTTGTCCTCTTCCGCCGACAGGCGTCCGGCTAATTTGGGAGGTGGAGGAGAAGTCAAGTCGGAGTTGCCGAGGGTGGGGATCGCATTTCGGCAATGCCATTTGGAGTTGTGCTTGAGTGGCCCTCGCTCGATTGCAGTCGAGAGGGTGGGGTGGGGTGATATAGTTTGGCCATTAGCAGAACTGCAGTTGGACAGAGTTGATAATTCGAAATGACTTTTGCCTGGCCGTTTTACTTAACTTTAACTTTATTAAATGTTTGCTCCGCCATTTTAAAGATCCGCTTTTCATTCTCGCCGGCTTTCCACTTTGCTCCAGCAGAGCTGCAAATTGAAATAGTCAGTTGAGTTTGTCGGGCAACGACAACCAATTCAATTCCCTTTGGCATATTTTTTTTTTTTTTTTTAATCTTTTGTTACTTGTTTCTAGTCTCGTATTTCTGTATTTTTCTTTTTATGGTCATTGTATGTTTTGTTTTTGGTCTATGGACTGAGATATTTAATTGCTCAAAGCAAAGCAGAATTGGACGCATATTTGCGTGGCCGCAATGAAACCTTTTATTGTAATTTAGGCAAAGCACGCGGCGACAGCACCAACTGCTCTCACCCAAGTTTGCTCCTGTAAGCTCTCTTCAGTCCTGCTTCAGGATAACTGCGTGGGCGTGGTTAGGGCGCAGCGTGCGCTCGAGCGGAAACCACTAACTGAGAGTCAAATAGTAAGCAAAGCCAAAGCAGCGCCATTGACAAAGCCAGCGGGTGTATAAACAAAGTCAGAGTGTGTGGGTGGCAGGGAATCTGTGTGTGTGTGTGTGTGTGTGGGTGCATGTGCCTGGCAGTGCGTGTCCCTGCATAGTGGTTCAAGGTGTTGGCAAAAACTATTTCATATCTAAAATTTATGAGCCCATAAAGTAAGCTCATTTTTATTCACAGAAAAAACCACGTACCGATAGATAAACTAAAAGTTTATCATTTGATTCTATTTTGATTTTTAAATTGGTCTTTAAGACAGTGTGCCTTAAGTGGAACAGGATATTTCATTTATACAGTCCCAACTGGCATTGACCCAAAGAATTAACCGCAAATAAGGCAAAACAAAAGCAGCAGGCAAAAATAAACAAGACCAACAAGCAAAACCAAACCAAGTTGACAAAAAGTACAGCAACATTTGATGATGTGACATGAGCTCGGCGAACAGTTTCAGCATATCAAAGTAGTGAAAACTGTGGCAACTTTGTCGAATATTCATGGCAGTCAACGTTCTCGTTTAGAGAGTTGTCTCGCCATCATCAAACAGTGTCGATTCGTTGGTTGTTATCGTATGACCAACAGAACAGACACAACAAGCATTCAAATTATGTCAAAATCCAAGCCCACAAACAATTAAACAAAATTGCAAATTAGACGTAATTTAGACCAAAAGCCCCAAAAAACCAAAACCACCAACTTTTCCAAAGCAGCCATCGTTACTGATTGTTTTACTGACTCTCTCTTTGGGCCAATACGAAATGGGCAATGAAGGGCAAAGTGAAGTGCTTCTCTGGGTATATGAAAATTTGTGGAATCGGTTGATTTGAGTTTTGGGGTTTGAGTTTGACACTAGGATTTTTGGTTAGACCCCCACATCACCCTCTCCCATCCGACAAAAAAAAGGAACGCTCTATTTGCGGTTTGTTGGTGCTTTCTGCTGCACAATGTGAAATGTCAAAAGGAAGGAAGTGTAGGAAATTGCCTATTTGCAATTGTAATTTATTCATTTTGTTTAATATGCCGTGAAGCGCGCACGGCCACAATGAATGCCATTCAGCCGAGTCAGCCAACACAACACAACAAAGTGGCCAAAAAATACAAATAATTTTCTGCCAAGCTTGCATATTTTTTTCCTTTTTAAGGTTTGTGCTTTTTTTTTGTTTTATTTTTATTTTTTTATTGCTGTCAACTTTAATGTTTTTTTCTCCCTAGTTTGACCCCATACAGTGAGTGAGTGAGTGAGTGACTGACAAGGTCAATTGTAATGGATTTGCTACTCTTGGTTAATTTCAATTAGAAGTTGCGCTTAATTTACCCGATTATCATAAAGTTGAGACAAGGCCTAACTCATTTAACAACTTGATTTTGTTACGAGCTCAGTAGGCATTCTGCTTATATTTTTTCTTTTCTTATATACTCGTCAGGCCTATCCATCAAAGATTTCACTGGAATTACAAATTCTCAGACGAAATCATCATTCGTTTTATTTTTCTTTTTTTTTTGTGGTCCCTTTCGAATGACGTCTTGAATGATTTACAAGATTTTGCCCGCCAGTTAGTCAAGTTTTTTTTTTCTTAAAGTCTTTCAGACCATGGAAAAAAAAAGAGAGGAGGAAGAAAAAACCCTGTGAAATTGTTAAGGCTGTCAAATTACGTAAACATTGTCATAAATGAAAAATTCAGCAATTGCTTTTGACTTTTCACAAAGGCAGCCACAGGATTTCACTAGACGTTCATTTTTGCCTGAACAAATTTGTCAATCCCGTTTGAGGTTTTTTCTTCTGGGTTTTCCGGGCTTGGGCCTGAGTGGTTTGTGATTTAGTTTCTTGGCTCTTTCAGTGCAAAAAATCTAAGGACAAGGAGTCCTTAGTTTGCTACTTTTGGCTTTGTTTACATTTCCATAGACCAAACAAATTACCTAATATATATCTATTTCCAAGCATTGTGGTTTTTATAATACTCTTTTCCAAGAAATTTAGTCCATTAGGAGAGAAGTAATAAGAAACAGTTTTTTTTTCGTGGAAAAGAATTCTTTCAATCTTGAAATTTCTCTAGAAAAAAGTATTCATTATTTTGGATAATAAAAGAGCCTACTTTTTTGTTACTCTTTAATCGCAGAAGCGTCAATGTTGCTGTTATTTTTTTTTTTTTGCCATATCGCAAGCATACGAGAAATATTAATTATTCATTTGGCTTTTGTTTTTTTTTTTTTAAGGAGGCGTTTGGCAAATTTGGTGGAAAGCGGCTTGCTTGAATACTTCGAACTGGCTGTGATTTATAAACAGGCGCGCCGTTTTTAGTGATTTACTGCAAATTGCTTTATAATGTTATAAATTTTATATGGGAATATATATATAATTTCGTATTGGCTTTGTGGAAGAGGAACCCTTCAAATTGATTTTCTGGTGGAAATAATTTCTGAGGGATTTTGGAAAAGTTGGAAAATATTTAAGATTTAGTAATTAAATTAAATCTGGTTATTTTTAGGCAGACTTGCCTGTCTGTTGAATAACTTTTAATTACGACAAATCCGACCAGGAAAAGAAATTAAATGACTGACAGGAAAAATGTGTTGCTTTTGCTGTTGTTGTGAAGGTTTTAAATTGTGTGTAAATTTCGTTATTGTTGGGCTTTTGTGAAAGTTACTTTTTTTTTTTTGGCTTGAGTTTTTTTCTGCTACATTTTTTGATAAGTTTAAATATTGCGCATACGCCGCGTTGGCCGTCATGAACAGAAGCAAATATTTTGTTGGTGTTGCCAAACATTTTTAATGATTACACTGGGGAAACATTTAGAAATACGCGCCCATAAATGCGCAAAGTAAAAGGAAAATCTTTTTGTCTGTTACAAATTGCAAACATGTGTTGGTTGTCGTCTAAATGCGAATGTGTGTGTATGTGCTGTATTTATGTAAATTTTCGTTGGCTCGCACTTTTCTTCTTCTTCGTCTTTTTTTTGTATGTATAAATTTTTTTCGTAGCTGAAAATTAGAAATGTTCCACTGCGTTCAACTTCACTGACAGTGCGTGGCAAATTGCTTTCCAAACTCAAAGTCTGGCATGTTGGGATACACACACACACATACATAGATAGCTACATAAGAATAATAAAAAATGTCTTTACATACTCTATGGAAGGGCATAAGATTAAATGGGTATTTGAAAATACTTGTGCGATTCGTCGGACCGAAGTGAGATATATTTTTAGGCAAATTGAATTGGAAAAATCAATAAATCTTTACAAAGGAATGAGCGCATAATTGAAGACATCAAATGGTTATTTTGTTTCTAAAATTGATATAAAATATTAAAGCACTTAAATCAATTAGAAATTGATTTATTTTTGATTGTTTAATCCTTGATTGATGCGATGCCTCAGACAGGTGAAGAGTATTTTTAAGTTGATTATTTTTCTATTTTGGTTTATCTCCATTCTGAGGCAGACTTTTGGCCAATACAGATGCTTGTCCTTTTTTGTATTTTGTCGGCGTGTGTGTGAGTGTGTGTGTGTGGGTAATTTGCATGAGTAGACACCAAAGCAGGAGATGTCGAAAAAAAATATATATCACGCACATTAGAATTATGCGCCTAGCGTAGACTGCGCTGTTTTTTTTTTCTGGGAAAAATCGAACGAAATAGCTGCCGTTTTCCTTATTCATCGGTTTCATCACCTACTTCCTACTGGTTTTATTATTATTGTTTTTTTTTTTTCAAAGCCTAAAATAGCAAATAATGGCAGCGTCGGAAAAATTTACTAGATAAATTGGAAAAATTTGCACATATAAAATTTTGTATTTTTTCTCTCGCTGCCGACATGGCGTATGAGCAATAAATGTATGGCGCTATTATTATGTCCGTAATGTTAGCAAAATCGATCATGGCTCTGTTGTGCCTGCAATTTTGTTTGGGGAAAAATGCTTTTAAAAATCATTTTAGTGTTGTGGGAAAATGTTGCCCAAAAATTGTTCCTGGACAGAGAGATAGAGAGTGTCTTGTCAGCGACTGGATAAATCCTTATTGTATGCAATTAACTTAATTACAATTCAAATATTGTAGTTGAACAATTTTGGTTGACTGGCTTTTGGGCTTAAAATCGAAAAATTTCTTCTTTTATTTTATTTTTTTTTTTTTTGGTTATGTGCCAATAAATTGCGAGGGAAAATTTAAATGAAATGCATTTGCAGTTAAGCCAGTCGCGACGTGATGCGAGTGAAAATATTGAAAATTCGTATAATAGAAAAATAAAAATAAAATGGCAAAGGGAGGCAGTGGCGATTTGGCCCTGTATTGTAATAATATGCAGAAAACGTTTTGCCATTATCGTTTTGTTCACTTCCGGCTTTGATTTTGTCAACGGAAGCAAAGGCAACTCACAGACAAAGCATAAATGAGTCAAGGAAAGAAAGTGAAGGACAATTCAAGTTACTTGAGTCTTCTTGTGTCTTTTGTGTCATTTCAATAACTTTCATGTCAGTCCACTAATGTCCTCTCCTCTTCATCTACTCCCATTTTCAGATAGCAGCAACACCAACGTCGACTTCAATGTCGAGAGTGACACCGCCAAAGCGTTTACTGGCCACCCTCGTGCCTGCCTCAATTTGGAGGAAAGTATAAAATAGAAAAGGCAAACAGCAAGAGGATGTAGCCACGTTTGCTTCAGGCACAAAGTTTAATTCAAACAGCAAGACCAACAACATCAAGAGTAAATCAAGGAGCCCCGTACCAGTTGGCCCAGTCAAACGGTGGCCTTTGTCTGGCAATTGGCCAAGTTAATTCAGCAAAGGAGACAGCCGAAGAGCAACAAAGCCGGGACAAGTGTGTGGGGGTGCCATTAAGCGGGTTGACACCGCCTTAGCTGATAATAATGATGCTACTGCAATTGCCACTGACAATGCTGATGATGATGTTGCTAACTTGGTTATTGCTGCCAGCCAACTGAGAGATAGCAAAAAACAAGACCCCAAAAAAAAAGAAAAATAAAGAAAAGCAAAAACAATTTTCACAAAAACAAAAGGATAAAATCTTCCCACCAACTTGAGCGTCAGACCGAACCCGAAGCCCCTTGACCAGCCAACCACTGCTTCGCCTGCAGGCTTACTGCATTTCCGGTTGTTGTTCCTGCTGCTGCCCCATTATGCTGCTGCTGCTGCCACTCCGTTTAGTGCACCGCACAACGACGCGCCGTCACATGGCGCACAGCATCTGTGTGGCCTGGCTGCTGCTCGGCGTGATTGTGATGAGCGGTAAGTAGCCTGACCAGCTGGTCTTATTTTGAGCTGTCCTTTTTGTTGCTTTTAGTTGAGCTTTTATTGTTGCCTGGCATTGCCTAATTGTTGGCATTTGTTTACTTCTGGACTCATTTGGGGAGTGGGGGCCAAAGTCATGGAACATTTTTGCCTTTTTATAACTGCAAAAAAGCAAACAAGAAGGAGAACGAAAATGGAATAAAAATTTGTAAGCCGAACGGATTCTTGTTTCAATTACGAATTAGTTTGCTAAAGTTTTAGTTTTCCTCTTCTCCCTTTAAGTAGTTTCTTTTTTGTTTTTACGCTGGAAACATTTTTGCCTTTTAGAATATTTAATTAAATAAAATAAAATTGCGTATTCGCCCCACAGACCCGCAACCATAATGAAAAACAAACGAAAGGAAATACAATTTAAAAGGATATTTTTTTTTGTGCTCTTAAAAACTCTGAGACTTTCTCTATTTTCATAAAATGATTTTAATTATTAATTTCAAATATAATTAGTCCTTTCTACATCGAACTAGTTCGCCCCTAGTGACAGTGCAATGTGCAATCAAATCATTTCATTTTACTGTCTGGTCTGCTATTTTTGCCCTGTATATTTTATTATATGAGACATTTCCGATTACTTGGTAACTTTGGCAAAAAAAAAAAAAAAAATGAACTATTTGTATAAATAATATTTTCAATTTCAATTTGCATTGCTCACTTTATTTTGGCATATTGACAAACATTTTATAAATATTAAAATGTAGAAAATATTTATAAAGCACTTATTCACTTGTCCAAACAAAATATTGTGTCGCAAACATTTTCTGTGAAATTACGTATACGTACTGGGTGACAGGTTTCAGCTCTCGCTACCTTGGGTCCCAAATAAGTGGACTGAAAATTTGTGTAAATTTAACCGACAATTTCGTACAAATTAAGCATCAATGCATTTTTTAAATAAACAAAAGTAACTTGAAATTCAACCAAATAAACAAATAAACTCAAAATGGAAAACGAAAAATATATTCAATTAACAATATGTGGGAAGTGTGGGAAGGGAAGCTTTGTGTCGCAAAACGCAAAAATAGTTATAAAGAATTCCACACTTAATGCACTTGATTTATTTTTAAAGTATTTCGAATTTATTTTTGTGGCCACGCTCACAAATACACAAAAACAAAAGTTTCAATTGTGCTCACTTCGTTGCCCCAGCCGCCTATTAAAAGGGTCAATAAAACAATTTAAAAAATGCTGAAAATAATTGCATTTTCGGCGCTGCACAAAAATGTGACACGTAGAAAACAAAAGAAAGCAAAATATAAAAAGGAACACAATAGAAATAAAAAAAAAACCATTCACATTGTGAATCCGTGGGTCTGAAAATATGTGTGTGTGTGTGTGTATGGGGTGTGGACATATTTCAAAATTCAATTAAAATAAAACAAGACGACCAAGAACGACATCAGTTGACAGGCTACAATTTCCGTTTAGGGCGTTTTGGGTGGACGTGAAAATAATTAAAGCGCAGCCAATAATAAATATTGATGACGGGCCGCCTTCGCAAACTTTTAGCGGAAAACAGCAAGTGATAAAAATAATAAAAACATTTGACAGAAAACAAATATTCTCGTAGCTGGGTAATTGATAATTTCAAGCCATTTTTATGCTTTAAAAAACTAAAATTTTTAGTCAAATGATTTGAAGTTTGTATGTGAAAGTCTTTGCCCAATTTAAAGGTCAATCTTTAATTCTTTTGACCAGGTCGATTGAATTTGCTGATGGAATCAATTTTATTTTTGCAAATAATCTAGCCAGTTTAAGCCGCTTAAAGTACCCAAATCAGTCAAATAGCCAGCCCATTAGTTGGCTGTTTTTCTCTTTATGGAATTTAAAACTAATCGAAATAATCGGTAACAAGCTTGATTCACATTCGAGCTATCAATCAATCCGACAACCAAGTATATACTCATTCGTCCATTCGACGAATTGAGTATATCAATCAAGTTTTTCAGTTTCAATCTTCTTTTTTATCCGGAATTACCGTTGAGTGCATTTATATGTTTGGCAGTAAATAACCCAAATAGAACGAATATCTAAAATAAATATTTTTAATTCCTATAGGGGCTACTCAATTAGCGCAAATATTCAGTATGCTTTCAATTCATTTTAATATATTGATAATGATTGATTTAGGACCAGCATAATAATACATTTGAAAATATCAATTTCATTTTCCATTTGCAAACAGAACAACTATATTATATTTTATGCAAAGTCAACTCAAGCATTTAATATATCAACTGCAAATTATACAAAGCAAAATTTACGAGATTTTATGCTCCATAAAAGCACTTGGCATACAGACAGGGCAGAAAGTAGTCAACTGACCTCAACTTTATTCAACTGAATCAATTGGAGTTGGCTTGGTCTGGCTCGGCTGGTACTCTAGCTACTCCGTTTGCCAGGTTGTCTAGCCAATTTTTATGTGTGTGGGTTGGAATATTTTAGTATTAATATTTTTGGAGTTGGGCAACAATAGTTACAAAGCACAGAATTTACAATACTATGGAGATGGCTGCGTGACATAACAGGTAACAGGAATATTAAATATTCGCAAATAAATGTAACATGACGAATTACCGGTACAACCGACGTGGGCATTTAAATCATCTTTATAATATAAACCTATATAATATATGTACATATATTTTTCCGGTTCTTATATAACACTTATTTTATTCATGGCTTATTATAAATGGTTTGTGTGGAAATGCTGATCTTATAATAACATTCTGGCTTCTAAACTCATTTGTTTTCAAGTCTTCGAACATGCAGGTCTTAATATTCATCTTAATAGCTTCGGCTTTAATTTTTGAGCTCGTCGCGGGTAAGGTTTGAAAAGCTGAGAGTATTCTGGATATCGAAATTTTGACTTCTTTTTATAGGTGAACCGCAAATCCCCGAATGTGCACATAAAATAGATTATTGTCTTGTTGGGAATAAATATTGCTGCGCATTTCAACAACAACGACCACATAAACCCTGGCCTGTAGTGCCATATTAGAGAAAATCTAAAATAAATATCTCCGAGTAATGAGTTGGCATTCATTTCCTTGTTTATTTGTTGTTCATAGTGGTTAAGATTATATTAGGTTTGTAAAAAAGGTTGGAACATAGATAAGAAGATATCGCAGAGCGCCAAAGATACAAAAGACGATCAGGGAGTATACACTAATTTATGTAGTTGTGTCCATTCCTATAATTTTCTATGTTAGCTTATATGGTTGATTGCCATATAATATTTTTTTCTCCGCCATATACCTCGAAGTTCTTATATAATACTAATTTTATTCATGGCTTATTATAAATGGTTTGTGTGGAAATGCTGATCTTATAATAACTTTCTGGCTTCTAAAATCATTTGTTTTCAAGTCTTCGAACATGCAGGTCTTAATATTCATCTTAATAGCTTCGGCTTTAATTTTTGAGCTCGTCGCGGGTAAGTTTTGAAAAGCTGAGAGTATTCTGGATATCGAAATTTTGACTTCTTTTTATAGGTAAACCGCAACTCCCCGAATGTCCACATAAAATAGATTATTGTCTTTTTGGGGATTCATATTGCTGCAGAATTCAAAAACAACGAGAATATTAGCCCTGGGCTGTATTGCCATATTAAAGAAAATCTAAAATAAATATCTCCGAGTAATGAGTTGGCATTCATTTCCTTGTTTATTTATTGTTCATAGTGGTTAAGATTATATTAGGTTTGTAAAAAAGGTTGGAACATAGATAAGAAGATATCGCAGAGCGCCAAAGATACAAAAGACGATCAGGGAGTATACAAAAATTTATGTAGTTGTGTCCATTCCTATAATTTTCTATGTTAGCTTATATGGTTGATTGCCATATAATATTTTATTCTCCGGCATATACCTCGAAGTTCTTATATAATACTTATTTTATTCATGGCTTATTATAAATGGTTAGTGTGGAAATGCTGATTTAATAGCATTTTTCTAGATTTTAAAATCATTTGTTTTTAAGTCTTAGAACATGCAGGTCTTAATATTCATCTTAATAGCTTCGGCTTTAATTTTTGAGCTCGTCGCGGGTAAGTTTTGAAAAGCTGAGAGTATCCTGGATATCGAAATTTGGACTTCTTTTTATAGGTGAACCGGAAATCTCCGAATGTCTACATACAATAGATTATTGTTTATTTGGGGATGCATATTGCTGCAGAATTCAAAAACAACGAATAAGTAAACCCTGGACTGTATTGCCATATTAAAGAAAATCTAAAATAAATATCTCCGAGTAATGAGTTGGCATTCATTTCCTTGTTTATTCATTGTTCATAGTGGTTAAGATTATATTAAGTTTGTAAAAAAGGTTGGAAGATACATAAGAAGACATACAAAAATTTATGTAGTTGTGTCTATTTCTGTAATTTTTTATGTTAGCCTTTCTTTTGAGCCTGATTGCCATATAATATTTTTTTCTCCGGCATATACCTCGAAGTTCTTATATAATACTAATTTTATTCATGGCTTATTATAAATGGTTGGTGTGGAAATGCTGATCTAATAGTATTTTTGTAGATTTTAAAATCATTTGTTTTCAAGGCTTCGAACATGCAGGTCTTAATATTCATCTTAATAGCTTCGGCTTTAATTTTTGAGCTCGTCGCGGGTAAGTTTTGAAAAGCTCAGAGTATCCTGGATACCGAAATTTGGTCTTCTTTTTATAGCTATAGCAGCACCCCCCGATTGTACACATGACTATGATGCTTGTTTTTTTCCGAGTTCTTACTGTTGTTGTAAAAAAAGAAAAATAAAGTACCCGGACTGTATTGCCATTTTAGAGAAAATCTAAAATAAATATCTCCGAGTAATGAGTTGGCATTCATTTCCTTGTTTATTCATTGTTCATAGTGGTTAAGATTATATTAAGTTTGTAAAAAAGGTTGGAAGATACATAAGAAGACATACAAAAATTTATGTAGTTGTGTCTATTTCCGTAATTTTTTATGTTAGCCTTTCTTTTGAGCCTGAAAAAGTGGGGCCTTGACTCTATATGGTTGATTGCCATATAATATTTTTTTTCTCCGGCATATACCTAGAAGTTCTTATATAATAGTTATTTTATTCATGGCTTGTTATAAATGGTTGGTGTGGAAATGCTGATCTAATAGTATCTTTCTGGATTCTAAAATCATTTGATTTCAAGTCTTGGAACATGCAGGTCTTAATATTCATCTTAATAGCTTCGGCTTTAATTTTTGAGCTCGTCGCGGGTAAGGTTTGAAAAGCTGAGAGTATTCTGGATATCGAAATTTTGACTTCTTTTTATAGGTGAACCGCAAATCCCCCCCGAATGTGTATTTAAAATAGATTATTGTGCTGGCGGGGATAAATATTGCTGCGCATTTCAACAACAACGACCACATAAACCCTGGCCTGTAGTGCCATATTAGAGAAAATCTAAAATAAATATCTCCGAGTAATGAGTTGGCATTCATTTCCTTGTTTATTTGTTGTTCATAGTGGTTAAGATTATATTAGGTTTGTAAAAAAGGTTGGAACATAGATAAGAAGATATCGCAGAGCGCCAAAGATACAAAAGACGAGCAGGGAGTATACACTAATTTATGTAGTTGTGTCCATTCCTATAATTTTCTATGTTAGCTTATATGGTTGATTGCCATATAATATTTTTTTCTCCGGCATATACCTAGAAGTTCTTATATAATAGTTATTTTATTCATGGCTTATTATAAATGGTTTGTGTGGAAATGCTGATCTAATAGTATTTTTCTAGATTCTAAAATCATTTGTTTTCAAGTCTTCGAACATGCAGGTCTTAATATTCATCTTAATAGCTTCGGCTTTAATTTTTGAGCTCGTCGCGGGTAAGTTTTGAAAAGCTGAGAGTATCCTGCATACCGAAATTTGGTCTTCTTTTTATAGGTATAGCAGCACCCCCCGATTGTACAGATGACTATGATGCTTGTTTTAATCCGAGTTCTTACTGTTGTTGTAAACAAAGAAAAATAAAGTACCCGGACTGTATTGCCATATTAGAGAAAATCTAAAATAAATATCTCCGAGTAATGAGTTGGCATTCATTTCCTTGTTTATTCATTGTTCATAGTGGTTAAGATTATATTAAGTTTGTAAAAAAGGTTGGAAGATACATAAGAAGACATACAAAAATTTATGTAGTTGTGTCTATTTCTATAATTTTTTATGTTAGCCTTTCTTTTGAGCCTGAAAAAGTGGGGCTTTGATTCTATATGGTTGATTGCCATATAATATTTTTTTCTCCGGCATATACCTAGAAGTTCTTATATAATAGTTATTTTATTCATGGCTTATTATAAATGGTTGGTGTGGAAATGCTGATCTAATAGTATCTTTCTGGATTCTAAAATCATTTGATTTCAAGTCTTGGAACATGCAGGTCTTAATATTCATCTTAATAGCTTCGGCTTTAATTTTTGAGCTCGTCGCGGGTAAGTTTTGAAAAGCTGAGAGTATTCTGGATATCGAAATTTTGACTTCTTTTTATAGGTGAACCGGAAATTCTTGAATGTCTACATAAAATAGATTATTGTCTTTTTGGGGATTCATATTGCTGCAGAATTCAAAAACAACGACAATATTAGCCCTGGGCTGTATTGCCATATTAAAGAAAATCGAAAATAAATATCTCCGAGTAATGAGTTGGCATTCATTTCCTTCTTTATTCATTGTTCATAGTGGTTAAGATTATATTAGGTTTGTAAAAAAGGTTGGAACATAGATAAGAAGATATCGCAGAGCGCCAAAGATACAAAAGACGATCAGGGAGTATACACTAATTTATGTAGTTGTGTCCATTCCTATAATATTCTTTGTTAGCCTTTCTTTTGAGCCTGAAAAGGTGAGGCTTTGACTCTTTATGGTTGATTGCTATATAATATTTTTTTCTCCGGCATTTACCTCGAAGTTCTTATATAATACTAATTTTATTCATGGCTTATTATAAATGGTTGGTGTGGAAATGCTGATCTAATAGCATTTATCTAGATTTTAAAATCATTTGTTTTTAAGTCTTAGAACATGCAGGTCTTAATATTCATCTTAATAGCTTCGGCTTTAATTTTTGAGCTCGTCGCGGGTAAGTTTTGAAAAGCTGAGAGTATCCTGGATACCGAAATTTGGTCTTCTTTCTATAGGTATAGCAGCACCCCCCGATTGTACACATGACAATGATGCTTGTTTTAATCCGAGTTCTTACTGTTGTTGTAAAAAAAGAAAAATAAAGTACCCGGACTGTATTGCCATTTTAGAGAAAATCTAAAATAAATATCTCCGAGTAATGAGTTGGCATTCATTTCCTTGTTTATTCATTGTTCATAGTGGTTAAGATTATATTAAGTTTGTAAAAAAGGTTGGAAGATACATAAGAAGACATACAAAAATTTATGTAGTTGTGTCTATTTCTATAATTTTTTATGCTAGCCTTTCTTTTGAGCCTGAAAAAGTGGGTCTTTGACTCTATATGGTTGATTGCCATATAATATTTTTTTCTCCGGCATATACCTCGAAGTTCTTATATAATAGTTATTTTATTCATGGCTTATTATAAATGGTTGGTGTGGAAATGCTGATCTAATAGTATCTTTCTGGATTCTAAAATCATTTGATTTCAAGTCTTGGAACATGCAGGTCTTAATATTCATCTTAATAGCTTCGGGTTTAATTTTTGAGCTCGTCGCGGGTAAGTTTTGAAAAGTTGAGAGTATCCTGGATATCGAAATTGGGACTTCTTTTTATAGGTGAACCGCAACTCCCCGAATGTGTATTTAAAATAGATTATTGTGCTGGCGGGGATGAATATTGCTGCAGAATTCAACAACAACGACAAAATAAGCCCTGGGCTGTATTGCCATATTAGGAGAAAATCTAAAATAAATATCTCCGAGTAATGAGTTGGCATTCATTTCCTTGTTTATTTATTGTTCATAGTGGTTAAGATTATATTAGGTTTGTAAAAAAGGTTGGAACATAGATAAGAAGATATCGCAGAGCGCCAAAGATACAAAAGACGATCAGGGAGTATACACTAATTTATGTAGTTGTGTCCATTCCTATAATATTCCTTGTTAGCCTTTCTTTTGAGCCTGAAAAGGTGGGGCTTTGACTCTTTATGGTTGATTGCCATATAATATTGTTTTCTCCGGCATATACCTCGAAGTTCTTATATAATACTTATTTTATTCATGGCTTATTATAAATGGTTGGTGTGGAAATGTATTTTTCCGGAGTCTAAAATCATTTGATTTCAAGTCTTGGAACATGCAGGTCTTAATATTCATCTTAATAGCTTCGGCTTTAAATTTTGAGCTCGTCGCGGGTAAGTTTTGAAAAGCTGAGGGTATTTTAAATTTAAAAATTTTGACTTCCTTTTATAGGTATTATGGGACCAAGAGATTGCAGTAAAGAGGTAGATCCATGTTTTGCGCCAAAATCGTATTGTTGCAGATTAGAGCAAAAATTTCCCATGGCAAAATAAGATCGGAAAATCTTAAATAAAAATTAAAGAGTAATGGCTTGGAGGTTGCTTGATTTTTTTTTCAATTAGCAAGTTATTTTTTTCAATTAGCAAGTTAGACTTGGTGTTCTGATGTCTGGACAGGCTTTTTGAATAGATTCAGATGCTTTGAATTCTATGAGCTTTTTATTTATATTGTTTTCATATTTTATTAAGTTGCACAATCGTGACACTTGTCCATCTCCAGCATACGGAGTACATACCATTGTGATTGCACATATTTCAGTTTACCTTTTTTACTCTACTTCACGCGACGTGCAAATAAATTTGCACTGTGAAAAGCAAATATAGCGCGGTCTCGAGTGTTTGAAGTGGCAGCCTCGGAAAATTGTGTGCGCAAAAATGTAGCCATTTCAACTAAACGAAAAAAAAAAAAAACAAGAAAAAAATGTATAGAAAAGCACATAGAAATAGCAAAAGCAAATGAAATCAAATAAATAAATGCACTGCTATGAAAATGAAATTTGGTGTGCCAAAAACCAAACACATAATGGTAATGGAATGGAATGTGTGAAGCTGAGGGAATTAGACAGGGAATGGCAAATATAAAGAGTTGGAGGAACTAGTTTTGGCCTAGGAATTGAAATTTGGAATGGGTAGGCGAAGAGTCCGTGGTCTTTAGGTAAATATTTGCTAGAAACTTTGTAGGCAAGTAGAGTCATTGAACGACTACGAAAAAAAGAAGACAAAGAAAACTCAAACGAAAAACAACAAACTAGAAAAGTTAGTTAAAAGGAAGAACTCCGATAAAAATAAATAAAAAAAAGCAAAGAAATTGGAGTGGCTTGCCACGTGGCTGGCCAAAGAGCAAACGATCAAGAGCAGAAATGGCATGGGTGGCAGGTAATTGAGTATGAATGGGAAATGTGTCGAAAGCGTTTTTGATATTTGCCAAAACAAAACGTGGCAGCCAAAAAATAAAATGCAAAAATATATATGTACCTATATCCAGACAATGTAGTTCGGGGGTATACAAATAGGTAAGTGTGTTTTGGCTGGCAAGCAAAACAACTGGAAAATGAATTCGATACATTATCATGACGTCAAGTCGTGCGTGGCTGGCTGGGTGACTGGGTGACTGGCTGGTTGGCTGTTTCTCTTGGCTGGCCAAAAGTGGCTGGCGAAAAGTATAAATTACATGTAATTCGGTGCTTTTATCGATGGCAGCCATTTTTTATGCCAAGCACCTGCAAATATAACGAAACAGGCCAGACCAGACCAGACCAGACCAAACCATACCATACCAAACCAAAGGACCTCTCAAGGCCTTTCGAGGTGTGTATTTGGCAGTTTGGGGCAGCAAATGTGCGCATAAATGAATTACCAATGAACCGGCATACATTTCATTTTCAATTTTCTTGCCACTGCTTTTTCTCTAATTTTAGCTTTGTGTGACTAAAAGGCCGACAAGGGATGGCAGACGTTGGCAGACGAGTATACCATTTGAATTGCTCGAGTGTATAACAATTTGATAGATGCCGAATACCAAATACCGAATTGCCGAATGCCAATGCCACAACATAAGTACACGCAATGCCAGCAAATCGACAGCCTACATAAAAGCGCAATTTACACCATTGCCCAAACCAATAATACTCTCCTTTTACCAATGCCAATGCTACCACCACCATCCAACTCATGCTCATCATCAGAATCTCATTGTACAAAATCATTAGAGCACCACAAGACCATCTTTCACTTTGTGTTATACTCTATATAGAGTAATTCATTTCGGTCCTATAGAAATTTGCCTCAAAGATTTGTTGAAAGCATCTTGAAATGGATAATGTTTGGTGCGTTCCAAGCGAATTCAATAGGAAAGGCATCTCAACTATAATATTAAAAATATAAAAACGGAGAAATCAAACGTAGCAAACGAGGTCCCTGAAATCTTTCTCAAAAATTATAAAGCAATATATCAAATTTTAGTGATTATTAAATCAAAACTCTTCTAGTTTGTTTAAGTTAGTTGAGGCTGTAAAACTTGTCACGATTTGAATTTGAAACTGAATCAAATTAATATTTTGACTTTTTTACATTCACAGAAATCATAGAATGAAAGGGTATTCCACCTGCGATATATCAAGAATTAAATATTTCGTGTTGCTTTGTCAAAGTTGTTGGAATAGAATTCACACATTCGCACGCACCTACAGATTGTCGACAATGTCGAATGTCCTTCGTTTACGTAGTGGATAAAAGCAATTTTAGTAAATCTGCAATTGTTATGTCTCTTTTCACGTATCGGATACGGATGCCAATGCCAGAGACTGCCACTGTCAAAGAACTCGCATTGTACTTGTACTTGTCCCAGGCCCATTTGGGGTAGCAATAAACGACAAACGTTCTCACACGTCAAATATTTATATTGCACTGGGTGGAAAGCACTTGTATTTGCTGTTGTTATTGTTATTTCTCTGGCCATTTTTTTTTGTTTTTTGTATTCTTTGTTTGAGTATGTACAAACAATATGATTTGGGTATTGATTAAGCGCCGCTGGGGAGCCAAATAACCCGCAGAGAGGCACAAACTTTTAACGTCCCTTCAATTATTGTATCGGTTTATGTCTTAGTCAATATTAAACAGGATGAGGTAGATAGAAAAATGAATGTAAGTGTGTGTGTGTGTGTGTGTGTGTGGGCCGAATTTTATGCCCAAAGATTCTTAAGGGTCTCAAGGCACACTGTACGGAGTTAGATGGACTTGGACGTGGTCGTCTGCGAAAGTCATAAATTCTGGCAACGACTTCATTGCGTCTATTAGTCTAGAAGTTTATGGGCTCAGTTAAAATTTTATAGTCTCAAAAAGTACAGTTCAGACGGTGAGCTGCAATTAAAGAAAACGTTTTTGTTTGTTTATTTTCTATGCTACTTTATTTCTTGATCGGATCATAGGCTAATTGGCCCAGACATCGAGTTCATAGATTTTCATTAGAATTTCCAATATTTCTCACAGTGTTTCTCATTTATTTATTTTCTTTTTCCTTAACCTGATGAGCAGTGATTACACATTTTCCTGCTTATTGGGGAAACATTTATGTTGGCTACGTGCGGCAGGAGCAAATTTCTTTGGGGCTCTCTCACTTATTATTATTAACATTCATTTGCTGTTGAGTTGTATTACTTTTGGCTTTTTATTTTGTGTGCTGCCGTTTGACTAGGGATTCCCAAGGGTGCACTCTTGGCATACTGGCAGACAACTCATGATTCGCACTTAAGATGAGAAATTTGCTGCTTTCTGTTAGATATTGTCATGTCTCTTTGGGGTATCTCTTTCTGTCTTGAACAACTCGAACTCGGGGCAATTGAAAATAAAACTGAACACTTGAATCATTTTTATCTAAGATTTTTCATTTTTATTTGTCTGGAAACGAGAGTGGACTTCTTAAATTCCACAAACATTTTCGTTTTGGAAGAACACGCGTCTGCTTAGATAGTTGAATAAGGGAAAATTTCTTGCTTATGTCGAGGTGAAATTATTTATTTTTTTTTTCAATTTTCCAATTTTGATTTGGTTTCCTTCTTTTTTGTTATCCGAACAAACAAGAGTTGCCACACCCTCAGCTTGGCCTCTTTGAAGCTGTAAAAAAAATGTGCAATTTTCCTGGGGTTTCACTTCAGTTTACTCTCTAGCAATTGTTTTTCTTTATGGTCTACTGTGTGCCTATCGATAAGCACTTCCTGTGCAATTTACACTACACTCAATCATTTCCGTGCCGCACGCAAGGCCCTAGCAACATCTGTTGGTTGCCACACATACCCATTTCGCACACGACTTCAGCTGGAGCCAGATCAGCATTAACTCATCTCGATGCTCGTGTGGCTGGGTTGGCTGGACAGGTGGATGAGGGTATTTATTTATAAAGATTTTTAGAAATCCAACCCCGAACCATTGAGAAATTATTGATGAATTTCATTTCATTGTGCTTTCTGCTCACCTTTTAAATTGCTTTGCTCTGCTCTTTTTTCCTGACTGACGGCTTTTGTTTTAAGAGTCGAAGGAGCGATTCTTTTTTTTTCTGCCCTGGTTTTCATCTGCTGCTGCTCCTTGGCAACTGTAAACCAAATCTGTAACACAATTCTGAAGTTTTTGTTTTTGTTTTGCTTTCGTTGTTTGCTTTTATTCAGACATTTATATTGGCATTGGTATTGCCTCTTTCGAACGAACAAAAAGAGGGAAAAGAAAAAACGTTGTTGGCATCTAAAGTGGCTGCGATTAGTTTGCTAATGTTGTAATTTCATCAATGGTGGCTTGCCCAACGGTGGGCATTGGTTTTCATTTTGGTTTTGGTTTTGGGGTCCGGGGTCTGGAGTCTTTCACATAAGGTTGAGCTTAGGCTGGTCATTTGTCTGGGAGTGCTACGCACGCTTGCCTTGCCGCTTAACTAAACATCATCAGGTAGTTGCCAAAGTCGCCATCAGGCCAACTGTTAAGACCACAATACACAAACACACACACACACACAAACATACAGAGAATTTGAAGCACTTTGGATCATCTGGTGAGTTTGGCATTTGCGCTGAGTTGTAAGCCTTGTTTCGACCATTTCAAGTTTTGTCGATTCATTGAAGTGAGTGGCTTTTTATTTGCGAGAGTAAATGGCAAAGAAAAAAAAAAGAAATTCACTTTTTTCCTTCTGTTTTTTTTGAGTGGTTTTTGCTGTTGTTGTTAGTCTTGATGATTTTGGCGTATTGAAAAGGAAATGAACTCATAAAAAGTAATTTGGTCTTAATGCTTTTGGCTGAGTTTAGTTACTTGATTTGCAGTTGCAAATAAAGTTTCGCTTTATTAATTTTTATATAAAGTGTTGTTTTTGTTGTTGCTATAGTGTTATCGTTTTCAAGTGTGCCACTCCTGCGGCTTAACCAATACAATTCTAGCTCACTCGAAACCAATTTAAAAGTTGAACCGAAACTTTTACTCACTTATTTATGGGTCCAAGGAATTCACATATTGCATAAATAAACCATCAAACTGGGAGGAGAGTAAACTAAAATTTTGTATTTATTTGTCTTAACATTTATTAAAAAAAATGGAAAACTTGTTTAGTTTTTCTCTTTTGCCTTTTATATTTTCTTTTTCAATAAATAAAATTTAATTGAATTTAGTTTTTGACCTTGGCAATTGGTGATGGCCTTAAGCATGTGTGTGTGTTTGTATTTTTTTGTTGTCTTTTAAAAATAGTAAAATAAAAATAAATATTTTTAGAGTATTTTGTTAGAAAATTTCATATACAAATAATCGAAATTGAATGGCAGAAAAACAAGTCCACAAATTCAATTTTTGCCTTCGAGTGAAAAAACACAAACACACAGAAGTGCCGAAACTTCTAATAAATATGTGATTAAATTTATGGATATCCTGTTGAATACGAAACCAAAAGACCTTGGTCGGAATTGTAAGAGCCTCAAGCAATCAATTCTTTCGATTTTTCCCTCGAAATGATATGAAATTGCTATTATTTTTAGTCTTCTGCATATTCTTTTTGTGCAGCTTAACAAGTTATTTATTATTTATTTTACAGAAATATTTTTAATTGAAGAATAATATAATTTTATCCTACAAATTAAACAAAAAATGTACGAATTTCATTAATCTATTTTTTTTTGTTTTGTTTTGTAAAAATTATACAATTTCAGTTGCTCACATTTTATTTGATTTGATTTATTTTAGCATCTGCTTGTGAGCAATCAGAGAAATGTTGGCGTCTGTTGGCCAAGGGCTTGGCCACCCAGTCAAAATGAACTATTCCAGTTAAGGCAAATAAACATACAGATAGCAAATAAAACAAATAAACAGAGCAAAAATGAAATGGAATTTTGCAAAACTAAAAAGTATTTATTCTTTTTTTTTTACTAGAAAATGCCCTGATAGAAAGGAGAAAGGCAGAGACTAACTTGGCCAAGATAAAATTCTTGGCCTTTACTTATTTACTATGGCTTTTGTTGCAGCTACTACTGCCACTGACAGTGACTGCATCGTTAGCGTTATTTATTTATGCATTTAGTAGAACGTCTCTGCAGAAGGCATTGATACCTTCAAAGCGCATGCTTCACTGCATTTTGAGGCACTTTGACTATGAGAAGCTTTGACTTGAACTGCTGGAATTTTGCTTCAAATCACTGAGGCAAACCATTTATAGAGATTTTAAAAGTTGAACATTTTTATTTGTTATCTGAACAAATCTAATATCATATATATTTCTGAATGAAAAATAATAATATAAAGAAGATAAGTCCAACTAAATTTGGCTCACTAAATTAAATTTATTAGAAATTTTTAAATGAATTTAATTTCAGTATTAAATAAGAGAGGGCAAAAGAGTTCAATGACAAGGTTTGGTTACTTGAGTAGTTAGTTCCGTTCATTGAACTGGTTTCGGTGTGAGCAACTCTCACCGATTTTTATCGAAGGTTGAAGATTCATGAGTGATGGCTGCTGTCTATTGTGCCCATGAGCCTCTTGGCGTTGGTCTACTCTATCATAGGAAAATATATATAGATTTTGTTTTTTTTTTTTTTTAATATTTTGCTTATTTTGCAAAGAGCTTTCAGCATCTTAGCCTTGAGGTATAGACTTTCTTCCTGGTTGCTCGGTGCTCTGTACTCTTTGTACTTTTTTTTTAGTACAACCCTGCGAATCTCTTCGCCTTATTATTTCTGCTTGGCTGTCGCACATTTTGCTTTATTGAATTGTTTGTGGGTTCTTTCCTTTGGAAATATTCTTCTTCGCTCTACCTTAATGATTTTCCGGTGCACTGATGCACTCAGCCTCGAGTGGCTGTATCGCTTCAAGACACCTTTTATTTATGTATTTATTTGAAAGGAAAATCAGATATAACCAACAAGACCTACCAACGTTTCTGCAATTTAAGCTTTCAATAAATTGCGTAGAAATTACCCAAACAAAAATTTACAAAAGTCACTTTCTAAATTTGTTTTTTTCCCCCTACAAAAAATAAATTCATTTGGTTCTCTTCTTTTTTGCTTTCTCACCAAATTACGCGACGTTTGTCTCGACTTTCGTATTGTTTTTCCATGCGCATTCAATGAGCCATAAATTTCAAAGTGCCTCACAGGCAGACGCGACGGCGTCGACTGATGATTCCCAACAACAACTTGAGGGCCATAAAAATAAGTTTAAACTTCTCTTCTGGCATTTGTCAGGAATCAAACAAACAAGTTACCTAAAACTAAAATGTGAGGGAAAATTGAAGAATAGGAAAATGAAACTATCAAAAACACCTGATGTTGTTGGTTCGGTCAAATTTTGGGCTTGGCTTATGATTGGCCAGAAGCTTTTGCCATTCTTTTTCATTTTTGTGTATTTTTTTTGAGAGAGGCTTGTTCAAAACGAGCTGGCTACAATTTCAGCCAGCATAATTGTCAACACTCGGATTCTAAACATTTTCACACATTCATATATTTTGTATAATAAATAACGAACAGCAAACACAAGAGAAACAATTGTGGTTAACCAAGACATAAGCGGACTGAGCCTGAAATGAAGGCAAACACTTTGGCCAGAACAATGGCATTCTTGTTGTTGTTGTTGTTGTTGCAGCAGGCGTAATAAAAACTAAAATGCCAAAAACAAAACAGTACCAGAATACATGGAAAACAAAATGAAAATATAAGGAAAATAATATTCATTGTTTTGCATGCGAAGAGCGAGTGAGAGTGAGAAGGAAAGGCGAGTAGAAGCAGGAAAAGCATTTTAGTCGATGATGTCTCTTATCTAGCAAACAATTTTATGCTTCCGCTTGAGCGACAAACAATGGAGCGTAAATATCCCCCAAAAACCAGAAACAGAAATTGAGAATGGAGAATGGAGAATCGAGAATGTGGAAAAGGATAAGGGCGAACAGGGCCGTGTTCTGTAAGTGGTCTTGGTAAGTCTTGGTAAGGAAAATAGTGAAAATTCACATTCACACTCATGATGCCTGTGTGAATATACAATTGAAACCTTGGACAAATGAATGAATGAAATGAATAAGTGAGTGAGTATGGGTAAATGGGCAAACCTACTGGATGTGTGTGCGTGTGTGTGTGTGTGAATGAGCGAAAGAAGCCAGCCCTGATGTATGCATGTCCGGTGCTTGTTTGCAGCCCGGACAGGACTGGCAAAACAGGCAGGACATTCGACCAGACAGGCAACTCGTTTCTTTCTTTTTTTTTTTGGGCATTGTCAACTAACCAGGCAGACACACGGAGAGAGACAGTCTGACAAAAAATCAGACGGATGTGCACATACTAGAAAAATTAAAAAAAGGACCTGCCGCAAGGAGAACTAGAAAAAAAATAATAAAAAAAAACAAGCCAACCCGTAGTTGATAAGATTTGGATTTGTCTACAACATTTATTGTTGTTGTGCAATTTTACTTTGGTTTTCCACTTTGACTGTTTTAGTCTTTGTTCACTCTTCTTTTATTTTATTTTGTTTTTTTTTTTTGAGGGCGATTTTTCAAAGAGTAAAATGTTTTTCCACAATTGTCATCATGACCCTCACATACATAGAAGGCAAAATAATATCCATACAATCAGCCACCCACGCAACAAAAGTCTCTTTGGCTCCCCAATTCACCATCTCCTTCTAGGTGTTCGTCCAAGCTGTTTTCCATACTTTGTGGCCCAGGCAAATATTTGCCCTTTTTTTTGGCATTTGCCAGCAACGAAATAAGCGATAAATAAATACAATTTGGTTGGTCTTTTTATTTGCATTTAAGATCAAGCAGATAGAGCACGCAAATGATGGTCCAAACAAAACAAAATAAAATAACAAACAACATAGAAAAAAGAAGAAGACCTGCCGAGAAAATCAGCGAACCAAATTCAAAAAAGAAAAAAACTGATTTTAGCTGATCCCCGTCCAAAAAATAGTGAATAATGTGTGGGCATAGGTTTTTTATGGGTCTTTTGCAAATTTAAAGCCATCTTATGCACATAAATTATCAAATTTTAATGTGCGACCAGCAAAATACAAAATGCTTTAAATTTCACATTTTCAGAAAGCAAAATTGAATCAAATATTTAGAGCTACTCCCAGCTGGGTCCATCAATGCGAATTTCTTTGTTAATCCTTTTTTGTTTTATCTGTGAAAATCAGGGGACTTTTGGGAACCTAAGTCACATATGAAGTTTTTGTCATTAGCATTGATGTAGTAGGGAAGCTTTAAAGCACTTGCCATGCACTTTGGCATGTGGCTTATGCAAAAAGGCTTTGTGAAAGCGCGTAGCGTAAACTGGCAACAGGCACACCCACTGAATATACTCAAAGAGAAGTGGCAACTCTGAAAAAGAAAAAAAATAAAAGATGAATAGAAAGCAGAACAAAAAGGGATGGCGAACCATTATGGCCATCAAAGCATTGCTGATGTACCTTTTAATTAATTTCCATGCGTAGCAGGAAAGGCTAGATTGTATGCAACTTCTCTTGTCAGCTTCTTGCCTCATCATGGGGCAACTTAAAAAGAAGAGAGAGAGAGAGAGAGAGAAAGGGGAGAAAAACAAATTGAATTTTTTTCGCGTGGAAATGCGTTGTTTAATTTTCACGCTGTCTTTGCTAGACAAATAAATGCAACTTTTTGAAAAAGTCTTCTTTTTAGATTTGATGCTTTCCCTAAATATAATTCGATTTGCTTAAAATTTTCAAAAAGAGACTTAGAGAAAAATCTAGAGACCTTCATGTGTGCCTGTGAGTGTGTGTGTGTGTGTGTGTGTGTGACGCAGAGCTGGAAATCATGTCCACAGGATGTTGTAAAGTTTGCCAGCAACTTTCGAGTTATTTACATATTTATAACTTTCAGCTAACTGTGCAACATTTCCAACATTGAGCTTGACTGGCTGACTGGCTGCTACTCAAGTCCATAATATCCAACTGATTTCAACTCGTATATATTCTCGAATATTCTTTGGCATGCTCCGGCAAACTTCATCTTTGCAGTCAAGTGTAATGCAAATCATATGCAATGTGCAAATTTTTGTAACAAGAGTTGACTAAAGGTGAGCCCATTTAAAAACACCGTTTCGAAAACCCTTCCCTCTCGACTGGCTTGGTACTTGGTCTGCCAGCTCAAGTGTTTGACTTTTGAACGCTGGCATATTGTCTTATTTCATACATTTTGTTTATGTTTCACTCGCTCCCAAAACACACAACCCAGGGAAACTTCAACTTTAATAGCAAACAGGTGCAGTTCTGCTGGGCTTCTCAGATGTATATCGCTTGGTATCTTTGTATGTTTGAGTAGTTTCATGTGTTCATGTATTTAAGAAAATTGCTGTTGGCAGAGTGATGGTGAGACAGTTCGCTATTCAACACATTCGATATTTTGTTGTCTTTGGAAATTTACCTTGACACAATTCGGTTGACGTGTTTGCTGCTTGTTTGTTGCTGAAAATTGCAGTGCCACGAAAGAAGTAGAAAAAAGCAATTCAATAAAAGTCACCCAGAATGATATTGACAGAAGTCAGATGGTAAAGTGTTTTTCCATTTTAGGAAGGGCTTATTAAATTTTGCTGAAAGTTTTTTTATTTTTCAATATTTCGACGAAAAAGGCTTGAATTATTTTCATTTGCAATCAGTGTTCCGGTTAAATCTTCTAGATGAAAGCTTACCTTACCTTTGTACGTCAATATTTGTCAATTAATATGAGGCGGATTCTGGGTGACTCTGGCCACCGAAAGAGTCATAAAATAATACGTCATTTCTGTGTTTTAAATACTCGAACACTTGCCGTGGCTTCGACATCATCGCTGGCAGTAACAATTCATTTCAACATTGTTCCAATCTCATCCACCTGCCCCATTCCATTCATCATTGTTTGCTCCTTGCCCAGGCCCTCTCTCTCCAACTGCTTCACATGACCATGCATATAGAGCGTTGCATTAAAAATGCGGGGAGTGGCTGGCGCGGCTGGTTTGTTGACAACGCCAATGCAGGTGCGCACAATGCAAACGAGTGACATGCAAATGCTTTCAACAACAATTGCAATTCATGGAGCAGAGACACACCAACACATACACCGCCCAAATATGTAGACAACACGCAGCACCGAGCATTCAAAAAGGAACGAAGAACATTTCCACTTTAAGTTTTTCATTTTTGAACGTCGATTTTCGTTTTCAATTTTTCCTCCTCCTTTTCTCTCTTTTTTTTGTGTTTTTGGACTGCGGCTTTTCATTAGTATGTGTTGCGGTGTTGCCAAATGCTTCCCTATTTTCATTGTCTTATGTGAGCGAGCTACAAATAGTGTGCAGCTGGAGAATAGATGACAATGGTGTTGGAGATGATTCTCCGTGGCAGGATGGCAAATTTTAGTATTTAACATCTCCTCTTGTTTAGTAGCCAGGCAGCTGGCTCTGAATGGGAGATGGTTGCGGCAAGATGTTTTTTGTTTACGAGGCAAGAACAACCTGGCCAACATTTGGTCACAGCTCATGCTGATGTGGCAATTCCTTCAACTCTTTTCACTTTCATTTGGTGAGTGTGTTTCGCACTCACTTATGCATTCACTCGAATATGCAATGCCCCACAAAATTGCAATTTCCACTAAGATTGATGAAAAACGCCAGCACATCCTAGTCAGAAACGGAAAATAAAAAAAAACACAACCCTAAACCAGCGGTATTGGCAACACTTTGCCATCGAAGCTTAGCCCATCATTCTTCTTCCTCCAGAATGTGTGGGTGTGTGTGTGTGACTGGATTTATAAAGAGAGAGGGAAAGAGTGAGTGAGAAAATTCTGCCATGGCAAATCATGTCATCAATTGAATTTCAAACGATTATTTTTGCACGTTCACAAATCACAGCAAAAATATTTGTTGCTTCAGTTTCAGATAGCTCTAATTGAAAGCTTACGGTGGGTGTGAAGGTGTGCGCTGGAGTGTGTGTGTGTGGGTGTGTATTTGTGTGTGTGGTTTGCATATTATCCTTGCAATTTAGGCACATTTCATACAATACGTTTCGATTACAAATTCCAATCAAATTGATGACACACTCGCACGACAAATGTGACAACGACTATGGCCGTGTTATTTGTCAAGCTACCTGGTTAAACTGTACCTTTTTCGTACTCTTTTCGAAGAAAAATATTGTGCTTAGTTTGATATAGATTATGATAAATTAGGTCAGTGAATCGGCAGTCTTCTACACGTCTGATCAATGAGTTACTTTTTCTTTCACAAGGACTCCAAAAATTTGATATATACACCCAGCTTCAATCTGATTGAACTGCTATATCATATAGCTATATGATCCAAATTATGATAAGTTAGGTCAGTGAATCGGCAGTGAGAATCGGTAGTCTGATCATTGAGCTACTTTTTTTCACAAGAACTCTGAGAATTTGATAAATACACCCAGCTTCAATCTGATTGAACTGCTATATCATATAGGTATAGGATTCAAAAAAGGGAATATGAAGTTCGGCGCTGCCGAAGCATTTGTTTTTGGTATTGCTAGTATGCCTTCCGCCATGTAATCCCACAAAGTGCATTCATGCAAAATGCACGCCGCATATTGTGGAAAGTGGCAGTCGTCAGATAGTCAACTTGGTGCAACGAAAATACTAAAGGACAAAAAGGAACCCAACAAAAAAAGGAAAATACAGAAAATTATTAACGCTGCATATTTCAAATATCTGCATGCCACATCATAAAGTCAGCCCCAACCCAAAAGTCCCAAAAAGATTCATGCATATTTCATAGCTTAATTTAATGCAAAAGAGTTGGGCATAAATAATAAAATAATATTTTTTTTTTTTTTTTAGAGTCTCATGTTTGATGTTTTGAGTATCTACAGAATATTGAAGAGTTTGGGGGGTTGGTTGTATCTTTTGCATATTGCCTGCAATTTAGTGATATTAATCTTGCAAATAAATTTTCTTGGCGCACTCAAACGTGAAATGCCTTCCACCAACTTCATCAACCCCAAACCTATGCACACCCACACTCGGGCCGGCACTTGCCATCACTCTTATTTTTGGCCTTTGCCAAGGCTCGTCGTTCTTCAAATATTTAATGAATATTAGTTTTATTTATTTTCCTTTTTTTTTCTTGTTGCTCTGGCATTCCTTTTTGGTTTATTTACCAGATAGGCAGGCAATGCTCTTTTGCTGGCTTCACATCCTCTCTGCTGGCATCCCACATTTCTAGCATTTACTTACTCAACCAGCCAGTCAGTCAGTGAGATTTTCTTCTTTTTTTTTTTTGTTCGTTGTTGCCTTTTGCGGTTATATAACGGCAGCCGTTTAAATTTAACGAGCCCAACGAGCCTTGAGCGTGAAATGAGCAAATTTATATGCTTAATTTTTAGCATTTAAGTTTCGTTTAGATAAAATGTCAGAAACTGGGTACTATAAAATCTTATACAGGGTGTTCTCTTGTCAAGATTTCAAAGTTTTTTTTTTTTGTTTTCTCTTTTGAAGCAAACAATTCCTTTCAATTAGAGAGAAGACTAACAAGTCAAGGAGTATCGAGCGGGTGGGTAAAACAAACTTTCGCTTGCCAAGATAGTTTAGGAAGATACCTGAAATTCCTATTCATAAATACATGAAATAGTTTCGCTAACCTTCAATGTTTTAAAGATAACAATTCGAAGAATTCTAAACCCAATGAAAAGCCCTTCGGGGGCAACACCCCGTTTATTTTTCGCAAACTAAAATGGAGTGAGTGTCGAGATAGAGCCAGCCACTATTTTGCCCTGGAATCCATTTTGCTGTTTCTTTTGTTGCTGTTGTTGTTGTTGTTGTTTTCACCCCTTTGGCCAACTAAGGTTTGGAAAATTGTTGGTTTATTTTGCCAGCGGAGTCTCACATTTTTTGGCAGTTCTTTCATTTGAATTGAACCTGTGCTAAAAATTTCATTGGCCTGGTCTTAAATGCAATTCAAGTAATTGAAATTGTTTCACCCCGAGAGCCAGGTAGCTGTAAATTCCATCCTGTTTCTCGGGAATTATGTTGCTGGTTCTGTGGTTATTTCATACCGCATTGGCCCTTATACATAACTAATTACAGTATTCAATTACAACTTCATAACTCACTGGGAGCTGCCCTTGTTATAAATTGTTTGTATGCGTGAAATGGGCTGGTCTGCCTTTTCGGTCATGCAAACCCAACACCACACACTCACACACATAGACAGAGCGGTTCCGACCCATGTGAATTTGCTAGGATTGCCTTTAAAGTCGTCGAGTCTCCGGGCAGTATGTGTTGGTGATGGTCATTCCAATGGCTTTGGTGCCCCTGTAATTAGTTGGGCGTTGGTTGCAATCACCAAACTTCGCCCTTCTCGTAACCTCTGGCTTACTCCATTGCACTCGCTACAGGGCCATGTATCTTGATTAAACGGCCATTACAACAATGTGTGTGTGTGTGTGTGTGTGTGCCTGCAACTGACAGCTTTTCGCTATTGTTAAGTTGTTGGGTCTGAAGTTTCAATTGGCCCAAGGTGAATTGCAAGAGGGGGAGCGCCCATCTAAGTAGTTTTGGTCTGTGTTTAACGGATATTAATGCTGATTAGTCTTAGCAACCTACAATGGATATTACAATATGTTTTCTCTTTGCCCAAAACCAATCAATGTCTCAGATTTTGCAACTTTATAGTTTTATCTATGCGAAACAATTATTTACAATCAATAATTGTTTATTAGCTAGGCTAATAATATTATCACAATTTTAAGTAAATACTTTGCTCAAGAGCTTTCAAATTGTTTGAAATGTGTGCTTCGCTTTTGGTAAGAATGTTTCAAAATCAATTTCTCACTTCAAGTTGAAGGAGAGTTTTGTTGCTTGGAAATTGCTAAAATTCTGAATAGAGAAAACCTATCGCATAAGCTGCTTAAATTTTCGCATAAAGCCAAATAAATGAGACTTGAGTTGCTAAGTCAAAATGTGGGATCTACTTCAATTTGTAACCCTTTTATTTTATTTTTCCTTTGTTTTTGTTTTCATACCTCTCTTTTTTGTTCATCAGTGAAAGCTGCTTAAGGCAGCAGAGATTTCTTAAAGATGTTAATTTTATTTTTAGCCGCTGCCTACTTAGGCCAAAGAAACAACCTTTAAGTCGAAAGACACGATGCCATTTTCATAAAATATGCAGCTAATTACGTGTAAGTTACTTACGCCCCAACAAGCAAAGAAGTCAACAACATCCGTATGCCATGCCAGGAGACAGGAAAGGAAAAATCAGATAACGCAGCACCAAGATACAGGGCAAGACAGCTAACAACAGAGATACACTGAGAGGGCCAAGAGCGAAGAGACGTCTGTGTCGGTTCCTTTTGTTATATAATTACTGTAAAAATCACAACTGACATTGTCACATACGGAAATCGCAAGGCACATACAACAAAAGGGGGAAATAAGACAACAGCGAAGAACAGAACAACAAAACAGAAAAAAAAGAAGAGCAAAGTTTACCGCACAAAAGGGCTTTATACAAAGCACAAGTTGGTGAGGAGATTCTTTTTGGGATCCACTGAATAAAGTGGGCGTGTATTTAGTGGGCGTTTTCTTTTTTCGCTTAAGTTGTCAGTGCGGCTCGTTGGCTTCAATTTGCGGTAACCACAATTTCCACTCACCTCTTCCTTCCTGCCCACCGGTACTGAGTCAAACACCCTTTTGCCTGGCTTGAAAATAGTGCGTAAATCTCAGCGTCTTAAGCAACCTCAATTGACAATGACATTTTGCCATCATTATTGCGCCCGGCAACTCCTTAAACTCGACCTCTTCCCCTTCCCAGCTTTGCTGAATTGTTGGGCTTACACTCCTATTTCGACTCCAACTCCTTTTAAGGCAATGAAGCTCACAGTCTCGGCAATTACAGAAATTAGCTTTCGTTTTTAATTTATTAGCGCTATTGTGCGTGCCCGTAATGTGCGACAAAATGCTAACGGTGTGAACCAGAGATGAGCCCGAAAATCGCTTGCACTCAGTCACGGTGATGTTGAATTCGGATCGAAGCGAAAATCCAAAAGAATTAATAGCTAAGAAGTCACAGTGGGAATTCGATATTGAAGTCACTGTTGCGGTGTCTGCTCAATCGTTTAAGCAATGTTAACAATCGGAATGGCGTCACTAGCTTTGTCGTTGCTGTCGTTGTTGATGCTATCACAAGTCCTCCTCGCTTCCTCGCTTCTATTCTGCCCGGGTAGCCATAGCTTCTGTTTCTATTCTCGGATGCTTGCCTGGCAAGATAAATGTGTTGGATCCTGCCGGAGCAAATTAATGTGCATATAACTTACATTTTGAGCAATGAACATTCTGTGTGTCAGGGGTGTTTGGGGGGTGTGGGTGGGTGAAGGAGTAGGGGGCTGAGTGTATTGCATTAAATTTGCAACATTTGCTTTTGGCCATGCATTTTAAAGTGCACAATTTTTGTTATGCAAGTTTAATGAATTTTTGCATAGTTGGCAAGTGAAGTGTGCACATTTTAAAAATTTCATAACAATTTACCAACCAATCTATGTATATATGTATTTATAAATACACTCTACTTATATATAAATATATATATATATATATATAAGTTGAGCTATATATTTTTGCATATGCATACCAAATTACCCACTCAAGTGAGTGGTGCCGCTGGGAATTTAAGAAAGAGAGGAAAAAGTAGAGTTGAGTAGTTTTGAGATTGAATCAAACCGAGCAAGCGAAACTTGAACGAACGAGGCCATTGCAAAGATTTATTTACTCAACATGCAAATTGCGCATAATTGAAACAAAATATATGCCCGGCTCCACATCTCGCCCCTTGGCCACATGGCTAACAGGTTAAACAATGGAAAAAATCTGTTGCCTGCTTTTTGGGGCAGCTTGGCTTGGTCGCGTAGGTGCCAAAGAAAAATAGCCCTGTTAAATGGCCAGAAGCAAAATTTGCGTGTGCCATGAAAGCTAAAAAAAAACGGACATGAAAAATGAGAGAAAAGAGAGACGAAAAATTTGTATATGGCAGTTGAAAATTATGATAGGGTCTGTAAGTGGGTGTGGCAAAGCTTATTGCCTGCCTTTTATATATATATATATATATGTATATCATTAAATCTTTCTTTCACAGTCTGAATGCAAAATTGCTGCAATTAACAAATAAAGCTTAATCTAAATGATTGAACAAACAACGGAAATGAATCTTTACCTGAAATCTTTGTACTTAGGAAAATTGTGTAAATTGCAAAACCTAGAGTGTATATATCCTTTAGCTTTCTCTACTTTTCCTTTGACAGTATTATTTTTGTTTTTGGTCCTTTGTTGGCTTAGTATAGAGCATCATTTATAAAAAGCTCTCGTAGTTTCTATTCCGAATGGTTGCTTGAATTTTCGGTAACTTTATGTAAGTATGCTTAACTAAGAGTTAGTTGGACTGAAAGTAGAGTTTGGCTAACCGTAAACTGTACATTAGTGTGATTGCATAACACTTGCAGTTCTCTTCCCTCACCAAAAAACTTCTTGGTTTATTAAAGTTGTAAGCATGTGCGGATCCCACGAAAAAAAAGAGCAATTCAACTAGAACAAAAATAATGCCAGCATAAATACAACAACTGAAAAAAAAAACCCAAATCCTTACAGATGTGAATGTGTAAGCCAAGGGAGCCGAGAGAAATGAAGTTGATTTGAGAGTGGGCGAGTTGAGAAAGAGTCAGTGCGTCTATGTGGGCTGAAAGTGTATTGAGCATGTTTGTGTGTGTGTGTGTGCGAGTTTTGTTGCAGTTACTCTGTGCGGCTGCTACGTGAGCTGTTCCAATTGATTCCAGGCATTTTGCTGCAGGTCCCAGGCTGCGTGGGGATGTGAGTCGGTGTGTGTTACCAAAAAACAGACAAAAGTTTATACTAACACGATCACGACTAGGAAAACAAATTTGATGCTGCCGGCTTTTGGTTGTGTGATAATTTAAGTCGGAAACTTTAAGGAAACACCACGTTTGGGGAGTTTTATTTCAAAAAGACCAACATCTATTTGATGGCATCCAATCTACTTTTTCTTAGCCCTTTGCTTCGAAATAAAACCATAATAATTGCAATTATAAGGGAAATTGTAATCAACGGAGTAACAAAACAAAACAAAGACTTGTAAATGGAGAATTTCGGTGAAGAAATGCTTCATAAAAATTGCACTCTTCTTTGGTTTGTTTTACGACTGGGAAAGTGAATAAAAATGTAGCAGTTACATTGGCCAATTCACACCAACACACACACACATACGTGGTGTGGTGTCGTACAAGTTTACACTGAAAAACTTTTGCTGTGGCTGAGCTGTCAAACAAAACTGCAAAATGAAATCATTGTCAATTCATAAAACTCTGTACAAATTTCACAAATTGCATTTACATAACCAAAGCAGACACACCCAAATTACAAGAGGGAGAGAGACTCTCCGAGAGAGTGAAGGTTCTCATACACTTTTGGGGGTATTTCTCTGTTAGTTTAACTGGCCACCCTCTGTAGCACTCCCTACCAATATCCCGACCATTATGCTTCATTTCAAGCTGGAATGGTCACCAAACCTGACACACTGAACCTAGAGAAGAGATCGTGCTAGTGTGAGAGTGGTGTCGTGTGGCCTGGCGTATGATAGGGCATTTCCAAGTGGTTTTGCATTTGCTGTCGTTTATTTAAGATGACAGCAATGACAACCACAACAACAACAACAACAACAGTAACGAGAGCACATTAATGCGTGAATGGTGGTGGCGATGTTTGTGCAGCTGAGTTGTCCCCAGGCCTGACTTTTTGTTTGCCCACCCCAACAGCCCACAAATTATCCTTCCACTGGCATAAGCCTCTACCCATTTTTGCGGACAAGTAAGCCAACATATGTGTGACAGAGACCAAGGGAGAGCAAGCCAGCATTTGACATTAAGAGAAGCTGTTGGCTTGGATAATTTTGCTGCTGTTTTTCTGGCAACTGTTGACCTTTATTTATCCTTAAAATTTTTTTGTAGACACAATTGACATTTATTAATTGGAAAACAATCATTTGACTGACAAACAAAAAGAGCCCCGGTCCGGTCTCTGGGCAATGTTTCGAATAGCTTAGCTGCCTTCCACAGTGAACTCGTGAAGTATGATTTATGAGTAGCCTGGAGTGGCCTGGAGGTTCCCCAGGACCACTCCCAGTCACAACTGCTGGGCTAGTTGATACAAAATGCAGACCCACAATAAAAGCCCATCAACTTGGAGAGATGAGTCGTTGTTGTTGTCGCTCTTCTCGTCATTACCTGCCTGACGGTAGTTTCAGCAGCTGTGCGCTTTTCACATTAAAAGCTGTCAAATTTTAATGTTTTACATGAACGCAAACCCAGAGAACCAGGGAGCCCATCAGCCTCAAATGCAAGTCAAGCCCAGCAACACCTAAGCCAAAAACAACGACGAAGGCAATGGCTAGAGTGGAATGACAACAATATCATCAACCTCATCAGCGTGAGTGTGGTAGCACCTGTCAGGGATCGAGACAGACAGACTGACACACAGACAGACAGACAGACGGAGAGGACTTTTGAAAGTTCGGGGCATGGGAATCCGGCAGTGACAGCCTAGGTACTCTATCAGCGGGCCCGTGCGTCCATAAACATGAAAAGCACATAGTTTTAATGAAAGCGGCTTCCCACTCATTCACCCACTCAGCCACAGCACCTTAGAGACCCCCACTCATGCCACTGGTCTCTGCATGCTTTAAAATAGTCTGTCAACTTGCGTGTCCCGTCGTCGTCGTCGTCTCTGTATATCTACGTGCCATGTCCTTGTACCTTGCAATATAGAAACCAACCTACCATCAAGGGGCCGGCAGTTATACAGGGCGTATGTGGAATCCTAACACGCGATAAATTCATTAAAGAACGCGAACAACGTAGGCAGAGACACTTGGTCCCCGTAACTGCAGTGAAAATCTGGCATGCCTCATGGGTAACGTAAAATAACCTAGAACCAGACCCAACACTGAACCGCTCACGTTTATAGATTAACACATTTTTACTGCTGAGTATACTAATAAGGCAAACATTTTCAACTTTGAGTTGGCCCCAGAGAGTAACAACTGCAGGCAGACAGATAGCAAGGCAAAACCTACTGTAAATGGTAGCCAGGCAACAATTCGCTATCTGCTGCTGCTGCTGTTACTCCTCTTTCAGTTATTTACACCATCTCACGTGTTAGTACTTTTAAAAATTTATAATAGTCAAGGAACCAGAGAGAGAGAGAGAGAGAGAGAGAGAACAAAAAAAATACTTAACAAAAGGTACAAAAAAATATACAAATATTTTATATCTTATAAAGTGAATTGTACCAAGCATAAAAAAATATTCAGCAGAACAATCCACACCAGAGTTGAGCTGAGCAGAAAAACTAACCAGCCAGTCAGTTTATTCCTGGGGGGAATTTCACTATACATTAAGCACACCATCATCAGGACCTATATGGTTGAGTTCATATGATTCAACTCGAATGTGTTGCATACTTTTTCTGTAACTAAAATATTTGGAAGCAATTCTTTTGAAAAATTAAATAAACATTTTACACGATATCCCCGCTTCTCTTCCTCTTCAAAAAGGTTTACCATGTTTACAGAGGATTTGCTAGATTCTTATAAAAAGAGTGATTTAACTTTCTTACTTTTGATTGTTTTGATTTTTCGTTATGAATCACTCTTTGGGAATGCGCACACATGGTATTTTCATCATGAACGTTCTGGTGCAAAGTTCCCTTTGTACCCTTTTTGCCTGAAGTATTCTCAGCTGCCATCACCTATCGAGTTCGACACGGCACTGAATGAGTTTTAAAAACCCCGGATTCTTTTTTTCTTTTTTTTTTGTGTAATTACTACCGCATTGTGAAGCAATGTATTACAAAAAAAAAAAAAGAAAAAAAGATACTCTTTTGATCATTTTTTTCTCGCGTTTTATTATTGCAATAAACTTCACAAGTTGGTTTACCTTTCATATCGCGTTGCATTGCAGTGGCACTTGGGGCAGCTGTTCACTTTTGATTAAATAACAAACGAAAAGAATAACCCGAAAAAAAAAAATATATATTTTTTTGTATTTCTTATTTCATACAAACCGACAGATTCGATTTAATATCCATTAAAGTTACTCGCGCACAATTTGTTACCATCTAAAAAGTGGTGAATTTTAATGAAAAAGAATGTAAATTAAAATTCCAAAAAATCAAACTAATTAATCAGTTACATATAAATTGCATGCTTTCGTGGTTTGATCTTTGGGTATTTCATATATTTTTTTTTTGAATACTTTACGCAGTGTTGCGTGGAATTCCAGAATCCCACTCTGACATAAATTTCAATAAAAGCTGTAATAAAAAATAAATTCCAAAGAAATATTGAAAATGCACACCAAAAAAAAAAAGAGAGAGAATAATGGCGCAAAAACCAAAACAAATTAAAATTGCAAACAATAAAACATTTGGCTTGAATATTTTTTCCGGGGGAAGCCCATACAATCCCTCCTCCGTTGTGGATACAGGCTATCCAGTGTTTATTAATGCAATCATGCAGACATAAAAATCTCAATTTAATTCAATCAATTCGCATCAGTGGCTGCCACTTATATGCTCGTTGAGGTTGCTCTCTTGGGTGGGAGGCTAGTTCGCGGTTGGTGGCTCTCAGGGAAGGTGGCAAACAATACGGATAAAAGTAGTCAACGGAATACAAATTGCATACGCAGTCAGGAAACTTAAGTTTAACGCCAACAAAATGAGTTCAAACTGACAAACAGAAAAATTGAGCAGACCCGGAAAGAGAAGGAAAAACACATTTTCAGCTGGAAAGTAGAGAGACAAGGAGACAGGGAGACAGGGAGAGAGGCTGACGTGGAAGCCATTGGTAGATACCGTGTGACAGACGAAATTGTCTGATGAATTTCTTCAATTCAAAACGTGACTGTCGCAATGATTGTGCACAATTGTAGGACAAGCCGAAATGGCAACTCTTCTTCTATAACTAAGTGCCTGCCATGTAAGTGAATAACTGCCACATATACACACGCATGCACACACACGCACACCCACTCAATGTCTGTCTAATACAAATACAAATACATGTCTAAGCTGAGCAGCACAGTTGGCACTTTTGAGTCATTTGCTGCGTTTTAACTCAATTTGAAATGCGGCCATCTCAGAGCTTGGCTGGTGGGGGGATCAGGATGGGCCCATCACTCAATCAAAAACTTGAAGCACGAAGCCTTTGATTGAATGCCAAAGGAGGGAGCAAGGTCTTCAATCGATGGCTATTTGGTAGACTCTTTGTCAGGCAGCACGCGTTCACTTCACATTCGAAACTTTTTTGCAATTGTCTATTTTCTTTCATTCTCAGATAGTTAACTCTGCTTGTAATCCTTATATATCACGGATACATCTGAAGCTTTAATAAGCTTATCAGCATCAGTGGTGTACAAAAAGAGTCAAAACTTATTAAAGTGTATTCTCGCCGCCATAATTTCCTCCAATTCCAATTGGCTTCTTTCTGTCAGGTTAGAATTTGACTATTTAAGAATTTAATTTGAATATAGTTGGCCTTTATGCAAAGCGAAAAAAATTCTTGGTCTCTACATCGGTTTTTAAAGTGCAAGGCTTTCAAGCCAAGCACCCAAGCAGTCAACGCCATCAACCCGCACGTTTCAAGGATCTGCTCGGCAAATCGTGACGGCAAAAGTGAGGCTTTGGTTCGCTAAGCCATTACGGTCGATGACTTTGGTGCTCTCTAAAAAAATTGTAAAAGTTGCTTGCAAAATAGTTAAAAAAAACACACACATAGACCGAAAGGCAAACCAGACATACAGAAAATTTGTTGGCATTGCTTTATGGCTTGCAAAACTGTCCGACGCTCAAATTGGGACAAATCGTCGCGACTGACAAAAAAAAAAAAGCACTGCTGCTGCTGCCACAACGCCAGCGATTTTGGACACATGTTTGTGTGTCAAAAGTGCGTTGCAAATGGAAATTCATATGAAATCCAAAAGGGTTGAAAGGATCAGCGAGGATAGAACGAAACGAGGGAAGAGAGATTTTCATTTTCCGATGGATGCAATTTCAGCTGGCTTAGTTCGGACATTGATTTCGATTTAGCAGCTTCAAAATATTACATATTTGTTTGTATTTTATTTTTATTTTTTATTTTCAAAGAAATGCACATCTGCCGATTTCACCATGTTCTAAATTATTTAAAAAAGTGATTTATAGTAAGTTTGTTTACACTTTGTCATGCGGTTGCATATTTTACATCAGCAGGCTTCTGCTTTTGATTTGCTCTTTTTATAGTTATAAATATTGCAGCCACACACACTCACACACATTCACACACTCACACATAATAAAGCCAATCTATGGTATATGTTTTCATAGCAATTTAATATTTCATTATTAAACCAAGCAAAAATAACAGCAACAACAACAAAAGCAACGAAAATAAATACCAACAAATTTCTGCCTTTTGTGGTTTTACTGCAACTGAAAATAAATAAATTTACATATGCAAAGGTGTGCACTTTCATGTGTGTGTGTGATTTTGAGTGCTCCGGCCTGTCAGTGGCATTCCTTCAATTAAAACTTGCACCATAAATGTCTACACTGCGGTTTTTGGACCTGACATTATTTGGCTTGGGTAAACAATTTTTTGGGTTGGAGGAAGATGGTCCAAATCTGTGGCTCGTCGGCCTCTTTAACCTCCAATCAAAAGCATCTGTTTGCTTTAATTGTTATCACAGTCATCGTTGATTGATTGCATTTTAGTTGCCGAATGAATAGGAATAATTTAAGCCCTTAGGTGATTTCTGTCTTTAATTGACAATTTAAAGAAAATTGTGGCAATTGCAAAAGAATCATTTCTCATTATTTTTTGGAATTATTGATTTGTTTTCTATTTTATTTTAATTAAGAAGTTTATACATTTTCTCAAAAATCCTTTTAGGAATTTTGAAACTTGATGGACAACTTTTTGTTGCCAATTAATATGGCAAATATAAAATTCTCAATTAAAATTTCTAAGCTTTGTTTTGCAAACTTTTTAATTCTTTTGAAATCATAAATTAGCTTCCACCTGAAACCCTCAAAGCTATGCCATCGTTTTAAAGCTGAAACATACAAAAATCAAAAAAAGTTTTCCACTCTTAAAGGAGGCACACATAAATTTTCACATTAAATCGTTTGGTCTTTAATTTATCGTCACATGCGCAGGCAATTTTATTGAATGGCAACCGCTATCATCACCGACCCTCTTACCTCCTTAAAATATCACAATACCATTTTACTTTCTATCACTCCTGCACAATGAATAGGCAAAAATGTATGTAGCCTCGGATGTGTTTACCCGTTGGTCTTTTGTGCCAAAAAACTATAAATTCAAATGCACGAAAGAGGCGGAGTATGGGCCACAGAGGGGCCCAACTACGACGACCCAAAAATTAACACACGCAATTAAAATTCTACAACATTCTATGCTTTTCTTTTATCGACATTGACAAAATCCACTGGCTGAGCTTTAGTGAGACGGGTAGGTGAGGTGGACAAGAACCGAACGACTTGACCCTTTTTCCAAGCCATTGAATAGATTTCTTTCCACATACAAGAGTTTTAAAAAGGGACCAGGATCAGGAAAAGACTTGGCACGGAAAAAATGTATATATAAATGGTCGGCCTCAAAAATGTAAGCCCATGAAGCTTTCAGAGAGCAGCAGACTGAGACCATTAAAGGCAAAGAGCATTACACATGCTGATTGGAAAATCTATGATCAACATTAATAAAATCAAGACGACATAGTTGAAAATGTAACACATACAAACAAAAGGCCAGTCCGGGCCAGTTCTCTAATCAAGGCTAGACCAGTTCAGAGTCAGAAAGTGTTTCTTTCGGTGTGGATTGGTGTAGCTGTGTTTGCCTGTCTGTTTGATTGGAAGGACCCAGAAGCCCAGAGGCAAATTATAACAACACATATTACAATCTTCATACATATGTATATGCATATGTCTCTATAATTTAAGCTTTAAGTACGGCTACTTATAGAAAACGAACAAGACACAAGTAGATAGGGCATCTGTGCAGAAATTTATCTTGGATAGGGCGAAGATCGTATGCTCTTTCCGAACGTTTTGAGTAGGAATAATTTTGAATCTTTTGTAGTGAAAAAAAATATTATTTTAAATGATATCGAAGTCGGGTGGGACTGACTTCGATAATTTTATAAGTGTATACAAAGTTATTCCTAGTTAGCCTTGGATACCCTTGGATACCGGACTTACTTAGGCCGGACAAAATTAATGTACTCTTAATTCTTTGTCAATATTTTAGAGCTTGTTTTTCCTGAAGGAATTCAGAGGCTTTTGTTTTCTCTTTCACGGCTTGAGTACAATGTAAATGTGACAACTTGAAGTCAGTGCGAATGCAGCCACGAGCTGAAGAGTTTCGAAATTAAGTTGGATTATAAATAAAACGCTGAGAGAGTATGATATTCACTTGTATTATGTCTATATACCTCTTTGGCTATTGTCAATATTATTTTAATATCATGCTTGTCTACAAAAACACGAATAAAGATAGAGAGATATGAGAGCAAAGTGCCTGCTCTTGACATATTATGACACAAATTTTTGGGCCTAATCTTTGGTATTGACATGTTGACTAGTTTGGTGACTTGTTCGCTATCCCTCTTTCTCTTCCTCTATCTGTGGCATAAAAGTTTTGTGCAACCAACAATGCTTCATTATAAGCCTTCATCCCAAGGCTTATGCAGTCAGTTGAGGTTCGGGAGCTTGGAGAAGGAGTAGATTGAATTCAGACAAGAAATCAGCCAGAGGTGATTAGCCAAGCCAAGGCAAGGCAACAGCAACAAAAACAGACACTTTCTTGTATAAAATTCACCAAAACACATACACACACCTACAAATTTGCTTTGTGTATGACACAAACACACATACACACACACACACAGGCAACATGAAATTTTCAGCTTGTAGTTTGTTTGGGAGAATTTTGAGAGAATATTTCATATTATGAAATATGCTGCTTGTTGTGTCGTATCGCATGTTTTGCCAGACAAAGTGGCTATGCAAAGACAAAAACAAAACAACCAAGACACCAGCAAAAACAAGAAAGCACCAACAACAACGACAACACCAAGAAGGAAAACATCAGTTCTCCGTTTTCCTTTTTTTTTTCCTGGGAGAAGGCAAAAATGTTGTCAATCAACAATAAAGATAAGCAGGCAAAGACACAAGGACAGACAAACTGAGCTCAGAAAAACGAAAAGTCAAACCAAAAATATTCCAGCATAAACTTTAATTTGCTTAATGGCAAAAATTGTTCGAGTCCCACCTCCTGGTAAAAAGAAAATTTTAACTCATTTTACTATGAGAAAGACTCTCTGGAGGAAAATTGTCCTTATCTTATTCTGAGGGCTTTTTGTATACGAGTTGCTCGATGGATTTATAATTTTACTTGAAACTGTTTGAATGTACTATTTAAACTTTTATTTGATAGTCAAGGTTCATTTGTCTTTTATTTATGTTTTTAGTTTTGTAGACTTAACTTTACTAAAGAATATGAAATGAGAGTTATCAGTAAGATTCTTTTTTTTTTCTTGACTAGAAAAATTCTTTAGAAAAGAACTTAGAACATGTGCAAAGAGCTTTGCCAGGATTTGTTTAATTTAGAGAAATAAAATAAGTTTTACTTTAAAATTCAACACCAGCAAACTTAATTGGATTTCACTGATGATTGAAACAATTTAAAAGTCCGTGGTGCGTTCCAAAAATAACTGAAGGAATCCAAAAGGAAAGACTTGCCTATTTGGTTACTTTTCGATCGCATCGTGTGTGTATTTAGATTTCAAGTGTAAAATGTTTTTTATTTTCTGGCTGACAATTTCAATAATCATGCCGCAGCAATTAAAAGTTAAATGAGCTCAGTCAACCAGGTTGGCTGTCAGCTGAAGCCGTCAACGAACTGCCTCCTTCTCGGCTAGAGTCCCCCTGTCCTGTTGTGGTCTCAGTCTTCCGCTTGGCTGAAAGTCTGCATTGGCTGGTCGACTGGTTTTGGTTTGCCTGGTTGACGCTTATTAATGAACAGCATTAAAAGTAATATGCATACAAAAGTAACACGGTGAAATATGACGATAAAGTCCGACCAGCACAAGACAAAGCCACACACACACACTCGCGCACACTGATCCTTGTGTGAATGTGTGTGTGCGTGTGTATTTGTGTTGGTTTGGCCGCTCTCGCATTTTCAATTTTCCTCCTTGCCATTCTACGTTGTAATTTGGATGGATAATTTATATGCAACCAAGTGTAAAACTCACACTGTGTATGAGTGTGTGAGTCTGTGGATGAAGAAGAAGATGCTCGAGTGCGAAATGAAATAAATTTTGCAACATCATTTAAGCTTAATTAAGACGCCAACCACAATGGCAGCAGGCCCCAGTCTCCCACGCGGCATATTGCACTCCTGAGCGGGCGCGCACATCAATAAATAAATAAATAAATGAGTGAGTGATGGACTGGCTGAGTAAGCGAGGCAGTGCGGAGAGCCTGCTCTGAATTGGTTGCTGCCTCTCTGAGTGTTTGTCTTTGGCACATGCATATTCAAGTGGTTTCCTTTCAGCAAAAGCTGCCGCCTTTGCCTTTGCCATCAGCTTCAGATCCTTTGGTTTACTGCTGTCTACTGTCTTGGCCTGTCGGCTGACAATTCATTTCAGCGATTTCCAGCCAACTCACGATTTCCCTAACGCTTAGGCAATGTCAAAGGGCATCATTATTCACGCTGGCGTGAACAGGTCTTCAGTTTTCAAACAACCTGCCAGTTGTCAGTTCCACATATATCCTACACGTATTCCTATGCCATATGCACACGTGCAATGCCAAAAAATACCGCATGTCATTTGGGGTCTTAGTTGAAAATTAAACCAACTAGGAGAATACACTCAATATACTCGGTACTCGGAGAAACTGATTAAGCTCGATTGAAACAAGGAACTCAATTTTTATGGCTCTGTCAAGTCAAAAGCTTGGGAGCTCAACTAGACAAATGTGTCTATCAGCGTTCCGCTCTTTGCTGTGGCTTTGCCATGTTGATTTTTAATTATGTTACAGGGCCAAAACAAGTCAAAAGCCAATGAAATGAAATGAAATTTACTACAAATGCAAAAGGCCATAAAACACAATTAAGCAGTGCCTAGAACCTTTAGCCCCGCCAAACAAAATAAGCAGCCAATTTACGTCGAAAACACATTAAAGCCGCTGACTTTGGCTCTGACTCCATTTGCCAGAGTTCTTTTACCCCACCAAAAATTCATTGCGCTGGGAGTTCAAAGTGCTGCACACTTCCCATCATTTGAGTAGGTCCCACATTGCCTCACCACAGGCGTTGCCACAATTTGTCTGCCACCAAAAATGGTAAGGGTGCAAAAAACAAAGGCAAAAAAACAAAAAAAAAAAAAAGGGAAACGCCAAAACAAAAGCGTGAAAATTGCAAAAGTTTTCTTAATTGTTCCAACGTTGCTGCCGCATCGACGAAAATTAAGCGTAAGTATGCAAAGTCATTGTGTGAAAAACGGCAAAAGGTTTCACCCTGCTACCGCCGTCGTCGCCCCCGAAACACACGCACTTGCCAAAGAGACTCATTGAGTCTATCAGTCTGAATCACTGACTGAATTCGGTGGTTGGGGAAAGTCGTAGGAGTTTTTGCTTGGTCTTGTAGTAATGATTAAACGAACACACATATGCAGTTGCTCACAGACTTTAACGAGGGTGGCTTCTTAGATATCTGAGGGTGTGGAAAGCTGTAATGAAAAGGCATCTTACCGAATTCTAGACTGATTTATAGCTGACTTTGCTTTTGGCGATAAAAAGCGCAACTTTTCTGAGATGATATATACCCTGATAAGGGTTAGACTATAGTTTAATTAATTTGAATCCACCCTCGGATACTTGAAGTTGAAATTAAGGGCACTCGTAGTGCCATAGAAATTCAATTTTTCACATGCGATCTGGAATGTAATGGGAATTGCTTTTTGGGAGGCGGCGGAGAATATTACTGAGTTTACCATCTATCAGGCTCAATACTTAGGGCAAAAAATGGAGTCTGATATAAACGGCTACTATAAATTTAAATTGGCATTTCTTTTCTAATCTTCTAATCCATAATTTGAAGGGTAAAGGAATGGAGCTTATTTTTATTATTATTGCTGCAAAATGTACTTGCAAATTTTTCCTTTTTTTTGAGAGAAAGAGAATTTATTTAGGTGGAGGCAACTGTTGCAGGTTCTGACTGAGCTCTACCAAAATAAAATATTATGCATATTGAGCTTAAAAGTCTATAATGCAAATGGGGCTATATACACACACAAATACACGCACACGGACATGCTAACACCCTATCTCGAGCTGAGTGAGCCCTTAATTCATGCATACAAATGCCCATCATCTGTGGCTGTGGTAACCTTTTGTTTAATGAAGCTGAAGTTATGTTGCGGGGTCCGGAGGCGTGCAAGTGGAAAAAGCTCTCTGTGTGTGTGTGTGGGTGCTGTTTTTTTTTTTTTTTTTTTTTTTTTTTTTTTTTGAATGAATGCAAGTTTTAATCCTTGAAATATGATTTGAGTGCAAATATTTTGCATAACCATGAGCCAAAAGCAAGAGAGAAGGAATAGAGTCTAGAAGGCTGGCTGAGAGAGTGCGAGATATGCAGACGTTTGTGGTTTTTACTCGTGATGTAAGCAGTGACACAATTCCGCAGCACACACACACACACACTCACACACACACATATTTTTCCGTATATATATGTGAGTGTGTGTTTATGTGCACTTGTGCTTGCCAACCGCAAACACTTCACATGGTTGAAGGTTGCCCGCCTAGGCCAGGGTACACTGAGGTGGAGCCTTTTAGATCCTATCCACCTAGCCACCCCTTCTCATCGTGCTGCAGTCAACCAGGCCTGGCGACATTGTGCGTATACCGCATGAGTTCATTTTTGCAGCTGGTTGAGGATGGCCCGCCTCTCCGCCTTCGGCGGCTAGATTCTTCGGTTGTCGTCCAGCTTGTCTGTGTGGCTTTTAAATGCATTTCGGTTCTGGCCTGATGCGTTCAGCGTTGAGCGTCGAGCCAAGTTGAGTTGCTTTGCGGTGCTGCATTTGTCGTTAGTTCGCAGCCATAGCCATTTATAATTGAAGCATAGAGAACTTGCTCACACACTTGCTTACCTTTTTCGACCACAAACTGTTTTTAATGAGCAAAGTTTTGCGTGTGTGTGTGTGTGTGTGTGTGCAAACATGTTGGGCAAAGTCAAGGGAGCAGTCGTTCACTCATTCAGTGAGGCAGACTGGCAGACGGGCCAGTCTGGCAGTCTGAGCAAGGAGATGCAAAAGTGATTTTCACAGTCAAGTACACCAGAAAAAGAGTTGATTGGAAGCCGACATAAATTCAGTCAACCAGACTTCAATCTTTTAGCAGTTAACCTGTCCTGGCCAGACTCTCTTTTGCTGATGAATTCAAATGAAAATTTTCGCCTTTCACAACATTTTTTGAAGTTACCACTGTCAGGGTAAAACAATTTGACTTGATACATTTTTTTTTTTCTCATATCTTTTCATGACTTTGTTAGCATTTGCACAACCAACGCTTTGAGAGTGACGTTGAGCTTTTTTCTTTTTCTCGTTTGTTTTTGTGGTACACCACACAAAGATAAAAGCCACCGACAAAAAGTTTACTACAGGCTCTGTATTCTCTGTACTATGAACATGCGAAATGCAAGCAAAAATTGTATACCAACAAAATCTACAGTTTTTTGACTCCAACCAAAAAAAAAAAAAAAACATACAAATAACTAAAAAAAAAAAAAAAATCTGTTTTTTTCACTACTTGCAGATATGACAAATGGCGGCGTTCAAGGACCCATAGAGGGTTATAATTCGTTAGATGAAATGACAACAACAGTCATGCCCACAATACCCACCGCTGCCTACACACATCCCAAATGGATGGAACCGTATTTTGATCCCTCAACGCCGCGGAATGTCACAGCCCTAATGGGCAAGTCGGCCTATCTAAGTTGTCGTGTGCGCAATTTGGGCAACAAAACGGTGAGTTTCCCCAGCATAAATAATAAAAAGTTGAAACTTTTTCGTCTATGCCCGTCATTGTCCCGTCTTTGGTGTTTACGCAACGTGTCAGCTCCCTAGTCTCAGCATGTTTTGACATTATGAGAATTGTCTCTGACTCTGACACCTTCCCTTTTGCTCAGGTTTCCTTTTTTTTTCATTCTGTCTGCTTGGGTGTCTCAAGTTTGTGTTATAGTTTGTTATGGATTTTTCAACTTATAGCCGAATGGCTTTTTCTCTGGAATCCCTTAAGCATACAAACGGAAAGTCTCCTACCAATTTCACCTGCAAATTTTTTAATTAGTTTGGCAGACCTTCCCTCTGACATCCTTTTTGGTCTGCCTACCCCCTAGCGGGTTGAGCTGGCATTAAGTTGTTTTGTCTTTAGCAAAGAATGCAAACATTTTTATTCATTTTGCTTTTTTTTGGTCTTGCCTCGCTTTGCTATTATTTAGCCGTCTTGAGATCCTTTTTCCCTATTGTTTTGTCTTTGTTTATCTGCTTTAATTGCTGTGTGCTCGAAACACCCGAAGAAGACGCCAAAGGCATTTTCACTTCTTTTTTTCGGCTCTTGCTGTCAAAAGCAAAAACAAGCCAAGAAAAAAAGAAGAGAGACACCGAAAAAAAATGAGAAAACATTTTGGGGGCGTGAGTCGCAAATGTGACTCTCTACAAATATTTACATATAAACATGCTCGTTTTCTGCTTATACACTTAGCAACGTTTTTTATTTTGGTATATTTTGAGACATTTAATTACAAAGAACCGGAGATGGGGCCTAAGTACAGGAGTCGGGTCGATACAAGGAAAATGAAATGACAGAAGCATTCAAAAGACTACGACGCTTTATAAAATTTGTGAATATCTAAACAGTGAGCTCTAGCTAAAGAGAACCCTGGCATTGAGGTAGAAATAATTTTCATAATTTTCAATGAGACAAAGTGTTGACTGTTTCCCTACATGGGCTGAATAAAATGTATAATTTTGAAAATGCTAAACAAATAAACAAACGAATGGAAAACAGCACGAGCTGAACTTTTTTAATATGCATGACAAGTTTATGAATAATTGGGAAAAATGTTGCGTAAAAAAGATTAATTAGAAAAATTTAAATAAAACAGTAGCACGTGCTTCCCTGTGCTCTGTGCCAACTACATCTACTCTCATCCAGTCAGCCAGCCAGCCAGTCACCCAGTGAGCCAGCAAGCCCGCCAGTCCAGTTGGGAACAGTTTTGTTTGTGATCAAATAAAAGGGAAGTGAAGAGTATTGCGTTTAGTTTGCTTCTATTTGCATTTAAATTTGGAAAACCGCGCTCATTAACACACAATAGCGAGGTTGGCAACAACTCAGCAACTGGCCACAGGGGCGTTCGATGGTGGTCCAGCTGGTGTGAGCTGAGAATAAGAATGAACTCTTTTGTGGGTACGCGTTTTACACCCACCGCAGAATTGCAGGAAAAACCAACAAACTTTCAGCATGAGTGGAGAGCACAGCGCTACTTGACACAAATGCCAACAGCGACTGTCGGCAAGCCCTCAACAGCAGTTGCAGCAGCAGTTGCAGTTGCAGTGGCAGTGGCAGGAATTGCATCAGCTAGCAGTTGCTGGGTGGCCAGGAACTTTTTAATTTCTTGCCAAACAAAAGCGTGTGGCCACACGTTGCCCCAGCACACTCTGTTCTGGCAAGTGCTCAAGTGGGCGTACGAGTTGCCCTTTTGGGTGCAGCCACCGCAAAATGAGAAACTCTGGAGTGTGAGCCGAGAAAGGAGAAAGGCGTGTCGAGGAGTGCGGAGTCCGAGTCCACGAAGGAGCACTTTCAATTGCATTTGAGCGCAAAATTATTTAAACAATTTCGTGAAATTGCCACACGCGTCAACAGCACTTGGGCTGGTAGTCATCATGTTTTTAGTCGCAATTGCGCAGTTTTAGATGCCCTGCCCTCCAAGTTGCAACTTCAACGGCATCAAGTTGAGTTGTTTTGTGTGTATACAATTTTTTTTTTTTTTGCTTTTGTTTTTGTTTTTGTTTACTCATGTAATGGAAATGCTCCAGAGGCGTTGCTGCTAATATGCACGCTGGTAGTTTCAAAGAGGACTGCCACTCCCAACCAGCAGCCAGCAGCAAGCAGTCAACGGGCTCACTCGTCTGGTCTCTTATGTTGTTCTATGGGGCGTATACGCAACCACATGGTGTCACCGCAAGCGTTCTGCACCCAGCATGTGCACTTGTTAATTACACTTTAATTTGTTAAGTGAAATGTTTATTTAATGCATTTTGGATAAATACGTTTTAGTTCCCATCTCTGTTCCTTATGTAAAGCAGAATTTTTTCAAAAATTTTTATATCATAAAAAAAGGGAAAATTTTATAATATTTTCTAAAATTCTAACGCAATATGCAAACATGTTTGTGAGTGTTTTTTCACTTTCCCCTTTCGTTGCTTACCTCATTGTTAATGCAGTGCTTGAATTTTAGGCAACAGCATTTTATATAATTAAATGCACGCACCAGAAAGCAGGCAGACAGACGGACACACAACTACGACGAAAGATTCTGCCTGGAGAGCGAGTGAGAGGATAAAATTTGCAAGTTTTTGTGACTGTCAAGTGCGATAATTTTGCATTTACATTTGACTTAATAAGTTTGCCATTGCAGGCAAGGTATCCAACACGCACACACACAAGCTCGACAAGAGCCTGAACTGAACGGAAGTAAAACAAGGCCAGCGGCAGCGACTACATATTTGCATATCAGCCCGCTCAGACGGACAACCGTGTGAGGATGTGTGAAAGGCTTACAAGGGTATCTATGCTGTGTGTGTTGATGCGACTCTAACTACTTAAAAAGTTTGTTATAATTAAGCAAAACCAAGAAAGCAGCTCACTCAGCTAAGAGGAGCTCAGACAAGCTCAGAGCCTTTTAGACAACTAGGGAAGAAGTTGGTAATCAGGAAAGCTAGGCAACCGACATTCCATGGAGACATTTGGCTTATAAACTTAAGTAAATTGAGTTATCCATCAAGTTGATAGAAGATTCTACTGATATTTTAGTCTTAAAGAAATGAAAATGCCTTCATGTGCTCTCATAATCTCCACATTTGATGAGCTTACTAATGAATTTCTAGAGAACAATTTAAATCGAAAAAATTAAAAAAAAAAAATTATATTAAAAATTTTTTTTAAGTAATTCACGAAATAAAATATTCATAACAAAAGCTGAAATGGAATAATAATAAATTTGGATGGGTGTCTGGAATCTCCTTATTTAATTATTGTGCTCAAAATTAGTATTTCCACTTTTCGAATAATCCTAAAAATTTATTTCATATTTTTATTATTTCAAATATTTCTCTTACTTCACATGTACATCTACATTCCCATAAAATTGTGATGCTGATTTCCACAAAATTGGTGGATTTTATTTATCATTAAACATGTTTATCTGCGTTCGTAGAAATCTTATGCATAATTCAAAGAATGCAAAGGACAAATAATCGATTAAACCAAATTGTCACCACCGTTGGCTTTTTATAGTGGGCTATAAAGTATTCTTATGTCTTGCATGAAAAAATGTGCAATTTATTTTGAAAGAAAAATTCAGACAAGATTCCAGAGATTTGTTGTCCATATTCACTGGGCGTCCATAATTTAAATTCTCACCCAAATATCTCAAACAAAAGATGCCATTTACAATTCCAGCCCAGCCGGCTCGAGTTGAGTCGAAAGAACGCACGGCAAAATTAATCAGTGTAAGCCCTTGATGTATCATACGATTTTGATGGCAATGCGTTGGCAATTTATTTTTCAATTGCTGCATTTTTAATGCGTCTCCATTCCAATTTCAATCTCTCGTGCCCGAATCCAATTCAATGTCTTTCGCAATGTCTTTTGCAATGACCGAGGACACTGTGAAAGATACAGACTCAGACAGGACTCTTTCTGATACTGGATTGTCTTTGTCTTTTTTATGCATGCAGGTCTCTTGGATAAGGCATCGGGACATACATATACTCACAGTTGGCTCGTACACGTACACATCCGATCAGCGCTTTCAGGCCACACATCACCAGGATACCGATGACTGGACACTGCAAATAAAGTGGGCACAGAAGCGCGATGCCGGCATGTATGAGTGTCAGATATCGACACAGCCAGTTCGCAGTTATTTTGTTCGTTTGAATGTTGTCGGTGAGTATAAATATAAGGCACCATAAAAAATAAACCATTTGCCGGAAAACCACACTTACATTGCCACTTTCCAAGGCTTACAACAAAGGCCAGTCCGACAGAGCCAAACAGTAACAAACACAAACACACAGAGTAAAAATTACAAAAAAAAAAAAAAATTAAATAAATAAATAAAAAGGAAAGTTGTTCAACAAATAAATTACACTCATACAGACAGAGCGGCTGAGAACGAGAGAGTCAGTGAGTGTGGCTCACATGCTTCAGGTCTGAAGCAGACGACAATGACAAGAAAAATGAGGAGGAGCAGTCGCCGAGAAGAACTTTGCTTTTTATACGACAATAATTCCATTTTATCTCGTAGTTTATTATTCTACAGCATCAACTCGGCCTCTTTCAGCTTTAAACTACCAACCTGTACCATTCGAATCAGACGTGTGTCGCTTTGGTTGCCGGGAGGAGGCCGCTGCTCTCTGTTTGCCGGCACAATTCGGCAGGATTTTTATAACGTTTTTCATGCACTTCTCATTTTGTTCTCTTTGTCTCTTTTTTTCCCGGTGGCTCATCGACTTTTACCGTGCCTACGCCTGTGTGTATGTGTGTGTGTGTGTTGACAGTGCCCACGGCTACCATACTCGGCGGACCTGACCTTCATGTTGATAAAGGGAGCACCATAAATCTTACTTGCACTGTAAAATTCAGCCCCGAACCGCCGGCCTACATATTCTGGTATCACCATGAGGAGGTAATTAAACTTTATTGTTACATTTGTGCAATATAAATTTTTCTTTTTTATTTTCCTTTTCGACAAGAAAAAGCATATAACCTATCGAATGGCTAGGATATTAAAAATTTATTTTAAAACGAAAATGATTGACATGATTTATATTTGGAAAAATCATAAGTCAGGAGTGTATTTTGATAAGGTATCCGATTTTTTTTATTTTTAATTTTATTTAATTTTATTTTGCTGTATCATAAATAATATTTTATGTAAATCTTTTTGAGAGGAATTTCTGATTGAATAATTATTCAAATTAGCCATAATTACTCATTTGAATTGTGTTGTTCGGTTGAGCAGTCTTACTAAACTCATCGAAACTTTTCACCACAGTGTCATGAGGTCAACCTCAATATTCATACGGCCATATGGGTCACAAACATATTTGAGCCGCCCCCTTATGTCGTTGGTCCTTTATGTGGGTTGTGCTGGAGGTCGCGCTGCTGTCGCTTGAAACAGGAAGTAGTTGCTATGTTAATAAGTGAATCAACATTGCCTGGTCACATATACATGGTTTGTTTAATTCATGGCCCGCTTGGTGGCAACAACTTATTGAGGAATAATATGTAAATAAGCTCAGCATAAGGTGGTTTCATTATAGTTTTATTTTTAAAACCTGTTTTGCAATTTTTTCCCCCTGTTTGCAAGTGCTGTTGGCTGTCAATTAGCTGTGTAGTTTCAAGCGATTTAAGCCATATAAACAGTATGCCGGATCGGGCTTTGGCTAATTGCAGGGCATTAAATGCGCTTAAGCTGCCACAGCTTGACTCGAGTGAAAGGGGGAGGGTCAGGTGATGGTAACAGTTGCACGCTAATTGCAATGCAAAGAACCAAAATGAAAGTGTAAAAGCAGGAAAAAAAGAGGAATCTGGCCAAGGCGACAACGGCGTAGCACACAAATCCGCTGCCAACTAGAAAAGTGGAAACGAAAGGAATGGAAACTGAAAGACCCGATCCTCCGCATTTTAATGTATTCCTGGAATTTTCTAATTAAAATCCTTGTCGTATATGTATGCAAAGTGTGCGGCATGGACAACTGCAATTGTGTGAGAGAGTAAGTGTGGTTTAAGCAGGTGACGCCGCTGGCACATGAATGTGTGTTCAAGCTCGACAAAAATTGTTGCCGTCGGTGTTGCCAGCAAAGCTGCGGAGCTCAGTTTATTTACGATCCATGCAAATTTGCTGTTAATTAGTTTAATGGATGGATAAACTGAGTTAATGCACTCTCTGGACGACAACGCTGCGGATGTGCAACTTGCGCTCAAATGTATGCTATGGTTTTTCTTGCATCTTCCACTCAACAGTGTATTTTTTATACCCTTCAATTAAGAGTATTTCTGCTCCAAGGGTAAGCTGATTTAGCAAGTCATTTGTTTTTCACTAAGCCATTTGTTGAATTTTTGTGTTTATATATATGCAGGTGGCTTTGGGCTTAGCAAGTTATGAGCAGCTTGCTTGCTCTGAATTTGGCAGCCTTCTCACCTTGACTACCAAAATGAAAGCAACGCATTAAAACTGTTTCTACTTGTTTTTGTTCTTTTCATTTTATATATTTCCTGTCATCACGTTTAGTATTTGTTTTTATAATGTTTTATGTACGAAAAAAGAATAAGAAAAACTCTCTTAATTCTGAGGCTGTCTCGCTTACTCTCTCGCGTATTTTATAATTTTCTCTTTCTCGCCGAAGGCCTGTGATTTTGTTCTGCCATTGACAGTCTGACTTTTATGTATTTTGGTTGAAAGCCGCAACTCCAACAGCATCAGCAACATTAAATTCAATTTCATTTTTTTATAGCCAGCAAAATGCGACCGATTATTGCGTTAAAAGTGCGACATAAAGCGGATATACATTTTCAATGAGGCCTCACACACATAAACTCCCCATCATATATATTTTATTTATTTACACTTTGTGTTTGTGTTATTCTTTCCTTTTTTTTTTTTAGTCAGACGAAGAGAAGCAGAATCAGGCCACAGCTGTTATTGTCATGAAAAATCAACAAAATTGTAAACGACGCGGGATCGGTGTAAATTTGTGATGAACTGCTGCAAATTGTCAACATTTTTTTTTCCTCATTTTATTTAGTTTTTTTTTTTTTTTTTATTCGGTATTGCCAAAATGTCTTTTCAATTTATCAACTGACAATGTGCAGAGTCAGAATTGCTGTCAGCTTGGCCAAAAACCATTTTCATTAACTAATTTGCCAGGCCACCTCGGCTATCTTTGTGACTCGTGTCAAAGAAATTATAATACAAATATGAAATTTATGCCAAAACAGTGGCACAATTTTACGCTGATAGAGCAAATAGTTAAAGAGTCCTTAGTCTTAGCCAGCCAAGTCAGCAATACCAGTCCAACTCACACCAAGAATTGAGGCCCAGGCTGGCCTGGCAAACATTTCACTTGGCCTGTCTAAAAGTTTTTTTTTTCTCTGCGCTCTCAAAGTTACGCCTGCCTTGTAGCCATTTCCATTGTTTTTTATATCTTTATCATTATCATCACGAACAGCAGATATAGATAGGCAGACAGGGAGCGAGAAATAAGGGTAAGGATGAACGGGATGGAGACCCCAGTTCCGTTTTCCCAACTTTTCTTTCATTTTTCATATTATTGCAAATGTCGTCGATTAGTTGAGATTAGACAGCAAATTATGCTCAGCCCAGTCAACTCAGACCAAGGACAGTGGTCTAGTCATATTGAAAATTTCACGAATACTAGGTAAAAAAAGAGTTTTTTAAGTCTCTCAGATAATTTAAGTTATTCATAAAAATATCTTTAAGTTTTATGGGTTTCTGCGATTTCTAAGGAAATTCTTAATCAAGTTTCAAAAATAGTTCTGAGCTAAACTTCGAACCACGGTGCCTTGTCAATTTACAAATATCTTCTTGCTACTCAGTCAACTCCCTCGTATTTATTTCCATTCTGATTTTTTCGTTTCTTCCTTAGTTTGTTGTTGTTGTTGTCATTGCTGCTGTCAACGGCATGATGTGTTAATGTTGTCCTGGCTTCATTTGCCTTTTGCTCTCTGCCTGACTGAGTGAATGGTTCAGTTGGTACGTCGACTACCCTGACACACTGTCATGAACTTTGTGTATGGGCAAATTATTCCGGTATTTGTTGTCTTATTTTGTTGTTGTTGTTGTTGTTGTTGTTAGTACCAGGACACAAATATGCATTTTGCCAGCTGTTAAAAGCAGAATTGCTTCTTGTTTACCACTCTCTAGGCTCTTATTTTCTCAGTCTTGTCTGTCCTGTCTGTCTCATCTGCCCTCGGAATATCAATCGATAATGAAGTTGATTTTTGATAACTGCCAAGCCATGTTCTCATGTTGGCTTGTACTGAGTTCTTTCATTTCACTAGCATGCGCACTTGCCTCCCCCTCTTCTCTCGGCAATCTTTTCATCTCATCTGCCAATATACGAAAGTAATAATCATAATGGAGGAGGACACAAGTTTCGACCTGTTTGCCATATGATTTTTTGGTTGACTGCTTTGATATCTTATCAGTGATACCGTTTTGATATGGTTATGATAATTTGTTCTGACATTGGATAATTTGTGAATGGAAGGAGAACCCTTTAAGTCCGCATCAATCAACGGAATCCAATTTTGATTAATCCATGGCAACCATGGCTTTTCAAATTCCAATTAAAATTACATTTTTGTTTTTTTTTTTTTTAATGGTTCCTTTCAAATATCCAAAAATATATAAAACAAGTAACGCTGACATGTCGCTGATTTGTGATGTCAGTCAGAAGCAGCTGTTGCCGTCGTCAGTGTCACACGCATTTCAAATGTGTGTGTAAAAAAAAAATAAACCAATTTTTTAAATGGAAAAGAATTAAAGTACAAAAAAGGTATACACGCATTTTCCTCATTATTTGAGAGCTGATGCTTTCCCCCCATGAACAAGTGAGATTTTTTATAGGAAACACTTACTTTACTTTACTTCAGAAACTCGGAAAAAGAAAATGAGAATTTTAATACTTTTTAATAAAAGATTTTCAGTAACCAAAGTTGCGAGTTAATCATGAGAAATTTACGGTATTTAACTACAAAGCTTGGCACATATTTTCATTATCTTTTGGTCTTGGAGAATATAGCTATATATTTTTTTTAATTTCAGAAATCTTTTATTTTCAAGCCAGTTTCCTCTGTAAAATCAGATTCATTTATTTCTGTTTCTTCCCTTTGTTCTGTTGTCGTTTGCAGGTCATTAATTATGATTCATCAAGAGGCGGTGTGTCGGTAATTACCGAAAAGGGCGATGTGACAACATCATTTCTGCTTATACAGAATGCAGATTTGGCCGATTCCGGCAAATATTCGTGTGCGCCCTCCAATGCAGATGTTGCCAGTGTGCGTGTCCATGTCCTAAATGGTAAGTGTTAACCCAGCTAAAAACATTACACGAATTCCCCATATTCTTGTCTAGCTCTTTAAATATGTGTACACCCACACTCGCATCCAATCATACACCCACACGAATACATTAACAATACAGAGCCAGGCAAACACCTACGGAGAGGAATCTCATTCGTTGGGTTGGGGTTGGTAGATGATTACAGGCAGATTTGCTGAAGGGAGTGGTTGTTGGGTTGGGATACCGACTGTTCATTGTGCATTTCATTGTTGACGTTGCTTTTGGTTTGCTCTGAGTGCCTTTGGAAATCGAAAAGAGCTGCATACTTTTCGGACAAATACAAATAGGAGCTGGAGAGCCAGGACAGTTTCCAAATGACAATTGTAAAGCCGTTTTACATTTATTCGGGAACGAGCTGCTCTCTGTTTTGGCAAATTTCTGTGCGATTTCATGGACTCGAGAACGTTCCGAATTTTGCTGGTTAACAAACAGTAAATTCATCTCTACTCCATTGGGAGGAATGGGACGACAAGGTAGTCTGAAATTTTCGAAAAAAAAAATATCCGTGACAGTAACACGCAGGTCCTGTCAGGTGTGTGGCGATGGCACCAGCCAGTGTCACATTACTGAATTTGCCAAAGAATTACGGACCTAGCAACTGGAGTTGAGGTCTTAAATTCTTTGCAAATTGCGCAAAACTTGAGTTTTATTCTGGGCCCGTGAAAAAATGATTTGAAAAGCTGGCTTAGGGATACCCAACTGATTGAGTTTCAAATGACATGGGTTATTCAATTTGAATAACCCATGACTTGTCTAATTGGCTTACATTTTTTTTGTTCTGGCCTCTTGGGACTGTCAAATGAAATAAAAGTTGCCGAATATAAAATTTAACAATTGACTGAAATTATTAATTTCGACCCGAAAATTATGGTCAGGTCCAGCTCAGTACGCTTGATTTCCACCAGGAGTAAAATGAGCCACACACACAATACAATAACAACAATAAGAATAAACTACATTTTGTGTTTCGTCCCTTTTCCCTCGCCCGGTGCCATAGAAGTGACGAGAAACAAACAAACAATTGAACAAAATGGAGGCCATGTCAATTTTTTTTTTGGGAAAACCCGACCGAGCCTTTTTAGTTGGACAAACGGGACAGGCCGAGTCGGAGAGGGCAAGTCCAGGCGGCTTTGTGCTTCAAGGGTCACAGTGAGGTTACCCCTGGCGGCAGTTGTTGTTTCGTGTTTTGCACAAATGAAACACATAATCGCATCAATTATGAGCAAATTAATTAGCAGAGTGTGGTTAATTGCAGTCAAACGGCCAAATGAGTGGCAGCCGCAAAAGGCAGACTGGAGACAGAGACCAATTCAGCCACCAGACAGGGGGATAGGGACGGGCACAAGGACAGGGACAGGGCCAGGGATTGTATCAGGGACACTGGACCGAAGCACACGGCTTGGCGGCGACATTTATAAATTGCAATCGGACTGCTCTTCCCTTTCTTCTTCTCTACAATAGCCCGCCACGCTTTGGTATTGAGTTGGATCGGATTGAATGTTGGGCTTGGTCAGGTTGAGGGAAACAGCAATTGTTGCAATTTGCCAGCATAATCGCTGTCGAACTCGGAAAGGAATGAAGCGAAATATGAGAGGAGAGCAGGTCGGGCGTGGATTTGACACAGTTAAAATAAATTACGTAATTGCAAAAGGCAACCATGTCCATGGAGGAACAACAAACAACAATGACGTTGACAAAGAGAGCATAGAATGGCATACAATTTAAGGCATTTGGTTGGCTGGTTAGCCAGGCAGTTGGTAGCTTGATTCTCTGGTTGTCCTGGCAACAGCACGTTTTTCAATCATCCTAACAGGTTTCGGTCAGTGTGAGCGCTCCTGCATTCAGTTGGCTGGAAAATGCTTAAATTTTTGCATTTGACAGCCAGATTAGTGCTCCATACAGTCCAATAACTAATCTCTAATTTATACACAATAGTAATTCTATTTCTTCTAAAATCAATTTGAAAATAAAAGAACTTTTAGTCCGATTCACTGTCCCAGTTTGAACACTTCACATAAAGTGTGAGCTTTTGCTGGTTTCACTATTTTTAATAAGAGTATCAAGGACTCCAGCAATGTGTCAATTCAAAGCTTAAAATATTCAAAAAATCATTCGGTCGGTAAAGGTAAATATGGCGGCTTCTGTCGTGGCTTTTACACACACGTTTGTGGACTACTTTTGCAGGCTTTCGTTTTAACCAGGCTTGGGGTTTTTATGGTCAATGGTCAGTTCGATTTCTGATCTCGAAGCCTCTGGGCAGTCGCAGCTTTACTCTCCCTGTGGCTATTCGGATATGCATCACAGCATTCATTGTAACGAGTTCATGATTCAAATAAAATAACACATACATTCTTTCTAAAAGTGAAAAAACTATGGTTTCTTTTTTAATAGAGAGAAGGAGGTTCTCCAATGCATCCTCACCGAGGTTGCATTCTTACACCCCTTGTTCTAAAAAAAAAAAAACGCAGGACTTAGCTCACGCAGAGATTTCCAATTTGTCCGCTCGAAAGTTGACACAAAAAAAAAACCCATTGACTCTTTTATGTAAGTGATCCGAAAATTTGTAGAAGCGAGTTCAATATGGCAGCTAATGTCATTTGCCTCCTTCATGTTTAGTCCCTAGGCCAAAAATACTTCATTATTCTTGGCGCACAATTGTGCGTAATCTGAATCATTTCACTCTCCTTGGGATACAAAACTGTCATACCAAAAACAGCAGTTCCGTAAACATTGCAGCGACGCCATTCTTTTCCCTACTTTGTTCTCCATTTGTTGTCAATCTATGGAGCCAAGGCAAAAGCAGTCTGGCAAAGCTGCGTGTGCCTGACAGCGATTGGGGAAATTAAGAGCTGCATCAACAATGGTGAAAGGAGGGAGACAGTGTGGGGAACAAAAGGGAAAACAAATGCCAAAGCTGTCCATCGTTTCCCCAGTAAACACACTGGGTAAACTTTGAGCGAGTTGAGAATTTTCCGTTATGGAATTTATGATTACCCTTTTGATTATTGATTGCTATTTAGCTATGCAAATTTATTAGCTCAGGACAAGACATTTATTCGCTTAAACAAGATTCTTTTTTGTTTCCATACATTTTAAAAATTCCACGCTTTCCATATTTAAATGGGTGGTGGAAGTTGGGTTGGTCCTAGAGAAAAGTAATTAAATATTTTCAGTCTCAAAATCAAAGTTAAATATGTTTTTTAATAACTGATTTGTGAGGAACTTCTGGACTGTTCAGCTACATAAGCTTGACATGAATGAACGAAGATGTAAAAAAAAAAGTTTTTTATATTTTAATAAAAAAATCTTGCATTTTTTTCCAAGGAAAATGTTGAAGTTTTGAACCACTGTGCATGTGCTAAAAGGCCCTGGGTCGAAGCTGATTTGGTTGCATTGGCAAACTGCTAAAAGCATTTGGCATTCAGCATTCCTTATGTGCGCATTTTTTTCCTCTTAACCTTCTCTCCTAACTTCAATCCACTCAACTCTACTTTCTGCCATCTAACGATTCATTTGGCTTAAAATTGAGCATAATGAAACTTTGCAGCCATTTTGAGTGTGTGTCTTCGGCCACATGTGGAATATATCCATGAGCTCCTGTTTGTGCCTGTTTGTATGTGTGTGTGTGTGTGTGTGTGCGTGTGTTAGAATTTTCTTAGTTTCCTGTGTTTGGCTTTAATCCTAGTTCAATTTATTTGGCTGACATTTTGGTAGCTGTGCACCTGACGCTCTCGTTATTTGTCGCTGGAAAATTTCCACGCTTTCATTTTCATATTGAAGTTTGTGTGACAGGCCACAAAGCTGGCCGCCTTAAATTTGCCACAGTTTACACTTGAGAAATCAAACGAGTATTCTCGTGCCACACCGGCTTACCCAACTTGGCGATTGTTGGTAGTTGTGGCTTGAAAGGCTTTCGGCAAGCCCAAACTTCTACCGGCTGTGGTCCTTTCTCTTAAAATTCACATATCACAAATGTGGCAATCAAACCCACGACACGAATGCCAAAACCCAACAGATGCCTTTGCTGTCCGCTCTTTCATTCTTGCTGGCTGACTCAGCTATTTTGTCCCGGATTGGCCAATAGCAAAAGTTTAAACTTTTTTCATGGATTCAATTTTTTGTTTGCAGTTTCCTTTTTTTTCCAGTGTGAAAGCTGGAAATTCCTTTGGTTGTGTGTGGCCTTTTGTTATGGGTTCGTTAGTTGGCTTAGAAGCCGACCAAGTGACACGCTGCAACACCTGCAATAAGGTCAAAAGGTTTTCGTTTGGCTCCAGCATCAATTGGCAAAGGTATTGAATGGGGCGGGTTAAATGAAGAAAGACAGTGACATAAAGCCTTGACCTGCTTATTGGCCTATAGCGAAAGTGGAGATGCTTGTTGTTGGCTCGTTGCACAGGGCATCAAAGTTGCCGGTCCCCATGTCCGAGTAAATCCTTTTGCAAACTTGTTTTGTGGACGGAAGGCAGAATGCTTCTATGATTCTGCCAGTGAGTTGTGGCCATTTATGTGCTCTCACATTCCTGGACCACACATGCGAGAGAGTGGATGCGGCTCGGGGCTAGGGGAGCGGATTAGCTTTGTATTTTGTCACAGGAAATTACATTTCGCCTTAAGGATGCCATTGCCCAAAGAATTCGTTTCATTGTTTGCACAGATCCCCTTCTCTCTCTCTCTCTCTCTCTCTATCTCTCTCTCTGTCTCTGTTTCTCTTTCTATTTGAGTCATTCGATATATGTGTGTGTATGTTAGCAGTTAGCTGTTGCTAGGCCAAAATGACTGCATGGATGTGGTGCTGCCCTAAACTCTTGCATCGCCGGCATTTGGACTATGCCTGTCTGAGTGCCTAGTTGACTTTCTTTCCTGCCAAATGACTGCTTTTTTCCCAAGTCATGTCTCTTCCTATCTCACCTTTTTCTTTTGTTCCCCTAACTTGTCCACTATCTAATCGTGTGTACGTGTACAAATGTCACCGTATAAACTCAGTATACTTTTATTTCTCATTCTGCCAGCTGAACCCACCCAACTCCATTAGTATTTACACTACACACAAAACACGCGCCGCTCACTTCCTGTATTATCAACTTTCTCCTTTTTCCTCGTATACTATGTCAGCATGTGTGTGCGTGTGTGTGTTTGTGTGTGTATTTGTCCTTTGCTAGCAATGTTAGTTGCCGTGGTTACCTGCTTACATTTTTCTACACATCTCTTGGGCCAAATAACAAGACTACTGCTATTTGTTGGCGCCCCTGAAGTGGGCCGGCGGAAGGAGTTGAGCGGGTCTTACTTCCTTTACCACAACATAACAACAACACCAACAAAGAGAAAAAGAAAATTTAATACAACTCTCTATGCCAGAAAATAACACCAAAATTGCACAAACCAAATTCGTGTGTGCGTATTTTTTAATGGTCCTGATGATGCCGACTCCTGATACGGAGAGAAAATCCTGCTGCACAGAGAAGGAAACCTGTTTGAGTATTATACTCTGGCTGAACGTACACTGTCAGAAAGTTGATAACAAAATGGTTGACCTGAATTTCTTGGTCTAATGGGTGATAATATCTAGATGAAATTTCCAAGATTTCTCGGCTTTTAATTTCGGTTTTAGGTAAATGTGAAATGTTTACTAAATAAAATATTTTTCTCTTTGGTTTTAGTTTCGTACAAGAATTATTTGGAAAATCTTTTACTTCAAAAAATGGGTCAATACAATGTCGGCTTTCATTATTTCATTAATTCTTTTTTTATTTTTTTTCATTACGTTGGAGGCTTTCCACTTGCACCACTTTGTCTGAGACTTTTCTAGTTAAGCAGAATTTATTTTAATTATTTCATTTGCTTTTTATTTTTCCTGCCTTTCTGGTGAGTTAAGCCATTTGCTTACCTTTATTTGACTTTCCAGAAATCCGGATTCCATTTTCTCATCAACATATTTTGCCTGTTTGTTTTGCTATATTTACCTAATTTCTATATCCAAAGCTCTTTCATATTTGCTTTCTGTGATACTATATTTTCTTTTTTTAAACATTTGATTATGATGGAAAAACCAGAGGGAAAAAAGAAACTTTAACCATAACTTGCAATAACCTTTTCCGATTTCCTTCTTTTGGTAGTCTGCCTAGGCTAAAAATACTGCCTGCTTTGAATAACTCACACACAAATACAGTCCCAACTGTTTAAGGAAGAAGGCAAAAACCGTTCATGCATAGTCAATCCTCTGTAGATTGGCAACTAACATAATTTGTTTGTAGCTAGCGAGGCGCGACAAAAGCAAAGCCGACAACAAAATCTCTTGTGTATGTTTGTGTGTGTGTGTGTGTGAGCCTGGAAGAGATTTTGGTCATATAACTCCTTCGTAACGAAACAAATCCGCAGCTAATAATAAACCAGGCTTTTGTTTATTAGATTCATACATTTTGTATACAAGTTTTGATGTGATCACGCACAAATACACACAGAAACCTACACAAACACATACAAAGGCAGAGAAACATTCACATTTTCCCAGACACATTCACATATTCACATTTATATAAACCATCAAGCAGAAACCCAAACTAAGTAGTCTAGGCTCTTGGCTCCTGGTTCCTAGCTCTTGGCTCTTCTCTCCATAAATACGAGTTTATGAGTCTTTATCAGGAGAAACTCTACATGTATATGTGTGTGTTTGTATGTGTGAGTGTGGCACTCATTATGTTTGTTTTTATAGGCGCACTGCGTGCCTCAGCTCTGGGTGAGGCTCTCAGCGTTCGATGGCTGGTGAAGTGATTTTATTAAAATTGGCAAGTGTAGGTGAAAAGAACTTGTAAGACGTCCGTGTGTGTGTGTGTGTGTTTTACCAGAAAATCGCTGCTGTAGGCACATTTTTGTTGCTGTGACGAAATCGAGCACAAATTGCATGATTTACGTAATGGAATAAATAAAATAAATTGCTTAATTTACTGATAAATTACAAGCACACACAAAAGCCAACAAAAACTTCACTTTGCCCACTCTTTCCCACACACTCACACACACATATATAGGTTTTCCCCTACAGCTTGTTGATGTAGGAATATTTTGGTTTTTCTAACTTGTGTGAAATTTTGGTGAGATTAATTTGGCTAGTGGGCATTGCAGCTGCCCTAATCCAAGACAAAACTGACCACACACACACACTCACACCTGAGAGCAAAAGTGTAAACTGCGGCTACTTAACTTGGCCCACACACACACACACACTGAGACACTCATCTGACCCAAGAACTGACCAGCCAAAAAGGTAGCCTTTCCTTTATGCCCATTCCAAGAGATTTCCAGAAGCTGGAGAGCTTTTGTTTTTCTCTTTTTGTACAACTTTGACTTGTGCTTTTGCCTGAACAAGCTTTAAATGTTTACGAAAGATTTATGCCAAAAGCTAATTTCATGGCAAAACGTATTGTTTTCCTGGCCATAAGGAGACTCCACTGCATTCTTCTCTTTTGAGGTCAAGCAGCAACAACGTTGTGGAAATATTTTCCTTTTTCCCATTTAACTGAAAATAGCTTCAGTTGTTGATGTTCATGTTTTAGTTTTTGTTTTTATTGTTGTGTTTTGTTTTTACCTTTATCATATGGCTTTGTTGGCCGAGCTGGCATTTGTGCCCGACTTGGCCGGAATCTAATTATTTATGTTAATCGCTCTCCAAAGGCAAATAATAATTCAAATTTGCTTAGATTTATTATGTGAAATGGTCTGTGTGTGTTTTAGTTTGGTGTCCTGCCACAATAGTTGGCGCGTTCACTAAATGGTCGAAAGAGTCTATAAATATTATGAATTCACCTAGTTACATATTTTAGTTTTGGCTTGGTTTGGTAAATGATTCATTGCGACAAAAAAAAAGGTTAATAGGACAGTAATTGATCCTAACACGATTTCGATTGAATCGATTTTACCAAAAGAAAACAGACTAATGAAAAGTCATTTAATCAGTCCGATAGGATCAGGGGGAAATGTACCAGGAACTTACTCATGACTCAAAGGAAAGTGTAAAAATCGAGAAAAGAAAAAATTTTAAAAATTCGAAAATTCACATTCTTTGATATTGACCCAAGTGCAATTTATAGTGAGCTAATCTCAAAGGATGTGAAACATTAGTTTTTTTTTTTGTTTTGTTTTGCTTTCTGCTTTTTCATTTTCTACTTACTGATTTCAGATTTCTGTTGCTTTCTGCTTTTATTTTTGAGTATTTTGCATTTGCCATATTGCATGTTTTGGCTTTCTGTCAATGATTCTGTCTCTTTCTCTCTCTCACTCTGTGTCTTTCTTTCTCCTTTGCCCTGTGTGTCATTTGTATCACCAATTGAAATCAAGCAGCAAGTCAAAATGTATTGACTGGTCGGTTGGGGAAAGATTTTTTATTTTTTTTCATTTTCTTCTACATGTTTGCTTGGGTCACAAAGTTTTCACACTCCCCATAGGATGTTGGCTTTGGACGTACACGTCGAAATTACAGTTAAGCTTATTTTTGGCCAAAATGGATATCAGAATTTAATTAAATTTTCATTTTCAATTTTTGTTTCTACGGTTGTGTAGTGAGTTTTTATGGCCCACATGTGAGAGAGAGAGAAAGCGAAAAAAAATGATGAGCAGGTGTGCAAGGACTTGGACTGAAGTGTGTAATATTTTGAGGTTAGAGTTCGGGAATGCTAACGGCATTCAATGATTTTTTTTCTTTCACGAAAAATGACCAGAGCGAGAGGCAAACTCAATTATGACTACTCAAAGTGGCCGCCACAACAAAAACAAAAACAACAACAGTGATAAAAATTAACCAAAAGAATTCAATTATTATTTCATGGCTATGTTTGCTTTCGGCCAAATGCCATGGCAATTTTCAATTTGTACAGAAGAGGTTAAATCCATTATAATCTTTTCAGAGAAGCGTTGGTTCTGGTGAGAAGCAAATGCACATCAAATTTTTTTTAAGCTTTAATGGAAATAAGGAAAGAGTATGCGATATTCTGTCACTCTGATCTGGCTTTGTTTTTTTTTTAACATGTATTTTGTCTTTTGCAAATTTGTCACTTGACAAGCGACAGCAGGAAAGCGCTGCGCATATAACAAATATAGCGAGCTCCCAGAGAGCTTGATCAAAGCCTTGGCTTGGGTATTTCCTTCGCCGTCTGTCATTCTCTCTGGCTTACAAATAGCAACGAATCGCATAATGTTGACTTTGGCATTGCCATCATTCGGCCAACCAGTCACTCCGAATCCCGCAATGAGGCTCCTCTAAGTGAGACTCGCTGCTATTTGGTTTTATGTTCTGTGATTTTCGATTTTTCTTTTCTCTGTTGGCGGCTGACTGTGGCCCCTGGTGACGAATGTGATTCGAAAATCGGGTTTTTCTTCTCCTTTCTGACCTCCGTCAAATTGTGAAAGCGAATAAAAAGCATCAATCATTCAGTCAAGCATCGAGTGAAGTGAAGTGTATAGTAAATGTCATTGGCATGCCAAAAAAAAAAAAAAGAGTGAAGGCACCTCCCAGCCCACATCATTTGCTAATGTGGCTGGCATTGGCTGACTGGCTCACTGCCTGGCTAGTTCACTTCCGCCAGGCAGGGCATTTCCGGTAAGCTGGCCAAGCCAGGCCAGGCTGATATTTAGCTTGTGTGTGTGTGTGCGGGCTTATTTTATATTCGTATGTCTCAATTTGCTGCCAGTTACCTTTGGCTGACCCCAGCTCTGAGTTTTGTGAATCCTATGAGGTTCATAAGGTCTCTCGTTTTTTGTCGTTATTTTGTCCAGGTGACATTTTCATTTGTCCAATGTTTTTTGATTATTTTGAATGGTAGTGAGTGAGACCCTTTGGTGAATTTGGCAGCCACCTGAGTTGCGTCAGCCAAGCTTCCTTTCCCTCGGCTGGTCTGGATTGTCTGGCGTCATTTGGTTTAGTTCACTGACATTTTCTCAATTTTTAGTCTCTGCTGGCCAAAAATATTCTTTTGTCTGCCATTTTTTTGCTCATGCTATTTGACATTTTAGACCTAAAGGATATTTTCATATATGGTTGTTCATTTTGTTGGCGCCGAAAAATTCCATTTGGTTTATTAATTAAACACCAATTTCACTTTGCAATTCAATTATGTGCTGTAGCATTTTACCTATAAAGGGTCGGCTGTTGTTATTAATTCGTAACTCATAAGTAGCACGCGCTCGCATCGGCTATTCGTCTCGTCGGAAAAAGGGGGGGTCTATTGGCTGAGTTATAATTGCCGACAAAAAAAACATAAATAAAAAAAATCGCGTGCTAAAGAAACACAAAAAAAAACAAAGGATAGAAAAGTGAAATTTAGAAATCGCAGTCCATCAAACTATAGTTCTGCTGTTTTCCTTTTTCTTTTTTTTTTTTTGGATGCATTGATAGCATCATGAAGCCCACCCTACCATGATCACTAATTCCCAAATTAAATCAATAAAGCTAGTGATCCCAAAAAAAAAAAAAAAGAAAACGGCCAACTATTCCTCCCTGACTTGCACCTACATGACCCTCAAAAATAAATAAATTAATAGGCACTCATTTTTGAATATAACTTAATTATAATTACAAATAAAAACATTAATAAAGAAAATCTTAGGACAAGGCATACGTTGCTTATTAGAATTAGATTATTTTTAAATTGGGCCTATGTCTATTTATAATTTGTGGGACTTAAATCTATTAATAGAAGTGGAACCTATGTCTATTTATGTATTAGGGATGTGCATAGTGTTGTTGTTTTTTTTTTTCTTGTCTTTTTAAGCCCGCGCAAAATTTAAGCGGGAACTAAATTGAAAACGAATTAGACAAGGAACGAAAAGGGGGGGAGGGGAAAATAAAAAAATCTAAAACTTCATATATATGTATATCTAGAGAATAATTTTTTTTTTCTCTTTCTTTTTTTTTCTTTTTTTTTTTTTTTTTTTATATGTAAATGGTGGTACTCACTTTTTCATTTCTCCACCGATGAAAGCGCTTCCATGGGCCGGTAAATGCTGAAACACCTTATATAAAAATATGTTTTTTTTCCTTTTAAATTTTTTTTCTTTTCCTTCTTTTCCTTCTTTTTTTTTCTTTTTTTTTTTTTTAACTATTTATTGCCATTGGGTTGGCAAGAAAAAAAATTAACTACACTCGCACTTCCACAAAAAAAAATAAAAAAAAATTAACACATTTGAGAAAAATTAACACACTAAAATCATAACAATCAAATAAAATTTAATTAGAAGAAACCTACTTAGGCTAAGATCATTTTTTTTTCTTTTTTTTTTTTTTTTTTTTTGGTTTTTTTTTTTTTTTTTTTTTTTTCTTTAATTTGGATTTAGGCACTCGGCGGCGCTTGGTAGCCCTCCGCGACGCTTGCAACTTTTCAGGTGACGTGACGGTTCTAGACTGGCGTTGTCTTCCTTTAGTAGTCTGTCTACTTCTTTTCCTATTTTTGGTTTATTTTATTTGTTTGACAATGACCAGCAAATTCCCTATGGGAAAAAAATATATATATATATTTTTTTTTTCTTTTAAAAATTTTTTTTGGCGGGATTTTTTTTTCAAAAATTTTTGGCGGGATTTTTTTTTTTTTTTTTTTTTTTTTTTTTATATAGTTTCTTTTTTCTAGCAGTAACAAAACAATTATTATCATTTTTTTCTAAAGTAACTTACCCTACGGTATTGGCGCCTGAGAGTAATCTGCACTGCACTTTTTTTCTTTTTTTTTTTTGTTGGTACTAATTTCGGTGCACTTATATTATTTATCTATCGTTTTAAAATACTTAATACTTTGTTTTCCCAAATAAAAGAACGGAGAAAATGAATGCCGTCGGGAACACTGTTGCCGCCGAATAATCTTGACTACCGGCGCACTGCCTTTACTTATAGCCAACGACTAATCGACGCTGCTTAATTTTTTTCTATTTTGGAGAAAATTTCGCCATTTTCCAAAAAAAAACAATTTTGTGTTTTCTCCTCTCTTTTTTTTTTTTTTGTTTGTGTTTTTCTATTACTCTCCTCTCTAAAAATCAAACCAAAAACTATTGCCAGAAAGCTCTATTTACGCTCAAAGCAAAAAAAAAAGAAAAACAAACCATTACATATTTTTAGGAGGCACCTGAATTGTTACTACAAGCTCCACTTCAAGTCGCCCCCACCAAAATCACACTTTACTGAGTCAAACTCGGAAAGTGGGATTCAAGCTTGGAGTAACCCATTATTGCTTTATATCTTTTGCATGATATTTGCCAATAAGACGACCTTGACAGTCTTCGAGTTCGTAATAACTATTGCCCAATCTACGCCTTACTCTGGCCTTTATAAAAGTTGGAGCCAATTTCGCGCTAAATCCTTTCGAAAATTTACTTTGTTGAAAATTTCGACGGTAAATTTCTTGACCTACCGCGAAAGAGGTATCTCGACTTCTAAGGTTATAGAGTTTTTCATTTCGACTATGCTGGTTCCTCATGGACACGACTGCTTTGTTTCTTATTATATCAAAAGAGTCATTTCGACTAAAACACACAGACCGATCCTCAAGCAATTCCAGTTGGCGCAACAGTTGATAAGTAGACCCATTAGTAATCATATGTTGTCCAAACGCTAATTGATACGGGGAAGAATTAACGGCAGTATGAAAGCTTGACCGCAATGAACAGCATATTTTGCTCAGCTGTTCATCCCAATTCGTTTGGTTCGGATGTATATATGCCTTTATTGCTGTAATTAAAGTTCGATTTACTCTCTCTGAAGCATTACCTTGGGGAGCATAAATGGCAGTATAAGAGTGACGTACACCGTATTTTTTTAACAAATTATTAAAAGCATGTGAAGTAAACTGAACCCCATTATCTGAAACTACTACTTCGGGTACGCCAAAACCATGAAAAAGTTCACTCTCAATGTATGGCAATATAGCATCAGCTGTGAATTTCTTAATTGGCTTTAAAAAAGGGAATTTTGTGAAGTGGTCTAAGACCACAAAGACACCCACATTTCCTGATCTAGAACGGGGATAAGGACCTATATAATCGACATAAAGTTTCTGAAAAAATCTCTGTGTTTCTCCCGTTTTATTTAAATTAGGTCTTAACGTATGATTTGGATGTTTGGTACACTTGCATGTTTCACAACTGTTTATGTAAGCTTTTACATCAACAACTAAATTTGGCCAATAATAGTATCGTCGCAATTTTTCCAACGTTCTATTAATCCCACAGTGAGACGACAACGGATGATCATGTGACAGTTTGAGAGCAACTGGAATTAAGCTTTTAGGTAGCCACAGTTTCCAAACAGAATCATCGCCGATTTTATCACCAGAAGCGTGTTCGGTTCGGCGATAAATGAGATTATTTACTATTTTTATATCAGGCAACGGAGACTTACTAACTTTTTCCCTCAGTATTTCGTATTCTTCAGTTTTAAAATGGTCTGATTCGATATCTATGAATGGATCGATTTCCAGAGCTGAAAGATCCTCAGTAAATGCTCTAGAAAGCGTATCAGGGACTATATTTTGGCTTCCTTTCCTATGCACAATATTAAATGTATAAGCTTGAAGTTTTAGGGCCCATCGAGCCAATCGACTACTCAAGTCCGTCTGAGACATAAGCCATTTTAGAGAGGCGTGATCAGTCACTACCGTGAATTCATGGCCTTCCACATATGCTCTAAATTTCTTTATTGCTAATATTGCAGCCAGACATTCTTTTTCAGTGACAGAGTAATTCCGCTGACACTGATTTAATTTTTTTGACATGAAAGAAATTGGAACTTCTTCGCCATTACTATTTAGTTGTATAAGGACACCTCCTACCCCAGTATGACTAGCGTCACAATGAATAAAAAATGGTTTCTCAAAATTCGGGCTATGTAGAACTGGGGCTTGGCATAGATGAGCTTTCAAGAGTTCAAATGATTTTTGAGCTTCGTCTTTCCATTCAAATTTTCGATTCCTTTTAAGTGCATCAGTGAGAGGCGAAGCGATAGAAGCATAATTTTTAATAAATTTGTGATACCAGCCAGTCATGCCTAAAAAGCGGCGAAGCTGTTTGACTGATCTGGGTATCGGAAATTCCTTTATTGCAGATAATTTGTCCGGGTCAGTGGAAATAGTTCCATTACCTACAATATGACCTAAATAATGAACCTCTTTTAAACAGAATTTGCTTTTTTCAACATTGATAGTCAGGCCAGCCTTGTCGATCTTCGATGACACTTCCCTTAGGACTTCTAAGTGTCTATCAAATGATGAGGAAATTATTAGAAGGTCATCTAAGTAAATAAATACTTCGTTTCTTAGATTAGCTGGTATTATTCGGTCCATCAGTTTTGACATAGTCTGGGGTGCATTACATAAGCCAAAAGGCATAACGGTAAATTGATACAGGGGTCGACCTGGAACAGTAAAAGCTGTTTTGTCCCTTGACTTTTCATCTAGAGGAATCTGCCAGAATGCATCTTTAAGATCTAGGCTTGTAACAAATTCAGCTTTTGGCAGCCGGCTCAATATTCCATCAATAAATGGCATAGGATAGGCATCTTTTTTGGTCACTGAATTTACTTTCCTACTATCTAAACATAATCTGACTTTCCCGGGCTTGCGCACTAACACTACTGGCGACGACCATGCGCTCTCCGATTCTTCAATTACCCCTAAAGCCAACATGCGATCAATTTCCTCATACATTAATTTTTCAATGGCTGGGGACACTGGAAAATGTCTTTGTTTAATAGGGGCGGAATCACCAACGTCGATACAATGAGAAAGCAAGTTGGTTCGGCCTAAGCCTTTTTTTGAGAAGGATGGAAATTGTTGTATGACTAGTTGTAATTGTCTATGTTGTAACTCAGAAAGTTGTCGAAGTACGGGTTCTTCCAAACTGGAGATATTATTAGTATTGGTCTTAAAACATGGAGGTAGCAAATCGAAAAGATTCCAAAAATCGATACCTAAATATAAATCTTGCGAGAGGGACGGCACAATATAAAGAGTTAAAGTTTTTTCCTCGTTTGAAAATAGGACGCCTGTTTTTATTTTTCCTACAATTTTTTGAGATTTGCCGTCGGCAGTTCGCACTGATATTTTCATGGGTTTTACATTTTTGTTTTCTTTTAATATCTCGCAAGCCAATGAACCGCCTATACAGCTGATTGATGCGCCAGTGTCTAATAATCCCTCTAATTCTTTGTTTAATATAATCACTTGCGCATATGGTCTGACGTCATGCACGTTATTTACAACCGCGGACAACAGTATAGCATGCTCTTTCTTTCTTTTCTCTCTATACGTTTGTAGTCTCTGCAGAGCGCGCGATAACGGAGGCTGCAAAAGAATTTGAGGTAGGTCAGGGCTTACGACAAGTTCTTTTGTTATTTCTTTTTGTTCTATTGTTTGCTTTGATTTTGTTTGGTGGGATTGTTCTGGGCACTGTGTAACGGTGCCCGAGTTAGCGAGTTTTTTGAAGCCTGACATTTTTGACACGTTGGCCTATAAGTGTTCGGTTGACCACAGCCATAGCAAAATACCCTTCGAGCTGCTGTGCAGTCATGGTATCTATGACCAGTCGCCTCACAATTCCAACACTTCAATGTCACTGCCGCTATTTCGTCTTCTATAATGAATTCCTGTTCCTCCACTTCTTCCTCAAGGGGTTCGGCTATTTCATTAATTTGCCGTTTAACAAAAGGCCGGTTTACTGGGATGGCTGGTTTTATTATTTTATTTTTGAATTGCTCATGCTTTCTAACAGCTTGACGCAATTGGGAAATAGTTTGGATATCAACATGAAGTAATTCATATTGAATATCCGTAAGTAGGTTTGTTCGCAACAACCCCAACATTGATGATTCTGGCATTGGATGTGACAATTGATCGGACATTGTTTGAATTTGTTGATAGAATTCATCAAATGATTCATTTGGCCTTTGCCGTCTTTGGTTAATAGCGGCTTGTATTTCCCAATCAGTCCTACAATCTTTAAACTGACTCTTTAAGGCCACACATAAAGGATACCAGGAAACACTTTTTACGCTTTTATGGTATCTCCAATACCACTCAGCGGCAGCACCTTCAAAAAGATTGCTGGAATAAAGTGCTAATAACTCGAAGTTACCATTTAAGGTTTGAGTTGCTAAAGCCTCCGCACGATAAATGAAGTCGTCGACCAATAAGGAAGATTTTCCAGAAAATCGTAATTTCCAATTGGAGATAATTTGGATAATACGATCAGCTCGGAATTCGGGTGACGACGCATCCCTTTGAGATGCCGTTTGGCGAAAACTTGGTTGAGTATTCGCACTTGATGTGGTTGGTTGTGGCTGGAATCCAAACATTTGTTGAAAAGTATTAGCTTCGATTTGGGGAAGTGTTTCAACTTGAATATTAGTAGGTGAACCGCGACTTGAAATTTGGGTAGAAAGTCTTTGGAAACCAGCTTCCAATATATTTGCCATCATTTCTGTTTGTCTTTCTGCAGCTTGGGACATGACTTCCGTTTGTCTCAAGGTGGCAGCAGCCATGGCATCAGCTAATACGCGCATTAAGTCGGGGGCTTGTGTGACCGGTGCGCTGGTTGAAGAATCTGAAGAACTAGAACCCTCTTGCCCTACTGTAGACATGGTTTGTATTTGATCGGCTTTTTTAGATTGCAGTCGTGTGTTATGAACTTTAATAGGGGTTTTGACAGCCTGACTGGAACTTCCAGATTCTAATAAATCGGACGAAGATTGTAGTGAGGTTGTACAAACGGGACAAACTTTGCTATTTGCTGAACTCCCACTAAAACAAATTCGATGGAATGTATGACCGCAGCTAGTAGTTAATAATTGAGCCTTATGTATAATTGGGGCTGAACAAGTGAAACAAATAGTATTACTTTCACTAAGGCTAGTGAGGTCTTCACAACTACGGGCTACAGGCATGTTATAATAAAATCCAAGAGAAAAATATCTTAATTGAAGAAACTAAAACTTAAAGCAATGCTTAAATTAAAAAAAAATTTAAAAAAAAATCCAAAATAATGATTTATATGGGGAGTAAATATGATGTAAAAAAAACTAAATATAAAATACGAAGAACTAAATGGAAATAAGAATAATCAAAAGCAAAATAAATTTCTCGAACAAAACGATCGTAAAACAACAAAATTCATATTAATATGAGGGTCTATGCAAGTACAAGTAAATGAGGTATGAATGTTTGCGATTAAAAGAAGAGAGAAGAAAGAGATCCACAAGGAAACTGCTAAAACAACAACAAGTGGGCGTAGCGCCAGTGTTGTTGCTATAAAGTCAGAAAGTCCCCAAAGAGACAGAGAGAAAACAATAATAAAAATTGTTTCGCCGATTAGAATTGCACTTATTTGAAAGAGACAATTTTTCAATAATACGATGAAATCAACCTTTATATTTTAATTTAAACTCGAAAGGGTTGATTATTATAATATTAAAGACAGACAGTAGTGATTACCACTTTAATCCATTATCAAATTTAATATCTTACTAATACTCAACTGTGTGGAAAAGGGAGGACGAAAGAAGAAAATAAAATAGTTAAAAATAGATACACTTATAAAAGGGGGGAAAAAAAAGAACGCATTTCTATTGGTCTTATATATAAACAAAATATCAGCTGGAGGTGGCCTTTGTAAATGACCACTAATCGGAACAGCTGAAGAAAATTGTATGTTATTTATTGTATCGGTGACTCACTGGGAGAGCCCATAGAACTCGTCCATAAAAAAAACTCTATATCACAGTGGACACCGGATTCACTAGAACGAACTAAACAACAAATAACTCAACATGATTATCAATCATGACTGGGAGAATTAATCACTTACATATATGATCTAATTATACTACCAGACCAATAGTAATAGGAAAACAGATCCTCGGTTAATATTTGTGTGAAATTGTAAGCCGAAACAGTATAATTGAAAAATTATTATGTTTATTGGTGGTATTGGCTTTAATTTTTATTAAAAAGGGGCCTGCCGATTTTCGGGCCCCACGTTGGGCGCCATTTTTATTTATGTAGCATTTTACCTATAAAGGGTCGGCTGTTGTTATTAATTCGTAACTCATAAGTAGCACGCGCTCGCATCGGCTATTCGTCTCGTCGGAAAAAGGGGGGGTCTATTGGCTGAGTTATAATTGCCGACAAAAAAAACATAAATAAAAAAAATCGCGTGCTAAAGAAACACAAAAAAAAACAAAGGATAGAAAAGTGAAATTTAGAAATCGCAGTCCATCAAACTATAGTTCTGCTGTTTTCCTTTTTCTTTTTTTTTTTTTTGGATGCATTGATAGCATCATGAAGCCCACCCTACCATGATCACTAATTCCCAAATTAAACCAATAAAGCTAGTGATCCCAAAAAAAAAAAAAAAGAAAACGGCCAACTATTCCTCCCTGACTTGCACCTACATGACCCTCAAAAATAAATAAATTAATAGGCACTCATTTTTGAATATAACTTAATTATAATTACAAATAAAAACATTAATAAAGAAAATCTTAGGACAAGGCATACGTTGCTTATTAGAATTAGATTATTTTTAAATTGGGCCTATGTCTATTTATAATTTGTGGGACTTAAATCTATTAATAGAAGTGGAACCTATGTCTATTTATGTATTAGGGATGTGCATAGTGTTGTTGTTTTTTTTTTCTTGTCTTTTTAAGCCCGCGCAAAATTTAAGCGGGAACTAAATTGAAAACGAATTAGACAAGGAACGAAAAGGGGGGGAGGGGAAAATAAAAAAATCTAAAACTTCATATATATGTATATCTAGAGAATAATTTTTTTTTTCTCTTTCTTTTTTTTTTCTTTTTTTTTTTTTTTTTTTATATGTAAATGGTGGTACTCACTTTTTCATTTCTCCACCGATGAAAGCGCTTCCATGGGCCGGTAAATGCTGAAACACCTTATATAAAAATATGTTTTTTTTCCTTTTAAATTTTTTTTCTTTTCCTTCTTTTCCTTCTTTTTTTTTTCTTTTTTTTTTTTTAACTATTTATTGCCATTGGGTTGGCAAGAAAAAAAATTAACTACACTCGCACTTCCACAAAAAAAAATAAAAAAAAATTAACACATTTGAGAAAAATTAACACACTAAAATCATAACAATCAAATAAAATTTAATTAGAAGAAACCTACTTAGGCTAAGATCATTTTTTTTTTTTTTTTTTTTTTTTTTTTTTGGTTTTTTTTTTTTTTTTTTTTTTTTCTTTAATTTGGATTTAGGCACTCGGCGGCGCTTGGTAGCCCTCCGCGACGCTTGCAACTTTTCAGGTGACGTGACGGTTCTAGACTGGCGTTGTCTTCCTTTAGTAGTCTGTCTACTTCTTTTCCTATTTTTGGTTTATTTTATTTGTTTGACAATGACCAGCAAATTCCCTATGGGAAAAAAATATATATATATATTTTTTTTTTCTTTTAAAAATTTTTTTTGGCGGGATTTTTTTTTTCAAAAATTTTTGGCGGGATTTTTTTTTTTTTTTTTTTTTTTTTTTTTTTATATAGTTTCTTTTTTCTAGCAGTAACAAAACAATTATTATCATTTTTTTCTAAAGTAACTTACCCTACGGTATTGGCGCCTGAGAGTAATCTGCACTGCACTTTTTTTCTTTTTTTTTTTTGTTGGTACTAATTTCGGTGCACTTATATTATTTATCTATCGTTTTAAAATACTTAATACTTTGTTTTCCCAAATAAAAGAACGGAGAAAATGAATGCCGTCGGGAACACTGTTGCCGCCGAATAATCTTGACTACCGGCGCACTGCCTTTACTTATAGCCAACGACTAATCGACGCTGCTTAATTTTTTTCTATTTTGGAGAAAATTTCGCCATTTTCCAAAAAAAACAATTTTGTGTTTTCTCCTCTCTTTTTTTTTTTTTTTGTTTGTGTTTTTCTATTACTCTCCTCTCTAAAAATCAAACCAAAAACTATTGCCAGAAAGCTCTATTTACGCTCAAAGCAAAAAAAAAAGAAAAACAAACCATTACATATTTTTAGGAGGCACCTGAATTGTTACTACAAGCTCCACTTCAGTGCAGCACACACAAACACACACACACATACACTCATACACTTACAATTAAATAATAATTTGAGGCAATTGGTTGCGCATTTATTTAAATAAATTTTGTTGATTTTTGTTTCCAACTCGTTTGGCTTTGTCGTTCCGCCAATCGGTCTGGAAATTGCCAAATAATTGTTAATAATTTATTTATTATTGCATATATCATAAGTATCGTATATTTTGAGCACATCCTGAAATTGAATACTCTCGTTAATATAAACAACTCTGATTTTATTTTCTCTCCTTTTTAACCTTTTCACAGCTCTATTGTATTTTTAGTTTGTTGTTTTTACTCTGCCATTATTACACCATTTTTGACGCTCTGCTGCCTGTTTTTTAGTCCCACAAAAAATACGAATCACTTATATAAATATAGCAACATAACCAAGGCAAAATTGGTTAGGAAAAAAACAATATATAAAATGGTAACATGAAAAACCATGAGCCTTTTTCTATTTTGTTCTCTTTAGATTGTTTTTATCCCTCGACAGTGTTGGTAAATTTTATGTCCGTGATTTCAGTACGTGTTTTGGTTCATTGTTCTACGTGATGTATTGTTGCTGTCTGCTTGGTTTTCAACCAAAATTTCACCGAGCTAAACTCATTCTTTCCGTAAATGAAAAGGTTCAGGAATCTTTTTAAAAAAAAGTCCTGATTTAAATTGACCTTAATTCTTTGTGGTTTATTTTGAGAAAGCATTTTTTTCATAAATCAAATTAACCTTTGGTTACCTTTTAGGGTATTCAGTATTCGCGTAGTCCCTGATTGAATTTGACGTATTCCTAACAGAATTCTGTTGCAAAAATCCAGTAATAAATACCTGACCGTTGTTGAAACTTTCTCTTTACATTTTTGTGAGGCTTTTAAGGTTACCAGCTCAAAGAGATATATAAACCAAAAGTGAAAGCAACTTTTAAGAGATTTTTTTTTTACTTTTTTTTATTTTGAATGCGTGCGTGTGTCTGTTTTTAATTGAAGCAGATGAGTACTGACATTTGTTTGTTCTACTTTAAGAGCTTTGCTCTCCTCTCTCTCTCTCTCTCTCTCATCTGTCTGCTACAAATTGATGAAATATGAAAGAAAGTTTATAACTCTGGTCAGTCTATGCCTGAAAAGGGCTGCATACTTTAAATTGAATTGAATCTATTGAGCCAACGAGAGGAGCTGTCAAACTCATGTAGTTTTTTGAATGTTCTTGCGTCAAGTCAAATTTGAATTTTAGAAAGTATTTTGCTTTTCTTTTGGATATTATTAATCTCAGAGAAATTTTTTTTGCAATTTGTCATATTTTTGAAAGGAAACTTTTCTAAATATTTTAAGGTTTTTGATTGGCAGAAATCCAATCTAGATCTGAAATATTTTCTACTCGAACCACCCTCGATTCTAACCACTCCACAATAGACTCTGCCATAATACACTTTAAGTACACAATTACAGAGTCCCTAAAAAAAAGCCCGACTATTTCTTTTTAATTAAAAATGTTCACTTGACGCACTTGCACGAGGCACTTAAAACTGCAGTGGGGGTGCACAAAGAGAGTAAAAAGGGCAAAATATAAAAGTATGAAAAGCAAAAAACCAACAACTTCAACTATGTATAATCAATTTAGCTATGCAATTTTAATTACAAATTGTGGGTGTGGTCAATACACGCAACATTTTTCCACCCAAAAAAGCAAAAACAAAAAAACAAAAAAAAAAAGAAAAAGTGTTTCTTTACACTTTTAAGAATAAAAGAGAATTCGAAGAGCATTCCCAGAGAGATAAAAGAAGAGTGGATGAAAAATGAAAGGAATTTCAAAGGACGTAAGTGTGTGTGTGTGAGTGTGTCTATAAAAAGTTAATACACATGACGTGCAACAAATTATATTTATCGCATCAGCAAGCATCAAATTATCAGGGCGTTCCACCACCAGAAGCCACTGGGACCACCAGTCAACCAATAACCACGAACCGCACAGAAAGTGGCATGATGCCACTGCCACTGCTACTGCCACTGCTACTGCACGTCGCGGCTGTCGCTGCAGCAAATTGATGCTTAAGGACAATTTTCACTTCATTACACTGACGTGGCTGCCGCTGCTCGCCACGCTTTGCCACCTTATTTTCTGCCAACTATTTTCCATGTAATACTTTTTGCTATTTTTTTTTTTTTTATTTCGTGGCACATTCTAGCCCGGGTCAAGTAGACTGCAAAGCCAGACAGTTAGGTTGCAGCGAGGCAGCGAGTATGACAACGTTGAGGATTAATTTTCAAGTGTTGCTCATGCGGCTTTTGAGCGGCAACAACAAGAATTCAAGACCTGCAAAGTACCGTTAAATTGCAAACTGTGCCCGCTGGCTAAAGTGGATTTGCGCCACTCTGGCGCATTGGGAATGGAATTGGAAAATAGTCTGTCTGGGGTGCACCTGGGCATGGCTAATTTAATAAGGCAAAGTATTAAGAGCTTTATCATTTCGCATTTCGCATTTCGTATTTGGCAAAGAACCTTGGGCCTTCCATAAATAATTTTATTCAAGCCGGGTGTGTAATTAATTGTGATTGATAGAAGAAATTATTTGGCAACAAAATAAAAGGGTGTAGTGCTGGAAAGGTAGCCCGAAACAGACGGCCATGGCAGTAAGGCCAAAAAGGCAAGATGAAAAATCATTTCGCAAACTGTCCGAAAACCAACACATACACACACACACATACACACCTGCCAAGCAAATGGGATATCATAAAGAAACTCAATTTGTTGCCGCTCGGGCGATTTGTTTGCCTGGCAAATGAACAAAATGGAAAAAAGGCAACCAAAAATAGCAAAAACTCACCCCAAAGCCGCACACAAAAAGAGCATGGGAAATGATACGACCTCTGTGTGTGTGTGTGTGAGTGGGTGTGTGTGAGTGTATAAGTCGCGCATATGCAGCAAAAACATTTGGCCATTTTAATTTATGTTGCCCGTCAACGTCGCCCACCGCCAGCTAAGCAGCTTAGCGGCAAAGAGGTGCAGCCACCGAATCCGAGACGCGAGAAGATGGCCAAGAAAATGGGAATAGCTTTGGCGCTGGCATTGGCTTTGCAAACGGCGACTTATGGCTTGTGGCTACAAATAACCTTAAAAAAATGACTGAACCTAAAACAATGGCAACCCAAGCACACAACCCAGACACACTCCCAAAAAAGTATTCTATTCACAGTTCAAATTCAAAAGGGCGAATTCTGAGTCAGAAGGAGCTAAATAAAGTTACAGAATTAATTGATTTTTTTAGAGATTTTTTCAAAAGTTATTCAAAATTATTCAAATTATACAGATCAAGTAATTTTAATTAATTTTATTTTAAGTTGAATTTTAAATTTAAAGAATTTTTTCGTAGCTTTTCTCAAAACTCGAAACTATTCACTTCATTCACTCATGGTCTGTGATTAATTTAAATAAAAACACAAATTTGCATATATTTTCTCTGAAAGTTCTCTTTATCTTGCTTTCACTGTATATGAAAAGGAATGTGTGTATAATTCTGCAGCAAATTGAAAATAAACGTTGTGCTCCGAAAAAATAAGTTTGTTTTTTTTTTGTTTTTTTGCTGGTTTGTTTGGATTCCACATTTCACATTTGTATGGGTGAAAACTCGCGCTTGCTTTTCAACTAAACGGAAAGGTGAAACTTTACTCACACTCACATACACAGGTGCATCTATATTTACAGTTGGCTAGTGTGTGCGTGTCTTGGCAGTGCGCCAATTTCTTATATTTTGGCAATGGTTTTTGTTGTTTGTCACCAGTCGACGTTTCTTTTCCTGTACTTTTTGGCACGACTGTTATTTGTTTTATGCTATTTTGTTTGCCGCGCTTAGCCCGCTGCAGCCCCCTCCGCACAATCACAATCACATTCACAAAATAATACCTGCGGGCTAAGGTTACTCATATCAGTTGGCCTCGTCGCTATTTTTGTTACAGAGCAAAAAAAAAAAAAGAAAAAGAAGAAGTTTCCAGCGTTTTTCAATTTGCAGAACATAAATTTTTAGTGAACCATGAGAGTGGCATTGGGTATGTAGTAAGACCAGACAGACTAAAATATCCAGACACTAAACTTTTATAATTAAACGTTAATCTGACATGATGATAATAAATGGATTAGTTTGTTGTTGTCGACTGTCGGCTGTCTGCTGTGTTCTGTGGGCTCAGAAAATGCTCTTGTTTCATGAAATTCATAAAAATAAAGGAAATTTGAATGAGTTTTAATTAGCGGCAAGCATGCCCGAAGGACATATAAATTCAAAGATATCTTTAGGATAAAATTGTGTTAATTAAAAGTGAGCATTCTTTTTTTTGTGTGTGAGGAGCTCTTTATTAATTGGTCGGAAATTTCTGTTCAGACGAGGAAAAAAGAGTATTTAAATTTGTGTAGAAAATTGTCTGTTTTTCTTGTTGTGGCGAAAAACAAAAATTTTCTAATCAAAACTTTAAAAATTATTGCCAAAAACAAAAAAAAAGAAAGCTAAGCAAAATTAAACGCAATGACCACGCCCACTTCATGGATATGCGTTGAACTCATTACACACATAAACACACACACACACGCATACTCTGCAGAGTCTTCATTTAGCCACCAGCACTTAATTATAAAACTGCTCTTTTGGATGGTGGGTCGGAAGGAGGGGGTGATTCAGTTTGAGAAACTTTAGCAGCTGCCAACAGACAAGCCAAGTCGAGGGCAGACTAGGAAGAAGTGAAAGCAGCTGCCTCTCAAAGCTTGCCAGTGTGCGTGCGTATCTGTGTGTATTTTTGTTCAACTGCCAGAGGGCCTCTGTCTCGCTTTCTAGTGTTGCACTTGTCTTAATGTTTCTGTGTGCCATTGCCAGTGGCCTCCAAGGCGAAACTAGCGAGATTCTTTGTCACCACCCCCCAGAACCCCCAGAACCCGCTCGAAGTGTGTCTGTTCTTTTCTATGCTGTCAATTGCAACATGCGTTTGGGTTGAATGCGCGTTTTTGTGCCAATGATGACTGAGTGCCACGTTGCTTTCGGGCGCGCCCTTTTCATTCAGTGACTTTTCTCTTAGTTGTTGTTGTCGTTGTCCTGGTGGGCTTAATAGGTTTTTGTCTTGCTAGAGCCAGCTACACATGCCAGGCCAACCAATGCTAACCCTCTGCCCGATCTTCACAATTACTTTGAGCTGTGGAGCCGAGGTGAGCGGGGCGCTTTTTGTTTGCCTTTTGCGTTGAAAATTATTACGTCTTATTTACAATGTGCATGTTGCAAAAACAGAATCCACTCTTCTCTCTGCCAGTAACATGTTGCCATTCACTCTCTCTCACTCTCTCTCTGTCAACGCCCTGTTCGTCGTACTGCTTGTTCGGTTCGGTTTCCCCTTCTTTGTTGCTGCTCTCTGGCTGTGACAAAAGAAATGTTGCAAATTAAGCGCTTGCCTGCTTGCTGCAAAACTTTCAAGTGTGCGTTTATTGCAAGTATTGTGGAAAACAGGCAATGCAACAACAGCGAGCAGGCATGCATTACATACATAAATACGTTATGTACTTTCATAAAATAATCACAAAAACAAAGGCATTCATTTTTAACATTCTTTTTTTTTGCAATTTTTTTCTTGAAATATAAAAGAACGAAGAAGAAGAGGGAGAAGAAGAAGAAGAAGAGAAATTAAATAAAATTGTGCACTGCATTCTTTTTACTACTTGTAATTGTATTTCAAATATAGTTCTTTGTGGCAGTTTCTCTGTTTCTCAGTTTCTCTCCGGCTACGTATACGTAATATTTTTTAATTTTATGCACGGTTGGGAAACAATTGTGCAATAAACGAAAATATGTCATCATATTAAATAAATAAAGTCGATTCGACTTTGACTTTACCTAGTGGGCTCTCTGTTACCTCATCTTCTGTCGGGCCACTTAAAATAAAATTAAAGCATTTTTCTGATCCTTGTAAAGCGAAAGGCTTGAAAGACTTGTAGTACGAACAACAAGGTCATGAAAAGAGGTAACAACTGCAAAAGCCACAAGCCCGGTCATGTTCCATGTTGCCTGCTTAAAGAACATACGACCGAGGGCTTTAAAATTTATCCAAACTGGCAAATGGCAGTCACAAGAACTTGTGGCCGCCCTCCTCTTGGCTCCTGCTCCAGAGTCCACACTAGTTTTATAATATCTGTAAAAATACCGGTAATAATATTTGAGGTGCACCACCGACTAAAAAAAAAAAAACGAACAAGTGGAGAGAGCAATTCTTTCCACTGGCCATTTTCATGGTAGTTTTAGTGCGGCTGAGGCAGAGACAACATGTCCCTTGGCGTTGACCAATCTGACCCAGAATGCAACTTATTCGCTCGCTGTTATTGTTGTTTTTGTTGTTGGTGCTGAAAAGCTTAGCTGATACGAGAATAGAAGGAAAAGTTGCCTGGTTAGCTGGTTAGTTGCTTGGTTAGATGCCTTTATGTGCGGCGGAATGTAACCTGAACCTGCAATGTTTTACTTACCACAAAATGCTGTAACACACACACACACACTCACGCACAAGGCTGCTCAGCCTTGCAGTTTGATACTCGACTACTTATGCTGTTGCTCTTGTGGTTGGCTCACGCACACACACACAAACACACACGTAGGACAGGTAAATCGTTGGATTGTTATATAATACAAGTACTTACCCACACACACACACGCACTCACCCACACACTCGCACAAGTAAAAATACATGCTCTGGCATTACTGAACTTTATTCTATAACTAACAAGTTTTGTTGCTCACAAAGTTGTCACACACACGCACACACACACACACATGCACACATGCACTTCTATTAAACATATTGTCATGGCAAACTGCAAAAGTTCTTGGACCCCAAAAATTGTCACAGTTTCAAGTTGCATCGTCACACTCCTACATGAACATGAAACGACGCATTGACAGTTTTAACTTTAAACACAATTTATACCCTCTCAAAGTATACAACAAGACCAAGGAGACGGAAAGAGCAACAAAGTAAAGCACAACCCAAATTGGCTAAAGAAAAATGCGTTACATAAAAATCTGTCCTTGAAAATGTCAACTAAAATGTCAATGAGAATGTTCAAAATAAAGGGTGTTCTCCGAGAAGCTTAGCTCAATTCATACTGTCGAGCTTTCGATAGTTTCACTTTTTGTAAGTCAGCTTTGGATCAGAGACGATTTTGGAAAAAAAATCGGAACTGCATTCGTTTGACTCCAGCAAAAAGAAACTAATTAAAATTGACTTAGTTTTGGTTCTAAAATTTTACCAGGAATCTGATTTCATAGAGCCCTTAGGATAATTTATATTTTCTTTTGATTTAAGGAGCACCCTATTTGATTTGTGTATATTTTCGTTCTGACCATGGAACTAATTTAGCGTAAATTGTACTTTTGCTTAATTTGGCAATCATTTATGCACTCAGTCGGCCAATCAGTCAATCACTCAGCCGCTCACTCGGCTCGTCCGAAAATTGCAAACTGAAAAACTCTACAAGGATAATTCGATTGCCTAGTCATGTAATGTTATTGACTGTGAGTGTGAAAATGTGTATCAATGAGAGAGAAAGAGCAACACTCTGACTAAGGACAGATAGAGAATTCGACACGAAACTCAATCAACATCATAGAATTTGTAATTTTTTATTTTATTTTTTTTGTCTGTTTGTTTGTTATTTTTGTTGCTGGTCAGCCCTAAATTGGTAGCTGTGTGTAATCAGCCGTAAGAAATCAATAAAATAATAGAATTTTTAAGTGAAACGCCTTTGGCACTTCCTTCACTATACGCACTCTGGCTACACTGCGTATACGTGATGTGCGCTTTGGGAAGGGGAAATTTTCACTTAGGTTGTGTCGGTAAAAGATTAGATAAATTGCTATAGAGTTGATGTATCAAATTTTACTCAAATAAATTTAATGGAATTTCGTATGGAAGATTTAATTTAATTATTTCATTTTAAAATCAAATAAAAGTTGAATATGAGATAGGAGAAGATAATGGAAATATTATGGTAAATTTAATAAAATCTGAAATTTATACAAAAGCTTTGGCAAATTTAATTATAAAAGCAAGCAAATCAAAGCATGTCAGTCCATGTAAAAAGTCCACATGTGTCCGAAACTAGGACTCATTGTTAATCTGACCATTTGAAATGTGTGATTGAACTCTGTAAATCCATTTTCGGACTGCTTGCATAATTTTTTCTCAGCTTGAACTGTGCAAATCCTTTCGATAACGAAATAAATTACTTTCAACAAATGTTCACTGCATTGATTAATGGCCGGCAGAAAATGTGGAAGGAGCTGGGCGTCAGAGCGGGAGGCTGGGTCAACCTGGTCTTGGTCTGTCTTGGCCAAAGTCAAAGCTCTGCTGATGAGCGCACATTTACTTAAATGTTTGGGTCAGACTCAGACGGCGTTAGAGTGTGTGCGGGTGTGTATATTGTACGGAATTTAATTGAGTGCTAAATGGCACGTAAACTGATACGTCAACACACACACAGACACACTTTGTTGCAAGTCTCGACCGCGTTCCATCTGTGCCGTAACTTTCATTTGTTAGCCTCATGTGTCCTTGGCAACGACTTCACTCACACATACACACAACCAGAGAGGACTCTTCCGCATACTGCTCAATTTTACTTTGTCCTTCTTCACTCTTCTTCCTCTTCTTCTTATAGACACGAACATGGCAGAGAGCTTAAACGCGCTTAATGTGCAACAATGTTTCAACACGTCAGCATTGAAGCTCCTCACATCCGCCTAAAAGTCTTTTATTATTTTTTTTTTTTTAGTTTTTGCAAATTGCGTGGGTGTATTCGTTATCCAGATTTTCCTGTTCTGCTCTGTGCGCTTTTCGTGTTGTTTTATATCGTCTGCCTAATTTAAGTAAATCTTAAAATTAATTTTATTATAATAACAGACTCGGCATTTCCAAGCACATTTCTATAAATTTTTGCTTGTTTTCTTTACATTTTCTCCCCCAAAATAGATGAAATATAACCCCTTGGCCTTTGTCCTTGACCGTTTGTCAAAGAAGTCTGAAGAGTATTTTGTATGGCAATGTAGTTGGGTAAATCCCTTTGGGGCATTTCTTTGCTTTGAGCCTTTTCTGTCGATTTTTCTACAATTTCATTTCTAGAGTCAGACAAACTTTCTAGTTTGGCTAATCTCGAGGTGGGCGAATATGTGTGTGCATTGGTTGCCTAAGATAAACGCAAACACGTGCAAATAAGGCATTAAAACAGGCCACATCACTAGCACATATTTTGAGGCCTTATTTAAGGCCATCATCTGACTGAGTGCCAAAATGGCGCCTTGACCACAATGACTGAAATGATGTACAGTGTAGTCTTCATTCTGGCTTGAGCTTTGACTTTCAACGGGGTGGACAAATAGTTTCGCTAAAAGGTTTCTTAATTATAGAAGAAAAATTAATCGTTCGAAGACTTGATAACTTTTTGTACAGCCCTCGGAAAGCAGACGGCATGTGTGTCTGTTTCTCATTGTTGGTTTGGCTTGGACAAACATCAAACCGTACACACACACACACACGCACACACAAGCTGTGCACGTCTCAGCTTCTCTCGTGGTTGAAAGAAAAATCAAAATGAAACGAAACGAGAAAGCGCCAAAAGGAAAAGCCAACGTGAAAAGAGCTCAGGAGACACACACACTCACATACATATAATCAGGGCACAAGATACACGCTCAGTCAATGGCTACAACAACAAAGCACACTTAATTCATTCGTGATTTATATGAGTCGCATTTAAGGCCAAAAAGCTTTTGACTTTAAATGTGGTCTGAGAGTGTCCTTCGCATTCCCCCTTCCGCTGCCTCTAGATTTGTATTTTCTCGTTTTTTGTTGGTTGTATTTCTTGGGGCTCCAATTGACTAAGGAAAACTATTTTTGCGGTCTACTGGCAAAAGTTAAAGCGGCCAACCAAAGTTCTAAGAAATTTCTAGCTCGAGTTTCTCGTTTTTTTTTGATTGAATAAAATGTGTTGGTCTAGCCACCATTTCAATTAAAAATTCCACTTGAACAGCTCAAAATTTCAATTCAAATTTTTTGGTAATTTCAGGCCTTTGAAAAATAGCTGAAATGTGTCGAGAAAATCTTCTAAAGCCAACAAAACCGCTGATAAAATGTAAAGGCAGCACACATATTCCCAAAAAGCAAAGCTAGAAGGATTTAAGCCTGGAAAAACAAGTTTTTTTGTTGCTTTCTATTTTTGAATCAACTAGAGCAAAACCCAAATGAAACTCAACCAGAATGCCCTGCTCTTTTCTGGCTTCGACTTCAACGTTCACTACCCACTTGGTCTGCTCAGTGCATTCCCCATTCAGTCTATGGCATTTTGTCACTTTGACAAAACTGTTCCCGTAGTTTTGCCCAAGCACAACTTGTGTCGTTCAAGTGACATTCAATTATTATTTCAGGCACCAACCAGTGGAAAAAGTTTTAGCAAACGCAATGCTACACTAAAACGACAAACGACAATATTGTTAAAATGTATTACAGTCAGGCAGACAAATGTCGGAACAAACTGTTACCTAGACAGAGACACACTAACACAAAAAGACCGAGAGAAAGAGAGTGAGAGAGAGGGAGACAGTCAGAGACTTAGAGACTCAGATAATACGAATTTGCGCATTAAATGTTAAACTTTGGCAAATAGTTTTCTCTACCAAAATAAAATCAAAACAAAATGCGAGCATCACTCCGCCAGTTCCAATAAAAATAAAAGAAAACATACCAAAATAAATTCGTAAGAAATAAAATAAAAATAAAAACGAAAACTTTTAAATTGCATTTTAACGCACATGCAGTTACTTGACAATCACAGAGTAGAAAAAAAAGAAGAAGGAACAGATTCTCACCAAACTTTCACTTAGCTAGAGTTCACAGGACATAGAGAAAATATATATGAAAATACTCAAATGAATTCTATGAAATGAATTAAATGAAATTCTAATTGATCAAATAAGCAAGAATGGGTCAAAGAAATCTACCTAGGGAAATCTTTAAAATAATACAATATTTTTGTCATCAACCCATGAATATTTTATATAGGATTTATTCAATTCGAATTGAATATGTTTTCTTGTGCACTTAATCCAAAGTAGAACAAGAAAAACATTTCAAAGTACAAAGAGGATTGTGGTCTGAAAAAACACACAAAACTTTGTGATTCATTTTTATTTTTATTTGCCACGATTGGCACAATTCTATATATACCTCATATCTCTAGATTTTTTAAAGATTCCACGGAGAGGTGCCATTTGATAAACTCCACTTAAGCTTTTGGAATAATAAAAAAAAAAACTTTTCCGCCATGTTTCCTGGTTTTCTCAAAATTAATGAAACTAAGTAAATGCCACGAGAAAAAAAAATAAAGTTTGAAACGGACTTAAAAACAAAATAAAATATTTCAAAATAATTTTTAAATTGCATAAGCCGCATAAAAAAAATAATGCCATGGTGACGTGAACGACGACGGGGATACATGACTTCCGGGTTTTGTTCGCGCTCTGGTATTTTTTTTTTTTTTTGTCACATTGCGTGTGCAATGCAGTTAGTCTGGCGAGTTCATTCTGTGTGTGTAGATATGCAGAGTTTTATTTATAAACTGGATAAAAAAAAAAAACGAAAAGAAAAACAAAATAAACAAATACCTCAACTGGCGGGTGGTCAGAGTAGAAGCAGAATGGGTGCCTCGCACTCTTTGATTTCATTTTCGAAAGCGCAGAGCTGATGGCACCGTTGCATGTGAGCTGCACATATGAAGCTCGTAAAATGCTTATCATGCTTAAACCGGATGTGCACAGTGTCAAACATATTTTCACAGAGCGCCGTTGCGGTAAAGGGATTGGGCGAGGTGGTAAGCGTTTTTATATGGAATAGTTTAATGCATAATTGAAAAGCACGCAAAGTAGCCACACCAAGCTCAAAAAAAAAATATATAAGAGGCAAACAATAACAATAACAAAAGCTAAAGAGAGAAAAATTGTAGCAGCTGAAGAGAAACTTTCAAGTGGGTCATTTCGTTTTCTTTTTATTTTTCTCGGTTCGCCAACACCACACTGGCCACACTGGCTCTCCTGCTGGGCTACTTGGCTCGCCATTTTATCTGACTTAATTTACGAGGCAAAGCTATTCAGCACAAGCACATGAAATAAATTTTAAAAATCATGATTTCATACCAATCAACATTTTTGTTATTTCGCACTTGTTTGCACTTGATAATTATTTAACAATCTCCCGGTATTTTCTAGCTAGAAAGTCCTTTTCGCGTGCGCCCCTCTGACCATTCAAGTGTTAAGCAATTGCGCTTTAATGAACCGTTTAATGATTATGTATTTAAAATTGATTCTTACATGACTGATACACATGTTCTTTTAATTGAATTGGCAATCACTTGTCGTCCTCCTTACTTAAATCAGCTTAATGTTTTCCAAGTATATTCTCCATCATCATCCTTGTCACTGTCGCCTTCGTCTAAGCGCATTTACAAATCTGAGATTTGCTCACTTCTTTAGTCGCACTTGAAATGCTTTGAATTTTGCTAGAGCGGAGTGTCCCGGGCACCCGCTTATCCGCCTGCTCTGACAAATATCAGAGCACATCCGGCAAGTCAAAAGAAAAAAAAAAACTGTATATATACATAAAAAATTTTGAGCCCGGGCGACGAGGCGGTTGACAATGCAACTGCACAAATACAAAAAGGAGCTGGGGCAGCCAGGAAAAATGTTGGAAAAATATGAGAAAAGTATGCAAAGTTGCTCGTAAAAACACTTAAAACTCAGGCACGTACACGTACAACCGACAAAGAAATCAACATTCTGGTTAAATAAATACTTTTTGCTCACACAATTGAATGGCATTTCATATGCAAGTAAGTAGAAAAGGTTATTTCCGTAGTTACACTTGAAGAGCTTAAAAACTAAATCCCTCTTGCCAACGAGAATTAAAATAATTCAATTTCAAAACTTTCATGGATGAAAATTGTGAAAGCTTAAATCAGTTCTAACCCATTTGTTTTCCTGCTAGAAAAAAAAAAAAATAGAATTTTCAGTAAATAAAGTTGTTTGGTTCGATTTTTATGGATTTCTGGGATTTTTAGCTTTTGGCTTTCAAGGCAAAACCACACAAGGCCCACTTGGGTTTCACTCAAACGTGAGAGATTTTTGAGCCAAAATCATTGTCGGATAAATTGTCGGCTGGGTAGTATTTGGCTAAATGCGTGTTTGGCTGGCTTTGCCTTTGTCTAGTTGGAAGTTGCAACCAGCTACTTGCAGCTACTTCCTGATGCCTGTTCGCTTCCTTCCTGCGAATCCATCAACGCTAATTTTGCATATTTCTTTGCCACTTCTCATAGCCGCAGTTAAAGGGAAATAGAAAAGAAATGGTGGAGTAGAAAGGCTGACAAATTCGACTGGGGTTCTCATAGCCTTGGCACCGTCACGCACACACATCGACAGATATTTAAGGGCCAACCAGCGTATTCGCTCTTTACCCGCCTTTTACCGCTGATGGTCTACTTTGGTTTTATGATGAATTATGTGCTTCACGTACATTATTAATAATTCCTGTCAACAAATAAATGTATATGCGTCCGTGTTTGAGTGTGTGGGTGCTAGTTTATGCGTGTGCGTGTAGTTGTGGCTTGTCTCTTTTGGCCACATTGCGTATGCGTAATATGTTTATTTCCAGCTCTGCGGTATCAAATTTATTAACCAGCTGCTGCTGCAAAGCCGAGAGAAAATAAATATACAAATTTAAGAGAGCGAGTAGCAAGCACATGTTAAATCTGAAATGGCGACTTTTCTCGCCGGCTGACTGACATTGAGATTACACATACGCCCTGTGTTACGTCATATTGAGCTCAGTTCAAGCAACAAATTGATAGCCTTGTTGAATGGATGTGGGTGTGGGTGTGGCCGGCAATCGCATTGAATTTCACACAGAGTTCACTTCTTTTCTCTTTGTTTGCCTTTCGAATTGGATTTCAAGTACGACCAAGTTAATTGCCTGAAAAATTGAACTCAATCAATTTGCCGCCAATCTGCTCGACCCGTAACCCCAATAGCAACACCATCAAATAAAGAAAACCCAGCAAGCTGAGTTCGTGAAAAAGTAGACACGCAATGAAACAGTCATACCTGATAACTTTCATAGGTTTATTCATTTCACTTGACCCTTTATGAGGCAGCAAAAAATAACCCAGGTAGGAAATAATAATGTCTGTGTGCCTGTGTATGTTGCTGGTAACTGACCACTTGATTTCTGCAATTACACTTATTTTATTGTATTAATTTCTTCTTTGTGCTGGTGAGGCAGTTGCATTCAAATAAAATCAATTCCTTTTGACTGAGCAACGCACACAACATCGACCGCGAAGTCGTGAATTACTTTCAAAATCGATGAAGAATTTTGTAGTTGTAATAATTTAAAATATTCCTCACTCAATAAAATTTTAATTGAATTAAATGGGTTTGCCTCAATTATGAATATACATATTGTGGAATTTTAATTGAACATTTATAGTATTTTGATAACCTATTCAACCTTGTAGCACCAAGAAATTAATTATTGCCTAATTTTTGAATGCTGCCTATTAAAAATTACATATTCATTCAGAAAGATTGCAATCGAATTTTTGCTTACATTGAAAACTAATTATTTCATAGCTAAATATTTCATGACGTGAATTATTTGAATAGCAACACATCTCCGAGTTGCCCGGGCATCGGTCGTTGGGGTTCTGTAAGCTTGTGATTTGTTTATTTATTGGCCAAATTGCAAAGCCTGTGAACTTTGCCTTAATTAAATATTTATACGCTCACACAACACATACATATGTAACTATATAGCATACAGACAGTCACGCATACATACATATTTGCAAATAAACATTTTGACATGTGGCAGAGTCAAACAGAGCACAGCAAATAAAGAGATAAAACGTGTAAAGGGTGGGCCCACCAGGCAATAAGGGGTTCCGGGAATGGGTAATCCTGTCACGGCACACTGAATCTCAGGCTCAGCATCTACACACATAGAGACAAAGACAGTCATGGTAACGCAGTCCACACACACACACACATTTATATACCATACATTTATTTACTGCTCATTGTTCACAGCACAAGACAATGCAATAAAGTTGAAATTAGTTCGGGCCATAATTTCAGGTGAACATCCGGAGGCAATGCAAACTGGCTCATCCGGCTGTCAGTACAATTGGCTGACAATTGTTATGCTTGTCAGCTTGGTTTTTTGCTATAACCAGAAACAGTGCGATGCCCTAACAACAGAAACGATAGCCGTAAAAACTTTGGCCAAAAGTGCGTGTGGCCCGGCCGCAAAACGTGGCCGACTCGAGGCCAATTTGCTTAATAGCTGCTGCCATCTCCAACAACAACAACAACAACAACCACAACAACAGATCCAGCGTTTCTACCTGGCCAAGCGAAGCTGCCTCAGATGATCGAATGGCCAAAACTGCATACCATAAAATGAAAGGCACATAAAATGTGTGTAGCTGTAAGTTTGTGTGAGTGTGTATAGAACAAATTTGGTGAGTCATTAAAATTAAGTGTATCACTATTTTCTAGTCATTAGGTAAATATATTTGTAAATCGATTGCGGCCAGTTTTAAACTAGCGATTTTTACATTTACTCGTATTAATTTTCCTCACTCCACTTCCGGTAAAATATGAAAATATTTATTTTCAAAATAAATACAACCAAAAAAAAAAGAACTTATTAAGACGAATCCATGAATATACCTATTCCTACGTATTAAAAAAATATATATGTGTATATTAATTATAACTTTAAGTCAATATATAATAATTTATAAATATTTATATATCTGTGTCTGTGTAAATATACAATGTTGTTAAGCTCATTAATGTAATTGGCAAAGAATCAACAACAGCAAAAAAAAAAGAATTCAAATAGTTATATTATCGCATTTCAATCCTATAAAAAAAATCAAAAAATCTATAAAAATATGCGTATTTAATTAATAGACACATGTGTATCATATAATTAGAGTTAAGTAATTAAAATAATTAAAATATATTTAGAAAAAAAATCATAATAAAAAAATCACGCAAATAAATTATTTGAAGAAGGCAATGGAGTGATTAATTGCTTATAATACTCGATTTATTTTATTCATTCCCCCTTAATTAGTTTTAACAAATTTTTGATTAAATTCAAAGAACAAATCTCCATTAATTACAAATGTATGAATATCTTGATGTGCATTTTAATCCAATTTGGCTTTATTAGTTTTGAGTTCTTGTTTGTTGAAACTTTGATTTCTGTATTCGATTTTGCACCATTAAAGAGCCACAATTGTAATTTTTAATGGAACAACAATTTAATGAGCAATTGAATTTGTTTTTTTTTTTACTGTTTGCAGGATAAATGACAATTTATGTTTGATCAGAAATTTAATTACTTTTTATGGTGAAGTGAGCTCTTATCTGTTTCAGCAACTGCTAAATCCGAAAAGGAAAATGGTTTATCCAATTTTGAATTTTCAAAGACCGCTTCAACCAGATTTTCACTTTGTGAATGACAGCAGTTCATTCCATTGGAAATGAAATTCAAATAATGAAACTAATTATGTAAAATTGTGTTAATATCAGCCACACGTCTGCCATTTGCATAATCGAGACCATAAAAATTGAAAACAATAACCGAAATTGAAATTTTGGTTGCCATAACAACGTTATTAAAATGTTTGAATACATGTTACGATTCTTATTCAAATGCAATCTACACTTATAATTAAATTTATGTACTACATATAAACACACAAATATTTTTATACCCTGTACCTTAAGAGTAAGGGTATATTAATATTGTGCAAAGGACACGTCGTAGACCCCGCAAAGTTACCCACAATATGATCAGCTAGGATAACCAAACTTGAAATTCGAATTCCTTATGTACTGAAAAACTTTTGATTGGTATCAAACATCACTAAAATCGGACCATATTTACATGAGATATACAAAAACCTAATTTTCGGGTCGAATGTACAATCCGATAGATGGCGCCCTTGCAATATTGTAAACATTGTGTTCTTGGATTCAAAGGAATATTAAGACCAGAGACTTTATGTGAATGTTGGCTACCACTCGACTAGGGTTGCCACCTTTTCTTTTTCAATTCCGTCAACTAGGTACAGGGTATCCCAAACTCGGCCGCGCCCGAGTTAAATGTTCGGCTTCATTTTTTTAGTTTGTTTTAATACCCAAAAGGTAACTGCAATGCAGGCAATTTAATTTAAAAATAATCTCATAAAATTATATGTATATGATTATTGAAAAATAATACACGTAACACCCTCTGGCCATGCTGTGTAAACATATACAATTTAGTGTATCTTTAGTTATCTTAATTTTGACCAATTAGAGATTTTATGATTCGTGAACAATAAGTTGCAGCTAATAATATTAATTTTCCAAAGTTTAAAGTTGAATGGTTTTTTTTTTGGAAACCTTTTAACCCATTTGTTTAATTAGTTCTTTAGGTTTTGAGTTGTGAGGTTGTAATTTATTTATGGTTTTATTTTGGTTTTCAGACAAATAGTTTTACTCTGTAAAACTGAAATTCTTAATAATTAAAAGTGCTACCTTCCAAATTGCAACTGTCCAATGAATTATGCAAGAATCAAAATATTTAATAAAACAAATTGTATTTTATGCCACACATCATCATATATATTTTCTGAGCAGAAACTAATTTAATAAGCCTCAAGGCATTATGCACACTACTCATGGCTTAAGTATAAAATAAATCAATGTCATCTGTTATTTTAGCAGAAAATAATTCCTGTATATTAAAGTTAATTAGTGAACGCTAGACAAATATTTATATGCAGAATTAAGTAAATGCATTAACCCAGAAATAATAGAATCTTTGTATGCCCAAGTGGATGAATTCTTCGATAAGTGGTCCAGTGTGTTTGTGTATCTTGTGAGTGCAGTGAATGTGAAATAATTTGAAAATAGCCAAATAAGTCACATACCGGAATACATATTAAATAGTTGATAGTCTTAATAAAGCAATTGAACTGTAAAAATCTGAAAAAAATGTTTAACTGAAAACTCATTACTTTGATTTGTTAAACGAATAACCAAAATGATATAACGAAAGAAGTCACCAGAAAAAAAAATAAATCAAATAAATGTACGAAAAAAACATAGAGTCACAAATACATACGAAAAGAAAATAACAAAACATATTATAAACACGAAAAAAAAATTTATGAAAAAACAAAAAAAAAAAAAATTGCATATTAAACGAAGGCAACAACAATACGCAAATGTGGCTGGCATATTGTGCAAATGTCGGATACATTTTTGTATATACACAATATGTTTTTTATTTACTCACTCAATGAGTGAAAGATACAAAAACAAATGCCACATTTGCTTTGATGTTAAACGCCGGGCAAATGGGCTGGTTGAGAAGCAAACATTTCAGTTTGTTTGTCAAAAAATAACAAACAGGAAAACTTAAATAAAAACAAAAACGAAAAAAAAAATACAAAGCAAAAAATACCATGAAGAAAAAACAATTAAAGTTTTTTATTTAAAATTGATCAACTACAAATTTGTTTCACTTAAAGGTGGCAGGGAACTCTTCAGGTTCATTGGAGTTAACCAAGTCAAGTACTCCAACAAATCATAAAATTCCAAAACAAAGCTTATTAAATGGTCACCTCGATGGAATCAAATTAGTGAGAGTCTTTTATTTGAACTTGTATGGAGGAAATCGTATCAGTTCTAGTGGCACAGTACATCAATTTGATGGGGGAATTGTTCAATTATTTTTAACATGGTCAATGCACCTGTGCACTGAACTTTCTTCTCTCGGCTTGTGCCTTCAACCAGCAAATGCATCACGACAGTCGAAGAAATGAAAAATAAGCTGCAACGTATGCGTGTGTCACATGTAATCGTAGGATTATGGACAGCAGCAGCCATCCAGCAGGCAGTCAGCCAATCGACCAACCAGACAAATACCCAGGCCATACCCTGCTGGAAGCACTTTCAAAACTAGGTCAGTCTCACCATATAAATCGAAAAGGCTTAAAAAAATAACAACAAAAGCAAGAAAAAAACAAACCCAGCAGCTGCTCCAGCTCACATTCGCACATACAAAAACAGACGCACTCGTGTGGATGAGAAGTGTTTGTTTGGAGTTGCTTGCTGGAGCCGTGGGGCGGATCAAGGGGAAGGGGAAAGACAAACTTTGTCAAACGAGCCAAATGAAAACCCAAACCTAATACCCATTGATAGACACACCTCATTAATTAACAGCGAAGCAAATAGAATGCCAAAGCAAATGAATGGAATACAAACTGAAATAATATGAAAGTGTTCTGTAAATTCTCTTTTTAAATTTAAAGGGTCCAGAGAAAAGCTTTCAACAATTAAATTTTCCCAATCTAGTTGGTCAGATAAAGGCCTATTCCTATTTAAGGTAAGTATTAAATTTAGTGTTAAGGTGTGAAATTAAACTCTTGCTTAGCCAAATATTCAGTCTCTTCGATAATGAAAACTCAACAGGTTTGTGAAAAAAGAGTCCAATCTAAGAGCAAGCCGAGATCGTAGAGATAAATAATATTGCACTCTTAAAGAAGTAAAGCCTTTTGTCCTTTACAGAATGCACCATGTTAACTTTATTTTAGCTTGAAAAGAAATCGAAAGGGTATTAAATAAGGCCCCTTGGCTATTAAATTATAGTTTGATAAGGCATACTATTTCTCTGGGAAAGGTGTAGGCAATGACGACAAGCAAAATCCCGGACAATGGGAAATTGCCGCTTGTAATTCTATTACAATTCACCGCATAAGCCTCGCTAATCCCCAAGCCTAGCCGCATGTAAAATAATAATGCGTTGGAATTTTATTTTTTTCTTTCTGCCTTTTTATATGTTTGCTGGGTTGGTTTCTGTTGGCACTGACCAAAAAATAACCATGCCGGCCAAAGTTCTGAATGATCTGAGTATGGCTTTTTTGCTGACTGTGTTAGCACAATAGTATCAAATATAAAAAGAATAACAGCAGCCAAAATCAAAAAAATTCCTATAAACCCTGTCTTTGAGTCAAAATTGATGTGCGCTGTTTATGCAAATTTTTCGTCGATATATTTATTTTTTGACAGTGGAGTCGGTTGCCCAAGTAACCGCAGCCACAAGCTGTGCACACACTTTTTTTTTGTTTTATTTTTATTTTTCTTGTGCTCAGTGTTGGTCTTTGTGCTGCGTAAGTCGGGCATGTAATTTTACTTGATAGATTTTACTTAATGGCCTGGCATTAGCCGCATTTGTTGCCTTGGCCTCTTTGCTCTTGCCTCGTCGAAGGACAACCGCAAAACGTCATTTGCTATGGGCTGAAAGCCCACGCACCCATTTGCAACCACAGAGCAGGTTGACCAGCGGGCTAAAAGTGAAATCAATGTTAAAAATTTAAAGCGGCTTACAGACAAATTCCATTTGAAAAACAATTTGGTTATAATTTTAAACAATTCCATTGCTAATTTGCTTGGATGTGGGTAAAATTGGCTAGGATTGGTAACCTAATTTCCCAACACTGGCAAAATATTCACAGCCAACAAGCAAAAACAAAAAGTCAGAATAATGTGGTAAAATTGCATTGAAATATTTTTGCTGTATGGAAAAATGGTTGGGACTTAGTGAAGAATTCAATAGAGAACTTAAAAATATTTTAAAAGCCGAAATTCCCTTTCTCTCTGTTCCTGACTTTGTTAAAGGAAACTATTGTGATTCTTGAAAATCATTAAATTGAATCAAAGACTTCTTTCAATATCTTTTGAATTGAATTTGAAAATTTTTATAATTTTGTAGTTGAATACACAAAAATACTTTTTGCCATAGATTTATGGTATGAGCATTGTCAACGAGTTAGTGCTTACGAGGGCGTGGTCGGGTGGTCAGAGGTTGGCAGTGATTGTGGCCTGGCTGCCTGGCAAACTGGTTGCTGCAGCCACACGAAATGCTAGTTGAATTATAGACCATTCGAATGAAATTATTTTAATTCCGTAAATCACTTTGCAGGCAACCAAAATTCAACAATGCTGTGGCATCGACCGTGGGCTGCATCTGCTCTCTTGACCTTCCAAGGGGCGTGCCAATCTCATTTAGCGTGAGCTTTTTTTTTGTTTTTTTTTTGGCATACTTGCACACACTGGGCTGGGTTAGGTTGGCTTTGTGGGTCGGGTTTTAGACAAATGAAACGAAAATAGCAAAAGCACTCAAAAATTTTAGCACCAAAAAATATTTTAGTTGGCCTACAAAAATTTGCGCAGAATAACGAAATTTTCGGTAATTGTTTCTCGCTGAAGGGGCTCCAGTTTCAATCAGGTCAACAATAGCAGTTTTATAGAAATTCATAATGTTTTGCATTTGCAGAATTTGCAATTAAAATAACCAATAATAAACGCCAGCTCTGGGCAAATTATATTGAAGTCCATGGAGGAAAAATATCTAACGTATGCACTGGTGACTTATTTCGGTTGTTTCGCAATTGCGACCAAACTTGTAATTTGTTAAAATTATCGGTAATATTATAAATGCATTTCATTTATGGCAATAACAACAGCTTTGGAAGCAATTATACTACGGACAACAGGGCGTATACGTGCTCTTAATAAAAACATATTTCTGCATGCGAGACTACAATTAAAATTGTGATAAGTACGAATTGTATGGCAAATTTATGAATACTGTCATATATCACGATAGTCGCATAACCAGGCCACAAATAACACCACACGCCCAGGATGATCTAAATCAAAGGAAAGCAACTATAAAGCCGTCTCCATATCGAACAGTAGGTTAGCAAGAATATCTTCAAATACAATTTACTCGGACCTAATCCTTTGTAACAACTACAGCTGTAAATGTTGCCATAACTGACAGTCATAGAGCGTCCCTGGCCCAACTCAAGCGCAGGCAAAAGATGGGAGGCCAGGAGATATGCTCAAAGTGTACCCTGTTGACTATTTGGACACGAGCATAAATATATGATGCTCTATACATAAATCTGTATATTCTGTGTGCTGCGTATGGAGAACATAAACAAATACTTTGGCAAAACAACTCAAGTTGACTTCACACTCGTTTGCTCTTATGCTTCAATGGCTTCGGTCTTGGTTTTGGACTTGGTTTTCAGCTTCGACTTGAGGTCTTCTGTTTGTGAGTATTTGTTCAGCTTGTTGTATATTCATTGTGTGGACAAAGTTATTGTTATTGTCAGTGAAAAGCATATAAAAATGTCAAATAAATAAGGATCTATCTATTTCTATTGAGGCTTTAAAAAATGATTTCCATAACTGTGATTATTTACTTAAATAATTCGTTGATTTAAATAATCATAAAAAAATATAACCTAATTGCCTTTACAACCTGGCTAAATGCAATTCCCAAGATTAAATACGATTAGCTGGCTGGATATCAGAAGCAACCCAGTATTTGTTAATAATCATATATTAATTGGTTTATTTTCAGACTAATTTCATACGCTTCAGCACATCTGTGGGAACCAAAAACACTTGTGCTAGCAAAATAAAACAATCATCAATGGAAAGTTTCATGATGACAAATCATCTCAGCTCATATTCAAAAATATTAATTCACTGTCTATAATAATTTTTTTGCTTTTGCATTTTTGTTTTGGTTTTAAGTGGTTTACTTTTGCATGAATGAAATAATATAGCCCTTAAAATTATCCCAGAATAAATTTGTTCTAGTGGAAAAATTAAGACTTTATTTTTAGAAAGTAAAACAAAAATATTGGTAAGCATATATAAAGTATTTATTGCCGGTCAATTTTCAATCGAATGTTCATATGTTTTTTGGATAAATTATGTGGTGGGTCTGCATCTCTGAAGACAGCTGGCCCGAGTGCAATGACGATTACCATTTCCACCGCATCCCAAGTAGCGCATTGTATGACAGCTCCTGGTGGCAGAATTATAATGCCACATATTGTTATTTCTTTGGGCATTGCAGCTAGTTGTGTTGCGATGTCCTTCATCGACAGGGCCAGTGCAGACTGGGGATCCTATAAAAATATTATATGGAATTTTTAAGCTTATTAAGGAAATATGCTTAAAACTTACTTGGAAGGCCTCGGCAACGTGGTGCCGGTGTGGTCTGAGCTGATGAGTGAGCCACGTAGGCTGACAGGCAAACGAAGAGCAAAATGAATTTCATACTGAAAAGTTGGAATATTATTTTAATGCAAGTGGTAAACTTGAACTGATTTGTAAATCGAAAGGTAATCGTTTTATAGCTAAATTTTTAACCTTTTCGGACTATTGAAATATCTCCTTGACATTGTTGGCAGACAGCTGTCAACACGTGTGCCCATTGTTGATCTGAAATCATACAAGTTTATTGTGGCGGTGATGACAAAAGGAAAGCGTTTTTGTTGCTCGAATCAGACATAATGAATATCTTAAACAATTCAAGTATTTGAAAAGCCTTAAGCACTTGTCGTCAAGTTGGATATCAATGCGGTCATAAACAAAGATAATATGGCATGAGGTGAGAAGGACAAAGGCCAAATTAAACCCAGGTCATACTTTTTAGGAAATTAAGGTGGTATAGTATTGAGTATTATTTTATTTATTTACACTGCGATAGGAAATTTTTTAGCATGTTCCACAACCAGAGAAATTTCTCTTGGTAGTTTTCAAGGAACATCCGCTAGATGGCGCTGAAATAGATGGCGCTGGCACAAGGCTAAAAGAGTTGGCAAAAAGGTTAATTTTCCAAAATAAAATAATAATATTTTGTATTTTTAATAAACACAACTAGCATAAGTCACACCAGCTTGGGGCATACGAGCAAATTTGTATGGATTATTGCCTGATTGGCTTGTCAACCAACAAATTACATAGCGATTTCAGTTATCATCAATCACCAATGGAACCAGCAAAATAAGCATGCACGACCTCTCGTTTCGGCACTTCCGCCTTCTCCTGCTCTGGCGTTCGTCAATCCGAAGCTTATTAGTGTCATGACATCATTGAGAGGAATCCCAGAGAGTTTTGCCAAAGGCCAAGATGAAATAACAAAACAAGTCCACCATCACAAAGGAAGTAAAAAGGGTTCACATGTTCCTTGACAAATTTCATTTTTCAAATAAAATTTCCAGGACCATAAAGAGATTAGGTCTGCTAAAAAGAGAAAAAGTAAATAAATAAAAATATCCACGCAAACTGTTTCAAATATTTCGGCCACACTGGCATACAAGGCCAACTAATTAAAATGCAAAGCAGCATTGGCAGACAAATCGAGCGGGGGCTCGAAGGGAGAGTTGACCGATGAATCGGTGAATCAGTGTTGCTGAATCGCGGTGGACCGTGTTTGACACATTTCATGGTCGAAGTCCGACCACAAAACGCATTTGGCGCCGTAACAATTTTTTTTTATTAAATAACAATTTTTTGCGCACTTTCTTCTCACTGACACGTACGGCATACAAAAAACAAGAGCGAAAAAAAAGGAATTGGTTGAGCAAAAATAAAATCTATGCAAAAATAAATAAATCGGAAAAAAATGAAATGGCTTAGAAAAAGTTGGGAATATGCGGATTATTTGGAATGGCGCCCAACAAATGCTGACCGCACCCTACTGGTCAAAGTCAACGCAATGGAGTGGTCGGCCAGACTTTTCTATGGCCATCGATATATATTGAGACATATAAAAATTGCTAGTCCGCCTAGTTGGATTTGTAGGAATTTGAAATTATCTACAATCCCAAGGGCTATATTAATTATGGAATGCAGTCTGTCTTGTAGGAATTTTATATTTGAAAATTTAGGTTAATGAAATCGGACTTGGGAATCAGGGACACGGAAAAGAATCATTACTATAAATTCGGAATAGCCGAAGTAGGAAATATTTTTTAATCATTCTTAGCTGAAATTAAATGTTATATATTTAGAGTATTTAAAAGTCCAACTTTCAAGTCTATGATGTGTTTTTCTCAGGCAGCCGAAAAGCCATTTTAGCCCAACTATGCTGACCAACAATAAAAGTTCGCTGCCTGGAAATGTACATACATACTGAGACAATGTATAAAGTGTACAAAATGTATACTTACTTATGATTATGCTTATATGGCCGGTTCGTAATATTTATGTTTTACATATGTATATGAATTGCACGTGACCAAAAATGCGCCTTTTATGGGTCTGGCTTGGCTCTCATTGCCTGACCGTCTGACCCTTTGAATCTCGGACGGCTTAGTCCGATAGTCTGGCTGATTTTCGTCGAGGCCTTGCCACAACTTTCCATTTATTGTAGTTGAGTTTTAGTTGCTTCGCAGGAGGAGGGCGGGGCAAGCATATTTTGTGTATTTCAGTCATGTAACGGTAAAAATTGTTTGCATATTGTTTCCCGACCATTGTGATTTTCGTTTGTCGTTTCCTTTATACGCAACCATAGAGCTTTCCTACAGTTCAATTCAGTTTTGTTGAGTTCTGAATTCTATTGTGATACGTGCGCTATATTGAATAAAGCAAATGAACCGACAATCAGCCAGGCGGGCAGACGGACAGGCAGACCAATAAAGATGACAATCATCAAGGGCATTTTTCATCTGCTCTCACTTCTCATCATTTATACAAATTCGAGTCATCATATTTTTGTTGCCGATGATGACGATGCCGGTGACGATAATGATGAGTTGAGTTCGCTTTGGTTCAGTTTGGTTCGGTTCTAGTGAGTTAAGGTGGCAATTCCTTTCACTTTTCTTTTTGGTATTGTTCGCTTTGGGATTTACTATATTAAACAAATTAAAATACGTTACGAAATGTGTCCGGGGACCCCCCAAAGGCTGACTGGTTTGTTTGCCGGTTTCGTATGCCTCGTTGGCAACGCTTCTTGCAGTCACGTACGTGTGCGCCTGCGGCCCTGCAACGTTTGGTTGGTTGCGTGCCACCAGCGTATTCGAAATTTAAGGTTCACTGGCTGGGCCTCCTGTTGTGCAGCAGTAGCAGCCGTTGTTGGCGTAGGCGCGCTATCCACACTCAAATTAATGGCAGCATTGCCATAAGTTATGCAACTGAATATTAAGCATATGTGTGCGTGCGATTGTGCATGAAAAGATGAGATGGTAAGTGCGTGCGTGTGGGTGTGTGTGTGAGGCACGAAGGGCCGACTCGGTCATCGTTCTGTGGCATTTACACCAATTATCACAGCTAAACACATACACATGCACGCATGCCTCAAAACAAGGCCTTTCACATACACACACACACACAAACTCACACATATATATATACAGTAAGACACACATACACTTGACGTTGTGACCATACAAACCAACAAGTTATTGCTCATACAGAGATTCAGAATATATGGCATTACTAATGGTCAATTTTCACACGCCTGCTTAAGCAAATGTCGGTCATTCAATGCCCAGGCCCCTGGGCCGCATTAGTGATGCGTATATATGTGGTTGTGTTTGTGTGCGGAAAATCTGTGACTTACTCTCTGCCAATGTGTGTGTATTTCTAGACTGCATAAACAAATAGGCCGAGATAGACAGAACCCTAGAATTGGCATAGCTCTTCACAAAGATACACACACACACACACACACACAGGGCCAAATACAGATACATATTTACATTAAGTGCGACCATAAATCAGTTTCATTCAATTCACTTAAGACTGGTTTAGGTGCTAATTTTAGACCAAAGACTTGTCGGCATATTTCTGCTAATATTTATATATCCACATATAATTTTGTGAATTTCTATTGGGCTTAGAATGCAAAGGTTTGCCATCAATTATTTGGCTTGGAAGGACAGAAGCCATTTTCAAAACGATCGAGCCAGTCAGTTATAACTTTGCCCTTAAAGATTCGACTCATAATTTCAAAATTCATACGGGTAGACTTGGAAAGTGCGCAAAAAAGAACAAAATTGTCCAAGGATAAGCCATGCTGGCCCCCTTTTTTTATATTCTTCAGGCTGAAATGAAAATCTGGCAGCCTGACACAGACTTACACCTAAGGCGACCAACTGTCAATCATAGCCGCACGCACACAGAACTGTAAGTCTAAGCAAACACATTTCACACATTACGTATACGCAATGTTAGCTTGTATGGGCAAGGCGAGCACTGCGCACTTCCGTTTAACATTCTAGATTGCAAAAAAATTGAATCTTAAGCACATATTTGCATTTGATTATTTGTTGCTTGTAATTTATATGCAAAATTAGCCCAGTCTCCTCTAATCCTCTGCTTGACTGCCTAGACAAATAACACAAACTCGGTTGATATTTAAATGTGGCTGTTCGTGTGTGTGTATGTGTGTGATATAAATGGACACGCGTCATTCGAAAGAGAATTTATGATTGTGTAGCCGAGGAAAATTGATTTCATTTCAAGATATGCAAAGTACTTTAATTTAAACCAAAACTTGAGAGAGAAAAAGATTCCATTAAAATCTTCTTCTTCTTCTTGCGGTGCTTAATTTGAACTGATTTCTTGCCACCTTCAACTTTTTCTGGCTTACTTTCGTCTTTGCGGTGGCAAATGCGCGTTGCATGTTCGAACGTGTTAAAACTGATGCAGTGCCAGCAAAAAAAACGAAAACAACACCGAAGAGGCGCTTCACCCAGCCAAAAATGGAATTCAAAATAAAAGGTGAAACCGAAAAGCACGTAAACCAAAGCTGCACTTGCGTAAAACTTGCTGTAGCGAATCCCTACTTTTTGTTGTTGTTGTTGTTGTTGTATTTTAAGTTCTTTTTGTTTACAAAATGTTGTTGCAAATAAATTAAGTGCAGACGAGTGAACCACGTCGCGAGGCCAACAACGCCACCGCAAGAGAACTACAGAAATATTTTGTAAACATTTCACATTTTGCAATCCTCAAGTTCTGCCCTTCCCCTTCTCTTATTTCCTGGGCGCCCGCCAAGTCAATTGTTTTTCTCGTTCTCTGGTGATGAGTGGCTTCCGCCACAAGTGAATAAACCACGCGTTCTTTTCGTCAATGACATGACAGACATTATCAGAGTTTGATGCTACCAAGAAACTCTGCTTCCTGCTCCTATCTCTTCTCTAAAACTCCTTGCCCTGGCCCGGAACTGGAATTGCTTGCATAGTCGGTCGTGTGGGTTTCGAGAATAGCAGAGAGAAAGTCAGGGGGTAGGTGTGTATGAAAAATATTGCATGTCAAAGTATCCTTTTAAATGCAGCAAAGGGAATTGGAATTGTTATGCCTGGATGTCACGTGGAAACATTGATAAACTCGTCGAGCCACTGTTGTGAAAATTAATACAAAAATAATAAAATAAATACGATATGAAAATGTTATATTCAAAGGCAAAGTAAATTTTCAAATAAATAAAAGTCGACTCAAAAATATACCCTAAAAAGTTATCGTAATTTATTTATACTTTTTTTTTGTGTCTTTTTCAAATGATTAAATAATTTCAAAAAGTAATTAAGAACATTTTTTTTTTAAGTTAATTTTAGATTTTTTTCAGAAGGGTGAAAAAAGTGTTGCATTTGGAAAAGAGTGAATTCATTCATCTTTCCCTTTTGCGGCTCTGTAAATTTTATTAATCAATGCGGTAGTTAATTAGTGTGCAGTGATTTTTAATGGCGTTAATTGTGTGACATAAATGAAACAATTTATATTTTTTTTTTTTGTATATATTTTTTATCCTTTTTCTTTTTATAATTATTTCGAAACTCCCTTTTCATGTTAAATATAATATTTAATTACCATTTGGTTATGTGTGCCCACTTAAATTGAATATTAAATTACAAAAAAACTCTCATCAAATATAATCATTAAAAGGAATTATAGTACACGCTTCTGATTACATGGTCCCGTTAATATTTATGAAGCCATGAAATATCAGATTAATTTAAAAATTCCGTTTTCTATGCACTCCAATTCACTATGCCGGCCAATTTAAGACGACTCTCGAGATAGAAAGAAAACCTCTCAACATTTGAGCATCACAATAATATTTTTTTGGTCAACTTTTTCAACTAAAGATTTTTATTTTCAGTGCAAATGCTAGGAGAGTTGTGAAACGACATGAAGCTATCATAACTTAAAGTTAGTTGTCTGCCTGTTTGGCTTAATGGTTGGCTGAGTGTCTAACTAGTTGTATGGGGCTCAGGACAAAGTTTGCCAACAGGAAGTGACAGTTGATTTAACACACAGACTCAGACACGCACCTGTCGTCAATACTTGTGCCAAGTCATGAAAATATCGTACTCGCTCTATGAATACCAGTAGGATTGGAGAGTATAAAAATGTGAGCATGAATGAGTTGAGCTTTGGGTTTCATTGTCTGCTCTGACATTAAAATGTCAAAGGGGATAATTTAATTTTTTTTTCTCTCGAATAAACTTCAGGCAATAGCAATGAGATTCAAGTCAAACTGTAAATAATAAAATTGAACATTTGACCTCTGCCCGATCTATTTAATTTAAATATTAATTAATGCTGTGGCCCTGTTTTTTTTTTTTTTTTTTTAGTTTACCGAACTAGGTTTTTTATTGACACTATTTTCAAATTGTCAGCTGCATTGAATCCATCCGGATGAATGGTTGTCTGCATTGACAGTCCAACCAGGAAAAAAAAAAACTTGTCTTCAATTTTTGATAAACTTTTTCAACTGCTTTTCTCAGCACAAAAAAAAAACAGAGTAGTAGAAAAAGAAGAGTAGAGTCAACAAGCAGACCAAATATACTAAAGGAAAGAAAACAAAAAAGTTACCAGTTGCTGGTGAACAATTTATGTGGCCAGAAAAGCAGAGCATAAAACCCGAAAAAATACAAACTTTGTAGGCTTGTTAGTGAAGTTTTAACTTAAAGGCCGCTGTTAACTTGCCTGTCACTCACTACGAAAATAGCAACAACAATAACAATAAGCAGAAGCCCCAACAGCAAAAACTGGCAAATGGGCAGATGGGCGAGGCTTGGCCAGGGAGGCTGCAATATTGGTGCCGGGTGAAATAACACGACAGGCCGATGTGGCAGCCAACTTCGAAAACGACTTGGGTAGAGTCTGTTATAGGAATACTGACAACTACAACAAAAACACCAAGAGCAAGTGACAAACGGAAACGTGTCAATTTACGTGTTTTGTTGGTCTGTTCATTTTTATTATGAAAAATGTTTGGCTTGAAAATAAAAAAAAAATATGAAAATTTTCAGTGCACTCATGTGTCTGTATCATTTAATACCTTTAAGCTGATATTTAAAATTTATGAAAGCTCTTAGAAAATTGATTAAAGTCGCCTAGACAGATGACACCTTCAACCAAAACACGGCGCTGACAACTTTGGCATTGGCCATGGAAATTTATGAGTCGCAGCAAATGCTGGAATGGCCGACAAACCCTTTGGCGTTTATGGGCTTATTTATTTTCACTTTTATTTTTTGGCAGCAACGATTTGCTTAGCCTACATTTTTTTCTCCTCTTTTTTTATGGCAATTCTACGCCATTTTATTGTCACCCACACTCGCACAGCCAAACAAACTCTCTTGCACACTTTTTGAGAGCGAAAGCACTTGAAAACACAGGAAAGTCAATGGCAATCGCAATGGTGTATTATTTCTTCTTCTGTTGTTCTATGCTGTCCTTGTGGCTCTTGTTCTTTATGTTGTTGCTGGTGTTGCGGTTCTAGTTGTTGTTGTTGTTGTTGTTGTTCGGGGTTGTCTTTCAAGTCATAAATTCCACGACAGCCGGCAATTTTGTGGTTGCCTGGGCATTAATTCGATGTTGGATATTCTTTATTGCAGTGACATAATTTATTTGCAACATTTTTGCTACTTAGTGAGCGTAGTTTATTGAAAAGTGTTGAATGTTGACATTGCCCACAAAATAACAAAAAATAAATAATATTAACAATAATGTTTCTGTAAAGATGTTCGGCTCCATTGCGGTTTCCGTAAAAAGTTAAATGTGGAAATGCGTAAAAAAAATGTTCACAAATTGATTGATTGCTGGGGACAAAAGATAAAAATAGGTAACAGTGAAAAATGGCGGAATAAAGACATAATACAGTATCAAGTTGCCAGGGAATTCCTTGAATGGAGCTGTAAAACTCAATCGACAAAGTAATGATGTAAATGGGTTCACTGGGTAAGACAAAATAGGCTTAAGTTTCTAAGAAAAGAAGGATTATAAAAATTTTAACTCTTTTTATATCTGTAGAGCGTCATCAAAGCAAAAGTAAAAAAAAACGGAGAGTAAAAAGTTTATGCTGACCCAGGAATACCGCAAAGATGAAGAAGAATCGTATAACACCCTTAACATCTTTATCTACTTCCAAGCCAATTTCCAAGCAAAAAATCTACTCAAGAACTCAAAAAAAAAACAAGGTTTTCGAGTTGAAAAATTTGAAGTTCAAGTGCAGTCAAAGCTATGTCCAAAGTAACTAATAAAAAAAATAAAAAAAAAAAACAGCAGTTATGTTTGCTTCGGTTTGGGTCTTGGTTTATGTGCTGGATTGTGTGAGTATGAAGGACTCTTGGAGCAGCCAAATGCCAAACGCAAATGTCACCATATCCCAATGGCAATCGATGGAAATTTATAGAAAATTGCGCACAAATAAAATTTTACGTTTGCTTGCTTTTTTCATTTGCCAGTCAAGCAGTCAGGCAGCCAGTGAGTCAGCCAGCTTCTCAGCTTTCCCATTTCCCATTTCCCCTCCGAAAAGAATCCCTATTCTTATATATATATTTCTGCTTCAACTTATACCATCGCCAATTCCCATTAGCATAGCCTTTGAGGTGGCACGAGTGTGCTCCAGTATATGTGTGTGTGTGTGTGTGCGTAAACCTGTTTTGAGAAACGTTGCTGGGAATATTTTGTATGGATATTTCTGTTTTCTTATTTTGCTGACTGCTGCTTTCGCGTCATCATCTTTTAGTTGAAAAGCGATTTACTTTTTGCATTTCCATTGCAATTGTTCGTTTACTTGTTTGTTAGCTTGTTTGTTTTCTGCCTCCGGCTTACATATGGGACCCAACAGCATCCCATCGCCAATCTCCCATCTCCCATCTCCCATTGCTGAGTTACCACAGCTGTTAATGTTTACGATTGTTGTTTTCAATTTAAGTTAATTGAAATGGCAAAGTCACTCGCCTGTCTCAATTTCTCATAGAGAGTATGGAAATGTTTTTCTTTCCCTACTGCTTTTTTTTCGCTTTCATTCGGTTTGACATTTGTGAGCATCTGCATTTTCGAGCGAGGTACTGAAAAGGAGAAAGTTGCGTGTTTTTTAATTTGCCCTTCTTTTTCTTCCTCTTCTTTTCGAGTTTTTACCCTTTGATTTGTATGCTCTTTGCTTACTTTGCCTGCAAAAAACTGCATTGCAATTTAAATTCCAATTTTTTTTGTTTTTTTTTTTTGCTCCGTCTTCTTTAAAGTCTGATTCCCCATAACCATAAAATAAAATCGCTCATACGCTGCGTGTGCGAGTCGTCGTGTGGGTATACTTTTTTAAGGCTCAAGCCAAGCGCATTTTCGTAATTATGAAACTTATTATTTTACCACACCTTATTAAAGGTATTTGCTGCAGCTTATTTTGCGAAACTTCGGCGCCAGTGCAGCAGCTGCTGCCGCGGCATAATTAACTTAATTTACTTTAAGTTCGGCGACTGAAACGACTGAGAAACTGATTTGACTGCGGCTACTCTGGCAACCCATAAAGAGCCGCTGGGAAATTCTCTGGCCTGGGAGTTAGGGATACCCTTTTTTTCCCGTTTTGCCGTTGTTATTGTTGCATAAACAAACCGATTTACAAATTCACTGGCCTAAATCAATTTTGTTCTTGCCAGTACTTTTTTTGTTGTTGTTGCCTTCTTTTTGCCTGTTTTCGGCTACTGCTCTTTTCTCTACTCTTTACCAACTAATTAATTCAATTAAATAATTGAATAACTTTCTGCTCCCAGCGCGTCATTTGCTGCTCGCCGCACCCAAAGCACTTTAACATAGCTTTCTATATATATATTTATATACATATATAAATTCATATACATATACTTTTTGTTTTTTTCTTGTTCGGCTTTCAGCTTTTGAAAACAAGCTGGTATGTGAAAGCGGATTTGTCATGGGAATGGTTGGGGCTTATCTTGAGAGGCTCTGAGATGGATCCTACAGCGAAAAGGGTTGTCCAACTGCTAATTGTATAAACGGTCATGTTTTTGATTGCTAATTTCTAAAGTAACCACACCATTGCGGTTGATGTTGGGCATTTGTGCAGAGCAGAGTGGGTTGGATTTCAGTGGTCACTTGATACTGTGGGTGCACAGCCGCAAACAGATACAGAACCTTTGAGGTGAGTATTCTCATTCCAAAAATCAACCTCAAAGTGAGTCTTTTCCAGACCAACTATGAAATTGAGATGAGGCAAAACGTAAATATTATAAAAAATTGTAGAAAAAAATTGCATATTAATGACTAGATATCTCCATATTTGGGGTACGAGCAAGCAAATTTTCCACATCATTAGACGGCAATGGCCAGGCACTCGAGTGATTTGCCAGCTTTTTACAAAAAAAAAAAAGAAGAAAATCACTGCAAATTGAGAGTATGCGAAAGAGGAATTTCTAACCGGTTAACATAGTTTGGGAGTTAAGCAGCAACAAAGTGCTTGGTATGTGAAGTCATACATATTCATCACACACACTGACAGACCCAAGCATACCGAGTCACACACGACACTAGTGGTGTGAAACTATCGAGCCACTATCGATAGTATCGATGTTTTCTTAATTTTTGAACTATCGAGGTTTTTTTTTCGATTGTTTCGATAGTGTACCATCATTTCAGAATGCTTTCGAAAATAACAAATTTAAAAGTCTCAATGTTATCTTGGTCCGATCCTTACAGAATTTGGCACATGTACCTATCGCTATGTAAAACACACGAATGCTAAATTTGAAAAGGATCGGATAATAAATATGGGAGTTATTCCCTAAACCTATTTAGGTTCGTATGATAGCTATATGATATAGTGGTCTGATACCGCCGGTTCCGACAAATGGGCTGCCTAGGTGTAAGAGAAGGATATATACCAAGTTTCATCAAAATAGCTTCAAAACTGAGAGACTAGTTTATATAAAAACAGACGGACAGACGGACATGGCTATATCGACTCCTCTAGTGATTCTAAGAATTCTAGAGGTAACTTTTGTGGGTCTACGATATGTGGTTCTGTGAGTTACAAACATCAGAGCAAAATGAATATACTAATTTTTTCTTCGAAAAGAGTTTACAAATTAAGAATACACGGAGGATCTTAGTATAAAAAAAATAAATTTATGTTTTTGGATATGAATAAACTTAATTTTGAATTCCAAGAAAAACAAAACCGATATATCGAAAACTATCGAGGTTTTTTTGTAAAAACATCGAAAACCTCGAGGTTTGGAAACATCGATGTTTTCACACCACTACACGACACCCTTGGCCATATTAATCAAGTTGATTTCTGTTTGTTGTTGTTTCTGGGGGTGTGTGTATGTGTGTGTTTTTAGAAACGCGTCAAATTCCGCAACAAATTCAGAAAAGCACCATATGCATGAGTTTGTGCAAGTCTAACTTTTGCGAGCCTGTCTTTGTGTGCGTATTCCATTTAGCAACTGCGTGAGTATTTTACTCTCATGAATGGGCGCAAAAAGCTTACTCTTGCCGGCTACCAAAATCGGTGAGAAATTGTTTACAATGTGGCTACCTCGAAATAAGGGGAATTTTGTTTCGATAAGCTTTCGGCAAAAGCTTTGGAAACATTCCAATCGAGAACTTTTGAGTGTTTATGGCAAAAAGTTTATGCTTACCGGAGACTCAAACACTGCGGGACTATTGAAATGTTTTTATTATCCGATTCAATCACAACGAGAAAGCTTAAAATAAAATACCTAAAATAAATAAAGTTACTAGGGGACTTTTTTGAACTGCAACAGGCATTCGTAGAGCGTCAGCTGCCGGGTCTCGGGCATAAACATGAAAACTAAGAGGCCCAGCCCAAAACTCAGCCCGCTGAAGGTGAAGAAGAAAACAGAGTTGGTTAGGCTCTGCTCAAAGGCTAATTGCATTATGCCCAATTGCAGGGCCAGTTCGCAGATGAGAATTCCAGCCAGATACCTGGCCTTGGCTGCCACACTGAAGGCTTCGGCTGAATAGACCAAGGCCGGCACTGCCACGCCTAGGGACATGATCAGCTCAAAGAGCAGCATCAAAATAGCAATGGCCTGCAGGTTGATGTCGTAGAAAATCTTCCGAGCAACCTCCAAGTGCTCGAACACACCTCCAACCATGAAGATTACAATGCCCGAGACAAAAAGCGAGAGCCAGCAAAGCTTCCGCCGGCCCTGCCAGTCCACCAGCACAGCTCCGATAATGCTGCCCACCAGGCCACACAGGCCCAGCAAGTACAGACAATTCATATCGCATTCCAGGCCATGCCAGCTCACCACCAGGAAGGCACGATTATAGGGCAGTGACAAGGCCACCGTGGAGAAACAACGTAGCAGCAGAATCTTTCCGAAAGGCAGAAGGTTGCGCATATAGCGTCTCCACGCTGGTTCTAACTGTGAGTTGGCTGCAAAGGCTGTAGTCAAGTCTTGGGCATCATGAAGCTTTAAGCATTCCTGGCGCAAGTCCACCAGCTCTGTCTGAGAATGTCCATTCAGTTGCTTGAGCGTCTCAGTTACGGCCATTTCCCGTTCCTGTCGCAGCAGTAACAAAGGCGATTCCAGGCGATGTGACAGGGCCACGATCACTGCCAGGATTCCCAAGGCAGCCAAAAGAATTCCATGGAACTGATCAATATGCATGGCGTAGCCGCGCTCTACCGGCTCGAGAGCATACCAAAGACGAGTGTACGAAACCTGTACACAAATTCCCAGCCAAAGGAAGATACGTTCACAGCTCAGCAGCATGCCACGAATGGACTTGTGGGCCACCTCTGAACCGGTAATTAAGGCCTGGACGTGAGTCAGGCCATATGCGGCTCCGACACTCACACTACTGTAGCACACGGTTATGAATTGTCGAGGCAGCACGATACTCAATATGCCCGCTATGAGCAGGAGAAATCCACTCGATGTCTGCAATTATCAGAATTATTGGAAATTCAGAATTTTGTTAGATAGCACTAATGGGAAATGCAGATATGTGTGGGTTTATCTACAGATAAATGGTCAACTATTATCTTTTATCACTTACATAGGCTACGTTTTTGGTTAGCCGCTGGACGAATAGGGCCGCTAGAGAGGCTCCCAGCACGGCGCCAATGAACCAGCTCATCATGAGATGGTGCGTATTGTTGTTGTTGAGAAATTTACCCGCTGGCGTATCGAATATAGACCAGGCCAATCTCATGCCACTGGCCACAAAAACAATAGACGCTTAAAGTGAAAACAAATATTTACAAAAAATAAATAAACAAAAAAAAAAAAAAACAAAATACAAAAACAAGAAAAAAAGTCAATAAAAAAATACTTAAATTCTTGTTAAAAAAAAAAAATTGTCATATTTACCAGCGGCCATGGACTGAAATTGAAGGCGATAGCGCCACATAAGACGCAGCCAGGGCAATTTGCCCTCCTCCTCAATGGTTGGCAATAGAGGCATTGGATTTTGCTTGAGATACCAACAAAATATTTATTTCTTTTCTTTTTCCAGTGACACTTTGTTTTGCTTTCTTTTTTTTTCGTTTTGATGATTATTTTATTTGCCTAATTAGTTTTTTTTTACACTCTCTTCCATTTGGTGGGGGCAATTACAAAGCACTTAACTCGAATTTACAGTTTCTAAAATCTATTTTTATTATTTGATTCGATTTTCACACATGATGGCCCCCTTTTTGAATCTGTCATAGACGTCACCGTCGTCGTTGGAGTCGCGGTTCACGATGGTTGGACTCTCTCTCTCTTCGATGGCAAGTGTACGACTGGACGTTGCTAAATTGTTTGACGATTGATAAATAAAAAGCACACTACGCTGTCCCCAACCCAGCGGCTTGCCCCGAGCAGACCTACAAAATTTGTCCAAGTATTCGCACTGATAAGATAAAAAATTCACACTAAAATACACACTTTCATTATTTACCCACTCACCTATCAAATGATTACTGGATATAAATAAATTAAATTAATTTGAATAGGTAGAGCGTCAATCGCTGCTACAGTAAACACAAAATATATGTCAAAAGTCCCGTATTTGTTAAAAAAAAAACGCACATACTTTTTGTGTGCTCTTAATGAAAAAGTATGCATTTTATTTACATATTATTTTTATTCTTATTTTTATTTTTTGAATAAAATCAAAATTTGTTTATTATAACTGCAAATACATTTTATATTCCCTATAACTGCGATTTAGATTGATATATATACATTAATAGATTTTTCTGATACCAATTCCAACTATACACATTTTTTTCTTATAAAGTAAAAGCTCGTACTTATAATTTATATATACTTAAATTTAAATGATTAACTAGAAAATACTAAAGTTCAGCTGAGAATTTCTTAAAAAAATATTGTAGGTGTACATTTCTACTCTCATTTAAACTAGGCACTGCATACTTCTGGGTACTAAAAATAAATTAAGTGGTTGCCGTAAAATGACGAAATTTTTTCTGAGCCATTAGCAATGGCATGGACTTAGTCTCAGGCATAAGCCAAACACTGAGAAAACAGGCCAGAATCAGAAAGAAACTTAAGGTAAAGAAATATGATGGAACTATTTCTAACCCAAAGTTACCGATATTTAAAGAGCACAAGACCAGCTGAATCAACATCTCAAAGCCATAGACAAGAGCCAGGCACTGTTTCTTAATAGCCAAGGGAAAGGCTTCTGTCAGGTAGCCAGAAATAGGAGCAAACCAAATGCCGGCAAAAAATTGAAATGCTAGAAGAAAATACAATGCGATCTTCATACTTTCTATGCTGATTATTCCAGAGCCAACAAATTGATATGGAATGGCAATGATCAGTACTCCAGATATACCAAGTCCCAGCAATAAAGGAATCTTACGGCCAACGTTATCCTGAATCATGGCTGAGATCCAAACGCCCAGAAGTCGTAGTAAGCCAAAAAGCATGAATGGAGTGGGACTCAATCCGATTGAATCGGTTGCTATGACACTCGCCGTAAAGGCTACAACTTGGGATGTGCTTAGAGCATAAAGACTACGCAGTAGGCAGAGACGAAGGAACGCTGGCAATGCGCTCTCCACATTTTGAATCTGTGTGAGAGCTTTATTATGGGCCAGGTAGCTCGCGTGTTCTTTCATTTGATCATATGGAATTTGTAGGTGATGGAGAGTTTCGAGAGCTTCTTCATGCTTATTTAGATTTAACAGAGAGATCGGAGATTCCACCGAATGAGAGATTCCAAAAATGATGGCAATTCCTCCAAAAATTAAACTCAAAATGCCCTGCAGTTGGTCGCCATTGATGAGATAGCTCGAATTCCAACGAGAACTAAAGGCAATTTTTATGAAAATACCTAGGGCAATGGATACTTGCTCGATAATTGAACTGACTGATCCACGTTTTTGGGCTATGGCCACTTCCCCAGCCAAGGCGAGTGTAGGTCCGAAAATGAGGCCATTTCCAAAGCCATCTAAATATCTGGCCAGTAATAAAATACAGTTATTGGAACTGAAGACAATAAATAGAAGGCCTCCAACCATCACTAGCACTGAACTGAAAATCTATAAAATTTTGTACTGAGGTAATTTTTTTTCGGGAATTTCATAGCGAAAACTTACCACAATTATTTTATATGAATATTGAGGTACCAAAAATCCACTGGAAAAGGCTCCAATTATACCCGCAATAAACCAACAGACTTGCAGGTGAATAGACTCAGGCCAAACAACATCTATGCTACCGAATCCAATACTCCAAGCTATGTTCAGTCCACCGGACAGGAATATAAGGGAAGCTGCATGTACGAAGCTAAGTTTTCGATTTAACCAAGAAGTTTTTCATTTAACTCACCCGCTCCTAAGGCATTAGACTGTCGTTGGTTGTGCCAATCATTGTCGCTAAAAGCAGATTTTGATTTTATTGATAGTTCTTCCAAATGGGCTTTATCCGTAGATAATATTAAACAAGAACTACCCATGTGGAGTTTACTGAGTGAACTACACTCTTCGATATATCAAAAGAAACTAAACAACACTTTGAAATATTAGTCCCATACATGCATACAAGCTTATCCATAACAATCTAATCTTATCGATTGATAAACTATTTTGACTTTTCTGTATACCTATGTTGTTATATATGGAAGTGAACCTGCACGAAAACATCGGTTGTCTTGTTGTCTTTATCACCAAATTCAATATGATTAATCAATAGCGCATTATGCAAGTGTACTGACTCCACAAGTGAAAAACTGATCGTAAAATTGTTTCACACCTACAAATTTATCAAGTTTAAGCAGCTGATGTGTTGATTGATAAGTCGAAGTAAATATTATATCAACATATAAGTATTTGAATGATATCCAAGCAAGGTGAATTTATTACCTTAGCATGGCAAAGTTTGTATACTCTTTTCGAATATTATAAATTATTTTTTTCGTTATAAATATATAAATTACAAGCTATCTTTGAAGATTTTTCTGCATAAATGAGGCTAGTAGTTAGGTTCCGCAGATGTTTCTAGGACCGATTTAGCTTGGCTTGGCAGATATTCTTCTTCTGATACTAGGGTCGATCTGGTCAGTTCTGAAAACGGAGAGACGTACATGTCTCAAACGATTTGTCTAATGATACAGACTAATCATACTCTTCATTCTTCGATAAGAATATATAAATTGTTATACCAACCCAAAATAGTTGTTTTATCCTAAATAAATACTTATCATATATGTAAAAAAAAGACACATAATATACTTTTCATTTGTTTTGTGTATTATTGTTTTCCATTAAGATAAGATAAGAATATAAATAATTGATGACGTTGCAAAACACATATTTTGCCCTTTAAATTTAATACTTATTTTTTAGCACTTTCTTATTGAATAGTAAAAAACATGACTTTTAATTTCCTTGATCGATGTTATCAGAACTTTTACTTAGAAAACCACGAAACATTAATTGTGCCTCTCGTAAGGTAGTTTTTTTCGTCTCTGGCAAACAAAAAACTACCAAGATAAAGGTTAAAATTAAAATTCCACCCATGGCATAGAAATAGGCTTGCAAAGAGCTCAAAGTAAAGTGAGCAGCAAATATTTGTATAATTATATAAACCACCATTTCTATGATAAAGGTCAAGCTGATGAATGACTGTTTGACGCCCAGTGGAAAAGCCTCTGATATATAAGTCGATGAGGGCGTAAATGCAATACCAGCAAATATTTGAAATGCGCATAAAAGGCCAAGGACCACTTTCATGCTGTTAAAAAATGAAGCTGTTTCATCGAATTGAGTAGCTATACCAATGGCTAATCCACTACAAGTGAGTAGGCCCAGAAGCTTGGGTATCTTCCGTCCAACTGTATCTGTGAGAAATACTGTAACCAAGCTACCGAGATAACGGCTAATTCCAAAGACTATAAATATCCAGTTGTCATCAGGAATAACTGTACTTGTGGCAGTTTGTAGTGCAAGAATGACAAATGTGGATATGGACATGGCGTTGAGTCCTCGTAGGATGCTGAGCCGCATAAAGGCAGGTAAGGCCTGTTTGATGCTTTCCATAAGCAATAGGTCCTTGTTTAAGGCTAAGTAGCGCTTATGCTCTTCCAGCTGCTGAATTGTTTCCTGGGTCACAATATAGGGACGTTGAAGTCGTCGTAGCGCTTCGATGGCTTGCTTTTCCTCACCATTCGCCAAAATAATCACTGGCGATTCGATGGTTAGGAAGAAGCCGAAGATAATGGCGAATATCCCGTAAATAATGGTCAGTAATCCATGCATTTGTTCAATTGAAAAATCAGTGTCTACTTGCCAACATACTGAATAACAGATTTGAATAAAAACCCCCAGCCCAAAACACATCTGTTCAATCGAACTAGTGACAGTTGCACGAAGTAGGGGAACTGATAGCTCACCGGCTAGGGCCAGAAAGGGTGCAAATATCAAGCCATTGGCAATACCATTAATATAAAGAGCTGCTGTGATGGCTGCCGTATTACTTGTTGCTATCCAAATTATTCCACCAATAATAATTAAAACGGAGCAGAACATCTGAAAACAGGGTTAAATAGAAAAATGTAAAGAAGCCAGCTTAATATACATACGATCATGATTTTCTTTGCCACTTTATTGGCCAGAAAGCTTGTAATAAAAGCACCTATAATGGATCCTATGAACCAGGAAAGCCTCATATGCATCGAAGTTTGAATCACACGAAAGCCAATGCTCCAGGCAATGTTCATTCCACCTGATATAAAGATTAGGCCAGCTAAATGCAAAAGATCATAATATAAGCACATATATAGTATACCAAATTTTCCCATGCTTACCCGGGCCTACAGCATTACTCTGGGGCTTGTTCTTTTGATTCCGTCCATACCAATTGCAAGCTTCCGGAATAGCAACTATCCGTACTTGAGTTGTTGAGGAGTTTTCATAAGTTTGGCTAAAATCTGGATATCTTTGCGGGGGATATCTCTCTACAGCCGGTGGCAAATATTTTTCATTGCGCATTGTGCAATAATTTTTTTAACATTACCAGAAATTTCAACAGTGCAAAATGAACTATTTTGAGACACCCACAAGAAGACTTTTCATTACATTCGCTGAGGGCTCATTTATAATCTATAGACAATAGTAAATTGATTCCTTATCGAATGGTCGATATGATAAGTATTCGGGCAATCGGTAATTGCACGAGAGATTCCCATTATCAGGGTATACCAGGTACCCGTGATTTGTTCAGTCATTGTTTATTTTAATATCTTTCTGAAAATTTCTTTTGCCGTTTCCTATTTTTCCAGCCAATATTTATATTACTTAAATTATATCCGGAGGTGAAACGATCGTTTGATAAGTCACTGATTTCTTTCTTTATTTGCACGCCGAAAAATAACGAATATACAAAATAAGTGATAAAGATGGTTTAGAAAAAGAACACAATTATTAAGTTTTTGAACTTATTATTGTTTTTAGAAAGTATTTGATAAATATATATTATTTACATACCAACGAAAACGCTTTAAGTTTGGGTTAAAAGTACTTTTTATTATACCCTGTACCTTACAAGGTATATAAAGTTTGTCAAATGTATGTAACATAGAGAAGGAGACGTCGGAGACCCCCCAAAATTACTTAAAGTATGATCAGGGTGACTAGAGAAATCGATCTAGACATTTCCGTCTGTCTGTCCTTCTGTCCGTCTGTATGAACACCTCGTTCTCAGAGATGGTAAGGCCTAGAAAGTTCCGGTTTGCTGCTAGTAATAATTTATCTGCAGGTTAGATCAAGTTTATTTTTTTCTATATCCGATTTAGGTTCGGAATAAAAAGCATAAAACCACAACAACCTCAGAAAAACTAACAAGCTTATAGGAAATTGGCAGTTATGAGTTCTTATATGTTCTTAATGAGGATGTGAAGTTTCGATCTGATCGGATTACTATATCATATAGCTCCCATAGGACCGATCGAAAGTGAAAAAATAGATTTAACGTCATAATTTCTTTATTTTTAAAGGTATTTTATTCAAATTAAGAAATAAAGTGACTTTTAGAATACCCAACAGCTTTGCAAGGTTTTAATAAAATTGTACATCTATATCATACAGCTTCCATAGGGCTAATCGGTCAAAAAATCCGATTTCTGCGCTTTTTTGTTAGAAGACGGGTTATTTATGAACCAATTCCAACCAAATTAAGCACAAGGCACTTTTTTGTATAAGTTTTCAATAACGCAAAATTTTATTGAAATTGGATGACTATATCATATAGCTTCCATAGGGATAATCGTTCAAAAAATCAGATTTCTATGTACTTTCGGCAGAAAACGGGTTATTTATGAACCAATTCCAACCAAATTAAATTTTTAATAACACCAAATTTTATTGAAATCGGATGACTGTATCATATAGCTCCCATACATCTGTTTCACCAAAAAATCATTTAAAATGGTTTATTCACACTTTAGAGATATTTTTAGTGAATTTGGTAAATGGAAAGATTAATTGATATTAAAGGGCGTAAATAATTTTAGGCTTAACTATATGGGATAGACCGCTAGGAGTAATCGGTAGAAAATACTGATTTAGGACCCTATAGGTACGGGGTATCTCAAACTTGAATGCGCCCGAGTTTTACGCTCCGAATTTTTTTCCATCTATATTTGCTTTGGGTGTATCGCAGTCAAAGAAACGTACACTTTTCCTGTAAATTTTATAAATGTGGACATGCCTAATTACATTAAATTCATTTAAGAGAATGGAATGCCATTTCTCTTTTAAATTTAACTAAAAATGTTACATTTTATTTGAAAGCTTAGTCTTAAAAGGGTTTGGAATTTTTCCTGAGCCTTTCGTAATGTGGTGTTCTTAGTTTCTGGGAAGAAGAAAATCCCAATTACAAGCGCAAAAAGGTAAATACCACCAATGATGAAAAAATAGTTTGGTAAATACGATTTGGACGATATACAGACTCCTATAATAATGAATACCAGCAACTCAGCAATGAAGGTAAAACTAATAAAGTGCTGCTTTACTCCAAGAGGATAGGCTTCTGAAAGATAAGCCGTTGAGGCTGCTGCACCTAAGCCAGCAAATAGTTGGAATACACAAATCAGCGGTAGTACTGCTTCCCTAAACCAAAATCTATTTCCTCTTGCAAGTTGGTCTCCGAGGGCGAAACACATGGAGGCACATACAATAAAGCAAATAAGAGTTAGCTTTTTTCGACCAATACAATCCATAGAAAATGTGGAGAAGAAACATCCAAACCAACGGCAGAGACCGAAAATAATATAGGGCCAAGCCAAATTTTTGTAGGATACTAAAGTGCTTAATATCAGCACGGTGACCACAATGTGAGAAAAACTCATAGCATTTAATCCACGCAGCAGGCAGAGTCGGATAAATACTGCCAGGGCCTGTCGAATACTTTGGGCATTCGATAAGTCTTTGTTGATTGCCAAATACCGCTTATGCTCTTCCAGCTGCTGGTAGGTCTCTTGTGTTATCGTTTTAGGAGCTTGAAGTCGTCTTAGAGCATCAATAGCTGCTTCTTCCTGTCCATTGGCCAGCATTATGACAGGCGATTCAATAGTCAAAAAGGTGGCTATAAGCAAGCCTATTAATCCATAGAACGCACACAGACATCCATGAAGCTGCTCAGGTCCAAAAGAGTGATAGTAAGTCCATGTTGCCGTGTAGATTATCTGGATAAAAATTCCCAGGGTCACAGACATTTGTTCGAGCGATGCAGTGATTTTGCCACGCATATAAGGTACCGATACTTCTCCGGCTAAAGCTAGGACAGGAGCAAATATTAAACCATTCGCAATTCCATCAAGATAAAGGGCTGCCACAATGGCATTGATGTTATAGTCACTGGTTGCAAATACTATTCCACCGATTAGGACCAACACCGAGCTGAATTGCTGAAATGAGAATTTGAATATTCGCGTTATTCTATAAAATATTATCATAGGTCTTCATAGGATACGCACAAATACATATTTCTTGCGAATTTTGTTAGCCAAAAACCCACTTATAAAAGCTCCAATAATAGCTCCAATAAACCAGGATAGGTAATCGGAACGGGTATACAATACGGTCGATCGAAATCCCAAGCAATAAGCCATATTCATGCCTCCAGAAATGAACACCAAGGCACCTAAAAATGGAAAAATCATGAATTAAATAATCTTATCAAGTTAGTTTCCCATCTGGTATCAGTGCTATTTATTGCTTAGACCTACCCGCGCCAGCAGCGTTCGACTGTGGCTTGTTCTTTTGGCTATTACTCCAAAAACCACCTTGGGTAACAATAACAGGTGTAATCGTCGGGGGCTGCGGGGAATTAATGGGAGGTGCACAATTCTGCGGAGGATAATTCTGCGGTGGATAATTTTGCGGTGGATAATTCTGCGGTGGATAATTCTGCGGAGGATAATTCTGCGGTGGATAACTCTGCGGTGGATAATTCTGCGGTAGATAAATCTGCGGTGGATTATTCTGTGGTGGATAATTCTGCGGTGGATAATTCTGCGGTGGATAATTCTGCGGTGGATAATTCTGCGGTGGATAATTCTGCGGTGGATAGTTTTGCGGTGGATAATTCTGAGCTGGATAAGAACCACCAGGATAGCTTTGTGCTGGCGGATAGCCTTGTGGTGGATGTGGATGTGGATGTGCCTGTTCCGGTTGTGCTACAGTTGTGTAGCTTGGTGCCGAGGGCTGAAAACCATATTGAGGTGGGTGCTTCGGGTTTTCAACGGATTCTAAGTTTTGCATTCTTTTTCAATTTGAGTGTACTTTGAACACAACCGATCTAGCTGAAATTTTGTATGAAACTGACAGAATGCCTTTAAACATTTAATGACGAAAGTACCACGGGCCCATTATTCGAACTCGAAAGATATAGATATACCTAACACTTATTCCTCAATTGGTAGTAAGCCTTATCAGCTTCAAGCGAAAGTTTAATGTTGCTGCGAATTATTCTCTACCGAATAAAAATCAATACGGTCTTTTTTTTGTCTTGTTGAATCAACTGCTCATTTGATAATTATTGTTATCTTATCCCTAAAGTATAAGTACTAATTTATTTTAGAAATCTTTATTAAATATTTTGCTAAACTTTTTTTGTGCTTCCGTAACTGGAGTTAAAATATGCCTTGCAGAAAAAATAAAACACTCCTGGGCTATAAAAATATATGTAGACCCCATTCCGAGTAGGCTGATAAAAGCAAAAGATCATGTGGGGGACTAGTTCGACAATATAGACAAGAGCCACACAAATTGGCTTCACAGTCAGAGGGAAGGCTTCGGTCAGGTAAGCAGAGGAGGCAGTGTGAGTCAGACCAGCACAGAACTGAAAGCAAAACAACATGACCAGCGCTGAGATCAAGTGGCAAAAGTGAAAGTAGTTCCGAGAAATCAACGTGGCAAAGGCACTGGCGAAGGCTCCACAAGTCAATAATCCAAACAATGTGGGCTTCTTCCGTCCTTTCGAAACGAGTAGAAAGATCACACAGAAGCAGCCCAGCCAACGTAGTCCTCCAAACACAATATATGGCCAGGTTTGAAACTGTTGTGTCAATCCAATGGCTGTCTGGTACAAAGCACTTCACATGACCTTGGCCAGACTCTATATTATATAGAATACAAAATTTACACATACTCACCCGGGCCTAGAGCATTATTTTGGGGCTTATTTCTTTGATTCCGTCCATACCAATTGGAAACTTCCGGAATAGCAACTATCTGTACTTGAGTTGTTGAGGAGTTTTCATAAGTTTAGCTGAAATCTGGATATATTTAATATTTTTCATTGCGCATTGTGCAGTAATTTTGTGAACAGTACCAGAAATTTCAACAGTGCAAAATTAACCATTTTGAGACACCCACAAGAAGACTTTTCATTACATTCGCGGAGGGCTCATTTATAATATATAGACAATAGTAAATTGATTCCTTATCGAATGGGCGATATGATAAGTATTCGGGCAATCGGTAATTGCAAGAGAGCTTCCCATTTTCAGGGTATACCAGGTACCCGTAATTTGTTCAGTCTTTGTTTATTTTAATATCTTTCTGAAAATTTCTTTTATAGTTTCCTTTTATTTGTCCATTGTTTATGATCTATGTTTTCCAGTCAATATATATTTTACTTGAATTATATCCAGAGAGGAAACGATCGTTTGGAAAGTCACTGATTTCTTTCGTTAGTTGCACGCCGAAAAATAACGAATATACAAAATAAGTGAATAAGATGGCTTCGAAAAAGACCACAATTATAAAGTTTTTGGGCTTATTATTGTTTTAAGAAAGTATTTGATAAATATATATTATTTACATGCCAACGAAAACGCTTTAAGTTTGGGTTAAAAGTACTTTTTATTTTGCATCTATATTTGCTTTGAGTGTATTGCAGTGGAAGAAACGTACACTTTTCCTGTAAATTTGGATATGCCTAATTACAATAAATTCATTTTAAAGAATGGATTGCCATTTTTTCTAAATTTAATTTAAAATGTTACATTTTGCTTAAAAGCTTAGACTTAAAAGGGTTCGGAATTTTTCCTGAGCCTCTCGTAATGTGGTGTTCTTAGTTTCTGGGAAGAAGAAAATCCCAATTACGAGCGCAAAAGCGTAAATACCACCAATGATATAAAAATAGTTTGCCAAACTCTCAGTGAACGATAAACAGGCTCCTATAATAATGAATACCAGCAACTCAGCAATGAAGGTAAAACTAATAAAGTGCTGTTTTACTCCAAGAGGATAGGCTTCTGAAAGATAAGCCGTTGAGGCTGCTGCACCCAAGCCAGCAAATAGTTGGAATACACAAATCAGCGATAATACTGGTTCCATATACATAAAAATATTTCCTTTTGCAATTTGGGCTCCGAGGGCAAAAGACATGCAGCCACATACAATAAAGCAAAGAAGAGTTAGCTTTTTTCGACCAATACAATCCATAGAAAACGTGGAGAAGAAACATCCAATCCAACGGCAGAGACCGAAAATAATATAGGGCCAAGCCAAATTATTGTAGGCTACGAAAGTTGTTAATATCAGCACGGTGACCACAATGTGAGAAAAACTCATAGCATTTAATCCACGCAGCAGGCAGAGTCGGAAAAATGCTGGCAGGGCCTGTCGAATACTTTGGACATTCGATAAGTCTTTGTTGATTGCCAAATACCGCTTATGCTCTTCCAGCTGCTGGTAGGTCTCTTGTGTTATCGTTTTAGGAGCTTGAAGTCGTCTTAGAGCATCAATAGCTGCTTCTTCCTGTCCATTGGCCAGCATTATGACAGGCGATTCAATAGTCAAAAAGGTGGCTATAAGCAAGCCTATTAATCCATAGAACGCACACAGACATCCATGAAGCTGCTCAGGTCCAAAAGATTGATAGTAATAATTAGGAGTCCATGTTACCGTGTAGATTATCTGGATAAAAATTCCCAGGGTCACAGACATTTGTTCGAGCGATGCAGTGATTTTGCCACGCATATAAGGTACCGATACTTCTCCGGCTAAAGCTAGGACAGGAGCAAATATTAAACCATTCGCAATTCCATCAAGATAAAGGGCTGCCACAATGGCATTGATGTTATAGTCACTGGTTGCAAATACTATTCCACCGATTAGGACCAACACCGAGCTGAATTGCTGAAATGAGAATTTGAATATTCGCGTTATTCAATAAAATATTATCATAGGTCTTAATAGGATACGCACAAATACATATTTCTTGCGAATTTTGTTAGCCAAAAACCCACTTATAAAAGCTCCAATAATAGCTCCAATAAACCAGGATAGGTAATCGGAACGGGTATACATTACGGTCGATCGAAATCCCAAGCAATAAGCCATATTCATGCCTCCAGAAATGAACACCAAGGCACCTAAAAATGGAAAAATCATAAATAAAATAATCTTATCAAGTTAGTTTGCCATCTGGTATCAGTGACAATGCCAGATGACTAATAGGCAATTTATTGCTTAGGCTTACCCGCGCCAGCAGCGTTAGATTGTGGTTTGTTCTTTTGGCTATTACTCCAAAAACCACCTTGGGTAACAATAACAGGTGTAACCGTCGGAGGCTGCGGGGAATAAATGGGAGGTACTTGATTCTGCGGTGGATAATTCTGCGATGGATAGTTTGGCGGTGGATAGTTTTGCGGTGGATAATTCTGAGCTGGATAGTAGCCTGTGGGATAAGATCCAGCAGGATAGCTTTGTGCTGGCGGATAGCCTTGTGGTGGATGTGGATGTGCCTGTTCCGGTTGTGCTACAGTTGTGTAGCTTGGTGCCGAGGGCTGAAAACCATATTGAGGTGGGTGCTTCGGGTTTTCAACGGATTCTAAGTTTTGCATTCTTTTTCAATTTGAGTGTACTTTGAACACAACCGATCTAGCTGGAATTTTGTATGAAACTGACAGAATGCCTTCAAACATTTAATGACTAAAGTACCACGGGCTCATTATTCGAACTCGAAAGATATAGATAACCACTCATTCCCCAGTTGATAGTAAGCCTTATCAGCTTCAAGCGAAAGGTTAATGTTGCTGCGAATTATTCTATAGCGAATAAAAATCAATACGGTCTTTTATTGTTTTTTTTCTACCCTGAACTTTAAGGGTAAGGGTATATTCAGTTTGTGCAAATGTATGTAACACAGAGAATAGGACGTAAAGTTAACCGCAATATGATCAGGGTGACTAGAGAAATCGATATAGCCGTGCCTGTCTGTTTGTCCGTCTGTCCGTGTGATATTATAAGAACTAGATATTATAAGAACTAGGATGACTAAACTTGGGATTCGGACTCCTTATGTGTGTACGCTGTTCGAATTTATTTTCCCTCTTCAGCTCCTCATTTTTTTCTACAGCCTTAGGATTTCGGAATTAGTTGCTTCCGAAAAGATGTTAGGAAAATCTTTCGATTTATATGAAACATGATTAAAATCGAACCATATTTCCTAACTGGCAAACCGTCGAATGAATAGTGCGATAGATGGCGTGCTTGAATTATTGTGAGGAATTTATGGTTGGATTCAAAGAAATATTAATACCAGAGGTTTTATATGAATGTAGACGACCAGGGTTACCACCTTTTTTTCAATTCCGTCTACTAGGTAAAGGGTATCCCACGCCCGAGATTAACGTTCGGCTTCATTTTTATTTTTTTGTCTTGTTGAATCAACTATTTGTCATTTGATTATTATTGTATTGTGAAATACATAATACGGGGAAATTCGTTATCTAATCTCTGAATTATAGGTACTAATTTATTTTAGAAATCTTTATTAAATATTTTGCTAAACTTTTTTTGTGCTTCCGTAAGTGTAGTTAATTTTGTCTCTGGTAAGCAAAATATCCCTTGCAAGAAAAAACCCAAAGAAAGCACTCCTAGGCTATAGAAATATATACGTACTCCATCCCGAGTAGGCTGATAAAAGCAAAAGATCATGTGGGTGACTAGTTCGACAATATAGACGAGAGCCACACAAATGGGCTTCACAGTCAGAGGGAAGGCTTCGGTCAGGTAAGCAGAGGAGGCAGTGTGAGTCAGACCAGCACAGAACTGAAAGCAAAACAACATGACCAGCGCTGATATCAAGTGGCAAATGTGAAAGTAGTTCCGAGAAATCAACGTGGCAAAGGCACTGGCAAAGGCTCCACAAGTCAATAATCCAAACAATGTGGGCTTCTTCCGTCCTTTCGAATCGAGTAGAAAGATCACACAGAAGCAGCCCAGCCAACGTAGTCCTCCAAACACAATATATGGCCAGGTCTGAAACTGTTGTGTCAATCCAATTGCTGTCTGGTACAAAGCACTCCACATGACCATGGTTAGACTTAGGGCAGTAAGTACACGATGAGTACAAACTTTTACCAGTGGCATTAGACTCTGTTTTAAGCTCTGAGTCCAGCTTAGTTCCCGGTTGAAGGCCACATATTGCTTCAGCTCTTCTAAGTGATGAAAAGTCTCGGTGGTAACGAGATGGGGATGCTGTAAGTGACGCAGAGCCTGGACTGTGGCCTGCTCATCGCTGTGCAAAAGCAAATAAACCGGTGATTCTATACAGCAAGCTAATGCCAATATAAAGGCTGTTATGCCATAAGCAATGCTCAAAACGCCGTGAACCTGATCCGCCATGAATTTCTCATTCCAGTCGGTATGCCAAAGAGCCGTGTAAAGTAGTTGTAGCAGAATTCCGGTATTGCAGCTCAGCTGCTCCACACAGGAGCAGAGTATGCCTCGCACTTGGGCGACTGATAATTCGCCAGCAGTGCTTAGGGCAGGAACAAACACCACACCATTGGCGAATCCATCCAAATAGCGAGCCATAATAATAGCAAATGGTTGCCTTGGAACCACCAGAAAAAGTATGCCACTGATCACGACAAAACATGAGCCCACAATCTAAAAAATAAATTGCTTATATGAAAAGCTGATCTTATATATTCCCAGATGTAAGCTTACATAGACTGGCTTCAATGGAGCTCTGTGGGTGAGTAGTGCTCCAATAATTGCGCCCATTACGGCTGCAGTGTACCAGCAGATTTGCATATGGGCGGTAAAGTGCTGATGATGCATGGAATGAACTGCAAATCCTGCACCCCACGCCATGCTCATACCTCCCGAAATGAAGATCAATGAGGCGGCACCCAACGCATTCCACTGCGGTTGATTCTGTCGACTCAGCCAACTGATGCCATGTTTCTGTTTGACTGAATTCTGCGATGGTTTGAATGCTTCGTCAGTCATTTGAACAAAAAAATTTGTTTACTCTCAGGTTGTTATGGCCACACTGCACCAGGTATCCAGCAATTTGGGCATATTTATACGTTAATCGATATAAGCAGTTAGCTTATCTAGTCATAAGCCCCCTTATATATCAATAGAATTAAAGCTAATATCTATGAATATATTAATTCAAATAAAGAACCTTAATTGTTGGGCTGACTTAAAATGTATTAATTCTTTTTCATGCAAAATGATATAACCAGCTTAATGAATTTTATTTCACCCTTTATTTTGTCCAACTGTACTGGTGAAAGCTTATTTATACGGGAAAAGAGTACTTCGGAAATGACATTATTGAAATCAGGAATGAAGCTTTTTTTCTCTCTAGATTTTTGATTATTTTTTATTGTCTAGATACCATATTATTTTTAGCCATAAAAGAATGTCAGAATATTTGTGCTGTTGTGTTTGCATATTCGATTGCTTGTCTACTTTGTCTATGTATGTACTGCATTGCGGCATCATATTAACCCGCTGCGCAGATTAAACTGACGCCCCTGGCCACACCCAATTTGTGTTGGCATTGTTGTTTCTGCTACATTTGGAATTAGACAAGTACGCTGAATTAGCCAGGAAAGTGTGAGAGTGTGTCAATTTCGGAAAGGACACTCGTATGCGTATTCCATAGCTAGAGCACCAGACTAAGCGGCTCGCCGGGGCCACAACAACAGAGCACAGTCGCAGCACGCCTTTTTGCATTGCACTAAAGTGAAAATGTGAAATAAAGAAAGTGGAAAATGGCGCAGAAACTTTTATCGCAGGTGCTTTTCCTGCCACTCGCCCCAGAAAGCTTGTGATTTCCGCCTACTCCATACGGAGTGTATAGAAAACACCCCAAACGCCCCAGCCGAAAAGAACATGCCAAGCCAACCGACTAACACACAGACAGAGAGACAACGGACAGAAGGACAAGTCGGAAGCCTAGACAAACGTTGGCCGGCATAAAAGTTTTCAACTTGCAGCTAAGTTCGCGATAATGTTTAACTATGTGCGCACATGGCTGGCACGCCCAGACTGCCACCCTGTCTCCACCTTGGGTAGGACTTCTTACCAGGAAATGTGTGTTTGGGTGTGTGCTCACATTTGGTGGCGTTAAAATAAATTTAATTTTATCGCTACATAAATACCGACACACACACACACACATACATGGGGGAGTTTCGGACAGCAAGTGAAAGGCGTAGAGACAACTTGGGAGGTTATGCGTTTTAACCAAAAACTTGTCTAAGCCACACTCACACTTGTGTTAAACTCTTGCCCAACCACCAATCGACTTGCCAAGTGACACTTCCGGCTTTTAGTTTGCCGATTTCGGCTTTTATTTTTATTTACTGCTTTTCCTTTGGGTTGCTGGCAACTTAGGGTCCCATAAATTTACACTGCTTTTAAGTTTCTGTCTCACCACTAATCACTAATTGAGTAAAAACGACAGGACACAGATTTTCTTCAATGCTTGTCTATCGATTACCATTTTCAAATACTTTACAAAGATAAGTGTCCACAGTTTATGGCCGAAATGAAATCGAATAAATGGTAAAGGGCAAAAACAAAAATTTTTACTACCACTCGATGAGATATTTTATAAATAAATGTTATATTGATCGTTCGCTCACAAACAACTGAAGCTGCCATTTTTATGTATTTTGAGGCAACACACAATCGCATTTAAAATTGGCTTTTCTTTTTTGTTCGAAAGAGATTTACGAGCTTTAGCCAAATGCATCATAAACTTACCAGCCAGACCAAATATATTGCCTTATGTTTTTTTTGTTTTTTTTTTTTTATTCTTCTTGTCATTGTTGAGGCCTCGGTTTCTGTTGTCACAAATTGCTTTTCAAATTTGGCTAATTTGGGCAGCTTAATAAAAAGTGTGTGATAATTCTGAGGCACGTTTAAAATTAAAAATTATGTTTGACATATTTCGGCTTACATTTTACGAGACTCGGCAACGCTCATTACATTTAATGATGTTGGCTGGTGTCTGGCTGTCATTTTCGGGCAGATGGCTGTGCATATTGCGCATACGCCGCGTGTGCATAATTTAACATGCATATTATGACAATGTCGACTGTGGTGGCTGCGGTGCTAGCACTGACTGCTACACTTCCGGCTTCTTGCCTGGCCACCGCCAGCTTCTTGTCAGCGGAGCCAAATGAATACTACGTGCTACCCTCAGCACACTTTCACGAGTGCTTTGTCACTCACAAGGGAAAAGGGTTTAAGTTTCAAGGATGGGAAAATTGGAATTCTGCTGAGCTCCGTTTTATTGTCCCGATTTGTCAGGGACTCCATAACGCGATTTAAATGTTTATAAAAATGTTGCGAATATTATTTTATGTTATATTTATTCGATTTGTTTCCCTTCAGCTGTGCGCGATAATTTCCAACAGTTTTAGTTTATTTGCTGCAGTTATTGAATTATAGAGATCGACTGTTCGGACAGCTACGAAACGCCTGCCATAAACAATAAATCCCAAGTTAATGTACTGAAATAATAGAGTTTTGCTTGCTTTGCGGCCATTTCTATTTGCTTTATTTTCTTATTTTGCTGGTCGTTTATCGAAGTCCCATTACAAACGATGGTCGTTAGTTTTGTGACCTTTGCTATCCTATTTTGTAGCTGGATAGAGTTCGGTCTACTGTTGACCATAAATTTGGCTTATGTAAATTTCGATGACTTTGCCGGCTGTGTGCATGTCAATGTCAAGTGACAATGTCAACTGCTGAGCATAAATTAATTTATCTAATAATAAGGGAAAAATATATAGGAAAAAGGAAAATAAAAAAAAAAAAAAACAGAACAAAATATAGGAAGCACTTGGCTACAAATCCTGATTAACTCGCTCTTTGTTTTGCTTTTTTCTTCTCTGTGAATACTTACTCTCCTCTTTCCCTAGTACAGCAAATATTCGAGCATATAAAGAAAAACAAATGTGCACTTTAGGCCATCAGAGCCGAGCAAGACACACAAAAGTTCCACCACTCTAGCGAGGGGAAAGAGATATCTTGGGCTGAATGAAATAAGGGGGATGCGTGTATTTCTTTTCTTTTAATGCTTGCTAATAAATTTCAGCAACATTTGTACCTTTTTAAGCTCACTGAAAGGGCGTGCTGCTTTTATTGTTATACAAGGCGTGCAAACTCTTTTCATTTTGGCCTGACTGGATTTTCATTCTCCTTTGAGCTTACTTACTTTCGTTTTCTGTCTTATTCCATTTCTTCTTTAGCTGCCATTTTCATGTTTTGTTCTTTCATTTTCTTCTTTTTTTTTTTGCTATTTTTATTACTTCTGCCTTTGTGTCACTACTTTACACATTTGCCGCATGATGAAGGCATTCCGCCAGCTCAGCCAAACTCACACCAGAGGTGCCTGAAAAATGGCAACAATTCATTCGGCATGAATGCCACAGCCATGGCGAAAATCTCATCTTGACGAGGCATGGTATGGCAGGCGCAAAACGGTGTGCTGGTCCTTGTCCTTGTTGTCTTGGAATTGCAGGTGAGCCAGTCCAGAGAGTCGTAGCCGATCGAACAAGTGATTTGTTTTGGTTCGTTTGGCAACAAATCAGAAGATAAACGACATCAATTGAGGCCAGGGACATGGCCCAATGCACGCACCATGCCGAAGCCACTGCCTGAAGCTGATTTTGTTACTTTTCTGTCCAACCCACTTCTGACGACCCAAGGCTCAGTTAATTCGGCTAAAAGCGGAAGGGTTGTAGTCTTGCGGATTTTGCTACGTGTTGTAATAAATATCAAGGCTTTTACTTATAAAGCAGTCTCCCCTGATGACTCTCATCAATAACTACCAAGTCTGCATCTGTTGATCCGAATCTCGAAAATACACTGACTCACTCAACATGCAATTTCAAATGCATTGTGGGAATTTCGTCAGTTGCTGTTTGTCTGCGAAAACAGAAAAACGAAAATTTTATCAATATTTTTTGTATATGCTTGAATTGCTTTTATCAATCGTCAGGCTCTCTTTGTTTACATGCTTATTTTATTCAATAATATTGTAATGAATTTCTTTTCTTTTGGCATTAAATGAAAGGTTGGCAAACTGATATGAGCTTGAATCAATTTATTCAATTGTGGTCGACTTTGGTTGTTCTGAGAGAGTTTCATGAATTTGCGGTCACAGCTTTTTCATACATTATTTAATATGTTCCGATGTGTGTCACACATCTTTAATCTGGAAAATTACATTTTGATCAATTTTATTCAAAAAATGAAGCCGAACGTTAAACTCGGGCGCGGCCGAGTTTGGGATACCCTGTACCTAGTAGACGGAATTAAAAAAAAAAAAGGTGGCAACCCTAGTCGGGTGGTAACCCTGGTCGCCTGCATTCACATAAAACTTCTGGTCTTAATATTCCTTTGAATCCAAAAACACATTGTTCACAATATTGCAAGCACGGCTTCTATCGGACTGCTCATTCGGCAGTTTACCAGTTAGGCAAGGGGAATTAAAGTCTTGACCCTCAAAATTTGTTTTTTGTATATCTCGAGTAAATATGGTCCAATTTTAGTCATGTTTGATATCAATCGAAAGATTTTTAGATTCCTAACAACTTTTCAGAAGCAACTAATACTTAAATCCGAAAGGTTTAGACATTATATGGCTTTGAAAAAATGAGGTGGTGGAAGGGGGGGCGGGGGGAGAAAAAAAAATAAACTTGACCAGCGTACACACATAAGGAGTCCGAATCCCAAGTTTGGTTATCCTAGCTCTTATAGTCTCTAAGATCTAGGCGTACGCGCGGACAGACGGACAGACGGACAGACGGACAGACGGACAGACGGACAGACGGACGGACATGGCTATATCAATTTCTCTAGTCACCCTGATCATATTGTGGGTAACTTTGGGGGGTCTCCGACGTCTCCTTCTCTATGTTACATACATTTGCACAAACTTAATATACCCTTGTACCTTTTTAGGTACAGGGTATAATGAAAGAAAGACTTTAGAAAGGGTAAGAGTATTTAAGCTTGTCAATGAATTATTAAAGATTTTGGAATTGAAATAAAACTCTCAGCTTAATTAATTTGACCAATATTAAAATGAAAATTCTAATTATTGGAAGACAGAATTTGAGAAGTTTTGAGCTGTACAGTTTTTTTGTTTTGGTCGCCAGTAAAAAAGTAAAATAATTTCCTTAGTTTAATGAGACGCTTGGGTATTTACGAAAGTTTTTGTTTGCTTAGAATTGTTTTTCTTTCATTTTTGCCTTGCAGCGATTTTCTCTACTCTTTTATTCTGTTCTTTTTCACGCCATTCAATTAATACAAATTAAGTTGTCAAGTGAAACTGTTGATTGGTTGGTTAGTTTCATTTTAGGTGGGGGGTGTTGCTTTAATTTTTTTTTCTCTGTGGTTTTGACACACTATTTTTATATACCCTTGTTTTTTGTTGCTGTCAGTTCCAGCAGTAAATTGTTATGTAAATCAACGGCAATGAAAGAAAATCAATTAACTAATGCAAACATACCGCTCCAAACTAACCAGGCCACGGTAATGTAACCAAACAATAAGAGCCACAACAGGAGGGTGGAATAATAGTTGAAGGTAGTTTAGAGAAGTAAGTAGTACAAGTGGAAGGGGACATGTTGGAATATCACAAACTGCTTGGACAGTTGTGGGCAAGGGGGAGCAACCATTTGTTTTCTTCTCCCAGCCATCTGTAACCGATTGTGTGTGTGTTTGTGTTTGTGTGAGTGTGCAAAAGCTTGAAATTAATTAAAGCTCATTTAGTAGAATCTTTGGGTTATAACGGTAACTTCCGCATTTATGTGGTTGGCAGGGTATTTCGGCATTCATTGAATAAATGAATGAAATGCATTGCCTCCCAAGTCAGACCGGACCAGAGCAGAGCAGAGCAGACCAGTGCCGGCAATTAGAGCTTGTAACCGAGTAACCCACGTAGCCACACGCACACATATGTGCTATGTGCTGGTATGTGGAGAGGGTGCGAAGTGTGTGTGTCATGTGTCACGGAATTTGCCATTTGTTTGGTTGCGTGGGACGGGTCTTTTGGAAGGGCTACGGAATTGCCGGCATGACAGTCATTTGCTTTATGCATGCCGAAATATTCATGATTGTAGTTAACAAGGACAATTATGATTGATTTATGTATGTTTTTGGAAGGCACTCTAACACACACACACACACACATATATTTATATGAAACTCATCTTCCACATAATTCCACAATATCAAGTTAATGTTTATGTTCTGGCTTGGAGAGCTCCGGCTTAAAGTTGACTGCAATCCGCGTGCTTGTCTATTAAACTAAGCCATTTGGTTGGCCATAAAAGTGATGAGTTTAACTAGGCCTTATTATAAGCGTGGCCCATAAAACTTTGAGTGCGACATCGTTAAGAGACACAGAGCAGTTAAAAAGTCAACGAAGAAAAAATACACATTCTAATCCAAAACTAAGACAGACGTAGCCGAATCACTAGACACGTCGTTTCGTATTCACCATGAATAAGGGCGGGCTAGGGCTAGGGGTAGGGTAGGGTAGGATAGGCTAAAGAAGCTCTCGTGGCTGCGCTTAGCTTGAGAATTAACAGCAGTTAAGCCGTGTAGAGTAAGTGGAAGTGGCTTGTATTCCAACACAAACATAACATTTAATTATATTACGCATACGCCATATAGGCAAGCAAACGCAATCCCAAAGTCACAGCCAAGTGGCAACGCAGCCAGGATTCACAAAGTGGCTTTAAAATCAAGAGGCAAAAGCGTCTCATTTACATGTTTTCTAATGGTTTCGGAATGTGTGGCTGTTTGAATTTTCTGTTTCTGGTCTTGTTCTTTTCGGTGTTAACTCATAAGCCTTTATCGTCAGAACTTTGCTATTGCTTATGTAAATGAGCAGTTGCCTAAGCAAATAATGACTTTTGATGGAGAAGTTCAAAGTTAGAGCGAGAGGGCAATGAAGAAACGCAAAAACTATAGGACCACCTCCAAGTGATTTTGTCTACTCTTATTTTCTGCTTCCCGTCAGCTTGTCTGCAGATGTAGACTCGCTTGGTTATTGGCTTACCTTTTCAAGATTCCATCAGTGATTGCACGTACTTCATGTCGGGCTCTTGTGTACCTGCCAGTTGCACTGACCGATTTGCAGCTCATTAGCAACCATAGACACGACACATGTCCAAACTACTAAACGAGGCCAACTCTAAATCACTGTGACTTGGCTATGCACGCGAAAGGCAGGGCAGAGCGGAATAGAACGCGCCGCGACTGGAAAGGACATGAAGTGACACGAAAGACAACATGCCTGAAGATGACTTGGCAGACTTTGGCCAAATGCTGCCCGCTTCAATTAGTCTACAATTACCAGTGACTCTGCCAAACTGAAATGGTTGACCTTTCATACAGCAACCCCCATTGCACCCACTGTCCACCACCCTGACTGTATGTGTGTGTATGTGTGTGTGAATTTGCCGTCATGTTTTGCATGCAAGTGAGCCGCATGAAATTACCAAAGGAATGACAACGAGCGTGGCAACCGCAGCAACAAGCAACACTCGCTGAGATTCTGACTAGGCCTTGGGTTGAGTTTAGGGTTACCAAAGCGTCAGCCTGATGGGGAAAAGAGCTGTAGGTGAAACGGTTAAATGGCTCTAGCTAGAATGTGGCCTAATGACTTATGAGTAGGCACGTGCGAGGACATCACGAAGGCAAATGGCGATGTCCTCGTTTAGGAGTAATGAAGTAAGCCGACAAATGCAAAAACAACAAACATAACTACACAACTGCAAGTTGATAGACTACACAGACATCTATTTGAATAATTAAACGAAATGAAAAGTTCACTGTCACATTAACTGAACGCAAGTTCTTTTGATCTAATTTCAATGGAAAATTTAAATGTGAAATTCAATAAAATTTTCTTTGCTCGTTCATAAATTTAATAAATAAATATCTTTTTCACTTTTGGCTTAAAATCTCTTAAGAATTAAATAATTTCAAGCATATTTTAAGCTTTTACATTTTATTTAATCGAAACCTCTGTCAGTTACCTCTATCTTTTTCCCAGGGAAAATGAGCCCTCTTTAGTCAACTTTTTCTTGTTTGCTCACACATTAAATCATCCAGTACAAAAATAATTAATTTCTGCTTTACTGATTCCCGGTACATATTTTTGTTCACTGTGTGCAAATTGTCCGTCAGTTTGTGCCAGCCTTTAGCCTCATAAACATAAAGAGACTGTTTGTTTTTTTATGCATATCAAATAGCATTTTATTTGTGTATGTGTGACGGTGTGTGTCTGTGTGTGTTGGTCTCTTTGTTCTTATTTTAAAAATTTTTATCTGTTTGGCCAACAGCAGCAACACCAACAATAATACGAAGAAGCCAAGCCCAAAAGCCAAAAGGCGTCGACACAAAAGCCAAACTCGTAGCCATTAAAAACGCATTATCCTTTGTGCTTTTTTTATGAGTTTTTATTTGCCCGTATGAGTGTGTGTCTGTGTGTGTGTGTGTGTGTGTGCTTGAGTGTATTTATTGGAGTTGCGTGTTTATGTGCTGTTGAGTTGTAAAAAAGTGTGCCAAAGTCGAAATTTTTAATGCATAGAAGAGCATCGAAAAATTATTCAGCATGTACAGAGTCAATAATAAAAGCGAGCGAAAGCTTACAAAAAGGCACAACAAAAATAATATACATACGTTGACATTATTAAAACACGTTTGCCAAAATAAAAATAGAATAAAGGCAAGAACAAAAATAAAAACAAAAACACAAAATAAAAGCCCCAAAATCAATTGAATGGAGTTTCACAATATGCCGCCAAGGCATTTGCCAGTATTCAATGAGAGATGAAAGGAGGGGCGGGTGGGTAGCGATTCGAGGCAATTTGGTTTGCCAATTTGGCTGGTTGTTTTGTGTGCAAGCGCCAAAGGCTTATATTGGATTTTTATTTGATTGTTGAAATGACAAAAACAAAAAAAACAAAAGAAAAAATGCAAATAAAATTCTATACAAAAATGAGAAACAATAAGTAAGATGGCTTCGGATGAAAGCTTTTAATACTGGAGAATCGCTAAAAAGTAAATACATTTTACTAAGAATAATCTCTGGAATTTATTCCAAAGCCTATGTCAGACATATAAAGTAAGGATTCCTTTCGGAAAATAAGAAACTTTAAATATTTTTATTTTGATCAAGACTGAGGAAAGCAATAAAATATCATTTTTAATTTTATTTCTATTGTTTTAATTCTCAGTTATAATTTGAACTCTCACTCGACCTCACACATAAAATATTCACCCTTTCCCGATTTCATTTGGTCAAGCTGAGAAAACAAAAGACATGAAATCGGGGCAAAAAAACAAAAGTCATGCTGTGACCTCTTCTCAGACCCTCTGCGTATCTTACCCATGCCGATTTTCTCGGTTTGTTAGTCTCTCAACCCTTTTAGGTGCCTTATGTTTTATTGTCTCAAATAAGGCAACTTTGGCATTGTTTACACTCATAAACTGATTGCACAGAATAAAAGTTTCTTAAACTTTTGTTTTTTATTTTTCTGTTTGCTTTGGCACGTGCATTGAACCTGTTTAAATTAAAACAGCATAAATAATAGGGGGAACGGTAGAATAATAACAACAGAAACAAATTGAAATTAATCACCGACGCATATGAATTTATAATACAAATACAACAATCAAGAGCATTTTGTGCAGCTGACTTTGAAAATAAATTTCATAAAAATTTTAAGATTTTACTCAGTTTTCTTCATTTGGTCCCAGAGAGAGAGAAAGCTCAGACAAAGGAAAGACCTGGGCGGAGTATACTTTTTGGCTGGTGAGAGTGTGTGTGTGTGTTTTTTTTTGTGTAGGTAAGATGCCATTCATAATTCACAAACATAAATTGTGCGATGCCGGTGAGTGTGTGAAGGAATGAAATAGACTAAAACAGAAAGAGGTGAGTGAGAGGGGGCGATGGCAAGATCAAGTGAATGAGAGTGAGAAACGTTGAAGAAGACATTGTAAAGTCTTGGAAGCTTATGCATTGCACCTGAGCTACAATTTCCTTTGTATAGGTGAACAAACATGTGTGTGTCTGAGTCTGTGTGTGTGTATGTTGCGTTGTGGCTGTTGGTGCTAAGGTGGCACGTAAATTTTGGCTAACGATGCACTTTGGCGTGAAAATTGTGCTGCTCGACTGCCACAATCAAGTGCAATTCATTTTCTGCCATGTCAGCGAGGTCTGCGACCACAGACAACCACACACACACACACACACACACACACACACACACACACACACACACACACACACGCACAAAGACACACCCACACATTCAACTAGAGGCAGCGAGTGTGGGCCACAAAATTCACCAAGAGGGAATTAGAAAGCACTAGATTGAGAGTCTTTCCACCCATTCAAAATTCATCTTGGCCAACAAATGCTGACAATGTCTGGCTTCATTTTCGGCCTTTAGACAATAAGGTCTCTGGCTTCAATTTTTTCCTTTTCCTATTTATATTATCTTTTTTTCTTTTCGTTTGCTTTGGTAACAATTTTTCATTCCTTAAACTTGACATGTCGTTTTTTTTATTTTTCAGCTTCGAGTAAATAATTTATTTTATAAATTCCAAAGTAGGATTAACACTAAAATATGCAGATTTACAGTTCAGTTCGGAAGAGTTTAGTCCACTCATCGGTCGACTGTAACGAAAGGGTTCAAAGCCTTTAAAACTGGAGAGGGGAAAGCAAAACAAAAATAAAGTACGAGGAAAAAAGGTTGCCTGGTTGGTCAGTAATTCGTTTTGGTTTGTTTCCTTTCTGGGTTACGTTTTCATATTCTTTGCCCTCGTTTTTCTTTTTTCAATTTGAAGAACCTGTCCGTCAAGCAGATTAGCACCCCTAACAGTGTTAAGCTTATTTATATAGTTAAAATTGCTACAACTTTTCCTTTTCATCCTTCTTGGTCAGGTTTGGGCTTGTTTTTCTTTGGGCCCTCCACCCCCAGGCAAATGACAACGAAATTGTTTTTCTTTTTATTTATTTATTTTTTTTGTAACAAATGAAAAAATTTTCCGGTCATTTGACAACCCAGACACACACATGCAAACATGGCCCCAAAAATTTAGCTCTCGGATCTGCTCATGACAATTATTGAGCTGACAAATGTTGCCTGTTGTTGATGATGTGTGAAAGGGACGCCGAGAGGAGAATGGTATTGAAAACGAAAACTGCTAACTACCAAAAAAAAAAGCTGGCATCCAACAATGGGAAAATACTGAGAAAGAGGCAGACAGCGGCGGCCAAGAATCTTTGCCTAGTTGAGGGGAGCAATTTCAGGTTACATGTGTTTTTCAGCATACCAAACGACAGCGTTTTACAAGTTTCGTTTTTGGGCTTCGATTGCTGTCTATTGACACATTGACAACAATCACACACATGCTCTGGGATAACCACTCTACTCTACTCAGACGGACAGCCAGACAAGTGGACAGACAATGGCAAGCAGACAACTTTTCGATAGCGTTAAATTAGACATCAAACTTTGCGCACGACTTGGCACAACTTGGCAAAAGCAAACACCTATCAATGATCCAGCCCTGAGGCAACTAAAGCTGGGCTAACGGCAAACGGATGAGGCCAAGCCAAAGTGTGTTTTTATCTTTCTCTCTCTCTCTGTGGAGTAAGCTTATCAAGAGCACCATCAACTGCCACTGCAGCTGTATAAACCTTCTCGCATATCTTCGTCTTACCAAAGAATTCATACTCTTTTCGAACTATTTTTTGTCTGCAAAGATATGCGTCTCCATGCAACTGTCCAAATATGTGTGAAAAGTATCTGAGATGCACTCAAAATTGATTTGGCTTCCTTTCCAGCTCGAGTCCAAGCCAATGGCAACATTTTATCATGTGTGCTACAAGCTACGGGGCCAAGCTAAAGTTCTATGTTTCCTGGGGAAAATTGCATAAAACTGCCACAAAAATAACAAAAACAATAGCAAAGCAGGACATGTCGATGGCGCTTTCGAATAACACAAAGTGCAGCATTTTACATTCTCTAAGGGCGTGTGCAAGTGCCTCAGTTCTTCAAGTGACTAAGTGCTTGTGCATGTGTGTTTGTATTTATGTAGTTTGTGCTGTTAGCGTCAACTTCTGGTCACGCCTGCCGCCTGCGTCACGCCCATTCATAAGCCGCTGCGTTGTTCCTTATCACAGCCAAGGCATCGCTGCTAAAATAACAGCTCGTCTGGTGGACATGGCTGAGTCTCGCCTAGTAAACTGCAAACTAGAACTAAAATAACATGGACACGATGATGATAGAGGCTCACACACGCAAACCCAAAACAAACAATGCAAGCACAAACACCACCAACACATTCTCAGACTCGCACTCACGCTGTTGGCCATCAGTCAACGAGCGCATATCTGTGGGATAGCGGCACAGATCTAAACTGACTTCCACTTTGCAATAAGATGTTTGCTTTGGCATATTTAATGTAAATCATTTGCTTGAGGCAGAGGCTTCAGCACACATAAATTGCACTGACAGATGGCTTGGCTTGATTGGTGGTTAGGGTCCGACATTCTTTTAACTTTAAGGCCTAATCTGTCTGGTCCTGGCCTCACCACATCAGAGTTATTAAATCCACCTACTTTCAAAAGTTACCGGGTCCGCTCAAATGCCTGGGGAAAAAACAAAAAATTTATAAATAGAAAAATGGGAGAGAAATGGAAGAGAAAAAAAGCACAAATATAAATAGAAAAAAGTTTTTTGATTTTCTGCGTTTTTTTTTATATTTTTTTTGGTGTGCTTGAAAGTCGCTGAAATGATAAAAATTGTAAAATGTTCCCAAAAGCGTTAAACTCGAAATTTAAAATGAAATTTCGCTGGCAAAGGCGAACTGAAAAGGGCAAAAGGACTGGTGGACATACAAAAGTACAAATTGAAAGGGATGCAAAGCCATCAACACAAATAAAAGTTTTCTTGTTTATAAATGTTTATTTAGCGCAAAGCAGAACAATGAGAAATATACAATAGCAACAAATTTCACAAAATAAAAATGAAAGGAGAAACAAAAAATTAAATTAAGGAAAGAGCGAAAAAGGTGAAGCGACAGTTACAATTGGAATGAAACTGTAATAATTTCTCAAACTATACTCTCATTTTTCCAAAAAAATAAAAGGTTTTATTAAAAATATGAAAGTAATAAAAATAGAAAGGCTCTTTTCCTCTTCACTTAAGCCGATTAAGTAATTTTTTTTACCAGTTCAAAAAATTTTTTACAGAGCATTTGACCTTCGGTTTGGCTCGAAATATTTTCACCCAACTTTTTATGTTTTTTTTTTTTTTTTTTTGTCTTATTAAATCTCTGGGTCATTCATTGCCTTACCTTTTTTTGTGCCATAAGCATTCTTATTTTCTCCGCTGCCGCTTATCCCTGTTTTTTCCAACAATAATTTTGCTACTTAGCCTGGATTCTATTTCTTTCGACTTTTGTATAAGCGCTTCTCTTATTTGCTGACAGGTGTAAAATAACTTTGGCTGCGTGTAAGCTTCTATCTTGTCTTTTACACTTGGTTTAAGTTGAACTTCAAGTTTGCTGGGGGTGCTCCGGTTGTCGGCTGGCGGGGGGGTCATTCAAACTTCTGTGCTGAGCAAGTTTTCGGAATGCCATTGAATGGAAGACAGTAGAACAATAGCAATTAGTTGAATGAATTTAATTAAACTCCTGCTACGTGGGCGTCGTATGTTTGATGACCAACTGACAATATTACGTATACGCAGCTTGGGCCCTGTTGGGCTTACAACCATTTGCATGTCCATTTACCTACATCAATCACGCAAAAGGGAAGCCTGCAAAAAGCACAGGCCACTCATAAAGCTCGATATTGAAAGAAATCCCCATTCCGTTAAAAAAAAGAAAACATATTTGCCATAATAAATAATGTTTGCTGCAATGTTAACAATATCAGCCGCCTCGACTGGATCTCCCTTCAATCGTGAACATTTTTTTTTTTCATAGTAAATATTTCACACATAGCTCGACGTTGTCAGGGCATCAGTTGAGTGCATTTTGCAGTTTTATATATTCTCTCCCTTTCTCGGCAAAGCAGCTTTGCCCTGCTTGCTTTTGCCACACGACTCGCTGTTTTCTCGATTTCATATTTTCTTTTTTTCTCCCTTCAGTGCCACTTCGCTCGAGTCCTCTTGCTCTCAGCCTTGGCTAGCCTTGCCTTGCCTTGCCTGCCATTTCCTTGCTGGTATAGAAAATGTTTTGATAAATATGCAAACTTATGGCATATGACTTGAATTTCACTTGATTGTTGTTGTTACTTCTTTGGCAAAATTTGATTGCTCAAAGTTGGTTTGGCAAAATGAAATTTCATCTATCGATGATAAAATGCTTAGGCAAACCACCAACAGAACAGCAAAGGCAGGGCGACAAACTCTCTGAAAGAGAAAAATTTTTGTACTTTGTGATTTCCATTTATTAGCTTTCGGTTATTTCTCTTGGCATATTTTTTCCCCAAAAATTTTATACCATTCAACAGAAAAATTATCTGCTTAAAATCACATAAATTCAGCAGTTACAAATTATTATCCAATGAAAAAGGGAATAATAAAAATAAACGAAATTATAAGAGCAGCGCATAACTTTTATAAAAATATAAATAAAAATACAAAAAATGGCTAAGGAAATGGCCATGAGAGAAGCAAACTCAATCCTCGGATTTCTAACCACTCAGCTCTCAGATTCAGTATTTGGTTTCACAGTCAAGGCATCTGGGCCAAGGAAGCAAGCAATTTGACTGAAATAATAAAATAAAATTAAATTCATTACAGATTGCGTGCGCAACAAGCGCAAAAGCAAAAATCGTAAGCCAAAAACGAGAAAAAAAGCCTCAGACTCTTTCGGTGGTTCCGACTCTATCATTTCCTTTATTTTTTGTGTTTATTTAAAAAAATAAATTACATTTTAAAAGCATCATAATTCAACGAAAACATTGCGTAAAATGAGCCAACAAACGAGTCCGCCAGACAGAAGCTTCCATTCACTCCTCCCTCTCCACTGGGAGTATTTCCTAATGCCGTAGCCGTTTCATCATTTCAATTCTTTAGTCTTCGTTTACTTCTTTATGGTGAGTGAAGACTTGAAATTCATTAAGAATGTTATAAATGCCTGAAATTTTATAAGTAATTGCTTTAGCACTGTTGGCATCGTAAAGGTTTATGCGGTTCTCAATGGTTTGAACGTGTTTATCATTGGAATTGTGAACGCTCACGAAAGCAGGCAATAATTTATGCAAAGACAAATACTGAGAGAGAAAGGGAAAGCCAATGTGAAAATAAGTGAGAGTGAGAATGAGGTGAACGGTGATGTTGACAACACGACGACGAAGTTGATATGACTGTGTGAAAGATGGCTTGAAAGAGGACTCCGTTAAACAACCTTGAGCTGAACGATTGCACCACAACAAATTGAGGGCAAATATTTACCAAAGTGCGTCAAAGTGTTTAGAGTGCTTAGAGTTCTAAGCCTGCCACTTGGCAAACTAAACTTGCGGAAACCTTAGTTGGGTTAAGACATGTTCTACGATGTAAATGAAATTAGTGATGGATGACAAAGTATGATGAGCCTGATGAACATAAGATTCTCTTAGAAAATTAATTCACTCAAAATAATCAAAAAAAAAAAAAAAAAAAACGTGCTAGTCTATTTCATATTTTGATAAGCATGAATCACCCAATTTATGCTTGTTACCTTTTGACAGATAAGCAGACTGCTTCCAGGTAATTCTTGATAAGTGTTTTTCGTAACAGTTGGAAACAAAGGTAGTTAAAATGTTTGGGCTCACTAGTTTGAGTTCGGGTTCGAGTTTAGTAAACGTGATTTTTATTGGGCTTCGTTTAATCGGTATCATAAAAGTTCCATCGCCATTAGTTGATTATTTACTCATAAATTCTCTGCATAAATTTGGGAATATATTTTCTCGTGCAAATACACATTTACAACAAAAATATCAGACATCAAAGGAAAAGTATTTAGAGTTTTGTGATAAATGCTTTTTGAGCCTGTAATTACTTTAAGTTCTTTATGCCTAAATGGGATTATCTTGCCCTCCCTTTCTCGCTTTCATTTTCCCTTTCCCTTTCTAGTTGTCTGTGTGATGTTTGTATTTCTGTATTTGTATTTATATTTGTGTTTGATATTTTTGTCTGTGTCTGTGTCTATGGTATTTCATACACACATATTGAAGCAATTACGTATACGCCCCGTGGTGTATTTGGTCTCAATTTCAAATCAAAATATCAATATTTACTAGGTTCGTATACAAACATTCTACGCATTCCCCTCTCATTTGTAGTGCCCGGACGATTTTTGGTAATATTTCGAAGTATTGTTGGTGTTATTTTTGTTTTTGTTATTGGCTGTATTATTTTGACTGCTATCAAACTATTCATCTGTTTGTTTATTTGTCTGCCTAAGTTGAAATTTATTGCATTTACGGATATTTGCTTGATTTACATATTGGCCAAAAGCTTTTCAGTGTTTGAGGGGGGCGAAAAAAGTCACATCAAATAAGTCAACAAATCTCATGCATATACCTATCGATAAATAAACATTCACACGCGCATTCACACACACACATACACATTCAGGTATTTGTAGAAATAAGGAATATTCGAGAATTAATGACAGCAACTTTTAAAGTTTGCGCCGCAATGCTAGCCTCGAAATATTTGCCACATAACACATAAAAATCAATATCCCTGATGAACCCAGCTTTGCGTGGGTTTGCTTTGCTCTGTGTGTGTGTGTGTGTCTGCGTGTGTGTGAGTATGTGAATTTGTTTATACTGACATATAGTATAAGCCCCAGTGTCAACAAAAGTGGCCAGTGGCATTGACATGCGGACGCGAAGTCTGCTCTGAGTTGTAGCGAGTTCAGCTGAACCGTGTTGAGCTGGGCTGAGCTGAGCAGCGACCACAGCCGCAAAATAAATACATTCAAGCATTCACACAGACTCGCAAGTAAATAACAATTTATTTATATGGGAATATGTGTGATGTAAATCTCATTAAATTGTTAAATCTTTTGACAGCGGTGATGAAAACTTCCGAAAGCAGTGAGCAACCCCAAACCCACAAAAGCTGCCACTGAGTGATTCCATCCTGACTGGGGCAATGAGTGACTGACTGACCAATTGTCACTGGACGGACCAATTTACTCCAACCATTTGCATACTTAATATAAATTTGTCGAGTGAATTTAATAATACAAAAAAAGAAAGGTTAAAATTAAAAATGCAATTAAGCGTGCGAAAAACGCGAGAAAAAGTATGAAATGGATAGATCCAGCTACCCTCTGAAGCTTGATTCCACAAGGCAGGACACTTTAGCTGGCACGTGGCTCTGTTACCTTAACTATTTGTGAAATTTATGCAAAAATTATGCCAACAGAATCCGCCGAGTTGAAATGAACTCAATGCCGTTTCTTTGTCCAGCTCTACCTCCTTTCACTTTAGGCAGCTCGAATTTCTGATAGACACTCAACTCGGTTCAACTTTGGTTGAACACAATTCTAGTCAAATTGATTTATGTGTATTTTTAGACTGGAAAGTTTAAAGCGTGTTGCGTGCCAAACGCAAATATTAAAAATCGACATTGAGGCGTGGTCGTAAAACCGCTCGAAAATTATAGCTTTCAGTTTGTTAGCGTATTGTAATAAATTTAGAAAACTTATATTCCCCACACACACAGACACACACACACGCACACATAAACACACAGTCATTCATTCATTTATTTATTCATTCAGTGAAACATTCAAACAAACCGAATGAGGCTCTCTGGGTGAATCGTTTTCATAAAATTCGCGGGCAATTGCAACTTAGCAAAAACCGCCCAAAACGCCCACCAATTCAAGCCTTGGCAAACGGTTCTCAACTAGCATAAAGGTCGTTAGCAGTTGCTTCGCAAGGCTTAAGCCAGCCAGCCAGCCAGCCAGCCAGCCAGGCTAGCAAAATTCAGAGCAAAGAGGTGTAAACAAGAAAGGCACAGAAAGTGTACAACAACTTTGCAGAATAATAATAAAAATAATACGCAATTCGACTTAAAAATACCCTGGACACAAATCAAAGATTTCCTAGAAAAAGTGGGTGGTAAACCAGATTTAATTTTTATATCAACAAAAAAAACAAAAATCCATTAATATATTTAATCATCTTAAAATTAACTTTACAGAACATTTAGAGTTTCTGAATAAGAAATTGGGTTTCCTTTTAGAGAGTATTTGAATATTTGCCCAACTGTTTGCAGATTAACAGAATCAATTGAATGCTTGAATGGGTACTGAGTGGGCTTATTAAACATTATTTCTGATAAGATAAACATTAAAGTAGAACGTGGTCAATAGAAAATAAGTAATTGAAAAGGAATCTATAAGGATATAATTGGCCATGTGCTCGAACTTCTGGAAGATTAAGTTCAAAATGGTTTTAGATATCAAAGGAATTGATACAAATAAAGACTAGAGACGAATCCCCAAGGAAGTTGATTTTATGGAGATCTTAATAATGCCAGTTCGATTCTGAACATTTGCTTATTGGTTTTTAATGGAAACTAAATTTTCAGAGATCTTTGGCAAAATGTCTGAATATACTTGGAATACTCCATCGACTCGGAAAAAAAATCACAGTGTACAGTTAAAAAAGGTTGAACTTTATAAGGTATTAAGTAAGAAGAAGAGAAAAATACAGAAATGAGAAGCTTGCTCAGACGACTTAACACGCAATCCAAAGGGGCTTAAAGGTTAAGGCATTATAATTTGGAGCACCTTTTCTTTCTTGCTTTCTTTCTTTCTTTCTTTCTTTCATTCTAGCCCAGCTTATACTTCTTTCTTTATTATTATGATTATTTACTTAACCGTCTTTCCTACTTTGGTCTGCTGTAATTTTAAGCAAGTGCAAAAAGTTAAAAAATAGTTTAAAAAGTTTTGGGTAGGCGTTTCTTCGGGCAACTTTTTATACCCTGTACCTAAAAAGGTACAAGGGTATATTAAGTTTGTGCAAATGTATGTAACATAGAGAAGGAGACGTCGGAGACCCCCCAAAGTTACCCACAATATGATCAGGGTGACTAGAGAAATTGATATAGCCATGTCCGTCCGTCTGTCCGTCTGTCCGTCTGTCCGTCTGTCCGTCTGTCCGTCTGTCCGCGCGTACGCCTAGATCTTAGAGACTATAAGAGCTAGGATAACCAAACTTGGGATTCGGACTCCTTATGTGTGTACGCTGGTCAAGTTTATTTTTTTTTTCTCCCCCCGCCCCCCCTTCCACCACCTCATTTTTTCAAAGCCATATAATGTCTAAACCTTTCGGATTTAAGTATTAGTTGCTTCTGAAAAGTTGTTAGGGATCTAAAAATCTTTCGATTGATATCAAACATGACTAAAATTGGACCATATTTACTCGAGATATACAAAAAACAAATTTTGAGGGTCAAGATTTTAATTCCCCTTGCCTAACTGGTAAACTGCCGAATGAGCAGTCCGATAGATGGCGTGCTTGCAATATTGTGAACAATGTGTTTTTGGATTCAAAGGAATATTAAGACCAGAAGTTTTATGTGAATGCAGGCGACCAGGGTTACCACCCGACTAGGGTTGCCACCTTTTTTTTTTTAATTCCGTCTACTAGGTACAGGGTATCCCAAACTCGGCCGCGCCCGAGTTTAACGTTCGGCTTCATTTAAATTGATTTAAACGAGGGAGCGTTTCAGTAATTCGAGCTGCCCCTTAAATGTATACTCACCCAAAGGGAATAGGGGAAAAAGATCATCTAATTTATTGCTTCGAGTCAAATGAATTTGCCCAATTTTCATTGTATCCATTTCTGGTTATTTATTGTAAAATAGTTTACCAATGAGCCAGAATGGTATTCAAAACGAAAACTGTTAGATCGATATGCTGCAATTATGGGCTGGCTGACTGGGAAGGGACAGAGGAATGGGATGGGATAGTATGGTTTCAGTTTGGTCGTATTTAATAATTTCTACAATTTATTTATGCCGTTTGCCGTTGTAATTGTAAATGTTCGAATGCTCGAATGCTGTTGTTTTTGGCGGAGGGAGACAAGCCAGAGCCGTCGCTTTGGATTTGTAAATGCCTGTCGGGCTCTGAGCAGGGCCAAAACTGATGTCTGCGTTGCCGTGGGCAGAGGCAGAGTCATGGGTAAATCGAATTGGCGTGCCAAACAAAAATATTTAACACTTGTGCCATAAACCAGAAAGACCAGACCAGGCTGAACAAACTGTAACGGGGACTGGGATGGGAATGGGAATGGGGCGTGGCTTTTGTATTGGCAAACGACGCCATTGCGTTGTAATGTAGGTCGTGGTTTCAAGACTTATTTTACTCCAAAAAAACATTTTACAAACCAAAAACCTTTAAATGAAAAATGAAGAAGAGGAAATCCCAACCAGCAAACTATTTACAATTGCATTAAAAAGTACGTAATCGCATTGTTTGTTGCAGCTTAAGTAAATGACAGGTTTGTGTATTTTGCTTTTATTTCAATTGCATTTTATTAATTTGTTGATATTGTTAATTTTATAAAATAAAATAAATATCAATTTGTAAATAAATGAATTTGTTTATTCAAGAGTGTCGTAATAAATTTAAAATTATAAATAAATTGTGGGCAACCCACAGGCGCACAGACACAAGAGCATGTGCATTTCAATATTATCAACACTTTGGTATTTTTCAATTCAATACTGAATTACCGTTATATAGCAATTATAATTTAAAGAAATATTTTCATATCTGCCAAGCTCTAATTAAATAATCTGCCACACTCTATTTTTTTCGTATATTCAAAATATTTTGCAACATTTCAAAGCTGTCAAGAATTAACAAAAATTATAATAATGAAAAAAAAAGACCAACCGTTAAAAATGATTTCAATTTAATAAAAATATTTGCTCAGCTTAATTCATTTCATTTGTTTGCCAGCCTCGGAGCCCAGAGCAGGGGAATATTATCAGCAATTCAATTCGGATGCACTTACAAATACACACACAAACACATAGAAAAATACTTTACTTTTTTTGCCGTTTGTGTATGCATTTTCATTTATGGGGGTGATGAAAATAATGCGGCAAATTTCATTTGGACCGAATTCATTGGGGTTCCTTTCAATGCAGAAACAATAACTGTATAGCCGAAAGGGAATTTCATATACATACCCCAGTCTGTGTGTATGTGTGTGTGTGTGTGGGGGGGGGGGGTCCTGTTTTAAAAATTCTTGCGTTTGATAATGAATTTGTTTGTATGCATTTAATGGATTTGTTTCGAGTGTATGAAAAAAATTTAATGAGTTTCAAACATAAAAAATATATAAATAATTAATAAAAAGTACACTCAATAATATTGCATATCAAAATGTGTGTGTGTGTGTGTGTATAAATGAAGATATCAAATATTTCAGTAATTAAATAAAGAACCCGCTCTCTTGCTCAATCATTTATCGAGTGTTTATTGTGCGGAAAATATATCAGACAAAAAAATGCTTAATTATTTAGTTATATTTATGAAATGGCCTCATACGGGAAAAAACAATATTCCCACTGTTTCAGAAAAATATATATAAAAATAACTGAAGTTTTTTCTTTTATTCTTTTTTTCTTTGTATTTTTAAACTGTTTCTGTCATGCGTGTGGGTGTACGAAAGGCGAAGCCAACAATAGTAGCCATAAAAATAACGGTGAAAAAAGTCAAAACAAAAACAAACCCAAAGTATTTTTAATGGTGCGTGCGATAAGCCAAACGATACAGAAAACTGAAGAGTAGACAGCCAGACTGGTGGGGGGAACAAGGTGGCGAAAGGGCTGGCACACTCGAAACTGCATACTCATGATAATTGCAGGAGACCAAGAACAATGAAAAGAGTGTGGGGATAGCCGAGGAAACAAGGTGCTTAAGATAGGAACAAAGAAGAGCACAAAAGGACCCTGACCTGCACCCGCAGGAGCTCTGATTCACTGTCTGAGACAAAACAAAAAAGCCTTAGCCACCAACAAACTTAGAAATTATAAACAAAAAAAAAAAACAACAAATAACTGAAAATGGTAAAAAAAAAGAATTGCCCAACCGACTGGAGAGGCCATAAAAATCAACAGAAATAAGAGACGGGGAGCGACATAAAACACAGCCGGTTGTCTTGGCCTGCTGCTTTCCATCACCCAACCCGCTTGCTCTCTGATCCTACGGATTCTTCTCTTTTTATCACTGCTCATTATGTAATTAATTATACGCCATGTATGCCTATGGCCGAAATGTGTTTTCTGCTAAATCTGAGCAAAGGCTGTTGTGTGCCTCTTTTTCGCACAATTCACAAAAACTCAGACCCCCCACCCACTCAGCCCCCTTCTTCTTGGTATTCGTTTTGCCAGAGCTTCTCGTCTTGCCACACATATGCAAAGAGGCAGACTCGTGAAGAACCGCAAACATAATGAGATAATCTGTACAAATGGCGCATACACTGCACTCCCAACTCTCACTCCAACGACCAGACAATGCTTAAAGGCTTAAAAAAACATACACACACTAAACAACATTAAAAAAAGAACAGACTAAGAAAGCGAATAAAAAAGGATGAGCAGAAAAGTATAACTGTGCCAAGCTGAACTTTGGCTTTAATGGAAATGTGCAGTGCTTTTAATTAGCAAAAACAAAAACAACTAAATAAAAATACCAAAAAAATAAAAAGAAACTTAGAAATAGTTATTAGGCTTACGATATACTCTTTTCTTGGATAATTTCGAAATCCTAAATAAAATGTTGATCGATATTCTTGAAAAATAAGGAAATTTTATAATCAAATCTTTAAGCCCATTATCATTGTATCAGATTATATATTCCATATGAACGATTTCTGTAAAGAACCCTGAACTTTGAACTTATTTTTGGACTAAAAGGGAAAACGAGAAAACATAATGTTAACAAAAGAGCAGAAACTTATGTGGGAATAATAAATAAAATTTAAATGGGTAATAAAAAAAAATTATTTAATATTATTTTGACATAATCCAAATACGAAAAAAAAAAATCCACTCATAATTTAAACATAAAAAAATATTATTCAATATGGCTATAATCAGGATTTCTTGAATTATTTAAGAACCCCTTGGCTTTCATTACATCTAATAAAAAAGAAGGACCTTTTTGAAAAAGGGTATTTGGAGACCGGAAAGGCAAAACTTACACAGCCCAGAGTCATAGCAGGCATTATGGCTGGCGTAAATGCAACACTTTATATGCATTTTCTTTTCTATTCTTTTCTTTGGGCTTTTTTACTTTTTAGTAGGAAAAATTTTCGTTTTATTTGTACTTTATTTTCTATGGTTTCTGTTTCTATACTTTTTTTTTTGTTTTTGCCTTGCAGTGAAAGTGTACGCGGCACAGGAAATTTAGGTTGGCAAACGGCGCACATACACTAAATGAGCTCAGCGGATGAGCCTGGCCTGTGACTGTAACTATGACTGTGTGAGTGTCATTGTGCATGTGTGCGTGTGTGAGAGAGTGTGACTGCATATAACTCGTAATTAGAGTGGAAAAAACACGCAATTACCATTATGTACGCCGAATTTCGTTTTACGATTGTGCAAAAAAGACAAAGTCCTCCTGACTTTTTTATTTCCATCATTCCATCTCTCTCTCTCTTTCTCTCTCTATGGCTACATCTGTAGCTATCTCTCACCGTTTTGGTGGAATTGTGTGAGAGTAGAAACAATAAAACAAACTAACAGCAACAAGAAAAACAACGCAAACAAATGCCGAGAACACCGCCAACAACGACTTCTGGTTGACCTCAATTCATTTTAAATCCAAGTCGTTTAGCTTAAAACACGCGCAAATGTTTGGTCGGCATGTCCTTTGGGTGACTTCCACCCTTCCCCCTCTGCCATTTGACTGCTCATTTGTTTGCTTGTCAGGGGAACTGTACTGTACTTGCGGGCACCGCCTACTTACAGATTAAGAGATGCTGCTCACTCTCATTCCCCCCTGGAGCATGTTGTATGTCATAATTTATGCTATGTTCTGTTACGCTCCTGGACCTGGGGAGGATTGCCCTCAAGGTCAATCCAGTGATTGACATTCATCTGCGTGTCCGGTTGGCCAATTGACCGGCATTTGCATTTTAGCCACCCGATTTGGCTTAACAATTCAGCACATGAGCTTTCTTTTTTCGGGTGTCACGCAAAATTATACACAAGCTATTTTTGCTGTCTGAAATTTTCTCCCAATGTAAAAAGTACAGTCTGAGGAGAAGTTGACCGAGTAAATCGCACACAAAATCCACCGCAACTATTTTTGGTCGCATGCTGGGCAATAAAAGTGTCCTGGATAAGACCAAGTGAGTTTCTGTGAGATGTTGTACGAGTGTGTGAGTCCCTAGGACAGACACCGCAGACACTTGCCCATAAAAAAGGGGCAAAGCGAGCTGCGCTAAATCCAAAATGCAGGACACACTCAGCCAGAGTCGCAGAGACCTAGACCCAGCAGGTCCGGGAGCAGCTGTGTTGGGCAATGCGGCTTAAACTCAAACACTGTCTGTCTGACCCAACCAACCCACCATCAGACCATCAGACCATCCGACCAGGCTTACGTACTTACATGTTGGCCGCTGTGAAGCACAAGACTGACAATTTTCGGTTAGGAGAAATGGTTGGTTGTCTTTGTAGTCAATGTTGGCCTGCAACAAAACATTTGAGTGGCAGGCTTACTCTTTGCCATTTCCAGCCACCCCTTCGGCCGGCTGTACTCTTGGCCCAAACCACTGCTTAGTAGTTTCTGCGGTTATTGCGGTTGCAAGTATAATATGTCAGCTGAAGTTTCTTCTTGCTTTCTTTTTTGTGTGTTTTTTTTTTTTTTTTTTGGCTTACAGGGTAATAAAATTGCTTTGAGGGCTTTTGCGGTCTTCGCCTTCCGCTGGCACCGCAAGCAACAAGATGGCATATTGAAAAGTCTGATTGTCTTAATATATTGAGTGCTGAAAGTGTTGAAAGTCATATGTGTCCAGTGGTGGTAAGTAAAAGTTAAGTTTGATTTGCATTTTCTTCATGGTACAATAAATTTTGTTACTTGAAATCTGCTTCGGTCCTCGACATTTCCAAGTTAGTCCAACGAAATAATTATGCTAATTTTGAGTAGGAGGTGGATTGTGTAAAGTTCTTGCTGCTTCTTGTTAGCAGTGCAAAATTATGAAATCGAAAAAGTTTCAATCATAAGCAGCAGCATCATCAACAACATCGCGAGAAATAAAATGGAAATGAAAATGGGCCGGGAGATGGAAATGGAAATGAGTAGGGACAGCAGTGAGAAACTTCAATGCCCCAAAAGGGAAAAGTTCAACTCATTTTTGCATTGCACTGATTGCAATATAAGCTGAGGCACAAGCTTCTCGTCTCGGCTTCTGAAGTATGAATTGGGCTGGCCACAGCAAGGCAGCTTGGTGTTTTCAATATCGCATAACTTAACCCAAATAAAGGGGGGAGAATCCGAAGCAGAATTAACAAAAAATTATGCCCAGACGAGTATAGCACTTGACCCAAAGTTCCCCTGTCTGAACAGATCAAAATTAAGGCAGAAAACAGATTAGTACATAAGACATAGACTTTCGATACATCGTTCATTAAATACTCTTTTTCAAGTGTTCCGTTTTATGGACTCAATAGCATTCCACCAGGTCAGCCTGGAATGAACAATAGAACGGATAAATTTTGATTGATTTCTTCATGCATAATTAATGATAATTTTGTCATTAAAAACAATAAATATAGTTCTATGAGCAAAACTTTTCCCCTTCAACTAGCAGCGAGAGTTCCCATCTGCAAGTGTGTAGTCATGTGTTTGGCTGAGTGCAGGTTCGCCCGCCAGTCTGGCTAGGACTCTCAAACTAAAACTTTTTGACTTGCCATAAACAAGACCCATTAAAGCGGTCACTTCATTACTCACACATATACAGACCCCATACGGCGATGCACACATGAAGCAGTGTGTGAGTGCATGAATACCTTCCATTATAATTGAGTGCAAAATTATGCATTGAATTTACTTTGTGGTGTTTTGGATGTGTTCGCTCGGCCTTTGGCACACATTGCTGGCTGCTGATAGTATCAGTGGCTCATAAAGCCACTAAAAGCATGGCAGGAAGTGAGGAGGTGATGGCTTGGTCAGGTAACAACAACAACAACGATAACGACATCAACAAGGGCGGCTAATAACCTCGGCACTGATTCCATGGAAGTATGTGTGCGAGGAAAAGGGGGAAAACTGAAGTATATCATCTCTATCCGACTGAGTGAATATGTTAAAAAAGAATTAACGATCGCAAAGGAAAAAATAAAAACCGCTTTTCTAACTTCATATTCAATTTCATGGCAAAGAAAAATCAAATTTGGTTCCACTTTAATTTAAATGAAAATTATAATGAGAGAATGGCCAAGACTTTGAGATCCCAGAGGCTTCTCTCGCTACCGCCACAATCAAAGCCGGGCTAAAAAGATTAGTGGCTTTTCAAAAAACCAAAAGCAAAGCAATGAATAAACGAATAATCTGCTAAAAAAAAAGAAAGGAAAGCCGCAAACGATTTTCAGCCACAAATGACACACCAAAGCAAAAGAAATGCTAAAAAGAAGAAGGAAATAATAAAACAATGAATATAACATTAACTATGCGCAAACTTCAGCAACGGCAGCACTAGTCGGCTGGGCAATGAATTTGCAATTATGGCTTGTCGGTGGCGTATGCGTAATTTTAGCCAAACAAATGAGGGAGTGCAGCGACAGTGAGGGTGAAACTCTGCTCAGTGCCAGATGCGTTTTAAGATGACTTATTTATGCATTTGCAACTGCCAACTGCCAAAAAGAGAATCAACAACAAATCAGCCAACAATAAAAGCAACACCAAAAGCGAGGGAAAGAGCAAAGAACATTCAGCCAATTAGCAAAGACGTCAGAGCGTCAAAAATTTGCATTGCTCATCAGTAACAGCAACGACAGCAGCAGCAGCATCAGTGGAAGTGAGGGAAAAACTAAAAAAGTGAAAAGTACGGAAAAAGTTAAGTTCTAAAGATCTTAAAATGTTGAGCGGTTGAGCGGGGCGGTAGAAAATTGAAACTCTTTACAGGTAACATAGTTTTTGGATGGCCAAAAAGTTTTGTTCGGCAAGAGTTTTTGACTGCCAGCTTGGCTTGAATGTTTTGCCGCTTACAACTGCTTTGCAATTATTAAGGCCGTAAAGTGTACTACAAATGTTTACTGTATTCTCTCATTCTTATTCGTATTCTGGTTGCTCTGTATTTGCTGTTGTTGTTGCTGTCAGTTGTCAGTGTTGTTGTTGTTGTTGTTGTTGTTGTTATATATTTACATTGTTTACTTTACACTCTTGAGCTTTTGCAAAGATTTACATTTTCAATTTGGTTGCGCGTTTGTTGAGCAAAACGAGCTCTTCGAAAATTGGGTCAGACAAACAATTTTGTTATGCGCTATAAAGAACTCAAAACCGGATGCAAAACTAAAATAAAATATGAGCAATTTATAATATTTTGTATTTTGTATTTTTATTTACTTTTCTCCACCAAAAAGGAAAAACTTTATTAATAAATTTTTAGTTGACAACGCTGAAAATTATAAGAATTTGTTGAGACTAAATGAACTTCATAGCTCAATTGGGAATGTTAGCAAGTCAAATGAGTTCGCTCTTGGCAAGGCATTTCAAAATTATAATTAATTGGTTCAAAGACTTTATTCAGCTTATAAAAATTTCCAAGTCATTCTGGCATTATTTTCGGGTTGCCAATGGATAAAAAGTGCAGGGTATTTGTCAGCTCTTCAATCGGGATCCTTGAAATTGTTATATGCCTTTCTACCTTGTTAAAAATTCAGCAATATTATAGAAATTTTGAGCATGCGACATCAATTGCCAAAGCCTTATCGCCTAAGCTGCCGACTCCGACAGTCCTTGTACGATGGAATTCACTCAGCCTTCTCGAGCCTTGGGCCTGCCTCCTTTGGCATTCCCAATTGCCCGTTTAACCCTTTACATTTGTTGTTGCAATTGTTGTATTCTAGGCTCTTAGGCTTAATGGCCTTGTAAGCGGGCCCTAAGCTCGGGTATTTGGTTCGTTCGTTTGTTTGTTGGCTGGCTTGCTTATTTGTTTGTTTGTTTGTTTGAAGTTTCTGAGTTACATTTTGTGCGTGTTGCTTTGGATTTCCAATTTCCAATTTTCAAAAATTTCCCAATTCTATATGCCCTGCATTTTCAGCCTCTCTGTCTCTCTGCCTCTCTGCCTTTGGTCTTGTATTAGCAACACAAATTGACATGTTATGCTAAAAATGAATTGCGTAATTTGATGGGATTTGTGAGTAGCAAAGTAAAAAAAAAAATTGGAGAAAAGAAAGGAAAATCAACAAATTTTTAGGAATGTGAAAAGTTTTTGCATTTCGAGTCTCTTGATTCTTTTTTTGAGATTGCCATTTGTTGTTAGATTTTGAATGGGAATGTAACTGTAACCTTATGCTTATGTTGATTCGGTAAAATTGCCAAACACCCACACACCCCCATTTGTCTGAGTGTTGATTCTATACTAAATTGCATTTAATTCAAAGATTTTTACGTTTCCACTATTTTCTCTCTTGTTATTTTGCTTTTTTGTTATTTTTCTCTCCCATTTTTGTTGGGCAACTGTTTCTGTTGGTGGCATTTGCCGCTTTTGGCCTTCACCCAAATAGAATGTACGACGGTGTGTGTGTGTGTTCATGTGTGCCAAAGAGTAAGTGTGTTTGTTAAATGTCATATGTGTGTGAGTGTATTGGACCAAATTTATGTGCGCACTCACACACACAGCACACTGTAATATTTTTTATTTTGCATTTTCCTTTTTGTTTTCCTATGCGCCATTTTAAATGTGTTGCTCATTGCACTGCTTTGCCCGTTTCATTTGAAAACAACAAAATAAAATGAATTAAAAATAGTCACATTGTCGTTGTTGTTTTTGTTGTTTTTGTCACGATCAACAATTTGAGCTGGCCTTGGCGTTGCTTGCCTGCCCATAAAATCCTTCTACTCGGATTTCATCAGATCAAAAATTTAAGTGCTTAATTAACTTAAATTGAGTTGCAGTCACTTTTCTGTTAGGGAAATCACTCTGCTCTTGGGGAGTGGCTAGGGTTGGCGAGAGTCTAAGAAAGTGGATCAAAAGTTCAGGATGCGATAAGCGCACAGTGCTCTGGATTTTTATATTTACGACTCAACCAACGGTGGTCTAGTCTCTTCATGTTCGTGTTTGCTTCACAGTCTGTCTGTCTGTCTATCTGTCTGTCTATCTGTCTGTCTGTTTGTTGGTTGGTTCCTTTTTCTGTTTTTGTGGCTCCCGCATTCGTGTCAAATAAAGTCCGTGGCTTTTTGGTAGGAGCCAAGCTGGAATTGAGTTGAGTTCGCTGAGCACGGCGTTGACATTTCTCGCATGCAAAACACGACCAACTTTGCCACGCTTTTTTCCAACCAAGACGCTTAAAAACTTTCCCTGTTCTTAGACAGCCATCCAAATAGACGAATGGACTGTGGCTTGAAATGTGCTGGAAACAAGTCAGGGTGTTCCGGGTGAGGATGTGAAATTCGAAGCAAGCGGAAACTGCACAATTTTCTATAAAGTTGCCTGACTAGTTGACTTGTCGGCTGCTTGCCTGCCCGATCCAATGGACTGTCTGTCTCTCTGTCTTCGTCCATCTTTCTGCCTGGCTGACTGGCTGGCTGCTTCTTTTTATGAGATTTACATAAAATTAAGGATTATTCTAACAGGATTCGGTAAATTGTGTGAAATATTGAACTTTATGTGCATATTGATGGCAAATCCTTTGACTCAATTTGCTCTTCTTTAGACGTCAAAAAGAAAAAAAAAGAAAAAGTCGAACAAAATTATTTACTCAGAATTTTTATAAGCTTAAATATTTTCTAGGCTTTAAGTTGGGAACTAGCAAGGTCTGTTTGAAATTGAAATCTTTTGGAGAATAAGGACTACTCAACTGACTTCCATCTCTAAAAAAAACTTAGTAATTTATTTCATCAAATTTTCAAATTAATCGTAGCATATTTTTCTTTATTATTAAATAAAGCTTTGATTTCTCTGGTTTCCAGGGAAAGCCTTCAAAATTATTTGTTCAAAAAAGGTCAGCCACCCAAAAAAAATGATTTTATAATCGTTATAAAACATTAAGATTCAATGCATGTTGTTTTGAAGGTCGCTGGCAAAGTCCTATATGAAATATTCTGCAATACCCGAAAAGATTTACAAAATTACACATTTGTTGAAGCCATTTACCTAACCTAAGCCTTCAATGACCACCGCCTGCTTTGGCTGGCATACCGAGCTAATGCCTCGACTTGAATTATGGCTGGGCAAAAGGATTTAGCTGGGATTTCGGTGTAAGGATTCTGTTTAGCTATAAATCAGTAGACATAATGCCATTGAATTTGATTATTCAATTGCAAAATTCTGACAGCAGCAATTTCAAGGAAATGCACAAACACAGAGCGAATGGCTTCTTCAGAGAAATGGCAATTGCATTTTCAATATAATCAATAGATGAGAGTGGTGGTGGTGGAGTGAAAATCAGCACCAGAAGTATTCCCCATGACCATTATCTGCTTATTGATTCCTGAAAACCCCACACTCATAGATGGCAAGTTCTTATGGTTTGGCCGTCATCATAGCTGTCTCGATGCTGCATTGATGGAGACATTTTAAATGCAAAACGTTTCCATAATTGAATATGCGATAACAATGACACTGAAATGCAGTCTCACTTGTGATTCTACTTACATATGCCCATAATAATGGTCATTGTCGATTTGTCATTGCTGCGACTTTAGGCTTTTGATTTTGTGCCCTATTCGAGAAGAGAATTGGTTTCTCTGGCTTAATGGAAAATTTATGTTTGTGTCTAAGGACACGAATAAAGTTCCCATTTCGGCTGTCTCTATTAAAAATAAATTATACACCAAACGAAAGCCAAACCAAACACAAAATATAAAATTCACTCAAAATATATTGTGGAGAGAGAGTGGAAAAAAATTATATGCAGGTCCACGTAGTAGGCCATAAATTTCAACAACTCTCTGACTTTGTGGCCCAAACTGGACAGCGACAGTTATTTGCTTGCTGTTGTGCGATTCGGGCTGTGGGCTGAGGCAACTAGTCTGCTGTTTTATTTGCCTGCCTCAGGAAGTCAGCAACAGGTGGCTCTGCCCATCCCTGTCAGGGACTTGGGAGCTTGAAAGATGGGCAGTATGCATGAGTTCCAGGAGCGTGTCTGTTATAAAATGTATGGCCTTTCTGGTATATTCGTTAGCTCTTGGCCTTTCTCACTCCAAGTTTCCGTGCTGCTCTTTAACAATAAATCACACAAAATGTTGTGCTGTTTTTTGCATTAAAATTTACAACCTACTAAACAGAGTGTTGGTTGCGACCAAAGGGGGGAAGAGCAGTCCAAAAGTTGACGTGTGCACGCGCCGAATTTTGTTTATATATGAATAATTATGCATAATATACACATTCATCTTGGATGGCCAAGAATTTCTTGAAAATATTTATGAATAACGTAGAGACTCGGCAAATATTTGCTTGGCAAGACAGGCAAACTGATTTCGAGGCAATTTCGAGAGCCAAAAAGCCGGGCTCCCATTTCCCCATTTGATAGTCTCTCCGTTTGCACAAACATTGGCGGTGGCTGACAAGCTTGAGAGCCTTAAGTAGCGGAAATGGAGCGCATCTTTGTGGGGACCACTCTTAAATACTCATCACAGTACTCATTCAACTCACCCAGATCAGACTGCATGGCTAATTAAGCAGCTGTTTGAATTTCACTCACTCTCAATACAAAAGCAGCCACCAAGCAATTACACAAATCAGCTCACCATTCACTTGCTCGACAATTACCAACAGAATAGCGAAAATAACTGAGCTGGGGAAATCGAGTGCTCTGAGCAACCAAACAGCCACCCAACCAACCAGCCAGCAGCCATCCAGCTCATTCTATAGTGTCAGTTTATGTCGGGTTAATGTGTCAGTGTCTCTCTGAGACGGAACAAAAGTTATTCTCTGGGACATTTTTGGCCAGTGAAGCGATACTTGGAATTTTAACAGCTGACTGAACTGCTTAGAATATTCTCAAACTAAAGATGTTTTGTCATGTTATAAATGATGTAACAATTAAGAAAATTGCCGTGAAATCGCATTTGCCATAGCAGAACAAAATTATTTACTAATATACAAAGCATTTTACTCAGTTGGTTCACCAAAATTAGTAATATTTATTTTTGGTTAATTATACTAAATGTGCTGACCCTTCATTTAGCCAGATCTGGCAACTATGAATAGAGACCAAGATATTGGCTGTAAGACTATCGTAATTTTTCATTTGTCACAAATGCTACGAGAACCTTAAAATTAAGTTTCTAATACCGAAAATTTTGGGATTTCATAGCCAAATGAAAATATGCCGTGTGAAAATTGACTGCCTTATATTACCTGGGATGATGAATTGGCCTAGCTGACCAGCCTCCTTGCATTAACCTGCAATATTTCCCATGTCGGCTACTGCATGAATATCAAACAATATCCAAAGGTGGGCCTGTCCAAGCAGACATTTTATAAGCAAATCAAATTCACCAATGAATGCCATAATAGCCAGTATGATGCATTGGTTCAATATCTGCAATAATATGACTGCCGACGAAGTAATATTTTCCGAATAATGCAACCTCTTTGCAGCCTCCTCCTCCTTTAGCTTCCGAACAGATCAATTGAGTCGGGTGAGCATTTCTATGCTTTTTCGAAAATACCTCATTCATTAGAGTCCTTGTGTGCTCATATAATCGGGAAAAGACTTTACAAAGAATACCAACACCATCCAGATACAACAAGAATGAATTGAACAAAACGTAAAAATTTCCCAACTGTTCCCAGATAATTATTATGCAACTGAAAGTATTTTCGGTGAATAAACACGACTAACAGAACAAGAATTTCTGTGAATTTGTCATTAGGAAATTAAAATTCTTTTAAAGCTTTTAGGCGGCAATCGGATAAGAAAAGTTCGATAAAAACTTTTGTCCATAACAATAGAATTTCATTACTAAAAATAGAAACCAATAATTACTTTACTAAGCACAAACTTAATTTAGAAACCTATAAATGAGCTTCCTATAAAATTAATGTGACCAATTTCATTTTAATGATAGTGAACAAAATTAATAATACTTTCGATTTTTTAATGTAAGCTGATAGCCTTGGCATAAAATAACATTCGAAAGTATCAGTTACTCGGTTACTTGGCTATATCTAAGTTAGGCACATTTAAAATTTCCTTTCACTAGATGAAAAATGCCTGAATCGAAAACACTTAGACCAACAATTAGATCGCCCAACTGTGCCAACTGTTTTAATTTTTGTTTGGACAGGCAAATTGTCGAAACTATTGCAAGCCTATAAATGCTGTAGATATTTTGAGATGCCTTTAGTTTATCAAGAACCATGGCGCTGTCGATATGGCATCTCACATTTTCTGCCTTAGCTATGCTTGTTCTTTCAGACCAGGCTCTCGGTGTTATCGATGAAAATCCAGACTTTACTCCACCGGGAATCACAAATATCTTCTGCCAGCCAGGACTGTGCCCACGTGGCAAGCGTCATGTGGCCTGTGAAAAATACCCCACAAAATACCACCGGAGCTGTGATCCGAGTCGGACACGTTTAGTAAATTTGCATGACTACTCGGATAAAATAGTCAAGCAGCATAATGAGAGACGTAGTCGCGTGGCCAGTGGCAAGAATCCTTCACTGGCCAAGGCAGCTCGGATGGTGGTGATGCGCTGGAGTGACGAACTGGCTACCTTGGCCAGTTTCAATGCTCGAATGTGCCAGCCAAAACATGACGATTGCCGTAATACGCAAAATTTCAAGCATTCCGGCCAGAATATTATTGTATTCAATATGACACGGCTGGTGGAAGACGAGGTGCTGGAGAAATTGTATCCCGAGCTGATTGCCATTGCAGCACGCACTTGGTGGAGCGAACACGACCAAATGTCTAGGCAGGACTTGGAAGATTATCCCTGTGACAAAAAGAAAATCAAGTAAGTGGAAAAGAATGTGGCAGGGTGGAAGCGGTCGTAATGATGTCGCTTGAGTTTAGCCAAGCATATTAAAATATGTTTGCTTTTCAGGCTTTATCGTCACTTTGCTGTGATGGCTTTGGAGAGCAATTCGTATGTGGGCTGTGCAGGAGTCCGTTACATTGCCAAAGATACAACCTTTTTCAAGTTGACCTGCAATTATGCCAGAGATGTTGTATGCGGCACTCCGATCTATAATTTCCATGCCTCCGGCTGCCTCACGGGGACCAACAAAAAGCATCGTTCACTCTGTTCCAAAAAGGAAGTATTTGTGTAAAAAGCTTCTTTCCTCCACTTACTCAACCAATTCCCATGTACACCAAATACACATATGTAAATTGAAAGCGTGTTTGTCTTTCACTGACTCGTTAGAATTTTGAAGCAATGAGATTGGTGGCTTTGGCGAAGCCATTTAATTTGCCGAAAACGGCACAATAAATATTCAGCATAACAAAACAGGCTAAATTCTGCCTCAGCCTGCCAGCCCCCTCATTGGTATGCCTTGATACCATTCACAGAGTCTATGGCAATGATTGTGCATTCAAAACTCAAATGGTGGCCGCATCAAAATGGAATTTCTGCCAATTTCCTGTGCATTGCAATAAGCCTGCTGCTGCTAGAGGCCTGCTATGAATTGGGTGATGGGTGGTCTGCATTCGATTGTATTGGATTTGCTGACTCAATGAAAATTGTGGAAGGGAAATGCCGGTGTTTTGTGGTGAAGCAATTACCTGCACACAAAAGTGCCGTTGGCAATTGATGAGACATAAATGTGCTCCGGATTTGGATAGCACGCAACTTCCAGTTGGTTACAAATTAAAAAAAAAAAAAAATTTTGTAGCGTCAAGCCCATGAAAATTGCTAAACTAGATCTCTAATAATGGTGTGTTATATAAATTGTAAACTGTTGAATTGGTTTTGTATTCTATCTAATAGATTTATTTTTCTAACAAAAATTACAACAGAGAAAATACGTTTTGTTTCCTTTCACACAAAAAAGGCCAAGCAGACTAAACTTTTGTTATTAAATTTTATTGCTCGAACAACATTTAGTCCAGCACTTCTCAGTAAGTTATATAAAAGAAAAGTGTAAAACTGGTCTGGCAAAGTTCCCTTTCTTTCGGTTGAACAAAAGAAGAATACCATCTTTGAAACTTGCCCAAATACCGAAATACATGGTCAACAAAATGTTCGTCACCCAGTTTTATAAGCTTTTATTTACTACATGACAAAAATGAAGAAATAAATATTGAATGGAAGTCGCTCTGAGTTTTGGGAAATCAACAAGTGATGGCTTTTTATAAGTTTGATTTTGACATACTCAATAAGACTTTGAACGAGACAGCTAAATTTCATAAATTTTTAGACCGACAGGGCATTTGATATATCATCTTAATGGCCTCATAATGAAGTGAGTATTAGATTCTTTAATATAAATAAATAAAAATCATATTCCTTTAAAAAACCGGCAAATCTGCATAAAGAGCACAGTAAAAGTCACTTTCCCTAATATCTGCAAGTTCTGACAGCTACTTGTCCCTTATAGCACAGTCAAGAGACACTCAATTCATTAGATGTGTGGCTTTCAAAAGTAACTGCTAATGCCACGATTCGTAATCGGATTATCAGTTTTGCATATTTTCTCATATCATTATTGGATGTGACATCTCTTGATTGAAATGCATGAGCTCTCGACCATGACAGAAAAGAAAAAACCGCACTCAGGCCACAGGAAAAACGGAAATGGAATAGCAAAATGCTTAGAGGAAAAAAAGGAAATCCAAAAGTCAGAGGAATCGTGACTCTTTAGTTTTGTCAAGCTCAGCCAAAAAGCAACTTTTAACATTGTTGAATTTGACCCTTTTGCCAGCACACAATGTTGGGTTTTTTCCTGGTATCACACACAAACTCACTAGTTCAAATGGTATCTCTGTGTATTTCGTAGATGACACCTGAGAAAAAACTAAAAGTCTGCACTTCAGCACAACATAAATTGTAAACGCTTAGGTTTTTAAAGTGTATCTGCCTCATCCTTCGTGCCACACCGAAAAAAGTTCAAACAAAATAAAGCCAACAAATATTTCGAAAATATCTAAAACAAAAACAAAGATGGATGTAGTGGATGCAGAGAGAAGGAAAGAGAATCTCTTTTTAGTATGTGCCAGCTTCTGTGGTTGGGCTTAGTTTTTTCTAATCCACAAAAAAAAAAAAAAAAAAAAAGTAAAAGACTCGGAAAATACAAAAACAAGGGAAATGAGAGTCATATTTTTGGCATTTCACCACAACTCGTTAAATTTTTTGAGTGCGTGCGAGCGTGTTTGTTTTTCTCTCATACTTTTTGACCAAAAAAGTTCCACAATTTGTGTGGCTTTGCACTTCAACTTAAAGCTTTTCATTTGTTTTAGAAAAAAGTGCAGCAAAATTTTCACAACAATTTATCAAAAAAAACTTTACTGCCAAGAAGGAGCGGTGAGTACAAAATTCACAAAATATTACACATCCACCACGTGGCACTTTCCGTTGCATTTCACACATATAAATATCTATTAGTAACTGCAGAGGTTGTAATGCAGCCGCCTTCATTTCCAGCTCTTCCATCCTCTCCACATAACAAGTGAAGATTTACGACCATTTACCAAAGAGCAAACGAAAGCTTTGATAACGATGCATTAGCTGAAAACTAAAGACCAAGCTGCTTAACACACACAAACACACACACACAGACAGACAGGGACAGAGACAGATACACTCAGTCTATATAGCTTGTCCAAGCAGTTGTCTGTATCAGAAAAACCAAGTACTGTGGCAGCCCCACTGAAATCCATAAAGTGCAAAAGAAAACCGCGGCCGACTCTCATTTCGCGCTGCTCTTTGCACCATCGTTCACCACCCCAGCAATAAAAGACATCAGTCGTGCCAACGAAAAGCGTCAGCTGGCCAAAGTCATTACCATTGTCAGTACGTAAAGCTTCGGCTACCTAACCCAAACTTGATACACTCTACCCTGGACTTGTATGTCTTTCGAATGTGCTCAAGTTAGCACCAGCGCCATAGCCATTCTTTTTAGCATTGATATGCCTCTGCCTTGGCTGCTAGACAAAATCGTTTTGGCTGAAGAACTTAAGGAACTTTGGAAATAATGTGGAAATAAAATAAAGGTAAATAATAAAGTTCTTTCGATCTGCTTTGATTTTTACTTAGTTGGCCCTAGACATATTTCCTTAGATAAATAAAATTAGTTTACTTGCTTGAATCTACAGATTCTTGAAGAACATCATAATGATACAATAAATAAGACATCTGTAATCGAAAAAAGATTTCAACAAATATTAGAAATTTTCTTTTAATTGTGAACTTAATTTGGTCAATCTATTTCTTTCTCAATCATTTCGTAAGAATACCTTTTTATAATCCCAAAAGTGTCCTATGCCATAGACATATTCATGTGGCAATGGAAATATTCTTTATGTGATATGCGACTACCTGTTCTTCGTTTTATTGGCTCTGATCTACGTTCAAGTCGCTTTGAGGATTTCGTGGCTTTCCCTTCCCTTTTCAGCAATTTTCGCACTCTCTTTGGCCCAGTCTCTTCTTTCTTTTTTTTTATTAGGAACTTTAGAATATGGCGCCTGGTTATGGCTTACGTTTATTAGCATACTTTCAACTGCGTATTGGGTCAGGGCTCGTTTGAGTTTGTTCGAGTTGGGAAGTCCTTTAAAGGTGCGTTTAATAGCATCTCTCTCAGAGCTTTTTATTGTTGGAGTTGCCCTTGCTGTTGTTTTTGTAGCTCGTTACCACAGCACTTTATGACTTCATTAGAAAGTATTTATGTGTTGGGAACGAAACCATTGGGCACTTTATAGCGCCGCGGTATCCATGTCCGTGCTTCCCGATGCGGCATTGAAAGCCAATTGATTTGCCGTAAAACGTGTCAGCGTATGTATGAGTGTGTCTGTGTGTGTGTGATGTGTGCTTTAACAAAGGATAGCACTTTCATTCGATGCTCTCTCGTCCTCTCTTCGCCATAGCACCGCCACTCTGCTGACAAAAATCTAATGAAATTTATGCATGACTCGATGGAACTGCTGTTGCACTGCGGCTAGGAGCCAGTCAACTTTACCTGTTCCTGCCGCAATTTACAATACTGCACCATTTGCTGTTTAAAAACCTTGTTGTGAGTTTGTGTTACTGTGTGTGTGTGTATTGACCCACTTCCCAGCCAGACTTGCATACAGGATACGAAATGCCTTTTGTCTTGACCGGGCCAAATAAATGTAAAAGAGAAGCAGAGGAATGTGTGTGTGTATGCTGGCCTTATTCTTAGTTAAGCCAGCGGCTTTTGTGCATCGCCATTCCACTCCGGAATGGCCAGGGCCAAGCCTTTATATTCAGCCTTCTCTCTTTTTTGGCTTCGACCGCCTCTGGCCTTAACAGTTTAGCGCTTAAACATGCCCAAGTTACCCAAGTTGTGCTCCACTTAAGTGTGTACATAATTGACCATATGTGTGTGTGTGTGTGTGAGTGTGAGTGTATGTAAGAATATGCGCATTTTGGCGGCCATGGCTGGTGAAAGTTTTCACTTTTCTTCATTGAAGTGCTGCACACATTGACAGCGGGGAGGGGGGTGTTAGCGGGACCGAAAACAAACGAAATTGGCGCTTTTATATTAGCAGTTTTGTTGTTATAAAATCAACACGAAGCTCTTTGCTGGTTGCCTCAAAAACGCAATTTGCACAGTTAACGGCAAAAACAAACAGCTGAGTTTTCAAAGCGATTAGATTGTTGCCATATAAAAATTGAAAAAGAGGATAGAGAAGCGGTGAGAGCACTGGATCTAAAAAGGACAGCAGACATTGAGTTTAGATTTCGGTCGGGGTAGAATCGCTGGTCGGAAAGGAGAGACAGGCAGGCAGGCAGGCAGGCAGGCAGGAAGGAAGCTTTTCAAAGGCGAAATGATAAATGCATTTTTAATGGAGCGTCAGCGAAGCCCAAGACTCCAGGAGCAGGACCCAGAACAGTTCAGTACCCAGCATCGTCAGAATTTAACAAACAACTTCCTTAAACGGGCACAGCGATGACAACAGGCAAGACCAATTCTAAAAAAAAATAAAGTGAATGGGTAAGTGCGGCTGGTTGGGCCAAGTCAGTGAAGGCAACGAGAAGGCAAGGCTAAACGGAAACAAGTAACTCGGCCTTTTCAAAAGCGTTGTGCCCGGCCTTTCCCTCTTCCTGTTTATCCAGCCCATTTTGCTGTCTCTTTTATATTTTATTACATTTCAACTCTACGCTTTTTTTTTACACCCGGCAAAAGCTTAGGGGTTAACAGATGATTAAGCTAATGTTTCACTTTTAGGTCGGTCCTCTACCAACTTAATGAGTTAGGTGCTGATGCGTGTGTGCTTGTGTTTGTGCCGGGGTTTTTAAATTTCAACTCATTCAGTATTATTTCATTTAATTTAATCGGCGAACAAGCAACCAAAAATTTAATTAACTAAAACATATTGTTGTTTGTTTGCACGGACTCATATTCTTTTGCCTTGGTTATTTTTTTGTTTAGTGTTTCCTTGGGTTTGCGCAAACAAATTGCTTGACTTATTTCACAGTTGCTTACAAATGGTCTACACGTGTTAAATAATTTATTTCTGCACTGTGTTCCCTGAGTCGACCTTTTTTTTTTTTTTTTTGGTCAAACAATCAGCTCAATTATTTTACAGTTGCCCTTTCGCATAGCCAAGCAGAGAGAGAAACAGAGAGAGGAATTTATATGCAATCAAAGATGGTTTTTAATGCATGCAACAATTTGCTGCAACATTGGCTTGCTTCACTGAATCTTTTCAGGCCTTTTTCAATTTTTTGTTGTTGGTTGTTGTTTTTTTTGTTTTTTTTTTGTTTTCTTTTTTGGGTTCAATGGTTTTCGGGCTGTTTGGTTGGCCATTTTATTTTTATTTCTATTACGCACAATCTCGATTTAATCAATATTCCGAACACACACACTCTACGGCCAAATAGCATTTAATATAAGCTTCACACACACACACACAAACCTGTTCACGTATCTCCACACCGCATTCAAAATTGCTGCCAAAACAAAAACTAAACACACGCACACACAAGCACACCTTGAAACAAACAACTCAGACGAAGAGCATGAGAGCACGGGAGAGAGATAACTCTGGACAGGAGACTGGGGCGTACGTGAGCGCCTAAAAGCCTGCCAAACAAATTGAAAATAAACGCAAGCGAAACAAAAACGCCATGCATACCATTTTAATTTACTAAATTTTTATGAAAGCAAAATGGTATTTTGTTTAAATTACAAAAAAATAATAAAAGCCCTTTTAAAACGTATCGAAGCCAAAATAAAAACAACAACAACAAAAGAGCCGTGAGAGATCCCAAAAAGCGAGTGCAGCGAGTGTATGCCGGTTTAGCAATGAATTTGATAAATGAAAATGAAAAATTGCTACCGTATTTTCCTGCCGAGGTGTGATAACGCATTTCCCCCATAAGCCCCCTCTCGTTACTTCTCTGTAGTATGTGTATGGTTGGTGTGGTGGAAAATTTATATGTAGCTAGCTCAACAATGACTGGCTGGAAAATACGGACAATCAATTTGCCAGCTACATTCCACATCCATGCCAGTCTCAAATTGATTACGCCACGAAAATACACAAGCACACCAACAACAAATACAAATGCAAATAGAAACCGAAACGGAAAGCAGACAATAGCAATTTTATTAAGTAAATCGTCAAAAGTAAGCAATAGCAATAATCCACAAAATGAAGAAAGACAATCGAGAGACGTGAAGACCGTGAAATAGTCAATAAGGAGCTTTCATAAGTTGGGAATTCTTAGAGCTGGCAGAAACCTATGTAATGTCAAAAGTTCATTAGAATCAAATGAGAAATTCTCATAATTTTCTGTATTTCCGATTAAGCCTGGAAGATATAGAAAAGAGAAGGCAGCATTTGATTTGATTTTAGTAGAAAATTCTTAATTTTTCTCTCTGTGCAGGAATTTTTTAATTTAAAAATTTCTTCTTGCTTCCTTGCCCCCGCAGTTCTCTTGAGTTTCATTATCCACACTTATTGGTTATTTGATTGCTTGCCTAACGGCAAAAGCAATTTTCAAAACTAAGTTTTTCCAGCCGGCAGCTATTTTCCTTTGCTTGGCTTTTAAAACAATACAAGGTTTTTAATAGCATTCGAGTAAACAATGGGTATAAAAGTTATAGATAAAAATCACTGCCTGCTGGATGCTGCAATTGTCATTTAATGAGTATTGTTTTTTTTTTTTTTTCTTTATTGTTGTCTGCTTTGATGATGAAAGACGGAGGAAATTTAACCAGGTTATTTCATTGTATTTGAAAGCGTATTATTGCCACCTGTCTGGGCTATCAGACCGGAATGTTTGTGGCCACTTTTCAGGCTTTAAACACTAACAATAAAATACAAAGAACAATAGAGAACTCTGCGACAATACCAGCCTGTCTCGACAAAAATGAAGCAGGCGCAGAGGCGACAAAATGCATATGCTCAAGCCAGGTGGGGAGGGGGAGGGGGAGTAGTGGGTAATGGGTTGGGTTTGGCTGCATTAAACTAGAGTGAGTGACACACTTAGACAAAAGGCATTGATGCCTGCTCCCCCAGCGCCCGCACAGTCCCGATTCACCATCCTGGAAGCCAGACAAAAGCCGCAGCTAATGTTGCACTTTGTGCTTTGTTTGTTGGCTCTTGTTTTATCTGTTGTTTGCTTAAACCTCTGCTACTCCTGCCTGGCTTGCTCTATTTTTAGTATGAGTGCCAGTGCCACATTCAAAGAATACATATTTCTTTTTTCATTGTTTTTTTGCCAGATTCTATTTTGTTTTGTTTATGCCACGCGCATTTCGCATTTTGCATTTATTCAATAAATTTGAACACGTGTGTGCTTGGCAAAAGTTTTCTTTTCATTTCCACTTCCGTCTTGGCAATTTCCACTTTCATTTGCCAAGGCAGAGCAGAGTAGGAAGAAAATAAAAATAAAACGAAACGAGGCTAGCGCGCGCACTTAACGAGTCTGAAGTTGCCCTCTGAGGATTTTCATATAAAGATTATAAATCTTTTTAAAGACCAGACAAATGACATAGTCACCTTACCCCGAGGCTGAGCTTTCGACTCAATTTGAGTGATTTTAATGAGCTATGTGGCAGCTGCTGAAAATCTTCTGATATTAAAATTTGCCACTCTCTTTCTCTTTGTCTTTGTTTTGGAAGTATTTGAGTGACTATTTAGGAGTCCACAAAATGCAGTCCATATGCGGGCTCAAAGAGGCTCGCCAAATTGCATATTGAGCCAGGGCAGAAAACTGCTCTGAGAGAGTCTATTCGAAAGAGGAATTCGATTTGTTGTCTTTCATGTCATTTATTACCGTCGAGTGACCCTAAAATTCTTTGGCCCGGCTTCCGTTCTATCGTTAGATGTTTCCGTTATGCTGTCCCTTTTTTGTGTGGCCAGGTCCTTTGTGTATACTGTTTGTGTAATCGCATGAAGATAGATCAATAACACAATGATAGGGCCAAAAGCGGAAGTGGAGGCGGCTGGACGGCCCAGGATGGCCCAGGCTGTTCTGACTTGGGATATGCCCGCAATTTGTGGGTCAAATTGAATTTGTATTGTTCGAACGAGCGAAAATTGATTGAAACATTTGCGTGAATTTATGTCCCTGAAATGATTGTCGTCCTGCCCGGGCCGCTGCTATCTCAAAGTAAACTATGTTAACCAACTAAACCACCGCAATTTGACTTCTTTTTTTTTTGTCATGTCTGCTCCTCTCTTTTTTTTTTGGCGCCGACTAAAGCAGCCAAATTGTCGGCTCGTGTAACATTTCTTTATGCCCCCTTGCATTATTTATTGGATTAGAGACATGTGTCTGCAACTCCCACACACACACACACACAAGCAGGCTGTCGCTACCGAAATGGGGGTCAATGATATTTGTTATTTATTTATTTACTTTTTTTCTTTTTTGACTGTCTGCAGCCGTCTCATCAAATTTTCATATAAATTTTGTATAGTTCTTAAAGTTTTTTAAATAAAATAAATTTATACATGCTCTGGCATTGACTTGCCAGTTTGTTTGGCAAAAAATTCATCATAAATTCCATTGGAAAAATTTGTCAAATGACAGACAAAATGGCACACAAAATGGAAGGACAAAACAAAATGAAAGAGAACGGAATTCGCAACAAGTTGTCTCATAGTTCGTGTGCCAACACACGCAGGTTGGTAAAAATCAGGCCAGCAAAATTTCCACGACACTATAATTTTTTTTTTATTTTTTTTTTTTGACATCAGAATTGCAACAAGCCAAAAACATACAAAAATGTTTTTATTTCTCTGAGAATTTTGGTTGACAGAAAGAGAAAAAGAGAGAGAGAGTGGACCAGCGAGTGTATGTGAGGTGAACGTAATGAAGCTAATGTCATGCTTGAGCATATTTTAATTTGAAAATGGCGTTTATTTTCACAGCCACAGCACGGCAACTACAAAATGACAAATGAGTGTGGCTGTCTGTCCCTCAGTTTCTATATGAGACTGGTAAAGCACGTAAAACTGTATTTGTATAAGTACTTGCACATTTATTCACGCTAAAATAGTTTAATTTCTTTGAGTGGTGCTTTTGATGCTTTTTGCACACACCGCGTATACACAATGTGGAAGCCCAATCAGCTCTACAGCACGAAGGTCGCACTCAAAACAGCTTAAATTGTTTCAGTATGTGTACATATGTGTGAGTGCGCTAATAATGTTTATTAAACCTAATGAGTAACACAATTTCAATATATATATACTGTATGTATTCGTATAGTATCGATATAATGACAAAGTCTACGAAATTTCAATTACAAAATGTCAGACAAGCCGCACTTTCAGTGTGTTGGCTCGAAACTGTTGCAATGCCTTATCGAGTTATTTGCCCAACATGCTTGTGTGTGTGAGTGTGTGCGTTATCATTGTCAATGTAAAACAAGTTGCTTAACACTTTCAACTCCTCTGGCCCCAGTCAAGCGAGCACAGCACGGGTGAGTATACATTTCTTGTCGGGCTTCAAAGAAATTAAATTTACTTATTGTTTTCAATGCCAAAACAATAAGGAACGCTTCCCTCTCTCCCTCCCTCTCTCTCTCTGTGTCTGTCCTTTTCTGCCTGCAAAGTCAATTGTTACTCACGCACTTACAAGCTTATCAACAAACTCTCATATATTATTTGGCCTGAGTATGTGAGTGTGTGTGTGTTTTATCTTGGCACGTTGGCCCAAAGGCACGCCCAATTCTTGTCGCTTGCCGTTTGCCACTGCCAATGTTGTTTTCCCTTTTTGCCATTTTATTTGTACTCACTGATTGTTTGTATAAATTAACATAATTAAGCGGAGGAGCTGCCAACTGCAGGCTCAGTTCTTTCGGTTGGCCTTTTTGCCAACTTAACATTCCACAGACATGGAAAATGTAATATAAAGAAATTAATAGGCAAGGACACGTTTTTTTCGTTTTTCGTTTTTTTGTTTCGACCCAAAAAAATAAATACAATTATTCCTTTAATTGCTTAAAGTTACAGACTTTCCGAGAGAATCCAGTTTATAATCAATGCAAAAGAGTAATCAACTTTTTTTTATATATCAGAATTTATTTAAAGTCTTATCGAATCGAGTATTTTTGAGTATTACACTGATGAAAATATTTTACTTTACGTTTGCCTTATTCGGACTCAATCGATGGCAATATAGCAACAAAGTCAGTTCACATTCAAGTTGCTTAAAAAAAAATTTCTTATTTCGTTTCAAATTACCCAACAATTCAACGGTGACACGAACTGAAATCCGCTTCTTCTTCTTCTTCTCTTAGTCGTGCGGAAAAGTTTGCAATTTCATTTCACATACAGTCGAAGAGTACAGAGGCAAAGAAAAAAAAAAGAGGACAACAATGCAAAGTGGAAAATAATGAAAAAGCACGACGCATTTTACGCAGCCTTTCGCCCCCCATTCCATTCGAGGCGGAAGAGAAAAACCATCGCCAGTGGCATGCCCAATAACGTTCCTCTTTCTCGATGCTGGTATTTTGGGTTTCATTGGAATCGTCTTTGCTTGTTAGCCTTTTGGCCACCATTCATATTCATTTGTATGCGTTGCTGGTTGCCATAATTTGGCTTTAATTGCTGCATATATGCGCCGATTACTTCTCAAAGATTTCCATAAAAACAGTGTGGTCTTTTATAAAGAAAATGTCGAAGGTTTCACACACTTTTCACGGTTTAAAAGGAAAATGTATCTGCAATATGAGCTAATTTAAGCTTTTCGACTTTCAAGGTTTTTCAGTTGTCTATTTAAAAAGACTTAGTCCATATTTTCTTTCAAGCCTGCAAAAAAAATAATTTTCTTTTCGTAAGAAAAAAATAACTTTAATGACCTCAGTTTCAGCCTAGTTGGCGAGGCTTTCATTCACGCTGTGTCATCCTGGTCTCATCTCCTTGTTATCCCTTCATATACACGTGCATGTGTCATTATAATTTTGCTTTAATTGCTTGATATATGTGGTGATTTCTGTTCAATCCCAGCAGAGTCGAGGTCGTGCCTCCTGTTTATTTCTTTATGCCCCTTTTCATGCAATCCTTGCACTCTACGTGCGTTAATTAAAAACAAACACATGCATATGAAAAAGCCAACAGACCATGAAGTGATGGAATTTCCTTAAAATCAGATTAAGTGCGATATAAAAGGAGACTGAAGAAAAGATGAAATACAATTTTATTGTGAATATAATTACATTTACCTGCGTGCAGACTATTCGATACCCCAGAGAGCTATGGCAAGAGAGCAGGCAATCAAAAAGCAACTTGTAAATGTCACAGGCAAATATAAACTAATTTCGTTGGCCTTGGGAAATTTATGCCGAATCGTGAGGCATGTGTAATTAGCCGAGCCACCTTTAATTTGCCATCTTCCAAAAGTGAGCGCCCTCTCCAGGTGGGCTGGCAGGTGGCCTACAAATAAATAAATTAACATAAAACAAACACAAATTAATCAATGAATAAATGATTGCCAGACAGTTGGACAGCTCGGACGGGAATCTTTGCACTCGGCTGCCTCTTCCTGGCCTCAAATAATTACATTAACGCCAAACACATTCGATACACAATTATTATGCCATTTTGCCCCAATCTAGCCAATCACTCGCCCTGCTGGAAATAACCTGGCAAACACAATTGCCAACTGTCGATCAACGTCAATTAGCTGTTGGATAAACAGAAGGAGCCTCGGCAATACAAACACAGGGCAAGACTGAGTAGAACAATTTCACAGTTGGGGCCAAAAAATAAATTCAGTTTAGAGAAACATTCCTTGGCCATGTAAATTGTTAACAAATCAATCAACCCACATCAGAAGCAGCAGCAGCTGCAAGCCCTGGAATCCCAGTGTGTCACGCCACTCATGATTTATTAAAAGCAAAATTATTTATATACACCTGGAATTGGTTATATAAAAAAATCGTTGATGTATTCGAATTGAATTTAAATTTACATTTTTAATAAATGCAACGAAGTAAATACAGCAGATGTTTTCCCCTATTGATTCTCTAGCAAATTCCAATTAAAATGGCTTCGGGCGTCTTCGATAAGCTGACAACAGAGATAAGATTTCGTAATTAATACTTGATTATTCTCAGAAGAGTAGAAAGCAAAACGATAAGAAAATACTTGAAAGTAAGATGAGTTGATTATAGAACACTTTTAATTGTATTAAAAGAAAAATGAATAGGATACTTCACTTATTTTGTAGTTGTTCTTTTTCTTATTGAGTATTTTGTTTTCCAAGAAAATGAAAACTTGGCCATTAAAGAGCTTCAGCTTAAATATAAATATATTCTGGGGCTTGTTAGAAGTCCTTGCATTTCATTTTCGTGGAACTAAGTCTGAAAGTACTGGGAAAAAGATTATAAATATTCTTGAGTCTGGCAATGATTGGTATTAAAAACCGAATTCTTATTTTCATTCGAGATTGTCGAGTGTGGTTCTCTTTAATGAATTATTTACAAAAATCATTAGCATATAATTTCATATATTTTCCACTCAGTCAAGACACTCACATTGACATCCCCAGGCGATGTCTTTCAAGTCAACGTGTAAATTGCCCAGAGCTGTTGAGTCTTGGTATATGTTTTATGATGGACCATCAAGTATCTGTAAAGTAGCATATTCTGAGTATTTCAGAGCCCAGCCATTCGCACTCTGCTTTCTCAAAAGCCTGAAAGGTAACTGTAAATTTCAATTATACCCAATTTATGTCAGAAATTGTTGAGATGTATCTGCATAATTTATGCCAACATCTACACTTTTCCTCTTTTGCTGCTCCTCTGCTGTGCTTCCTGTGCTCTGTTCTTCTCTGCTCTGTTCTGTTCTGTCCGCTGGAAGCTACTCATGATGAAGTACTATAAATAAAAGTTACAGCCATAGAGAGCGGAAATAATTAACACAAGGCCCACAAAATGGCTGCGTAAGCATTTTCGTTTTTATTTTATTATTGCCTTTGCGTGTCGCGTATTCTGACATTTCTACTTACCTTCTCACTCTCACATCCAGGGTAGTTTGCTCATAACAATAAAACGCAATTAATTGATTTGCGGTTAGTGTAGCGAATCTCACCTCAACTCATTTTATCTCCGCAAATAAAACTAAGCCGGGGAAATATTCTCACGGTTGGCTGGACAAAAATCTCAGCAAATACAAGAAACGACCAGCTGACGCCATTGAATGAAAAATCACAAGTACAAAAAAAAAAAACATGTCTGTCACAAGTGGCGGCCATTTTGCCAGGCAATTGTAAATTGTTGCTCATATTTTATGGTTGATTATAATACATCTGGCCAGTATTTGCAATTAAAGTAATTTAATTTATTGTTTGTCATTGATCTGCTGAGTGGTTTTTATACGCCACATAAATCAAATTCACGGCAGCCCATCAAACCACCGACTGTACAATATTTTGTATTTAAATTGCTGACGTTTTTATATATAAATTTTTATACAACTTATTGCAGTTGTTGCTGTAATTTGTAGTTCATATTTAATTACATTGGCTGGCAGGTAAAATGAGTTATGCTGCAGCGCTTGTAATTATGCAAATTTATGACAACAAAGATGCGCATCAACAATTGATAAGTAAGCCGTATTATTTGAGTCCACGAGCAATATCATACCATTTATTTTTATATGTGTGTCATGCCTGGGGTGCGCCAGAGATGGGCAAAAAAAAAAGGTATTTTTATTAATTGTGTGAAGCCATTGGCAACAGCTGAAAATGATAAGTGTTTATATTCCGAATGAAGGCGCATGAATTTTAATTAGGCTTGAAATTAATTGTTTCACGAATCAAGCCCAATTTAATCAGACTTCTTACCACATTATCCAGAACTATAATAACTTGTAATTTTCTCAAGCAAATCCCTGGCTTTCAAAGATGTCTTCAGATGTAATCACCTTTCAAATTTTCTTGAAATTCTCACAGCAGAATATTATAATTAAGGGAGCAGACTGAACGGTGACTGAGCTGAGAAGCCGTGACATTGAAGAGGCTTCGCTGTGGCTAATCGCTACTTAATATCAGCTCAGCTAAAATTAAATACATTTTGGAAACAAGCTAGCGAACAAGCGTGTACACTTGATAACTTAATGCATGTGTACAAATTACAAAAGTCCCACAACCGAAACGTTCTTCACTCAGATGCCCCCGTGAATTTAATAAGCTTAATGCTCTGTCAGCGATGCCAGCAAGAGAAACACCAGGCACAAAGACAAACAGTGAATTAAACAGCCAAAAAGACAGAATAACAAGAAGGAAAGCCAGAACAGAATAAAACAGGTCAGCGGACTGGGTAAGCTGAACAGAGACAAATGAAATAAACGGCAAGTAGCCAACTTAGATGAATTTTCCGAGATATGTTAGACCCAGAACTGTATGCCAGTCTAATGATGGTTTGTCGCACAACGCATACAGCGAATGCAATTAATTATAATTTTTAATTATCTTACAAGACACGGGCAGAGGGGCAGGCAACAACGGCAACGTCGAGGACACACCAAAAAGGAATAAAAATAAAATGTTTCACAATAAAAAAGGACTCGTCGAGTGGAAGGGAGATGGTTTGGAATGAAACTTCTATTTCATATTGCCAACGCATGGCGCTTGACACGCGATTAATAAAAACAGGAAAATAGGAAAAAGGGAAACTGAGGGCTGATACGGAGGCAAGTGAAAGGTATTTAGTCACGCGGAAAGAAATGTTTACTTTTATTTTGATGAAGCCAAAGACGAGAGTCTCCTAGCCAGTTCTGGACTTGAGCTATGGAATCGCAGTTGTCTTAACCGTTATTATAGTATATGTGGATTAAGAAGAGTCAAAGTGGTGCTCGGCAAAGTAGATTTGTAGGTGGCGCTGTTTTTCGTTTGACTGATTGGGGGTAGGCTGGGCGTGTCATTTTCAGAATTTCTTCTTTACGTGCGAATGTGAAATTTTCGCTGTCAAACATTTTCGTGTGGGTGTGCGAGTGTATACATTCTTATATTTGATACCGCGACCCCACCTAACTCTCTACTCGATATGGAAGGATTACAGACACACTCACACACAGAGTCACGGTCACGGCTTGGTCATATTCTGTATTGAGTTGCTTTGACTGCACTACGTGCCGCCAATTTTAAGCAGCCATGTCACTTAATACCAAAAGCTATACTGTTAATGCCTCCAAGTTAAACCCACTTAAGGCAAATGGCATACCAAAGAAAAATATATATATATATATATCTATAGATTCAGTAAGGCATCAGTTTTCAAGGCCATATTAAATTTATCTGCTGGCTAAGCAAATTAGATTGTGGCAAGGATTTGGGTACCCTGACCTTAGCAAGAGTTTGTATTTTTTGGTTGGGCCTTAGGAAATTTAAAAGAGAGACTCTCTCATTGTTGGTTGCTAATTAGGCAAAAATTTCATTTTAAAAATGCTTTCAAGCGTTAAATGGAAAAAGTTATAAGCAAACGAAAGCATCAACTTCTCGTCCAGTTCTCACTCCCATTCTCTTCAAACTTGAAAGGAGGTCAGCAGGAATTGCATATAATTTTTGGCTTTGTGACATGACTCTAATATAACTGACATAAATGCAAAATTACATTGTTCGTTTGTTGTTGTTTTGTAGCCGGAAACTTTTCTCTGCCACCAGCAACAGATTTCGTAAGGAATGCGCTGGGGAATTTAGATGAGAAAAAGCTCTCTTTTTCACATTCCTCCCCTTACAAAAAAAAAAAAATCAGGAAAATTCCTCAAAAACAATTCAATTAGAGCAAATCAAATTTCACTTAAAACTTAATTAAATTTACCTAGACTTTTTTTCAAATTGAGTGAGGTTAGGGTTGAACGAAAGTGAGTATCCGATTTTTCCAAGTTTATTCTTATAAAAAAAGGCTTAATTATGCAAATCAAATGACTAAGAGGAAAAAATTGTTTTTCCTTTTTTCTGCGAGGGTTTCAGATGCAAATTGAAGCTAAATCATTTGAGAACCGTAGACAAAATTTAAGGTTATATTTTATCATTTGCAAGACTTAAAGCGTTATTAGAATAACTGTAAATTTATGTGATTGTTTTCCCAAAAAAAAACTTATCCAAATAAAATAAATAAAAATTGCAATTAATAATTTTCCAGCTTAATTAGTGTGCAAGTCCCCCTTAATAAGCAACCGCAGGTGTGGTTTATTGTGCGAAAAAAAAATAAAAAATCATAAAATTTATTTCTGAAATAATCATTTAATATTGCAATAAAATTGGGTCAAAGTCATGATAGTGGAAATTGAATTTCCCCTGAAATGAATAAATGCATAATAAACTAGAAAATGTGCATTTGAATTTGGTGTGCCATATTTTAACTTAGTATCAAATCTATTTAGATATAGATTTGGATTATATTTATGAGATATTTTATTATTTTTATATATAAATATTTTTTTGATGCTGTCAATGTGAACCATTTGATTTTGGTATTTGAATTGCACATAAATTTCGTTGGCCCTGACAAGCCGCCAAAATGTCATACAGCCATCAAAATATATGCACAAAAAGTTGCTCTCCATCTCCTTCGAGGCCCCGCTTTGGCTCACATAGTCACATAGACAACTAGAGCTATTTGGACATATTTTACCCGCTTTTTACATCATTTACACGCACGAACAAGAAACACTAACACACACACACGCGCGTCATCAACATCCAAACTGACAGGGACGAGTTAAAGAAGGGAAGCCAAAAGAAGCCTGGAGAAAATAGGTTGATGGAGAGGGAGGTTCCAAGAGTGTGTCTGTGTGTGTGGGTGTGTGTGTTGCAGTCAACTAGTCAGGCGAACCTCCCAAAAAAGTCAACTTCTTTCCGAGTCTCCTACCCCCTGCCTATCACTGTCTTTCTTCTACTCTCTATGCATAAAAGCAGCGAAAATATTTGATATGTATGAGTGCATATAAAGTGAAAACATTTACACATGTTTGATTTATGGGTCAAGTGTGTGATAAAACTACAAAAGCAGTGGCAAAACAGGCGGCACAGACACACTTGCCTGTGTGCGTGTGTGTGTGTGGCATAAAAATGTAGCCAAAACAATAACAACAAGTAGAAAACGAACAAGACGTATAACAAGGAAGACAGACTCGCACATACACACACACGAGCACACACGCTCGCAGTCAAAGAGTAGCGCAAAATCAGAGTAAATCATGAAAAATAAAAACGAGCGAACGAATATTTCAACAAAATTATGCAGTCACAAGGATGTCACGAAGGATGTGCGAAAAGTCACACACAGCTCAAGTGTAATGTGTGTGTGTGCCTTCTCACTTGTGTGACTGCGTGTGTGTATAAATGGCTGAGTGGACGTTGACAGCAGAAGCAGCGCTGCGCCCAAAAGTATGCAATAAAATACGCTTAACAAAATAATAACAAAAGGATTTTCCACCCACACAAACAAAGACCTTCCGCTCACCCTCCCTACCTCCCTCCTTCTCTCTTTTCCATTATGCCTTATAAAAATGTATTTAAGTAAAGTGCCCCACCACATCGTCGAGTCTTTTTGCCCCTGGCCGACCCCCCAGACCTCAGCAGCTTACCACTTACTTGTACTGGACCATGGACTCAGCTTAAATGGCATTAAGTGGACGAGGCACATATTGAAAATAATTGCATTGTGCTCTGCCATGAATTTGAGACACTGAACTGGGCAATTTGCCGGGCTGCTCGTTTCAGCTGAGGTAAAATATGTAAAAGAAAGTAAACCAAAAAAGAATTCATTAAATGTAAAATAAACAATTTACATACAAATTTGCAATTGAAGCCATTTCAACATGAGGACAAGATGAGATTATTTCAGGCACACTCCTTCAGCCCCCACCTCTGTACTTTTGTTGTTATTTGCGGAAGAGAATATTTCATTTGGACTGCTGGGAACCCACTGACCACTAATTTATTACGACAAAATGCCAAAAATTGTAGTTGGTCTTTTTTTTTTTTTGCAAAAGTTTTCTCTCCTTTTTTGGGTCAAAAACGTAGCCTCAGACACTAACAAAAATGAGTGCAGAGAGGGTAACCAAAATTTGAAAATGACAAATTGTATTAAGCTTACAACAACAACAAGAACAACTAGAATAATAATAGAAATGATGGCCACAAAAATGTGCAAAAGTAAGCCAAGAAACAACAAATTGGACAGACGATTTCGGATGAACATTTATGAGAGTGTGCAAATATGGAAAAAGACAGTCACAACAACAATAACAACAACAACAACACAAACAGACACAAACACATGTTCAAAAAGCCATAACAGAATTCGGAGCATCTTTGGGGGACATCGCAACCAAAACTTGCACACTTATGCAAATGGCTGAGAACAAGCCACAAACACGCCACCACTCCTTCCACTCATCCACTCCACCACTCCACCACTCCCCCACAGACACATAATCACATTTGTAGCTAGACAAAATTGAAAACAACTGAAACAGACATTCAAGCCAACAAAAATGCAAATAACCCAATAAACAACAAACAAAAAACTAAACAAAAGAGAACAAAAAAAAAAGAAAGTTGCACATTAAAGTGAAAGTTTGACAACATAAAATATCCTTCAACCGATTTCCCTTTATTTAAAACACTTTCTTTGCTTTCTATTTTTGTGTTTGGTCAATTAAAGATGATAAATTTGGAATACACAAAATTCAATTAGCAGGCAACCCCAAAAACCATTTTGTTGTTCTATTTTTAATGAACCAAACGTGCTGCAGGGTCCTTCTACAGACTGAGCACTGCTATAAATATTTACCATTTCTTTTTTTTTTTTTTTGCGTTATTGAAAACCATGAAAATTAGGACAAATAAGGGATACCAAGAATTTCCTTTTTTCAACGGAAAATAATTACAACATTTTGAAAATGCTCATGTAAATATTTGTGGGCGGTTGCTGAAAGCTCATTAAAGTTAACAAATACTACACAAATTTGTCAAAATCCAGAATAAATATTAAAACGAATCTTGGCATTTCAGAGAAAAATTTGTAGTCTTCAAATTTAATTATTATATTATTAGAACAGTGATTAATTTGACCAGGAAACCATAACAATTATTATCTTTTCGTTAAATCGAATTTAATTAAAGTAAAGCCGAATATTTTTGATTTAAATAAAAGTTGGAAAGCCTTCAATTTTGTCTATGAATTCTGCAAAGAATGTGCATTTACCCAGAGTGAGACAATTTTTTCGGGCCACACAAAACAGACTGCTGCAGTTGTCCTGGCTGGGTCCTTTGTGGTTTGCGAGTTGTGTTTTGGAATTGCTTGGGTAAGTCGCCTGATTTATGTTCAATATGCGTACAGCTCAAAAGAGCATCAAAAAGACATATCGAGGCACATTTAGAAGCCAAAAGCGAGGCACGCAGCACAAAAAGAGAGAATCCTCTTAAAAATACGACCTTGTTGTATTCCATATCTTTAGCATTTTGAGTCGGGTACTTTAACTCGTGTGTGTGTTCAATAAATTCTGCAGCACATAACAAATAAATATGAATGAAAATCAAATCATATATTCGCATTAAAAGAACACATACAAAAAGGTAATAAGGCCAGTTTGCAAAAATGGCAGACGCCAAAGTAAAAGCAAAGAGCTCCAAATAAAAAGGCAAGGAAGCAAACAAAAAGCAAAAAAAAAAAGAAGAAAAATATAATAATAATACTTACTTGTCACTCTGATGTCTCTTATTTCACATAAAGCACAAATGCTACCAGGTTGAAATTGGCAACGTGGCCGGGAAATTCCAAGCGAAATTGCCTTTCTTCCTGAAACAAAAAACACCTTCTTCAGGCGAAATTTAGGTACAATTGCAACAATCTGAAATTACTTGAAATTACTTTGACAAATGAAAATGTCACAATGATGATAATTTATTTTTGTTTTGCTTTTTTTATTTTGCTTGACTTTCTTTTACTTTATGGTCTGTGACAATTTCGAATTCCACAGACGTTTTCACTTTTCCTTTTATTTTATTTTATGTTTCCATTTTCACACACAGTAGAAGAAATTCCTTGTGCCAAATCCATGTGTGGAATTTTTCTAACTCTCAAGGAGAAAGAGAAAGCTCTGTTATCTCGGCTCAGATGTATTTTGTTTTGAACTCGCATATTTCAGCTATTTTGTAATTAAACGTAAAGTTTGCCAATAACATTTTTGAGCTGCTTTCCACTCATTTTTCTTGACAACAGAGGAGTCATCAAATCTTTGTAAGCCTTCATACGCCTCATATGCTTTTCATCGTTTTGAGTCTCTTGCCAAGGACGAAGACTTTCTTGCCATTAAACTTGTGCTTCAGCTTCTTCTTCTTCTTGGCATCATGTTGGCCGTTATTTGCCTTTCGGCTTGCCTTGAGTTGACTTTCCGCACAAAAAAAAAAAAATATACTTGTCATATAATAAACTTTTATGTTAACGGCTTTTGATGTCTTACCGGCACAGCGGAACAGTCAAACAGCCAAACAGCCAGGCAGCCGCAACAAAAAAATCGGGCAGCCATATATGGCCCAGACAGACAGACAATTGGCCTGAAAGAGACAACGATTCATTCGGTGTCTGTGAATGTGAAGTCATTGGCTATGTTTTCGGTGGTTTCGGATCTGGGGTGTCGGTCTACGGCATTTTATGCACATTCCTCTTTTGTGAGACATTTTGATATGTTGAGGCTAACAGCTTACCCAGTTTTCATTCCCCCCGCCTTTCCAGAGCCTTTCCTTTTGATTTTGTTTTCATTTTTGCGGCTTTATTAGGCTGAAAAAAGTAAGAGAAAAAAAAAACCAGCAAACCTCAAATCCCTTAGCCATTCTGCATTGCCTTGGCCATTGTATTCTCTCTCTATTGTATGTGGGGCCAGGCATTAAAATACTCGTCTATAGCTTGGCTTTCCCTTTGCCCTGTACCCTTGAATGCATGAATTCCGAAAATGGTGCCTAGTCTGGAGTTATGGTTGGTAAAAGTAAAAAGGAAAAAAAAAAATATTTGCATAAATCTTTTGGCGCAGCGTGTGGCGGACCATCGTCAGGAATGGCTTGTTTATAGCCCTCTCTGTCTCTTTTACTCCATCTAATGCAAGCCCTCTCTCTCTCTCTACCTCTCTCTCTTTCTGCCTAAGCATACATATGAGCATTTGTATGGGTTTGCATAATTTATTACAATTCGTTTGTTTCTGTTGTTGTTGTTATTTTTTATATATCCTTGTGTATTTTTTTTACATTGTGTATACTCACCATAAAGCGCTTAAAATTTATATGCCAAAGTTTTATTTGGCAGCCAACAAACGTTTCTGGGCAAGTGACAAAGACACACAGAACTAGATCGAAAGAGAGAAAGAAAGAGAGAGCGTAGGTGTTTGAGAGACTCAAAGTAAGAGAGCTTAAGGGCTAAGTGAAAAGTCCTTTTAAACTTGATTTATTTCTGTTCGTTTTCATAACTAAAACTTTTTTTATTGAAATTCTCGGTTTTATTTATGTTGTTTTTATTTTCAAATTTTATTATAATTAGTTTTGTATTTATTTATACATATGTGTAAGTTTGTTAATACTAACGCTTATTAACGCTCAGCTAAAGCGCTACATTCTTAACCAAAAAAGTTTTTAAACAATTTCTTATTATTGTAATATTATTTCATTTTTTTATTAACTTTCTTTTTTTTATTTTGTTTACAACAAAAAAAAGGTTTTAAACATTAAGCTTTTTGTTTCTAATATTTGGTAAATTATTTTTAACTTTTTTGTTTTGTTTTTTTTTTTTTATACATCTATTTTTATTTGTATTGCTGTATTTGTTGTTGTCTTGCTGGTTGATTGGTTATATCATATATATATGATTTTATCATTATCATCATTTCATAACATATCGTTTAACTTAACTGTTTGGGATTTGTCTCCCATTTTCTGCTTACCAAGGTATCGGCTTAATTGCATTTATTATAGCCTTTTGTTTTTTGTTTTTTTTTTTTTTTGTTTTAATTTTTTTAATTTTATGTGTAACAATTTTTAATTGCCCGCATTTATTTACTCATTAAACATTCATTGAAATGTCGCGACTAATTTCGCTTGCATACAATTTTAATTTTTCTCCTTTCATTTTATTATTATTTTTAATAATTTCATATGCGCGTTTTAATATTTTTGTATGGCTATGAAAATTATTACATGTTAAATGCAGCAAAGTCAATTTTTTTAAGTGTCTCTCCCTGTCAGTGTGTGTGTGAGTGTGTGTGAGAGCATATTTACAATTTTGATCAGTTAAATGGCAGAGACAGACAAACATAAAGCCAACTATATGTAGTTGGCCATAACTTTTAATAGTCCAACGGAGTAGTTCAGTTGGGCTGCCTCTTGGTCGGTTAGTCGGTCGTTTTGTTGGTTGTTTGGTTGGTTGGCGTTTCATGAATTTTTAACAGCTTTCACATTAAACAGGAAAATAGTCAGCTATGCGAGTAGAAGACTGAAGAGGACTTCTATGTGAGAGGTTAGCTACCTCTCTCGGTTTATTTATTGATTGCCAGTCAGCCAAGCGAACGAAACAACTTGAAAATGGCCAAATACTTGAGAAGACAAACAGAAGTTTGTACATTGGAAGGCCCAAGGAAAAATAACCCATAAGGAGCAACTTCACTTGTCAGAACTTTAGAGCGGCAAGTTGAAATAGAAATGCAAATATTTTGTTGACAGGCAAAAGTGACTTGCAAGTTGCCATGACTTCGCCGGACTCACACACTCAGGAGCACAGAGACTCTGGTAGCTCCTTCTTCCGCAGGGCATTGAACTAAGCTTTCAATCCAGTCCAAACCAGACCAGACCAGACCAGATCAATGGGCCCATAACTCGAGTACTTCACGATGGCACTTTGAACAGGTAAAGAAAGAGAATGACTCAAAGGAAGCGTATTTATGTGAAGGAATTTGCTATTTCAAAAGAGGAATTTCCATGAAATGACAGAGACAATTTAATTGAATTATTAATAAAAAATACATTGAGAATTCAAAGGGTTAAAGGCTCCCACTAAACTCTTGACAAAAATTATGGAAATGACAGCTAATCACAAAAATGTGTCAACCATTTAATTGAAATGGGGGCAAAGGGCAAGTAAACATATCATAAACGCTATAAAATATTAACAATCCTAGCGATGAGTTCTTCAGGAAAAGAAAGGCAGTATATAGTCATCTGAACATTTAAGCATAATTCCCTAACTATTTACAAGACATATTGACTAGGCTATACAAATACAATTATTAATTAATTTTTTTTTTTTTAATAATATATTTCCTATACCTCATTGCCGACTATTTTTGTCGATCTAATTATGCCTAGAATTAATAGTTTATATGATTTTATTATTATTATTATTATTCAGTAAATAAATTAACTCATTTTAGTTACAATATATACAAAAGATGATGAAGTTTCCAGATTCTAAGAAATTACTGAATAGAAATTTTTTAGTTTTTCACATTGAGAATGAACTTAATGATAGAATCAAAAACACTATAAACTACTCACGATAGTCAAGTTAATTGTTAATTATTATTTTTATTATTATATGGTAACTCTCTTTGTATATGTCTGCCAATGGCAACCTCTAAGTTTTTGGCCATTTAACTAACGTGTCTAGTGTTGCTTGTCTTATGTACATTTTCAAAAAAGATCCTTTGGCCACAGCTCACCCGCTCGCTACTCCCGCTACTCTGCTACCCCCCCGTCAGCCGAGTTCATTTCATTTTAATTACACACGCACTTCCGGCCAACTAAGCTGAAGAGGAGACAGCTCCTGACTGGTCGCTGCTCTTGCTCAGGCTCGAGCTCGTCATTAGCATAATTAGCTACATACATTTTAAAGGTATTTTATACCAGCCAAGGAGCAAAACTTTCCTTCTGTGCCTGTGCAGGACCTCGGGCTAGCTAGGGGAGGAGAGTTGGTTGCTTGTGCTGGAGCGAGTGATTTTGGGCCTCTACGTCTACTTAAGTCTGCAGTTGGCTGCATTGGCGGTGGCGTTTTTTTGCGGTGCTCAAATTTGCTGGGCACCACTCCGTTCTGGGCAGCTATGGGCTAATTTATCACCGTGCAACCGTATTGACATGGCAACCAGCCTCGGCCTCAGCTTGCCACCTGGTTGCTAGGTTCTCTTGTCGTTGTTGTCGGCAGCCTTGTTGCGAATTCCACGCCCATGGAGTGCTACTCGATGGCTCCTGCTGCTGTTGCCGGCCAAGGGCCTGCTTCTGGTCACTTCGGCCCACTCGACTAGCCGTTTGTCGCATTTGCTTTGAACGCACCCGTGTTTGTGCTGCCAGGTTGACGTTGACACTGCCACGCCCACGGCCTCCACTGCCCAGTAGCAGGGTGGAGGCGGCCTCCAACAATACAAATGCGGCGACCATTGTGCTAATTACTTTGACTGCCTGCGTGGCCTGCTCCCTGTGACAGGCTATGGCTACGGCGGCCGGTGCTGCATTCGTTTGCATGGCCTCGGGTCGTTCGCCTGTGAAATTAACATCAGCATGAAAGAAAGCAGAAGAAGACGGAGAAGGGAGAAAGTATAAGAAGAGGAAGAACAGAAAGACATGGCATAAATGAGTTGCAATTTGTTGAGACCTCCTCTACCTAGGTGGCTTTGTTTTCCCACACTCTCTGTCGCTCTGTGTATGAGTTGCCCGGCTGGTTGAAATTTATTTGTTGTGTTTTCAGCCGGGCTCTGTATTTATTGTAGTCCTTTTTGTGGTTTCTGTCAAAGTTTATGCTGCTGGGTGGAATTTTTATACCCTACACACTGAGCCGGCAAGTTTTGTGGAAATATTTTTAATATAGAAAAGAATGTTTGAGCACCTAAAAAATCGATGGAAGAGCTCGCTTTTAGTTTTCAGAAGTAAAGTTTTTTTTTGTCAAATTTGGTTCACAAGTGACTACAGGGTATGACCAAGTCGCCTACTCAAACCGTTTGACATTTCCTATAGTTTTGTTTCGGTTGTTGCAGTATTGCAACATTATAAAGTTCAAAAGCGCATAAAGTTTGTCGAAGCAGAAAGAATTGTGCACAACATGTGAAAGCTTTTCGAGTAGCTTCTTTCAAGTAGCCAGGCAAAAGCAAGTTTTTCGCAACTTAACAGACTTATTTTTATACTAAAATCGTTTGCCTTTCACATAATATGATTTACTTGGAATCTCTTTCCAAGGCCCTTCACCTTTGATATATATTTTAACTGGCTCAATTAAATATGATTAATCTACTTATGGAGGTTCATAAATATTTCAATTGAATTTCACCTTACTTGCCAGAATTTGGGGCTACTCAATCAATCACAGAATAAAGAAATAAGCCACTTGAGGATATAAATAGAAGAGAAGCATACTCACCCTGAAGGACATGGACACGTATGCTGGCTATTTCCGTATTCGATGGGTAGCAGGAGTATTTGCCAGAATGTAAGAGATCCGCATCATAGATAAGTAAAATGGACTTGGTTTCTTCCGATTTAATAGTCTTAAATTTTAAACGACCACCAGAAGTCTCCTCACTGAGCACCTGGGAATAAAAGAGAGAGACAACAATTTCAGCTTTTGGGTCAGATTTAAAACAAAATTTACAAGTGGCATTAAAATTTGCTAAAAATAAGCCACAACACCAGCCACCTTTGCAGAGCGTCTCATCCAGACTTTTCAGTCCTTCGCCAAGGATATTCAGCTTACCCATACTGAGTCTCCTTTTTTTTCCGTATCCTAAATGCAAAAGCATGTTTTCATGTTTACTCATAATCATAAAAACCGAAAAAATTAAAGACATTGCGTATACGTAGCGTGGGCCAAAAGCAGCGAAAAAAAATCAAATGACTAAAATGGCAAATGGAGCACGCAGGATGCAACGAAAAAAAAATACTCATAAAAGTTAAAAACGTTTATGCCTATCAAGGCATCCAGAGACTCTCCAGGCGGATTAGGAGCTACGGAACGACCTTGATATTTATGATTTACCCACGCTCACGTTTTCGGGCTTTTTGTTTGCTTTTAGCTTGGGGTAAACTCAATTATTGCGAGATAATTTGGATGAGCAAAACAACAAAAATTGAAATTGACTTTCCATTTCTCATCAAATTGATTTTTCCTTCCCTTTTTTTTGTATCACATTTTTTTCTGTTTTTTTAAGAAAATATTTCACTTACCTTATCTTGATGATACCAAAATATATGAGTCGGTGGCTCTGGGCTAAATTTGATGATACATGTCAGATTGATGGTGCTGCCCTTGTCAACATAAAGATCAGGTCCTCCCAAAATTGTGGCTGTCGGTACTGCAAAACACAAACAATTCAAAAAAAAAAAAAAAACAAAACACATCTCGATAATGAAAGTTTGATTGAAAGACAGTGGTTATAATAGAGAATGAAGAGGGAGTCGGAAATTGTAATGAATGTAGATCCAGTTGGCTGCCAGGCTATCGTGGTTTGTAACCCAACTTAGCAGAAAGCCAAAAGCAACTCAAAACTTCCAATTAGTCGGCCAAACAACTGTTGCCAATCAGTGCTGCTCCACATTGTAGTCACTTTCAAATACAAAAGCCTTTACCCCCGTAACCTCAACCGCTGATACCGCAATCACCCACTTTCTCAAAACCAATAAAGCCAACCCTGCCACTTATTAACCTGCTGGCCGACAGGACTGCCGTTCTTGGTGTTATTGGACCGGTTCCTTGTCTTAGTTCTATTGTTTTAGCTCACGCTGGTGCCAAGCTGCAGAGGCCGCAATCGAAATTGGACATGGCCATCATATAGTTCAAGGCTCCAATTATATTTGGCTTATTAAAAGCAGAGAAATATTCTCCTGCCCTTGGCAGCTTGTTTCATTTTTAGCCTTGATAATGCCATTGATTGTTGGCTTGCATCAAAAATGTATGAGCTTTCTTTTCGATATAAATAAACAAACTATTCTAGAGAGTCTGTAGGAATAGGATGCGGCACTTTGCTTGTCAGAAGCCATTAGAGTCAAAGCCTAAAATATAAATAAAACACATGTCCGAACTAGTTCAAAAAATCTGCGAAATCATTGTGAAAATAGATGAAAATCAATATTGAACTTGTCAAGTTTTAAGTATTTTAGCCTACCACAAAAGAAGTTTGATTTATTCAAAATAAAAGCAAATTTTAACAGACTCTGACTCTGGTAGACTATGTTTTTGGAACTTGTCAGGCTTTATTATTTTATTATAAAATGTCTGACATGAATTTACCATTATGCAACGATTCGAGAGTGGAGTGAATTTCAGACGTCCTGACTTACTCTTGTGTCGACTTTTAAATTATAAAGGCTCACTTAACATCTATTAAAATGAGAATGAGGTGGCAAGTTTTTCAAATTCTCAGGTATGCATAAAGCAACTTTATGGTCATCTAGGGTGGAAGTCTCCAAAGTTTTTGGTGCTTGCCGGTCTTGTTTAGCCAGCAAATGAGGCAATTGAAATGTTTGAAAGTGATTTATTTATTCGGACATGGAAATGAGTCTTGCTGGAGCTGAGTTTCAAACCAAATGAGCAGTCGGCATTTAAAGTTATTTGACTAAAAGAAAAGCAAAACAAACAACTCATATTTGTGGTGAGTAAATGAAAGCATTAAAAAATTCTGGATAAGGAGAAGAGTGAAGTGAGTGAGGTGAGTCTCAAGCGATTCATGTCGAATGCTGAATAAATTTCTGTACAATTTTACTCCATTCCCTCTTCAAAATGAAAAAAACGAAAATAAAAAGTAAACAAAAATATAAATAAAATTTGCTAGAGCGAAAACCTGGCAAAGTTAGACGTAGTCAGTAAAAGCTTGTTTGAAAGCAATTTGTTAGTCATGAGCCAGAAAAGCGGCAGGCCCACCGCACCCAAGGCGATGGACGAGATGTTGGTGTTGTTCTTGCTTTTCAGTGTTGCTCAGGAAACAGAGCAGCCAAAGAGTAGGAGCGCCCAGGTAGACGGGAGAGACACCAGTCACTGCCACTTGACTGCTGCCACCAAGTGGAAAATGTGGCACGAAATTTTTTATAAAATATTAAAAATAATATACATGCATGCAATATGCATACACGTGTCCTATCAGTGTCTCTCTCTATGTGTGTGTGTTGGCCAAGTGGGCAAAGGCAGCGCCAACGCCCATATTGCTTCCCACTTGAAGCAGTTTCAGCTAGAGCTACCAACTTCCACTTGCCAGTTGCTGTAGTTAAACTTGTTCAAGTTGAAGTTGTCAGAATGTGTGCCAAGTTTCATCTCTTCTACCACCATCATCGTCTTTTTTATTTATTTTTTTAATATGCTAATGCTCTCTAATGCCATTCACAGAGCATGCAAAATTGAAGATACAAACCAGCCACAGTCTGGATAGGGCCAAACATGCCAGCAAATTCATCATCGCTCGACTGATAGACACGATCCGAGCTAATGTAGAAGGCATCATCGTTATAATATTGCTGCATCAGATTGCTTCTATCTGCATCGATGAGATCTACGGGCCGGTGCCAACCAGGGTTTTGTTGGTTGTTTTTCACAAAACAAAACAATAACATAAAAATAAAAAGAGAAAAAATAACATGAATAAATAAAACAAATAACACAGAAAAATCAAATCTACAGAAAAAGTATTTGCAAAATTATAAAAATATTTTACAAAAATAATAATTCTTCAATCAATGCAATATTTCCATATTGCCTAAGTCGTAAATGCTCAAAACTCTAAATAAATATTTCACGCAAATATAAAAATATATTTTTTTACCGAATAAAATAAAAACACGAATTTCTTCCCAAATCGATTGCCAAATTGAGCAAGTAAAATGCAAAAGAAACAAAAAAAAAAAAACTATTTATAAAAAGAAGTCATTGACTAGATTAGTTCTTGAATGATTTACTAATTAATTTAAGGTCTTCTTGTTTCTGATCTATTGATTATTTTTTGTTTGAGCAAGCAATTTACTCGATTGGTTTCAACCTGCCCGTGTTTTAAGTTAATTAAAAATATATTTGAAAATTTATATAAAAACTGCTGGATACTTTTAACAAATATTTTTACACATCAGCTTTTGTAAAGGATATTTAAATACATTCACATCTATATATTTATTTTTTATATATTGTTTTTATGGCTTATTGGTAGCCTAGCAAAGCAAACGTTGAGTGCCGAATCGGAAAGGACTCTCGTCATTCAACAGCACTCAGGGGATTCAGCAATTTTGGTGCATTTGATTTGTTGTTTTTTTTTTTTTTGGGATTTTTTTTTGTTTTGAAAAGTTCCCCCATTTTTATTTTTGTTTATTCTATGCTTCTGGATAAAGCATCGTTCACTTTTTATTATTGTTGCGAGATTGTCAAGTGTGCATAATTTACACTTTAGTGAGCTGCATGAATATGCAAATAATAAAATACGTTGGAATGCCTGATGTGTATATTTTTTGCTACCCACAGACCAGCAAAACAAAAGGGAAAACCGACCTACAAACCGACCCGCCAGAAAGAATATTACGTATACGCCAGGGGGCAATCATCGGAGCTGCCTCACCAAAAGGTAAACAAATATAAATGTGCATATGTATTTGTGTGAAATCGACAAGAAAAAAAATTGTTCTTGCATACAGATCATAGACTGTGGCACAGTTTTCGTATGCTCCCCACTTGCCCCGAATTTTCAGAATTCCTTGGCAGCCACTAAAATACTCACCCACAATATTCAAGTTGACCGAAAAACTGCGCACAGGTTGTGTGGAAATTTGGCACTCATAGACTCCGGCATCTCGCTGTTGTGCCCATTTGATTTGCAAAGTCCATTCATCAATATCGCGATGGTAAGAGGTCTGAAATCTCTGATCCGTCGTATAGGTGTATGTGCCCACGGTGAGTATGTGCAAATCACGATGTCTTATCCAGGCAACCTACGAGAGAGACAAATTTCATTTTAGATTTGAATACACTGGAAAATGATTAACACTATAGGGACTCTATTTTATTTATCCCCTTTAATACTTCAAGCAAGAGCAAGTATTTTCAATCAAAATAAAGTGAATGAATATTACCAGATTCAAATTAATTGATAAGCAAAGTGAAATGAGCTACCTTGGGGATTAGGAAGCACCTTTGGGACCTAAAGGGTTAAGGTATAAAATAATCAGGATGCCTGTCTAGACGCCATATGTGCCAATCAGATGGCTCTGTGTGCATTGAATTTCCATTTTAATTAACCCATTCACACACACACACAACCACACCCACACACACATGGCTAGCTAATCTGTAAGCAAGTCGATTCTGTGTAAAAGGGTTGCACAAATTTATGCCCGGCACATCTAAAATTTTAAATAAGTCAAAATTAGTGTGCAGCACGCATGACGGAACCGGAAAATGATACTTCCGTTTTTTCTACTACACACACTCTTGACAAGCTTCACATCCGCCTTGCCTCTATCCTCCATCTATCCAAACAAATAAACAAACGAACCAAAAAATGAAAACGGCAGCAGCAGCACAAGAAGAAGAAGAAGAACACAAAAAAAGTAAATAAAATTGTATCCACAAACTAAACAAAATTTACAATTTCTATGGATTCTACGGTTGTTGTATGCGTTGAACCCACCAGCCAGCCAGCCAACCAGCCAACTGCTAACCACTTGGCAAGTCCTGAGGCAGAGCCGACAGTCTTGTTTATGCTGCTAACTGTCTAACTAAAATCAGGACTGTAGACTGAGCCGTTTGGGGCCAGGCCATCCATCTCTATGCGGCAAGTTCACTCGCTCTGCCTCCCCACACAGATTTGTCCTTTAGTTCGCTGGAGCTTCTGATTGTCCATCTGTCTGTCTAATTTTGCAATAACGAAAAATGTGGCCAGCTCGCTGGCACATGGCACAAAACTTTCCTTCATTTTTTTTTTCTCTGTTTTTTGCCCACAGTTTTTTATGTCTGCCCAAATGCAGCAGCAACAGCAGCTACATTGAGGATAGTAAACTAAAAAGCACAGAGCATAAAAAAAGCATATAGTCGAAATAAAAAAAAAATAGAAAGAGAATCAACCGAATCTTTGCCAACATAAATTTACCGTTGGGCAAAATGGCCAAAAAAAAAGACAGGCAAGCTAACAGTTAACTAGCAACTCACACACCAGCACACACACACAGCCTAGCCAACCAAATGGAAAACATTTCCATACCCATCATCATATTCATACCCTTTGGCTGGCCATGGAGGCAGGCATGTGTGTGCGAAGTTTACTGATTGCGGAAGCGGATTTGGTTATGTGGAAATCTATGGCCGGCCTTTTACTTTCGGCCAGTTTCTATCCATCCCATCTCCATAGAGTGAGCGTGAGAGAGAGAGGTAGAGTGTGTTTGTGTGTGCAAATCCGAGTGTCTATATATTTGTACCAGTGTGCTAAATCGTTTAACGTAATCAACGTGCCAGCGTTTATACCTTGAGGCCAGACACCTGCAAAGTTTCTCAGGCGGTTCGCAGTCAGACCTTTGGGCTATAGGAATAACTCTGTCTAAGCCGCTGAACGTATTTGGATTTGAATATCCCAAAATCGGCCGTGGGTTGTAACTGAAACCGTTGTGTTCCCTTTCTTCCCATCGATATTTATAAATCAGGGTAATTTAAATTTTCTATCAACTGAAATTACTAAAATTAAATTCATTTGAATTTCCTGGTATTCCTGAAATAACATTTTTTTTTTTTTTTGAGTAATTCATTCTTTATTCTTTTGTCGGATTTATTTTTATGAAATAGCTTAAAAATACCTTTGAATTTCTTTGAATTTTGAAGCAAAATTCTTAACTCAGAATTATTAATTTCTTGTTAAATGAATTTATCAAAAATTTATTTATTTTGATTGCTAAAAAATTCTTTTGATTTTATTTGAAACTGGTTCATATAAATTGTAACAACTCAAGGTACAATTTTGTTCCATTCTGCTGGGCCAGTCCGACTATTCCCGTAGCAACCATTGCTGCTCTGAGCCGGAAATACACGTGCCACGAATACCAAAAATTACATACACGCGTACAAACATATCCGCATTGACCAAGCCCAAAGTCCACAGTCTTTGGGTCGACTATCCACAAAACGTCCAAAAGCCCATCATGGGCATTCATTTCCATTGTTGAAGTGCGAATTTGAACTTTCCGAAAATTGTGTTTGGTCACACACACTTTGTCCCCCCCTCCCAGTTTTTGGAGTGGCCTGAAGTTGGCAAAGTGGTTGCAGTTGCAAAAATATGACTCTTGTATCACATCAATTTACGTTTAATGGCAGACAGATGTCGTGCGTCGGATATTGAGCTGCAAATGTCGTAAATACCCGAAACGTCTGCACTGCGGCTGACGAAGGCAGTTTCACTGCCACTTCCACTTCCACTTTCATTCCCAGTTTCTGATCCCATCAAAGAGACTCTTTGACAGACCGAAAAGGCAACAAAAGTATATCAGAGTCAGACTGCCAGACTCAGTCTCTGGCTAACGAGCTGTTGCGTCATTATGGCAACGAATATAATTGGATTTATTTTGTATTTCTTAAATTTCCAAATTTATTCTGACAATCGTTAATAGTTGTACAAAAGTTTAATTGCATAACTCGAGGCTGTGTTTCGGTTTTGACACATGTTCAATCCATTTGAGAGAAACAAGCAAGATCAAGTGATGTAATAAAAATAATAATAATAAAACTAGGCAAAAACTAAGAGCACATAATTCAAACAAAATATCCACTCACTCCTCTCGATTCGAAAAATGTCGAGCCAAGCTGGCACACGGTTGGTCTCTCTTGATTGTCTAAAGGTCACGTACTCGGTAATAAACTACTGTAAATGGGCCGGCAAATTTAATAACAGCCTCTATCACTTAAACACAAACAGGCAGTTTAGCAGGAAAGAAAGAAAAGCGAAATGATTTTCTTGGAAGCCAACAAACTGCGTCACATGTACAGAGACTGAGCCAATCCTGGCTACATATTTTCCACATTTGGCACTTGTCGCTTATTGCAAAAAGGATCCCTTCGACTGGCACGTTTCAGTGTACAACGGACAACATTTTGTTTATTAAATCCAAATAAAAATAAACATTATTAAAATGACGCCCACAGATAGCAACATTTTTATTTTGTTGGCTTTGCCTCTTTTGTCTTAGGCAAGGCCAACCCAAGCCAACCCAGGCCCCGGTAGGACAAGGCAAACCAATCTAACCACTAACTACATACTTTTCCCAACCAGAGTGGATTGCTTTATCTAGAAGAGGAACAGTCAGACAGGCAGGATAAAATAGAATCTCTTGTTTGGCCACAGCCTCAGCCACAGCACACAAACATACGCACACACACAGCCCCCCAGACTCACCGTTTTGTTGCCGAGATGCTTCACGCGACACCCCAAATATGCGGATTTGCCCACCAGCGATGTGATATTCCTGGGCATAGTCAGATCGAAATAGGGCTCATTCCATTTGTGGCCATGCGGATAATGTAATGGCGGCAGATGTGTGGGCTTTGGATCTACATTATTGTGATTGTTGTTATTTACAGATTGCCTCTGGTAACACATTGTTAAGCCTGTAAGAAAGAGAAAGACACTGGTGAGAGAGAATCAAGTGATTGTATTCATAAGATAGCGATAAAGAAGAACAGTCAGGCCGGCAAGGCAGCCAGCTTGGCTACCAGGGGGCACTATGAAAATCCATAATCAAAAAATTTTGTTTTGTTTTTGTTGTTTTTTTCTGCCTTGATTTTTAATGGCGGCGCCATCGCCATAGCCAGCGCCATTGCCGCAAGTGTCGGCCAAATAAATTGAAATATATCTAGTAAGAGTCAAGGTCGCAGGTTCTAGAGTATCCACGTGGTTCAGCTTAGATCTTCGAGAAAATTGAAGCCCCTCCCCAGCTCGTCATCATCATCACTCTGACCTGGCACCTCAACAGTTTGACAAACTGACGCTGACGCAACACTGCGTGTGACTCAGGGACACATGCCAGGACAGCAGACACGGCAACTCTAATACAGATAAGTGTCTGCTTAAGTGCACACACACCCTCATCAACACATGTGAATAACCAAAAAAAGAGGAAAAAAAACTGGTTAGAAAAATGAAACTAGAAAATGTGTGGAAAACAAAAACTGAAAAGAAGCTCAACACACGAATCCGCACAAATGAAGAGTCGACCAGACTGGTTGGCCAAAACAGGGAGAGGGGGAGAAATGAATGGATGAAAAAACTTAACATGTTGTAGTTTAATTAAAACGATGACACAAGCCACAGTCACCCACTTCCATGTGAATACAATTCAAACTGTCAGTATAAAGCGCCTCAGTCATTTGTCGCTTGTCCTTTTTCCTGCCCTCATTTCTGTTGTTTATTTTTTGTTTCAACTCTCAAACTCATTTCGCAAATTTTGTGAATATGAGAAGCTCAAGTGGCTGGGACTGGCTCAGGCATTAAATGCTGCCTTTTTTTATTCTTTTATTGTGCATTCCATTTGAGTGGGTGGCCTGGTCTGCTCTGTTCTGTTCTGGCTGTCCAACTGGCTGGTTCGCTGGTCTAATATACTAATTACTCAGAAGCGTAACATGAAATGCAACAGCCGAATTAGTACAGCACTTGACCCTATCCCAGCTAAACACACACTGGGCAGAAAGATAAATATATTCCAAGTTGATTATATGCTTTTCTATTAAAAGCACTTTACGATTTTGTAAGTTTTTCATTCTCTTTTGAAAGAAATGGTGAGAGAATCTTTCCGGAAGTTTTTCTAGTTAAAATTTTCAGGTGTAAAATCAATTTGCAGAACCTTTCAAAAGTATCAGATTTCAGTTGATTCTCATTAGCATCAAACAAAAGTCGAAGCTTGTCTCTGCCCATTTAGGTTCATCGTTATTCAAGTTGAAAATAAAACCACTGTGCCTTGTTTTGAGTTACTCCGTGCCTTGCCTACTTTACAGTGTATTCAACACTGCTATGGAATTTTATTTTAATAGGATTGGAGGTTAGTGGGTGCAGCACTACTTAATGCACTACGCAAGTTTATGAAACAAACTGCAAATTTAATTTCCGTTGGAAAAACTCAGAGCCAACTTGGCAGAGCATAAACTTTTCACATTGTGGCCCCTTCCGCCCCACCCGTCAGACCCGGCAAGCCCGCCTTGTTGGCCACAGAAGCTCAACGCGCACACAACATCAAGAACAACAGAGCTAAGAGAATCGGAGAGCCCCAAGAACCCGAGAATGGTATTGAAAAAATAAAAATAAAAATAAAGTTGCATTTAAATTGCATTGCTTGGTTCGGTATTCGAAAGCCACCAGCACCACCGCCATCAGAATCAACAACATAGCCAAGTGCACTCCAGAGCCTCTTCTCTTTCTGAACTAATTGACAAGCTAATAAATTCAGGCAAAACTATAAAGGCAAAACTTGACGCGAGACCTGAGCTAATTCAATAGAGCGGTAAAAGTTTTTGAAAAGCCCGAGAAATTGCATTGAGCTCTATTAATTTCCAGTACAGACATACACATATATAAACCATGTCAATCATAATCATAATCATCATTCATATTTCTGTCAGCTTTAAGCCTTTAAATGGTATTTTGAATGACCAGACCAGACCACCCTGCAATTCCCAATTCACAGAATCAAGCCCATTGAAGTAGTTGTCTGTTTATGTAAGCGGGTAGGTGATGTTGTTGTTTTTTTTTTCTTTTTATTATTATTATTTGCCCTTATAGGCCGAGGCCAGTAAGTTGCATGAAATTTGAAAACATTGACTGAAGAACCGGGCCCGAAGCACTACAAGCGCCTTTGACAGGATTAAAATATGCATAGCCAGGCAGGCTGGCCAACGGACAAAAGGGTGAAAGCCGAGTGAACCACTTGGTCTGTTGACCGGCCCAGACCGGGTAAACATGGCAGAAGTGAATGCAAATAGCACTGAATTGGTCTGCTGGCATGTGGCATGCGTGATGCTTTTATAAAACTGCAAATATCAGAATACTCGTGCTCGTATCTAGGCAAATACATACAAGCAGCCACACACAAAGGGACCGAATACTATTTGCTTGTGCCATCAATAGAGCCTGTCAAAGTCAAGCCTATCTTCGTCATGAATACCACAATATTGAGTGATATGTAACGACATCTAGAATAATACAAAAAAAAAAAGAAATACGCAAGCAGTAATGAATTATTTAAAAAAAAAAACCCTTGTGAATATTTTAATCCCTTAACTGACACTTAATTCCACGGACCGGTCGAAAGGTCAAGGATTTTGCTATATATAAACGATAATAAAATATTAATTATAATAATAATAATGCATGACTAATGTGGCTGACTATCTTCAAGACTCTAAAGAGTACATACTCTTTTTGGTAGCTAACGAAGCGGGAACCATGCAGGTGATTCTGATAATTTCAATGACGGAAGAATTGAGTTCCCCAAAAACTAAGAAATCTTTTTGGTGACTGTACTTATCTCTAAGTCTTAGTTTTCCTATATGCTAAATAAACTTGAGCACAAAATCAAAATACTTATTTCGTTCTTCATAAATATTAACAGAAATAAATAGAAATAAATAAATATAAATAATTTTTGATATTAGAAGAATTGAGTTCCCCAAAAACTAAGAAACCTTTTTGGTGACTGTACTTATCTCTAAGTCTTAGTTTTCCTATATGCTAAGTAAACCTGAGCACAAAATCAAAATACTCTTTTCCTTCTTCATAAATATTAACAGAAATCTATACACATGTTTTTTTTTTCTTCGTGCTATAAATAATTTATGATATTTTATTAATGTATGAGTCCAGGTCAAGCGCAAAAATGTCAAGAATATTAACAAATTTCCCTTTCATTCATTATTTTTACTTTTGTTTTATTTTTATTGTGCCATGTTAAATGCAATGAATAACCAAACTCTAACGAGAATTAATTTGGCTATAAATCAATTAAATTTGTTGTCAAACCTATGCTGGGTTCGAGGAGGTTGTAATTTACGACACGTGGAACCATACAGGCCAGGGCACTGGTGGGGGTTGGGCAGACTTTGGCAGTGACAATTTATGATTGATTCGCTTTTGTGGTGTCCACATTGTGGGCTCCTGGCCGCTGGCCGCTGGCAGGGTCTGGGCCTTAGACTGGTTTCAATTATTGTTCATTTGCATATGCAGGCAGCAGGCTCCTGTGCTGTACTGTCCTGTCCTGTCCTGTCCGTAGTTGTGGTCAAATTTCGGATTGTGGCCTGGCCAGTACACTAATGAATGAAACCCCCTGTCACCTTGTAAGCTGTTCGGGTGGTCTGAACCCTTTTACCTTTTGGTGCTGTAAGGTTCACAGAACAATGAATCATTTTGAGTTGCGAGTTGAGGTTTGAGAGCTCATTTCACGCAAAATTTGTTCAGCATCCGCTGTAGACACGAAACCATTTTCCCCCGACTGTTTCAGGGTATTACAAACGGCCTGTATACTTCTATTCCGTGAACTATGAAAAATGCAAAAGACCCTTCTCAGCACTTAGTGGAAACAGCAATGCAACCGTAAAGAGCTTAGTGGTTAAACAGTGTATATGTGTGTGTCTGTTAAATGGCTTTAAATATTTAAAATACCGAGAAGGTAGAAACAAAAACACGCACAGCAACCAACCATGAACAAACTCGATATAAAAAACAAAGGAGCAAGCAAAAGTTAGCAAGACAGGAAAAGAGCGAGTGAGAGTGCCAAGAAAATGAAAAAGAATGCCGAGCGCTTTCAGCTGAATGTTACCTCAATTATAGATAAGTATCAAAGTGCATAATAATCAAAAGTCAGTCAGGCGAGCAATGAGTAAAAAAGATAGAGAAAGACTGAAAGACAAGAAAGACAAAAACCTGTGAAAGCCGAAAGAGACGAGGGGTGAGGCCAAGCTACGTTGAACAAACACGAGCTCAACTTTTCTTTCTTCATTCTCCTTTTTTTTTTTTTTGTCTTTCAATCTTCTCTTGCCAGATTCTTGTCAAAATGATTGTCTTACATGCATTACAGTTTGCGTTGCTTACGCCAGTAACGGCCCACCTGACGTATGCGCAATTTTTTACAAACTGCTGCCAATGTGGCTGGCACTGGGGCTCTCGACTGCTGCTCGCTCTTGGCCATGTTGCACATCGTTTTTCATAGACATCAGCAGCCAGGCATACTTCAGCCACCTTCACACCCAACGCCCTGGCCCTCAGTTAAATGTACGCCATTTTTACTGCAATTTATACACAATGTGGCCAACACCAAACCTACAACAGACCCATCAGCAATGGCAACAACAGTAGCAGCAAAAAAAACTGAAACACGAAATCCATGCCAGGCCGCCTTGTTAACACACCCAATGGGAGTTATTAATGTTTGTGGCCTTTATTTACAGGCACTGCCACCCCAGCCAGTCAGCCAGCCAGTCAGTCAGGCAGGCAGGCAGGCAAATGTTAAAATGAATCGAGTCCTGCAGTAACGATTGAGTAGAAGGAGATGGTAGGTTGTGACTGCCTGATGGGTAACTCATGGATCGTGCACCGTTCACATTTTTTACGAGTCCCCCAGCGATGCCCAGCGACGATGCCTGTCAGCGGCTGGTCCCAGGCATGGACATGGCCCCGGCAAAATTCCTGTCATAGTCCCACTCACACAGTCCCAGGCCGGCCACTTGCAGTGGATTTAAATTTGGCGTAGTTAATTTTTAACCCAATTTTTCAGTCACTACTTTTTTTTTTGTAAAAAGCGTATTTTTATTTATGTGCAACGCCCTTTTAATGTCGCTGGGCGACTTTATTGCTGGCCATATATAAATTTCAAGAGCCTAAAGAATTCTCCATACCAGACATTTTTCGTTTATTCTATTTCTCTTTAAAAGCAGATTTGTCTGAATTGTGATTTGCTGTGTATCATAAATTGCCTTGATTAAATCGAATTGATTGGATTTTGCCCGCCAACTCGCAGTGTCATTTGCAAATCAAATTGTAATTGAACTTTTTTGCTTTATGACAAGAAAGTATTTGTATTTGAAATTGACTCTATTTTTATTTGTTTAACCCGAAAAAAGCAATAACATGAAATCGCTAAACAACAAATACTCTTTTTAAAGACATTAAATGAAAATACAGAGAAAAAAGGCAAGCCTTTTCAGCTTCAGCAAATTTTGGACTTTGATTTAAATAAAATCTTGTCTCTTGTTTTGAAAAAAAGAGTGCAGCTTTGACTTGTGTTCTATGTGATTGGATCTGGCATAATTTTGCTGTCTAAAACGGGTTGAGCATTTCTATGCAAATTTCTTGTCTTTCAATTCCAATGGCTGGCAATATTTTTCCAATTTGTAGTTTGGAAAATTTGAAATGTGATCCAAAGTCTGAGAGAGCCTTCAAGTGGTTGCAGTTGAGTATTGTATTTGTCATAAGCATAATCATTGTGTCAGTTCCAAGAATGAAATCGAAACTTAAACCATTGCCAAGCAGCTCAGATAAAGAAGAAGCACTCAACAGACTGAAGGACTGCCCCGAAAGAGGTTGGGTAAGTCGATTTGTGTGGGTTTTTAATGAGGCGCCTCTTGTCTGAACAAGTCTCTGTCTTCTGGCAAGGCGCCAATGTGAATGACCAAAAGAAGAATAAAACCCCAGCAACAGAATCAACAACATCATAAACAACCACAGCCACAGCCAAATTGACTACTGTTATTATTTAGTGCAGTTTGCCGGCATCGGCCAACATCACATGGCATGCCAGCAGAAAAATCGCGTTCACTTGCTCATAAACAACAAACACATGTAAATAAATTGTAGAGGCCCGAACAGGAAACGGAAGCCTTGTAAAAGCTCTGCCCTGCCGGCCTCTCTGCAAATTTAATGTGCGCTTCATTGCATGCAGTGAATGAGGCAAGGCGAGTCGGGGTGGGGAAATTTGTTTATTAATGTACATTTGTCGTCATGTTTATTTAAGGAAATTATTTCAACTATGGCAGGCTGGTGGGCGTGCCTAGAAATTTTTTATTTTTTTATTTTCATTGTGAGGGGGGCCTGTAACAGGCATGCTAATTCGATTTTGTAATTACTGATGCATGACCAGAATGGGAATAGAAATCGTGTCGAGGAGTCAATTCGTACAGGGCAATTAAATAATCATAAATTTAAAGCTTAAATATTTGTTTGACACAAACTACAACTGGCAACTGGTTTATTTGTCAAGTCACACAACCCGATGGATATCATTATTCTGATTTGCATACAAATTAACAATTCCCAGCTTTCTCGATTACTAATGAATTTTTAAGCCAGTAAAAGCTACCAAAAAATTCTAAAATGAAAAATATGGCAAACTCAATTGCAATGAGCCCATTGATTGTTGTTATTGATTTGTATGATATTATTTGTATTCCATTTAATAAATGGCCCTGGGCAGGCCAGGCCAGGCTAAGCCGGCAGGCTCGGAATAATGCCAACTGCATTTGGGTTATAAAAATTTCAATAAATTGCCCAAGCAATTTATCAACGAATTTCGAATTTAATACTGTAAAAATATTTACGCATTCACACATGTGCCACCCCCTCTCACCGCTTTGCTCTTGCAAACAATTTGAAATACGGAAAATTGTAAAGCGCCACTTTCCTGCCATTTTCATGGCCCATCGTTGATTTGTGCTAGTGTGCGTGTGTGTGTGTGTGCTGCTGAGATTCGACTGACCAGGCGTTAATTGAATTATGTTTGCCGCACAATTGCCATTACAACAACAAGAGCAATAGAAACAAAAAACAACAACAATGAAATTGCCAAAAATATGTAGAAACTTTTTGGGCATTCAAAAGTATTCGAAACTTTAACGGATTATTGAAAAAATCAAATAAGGTCAATAAAAAGTGAAAATGTGTGAAAAACTAAACCGATTATTTTGTTTTCCTCAAGAAAACAAAGAGAAAATTTGTGGTTTGTTTAGCATTTCTCTCGAAAAATTAGTCCAGACAAAATGAATTCTTTGCCTTTCAAGGCTCATCGCCAAATTGGCAAGCCGCCTCGACACTTTTCCACACTTTTGACTTTGCGTGAATCAATGACTCATAAATTGTGGAAATAAAGCTCTTTAATCTTTTTATGGCTCGAATAGCTTACGAAGATGACTCTATAAATATTTTTATGATTTAATTTCAAAGTTTCTGGCATTGAAATTACCTTTGTATTTGTTGTGAAAACATTTTTAGCTCATTATAATCAAATGACAAGTGAAATCACACAATCCACAGCAAACGCCCCCAAAGTGAAATCAAGCCACCCAAACCACAGCAAAGCACACACAACCACACACACACTCACCCAACCTCACCTCTCCAAGCCACAACGCGTATTGTCCTAGTTAAACCCATAAAAGTAAACCAACCAGCATTTCCACCAACACAGACAGAGACAGACAAAGAGAAAGAGAGAGAGAGTGAGCAAGAGAGAAGAACAAAAATATAAATGAAATAGTAAAACTTAATTTGCTGTTTATGCCGAAACCCTAATGATAACTGCGTCTCAGCTTGGTCTTTGTCTCTGAGAGAATATTCTCGGAATATATTTTTGGTTATCCCAACAAGCTGAAATGTATCTTTGGGTGTGTGTGACACAGAGGATTAATAAACTAAGTTGGCGCTAATGAACTGAGCATTAAGCTGCGAAATGGGACCAAATGAACTCAACTTGACTGATGAGGGAATGGGGCAAGATTGGCGGTGGAAATGATGCCAAGAGACAAGAAAAGAAACCGCAACCTCAATGACAACTTTTGGGGCCTTTTTGTTGAGCTTTTGCTAAGACTCACATTTGACATTTTCTGCATATAAATTATACATATGTGAATGTCCCGAATGCGAACCGTGTGGACAGTCTGATTGCTCCAGGGTGCTCCCTTTCAGAGAAACGAAGACCAAAAAAAAAAGAAAGAGCACGTAAAAAATAATGAAGAAAAATAACTTAAAGTGCTTGGGCTATAAAATAAATGACCCGGCAGGCAATGACTGCTTGATGAGGATTGGTTGGAAGAGCTGGCCGTGGTTAGATCATAAACAAACCAACATAAATTTGCCCAAAATATGTGCCAAAAAAAATATTACGATGCGGTCAAACCAAATATCATATCCTTTATGGAACATACACTTTTCGCAAAATAATAATATATGAAGAGCTTAGTGGTATTATGACCATCAGGATAATAGGATAAAACTAAAGCCTTTTGGGTCTAATTAAATGAGAAGAAAATAATCGAAGCGTTATTTTTTTGAAATTATCTTTGTAAATTATTAAATACAATTTTAAAAATTTGGACCTGGGTGAAGCAATTGAATGCCAGAACTAGCTGAAAAAGAAGAGTAAAAACTATTTGCTTATTATTATTATAGGGTTTCCCTTACAAAGTCATTTGTTTATTTGCCTATGAAAGCAGGCCCTCATTTGAGTTTGCCAGTTTCAGCAAAATTGTTGACATTCGCCGGTCATTTGAGCACAACCGAGAAAAAAAAAACAAAAACTTATCCAATAGCCAAAGCCGCACTAAAACTTAACAATGACAATAACAAAATAACAAAAATATAAGCAGGAAAACCCAAGTCATGACGCCGTCTAGAGAAATGTTGGCAACCCTTTTTATGGCCACCTCCGCTTGCATTTTAGGGATACAAACTTTTGCAGTTTACTAAAAAAAAAAAATGTAAAGGAAAAATAAAAAATATTTGTCTGGTCTGTGTCTTCCCATTCAGCATTCTTATGATTATTTTCGGCCGTTGTTGTTGGCTGAATTATACTCATATCTGTGTTGGCGGGTCTTTAAATGTTTTGAATGCCGTCGGAATGTTGTCTTGTGTTGGGGGAATTTAGGCAAATTTGTTGAAATAAATCAAAGACGAAAGCTCGTTTGCGTTTTTTATTAGACTTGTTTGAATTTGTTTGCCTCAGCAGCAGCAGCAGAAGCAGCACAAAAAAAAAAGAAAGAACACCCATGATTTCCGATATTACCAACTGTCATCAAATGTCTTTTGCATTTCTTTTTCTGGCTTTTTGGCTGGTGAATTTCATAAATCAAAAGTTTTTATGTTGCCTACCACTCACTCGAGTATCCCCCAGGACAGTAGTCTTCCACTTCTGCCCACTTATTTATTTATTTATATTTTTTTTTCCTTTTTCCTTAGCAGAAACTTTTGATTGCCTTTTTATATTTGACATTTGACATATACACATGGTCAGCTCTTCAGCTCAAGTGTCCTGCATTTATTTATATATAGAAATATACAATTTATTTGAATTAGTTTTCCAAAGACAAACAAGTTATGTTTCATATTTTCTGATTTACTAATTAAATGAATTTGTCATTCAGCTCGTTGACATATTTGTGAGGGTTTAATTGGCGATTAAGTCCCCACTCAACTTTTTTTTAATTTTTTTTGTCCTTATTACAATTTATGCATATTTAAATAATATGTTTAAGTTGTATTAACTTGTTTAAATTTAGTCACATTTTACGCAAGACCAGCAAGAAAAGCAAAATATATTAACATCATAATTTTTAGGCAAGCATAATTCGCGCATTAATTTTATTTTATATGCGGCGACAGACGTGGACAAAATCTTTCCAACAATACAAAAAAAAAAAAAGGAAAAAGTCAACATTCAATTTAAAAATAATGGAAATAACCGACACCAGGATGCTCTATGATTTTAGTCAGCAAAAAAAAAAAAAAAAAAAAATAGAGAATGGAAAATAAATTGCTGAAATTTTGAATGCTCAATTCAAGCCAATTTCCCCCTCGGACTGACCTTCCCTTGAGCCAACCAGGCCCATTCTGTCAAAATTTCGAAAGTGTATAAAAATACGAGCGAGAAATGCGAATGGGGAAATTTTCAAGCGTATTTATACATTTATAATTTGAATATAAAACAGCATACAGAATAAACACAAACATTCATATATATGTTATATTCATTTGATATTTTGTATATATATATTATATATTTCTTGTTGGTTTTATGTTTTATGTTCTGGTGGTCATTTAATTTTTTATTACCCAGGCTAGCATATAGAAATATGTTTTAACATGTTTTTAATGATCGTAACAATGCCGAAAAAATAAAACAACTAAATAAAATGCGGAATACATGACATAATTATCATTAAAAGTGCTAAAAATTCTGTATAAAAAGAAATATATGGATAAGCTCATAAAAACTTCTACAGATAAGTTGATTTAAGCAAATGAGATAGTAATTTTGACTGACAACATGAATGAATGATGAGCCATTTGGGGGGGCAACCGAATAAATCGGAAGGGACTTGAAATTGGGTCGCTTGTGACGATTTCGTTTCAAGGTCGAAACTCCTCGAAGATATATTCAATTAATTTCAGAGTAGAACTGGTCAAATTAGAACCCAATTTTCAAACTAAAAATTCCCTGAACCTCAGTAATTCCTTTCCAACTCCCTGGCCGATTTTGATCTACCTTCGTATGAATCATATTTAATTGCGGTGATTAGCAGGTTGATTAGACAGGCCCTTGGAACATTTCCTGGTTATTAGAAAGTCTCATTAAATGTCTTGAGTCATATGCTACGTTTTATGTAAGATTTTGCCTCTCTTGTTTTTTTTTTTTTTTTTGGTGGAACACTTGTGGCTGTCCGCCCACTCAATCAAGCGTGATTATGTGCGTTCGGGCCTGCTACATTTTAATTTAGCCCTAATTGATGTTACCGCTATTAAGGCGTCTATTAATTATGTGTGAATGTGAAAATGTTGATGGACGCGACAAAACATAAAAATTGCCAGCAAAGAGAAAAAATTAAAAGCGAAGAAAATGAAAATCTAAATTTAAGTGATTATTTTTTTTTGTTTGTGTGTTCCTTCTTTTTTTTTTTGTCTTTCTTTTGCATTTGCTTATTGTTGTTGTTTGTTTTAATGATGCTGAGATTTCACGGCAGACAACTTAACGGCATATTAAACTCAAAAGCAGCTAAGGCTGATGAGGAGAAACGCAAACGATGCTGTCGGTGACGACAAAGATGGACACTAAAAATAAAACAAACTCTCCCTCTGGCCTCGCTGGTCCTCCCCACTCCATCCCCCTCCCCCACACCAACCAACAAAACACCTCGTTTGCTACACAAGAAAAATGCGTACGACCAGACAGCCGCCTCACATTATTAATAGGCACTTAAAAGTATGAGTGTATGTATGTATGTATTTGTGTGTTTGTATGCGTGTGGGGGAGGCGCTAGCAAATCAGCGGTGAGGAGCTAGCAAGGCCCTAGGGAGGAGCCATGAAGGCGGCCTCGTTTGACAGTTTTGGCAGGAGGCATAGATTATGCCATAAAGGCGTCGCGGACTCGCACGCTGATGAAGACACGTTTTTACATTTTGTATATTGACGTTCAAAATTAGATGCCAACTTGCCAGGGGTAGTAAAAACAACACGTATCATATTTGCCCCCAACTCACACCTCCCACAGATTTGCTATTGCTCTTGTCGTTGCTGTTGCCGTTGGTCATGATGAGCTGGCGGGTCTGATGTATCACACCAGTGGCTGTAATGAATGTGAGCATGTGGATATATGTGGATATATGGAAGATGAGTTGAGCTGAAAAATACGCACGTGTGTCTCATCTTTATATCGACATCCAAATCATGCCATTGGGAGCTGTCATAAGCCAACTTGGTGGCTATTTGTAAGGCGAGTGTGTTTGGCCTGGGCGATGATATATCGACCTCATGCATTGTGACACAAATCAACATGTTAAATAGACTGTCACACGACTGACAGGCTCGAGGGACATTTTTACATTTTTTATTTTTTTTTTTTTACTTTTCGCTTTAAAGCGATTGGCCAAAATGGCCAGCTAAATATTGATTCAGGCTTAGCTAGCTCAAATTGTCTAGTGAAAGCAACAAGCTCAAGTCTTTTGTGGTCATCGGAATATCAAAGGAAATTATTTTGCGGTAAAAATAGCAACAGAATCAATAAAGTCTTGAAAAGCATTGTGCGAATATTTTTTTTTCCTTATTCTGGAAACCCTTGAAGCCATTTGAAATCCTTTGCAAAATATATTGAAATAGTATCGCTTTGAGTCATTCAAATTAAATTTTATTTATTTGCCTGAAAGACCTTTGATAGACAATTAAATTTTCTTCCCATCGATGGCAGGCAGAGAGTCCTCAGCATAAACTTCGCCCGTCTTGCAAAGAGAAGGGTAATTCATGTCAAAACCATTCTGGCAGCCAATGGGCTTCATCCTATAGATGGGCTGGTCGGTCATATAATTGGTGGCATAATTACAGGCCATCAGGAAGTAGAAGACTTCACCCCTGGAATAACGCATGGCAGCACAGCCCACATGAGTGTTATTATCCCGGGCCATGACAGCAAAGTTCCGCAACTGACTGCAAGTTTAAAGGAAGCTCAGTAATCTCTAAGGAGAGATACCCCCTGGGAGACACACCTTGAGTATTTGTCTTTGGGAAAATGTAGCAAGACCGACAGCGACACGTTCTCCAATTGGGCCCACCAGTGGTCAATTGATTGCTTGATAAGAGCCTCATTGGTTCCGCGTTGGAGATCCGCGGCGGTGGTCATATTGTATATGGCCAGATTTTGTCCTGAATTGCGAAACTCTTCGGTATCGTGGCACTGATCGTAGACCAGACTACACTGCCTGACATTGTATTCGGCCAGGGTGGCCAGCTCGTCGCTCCACTGCATGGTGGCCATGCGGTTCGGTCCAGGTAGCTCATACAGGCTTCCACTGGCCAGAGTATTCCTCAGGGTATTGTGCTGGCTCAAGATGAGTGAGCGCAAGACTTTGAGATCGACCAGCTGGGCATCACTGGGGCAGAGCTTACTCAGGTGCTAAGTGAAAAGTATCTGTGAGATACTTTGATGGCTTAGCTAGTTCATACTCACCGCAGTGTTGCTGCAGCCAATGTGCTTTTTGCCTCTAGGACAGAGATTGATACGGCAGTAGTTATTGAGGTGCGGCTCAACCATAAGCAAGTGCAGAATTAGGCACAAAAACACAGGCAACCAAGCTCCCAACATGGCCAAATCAAACTGTAGGCCAGGCCTGAATGCCTTGGCCTTTTTATATGGCAATCGTTTCACTCAATTGAAATGCCTGAATCACTCTTAGCCAGCTTAGTCAGAGGGGGCTGGACAAATCACAGCAGCTGCGACAACTAGCAACTGTTTTTCGAATGACTAACAAAATAGAGTTGGCTGAGTACAGCACTCTTGGCCTTGGCCGAGTCCATTGGTAATGGTAATCTGCTAGTTATTAGTTCAAAAGTCATGAGGCGGCAATGGCAATTCCATTGACTACAGGACCTCGGGCCAAGCTTGATCCTAGAAATGCTGACTGGCTTTCTCCCTCTCTCCCTCCCCTCTTCTGCACTGGCCTGACACACTTGACACTTTTCAGCTTGTCCAGAGAGGCATAAAAAAAAAGAAGAAGCCCAACACACACACATACACACAGAAGAAATAAAAAAGAAAACCATAAAGTGAAATTCTTTTCATAGTGCAGAATTTAAGCAGAAGAAACAAAAACGAAGAAAACCTTTGCTGCAATTCATGAGAAAATAATAGCAAAAGGCTGAGAGAAAAAGGAAAATGCCGCCATGTCCTTGTCGTTCATTTTCTACCTCAATTGAAATAGTTTTTCTCTTGTCCAGCAGTGCCATTCCTCCTTCTCCTCCCCACTCAACTCAACTCAGCTGGGCACACACAGTGGTGAGCGCCGAGGGCCGCAGAAACTTTTTTTTTTTTCTTTTTCCTTATTTTTCACTTTCATTACATTTCTGTCGACTCATTCTGTCTCTGTCTCTCTGGGTTTTTGTCTCACTGGTATAGTTTTTGTATGTGTCTGGGCTTGTCTTCTCATGGACTACCTTACCCAAACTGTCTAATTGTGCTATTGCCAGTGGAAAGCGTGCGAGAAAATATCATCAGTGACAATAAAAAGCAAAGTAAGCCGAGGCTAAAGTCGAGATTCCTTCAAATCTGCGCCTCCCGCAACGCTTACAATTTTACAATCTTTGCCAATGTGAACAACAACAAAAATAACAAAAAAAAAAAAAAAAGAATGAGAATAAAAAGAAAAGAAAACTTGGCCAGCTGTTTTCTTTATGACAACAAAAAAGCAAACCAACAAACAAAAAGCATGGCAACTTTAGACAACCTGCCCCATTATTATTGTTGTAGCCAATTTCATTTCATGGTTTATTGTCATTTCTATGTTCAAAAAAACGAAAAATAAAAAAGAAGAAAAATAAAAAGAAGAAGAATATATAAAATAATATAAAAATCAAATGGAAGCAAAGCCAAGTAAAACACTTAAGTGCTGAGCATTTGGTTTGCAATTCCGCTTGCTACTTTTATTTTACTTTTCCTTTTTTGAAATTTTAATACCAAAAGATTTTGGATTATGCTCGGGGAAAGGGCATTTTCCTAGTTATCATTTTCCCATATATATGAGAATCTTAAAGGCAAAAAACAATCAACTTATCAGAGCTCATTTCGGGATCTCTCTGATTGATTCTATTCTCTTGGTTTGCTATTCCGCTTGCTGCTTTTATTTTACTTTTCCTTTTTGAAATTTTAATACCAAAGGATCTTGGATTGTGCTCGGGGCAGGGACATTTCCTATATATATGAGAACCTTAAAGGCAAAACACAATCAACTTATCAGAGCTCATTTCAGGATCTGTCTGATTGATTCTATTCTCTTGACGTATAATTAATATCCTTGAGAAGAAAAGTGTATCATGTATTGTATAACTCTTCTCTACTGTCCACTTTTTTTCTTCTTCTTCTTCTGTACTTTTCTCATTTAGCTCGCATTAACTAACATTACACGAGACCACGGGAGAGCTGAAGGGGGGCGGGGGAAAGGAAACGGACTTGTGTAATGCGTCTGTTGCTTTACATTTAATTGGATTTTGTTTGGCAATACAATTTCCAGCCAAGTTGAAGAAGAAAGCGAAGAAGGTGGTCTCTTGGGGCTTATAAAAATGCAACTGACTTGATTTTATACGATTCATCCTTTCTTTTGTCCTCTGCCAACTAATAATTGCAATTTGTAATTATTTCTTTGGGATTATAGGATACATTTCTTTCTCGGTTTTTTTTTCTTTCATTGGCTGGACAATTGAATGCTCAACTTTAAATGAATCTTGAGAACTTTGTAAATTGTAATTTCTTCTTCTTTCTTTATTTTTCGTTTTTCATTACAAAGTTTCTGCATATGTAAATATAGGAAGAAACGAGAAAATTCCACTCTCCAGTGTGTTTCGAGCTTGTCCCTGGTGACTCACACACTCACACACAGACACGTTTGTATAAAGACATTTTCCATCCAAATCAATTCAATTTAATTTCCTCAAAACGAAGCAAAAGCAAAGTTGCCAATACCGAAAAACATCCTTCGAGTTTGGTTTTCTTTGATTGGCGGCAATTGGCAAAAGCTACGCCAACCCAATAACAAATATCCAAGTCAGGTCCAACGGAGTGTGTGTGTGAGTGTGCCGCAAACGGAAATTGGAATTCTCACACATTCACACACAAACACATTAGAGGCGCCTGCAATGTCGACGCCAACGCCGCCAGCTGGAAACATTTATTTGCATTTTTGAGGCAAAATTAAATGCGCAGGAGCTTTGCATGCCAAATAAAAAGAGCCAAGACCAAGAACTAAAATCTCGGCCAAAATAAAAAAATAGAACGAATGCAGCAAAGTCACCATTGACAAGCCAAACAGTTAATACTCTTTATGAATTCAGCTGGGCTCAGGGAACCAATCTCTGGGGATCTGCTATATCTTTGTCTAAATTTTATTAAATAAAAAGAGTATGAAGAGAAAGCTTTTCTATGTATGTGTGAGTGTGTCTGTCAATAAAACAATGACAGCCTGGCAGGCTCTGCTCTCCTTACGAGTATTTACCGGCCAGCCTGTCTGTCCTCGCATTTGTCACGATGTCTGTCACTTAAAATTCTCAACTCAATTCGTTCTGACTCTGGCAGCACGTCCTGCTTACCAAAGCTCCTTCTCTGACTACCAGCTCCCACCGCTCCATCCAACTCCGCACTTTATGTCACGCATTATTAACGCTTGCCGGAAGAGAGGAGGGGAGGAGGCTGCACTGCAATAGTGAACGACAGTCGCAGTCCCAAAGCCCACCAGATCTTCAGTTATTCAACATGGACTGGCAGCTCTCGACTGTCGAGAGTCTCTAGCTCAGACCAGGTTTGTCTCAGCCAGGCTGGTGGCTGGGCGACTTGCCTAGATTCAGGACGGTCGTGAGTTGATTGCTAAACGCATTGAAATTTCAATGTCACGCCAATCTGGTTCCTGGTACAACCCTTCTCGGGGCTCTTCGGCATTATCCAGTTTACTTAGAGAAGTTTAGTTTCGCTCTGGCTTTATGGCCGGTGAATGTTTGTTTTCGTGGTCGCTTTTGTTGTCTTACAAAGCTGAGATTTGTTTGGCTAGGGGAAAAATGCAATTCTGTTGTGTGGATTGCCTCGGCTTATGCAATAGTTTTTGGCACGTTTTATGCGTGGCATGCGACATGCGGCAAACAGATTGTGGTTATTTGAGATTCTCTGTGTGTTTTTGTGTGCTTCCACTAATGAAAAGGCCGAGATTTTTCCAGGCCAAAAGCTAACGTATCAGATTTAAATAATTTAAGCTTTGATTGGTTCAGAATAATTGAAGGCAAATTTGATAGTCTCATTAAAAGGAATTTTATAAATTCCTTCAGACTCAATTCAATTAATTTGGAAAACAAAACAAAAGGCTGTCCATCCCTTTTCCATTTTGAAAGAGCCAATAAAAATCGGAGGCCACTTAAAATGGAATAGCTCATCATTTTCGTTGACCCCATAAAATCATCACCTTTTTCATTAATTCAATCAAACTGTCTTTATTGCTTTGATAATAAAAATACAAAGAAATCAGAAGAAAAAGAAGAAGAAGCTGGAAAAAAATCAAATAATGTATTTTCTTTGTAAATTTAATTTAAAGAATTTTCATTTGTTAAGTGCTTCTCACAGTCTCAGAAATTCCACCAATAAATCCGACCATCAAAATGGAAAATAAAATCATTTAAATTCAGGCTAAAAGTCTAGACCTGCCAAGAGTTCAGCCAAAAACGAACTCGTTGCCACCTTGTAACGGTCCTTGTTGTCTTCGTCTTCTAACTGCCAACTGTCCCACCCTCTTGCCATGTTCATTTCAAGATTCCCTGTCAAACCAAGACAACATTGTTCGGATTTTATATCTGTCATGCTCAATATGCAACACCGAAACAGACAGTCGCTGACACGCATCGCGGCATATGCCCCATGATTTTTTTTTGCTCATACTCTGATTTTTAAAACACCCCCCACCTCTACCCCCGTCACCCACTGTCTTTTGGGGCTACCCCAGGAGTAAGTAAAGCAAAGTCAAATGATTGCTTGCCAACTGATTTTGTGATTTTCACAGAATTTCTACAGCTTGTTTGTTTGTCTGTCACAGAGCGACAACGTAGCGCTATCCGGGAGGGGGTACGTCAGGGCCGAGCAGTGCTGGCAAAGATGTTGGCATGGATGGCTAGGAGCAGCTCATTAAATACGCTTTGGCATTTTGTGCGTTTGGGGAACATTTGCTTATCTCAATGCTGGCGCGCTGGCTTTGGCTCTTGGTCTATCGCTCTATCTGCTTAGACAGCGACACAGGGCAGAGCTGACAGAGAGCAGAGCCGGGAGATATTCGAGATGGAAAGATATGGAACAAAACATGTGGCATGTGGTGGCTAAAGGGGCCTGTGTTTGCTTCATGGTGGCATTGATGGTGTTTGGTTTTTGCCTGAGGTCGTCAAATGGTGGGTTAGCCAGGCCGGCAGACTGACAACCGCAATTTATGCTACAACATTTCAACATTTATTGCTCGGCAAGTGTGTGTGTGTGTGTGAGTGTGTGCGGAATTTGGCGGCATTAAACAGGCTGAGAATCATAAACAACCTACGTAATTAGCATCTTTCTGCCACTTTCTTAGAAATCTGCCCAGTATTCGCCCTTCAACCCTCCCCCTCTTCTTCTATCTCTTTTTGTTGACTACGTGTGGGATTTAAATTTAAATGCACTATAAAAATTGTTGGGTAAAATATGCGACAGCTCGTTGGATTTATATATATTTTTTTTTACATACAAAATAATTTGCTTTGTCAAGCTTGGAAGGGGGGGAAAAAATATATCCAAACAAAACGTCAAAATTTGCATAAGAATTTGAAAGGAAAATGCAAAAGACGAAGAAGAAGAAGACGAGGAGGATGAGGAGGAGAGTCGGTGGGCGTTGTTGTTGGCCCCGTTGGAAATCGTATAAGTCGCGCAAAGTCGCGTAATTGTTATGTTGATGGCAAATTTTTAACGCTTACTGCTTGTTCCACTTAAATCCGGGCTCAAACAGTGCGCCGGGGTGGCAACTCTGACAATGACGACGCACTTTTGACATGCAAATATTTTCATGAAGAGTCAACCCACCGCTCCCACCCACTCTGTCAATGCAGTTGTAATTAATTTAATTTTATGCTTTTTTTTTTTTGCTTTCTATTTTTCTTGGTATTTTCAAATGCATAAATTAAACAAAAAGAACCAAGGGGGAAAATTGCGTGACTTTTAACGAGCTTAAAGGCCAGAAATTCATAAGGATCAAAACAACTGGTTTTCACTTTCTGCATTTTGTACGAAAATTGCTGCAATTTGAGGCAACATTTTTCACACTTGACAGGCCCCAACACACACACAAACGCACACACACACATACACAACCACATGAACTCTGTTGTTTGGTCCAGAGTGGTGGAAATTTTAGAAAACTCACTTCCGTTCTCTTTTCGGTTTCCTTTGCCTCTTGCTATTTTCTCAACTAATTAAGAAAATATTTGCCAAGGCACTGGAATGGCAAAATTTTTGTTCTAGCCAGTAACAATTTAAAGTTACCAAGGCTTAAAGTCTTACAAACTAGAGCAAAGGGAAGGGTATTAAACGGGCATGAAAATATTTTCAAGACTGCAACGAGGCTGCTCCGTGCTCTGTGCTCCCATGGAGACTTGGGCACCATAAATTCTCGACAATTGTGTGCCAAGACCAACGACTCTCGGACTGGCCGGGCTACTAAAATCACACACACGACTCGAGTGGAAACGGAAGCTCCAAGGGCTGCAAAACTAACGCCCTGCGCACAAAATAAAAGAAAGAAATGCTTGCTCCGGTCTTGGCAGCCTCGAGGCGCCCTAAGGCATAAAAGATTCGCGCACGCCGTTTGGCAAAATCAGGCGACGTCGAATTGGGTCAGGTGCGGTTTCGTTTCACTCTTTGGCTTCATCTTTTTTCCTTAATCTGCTTCATATTTACCTTTTTCTTGTCAGGACCAAAGAGAGCTCGAGTGCATTTGTCGTAGCTCTTTTTTTTATCTGCTTTTGCCCTGCCGAGATTTGATAAGGACTGACCCAGGGTGGTTAGAGATATTCTCTAGGTCTTCCCAAGATTAAAGATGCTGCGAGTTGAAGCTGGCGCCTTAGCCTTGTGTTAAGTTATTCAAAGGCAGCAAAAAATTAAGCCACACAAAACGAAAAGTTTTGACGGCTCCTCTCCTCGGCGAGACATCAAAAGCGAAAAAGGTCAGTTGGCATGGCACATGGCTGGGAAAAATAAGAATGCCTCAGACGGAGAACAGCAACAAAGGCCAATGGGGAAATTTGCTGCTGGGGCGTCACAACGCCAAGCAGAGGGCCCAAGGTCTCAGCACATCCGCGTAAACAAAACGCAAAGCGGGTCTGCCAAATTCACAGCCGCAAAAATTAATATTTGTGTTAATAAAAGACGAGCCGGATAATGATGGTGCGCCGAGGCGAGAGGGTAGGTCGAGTTGGCCCACCAGTTGCCCAGGCAGATGTGTGGATGTGTTTACCCAACATGTTTAGAGATCTGAGAGACTAAACCACAACGCATATTTGGCTAAACAAATGAGCCCAGCCAGACCAGTCAGCCAGTCAGCCAGCCAGCGGGCCAGACCAAGTTAGCGGACCCCATCGCAGGGCCCCGGCAGGTGGTTTATGCTGGGCGGAAAAAAAAAGCAAGCCGCAAGCAAAAAAAAATTAATGCGAAACGAGCAGAAGATAAAACGAAAACGTGCCAAACATTTAACAAAAAAATATCGCGAAAGTAACTTGCCACCCAATTTATTGCTCACTCATTCTCTGCCGGGCCCAAACCTCAGACCAGAAAGGTGTAGACTTGCCGCTTGAATAAAACGGCCGCTTCAAATTGAAGCTGTGCAGAGTACAATTCAATTAAAAAGTTTTCCTTTTTTTTCCTAGCAATGTTGGTGATGTCTCAATTCCTGTCGACTGCACCAAGAGCCAAGGGCAAAAACAGCAAAAAAAAAAAAAACTGCCAAGAATGTGGATAGCTCAAATGCTGGCAAAACAGTGGGCAGAAATGATAGAAAGTAATGGGAGAAAACCAAGGGATTACCAATGGAAAAATGGGCTAGCTTGTAAGCACTTGACTTTTGTGGTGCCACAGACAAGCGGAAGCGATAAACCGTGGCAAACAGCTGTATTTCAATAATGATTTAAATCGATTAATGCCTTGAGTAGGGTGATCAAAATTTTATTGCAAAAAAAAAAAAAAACAAGACTATCCAGAAAGAGTTTAAAGTTGGTGGAATTACAGTACGAAATAGGGGGAAAATCTTTAAAATTTGAGGACTTTTAAATATTCGATTTTATTTCATTCATTTTCGATATAAATTGTATTGAATATTGAGAGGACTGTACTTAATTATTGGCAAGAATTTCAGAGAGCTTGGGAACTATTTTCAAGATTTTAAGGTCTTTGATCTCTGAGCGAATATAAGGCTTTATATAGATTTAATAGATTGCAATAGAAAGTACTTTTAAATCTTAATAAAAATACTGTTAAAATCAGAGTTGCACTTAACAAGTAAATTAATAAATAGTATCGATACTTTCTACTAAGAATTTTGCTGAAAATGGCAGCCTTCTTTTACCATTATTTAAAAAGTTTGACAAATTTATCAGAACCTACAATAAGATCGATCATTTTTGGATTAATAGAATAATTATCTATGGGTTGTAGTTATCGACTAAATAAATAAATAATATCGATACTTTATTCTAAGATTTCACCTGAAATTTGTAGATTTAAACTTAAAATTTGTTCGATTCTCTACAAAAAAAAAAAATCTCTTATTTTTTGAGTAATAAAACTCAAAATCGATAGACGATTTTTGCACATCTTGTATAAATTCATCGATTTATTTAAGGTTAAAAAAAAATAATGTTTAAATGGTTGAAATTTTCTCCATTGGATTTCAAAAAGTCTTCTCTTTTCTGTAAAATAAAATACTCCTTACATCTGTCTGAAACGATATCTCACTTTCAATACACTGATCTTTCCCCTTGTCTAATCACATTTGCCGTTATTTCAATGCTCTTGGTAACCCTTTTCCTTTCCCTTTCGCCCGTCATTGCCAGCTGTACACTTTGGCGGTTGCCTGCTTGCTCTGTTGCCAGTTTGCCCTCTGATTGCTCTGACTGGTTGACTGGCGGCTGAATTCCCTTTTCCTGGCATTCCTACCCGCCCCCTCCCTGCACTCCCTGCCACCCCACACAATACGTCACATACCATTTCTCATCTGGTGTGCATTTTGAGTTTCCCGTTTTGTTGTGCTTCTTTTCTTTCTCTGCATACCGCTCCCCGCTCTATTTGGCGCCATGCCGCATTGGCACTGAAGTGAAATAAAACTTCACACCATTTTCAATGGATACGCTATTTCTTCTGTTACCTCAGCTATTTCCTCTCGGTCTCTCCTTGGCAGGCAGGACTTGGGAGTTGTGCCGTGTTGCCAAGCAGCTCCTCGAGTTACTGCTTAGCAATGAATAAATGCAATTAAGTTGATGTCGATACGAGTTTTATAGTGGCTGGCTGCGCTGATTGAATGAGGGACAACAGACCCAACTAGACCAGACCAGACCAGACCGATCTACTGACGAGCTGACAGACAGACAGACTGAATGACTGAATGACTGCTTGACTGGCATATTGTATGAGGCAAGCCGTGAAGTGCAACAACAGAAATTCGAATAGCTATTGATGTTTTGGAGTGGAGCATTCATTGAATGCAGAAAGTGCCAATGCGGAAATGGATTTTCAACACAAGTTGAAGTTCTCCATTTTATTTTTTTTTCCTTTCTTTTTGTACATTTCAATTGTGTTAGCTTCTTGTTTTTGTCGGATAGGAAGACCCAGTGAGAAGTGGCTTCTTTTCCTAATGAGGCAACTGCAAAAAGGCAAGTTGACATGCTATTCACTCGAGCCGGCAATGCGCACTTAATTAAGTTAATTCTTTTTGAAAATGCTCACATGCATATGAGCTTAATATTTTAGCTGTTAATTAAGCACATGCCATCCTGGGCAGGGCAAGAATTGGACACTCCACCCCACCCATCCATTCCGGCAAGAATTGCCTACAGTTTCTGATCCAGGCAGACTTCGTGCAACTGCCTCAAAATGTAAACTCACCAGGCTTGTAACTAAAAAGCTGCCAAGTCACGGAAACTTCTATAAAACACACACTCACATGTGCAGGGAAAATAACATTAAACAAACTTTGGGCTACATTGTTGACCATATGTGGAGAGAGTTAGAAAATGTGGAGAGGCTTGTGTGCCAAAGTCTTTTGCATATTTGCCCAGGCAGCTGTCAACAAAACTCGCTTAAGTTTTGCAATAATTTTTGATGCAATTTTCCTTCTCTTTTTTTCCCAGCAAATAAAATTTGGGACAAAAAAACTTACACGCCCACACATTTAGTCCTTGGGGAATAGGAAGTCTGTGGAAGCTCATGCTCACACGCACTCCAATTCAGAAAACAAGAAAATTTTCGGCTTCAAGTTAATTTATCATTTTCTAGAGTAATTGAAATTTCAACGCCTCCAAACTAGGCAGGAAAAGATGATCGAACGGATGGCGGTAAAATTGGCAGGCAATCAATGAAACGAGGGTCGACTGATACCTTCCTTCCCCCCAACAATTTCTGGAATTGTTTAAATTTTTATTTGACACTGAGCGACAGTTCGAAAAACCCGCAGACTTATTATTTATGGACACGTTCTGTGTTTAATTTTTAATCAGAATTCATTCTATTGTGGCCACAAAAAATATATATATATTTCATTGGATATAAATATATTTGAATTATAAAGTTATAAACATGACAAAGGATGGAAAGTTAAATAAATATTTTATTCGAAAATTGTCAGCTGAGTGTTTTCCAAATGAATAATTTGTTAGTCCAAAAAGAATGAGCCTTTTGACTTAGCGTGCACTTCAAATATTTCGGGCTTTTGGGAGTAGATTCACTTGAAATTCGTATAAGACTTAACCAGGGACTTGAGACTAATTTCAGACTTAGCCTAAGCAGTCTGAGGACTTGGTCCGAGACACTGTGCCTGACGCTATGCCTAAGACTATACCTGAGACTATACTCGAGATTATATCGTAGACGAAGTATGAGGCTTTAACTAAAACTATCCCTATGACTATCTGTGACTGTGAGTGAGATTAAACCTGAAACTATGTCGGGATTTAAGACTATATCTGGGACTATGCTTGAGACTATACCCAAGACTTTAACTAAGACTATCCCTGTGGCCATATCTGGGTCTGTGAATGAGACTATGCCTGAAACTATGTCGGGATCTAAGACTGAAACTATGCCTTTGACTATATCTATGACTGTCTGAGACTATTCAGATTATATCTAAAACTATGTCGGAAGATAAGTCTGAGACTATTACTAAGGCTTTGACTGATATTATGACTACGACTAATGCATAAAATTATGTCTGAGAATACTCTGCGATTATTGTATACATTATGTCTGAGACTAAGCTTATGACTATATCTGACACTACGCCTATTATTATTATGTCGGGGTCTAAGACTGAGACTATGACTGATATTTTGCCTAAGACTTAAACTGGAATATAGCCTGAGATTAAGTCGGGGTCTAACACTGAGATTATGCCTGAGACTATTCCTAATCCTGAGACCTTCCCTATTCCTGAGACTAAGTCAATGGCATTACCCTGAGACTATATTTAGGTCTACACATCTCCTTTGAATTTCTAAAACCAACCTCGTCAGGAACTTTCCTGAGAATCAAGGCCAAGCTAAGGGAAGTTGGAAAAGTAAATAAAGCAGCCAGCCAGACTTCCATCGACATCCTATAAAGCCAATACATTAGACTTTCTGACACATTTCGCTTTGAACTTAATGGATATGGAATGAATAAAAAATTCATACCTAAACAAGCTTTCCACTCTGTCTTTTCCTCTTCATTCTCTTTGCTCAGACTTCCAGTGTTTCGGCTCGGATGTATTAAATTGAGCCTCTGGGCAATCCCGTTGCCTCCAAAGGGCTCCCAAACTCTCTTAGGTGAAAAGGTTCCCTCTTATTTTTTATTAAGCATATGCATGAGTAAAAAGCAAAAAGGCAAAAAAAAAAAAAAAAAAAAAACTGAGGAATATTGAAATAAAATAAAAAAAAGGTTTACATCAGGAAAAAAAGGTTACCAGCTTAAAGTCGCAGAGGCTGGGAAAGGAGCTTAGAGTGCGATGAGGTGTCTCATTGAATGGCTTGAAAATCGATTGGGGATTACCTACCGCACATCTTTTTTTAAAATTATATTCTTTATTTTTTTTTTCTTGTCATTGACGGAAGAGGAGCAACTGGAAGTGCTGCCAAAGCGCCTATGAATTACCAAAGGGAATTGCCAGCCAACTGACTAGTTGACTGAGAGAGGCAATCGGTGGTTTCTGGTTGGCGGCTGCTGTCGCTAACGCTCCAATGCACAAATGATTTATGTATGGCCATTATGGCCATAGCAACAATAACAACAACAACAACAACGAGAACAATGAAAGCTGGCAATGGCACTTGGACAAAGGAAAAATTGTGAGGCCCTGAACAGGACACACCTTCCGGGGCGTGGGAGCAGCGAGAGTCGCCTGGTGACACAAAAACGCAGCCATTTGACCATAAACATTGAACTAAATTCAAAATCAATTTAGCGGAATAATAAAATAGCAGCTGCTGGCCAGGTGAACAGTATTTTTCGGGAGCATCTCTTCGGCCAAGTCTGGGCAATTATGGCCCACAATTGAGTCCTTGCACTAAAATCGAAACAGTTAAAAAGCGAAAGCTCTGCAAATCACAGTGAAAGCCAACTGAAATTCAAGGCATCTTATAAGAAGAAGACAGAGAGTGAGAGAGAGAGAGGTGGACAATTTCTCTTTCTTGTTGGCAAGTTTGCAATGTCCTGAAATGTGCTTTGTTATGAATTTTTGCAACATCCTTTTCAGTGCGTTTAGTGCCTGGGTTATGGTAGGATTCTCTTCTTACTTTATTTTTTTATTTTTTCCCTCAACCACTTCCTCTTGGCAATGGCGCATGCCAGGACAACAACAATAAGAGTTAAGGCAAGAGAAAATGGCAAAAAAAAAAGAAATAACCAGAAGAGAGCTTAGATGCCAGGATAAGAAGGACGCCAACACATCCGTAAACAATTTGTTCAAGCCCTTTATTTATCCGAGTGTGCCTGTATGTGTGTGTGTGTGTGTGTTTGTTTGTATTTTATTTCAATGCGGCAACACAAGAGCTCTTTTTGATAAGCAAAATAAAGAAATGAACGCACAAATTGAAAAAAAAATTTTTTTTTTTTTGAAAAAGAGAAAGAATCTTGCTCAGCGTTTTTAAGTGAAATGTCAATGAAAGTTGTTTACCATTTAATTTCATATGCACAAGTTAAATATTCAAAACAATTGACACAAAGAATTTACTCACACACACAATTGCAACAAAATGTAAACAAATAAATGAGTAGCTGGTTTGGGGTTCGAATTGAATTGAATATTTACAATCTCGTCCTGCCCAACCGACCGAAACCCATGCCGAGGATTTCTGTGTGTATCGAATTCTTTGCTGTACAAAAAGCCTAAGAATCGACCGGATAATCGACTGACTGTCATTGTGTTTACAATAAATTTCAATTAAATGCTCAGCAGCATTGACAAAGACAGACTTGGGATATATAAAATCAGCCAACCGAGGCTGGATTCCCCGGGCCCAGTGAAAGCATTCAACATTAGCTTTGATTTAAGTGGCTGACAAATATTTGCCCGGGCCCTTCTTCTTCAATACTTCAGGCAATAACAACAACAACAACAATAGCAACAACAGAAGACAACCTCAATTACAACAAGAAACAGAATGAAAAAACAATTGCAAAAAGTCGATGGAAGGCGAAGGAAAGGCGTTGGTATTGCCACTTTATCCTAAAGACAAGAAATCCTCCGAAAAACACACAAAAAAAAAAGAAAACTTTATAAACAATTTTATGCTGTAAATGAAGCCACTTCCTGTATAAAACAAAAGCAGCAACAACAATAAAGCCATAAGAAAACGGAAAGCGGCAGCAACAACAAAAGAAATGGCCCCCCACCACATAGAATAAGAGAGAGTGAGAGAGAGAGAGAAAGAGAAGGATTGGGTGGTAGCAGGGAGAGAGCGAAAAAGGACGAGCCTTATAAGAGAGCAACTGGGACCCAAAGACCGGATTTGCTGACTGGATTTAAAATGGAAATTATTTGAGAAAACCAATTCACTTTATTACTTTGGGGCATACGCAAAGTAACGGCAGCAAATGCGCAAAACAGGGGCAACAACAGTAACAACAACAAATACAACAACATCAACCATAAAAATTAATGCAATAAAAACACATGCAAAGTAGAAACAATGAAAAGGACAAGCGGCCCAAAGTAAACGACTCGTCTGAAATTTCGGAGAAGCTAAGGCAAATAACGCCGAGTGTCAAGCCAAACTGACTGCAGAAGAAAATCTAACAAACAACCTAGAAAGAGATAGACAGAAGAATAGAGAGTGAGAGAGAGAGAGAGAGAGGGGGTGAGAAAAAAAGTGAAACCGACTTAGAAAGCCTCGAGAGTTGAGTGCAAGATTAAATTCTTCACATGTTTGCTTTGAGCACACACTACACAAATATTTGCGCAACTTATGCGCAAAGCTGCCAGGCTGAGCAGCTAAAGCTACGTCAACAATTATAATCACATAAACACAAAGATTTTGCTCGGAAATCTGAAAAAGAAATTGAAATAAAATGCGAAAGTCAGGGAGAAGGATTGAGTTTACTTTTGAGTCTATTTAAATCCGGTTTCTAGGTAAATTTTTTCTTCTACTCTCTCTTCCAAATCTTTGTTGTAGGGCTGCTAAGTATTTCCGGCTTAGGTCCTAAAGACTTTTAGTTTTTGTACTCAACAAAAAATCAGAGGGAGTTATATAGAAATCAAAAACTAGTTCTATAGTATTCTTTGTATTTATCCCACTGAATTCTGAACATTTTAGACCTTAAGGGATCTATCGGCTTATCCATCAAATAATAATAATTATTAGGCAGGCCTTGGAACCCTTAAAGAACTCTCACGATTGCAGCTGATTCAGACAACCTAAGGATCCCATTATCCAGGGCTTTTATTAGGGGTGGAGTGAAGGAATCTTGTGGAGGTCTGAAGCTCTCTGGATATACCCTTTCTCAATCAAGCCAAATTATATATTATCCTGATTTCGTTGGCTTGATTTCCGAAGGCTTTCATTATCCCGGACTTCCATTATTGGGAAGCGGAATAAAGGAGTCTTGTAGAGGTCCGAGACCCTCTGGATATACCCTTTCTCAATCAAGAAAAATTATATATTATTCTGAATTCATTAACTTGATTTCCGAAGGCTTCCAACATCTCGGGCTTCCATTATCTTGGGCTTCCATTATCTTGGGCTTCCATTATCTCGGGCTTTCATTATTGTGATATAGTCAAGCGGATTGAAGGAATCTCCTGAAGTCCTTAAGCTATCAGGATAAACTCTTTCTCAATCAAGCAAAGATGGATTTATGGATTTTTTTTAATCCTTCTAATATAATAAATATCATAATGGGCTGAACAATTTGTTAAATTTACCTTGAAAGCGCAAACAATTCGAGTGGCCTAAGGATTTGAGCAAACATTTGCCAAGTTTGTTTGGCAAGCAAATCTTAGCCAAGACCTTCGGGAAGGTCTTTCAATTTTAATTTCAAATATATGGTTACAGGTTTGTCAGGAAGTCGTTTAGCAGACAGACGACGAGTCAGGCATTAAACACGCAAGCATGTTTTGGTCTTAACCACCAAACCATGGCAATTAAAATGACTCGGAGCCATAAAACGAGCACTCAAGAGCTGCTTTTCAGACTCCTGCCTCATCAGGCATTTATTTTTCTTTTTATTGTTGAAGGAGACTCCAGGAGCCTCAGGCTATGAGGTAGTTACTTTTACACCTTTCAATTATGCATGCATAATTATAATTATTATTTTCAAGTTTAAGAATGTGTGGAAAGAATTTAAATGTTAAAGTGGTGAGTGGGGGAGGGGGGGGGGGGAAGAGGAGCCTCGCACCAACTCGATTCTGATTCTGATTCCCATTTCTGGGCAACCGCATTTGTTTTCAGTCGGCTGCGGTTGACATGCCACCACAGCAGGAGCCGCCGCTTGACTGCTCCTGCAGTGCTGCAGCAAGGACGAGCCAAGCCAACACACACCAACACACACAGACATAAATCAGGATTTCATAGCAGGCCACAGAAATGTTGTATTTCGCTTTCCATGCTTTTTTTTCTTTTTGCCAGAGGAAAGCCATAATATAAACAATAAGTTGAGCAAGAGCAAGGAGCATTGAAAGGATCATTTACTTGTCCTGGAAGGAGGGTTCCAAATTTGAAATTGAAACAATAACTGAACTTCACTTACTTGTCAAGCAGCACAGCAGCGTCAAAAGGGTCAACATTTTGACGTGTGTGCCGAGCCTGGGGCTGCCTATATTTTCCGAGTGCCTTTTCCTTGGCCCAGAGAGCCTCAAATCGAGGGTAGCCGTTTCGGGGCTGACCCTTTGGCCTGGCCCTGGCAAATAACGTTAAATGGTCTCACTGGGATATCCTCCTCCCTGCTTCCTCTTCTTCTGCTTCTTCTTTTTGTTTTTGTTTTTTGCGTTGATTGTTTTTCTCACACTTTTCACTTTTCACTTGACTACTTTTTTTTTGTTTTTCTTTTTTTTTTTTATTTCTCTCTCAGAATTTCACTTTGCTGCAAAAAAGAGTATCATTTTTTTGTTTATTATTTCTGTGTGTGTGTGTGTTTTTTGTTTTTGTTTCACACACACACACACACACGAGGGCGCCCAACTCTTAACTAGTCATGAATTAAACATTCGCAATGCCATTTAAAACACTTAATTCCAACTGCAGACAATTTAATCCTTTAACAACGTCGCCAGTCGACACAAAATGAAACTGCTTTCCTATTCCCCTCCCCTCCCCGCGCCACGCCTCCAAAGCCGGCCACCTTTGGCTCTGGCCTGGCTCTCACTTTATCCCAACCTATTTTGCCCTTTTTGTGCTCATTTTTGCCCCCTCCTCCGTTTAACCTTTTTTAACCAGCTGCTGTCATTGTTGTTGCTGTCTCTTTCTTTCCTTTTCTTTTTTTTTAGTTGCTCGCTTGTCTCTGCTTTTGTGTGTTTTTATTTTTCCATTTACGCCATTTTGTGGCTCTTTTCTTTATATTATTTTTATTTTATTTTTATTTTTTTCGTATTGTCTGATGATTTGTAGGGCCTATAGAAATTTATTTCTCTCTCTTTCTCTCTTAGTTTTTTTTTTGCCAGCGTCACCGCATTTTAAATTGATTAAATTTATGCCATTTAATCTTGCGCCTTCTGATGTCATTTTTTTTGTTTTGTTTTGTTTCACTCGCCGATTAAACAAACAAGATAATTTTAAATTAAAGTCTGCCAGACTGATTAATGGCTTGGAAAATCCATCAAAGTTCAACTTTGGATTTCAAAACCAAAACTGCTTCAACTTCAGATTACTCGAATGGTAAATAAAATTATTTACTCAAATTCAAGTAAAAACTACTAAATTATAAATAAAGCGAGCAAGGAATATCTCAAACTAAATTTGACCGTCATCAATATTTGATAGACTCCCACAAAAAGATGAGGAAAACACGCATGTTCAACTCTATAGGCCAGGCCAAAAATAAATCACAGCAGCGGCACACCCACCAAAACCCACCAACCAGAAGAAAAAAAAAATATATATGAAATTCCATAAAAAGAAAAAAATAAATAAATAAAAATAAAGTGAACGCCTCCAAAAAGGGGGTGGGAGGGAAATATGATTTTGGTGTGCGTGACAAATTTTCCACATAACCAAATCAAACGAAATTGCCAAAAAAAAAAAAAAAAACTGAGAAAGCAAGGATTGCACGTGTCCATTTGGGTTTAACTATTTTATGTATCTTTGAGATACACTGTGAAAATTTCTTAGACCGCTTGCTTGCCTGAGCTGGGAAAATTAATTAAAAGCTAATTATTTGCAAATTTCCCAGGCTGACTAATTACGCTGAAGCCCTCTCAACCAAGCTGAGCCGAGCGCCAACCAAAATGCCAGCCGCAGAAGACGAAGCAGAGGAGGATGAGGAGGGGGAGGAGGGGGAGGAGGAGGAATGAGCCTAGCCCTGGGCCCTTCAGAGTACATTGACAGGGTCTGAGTGGCTCTTGAATTGACAGGGTCCAGTGGAGAGAGTGGAATGAACTTTTCTCTTGTCACTTCTGTTGCTTCCTTAAGTGAATTAGCCAAAGTGCCAGGGCAGAAACTCTACTCTGAGACAGGCTTCTCGCCCCCCTCTCAGCCAGACTAACCAACTGCCTCACTTTTTGTCTTGCTCGCTCCCACTCTACAAATTTGAGTGCTTGTGAGTGTATGTCTATGTGAGTGTATGTCTATGCGTGTGTGTGTGTGTTTGTGTGGGTGTGAAAAGTGTTAACGCACTCAAAGATTTTGCTCGGCTTGTGTGTATGTTTTGTAATTGTTGCCTTGGGCCATCAAAGCTCATGACTTTGTCAATCTCTCTCACTTCCCCTCTAACCCTCTCTCTCTCTCACTCTTTCTTTCTTTGTCTTTTTGGCTGCGTGTGTTTGTAATTGTTGACGTCTGCACTTTGTAGAGTTTCGCCAGTCTGTTGGCCAGGCAGATATTTCCATTGCTATGGCTGGAAGGGCTTGTCAGAAACTGTCTGAAGTAGACTCGACTGTCTGTCCGAGTCTGCTCATTATATTATCCGTGATTAGGCCACCTAAACTGGCGCATTGTTCCTGAATATTTTATTGGGCAAGCACACAAGGCCATTGCCAGACTCCTGGGGGGTGAATCCAAATGCCCAGTTAGTTTGGCTTTAAATTGCCACAATTTGGCCACATTTCCCTATATTATCTAATGATGGGAGAGTTTTGGGGAAAAGTTTTTAGGGAAAATTTTCAAGTAATTTTTCGTTGAACTTGTTCTCTTGCTTTTGTTTATAAATTTTGCGCAAATAAAGTTTCGGACTGTCTTCTTCTTCTTCTTACAATTGCAACCCTGAAAGTTGAAGCAATGAAAAGTTAGCAAAGTGGGTGAAAAGAAAAGCACTTTTCTTGCTCTATCATTATCTCTGTACTTTTTTTTTCTCCCTTCCTTGATTTATAGAAAATTTTTTGACAAGCTAGTCCAACTTGGCGTATACTTAATGCCATATTGCGCATACGCCAAGGCAGAGTGAGCGCACAGCGCAGGAATCTGAGCGCTTCTGGGCTATATCGAATTTCAAAACTATTCAAAATAAAATTAAAAACACATAAAAAATTATTTTGACGCCAAGAACATCAAAGACACTTAGGCAGGGGGTGTGAGGGGCGAGGGGCTAGGGCGGCTAGGGGGCTGCCCTTGTTTATTTATTTATTTTTATTGTTTTTTTTTTTTAATTTTCTCGCCTGTCAGCGGAACTTGTTGTTTTGCCTATTTCCCATTTATTTTGTCGTTTTATTTATTTTCAATAGATTTTTTTTTGGTTCGTTCTTCTTCTTCTTCTTCTTCTTGGTATTTTTTTTTTTCTCTAAAAATAAAGAACTTAATTTAGTGCCTCTGCTAATGAGAACGTCCCAAAAGCAACAAATTATGAACAAAAAAAAGGTCGTCTTGTGGGCGTACTCGAATTAAATTGTTGTTGTTTTTTTTTAATTTTTTTTGTGAAAAAATTCTTTGGAGTATTCTTTTCAGTTGTTCAGCTTTGTTGGTTTGTTTGCCACTAAAGCTGACAAGTTGCTAACACGCACCGAAAAAAAATAAAATAAAAGAGGACAAAACAAATCGGCAGTCATCATAAAAATAAAAAAACAAAAAAAAAAGGGGGAAAGGGAAAAGGGGAAAGGAAAGAAATCACCCAAAAAAGTATTCGCGTGTTGGGCTCATTTTATTTAACTGCCAAAGTAACTGGGCAAACTGTGGCAACAACAACAAAAAAAAAAGCTACACTATTAGCAACAACAATAGCAATAACAGCCGAAAAAAAGAAAAAGTCGAGGTCCCAGCCTGGCCTGGTCGAGCCGGCAATGAGCCTCTTCCTGCGTTTTCACACGTTCAAATTTACGAGTTGAGGGCGCGCGTTTTCCGGCCAAGCACTTGACTGCCAATTTCTTTGACTATTCTTGCCTTCTTTATTATATAGAAATTTTTGTATTTTTTATATATTCTTTATTTTATTTGTTTTGCTCACTTTAATTTTTTATTTCACAGAAACACACACACACACAAGCGCGCGCATTTTTGCTGCAAAACACTTAAAGCCCTCGCTGGGGAATTTGTCAACGAACCACTTTTTTTCGTTTTTTTTTTTTTTGCTTTTCTCTTTATTATTGTTAGATTTATTTATTTGTTGTTGTTGTTGGGTTTTTTACGTATGTGTTTGATACATGGCATGTGTGGGTGAGTGTGTGCGTTTGTGTAAATATGAGCGTGTGCGTTTCTTTTGGGGATAAGCGTGCCCTGGCTGCGTTCACCGTCGCTGTCGCGCTGAAACTGAAATCATTTTGGCTGCGGGCCTTGCACTTGTGCCAGAGTCTTTCAGTTAGTCCGGGCAGAGGCCGACCCCAACACTCAGACCAACAGGGGCCCAAGTTGCTGCTGCCTTCATTATCAGCAGCAGCAGCAGCGCACACATTGACTCGGCAAACTGCTTCGTGGCCTGGCCTCGTTGGGCAGCCGAAGTCCTAAAGGCAATTCGCCGCAAATTTGTTTAGGTTGCTCTCTGTCTTTGCTGCTCTCAGAAAGATTTTATTTTTTTTTTTTGTGTTATTTGTTTTTTAAATAAATAAAAATGCAATTTTTTTATATTACAAATTTTATTTATTTTTGTTATTGAAAAAAAAATATATTTTTATTTAGAAATGGAAAATTATGAGAGATATAAATACCATCATGATCAAAAAAGATCAAAAATAAAAGAAAAATATTGATTAAATCAAAAGAAACAAGAGTAGAAATCATTTAACATTTCCTAATGTTCTAACAAATAATGAATTTTTCATTAAGCCATTTGAGTTAATCATAAATAAGCCGGGTAAAAAAATAAACACCTCAGACAATTTCATCTTCCGACTCTGGGTCAGTGCCAAAGCCAAAAAAAATCCAAAGTCAAAAGTAAAAGCAAATCAGCACAAAATCAAAAGAGCGAGCATGCGTTTTGGGCTCTCTTAAATAAGCAATTCTACTCTTTCGTTATTGGGGGCTACGGCGAATTTGTTTGGGCACGCTTTATGAAATGAAATGCCAGCCAAGCTGCAGAAATTTCAATAAAATAAACTGCGAACGGGGCATACAAAAAGAGCTAATGACAATATAAATCCAACTGGCGTATGTAAATCTGCAGCAGAAGGCGACTGGGAGCTGTTGCCGGCGGCGGCCATGGGTAACCACGTTTTTGGCTTTCTCAAATCAGACGGCCTGGTAAACCGACTGGCAAACTGGTGACGAGGCGAGTGTTATCGCTCAAGCGAAAAACGGTAATTAGCGTAAATTGACTCGAACAAAACCAAACAAAAAAAAAATAAATAAATAAGTTGCAAAAAAAAAGGCACACACCTTCTCCTTGTCTGGGCAATTACTGAACCAGAAGAGTAGCCGCAATTCTGCCACCAAGATTCTATTGCCACTTTGTAATAGTTCGTGTTGTTGTTGCTTTTGGCTCAACTCTTGTTGCTATTTTGTGGCTTCTTCTTCTTCTTCTTGTTCTGCTTGGTGTTGTTGCCATTGTTGTTGTTTATTATGTGGCAATTAGTTGTAGACTTTGTGGCAAGCCGCAGGACACTTTCAATAAGCAGTACCTGCCACCCCCTCCCCACAGCCCTTCAAAGCTTTTAAAAGCAGACATTGTCATTTTGACAGGTCAGTTAAATTTGTTTACCTTTGAATTACAATTGTCAATTTGCAAAGAGCTGGCCAGGGAGGGTGGAAGGGGGACTGCGGGACTTAGATGAAAACAAAAAGCCGTTTAATTCTTTTGCCGAAATAATTGCCAGCAATTCATTTTCAAATTTATTAAGATGATTAATTGTCTGTTTGCCAAAAGGATTACGCAAGAATTTTAATTTGTCACAAAAATTTTCATTTTATTTTTACTATAAAGCTATTCATTTCCTTAATCAAGTTAAATCCTTAGTTAAGTTTATTTGTGATTTTGAGTTATTTTTTGCTTTATTATTTCAATGGAAAAGATTATTTTTGGTTTTCAAAAATGTGTCCAAATTTCTTGGAAAAAATCTGGCCATATTCCTGATCTGAAATTTTTAAAATATGGAAAAAACCTAGAACCCTACAGATTGGTCAGTTCCACCAGACGAATCTGATATAGCCAACTTCGGAGACTCCCCCCTTTTTTTTAGCCATACCTTTCTTATCGGAGTAAGTCGGATCGGATCACTGTACTATACTAAATTATAAAGACCCAAGCCATTTTGCATATATCTCCAAATTATATAGGCCAATGATCGACATTAGTATTGTCTGATATTTGAACTTCTTTGATCATGCCTTAATTATGTACCAAGTATTTCCAAGATCGAGCTACTATATCATATAGCCACCATAAGGATACCTCGGACATTACCGGTCCCATTAAACTTCTCCAAAAATACAAAAATAAGAAATATTATGTGAACCAAGTTTTAGTTTGATCCAAACCAAAATTAGTGCTAAGAATATCTCTCACATTAATTGACAAAATCTGATCAATTTTAGTATTCGTTATTCTCATCCAAAGACGAACATGTATACCGAGTTTCACTTGAATTGTTACGTAGATATCTGACCAGAGATACCTCCTAAATTTATTGAGCAATTTTGACTCAATTCTATTTTAAAATTTTTCATTTAGAGACACACATGTATACCAAGTTTCATTTGGATCGAATTGCTATATAATGAAACCAAACTGGCATTGGGGATAACTCAGACATTTAAGGACAGATTTCACTCAGCTTGCCAGGTAAGAATGATTTTACAATATTAAAAAAGCCTTTGGAATTTCAGGCTTATCGAAATAATATATCCTATAGCTACAGATCTCAGTCGGCTTAAGAGAGATCCTTAAATTTTTTCGACCGAATTCATTCGTCCTATTTTAAATATTCATTTTGAGACACTCTATCATATTATCACTATATCATATATCAGGTATACCATTCAGAACTACCGTTAGGACTATTTCGGGTATACATGACCCGAATTTCATGCCAGAGTCCTGCTCACATCAATATCCTTGGTTGTAATTGACTTTGATTAATTACTTACTTTTTTATTATAAACTTAATCAATATTTTTTGTATGAGTTAGCGAATCCCCCAACCCAAAAGGGGTCTTCATTCTCGGAATCATTTTCTTTTTATTTTAATTATGTGAACATAGTTCAAATAATTTATGATTGGCGTTTCTGAATTCCCCCAACTTAGCTCACCTGGGGCTTCCAGCCCGACAGCTCCCTGAGTTTGCCTAACTTTGCATAGTTTTAATAACTTTGGCCAAACAGATTGTTGGACGCATTTTCAATGAGTTGATGTGGTTCGGGCTTAATTTCAGGGTCCTTGGCCATTGTCAAAGTTGTTGAAATTGTTCGGCTAACAAGTTGTCACATATTTTTACCCAAAATAATTCCAAGTCAGGCACGTGTGTCTTCCGAACTAATGAGTGAGACAATCTGCCACAGATTAAATATATATTTGACTCAGGACCAAAGGCAGAATTTAGAGATCAAAAAATTGCAACAATTTATGATTTATGAAATTGTGTGAGTCGCCCAGTCGAGTGGGGAATCCGTTTGGATGAGTTAGAGAAATGCAATCAGCACGGCAACTCAGAGACTTGGGGATTTTCAAATTAAACTCCTAACCGAGTTTTTCAGCAATCTTGCATATTCAACACTGCCGACAACAACAACAACAACGACAACAAGTATAATAATAACAAATGCAAATTTTTGTGTGAAGAAATTTTTGTGGATTTTCAGATTTTGTTGGAATTTTCCCACTGCCACATTTATCCAAGCAATCTCAGCTCTGGCCCGGAAAAATTCTAATCACTTTTCCCATTGAATTTATTTAAAAATTTTCCGCATCCAACTAAAAAAGAAAAGTCCATACATTAATAAATAGCAAAATTCCATTGAATGTGAAAGAGCGGCGAAGAGCGGAAGTGGCCACATGCCTCTCTAGTCAATATAATCAAGTACAGCTGCAACAAAAGCAGTAATAAAAAGTAAAACACATTGTAAACTAAAAACAACAATCATGACAGGCTATGTGTGTGTGTGTGTGTGTGTGAGTGTGTAGGGTCACACTGATGAGTTCACTTCACCGAGCAAATGAAACGATATTGTTGTCAATTTAGGTGCAACAAAGAATTGCAGCAACAACAACAGCAACAACAACACGAGTAAATAAAAACCAAGGTGGAAGGCAAAAGAAGATGATGAAGAAGAAGCAGCAGAGGTGGAGCCAGCCATGCTGGAACGCAAACATTGAGGGTAGACAAACGTCGAGTCTTTCCGCTTACAATAGAAAACGGCAGGGCCATAACAACAAAGGTAAACAACGACAACAAAAACAAACAGCACAAAGATACAACAAGTTGCAGATTAAACAAGATACAATGACTGCCAGATACACTCTAAGGCGAGAGGGAAAGTTTATATTTTGTCTTGGGAGTCTGAAAATGGTTTCGATATAATTTGCCATGTCTAAATACTTTATAGTCTATTCTATTTAAGCTAAAAGGTTTGAGCTGTACAGCCCCCACTTTCCCATTAAAGTTCTCGTTTTCCCTGAAAGATATTCTTGCTTAGATTAAGAGGTAAAAATAATCCAACTCCATCAGATTGAAGATCTTAATCAATCACCAAAAGCAACATTCCAACCATTGTCCAGGTTCAAAGCTCTTTATACATTTTGGTAACTCTTTAATTTCTGTGGCAAACGATATGGGATCAAGCCTTTCGTTTCACCAACTTAATTCTCGGTCTGTGGGTATTCTATATATCAAATTTCATGGCCTTCGCTTCGGTCATCTCTGAGTTATGAGCGAATTGACTCGGTCTTAACATTCTTATCTGAAATACTCTGTGGCCTACTTTGTGGAAATATAACTTACTACTGCTTAACCCAACTCTTAGTGTATAAATCACAACAAAAAGATACAACAAATTGCATGTCCGGCCAGCCACTTTTGCTCTCCATCAATTCGATGCATACGAGTCTGCACGATTTTCGCACTTATATTTACTTTGTTGCTTGTAGTACAACTCAAGTGGGCGAAGTTGGCTTCCGAGTCATTATTGTTGTTATTGTTGTTGTCTGTTGGTAGTGCAGTTTTAGTATTAATGAAAACTGCAAGTGAACTGACATAGATATCGCATGGAGAATTGAGTAGCCAGCTTCCTGCATTTGGGAGCTTTACCTTTTGTTTGACCAACTGCAAGTGGAGCTCATATGTCAACAAGGGGCCCTGGAGACCAAAGGGAGAGAGAGAGAGAGGGAGACTGTTTGAGTAGCTGACCCATCCATGTAGCTCATTAAGGCCAAAGGCAACAATTGTAGGCAGTCTCTTGGCATCAAAGCAACCTCAGACCCCAACATGAACACGGCAATCTGGCAACTTTAATTGCAAAGCGACAAGAAAGATTGAACAACTTTTTGATAGATCATTGTTTAATTGATGGTCGAGAGGAATAAATAAATTAAATAAATAAATTAAGCGTTAAAATTAGACTAAAATTTCGTTGTGCATTAGTTTTGCATTAGCTCTGCCCAAAGGGGAAACTCTCTTCACTTTCCACTTAGAGACGAACCACCTCGACACCTTGCGGTGTGAAGAGTGATTCGGCGGCCAATTTCAATTTCTCATTCACCAATTTGGCGATTTTCGGTGTGCGCCGCCAGACGAACTCCCGTGTACGGTCGTGATTGTCTTTGCTCTCCACCTCGACCTGAAATGAAAAGGTTATTCAATGCAGGACAAAGCCGATAAACGCCACAATTAATAATCGATTGATTTGGTTTCGGATTGTTCATGGCAAAGTGATTCTTTTTTGGTGGAACAAATTGTGTTATGGCTTAAGGTTAGATCAATTTATTTCAATAAAATTTTTTGGGAATTGTTTTATCAAATTGGTTAGCCTTTTAGGCAAATAAATTGAATTCTTTGATAAATCAAAATTGACCTTTTGACAAAACAAAAGCAAAGACAGCCTTGACATTTACTGGTGAGAAGCTCAACTTTGGCATTTGTTTGAAACAAAACACTGTTTCTTTATGTTACAAGAACATTAACTGAGCCAATTTAATACCAAGTAGCTTTTCTTTTTTCCCAACCATTTTGGTTATTAGGAAATATTCCATCAGATAAGTAATTAAGTCCCAAGCCGTTAAATGACAATTGGGTTATTAATATTTGAAATCTTAGTAAATCACTTCCGTGAATTATATCTTGGTTAGCTTTTTTAACTATTCGATTAATCGATTGGCAAAGGTTGATTGAGTAACTCTTCACCGAACAAGTCGACTGGGCCCTATTTCAGCTGTCTTGTAAGTCTCGATCTACTCTTATATTTATTCCAATCGATTAATCGATAGTCTGCTTAAGAGATCAGATCAAAAAGCTTTGATTTTATCGAAGGAACTTGGCCCTGCTTACCCTATAAGCCTCAGTCTAATCTAATTTTTATCCGATTATTTCCACCTCGCCATCGAATTATCGATAATCGATTAAATGAGCTCACCTGTTTGGGCTGTTGCACCTTGATCGACATTAGGGTGGCCCGATCATCGACCACACTGAATTTGATGCGTCCGATCATCTCGTTGGTGCGCGCGGTGGCGCTCTTCACATTGCGCACACTGCCCCGCTTAAAGGACTTTTCGACGCGCAAAATCAAAGGGCCCAATGTGAATTTGGCCTTTATGGTTGAATTGCGTCCTTCCGGATCGCTGAGCACTTTCACATTGCCGACACGCTTCAACGAAGCCAGTCCAGAGAGACTGCCTTCGGCCTTTTGTAACTTTTCGACTTCCTTGCCGCCTGCCGGCTGATTGTAGTTGCTGCCAGCCTTTAGCTTGCCAGTACTGTTGGCCTGGTTGGCCGCCTTTTTCGTGTTGTGTTTGTGTGGCTGTTGCTGCTGGCTAGCGGATTTCTTTGATTTGACTGAGGCCACTGGCTCATCACTTTCGAAAACGGTGCGCACTTCCGGCACGGCGGATGCCGATACTCCTCCAGCTCCCACCGCTGTCTGGGCCGCAGAATCTGCCACAGTTGGCTGCTTTACATGCTGCTGCTCAATCGCTTTGATGCTTTGCTGCTGCTCCAACTGTAATTGCGTCAATTGCTCTTGCAATTTACTCTGGGCGGTTGGCATGGCACCCACGCCCTCCTCCCCAATGACACGTGGCTCCGATTTGGTGTTCTTGCTATGGTATCAAAAAAAGAAGGCAAAAAGAGGTTAAAACAGTTGACAGCATCGCTTAGGCACTTTTTTTTCTCAGCTTAAATTTACACTCTTTCGAAAGCTTAGCAACAAAACTTTAACAAAAGTAGAGACACTTTTCAGATTATCTGAGAAATCAAGACGAAATTTCAGGACAGAAAGCAAAATCTAATTGTTCTGCCAAGTGGAGTTGTTTGTGGTTGATTTAATTTCCCCCCTTCCCTTTCAACCATCAAGCAAATAAGATAAACTTATCGCAGACTTTGTCGCTTAGGGAAAATATAAAATTCTTTTATAAAACTGAAAAACTTTTTCTGTGATTGCTACGGATTCAGGAAAAAGAAAATCAGGAAGTCTTTTTAAAGCTCAGAATATTCTAGGAGTGCTAGAAATTTGGGGACTGAAGTCATGGATTCTCAAGACATACTTTTGAATCTTTAGTTAAGAAGTCTTTCGTTGTGGAAACTAAAGTCAAGAATATCACGGAACTTTCCAGATTTCAAGACTCTCTTCTGTGGAAACTATAGTCAAGAATATCAGAGTTCTTTCCAGATTTCAAGACTCTCTTCTGTGGAAACTATACTCAATAATGTCTGAGGTTTTTCAAGATTTCAAGGTTTTTTTTTTTTTGTGGAATCTAAAGACAAGAATATCAGGCTTTCTTCTATGGAGACTATAGTCGAGAATATCAACTGGCTGAGATGAGCTGGGTATAAATTATGGTGATGTGGCAACTGTGTGAGGAGGCTTTCTTCTATGGAGACTATAGTCTAGAATATCAGGGGTCTTTCCATAATTCAAGATTTTTTTCTGTGGAAACTATAGTCAAGACCTAATGTATCCTTCCAGATATGTTAAAAATATAATATAAGCTTGAAATATTTAAAAATCCTATACAGATTTAGCAGAATCTAATTAAAAGATTCTCTAAAACTCTCTAGAACTGAAGAATCTCTGAACGCCCTGAACAAAATTGAGACAATGAGTCTACCATAAAACTTAAAAGTCAACTAAAATTTGTTTCGATAAAAAGAGTATTTAAGCCTCTGAGTTCCTGAGAGATTTGAGGGACTTTTCAAGCTTTCACCCTGACTCGGTTTATTCCGCGGAACTTGCTCTGCTCGACACCGGCACTTACAGCTTTTTGTGAGTGGTGGGCTTATTGCCTTTGGTGTTGCTGCTGCTGCTGCCACCCTTCTGGGCCGTTGTGTAGGTGGCGGGCTTGCCACCAGCTCCCGTGGCTGCCGTGGCAGCTGAACGACCTGCCAAGCGTACCACAAACGGATCATAGTTGTCGGCCACGATGCGATTTATACGCGAGAATATGGCATCAATGAAGTGATTATGGCGCGCCTGGAAAGCATCCGTGGACATGTCGATGATGTTGTTTTTCAGATCACCTGCACGTCGTTGCGGTATTTTTATAGAGATATTTTTTTTAGATGGAATAGAAAAGTTCTTGTTAATACTCTGGCTGAGATGAGCTGGGTATAAATTATGGTGATGTGGCGACTGTGTGAGAGGATGTGTGAAATGAGTGGTTTTGCGAGAAGGCGGTTGCCATGTTTCAATGTGCTTAATTTCCTTTACAGGATTGCCTGTGTCTGTGTGTGTAGGTGTAGGTGTTTGTTTGAGTGTGTGTGTTTTTTTTCAGTGCTGCTAATTACATATAAGGTCTAAGTGGGGGGGTGAGGAGCATGCTTGGATTGTCGAACCATATAGTATATACAGATAATAAATACACTCGAACCAAAGGCATTGACATTGAGGCAACCCGGGTACCCTACCTACCCCGCTCCATCATGCGTATACGGAAATATCCTCACATAAAAAGCCATTGGCATACATGTTGGTATATTAAAAATAATGAGCTACTAATGTTCTTTTCGCATGTCAAGAGCCCACACACCCAACCAGTGAACCAGGATTCAGGCTGAGGCCTTTGTTTAGTTTGCTGCCATCAACTTTGTCCTTTTTGTTTTTATTAATCGAGGCAAATTTATGCTAGCTGAATGCTTTTCGTTGGGGACATGTGACATATTTAAAATGGATAATTGCAGGATAACATTCTTTGTGTGTATTTTTAAATAAATTCTAAAAGCTTCTTCTTCTTCGTCTTCTTTGTTTTTAGTATGAGATGAGTGAGCAGATTGTGTGGGTGTAAAACTAATTACTGAAAATGTTACCGTTACCGGACAGCTACTGACAGCTGGCCACACCGAAAGGTGAAAGGCCAAGCTAAAAAAAAAAAAGTATAAAATTAAATACAAAATTATTGAAAAGCTCTACAACAACAATAAGAAAGCAGCTAAGATACACTAAGCCAAGTGTTAGAGAAAGATAGAGCAGGAGAGAGAAAAGGACAGAGTAGACCATTTACCGTTTTGTTTAACGCTTGAAAGAAAGCATCAAAATAAATAAAACACAAATATATATTTTTTTCAATTGATTTTGCAATAAAAAAATTAATTATTTTATACAAAAATTTTTATTTAATTTTTTTTTTCGCTGTTGGTTTGTTGTGTTTGTTTTCTTTGTTGTTGTTGTTGTTTTATAACATTTCTTTTTTTTACAATAAATAATAAATAAATAAATAAATAAATTACAAATAAAATGAGCTAAATGAGAGAAAACAAAAATGTTACACAATTTGCAACGCATTTCTGAGCTAACAAATTTTCCAAGCCATCATTCAATTTCGAATTTTGTGATTAATTTAGAATTTTTCTTTTCTTTTTTTTTTTTTTTTGCTGCCTTTCAAGCGTTCGGTTAATTACAAATTCAATAATGAAGCCGGTAGAAAGAGCAGGCCAGACAGTTTAGCAAGCCAAAGAAATTATGCGTGTGCGTAAGAGCGAAAGGGACAGAGAGTAATGTGCTTTGTTTTTTTGTGAGTTATTGAAAGACAGTGACAGAGAGCGAGAGAGAGAGAGAGTAGAGAAAATAGTGATAGCCGTTGTTGTTTTTTTTTTTAGTGATGCGCTACAAAATATGTTTTGATTTTTTTGCAATTTTTACTGATTTACTTTTTATGTTTTTATGTTTTTTTTTTTTTTCTCTTAATTAACATTTTGTTTAGGTTGACAGTAAATAAATTAATTACATTAAGAGAGTAAATTTTGTGGATGCGCTTGTGTGTGTGTGTGTGTGTGTGGGTGTATGTGTGTGTGAATGTGGAAATTAAAATTAGAATAAATAAATTACACTAAGAAAAAAATATGCAATTTTTTCCTCATAAATTTTTTTTTTGTGACATTTTTTTTTTTTTTTTGTTCATTTTTTGTTTGTTTTGTTTTGTGTTATCTCAATTTCATTTCATTAATTTTTGTAAAATAAATAAATTTACTATTTCGCAACAGCGACAGACAAAAAAAAAAAGAAGAAGAAATAAAAAAAAACAAAACAGCCAACAAAAATGAAAATCCAAAGGAAAATTTCCGTTTTTGTTTGCGTAGAACTTTTTTCCACTACTTCTTCTTCTTCTTCCTCCGCCTCCTCTTCTTCTTCTTCTTTTTTAATATTTTATGCCAGTGCTTTTGTTTGCATTTGTGCTGGTTGCAGTGGTTCTTGTTGTTGTTGTTTTTTTTTGCCTTTGTTGTAGTGGTTTTTGCGGTGACTGTTAAAGTAGTTGTTGTTGTTGTTGTTGTGGTTGTTGTTAAAGTCGTGAAACGTGTGAAACTGTCCGTGCGTTTAAATATTTTTTACAAAAAAATTAAATTCCCAAAAAAAAAGTAAAGTGAAACCGTTAAATTTGAATCGCTTAACAATCGTGAGAGTGCGTGTGCATGAACATGTGCGTGGTGGGGGGCGTTGGGGGCGTGTTCGTTTATCTTTAACAATTTGTTTTTTCTTTTTTTTTTTGCCTTTTTGTGCAGCTTTTTTTGTTTTTGCCCGTGCCTTGCAGATAGTTTGACTAGCACCAGACTCTGGAACTTCGCTCCTTTGGGGGGGAGGATTATTTGTTTGGGCTTAAATAATTTCATAAGCTAGCACATGATTTCAACTAAACTCAAAAAAATTATAAATTAATTAATTAAATAAATAAATAAATAAATTTCTTTTCAATTATTTCAAAATTCTTTTCTTCTTCTTTTTTGAAATAGGTAAAGGCAAAGTTTTTTCAGCTTCTTCTTTTTTTAGCAAAGTCAAATGGTCAAGTTTTGCTCTAGGACCAGAGTGAGTCCTTGAATTGACTCCTTGTCCTTTGGCAGGATTTGTGTTTTTTTTTTTTTTTGTCTCAGTGTCAGTGGTTTTTTTTTGTCCCTGTCATTCAATCATTCATTGGCAGTTCGCTGTGTTTGTATGTGTTGTTGTTGTTGTTGTTGTCATGTTATATGGCTGTAGTTGTTGTTGTTGTTATTATTTATTGTTTATTGTTGTTAATGTTTTAATTCTTTTTTACTCTTCTTGGCAGCACTTGTGGACTTTTTGGCTTTGGCTGTTTTTGTTGCTGTTGTTGACTTGGACTCACGTGCTTCACGTCTGGCCTCGATCACATCATCGCCAATAATATCATCGTCATCGTCTTCCTCGTCATCGTCGGCCTCCTCGTCGTCGTTGTCACCTGCAATTTCATCGACTCCAAAATCAAAATCATCATCATAATCATCACCACCCTCAACATCATCATCATCATCATCATCATTATCCTCTTCGTCGTCATCGTCGTCGCCGTCAATGTCATCCTCAATGTCATTAGTTGTCTGATTGTCGTCCGTTCCAGCCGCAGCAGCGGGCAGAGTGTTCACACCCGCTAACTGGCTTTGAATTGGACTCGATCCTATTAAATTGTTAGTTACTGTGTTTTTCGTATTTGTTGCTGTTGTTGTTGTTGCTGTTGATTTGATGCTCTGATGTGATTGTGGTTGCAAATGCTGTTGTTGTTGTTGCTGTCCTTGTTGTTTAGTGTTTGTTGTTGTGATTGTGATTGTTGTTGTGGCTGAAGCCGGCGATGCTGCTTGCAGACTCGTTTTTTGTGTATTTTGTTGTAATTGTTGTAATTGTTGTTGCAGTTGTTGTTGTTGTTTGTTGTCAATTGAATTTAGTTGTAAATTTGTGCTACTTAAACTATTTGCTAATTGAGTGCCACCATTAATCCCATCTACAAGTGCATCTTCATCGTAAAAAACATTTATTTCACCTTCGTTGTTGCTGCTGCTGCCCGCGGCTGGGCTGGCCGCCACCGAGGGGGCAATCTCGTCAGCCGCATTGCCAATGGCGGCTGGTTCCACGGAATTGGCGCTTTCGGCTGGCAGATCCACACCATCGGAGATGCCCGAGTTCACAGAGGCGGCAGCTGGAGCAATATCCTCAATGGGCTGGGCAGGCGAGGCGGCAGCTGCGCTCTGGGGGGCGCTGGCTGCTGGAGCCACTTCATCATCATCGTCCTCATCATCATCATCTGGAATAGCCAGGCAATTCGAGTCAAATAAAGACAAAGTATTTTACAGAGCAACTAGTTCCGGAAGTAGTTCTATAAAACTTCTTTCATTCTAGTTTCATTTGAAGAGGAAAGAAGTTTCAAAAGGTGTGTACAAGGAACTACTTCCGTAAGTAGTTCTTTTTTGTTGAGAGTTTTCTGGTATACTTACCGCCTAGAATATCATCGAACAATCTATCGAGATAGTCATCATCGTCATCTTCTTCATCATCATCGCTGGCGGCAGCTCCGCCGGCTGGGGCGGCCTGGCCTTGTGGCGTATCATCTTCCTCGTCGTCATCGTCCTCCTCCTCGTCATCGTCATCTGAAAGCCCCGATAATAAAATAACTGTATGTAACCCGCAAGAGAGAGCACACAAAATGGCGTTAATATCAAAAAATGCAAATGGCGTAATTCAGTCATGCAACGGGTGCGGTGGCAGTGACAGTGCCAGTGACAGTGCCAGTGACAGTGACTTTGGCAGTTGCAGTTGCAGTGACGGTGATGGTGACACTTCGTCTTCTTCTTCTTCTTCCACTTCTCATGCGTGGTCGTGGTACACTTTTTTTTGTTTTTTGTTTTTTTTTCTTGGGTGTTTGAAGTGCTCGGTGCGATTTGCTTATTGGAAAATCATTTTGCCTTGGAGTGTGTGCATCGAGTGTGCTCGGAATTGTGGGATTTGTAGGGGGCAAATCTCAAATGTACCTACCATCATCATCGTCGACCAAATCTCCCAAGTCGGGCTCATCATCGTCATCGTCTTCATCGTCGTCCTCATCATCCTCGCTGGCCGGGGCAACGGCAGGCGCCACCTCATTGGTTGCCTGTTGGCGGGAGACGGCCCGGGAATCACGGGCCAGCAGTTTCACCGGAGAGGCCTCAATCTGCAACAGAAGTGCACTCAGCACGCATAGCAAAATCACGAATTTCATTTTTGGTTCGGGCTTTCAGTTCTTCTTCTTCGTCAACTTCTTCTCTTGAATTATCGTAGGGAGTGCTGCGAATGACATGAATCCAAAATGAGAACTTTTACTTTTTGCAAATAAAAAATAAAATACAAAAAAAAATATGCAACACTTTCTTTTTTTTTTTTGAGCGAAAGAAGAAAAAAATAAATCGAAAATCAAACATGTTGTTGGGGCCACAAAAAATTACATATTTATTGAAGAGTAAACAAACAACGTGGCCAACAACCAAGTAAGCAATTGACACACACACACACACAGACACATATTAGAAAAAGTCAAGAAATCAAAGGAAGAAGAAAGAAAGAAAAAAAAAAGTGTAAACATGTTTTCGAATTGTGCTCCAAAGTTGTCTGTCCGCACATGTCCATTTGTTGGCACTTGACACACACACACACACACACACACAGCAACACTGACAGACAACTCGGCAGCAAAAAAAAAAAACAAAAAAAAAATAAAGAGAGTGCATAGCCAGAGGCGCCGCAAAGTCAGGTAAGGCCAACTTGGCCAAAAGTTGTCCTCCAACTTGGCCAACTCAGCTCTGCTGCTACCTCTGCCGCTGCTGTGATGTTGTTGATTTCTAGCCACGACAATCAGCATGACCAATGGCAAACAACCACAGCAATTCGGTTATCTCTGCTACTCGTCTTGTTGTTGTTATTGCCGCCCTGTCAAGTGCGGCGGTGGTAGCCACAGAGTCAAGTGAAAGCTGTCGCATAAAAACTTGTTTGCAGCAGCCGTGGCTGCCGCCAATTGACTGTCTTTGTTTTATTTGTTGTTGTTGTTGTTGTTGTTGTTATTGTTGTTTAGTCTCTCCACCGGCGACTATTGAAAAATGAGTAAAACGTTTTCAAATCGAGCTCAGCATGATAAGCAGCCATAAACACTTAAAGTGAAAACCCAGTGACCTACTCGGCCGCTCGGACCGAAGACAGAAGACAGACAGACCAACAAAAAAGAGAGACGCCACACGTCTCATAAGGGCCAGATTGGTTAAGATAAGGCCGAAATATGAGCCAAGCGCCGACAGAGCCGAAATGGTCTTAGCCTGGCTCAGAGTCTATTTTGTGGTATGGTCTGAGGTCGGCTACGCCCTTGTTAATTAAAAGTTTTCCCGCATACCGACGCCCCCCCTCTTGGAAGCTCTGGAAAAACGTTTATTAAAATTGTTGATCCCAGGTAGAAATATGCACACACACACAGACACACGCACAAAATACCATATCACCTGATGCCAGGTAACCAAGGTGTGACAGTGAAAAGGTCTAAGAAAGTTGGCAGTAAAAAATAAAAGTGAAAAAGTTATGGAATCAAGTCAAATGGATTTGCGGACTTGCTAAAAGTCTGTCAGAAAATTCTGGGAAAAATTCTATATCAAGGCAAAACATATATATCAAAATATCATAAGATATATCTTTTCTTGACTTGATTGATTTATTTCTGATAAAATTCTAGCCATCATTTGGATAGATTTAGTATAACCCAGAATCTATATCAAGAATCTTAGGAGTATCTTGATTAAGCTCCAACATTCTCCGCTCTCCTCTCTCTCTCTCTCTTTCTCTCTCTCTGAGTCGATGGATATTTAAGCAGAAGGAATCCATCCGATTTCAGATGAAAGTCGATCTATCATATAGAAAAGGTCAGAATAAACCAGAACCTATATCAAGAATCTTAGGAGTATTTTCAACAAGGTTCCCAAATCTCCGCTCTCTCCAGGCCGACAGATTTATAAGCTGAAGGAACTTGCTAAGATATACTTCCATACATCATATAGATCGAATAATACAGAATCTATGTCAAGAACCTTAGGATTATTTCTAAAGACTTTTTTAAGCCCAAGCTCCCCCGCTCTCCACTCGCTCTCTCTCTCTCTCTCTCTCTAACTCCCAGTTTCACCTGCATAAATCTTGATAAATTTCAGATTCAATTTGTTGAGCTCAGCCAAGTAATTGAAAATGCAGCTTCAAGTTATCGATAAACACAAGTCGGACCAGTCGAGCCCCATAAAAATTGATGATAATTTTTTGCCATTTGCAAACACTTTGCCTTTCATAACCGCCACATAAATTTACTTAATAAATCCAACAAATCCACTTTTATCAATTTGATCCCATTGTGTATGCGTAGGTGTATGAGAATTTCTGCATATGTATGGCTATACGTGTGTGCCAACAATGTGTGTATAAAAAAAAAGAAGGAGAACCCACTTATTGGAGTCTTGAAAATTGCATTTACTTTTCATGTGCAACGCCATCCCAAAAAAGGAACTTTGCAGACGTCACCAACGCAACAACAACAACAACAGCAACAACCACGAAAGAAGCTTTACAGTTGCGGCAAAAGTTTGCCAGGCTCACTAACTCATATGGAACGTTGCACCCACGATATATTTTAATACCCAACACATAAAAAGGCAGAAGCCATTCTAAATTGCGCCAGTGTGTGTGTGTGTGTGTGTGTGTGTGTGAGAGAGTGAATTTTTTTTTTTTGTATATTTTGCATTAATATTCATTCATGTCGCTGCATGTTTCTTCACGTCTTCACAACAAAAGCCAACCGAATTACTTAAGCCGACACGCAGGCAGCAACAATGGATACACCCTCGCCCTGGGTAGAGGATCCATTCAAGTGTCTGACAGACTCGCTGCATCTGTGCAACTCTACATTGTCATATCAGTCTCATATCAATAAATATGGAAGGCCGCCATTTTGTTTTTTCCCTAGGCTAAAAATTTGCATGGCCCCCCTCTTTCACTCGCAGTTGCCAGCAATTGTTGCTGCTGCCACAGTTAATTTTGCCAGTTAAAACAGAAAAACCAGAAGAAGAAAATAAGCAAGCTGAAAAAACAAGTTGTACACGTGCTGTTTGAGCTGGCAGGTTTAACAAACCTTCAACCTCAGAACCCTTAGAAATCTCACAATGCAGTCTATCTCTCTCTCTCTTTATCTATCTGGCTGTCTTTGTCTCTTTTGATATTTCTCCACGCTGTCATGCACATGCACGTACCACGAATTAAGGTGTTATCACCAAGACAACGCCAGTGACACCTGCCAGCTGAAAGCCTCCATCCCTTCGGCTCAAATCGACAACAACAAAAGCCGACAAAACAAAAGCCTGAAAGACAGAGAGACCCAGAGAGAGTGAAAGAGAAATAGAGACTGGCAAGTGGCAAGTCTAGGCCCAGAGTCATAAAGCACAGACAATTTGGACTCTACCACTTTTTTTTCTGTTCTCTTGGAAAACTTTTTTGCTACAGTCTCAAGGAAGTTGGTTGGGTTACATTTGCACTCTCTCTCTCTCTCTTTCTGTCTCATTTTTTTTTTCTTTTTTCTGTGTGCTGTAAAGTTTCCAATTTCGTGTCATGATGCATTCAACTACTTAAAAATGTTCTGGCCAACTCACATCCACACTCACTCACGCAGGCAAACAAAGCAGAAATGAAATGTGTGTGTTTTGGCAACAGCAGCTTGAGTAACTGAATTAAGTGCCACAGGGCAAACCCAAATAGACATAAACCAAACCAAAACAAAAAAAGGGTTATGCCCTTCTCGAAACGTTCATTTGGATACTCTTTATGGAGGGACTAGAATCAAACCGGAATTATTCTGAGATTGAGGTAGCTATATTTTGGGATATTAATTCCATTCTCGAAAATCGGCGACACTCACAGAAAATATGAAAATATGAATGTGAGTTGAAAACAGATAATATGACAGAGATCATATGAGAAAGATCAGATCATATAAAAATTAACACATAAGAGATTGATGAAATAGAAGAGATCAGATAGGAGTGATCAATTACGAGAAATTATATCAAAGAGGCCCAATAAAAGACATTAGATTGGAGTGACCAGGTCGAAATAATTTGATAGGGGTTATCAGATAGGAGTGATAAAATAGAGGTGATCAGATACAAATGATCAGGTTCCTGAGGGGGAGATCAGAGCTCAAGCAAGACTGATCAGATAGAAGTGGCCATATAGGCGTGATGGATAGGAGAGATCAAGTAAGAGTGAACAGATACAAAATATCATATAAGTTCTGAAGATTCCTGATATGGTTTTTTTTCATAATTTAGGATCAAAATTTAACTCAAGTCTTATAAAGATTAATATTCAGGAAGTATCAAACAAGAAAAATCAAAAAACAACTCAAAAAGTCCAAAGAATAAATTTCTTTTAAGAGTCCACAGAAAGTCTAGCCAAATATTTTTGGATTCATTTTTTAATTTTTTCAAAGAAATTAAGAAAGTCAGGATCAGATCTTGAAACTTATCCATGGATATATAAGCCAAACTCTATTAAAAAGTTAAGCTTAAGATCCTTGAGTGTACTTCAAAAAGATGAACCTCTCAAGCTGTCTTGGCCAGCCAAGTTAACTGGTTCGCCTCGTTCCCTACTCGAATTGCTTTGGCCAAAAGACAAAGCTTTGCCAGACACGCACTAAAACAAACCAAATAAAGGCAAGGCACCTCCTTCTACGTCCTCATTGGTAATGATGTAGAATTGGAATTTTAGTTAATAGCTTGTCCTTTGGCCAAGTGGTGGTGACTGCAGTGAACAACACATAGAATACAACAGTTTCTTGGCCATTTCTCTAAACTATTTGGTAAGAAAAAGAGGCTGAATTGTTTTATTTTCTTCACAGTTTTTTTTGTTCGAAGGGCTTTGGGCCTGGTTGGGTCAGCAAAACTACACTTAAATTAACTGTTTCCAATGAGTGACTGTGTGCATGTGTGTGTGTGAGTGTGTGAAATGCGAGTGTGATTCCGAGTGTGGATATTTGTTGAAGTACAAGCTCAGATGTAGGTCAGTTTGTAAGTAGAAGAAGAAACCTGAGTGGAGCTGATGATGCTGCTGAGATTACTCAACTCAACTCAACTTGGCCTGGCTTGGCTTGCCTCGGCCTCGGCTTGGCTTGGCTTGGCCATTTTTATGCCATCGCTGACCGCAAACTCTAAGCCCAAAAACACTTGCAAAACGCACACACTCTCACACACACACACACAAGCACAAGCACATTGAAATTTTTTCTATGAAAATAGAGCAAATAGACACACACACTCAAACACTTGTACACAAACACAGAGGCAAGTAAATATCGTTGTTTTGTATCTCAAGCGGGCAACATAAAAACTGTGTAAATTGCGCTAGATACAATTTATGGCCTGGCCAGTTAGCCCCGAATTGCCATTTGCCATTTTACGAGTATTTTCAGACTTTTCTTCTTCTTCTTCTTCTTCATGTTCCTCTTCATCTCTATGTTCCTCTGCTCTGGCTCTATGTGGTTAAACCTAAGTGTGTGTGTGTATGTGTGTTAAAATTGTTATTGTTGCCGGTTAGAAAAATCAATTAAAACTTATTTTTCCTTAAGACCCCAAAAAAAAAAAAATAAAACAAAGAAAAAGAAACGAAACAACGAAGAAATAAAAGGCTTTCGAGTCTTGTTTTGGGTTTTTGTTTGATTTTTGTGGGTCAAGAATGTTGGTGGCTTTGTGGTTCGTTTTGCATGTCAATTAAGTTTCATTATCATACACACACACAGCTAGATGTAAGAAGAAGAAGAAACACTTGAAAACAAAATTTCCAGTTAGGGACACGAAGGCGGCCACGTCTCACGCACGCGCAACGTTTTCCAAAACCGATCCACGCAATTTAGAAGAAAGTTTTTCTTATTTTCATTTTTTTTCTAACCTTTTTCAACTCCTTTTTTATTTTTTTTTATTTGTTAGATTTTGTGAAAAAAGTCTTCAGTTTATTTCACACCGTTTGAATAGTTTGAGTAAGCTTCTTTTTCTTTTATTTGTCTTAGTTTGTTTGATTTTTTTTTTTGTTTGAACCGTTGCGCACTCGTCGACGTGCCGCTTGAGACTGTTGCTGTGGTTACTTTTCTCTGGCGGTTTTTAGCCAGGCCGCGATTCTGATTCGACTTTCTTTTTTCACAGCCGCAGCGAACGTTGACTGCGGCGCCAGCAACAGTCAAGCTAAAGTTGATTGCTTGCTGCTTCTTTTTTTTTGTTTTTGTAGTTTCTTTTGATTTTACCTGTTTATTTAATTCTTCTTCTTCTTCAGCTCTGCTCTGCTCTGCTCTGCTCAGCTTAGCTTAGCTCTGCCCTGCTCAAGCTCAGTGATATGGTCAAAAAATTTTCACACCGCCGCGCACTCAACTGTCTCGGTCGACTGAATGTCTGCAACTGATCATGTTGAGGTGTCTGCAGTCACCATCAGACCGACCCTGGGCAACATTTCATTTCATTTGTCTAGCTTTCTTCTCTCTCTTAACTTGGCCAGCTCTCCGAGAGAGAGGAATTTCCTTGAAGCTCTGAAAGCTTTATCACTTCTTGGCTTCGGCTCTGGGAAAGTATTTGGCACAGTGCAATGCTTCAGAGACTCGAGCGACTCCAAGACTCTTGAATCTGGTTTACAGTTAGGTTTTTGTAGAATGCAGCCTGGAGTGGAAGACAAGTGGAATTAAAGACTAATTTTCTATTGATAGCCCATTCCTGATTCCACTCGACGGCCCAACCCTAACCCAATTCTTGGCATATTTCTTTTGCTTCTTCTTCTTCTTCTTCTTGTTTTATTTATTTTGCTTTTTCTATTTATTTTTTAATGATTCTTGTCATAAATGAGGCTTATGTGCGAGTTTTATTGATTACTTTTGGGGTCTGAGGAATTGTGCCGAAAATGTGCTAATTTTTTGCATAAATTATTTTAATGGAATTCGCAGGTGCAAAACAAGGTGGCGACACAAAATTCTCCAAATTTTTTTTTTTTTTTTTTTTAGTCCAAAACTAAGTCTTGATTAATTAAAAAATTAATTTAATTTTTCATAAAATAAAATAATTATTTGTTAATATTCACAATTCAATTAATTTCGAATTAATTCGAGAAAGAGGTAAAATCCATCACCTTGTTGTTCACACCAGAGTGTGAGTGAAAGGGGGGGCTGGGTAAAGAGGGTTGGGGTAATCGTCGTGGCTAAAAGAAAGAAGCATAAAAGAGAAGTGTCGAAGAGTCGAAAGGAAATGGGTAAGTGAGGTAGGCAAATACAGAAAAAAAAATAAAAAATAAAAAATATCATTCAGCAATGCAAAGTGAAATCGCAATCATCATTGAGCATTGAGCGCACTTTGATTATTTTATAAAAGAAAGAAGAAGAAGAAGCAGAAAAAGCAGTCATTACACTCACAAGCACACACACAGACACACGCACAGATTTACCAAGTGTAATGTAATTAATTTCTTTCAGTCATTGAGACGTTTCATTTTCAATGTCCGGGACAGTGTTGTTTTTGTTGTTGTTGTTTTTTTTTTTTTTTTTTGCATTTCTTAATTTGTCGAAGAGCAAGTTAAAGGAAAATAGTCGGCAAGGCGAGTCAGTCAGTTAGTCAATTACTCAGTCAGTAAGCCAGTCAGCCTGTCTGTCAAACGCTCACTCAATCTGGTCTGTCGGCTTCTGCTTCTTCGTTTTCTCAACTTGCTGCTTTCCCACACGCACGCAAGAAAGAGAAAGAAGACCAAACTTGCTAAGCAAATCAAAGCCACGCTGCGACTGCGCTGTTGACAGACAAAAAAAGCAACAACAGCAACAACAACAACATGAGTAAAACATGTTCTACTCGTTTCAAGCTGTTATTGTAACTGTTGTTATTGCTGCCTCCAACTCTGCCGCTATCTCTGCCGCTGCCTGTGCAGATGCGTTTCAGTTGGGCAAAAGTTGATTTTACTGTAATGTTTGCACACTGAACTGAAGTCAACTGAACTGGTCCGACTAAAGACCGAAAACTATAACTTTCTTCGTAAATTGTTTTTGTTGTTGTTATTGAAACTAGACAAAAAAAAACACATGAACCCAGCTTGACGAATGCCCACAGAGGCTGTCGGCGAAGATGGCAGTGGCGGTGGCGCTGGCAGAGACAGCAAGTCTCTCAAAGTGTTTTCTGTTAACAGGTCAGTGGAGTTTTCTCAACTTAAAATTTAATGCATACACACGCACACACAAACACATGCATATACTTGCACAGTGGCACGCACATTTACTACAAGTCAAGTCACTTTACACTTGAATGGCGTCTTTGTGCCCCCAAGAAGCCCCTGGCCCTCCTCCAACACACACACACATACACTCACACACAGACAAGCACACATATTTTGTAGAATGTTACGAAATTTTATGTAATGTGCCGAAAACAAAAAGCCAACAGCATTCATTGTCAGCTAAGAAAAGAAAAAAAATTCCAAGATGAAAACAAAAACTTTCTTTCAAGGTAAAAAGAAAAAAAATAAATTGTACAAAATTTTTATTGGCAAAACTTGAAGTTTAAAAATTTTTGACAATTGACTGCTGAGTACTCAGATTATCTCAACTAAAAGAGGAAGAAGCAGAGAGACCAGGCCAACTCAAAAGGCATATAATTTAGCATTTTAATGGCTAAATAAACTTTGACAAAAAAAGGGGTGGCCAAATCAGCAAAAGTTAACGTGTCGAGGGAGCTAGAGAAGTGGAACAGTTCTGCCTGCCAGGGGTCACTCAAGTGGCAACTAAACAAGATCCGAGCAAAAAAAAGGGTGTAAAAAAACTTGAGGCAAGCGAGGGCTTCTTCACCTTGGCACCAGCAGACTAATTAATTTCCAGAAACTTTAACTCACACTCAGCCCAGTAATTTGACCAACTAGCCCAGGCCCGAGAGTCCAGAAAAGTTTTCCGGCACATTAATTTCTCCCAAGTGAAGGGCGAATCTGAAGATTGTCTAATTCCTAGGCAAATTCATAACACCAGATACAATTTCATTAATAATTCATATGGGATTCTCTTGGCCAAGTTTAAATTGGAAACTAATCAAAAAGTTTGAAGAATTTTTTTCCTTGGAACCTTCGATCAAATCTGTAAAATCCGACAAGATCAAAGGAGAGGGCATATTCAATTAAAGTTTGTTTTGCCAAGTTTGGCCTCCTCAGTTCCCCTCCCTCTGGTTCAAGTTGAAAAGCCATAAAAATTGCTCACCACACAACATTAACGTTGGCAATTAAACGCAACAAATGATTTTAATTTTGCATTTTTCTTACTTTTTTTTTTGAGTTAAGAAAAAAAGTCTTGGCATATGTGAAGAGTTAAAATGAAAATGGAAACTTTTCCCGGGCTGGTGTGACTCGGCGATTATGCAGGAAAGTGTCGTTGGCATTTTGTGTTGATGACTTTTTGTTTTTTATTTTTATTTTTTTGGCTTGGATTCAATGATCCTCTGAATGTCACCGCAGTGACAATAGAAATTAATGGAGTCAACTTGACTGAGGTGGGAAATTTGAGGGCCTCTGTCATTTCCTCTTAATCGATTTTTGTCTCTCTCTCTTTCTCTCTCTCTCTCTTTTTACATGCTAAAAGCGTGCAGACAATTTCATTTTGTTTAAATTAAAAGTGGACAAGCACACACACACACACACAGAAAAAGTGGTTAGATTTTTTTGGCCTAAGACCTGATGGACTTGCCTTTTCTTATGGGTTTCTTCTTAGTTTTATATTTTTTGAATTCATTCACGTAGCTTTTCTCAGAGAGGCGAAGAGGTAGGTGAGGTTGATAGCTGCCACAACCGTTAAGCAGAGTTTGACTGGCCGCGGCAGGTCTTCCTGTTGGCCACAACCACGGTCTTCGCTCATTTCGCATTCAATATGCGCCATCAACCACGGGCGGAGAGGCCGCAGTTGCCTCGACAACGACAACGCATCCATCGAACGAAAGCCAAAAATTTCAATACAAACAATTTTGTTTTATTATATGCCAAAAACAAAAAAATAACAAAAAAAAAAAAAGCAGAAATAAAAAGGTAAATGAAAGTGCCCTCAAAAAGTTTTCTAAATTTGAGCTTCAAGTACGCTGGGAATGGGAGGGGCAGAATACTCGGGCTGACTGGGCTTAATTGTGTCGCATGTGTATTGAAATGAATATGGAATATTCAATATTTGGCATATTGAATATAGAATTTGTGAGAGGCCAACCAGAATGGTCTCAACTGGCCAATTTGGCCCGGGCTTTCAATTAGCGAAAGTCGAAAATTCTTAGTCCTCGGAATTGCAGATACTTTTTGAAAAAAGACAAGACTATTATGAATATTTTTAGTATTGGTTAATCAAGCTAAACTGTTCTCTGACCGTTTAACTGTCAAAGAAAAGAAAAAGTTTTTTGTCAACCTCATTTGAGGCTATTTTTACTTTCAATCTTTGTTTAGGGCACCAAAAAAAAAAAAAACAAAAATACCAATATCGACAGCTGAGCAATAAAAATAACACAATGCCTATCACGAAACACACACAAAAAAAAAAAACAGCTAAAACCCGAATTGACTTGAGTTGAAACAAGTTAAGAAGGCAACTTGGCTGGAAACGCGAGCAACTTGGCCATCAGCAGCACAGGAAGGGAAAGCTACAAACGTCATTTTTTTTTTTTTTTTGGTGTATGTAAAAAGGGGGTGGGGGGGGAGAGCTCAGGCAGGTTGGCATTGATGATGTTGAGGCTCGTTTTACAGCTTCAAAGAAAAGCAAAAGTCGAAGGCAGCCAAAGAAATAACAACGATGATTATGGCCAGAAATTGGCATTCTACTGGCCAAGACCGAGTGAGTGAAAGAGACAGACATATGGGGCGGGGGCCTCCACATACACACACACACACACGCACATATGACAAAAGCAACAACAACAAAAAAGAAGACTCTAAAAAAAACTGGCTGGGGGCACTTTCTCTTTCTTTCACTGACGTTTTGAGGCTTGACACGCTTGACACTGTCACAGCCAAACAGCTAACAGCGATAACGGCAATGACAACAACAACAACAACAATAACAGTCACAATGGGCTAGGGCAACAATATATCAGTTATAACAACAACAAAAACAACACAATCAAATGGAAACAAATAAATAAAAAAAAAGGAAGCACGAAATCATCGGTTTAACATCGACAACAACAACAACAACAAAATCAACGATAAAATAAAAAGCCAATAAATAGAGCAATTGTTATTTTTGTATTTTGGCCTGCAGCATAAGCAAGTTTATAATTTATTTATACATACAAGAAAACACACTCACACTGCCACACATCAGGGAAATTTCAAAGTGTGCGTGTGTGTGTTTTTATTAACTGCCAATTTCAGTTGGCCACTCAATAAGCCAAGGCAAGGCACACCTACTCCCACCCCAAAGACCAATTTTTTGAGGCATCAATTTCAGCCTGGGTTTGCCGTTACTTTGTTTGCGGTAATTGACACTTTTGAGGCATTAAAATAAGTTTAAGTGGGCGGCCAGGCTGCTAGGCAATGGCTCAAAGGCTCTGGCAAAAATATAATTTATGCTCATAAAACTGTCAAATTGAGACATCCGAAGATGAAGAAGAAGAAGAAGTCTAAGGAGATGCTCCATCAAGATTCGACAGGAAACAGGGCATAATCAATGTTATATTAACCAAAAAAACAAAGGAGGGGATGAAAGGGCTCACCAAAACGAGTTAAAAACTCGAAGACTTTAAGACTGAAAAGCGCTGGGGAAAATTCAAGAAAATTCACATCAACTTTAATTAATCCTAAAATCACACATTAATAAATCAAGCTCAGCTGAAGGCGATGGTAGGATAAAAGTTTTAATGGTTACTCTAAAAAGTCTAGAAAATATCTTAAAGATAAAATTGATTTTAGCTCAAGGTTTTCTCAGCACTTAAAATTGTTTTTAAAATGTAAACGAGCCACAAGGTTTTTGCTACATTTCAGTTTTCTCTAAAAAAAAATTGGATCATTTTGTTCAAATGAAAAACGAGATAACTCTTAAATTTGTTTTAATTTATGAAAAGGAAATTTCCAAATGAAATGAGTCATCTTTCAGTTATTTGGAATGTTTAAATATTTGGCAGTTTGTGGTTTGCCACAAGCTGGGTTTTTATTTTATTTGATTGTCAAATTTGTAAACAAAATCAAAAAAAAAAAAGTAACAAATCTCTCCCATGACTAATTCGGTATGCAAAAAACTAACCAAACGTATAAACTGAATTTATTTATTCAAAATAATCGATTCATGATAAACATGAATCTATGTGGGTCTACTTTTTGGGCTATTGGATTTTTTTTCTTTTTCATTTTTTCTCTGAAGAATTTTAGTGATTTTGTTTAAAATGAAATCGCAAGTTTTGGTTTTTTGATTTATTTTGGAGTAGAGAAGAGGAGACTTTAATGTTGTCACAATCAAGTTTTGAAAATTCGAAATATACAAAAATGGGCATGCACAATTCCCATTGAGTTTATCAAATTCAATCACGAAATTTAATAAATATGCAAATTAAGCAGTACCAAAATTACATGAAAATTTTGTGATTTCATTTGTTCTCACCGAAGGTGTGCGTGTGCCTGTATGCGTGTGTGTTTGCTGTGTGGATAGTGCAGTGGATAAGGAACGAGGTGTGGCTGAAAAGTATAAAATACAATAAATTATATAAGCGATATTTAAATTGAATTAAATCTGAATTTAATGTTCCTTTTTATTGGAATCGAAATAATTGGAACGAAAGTGAGGTTAAGTGATTTTTGGCCTCGAAAGCGGAAAAGATTTTTAGGAGCTTGAATCGATAAATTTCTGGCTTAAATTCGCAAAGAAATTTGATTGAATTGAAGTACTTTTGTATTTATTTTTTTTAGGGACTTCAAATATATTGAAGAAAATATTTATTCTTATGAATTTATAAAAGAATTTCCTCAGAGTTAAGTTTCCATTTGAAACACTTGTAAGTTTCTCAGGCATCCCTCGTCGAGTTTTGTCCCTTTTGTGAAGCAAAGTTACAACATGGCGTATACGTGATGAACTTGTAATTTTATTTACAATGTTTCTCAGTGTTCGTGTATTTCCTTAAATATTTATTTCTGTATCCATCAGATTGACTTTGCCCTTTTTGCTAGGATAGCAACGGTAAACAAGTGTATTTCCCTGATCACCTCATTTTGGCTGATGGACTTTTAATTGGCTTCTACCTATTAAGTGACCGTATCATATTATCTATTAATTTGTTATTGTTATGCAAAAGATATCATCGTATACAAATCCCTTGCCAAGCAGCTTGTCTCGAAAAATCTCTCCCATGCTTAACTGTTTATACATTTTAAGCATAAACGTGACTCTGCCTTATGCTTTACGACTGACAATTCATTTAACATGTTTTATGCGTGAATTGCGCAATGAATCTTTAAGCCAGAAACTCACTCGTCTCTTGAATTATGCAAGCCAAAGCGTTTAACACGTTTAATTAAAAGCACTTTCTTCTTTTCACACACACGCACCGACTATAGAGAGTGCCGAAGAGAGCAGTTTGCGTGTGGCAGGCATTAAATAATGTCATTTGAATTAACACCCAAACACGAAACGCAATACAAGTAAGTGAGCTTGGTCGACTAGCTAACAGTACCAGCTACAACAACACCAGCATCGTGATTCGCTGCTTAGCGGCATTAGCATAAGTTGACGGGCATAAAAACTGTGTACAAAAAATTTTGTAGCATACTTTTGGGCGGCGCTTAAAAATTGCGTGCTCTTTGCTTAACTTTTCGGGATTCTGATTGTATTTGCAAGTACACAGCAGCCAGACAGAGAGAAGGAGGGAGTGAGGGAGGAGGAGTGAGAAAGATTTGTTTATCAATGGCGGTCGGCATTAATAAGGTAAATATTTACCCAAAATGGTGAGCGTCAAAATCACACAAATCACAGCGACAAGTAGACCAAGTCAACCGCACTCTCATTTTTTGAAACTCAGGTAACAAGCCCAAAAACCGCCAGGTCAAGTCAGCAGGTCTGACATTCTAAAACCTACGCAACAACACCAATGTCCTTAGGCCCTCACCAATGTCCTTAGACCCTCTCCCCTTTCTGTGGTGGAGCAAGCACAAATTTGCATGTTCGGTCATCTGCTGCTTGAGGCGCTCATTCACACGCTACGCATCTAATTTGCATTTGAAATATATCAGAAACTGACCTACCCACCCAACTGACTGCTACTGTCTATATGATATCCTGACAGGGAAATCGCCTTTGGCACTGAATCTGAATCTGAAGCTGAATCTGGTTTTCGGTTCTGGTTCGATGTCTTCAAGTAATTGAATGCCCTTATTTTTTCTTTTTGTTTTGAACATATTTTCCCCTGCTGGGCTTTCCATTAGACAGCGGATATTTGGTTAAATTTTCAACAATCTGGCCGAGCATCTTCCGATTTTCTATTCCCTTTGCCTACTCTGTGGTATCTTAAGCATTTCCAAAATACACTTTGATAACCCCAAAAAATTGTGGAATATTCGCTTGTGATTAGCTTTGTTTTTTTAAACTGAGACTTTCCAAGAAGAGAGTATGTTCTGATTCGTTGAGCTTTGGCCGTTTTATCGACTCATTTCTTTGGCTTTTCGAACTTGGTTTATTCCACTGGGCTGGCAGTAATGAAATCAATGCAACTGAGCTTAGCAGCATAGCAAATTGCTGCAAAATCAAATGTCAAATACACATTTGGTTGACCCAGGCCATGAACCGACGAGGGCCAACGGCCAAAAGGGCAAAAGCCTCGAACCTTTTGCGACGGTCGACGGTCGACAATCATTTCTTTTACCTTTCGAATGGTTGAGTGGAAGTGAGTGTCTTTCTTATGTCGTCTCTTTGGCTTTTTATTTTGTCGTTTCTTTCAGTCGTTCCTTACCTGAGGCTTAACTCTGCCTTGTATACTAGCAAATCCTTAAAGATTTGCCGAGTGCTTTTGCTAGTTTGCCCTCTCCTTTTTCGTGTTTATGCTCTTGCCTGGCCTGGCCTGGCTGGCCTGACTGGCTCACCGACCCGGTTAACATTACTGGGGTAACGTAGCCCACTTCCGGACGCAAATTCGATTTGGTCGCATTTTATTTTGATTTCGATTCAATTTTCCTGGCGTTTAAGCACGGTAAACAATAATTAGATGTGCTTTGGCCTGATCCTACTCCATACGTTTACGGCATTGACTTGGCATTTTCAGCCAGCCCACAAACAATCAAGCCTGCTCCTCGACCACACACTTCTTCCCAGATACTCTGTTCCCGAGTCTCTCTCAGTTCTCGTTGTATATTTTGTGAGCTAAACTGTTCAAGTGCAGTTTCTGGTACGTCTGTGGCACTTAAGTCCAAAAATGGCTTGCTCCATTAGGTTGCGGTTTTGGGCCTTGGCGTCTTTAACAAACCAAAGGCAGCGTTTGTGGATTTTGAACGACTACCGCACATCGATTTAGCCAAAGTGCACAATCAGTAAAATTAAATTAGATTTTCATTGTGCTTGGCCTCCTCTGTGATGGGCTCCAAAGGCCATACTTGCGGTCAGGACGTTCTCTCAAAGGAATGGCCCTGACCAGTGCACTGGTCAGACAGACACCTCAACTCTCGCCCAACTCTCTCTCTCTCTCTCTCTCTCTCTGTGTTGGTCAGCTTTCAGGCGTGGCCATAAACTCGTGCCACTTTATGGCTTCGAGTTGAGTTAAAGTTGATGGCCAAGCCAGCATATCGAACTAATAGACATAAGTCTTTTATTGGGCTAATATTATTTTAAATGCCGCGATTGGAGAAGAGTCAATCAAAATGTTGATAAACAAACTAAGATAAGTGTCAAGTGAAAGCAAGTCCAGGAACTCCTGATAATCACAACATTTACCGAAAGAGAAAAAAAAGGTATATGTTCTTTCTAATTATCGCTTATGGCTAAAAATATATTTCATAAGAGGCCATTTTATGTTGGTTTGTTATATATTTTTTCCCCCAATTCCATGGTAAATTTCACCCAATGGAATTGAGCAATTGCTTGGAAAGGCAATTATTCTGTGTATTCACTGCTCCATAATTATTATTGATCGAATTTCAATTTGTTGTACAGAATGGCCTCACTCCTCCTCACTCCTCCTCCAGCTAGCTTACTTTTCACCCTCTTCCATAGCGAGAATAAAAAATCTATCAATTTTCCATAAAGCTTCATACCAAAACCCATAATCCGTCAGAATTTCCATACCATATTCCTCAGAAACAATGTTGATAGCGTTGCCAGCAAAGAAGACCAACTTCACCGATGATGATTTTTCAAATGCGCTTAATGACATTGCGTTTGCCACTCACACACACACACACACACACACACACACACACACACAGACAAAGGACAGAAACGGTGACGAAAAGCCGACTGTCAACTTGCCTTCACACACACACACAAACAACCTAGTCAGTCTGTCTTGGTTGTGAATCCGTCCAGTGCTTACTTAAATGCTGCCGCTACTCTGAGTCGCGTGTGATTGAGCTTAATGCATATGAAATGGTAATTACGTATACGCCGCTTTGTGCAGCGGAAGCCGCTTCACTTATTGCTGTTCATTTATCTTATTAATAGCCTGGCAGCTATTCTCTGCTGTTGCTCTTGCTTGCCACATCGATTGGCAGTGGTAATGCTGCTAAGTTGGCATCATGGGAGTGACAGTCGATTGCCTCTGCCAATGGGACAATTTATCACGTGTGCTAGCAAAAAAAAATGAACAGCAAAGAAAATAATAATAAAAAGGGAATAACTTTTTAGGCTGAACTGAATTTGGCAGCTTGTTAACAAACTTCCAGGCGAGTGCATTAAAAGAATGCGAATGCGTTTAGGGCACCCATCGGACCGGCTCGTAAAATAAGACACAAAAAAAAAAAATGAAAACTGTATAGACAAAAGTTTATTTTTTTATTGTCGAAAGCATCGAGTCATTAGCTGGCTGTCTAGACGCGATAATTGAAGCTCCTGGCTGCCAGTGAAACTGACCACAATGTCAACATGATTGGCGGATTTTTCTGGTCATTTCTTTTTTTTTCTCTCCTTGAAATGCTTTAAATTAGTTTTATTCTCATAAATCACTTAAGGAGCTTTGTTGGCTGTTTGGGCTAGCGTTGGAGTTTAAATCATGAGGTGTCACTGGAAGGCAAGTGCAACCCAAAAAACCTGACTGACTGACCTCGTAACTCACCAGCCAAACAAGCCAAACTACACAATCACACATTCCTTTGACAAGGGTCGCGTTACTTTTTTTTATATTTTTATTTTATTTTTTTTTTTGGTATCCCTTGTTACCCTTTCTATTAGTCCTTTAGCTGTTGTTGGGTCCACCTAGTCAAGCAGTTGGAAATAACAACAATCGGGTCAACATCGAATTGTTCGTTCGTTTGTTTGTTTGCTTATTTATTTATTTGACCAGCCAACCACTTGTCACACAATCGCAAACATATACATTATTTTATACTCACTTATACAATATATGAAAGAGAACAAACTGCCGCAGGACTTGATTTATTCCCAAGAAAATGATAAGCCCAGAACAGTAAAATTTCCAACAGTCCATCAAATTATTTATAAAAATTTTAAGAAATCTTTCTTGAAACGAATTCGAAATTATTTTTATTTTCTAAGTCCTTGGAAGTCCTAATCAAAAAATTCTGTCTGGGTTAACCTTAGTCAGGCTATACTGTCTGCCAAGTCTATACGAATATTTGTCTTTTTATATATTTGCCAAGCTCTTTGCTTTTCTTGACTTTGTGCTTTTGGACGTTTCATTTGTTTGTTTTGTTTTTTTTTTTTCTCCCTACTCTTTTTTTTTCGACTGTGCGGCCACCTTTTTTTTTTGCCTACTTTCTCGCTGCCAAAAGTTAAACATATTCTGACCAATTAGACAGGCGCCACATTTGATGCAGCAATAAATTTTCGGGAGGCGAAAGTAAAACAAAATGCCGAAAGCGGAAGTGGCCATTGCGAAGCCTCACTCACTCCTCCTCTCTGTATGTGTGAGTGTGTGTGTGTGTATGTGTGTTGGGCCAACTGTTAGCGTCAAAGTCGTTAATTAAAAAGTTTTTAACAAGTTAATTGAAATAGATCTCGATTGGAGTTTTTATTGATATTTTGTGCTGACGTTTACTTTTTACCGCCATCAAGTGAGTAGAGCGCCATCTGCCTCCGCCACTCTTCTCACTCCACTCCAAATGAAACTAAATAATTAGTTTCACTCGCTTTTTTTTTTTGTGAATGTTGAATGTACTTTTCTTCTTTTTTTCCTGTAGTTGAGTAGGTAGTTGGCCAAGTCAAAAGTTGAGCTCTTGAAGCGTTTAGCCGCCAAAGTTTGCTGTTTGCCAACAACTCGAAAATTACAACAGAGAGAAAAAGAAGAAGAAGAAGAAAAAAACACAACTCAAAGCTTCGTTTGGCTTAGGACATTTATGGCGAAAAATATAAAACTTAATACATTATGAGCCCCACCCCAATGCCATTGGCAACCATTAAAAGCTAGAAACAACCCAAAGGCAAATGCATTTGACATATCGACAGATGTTACATAAATTAAAAATCAACTCTTTGCCGACTGCCAACTGTTTGTCATATTTAACCCGTTTGACTGTTAAATTTATACCCTCGCTCAGAATATATATTAAATGGCAGAGACCTCGGTCCGTGCACCTCTCTATCGTTGGACAATCCAGACTGGCATAAAATATAAAATATATAAACAAAAACTTTTTGTCAAAGAACACAAAAAGTGCCCCAAGTGGCTGAGCACCCTTTTCGGTGTGCAGATAAAGTTCCCCACAGCCTGAGCGTATTTTTTTTTTACAGCTGCTTTCTCTCATCCCTGCAAGTTGAGATGCCCTGAGGCTATGGCAAAGCCATCAATGGGCCTGGCAATGGCGGATATCGAAATCAATAATGATTTTGCTGGCCCTTTTGCACGCATTCGAAGAGTCGAGGAGTCTTCAACTTGAAATGGAAATTACGCGCACAAAAATGACCATCGAATGGGCCAACTTGCCAAAGCGTAGGGAGCAAATGCCTGTTGTGCTCTTCCTGTTGAGCCTGTCGACTGGCTGGCGGCTATCAAAGAAAAGTGTTTTTTATTTTTCTGCATAACTTTTTGCTACAACTTTTGGCCAGTCGCAGCTGTGTGGTTCCAGTTTGCCATTTCCTGCTTTATCCCTGCCGCGCGCCGTCCTTCTAGTTGCTTGTTTTTATTTACTATTAAAGTTGACCCGGCGGCAGGCTTATTGGTTGTAGTCAAACAGAAAGTAAACAGCTTGCGGCTGCGGGCACACGAAAAACTTTAAAAATGGATACTTGAATGAGTTTTCCTTTCAATTTGACTGCACTTTTCCACTAACCTGTGGCTATTCGCTGGACTAGCTGGGCTCGCTGGGCTCACCGGGCGAGTCAACACAGCCAATTCCGGCAGTGGTTTTTTTTTTATTTTTGAAAATATTTTTAAAATTGGCTGTCTGCGTTAAGTTGCAGTTTATGGTTACCACAACAATTTCAATTCGCTTTTAGCTTTATTAGCAATTAAATTTATTCAATTGGCGTGCCATAGCAATGTTCAGTGCTCACCAGAGCAAAGTTAAACCGCACGCTAATTTGGCCTAAACTGAGAGCCCAACAACATCAAACTAAACCGAGCTCAACTGCAATTGCAATAATGTGTATTTTATGTTGATGTTTATTGTTTTTATAAAAAATAGACAACCACACGCATACCCACAACAGAAATATCACAGCAGGTCAAGCGACGCCACAGTTGTCCTTTGCGCTCAAATGTATGCTATGCTTTTATATGCTAACGCTGCGCTGTGCTGTGAGGGTGTATATGTGTGGTTGTGTGAGTGAATTTTGTGTGGCTTGTTTTTTGCATGTTTAATGCAACTAATCAACAACAAGCCACGCTTAGGCAGCACACAATAAAAACCGCACGCACATTGTGCTCTGGGTCAACCGCCTCTGACATAAACACACACTCTGGCTAATATACAAATTCTAAAAATGAGACAGTCAGACACTGAGTCTGTCCTGGCTAAGCCAACCCTCCACCCACCATTCCCTTGGCATTTACATAATTTCATTTGCCACACAGACGGTGGCAACTTTTTGACAGTACATACAATATTATTACACGTTTCTTTGGTTAACAAAATAATGTTTTGGTTGCTGTAGTTGCTGTTGCTTTTGCTGTTATTCCTGTTGATTTGCCAGTCAGCATCGTGTCCATAAATATTCATCAGACGCTCTTTTAAGCACTATGGACGCATTAATAACATGAGAACAAGCCCAGGCATATTCCCAACTTTCACCATTTTCTCCTCCTTCGAACACACTTACACATGCTAACAATTGTGTTATAGGATCTTTTGTTAATTAAGTTTGTATTTCCTATCTCCGACCATGTTGATAAAATTATGAGAAAATATCTAATCCAATGCAGAGGTGGAGTCCAAATTAATTGGCCCCCTCTCTCAGACTGGAGAGAGGAAAGAGTATATATGAATAGAATACCTACTTAATTTGATCTGTTTAATTATTGAATTAAATATTTATAAATATATATGTATATATCTTTTGTCTATATTTAAGCCTTCTTTTGTTGGCCTGGTAGCGAGTCAATTGGGATTATAATTATGGAGAATCCCATAGTGTATTTAATTTCAATAGTTAAATGGCCTTTAGAAATAATCGAGTCTATACAATTTCAGATTTAATGGAAAATCCCAATCGCAGAGAGCTTTCAAGAATTTAAAGTTTAAATGGGAAAATTCCCAAAATTCAAGGATTCAAATGTGTAATCAATCAACCCTTAGTTGAGCCTAGACCTGACCCGCCGCTGATTAATTAAATGACATGACTATTGACATTTTGAAATCCTTTCAGCTACGCCTCTGTCAAAGGGACTTCCACAGCCACAATGACCATTGTCCGATCCCAAGCAATCTTGAGCAATCTTGTTGAGTAAGCGTCAATAATTTGTTTTTTTTTGAGGCTTCTCATCTTGACGTGGTGCCTTTTCAGCACAACAACTGCGAGGCCATGCATAACTTATTGACAGCATAGTTGGTCTTGAATTTGGTGTGTGTTGCACGTGTTCAGGTCCATCGAAAGCACATTAAATATGCGGCCTGCCATAACACAAATAAGCTTTTAATAGGCACACTACCTCCTGTCAAGACCGACCACAGCAACTACTTAGTATAGACGCGAATGCGAATATTGAGAGATGCCAACAGCTGCTGTCAGCTGAAAGCCTCCTCCTTCTACTTCTCCTGCTTCTCTCGTGTGCTCTGTTTGAAGCTATCAAGCGTAACAAGCCACATGAACTTTTCAAGATGGCCACCATGCAATTTCGCTATTAAAAATCATTAGCCAGACATTTTATGGCCAACAAGATACCCCGAGAGAGCGAGAGAGAGAGAGAGAGGCGAGAGTGCATTTTACCCAAGTAGCCAGCAACCGAAAAGTCGAATACTCAACTAACCGAAAGATACTTTGCCGCAGGCCATCAAAAATATAAAGTGCACTGAACAGAAAATGAGAATATTTGTTAAAAATTTGTGCAGCCCCGAGGACTGGCAGAATAGCTGAGGTACTTTGGCAGGTGAAAATAACTTTAGTAGCAAAAATTTATTCCTGCTACCTCAGAGAATTTCCAATTAAATTCTTTCAACTTTTCACTTGAAAACTCTGTCAGTTTGGAATTAAACAAAGAACACATCACACATTAACAAATACTTTACATTTCTTTCAAATGGATACCCAATCTATTCAAACTGAACTCACTGTCAAAACTCACGGCTCTAAAAATGTTGAAAGTGTTGAGGAAGAAGAGGACGAATGGGATCTAAATGTGGTCTATGATCGTCTCGAGCGCATGAAATTGCGTGTCAAGGAACTGCGCTCTTATGTGGTAAAGGAATATGAAATACCAATGGATTTTACTTGCTGTGATAGAGAGGTGGAATTGCATGGCTCGAAGAATATGGAATTGCGAGATCTGCAAAAGGATGCGGCTCACATGACTCATCAGTTGATAGATTTGGTGGGTAGATTGAAGGAGAACTTTGAGGAGTCTGAAGATCTGGATCAACGCATACAGAATGAATCGAAAGAGGCCGAGAAGCTTGAGGCCAAATTGGCTCAGATACCCAAATGGGAGGAGGATGTGAGATACAAATTTGGTTTGTGCATTGAACGCTTTCAGGACCTGAATATGAGCTTGTGCAGCGATGAGGAATTTATTCAAATCTTTCACGATGATATGAAGAAATTCAAAATTAATAAAAATCTGGCTGTACCTGTCAAATGTTTCCGCAAGGATCGCTTAAAGCTACGCAAACATCTCCAGCGAACATTGAACTTACTCAAGAGAGCCACCCATCTAATGCTGCGTCACTGTAATCAGTTAAGGGATCAAATGAAATCTTTACAAAAACCCAGATTTTCATCCACACCAGACGCTTCAGGCAAGTCCATTAAGTCGGAATATTCCCAGTTGGTTTCCCTATCCTCGGCAGTCTTTGCCAATCCCCACGACGACAGCGAGCGGAGTTCTGATTGCAGCGTCTCTAGAAAAATTTAATTACTCTAAAAAGGAGAAAAGTTTTTCAAAGTCTTTGTGAATCAGAATGCAAATCAAATTGTGCACAATTCCAAAAATATCAAAGAAATAAAAAACGAACCACTAAAAGCAAGCCAAATAAGCTATACATTTTTTCAACTAAAAGGGAATGGGGGGGGGGGCATATTTATTTTTCATTATTTTCCCAGTCTTTTTAGCCAAAACACAGATTAAGTCTTAAAAAAGATACATGTTTTTTCCAGACAAAAAAAGGTATACGAAATAAGCAGACATAAAGCTGACGGCGCTAATTTCAAAAATCAACAGGCACAATTCAAATTCGTACACTGAATACTAAACTCCAAATTGTTACAAGCAACAAGGCAGACAACATAAAAATGAATTCATAAAACTGCGAAAAATAATTCAATTATTCAGGCAAAAAAAAAACAAATTCAAATGAAGTGCTAAAAAATTCAAATAATTTGAAGCTGAAATACAAGCCACAATATTGGGCTAAGTAGATTGGCACTTGGCCATATCAGATAATGCATCTGTTATTGTCTAGTCTCCATCAAAATCAGCTTAGAAATGAAATATTGAACATTACGCATACGCCAGGTGGCCTGCCTGATACCTGCCAAATTCACACCAGCCGAGAGGCCAGTCATCTCTGTCAGCTCTCTTTCATTGTTTGCACAATCCCCCCAAAAAAACTGGTCAAGTCAGGGGCGACCCTTAGAATCTGCTGGATGATGACTATGATGTCTTTGACACCGCCAAGCGTCATCCCATTTGATGAGGGTTCAATGCACACACAGAAAAATTTAAAAACCAAAATGAAGCAACAGACAAAATTTGTATTAGACAGCCTCACCTGTACTGATAGAGAAGGCCACTTGTTGATATGCCCAAGACCAAATTGAACCCTCAGAACATCCTCGAACAAAACTCTTCCTTGCCTTTTTTGGCAGAATTCGAAAGTGAGCAAACAAGAGTGTGGCAAAAGTTTGTCTCTAAATTAATTGAAAGAACGTTGTTGACGTTTCTGGGACTTGGAAATTCATAACAAAATTGATGTCCTCCCGGCCAGGACATTCAATGTATTTTTCCCAGAAACCCAGTACCAACCCAGCACCTAGTCAAATGTAATTAAATCAATTTGGTTTTCTGATGCCAAGGTCCTTATACTCTTCTCTGTTTCCTTTAATATAGACAAGAAACTGGAAAAGAGCATGGCATTTCCGGTATATAGAAAATATCCTTTCAAACTTTTTTCTTTTGTAGAAGTCCTTTAAGTTTGGTCTACTTATGGTTTCGGTTGAGCTGAATTTCTCGGGCATTTCATTTAACCTATTTTGAAATACCATCCACGGCAAGCCGTGGCATTTGTTGCTATTGTTGTTTAAACCCAAAAGGGGCCACGCTGCAGTTGTCAAGGAGGACTTTTATTGTCGCTGTCAAGCAAGCAAGCCAGAAACTTTAACGCACTCACCTCCCACCACCCCCTCCCAGGCTCCTTTTGTCTGACGAGTCCTGTAATTGCTGCATTGGCTTTTGTCTGGGCGCGGCGCGGTGCTTTTGTCACCTCACGCTCTCTCTGTGGGTGTGTTTGTGTGTGTGTGTGAGCAAGTGAATACCTGAAATACTTGGTTGGGCTTTGAATGCAGTTCATGAATACGATGAAGTTGAACTACTTATTTGCTTACACTAAAAATGTGGTTGCGGTCTATCCTCTTGCCTGCCAACTGCCACCCACTCTGTCTATTCAGAGATCCCATCTATATTATATAGAAAATGCCAAGCCATACATGCAGGCCAGACATATCAGCTGCCCCGCTGTCTGCCATACAATCAAATTTAGAGCAAGAGAAGCAAGAGAATTCCGAATTTAACATTTCATTCGAATGAATACAACTGAATACACCTACTCCAGGAGACATTGAAAAGAGAAGCTGAAGTTGCCAGACCGAAAGGAAATCCTAAGACCTTATAAATATATATACATATATAATTATATAGGAACAGAAAGCGTCCATCTTGCTGATTAATCTAAGCTAAAAGCTTTCCCCTTCTGCCAACTCCGACGAGAGTCTAAGTTTGATCCTTTACAAATCTGAGAAAAAAAGTGAAATAATATTTGTAATATTCAAGTCTCTGGTTCCCCAAATCTTTTCACTTTACTATCTCTATTCTCAGTCATTTATTTATTCATTAAGTGAAACTCAAAACTTGGTTAGAATGAAAATTCCTTTGCTAAATTAAAGACATCATCTCTCAGCCTAGCCAAAGTTTTGAACACTTCCCAACTTCGTCTGCTCTGATTCATTTAGTGAGGTTAAGTATTTTGAAAATCTTGTGTCTGTGTGTGTGGACTTTTCCCTTTTTTATTGTTTTACGACAGTTGGCAAAACACTTGGTTGGACACGCAAAACTTTTACCCTCATGGTCATTCAATTGTCTTTGATTTACGAATGGAAAGCAATTTCACCTTGCATTGTGCTTAGAGTCTCCCTCCCCCTTCCCCCTGGCTTTACATTCCATCCGTTTTTTTTTTTTTAGAATCGTTTAGTGCTATTGATTTATTTTTTCATTACGACTTAGTCTAAGATTCAAATCTTCTCATAGCTCTGGACAATTCCATGGGCACGCACCGCCAGCAAGTCCTTGACACAGTGTTCCTCGGGCGTGACCACACAAAGCGGCTTCCGGCCACTAAAATAGGCATTCATTTTGCTGGCATAGGTCACCTTGCGTGAGTCCAGCCACTTGGAGAGTTCATCTAGGCAGGCACATTGCCAAGGATTACCCTCAATGCTGATGTGACGCAATTCGAAAAGACTTGCATTCAAAGAGGGCAGAAAAGTCAATCGATTGTTATTAATTTCCAGAGTCTCCAAGTTATCCAATGAGTCCAAAATATCAGCTTCGATTTCGGTGAGTCTATTCTCACCCAAGGTGAGCACACTCAAGTGACGCAGTGGGGCAAACATGCGTATATCCAGTTGGGTCAGCTTATTCCGTCTCAAGCGTAGCTGCTGGAGGAAGGGCAGCGGGGAAAAGACCAGGGGATGCAGTTGCTCCAGATTATTGATGCTCAGATCAAGATATTTCAGTCTACGCAGAATGCTGTCTCCAAACACGTTTGAGCTGAGCTCCCTGAGGCTGTTCCTGCTCAGATCGAGTCTTTCCAGGGAAGTGAGGTTGGCGAAGACTTGATCGGGCAGACTGGCGATTTTATTGCCTTGCAAATGCAGAAAACGCAGAGACCGAAGCCCATGGAAGGCATTGGCTCTGACTTCTCTGATCAGATTAAGCCACAAGTTCAAGGTCTCCAGCTTGCCTAGACGACAGAAGACAAAGTCTTCCAGGACCTTAACATTATTCGAGCTGTAGTCGAGCAAGCGGAGCTGGGGAATGCCAGCAGCACCCAAGAAGAGTTCCCGCTTGATCTCGTAGAGATTATTATTGGAGACATTCAAGACTCTCAATTCGGGCAGAGTACGGAAAATCTCCTTGTCGAGGACCTCCAGCCAATTGCTATGCAAGTGGAGCTCCTCCAGATTGGGCACACCAAGCAAACGATTCCACTGAAACTGAAATGGAAATTAATTTAGTTTCTCTGATTGAAATGTTATAGAGTCTGATTGGAAGCCTTCTTACATCTCTCACATTGTTGTTGCTTATGGACAGATAACGCAAGCTGCGGCTTTCCCCAATGGTCACATTAACCTGTTCGTTGGTGGTGAAATCCAGGAAACGCAAATTCTTCAAATCTTTGAAAGCATCCTCCTCCACATTGGCAATCAAATTATTCGAGAAATTCGCATACACCAAATTTGGCAGATGATTCATCAGATTTCTGCTAACGCCCAAAATATCATTGTAACTGGCATCCAAATTGAGCAGACTCGTTGGGAAATGCTCTCCCGACAAACTCTCCAGCTCACTGTGCGTGATATTTAGTTCCTCCAGAGAGGTAAAATCCCTAAAGCCACGACTCGATAAGCTGAGACCACCTGCCTCAGACAAATCCAGTTTGAGCAGTCTGTTAAGGTTTTTCAATTGTGGCCCTAAAACACGAAAATAGAATTTATTAAAATTCTAAAATCTGAAACCTCATCACTCACCTTCGATATCTTCGATTCCAGTTTGCTCATTGATAATTTTAACACTCAGCCAATCGTTGGCAGTGTATTCGCTCAATTGCTCGAAATTCTCAATTTCATGACAAACGAAACTCTTCTGAAAGAGATGCTCACATTCCCGTCTGTCTTTGGCCAGAACTTGACCAAGTGCCAGGAACACTAAGAGGACCAACAACCGCTGCATCTTGCCACCGACTGAGTTCTGAATCAGTTTCAAGTGGCCGGTCAAGTGCACTTGTTCTTTTTATGTTAACTGGCAAACTTGTTTTGTTTGCCAGTTGTTTTTGGGCCTTTAATGATGCCACTAACGTCATAAGCCGGTTTCAATGCCTACAGCTTGGCAACTGGGCAAAACCATAAGAAAAACCCAAAACCAAAAAAAAGAAAACAAAAACAAAAAAGTGTAGTATAACATTGACTGGCTTTCCAAATTGATGGTAAAATGTTTCGATTCTGTTTCTGAAATGCACTTCAGACTTTGAAGGAGGCAGCGAGGGGCCAGCCACTTCAAAATCGCCAAGCCTCTTAAAAAATCAAAAGGATTTTGGTGCTCAGACATTCACCCTGATTTAAGAGTCTACAAATTAATCTATAATTTTTTTTATACATATTTAATTTTATTAAAAAAAATTATTTAACTAATAAATATTTAGGTTAACATAAAATCAGCTTAACATTTCAGAAAATTAGAAATGAATTTTGGTTTCAATTAAATTATGATTTTCTACAGATGCAAATAAGCTCAAAAGGATTGGAAATATAAATAATCTTAAATCCTAGCAGATATCAATTAATTTGAAGCATACGGTGAGTCCAAGGTTAAATCCAGATCAAACTTTAAAGTTTGCTTTAGTCTAGAATTCCTGAGACGATTGGGGGTCAGACTGCTTTAATTACTTGATTGCTGGAAGAGGCCTGAAATAAATCCAAAAATTACATAAAGCTTTTCCAGGAATACAAATCAAACTCACATAAATCAGATCTGAAATTCTCACTGAAAGATCCTTGAACCTGGACAACTCGACTAATGTTTTGGCCAATAATTTGATCTCGATATCCAAAGTCTCCAAAGTCTCTTTTATAACTAGAAATTCGCTTCTCAAGAAGACGATGTCCATCACAACCAATCCGAGCGCAGCATTTGCTCTTTTGTTCCTCAGCAAGGCTTCTCTATTTTATTGGCAAGTTCCAAAAGCTCAATCCGTTGTATAATCATAGGCTGGTCGGTAGAATTCGGGTATGCCAATGCGGGCGCAAATTTCCGAGGAACGAAGTTGAAATTCGCCAAGGCGTCTGAAAAATAGATAACACTTTTAGAATGATGATCTATCAAAATTCACAACCCTATCCCTTCTGCTCCCAACCCCTAATACATAAGCAAGTGCTTAAGCAATCAAACGCCCACAAGTGGCTCGATTAGCAGTGCCACCGAGCGCGTGTAGTCAGACAAAGAGTGTGTCAATTGGTCAATGTCGCTGGTCGGGGTTGTGGGAGGGTCAACTAATTTACCATTCACACACACAAAGCTCAATTGAGAATCTGTTTACAAAAGAACTTGAAAAATATCATAAAACCATGTTATCTAATCTAGAGATTTAATGGAATCAACAATGTGGACTTGGATCATTTCACCATAATTGGATTCTTACCGTTGCTCCTCATCGGTAAGGAAAAAATCGTAACCCTTGCGCTTGGCTGATTTATTCAGTCGCAATGATCGTCGGAATTTCTTGGGCAGAGGCTTATTGGCCTCGCGGCAGACCAACTTTTTGAGGGTCTCAGAGCGACCACAAATTTTATGATATTGATTGTAGAGCGAATGACAGACCATACGGAAAATCTGGGCGCTACGATTGCGGGGGCTCTTGTCTTTGGTGTCCGCCTCTTGCGGTTCGCTCGATATGCAATTTGAAACGTTGGCCACTTTTGCAGACGGTTCTATCATGATGCACGGAGGGATGAAGATTCGAAATTCAGATAGACAGACGAGACACAACTGAGGTCGATGCTGCACCGAAATCAACTAAAGCTTTGGCCCAACGCACAAGCACAAGCCAAGTCGACAGAGTCGGCTGCAGGGCCGAGGTGGGGAAAATCAACCTCTAGTCGTGCATTTTAAATGTCTCTCTTTTGTATTATTTTATTGGCTCAATTAAAGCGAGCGCTGCGTGACTTGATAAGAACATAGAATCTTTTCTCGACGGCAAACAGCTGTGGAGGCCGCTGCTTTATTATTTGGGTAAACAAGACCAAAACTAACATTGGATTGTAAATTTCGAACGGTGCCGGAGTAGGTGAGAAGATGCTCTTATCTGAGAGCTCAGTGGCAATCGTTGTGAGAAAAGTGACAATATTTTCTTACTCAGTCTGTGGCTTCGCACTGTCTGAGGTCAGAGATTAATGACTGTGTGGCGGTATTTGTGACGGGTTCTTTGGTTAGCCTGATTATTGCTGACAAGGGAGAGCATTGACCACTGATTGGAACGTAAACAAACTCACCAACATTTGATAAGAATCAAATGATTTTATATACCTTCATTCCAGAGATGCACACGACATCCAACTTAGCTGTTGTGAAGAAGATATGCTCCTTCCAGATAATCATGATATGGTCGATGAAGGTGTCCCTTTTTTAGTACACAAATATTTTATCCTTTATGATAGTACACCGCTTATAGCTTTATTTACGATTCGTGTTGCCAAGTATTTTCTTATTTTTGTTGCAGTACAAAGTTTGTTAAAAGATGAAGACAAATACAAAATATTTAACTTGAATGTAACAATTTATCTTTTACTAGTTCAGGAACTTGAACTGAACAATTGGATAAAAAAGAACTAGTCAGCTGTTGCTACTGCTCCAACCATTGCCCTACACACTAACAAATATTTTGCGCAAGTTTGTCAGAAAAAAAAGATTTTTATTAGATATAAGAAATATTTACACTAATGATTTCGCTTTTGGTTTCATTGGCTCATGTACAATTCCCAGTAAAGGTATTTATCCATACGGGCTTTAATTGTCCTCATAGTACATGTAATCCTGCAAGGAAATTGAAATATTTCCACCAAAAAAAAAAAAAAAACAAACTTACAATGAAAAATGTGGCACCCAGAAGGATTGCTTTCGTGCGTACATCCAAGTCCAGTGGAAAGGTGATTCCAAAATAATCGGCATCAGTAAACAATTCATAGGCCAGTCCTCTCCATTTTTTTCTTATAATACCTACTTTTTGACCATTTGGAGAGGTCACCTTTGTTTATATTGTAAAACATATTAAAAACCAAATTTTCAAAACAATAAATTTAGCGTACTTTAAAATCTTCCTCTGCACCGATGTTAACGCAGATAGGACCCTCAATTTCCAAGATTGTATCATCGGACGAATTTTTAACTTTAAATTTTTCTTTGCAACAGTGCCACACCTGTTGAATGGACCCGATATCCTGACCCGGTGGAGCGCAGACATACATATTAAACAAGCAACCGGGGAACAGACTACACCCACAGGCCGGCGGACGTTCCAAATTTATTACTTCTCTTTTGGAATTGTCAAAGATTCTCATATTAAAGCCTCTATCGGAACCAAGGCAATTACGTTCCCAATATTGGCTTTCTTCGGCAGCATAATAAATCTTTTCACCCTGTGCATTTTGAATTAAATACTTATTCTCGGTCACGACACCGGTTAAAAGCTCGAGTGGCTCAACTAATTGTCTAACGAATATTTTGTCGACAGTTTGTAGGTATTCCAGGCCGGGTGGGCACTTCGGGGCCATGACGGGTGTTTCAATAGGATTTTGATTTGCAACTGCAGAACTGCCTGGGGATTTCTTCTGCATTTCCTAAATTGAATTGACAAATAACAATAATTGAATAATTAAAGGGCATTGACATTTTACCAAAAGGCTCGTAGACTTGGACGAGCAGCATAAATTCTGTGGTTAAGCCTGGTCAATATCGTTGCCATAATTTATATCAGCAAATTCTTTTTTCCAATTTCTAAGGGCAAGCGCGAAATCACAAGTTCCGGAATTCGAAATGAACTGTTTGATTGGGAGGAACTAGTCAGCAGTTGCCACTTTCATCCTACACACCAACAAATAATTTGCGCAATTTTTGCAGAAAATAAAAGCTTTTTGCAAAGTTTCTTAGGAATTTGTTTCCGTTTTTGTTTTAATTAAATAATTATATTAGTAAGACACTTTATACAGGAAGTATTAAGGTTTGCATGAAAGTTAATATAAATAATAAGCCCAGGCCGTCAATTCATTTTAACTTCACAGAAAAATAAGCATAAGTATTCATACATATAAAAAAAAATCATATTTCTATATAAAAATCTAACAATTAAGTTGAAATTTAATGAGTATGCCTGAAAATGTCATCGAAAAGTTTCCTGAACACACAGAAAGAGAGTCGTATAGCTAAACTAAGCTTGGTGAGTTATATGGTTTCTTTTAAAGTACAAATTTTTGTTTATCGTCCAATCAAGAACTTGGTAGCTTTGGCCATCAAGACTAGTTTGCGTTGACAAATATCTAGAGATTCATCAATTTGTCAATTTTATAATTCGGATAATTTGGTATAATGGAGATGAGAAGAAACGCACAGTTCTTTGGTTCAAGTACATTTCCCAGTAGATTCCACTGAAGCTATTTATGAAAGCATTCCGACACCGTCGGTCTCACGGTTTCCAGACTTTTCAAAGAACATGGCATCCTGTAAAGAGAAAAAACATAATTAGTTTGGAATTTTTTTAAATATATCAAAATGATTCGACCTTTACACAATGAGAATAAAACTAGCTTCTATGTAAACAGATGAGTTCTACCTAAATACTGAGGATTTCTTTTACCTCGACAACAGAATCTCTTTCGCAGACGCTTCGAGAGTTTCAATCGATAGAAAGTCACACTGTACAGCTAATCATTCTCAATGTTAATCGACTTAGAAATATAGCTAAAAATTTAAGGCTTACAATCAAAAATGTGGCGCCCAAAAGCACAGCTTTCATGCGTACATCCAAGTCCAGCGGGAAGGTGATACCGAAGAAGTCGGCATCTGTAAAGATTTCGCGGGCCAATCCAGACCACTGCTTCGATATTTTGCCTATTTTTTCACCAGTCAAAGAGACCACCTTTTGTATAAACAAATAAATGAATAATAAATTTTTGGAGTGAGGAAAATCAACTTACATCGAAAGTCACATCGCCGCATAGGGAGAAGGTGCAGAAAGGTCCTTCAATACGCAAGACTGTGTCGCCCACATGATTTTTGATGCTGAACGAGGGGGAGCAAATGGACCACTCCTGTTCAATAGAGCCGATTCGGTTACCTGGTGGGGCCGAGACATCCATAGTCTGGAGGCAGCAAGGGAAGCAACAGGCCGAACAGGCCAGTGGACGGTTTAAGTGAATCACTTCTTGTTGGAAATTGTCGAAAATCTTCATATCAAAGGGACGTGAAGGCCCGCACATGTTGCGGGTGCAACAATCATTATCTTCGACCGCGAAATATACCTTCTGACCAAGGGCGTTCTTAATACTAAACTTGTTATTGGTCTCGAAACCTGTGAATGCCTCGAGCAGCTCAACTTTCTGCTTAACCAACAGTTGGTCGATGCTCGTCAGATATTCCAAGCCACGCGGGCAGTTCGGGATTCCAGCCGGTATGCTCATCCAGTCGCCTGCAAAGCCAAACACCCAAATGTCAAGTACGCCCACAAATTTCAAGTGAACTATGGACTTACCTCCTCCTCCGCCCTGCATGGGCTGACCAGGATGCATGCCCGGCTGTGAGACAATCGGCTGCTGTGACCCTCCGTATGGCTGTTGTGGACCGGGTCCTCCATAATGCTGTCCCGGCGGCACATAAGGTTGATAGCCGCTACCTGGCTGTGGCTGAAGTTCTCCGTATGGCGGCATTTGAGGTACTGGTGCATAACCTGCTCCCCCGTGGCCTGGTCCAGCTACAAAGCCCTGAAATAATAAATAGCTATATGAGTATTTCAATTGTGACGAGTTGTTGACTCAAGCGTGATAAATCTAAGATAATGACATTATTTCTCGTCTGGTCTCATGCAATTATTTATTATTTCTCGATGATTAAGCGGATCGAAAATATCTCAAAGGGTTTATAATTTTTGATGTTGCAAGGCCATCTATTAAATTAACCCTGACACTATTAATTTTATCATGGGGAATTAATTCTTTGGGCTTGCTAAGAGCGTCACACAGACAAAACGCTACGCAGATATAAATAAACAAGCCAAGCAAGCACAAAACAAAAACAAAAAAAAAGAGACATTCGCATACCAAAGCAAAAATGACGTCATTCTGACAGGAATACGCCCCTTGAAAATAAATATTTAAAAACTCACATAATTAGCAGGCGGAGCTCCTGGGTGCTGAGGTTGCATATTCGGTGGTGCATATGGTGGATAGTGGATGCCATCAGCTGGTGGCGCATTTGGTGGAGGGTGGCCATGGCCACCACCTGCTCCGAATGGCGGGACGTAGCCACCACTATTAATATTGTTCATTGGCATAGACATTTTATTTGTCTCACTAGTTGGTGTTGAGGAATCCGGGTCGCTAGTGCGCTGGATGTGCGAGGATGGGGGAACACGACTTGACCGGGAACGCAGCAACTTGAACGCGGATTACTACACTGGGATGTCCACTTTTTAAGCATGCTAGAAGGCCTGTGCTGCCAACTTCGTCTTTTATGCTGAACACTGCAACAGTGCTGCCACATCAGTGAATTTTGTTGGCTTCGGTTTCAAATCGATTCAAAAAGCGAACTGCTTTTTGTTGGTTAAATCTTGCAAAAGATGGCGCTGTAAATATTTGGTACATATATTTTTTCTCATTGGGACTTTTGCTTTATGCTTGAACTGTTCAAACTGCTAAGAATTTTTGCTTAAAAATATCTTTCTATAAAATTTAGTTAAGGCCATTAACATAACTAACGAACCTTCTATGCTTTTATTACTTACTGAACTCTTTCTGACCAACAAAACCGCCATTTTTATTCGATTTTTTTTGCTGCAAAGTAGAAAGCATATACCGCAATATTCACCGCCCACCCCGCACAAGCTCAGTAACCAACTACAACCACCAACCCACATTTTTTTTCCTAATGCGCTATTTTTTGTGAGGGTGACTTGGTCACGGTGATTGCTCTGGCTGAAAAGGTGGGATGGTAGATTGTAGGGTGGTTGGGTAAGTAGAAATCGTGCGAATCTCAGTGCCAGAAACAAAAGGAGGAGGGCCAGGAGTCCTTGTAGTTAGCGAGTATAAAAAAATGGCGGTTTCCGGCAAAAAAAAAAAACACATTTTTAAGAGGATAGTGGGGGGTGGGTGTCTGCAAACAGGACAAGGCATTTGCTAAAGAGAAACAGAATGACTGAATGAGTGAGATGGCTGCAGAGAGGGAGAGCAAAAATGGTTTAAAAAATATAGAAAAAATTGCAAAAACGAAACGAAATCCACCCTGCGGCATTTTTTGTGCCTGGACAAGGAACAGACGGCATTCACACACAAACACACTCACACACACAGGCACACACCTACAGATACTTGAACATTGTAATTACCAATACAAATGCAAGGTTGGAAAAAATAAAAATAAAGTGCTAGAGAAATCATCATCATCAACATCATCATCATTTGGCCGGTAGTTGGCGTCCTCGTTCTCGTCATTGGTGTTGTTGTAGTTGTTGTTGGCGTCGTTTTTTCTTAGATTTCCGTTCCCTGGCAAAATGAACCCTCGTTGGGTCAGAGTAAAAGCGAGAGAACAGATTTCTATAGAAAAGAACAGAGCAGAACGAAGTCCTCGCAGCAGATGGAAACAGAAATTGAAGCAAAAAAAAATATATAAAAAAAATTCTACATGAAAATATAAAATTCTTTTCTTTTTCTAAATGAGTGACTAATCCTGTGCATGTATGTGTGTGTGTGTGTGTGGAGTACATTCAATTAGTTTACAGCAACAACAAAAACTATGGAAAACGAAACAAAAAAAAAGTTGCGGTTGACTCAATCCCGCTAAACTGGAGTCCCAGGCCAGAATAGACTGGCATCCCCCAGAAACACTCTAGACGACCTCGACCCCGACCCAAAAGCATTGACTGCTCCAATACAAAACCAACTCAACTCTTCTTCGCTTCAGAGCCGCAACAACTCGAAAAATCACATAAGCGGCAAAAATGTGGAAACCCAAACCCAACTCTGTCCACTCCTACTCCTTATCGGAGCAACCTGTTTATGCGGGCGTACTGAATAAACAGTTGGTCCTGGGGCTCTTCTGGGTGCTGAAAGTGGCTCATTAGCCAAACTCTTCTTCTTGAACATTTGAAGGGATCAATTTTTTATCGCAATAAAAATCAAATTTATTGTATGTCTTCAAAGAGCAAAAGTGTCTCGATCTTTAGCCGAAAGTCTTTTCCTTTCTTGTCTGCCAAAGTGGCCATAAATCAAGTTCCAAAGCCGCTTGCGAAGAGTGATGGATGGCTGAAAGGATCGAGACAAAGCAACCAACAAAGCCATAAATATAAACATCTGCCCAGTTTTTGGCTCGAGCCAAAGATAAAATAGGTTATTTTTGATAACGAAAGTTTTTGACTTAAACAAAGTTCGATTTGACTTTGGATTAAAGAGAATTTTTATTTAAGTGTTTTAAAGTTTTAAAAGAAGCCAAAAATATTAGTTCAAAAATTTGTTTTAGACAAACAGCAGATTGGGTTGGTAATGAATGAAGATTTGAGTCAATGCTGATCTTGATTTTACTTAAATGTCCGAAGATATTTGTGAATATTAAAAATGTATTTTAGTTCAATTAACACAGAGAAGAACTAAATAGAACTGAACTAGATGAACCGGAACCGAAAGTAGGGCGCTGCCAGATAGTCAGTTTGCTTGCAAATAAAAACACAACAAGAAGTGTTCTAGCCTAAAAGGCCAAGGTTTATTGAACTCTTAGCAAAGTCATTTGCGTGGGAACTAAAAAAAAAAAAAAACAAAAAAACAGTCAACAAAAAACAAGTTCAAAGTAAATGTGTCAATGTTAAGGACTAGACGGCTCTGGGGAAACGATGAGACCCAGCGAATTGACCAGATGTGGCAATAAAAATAAATTGCAACATGTGCTCTTTGGTTTGGCAGTGAACTGAAATTCTATACTGGACTGACTGGCCCCGCGACTTCCCCAATTTGGTTCTATATTTATTTTCTCCCTCTACCTCGCGCAATCAGAACAAGGCCAAAAGAATGACCGGAAATGCATACAAAACAAATCTGCACATGCATTCGGAAATACCCTGGAAGCCTGGACACCTGTTATGGTCATTGTAAGTGTATGTGTGTGTGTGTGTTCTACCAGGCAATACACAAATTATTTTGTATTGTCGTGGGTCAGGATTTTGTAGAATTTCCAAGGCACTCGCAAAACAGAAAACTAAAGGAATTTCCGAGGGGAGCGGCTGAAAGAGTTCGATTTTGTCCTTAATTATTTAATTACTTTCGCCTTATCGTTGTTTTTATTTCCAGCAAAAGGGTCAAATCGGAAAACTGGGTCAGCAGCCGGGTAAGAAAAAATAGAGGTTTCCCCCCTCTCCCCCTCCGCCATACATCTTAATGAGTTTTTTATTTCGCTTTGCATGCGGCCTTCGTCCGTTTTCTAATTAAAAGCACAATGACCCCGCCCCCACCCTCCAAAAGGCCCGAACTGATCCACCGGCAAGTGTCTGACCCAAAAGCCGAGACTCTCAGCTCGACACACTTTCAGCAAGGCAGGGTGAAAGAAAGGGTTAAAAAGGCGTTGGACTCTTGGCGTTAATGAGTTGCCACGCACTGTCGCTATATAGAATGGGGCTGAGAAGGGGTTGAGAAGGGATGGACGGGTTGGGCCGGGCCGAGCCGGGTCTTGCAATTAATTATCAAGTTTTGAACTTGAACTTGAATCCTGAAGGGCTTGGAAAATTCTGCGTTGGCTTTGGTGAAACTTTTAAAGTTCTCCGTTGCTCTGGTAGATTTAATTTTTATTTTATTGATTTTTTCATTGAGACAACAGAGACAACAGTTCACTCACTCCCGGCCACATGTCAGGGGCAAAGATTTAAATCAAAACCGACAAGGCACAAAGCAAAGTGAGTTGAAAATTTTTGTTTACTCTTTTTGCTTTTTCCGTGTTGTTTTTTTTTTAACCCTTTTTTTCTGGTTTTTGTTTTGTATGCGCCGCCAACGCTGCTTTGTCCTTCACTCAACCCTTTATATTTTTTATTCAAAGCCTGACAGACTTTGACCAAGGATGCTGCTCTGTCCTGCTGGTCCTGCTAACTACACGGGCACACGGTAATTGCTTATTTAAGCGCGCGCGTTCGTCCTTTTACGGGACGAGAATTTGATGGTAGAACAAAGCAAAACCTCGCTGCCCTCTCTTTGTGACTGAGTCTATGTGTGTGTGTGTGTGTGTGTGTGTGTGTGTAATTATTGGCAGGACCTAAAAGGGGACTTTGGAGTGGGGGTTGTAGTTTTTAGTGGCCAGCCAGTCAGTCAGTCGTTTGGCTTGTTAAAGCTTCCCTTTTTTTTATTCAGACAGCTGTCTGGCCTGACCAGCTCAAAATGAACTGCAAAATCACAGAGGGCTGCTGGATGCTGGAGAGCTGCGGCCGTAGCGAGCCCAGTGCGTACATATTAAAAATGTTTAAAAATGAATTTCGATGCCCTTGGTTTTTTCTGTTTTTTTTTTTTTACATATCACCACGAAAGAGTTAAGGCTCTTGAGCCCGAAGCCCGGCCAGCGCTTTTGTTGTTCAGTCGACTGTGAGGTCCGTATGGTTATTTGGTTATTCTGGTGGTGATCTGAGGTGAGACGGCCGACGGGCGGGCGGGTAGGTAGTTGCTACTAGCGGCAGCTGTCGTTATCTAGTCAGAGCCATCTAGTCAAACACCCATGGTCAAGGGTTAAACTGTTTGAAGGGTTGGATTGATCTGGGCTGGACTGGGTTTTGGGCAAATTCATTGAACTCACAAGTGCCTTGGGTTTTCACAGTTTCGCGCTTTTGGTTGGCCACTGACAAAAATAAATAGGCAAGACGATCAAATTGGGTGGCCGACAGACTCTGAACCTGAACTCTTTCACAGCTTGAAGGTCTCGCCAATTTGTGTATTTAACAACTCAATAAAAATCATAAAAGATACAAAGAAAAAAAATCTGTAACAAAAAAAAATGTCTTTAAATCCAAGCGAAGCGAAAAGAAGGCTCTTTTAGAAACGTTGGCTATAAATTAAAAATGCCGCAGCGCAACGAGTTCTGGCCAAAAGTGGTTGGCAAGTTGCTAGTTTCTACGATTTGTGGGCATGAACAAACATGCAAAAGAACATGTTGCAACATTTTTCAATTTTAATGACACTAAATGAAGGTAGAAACGACAACGACACTGAGACGACGACAACACCAAGCCAATTTTCCAACTCAATATTCATACAAAAACAAAAACAAAGAAAAAAACAACAACAACAAAATAGAAAAAAAGAACAAAAAAAATACTTAATAACGAGTATAACAAAACTTGGGTGGAAAAAATGACACAAGAAATAACAGAAATTATTGTCAATTAATTACAATGGTCGCCCAGTCAGCTAACCTAAGTTAGCCAAGTTATCGAAGTTAGCCAGGTAGGCAGCCCCGGCGGCTTTACCTTTTGCTCTATGTCAGCGTGTGAGTGTGTGTGTGTGTGTTTGTGAGTGTTGCTGCCGTCTTTGACGCTTTTTGACAGACGGTAGGAGTTGCCATAAATAGCGTGTGAGTTGAACGCCTCAGGTGGTACTTGGCCAGGGACGTGGCTGTAATTCTCTCAAAACGGGGTAAGCCAATCAAGGGCAAAATGACACCTCACATACAGAGAGAATTCTGGACAATTTGAATTACTTAAAAATGGGTCTCTTTTCTAAGGTTAATTGGGCTATTCCAGCTCTCAAGAAGCTCCTTATAGTTTTGGCCATAATTTAACATTTTCCAGTCTCTTTACAATCTCCAAGGCCCCAGTTTAACTTTGTTGATATTTTTATATTAGATATTCTTGACTTGGACAACTTGAACCACCTCCTTAAAATTTAATGAAAGCCATCTCTTCTCTAAGGTTCCCTGGGGAGTCCCAGCCCTCAAGATTCCCTGAATAATATTTATTTTGGTATAAAATAAATCGAGTCTACTCTTTTAATTCTTAATTTTCCAGTTAAATTCCTTATAGATTTGGATCTATTTAAGACAAGTTTCTAAGCTATTCTTGATCAAGATAAAAATGTAAAAAAATGGATCTCATTTCTTTGGTTCCTTGGACTGTCTTATTCCTTATGAATCCATAAATAATTTCTGACTTAGTCTAACATAAATGAAGTCTTCTCTCAATCCTTAATTCCTCAGCTAAATTATATGACATATATATAGATTTAGATCTGTTTAGAACAACTTCCTCAGATAGACAGATCTCTTCTATAAGATTCCTTGGACTAAAAAACCCCGGAATAACCTTGGACTTGGCGTAGAATTTTCCAGTCTACTCACAATATTCACTTCCCAAGTTAATACTTATTTCGATTTGGATTTATTAAGATCTAATGAGTCCCCCCTGAGTAGGACACACCTCTGTCTTGCACTTGCCTCAAATTTCATTTCAAGTTGAGCCCGGTGTGTCTAAACGACTCAAAGTGCTTGGACTGAGCATTTGCATGGACCTTAAGACCAGAACAACCAGCTAGCCAATAATACCAGTAATAGAAGTAATAATAATGAATTTTAATGCCGCGCATTAGTAATTCTTGCATTTTAATTGTGCTGCGCCAGTCGAATGGACCAGCCCGATCAATCGATGGATCGATTGACTTGGCAAACAAAAAAAAAAAAAAAAAAAAAAACTCATTCAAACTGGAGGCTGAAACTGAAAGCCAAAACTGTACTATTTTGTGTGGGTTTCAGTTTTTTCAAATATAAATAAATATTTTTTCTATATCTTTTTTTTTTTTGTCTTTACATTTTGCATAAATTGTTGTTGATATGATTTAGTGACATGGAACAATGCGCTGGAATTTATGGCAATCGGTGTATGCATTTAAGCGGATTATGTCAGAATTTTACAATTTCAGTTGTAAATAAAAATGTAATTTTTCATTATGGCCACAAAAATTTGTCAGCATTCTAAGGAAAACAACAACAACAACATTGCCGTCTCAACTTTAATTTGAATTTAGAACGTAAAATTTAATTAGTGCACAAATCACTTTTTGGGGTGGTGAGGAAGGTGGGGACTACTTGGGTGGAGAGCAATCCATAAGCGCCAACTTGAACCGAAAGATATCTAAAGTGGGCGTGGCTGATTCGTATTTTTCTCTGTTTTAGCCAGTCCGCCCTAGTTTGAGTCTTAAGAGTCTCCGACTATTGATGACCGACCGCTTCCATTACAAAATCTCCTCAATCATTGTCAACGATAAACAAATTTTTATTACCCTCTTTTTTTTCTTCTCAATCCGCTGCGGTACAATGGAAATTGCGGTCTACACAGTTCGAGTAGGAAATTTCCCAGGAAATTTCCAAAAAGTGGAAGCTGATTAGGAAGACTTAGTGGACTTTGCAATTTTTTGTAAAGATTTTTCCCTTTTTGCAACGCATTTAGGTAACCCACAGACAGACAGACTTTATCTTCTTCTTTAGCCTGACAATCTGCATTCGCCTCTGTGGTCTTTGTGCTTGGCCACGTTTTCTTTCCACTTGCCTGTTTCACTTTTTATGGCCATAAAAGTTTTATATGCGCCGGCGCTACAAGAAATGGGTGGATCTTCATTAGCGTTGAAATGGTTTTCCAATTTGTAGGCAACCGACAAGTTATGACCCAATGGGGATGGTGGACCAACCGACTGTGGTCAGTCTCTTTGGTGTGCTCTGGCTTGGTCTGGCCCACCTGCAATGACAGTTCCAATTGCCTAATGACGTAATTTGTGGTCGCAGTGTGGGCCCCTCAAATCGAATTATGAATGAGCACTTAAGTTTGGCAAAGTGGAAAGCGGCATGCATTTAGTCTCAAACACTTTATGAAGTCGTAAATACAAGTGGAAGATTTGCTGATAACATGGCCAAAGGCATATGGAAATGTAACCGATGAACTGCCACTTATTTATTTACCTGGCAAAGTCACAGGCTAACTACGAAAGTTGAAGCGAGCGGAGACGGGCGTAGCTTGAGGAGGCTAGAGAAGTGGAGCCCCAAACAGCTGTCGCATGTAATTAAAACTGCACACCACATACACTAATTAACTAGAAGGCTTCAGGGCAACGAATGAAGATCCTTATTCATTCTTACCTTCAGCAGGCAAAGACAACCTTTAAGCATCCTTATAACGTCGCAGTGCCACTCGAGGCCAAAGCGAGTCAAGGCAAAGCAAAGCAACGCAAAGCCAAACAGAGCACCAGTTTGTCAACAGCACACACACCGGTCCCAAAGAGGAGGGGGGAGGCGGGACTGAAGCCTCCTACACACGAAATGAAAAGAAATTGCCACTGTCTGCCAGGAGCAGGGCAGAGCAGGGACATGGACAGAGAAATGTCAGAAAAAGCAAAAAGAAGAAATGAAACGAAACGAAACGCGAAGGAAACGCAACCATCTGCACGAATTGTAATTGAAAAGATTTCCCTTAGAGGCATTACAGAGGCTCAAACAGGGTGGCCATAGTCTCCTCCAACAAACTCATCTCATCCCATTCCATCCCATTTCAGCCAACTCAACTCATTTTATCTTAGTGCACCTCAAGCCCAACTAAGCGGGAGCCTGACAGGAAATTTAATAAGGAAACCCCGGCGAGTTTATATTGTACTTTGTGTGAAAAATAATAGTTTTTTAAATAGAGAGTGGATTTGCCGGCGGTTCCAAACAAAACCAAAACAGAAAAGTAAAAGAAAAAGACCACAAAGACTCAGCCTGGGCTTTTTGTGGTGTTGTAAAATCATTTTATTAGCTGCAAAATATTTTTTCGTAATTAAGCTTGCTTGGCTGGAGCGGCCATCTAAAATAAAGAAAAGAATTTCCACATTTTAAGGAAATTCTCGGGGTTCCGTTTTGTGGTGACCAAAAGAGTCACAGCAGCACACAGCAGAACCATTACAGGTACAGTTATGCTGCAAATGACTAAAAGGTTATAAACCGCATCAAACTGAGTTTGGCTTTAATTATTTGCCAGGGCATAAAAACAGCCTATTTGAAACCAAATATTCCCTAGCTCTAGGTTGGTCCAGAGTTGAGAAGAGAATGAGATGGGGCTTGCTATGGAAGTGGGAAAGTATGACTGTACTTACTTCTGTTTTTTGTATAATTTCGCTGACTGAAATGAACTTCTTCTGGTTCGTTTGGTGTCTACGGCATTTTCATTTTGTAATGCAATAGAAAAGCGTCTGCCACAGACCACAAAAGGAATGCCAGTCGCAATGGAGCAAAGGAGTGGAACTGGCAATACCAGACGGAAGCCACAGACCAGCCCAGGCACAAACAAAAAAATCCTCTACCATTGCAGTGAAAAACGAAAGAAAAATAACCCAAGCAAAACGAACTCAGGTGGGAAATTAAAGTATTAAAATAATTATTTGCACTTTGGCCAGGGGACATAACAATTATGAGCAGAAAATTACTGCGGTCTGTGTCTGACACATTAGGCCCAACCCCTGGCTCAATTTACCAATCCCTAAATGGTATCAATCAGGGCCCCTGGCTCGAGCCAATCGACTCGCAATCATCGACCACACAATCGATCGGTAATCGATGTACTCAAACTCCATTCATTCCCAGGTCCTTTCAATCATTCATTCACACAATGGAACACAAAATGAGCACTGATCGGTTGGTGTGAATTTGGCGAGGGGTGCTTTTCGTATCCTTGCCAGGGGTAAGCCTCTGACAGGCAACCCCTCAGATGCGACCCGTCAGCCCTAGATTTTTTTTCCTCCAGGCTTTGTTCTTTCTATTCAAAAAAAAAAAGGTTAATAGGCTTAATTTTTTATTGTTACAGCACTCCTTTTTTTGTTTATTGTAAAATTTGCTCAAAACACTTGAAACTGACAATTTTGGCTGTCAGCTTGTTTTGAGGTTATGCGACGCGGTCTCCTCACTTTGACTCGGCTTTATTGACTTGTTAGCGCCGTTCTCAAAATCTCATTTGTATGTCAATAAATTTTGCAAAAAAAAAAGAATTAACATTAAGAGGAAAAGGGAAAGGGAGAGCGAGCAAGCGAGCGAAAGAAAGAAAACAAATATGAACAATTTGGTGGGCTTGATTGATGAGCTGCGGCCTCGCAGACAAACTGAGATGAGCCGGAAGATTAATGCGGTTTTAAGTTAGTGGAAATTTCAGACAAGCTAATGAAGTTGTCTGATTTACCAAGTCACTAGGAAAATTTCATACAAATTGTGAGAAATCAAAGCAGACAGCAAACAGTTTGGGCTTTCCGACTAATTAATTCAGCGGGAGTAGCAAATTTGGAACTTAAATTTTGAGATTTTGAATTTTGAAGGTTTTTTAAAATAAACTTGAGGAAATATAAAAACCAAATTTGTTTATTAAATTGATGATTTCAAAGTCTTTATCCTGCTTTTATTCAAAGCTAGAAAATAGAGAAGATTTTGTGGGCTGGGTTGATCTGACGATTTCAGTGAATTAAAATATTTTTTCATACGTTGCAACCTAAAAATATTACTCAAAATTAATGAAAAATTTACATAACTTTGCCTTAAAAATATTTTTAATTTATTTCAAATCATAACAAAGTCAGACAGTCCAGTGAAAAATTGGCTGAGTTGGATGCCCCAAACAAACTATGAATCTAGGAATTGAATTATTTATTCTGATTACCTAAAAATTGTTTCACCACTTTAGATTCCTCTCAACTCATCCGACTATGATCCAGTTACTAGAAGAATTATTTATTCCTACGAATGTTAGCAGCAGTTTCAATTTGCATAAAACAAAAAAGACAGACTCTCATCTCAACCGGCTTACCTACTCACGTATTTCATTTTGTTTTCCAGTGTATTTTTTTTTTGTATTTTCTGGATAAAAACAAGTCAAAATTTATAACACAAAACGCATCCGACAGCTTGTCAGTGGCAATGCGCTTTTAAGCTAACAAGCGTATGCGAAACGAAATGCTAAATGAAACGCAGAAAAAAAAAATACAAAACAAAGAAAATAAAAAAAAGAAGTAAAGAGGAAGAATAACAATAACAAGCGAAAAGCCATTTACATTAAAATTTATAGAGCATAAACTGTGTGCACTTTTTAAAATTTCATTTGATTTTTTATTCAGAATTTTTTTTCTTTTTTTTTTAGGTTTTTTATTTACCCCTCAAAAGGAGATGAGAGAAAAAAATGTTACAGTTTGTTAAAAAATTACAAATTTTTTATATCAAAAAAAAAAAAAAACTGGACCTTTTTTTTGGTTTGGAAAAAGAATATGTCAGCATGTGATTCCAAAAGGCACAAAAAAAATAGAAAACAGGGAAAAAAATTTAATAAAATGTGCCGGAAATTATGTGCGTGCGGAAGAAGAAGAAAAAAATAATAACAGAAGCAACAGAGTTTTACCGAAAAATACCCAACGACCCAGGACCTAACTTACGCATACACTCACACACACATACACAGGGACAAGTCATACACAATTTCACAATTCACGCGCCATAAAGTTCCTAAGTACCGAGAATTTGTATAAAATAGAAAAGAATCCATGGAATTCTGATATTGTTTTTTTTTTTCTTTCTACATTTTCTGTTTCATTTTTTTCGGCTTTTTTCATTTTGCCACACTATTTTAATTTACCAACTCCGTCTTTGTTGGTAGGGAACAATTGAATTATTTTTATATATTTTTTTTCTGTTTTTTTTGGTATAGAAAAAAAATCAGTCGAGGGGTGGGCTTCTGCCCATTAGCACAGTGCCACCCCACATTTGACACTCGGTCCGAAAGACCTCCTCTTCATCATCATCATCATCCTCATTCTCATCGACATAAAGAGCGAAAGAGAGGGAAACAAAAAAAAATTTGTAGCCAAACTTGTATGACTTGACTGTGTGTATGTGTGTGTTTCCTTTTTTTTTTTTGGGTATTTTTTTAACTTTTTATTATAATTTTTTTTCTTTCTTTTTTTTTTTTGCTTTTTTTTATGTTGTTACAAATTTTTAGACGGCTTGATTTGAATGTCAGATAAAGTCAAATGGATTTCAGCGTAAATTAAGTTGCCGTTGTTATTCTTGTTATTCCTGTTGTTGCCAGCGGAGTGAAGGGCCATATAAATGGAACCAACGAAATTTTCATTATTTCCACACAGCTGTCGAGACAAGTTTTCTGATATGTGCCTGGACCTGGAAAAATCTAGAGAAGGGGTCCCGGAGTCTGGCGAAAGGTATTGAAAATGACTGTGAAAAAATAGAGTAAGTTTACCCCCAACTAAGTCAGATCGTATAACTTAAAAGGCTTTTCATTAATTCTCAAACTTTCATAACTATTTTAGCATTAGTTTCGGGCAGGTTTTCTGGGGATTCTTTAAAAAAATCAAAATGGAATCTAAGAAAAAGCAGCCTCAAGGCAAGGTGAAGCCCATAGGTTACACACTTAAGGAAAATCAGGAGCCTGTAAAGTATCGTCTCAAGACAGATGAGGTCCCTAATAGATCAGAGGGAACTAAACATACCGAAGTCGGAGAAAAAGTCAACAAACTCTGTCAGAGTCTTCAGAAACTTCAGATTAAGCCGAAAGACCCTCTTGAGGACCTGGATTTGGACTATCATAGCTATCAGCGGCAAGTAGAAATCGAACAGTCCATTAAGCCGAGACATCTTGAGATTCAGTCGGAGGTCTCTGAGATAATGCGCACTCAACTTTTCGACTGGCTGGCCAGTGTGGCTGAGGACCTCAAATTGCCCAAGACTTGCCTTTTCAGAGCTGTCTATATTAGTGATAATTTTCTGCAAACCTCGAAGAGTTTCAAGCGGGACTTGTTGCAGCTTCTCGGCATTACTGCCTTGTTTCTGTCCTACAAGTATTTGCCAAGTGAATTGAGCACCAAGTGTACCATAAATGATATGGCTAACCTGACCGATAGGGCCTGTTCGGCCAAGGATATACGGGAGATGGAATTGCTGTTATTGCAATCTTTGGACTTTAATTTGGCTAGGCCGACGGTTGTGGACTTCTTTAAAGTGTATGAAAAGCTGGTGCCCAAGAATAAGTATCGAGATTTTATAGCCATTTACATGGTCGAGTTGTCCATTATGTCCTATGAACTGGCCTCTTGTCCACCCTCCAAAATGGCTGCCGCGGCTTTGTTTCTCAGCTTGCAGTTAACCCGTGGCGACTCTAATGTTTCTGCACTTGATTTTAGTCTTTGGCCAGCTACTCTCGTCCAGATAAGTTCATATTCGGGCCTACAGCTACTCCCAACAGTAAAGAAACTAGCTCAGTTGGTCTACACAGCTCCACACTCCGAGTACAATTGTATTTATCAATCGAACAAGGCAGCACAGAAGCTCAAGATTTCCCTGCAACCAGAACTCTATGGTGGCCTGATCAAAGCTCTGCTACTGGGCTAAGAGTAACCCCCTTGGAAAGTGATTAGGAAAAACCGGTTTCATATCTCATCATATTCATAAAACCGTTGTGAAATATTGTGGTAGATTTGAATAAAAATATTGAAGTCCTTTCACTGGATTCTGCAGCTGTTTCATTCTGGAAAATACTCAAAAAAAAAAATATATATATATTCAATTTAATGAAGTTTTGGTTTGGAAAATATATAAAAAAAAGGGTTGTATAAAATGGGACAGCCTTTTCAAGCTGAGGATGCTGAAGCACCTCAATGATCCCGATGTCACCCTTTAAACAATTACCAGCCAGCATCAGGATCAGATCTGGCTTCACCTTTACCCTTTCCTTTTTTCGAGGCTTCGTTGTTTTCGTTGTTCGTTGACAAAAAAAAAGGAGAGGAAAACAAAAATAACTGTTAGCTAGTTTCTAATGCCGCATTATCCTTGGCCTATCCTGAACTGGGCAGGCAGTCCAACTGTGCTCGAGCATGTGTGTGTGTGTGTGTGTGACATTTGCTTTGTTGCTGCAACTAATTTGAATATTCCTTTTTGGCCTTTCGTTTCCCACGATTTATGTTTATGATTGCTTGCAGTGTTCTTTTGTTGGCTGCCCTCGCGTGTCTTAGACTTGGACCCGTGTCAACTGCCAAGGCTCGACTGATATTTCCTTACACAATTTGAATATGCTAATATGTCTGGAACGGAGTCTTTTGAGTTTTGAGTCTTGCGTCCTGGGCTAAGCTGGGCTGGTCTGGTCTGGTCTGGATTCCCTGAGTCAGGTTCAATCCATAGTGGTCCTGTCCGGGCAATTGTAATTATTGCTAAAATTTATTTTTAACATTTTTTAATTGGCATTCAAGTGGTTCGATCAAAGAGGTAGAGATATCCAGCCGTGTTCGACTATGATTACAAAGGCAAAGCTCATTAGCGCAACTTTGCGGGACACATTGAATGGAGTCGAGCTGAGCCCCGACGAATTGAATTGAATTGAATTGAACTGAGTTGAACTATGCAACAACATAATTAATAAATTCATTACATTTCATTGCAGTTTGTTTCATTTTATTTCATTCTGAGTTGCACAAACATAAAAACGCATACGCAGTGTTGGTCGGCCCGCCCGCAGCATCACCGATATCATTGGCAACTAAAACCACAGTATATAACTTACAAAATGGAGTGGGGAACAAACAGGCTCGGTGGTGTGTGTGTGAGTGTGTGTGTGTGTGTGTGGAGTTGAAAAAAAAAGTAATTATGCCGACTAAGAGCTTCATCAGACATCCTATTATGCAGCGTGCACTCGACAAATCCAAACACACACACACGCATCCCCCACATACATGTGTGTGTGTGTGTTTGAAACAAAAGCCACCCATGCCAGGACCAGGATGAGGACCAGAACCAGGGCCCCTGGCTTGCAGCTACCTTTGTGAGCTACCCATCGGCCGACCCTAGCCACCAACATGGCCAGCATCATCATCGTCATCATCATCATAAATGTTTGCATATGAAGTGCAATGGAAGGTGGCTGAATGCCGACTGGGTAGCCCAGCCTGAGACTGAGGTTGCATACAAAAAGCACTTGAGCTGCGAGTCGAGTTCCATGCAGCTTGTGTGTGTTCTTCTTCGCTGTTGGATTAAAAATGCAATGCATTCAATTTTTTTTTTCTTTCTTCATTTTTCATTCGTCTCATACTTTATTTTTCATATGCTGGCGCGCATTTCGCAACAAATAATGATGCACTTGAAAAATGTTTATGTGAAAGAAAAAACAAGCAGAAAAAAAAAACGAAATCATTAAAAAACTCATACGCGCCTGGCAAACTTCCCACCTCAACTTCATCCAGTCCCGCTGACATTCAGGCCATTAATATTTCATTTAACGCTGCAATTGTCCCGGGAGAACTTCACCATCCAACACCCACCAGCCAGAGAGGAACCTCTAATCCAGGTCCTGGTCCTAGACAGCCGCAACCTTTCCATTTCAGGCTTCTGTTTGCCAGCCCCGCCACGCCTCTAAATAGCCTTAAAATGTTTAATTCATTTTATGCGATTCCATTCAGCGCCAGTTTTAATTATGAGCCCAGCCAAAGAGGATGCCTCACTGTGAAGTGCCTACGAGGAGAGGCAGGTGGGGCTGACCGAAGGAGAGGGAAACTGACTTGTTTAATTTGTGCATAAGTTTCATTTACTTTGGGGGCGACATAATCTTCAGTTGGCTTGCTTACTTTCTGCCTTTCTCTGCTTCTTCTGGCCCTTGGCTAATGCTGGCCCGGCTCCACCCGCTGTTGATTTTAGTGTCCTCGGCAACAACAGCTTAGCACACGTCCTCCTCTCTCACTCCCAACCGAATTGTCTCAATGAGTCCGCCTAAAAATTCGCTATTCAACTGGCCGCCTACTCTGCTCTCTCCTCTGTCCTCTGGCCTGGGCCAGCATCCTGTTTTCTTCGTGGTCCTCTTGGCTGACTGTTTGTCTGGTGATTATGCTCTTGAAGTGCGCATAGCTTTGAATTTTAATTACGAGTAAATATTTAAGCCATTAAGCCAAAAAGTGCGCTGCCTACGTGGAACACTTAAGAAGAGGCGACAACTCCTGCTCGAGGGAGCAGCAGAATCTGACACTAAATTATTTTTACACATGTCAAAAAAAGTAATAATGAGTTGAGAAAAATTATTACCTCTTAGTTTTTAATGAAATCGAAATATGTATTAATTATTATTTTTATTTTGTTCGAAATAAATCAATCGTTTTAAAATATAAAATCAGATTAAAATAATTAAATTTTAAATCGATTTTTTTTTAAAGCAAAATAAAGCCAATTTGATTTTTTGAGTGGATCTTTGCATTTACACAATTTATTAATATTTTCTTTGAAAAGATTTACAATTTATTTAACTAATTTCAATTAATGCATAAAAATAAATTTAAAAGAGACGACAAAAACAAATTAAACAACTTAATTAAAATAAAAACTCTTTGCCCATTTCACACAAAATAATCATCATCATCATTTTGCCAACAATGGACAAGTGAATAGCAAATAAAAAAAAAAAAATAAAATAAAATCATTTCTATATTGTGTGATAAGTACATGTAACAACAACAACAACAACAACAACAACAACAGCGAATAAAATTTATAAATATTTTATATATAAAGAGAATAAAAACAACAATAGAAAGAAAGAAAAAAATTATTAATTGCAAAGCTTTTGGTACGACTTCAATTAAAAGTTTCAACAGCATCCATCAAACCATTTCAATGAGTGTCGATAACAGTGCCAACAAAAAGTACACACACACACACACATACACAGACAGCAACAATATTTTTAATAAATGAAATACATGTGTAAATAAAATGGAATGAGAGTGAAAAAAAGGAATGAATTGAAAATATTTGAGAATCACTAGAATCGATCGCTTTAATGAAAGCGCATAAAAACTTTTTTAAAAGCGCTCATAAAAAAATTGAAATGAAATCTGAAAGCACAAAAAATACAAATAAATAAAAGAAACGAAAATAATAAAAAAATATTGTTAATATTTTGGTGGGATTGGGAGGAGGCTACAAATGTTCTTGTTGTTTTTTGGCGTTGCCTGCTGATTATTTGCTTGATGCGGTCTCTGGCCATTGTGTTGCCATATCGGAGTGTGTGGCCTCTTGAAAGTAATAGCCGAAACGAAAGCATACCATCCCATTCCAGCCCATCCTACTCACGCTTCAAGCAGCTTCCAAGGCCCGCCTCGCCTGTCTGGGCACATCCTTCGCTCTGCTCTGCTGTTAACGCAATTTCCATAAAACATTTTGTTACTTATTTATCTTAATTAAAATAAATTTACATTTTTCTAATTTAACAGGGCGATGGAACGCGGCAGCCGCGACTAGTCAGCCGCATCCAATGTGACCAGACCACTCCAAAAGTTTCCCCATCTTTCTTTCTTTTTTTGTGTGTGCTTTTTTTTTTGTTTTTTTTTTTTTTGCTTGGTGTCTCCTTTCTGGACAGCCTTGTGCATTAGAGAGAGCGACATTTTCTTAACAAGCCAAAAGGACATTTACCAGAGACCGTCGTCATGGGGTCTTGGCTCGCGCAGTGGCGACGGGGAGGGCGTGGCAGGCCACGTAGAGGGCAGGCACATCATCTGGGGCTGAGGCGATGGTTGGGGGACGGGGGGACATTTGCTGAAAGGAAACTGAAAAGCAGCTAAGGTTGTGCAAGCGGCACGGCATAAAGAAAAGGAAAAAAAAAAAACAAAAAAATCAAACAACGAGACAAAAAAAAAAAAAAAATAACAGTGAATAAAAGAACACAGCAAACAACGATAAAGTAGAAAATACGAAGAAGAAGAAGAAGCAGAAAAAAAAAGAATCTCGAAAAATTCTCGTACGTAATGGAAAGTTGCCATTGGGGCCTGCTCGCTTGGATCTCATTAGCGCTACGGGGCTGGACAGGTTTCGAGGAGTGCTGGTGTGGGGAAGGGGGGGAGGAGTAGCAGTGTCTTTTGAGGCAAACTCTGTCCTATGATTTGCCAGGGTTGTTGTTGCTTTTGTTGGTTTTTTGTGACCGTATAAGTGGCACTGAATGAAATGAAAGAGCTCCGTCGCGCTCCCCTCCGCTTCGGTCCACTTCGCCCCAGCTAAGTCCAGAGGACATCTTTAGTTGTGTCCCTGAGTTTTGCAGTTGCTGCTGGTCCATTCAGTCCTCTTGTCCTCTGGTCCAAAAAGAACAAGAATAAGCATAAAATTAAAAGCTGATGAGCGTAAATGTTGAGCAAAATAAAAAGATTTTGCGTATTTTAGCATTTCGTTTGGGGACACGAATTATTTCTTGTCTAAGAGGAAGAGACTATAATCCCAGGAGCGTTGGCGGGGCCATAGAAAATTACAATGGCTACAATTTTTGGAGAGAACATTAATGAGCGGAGAACAGGGGGTGAGGAGAAGAGGATTTCGTTAAAATTCACTGTGGTTGGCTTAATGGTAAAATATTTAAAAGAAAATAATTACAAGATTTTTCTAGACACCAAAAAAACGCAATGAAACAAGTACAGTTGTGCTCATAACGGCTAAGCCCATTAAATGTCAAATTTTTGCCCTCGTTTAGCCACTTGGCCTCATAATTTCCCAAAACAAAACGAAAGAGCAGTGAAATGAAAATTATTAAAAAGAAAAACAAAAACAACAAATCAAAAATCAATAGAACGCCATTTTGAAAGCGGCCACGTCAAAATGAAACCAATACAAGACCATAAATAAAGTCGAAATATTAGAAAGATTTTGCGCTTCGCAACAGGGGAGAACATTTTGCCTGACAAAACAAAATACACAAAAAAAAAAACACAAAAAAATAGGAGGAGTCAAAACCTAACAACACGGGTGGGTGGGCAGTGCTAAAAAGAAGTAGAAAATAAATTCAAAGCAAACGAGACTAAAATTATAAAAATTGCCCTCCACGGTCCTGGCACGGCCCTTCACGAGAGTGCCACGATGCTGGCAAATAAAAAATACAAAAAAAAGAAAGAAAGAGACGAACGCGCAATTCCAATACGGGACATCAACGTCAACGAGGGTGGCCCACGGCGCGCTCTTTAGCTCTGAAACTGAGGCAGTCAGTGGCTTGCAATAAGGATGATGACAAGTCTGAGCTTGATGGTGGTGGTACATAATGTAGACCGTAACCATTGCAGTGGCCGTCTTTGCTTCGTGGCCGTTGGTGGCTCGTGCAGCGCATTAAGTTCAGCTATATAAAAAGCGAGTGGCAGGACCAAAAGGACGAGAGAAAAAAGAAAGCAGGAAGGAGTAGGCAAGGTGGGGTATGTCCTGTACATGGCCCGCAGCGTCAATGGACCAAAATAATAACGACTAACGGCCTGTTAAGGGAAAATGCATCAGGACGTTGGCAATTTAATAGGGTAGTGGGGAACAAGTTTCCAGGGAGAAGCCCCGAAACACACAGAGAGAAAGAGAGAGAGTATAAACAGCCAAGGATTTTTTTTTTACTTTTTATTTTGTATAAGTGCGGGCGCGTGATGTAAGAAGGGGGTGGGGGTTTGGGGATTGTTCAGAATTTGCTGACGTGGTATTTGCTTGGGCCCAAAAGCATCAACCAGAAATTGACATGGCACAGGTCTGATCGGCCCCAGCTTTTGTTGCCTGGCAAACTTTGAACTCCCTCTCTCTCCGCTCTCTCCTCACTGCTTTACCACTTATTTGTACACAAAAGTAAACTCTTGTTCTTCTTTGCTTACTAGCTGCCATTATGATTTTGAAAAAATACGAAAAACAAAACAAAAAAAAAAACGAACGTAGAGAAAAACAGTCATGGCTTTGCTGCCTCTGCCGGGATGGAACAGAACAGAACGGAACGGGACAGGACTCATTGAAAAACTGTGAATTTTTATAATAAGCATTTTTTTGTGCCACCCACCCCCCTCAGGCTTCACCACCCTCCCCCCACACACAGTAAACGTTGCCTGCCATTGCAGATTATTGTCGATGATTGTGATTGCGTTTTATGTGTTTTTTATTATGAGCTCAGGAGGAGTTCCCCCTTCCTGCCCCACACCATTCCTCGCTCAACCCAGCAAACTGAGCTTTAGTTCTGTTTGGTTCGGCTCAATGCATCCCTCTTGATTTTGACCGGGGGCAGCACTTTGCAGCTTTGGGTAGAAATTGAGGGAGATGCTTTTTTTTTCCTCTTTCTTTTCCTTTTTGTTGCTGCTGCTGTTGTTGTTGCTGTTGTTGTTATTGGCTTGTATGGTGCTGTCGTTGCTGTAATATTCCATTTAAAAAATGGCTGCCCTGTATTTTGCTTTCTTCCTTCTCCCCTGGCGCTTTTCTCGCTTTTTATTTTATTTTCTTGTGCTTTTGGTTGCTGAAGCGCTATTGGTTTCAATTAAAGCTTATTAATTTTAAATGCGATTTTTAATTAAATATTTTCAAAGCGTGTCGACATAGTAAACAAAAAAAGAAATCTCTTAAATTCTGATGATTACCATGAGGGACTAACTTTAAGCCGAAGCGATTTGCTCGAAAAAGTTCAGAAAATCCTGATTAGTCTGAGTGGGAAAAATGTTTAATGCAAATCGGGGAATTCAAAGCTTGATACAAATTCTCCGACATTTCAAAGCAAAGTCGAAAGAATGCTATATCTTTAATCTGGAAACTTAAGGCGTACTTAGCTTTGATGATATTCTGTTTAAGATAAATATTCTCCAAGTAGCTAATGTGAGAAGTGCAGAGAGAGGAACTCTGAACCCAATCTATTCTCAGACCTCCTAAGATCTTTCCATTAACTCTTTGTAATATTGGAATTTTTCTAATTTCTATAATAAGTAGTGCGTAGGAGAGCAAAGAACTGATATGACATGCTGATAACCTAGAAGAGAAAACAGTATTTACTTTATTCCCAAGCGCCCTTTCATTTCAGCTCACCTTCATAAAGGTGACCAATGAGATTGGTGGAAAAGTCGGTGGCTTTATGGCTGCCGGTTTCTGGCTTCGTTTGATCAGGAGCAAAAGCATCTTGCAATAGGTCCGATTGCATTGAAACCACTTCTGGTTATAGGCAGCATCGCCCACCTTTATGCTCTGGAAAATAAAATAGGAATGAACCCAGTTCTCTCAAAGTTTGTCTTAGTCGTACCGCTTCGATAAGCTTGTCTCCGTAATAGCAAACTAAGAACACTTGAACCAGGGAGGTGGTCAGGAAAATGCAGTAAATAATAATCACCTCCAAGGTGGACTCGGTGACCTGAAAGGCTATGAAGCAGATTTGTATGGAGGCCGTGAGAAAGTTCAAGAGCAACGAGAAATTAAACAGACTATTCACATGCTCGCAGAGACTGTAAAAATAAAAGAGTTCCAAAGTTTTTCAGATCCTTTTAATATTTTCTCCCACTTACGTGAGACATTTGGTATGATAACGTATCATGGAGACCAGAAAGTCCAAGTTCTTTTGATCCTGACCAGGAGTACACGGGTGCGTCTCCAGTCTCATAGAGATATAATTGAAGTGCATGCAAAGCTGGGTGATGACCACAATCAGAACCAGATCGGCACAGAGAAAGGCCACACCAGCCAGATAGGCTCCATGGGCAATATCCCAATAGGTAATCCAATAGATCAGATTATTCCGGGTGGCGTTATAGGGGAACCAAATGAGAAAGCCAAAGTTCCTCTCAAAAGTCTCCGAGCCCAGAAACTGATACTTAACAATGGCTTTCAGGGCCGGATAAAATGAGAAGGTCGACGTGTAGGCCAGGCACAAATACGAAATGAATTTGATTACCCGATTCATGGTACGCTGAAAGTCGTGCAAATTATATTCCTTCTGAGCGGACTTGGTCTTAGGATGTAGGTTTTCCAGTTGATCCAGCAGCTGTATAACCGTTTGCTTCTTTAGCATAATGGCAGCCTGCTTGAAATCGGAGACCAAGGAGAAGCCAATGCAAGGAGCCACAGCAATGGCCGCCTTGACAGTTTCAAAGTCCTGCAAGGACTTGTAGAAGAAAACAAACTCACCCATGACCAGCAAATTAAAGTTTATAAAACCAGCGTAAAGATAGATTTTCAGCAGCAAAGATCTCCAAGGATTCTTGGAACGATGGGCATAAATATCCTCACCGATGGTCTTGTAGAAGAGCACAGGCATTCGCATCATGCTCACAAAACTGGTCACTGGTTTCTCCAGATTCTCTGGCTGGCTCGTGCTCATGGTGGAGCTAGAAAATCACTGGTCAAGACTGTTTAGACTGGTTACCAGCTCAGACCTTAAATAGGCTAGTGTGACCCTGGGGCGTGGTTCAAAACTTTTATGCCTCATCATTTTCGAGCTGAAAGTGTTGATAATTGTGTGTGTAAACTTTCTGAGTGACCCAAAGCCTAATTAGGTGTTTAGTGAGATTCACCAGCTGCTGGTTTCCACAAGGTCGAATAATCACAGTACTCCGTACTTTTCTAGACTCGAATAAATGTCAAAGGCAGTGATTTGCCCCATTTGTCCCCTTTCCAACTGGTTAAAGGGAAATTATTTTTGCCGAGGCAGTGAATGGATTTGCCAATTTCTTTTATTCATTTGAATGTGTTGAATGAAATGAAAATAATTTTTCTTGTTATCCTGCCTCCCAAGCACAAATTGAGCAGAAAATAACTAATAAAGCCAGCCCGACTCCTCCATCCGCCAACCACCTGAGGTGAGACGATAAGGTCCTTTGCAGATTGCTAGTCTCCTTGCACGTGCAAAGTGCCAAAGAGGATAAGGAAAAAGAGAAAAACGAGGAAAAAAAAACGCTGTCAGCTCAAAATGAAATGCTGCTGCCACAATGGGTAATTTTCATTTCAATTTAACATTTTTGTGTGGCCCCAACTGCCAATTCCTTAGGATTTGCCAAATTGAACTTTTGCGCTAGCCAAAGAATTTTCCTGCTATTTTTTCTTCTTCTTTTTTTTTATTTTTTGTGAGGATAAAGTTGACGGTGAAGTTTCTATTGGACATCTGCGTATATATTAGAGCAAAGTTGTGAGTATCAAAAAACATTTTCAAATTTTCAGCTAAATTCTTTCGAGGAGGATGATAATGATGATGAAAACTTTAACCAGAAATTGTTGATGTGACAACGCCTCGAACCAAGGACATGGAGGGATAGCACCCTCTCTGAAACAATTGAAACAAACCTTAGGTTACACACTTGGACCACGAATTAATTAATTTTTTTTTACCAATTCCACTCAGAGGTGGTGGATACTCAACATGTGAGCGGTTTTTTTTCACTCAGCAAAAATATTCTCTCACTCAGTTACTCCTGAGAGGAAGAGAATAACATAGAAAGAGAGACAGGGAATAGGTGAGAGTTGAGTGTGTTGAATTTACCCCTTGCTTTACCCCTGGAACGATGTTTTTATTTTCGCTTCTTTTAAGTGTTCTCGTTGGCGATGTTTTGTGTCTGAACTAACAGGGAACAGTTTCGTAAGTCCATTTCTATCCTATAGGTGGCTCTGGAGTGCCTAACAGGATAACATCGAATTTCTCAGCCAAATTTTATCCATTGAATGTTGCCTCTTTGGAAAGACAGGTGGCGCTAGGGTAGCTGTTCTTTTCTTTTTTTGTGAAATTTAAAATTCATTTCATAACCCTCTTTTGAGTACTTTTGTCGCATCATTTGCTCGGTTACAAACCATTCAAGTTTCCTGGTCCACCCCCAACCAACCGTCTTGGCCGGCTCATCATGTGCAGTTTTGAAGAGCTGCACTTAAGCGCAGATTTTAATTACTTTCCGGCCGACTGGCAGCACCGGAAAGACCAACAAAGATTGCGCTTAGCTTGCCTTGGCCAAGGGGGAAGCTGGCAGGAATAGCATTTTTTATTGCAACATTTCTTCTTTTTTTTTTTTTTTTTTTTGAGAATGCAGTTATCTGCCGCTCCAGGACAGCCATTTAAATTAGCCATTGCCATTGCCTTTGCATTTGCCTTTGCAATAGCCAGAGCCGGCTGGGCCTTTGTCACATGGCAGTCGTTGGGTGAGTCGGCTGACTCAAGTAGAGGGCATTATGTATTCATGGCAGTCGCTCAAGTGTGGCTTGGCTCATATACACACACTCACACATGCCTCACCCCGCCCAACCACTTGTGCGAAAAAAAGAGGAATAGAAAATAAAAAGTCTTTGGTCGAGGGTCTGCAGAGGGGGAGCCCGGAAAAGTAACATAAGAAATGAAAGGCAAGAAAGAAATAAAAATAAAAAAAAGAACCTGGCAAGTGCACTTAGCCAGGATGTAGCCACCGCCATTGCCAAAGCCAGTTGACATTGCCACTGCCGCCTTGTCGAGCCAACCAGGAGGCCATGTGAGTTGCCGAAGCCGAGGCCTGTGCGTGTCAGGCAATTCCTTTTCGGGGGTTGTTTTCTTGGCCGTAAACAATTTGCACATGAGACGCCGACTCTCACCCTAGTCCATTTTGTTAGTTTATTCATTTTGTTGTTGTTGCTGCTGCTGCTGCAATTTTCAAATGGCCTAAACGCTGGGGGCGCTGTTACCACTTCGGCTACTCCTACATGTATCATTCTTTCATTCTTTTTTTTTTTTTTTGGCACGTTGCCCTCAAGTCTTGCAATTATCCAGCGACAACAACAACAACAAAGTGTCCGGGCTGAGGCTTTTGTTATTCGCATTTCTGTGACTGTTCCTGGGCCGCTCCTGCCTGTAATCACAAACATGTAACAAAAGCCAAAACACTGTTTCGAGTTAATGACTTGGCAACATGTTGCAACTGCAAGTGAAGCCTCAGAAATGGCAACCATTTGATGCACCTGTGCCTAGACCAGCTCCGCTTGCGTTTTATTGCATCCTGCCAACTTGTAGGCCTATTCTATATCTTCTCCAGGACCCCCTCCACCTCCCTCAAAAATGACAAAAAAGATAAAGCAGGCTTTGTCTATTCCTTGGCAAGTAAGAGGAGCAGATGTTGGCAATTCTAAGGCAGGCTGCATTGTTTGGCCAACCCTTTTATAGCCTGGCTAGTTGTGTCTCTTGATCTTGATGGCTAATTGGCCAAGTCAAAGACCACAGCTGCTTTTGGTTATGATAGAACTTGGTAAACTGTTAATGTGACTCTTCACAAAGACTCTGGCGAATTTGTCAGCGAATACCAAATCAGCCACTCAATCTTCTCCTTTGCCTGTCCAAAAATGTCAAACGGAAAATCCACATTGAATGTTTACTGTACCGGTCAGCTTGGCCTTAGAGTGTTAAAGTCTGTCCCACTCTCAGCTGGCCTGGCCTGTCAGACCACCATTTTTGGGCAAATAACTTGCTTAAGAGAAGAAGTCCCGTTATTGGTTTGTTTTTTTTTTTTGCTGACAAACCGACTTAAAGAGTTGTCAGTCAAAGTTGTCCGAGACCACCAACGATGCTGTCCACCACCACCACCACCGCCACCACCAACTACAACAACAATAAAAACAACAACACATTCGTGTTTGTCGTCTGCAAATTGTTCACGTCGCTATTATCCAGGGGCATCAATCTCGAAGCAATTGACAGGCCAGTCACCGGACCCAAGCCAGCCAAAACTTAAGCTTATTTCTTCTGCTTCTTCTTCTTTGTATTTTTTTATTTTTATTTTTTTTTTAGTAGTGAACAGTGCACTTTTATGGCAAAACGAAATTATTTACTCACCTGCAGTGGCCGTCACCAGCAACGACATGACCAGCTTTTGGCATCATCATCATCATCATCAACATAATCGTCATCATCATTATCAGAGTTGCCGCCGTCTTGGCTCACGCAATTGTCAACTCGGGAATTGGCAATGGCAACGGTTGTATTGGCCGCCAATGATCCAAAATTGCTGGCTCGCAGACTTGCCTGGGCTTTATGGCAATTTGATTTGTTGTAAATTATTTCGACTGTTTTTTTTTTTTTTTTTGCCCATCACAAAGCAAGAAATGCTTTGAAGTCTTTAGCAGACTGATTTGGCTATATGCCTGAAGCATTTCATAACTCCATTACAACCGGCGGGAAAACAACATCAACCAAAAATTCTTTCCACTCGTTTGAAAAACAAAGCCAGAGCCCTGATTGAGTGGGCAGAGTTCTTCGGCCCTGGCGAACCCTTCTTCATTTCGAGCTGGATTTTTGTGAAGTTTCTGACGCGGTTTTCACAGATTTTTCATAACAAAAACTTGCTGGAACAAAAAATTTGCCAGTTTTTAATTACACAACTCGAAAAAAAGAAATGGAGAGCCAAATTTTTTTTTGTTGTTTTCAATAGAAGATGGACTCCTGCTCCACCCGCTGAAAGTGAATGATTCTCTACAAGTTTGTAAGAGAGCTTGCTTTAATTACCGCCAAGAGACCAAAAGAGATCTGTCGAGCTTCGTTCGCTTTGTTTTTGTATATTTTTTGATGGCGGCTGATGAGGCGCACTTTGATGAAAGAATTGCAACCATGAAGATGATGATGATGATGGCGATGGAATACGCCGCTTAATTATGACCAGGCAGAGGGAAATAAAGAAAAGCGAAAATAATACTTGAAGGTAGCGGGTATCGGGTACTGGTTACCCACGCCCAATGGCTCAGCTCTTGGATGAGTTGCCGGCTTGGTTGGCTGACTTGGTTGCCAGGCAAGTGGAAATGCATTGGACCATGCAGTGGAGCGACCGTGTTAGCAATGGCTGCTGCACTTTAAACTTGCTATATTTCCACCTTTATTTCATTTCATTTTTTATGGCTCACCTCTCCCTCTCTTTTGTTTGCTACTGTTTTCCTTAATTCCGGCGCGGCGCATATGAAAAAAACAAAATGAAACCCGTGGTGGCAGAATAATTATTTAAAAAAAGAAATAAATAAATAGAAGCAAAACAGAGAAAGAGAAAAAAAAAATGCATTCGGCCAGCTTCTTGGGTTGAGGCGATGGCAAAGCTCATTCAAGCCGTGGGAGCTCTTTTTCTCATAATTATGCGAACAAGAATTTTGTAGAATATTTCTTTATTTCCTTCTTTTCTGGAGTTATTGGATTCAGTAGGTGGAATTGTTTGGAAACGAAAGCCGCCATGGAAATGTCATTAATATCACGGGCTCCCATTAAAATCAACGCCGGGCAGAAGCGCCGCCTCTGCCAGTCCGATCATGGGAATGACTCCAGTTCTGGGGGATTCTCCAACTGAGGAGGCGGATTTTTTTTTGGCTTGAAGGCGGCGCTTTGTATTTGAACCGTTGCATTCTTTCAATGGGCTTCATTAGTGCGGTTTATTGAAACGTACACCAGCTCTTGATTCGGGCTGGAGATACTCTACTCCGGCCAGCCATGCCTGCAATTGAAATAGATAACATGGCATCTGGTCGTGTCTCTCCTGTTCCAAAGACTTAAATGAAAAACTTGGACCAAAAAAATTAGTAAGCTTTCTGAAGTGGCAGATTGAAGTGTTGTAAGTTGATAGCTGGAGTGGCCACCAGCCAAGTGCTTGGTTTGTTGAATGGCCAAATCTGGAGAGTTACTGATTTATTAACTTTTTGCCAACCAATTTTGAAGGCTGCAATTGAATTAGAAATTTCCCAAAACAGAGAATAATTTATACAGAAAAACTTTAAACGAAAATAAAATTTAGAAATAAAAAGAATTTTTTTGAAGCATTTTGAAACTAAATTTTATTTGCCCTCCAGCAAAGACAGAAAGATTAAATTGCTTGAGAAATAAAATAAAATTTTTTGAAAACATTTTCAATTTGCTCAAGAAATGTTTGAGGTTCATAAAAGACTCTAAGCTATTTCTTTCTAAATAATGATTTCCTTTTTTATTTATTTTCAGAAAGTTTAGAAAATATATATTCTGTTTTTATATTTGTTTGGAAATATTTTTGTTAAAAAAGACTATAGAATTTTATTGAAAATATTTACAGTTTGCTTTAGGAGTTCCATCAAAAACTTACTTATTGCTTTTATTTATTTATTTCGTATATTTTGGACTTAAATTTATTTGCCTGGAAAATATAGAAAATTTTTGGAAATTTTATCAATAAAAAAAGACAAAAGAAATGAATATTTTTTGAAAATATTTTTATTTAGCTCAAGAAATTTTCGAGCTCTGCTGGAAACAGAAAGGATCAGAACAGACTCTAGGCTATTTCTTTTTTATTCATTTCAGTCTCTTAAGCATTTTGGACTTGAATTTATTTGCTTCCTAAAATATATACATAATTTTATTTACTTGGAAATTTTCTCTTTAAAAAGACAAAAATAAAATAGAATTTTTTAAAAATGTTTTCGTTTGGTCAAGAAATTTTCGAGCTCTGCTGAAAACAGGAAGGATCATGGAAGACCCAAAGCTATTTCTTTATTAATTAATTTCAGTATCAGTTTTTACCTTCCAGAAAATATAGAAAATTTATTTTGTTTTTAGAATGATTGGAAATTTTCTCAAAAAAAAAATTTCATTTTGGAAAATGTTTTCAATTTGTCCAAGGGTATTTTGAGATCGATCAAAAATATAAGGCCATTCCGTTTGTTTTATTTATTTGACTTAAGAATTTCTTTTCCAACTTTCAGAGAATACTCAACTTTTGTCTTTCTATTAACTTTTGCCGCCTTTTATTCAAATTAAGAAGACCAAATAAACTATTTCTGAGTACTTTTTCGCTGGCCAAGAAGTGCCTTTTTTTACTGGGAGCAAAAGTTGCACTTGGCTTTCTTTGATATATCTTCAATTACAACCTGTCTGGTTTAATTTGTCTTTTGTCTTGGCTGAGGCATCAATTTGGCGGTAATTACCGTAAAACGCCCTCCATTTTGACCGGAATTTAGTTAATGCTCTGCCATCACTTGCAGAATGCGTTGAAATTGTTTCATTTAAAGTTGCTGTTTATCTTTTTTATTTACTTTTTCTACTGTTTTGGTCTTGTGGGTCTTCAGCTCGGTAATTAATCATACGCCCTAATAAACTTGCTAACCAAAAAATGAAAGAAAGAAAGAAAATAACTTTGCTATTCTTTTGGTTTTGTTTGGTGAAACAAAATGCACGCCTTCTTTGAATCCGTTTCAATGTTGCTGTCTTTGGCAGAGACAGACAAATGACCACAAGGGGGCTGGACATGGAGTGCCAAATGCAAAAGGAAGCCTCGACTTTAGTTTTTTTGGCAAGAAATTAATTTCATGTTTTAGCCAGGCTTTTAGGGGTGTCTTTGGGCCACTCACTCAGTCAGTCAGTCTTGGCCAATAGCATTGGAAATTGGTTGGTTGGTTTGGCCAACTGAAGCCGCAAGATAAAGGCCAACATGTTTTTTGGTTAATAAATTTATAAATACAGTGAAATATTTTTAAGGCTAGTTAAATCGCATAATGAGCATTTCAAAATGCAAATTCACCTGAGCAATGCAGTGGTTGGCCAAAAAGTTGGCTCATTATGCACCTTCTCTTTTTTTTTTTTTTTTTTTTTATGTGGCTGTTGGGGAAGTTAAGACTCAACAAGCTGAGCTAATTGCCAGGCGCTACTGTTTGGCATTCGCCCAGCTCATTTGGCCAGTTTATGGCGTGCTAATTGGCTAAGTTCAACGACGATGACGTCGGCTAACTTGGCGGTCTTTTGTTTTATTCCGGGGTCTCCCTCTCTTATTTTTTTTAGGAATTTCATTTGGGCTTGAATGCGCAACTTTAATGGGGTCCTAAAATTGATTTAAGCAGGTGGAGCCAAATAAGCCCAAAAGCATTAATGAGCTCAACTTAAAGAGCCAAGAGAATCTTAATTAAGTCAACCAAGTCGAAGAGAGCAAAATCAATAGAAAATTTTGAAAAAAAAATGTTACATTTCCAATGCTGTTTGGCTTACGGCCTAAACTCTTTGGCTTGCCCCTAACAGGCCTGTCAATTTTACTTATAAACTAAACCAAGCTCACTTTCTTTTATCTAACATTTTCATGGTCTGAATTAACAAATAAAAAAGTTAAAAGACCAAGAAAAATAACTCTACCAAACAAAGTTAGTGCCAGAGTTGCCACCGTCAAATCAGCGTTTCAAACAAAACACCAATCGATTCTCAAAGTTTTTCCTATTTTGATTGCCATATTTTTTTTCTTTTTTATATTTTCTTTCGTTCATAGTTTTTATTATATTTTTATTTCTTGGAATATATTTTTGTTATTGTCTTGAGGTTAGTCTTTTCTGTTCTTAGGTAAAGTTGAGGCAAAAGTTTTGGCTCTAGTTTGCTGGTCGCTTGCCGGTCTGTCAATGCAAAGCGTTTGAATATTTATAGACTCCCAGACTGGCCGGGCAGACTCTGAGCTGGCAAGTCTGGCCAGACTGCAGGCGTGTAGTTTTGTTGTTATGCTTGTGTTCTAGCAGACCAAAAAGGTAACACCGAATTGAGGCAGCTGCTGTCTTGACTTGGCAGCTTGGCATGGCATTTTCACACGCTGGCTCAAAAATGAAATTTGCATAGGTTGGCTTGGTTTGGTTTGTTCGTTGGTTGGTTGAGCGGTTTGGCGTATCTAACTGAGAAACACAGAGTCTGTGACATGGAATCTGAGTGTGACAAAGAATTTATATGTAAATTATGCAAATGCACGCTTCGAGCATTCCGCTGCGAAAGGGTGCAACGGATACCACCGATAAATGTTCGATAGCTCAGCTTGGAGGGTGGGCACGGGGGTAACAAATCAAATGACATGACACACAGAGACTGGCTGTGTTGCATGCCACAAACGAGAGAGACTACAAACTATGATCAGCTGAGCATAATTGCAGTGCCAATTCGAATGCGAATGTGAATGACGACAACGACAATCGAAGGACTCAAAGGACTCATTTGGAAAATGTTGATTGTTGTTGAGCCTTTTGCAAGTCAAGTGAGTCGATTGTGGATTTTTGGGTTTTTCAGTTTGACAGTTGCCAGTCTTTGTTTGTTTAGCCAGCATGTCCTTTTGTATCCTTTTGTCTGACAGGTAACATGCATGCCGTGTTTGGCATTCTCTTCATCTAAATTCCATAGGGCTGAGCTCATCTCATCCAGACTCGACTACCGCATATATTTTTGCAGTTCTTTTGTTCGGCTGGAAATTGATTGGCAATTGGCAATAATCAATGGTTTAAGTGCTAATTTGCATTGTCGGTTTGTCAGCTTAACAGTTTGCCAATTGTTGTGAAAAAAAGAGGGAAGAAGAAGAAGAGAATACAGAGGGTTGCAATTAAAAGAGGGCTTAAAACTTTATTTAATTGTGGGCTGTGCTTATCTCATGTAATGAAAAGGAATTATGGGATTTTTGGGTGAGATAATTAAAATTACATTACAGTATTTAAATAAAAAGGATTTCATATTTCAAATATTCACAATTCTGAGGGAGTCTCCCTTCTTCCGTTTCAGATTTTGAGTAAGTTGGGCCTAGGCTGGTGGCCTTGTTTTTAAGCTCATTTACACCCACAAACTCTGGCACTAGGACAAGGACAAGGACACATTCTTCACACACACACACACACACACAAATATACAGGCAAAGAGTAGGAAAAACTTTTGCTGGGCCCGAGTCAACGTCACAATTATTTAAAGTGAAAGACCAGCTTCTGGAATGGCTCAACGTAGGCAAAGCGTAGGAGTGAACAAGACAAAGAGTGAGAAAGAGAAAGAGATGGGTAGAGCTAGAGAGCGAGAGCGAGAGCAATGAGAAACGCCAAAAGTTAATTAAAAAGTTCGTCCAGCCAAAGGGACATGTTCGAAGTTGACTGGCATCGCCGACTGTGCCCATTTTCTGTGCGCCTGTTCCAAGTGACAGAGAACTGTCCCACCAAGCTGGCGGAATAAACGAGAGAGAGCGAGTGTAGCGCACAAGGAAAGAGAGAAGCACTGTATTAGAAAGAGAGCAAGCGAGTGCTACGAAGAGAGTTAAGTTAATTATTTAAGTGCCGCCTCGAACTTTGACCCAAATATCTACGGGGCCTGCCACGTGCTGCCCGGCTTCAAGTCCACGTTTTGCGGTCAACACTTTCGCAACGAGGTCAAGCAAAGTGAGGTTAGAGAGAATGCCACCCCCCCTCACTTTCCCAAGAATCATTGCCTTTGTTGTGAACCTTTTCGTTGTCGCGTAAATATTTAGCCCAAGTTGGCTGCGAGTTTTCTTTTCCAGAGCGTTAATAACTTTTCGTTTCTCTTCTTTTTTCTTTGTGCTTTTCCTTTGGACCGCGTTTGTTGAATGCGACCCTAGACAGCCATTTGCCTTAGCTTTGGCCCAGACTGCCAGGGGGTGGTTGGTGGTCCCTGCCAGACTGTGGGGATGTTTGGGTACGTCCAGCAGTCGTGACAGTGAAAATGATGCGGCGGCTAATTAGGTTTTTGCCTCTTCCGCGTTTTGTCTGATGTCTCGGCCAGTTGGCGGTTTTTCAAGTGCTTTGCCCCTGACCCTGGGACGTCACGGAAATGGGTCGTCCTTGCCTTGTCCTTTGTTGTTGCGGCTTGTGTAATTTGGTATGAAATGAAATTAGCCAAAGTTGAGACTTTTTTTTTTGGGTCTCCTGTTTTATAATGAGTTTTTGTTTTTATTTGGGCTTTGTCCCTGTGTCTGTGCCGGGTCTAACTAATTTGAATATTTCGGTCAAGGCCAAGTGAATTCAGGTTCAGGGTCAGAATCATTACGGCCGTATTTTTTCTGCCCAAAACAAAATTTAATGAGTTGGATTTAAAGAGCCTTGCTTTGATTAAAGTCGCCGACTGAAGTTATTCGTAACTTTAAATTTTATTTTGAATATTCTAGGTTTTTATTTCTTAAAGAAAACAAAATATCTTAAGGAAAAATTTTCAACCCTAAAATAACCAATCTACAAGATTTTCCCCCTTCTACTTCTGGCCTGACTGAGAGAAGTAAATTGTAAGAAAACAAGAAAAAGAATCCTCGCACAATTCCGCCCAACATTTCTTATTTTAACATTTCAGGGCTGTTGCTCTCTTTTTATATAAAAACTTGTTTTTTGTTGTTGTTGTACTTTTTCGCAAATCAACGGCAGACAAAAATCTTTTATTCAAATTTTATTTGATTGCTTTGCGATTTTCGCTATTTTCTGCCAAGTAAAACAGTCCTAGAAAATGGGCAAGTAAAATAAATAGAAGAAGGAGACAGAGACAGTTAGTAAAAAAAAGGAGAAGAGCTTGTCACATTTATTTGTATGAAAAATCAGCAGATTGGAGTACAGAAAATATTATTTCGACGACGACAACTTTAGGGTTATTGTTCAATTTAAGCACGCAACTCGCGGAACTCGTCCCCACCAAAAAGTTAGAAAAGAGGTGGAAACTTGCCCGTAGTTCTCGACTGCTGACAAGGACGAGAGTGGAACCAGTGGAATTGCAGAAAGGGCGAATCGAGCATTGAGAAAACCAGGCAGTCACTTACAGGGCCAGACAAATTTGGCGAGTAAATAGTTTGCCGGGGAGGATTTGCTGGCCCAAAAGGAAGACAGACAAACTGTATTGTAGTTGGTAAGAAGAAACTAAACTAAACTGCAAGTTGTGTGCGACTCCGGCAAATTATATAAAATTGCATTTACCACAATAACAACAATAACTGCATTAAACTCTTTAACCAGAGTTGAGGCCGTAGCTGCCGACCGGACCCGTAATACTTTATTATTAAATTTTGCACATTAACAGGCCATATCTAGCCAGTATGGCCAAGAAAATGGCGTCTCCTGATGGTGTTGGTGATGCTGATGGCATCGGTGCAAAAACAAAATCTAGATAAATATAGTAACGATATTTGCCTGGCTTGAGCGTGGGCAGTCAGGCAGAAGGGTACGGTTCAATTTTGAGCAAACATTTTTGCAAAACAGGACGAAGGATGAAGGTCTACATTTGTGGCCACTGACTGAGTAGTGAAAACTCTGGGACACATAAGCATGGCAAACCAGAATCAGCGAACCAGCGAACCAGGCGATTCAGTCGTCTATAAATTATATCCGTTCCAAATTGAAATGCGCGTTAAAATGCAGTTAACTTGGCCATTCCCTGGCACGTTCAAAGTCTGCTGTTATGGCCAGGCCAACGCGTTTTGCTATTGCCATTTTTTTTATGTTTTCCTTACGTTACGTGTTTTATTTTTTACAGTTTTGTGCGCACATAAAAATAGAAAATGATTTTGAACATAGCACATTAGAGACAGAGAAAGGCTAAGGAGAAATGGACACACAGAGAAAGGGTCTGCTTTTTCAGGAAAACCTCATTTGGTCTCAGTGTTGATGATATTGTTTGGGCAAAAGAAAGAAATGAAAGACAACAAAAGTTTTATATATGAAAAAAGGCAAGGCAAATTTGCCAACTTTACCAAATCGATTAGATCAAAAACACAACCCTGTGCATTCTTGGGAACTCAACTTTCTATTTAATCAAATTTTCAGCTTGCTCAGCTGGTCAACTCTTGACCCACAGAGCATATGTGTTTTGGTCTGTCCAACTCTTTGGGCTTTTCAAGTGTTAAGCCATGTCATCATTGAGGCATGAATGCGTTTGAATGCCTGATTACCCAAACACATCAGCATTAAAATCACTGAACATTTTTAGAGAACCTGCGAGAATCAATAGATTAGAGCAGACCCACTCTGAGAGAGTTGGTTTTGTTCGAAGCTTTAAGTTGCCCTCAAATTTAGCTAAAAGCAAAAGCCACACAAAAACTTTCCACAGAAACTATGCAAAATGCTTCAGTGGAATAAGTCAAAAGAGTAAACTTTTTGGTTGAGCATACGAAAGTTGTTTTCTATAGGTTTTTTGTTAAAGAAATTGCACGCAATTTGGTAAAATTCAAAACCAAACAGAAATAATCCTAACAAATGAGAGAAAGAGATAGACAGAGTGAGGGAATGGTACAGTCTCACGCATGCAAAGTTTGAGGTTAAACATGAAGAAAAAGAAACAGAATAAAGATGGCGGCAGCAACGATAACGGGGCAGGCTTGTAAATACATTTGCAAAATAAATGTGAAAATTAGAAAAGCGGCAAATAAAATTGTTGGAAAAAGCATTTCCCCCTCACACACATACATACACACACACACAGGCACGCATGCAGAGCGAGCACACGGTACAACAGGAAACTAACAACGAACAAACGATACAACACATAAAGAAAATTTTCCATTTTATATGAAAAATAGGAGAAAAGAAAATAGAAATCCACATAACACCACCACTGCCCTCCGGTTGATGATGATGTGCATGCATGTAGGCAAGAGTGTGCGTGTGTGTGTCTATGTGTGTGTGTGTGTATTGCTTTAATAGAAAATTGCAAAAGTTTTGCAAAAGAAAATGCCTTGCCAAGGCAGTCAGCCAACCCAAACGAGCCAGCCACACGGCGGCGCCGTCGAAATTGAAAAGAATGTGCAAAAGTAGCAAACCAAAAAAAGGTGGAAGCAGGCGATAGGCAAGGCAAGCCGAGGCGAGGCGAGCAGGAGCAGACCTGGGCGCTTAACCAAATGGGGCGAGTTTCAATATGTGTGTGTGTGGAGTGGGAGTGGTGGTATGGTGGTGGATTGAGCCTGGCAAGAAAGCCAAAGTAAGCATGAAATAAACCCTCGTAGCCGTGCAGTGGCTCTCATCCTTGTGGCTGCCGCCGCTGTTGTCGTCGTCGTTGTCTGCAATGAAATCACAAAAAGTAAAATAAGCGTACGAACAACTAGAAGAACTACAGGAGAGAGTATGATAAAAAAAAAAATATATATATATATACATATATATATGTATGTATAAACGTAGAACACGCAGCCCAACTCTATGAAGATTTACCGGTTTTAACATTGCCAGTCAGCAGTTTGCTAGCTTGGATACGGGTTCGTAAAAGTCTATGCCAGTGTATGTGTGAGGATTGGGGTTCTGTGTCGCGTCTGGCATTATTATGCCCGGCGCATGTTGTACCAGAGTCACAGTCAGAGTACCAGTCCAATCCAGCCAGCTTCCTGTGCTCATTGCTTCTGCTCTCTGGCAACATGTGCTTTTGCCAGAGTTTCTGCCTCATGCAAGGCATATCGATTTTGTTGTAGTTGCCAGGCTCTGACTCATTCGCCAAAGTGAATTGGAGTCCTTCTTCAGCGAGGGGCATTGTCACAGGTGTAGTGTCACTTACTCACCACACGCTGAAACGCAACCAATTGAATTTATCATTAGTTTATCATACAATGTGCTAATTAACCTTACCCCACCGCAGAGGTGCGATCTTTTGAGCCATCTATCTTGGAGGCGAAGTTTCCGCTTATCTACACGAAATGTAGTGCTGTATTTGCTGACCGATAGCCCATAATTATTTTCGCCATTCTTCTAGTTGGAATATAACTTTGTGGCATGCAACTTTGTGTGGCAAACTAGATATGCCAATTGAAGCCGATTAACATACGATAAAGTTGACCTCCCATTTTTCCCCCTATTTCCTTTTGGTATATACCAAGAGTTGATTATCTCTTGGTCTGGGGAGGACTGGGTCAAGTGCGTGTGGCGGGGCCATAAACAATGCCAAATGTTTTTGAAGTTCGCTTAGCGCATTTTCATGTCGTTGGCGTGGGCTTAATGAGTTTACATTGCAGTGGCTATAATTGAATGTGAAATGCCTTCTCCAGATAACTATGCTTAGGGCCTATTAACGGCTCACAAAATTGTGTAAGAGCATAATGAAAGAGCTTTCTGCAAGTTAATGGCTTATCACTTAATGGTAAAGTTTAATGAAACTTATGAAGAAAATGCAAAAAAAAAAAAAATTTATCTAAAAAGCCGAAAGGCATTTATCAACACTGAATATTGCTTTGCAACACTGAAAACCTTTAACTGTTTGATTCATAGCATTAGCTAGTCCAAGAAGTGTTGGAAAATGTTGGAAAATTATTCTCAAGCACTGGAAAACTTATCTAACACTGAAGAAGTTATAAAATGCTTCTTTCACATTTAGAGAGGCATTTTCCAGCACTGAATTTTATGTTGAGGCGCTGAAAAGCTATATCTGTTTAGTTCACAGTATTAGATGGTCCAATGAGTGTTGATAAAATTAAAAAAAAAATATCCCAACACTAAAATACTTATCTTACACTGAAGAAGCTATATATATTTATGGAGGCATTTTCCAGCACTGAATTTTGTTTTGAGGCACTGAAAAGCTATAGCTGCTTGATTCATAGCATTAGTTAGTCCAACAAGTGTTGATAAAGTTAGAAAAAAATATCCCAACACTAAAATAACTCTTCGAGCACTGAAGAAGCTAGAACCTTCTGGAAAAGTCTATGGTAAAAAATTCATACAAAAATATACAGAACATGGCTTTCTTTTCAAGGAATCATAAAGCCTTTAGTCAGTCTTATTATGCGCTTATTATGTCCCCTATAAATTAAGAGTCTCTCTATCAGTTTTTCTTATCATTAGTGACAGTATTAAATACTTGTCTTTCTTAGCCTTTGGGCAACTCGCTTAACCTTCAAACTGGCCAGCTTGTGTCAGGTCATTAATTTCATTAAAAATGCATAAAAATTTATGAAAAGCCAATGGATAATTTACTCGTAATCCATCACCCAAAGGCATCATATTAACTTATCCCAACTGCCGTTGAATATACTTAATTTTTTGGAATATAATAAATAAATTACAATGTGGCCCTTAACATGTTAATAAAATAAAATAGCCACCGTAACTGTTGTAATTTCATAAGTGGAGAAATATGTTTTCTTCATTTTCATGTTTTTAATTTTTGCTCTTTTGTTTTTTTTTTTTTTTTTTTTGCTGAAAAGATATACGCAAATTCAATTAAACGGAGTTGAGCGATAAGTAAAGTAAAACCAAAAAAGCCTAGATAACTGAATCATTATCAGCTGCCTGTGATCTTTTCTGGCCGCAAAGAGCAGAAAAAAAATATCTTGCAGCTGTCGTTCAGGTTATTCATTATTGTGGGATTTAAGTAGTAATTTAATATTTATATGTACGTGTGAGAAACGAGCTGAATGCGTAATTTAATAAAGATAGACTCACAGTAGAAGTGAACACCACCGACCGGTGGACTAGGACATTTGCGAAAACGCCTTCGAGCCATTAAAAATATATAAAAAAAAGAAAAAAAAAAAACGAATTCAAAAACAGAAATGAAATACTTGACCAGACAACTAGTTGCAAGTCGTTGGCCGAACGCAGCGGGATTAAAATGCGACTTTGTAATAAAATTTTCAACTTAATTGTTAATTAAAAGGCAGCAATGCGTAGCAGAGACACTCGGCTATAGAGACACAAGTTGGGTGAGTCCAAAAGTCGCAAAGACAACAGAGTCAAGTGGATTTGATGTCGACCCTGCGGCCCGTCAAGTTTATGCCGCAAAAATTATGCGAATGGGTTCAGGTCCAGTTGATTTCTATATTGTAAAAGGGATAGCAGCTGCTTTCAGTCATCGCCATCAACATCGCCATCGTCATCGCCATCGTGTCTATCAAAGTAATGACACTGACTTACATAAAATGATAATTCAGAGTTGCCTGAACTGTGAGCGTTTAAGAAATTCTCTGAAGTGTGGAAATTATAATAAATTTGGACCTTTTTTTATTTTTGGTGTTTTCTTTTTCGCTACTTTTTTTTTTTTTTTTTGGTCATATAATTATAAAAGCCAGACACCTCGCGAAATTGTTGGCTGGTGCCATTGACAGCAGTTTGATTGATGAATTGCCAAGAAATCGACTGTTTAGCATTTTTAACGCCGATTTGGCGGACAGTCTTTTGCCCCATTTGCATAATTTCCTGGCAATGATGTGACGATTTTTTCTTTTAGTCCCGAAACTAGAGAAAGAGACTGGCATCCAGAGAGAGACAGAGAAAGAGGGAGAGAGAGAGGACCGCTGTGCCAAAGCAATTGGGTGGCAAATGCAAATTTATATTTTTGTATGCGCACGATTTTAAAGCCATTAACATTGTCAATAAAATACCGTTGTTCATTAAATGAAAAAATAATAAATTTTATAAATAGCCAATCCATGAAATTGAGGACCAGAAGCAACAGCTTCGCTAGAACCATCAGCGGGTGCCACGGAGGCAGCGATTCCCGCTGTGTTGATATTAATTGGACGACATAATTGCAGTGTGCTGTTGCCCATAATAATGGGCTGGTCAGTTGGTTGGTTGGTTGGTTGGTTGGTCTGGCAGTCACTTGGTTGCTTACCCAACCCGTTGGTAATTGGCTGGAAAACACGTTTCGGCCGCCTCAATTCTGGAGTCGATTGCCAATGCCAATTTTCAAGCGCAGCTTAGCTCAACTCCGGTAGTCCCGCCACCCGTTTAGTTAGTTTGTGTCTCAAACTCAAACAGTCGTGGAATTTGTGTAAATTTGGCAAAAACACAAAGTCAAACAAATTATGAGAATGCAATGACTGCCAAACTAAACCATCTTGCGATTTTACTGTTTACCCTCTGTTGTCTTTATGTGAGTCATAATTGTAGGTTTCAGTTTTTGGCTTCAAACATTTCTCTTTTTGAAAGAAAAAAGTATCTGGTAAATTAATAATCAATCATGAGTTTTTTCCTCGACTAAATCAAAGATCTAATTTAAAAAGTACTCATTTATTTTAATATGGAATTTCACCCTGTTAGAATTATTAAAGCTAATCCGAGAGTCTTTGGATTATGAAAGAAAAGTGTCTTAAATATTCGTCTGTTTTATGTTTTGTTTCACCAAAAGGCCCAGACCCTGGTCAAGCTGGCTCAGCATGTGTGCAATTACCAAAGATCTGCTGGCCTGGGCAATAGTGGCGGAGAGAGTGTGTGTCCTGGCTAATTTATTGTCTTTGCCTTGCCCCAAATCCATGGGTAATACAATATCGGCATTTATCATATTTAAGTGCCGATTGTATAGCCAAAGCATATCCTGTATTTATGGCCTGCTAATATGCGGTTTAAGTTTAATGAGTGACTCGAAAACGAAAGGCTCAGCCCCGAAAGAGGATTTTTTTTTTGTGTGGGGCATGTTCCGTTGCTAAGGTCCTGTGCTTTCCTGGGGGTCCACACACTCTGAGCAGTTCCTGTCAAGTGCAGCAGCAGCAGCAGTTGTACAAAAATGAATGTTGAACGCCACAGGGGCTGTTGCAATCGCCAAGCCTGCACGTCTCCCAAGCCACCAAGGCACACAGCCTATTCTATGTTTCATTGCTGTTGTTGTCTTCGAGTCACTCCCAGAGATGAAGTACAGCAACCACTTTTGTAGATTTATTTTAGTCTACAGTGCGACAATTGTGAATTAAAATACTTACGCTTCAAGTTGTTTGCTCATCATCAGCAGCAGGCAGAAGCCAGCAGGCAGCAGGACTTTCTATTATTCTGAGGGTTGTTGGAGTTGCTTTTGTTGTTGTTGCATCATTTGTCGTTTGGTTGGAACGCACGCCCTTGGACATTGTTACCATTCTAAATATTTATTTTATGTCTTCACATTTTTTATTGTTTTGAAGGCTGTCCGGGAATCAGTTAAATGGACTGTGGTGTTTGTTTTTATTTTTTATTTTTTCATGCTTTTCTGGTGTTGTTTTTGCCATTTGGTGTGGGCTTAGCCAACTAATAAGCCCTATGAAATATTTGTGGGAATGAGCGGCTGTTTGCCAGAACCGAATAGAACAGAACAGAACCTGGTCTGGGGCGTGGTCATGTGTGGGAGTCATATGTGTTCTTGTTTCTGCTAAAGAAAAATGGCCAAGCTCAAGAAACTCCGAAAAGGACTAGAGAACTTTCCCCTTCGAGCAGACATAACGGATATAGAAACGCCAGTCAGCAAACACATGAAATATTTGCGCACCAAGAAACACGAACCAAAAGTAAAAGGAAAACTCACCGAAAATGAAAATCTCCAAGCCCATAACAAACTTAGTATCTGGCCCCCCTGTGAACAACGCCGCCGTTCTGAAGTGGAGGCTGTGACTGCGGAACTGTCCGTCCGGCTTGTCGGCCGCCCAGCGAAATTGCGCACAATTACAGGGCAAAATCCAAAATCCTCCGTCTACCACCCGCTCCGCCCTTCTGGCAAACGCCGTGCCTTATCCGAGCGGAAAAGAATTATTACGTTGAATTTTCGAAAAGGCAAAAAGAATTTTCATTTTTTGATAGCCTCGCCGCAGCAATGGCTGCCTGCCGTCTTGGCCAACTAAGACGACAACAAAGCACACCACCGGACACAGGCACAACAAATACAAAGCCCTCCGACTCGAGGACAGTGGCGTGGAGTACAGAACAAATCTTAAGAGAAATAAAACCCCCTTGGTAAGCTAGACTACGCCACTGCTGGCTCACGTGCATATGACAGTGGAGTAAACAAATTCATTTCCATAGAGCAGACCAGGGCAGGGCAGAGGAGGGGCTTGGCAGAGCGAACGGCAAACGATTCGGGCCAAAAAGATAACTGCTACAAACGAGCTGGCATGTAAGAAGCTGCCACAAGATGCTGCAACAACAACAACAACAACAGCAAGAATGAGAAGCAGCACTACACAGCTTAAGAAGTTGCGTAAATATATTGTCCTGTCTCTGGACTACCCTGCCAGGGGCATTGGCTATTCGGAGAGAGACAGCGCATTTGGCCAGTAAATGGGGCATTTGGGGTGGTGGTGGTTGCCACGTTGGCATCTATAAATTTTGCACGCCTTTTGTAGTTACATGGCAATTCCGAAACACGTGGCCCCATTCGGTTTGAACTGTCAAAAAATAAGCATTCTTTGTTTTCGAAAATAACCTTAAAGACATTTAAATTTTTCAATTTTTTTTTTCTTTTTTCTTTATTTTATTTTGCCCCGTCAACTACAATAGAAATGAAATTAAATTTTTTTGTGTATTTTTTTTACCATTGCACCATATTCATCCAGTTGAGAGTGTCAGAGCCGTTCTTGTTGCTCTTGGCCGCAGCTTTCTTCTTCTCGGCTTCCTTAGTATTTGATTCGGCTGATGCAGCTTGATTATATTCATCGGATTCTTTTGATTCTTTCGATTCAGCAGCTTTCAGCTTTGGCTGGCTTTTACGTGCTTTTTTAATCTCATACATTTTCCTAGTGTTCTTATTATTGAAGCAAGCCTTCATCTTGAGTATGTCCAAAAATTCCAGCCACTCGGTAATTTCCATAGCTCGGGCTTTCTCCTTTTTCGCTTGTGGCTCTAATTCCTGAAGGTGCTCAACATTGGGATTACCACAAAAAGCCAAAACCAGATTGCGGCAAGTCACCCGCAACCTGTAGAACGGCGTTTGTTTGCTCATGTATTCATTAATTAGGAGCTCACTTGTCGAGTACTGATTTGGGGCCTGAATTTCTGGTAGCTCTCTGCGGCGATTTCCTGGCTTTTTGGCTAGTATCTGTTGGGCATCTTTTAAAATCATTTCGAAATCCCAGATAGAAACTCGACAATCTTGTCCACCCACCAAAATTAGATTATTCTCCATGGAAAACTCTATGGTATTGATGGCAGCAGTGTGATGAGCCAGACATCTTATCATAGTTTCAGTGTTCGTGTCCCAGACAATAATGTATTTATCCTTACCGCCGGAAACCAGATAACGACCACAAATGGAATAGGCCAAAGCGGTGATAGCGTCCTTGTGACCGGTGAAGAGGCGCACCTGAATGCCCTGAGTGATGTCCCATATTCGTACAGTACAATCGGCCGAACCAGTGGCCAGATAGTGTGTGTTGGGATGGAAAATGCAGCAATCGACCTCGGCGAGATGGCCGCAAAGTACATGAACCGGCTGCTTATTGTCCTGCGTCCAAACTCTGGCCGTGCCATCATCCGAGCCGGTGGCAAAGTAATACCCAAACGGAGCAAAGGTCACATGATAAACGGGACCTGCATGTCCGGGATAGACAACCACACACTTCCAAGAAAGCAGACACCACAGACGCACGGTGCAGTCCTCTGAGCCCGAGAGTAGAAAGCGATTGTCTGGCGCAAAGACGCAGCTGTAAACGGGACCCTGGTGGCCGAAGAGAGTACGGCGCATTCTTTTCTTTTGGGGATCCAGCATATTCTTGTCTATTCCAGCCATGCCAGTATCCAGAGACTTCAGCCATTTAGCATCCTTCAATTGCACCAGTCTCGAGGGTGTGAGGGCATAGACATGGATGAGAGAGGTCGTTGTGGACAGGCACAGCATGGTGGTATTCTCTGAGAAGTTTGCACAAATCACAACCTCCACGCTGGGTTCGGCTGTGTACAGAAAAATGGAGGGCATATTATATCTGTCCAAAAAAACCCGATTGTTTTCATCATTCTTGCGACGCAAAAGATCCATGCGTTTTGGTGCTTGAACAAAAATGCGATCTCCCACAGGCAGATGGACATTTTTGTATGGTGCCGGCTCGGCTGTTTTGTAGCGACGACCACGCTGTTTCTGACGACGAAAGTCCCTTTGACTGAATGTATCGGGAGCGGCAAAGAAAATCGTCTTCAGGGCACCCTGTCCCATGCGTGGACGCGACTTGGGCTCTCCACTCCCATCATAGGTGATGAATTCGAAATGTGTGATGAGTTTCTCTTGCTGGGAGTGTGGCCAGTCCTCGACATAGAGCAAAATCAGATTGTAGGTCTTGCTAGCCATGTAGATTTTGATTTTCTCAAGACCAACCAGCATCATGCGGGCTCGATAGGTGAGATCCTCTGTACATTGGATTTCCTTGAGCTTGTCCAATCTCTCGGTATAGGAATCGTCAAATCGATACAAATACTTTTCCACAAACTGTTTGCCCTTTTGATAGTCATCGCCGGCCACCATTTGCAAGTAGGTGATGGCCAGCATGGGGTAAATTAAGTTAGAGATTTCGAATTTAAATTGGTTTGGGGCCATTTCCACCATTTTGCAGATGGAGTTGAAAGTGTCTAAAAAGTCCGTGGCTTCCTTTTTGATTATGGGTACGTATTTCTTTTTGCGAGGATCATCATATTGGTTGAACAATCTGTCTTCGTAAAAGTCTCGTCCATCGTGGTATTTGGCTAGGAAAGCTCTCTCGCGTTCATCTGCATCGGAGTCATCAGTGTGACTGAAAAATGAATCGGAAGATCTATCGTCTTTATCTTGGTGGTCGGTTTCTGGCGATTTCAGTGAAGTATAATCGACTATCAAGTTTCGCTGGTCAGTTTGCTCAGGCGAGCGTCCCGACATTTCCTTCCAGTAACTTGGGCTGGTTGCCTCTTCATAGTCATCATTTTCGTCAGAGGAGGACGAGCAATCACTGACAGGAGCCTTGACTTGGTCTAAAGTATAGTTGTCCACAAAGTCAGATGGCTTGGCCAGATAAATGTGTGGAAAATTGGACCAAATATTTTTATCGGCCTCTGTAAGTTGGCCCCGGCAGTCTGGCTCGTCTGTATCGCTTATAGGGCCGTCTGGCACAGGACTATCACTTTCCTGAAGGTCTTCAAAAATATCTCTCTTAAGTTGTTCAGTATTATAAAGCTCAGTTACTTTTTCTTTGGCGACTTGAATTTCCTTATTAAATTCATCTTTGAATGGATTTGAGGCGTAAATGGCCAAAGTGGACTCCTTGAACTGGAATATATTTAAAGGATGTTTCTTGATGCAATATAAAGTAGGTGCGATATGGATATTTAGTGGCTTAGTTGATATTAAATTGACGGGTATTTTTGGTAGTTGACGGTGTTTTGGCTTTTGTATGGCGCCTTTAGGGGGAACCGTTCTGAAAAAAAACAGACAAAAAATGCTAGAAATTGCAAGCATTTTGAAGATTTTAAGATTTCGGCTTACCGATTCCGGGCTCTTGATGGAAGACTCACTGTCTGAGCTGAGTGGTTCATCAGTTGTCTCAAAGAACTTTGTTCTCTTAGGACTTGGTCCATCATCTTCCATTGTTGGGTGAGATCTGGATAGAAGGTCGGACTTATATTTATCATGGTCGGTATTATGACTAGCCAGTTCTTGGGTATTATCTTGTATGTTCTCAGAGATCGAAGAGCTTGATGAATTTTCACCACCCTCAAAATGAATTAATTGTTCAAAATTGCTTGCGCTATCAGAGGAGATGTTACTTTCTGAGGAAGTCGATGAGCTTCCTACAGAGACACTGTTGTCGATACTCTCATACTTATCCGAGGAAGTAAATTCCTCTTCATCGGACGGTCCCTCGCCATCGGTTGTAGTTTGTGTCCAATTGGACCAAAATGATCTCAGATTAGTCTCACTAGTGGTCTCTGCATAGCCCCGCTTTCGCTTTTTTTTGGTTAAATCGACTAGACTGGACTCACCTACAGTCTCGGCAAGCTGTTGTTGAGGACTTCCTTCAGTATGCTTAATCTGGGAAAAGCTTGGTAGTTTTTCTGTATCTTGTTCCTGCTGCTTTCCATTCATAATCTGGGAAAAGCTTGGTAATTTTCCAGCATCTTGATTAGTGGGAAGATTTATTTCAGGATTTTGATTAAATTTTTCCTGCTCCAATTCTGGGTTACTGATGTCAAGCCCGGCGTCATTATTATTCAAGCTGCCATCAGTGGAATCGGTCAGAGCCTCAGAAGCCAATTTGAAATTACTCTCTGGGTCTATTACAATTGGATCGTTCATGAAGGAAGACAAATCGTCGTTAGACCCAGTGCACTCGGATAAAGCAGCACAGGCCAAATTCCATTTGGCTAAAGATGCTTTAGCCGTTTTTGGGCTAACATTCGGCTTTTCTTCTTCACAGAGTTGCTCCTCGGCATCAGGCAGAATGGGGCTCTTGGGCTTTTTACTGGCAGCTTGAATAAGGGCCTTGTGATATTCATACGATAGCAGCTTTTTGGCCTCAGACTCACAATCGGAAGTCAGATCCGAGCTAATGCTTTCCTCACTAGAATCTGAAGAAACTGAGCTACTCTCCGAACTCAAAGAGCCCCGTTCACTTCTAGACATTTTCGCCTTGGACTTCTCTACTCTACTTTGACCCTTGTCGGCAATCAGAATCGACTCCTATGATTTTAAGTTTTGTGGAATATATAGTCAATTTAATTTTGGAATCTATTTTTTTTTTCTTACCATTAAAGCTAAATATTTCGGCTTTCCAGTTAGCTGAGTAACCTTTTGCTCTTTCGGAGACGATGATGATGACATGGCATTCACTTTCTCTTTCATAACTTTTACGTTTATTCAGATACACTTTTTTTTCTAGAAATATATTCAGCGATGAACCTGCCGCTTCAACGTTTTCAAGGAAAAGAAAGTCATTATTTTTGACATTTTGACAAGTGGAGAGGTAATCTGGGTTGTCACTCTCATTACCAAGATATAGTTCCGACGCTATGCTGATTGCAGTTCTTTAGAGTTTTCAATCTTTTCATAGTTATCTTTTCTGTTAATTTTTTTGGAACCCCCCTGTCAACACAGACACATCCTGTGGCAGTGCTAGCGCCGATATAAAAATATGCTGGCATAGCTTTGCACCCGTAATTTTTTTTTTTTTTTTTTTTTGGTTTTTGGGGGAGGGGGGTATCAGGGCCCTGAGAAATAGAGAGAGAAGAAAAAAAATTAATTTGCATACCCAATATTCAACGGATTTGTTACGTTCGTCGGATACATTTTTTTTTTTTTTGGTTCCCATGCTCAACCGACCAACAGACCGCTGAATATTTTTATACTTTGTAATTTTTGTGTTGTTGCTTTTTTTTTTTTTTTTTTTTTTTTGATATGCTGGTTTGGCGGACCCGCGTGCTCTGTGCTGTTAAAACTGTTTGAATTTTTGTAGACAGACAATATGTTGTTCAACTCACTGGCTGACTGTTTTACTCTTGCCATTGTTAAAAAAATGCCACAAAAATTCTACAACAAAAACAACAACAGCAACAGCAACGGGAACAAAATGAAAACCCGCACAAAAAGCACTACAGATTTTTTTCCTTTTAGTTTTTCTCTGAGGTTCGTTGCATTCCTATATGTATTTATGTTTTTCATTTTGGGACTTACCCCCAGCACATATTGTTTTATAATTTCGCCATGATTTATTACAATGGAAAACGGTGAAAATTTATGTCAGGCAGAGCTCAGAGCTCCTGCTTGGTGGATTTAATTAATTCCTAAGCTCAAAAGTAATTGAGAAGCCTATGAATTCATAAATAAATTGCAAAATCAAAGTCAAATTTGAAGAACGATTATTTAAAATGCAAGCAATTAGAAAAAAAAAAAAAAAAAAAAAAAAAAAAAAAAACAAAGCACCACATACTTTATATGCAGTCAAGCCAAATCTCATTATTTACAACAATTGACACTGGCAGAAATCACACTTGTAAATGGAAATCGGTTGTAAATAAATCAACAAACACCGAGTGCATAAGTGTGAAGAGAAGAGAAGGGGGGAGGGAGGAGTGCTTTGATAGATAGACAGGAGATTTGCATTATGCAACTGCAAAATAATCCATTGTAAAGTGTCGAAAAACTGCAATTGAAATGCAAATCAATGCAAATCGATACTTGAAAACATCATCATCATTATGATGATGATCATCATCATCATCATCATGAATGATTCATTCAACGCACGCGAACGATATTCAAATGCAAATGCACAAAAATGCAAAAATTGTGAAAACCAAAAAATGTATTGAATATATTTTTTATTTAGCAAGCTAAGGCGATTTGCTTCTCACCCTGTTTTTTTTCTCAAATCAAAATAAATGCTAACCACATAAAGGCACAAATTCGCATATACGAAAAAGTTGAGAAAACAAAGGAGCATTGGGAAAAAGTGAAAGCAGCCACGGGCAGCTTTTCGCACTTCCGCTTAACTGTTGCTAATTTGATTAGAGAGTTTTCATTGGGGCGTTTACCAGAATGCAGTTTCCTCTGGTGGCTGTTGTTTGGCAACTTTTCCAAAAGAGTTTGGCCTGCCAACTTATGCAAATTTCAGCTAGCTGTGATTTATGTGGCTGGCTTTTTTTTTCTGTGGAATTCAATTGCGAGATTCTAGTTGTGTTGCTCTTTTGTCTGGAGATTTCTGTTGGTCCCTTTCATATTCTGTCGGAGGATCAACTGGGCAGCAACCCTTTTGGGCTTTGTCTACATCTTCTGAAAACTTGTCTTGATTCCTTTGTTATGCTAATTATATGAACCTTTGTCAGGTCGTGTGAGTTTCCGTTTCTTTAGACAAGCAACAGCTATCGAATCAGGTAGAATTTTTTTTTTTGGATTTCAGGGGAAGATCTTTAAAAGAATCATTTAAGCAATTTAGTTTGTCTTCACACGTCGTTCTGTAAAGTTCTCAGCATATTTTAGGGTTGCCTTATACTATTCAGAATGTTCAATAATGAACAGAACTGGCATGCTTTCAATTGTTCACGAAATAGTTCGTAAGCAGTGTGACCCCATGACTTTCGGGAAAAATATTAACACTTATTAGATGACTTGCCAAAAATATATTTTTGAATTTAGAAATGATGGGACACATATTTTTTTTCGTGGTTTTCTATTTAACAATGACTAAAGCAATTGTCTCTTCTAACATTCCGAAGATCTTTAAGGCGAAATAAATGCCAAAGAAAAACACAGAAAGACGATAAAAATAACACCCGCTTTTTGAAAGCTTCCAGGCAATAATAAAGCACAAAACAACAAGATATAAAAAATAATAAAAACAGAAATTAACACGGCCTCTGAGAAGCAATTTAACACCAATTACAATATCCGTTACATCTAATTATTATAAGCGCGCCCAGAAGGAAACCATTCATAACCAGTCGGTGGGGACTAAATTAAAGAAAAACACTAAAAACAAAACAAAAAAAAAAATGAAAAGAAAAGAAATGTTGGGGACAGATGACAATGTTAGTGGACAAATGGTTGGGCCACCCTAAGCAGAGTTTTATGTTGCGGGCGCCATTTGCGGTTGCCAGGACATTAACAATGGCCAACTACAATAACAACAAGTACAACAGGCAAATGGCGCTCATAAAACAACAGAACAAAACGGAAGAACCACACCAGACTACCCATGAAATATGGTAAGCCAGGACAGGCGGGACGGGCGGAGCTGGCAGAGATCTGTGAACCAGAACCACGAAACAGTTTAGTTCGGTAGTCCAGTGTGGTAGTCATATTCCTTTTGGCCAAAGGACAAGGGAAAACATTTCTTAATTTTCAACAATTTACGCTGAAAGCTTTCAACGCTCAAATGACGCGAACGCACATGGATGTACCGAGCGCCACCCCTCATGCCCCAGCCACCCACTCTCAATCATGTCCTGGCAGAAGGCGACGATGATCTAACGCCATTATTTCCCCTGGCAAACGACAGGCAGTTGTTAATGGGGCTTACCACTTAAGCGCGCCGGCATAAAATAAACAACAAGAAACCTTAGAAGACGCCTGGCCTGGCCTGGCCTGGCCGGGTCTGGTCTGCCAGGACGACCAGCCCGGCAGCGTCGTCACGGATGTCCTGGCAAATTAATTAACATGGCAGCAAAACTCCCAGGTTTTTTCTTTCTGCCTCCCCTTCTCGGGGCTTCTGTTTTGACACATTTTTTTTTATTATTATTATTTTTATTATTCTGTCTTTTCTTCTTTCGAATTTTGTGGTTTTTGTATGTGTTTAATTGTGGGAGTATTTGGTTTCAGTTTCTTTTGTGAAAACTTTAGCAATTAAAAAACGTTTAAGATTGTTGCCTCGGCTTTGGTCAGGTTGAAGAAATGGAATGATTTGATTGCCTGGCCTGAGGAAGTCGCATTGAGCATACGCGGCACGTTGCTGCATCCGTTTGACACCTTTTCCACTTGGTCTCCTTCTGCTGACATACTCCTGGGCGAAAATAGCATTCAGGAAATGAGCTTGGGAGTACGTGACTTGTTTTTGGTAAATCGAAATGGATATTTGGTGGACAAGAATTAAGTGCAAAACTTAAAGTAAGATTTCTCAAGAAGATGTCACAAGTGCTGAGAATTTCGCTTGGATTTATCTGAGAAAAGATAATTTAGATTTAGAAAATTCCGAAACTAAGATTTCAATCTTATAAGAATTCTAACCTTGGGAATAGAAAAATTGAGAGAGTTGAATGTCCCAAGTTTCGGCTCTGAAATTTTTAAGCTTAGAGAAAAAAACTTATCCCAAATCATTTTGATGAACCATTTCTATTCCCTTGAGCTGACCCACTACTGGAACATTTACACACTATTCCCAATTGCCCTTTGGTTTTGAATGATGGCTATTTTTACTTTATTTTCCTCACCACCGCAAAACTGTTTAAAATTCTGAAATTGTGCACTCGCTCAATTTCCTCGATTCACAAAGTAATTACCCCAACAAGAAATTTGACATAAATTTTTGGGCATCAGAATTGGTCTGAATTTGCTTTGCTTTTGGTTTGTTTGGGGCTTCTTTTTTTTTTTGGTGGGCTGGAGGGCAAGGCAGTCCTGCCGGAATAATTAGTGTCCATTGAACATGATGTCGTGCCTTTCTGGCTGCTGCTGCTGCTGCCGTCGTCACCGCTACGTGCCAAAAACAACGCCTTAAGGCGACTGAAAGGACTCTCAGAAGCTCACCTTGGAGCTGGCCTGGTATGGGACACTCGAAATCGCCGCCCTGGCATAATTGCAATTAAAATGTGCGGCACGGAGTGTAAGCATAACATGAAGGGGACAAACACTTTGCCAAGATTCAAGAGCAACAACAACAATAACAACAGCAACAGGAATATGCTGCAAATTAAAATATAATTAGAGATAAACAAGCAAACCGCCAACACCAAAGCCGCTGCCAATTAGAATGAATGAAAGGTAAAAAAAAAGAAAAAGCAGCGCCGCCTAGCGGACAATTGGGCTGAGAGAAGAGAAAAAAAAAATACAACAATAAGAGGACAGGGGAAAACGGGCAGGCAGCCACGTACGCACGCACTTTCCAGTGGAATTGAATGGCTGACAGGCTGGAATTTCACCGTGGTCTCTTTGTCCTTTCCCAACCCCCGAAAACGAGTGTGTGGGTAAGCAGAGTGAGCGAGCGAGTGAGTAAACAAGCAAATAAGTGTGTGTCTGTGTGTGTGTGTGTGTGTGTGTGTGTGTGTGTGTGTGTGTGTGTTTGTGAGTGAGTGCGACAACAACAGCTGAGGGCTTTGCTGTTTGCTGTGAGTCTCCGTCTCTTTGGCTTTCGTACCTGGCAATGCCAAACTAACGAGCAAGTAATACTCTCAGCGGCTAATGCCATCAGGCCGCAAGTCTCTTTAAAATTGTCAGGGTCTACTTTAAGCCAAACTCAGGGTCTTTGGCGTCGTTGTTGTCTTGTCGTGTCTTTTCATATTAAGTATACGGCGTGTGTGCTTTTAGGCTGGGTGGGTTTTATTTTGTTTTGCGTAAGGCCTCCGGGGTCGTTTCTGGCCTGTGTTAGGGTCGGTTTTTGCTTCCTTTTTTTTTGCTTGCTCTGTTTCTGAGGCCACACCTTCCACAGGGGGTGACTCGAAATGCTCGTCATTTTTTTTTTTATCGTGTATTTGTAAGCAAGCGTCGCTGCCGGCTTTGCTGCTGCTTTTACTTTTGTTTGCTTGGATTTTCGATAGATTTTTCCTCGTTTTTTTTCCTTAAAAGTGGAAGAAATAAATCTACATGCGTTTCTTGTTTTTTTTTTTTTTGTGAGGGTCGGCATTTGGGCAGTGGCACGTTAAGGAAATCTGCTTTATGAAATGTCAAAACTTCAAAGAAAATTTCACTTGAATGCAGGAAAATGAGAAAATATACACTTGAGTGCGTATGAAATATTCGCCAATCTATAAGTGTGTGTGTGTGTGTGTGCGTGTGTTTACTTCTTCTTCATCTTCTTGTTTTTCATGTTGTTTATTTTCTTTCTTTCGTTTTTTTTTTTTTCTTTATTTTTTGGTGCTCCCTGTGCCAGTTTTCCATTGTCCTCTAAGTCGTTAGTCCTGTTGTTGTTGTTGTAGCTGCTGCTTCTGCTGTTTGAACTGTTGTTGATAGCCTTTATTAGTTGTTGACCAGGCTTAGACGCTTCACCCACTGCCCACACACTCCCAAACACTTTACATACTTCTTTCGGGTTTTCGTTTTTTTTTTTTTCTTTCAAGAAAATTGGTGTGGGAATTCTCGTGGCTTGTGTAAATAAGTTTTTTTCCTTCTTTTTTATATTTTCTTCCTCTTCTGGTTGTTGGTGTTGTTGTATGTGTATTTCATTTGATTTCGTTGGGCATGAAAATTTTATTAAAAAATTTTATATTAAATCAATTGCGTGCTGCGGCCTCAGCAATTTGAATGGCGAGTTTAGTTGGAAGCAAAGATAAAGTAAGGACCACCAAGAGGAAATCTCACCTAACAGGGTGTGTGTGCCCAAGCATGAACCAAAGAGAACAGGGAATTATAAAGTTTATAAATGGATCACCGAATATGGGAGTAACATTATTTCACAGGCCACTTGGAAATTATACCAAATTAAATAAGCAATTTGATAAAATAAAAATTGGTTGCCAGGAAAGAAGGCTTTTAGGTAGTGGAAGCTAAATACCCTTTTAATTACATTCTGGGCCAGAACAATTAAGAAATTAACTTGTCAATCTCTTCCTGAAATATTGACTATAAATATGCCTATCAATCGTCCAGAGCTACTCAATAGTCCCACGACTGCGGTCTAGTTAAGAATTTCAGACTTTGAAGCTAGGAAAAAAATGGTTGAGGATTCACCTTCTAAGGAGTTTGCAAACATGATGCGACTTGTGCGCTTCTGTGCGAAAATAGTCGGGGCCGATATTATCGATAAGGACTATAAAATGAGCTACATCACATATTCAGTTTTTATATTCATCATGATGTTTATCGCCTGCACGCTTTACACTATTTATGACGGAGTATTTCTTCACGATGACTGGACTGTGATCTTACAGACTTTGGCTATGTCTGGAACAGGAATACAAGGACTATTCAAGTTGTTCTTTGCCGTGAAGCATTGCAAGAGCATGAGTTATGTGGGAGGCTTCTATCAAGATGTTTACAACGAATACGATAGAAAGGGTGGTGATTACCGAAAGGCACTTTGGAAGCGGATCAAAATTGTCTCGAATCTGACGCACTTTTTCAAATGGATTTATATTTTTGCAGTGGTTGCAATAGTCACCGCACCTCTCCTGTATTTAATTATATATGGAGAAAGGCATCGGGTCTTGCAATTTATTTTTCCCTTTATCGATCTGGAAACTGATACGGGTAATTTATTTCTGTTGGGTATTCATATGGTTTGTATATGTTTTGCGGCTTTTGGCAACTTTGCCGGCGACATGTTTCTCTTCTGTTTCATTATGAATGTGCCACTTCTGAAAGATATTTTCACCGTCAAGTTGAAGGATTTCGATGCTCAAATTGTGGCTGAGGAAGACTATAAGCAAATTCACGACTCCCTGTGGGACATCCTCAGCTGGCATCAGCAATACGTATCGTAAGATGTTCTCTAATTTTAGTTTTACTTATTAAATATTCAGATTATATATTCCAGCATACTCCATACTACTGAGGAAATGTATAAGGAAATTTTGTTCGTTGAGATTTCGACAATTTTCACAGGAGTCTTGAGCACCATTGCCTGTCTTTTTCTCCGCGTTTTGCCTTCGGCTCCGGCCTATATAATTTACCTCTTAATTATGATGTATACCTTTTGTGGCTTCGGCACCGTTGTGGAAATTTCTGTAAGTTTTCATTTAAATAGTTGACGCAAATTGACTTTTTGCTCACCAATCAGAATGAGGAATTTTCTGCGGATATTTACGGAGGCTGCTCATGGTACGGTTTGCCAGCAAAAGAGCAAAAGTTATTCATCTTGATGCTGGCCAAGTCCCAAAAGGAACTATCTTTGACCATTGGCAGTGTGGTTCCTCTGTCCATGGAAACTGCTATGAGATTGACCAAGGGAATCTACACTTTCAGCATGGTCTTATTTAATTACTTAAGTTAAATGCTGATGTTGATCAAGTTGATCAAGTAAAACTGTATTAAAATCTATAATCATATTTTAATATTTTAAATAAAAAAAATAATGGAATATCTCAATTGTAGTCATTTTCTGATCTGATTGAAACAGGTGATCCAATTAGTAAGTTGTGAAAATTAGAATAAATTTTCTGATATGTTCAAATGTTTTATAAATAATTAAAACTTTAATTATTTTTTCTAATTGGCTGAGAAACTTTACCAACTAAACCATCTGACCTCTTTTAATTGTTCAGTTCTATTTTACCTGTCAATATTTTGACAGGTAAGACACGCTGATTGATATAATATTCCTACAATTTTCCTCTCCAGATAAACTCCAGTTTCAAGTAATTGAGATGCTTGAGTTTTAAGAAAAATATTTTCAATATTTACCCAAAGTCTTAAGAATTTTATTGGGCTTAAGAGAAAAGAAAGTTAAAATAAAAATAGCTTCTGACTTGATGACAATCCCTGACAGATGTCAGGGCTTATTTATCTATTTACTTATGTCAGTGATGAATTACTCTGCCCTTCTTAGCCCTACCCACCATTGTCTAATGAACTGGCCACAAAAATTTAATAAACATCGCCAGCCACAATGAAAAAAAAAATGGTGCTTCCATTTCGGACTTTGTCTGGACGTGAAAAATAGTAAAAGAAATCATTCTGGTAAGTTGTAAAAATTGTCTTTTAATGCCTGGAAAATCCAACAGATTGCCACGTAGTGCTAATAAAATAAAGTTATGCGCAGGCATAAAAAGAATCTACCACACACCAAAAAAAGGGCAAAAAAAATATAAAATAAGCACTGAAAATTGTGAGAAATAGTGTGTGGTTTTTGCTTCTTCTTCTTCTACGCTGCCGTAAAAAGTTTGAGTAAAAAAAAAAGAAAAAAAAATGCTGAAAAAATGACGTTAAAAATTTTGTAAGTGCGCGCGCGCATTTTCTGGTCTGGTCGGGGCGGTAAACGCATCATTAATCAAATGTCCGGAGCGTAAGCGAAGTTATTCATCATTGCTTTTTGGATGAGGTGAAGGCGCAGTTTAAGGACCAAAGAACAAAAAGTCCTCCCTAAGCTTTACCCAGCTACCCCAAAATAACCGACGGCCATATTAGTTCTTGGTTAGGTTTTTTTTTTGGGCCTGAATTCCGAATTTTGTGGTCGAAAACTTTACGAGGCAAACTTATTGGAATCAGGGGCTGGGGCGCCAAAAATTTTGAGAGTCTCAAGCAGATCATGAAGCGGTAATTGAATTTTGTTTTTTGTTGTCAAGCATTTCGCTTTTATTTGGAACAGAACAGAACAGAGCAGAATCAAGAGAGAACTCAGCACCTCATACGTGCATTTGATGCTAAGCCAAAGGCATTAGAGACAGGCCAAGAAAAGCCAGCGAAAGTAGCCGACGCATCGTTGCCAGGACACCCAACGGACAGTCACCCTAATGGCGCATATCAATTTGGCTCAGCATCGTCAGCTGCCCATTTACCTTCATCTTCTTCTCTTTTTTTTTTTGGTATTATTTTTGTGGGATTTTGTTTATATATATAAATATTTTTGGGTAAGCGTGTGGCCATTTTGATGTACTAAAACAGCAACGCAACTTGTTTTTTTGCGGCGGTCGTTGAGTGAATTTTGCCATCATAAATCAGGCTTATATTTCGGTAAATCATCAGAGACACACGACACACACAGAGTGAGAGACGCAGAAACGAGAATTGTTTCGCCCTCACCCAATTCCCTGCTAATGGAGTTTTTACATTAGGGAATGACATTGCCCATTACCTATACTGATTCCAAAATGCGGCCGTTCCGTTATCAAAACAACAATATCGGCAACACAGTTTTAGACAAAAAAAAAAAAAAAAAATATTGTTAGACTGCTCGAACACCCCTTCAAGTGTCAGTTACATATTGTCGGCAGACGGATGTTAAACAAAACGCTTCACTTTCAATCATGAACAAAAAAAAAATTACACGAAAACAACTGGAAAAAAGGTTACACAGGAAAGCCAAAGAAACTGAAAAAAAAAGATTTTTTTTTTTCGAAATTTGCATACACACAGAGCTGAACAGGATGCCTCCTTTTTTTTTGGGTGTCTATCCAGGAAGTGTGCTCAAAAAAAATACCATAGATTTTATAAAAAATACCAACAAAAGAAATGCTAGAAAAAATCATTCCGCATTTAATTGGCTATCAAAAAAAAAAAAAATAAAACGAAAGCCATATTCACTTTCATATGCATTTTTCCAGGCAGCTGAGGGCAGAGAAATTCATCACCCTCGGTTTGGCTGGTCGCCGCTTTTTTTTTTTGACGACTTTCCATCAAAATTAAATAAAAATTATATGCAAATTCGAATTCAGTTTGTGATTAACCCCGAACTAAAAAGGTATAGAAATAATAAAAAAAAGGATGCTGGAAAAAAAGGATTTGGTTACATTTCACTTTTCCGAATTACCCTCGGCCTGGGATCTCAGTTTCTTCTTCGCCAGTTCTGTTCAGTTCTGTTCAGTTTTCTCATCACGTCGACGTGTTTAAGTACGCATCATTTGCCGTTTGTGTTGTAATTTAATTGGTTTGGCTTTCAGTAGCTAAAAGCAGGTAGATGGTGGCTGGGGTCCTGCCAATGAGGCAACTAATTTATGCGGTTCAAGGACCCAGAAAGGGTTGAAGACGTTCAACTTTTTTTGATTGTCGCACGTGCAGCAGCCTTGGAGTTTATTAATTATTATTCTAATTAATAAGAAAGAAATTGAATTTAAGGGCAGCTTGAGAACGAAACACCTTTTCAGCAGGATCTCAGCCAGTCAATTTGCATATGAGTGACACAACAGGACATATTCCCAGCTTCCTGTCACGCCACCACTCTCAAGAGTGCTCGAGATCTCTCCGAGTGCGTGTAGATTCCTTTCGAGGCGTGTCTTTTGTAAATATTAAAGCATCAGTTGCCTTAACCTTTGCCTCATGCATAATGTAGACAATTCAAAAGTATCGTGAGAAACTCTAAGAACATCATAAAACTGAAACCTTCAAATCTCTACGGCAGCTGCTTTCCTCAGATTTGTTCAAAAGTATTAGAATCCGATTGATATCGAAGGATCAACAGGTTCGACTCATAATCATTAGTTAAATTTTGCTAAACGCCCTGGCAATTTTCGCCACCCTATTGAATAGTTTTTCTCGATTTTCCAGCAACCCTCCCTTTTTTTTTGCGTATTTGCCAATCGTATTGATCTGCGCCGCTTTTCTTTTCAATTTGGTATTTTTCCCCAGTTTGCCAATTGACGGCATCAAATGTCAAATCAATTAAGTTACCTAGGGTCGAAATTGTTGACTTTTTGTGTCATTATCATTGTCATGTTTGCTAATTCCCTTTGTTGCCTTTTTGCGCCTATTTTGGCAATTTCACTTTCACCAAAAACACCACCGAGCTGACGTCAGCCGTGTGCCTTCGCTTTCTTTTGTGAATCGAACCTTTTCGCCTCAGCTAGAACAACAAAGAGAGTGTGCCAATTTGTGTGGTTTGTTTTTTGGCTAATTATGATGTGATTTTGACAACACTCAAAGTGGCCGGGTGAAATTTTATGAATGAGAAAATAAAGCAGGAATTTACCTTTCTCTTAGCTGTTGATTGAATTATTTTCGGCAAGGAAAAGGGTAAGCGAAATTTAAATTTTAATTCATTCAAAGCAAAGGAATTTATTTGTGAAATAATTTATTATTTTTTCATTGACCTGGAATTTTAAGATAAGTCCGAAATTTGTTTGCTTTTTGTTTAATATATTTGAATTTGATTCAAATGAAATATTTTCTTCATATGTCTGAGTAAGGATAACATTCTCAAGTATTTAAAACATTTATTGAGTCAAATGCTTCACCTGCCAAATCGAAAAGAATTTCCATATAACATATCTTTTCTACTTTCTTTCTTGTTTGTTGATATATATTTTTTTTTTTGTTTTGTTATTTGTTTTGGGCCTTTGTTGTTTTTGGTCTTCTTATTGTTACCCACACTTCGGTCCGGCAAACAGGCATCCCATTGAAATTCATAAAAATTCACCACAAAACAATTTCTTTTATGGGCATTTTATGCCAACTTCTGGCCCCGCCGCCCAGTCTCCCTTCTGGCCAGAAACTCTACAAATTTTGCTCGTTGGGCCTCAACGAAATTGGTTTTTGAAAAAATATTCCACATTTCAATCTCCCTGGTCAGGAGAGCTCTACACAGCTTCTCTGACTTCCTTTGCCCGAATGGCTGGGGTAGCTGGAGGAGTGTTGGATTTCCACCTTTGGCCAAAGTACGCGTTTTATTATAAAAGCCAGTGCCTCCTCCTTCCTTTTCTTTTTTTTTATATTATTATTATTTTTTTTTTCTTTACTGTCTCCACAAATAACAATCAAAAATTTTGTGCTTAACGTTCGGTTGCCTGGATTTTGTGTCTTCGCCCCCTGCCTTTTGGCCTGGTAATCCTGGCTGCTCAGTGAGACCAGCAATTGCCTTTCGGCCTTACAAAATTCACTGGGCCTGGCCCTGGCTCTGGCTGTCATAGAAATTACAGGTGCCTAATGCAAATTTGCAAGGTTCCAAATTATTTTGAAGATAAACTGAAATTTTAAATTTGACTTTTTTCTTTTTTGTTAGAAATATTTTTGGCAAATCTTTTTGAAGTATTCAATTTTTTATTTTTGATTTGTCCAACTTGAGAAATTCGATGATGATGATTTTTCGATGCCAACGTTTGCTGATTGTCATCATTCAGCTTGAAAAACAGATTTGCCTCCAATCAACGTGCACTTAATTTCGTTTATTTGATTGGATTTGTGTTTACATGGCTGCCTCGTCAGCCATCTGACTCATGAGGCAGACAAGCTTAGCCAGACTGGGCAGGGTTGTGTGGGGACGGAAAGACAAGTAAATTTCGTTTGGAGTCTTTTTTTTTTGTATTTTGGCCGCTCAGGCAAAATTAGAAAATCAAATCAGTTTGCCAGTCTATCCTGGCGGGGCAACCTGCTTTGCCTCCCCACCCCCTCCCCTTGTGCAACAAAAATTTATGAATATTGAAAATTAAATAGAAATTTGCGTAGTTGTAAATCGGCCGAAAAACTGAAAACATGCCCAAAAGACTCACTCAACCAAAGAGAAGAAGGCAACTTGAAAAATATACAAAAAAAAAAAAAAAAACAGTCCACTTGCCTTTGCCACCCTCAAGTAAAATAGGAAAAAAAATTTGGTACACACACAGAGAGTGGAGAAAAAAAAATGGTAGCACGGAAGTGGTGCACGCTTTTTTTTCGACCATTTTTCCAATGATGGATTTTCGAAAATTTTAATGGTTGCTCGCGGATGAGCAGGCGCTGAAGAGCGTGGGCAGCGACGTCGACTGCGCAAAACTTTTTTTTTTTTGGTTTTTTTTGCCGAGTCTGCAACTGTCCTGCTGTGGTTGTTGTTGTTGGTGCTGCCACCCCAGAATGTTTTTTGGGTGGGTGTTTTTTTTTTTTTTCTTTTTTCCTTTGTTTGGCGGCCATTGAGGGTAACAGAGAAGCATCGCAACGTCGTTGTCCTGGCAGCAAAAAAAAAAAAAAAACTCTATAAATTGTGGGTGCCAAGTTAAGGGATGGAATCGATATTTGTTTTCTATATCAGCAGCCAGGCTCAGCTCTGTTCTGTTCGATTCAGTTCAGGGTGAGTAGTCTTGTGGGTGGCTGGGTTGGGCTGGGTTGGGCTGGGACCTGAGACGACGTTGGCCTAATCTAATGCGACTCGTGTCTCTTTGGTCTCAGGGGCATGGCTTTGCCAGCCAGCAAGTAGATTTCGCAGTGATGTTTACCGTTATGGCTTAACAGCCTAGCAACCACCACCCTCATCAGACCAATCGATATCACCCGCCCGCACCTAATCAATATGCACAAATGATAATTTTTAATGGCTTCCGAACGCGTTTGTTTATGCCAACATCTCTGAGTCGGTGCTGATTTGGCCATATTTGATTTTGCGCGCCTTGTGCAAATTTAATTTTAATTCTGCCTCTGCCCCTGGGGCCAGGCAAGCCTTCCCATCAGCATCTCTGCTGACTTTGCACTAAACGGAAATTTAATTTTCAAGCACAACTTTCTTCTGTCTCAGCTCGAAGCTCCTCCTTGCCTCGCCAGCTCGGCACAACTTAATGCCCGGCATATGCCGCTGATTTGTGAATCCGCGCCGCCTCTTCTCATTTCTCCACTTTGCTGGCAGTTGTTTTTTTTTTTTTTTTTGTTTTTGTTTTTGGCTCTTGGTTGATATTTAAATGCTAATTGCTTTTTAATACTGTAATTTTGGACAGCTCAGGCAAAGCCAAACCAAAACCATTGCCTTTTTGCCGCTGCCTTTGCCATCGTTTTCGTCTTATTGCGGATTAATTTTACAAGCTAATTTCTTATGTAAATGCCTGGAACTGGGCCTGGTCTGGGGACTGGTAAAGGCGTTGCATGTTTTCTTGAATGATTTTTGTGCTCTTCACTCTCCGCTTCCCATGGCTGTAACACATGCCAATCTTGGCAGGAGAATAATATCATCAATGCCGGCACGAGTGGCAGGTAAAAAAAAGTCTTGGAAGAATGCTAATTTGAAGGCGTTGGGTGTAATTAGAAGGTAATTTAAATTGTTATAAATTTTCCACGGACAGCTTAAGTGGCAGGCGGCTGATGGTCTGAGGTTGGCACGACATCAATTTGCTTGTAAATAAAAAATAGGACAATTTATGCAAGAGAAATATCCTTATCTGGTAAGAAATAAATATAGAGATTAAAACAAAAGGAAAATCTAAAAATGGAGTGAGCAACAATTTAAAATGGAATTGAAGAAAGTAAAACAAAAACTTCAAATCTTTCTTTTCTTAGTCACACTATAAATATTTGTGCCAATTCAGGTTACCTTAAAACTCCTGAAATCCTATCTATTACAGATGGCAAATAGAAACCGCAGACAACAACTGCCGTGCCGATTATAAAAAGTGAAATCGTATCCATGCTAATTTTCAACCATCATTCAAATCTGAAGGCAACGAAAAAAAAGGGAAAAATAAAAATCCCAACTGACAGGCCACTATGAGACTCTATAAACCGTCTGGTTATATCCCCCAGAATGGTGAAAAGGAGGGACCATCCGACAGACACAAACCGACAGATGCACGGCATATTAATCTCAAACAAACAGATAGCAAACAATTTCCTATCACATGAACCAAGAGCAGGAAAAAGCAAAAAAGAAAAAAAAACTAAAAAAAATTTCGACATGAAATCCTTTTTTTTTTTTGGTTCTCGTTTAATGCTAAATTATATCCGTATGCAAATAAGTTTTTTACGTTTGATTTTTTCATTAAATCATGACGATTTGACAGAAAATGTAGTCGAAAATAAAAACAACAAAAACAAATGGGCAAACTGAAAGGACGAGGACAAAAAACGAAAAGGGTTGTCGTTTCACAGTTTGGCCTGAGGTCCTTTTGAGTCTCTGGGACAGGGCAGGGACAGGGGTAGGAGCCGCAGCATCACAGATCTCTGAGGGGCTCTTCTCTTCTTTTTTTTTTTTGTGTATTTTTTTTAGTGTTTGTTGTTTGCTGTTTAACTTGCCCCGCGGCTGGAGCTGTAAAGGGTTCGCTGAAATCGAGATGTGCTCAGTTTTAATGGCTTTGGCTGGTAACAGGAGCTAGTGACTGATAAGTATTGAGCCGGAAAATCATGATAAACTTCTGATGAGTTATCTACTTTCCATTGATGGAGGGTCTTAAAATAGTTTGAGTCAATCTTGATTATGATGAGTTATCTCGTCTCTATTGATGGAAGGTCTTGTTAAGGTTTGAGTCCATCTAGATTTTTGAAGAACCTTGGTTCACGTGGTAATTCATTTCATTTGGGAACTCTCAAAGAAAATTGTAGAGTTTACTGAAATATTTTACTAAAAGAAAATTCAGGAGCTCCTACGAAAATCTTTATAATCCTTGCTGAGCCTTGAGCCAGAACTTTAACAAGAGTAGGGAAAAATATTTAAAGTGAAACTAGATAAGAAAGCAAGAAGTCCAGATTCTTTCAGCCTCATGCTTAAGTTTCTCAATAAAATCGAAAACGAAACTTTTCTGGTGATCTCGAAGTTGTCATCTTAAAATAACTATAGTTCCTTTCTCTTATCGAATTCCAGTAAGAAACTGCTCAATTCTAAGTGGTATAGGTAATATTTCCCAGACTGAACTGAAATATTTCCTTCCTCTTCTCTCTGCCTGAGCGAGCTCTTTCAATAACTATTGATCTTCCAATCGTTTTATAGCAACCCCTAAATCAATATGCCCATACTACTCACTCTTTTACAGTTTTCACTCAAACATAACGCCGCCTAGCATTGAGTGACAAAGGCAGTGGCTCTCAAACTGTGGCCCATAAGATATTTTCATTGAAGCCTATAATTTGGCGCCCAAAATAGGGCAAGTTTTTTGGTACCCATTATTACGCTCAACTACAAACTCATTAATGCAAAATAAACAAAAAAAAAAGCAGGTAACTACTTTACCAGTGGTAACTCTGGTTGCTTTTGTTGTACAGGGCAATCTTGTAATTTGCATGTGGCAAATGAATGGACTGAAGTTACCGAAGCTTCCAGTGCCGATGATGTTGATGATGTAGTGGAACCATTGACCAGACCCTGCTGAATTTGCAGCCTGCCTACCTCATTTGGAAGGTCTCCTCGATCAGTGACATAAAGGCAAGTGAAACTTCTCATCTGCCAGCTCCACCAGCACCAACCAACAGCTGCCCCAACCCATCCCACCTGACAATGAGGCCCTCGTCGTTTGCTGTCGTCTTGCAATTAACACAAGTGCCTGGCCTCTCATACTCCTGCCAACTCCTTGTTGTTGTCTCTGTTGTCCTTCACATATTCCGAGGCTTCAGTTCGCTGGCGTCGCTAACGTTGTTGTCGTTGTTATCGTTGTCGTCGTTGTCGTCTTTAATGTTTGAGGCGTGCGTCACAAGCTGCGCTCCCTGTCATTAAAATAATGCATACACAATGCACATGAAGTACAAAGTATGTGGGCAGTGAGCAGGGCTGGTCTCATTCAGGGTTACTTCATCTCTACCTCTGTCTGTCTCTCTCTCTCTGAGCTTGTGACTGTCTGAATGGCTCACTGGTTTCTGGCTTGGTAGGTGTTTATTAACAGATCGTTTGCCCAGCTTCGGTTTGAGCGTCTGTTCTGTGCACTCGACTGCAATTGGAGTGCTGCGTTTTTTTCAGCTTCTTCTTTCTCTTTTCGACAGTGGACTGGGGCAATTCGTCTGTACTTAACCCTTTGTCGCCACCCCCCTGGCTCCTTGCTTAATCAGGCGTAGTGAGAATGCATGCCAAGCAGAAAATCAAGCAAAGTGCCACACGACATTGCCAACTCTAACCCGCCACATCCCCAAGCAAATGCCACCTCTTCACTCGTTGCATACGGTTTTTATAAAAATAATTATAATTACATAAATTACAGAATATGAAAATTATTACGAGCTAAGTTGCCCCCCCCAAAAGCTCAAAGGCACACCGCATTACTATTATTACGGACAGTTATTCGAGAGCGGCATAATTATCATTTACAATAATTTCGATATAGTTTTGGTCCAGTTTATATAAGAGTTCGCTTTTTTTTTGTTTTATTTTATTTTGTCATTTGCTGACTTTATAAAGACATAACATTAGGGCCATGGAGAATTGAGAATGCCTGGTAAATTCTTGGGTGTCGTGTCCGAAATCATTATAATTAAGCTCACACCAGGCCAGCAAATTATAACAGGTTACTTTCGATCATAACAGTTATTTTTTAAATATTTTGAGAAGCTCAAGTCAAACACTTTTAACTCGATCAAAAATTATTTACCCTCTCTCTTAATTATTTTTTCCAAATTAATTCAAGCAATTTCTACTCCAACGAAAAGTATTCAAATGCTTCCAACTCGACCCAAATCTTCTCTCAACTTTAATTCAAAGAAATTTATATATCTTCGTTCAGTATTTTTGTTGACTTTATTTGGCTTGATTGACTTCAGGGAGAGTGTAAAAAATAATTACGAAAATATATGTTCTTCTTGTCCCAATTTGATTTCGAAATCACCAGACTCACTCAGAAACAGACTGAAATATTTTTCACATAAAACTTGTTCCTCTTTTTATTTTTCATGTCCAACAAAACGGCATAAAAGCACTTTCACTTTTGTTTCTTGACCACAAAACAAAAAAAAAGCCCTGACTGTGGTTGAGGTGGTGGTGTAGCCGTTGAAAGGATGGACCCAGGGGACATCAGTCCAGATCTGTGGCCAATGAAGTGGACTGGATAGGAACTGATGGATGTATTGCATTCTTGACCCAACGTCCAAAATAATTACGTTTAATTTGATGTGAATGAATGTGGAGTGAGTTTGTAGAGGGCTGAAGTGTTTCGGCTTTTTTGCTGGCGAACCACCACACGAAATGCCCAAAATGTGGACTACAACATTTTTTACCGCCGACCACCGTCGTCGACGTCTTTCAGCTCTTCCACTTTGTTTGCTTAACAGTGCGAATCCTAACGCTGTCGATCGCCTGGACTGAATCAACTTGGTCACTCAATATTTGCTTTGCCCTTTTCGCTTTTTTGTTTTTTGATCGGTTGGCTTGGTTGAGTTCTCATTGGTCAAGGCCTGGGTGATTGAGGCACGCAAAATGCTGCATGTTTACACAGGCGATTATCCCGTTGGCCTTTTGTTTGTTTGCACCCCGAATTGCCATAAAAAGGAGATAATTTGTTGAGACCGGGCAAAGCCCAATGCAGAGATCGATTGAACGCCGATCGTGGCATGGTTTATCGGGTTGGCCCGGCCGGTTCTTAAATTGAACCCCTTTTGTTTGGTAATACATGTGATCGTTAACGCAAATTAACGAGCAATCATCAAATCGAAGCCACAAGATAAACCTTTAAAGCTTCTTTCTTCCATCTTGCGACCCCTTGTTCTGGCCCTTTCTGGCTTGGTTGGATAACGTTTATTTTGAAATTAATGCGCAAGTTGCCAAAAGGTATTGGCCTGACGGTAGCAGCTGCATCGAATCATTCAACTTGCGGTATTCTCATTAACCATTAAAATTACAACGGCACCAAAGGCAAACAGAGACTCTAGACTCCTTAGCTCCAGCTGACCAGGTTTGTTGGCTTGGTTGGGCCAGTATGTGCGGTATTTACAACATAATTCATCGACAGTCTCTGTTCAACTGTCTGCTCATCTCTGCATCCTGCCACTGTCATGGCCACGGGCACGACCTCCACTCCACTCTACTTCAGTTGACTTGGACTTGGACTTGCCACTGCCATTGTCTTACTTTGCCACTCGGGCCGCTCTTTATAATTATGAATTGGCATTTGGGCAACTTGTTGCTGGTTATTAATTGCTTTTTAATAATTCCACAAAAGCAAAAATGAATTCATACCCAACGAAGACTTTGGCAAGCCACAAACTCTTAAAGGCTCTTAAATATTTAAGTAATTTTTATTTTATTTTTTTTACTTTTCTTACGACTTCCCTTGGGATTGGCATCTTGTTGGGAATAATTGAAATTAATTTTTACATTATCAATTTTTGCATATTTTTCTTTAGCAATTTAAAATATTTTGTAAGACTTTCAGGTCTCAGCTGCCACTTAAAAAAATATTAAAAATTAATTAAAAAAAAAATAAAATAGTTCAGCTTGGTTAATCATTTTTTATTTATTTTTATATTTTATGATTTATTTCTTTTGAAATGCACTGCTTGATTTTTACAGCTTCCTTTGAACTGCTTATCGACCGACTGCACACATCCTGGCAGTTTCCAGCCTTTGACAATAGATGGCAGCAGCTGCAAATTCAGCATTTCGGTGGTGGTTTCTCTGATGCTTCGAGGCTTCTTCGTAGCGTTAGAAGCTGTGTTTTTTTTTAGGAAAAATATGAAATCTATAAATATTTAATCTGAGGTCTTGATTTATTCTAATTTTGTCTTTTATGTATTTAATTATTTTTATTTCTTCTATTCAACTTGTTTTGGAAATAAAAAAAATATTTCTTTCTGACTTCATGACCTCTTAAAGAGCACAAGGAACTTAAAATTAAAGCTTATTCAATTACTTTTTAATAAATAATAAAAATATAATTTAAGTAAAGCTTGATTCATTTGTTTACATTAAGAAGAAATTAAATCCTTATTTATTTCAGAACTTCATTCAGTTCTACTGCGAATCATTTCCTTTATTATTCTCTGATTTTATCTAGGAATAACTTAAGCTTACATTTGCTTAAATTTTTAGATATTATTTGATAGTTTTTATTAATATTTTAAGACAAAGGATAATTTATTTTCTGAGCAGTCAAAACTTGACTCAAAATTTCTTGTTTTATTTTATTTTCTTGGGAATCAAAAATTGACTCAAAATTTCTTGATTTTTTCATTTTGGCCTCAAAGTTTTTGAATGTAATCTTTCCTCAAAAATTAAACCCTTAAAGCTTCCCGACTGTTTTGAAAAATATTTTTTTATTTGAAATAGAAAAAATAGAATTCATTCTTTCAAAACTCGCTCCGAGAAATATTCAAAAATAATTCCCTCAAGCGAAGCCCGCCAAAAAAAAATATAAATATAAATTTCCAACCCTTTGCTCCTTTGCGTCTCCTTTTGTCTACTAATTAAACAAAAGAATTGAAAAATGGCAACATTTTCACACCTGAACTCGACTCGGCCAAAACTGTTACAAAAGAAATAAATTTGCATAATTTTTGCGCATGTGCAAAAAAGGGAAAATCCAAACAGCCAAAAAAGCCAAACTGTTGCGAAAATATTAATTTTCACAGTTTGACAGAGCCGATTTCGAGGCGTTGCGATTGAAATGCAAATTGCTACAACAATGACAACAACAGCGGCGACATTTGATCGCTCTTGCAAGGATCGTCAGGAGCGACAGGACCAACACGAATGGCATTGTCAGAAAATGTGACCTTTTTTTGTTTCTTAAAAATTTTTGCATATAAATCATTTTTCTTTGTGAGTTTTCAACCCTTTTCGGGGAACTGAGAAATTGTTTTGAATTTGCATGCCAAGAAAGGCGAACAAAAGAAGAAGCTGACAAAAAGTGAAAGGTTTTTGACGTTTCCAATTTCGGAACTCTTTCAAAACTAATTTACATTTCGATCAGGACATGTGAAAATTTTTGCGGCTTGAATTTCCTTGCGCCACAATAAAGATCTTTTCGAGTTCTCAAAGAGTGCACAAGGGTTGTGCTGTATGCATGTGTGTGTGTGTGTGTGTCTGTGTGTGTGTTTGGTAATTCAATTAGCACATTTTGGTCTATGTGAAAGCAGAGGAATTCCCAGCCAGTAGAGGCCAAGAGGAAAATGTCACTTCAGTTGAGTTTCTCCTGTCAGTAGCAATTGTCATTCTGGGGTTGTGCCTGTCTCTCTGTATGCGTGTATGTGTGTGTATGTGTGTGTGTTGCAGCCTCTTTTGGGCTGTTCGAGAGACTGTCTAAGCAAAAATGATTTATTGAATGTGGTTGATGGCCCTGGCAGTCTCGTGTGCTCCACTCGAAACTATTCTCTACAATTCCGAATAGACTCGAGCAGAATCTGAAGAAGAAGAAGAAGAAGAAGCAGAGGCTGAAGAAAATCAACAATAAGACAATTCAAGTTGCCAAAAGTGCTCAACTACACGTGTGCCAAATTCATTTCCATACAAAACACACAAAGTGAGGAGTGCTGCTTTTTTGGTGTGGCGGATGAGGGGGGGGGGGGGGATGGGAATGTGTTTGCTAAAGGATAACAACAACAAGGACAGCTAATACACAATTTGCATATATTTATTCATCAAATTGATGGATGCTACTGCACACACATACACACACACAAACACACAGCACACACACATAAGGACATAAGAAAATGTGGCTTGGCAGTTGTTGTTGCTTTGACACGTCGCAATACCCCCAAAAGGATAATGACAACGACAGCATTTCAGCAGCAGCAGCAGCAGCAGCAACATCAGCAGCAGCCTCAACATCCACAGACACCACGACAATGGCACACACACACATATACACATTGGCAAGCTTGAGCAATTTGCAGGGCGTTGGTGACGAAAAAAAAGGGCAACAGGAAACAAGTGGCTGGGGCAGACGGCGGAAAGCAGAGCTGAGCGGTGTGGCGCGCATCCTTTAAGTTTCCTTTTTTCTGCGCCTAGGTACGCCAAAGGCTTCCATCGTTCGACAGGGTGAAAGGCAACAGCCACACTGTCGGTGGCGGTGGCGGCAGGGGAGAGCGGAGAGACTTTGCCATGAGAAAATTACATTTTCTCCGGAAAAGCACTCAACCCGAAGACATTTTCCGTTGGCAGTGGCAACCAAATGGGGGGGGCAACGAGGGGTGGCCTGGCTGATGTTTCGAGTGTCACACCAACACACTCACACACACAATCACACACACATGCGCTTTTGTGTTCCTGCCTGAGCCAAAAGTCTTTTGCCTCCGCCTTTATCTATACATATATGTATATATGTGTGTGTGTGAGTGTGTGTGTGTGCGAGTGTGTGCTTTATATCCTTTCACCGCTGCTGCCTGATAACAAAATTTTCTATTTTATCTCATAAAAATATATGTGAAGTGAGACCGCCTTATAAGAAATACTTTTATGCATACTTACAAATACACACACACACCCATACACCTACTCACACACACATTTACATGTTTATATCAAATATTTTTATTTAAATTTTTTTCTCATTTTTTTTTTTTTTTTGCTAAAAACGTTGATACAGCCTTTGTCGTTAGGATGTGTTGCCAAATACACCAACCAAGCCACTCACTACTCACTTAAGTATTTCAGTTCGGTTTTTGGGCCGCAATCGATATTTTTTTCTTATGTGCGCAATTAAGCGCAAAGATAAGAGAAGCCACAACAAGCGGAGACCCATAAAAATATTCGAGTTTCCTCTCAATCGAATAGAGCCTGCCTGACTTAACTTGGATGAGGATAACTCCTAACGAGATTCTTGAAATGTTTGATCAAAATAGGAAAAAAAATATGTAGAAACCTCCTTAGGGGACATTGGGAATTGAACCCAAGACCTATCGATCTGCAGTCGATTGCTCTGCCGCTGAGCTATATCCCCAACTGATTTGACTTGTCCGGAACCTTTCCAAAATATTTCATATTCCCAAAAAAAATTTCTAATTTTAGAAAAAAAAAATTAATAGAGAAGTTTAGATAAGGCAAATGTTACTGAGTTTGAGATAATATTCTAATATTTCAAAGAGCAACAAGTCATTGAAATTTTATCTCTAAAAAGTTATTCTCCACTGCAAATCATATCTTAATTGATTGAGATTCCTCACAAAAAAAAAAAAAAAACAACTCCAAGACTTTCATTCACGAAGAATTTTCCGACCTAACCTCACATTTTGCGGTCGCTCTGTTGCTCTCTCTCTCTCTCCCTCGCACTCTCTGCTTTAGTCAGAACACAATTAAAAATCAGAAGAAAAAGTGTCGTACACCCACAAAGCAGCCAGAGGCATGCCGCAGCTGATGATGCTCCTGTTGTTGAGGTGGCTGCTGCGCCGGCACGTTCTTGCTCGGCTGGCTCGTGTCCTTGAACTAGAAACCCGTTTAATTTAACTGTTGCTTAATTGCTGGCAGCACAGAGGAGTGACAGATGAGACGGCAAGGGGCGGCGAGGAGAGTGATGGCGGTGACGTCGACAGCAAAACGAGTGCGACGAGGTCGCAACCCACACGATGTTACGTCATTAAAATTTTTGCTGCCTGCGCCCAACGTCCTTGGCACCCGGCCAGTGCCGTCGGTGCCGGTGGCAGCGCTGCTGGAAAACTTCATTTTGGGTAATTTTCGGTAGTCCGTGAGCCTTTGTTTCTCATTTTCATTTTCATTTTCGTTTTCATTCATTACCCCCAACAGAGCAGAGCACAGCAGAGCAGTGGCAGTGGCAGTGGCAGAGACAGAGCAGCGCTCGAATCGGGCGGAGTGTGTTAATTTCTCTGTGCCAAATGCCACGCAATTATGCAGGCGGTCCAAAGTGGAATGGAACAAGTTTTTCAAACGCGAACAAGGGTAATGGTGACTCTGTTCCAAAGGTGGTGGTGGTGGTGGTGGACTAAACGAGTGCGAGCGGGATGGCACGAGGCCCAGGCCTGAGGCGTGTGAGCAGGAGAGCTCCAGTGCAAGAGAGAGCAGGCTAGTGAGAGAGCAGCAACAATGGCAGAACTAACGGCAGCGTCACGGCGCCTGCGCACTGGCCGACGCCTTCTGTTCTTGCAGTTTCGATTCCCCTCTTTCCTGACTACCTGACTACTCTGACTCTATTTGACTCTCACTACGAATCAGCGTGTGCAGAGGGAATGTAGAATAATGGTGGCTGCGAGTGTGGCGTGGCTGTATGGTTTTGCCTCCAGCCAACAGACGTCGGCAGCGAAGCCTGCCGCAGGGGCAGCAACAACACAAAATTCGCTAGCTCCCAAAATCGGGTTAACTATTCTACGGAATATATAAGAAAAATATAGCCAGAGTATATAAATATATACACTCATGTATATATTATATATATGTTTTTTACCAGAGGGTATGACCAAAAAAAAAAACAAACAAGAGGAGGAAGGCATTTCTGTTGGCTCGGTGGCTGCCACTCGCTACTGCTGCTACTGCTTCAACAATATTGCTGTATTTTTGAAATTCCAATTTGCATATTTTGATGTGCGTCTGTCGGTGCCGCCATCCTTATGTCTGTCATATCGTCGGCGAGTCTTTCAGTCGCTCGTTTGGGGTCGTCAGTTGCCTGCCATTCTGACTTGGCTCGTTTTGCAATTTTCACATTTCACATTTTATACAATTTTTCTCCATTGACGATATGCCAGAACGAAACAAAAAATTAACCTTTCTTTGTTCGAGAGACACAAAACAAACCAAAACTTTCATTCTAACCTCACAACAATTAGAGATTTCAATTAATGAAGAAATCAAAACAAAAGCCAGAAGCCACAAACCACCAGTTGAGTTTTGCCTTCTCGGGTTATTCACCTTTTCATTATGTGCCAGTGCCGGCAGCTTCTGCTCCTGTTTGCCTAATCAGCAAAGCACCCATAAACTCCCGCCAGACTCTGCCACAGCCACAGCCAGTGCCTCTGCCACGGTCACTTGCCATTCACTAATGAATGCCAAAGCAGCATAGCAAAGCAGAACGCAGAACAGAGCGAAGAAAAAAAAACAATAACTTCCAGCAAAGGCGGCAGCAGAAAGAGCAGCGGCGCAACAAAAAAGAAAAAAAAATTACTCACGCCGTCACCTTGACCTTGAAACCCACATTTAAAATAATTCACTCGTTAGCGGCGGGCACAAAAACATTCTCATTCCCCTTCTACTCCGACTCATCATCATTATCAACAGCAGCAGCAAAAGCAGCGCCAGCAAAAGCAGCATCCTCATCACGAAATGAGAGTGGCGGCAGCAGAGAATAAGAGCAGAGCAGCAGCAGCAGCAGCAGCAAAAACGGCGGAAAAGGCAAAGTAAAAACACAGAGACACAGGCCATTATCTCATCAACGAAACTGAAAATGAGCGCGTCGGGCTGCCAGGGACTCTGTCGCGACGCCACTGGTATTCGCCCCCCCTTACACCCAAACCAGACCAGACCAGACCAGGCCAGCCTAGCACAGCCACCCTTAATGAGGGGCGACGAGACGAAGACGAAAACTCGGCAGCCTGTTGGCCTGCCTGAAACTGTCTGTCTTGCCGGGTATTGGGTGGCTGGCGCTCTGCCCGTAACTTCATCAGCTGCGAATGCTCTCATTATCATTTATTCATTTTCGTTTCATTCACTTCCATTCATTTGGCGGCGCAACGTGGCCCGGCTCTCTTGTGGCTTTCGCTTGGGAGCCAGACAGCCAAAACAAACTAACGAACGTGGCACGATGCTCTGCTCCTGCTGCCTCAGCCGCTCTTGCTGCACTCCAGCCGAGTGGGTTGAAGTCAATTTTTAATGGGCGAATGAAATTATAAAACGGCAGGTTGGGCACCTCCACCGCGTCTCTGAACTGCAGTGGCGCAGTTTTTGAAATAAATGAAATGAAACAAGCGCGAAAACAGCGCAAAACCAAACCCACCAAAATGGGTGGAGGTGGCAGCGTGGGCGACGGTGGAGGTGGAGGTGAAGGCGTGTGACTGGCATCCACCTTGGGTGGGTGTTGGCCAATGTGGACTAACTAGGAAATGCGCGCGTGCTTGGCTCATTTTCACAGAGCACTGAAAATGCCGGCAGTTGCGGCTGTTGCGCCCGTTTTAATGCAACAGTTTTTTGGCGCACTCATTTCCTTGCCCCTGCACACCACACCCACTGAGGCACACAACAATCCGGCACAAGAGCCGAAAGTGAAAGCGAAACTGAAATCGCAAATTAATGGATCAACTGTTCGATAGACTGAAATGGGTTAAGGTTCTCATTGCTTCCTAATTCCGATAAAGTGGGCAGCACCATTATAAATTTACTGCTGAGGTTCTTAACAGTTTTTATAGGAAATTTGATTTCTTGAGCTCTTTAAAATATTCTGAGAGAAGGAATAATTTTTTCTTCGGGTCAGGCTGAATTGGGAAATTAATTAACTTAGAACATTTCTAGGGAAAATCGAAGAAATCAACCGATTTACTTATATGCTTCATATTCATTTTATTCCTAAATTTTATTATTCAAAATTTCTCAAGTTTAATTCGACTCTTTCTAAAAAATATAAGACAAGTTTTATTGCAAAAAAATATTTATCAAAATAATAGAAATTTGGGAGACTTAAAATACGCCGTTGCCTAAGAGACTCAATATAATTTCAATAAAACTGAGGGTCTTCAATAATACATATTGGAAAATGTGTGAAAATTAACAGGAAATAGTAAGAAGGTAAGAATGAATAGTTCCATATTTAATAATAAATATAAGCTCATATATGTACATATATCTTTAGACTAAGGTTGAAGGCTTTGTAAAAACTAAATTTCTTATAAATTTCAGTATCTGTCTGATCTAGCTAAATGTTGGCCCTTAATCCTGATTTTTTAAATTAATTCAGCTATGATTGTAAATATTTTATCTTTACACAAATTAAGGGAGCCGAACCCAGGTGCATATCAGACTGGACTAGAGATTCGTCTATATTATATTATATACTATCTGGACCCTTCGATTGGAATAAAACTTCCCTTAGCTAAAATAAGGGAACTTAGCCCAGGTACGTTGTTGACTAAACTAGTCGTTCGTCTGTTATTTTTCTGAGTTAATTATGGAAACCGAACTCTGGAACTTTTTATCATTTGGTCACATTAATAATCAAAATATTTTCAAGTCTATTATATATTTTATATTTATGTATTTCCCAAACTTAATAAAATGGAATTTATTTAAAGTTCTGCCCTAAATTTATTGAGCAAGGAAAATTCGAATTTGGGAAATAAATCTAAATTCAAATCGAAACTGAAAATGTCTGAAGCATTTAATTTTAAGGAACCCCTGGGGACTAGTTTGTTTTCCTTCGATTTCTTTTCTCTTTCAGGCTTTCCACATTTAATTACTTAACTGTCGAAGATTTCCAACCACATGTTCAGACTTTAAATACCCAAGACACAATTTACAATAATGACAATATCAACCAATCTGGACAGACGGAGAGACAGATAGATAGAATCACATTTGGTTACTCCTTCAGTTGGGCCAACAGCAATCTGACCAATCAAGCAAATCCCTTTCGAAGCTTTCAAAAGAAAATGTGTTTCATTTTGCTGGCAACTGAATAAAAAAAGGGAAGCGAGTAAAATTACTAGAAAGAAGCAGGAGGAAAGCCAAAACCAATTGACATACAGCTAGTTCTGCTGACTCGGCGGACTCTGGTCCTGTCCTGGTGGACCTAGAAAAGGGGTCGGTCGAGTTGGCCAGCAAACCGAATGACATGATTCAATGACCATACCCTTCGTCCCTTGTCCATGGCTATCACATTGAATGCGCTTTTCTTTTTTTTTTGTTGGCTGCGCCAATCTCTGGCCAGCAAGACAAAAGAAAAGAAAACCCATTCGAGTGCAACATTCATTGATTCGAAGTCTTTTTGCTGTCCTTTGATGGAGTTTCCCTCAAACCAACCCGGGGGAAGGTTCGACCAGGATGCTTTGCTGGCTGGTTGACTTTTGCCAATGTTTGTGATTAGAATTCTTGTCGTGAGCCACGCATCGTTGATTGTCAATGGCTTAAAGGGGAGTGGGCGGGTTTCTTTTCTGATATGTCAACATTACCCGGTGCAAAATATCTTATAAAAAGGCATATAAATTTTGCAGATATTTATGCCTAATGGGTTTTATTTCGTATGCCCTTTTGTCGTTAACTTTAACTGAAAATGAGATTAAATGACAACGACGAAGACAAAGCTCAAAGTGAATGGAGTGAAGTGGAGTGGTGTGGGATGAGGCTGGGGCAGAGCAACTAAATGAAAAGCTTTTTGATTTGGCAAAGAAAATGGCAAATTTCCAGTACATTAAAATGGAAGGCGACAAACGGCAAAAGGCAAATGGCAAACGGCAAATGTGGCAACCGTGGCAGTTTTGTCGATAACGCCGCAAAACCCAAAAGTCCTGGCAGGCGTCCTGGCGTAGAGTTTGATTTGAAGCAGGTTTTCGGGGTGGTTGGGGTTTTTGGGAGGGTTGATTTTTACATGTGTGACATATCACATGACAATTTTTACGTTTGTATTTTTCAAAGAGTTTTCTTTGAAAATACAAAAAATACAAAAAAAGAAAATGAAAAGAAAAGAGAAAATTTCTCGTCTCTGCTTTTTGGGCTTGTTTGACTGAAATTGAATAAAACAACCTGAAATGACAAACGAACGACGACGACGACGACGATGGTGACTGCGATGAAAAAGACCAGAGAAGGGGCATGTCAACCTGGTTGGCTGGGTGGGGCTGGGGTGGTTGAGGGTTAAGCCACCCTCATATGTGTGTGGTTGTGTTTGTGTATTGCACGTGTGCACCCGTAATTTTCCATTTGTGAACTTTTCCCTTTTGCTAGCTTTTCTTTCTCTCTCTTTCTCTTTCTCTCTTTTTGGTTTTGCTTTTATTTTATTTCAGTTTTTTTTTTTGTTAGATTTTTCACGCTTCCGGCCTGGGTAACATTGATGAAGCTGCCGTCGTCGTTGCCACAGTTTGACAGCCAGATAAACACACACACACACATACACACACACACACTGACTAACAAGCTGTGAGGGTGTCAATTTGCAAAAAAGGAATGAAAAATTCGCGGTGGCGCGCCAAAAAAAAATCGAAGTTGAAAAATAAATGGGAGACAAAAAAAAAATACCAGCCACTGTTTGTTTATACCGCCTATAAGATACACACACACATATAACACATGCGTGTATTTTCAAATAAAAATGGCTGCCAACAAAAATTTGTTTCATGTGTATGTGTGTGTGTGTGTAATAAGATATTTTAGTGACTTATGTCACAGCGCGTGCAAATCCATCAAATGTGGCCCACTCCACTTAAGACAGAGCCCGCCCACCCCCCTAGTTGGGCCCGTCTGGTTGACTGGTCTGGGGTGCTCGCTTATTTGTAATGGGATCACAAACACACTTCAATTTCATTTGTGACGCTTTACGCACAAACACACAAACGGCCAGGACAGTAACCAAGCTGGGTAACAGCCAGCTAGGACCAAAGAGACGGGAGCCCAAAGCGAAAGAGACTGTAGAAAGTCGCAGTCTGAAGCGAACTGTCAGAAGAGACAGCGAGTCAATTCGTTGGGGTAGGCAGGGGGGGGGGGGGGGGCTGGGGGCTGCTCCTGGCGTATCAATCACAAATTAATGAGATGTGAGTGCCGTCGTCGTTTCCACTTCCACTCTGGGCTGGGCTAAGCCCAACTTCACTCCAATTTCCACCTACATATCTTTCTGGTTTTTATTCTACTCCTCTTTTCTTCTTTTTTTTTTAGCTGTCACTCGGTTTGCCATTTTCCTTTTGCGCTTTTAGCAACTAAACAAATTTCACTCACTTTCGTATGCCTCACATGCAAATGCGATTTCTCAACCGAAATTACACAATTCATCACATTTCACAGTTTGCCTTTTTGCCTTCTGCCTTTTTGGCTTTTTTGCTTTTTGCCAAGTGCGAGTGGAGCCAATCAAACATGGACTCTCTGTCATTCAGTCATTCATTCATTTGGGTGAGTCAGTCAGGTTTAGTCAATTTTCAGTTGGGTTCACTGCGGCGACCATCATCGTGTCCTCTTTATTTGGCTTATTGAAAAGTCTCTGGCTGAAATTGAAATTGGTTGCCAGCATTTAATGGGCTTTTGTATTTCACATTTCTGCTCTCATTTCTCGTCTCAAATTAAATAATTTGTAATTGATTGTAATTTCATTTCATTGCATTTGTAAACAATTCAATTTGATATGTTCTTTTTTTTTTTAGGTAAATAAAAATTATCAAAAGGAAGGAAATCAATGCAAATTTCCTAGACAAATTATTTGATTTTTGAGGGCGTCTAAAATTTCTTCGAGGCTTTAGAAGATTTCTGGAGAATTTTTGGTAAGCCTTTTAGGAGTTTGATTTTTGAGGGCGTCTAAAATTTCTTCGAGGCTTTAAAAGATTTCGGGAGAATTTTTTGTAAAAAAAAAACCGATAGTTGATTTTTTTTTCACTTAAAACTTGTCCACTTAAGCTGAATTCAAATCTTTTATAAACCAAGGAAGGAGTTGTTAATTTTTTAACTTAAAAAAATTCTCTGAAATTTTGAAATGAAAAATTGTTTAAGCCTTTTCAATTTTCTTCTTCTCTTTCCCCCTTGGAAATAAATTTTGTTCCAAATTAGGTGGCATCATAAAATTGTTAAATTTCAATTGTCTGCAATTTGTGGCGTAGCAGAAGCTTTTTTCTTTGAAAATATGAAAAACCCTAAACTCTTTTACAAGGCAAAAATATTTTTGTTATATTTTTTGTTATGGCTTCTCTGTCTTCTGGCAGTCGCTGGCCACATTGTACACATGATGCTTATGAGTTGGCTGACTGTCTGGCTGGCTGGCCAAGTTGGCCAAGTTGGCTGAAAAGCAAAGTATTAGAAATACAATAAAGTGGAGTCAAAGTGAAAAGTTTTACGCATATAGTCGAGTGAGTAGAGCGCCGAAAGGCGGGTCTGAATACGGTGAATGGCCAACAAAGAAATCTTGGTAAAAAAAAAAAATTGAAACTTTGCTGTTTGCAAAGTTTCCTGGCGCCACCGCAAAAATCCCTCGAAGACTGCCAATTGTTGACTACCTTTTGGCCACAAAAGCGCTACCACAAACAACTTTGTTTGTTTGCCTTGCCTCATATGTGTGTCTGTGTGAGTGTTTGAGGCGCGGCTTAAAAACTTTTAACAATGCACAAAGCGGCAAAGTGATTTCTTTCATATTATTAACTTCACTTGAGCATGTGCCGCCAAGCGGGCCAACTTCTTCAAGCCTCTGCCAGCCCTTGGCCAGCTTTGGCCTCACATGTGTGGAGTTGCCTGCTTAAATATTTGAAGTGCCCTCCTAGAAAGAGGGAAGCCCAGTCAACGCCATCACCATCACCATTCCCAGTTGAAGTGGGCGCCTTCACTTCTCCAAAGCCGACACGCCATGGGTGCAAATAAATTTATGGCAAATTTAATTTACTTCAACGGCCACGCTCGGTGTCATTTGGGGCCGGCCAAGCCACGCAAGCATGACCCGGTTAATGCTTTTATTTGTATCATTTTCATCTTGAATTTCCAGGCCTTTCTGCTGGCATTGCAAATTTGCTTAACAAAGCCAAAAGATCAAAACTGAAAACTCGACAACTCCCAACAAGCAACCAACACGCACGAGCTTCACGCACAAACTGAGCCAGGAGGAGGATCTCCGACTGAACAGTTGGCTGGATTTGAGATCAGCCCAACAGCTGTGAACGGAATGCATTGCCAACTCAACTGACTCAACTGCCTCCGTTTGTCAGTCATGCAAATCGCCATAAATTTTAATTTATGCAACAAACCAAGGCGAACCGAGAGCCCGCTGTGCCGCAGATCTTCACCCGAAAGGGGTTACTCTCGGTACCAACCAAAAAAAAAAAAAAAAAAAAAGGGAAAGGGTTTGCTACCGGGTGGACCTCTGGCCTACCTGGGCTGCGAGCACACTCAGCTTCCGTTTGCGTTGTCTCTTTTGAGGCGTTTACGCAGGCGCATAAATTATAATCATAGGGAAGAAGTGAAAAAAGCGAATCCCTATTTGAACACTTCCCTCTGCCCATTTTTGTTTTGCTGTCTAGTCACGTAAAGCCCACATCAATCGCAGACACTCTGAGGGGGTCTAGGGGAGACTCGGACAGTTGTCTGTGTCAAATAATTTGAATGCGAATTCTCTGAAGGTTTTTTTTGGTTCTCTCATTTTTTTTCTCCCCGAAAGATTTCTTTCAGCTTATCAATTGATAAATTTCCTTTGCATACACTAAGCTCTTTTATTGATTGATGAGTGGGAAGTTTTTGATGGGGATTTAGGGAAAGAGTTGAAGTTGAACTGAAAGAAAAAAAAATTTTAAAAATATTTAAAAAAATTTTGTCTTAATCCAAGTATATTTTACTATGATTTTGGCAAAGATAAAATAAAAGAGAAATAAAATTAAAGCAAAAAAAAAAACTAAAATACGAGAAATGAAAAGGTTAAAAGTCTGTAAAGACTGCAAGGAATATTTAATTGTGGTGCCTTTTAAATATTTTTAAAATTCATAAAAAAAGTAAGTCTAATAAATATTGAATTCATAATTCCATTTTCCTCACATCTCAATTAAAAATTATTGAGGATTTTCAGGTTAACTCGACAGGAACCTAAACCCCTTCTAGCCTCTTCTTATAAAACAAACTAAGCAGCTTCTTTTGAGGAATGCTCCATTATTTCTATTGAAGCTCTCGACAAAGATTCACTGAGCTAATTTTTCTAAAATATTCCTAAGGAAAATCCAAATTCATATGGTGAACATTTCGCCTAACCCTTTTGATAGGTCGCACTCGAGTCCTTTTATCTGTCGTGACAACAAAATATATTGATCTATAAAATACAACAAGAACAAAAAACAAGCATGTAAATGTGTTGTTAAATGTTAAACAGAGAAATCCTGAGAGTGTAAAATGGAAATCTAACCAAATAATCCAGAGCACAGCACGCATAAATCAACAATTTCAAAGTAATTTCGCAAAAATAGGAAAACCGATTTAACCCTTCCCAAAAACTATAGAAAAAGCGCCCCCATTACGACATATGCAGGCCCATTAAAAATCAAAGAGTGTGAAAGGGAAAACAGGAACAGAGATAGAGCAAAAGAACCTTATGAATATTCATAGATTTCGATTTTATTGTTGGGTTGCATTGTTCGAAATCGCCGTAACGTAAATTAAAAGGCAAATTTATAATAATAATCCAGAGACAGAGATACAAAGCCAAACCGCACCCTACACAAAAAAGATAACAGAAAAAAAAAATAAAACAACAAACCCTTTACTGATCTCACAAGCCACTTTCGCTACCTTTTTTCTGGGTCTGCCCAAATCGGTAATAAATCGTCCAACAAACCAGACAATATCGAATTGAATAGATAGCGGAAGAAAGAAGAAGGGTTTCAAGAGTGCGATCTATTTGCTTTGGCTAGGCATTGTTTTGGGGTTCCTGACTTTCACAGACACTCTGGTCTCGAGTGGTTCCGATCGGCCTGAAATATGTTCGCTTTAATTAGACTTTTATGGAGAATGTTCGATTTGCCTATTTCACTACACATTTCATGCTCAAATTGCTGATATAGGCCCGGCCTGGGCAAACATCATCTGCATATGCTCATATCCATATACATATCGATATCCTTTTCCATTCTATTTGGCTTGGTTTGGCTTGGCAGCCGTTTGATATCTTATATGGTCTATCGTATATCAAATCATTTCCATTTTCATTTCTACCTGGTAGGGCGAAATGGGCTTTTGTCTTTGTCTTTACGGTTCATGAATTTGATTGAGGATTTTATGCTTTATTTTAAATAATTTTACGCAGCTTCTTCTTTCCTCTTTTTTTGGTTTTTGGAGGGGCGGGGATCATTGAAGTGTATGAAAATAAATTGGAGTGTGGCGGAACATTTTCCATTTTTTCTGCGCTCTACAGAAAAGTTCCTTCACACTTGAAAAGGTGAAAGCGAGAGTAAAAACTTTTCCTTTATTTTATTTTTTTTTTAATCTAACCTTGAAGCAAACTAAAATAAAACTTGGGCTAATGACACACGAAAGCCTTTGAGAGGGAATCCAGTCTGAAGGGCAGCCGAAGTGAAAGAGCAGAAAGCGGAAATGACAGGCAACCGAAAAGCTTGAGCTCAACTCAACTCAACTCAACTCAAGGGTGAGTGGGTGGCATTTTCCGAAATTAAACAGACACCCACCCACAATTCACCGCCGCCCCCTAAGCTTCGGCATTTTTGGGTTGTATGTGTGTGTGTGTGTGTGTGTGTTTGGGTGTGCTTGGGTGTGCGTGAAAATGAAAATTTTGCCTCTGCTGGGTGAACTTTTCTGTTGTGTGCTCTTGGCTCATTTTCATTTGGCCAAGGCAGCTATCTGCCTCCCTCCTGGTGTGTCTCTGTCTTTCTCTTTGGCTTTCAGTGTTTTCCTCTCGCATAGCTCCGGGTTTTTCTTTCTTTTTTTTCTCGTTTTGTGTACGCAATTAATTAAAACTTTGTTGAGGTTGGTTATGGTCGCGTCCTTGCCGGAGCGTCTGCTTCTTCCTTAGACTGTCTGCGAAATTATGTCAAACTGTGTGTGTGTGTGTGTTTGTGAGCAGCATCGTCTGGCAGAGTGTTCGAGGGAATTCCCCAATTATTTCATTTGATGTAGCCGCCGTTGGCGTCGCTGTTGCTGTTGCTGTCGCTGCCTCTGCCTGGGCCGCTGCCACTCATTTATTTTCAACTTAATTTATAAATTTTCACTTTTGCTTGGGCACACTTGTTGAGTCACCCTCGCACTCGACAAAATTCCTCCCTTCTTGTGCTTGTTGACCCTGTTAATGAAATCAATTATGACAACCACTTGTGGCATGTCATTTATTTTACTCGTTGTCATTGAAATGAAATGCCAAAAAAAAAAAAAAAACGACTGACACAATTTGTCAATGCAAGGCTTCCATTTTTTTTATATATGTTTTATACCTCCACTCGATTTCATCCTGCTTTAAGGACTCTAAAGCTGCGGGCTTCCTGCCTTCAAGTGAGAAGTTCCTCCTGCTCCTTTTGTGCCTGAGCCTGTCGTTTCTGTCCTGGCTCTGTCATCATAACAATTTCAATAACATTGAGAAGTTGAGTTAAGCAGGAAAGAAAAAATTGTCATGATGCCATTTAAAATTCATCCCCCACCCACGCTATGGAGGAGACCCAGACTGGAACCGAAGTGCTGACGGCCCGGCAGACCCGCCAGACCCTTCTGCCCTTTATTGTATTGTCCTCATACTATATGCTTGTATCTGGCGGCAGACCAGTGAATGGTTATGCAGATGATGAGGATGACGATGATGATACCGAGGTGCTGAGGTTGTTGCTGATGCCTTGGAAATATAAAATAAACACACATCCTGTATGACATTCAATTCAGCATTTCAGCATTCCTCTACTTCTACATTGGCTCCTCTCTAACTCTTTACGCTTCAGCTCTCCAGCTCTCCGGTTCTCTGGTACTCCAACTCAATCTTGTCCTACCTTGCTTACCCTTTTTCCCAATTTCCATGCACGTGGGTATGTCAATTTTGTATGAAGCTACACGCTTTGTCATTTGATTTTTATTCATTTCTCGCATGACAATGACGCTTATTATGAATTCTTTGTGATGATTCCTTTTGCTTGTTTTTGCTTATTTTTGTTGGCGTTGTTATTTCATTTCTTGTACATTTCTTTTCATATTTTCAATATCTTTATATTCCTTTTATTTTATTTCATTTTTTTTTTTTTTTTTTGCCGAACCACCAGCAGGCAGATGAAATAAAAAAATATACACTCACACACTCAGCACAAAGCAATTCCGATTGTTATTCAAATGTGATTTTTGTGTTGATGTCGACGAGTAGAGTTTTTTTTTTTTTTTTTTTTTTTTGTACCCCTTTGGCTCACATCCCTGCCCTAGGCCACCCTTGCTCCGATGTCTGTCTCAACGTCAAAACAACGCCACATTTTCTGCTGTTTTATTTTTATAATTTTTTTTTCCGATATTTTTTTTTTTACTCTGTTGTTTGTCTTACATTTTGTATGCAAAAATAATTATTTATATTGTATTGCAATTGGGTTGAGAAGGTTCTTAGTGGTATGAGTGGGCAGAGCTACCAATGAAGTGGTTGCCTTAATTTGACTGCTCCTCTCTGTCCTAGTTGAGTGGATGGAAAAATTTACTTTAAAAATTTACTTAAAGTGATTTGACCTTTAATATATCTTTCAGGGTTATCTTTGATTTTTAAGGCTCTCAAACCAGGCTGAATTGAATAGTAGAAATGCCACTTCAGATCCTAAAATATTCAGAGTATTTTCAAGACTAAGAAATATATCATTTTGAAAGACCTATTCTCAAATAGAATTGATCAGATATTGAAATATATCAGGATCCCTATCCTTTTCGTTCCTAACTAAGACTGCTTTTTTTATACACCTTTTTGATCTTAATTTCAAAAGAAACATTTTTTTTTAATCTATTTCAACTTATCAGATATTGAAGTATATCAGGATCCCTTCCATTCCTTTTAAAACTCATACTCCTTTCCTCATACACCTTTTTGATCTCATATCAATTAATTTTAAGGTTCTATATTAAGAGTATTAGGATTATAGAATCAATTTTTAAGATTCTATATTTGAAAATTAAGATTATAGAATCTGATTCTTAGATCATAGAAAAAGTCATTTTCAAAAAAACAAAAAAGCACTTTTTATTTTTCATTTCAAATTGTGAATTAAGCTGAATTGGTTCATAATTTTTGGGGCGATTTTGTTTTGAAATGCATATAGAAAATGTGTTTTTTTCAAGTCGTCCTTAAATCACGTAAGCCATTACTTTTTTTTGTCTGAATACTCGAGAACCTCGAGCCCGAGCATTGCCAATTTCAGGCCACGCCGACACATAAAAACCAAAATTGATGACGCATCATGATGGCTCCAAAACCATAAGAAAAATTTTCACAATTTTCACCAAAAAAAAAATAAGAATATATATATAAAGAAAAGAATGAATGAGAAAAAAATGTAACAAAAACAAAAACAACGAAAGGAAAACATTTAAAGTGCCCATCGTGCTGAGCTCGTGAAATTTTTTTTTGCTTGGCGATTAAACCTTTTTCTTTTACGCGCTTTTGGTCTTTTGGCAGCTGCCAAAAGCGACAACCTCTTCTCAGGACACTCTGGTCTGGCTCAGTGTATCGTTGATCCTGCTGCCCCATCTTCTTGCTTTCTTTCCCAGTCCTGTGGAAGCTGTCGAGTGGTTCTGGGAATGCGTTACTCTGCCAGTGAAGATGGAGCAGGATGAGGAGGACTTGGGCTTGGGCTTGGGCTTGGGCAAGTATAAAGACTACTGCCAAGTTATATTGGTGGCAAAAGGCGGCGCTTTGTTGTTGGCGGCAGCGCTGGCATCGACATCGACATTGGCGTCGGCTTCGGCGTCGGCGGCTGTCATCAAAAAATATTGTATTGTTATTATTTTATTTTTATGTGCCTCTACCGCTGACGACCCTCTTTCACATTGTGTTGTTATTTGCATAAGGATGTTCTGGACGTGGTAAAAATCTAGTGGGCGGGTGGAGGCGGCTGAGGTCTGGCCCAAACAGCAGCGAACCAGCAGCCAGTGAGGCAGCAAACAAAGCGTTTTGCTTTTCTGCGTTTCGCTTGCTTATTTCGCATTGTAAATTTTTATATGCCGGCTATGTGTGTGTGTGTGGGAGGGGAGGCGTTCTTGCTTCTTTTCCCTTTATATTTTTGCTTGAACCTACACCGTACCCCTGCTGCCGCAGGATCAAGCAATCACACACATTGTAATTGAACACACACGCTCGAACGCATTTTGTTTAGATTTCATTTTTCTCAGTTTCTTCTTTTTCTTCTTCTTTATTTTCCTACCCCGGCATTAAGCGTTTTTCACCCTTCAATCTCCAACTCCTTGAGTATATGATTCTTCTTCTTCTTCTTCTTTGGTTTTTTCTTTTTTTGGATGCCTTTTCTTCAAAGTTGGTGGCTCTGCTTCATATTTCTTTGGCTGGTTTTCAACTTGGTCTGTTTTTAGCTTTCAACTTTTTCATCTTCAACGGATTCTGCTCCTGCTTTTGCTTCTTCTTCTTCTTTTTCATCTTCGTCGTCTTGTTCTTATTTTTATTTTATTTTTTCTTCTTCTTCTTCTTGGGCTTGCTATATGCTCTCCTTTTTATACTTGTTCAGTCGACGACATAAAATGCAAAACAGAATTTCATTTTCGGCAGGAATGCTTTCCATTTTTGTTATTGTTGCTTTTGTTGTTGTTGTTATTGTTATTGGGAATGCTACAACATTGTTGAAGCATGTAATATCCTGCCAAGGATAAGGGTTGGACTACACCCTCCAACACACACATACACACACACACACACATTCACATAAAACGAAACGTCCACAAAAACACACATGATGTGTGTATATTTTTTTGGCTCTCTTTGTTGTTGTTGTTGTTGACGATTTGTGCTTCGGTTCGATTCTTGTTCTTGTTCTTCTCATTCCCATTGTTGTTGTTGTTGTTATTCCTTTTTCTTTTTTTTTTTTTTGTTCGTTTTCGCATTTTTTCATGCGAATTTAGTTTATTGGTTTTATGTGATCCAGCAACTGTGGGAGGAGCCGTGAGTATGTCTCAGTATGTGTGTGTGTGCCCATTTTAGGGTGATTGATTGGCAAGTCGTTGTGAGCGTATCGGTGTGTATCTGTGTGAGTGTTTGTGCCATTTACATACACATTTCATTTATGCAAATACTCGCAATTCATATTCAAAATACTTGCCGAATTACAATAAATATTTTACAACAACAATAACAATAACAAGCATCTAGTCAACCAGTCAGTTAGTCAGTCACTCAGTCAAGCAAATCAGTTAAACAGTGGGTGGCTGGTTGGCACAACCTGAGTTGGGTGGTTGTGTGCGTGTGTTTGTGTGTTTGTGTGTGTGTTTTTGACAAGCTGCCATTAAATTTCAGCAATCATATTCGAAGGGATTCAAAATTCGAAATCACACTCACATTCATCATTTTCAGCATTCGCCGCCGTCGACATTCATCTGTGACTTTAGAATTTCGGTTGCGTTGCGGCCTTCGCATTCGTTAAGCATTTTCGCAGCTAATTTCCCTTTAAGATCTGAGGCAGTCTGATAGGCACAAAACTGATATCAAATCAAACTGCCTCACCCACATGCACCTTCCGCCCACACACACACACACACACACACCGGTCTGGGTTGCTGCTGCTTTTGCTTAATTTCCTGTTAAGCCATTTTCAATATTTTTGAAGTAATGAAGAAGTAGCCAAAGCCAAAGCTAAAGCCAAAGTTGAGGCAGTTGAAATAGAAACGTGTCCCCTGGCAGGCCGACAAAATGGCAAAATGACAAAAAGGCGTGCCTTACTTACTCAGTCATTCAATCAGTCAGTTAGTCAGTAAAGTCAGTCAGTGAGTCAGTCAGTTGATTTAGATTGGTCTGGTTTCATTTGGTTCTGTTGCTGGTTGTCCCTTTCCCCCTGATTTGATAAGACATTTTGTAGAACAAGCGCCTAAGTAGCTTTGAGTTATGCATGACAAGTTATGCTCATGAGCAAAAGACCAAAGAACAGTGGTACAAATCCTCAATAAATTTTGAAAAATTAACTGAGAAGCAAAGGTTCAAGGGGCTCGACTTAGCCTAATGAAAACAAATAAATCTGGTCAAGATTTTTTTAACCTTCTTCCCAAATTTGAGTTACCTTAAATCCTTAATTGTTTTGAGCATTTAAGAACCACTGTGACTACTACCACATACTCAAGATGGTAAACACTCTCAAGGCCCATGAAATGCCTACAAAAGCCACCAATCTCATCGGCTTGCAAATTCTGAGCTTTAAATTAGCATTTTACATAAATGTTTGGCATGCCATCATAAAATACACACACACACACACATGCATACACATATATATGAAAAATAAAATATACTTACATTCACATATCCAAAAGCCTCACATCAAATAGCCATAAGGCAACATGCGGCGTATGCGTAATATACACACAATATGGCCACCAAAACAGTCACACCCTTACGCCCACACAAAGCCCACCTACTCATAGATATACCATATATATAAATGCAATTTATGGGCATCTTTTGAAATGCTGCCACACATTCAAAACATTTTCTCAACGGTTAATGTGAGGCTTTAAAATTTTGCATAGAAACGTCAGCCATCAACGCCCTGGGGCGAGGCTTCTCGCCAGCGCCGCCATCACCGCTAACGTTGCTGTCACCTCAGCTATTGCAATTCATTTGTGCAATCATCTAGAGTTATCTCAAATCACTGAAGAAGCAGGTAAAACGGCTTGCCAGTCCGGGGCCTTAGCCAGTTTATCGGCACCAAAGGAAATTAATGTTCCTTTTTAGGGCGATGGCGATGTGCCTGATGGTTTTCATATCTGCCACTGACATTTTAACTATGTCGGCTTCTCTGTGTGTGTGTCTCTGCAGATTAATGATACTAAAAACCCAGTTTGCCTTTTTGAAGCTGCCATCCTGCTCTCACCTTGGCCGTCAAAACGAAATGGTTGAATCTCCTAATGATTAGCCCGAAAAAATGCCAGACATTTGCCATTGGCTGTCATTAGTTCAAAATTTTCTTCATTCTCATAAAAAAAAAATAAAATTGGTTATATTGAAAGACAGTCTATCCACCTACACATGTGGGACTGTACCAAAACAACAACAACAACAAAAAAACATGAGAAGCAAATTATAATAAATTTGAAGAAAAAATTATGAAAAAGGGAAAAGAGGCAAACTTGAAATGCTTTTTAATGTTGTAGAAAATATTCATATACTTTTAGCAAACTAACAACAACCACAACAACAACAACGACAACAACAACTCGGGCATATTCATAGCAATGTTTGCTATTTGGTAGAAAGCTGAAAAGAATCTTGTAATAAATTCCACTACAGGCAACAAGATGCCGACAAGAGCTCTGAGAGAATAAAGCGAATCATTCTATAGAGTAAAAAGAAGTTGAAGTTTCTTTCAATTTTCCTCTATATTTTTCTTTTTTCAGTTTCTATTTGTATGAAAGTCCTTTTCATATGTGCTTGTGCATGCGTGTGTGTGTGTGTGCTCAGAGGGAGTGGGGAAGAAAAAGAGCTCGCATAGTTCTTTGGCCAAATTGTTGTATGCAAATGTTGCTAGGATTTCCGGGCATATCATCATGTATAAAATCTGTGTATGTGTCTGTGTGTGTGTGTTTGTTGTAGTTTCATTAGGATTACAGTTGGCTTACTCGCACAGCCCATCCCCGTCATCTTCTGGGGGTGCCCCCTCACCCACCATCCTGTTTAACATTTCTAGAAAATTTTGATGGCTGCCTGGTTATTGAGTTATGTGACGCATATAAGAATTGTAAGCAAAAGTATGAAAAGAAATAAAAATTTGCTGCTTTTTAAAAATAAACTAAAAACTGAATATGTGTGTGTGTGTGTGTGTGTGTGTGTGTGTGTGTGTGCAGCTCATATAACAAAAGCTTTTGCAATAAGTATGGCTTCGCCCGGCAAGGACGAACCAAAGGAAAGCCGAACCCCGCCAAGTCGTCCCAAGTCGTGTCAAGTCAGAGGCAGGCAAATCACAACGCTGCCAACTTCCACGCAAAAAGTTAAAACCCACCCAAAGATTTTTACCTCTCCTTTCATTCCCTTCCCGGTTCTATCCTCCTTTTACTTTTCAACTATCAACCATCACTATGCCAATGTAAGTTGCCTTTTGCATTGAAGTTGCAGCTGATCCATAAAAATATGTTGCATGCAAAAAACCCAAACAGAAACAACAACAACAACATCAACAAAGCCTGATGGCTCAAGTGGTTGCTACTTACGACTCTCTGGTAGTAATACGACTCGTAGTTGCTATAGTTGTTTCTGGCAATTTTTCATAAAAAAAAAATATATATATAAAAATAGCAGAAGGTATTTTTTTTCCAATTTGCATACTTTTTTCTAAAATCCTATAAGGTGGGATTGGCTTGATTAAAGATAAAATTATATCATTTGGAAACATCTACCAAGCATTCCAAGATTTTTCAATTTATCAAAAGGATTTTGCCAAAACTAAACATGCTTTAAATATTCATTTTTGATTTTGAGTTAGGTACAGTTCCGTCAAAGTGTATTGATTTGACGATCATTTCTGCGGGTCTCCTATTTCCCCAAGAATATATTCCCTTCTCCTTTGAAAAGAGTATGAAAATAAAACCAACTATTTCAGTGGATATTTCCCTTTCCTTTTTTTTAGTATGAGAAACTTTTGTATTCGTCTGCTTATATGTATACAAAGTAAGGGCTTGAGGCAGGGAAAGCAAAGAGGCCAGAGTTGGTCTATCAAAATAGTTGGACCGTACAATTCCAAGGGCCCGAATATGCAGTTAAATTCTAATAATTCCGAAATTGAAAAATATAAAACGAATATGGAAAATTATTCAAAGTTGAAAAGATAATGGATAGTTCCTACGATCGCAAATTCCAAGTCTGACAAGCCAGCTTAAATTAAAAAATTAAATTCAAATTAGTTCTGAGTTTTTGAAATGGTCTAAGTCTTTCAAGAATTCCAACTCTGACCAGCCAGCTTAAAAGTATTCAAATTAATTCTGAGTTTTTGAAATGGTCTAAATCTTTCAAGAATTTCCAGACGATGTTCGATTTTGAAGTGGACACAGAAATTCCTTAGCCTTAAAGTTACTGTTGTATGATTTTTAGTTTTGTGGTTTAATATTTGGCCCTGACAGAAGACAGTGAAATAGATGGCGCAGATAAAATGCAGAAGAAGAAGAAAAAAAAATATGCAAAATTCAATTTACGCCAAACAAAATCATAATCCATCTATCATTCATCAACGGTAGAGGTAGCATTGAGCGAATTCTTAAAGGAGATAGAGGCAGCAGCTTCAACACTTGGCGCAAAAATTCAGCGGCCAAGACGAAAGAACTTCATAGATACACTTGGCTGTATTGTATCTCAGCAACTGTGTGGGTGTTTTTTTTTCTATTTTTTCTTTTCTTTTCGTTTGGTTTGGTTTATATCTTTTTACATATTTTGTTACGCTTGTAAAGCACAAATCCCTAGCGTATAAGCATTTCTACGACGGCCAACGAGATGGTGGGAGGGGGGGAAAGAAGTGGAATGAGTGAAGCTGAAGGCTTTGTTGCTGCTCAGTTTAGCGAGCTCACCAGTCACTCCTCTCAGATCCAAGGCCCTGCTTGGCTCAACATTCGATTCGTTTCGATCCAGGAGAAGAAAAGACAAGACAGGACAGGACAAGACAAAACAAGGCACGACTCGACAAGACACGACACGACAAGGCCTCTTTAATTTTGTGGCTCCCAAAGTTTCCATGGTACTCTATTTGTTTTGCTTGGTATGTGGCTATGAGTTTGTATGTGTGTATGTGTGTGTGTTTGCCCCAAAGAAAAGATGACAAAATGCGTGGCTGGCATTTGCCGATAAGAAGATATTTCATGGCATAACGGTAAACGTTAAACGGCAAACGGTAAATGGCAATTTCATACAGGACACCAATGAATCTTTAAGCGTGACCGTTACTACTTTGTCTGCTTCTTCTTCTTCTTCTTCTTATTCTACTGATTCTGCTTTCCATTGTTATGCTTGTGGTTCAAGTGCCTTTCCTGGCCCAAATGAAAATGTTTTACAAGTTCACAAAAGCCTGGCCAAACAGTCTTCGCTTGCAATCTGTGGTGGATAATTTCTTTTTCTTACTCTTCAGAAACAAATGAGGGGTAGCACTGACACACACACACACTCTGGCAGTCACCCTCACACACAGACAGTCACAGAGAGAGAGAAAGCAAAGAAAAAAAAGCCATCAGACGCCTGGAAGCAGGCAGCATTTCTTTTTTCTGTTGTCTTTCCTTTTCATGTTGTCTTCTCGGCGGACTCCGCAGGAGAAATTGCGACAAAAACACCTGAGGGTAGTACTCCAGCCCGCAGAGAGGGAGACAGAACCATTAAGAAAGAGAGAGAGCACACACTGAGAGAGCAGAGTGCAAGTGCGCCTGCGCCTCAAATTCAACTTCATGGCCGACGTGGGCAGCGCTGCGCCACTTGACGTTGCCTTTGCCTTTGCCTTTTGGGGGTGGCATTTCGATTTGAATGTGGTTGGAATCTCTTTGTTATTGTTGTTGGTATTGTTGCTTGTGTTTCCAGTCACGCTGACAGCGACGGTGGCGTTGGCGGAGGCAACGAAATTTCCATTTATCAACACAGGAAAACAAACGCCTGGCCAGAGTCCTGTGGGCAGTAGCAGTCGGGCCTTGCGCCCGGCTGGTGCGTCGCGTAACGGTACAAGACAAATGCAGGGACCACTTGGAGGAGATTTGAGGCTTCACTGTCAGTGAGAATATTTGGCGGCTTTTGTGTCTACGCAGTCGTCAAATGTCGTTTGCATTTCTTTGACGTGAGATTTTGTTCAAGTCCTTTTTCAAGTTGAGCGTCGCTGCCACGGCGACTCCACGGGCGCCTTCTGATTACTCCGAAACCGAATCTGAGAGTATGCGTTTCTCTGTGTGTGTGTGCGTGTGTGCGGTGCGTGTGATAAGAAGAAAGCGAAAAGCGACGACAACTGCCGCACAGCTCCACAGTTTGAACCAAAAAAGCCAAAAGCATTTTCAGCTTCAGCCGAAAGTTCAAATCATTCCTTAACGCGACGCGTATCCGTGCGGTTGTGTGCGATTCTTGAAAACTGTGAACCCAAATAAACTCAAAACTGACCAACCAAATAGCCAAGACTCAATCAAATCCTCAAATACCCAAGGAATTAAACATAAAAATAAAATTTGAAGTGCTGGTGAACTCGTTAAAAATCTTATAAGATTTTGTCGCTTCGAAACAAACTTTGAAAAAAAATTTCGAAAAAAATCAAAATGAATAATTATCAGACTTTTTATTCTAAAATTAAATAAATTAGATTTCCAAGTGTTCGATCAAATTAGAGTTTTATTTGGTAAGTGAAAATCAGTAAAAGTAAAATGAGTACAAATTTATTTTCGAATATTTTAAAATGTGAAATTTCAAAAAACAAAAATAAATAATTAAAAATTAAAAACTTGTGAATCATAAAAGTTATTTAAAAATCTTCAACCTGATTTGAAAAAAAAATCAGTATAGAATTTATTAAAAAAATCTTTGATATGATTAAGGATATTTTTCTTGGAACTTATGAGTTCAATTTTGATTTGAATTCTGTGACTCTGAAAATTTTAACAGATGCAAAAATCTTTCAATTTAAATTATGATAAGTTAAAAGGAAAATATTATTAATTTTTAAAAATTTATATTTTAAAATTATGCAAAAATCAGAACAGAAATAATTTTGAGTTGACAAATTAGAAATCTGTTCAAAATAAAAAGAAAAAGGAACAAAATATCACAAACTCAAAAGTGATTTACAAATTTCACGAAAACACCAGAAATTCTTTTTGATAAATTTTTTTTTTATTATCAGTTTATGTTGTTATGAAATGATTTAAAAATTTCACGAAAACACTATAAATTCTTTTTGAAAATTTATTTTTTCTTTTAATTTGTTATAAATAAGTTTTTCCAAATATTCAAATCGATTCAATAAAAATTCAAAATTTAAAAATATTTCATTTAAAAAATATTATATTCTCAAAATATGATTCAAAAATTTTATTCACACAAATATGATTGTATCCAAAAATATATATGTATTTTTAAAATATTTAAATAGTCTTATAAAATTTTGAAAAAAAATCTGTTCAGTAAGATTCACGAATATTTCGAAAGAGTTGAATGAGAAGAACCAAAAATTCACACAACCGCGCCCAACGAGCTTGTCAAGCCAAATAATATCACAGGCCGACAAAAAAAAACAACAGAAATAAAAAACCAAAACAAGGCGAAGGATAAAAATCCTGGCCTACATAAAAGGACACAGACGTAAACAAAAACACCAAAGCAGAAAGGCAGAAATAAAGAAGGAAGCCGAGAACAGCCGGCAAATAATTGCATAAATTAAAATCTTAATTATGCGCGCTCACACAGCCACCGAGACAGAGAAAGAGCTCTGAGATACGCAGCAGCCTCTCAGTGACGTCATCAAATGAGTGCTGCCGGTACGAAATGAAAAATGAAACACAACGCTGCAGCGACAGCGTTGGCAGCAGCGCCAGCAAATTAAACAAGAGGAGAAATTTTTTCCATTGCTTTGGCGGAAATGAACAGCAAAAGCAAATGGCACAAAGAAATAAGAGGAAGCACACGAGCACGAACGCGGCATTGGCGAAATTAATGAGCGCCCAGCAGCACAGGCAGAACAACACTCGCTGCCGGCGTCGCTGCCCGTTTCACTCATTACGGCAAATGAAAGTCGCGGTATTCTGCAGTCGGAATTCATCGTCCTTGGCCGTGATTTCACCGGCCTCAGACAGAGAGCAGAACAAAAAGAAAAGAAAAAGGAAAGAAGGGAAAAAACCAAAACACTGTCAGCTGAGCTCCCAGTCTGTGTGGCTCGGCCCAGGACATTCATTAACATAATTTTAATTTGGGTTAGTGAGACGAACTTTTTGCACTGGGGAGAGAGCGCAGTTCGTTGAACCGGCTAACCAGAGATTCATCAGCCTAGGAAACAGGAAGCAGCTGGCATGGCCAGGACATGACAGCATCAGAATTTCTAAAACCTGATTATTCTTCCTCTATTTTATGTTAATGAACTGAGTGAGGGTAATTTTTTTTTAGATTTTTGTTTTTTTGTTACCCTTTCGCTTTCTATGATTCAGTCACTCTCGTTTTTTTTTTTTGTTCCTCCTAGAATTTTATGCAAATGAGCTTTTTTTCGCCCCTGTGCTACCTGAGGGCCTCACAATTTTTTTTTGTGTTCCGGCCAACAGCTGCTTAGGCTGAGATTTAATTTTGTGTTCTAACTCTCAGCTAATTTACATTATTTTCTTTTTTTGGTATTGCAAATTTTATGCAAATTCGAGTGCATTATTTGCAAATCATGTACCCGTCTCGACTGCTGTCAATTACATATTGGCAAAATGAGATGAGAAAAGAAATCCAAATCAAACTGACAACGAAATTGACAGAACTTCTCTACTCAAGGTCTGGAGTGCTTGTTGTTTGGTTAGTCCCTCAAGGGGATCCCCTTCCAATTATCGGCTTATGAGCAAAATGGTAACCCTCGAAATGTTAACAAGACTTAGACAGGGAGGGAGAGGGAGGGGGTTCGTAGAGGGAAGTAAGAATTAGGAGATTATTTTGGGCTTACTAAATGAAATAGTCTGGAAAATTGAGAGAGTTTCCAAGTCCCACATATATTCCAGATCAAAAAGGAATATTTCATCCATGTTTGAATAGATTTACGATTTTTTATAAAACTTTTTCTTTCTCTGAAACGGAAATATCTAAATCCTTTACACTCAATCTGTATGAAAAGCATTTTAGATATCCATCAGAGCCATTTATGACAAACCGGGCTCAAGCCACCCGACCAACTAAAGTGAAAATTGTAACACGAATAAATCCGATCCAATAAGCCCCCCTCCCCAGACCAACCCAACCTAACCCGGGCCAGCCCAGCCCCAGCTAACCGGGTCGCTTCCCTTGTTTTGTGAAAACCACCAGTCAGCCAGCCAGCCATTTTCCTTGGCCTGTGCAAATTTGTTGCCATTTTACACACACACACACGCATGAGCACACATGTATTCATATATCTATTTTTTTTTTTTTTTTTTTGGTCTCTCTATTTTTTCATGCCATTTTCTACAAGACACATGAGCAAATGTTTGATGGTTGCTGTACAAATACAAACAACCACACACACACACACACACACACATATCACATGTGGGGGATGAAGGGGGTGGTGAGTGTGATTGCGCTGAACAAAGCAGAGCCAAAAAAACAACAACAAAACTGCGCGCGACATAAGCGAAAAAAAATGGGAAGGGCAAGACTGGAGGGTGTAAGCGGGTGTAACCAAATAAACGGGTTGGGGGTGGTTTCAATCCACATATGTAGGTGTGAGGGTGTGAGTGTGTGTGCCTGTGTGGGTGCTTGCTGTTTCATTTTCTTCTTCTTCTTCTTGCTCTTCTTTTTGGCTTTATATTGACATGTGCAAAAATTCAAATATTCCACCACACTTTTCTCTGTATGTCTCAGTGTGTGTGTGAGTGTGTGTTAAGGTGTGTCTAAATTTTTTTGTATATTTTCGCTTGTCTGCTTTGTGTAAGCTTAATCCTTTTTTTTGTGCTTAACCAGGACCACCCACAATTCGAATTGACTCGGTTGAAGGCCTTCGACCTCGCAGCTCTATTGCTCTCTCTTTCTTTTAAGGAATCCTATTTATATAATCAAAATATATCGAAATATATCTAGGAGACCTTCTCAAGGAAACATCAAAAACTTGAGATGAATCCACATACCAAGTTTCAGGTCAATCCTTAATAAGCTGAGCAGAAATTCTCTCTGGAATTTAGACCAGATAAACGATATCTCTCTCGCTCTGATATCCTTTTAGTTATCTAATTTCCTTAGTCCCTCTATAAAGAGTATCAAATCTACGTCTTGAACTTGTATCGTCTTTCCCATTGATATGATTTGGTTTGGTTTTGACTTTAGTGTTTCCTTTCTTTGTGAGTTTTGCCAACCGTCAAACCAATTTTCAAATATTTTCGCTTTGGTTTCTTCCTTAGTCAACTGTCTGGATTTGTTGGCACTTTCCCTGCCGCTAAGCCTTCACCTGCCCTGCGACTGTCCTTCTGCCACTGTTTGAGCTCTGTTTTGTCTGACTTGTCTACCTGGCTCCAAGCTCCTTCTTTCTCTCGGTCTTTCTCTCTGTTTGCCAGCCACTCATTGGTAAAAATATTTGCTTGACTAAACACTCACACACACAGAGTTTTTTTTATGGAATCGTCAGTCAAAGTCAACAATGCATCATCTCGTTGGCTGGCAAATCAATTTAGTTATTTCAGTTTGGATTTTCTATATTTATTTTTTCAGTCCTTTTGCTTTTGCCCCTTAGTTTTTTTTTCTTTTTAGCAAATCCTTTAACAAGCTGAAAGGCAGAGCACAGTGCAACCACATGCGATTATGCAAATTAAAAGGCATTGCAAAAAATTTCAACCAGAGAAGAGGAATTCAATAACAGAATCCGAGAGAATGGTAATCAAGTGAAGAGTCGCCTGGCCAATCTTTAGTTCAACTCTGCTCTGGCTCAGAGAAGTTTCGACAAAAAAAAAAAAAATTTGCATAAATTTTTGCAACTGCCGAAATCGGTGAATCTAACCCTCCGCCCAATAAAATCCGTAACCTTCTCTCAACCCTCCGACCCCAAAAAGAGAGAGCTCAACCCACCCCAAGGCAAGTTTTTCTTTTCTCGCTTCCCGGCAAATGCCTTGCCCATTTGCCAGTTCTTTTCGGTTTTTATGTCACCTACATACAAATTTTTTATTAGTTTCGCAAGCGTTCCCAGACTTTTCCCAACTTCTTTTCCACTGCGTGTTTAGCAATTTTTTCAAATACTTTTTTGTGCGCGCTCTGCAACGTTCTATGAAATTTCGTGTGCATTGCGCTTTCAATATGCAAATTAACTTCAAGTTACGTTTTGCGTTTTATTGAAACAAGCCAAAAATACACGAGCATACACTCACGCACACACTCACGCGAACACGCACATCAATTTCATACTTTCGTTTCGAGTTTATCAGTTGCTGGCAGTTTATAGGGTTGCCTCCCTGGCTGGATTGTGTTGGGGTGAGATCATACGAGGGGTGGGTTGCTTTGGCTTGATAAGCAAATTGTGTTTGCAAAATGTTCTTTATTGATTTTTGGCCTCAGCGATTTTCAAGAGTTCGCGGCAACTTGAAGAACCAAATAACTAATCAAAGTTTTGCTAAAATCCCAATTATTATTTGGATTTCCTTGAAGCGAGAAATCATTCATTTATATACAAAATAAATGCCAGAGAAACTCCAATAATTTTGGGTTTCCAAGGAACCGATCAATTCCATTTAGAATGGGTTTGGATCCTTACAATGCTTAGGAAATACTTCCTTTTGATTCTAGATTAGTTCCATATTTTTGTATAGCTTTCCAGATCTTTCAGGTCCACTTTTTTATAAATTATAAGATTTTCAGTATTATCAATCAATTTTAGGAAAATTTCTAGGCAATGAGAAGTCATTCCATCAAACAAGAAAACATTTTCGAAAATCTCTGAAGAATCTGAAGAAATTTATTTAAATAGGAAGTCTCGAAACTAATTTTCTTTTAATCCTTTCAAAAATCCTTTCAAAAATCCTTTCGAAGTTCTTTTCAAAAAGCATGAGAATATAAAGATTTATTTTATAGAGATTCTCAGGGGTTTCATTTCTTATTTCAACAGTCTCTCAACTATCTCGGAATATTTTTATGCTTTCCTAAATTGAATTCAGAAAAATCCTTTTAAACTTTGTAGAAGCCCAAAATAGAAATAGTTCAAATTTAAAGAATTTCTTTTTTATAAAAGTTTCTTTTTACAATTGTGGCACTAAAATAAAGAATTTCAATTTCCGTTTACTCAAAAATGCACAAAGCAAACATTACGCAGTCGGACGGATCAGACCAGGCCAGACCGACAGGCGAAGAATAAGAAAGCACACTTCAAGTAGTTGAAGAACCAAGAGCTGCCAGAGTGCGAACAGCTCCAACTCAGTCCACATACCAACTATGTGGCTCGAGTACAGTTAACATTCTACAGGGCTTCACTGGCGGCACGCACAGGGCCATAAACAGAAGGATGAAGCCTGGGCTGAGTTGGAGGTGGATTCTGCTTTTTATTTTGTGAGTGAGGAAACTGAGTGACTGTTTGCTTGGTTGGCTTGTTGAGGCGGCTAAATATTGTGGGTGTTTTGGGTTTTCCCCTTAGCGAAATAAAATGTAAAATATTAAGCATAAAATATGTAACCCATTTCAAATGTAGCGTATACGATGGGCCCCGAAAATGCTAAAGAGGACAGGCTGTGGCAGGCAGTGGCAGGCAGCTAAGAGATGAGAGAGGCCTTGGATGGGTAGGATAACATTTGCCAACGTTGCCAAAATCTAGAGACATTCGGGCAGATTTACTGCATATTGGCCTGGTGTCAAAAGCAGCCAAAAATTGTGCGCTTTTGCCGTCTTCCACACTTGAGTGCGTTTTACTTTGCCGCCCCTTCCTCTGCTCGGCTCCCCCCTAGAGGATTTCTCTTATGGCAACTACAGTTTTGCACAGAGAAATTTTCATTTTCTTTTGGATATTTGCCTTTGCTTTGCTTTTTACTTCTATTACACTTTTTTTCTTGCTTTCTTTTTTTGTATTTTGTCAGTCGACTGCTTTTGGCAGTTGGCTGCCATTGGCGACTTTGTCCAAGGCCCCTTGAATATTTATTTCCATCATTAGTTTTGGCACTTGAAGGCGCCTCACCAAAACAGACACATTAAAATTTTCTGAAATTTGATTTATAGAAAAGCATGTGAAATTCGAAAACTTTTCTAAGCCAAACCCAAATTCAATTTAAAAATATGAATACGCCTCGCCCAACCCAAAACCAACACAATCAAAATCAATTGCAGAAAAAATGTACAACATTCGAGAGTGTAGAGATATGAGGCCTCTGCCGAAATAAAGAAATTTAAATTTTATTTTTTAACTTCAAAAAATCTTTAGGGAAAATAAGAACACACACACACTCGCACACTTAGGGGCTCAGACTTTCAGAGGTTCGGAGTGAAAGAAAGACATCATCGAATATGCATTATTTTGACATTAGCATAATTTACTCTCTCGGCAAAATGTCGCGCCTGCCTGAAACTTATTTCGCAAAGCCTTGACAGTCTCATCTTCTAAACGTATCCAGCCCCTGTCTCCGTCCAACTGACACTCTGTCTGTCTGTCATTGGCACTGACTCGTTTTGCCTTGTAACAAATAGGATTCCATCATAATAATGTCTTCTCTGGGCTGCTGGTCTATCCCGGTCTCTGGTGTGCTGCTCTGTGGTCTGGGTGCTGTGAGTCTACAATTTAAATGTATATCCTGTGACAAATACGACAGGATTCGCAATTGCGAATATTTCAAACTCAAACACACGCCACACCCACACCACACCACAGCATAGCACAGCACAGACCATGGCCCAAACCGATGGCTCTGGCCCACAATGGCTGCTTAAGCTTTAAGTGAGTCGGGGATAAAGGAGGTTTTCCTTTTACATTGCCGGGGGATTGGTTTCTATTTTCTTTTCCTCTGGTATGGCATGGTTCAATGCTTGAGGATTTTGCCTTTAGCCGACTGTTTCCACTTCCACTTCCACAGCTGCACAGCAAAATTGATGACTATAGTGCGTGATGTCATTTGCATGACAGTTGCGCATCAGACAAACCCTCCAAAAAAATAAGCTAAAAAAAATGAAAGAAATCCAAAGTATCCAAGAGAATTTTTTCGGGGACTTTTTCCATATACCAAAAAGTACACACAATTCTGATAACATGGCCCCATGTGGGGGCGTAGCCAAATGATGTATGACAAATTTTACAATTAAAAGAAAAAAGGTTCCCACTTTTTTTTATAAAAGTAAATTTTTGAAATAAATTTTGAAAGTCGAAAAAATTTAATTGCAGTAAAAAAATATTGAATATTTATTTTCTTAATTTTTCATAATTTTTTAAATATTCTCCAAAAATAAATTTCTGATTTTTTTTTTTTTTTTTTTTTTTTGGGGCATTTTAAAAAAATTAGAAATTTCATTAGATTTTCCGACCCATTTAAAGAATATAAAAATTAAAGCCTGAACTTGTCTGATTTATTATGCGCTCTTGAATAGTCTGGGAAATGTGTAAGAAAAATTATCCACTCACACACACACATATACACACACTGAGGAAATGCCGGCAAAAGTTCTTGACCTAGAAACAAAAGGCGGCACAAATGATGACGACACGGAGCACAACGACGACGTCACCAAAAAAAGCGACAACCAAGCTAACACACACACACACACACAGGCACACAGAAGGAGAGGTAAAAAGAAGCACAAGAAGAGAGGCAAAAGAAAAAAATAAAACTGTAGACCAAACAAAAATTAAAATTAAAACAAGAGCAAAAAAATAATCACCCACAAACGCCCACCCAACCAACACACAGACAGAATCGGGCACACTCACAGAGAGAGAGACAGAGATAGAAAGAGTGAGTGAAACAGAGGAGGTGGCTGTGTGGCTGTGGGTGTGCTAGCCAAGAATGAAACTGGGTTAATAAGCAAAGCAGACGAGGACAGCAAGGACAACAGAAATGACGAAGAGACAAGCGGCGGAGGCGAAGTGGAAAGCGAAGTGCATAATCAACAAGCAGAAAAACACACACACACACACACTTACTCACACACTTACTCACACATATAGAGAAATGAGAAAGCCGGGAAGCCTTCACTGTGGGTGTGAAAAACGCAAACTTTACTCATTTTCATTTAGCCGGGCCAGGGGGCGGTTGGGGCAAGCTGAGGTGGCCAAGAAGCCAAACGAACAACTTTGTCGTTGGAAGCTGTCTCAGCAGCTGCAAGCAAAATGTCTGCCAGTCTCGAGTGTATGTGTGTGTGTGTGTGTGTGCAACGACTCCTTGCTGTTTTTAATTTCATTGCAAGGAAATGAAACGAAGAAGGCAAAAATAAAAAAAATAAAAACCCAAGCCAGTCTCCGCCGCAAAAGACAACAACAAGCAGAGCACCCAAGACATTGGCAAGAAACAACAAATAAAAGAAGAAAAAATAAAATAAAAAACGCGAAAATGAAGAAACGAAATGAAGAAGGCAAAGACAACACTGCCTGGAAAATGCTGAGCGCCAAGTTGGCCAAACTCACAGATGGCACACCAACCCGGCCAAAATCCACCCACACCACCCACCTCGTCAGACCTCTTTGGTAAATTAGCAGCTTCAAGCCAGGCGACATTAAAAAACTTTGTGGGCTGAAGGAAAAAATAAAAAGAATAAAAACGAGAAAAATATAAGGCAAAAGGGAAGACAAATGTATATAAATATTTCTCTCTCACTCTGATGAAAAGTGAAATTAAATTGAGGGAGAGCAGGAATAAAGCCAAGCAAACTGAATTTATGAATGAAAAGAAGAAGCAAAAAGAAACAGCAAAAATTTGCCGGTAAATTAGGCAGGCAAAGTCAAAAGAAAGAGGCAAGAATTTATTAAGCAAAACAAATGAAACAAAAAGAAGAAGTTGACTTGTTGAACCTTAGCTAACTTGGCCATTATTTTCCCATAGAAAATTAATGATTGCCCTGCCAGATTTTAGACAGGCCAATTCCAATTTAATTAACACAAACATTTTTTTCATATCAAAATTCCAACTGACAATTTTCAGTGTTTCGATAATTTTTCAATAATCTATTCGGCCCACACTTGGCCATAAATTAAGCGGCCAACAAGATCAAACATTTACCAAATGGAAGACTTACAAATTAGCAAATGACGATAGTTAATTTAACCGTTAGCTTTTATCTATCGAATTACCCATGCCAAGCAAAAGACCAGCTGAAAGCTAACAAACACTCAACAGGTAAATTGAATTGGCCAGAAAGTCTGCGACTGAGTCGCAGTTTAATGAAGAGAGAAACCATAAATTCGATAAACATTCGAGAGATTTCATAATTTATATGAAAGCTTTTAGAAAAGGCTCGGAAATTCTAAGCAAACTAATAACTGATTTATTTGAAAATGGCAACGGGCTGAGTTAGATACTCCAACGATCTTCTGGTTTTGCGTAAATCGAGGAAATTGTAGCTGTGTTTGGCTTATCTCTTTGGCCATCTTAAAATCCATGTTTGTCTATGGAAATCAATGATCAACATAATCTACATCAGACTTCTTATGGCCAGCACCGATTCTCATTGGGAATGTTGTGTGGCATGTTGGATTTGCTTGGCCAAACATCAACAGCTTTTTGGCCATGTTGCACATGTTGGCCAAGTCCGACGTTCGGCGGGGCTATGCTGCTGCCATAACATTTAAAGTCATCACAAAAAGCAAAAGGTGGTAAGACATGAGAAAAGGAATTGAAAGAACTCGATTCGCTGGGTAATTAAACTGGTTTCAAATTACCATTAAGCTCGAAAAATTAAATAAATAAAAGTGAAAAAAATCTATAGACCTGACCAGCTACCACAAATGGTGCCGCCACCAAGACCAAGGAGCCAAGCAGGCTCGACTCTGGGAACATGTCTCAACGCCAAGTAAAATTAGCCACATGTAACCACAAAAGCAAATGGAAATGTTCAAACCAAACGTATGCGTATGTGTGTGTTAGTGTGTGTGTGTGTGTGTGTGTAACATGTTGCCTGGCAGACTCCAGACGCTTATAGATAAATTTCTGTCAAAATTGCTGATTGACTTCATTAATAACCACTCTAGGCTGCAGAGAGCATCGAGCTAGCCGGGACGGATCAAGCCGGCCCATTCTGACACGGCTCAGCGCGAAAAGGCAGCTGGTGAGCTGCCAAAGAGGCTGAAGGAATCGACTGGCCAAAGCCAGGAAGGCAAGAGACCTTGGATAAAAAATTAATAGCAAACTTGTTGGCTGGTCTGCTTGCTTGGGGTGCGTGGCAGTGGCACGATTGATAAGCTGCGTGCTGCGTGGCCATGTTCAATGTCCAAATGCTGCCACAACAACAAGTTGAAGTGGCAAGCGTACCAAGTGCCGCCTGCCAAACTGGTCGCCAAATCAGTGCGAATATTTATGTTGGCCTGCTGGAATTTTAATGTGACGATGCCAATGAGGAAATGCAGCCTGCCAAAAGGACAGTGGGACATCGGGACAGACGTAGAGAGGCGGATAGGCTGGTAAGCCATTTGAAGCGGTTTTGCATGTAGGCTCGAAACGTTTACCAACGGCAGTTGGCTTGGCCCAAATGCTGTGTTGCCTGAACGGTCGTTAAATGCCGTTTAATTGCGGCACAGAAACCGTTTCCTTTTAATTGGTCAGCTTAACGCATTCGAATGCTTACGTCCTCAGCCTCCCGGCCTCGGCCCAACTTGTTTCAAAATATTTCAATGTTCGAGTCCGTCAGAGAGCAAAACAAGAAAGCCAAAAATTATAAATGCCAGGCAGATAACTCAATAAATGTACAGATTAGTTACAAACGCAATCAATCAGCGTCAAAGCCAAACCGCGCTAAATTGTCAGCAGCAATAATTACAACAACAACAACAGCAGCAACAATCATTTGTTTGGCTTTATAAAATATCAAATGAAAGAGCAAAGAAATTGAACAGATTGAAAGACAGCCAAAGCATACAGGAGTGAGGACAGGCGGACAGATCCGAACATTTGGCCAAGCCTTTCTTTTAGAGCGGCAAAATGCCAGCAAATTGCAACCCAATCGAATCATATGAAGTATCTATTCAATTTTGTAGACTTTTCCCATACCAAAGCCTTTCCAACTGTTAACAGAACAAAAACTACAGTCAAAGTCTGCTAAAATAAATTCTAGACAAAGGAAATTTTATTAAGAAAAAAAAGTAATAATAATCAATTTTGTTTTTATAATTTAGAGAATAAAGATTCTCATTCAACCATGTCTTTCTTTTCATAGGATCATTTACTAATTTATTCGAAAGTATATAGAATATCCCCAGATACTTAGGAACTAAGAAATTTCCAAGAAAAATTATCAAGCAAACCTTTAAAAGGATCTTACAAATATTGTTCAAAATATATCAAAAGAATTCTTAAAAAATAATAAAGATATATTAAGTCTTCAGTTTCATTTTAACTATAAACAGTTTTTCATTAGTTGATCTATTAATATTTATTCAAAAATACATAAAATATTCCCAGATGATCAATCTATGATATGGAAGTATCCTATAAATACTCATGTAGATCTATTAAATCGGAAAATATAAAACTACTAAAGTATATAAATATGGTAGTATGAAATTACCCTACATATAAAGACTGATTCAGATATATTAAATATGGGATCATAATGGAAGTATCCTCCATATAAAGACGGATCCTTTGGAAGTACCCTACATATAAAGACTGATTCAGATCTATCAAACATGGAATCATATAATTATGAAAGTAAAGACTGATCCTATAAAGACTCATGGAGATCTATTAAATCGTAAAATATATATATGGAAATATGGAAGTACCCTACATATAAAGACTGATTCAGATCTATTAAATATGGTATTATATAAATATGGAAGTATCCTCCATATAAAGACTGAATGAGACCTATTATACCTTCCTAACTCTCTCTAAAATAAACACAAATTATTCCCTGCGAAATATACGAATGTCTCGGCCAATTAAGAAGTATCTTAAGTCAAACAAAGTCCATAATTGGTATAAATATTTAAGGTGTCAAGCTTTGTCTAAAGCTTAGGGAGTCAGTCAGTTGAGTCTTCACTGTCGCTGGTTTATTTGATGTATGTGGAGAGCGGAGTTTATAAGCTGATTTTGTTGTTGTTGGTCTTTGTTGGTTTGTGTGGCAAGTCTAGCTGTCAGTCTTTTGGTCTGTCTATCTTCTTGTCTGTCTGTCTCTCCGTCTCTCAGCTCTCTGTCCTTTACGTCTTACCATGTGTGTGTGAGTGTGTGTGTGTGTATGTGCTCGTAATTTGGTTGCCTTTCACAAAAGACATTTGACGTGGTCGGGATGATGACGATGCCGGCGTTGATGATGATGGCCACGTTGGCAACGACAACAACAACAACAACAACGGCGTTGACAACACCGACAGAGCACACGAAACATAGCACGTTCAAACTGACGCCACACACACACACACACACATACACACTCACAAGCATGTAGCAACCTGGCCAGTTGGCCAGTCTGGAGAGTCAGGTGGCTGTTGATTCTTCTGCTCTGTAGTCTTCGCATGTGCTATGCATTTTTTACGAGCCTCGAGTCTTCGTCTCTCAGATCAATGGCCAAGCCAGGGGCGGCTAGCGGGTATGGCCAGGGCAATGGGATGAGTCGAGTTGAGCTACATAAATTTTGTGACTGGCGAAAGGCAAAAATTAAAATGCGCTTATAAAGCAATAAAATTCAACATAATAATAATAACGATAATGACCATAATGAAAATGTATACAATTTGCTCAACACACACACATACACACACACACACCAACACACATACACGCACATACTTCGATAGACTCGAAGCGGCTACAAAGTTGTTGAAATTTAAAAGATACTCTTGGATTTATAATAAATTTTCCATGCACTCTTGGAATGCATTTGGCTAAACTGTCATTTGGAAGAGGAAGAAAAAGAGGAAGAAGAAGAAGAAGAAGTACTGCTTTTCACCCACCAGGTGAGCCCACGGGCGGTAAAACTTTATGGGTCGACTATTTCGGCAAAATTTAAAAAGAAAAATTTTATGTTTATTTTTTTTTCGGTTAAATTAAATCTGAAATCAAATAAAAATCTACTTGACAAAAACAAAGTGGAAAAGAAAAACCACTTGACTAATTGCAGTTTTAATTTCCCTAAACATTTTTATGGCCATGAATTTCTTTTTTTTTTTAGGAAGCCAGAATTGGCTGGGAATTCTGAGGCGGCAAAGTCACACAAAGCCAAAACCATAAAAAATGCATCAGCGTTAATTAATTTCTGAAGACTCTTAAGTCAAATTGATTTCCTAAGTTTTTTTTTTCGTTTTTTTGAAGAAACCGAAAATTTTGTCTTGCTGCTCTCTCGTTTCCTTTTCCTCTGATTAAAAAATAAAAAACAAAAAAACTTTGATCAAAATTTCATTGCACGTTTGTTGCTTTAGTGGGCGTTGCACATTTGCTCAATGGGCGTGGCCGGCATGCCAGCCAAGTTGATACATTTTAATTTACTTGTTATAATTAATTTTTTTTTCTTTCTCTTTTTTTTTTTTGGGTAAATTTTAGCTTGGTTTATTTTTTTTCCAATTTTGTTATTTAATTAATTCTTTCTAAGTGAAAAATTGGCCAAGCCGAATTGGATTGTGGGTGTGTTAGTGTTGTTTGATTGTTGATCTGTCGGCTGAGTCAGTCAAAGTCTTTCAATCAAAGTGATTGTTGAAATGGGTCACTCAGTCACCCAGTCACTCAGTCACCCAGTCAGTCAGTCAGTGAGTTGTTTGTGCTCTGAATGGCTTTTTAAATTGCAATTGAGTTTCTTAGATAAAGTAATTAAGTTGGGCAAGTCAGGTATTTTTTTTTTCTCTCTCTTATGGAAGCCCAGGCCAATCGAAAATTATGACCCTACAGATTGCCCAATCACGATCGCCATTAGCCAAGCCAAACTGTCAACACTTCAAGCCAAACGATAAAAACGTCAATTCAGTCAGTCAGTCAGTCAGTCAATTGGTGAGTCAGTCTCGGCTGAGTCAAGTTGGAAACATCTGTGACTCTTGGAGGCTCTGCCCCGAGACACCATGGATGTGCCTTGTCGGCGATTTATGTGCGAGTTCGGCCTGTCCGACTGACTGACTGCCTGGCTTTTTTTTATTTGTTTGTTTCGTATGCAAACTGTCAATCAAAGACGAAACTGTTGTCTCCGACTCTCTGGCCAAGCCTGCTGCCGATGCTAATCAGCTCTGGGCAGGCTTGTTTTATGGACTGCGGACTCCGAAACTTATGGCGCCATTAAGACGTACCCAACCGGGCAACTCAGCCGCTGCGCATGAGCACTGCCTTCCACGGAAAATTAACCAAAAAATATATATATATATTTCCCTTCCCTAGAAATTCGCAGGCCCTGGTGTTTTTAATCAAATGCATTTTGATTTTGCATATAATTGAATTGCTCATTTGCCCAGCCAAGTGCAGCCAACTTGGCTTTTGCTTTGCTCTGCTGTGGGCGTTAATTTTATGGCAACAATTGTTGTTGTTGTAGCTGTCATTGGGAACAGCCAACACGTTGTCCAAAGAATTGTTAGTTACACGAAGGCTGCCGACCACCCCGCCGGTCGCCACACCTGGCTGGCTTCCAGCCCTGGCAGAATGTCATTCGGTGCTGTTCTGTCAGATAAATCAATCAAGTTGATTAGTTTTTGCGGTAATTAGCGGGGACGGCCTGGCCAGGGGTCTCTCTAGATTCTTGATTCTGGCCATATATTTCCCTCGAGAGCGGGTGGAAAATTATCGAGATAATTCAAGGTTTTTATTTATTCTGTTTTTTTTTTTTTTTTTTTAATTTCATGCAAGCCAGTTGGTATGTGTAATTTCTTGTTGGCTTGGTCAATTGAACTAAAATTGCTGCGGCTGACATGGTTCTAGCCTGGTCTGAGTTTCTCTTTCTCTCTCGTTTTTTCCAGTCAAACTGGCGTCTTTGCCCAGGGGCGAAAAAAAATAAAGCCCCAATAAGTGGCTTGGCGTCTAATGCTTTTAAAATTTACACACACACACACACACACACAGACACACATGCATAGTCTTGCCTAGACTTGGCCTGGCCAAAAAATGTGAAACTGTAACCAAAACCGAATTGCCTTTCCATATTTATAACTTTGGCTTTTTCTTGCAGGGCGAGGAGCTTGTCTAATGGGCAAACATAAAATTTTAAGACTGTCTCAACATACTCAGATAACCAACACACACACACACACACACACGGAGATAGACTGACTCATGGCTCTGGTTGAACGAGGACTCATCGCATATTTGCCTCTGCCAAAATATTGAATATTGAATCAATTTCATTATTAAGTATCGAAAAAGAAGAAGATGTTGCCACATAATCGGTTTACGGCTTAAATAGCAGCTTAACTTGGCTAAGTTAAAAAATAAACTAACAAATTCCTGGGTAAGTCAAATAGAAACTCAAACAAATTCTTCAAGTGAAAAAGTGATTTTCAAATAAAAAAGTGAACAATTTGACGAAGCCTGTTTTGCCATTAGCGAGGTATAGAGTTCCTACGTGCCAATTGCAATAATCGTAGGAACTTAATACCGTGCTCTTGGAGGGCTTTCAAACAGCAAAAACTAAATATGAAAAATAAAAATTAAAATACAAAAAAATCCAAGTGAAAATAAGTGAAAAAAATGAGGATAAAAAAAAAAACCTTGAAAGAAAATAATTGAAGATATTAATTCCCTAACTGGTCGGATGGAGGAACTCAAGACAGGATTGAATCTGTTTTCCAGAGAGATTCTGTCTATTTCAACCTAACCTAATCCGCCTTAGAGTAACTGGTAAGACTTACTTAAATATAGATTTATTATTAATAGAACTGATGAGGTGAAATCTATAAAGGCAAAGGCTGGTAGATAATATTTGATTGGTCTAAAAATCCTTACGAATAAGAAAAACCAAAAAGTCTTTATAAGTCTGAATCATATCATATTCCAAGTGGGAAAGAAAGCCCTGGAAAGCCAAGTAGAGCAAGGAAGATCTAAATAAATTTCTTTCAGTATATAAATCAATATTTCTTTAAAGTTTAAGGAACCGAAAAGAATTGCTTCAGCATATAATTCAATATTTCTCAAAAGTCTAAGGAACCGAGAAGAATTTCTTCAGGGACTAAAAACTTATCAAAAATTTTCTTCTGACTACTTAAGATGTGATTAGACTTGTATAACCCCAAATTTATTCAGAGCCTCTCTCAAAATCTTCAAATACACACCAATGACTATATTTTTGGGGTTCCCAAAAAAATATCTAAGGTCTGTCAAAAATCCTAAATCTCTGGTATCGCCTATATCAAGAAAAATTACTCTTAGCAAATTTTCTCTTGAAGATCTTTCTAAGCATTTTTCAAATTATCCAAAAGCATGTGAAATATCCCAGTCAACCCTTTTGGAAAATCTTCTCATATTCCGATTTGGGTTGACCTTCGCTATTCCATTTCGAAACAATGGCAAGACAAATTGCCAACTGTCTTGCAGAAGCCGCGGGCAAGTTCAATAACCCCTGGCGTATCTTCTTCTTTAAGAAAGTAAGAGGGTCGAGTTGTGTAGACCCTAAGCAACCCCTTAGGTCTCCACCCTTCTCAGGCCTTCCACTTTCAGTTTGCACTATCGTCTCAGTTTATCTGGCAGGCATTTGCATTACAACGCTTCGAAGGATGCGTTATGTAATTGATAACGGTTCATTTGTCCTGTGCATGTCCTGTGGATTTTCGGGCAACCTATCGACTTGATTAACGGTACCCATAAGCCCAGGCTCACCGGCATTTGTTTTGCCGTTAGGCTTGCTAACAAAAAAAAATGAAAAACTGCAAAGGCAAAAACAAAGAAACCGTTCGATTTTGATGAGATACTTCAATGAACCGTAAAGTTATGAATATGCATATACACTTTTCCACACCGAAAGGGTTGAGTAAGGATAACTGGCAAAAAAAAGGGTGGAATGGGTAGAGGGAGTCCTGGCTAAAATGAATGTGCAAATTTTGAGTTTCAAATGAAATTCTCATTTTGAATTACTTTTAAATTAAAACATTTCTTTGACTAATTAAATCAACTAGAAATTAGAGATTAACAGAGTTTCTAATGAGAAATTCAAGGGAATCGAATAAGGAAATAAGGATTCATCGGTTATTTCCTAGTTTTGTCAAAGTGGAATAAAACAAATGAATTATTTTTGAAAATAAAAATCATTTCAATAAATAAATAAAATTAAAATTATATGAAATTAAGTAAAATTTGAGCTTTTAAGGAAATTAAATAAAAATATTAAAAAAAAGTCCAACGTAAGAAGTTTACAGACTCTTTTGGATGTTCTTTTCTGCCGTAAATCAGGCGAAAAAGATTGACCTGAAAAAGTCGGGAATACTCTTAAAACCGACTATGGGTCTGTGTGATATGATATAGTAGATATAGCAGACCGATCCTAATGAAATTTGATATACATATTACCTATCTCATTAACTCCCCACATACCTTATTCGAAAGAGATTTGTTCATAAGTATATGAAATATCTCTAAAACCGATTAAGGTCTCTATGACTGCCAGATGAGAAGGTTATCCTATCTATGTGGTTCTGCTTATATACGAAGTTTTAATATGGAAAGAAAATTCATCAAAACTCAATCAATTAAAAATCCAGAGTTAACTTCTGGGACTTTGGAACAAAATGATATATTTTTCGAAAAGGTTGAAAAAAATTGAAACTGTTAGTTTTCTCCTTTTCCTAATAAAAATCCTATACCCCCTCTTCAGATATTTCCCTAGAAATATTTCAATTATTTTCGTTTGCGCCACTGTGCCCATCCTATCAGGCACTTAGCCGAGTTTCAAACCCAGGCCGGGCGGAAATCTCTAATGCCCTTTTAAATTAATCATAAATAATTACCGAATTGCCTTATCCTGCCGCCAGGATTTCTAATGAGTCTTCATTTCCGCCAACAGATGTCGCCACTGAGTCTCTGCTATCCAAAGGGGTTGAATGCAATTACAAAATTTATACCCATCCTACCCCCGCCCGACTCCTCACTCAAGCCAAGCAATTCCACATGCTGGGCAAGTTGGATATATTTTTTTGCTTTTTGTATTTTAGCAATTTAAATGCTGCTTGGACCTGCGTACATAAAATTCAATTAACATGCAATGATTTTGCAAAATTTGTATGCGTAATGAAAACGCCAATGTGCGCCTTTCAATGTTTATTGGATTTGGCATAAAACAAACAGACGCTTTGAGCTTTGACAGCTCACCAATGGCAAATGGCAATAGCAAATGGCAGTGGCAGTGGCTGCGGCAAGTGGCAAGTGGTAAGCACATTGGCACACGCTGTTTGATTGTCTGTCTCGGGTCCAAATGAATGGAAATCGATGGGGCTGCTGTCTGTCGGGAGGAAGGTTTTTTTTTTCTTTTTGGCCTGACTCGGGCTCTGTCTTTGGCTTTGACTTGTATTGAGCAAGTCGATGGCCACATGCTGGGCCTTTGTAGAAGTAAAAGAGCAAAGTCAAATTCAAGCCAAAGACCCTGGCCCAGAGTATCTGTAATCTCCGCCTGCGCTGCTCTATTCGGTCCAAGTGTGTGGCGCATCAATTATGTTAATTTTACTTGGCAATTACAAGCAGATTTTTTTTATTTAGTTTCTTTTTTATTTTAATGGCAAATTAAATTTACAAGGCAAACAAAACTGTCTGTGGGCGCTTGATGACGATGACGACTTGGCAGCTTCAGTTTCTTGGCCAAGTCAAACTAATAAAGATGAATCGTTTTATTTGCCAAGAGGTCTGCGTGGGTCGAGCTATCAAAATATTCTATGTTTTCGCTTAGCTCGGACACAAACCAGAATCACAGATTTATTAGTCCAGTCACTCTACCATTTCTAATGTCTCGGTTACAGGACCTGGGAACACTTTTGCAGTCCGCTTAGAAAAACATCGACAGAATCCACCCCGCTCAGAATTTGTTCAGAGCAGAGAACAAATATCGACTCAATCAAGCCAAATTCCCCTCACTCAAAAACTCACCACACTGGCACTTCTGTGTATTTGAACAAAAAGTAGGCGGAGCACTCAATGCTGCCCAGAGAGCGAGAGCCAAAGAAACATCGAAAAATGATAGAAATAAAAGCAAAACCGAATTTCCCCTTTTGAGTGAGAATATGATTATTTTTTAGCATGAGTCATTTGGTTTGGGTATCTAAGCCCTATTCTCTCTGGCCAGGCTGGCGGTAATCGTTGACACTTTTATGCTGACCACATGCCAGGCCCTTGGGCATGACACCATAGCAGCCGCCGGCCATTCCATACCCTCTCCCCCCTCTCTCGCAAACCCTTTGACACCCTTTTGTTTGGCATTTTTAGTTTTCCAGTTTTATGTTGTTGATTTTATGCGGCACGCATAAAAAAAAAGAAACCCTTGCTTTGGCTCAGCTGAGCTCTCAACCCTTTCGACCAAATCGAACAAGTTTTGAGCGGCGTCACAACAACAAAAACAAACGCCACGCAGCTTTTGTTTTTGTCTTCTCTTCTCAAGTGTTGGTCAAATTGATGCGTTTTTCCGCGGCGACACAAACACACACAAACACACACGCACAACAAATTTTTGCCGCTTGCCTTTCGAGCCATCGACAGTTTGACGGCGTCGTGCGGCCGAATGGACGTTCTATTCTCTCAAAGTCCTAAAAAAAAGAAATAATTATAATAAAAATAAATAAAGAAAAGTAATAAATAATGAAAAGCCCAAAAAGTGAGAAAACGTGCTTTCCGTGTTTCTAGGTAAAACGAAAGGGTTCAAAGTGTGTGAAAATCGAAATATTTTAAAATAAGAAAAAAAAAATAATTTTAATTATTTTTAAATTTAAATAAAAAAAAGGTAAGAATTGAAAAGTTATAAGCAAAAAAGAATTATTAAGCAATTTCGATTAATTTACATAAATTTATTCAAAATTAATTGTTTTATTTTATTTTTTTTTTTAAATGAACAATTTGGCTGAAAACATTTTGGTTTAATTAAAAAAGCGTGTGTGTGTGTTTTTTTTGCCGTTTCAATTTAATTAGGTTGATGGCTTTTGACCAAATAAACAAAAAAAAATAAAATTAATTAAATAAATTAAAATGGGCAATTAAATACGCCTTAGACTTTTGGTCAAGTATGATCAAGTCAAAACGGAGATGGAATTATTTAGGTTTATTTTTATGACCTGATCAAATTGGCGTAAAAGACTCGAAGGGAATAAATATTAACTTCATTTAAATGAGGTGAAAAAAATCTCAAATCTCAGACAATTAATCAAAGTCTTTTTATTTTGAGCGAAATAAAATGAATGACCGAAGCACACATGTGACCTCGGCCAGGCATAACGGTAGCCAAGAAGAGAAAGAAGAAGAGGAGGAAGAGACAGAGGCACAACAAGATGGATTAGTGCGTGTGTATAACGGTTCAAAACTAAGAGCATTTCTAGGTTTCTTCGGAGCACGCAAACACTTTGCTAAAATGCACACAATTAAATTTTCAAAATGGCGTCAAAAGTGCAACAAAATGAAGCACGCACACACATTCACATTCGCAGCACTTAATGTCAGTGCGGCGGCCGCAAAATAAAAACGAATCACCAGCAGAAGGGGGCACTCTAACAAAATACATAAACCAAGCCCAGCAAATGCTACTCTGAGTAAGAGCGAGACAGAAACAGATAGAGAGAGAGAGAGAGAGAGAGACTGAGCGTGTGAGGGTGGGTGACTTGGGTATGTTTTGGGGTGAGTTGTCTAATGAGTGCAAGCGATCTCAGATCTTTGGCCGGCTGTCTGGGGTGGGTCGGCGCTTTGAGTCGCTCACTCAAAGTTGACGGCAAACTGAGTTTAATTATCGAAACGATAAGAACAAGAAGAAGAACAAGAACAGAACAAAAAAAAAACTAACTCATCGAACCGTTAATAAGCATTTAATTACTCACTCTCTCTCTCACCCAAAGGGATAGCTCTTTCTCTGTCGCCTACACTAGGCAAGCTAGTGAGCTCTCTCACTCTCTCTGTCTCGCTCTCTTTGAACATCACCTTAGAGTCGACGACTAACGGCTGCGCTGTCAACGTCATCGTCACCGTTAATCGTCAAGTTTGCGCTGCTGCAGCTGCGGTGGCGGCGACGGTGGCGACGGTGGCGACGACGTTGGCTCTGCTCCAAAACGTCTCCGAGTCGCGCGCGCGTTTTCCGCGCAGACGCTTGTCTTGAATGAAAGAAACAAAAAAAAAAAAAAAATATTGAGAAAAAAATATAAAAAAAAAATAACAAAAGGGGGCGGAGTTTTTTTTTTACACGTTGCGCTGGGCAAAATCAAATACAAAGGCAGCAACAACAACAACAACAATAATAATAAGAAAAATATTCTATGTACATTTTTTCTCCACTTCTTCTTCTTCTTCTTGTACTGCCTCTGCCGCTGCTGTCGCTGCTGCTTTCTGCAGGGCTCGACTTGCTCTCGCCTCGTTTGGCAAATTGTGGCCATATTGGATTTTTATTCACTTCTGCTTCTTCTTCTTCTTCATCTTTTTTTCGCCGGTCTTATTATGCTATTTTTTTTTTCTCTCTTATTTGTGGGGTTGCTGATTTTGCCACCCCTCACTTTGGTCTCTGTGTGTGTGTGAGCGCACACTTTTATATACCCACAAGCGGGTGGGCTTGTTTGCAAGACCAAGTTCGCCTGTGTGTACGAGTGTGTGTGTGTGTGTCTGTGTGTGCGGGGGTTGCTCTTTAAGTGTGTAAATGTTGTTGCTAGGCAATATTTTTTCCTTGCGCTGTTTCTGTTTCGCCTTCATTTGCGGCTTTGATTTAGTTGTGCGCGTGAATTTCTGCGTTGAAAAATAAAAAAGCGTCGATGTATTGGTTTTTCCGGCTTGCTCGACTAGTTACATGGCAGCCAGGCAGCCAGCCACCCCCGCCGGCTAAAACAGCCAAACAGATACTCTTGCCGTCTGCCAGCAGTTTCCGTTCCATCAGGCTTGCCGGCACCCTCCCACCCATCTCCTCCTCCCTTGTTTGGCCAAATTCTTTTATTTGCCCACACATGCGCCAATTTTGCTCCATTTTTTTCACACACACACACACACATGTACACCTTTTTTTCACTCGAAAACTTACACACACTTGTGGAGTTGGACTTGTGGCCTGTTCAGTTTTTTATTAAAATATTTTTGTGTTCCTCGAACATTTTGTATTTTGGTGAGTTTTGGTTTTTTGAGTTTCCCCGCTTTTTTTCATTTTTCACTCAAACGAGAGTGAACAAACAAAAAAAAAATTAGTCTAGCGACGTCGACGCCTGCGGTTGCCGTCGCTGCTTTGGCTGCTCCATTTTTATTTTCAACTTCAATCGTTAATTTGCATACCCGAAAGCATGTGCATGTGTGTGTGTGTGTATAAGTGTGTCTGTGTGTGCGTTTGGCCCCCTCACCAGGGCCATTGCCATTGCCACCCTCTCTGCCTTGTATGATTTTTTTTTAGTTACCACGACCGTCTGTCAACTCTGCCAGTGGCAGTGCGGCTGGTCAGAGCGTGATGATGATGATGACGCCAGCGCCACCGCCACCGCTTTCGCAGGCTCCGTGGTTTATCCTGGCATTTGGCCTTGTGCAGTATCACGACAGCAGTCGCTGTTGCCAGTTCAGTCAGTTCAGCCAGTTCAGTTGACCAAAGCGAACAACAACAAAATAAATCTTAGTCACAAACAGACTGGCCAACTCCCCAGTCAGCCCGGCCAGATCCAAGTCAGAAAAAAAGCAAACCAAAAGTCACAACGGCCCGGACCAAGCCAGTCCAGTTGGTCAACTTGACCGGTGACACTTGCAGCGGAACAAATCAACAGCAACAACAACAAAATAGAACAGAATGAAGAAAAAATCTCTTACACACACACGCACACACACTGTGGCACACTCGCACACTTTGAAAATTGATTTATGAAGCAAATTTTATTGTCCAACTGTGGAGACAGCCAAGAGGCTGACTGGCTGGCTGGTTGGTTGGTCTGGCTGACTGGTTGATCTGGCTGACTGTTGCCAACTTGTTAGGCCAAAAAAGTAACTGTTAAAAGTGCGTATGTGTGTGTTTGTGTTCTGTGCGCGTGTCAAAAATGTTTATTCCTGTCGGTGTGTTTGTTGCTTTTATTGTTGACATTGACTTTGTCCAGGCCAGAGACCAACACGCGCTAAATGAAACGTGTTCTCCGAAAAGTGCAAGACTAAAAAAAAAAACGACAAAAAAATGAATAAATAAATGTAAAAAATAAAATCAATTTTTTCATAAAAAAAAAGATAATAACAACATGAACAATCTCAACGGAAAAGGCAAAATTAAAAAAAAAAAAAAAGAAATACTCATAAATAATAATTTGCAAGCAAAGCGTTAAAATCATAAATTTCACAAGCAACAAAAATGACAGCAAAGACTACAACAACAAATGACAACAACAACAACTGTCACAAGTGCCAGACATCAACACTGAAAAGAGCAGACCAACAAACAACCCAGACAGAAATGGTCCAGTAAAAAAATATTTTCACAAAAAAAAAAAAAAAAAAAATTATGGAGCGAAAAAGCCAAGTTAACAAGTAAGTCAAAATGTTGCCAACTTCATGGGAGACTTGGGAAAAATAAATTCAAAACTTTATTAAATAAGAAAAAATTCTTTGTCAAAATTGAAATTTATTAAAAACGAAAAGAGGAAATTTTTGTTCAAGATTTTCTGAAAAAGAAAAAAATAATGAAGATCGAATCGAATTTTTATTATTAAAGAAAAAAAGTAATGACAGAATTTCTTAATATTTTTCTTAATAAAATAAAAATTAATATTAAAAAAAAAACATCAAAATTGCCATAAAAGAATAGTAAAAATTCTGCATTCTTTTTTCGTAAAAAAAGATTTTTCGACTTCAACTTGAATTTTAATAAAATAGAAGCATTTTTTCTAAAAAAAAATAATAAAAAAATAAATTATAAATTTAAAAAAGCAAAGCCTCAATTTCAACAAAATAGAAGAAATTTTTCTTATAAAATAATAATAACAAAAAAATTTTACCAAATTAAAATAAAAGAAATTTTTTTTCCCTTTTCACAAAATATTAAGAAATAATTCGAAACTTTTTAAAGACAAAATATATTTTCAGAACTTTTAATAATTATTGAAAATTTTAAAAACCAAATTGAAATAAAATAAAAAAAAAATTTCAAGACTTCAAATATTTTTTGGAATTAAAATAAAATAAAAAAAAAATTAATAATTTTTTCAAGACTTCAAATAATTTTTGAAAATTTGAAACCCAATCAAGTCAAGCGATCTCTTAATCCAGAAAGATGTATCCAACCTTTTTTTTCTCTTAATTATTTTAATCTTAAAAATCCATAAATTTAATTAAATAAAATCATATAAGATTCCCGTATCATTTGAGAGTTGCGCTAAATTTCTTTATTCAAGTCTGAATAAAACTCTGACTTTTTTTTATTGGAAACTTAAAAATTCGTTGTCAATGCTGCAGTCACCTGCAGCCGCCTTTGTTGGGCCCTTTCGATCTCCCACGAATATCGTATTAAATTGCTGAAATATTGAAGGCCCTTTCAGTCAGAGAAATACAAAAAAAAATTGTCAAGCTTAATTCTGAAATCTGTTTATGGACTTTGTGTAAAGCGCATTACCGCTTATCAGAGTACTTAAAAAATAATGAAAAAAGGAGGAGGAGAAGAAGGAGGCAGGGAATACTGCTTTCTTTTTGGACTTGCCTTTGGTTAAAATGAGTCCGAGTCCGAGTTCGAGTCCGAGTCCAGTCCGAGCCAGACCAGACCAGACCAGTCGAGTCAGCCTTTGTGCGATTTTAAATGAGTCGACAGTTTCGGTTTCACATAAATCAGGGGCGAGCAGGGCGCAGGGGGAAGAGAAGCTGGCTGCACTGAAATGTTTCATCATCATTAACTGGACGACTCGACCACAAGGAAATTCACATTCCGAGATAAATAAAAATAAAAACAGAACAAGCGGATTGAAATTAAAATAAAGAAAAAAGAATCTGAACAAAATGAAATGAATAAAAATAATAACAAGTGAAATGTGTTCATTTATTTATGACGCCATCCAATCGGCTCGAATGTTTTTTTTTTTTAATTTATTTCAGGCATCAGGTGACCCATTTTATAAGAATTAAACTGGTTTTTCATATTTTTTCAATTTCAACTTTCAATTATAAATTGGCTCTTGATTTTTGCCTTTGTTGTTGTAAATTTCTTTGTCTTTGAGATTTTCTTACCCTTTTTTTGTTTTTTTGATTAATGCTTCTTCTTCAGCTTCTTGAGGTTTCCCTGGCCCACCGTTTTTTTTATGCAAATCGCCTCTTCAGTCTGAATCACTTTAATTAGAATTTTGCATTCGTAGTCAGCCGGGAAAAATTGCCATTCATTTATCGCCCAGGCGACTGGGCAAAAGGCAAAGAATTTTTCTCTTCTTTCAGTGTTTTTTTTTTTTATTTGTTCACTTTTGCTTCGCTTTTTTTTTGTGTCATTTTGTCATTTATAAATTGGAAAAGTTTTCTTAGGCAAACCTTTTCTTTCAACCCTTTTTTTTCATTTTTCTCTTTATCATTTTTATTCTACCCTTTCTTCACATCCCTCTCGCCCCCCTCACTTCCTCACTTATTATTAATGAGGCCTTGTATTTTTTGAGGGAAAATTCGCTGCGCCCGAAAGAAGTAGTAAAAAAAAAAAACAAAAAGATGCATAACAAATCTTCTCATTGACTCAGCTGGAGAGAAGTTTCCTTCGGCTGACGGAACAGAGTCCAAAGCTGGTGGAGTTGAGAGCTCTTCTTAGACTTTGTCCTTGCCAATTGGCAGCGCTACCCTTTTCGCTGGCATATTCACGAGCAAACAACTTAAAAAGGGGGATTATCAGGCTCAGCTTGATTTCATCTTATTTTCGATTCCCCTAAACTTTAACCCTTTTTTTCTTCTTCGTCTTCTTCTTCTTCTTAATTTTTTTGTTTGTTTGTGAACTTGGCTCAGCTGACGTTTCTCAAAAAGTCGATCAGACGGTTCGGTCTTCCTGCCTGGCCTGTTTTATGTTTACTTCCTTTCGGCCGCAGCGTCCACAGATTTGTTTTTCAAGATTTCAGACATTGAGGTAGGCCCAGGGTTCCCAGGCCAACCGACTGACTTGTTTTCTTCTTCCCTTCTTCCACTCATCTTCCTCTACTTCTCTTTTTTTTTTTTGCATCCGCCTTGGTGCATTCAACTTTTGTCTCTGTCTTTGATTTATTGTCTTGGCAGCCCTCAGCTCTGCCTGAATGAAAACGAAACAATGGAGAGCCACGGTCAGCTCGGTCAGCTTGGCCAGCTTATGCCATGTACATTTGGTATGTAGGTCTATAGGCTAACCGCGGTGGCAGAGATTCGAGTGATCTTCATCTTGTTTAGCACTTTCGGTTTCCACAATCCGAGTTCTTTCTTGGCCGGCTTCCTTCTTTGGCAACGGTGATGTAATAAATGTGTGTGCCCTCGTTTATCTGTGAGTGCTGCGAGGGCAGCAGCATCATGTGAAAATGAAACATGTGTTCTGGCCATAAATTATCACTGGAGAATCTTGTTGATTAGTGAGAAGCCAAGGAGTTCTAGCCTCCGCACAGATTATGCAATCAAGATAAAAGGCTCAGCTATTTTGTGGCCCGAACAAATGACAATCGTTGGGCGAAAGGACAAGTGTTTTTCGTGGGCGTGGCGGCTGGTTAATTGGCCCGGCACTGCTTCCTTGCCGGCCTGGTTAACAGGGGTGCGTCCCATTGATAGATGCGCCTAACCGCAAAGCAGCCTTGGCATTTTGGGAATTCCAAGGGACTCAAACTCACCTCTCTCTTCCTCACCGCCTCTCTCTTTCTTTCTGAGTTCCCCTTTGTCCTGGCAGCTGCAAAAACCTCAAGTTGCTTGGAGTTTTTGTTTATTGTCTTGCCTGGCTTTTAAATCTGTTTTGCCTGGCCTGACTGGCCTGGTCCAAGGTTAAGCCTGGCCGTTCCGTAGTTCTCTGAGAAATCTTGCAGTTCTTAGATAATTTTTATAGCCTTCCTCCCACTGTCTTGGCTATTCTTTAAGTTATTCCCAGGGGGCTATACTATTTATCTGTGCTTGTCTGAGTTTGTATTCTGTTTTTGTTTGTGACCAAAAAGTGCGAAAGAGTTTAGCAAACTTTCAAACTAAATTGAGGGCAACTCCAAAAATTTGTAAAATAAATCTGGCCAAAATTTGGCAGCTTCCTAGCCTGCAAAAGTTTTTATGGCCAACCTTCTCCAGCTCTTTGCACACCTACAAATTTTTAGCATTAAGCATACGCCGCGTGGTACGCCGTGGCCACCCTCTCGCCTGGCCCCAGCCTGTTGAGTGCTTTTGGCTCAAATGTATGTGTATGTTTGTATGTGTGTGTTGACTTTTTGTGGGTTGTCGAAGCGGTTGCAGATGTGCTGTGCTGCAACACAAAAAAAAAAGTTGCTTGCAAATTTGCTGTCTTGACTGATGTTGTTATACTGATTGACTGGCTCGATTTGATTGATGGTTCCACATTTGTGCATAACATTTAAGCCCAACAATAACAACAACAAATAACATATATGGAATAATAATAAATGAGAAAAAAAAAAACAACAACAACAACAAAAAATATCTCTGAAATTATCTTTTTTTTCTGTATTAAATTGTTGGTAAATCTTTTTTAATATCTTTGGCATATGAAATGGCATTTAATTAACATATTCGAAACAATCAACCAAACACGAACCGAGCCACCACTCAAGCCACTGTGAGACCCAACCCGACCTAAGCCTCACCAGCTACGCCAGCTCCAACCAGCCAACCAACACACACCTCAGCCTCACCAATTTGCCAGCCGTTCGTTTCACTTTTAATTAAACGGCAAAGTGCAAAAATAACAACAACCGCAAAGGCAAAAGCAACGGCAACGGCAGCGGCAGCAGTCGTGGCAATAAGAACAGAAAAAAAAATAATAATAAAGTAAATGCAAAATAACCTCACTAAATAGAAGCAACACCCACCATTGTTTCATTATTTTTTTTTTTTAGAAGATATTCAGGTAGTTGTTGTTGTTGTTGTTACCACCACAACGCCTACAATGAAAGCAGCAAAAAATTGCAATTGGCAGCAGCAATTTCAAAGCTTGTGAAGAGTTGAGTGATTCGCAAAATATATTCCCACTCAAAAGGGGAAATGCCAGAGAATCCCAAAGTCTCTGGCCCTGTCAGTCATGCGCAAAGAGAGCCTCTTCACCAGAGAGAGAGAGTAGCAGAGTAGACCAGAGCAGAGGCCTGTTGAGTAAAGTCTATAGCTTTGCTTGATCCATGAAGATCTTGGCCAGCCAGTGAAGATGTCCCAGCCTGGTCTTGACAGCCAGTGGGAGATTAAGAGCTCTCGGGTTTCAGCTGGCTCAGAGGAAATGCCAGTCACTCCAGCGCAACACAAACAGCTGACTGAGCCTACACACACACAGGCAAGGCAGAGGCGAAAATAAACATGTTCCAATTAACCCTTTGATAACCCTATTCCCTCTCGTTCTATCACTCTCTCTCTCGCTCGCTCAGTTGCTTCCTCAAAGCTATTAGAAATCCTGGCAAAGACGAGCACGTGGGTTGAGGCATGGTGAGTTCGGCTTTTGGGCTTTGGCCAAACTCAACACACACGGCCACAAAGCGGCAGAGCATTTTTGTGGTGCAGGGGCAACAACTACAACAACAACAATAAGAACAACAGGCCTTGAGCGCAACATGTTGCGCTGCAGCTGCCTGGCACACTGGGCCAAGTTGCAAAAGTGCAATTTTCACACACACTCACACACACACACACACATAGACATTTGCAGAGTTTTGCACTCTCTCGGTTACTGCAAGCTAAAAATTGCCTGCTGCCGCAGCCTACCAAACTGACGTTGGCTGCGGCGCTTTCGCTGGCAGTTGCCGCATTCGCTTTTTGGCTTTCGTGCCGCGCGGCTGTTTTAGGACTGCAAAAAAAAATATTTGAAATAATCCAAAATCAAATCAAATAAACTTTGATGAAAACAAAAATTACACAAGAGAAAATCCATCAAACTGAAAAGCTTTTGTCCATCAAATCAAAAGCCTGGAAAATTTCCGATTCATTTGCCGCGCTTCAAATTGACTGTGCCAGTGCGAGTGTGTGTGTGAGCTTGTGTTGTGTTACCGGCTTAATAAAAAAATTATTAAAAATTAAAAATAAACTAGAAACTTTGTTTTCAAAAATCATTTCAAAAAAATATTTTCATTCGAATTGCATAAAAAGTCAATCAAACTCAAATTGAAATCAGCGACGGCAAAAATAAAAAAGAAAATGAAGAGAAAAAAACTACATTGCAATTTTTACCTCGATTTGTGTATGGTTTATTTATTGGCCCAGCTAAACTGTTATTTCTGCTTTGACTGTGATTGTTGGAAATATTTATTTGAATTTCCGTGTGCTGGCAAAAGTGGTGGGCCCCCGCCTTCCTCCACCCGGCAAAGCCTTTGGCTTTTCCTCAACTTTTGGTGAGTCGATTTATTTCTTTTTTTAGTTGGTTTATTGATTGACTGTTTTAAGTGAGCCGAATTTAACACGTCTACTTGGCTTCGAGTGGGAGGAAAAAAAAGCTAGGAACACAAAAAATTTAGAAAAAATTTTTCTATGAAGAAAATATAGAAAAAGGAGGAAGTTGAAGCATTTTTTAATTTGTCGAAAGATAAAATATTTATAAAAAAAAAAATTACAAAAAAATATTAATTTGTCATTTTATTTATTAACTTTCTAATGGATTTTTTTTACAAATATTTTTCGACTTTGCTTTTACATTATTTAGGATAAAATATTTATAAAAAAAAAATTCCAATAGAAAAATTTTTACTTGAAAAATTTTGTTTATAAATATTTTTCTACTATGCCTTTGCATTATTTAATTTGCCAAAAGATAAAATATTTTTGAAAAAAAAATTACTAAAAAAAATAATGTTCATTTAAAATTTTATTTTTATTATTTTGATGGATTTTTTCATAAATATTTGCCAATTTATGAAAAACAAATTTATAAAAAAAAGAAAATAGTTTGAAATTTTATTTTTAAATTTTTTTATGGATTTTCTTTTAAATATTTTTCCACTTTGCCTTTACATTATTTAATTTGCCAGAAGATACAATATTTATGAAAATAATTTGAAATTTTAATTTCTTAATTTTTGTATAGAATTTTTCATAAATATTTTTCCGTCAAGCAAATTTTTTGCCAGAAAGATTTCATTTGTGAATTTTAAATATTCCCATTTCTGCTGCTTTTTAATCCAAATAAAAAATGTGTTCTCGGTAAATATTTGCAATACATATTTTAAGAATATTTATCAAAATAAACTTTTAATATTTTTTCAAAAGAATTCAAAAAAGTCGAATGCCTTTCAAAAGTGAAGGAATTCCTTTTCTTCCTCAATTGCAGGCATTTTCGAATCTATGTCACTGAACTGAAACACTCAAGCCTTTCAAATAATAATTACACTTGAAATAATAATGAAAAAACAAAATGTTAAGAGAAGAGAAAAAAATTGTAGGCAAGTTATGTGATTCCCTAGTCAAAGGTAATCGTCAGCTTCCTTTTTGTGCAAGTCTTAGCGCCTTGGTTGTTTTGTTGTTTTTGTTGCTGTTTCCTGCACGAAGATGTGCAACAAACAGAAGGAAGCCTGTCTAATATAATTTTGAAATAACTCAACTAACTCGGCCAGAAAAAAATAGCAAAAACAACAAGAACAAAGAAAAACTTAGCAAGTTGCCAAGGCCTGCTCAGTTGTCGGAGTCTTCAAGTCAAGTCAACTGGAGGCCTATCAAAATGCCAAAACCCAACTTAGAAATCCAGTTTGAAGTTGAGACAGTCAACAACAAACTGTGTGTGTGTGTGCTGAAAAAAAACAACAACAACCAAAGTCGAAGAGAGCTGAAAAAAAAGGGATAAGCCGGAAAGAAACACGGAACCCAAATTAATACAATAATTGAAGCCAATTTAGTGTAATTTTCTTCAATTTCGTTTTTTGTTATTTGTTGTTGGTGTTGTTGTTGTTGCTTTAGCTGCTGCTGCTCCATGGCTTTGTCTTTTGGTTTCATTCTTTTTTTTGGCTCCACACTCTGTTTGGCTTTGGCTCAGCCTTTGGTCAGCCATTGACTTTGCCCTCGTTCCAACTGCCAACTACGTATTATCGCATTTGTTTGGTATTTGACCAACCAAACAGTCAATACCAAACAACACTAACAACAACAACAACTGAGTAAGTCTTTCTGCCTGTTGTTTTTGTTGTTGTTAATCTTCCGGACAATGCTTTAAGTTAATTTGCCAGTTGTTCTAGCCCAGCCGCGTGCCATGTAACTTAGCCCTCTGTGAAAAGGCAACCCACCAGGGCCCAGCCAGGCCACCCATCACCTACTCATTGTCTGAGTCCCATGTACCACACCTTAAATAAAAATAAAAAACAAATACATAAACAAAAAAAAAACGTACAAAAACAAATACATTTATTTGCACATTTTATTTGTTATGCTCTTTCTCACTCGAAGCTTTTCCTGTTCATTTTTAGAGACTTCTTTATTTGCTTGGTTGTTTTTTAGAATCTTTGAGAATTTCAGATAAAGAAATACTTCCGATTTTGAGTAAAGGATTTTCAGATTTAGTTAGAAAAATGTAGGATTATTTTAAAGGATTATTTTCCTCAGATTTAGTAAGAAAAAATTTAGGATTATTTTGAAGGATTTTCAAAGTTCTCTTAAAAAAGGTTGGAAAAAAATAATAAATCATTTTTTCTTATTTCAGAAATCTTAATTTTGAATAAAGGACCTTCAGACTTAATTAGTAAAACGTAGGATTATTTTAAAGGACTTACAGAATTATTTTCCTCAGGTTTAGTAAGAAAAAATTTAGGATTATTTGGAAGGATTTTTAAAGCTCTCTTAAAAAAGCTTAGAATAAATATAATAAATATTTTTTCTTATTCAAGAAACCTCACTTTTGAGTAAAGGATTCTCAGATATTTTTAGAAAAATCCAGAATTATTTTACAGGACTTAAAGGATTTTTTCCTCAAATTTAATTAGAAAATTGCAGAATTATTTTAAAGGATTTTCAAAGCTCTCTTAAAAAACCTTAGAATATAGAAATAATATGTATTTTTTCTTGAGTCTCAAAAAGAGTATGTAAAATTCACTACAATTAAAATATATATCCATTACCTTGGTCTTGTGGCTTTTGTTTTTGCTTTTAACTGACATTTTATTACTGCTTTTGCCTAATTAAATTAACAAAAAAACAAAAAAGAGAGGCTTGTTACCTTTGGGGCATACGTGTACATACATCTATACACATATGTGAAATACATTAAATAATGACCAAGTTGAGCTGGGTTCTGGGTGGGTCTAACCATGGGGGAGGCCATGCAAAAAGCAGGTGAAAGTGGAACGCGAGTGGTCCGTGGTCCCTGGTCCGCCTTTCACATGGCCACAGTTGAACCAGGCTGACATTGGGCGTTTGATTATTTCTCCTTATTTATTTTATATTTCTTCCTGGTTAGCTTTTTTTGTTATATTGCCAAGAGACTAATAAACTTTTTGAGGCCACGAGCAAAATTTATTCAGCCTTTTCATAAATTTAATTCAGAAGACCCGCATGAAACCTCAAAAAAATTAAAACACAAATTTTCACTTAAAAAATTGTGTAAAAATTATCAAAAAAACAAATCAAATCCAAACAGCAAAAAAAAAGAGTGATTTCATTTGATTTGAATTTGGTTGTAGGTTTTTTTTATCTTTTTTTTTTGAATTTGTAAAAATGCAATTTGAAAAACATCACCGCAAACTGTCAAAATGCTCTGACATTTACAAATTATTTTGCCAGTTTTTGAAATGTGCTTGCTGATTTTCAATTTCATGTTGCCTTCTATTTTTCTTCTCTTTATTTTCTGTAATGCTGCGGGCAAATTTCGATTCGACTCGACCAGGCACCCCTTTCTGAATTTGGCAAGACCAAATGACAAGAGAGAGGAAAAAAAAAACAGCAAAAATGCGAAATGGAAGTAGTCACCGTTAATTTGCGTCAACGGGCTAATAAAGTTTCGCGTTGCTTTTGATTTTGGCCAAGAGGCAGCTTGGCCAGAGCAATCTGGCAACAAAGTGGCATGTCACACACACACACACACAGTGACACCGCCAAAAGAGATATGAGCCGGGCAATAGATAGAGGACAGTTGACTCGGTTTATTTGGCAGACCTGTTAGCCAAAATGTCAATTTGGCCATTCACAAGAAATACGCTTCGCTTGATATTCTCATTAAAAAGGAATTCCAAGGAAAAATTAAATTTTTCCGAAAATTTTTCTACTCACTTTTGCCCCCTCTCCACCTCCCCACACAGACAGACTGGCTTACTTCCTAGGCTGTAAAGTAAAAAGGATTATTTATATATATATTTTTTTCTCATTTACCTTGAAATTCCACACATTAATTGCTTGTGATTGAGCACCTGATTCTTTAGATTTTGTCTGGCTGACTCGGTTGCCAGCATACAAAGTATCAATGAACCGAAACCTAACCGAACGTCAGCCGGGCAGACTTTGCTTTCCTCGGGCCATGCCACTGCGACTGCAAGGTGCAAATTTCCAACAAAGATTGAGTGCTGTAAACAACAACAGCAACAAGAGAATGGGCTATTCTATAGATACAGTATCCTCTATGAATTGACTACCTGTGCCAGGCCCCGCAGCTGCTTGGTTTATGTTGATGATGCTAAGCCCGAAAAGACAGTCCCGACAATGAGTCTCGGACTCCTCGGCCTGGCTGACTTTGAGGTGTGGCCGCCTTTAATAGACTTGCTTTTGGACCTGGACAGAGTCAAAAGAAATAAAAGGAAAAAAAAAATGAATTATGATTTGATGGTGGTGGGCACAATTTAATGGATGTACCTGGGGAATAGAAAGACGAGCCTCGCTTGGCGCCAATATATGCCGAGCATATTGACAGCTGCCCCGAGACAGGTGAATGCCTCAACAGTATCAGAGACTCGGGCCGTTGAGCCTGTTTGATCTTTTGTCTTCTAATTGAATTTGAGTGAAGGGACAGACAGCATAACACAATAGAATCAACTCGATCCAGGTGAAAGGCTGCAAAAAATACACAAGCAAAAGAAGAAGAAGCAGAAACCATCAACGCCACTTTGGTCTCAAATTGGAGCATTTTGATGTTGATGCCTGTGGTTGACTCTTTGATGAACTGATGGACTGAGGCGAAAATATTTGAGGAAAAACCACACGTTTTCAGGGCAGTTAACGACAATGTCACCGCCCACTTGAAAATTTTGATAAACAATTCAGTCAAGCATAAATTTGTTAACCAGAAACCGCAAAGAGAGTTGAAGAAAAACTCATTAGGCATATGGAAGATGTTAGCTCGCCTACACAAAAATAAATATACGAAATTGTAAAAACAAAATGTTTTTTTTTTTAGACCAATAACATAAATTTGACTACGAGAGGCAACGAGGAGCAGAAGATTCAAGCCTTTATGCTATCTCCTAGTTGGATGGGCATAAAGTTGATTATCATAAAGTAATATCAGAGAGAGAGAGAGAGAGAGGCACAAATGGGCCGCTCTGGCCTTTTGAAATAGTGGTAGGTGGAAGTCAAATGAATGCAGCTTATCATAAAATATGGCCCACAAAATATGCGTATGCCAGTCATAAACTAAGCGAATTAATTGAGTTGGGAAACAAGTCAAGCGGGCCGAGGAAGAGCTCTTCGCTTGCCTCTATAAACTGCCAGAAGTTATGGCCTTCAAGCCAAGCTGCAGCACCTGCTCAGACCCACACACACACACGCACACACATACACATATACACTTAAAGACAGAGTGAGAAAGAGAGAGCATTAGAAGAAGCCTAGGCATATTTTTGGTCAATAACATTTTGGCCAGTGGCAGTGGCAGTGGCCTGGTTGAGTCTGCTTCATTTGTCTCAGTCTAATTGAGTTTTGAGTCGTTACACTTATCGATGAATTGGAAGTGAAGAGTAAATTAAACTGTCATTAGTTTACCCTTTGGCTTAGAAATTTTTTGTTGTTGCTGCTTAGTTTTGTAACATTTTTGTCAAAGTGCCGGCAAGTCTTTTGACTGGTCTGGCAACTTGTGAATTGGAGGGTTTGTTTTTACTTTTTTTTTTGTAGGCCGAATTTTTTGTGTTTGTGTTTGCCGGCAAGACAATTAGGCTGTTTTTTTTTTTCTTTTATGTTTCTCTGTACTTTAGCCAAGTGTGGGCATTTTTTCGGCTTTCGGCTCTTTGATCTCAGCCAGCAAAATGCGAGAAACGCGCACGCGCTCGCGTTTGCCTTCGCAGCCGCAACGAATCTTCTAACGCCTTTTCAACTTACATGGCTTTTAACTTTTCTTGTTGTTGTTGTTGTTGTAGTTTTCATTAAACTCTGCCGCCTGGGCATTGTGGGTGTCTCTCAGACCATTCATCCCATGACAAGCACAAAAAAAAAACATAACCAAAAAGAATTCTCATTTTTTTATAGAGATTTTGGCGGCTCATAAGAAAAGCAAACAAAAAACCAAAAAAACACTAAAATTAAAAAAAATTAAAATGTTTTAATTTTACGACATTCTTTTAAGCTTTACCATTTTGACAAAAATCCATAGAAAATTATAAAAAAAAAATTTATCAAACATTTCAAATGGCCTGTTGGACATTTTAAGTCGGTTTATTGCAATTTTACAGCCCACAAAAAAATTATAAGCGAAGAGAACAATAAGGAAGCGTGCCCCTCTCATAAGCCAATAGTTTTTGTATATTTTTAATAGCCGTCGTTGATTTTTTCTTAGCTTATATTCTGCTCTGTTTATTTTTCAATTAAAAGTCGCCACAAAATGCCAAATGGCTCATAAGAGCAATTTGCATAAGCTGCAGGCCACGTGTGAAATTGTCAACACAATCATTAAAATTAAAACAGCTTCGCACACAAAGAGAACACTGAAGAAATCGTTAAAAAAAATATATAGATATATATTTTCATAAAAAAAATTAATATTTTTTTTGGCAAACAAAAAAAATAATAACAAACCGAAAAGTTGTCAAGAATTTTATAACCTGTGATAAAATTTATTTATTTTTTTTTCTTTTCAAAAAAAAAAAAAAAAATAATGATTTTAATTAATGACCTCGGCAACACGGAGCTAAGAAAATGAAAAACATTGTTGAAATTTTGCAAAATCCTCTCGAAAGCCATAAAAACCAAAATGGAAATTTATGTGACCATGAATGAAAGGGGCAACAAATTTTCTAACAGCTACCAAAAAACTCTCAAATTCTCCGAATGCAACAACACCGGCAAAAAAAAAAATAAATAAATTATTTAGCTGAACAAAAAATGAAAAAAAAAAATATGAGAAGAAAATAAAAAGTATATTTGAAAACTATAAAAAATATATATAAACGCCCAACAAACAAAATCTGCTATAAAAAATTGCCATAAAAATTATATTATGCGATAGTCCGCGGCATACAAAAGATTTTCGATTTGGTTTTCAAAAGTTTTTTTTCTTAATTTTTTTTTTTTTTTTTTGAGGCGCTTTTGTTGCTAATGATTCACTTGCCGCCTTATTGTGGCTTTAGTTGTTGTAGCTGTTGTTGTTGTTGTTGCCGATGACTTGACAGTAAAGTGGCCTACACAATTTATAGCAAAACTTGTCCGCCTACAATTTTTTCTTATACGTTTTTTTTTTTCTTAAGGTTTTTATTATGCGCTCAAATGTTGTTGTTGTTGTTTTTTTTCATTTTTGGCTTTTTAATTGAAACATTTTTGACCATATTTTCTTAATGATCTGACATGACATGGCGTCTGTATTTCTCTGTTTTTTTTTTTTTTTTTGCTTTGCCTAACCAACCAGTTCAAACAAATTTTTATGTACATATAAAAATTTAAGGTAATTTACACTAATTCAGAAAGCCCAAGCAACTAAACAAATGAGATAAAGTATGAACAAATAATAAAAAGTAAAAAAAAAGAACGCATTCAGCTGTTAACCAAAACGACATTTGCCTCATCATAATAATCCCCAAACAATCATAAATTTGTGAATACCTATAAAGGCACTCGTTTGCTGGTATTTGTGTGACATTATAGACGGGGACACATATATATATATATATCATTATTATAATTTGTACATTGTGTTCTGTTTTTATTGCAGACCATTTTGATGACGCTGAGAGAGCTCTTCTGACTGTTTGGAATATACAATGTGAAACAACAACAACAACGCCAACGCCTTTGGCCATCGCATTGCAATGGGTAAGTTCTGGTCTCTTTTGGTATATACCTATAAATATATATATATATGCATACATATATTTTTTTGCAGTCACTTGTCGTAAAAAATGTGTTGAAAATGTTTTTTTATGACACAAAATAAGCAGGGCCATAAAAATGACTGAATGAGTTTGCTGCCCTTTTGAGTCTGAGCGTGTGTGAAAATGCATTTTCTCAGGGGACTGGCCAGAGTCAAATGAACTGGAGGATCTGGCCAGAATTTGTAGGAATCAGAGACATAGCTCAGATCTATAAAGATCTCATATTTCACTCTTTACACTATAGCGAAGTCTAGGTTCAAAAGATCCCAAAGTATTTTTTTTGAAATATCTGAAGACCTTTTGAATTAGATCTAAAAACAAGGGGAATTGAAATCTTGATTCTGAAATTTTGATAATACTTTTGATATTTTGAATGAAAAGCACTTCCTAAGGATCAATTGAACTCTCCTTAGCTTGGGGTTTTAAACGACTTAAGAGATCCAACAGTAATCCAAGATTTCAAGAATTATTTGAAGACCTTTCTCTATTCCCAATGGAAAAATAATATTTATCTAAATTAAATTCCAAGCATTTCCTAGGAATCTATTAAAGTCTTCCTAGTTTTAATAAAATATTTAATAGATCCAAAATTATTTCAAGATCTTAAGCAATATCTGGAGGGCTTCCCTCCGATCTAGAAGTCTGGATACTTCTCAAAGACAAAATATATAGTGTGTCTTATCGAAAAGTTGAAGCACTTCCTAAGAATATATTGAACTCTCTATCTGTCTCTATCTGTCTCTCTCTCTCTCTCCCTCTCTCTCTTTCTCTCTTTTACTTCAAGAAATCTAAAAGTATTTCAAGAAATATCTGAAGAACTTTTCGATGTAGAATTCAAGACAATTCTCAATGGAAAAATAATATATGTCTTATTTAAAAGTTAAGGCTCTTTGACTTCCTAAGAATCTTAATTAAATCCGCCTTAACTCAAACAATTTAAATTGAAATAAATATTTTTCAAGACTTTAAATTCTCAGTTTAATTTGGCTGGGTCAAATTTATAGTTTGTGAAAGAGTCGGAGCTACCAAATCGCTTAATACTTAAGTTGGCAATATCAGGCAATCTCAATCAACTAAAATAAAATTGAAAATAAAAAATAAACATAAAAAGCTTCCGTTCAAAAATGTCAACCACTTTTTTCTTTGTTTATTTGTTTGTTTGTTTGCCTGCCTTTTGGTGTTTATTTTTTTATATATTTTTTTTTTTTTGCAAGTTTTCACAAATGTCCAACAAATTGAATTGATTTATGCATGTCGCGCATTTTAATGAAGCTTAGTAAGAAAAAAAAATAAACTACAAATAAATAAAAATAAAAATAAAACAAGAATCTATTTTGATTAATTTGAATTTATTAAGATTCCATACCGATTCCATTTCAATTCATTTTGATTTGGTTTTCTTGTTGTTAGGCTATCAATTTCACAAAAAATATGTATAATAATTTTGAAAAAATTAAAAAAAAAAAATAATATATACATACAATTTTTTATAATAATTTTAAAGGTTGATATTTCTTTTCTTGAATGTGTGAGTGTGTGTGTGTGTGGTTGTTTTCGTTGTCGTCTGTCGCCTTGCGTATTATTTATTTATTTATGCATAGGAAAAGAGTTGAGTGCGCCTTGATTTATGCCTGGCACATTTTATGGCTATTTTGTTGGTAATTTATTAACAAGCTTGTTAACATGACTAGCCAGAAACTCAAGAAACTTAGCCAGTGCGTCAGCTTAGCCAGGCCTTAGCCTCACCAGACTGGATAGGTCTGTCTCTGCCAAGTCAGCTGAAAGCCGAAACGAAAGCGCAAGAAAAAACCTGCGCCTCCGAAAGGTTAAAGGCCAAAACAGCAGCCGTTGAATTTGAGTCAAGTTTTGAAAGTTGGCGGTGGTGTTGAGTTGGCGTTGCCTTTTCAGTTAGCTTAGCTGGGCAGGTGGCTTCAATGGCTCTGGCCAGTTCAGTTAGCCAGAGATAGCCACTCAATTTGGTCAGTCTCTTTGCTGTTTATAGAAAGTTTTTAAGTTGTTGTTGTTGTTGTTGTTGAGGTATTATTATCATTATTTTTTTGGTGGCAGTTTGCATTATGCAGACACACAACCAAACTGGCAGACACATTCAAAAAGCGCGTCAACTTCAACAAAGGCGCGTTTAAATATTTAAACAACTTTCAATGTTTGAGTCTATGAATGTGTTTGTTTGTTGGTTGGTTGGCTGGCTGGCTGTTTGGTTGTTTGATTTCCTTGTGTGAGTGTAAAAAAGTTTTTGACGGACAGATTGTCAATGATTTGTTTACCCAAGCGCGCTCAGTAGCCAAGAGAGTGGAGTGACTCGGCCTGACCGGGTCGGCTTAACTATTTTCCAATATTCTAAATACATATTTGCTAAATAATAGAGAAGACTGTCTTGTCAGGTCTAAAATACTGTAAAGTAATAGCAAAGCAAAACAAAAATCAAAGTAAGGCAAGGGAAAGGCCTGACGCGGAATCAGCCAACTGTGGACAAAAGCTTCGCACACTTGGCCAAATCAATGGAATATTTGGACAAATTTTTGATAATTTTAACTATAAAGGAAATCCGACAAAAATTATATATATTCTTTGAATGAAAAAGTAAAATTTATTAAGCATTTTTAATTATTTTGGTGGATGGTAAAATTCCTTTAAGAAAAGAATTTCTAAATAAATCGGAGATAAATCGAATATGATCAAAATATGAATATAAAAGCATATATATCTTAAATGATTCTTACTATAAAAACAGATCGAAATAAATTTTTGGATATTAAAAAGCTATTAAGTCACTTTTGGACCATTCTGATGAAAGTAAAATCCCCCGTAAAAAGAATTTCCAAATAATTTCAGAGGCTATCGGAATGAAAAGAAAATATATTAATATGATCCGTATAAGAATAGAGAAGTAATATAACTTAACTGATCATATAAGATTTTATTGGAATTATTCCTTTGACATTACGAGAGTAATGCTAGATCATATCAATCAATAGATCGAAAGCTATCGGAATAATCAGAACACCAATATAAAAGGATATATAACTTATGAGACCTTCAGTTTAAGATCAGATCGAAATTAATTCTTGGATATTTTCTGCTAATATTTTTATTTTAAATTCATTTTTGCTGAGCTTCTTGCCACTGTGCCTCCATGATATTTGCCTAGTAAAGTGTACCTTAGCGTCTTGCGACTTACCTCTCTGTACTCCAACCGAGGGCAGTCAAGCAGACACTCATACACACATACATAGATAGAGGAACAAACTTGCAGATACGCTGCTACTGGATTCGACTATTGAAAGTACCAACGTACTTGACTGCTTGGAATATATTGACTGAAAATGAAGTAGTTATATCGTAGCTGCTTGTTGAGCTTATTTAGAAAATGTTTAATGAATTTACCAAGCTTAAATATTATCAATGATCTGAGGCAAACACTCTTGACTGATTGACAAACTCACCGAGTCATAGAGTCACCGAGTCACCAAGTCACCAAGTCACCGAGTAACCAGCTCACTGGCTCACCGTCTGACTGATTAAAGTGGACTGGATTGAGCTGGTCAATTGTCAGCAGGTAACAACTAAGTTGCATTTGCTCTCATTGAGGTAACATTTTCTAAGTTGTCAACTTAATTTACAACTTACAAGTGAGCTACAAGTTTGCGTCGATTGAGCAAGCGATAAAAAGTATTAATTTCATAGCCTAAGCAATTAACATAAAATCGAATTGAATCCAATTGAATCGAATTGAATCGAATCGAACTAAGAGCTAAGATTTTGATTTGAAATCCAAGATTCTGGTTGTGGCACAATTTGCATTTGAATATGCAAATGCCCGGCTAAATAGTTCGGATTACACCAGAATATCTATGGAGTGCAGTAAAAATCTACCTACGGCATATATCACGATATATATACATATACATATATCTTTTGAATAATATTCTTGTTGGTTTTATTGATATTTATTTGGCTCAGCGCACGAGCTTCGATTGAGGCGACGACAATTCCCTGACAAATGAGCAAGTGAATGGACAACAAAAAGCTGTCTCAGCTTAATGGGTTCTCAAGGGGTTTTGGGGTGGCAGGGGGTCTGTCTGACTGGTCAGTGCAGTTCATCTGGTGGGAGAAAGGCAATGGGCTTGACGTTTTCAGACAGTGCACATAAAATCATTTATCGAAATGGTCAATGCTCAAAAGGCGAATCGTCTTTGGCGTATTAGCATAAATTAAAATGCTTAAATGCCACTTAGCCATAAAAATAAAAGAATCTACAAAACTGGCAACTTCAAAACATATGCAAAATGATAAAAAAAAAAAAATATATCTATATATATATAGTATATATTATTTATATATCGAATGAATAAGATAACTGGACTATAAAATACTCTTTACAACTGAAAAGAGTGAGAAACTAAATTACTAATTATGTTGGCTGGATTAAAAGATAAAAGCTATGCGACATTTAGTAGTCATAAACTCGGTTAATCTCCCAGCAAGAACCTTATGAATATGGAAAAGATACTTAAGATACTTTCATCACATCTTTTGACAATATTAGGCTCTATTGTTGTGTTGATTTTAATGTGATATCGTTAATAATAAATTATAATTGCCTTGAAATTTAATGATTTGCTTTATATTTTTAATGGCTCTGAAGGCTGTGAAACTCGGTTAGGTTTGGCTTCATTTTAAAGTGAAATAGATACTAAAGATTTTTTAATATACAAAAGGAAGTTAGAAACTTAAGTCTACGTTGTTTCACTATCTTATAAAAATTTATCTAGGTAAAGCTGACTGCTCTACAAGTCATATAAAAATATCCAAGAAAAAAGCTATTACCACAATCAGTACGGACAAGACAAAGCTGACTGCTATAGGGCTATGGAAGATCTCGAAGATGACGCCAGAGACAAAGCTGGTTGCCATAAAAGTTAGCATCAATCAGCTGATCATATTTCTTGACGAAGCTGACTGCTGTATAAGATCTGTCTTATGACTTTAAAAAGCAATTCCTTTAATTAAAATCTATATTAGCAGTCATTATTTAAACAATTCTCATATATTCTACTTATAGAAAATCCATTAAAAATAAAATCGACAAAAAATTTAATAAAAAACAGAACCCGAGTGATACATTATTTATCCAATCAGCTTAATGACAACAACGAAAAAAAAAAAAATTCCGAGACATTTGGCAAGGCAATCAAAAAATATTTAATCAAAATTATTTCGATACCAGAGACATAAAAAATTATTAATTTTTCATAAAAGCTGCCCGCTGTGACACTCGATGAATTTCGAGCCGAGTGTCTAATGAATTCATATCATTCTGATACGTTTTTATAAGGTTCCATTCACCCCTCATAAAATCATATATGGTCAGTGTGGTTTTGTTATTTTCATTTATATCAACATTTTGTTATAATAAATCGATATTTTAAGCATATTGAACGCTGCCCATAAAACTTGCTCAAAATTAAATTGTTGTTTTGCCATTTAAACCAAAAGAAACAGAAACAGAAACAAATTCGACTACCAAATGAGACAAGAAAAACATTTCAGACGAAAGAAAAAAAAATACTGAAACAAAAAAATCTCAAGTTGGCTTAAACGTGTCCAACATATTCTGAAGTGCTACTTCCCCCCACCAGACCACTTCAGACAGACACTTTTGGATACTTCAAAAAAAAAAAACTTCATATGAACCAAATACTGACCGATCCGAATATTTGTACTTTACAACAGAGACACAAAGGCCCACAAACAATTTCAATAACAGTCTCAATAAATCGTGCTAGTTCAATAAAAGTAAATGAAACGTTTCATTTCGTTGGGCTATCTTGGCTCTGTGGTTGTGTCTCAATTTAAATCGACACATTTCAAGCCGTCTTCATAAAGGAAAGAAAGACGAAAGCCAAAAAAAAAAAAAACTGAAGAACCTGGCTTTTGGGAACTGTGAAGTGCGTGAGTTGAGTGCACTGATAGAAGGTTTCAAAGGGTGATGGAGAGGGGAAAGGGGAATCATACCACTCTTGACGCAATTACGCGGAAGCTGCCAAAAAAACAGCTTTCTACCTTCTTCTTTTATCTCCGTCTTCTGCTCTTTTGTCTTGGAGAGCCTCGGGCCATACAACATTCTCGTCTGAGCGACCCTTTTCTTTTCTGGCTTAAATGAAATGCAAATTCCAAAGGCACTTGTTGTTGGCCGGCTCTTCGGGCCGGCTTGGCCGTTTATCGCCAATCTATTGAACCCAAAATTCAAGTCAAAAGATAAGCCCATACAAGTTGGCCAGTGGCCCTCGGACTATTAAGCCATAAAACGCATGCAAATGAAGGCGTTGAAATGCGCATAGCCCCGGCCAAATGTCTTTAACAAGGCCAGGCGGGCGTGGCCACGGCTTAAAGGGCGCAAAAACTAACGCGTTCGAGTCTCCACTTAAAACAGCTGCCGACACTTTCGGTTAGTTTTGCCAACTCAAATGGTCTAACCAAAGCCTCGGCCTGCCAATTAATTATGCCCACAGCTGAGTAGGCTCTTCTCTAGTCTCGGGCCGAGGGTACAACCATAGGCATATGTTTATTTACTTAATTTACTTAATGACACACATACTCACAGCCACAAAAAAAATATTTGCCTCCAAAAAAAAAGAGAAAATAATAAATAATACTAATAATATAAAAGACCGAGAACGAGTCGAGCGCATTTTCAGGCCGTCTGCGGCGGGTTTTCTCTTTGGGTGAGGTCATCAGCGAGCCCCTCAAACCATATGCAGGCAAATGAGAATATATGTGTGACTGTGTGTGTGTGTGTGTGTTTGTATCTAATAAATAACGTTATTAATTACCACTGCAATTAACTATAAGTACACAGCCAGCAACAACAACAACAGAACTGTGAGGCCAGCAAAAGCCAAAGCCTCTTCAGGGCAAGTGTCTAGAATTGAAGTGTATGTGTGTGTGTGTGTGATGGTCACCCTAAAAGTTTCCACACACTCATACATACATACATTTGCTTTTAATATTTTTATTTTTTGCCTGCACTTGATGACCCAATTTAATCTATATATTTTTTCAAATTATTAAAGCAAATTTTTATGCTCCATGTTTTTTTAGTTTTTTGTTTTTTTTTTTTCCTCTTTGAGTCTCATTGAGTGATATATTATTACATTAATCTTTGTTTATGTTTATGACACTGTGTGGTGACGTTGTTTTTTCCTCTTATTCTAATTTTTTTTTTTTTTCATATGCAAAACATGCAATGTGATATGTTTATAAAATATATGAATGATGATAGATATGAAGAGTAGAAGAAGGAGAAAAAAACAATTTAAATAACTTATAAGATGTGGAACGATTTATATTTCAGTATCTGACTGATGATTGTTCGGTACCATAAACTATGATAAAATTAACTAAACACATTCGGAGTGTGGAAATTCTTAGTTCTGACATAAGAAATATGATTTAGGAGCTGGCTGACTAAAGAATTAATGGAATATAATATTTCGAAAATATTGAATATCTTTTGACTTTGAAATTTCGAAAGAAAATTTATCGTGTGTAGATTCCAATTAAGATTATTTATTTTATCTTTTCCAATAATGAAGAACACTTTGAAAAATAAATAAATTCTTTTCAGAAAATAATTAAGTTTTTTTTTTATAGAAATTTGTGGGAGAGAAAAATTGGTCAAATAAAATTTCCATGTGTCTTTTTTAGATTTGAAAAATTCATTAATTCCTTAATTTTTCTTTACTTTGAAAAGTTCAATTATTTCCTTTGAATTTAAAATTCAAATCAATCAGAAAAGCTTAATTTCCATTGAATAGATTTGCCTTTCTCATTATCATCTCTCTGCGCCTTGTCAGGCAGCTCTCTCCGCTGGTTCCTGACAAAACAGACGGACCAAAATTACAGGGTAGCCAATTGTGATGGCAAAATTTTTTCTTCTTCCTCTTCTTCTTATTTTTTTTTTTTGCGTTCCAACCCGCAACCTATTTGAATTTTTTTTTGTTTTTTGCCCGTTTAGCCGCCAGCACCCCTGACCACACACCCTTGACAACCCTAGAATTAAACTAGAACACAAAGCTGGGCATTTGTTTTGTTTAGTTTGACTCTGCGTATGTGTGTGTGTGTGTGTGTGTGTGTGTGTGTGACAACGTTTAATCTTTATTAATTACAGTAGAATAATAAGGCGCATACAACAACGACAACAACAACAGCAGCAACAAGAGGAGCAAGAATAACAAAAACAAGGAGACGCGTCATCGTTTTAGTGTGTTCTTCTATTCCATTCTATACTGCAGTGGTGTGCGTGTGTACATGTGTGTGTGTGTGCCGCATAGTTTGGCAGCATTGCCAGCGCCAGTCGCTCAGTGGGTCCCAAACTGATTAATGCCAAGAGCCAACAAGCAAACACGCCACAGTCAGTATAACAACAACAACAGCAAAAACATCAACGACAACAACAAGAAGAACAAAGTTTTAGTCATTCTGCTGCTTTTGTGTTTTTGGCATGGTTAGGAATTTCAGAGGCGCAGAGGTTTTGGCTTTTGGGTCGAGTGCAGGGCGTGTGCACATAGATTACGCAGCAGATGATAATGAAGATGATGACGATAATGATGATGATGATGATGATAGAAGGAGTGGCGGCAAGAGTGCAGAAATTGGCCAGGGCATGTTGGATTTTTGAATTGGTTCGTTGTGTGTGTGTGGTGGGGAGGGGGCTGGCGGGGGAGGCTCTCAAAACCCAAACAAGTGCAGATTTAATACGCAAAAACACCAAGCCAAATGCAAATGCACACACACATACACACGTAACACACACACATGAGTCGCTTAGTCAAAGCATCGTTGGCTTGTCGTCATGTAAGTTGCCTTTTGGCTTTGCCATTTTGGCGTGTGCATCAATCTACGTTGGCGTCAACAAATGGTCTCTAGTGTGTTAACATTCACAGCCAAATGGCCAAGACAGAGAGAGAGAGAGAGACAGCAAGAGGTAGAAACTAAAAAATCTGACTCTTTCTGATATAAGAAAACCCCGGAAACTCTCAAAGGCTGACCCAATCCATTCTATCCCTCTCTCTCTCTCTCTCTCTCTCTCTCTCTGTCATTCTCGCTCCCCTGTAAATTTCTCCTTTTTTTTTTGTTGGAAAATTTTCAAAAATAAAATTCCTTTTGATCCTTTTTTGAGGCTGCTAATTACGCGTCTACTTGCGGGTTAATCAGCAGTGACCCTCGCCAGTTTTATTCAAGCGTGTGTTTAGGCACCCGGAAGGGGACAAAGGTCAGCTGGTCATGTTGCTGGCCCTGAAACATGTAAATTAAGTTGCTCTTCTCTCTTTAGGGTAGGTTCAAGGTTTTCCCTGTTTCTTTTTTTCACAGCTGTTTGAGGTAATCAAATGATATAGGAAAAGAGAGAGAGAGAGGGACCCAGGAAGCCGAGCCTATAAAATCTTTGGTCTTACTTCCTTTTTATACTCAGTGTTTTTTTTTAATGTTTATGAAGCCTCTTTCCTGGCAAATATTTACTCAAGTTCTTAAAGCAATTTGGCCGTATTCATTGTCTCTTTCGAACCGCTTTGAAATATTTATTTTATAGCTTAAAAGAACTTAAACAGTTCTTTCGATTTGAAGGGCTTGTCAAATTGATAATGTTTGCCCTGTTATTTTGAGATTGTTAACAATTAAATATGCGCATAACTGCTGATAATCATCAAATCAATATGCTGACAATTTTCTCACGCAGAAGAGACATTTGCAGATATTCAAATGAGTCGCGGTGGCGGTGCGGAGTCCTTCGGTTCATCCTTTTCATTCTACCCCAGCCGGCTTATCTGTTTGCCTGGCAGGACACCTAGTGAAACAAGGGTCGGGTGGTTGCCTGAGCCCTGCTTTTGATGTGGTCTGGTGTTTGGGGTTGTTCGGCCCCGGCCCCGGCTCTGGCCGATCTGCCAGCTCGAGCGTCTGAAGTCAATGAGCAAACGATTTGTCAGTGCGCGGAATTTTAACGAAGAACAAAACATTCCCTGACTCACGGCCCGGCCCGGCCGGGTGCTGCCTGTGAAACCCCTTTGAAAATAAAAAGGATTTCAGATTTGTAATTTGAATGTTAAATAGAAGAAGCTGAAGCAGCAGCGTCATCCGACCGCGACGTCTTTTTGATTCCTTCAGTTGATGCTGTAAATTTTATTTACTGACTGAATTAATTTCTACTTTTATTTTCCGTTTTCTTTTCTTTTCAATTCAATTCCCTTTTCTTTGGCCTAACCCTTCTTTTCTTTTCTTTTGTGCCTCGATTTAAAAAGCTACCGCCGAGACCAACTGTTTGCTTAGGCTTCTCTTTATTTTTTTTTTTTAAGGCCGAAAATCTATTAAAAGAAAATGATTTTCTCTTCTTCGACTTGCTTGTCAAAATTTTATGCGCAGCAAAATTGACATGGCAAAGATTGGACTTCTTTCTCATATGGAAATTACAGGGCTTGTCTGAAAGGGGTGCGGCTGGGAGAGCAGCTGTCGATTCCAAAAATATTCTCTTCTTTCACTTTTCTCGAAATCAAAAAATTTTTGATTAACCATATCGACTTACAAGGCCATAAAATAGTCAAGAAATCTCTGATGGAAATTTCCAAATAATTTCCCTGAGAAACTTGACAAAAAATCTTAGAATTATTTAAATGAGCCCAAAGTCTCACAAATTTCACTCACATCTGCCGAGGCATTTGGGTTCTCAGATTCAGATCTTTGGTCTTCTTCGGACTGACCCAGTAATTGCATTAAAGAGGTGTGCTAAAGACCATACGAAATCATCCAAGTACTTTCAACAAATTAACGCCAGCCAACCTGTCAATATGAATGCCAACAACAACAACAAATATAAATTCAAATCCACTCTTTGTTCAGCTCCTTTCATTTCAATTTAGGATTTCAATTTCGGGCAACTTCTACAGAATTGTAGAACGAGCAAAATGCATACACAGCATTTTAGTTGTCAATTGAAAATGCCAGCAATAGAATTGCAATTGACATCGATATATGCCATTTGGGCCATTCCATTTGATTTGCATAATTTGGCTGCACAAATCCAAAGGACGAACCCTCGGAATATCTATACACTCTGCTCTGCTATGGATAAGCCATTTTGCACCCTGACAATGTCAGTGCATGTATGTGTATGTGTATGTGTGTGCGAAAACAAACTGCAATAGATATGGCAAAATATTGACAGGCCAGACAAAGTGAATGGGACTGCGAAGCGGATTGACTGTGAGGGTCGTTCTTTGAGGGTCGCTGGTTGGTTTTTTTTTTTTTGCCCCTTCTTTGGCTTTGGCTTTGTATTTGTATTTTTGCAAAATCATCGATAATTGGCAATTTGAAAAGCCGAAAACAACAAAGTAGACAAAGGCGTGTCATCTTTCCCCCTTTTCAGTTTGACTCTTTAATCCATTGACTTTGGCCCGATCATGTCAAGGGCGATGTGCATTTTGAGTTGTTGTTTTTTGTTTTTTTTTTTTTTGGCAAATTTTTATCATTAACCAGCATCATTATAATGATGACTTAATGATGGTTTAATTGTGTTATTGATTTGCTTCAGTGTAAAAAATAAGTTAATTAATTTCATTTTTCTTTTCGATTTCTTTGCCATTCTTTCGCCTGCCAGTCAAAACCAATCAATGCCATTTGCTACTGCCAAACAAACTAGACAAAAACCAAAACACCAAAAATTAAAAAAAAAAAAACAAAAACTTGTTGATGGTCGACTGGCAGCGCCACTTCCACGATTGAGCTGCTGAGCCCCTGTGGCTAAAAAAAAAAATCGAAAAATCGAAAAAAAAAAAAAAATAAAACAAAATTCGTTTCATTGTCTGCACGGTGGCAGCAATTAGTGTCAGCCATTTAATTGCCAAAAACGAAACGTTTGAAAAATCTATAGAAATGATTAAAACTGCATTAGAGCCAAACACACAAACACACTGGAAATGGTACAAGATTTTTAAAACCAAAAAGTCCAACTAGAAAAAAAATTATATAGAAAATGGGGGAAGGAAAAAAAAACCGGACTTGTCTGGCGATAAATCTTTTATAATTGTTTTTCAACACGAATGCAAAAGTGTTTTTAGTCCAATGAGCTGGGAAACAAAACCACAAAAAAAAAACTTCAGAAAAAAAAATCTAATAAAATGAATGCCTTTTGTCGAAAATTTCAGCGCCAAACTCCCGTTCGCCCGCTCTCCGGAACACCCGCTCCGGACCAGAGTTCATAATTTATGGGCATTTTTTATGGCATATGCATGGCAAAAGTATTAATAAAATGTCGTTTAGAAGTTGAATAAAAAATAAAAAAACAAATCTCAAGAAAAAAGAAAAAAAAGAGACAAAACAAAAGTGGAAGTGTGACTAGCTGACCAAAAGATACATTTGTATCTATTCTTTTTTTTTTGGTTAAGCGAAGCTGCTCTAGCGCTCTTCCTCTCTCTCTGTCTTTCTCTCTTTTACCATTGCTATTGAGACTTCAATTTTTAAGTGTTTGAAGTGTGGTGGCTTTATGGAGAGACTGGGGGTATGATGGGGCACAGACTTTGTCTTAAACTTTACGTAGCAACAGATAAATTAATAGCCCACGTCTCTTTGGCAAATGAAATCGATTTGTCTACTATTTGATGGCTTTTTTCGTTCCTGCTGCTTCTTCTTCATGATGTGTCTAAGTGTGTGTGAGTGTGTTTTTCTAAAAGTGCTGGAGATTACTTAAAGCCATGATGGATGGACAGTTTGATATTCTTATAGTTTTTTTTTGTCTTCAAAAAAAAAAAAAAAAAAAAAAAAAAAAATCACTAAAAATTTTCCTATTTTATTTTTCTATAATTTCAGTACCCCTCCCGAAATGTGGAAGCTTTCAGCCTATAAGGTAAGCAAAAATTTTGAATTTGCCCAGAACGAAACAACAACAAAAGTAACTCGGGCTTAGAAGCTTTTTATTTTTTTTTTATTTTTCAAGTATTGAAAGGGTCTCTCTAGGTTCCAAAGTTGACGGCAGAATTCTTTCAAGTTTCAGAGTTTTTTTTTTTTTTTTTTGACAGCTGCTGTCAAATGTTGAAAGGCAGAAAACTTAAACAGCTCTCAGGGCCAAGAGCTTTGGCGGGGGGATCTATCGCAAACATCTCAATGCACACACATAGCGACCGACCGACCTACCGACCGACCGACCGACCGACCGACTGACTGACTGGCATTCCAACCTCATATGTGTGTGTGTGTGTAATGTTTGAAAGTCTCATTCCTTAGAGTTGGCTGAAAATGAAATGAGAGAAGAACAAAATACAAAAAAAAAAAAACAAAAATAAAACAATGAAAACATTTTATAGTTTTCATGCACGAAGTCCACGAAATGAAAAATTCTACAATTTAAACTGACATTTAAATTGATAGTTCAAGAGATGCACACGACAGATACCAGAGTACCAAAGTTACCAGAACGAGCCATCCCAGCCATCAGAACCATTCGAATCCAACAGAACAGATAGTCGCGAGGAGACGATTAACAGAGCAGCCAAACAGCCCAGAATAAAAGAGAAACCAAAACAAAAGCCAAAAGAAAAAACACTCATACGGAGGGCAGGAGGCTGCCTCTCAGAGTCTCTCAGTGGAAGTTGGGGGGGAAGGTGGGGTCAATTACAACTGTGGTTGATGCTGATTTGGGCTGATGTGGCGCAGTTGTGCTCATGTTGTTGTAATCATAAAAACTGCCTTGAAAAAGGCAAACACCAAAAATAAAAAAAAATGAAAAACTAAAAAAATGAAAAAATTTTAACCACATTGAATTTTTTGTGGTCCATCAAAGTGACTGGGAAAAAATCGGAAATAAAGAAAAAACTATCACACTTCTCTATTTCTATAATTGAGAAGGGGAACAAGGGGGACCTTAAATTAATTCAAACAGAATTCGGATAAAAATTGCTTGAAATTAAATTCATAAATAAAAAAAAAAAGTGAAAATAAAATGGGTTCATTTCTAGAGATCTCGGGAAACCGAGCTCCCTGTCATATCTCTCTTTCTCTTTTTCACCGATCTAGCAAAATCTTGAGAACTCTAGTCTCTCAGTTATTTTCCCAGACTTTTACAAAAAATCAAATCGAAAACTATATCTTTAGTCATATCGGAAAACCCATAAATAAAAGCCTATCTTTGCAATCAAGTTTGGTGAACCACCCAGATTATTTTAATTACTCAGCAAGAAATTTATTTGAGACCATAAAAATGTTATCCCAAGCCAAAAGATTAACTTTAGCAGAAACAATTTTAATGATATTTTTCCACTTTTTTTGAAAATAAAATTTATTTAGATTCCTTGAAATTATCCAGAAATAAAGCTGGAGAATTTCCCATTGAGATGAGTTTTGAGATTTTTCCAATTTTATGAAAATAGAATTTATTTAGATTCCCTGAAATTATCCAGAAAGAAAGCTTGAGAGTTTTCCATTATTTAGATTCCTTGAAATTATCCAGAAATAAAGCTTGAGAGTTTTCCATTCAGATACGATTTTTTTTGAAAATAAAATTTATTTAGATTCCTTGAAATTATCCAGAAATAAAGCTTGAGAGTTTCCCCATTGATTTGATTTGAGATTTGTCGAATTTTATGAAAATATAATTTATTTAGATTCCTTGAAAGTATCCAGAAATAAAGCTGGAGAGTTTTCCACATTTTTTTCCAGTTTATTTTGTATTTTTGTTTATTTATTAAATTTTTATGACTCCTTGGGGCTTTATCAATTGAAAAAGGCCTCGATTATTTCTTCTTCTTCTTGTTCTGCTGCTGCTTCTTTTGCTTCTTGTTGGTTTATTTTTTCCCTTTATGACAAATTGTCACGAGTGCATTGATGCAAAAAACTTAAATGAAGCGACATGCTGTTGAAATGTCTGTGAACTGCCCTCTATATGAACGCCCCCTTCCAGGCCACCACCCCTGGTCCCCTGCGTCCGAGTCTGTTGCATGCAAAAGATACATTGCGTGTTGTTGTTGTTGTTGTTACAAGCTTGCAGATACTTGAGAGCCGCCCGGCCAGGTTTGTTGGCCATTGTCAGTTGGCTGGTTGGACTGGCCTTTTTTTCTTCTTTTCTTTCTGTTTTTCTTTTTTTGGTTTTGTTTTGTTTGTTTTGTTTACTGCTTATCGAGCATATGAACAATGTCGAGTGGTGGCACTTTTTGGTCTTTTCAGGCCTGAAAAATAATATCAAAATATCCACTAAAAAGAAAGAAAGAGTGAAATAGAGACAAACACACACACACACACACGCATACACACACAGAGCGAGTCGAAGGTAAAAGTGACTAAGACTTGTCGAAACGCTCAGCTTTGGTCCTCTCGGATTACAAACAACAAGCAATTGAAAACCGAGCTTGACCATTTTTTCTGTATTTTTCTTTTTTTTTTGGCAATTTAAAAATTGAACTTATCCCATAGAGGGAGAGAGCAAATGTCTGAGTGTCTGGCATTTTTAGGTCTTCTCGGAAACGTAAGCAATACAAAAAGAAAAAAAAAGCTGAAAACATAAGCTTGAATCTGCCAGACCCAAAACAATTTTTATTTGCCAAACTTGCCCCTCGCCCTTTCTCTATATTCATTATGGACTTTTGCTACTGTGTCAGCAATTCGCTGGAACGCACGCCCCAAGTGGCAATTAAATAAGAGAGAGAGACTCGCCAAAGACTTGGCAGACTCGAAAGTCTCGAAAGCCTCCAAATACTCCAAAAACTGAAATACGATGCCTGCAGATTTGGGCCCGGAGACCGAGGGGTCTCTTCATCTATATCTGAGTCTCTCTGTGTTGGTGTTGGTGTGTGTGTGCAATAATTCAATTAGCACTGTTTCGTTTCATAAAAGTATTAGTTGATTTTTTTTAATTAATGTGCAGTTATCATGCAATCCGATTAAGCCCACTCGCTCACTACTTCGCCCTCTCTCTCTCTCGTTCTCTCTGCATTGTTTTTCTATGAGAGATATCTCTTTCTTTGGCAAGTCTCTCTATCTGAGTGTCTATCTTTTGGTAGAGTCAGCCAGTCAGTTGAGAAAGCGGCAACATTCGACGACTCTCTGTGGTAATTGCAACTTGTTTGTTATTTGTAGTCAGCAGCCGCCTCACTCACTTGCCTCTTCACCTCTCTGTCTCTCAATTCCTCCATATGTCTATCTGTCTACCTTCCACTGGCAGTTGTTTGCTTCTTGTTGTTTTTGTTGTTATCTGCCAAGAATGCTAATTATAAGATTATAAAGCACCACCAGCCTGAGACTAGAATAACTAGCCGAGTCTTTCCCCTCCTACAGCCCCCCCACCACTCACTCCAGCCCTGGTCAGGTCGATCTTTGTCGATCCTAGTTTGTCTGTATGTTTTTCTGAATTATAACTGTGGCATATATATTTATTTACCTCACCAGCAGATATCTTTCGATCTGTTGTTGCCTTCTGGTTGATAATGCACACGCACAACTTTTGCCCTCTTCTTGTGCCACACAAAAAAAAAAAAAAAAAAAAAAAAAAGAAACAAGAAAAAATTGTTCGAGTTGTTGTTGCTGTTGTTGTTATTGCAACAAGCCACTTGCCACACGTTTTCTGTATTTATTAATAAATATTTTTTCAGTCTTTTTTCTCTCTCTTTTTTTTTAACTCGGCTTCTGTTTTTAACTGCTTTTATAATTTGTTTTGATTTTTATGTTTTTTCCTTGAAAATTCCAGTCGACAGAAAACTTATGTTTATTTAACGAAAATCCCAGCTATGTGTGAGTTAAGTTGTTGGCCAGCACATTTGAAAGTTTTCAAATTTTCCAGCTAAACTCTGGGGAAAAATTCAAAAAAAAAAAAAAATGGGGAGTTTTTTGAAAAAAAAACAACTTTTATTTTGAAATTGAAAAATAAATTTATTTTATTTTGGAACAATATTTTTAAGTGAGTATTTTTGAAATATTTCATTTAGGCTTATTATAATTATAATATATTTTTTTTAATATTATGGATTAATTCTAAAAATTTATAGATTTTTTTCAAATAAAAATTTTGTCAAGCAAAACGTTTGCTTTTTTCCAGAGAGTTTTTTATTGAGAAATATTTGAATATAAAAATTATATATACAATCTTAAATAGTCAAATTGTATACAGATTCATTTATTTTTTATTTTTTTTTTAATATTTTAAATACCTTCAGCAACTATTTTTGAAATCAAAAAAACTTAACCAGAAGCCTTTTATTAATTCTTAATCTTTCAATCTTTCAATTTTATTTCTATATAGTCAAGTCTATATCGTGATAATTTTAGATTATTATACAAAAATATTTATTAACATTATTTTTTTTTAATATTTTAAATACAATAAGCAACTATTTCTTAAATCCAAAACGACAATTCCAGATTATAATTATCATTATAATTTTTGCTCTTACTTTTCCTTCAACTTTATTCCTGTTTAGTCAGGTCTATATCATTTGGTAATTATTATATAAAAATCTAAAACTTTTTTTCAATATTTTCACTTTTCATATTGAAAAGTTTCCAGACTTATTAATTATTTGCCTTATTAGTTAAATGAGATCATAAAATTAATCAAGCCGATTGGGTTGCTCAAATAAATCACTGGGAAATTGGGAAGATCTTCACTTGTTTCAGACTTTTCTGGTTTCAGTTTCACCAGCAAATCCCCAGCAATTAATCATTTCTGCTTTCTTTCCCAGCTCGAAAAAACAAAGAGAAAAAAATATATAAACTCAAATTACTCTTTTTTTTTTTAGTGGAAAAAGACCACCCAAAATTTGTGGCCGTGTTATCTGCCACTTTAACGAAGCATTAGCCTCTTCAGAAGACTTTTATGGCCGGCCCCCCTCTGATCATAATCTCTCTGAAAATATATCTCTCCAGACTCTCTAGCCATCTCTTTCCCACATCCGCAGCTTTTGTCACACCAAACAGAGGTCGTCCACTTGAGTAGCTTAATGAAAGGCTAATTACCGACATATAAAAATAAAAAAAAAAAACAAATTTATTTTAGAGACATTTATAGCAAAGCTCCCCAGTGTGTATGTGTGTGTGGTACTGCTGGTCACCTTCCCCCTTCCTCCCCTCTCGTATGCCTTCAGCCGAAATTCATAGACCGCCCGCTGTGCCAGTGATCCACAAAATATTCCGCACGTTTAGCGCCGCGCCATAAAAACAAAATAATTTTAGCACAAAACAAGAAGAAGAAGAAGTAGAAGAAGCAGGGAATATCAGAAGAAGAAGAAAAAGAAGAGAGCAATGAGCAAGTGTATATGATTTCGATGCGGCGACAGTCAAGACGAGGATTTAAATGCCAGCTGGGCCCATTTGAATGAAAACCTATGCATATTTATATAATTCATTTTTAAATATTAAATTGAAAAAAAAAAATAAAATAATAAAAACAGAAAACAAGAACTCAAGGCACACGGTTGAGCTGAGTTAAGCACTCAAAACAAATATTAAATATCAAGATTTTATGATCCATATAAGTGGGCAGAAGGTGAGATCTGAGAGCAGAGTGAGCAGATTTTTATGACCGCAGAAAAAAAAATAAAAACAAAGAAACTGAATAAAAGATTATTAAAAAGTTGTAGCCTGCCCACAGAGTGTGATTTTTTCCCCCACTTCTCTCCACTTCTTCTTCTTCTTCTGATACTTGTTGTTGTTGTTGTTCTTGAGTGCAAGCAACTCGTTATAAATAAAACCGAAAGATCGACACAGGCAAACACTCTGAAAATAAGAAGAAAAAAAAAAATTTATATATTAAGTATAAAAATGTACGGATCTGATATGCATATGACTGAGAGGTGGGGTAGGGCCAGGGGTGTCCGTATGCGTGTGTGAGTGAGTGTGTGTGCAAGTGAATTGATTGTAAAAACTGCGGTCGCTGCCTCTATCTCTGCCTTGGCTACCTCCTCTTTTGCCTCTTGTTCATCTCTGCGGCTCTGTCGAATGCTCTGCTCGCTGCTGTCACTGGCCTCTGCCTCTGTGCGCTGCCTGCGATTATTTACGGTTTATTTTCAACGCTTAAAAATAAACACAAAACGAAACATGAAAAAAAAGAATACAACAAAAAAAACAACAACAACAAAAATATTGTATACTAATTTTAATACGTAACTTGGAAGGCTTTGAAGGCAGCCAAAAATAAAATTGAAACGCGCGCGCAACCCAAAATCAAATGAACTGAGAAAAACAACAACAACAACAACAACAACAACAAGAGAAAACTGCATTGCCAGGTGGAGAGGGTGGGGAGGGCGGTGGAGGGGGAGGGCCAAAGGCCTGGAAAAGTGTCAGGCGACAGCGAGAAGAGACCCGAGCTGCCGCTTGGTAGGCTGCCACGGTCGTTGTCGGTTGTATATTTTTGAACTTTTTGGCAGGTGGAACACACAAAGACAGCGACAAGTGCGTTGAGCAACAACAACAACAACAATAATAGCAGCAGCAGCAACGACGCGATTGTTGCATTCATATTTCAATATTTCTGGCCTGTTGGTTTTGTCTTCTTCTCTTCCCTCTCGGATTTCGGGTGAACAAAAATATTTAGTTTTTTTTTTTTTTTTGTATAAAATATAAATAGCTCTGGCCTGCCAAGACAAGGGGCGGATGGGCAAGGGAGGGGAAAACTGCTCACCCAAAAAAAAAAAGAAAAAAAGGAAAGCGCTGAAAATTAATTTCCACATAATTTTTATGAGCCAATTACTCATCGACACCAAACACACACACATTCAAAATAAAAATGAAGAAAATGTTTTGAGAAATTAAAATTAAAAACTACAAAATAAACATAAAAAAAACGAAACAAACAAATATTTTCTGTCGTTTTTTTTTCTTTTTTTTTAGCTCGTTAGTTTTTGCTTTTCTACAATTTCAATTTAAATTTGTTTTGTTGGCAAAATATTTATTTGATGATTAAACCCGGCGTATACGTAATTTTTTGGTTTATTTTAATAAACCAAACAGAATATGATGACACTTATTTTTCTTGTGATTTTTCTTATTTTTCTATTTTTTTTTTTTCTAAATAATAAAAATTATGTCATTTAAATTACGTCAGAAAATTATTTGATTTTTGAAGAAAATAATTTTTTTTTTTTTTTGCTCTATTTCAAATTTAATTTTCCCCCTGTTAAGCCACGTGACACCCACCTGTGCCTCCGGCCCAAAGAACTTTTACTCTTACCTTTTCGAAATAAAACTAGAAACCCATCAGCTCGCTATATAAGGCTAATTATTCAGACACGCCCCACTAAATACTTAACAAAAAAAAAAAAAGGAAATTCTTTCCAAAAAAAACAGAGACAAAGACCAACTTGAGGCCAGGCCAAACGATGGCTTAAATTGCATATTATTTGTGTTATTATAATTTTTAGTTTCACATTTTTTTTTTTTTTCATATTAAATTTTTTCCACACATTTTTATTCTCCTTTCTTTGGAAAATGTGTTGTAATTATTTAGAAATGCTTTCTAGCGATAATTGAGGCCGCTACTATTTTTTTTTTTTTTTGTCCAAGACCCATTTTTTTTTTTGGTTCATTCTTTTGTCAAATTATACAACATTTATCATCAATTATCGCTGTGTTAGTGTGTGCGAATGTGTGAGTGTGTGTGTGTGTTTGGTCGGGTGAAAAATGATTATATGTGTTATGTTTTTTGACGCACGCAAGGCAGAGAAATATGAATACTCGCATAGATGGTCGTGTCATGAAATTGAATAAGCAAATGACGTGCTGAATGCCAGTTGAAAATTATTTTTTTTCTTCTTCTATTTTGTTTGTTTTGAATTCAAACATAGCCGGCAAAAAAAAGTAACCAACCTAGACGACCCAGCTACCGCTGTTAACCGCAAAACGCAGTTTAAATAAAAATGTGCCAGGCAATTGTCATCGGACATTACAGACATCAGCCCGACTGCCGAGACTGTCAGACGGACCAATTCCACAAATGGTCAGCTGAAAAGTGAGACAAGGCATAAGTAAAGAGGGGGTTGGAAATTTCAGAGACGAGCCAATTTTTCGGCTTGTTTGTATCTCAACAAGTTTTGTCGCATTTCAATTGCCCGAACAATGCGAAAACAGAGACTGCACCGCAGAGGGTGTTGGGCTGTGGACGCAATGTGTGCTGCTTTGGGCTCCCAATATACGAAATGAGGTTGTTTTTAAGCCAACGAGGGTTGCACCAAGAATTGGCCTAGGTCTGGGGAAAATATTTCCGGGAAGTTTGAGAAAAGATGGTATGAAAATTGCCAAGGCGAGAAAATCAAATTTCATCTACGATTTTCTGGAACTGAGATAATATTGAAGCCACATACATAAATATATTCCCCGATTAGCCAGACCACCACATAAATCAAGCGAGATTTTCTTCAGCTTCACAAGATATGAAATACTTTGACTCTGGGAACCGGGCCTCTCTTCTGGTCTCTCAGATTTATTCCCCTTTATTTTATTAGATCAAACATGAACCTGAAATACTTTAAATTTAGATCAATTTTCTAACGACTTTTCTAGGTTTCTTTTCTAGACTTCTTTATTTACTCTCAACTTTTCTATCCTCTCAGATCTGTTCCCTTGAAAATTCTTGAAGTCCATAGATTTCTTTATTTTCAATTAACTTTTCTAGCTTCTCAGATATATTCAATTTGCAATACTTGTGATTCAGAGACCTCTTTATTTTCTCTCAACTTTTCTAGGTTCTCATATAAATTCCCTTTGTTATTCTTTAAGTCCAGAGACTTCTTTATTTACTCTCAACTTTTCTCAGATATATTCTCTTTGTAATTCTTAAAATACAGAGGTTTCTTTATTTTCCCCCAACTTTTCTAATTTCTCTTTATATCTCAATAGGAGATGAAATACCTTGAGATATTCTTAGTTTAATCGAAATTCTTCCAGCTTCTCAGAGATTTTTCTTTCCATATCTTCTTTCTTTCAAACCAATAAAAAAAACATTTGAACACATTTCAGAGTCTCTTGAAATCTTTTCCAGCATAAAAACAATTATAAAAAGAGAACTTGTTTCAGTCGTAAGCAAATAACAAAAAATTATTACCAAGCGAGAAAAACAAAAGTGTTTGTGTGTTTTATTTTTATTTTTACTTTTTTATAGATTCAGCAAATTGTTGAAACTTTCCTCGTGTGTAAACACACACACACACACACACATACAATGTGGAAGATAAACGAATGTTGACAAACAATTATTATTTTATTATTATTTGTTTGTCTGACTGACGGTCGGACTGGCTGTCTTACTTTTCCAACTGGCTGGCTTCCAGTTGCTCTGGCACTTCTTTTCAGGGCAGACTTTTTTTTTCTGTTTTGCTGCCTGGCTTGCCTGGCCTGGCCGAGAGCGAGAGAGAGTCCATCAGTCAGTCAGTTGTATAATTTTTTTTTTTTTTTGGGGTTAGACCATCGCATGACTTTCCAGCTATCTGTCGACAGAATGTCTGCCAAAGCCTCCACAATCATACCACAAAGGCCTCCATTTGCCTAGTCCCCCCCCCCTCGCACCGCCACCGCCACCACCACCGCCACCACCGCCCCCATCAGTTGGCTGTTGGAGTTTTTTTTTTCACTTGTATCTATTTTGTAGCACTCGGTGTTGGCTTTATTTGCTGACTGACTGACTGACTGACTGGTTGACTGTCTTTCGGTCTTTTAGTCTTTCAGGCTTGTCTGCTTATTTGTTTGTTTGTTTATTTGCCTAACTGTTTGCTTTTGTAATGTGATTCGTTGCTGTTATTATTGCTGTTATTGTTGTTGTTGTTTTTATATTGTTGATTATTTTATTATTATTTGTATCATTGTTTGAGCAAATTTTCACATGCCATTCAAATGTGTATGGATTTCAATTTCACTGCCCCCACCCCCGCCACTGCCACAGCCACCTGACAGCCGAACCGAGTTGTGACTAAAATTACCAACATAAAAAAAAAATAGGGAAAATAAAATAGAATTAGCAGAGAAAAGACCAAAAAGAGAGAGAGAGAGAAAAAATTTTGACAGTTGCAAATCACACAGAAAGCAAAAAATAGAAATAAAATAAAACAATTTTAGCCACATTTTGGCCACATTCTTGTGGGCCTGCAGGCAATTTAATTGAGTTTTCAAAACAGCGCTGTCAGTTTTTGCGTTTTCGCTAGATGACAAAGAAAAAGATACAAATGTATCTCTTGCATGCCAAGCACACATTTTCCAGGCCCTGCTACACATTCCGCAAGCTCTTTCATTCTGTTCACGAGCATAACTAATAACTTTATTCGATTCTTGGAAAGCTCAGATGAAAAATAATAAATAAAAAGCAAAAAAAAAAACGAATTGTATCTTTTAACTAGGAACTGGCAATGCGCGTATCTTAGCTTAGAAATCTCAAAGCTAAATGGCTCATTAAAGCCCCACACAGTTTACAAAGAAATCGCCCAAAACACTCAAATTAAATGAGTGGGAGAATCTGTGTGTGTGTGTGTGAGTGTGAGTGTGTGTGTTGTTTTGATTAAAAATTTATTTGTGGGCTACTCTGAATTAAAATGAAAATGAAAATGTTATGCATAAAAATAAATCCGCACACATACAATCGCCTTTGGCTAATTATGCATGCAATAATATGCAGAGGGACGGACTGAGCCAACCGACAGACGGATTGGGTAAGAGCAGCCAACGGATGCATTAGAAATGCCATGAAAATGCAACAGGCTGCCAGTTTTGCAAATTGTTTTGTTATGCAATCAACAACAAAAAATTATAATAATAATAAAAAAATACACTTTTTCATAAAGGAAAGAAAAAAAAAATTATGTGAATGAGGCAAAAGCAAACCGAGCCTATCAAGCCGAGAGGCGAACGAAGCGACTCACCCAGCTATTCACTCACTTGCCCAACCAACTCATCTATTCACTCAGTTATTCATTCGACTTACTCACTCATTCATTTTGTACGTTTGCATTCGCAACGTGTGAATTTTAATTAAGGAAAATCGCAATGCCAAGCAAATCATGAGCTTTTCAGCCAGGTGAACGGCAGAAGACCCACTCGCATTCGCACATTCACTCACTGAATTAGATACGAGTATGAATATAAATTACCCACCTCTATATCTCTCTATATATATATTGTTTTTTTTTTATAAGTATAGCAAGCTTACTGCTAATTAAATGCAACATATGCGGGCTAATTAAATTTAAACTCTATTGGCATGGCCCTGAGCCTGAGGCAACAAGAGCAGCGAGTCAACTGATTATCAAAAATTATTTATGCAAAATCTGACAGGAAATGCATGCCTCATTCTGGCAAAAAATAAAAAATAAAATTAACTACCAAACCAAGCTTAGTTAGCCTGGCCAACCAACCGACGATCTACAAGCCAGATAAAGTGAGTCAAAAAAAACAAGTGCGAATTCATTTGATTTTACATGAGTTTTCAGGCCTTGCTCAGTTTTTTTATTGAATGCTGGTAGGAAGGAAATGGTCGAATGATTTAAAGTTATTGTGATCAATTTATTTAGCCAAATAAATAATTGGCTTAGATTCTGCACATTAATCAAACGGATACAAAAAATATTTTGTCTCGCTCCCTGACAAACCGAGTCTCTGCTCATTAGTCAAGTGAGTCGAACTGTTTGAGCATGCAGTTTGTATTCGTTTAGAAATTGACACTTGCAGTTTTCAATTGACAAGCCATTTCCTTTCTTCTATCAGCAAAGTCTTAATGAATCAGACAACCTGAGAGCTTGAATCAATTTCAATTAGTTTGGCAAGAAAATACCAGACCCTCTTTGGTTTCCCTTTCACTAGACTTTGTCGATGAATCATTCGATGATTTTATTGTAATAAAATTCCCTTTCTCTCTCTCTTTCTATTATGAAAGAACTTTGGATCAAATGAATTCATGAAATGTACAACACTTTTGCACTATGCGCATAATCGAAATGAAATAGAAATAGCAAAAAAAAAATGCAACTCTTACATATTTATTGTGCCAAGGCAAGTGTGTGACAGCCCGACAAACAATTAAACAAACACACAAGACAAGAGCCAAGTCAACAAGAGGAAAACTAAAAAAAAAAATATTAATAAAAAAACCAATGTTATCTTCGGTGTGCCGAAGATTACAAACTCTTTTTCCAAGTTTTTTCTAACGTGAATCATATGAACGGGCTTGGCTAGTTAGTAGAGACGTTTTTGATTGGTATGACAGCTTTATGTTATGGTAGTTCGATGCTTATAAAGTTCAACACGATAGTGTATACAGAGTTTCATAGAGATCTGTCAAGAAATATAGGAGTTATTCTTAACCCGATTTAGTCTCATATGACAGAAGATCCTTATGAAATTTGGCACGTCGTTGTAAGTCTCGGATAAAATCCTGTACCTCAAGTTTGAGATAGATCTGTCATTAAATATGGGAATAATTCCTCAGGCCGATATAGGTTTGTATAAGGCCTTTATGATATAGAGGAACGATCCGACCGGTTCCGATATGTCAAGGCTATATACCAAGTCTCATCAAAGAAGAACGGAGAGACTAGCTTGCATAGAAACAGTCAGACAGACGCAAATGTCTATATAGACTCTTCTAGTGATCCTAACTTTAAGGGTCTACGGGTGCCTTACAAACATCAGAGCAAATACACTCTCTTTCTTTGAAAAGAGTATAATGCTTCAGTGGTCCGCAGAGTCCTCGGTCCGCTGTGAAGTGTGGCTGCTGATGTCTTCATATGCCAAGAGTAACTGAGTGGGTATATTTAATTCATTGACTTGAAATTAATGTTCATTTACGCGCAATTTTACAGCAAGTCTCTTAATTCTGGCCAAAACTATGGCCAACTGAGCATAAATTAAAAAAAAACAGGCGCCTGAGCAGCATTTCAAACTGAGAATTGCAACATTTTCTATATATATTTTCGATTTTAGCGCTTATCGCCGCACCGAAGATCTTTGAATAATTTGTGATTTTCCTCTGCCATTTCGGGTGTAATTTAATTAGTATTCTGTGGCCAGTAATCCGATATGTTTATGGCATAAGTTTTCCCTTTTGACATTGATTGACGGCAGCAGAAATATTACAAACTCAATGTTTACATTCTGAAAAGTCTACAGCTGACTGACATGGTAAATATGTTCCCTGTTTTTTTTCTAAAAGTTTTTGTATTTTCCAAGTTTTGAGAACTTAAAATGTAATTAAAATATTGTCAATTTGTTAGGGTAAAAGTTAAAATCTAAATAAGTTTTGATAGAAGTTTCAATCAAGTTAATATATGAAGTCATAAAATAAATCAATTTTAAAGAAAAGCCAGCAAAAAAATACAATAAATTTTTTCAAGAAATTCCGAAAAAAATTCTAAAAAAAATCAAATCAAATTTGCCCCAAATAAAAAAAAAAAAACCCACATTCCAAGGCACTTGACCAAGACTTGACTCACCCGGACCCTACACAATTTTAACCCCTTTTCGACTACTGTCAACTGTTACAACAACAACAACAACAACTACCACATACTCATACAAGTGAAAATAAATAGATTCGAAGTACTATAATTAAATGATTGTGTGCTGGCGATAATAAATTAAAAGCGTTTTAACAGCGATCAAAACTGATAAGCCGCCTGAATATGTTCAGCAAAATAATAACCAAAAAAAGAAAAAAAAAATTTAACAAGCTCGACAACAAAACTATTTCTCGATTAAGATTACAATTATTCGATTCCAGTTTGTTGTTGTTGTAAATATTGAGCCACTTGCTTAGTGCTTTTGCCTAATTTTTGAATCGTATCTGTGAGTTTCTTTTTTTGTAACCATGTATCTGTGTGTGTGTGTGTGTAATCATTGGAAATGCCAATTGCACGTAATACATCAAATGTTTAGTGAAATTATTTTTAATGAAATGTTGTGTCATTAGACAGGGCAAAAGAGGGGCGCGTCTGGCCAGCCGAGCAACTGGCAACTGCCAGCCGGCATAGACGACTATGTTTGCTTTGTCTGTATCTGTGTGTGTGTGTGTTTTGTTAATTTAGCTAAAAGTCCATTAAATGTTTTAGTTCTTATTGCAATGAGCTACTCTGGTTGTTGTTGTACTATTAAGGTAATTGTTTAGAGGACCGACCGAGTGACTGACTGACTGGGACTAACGCTCCCCTCTCACTCTCTCTCTCTCTCCTTCTGTCTTTCCGGTGGCAGGGAGAGTTTCCCATTCGCAGCAGTGGGCGCTTTTACACCTCAGGTTCAGTTTTTTTCCCTATTTTTATTCCTGCTGCTTCGATGTCCGTAATTATTATGATGTGTGACATGCATGCAGCACTCATCATCATTATGAGACGGCCTAGGAACTAGTTCTTTGAATCTAGTTGGTGAATCTTTCTAGGTTTATGTTTTGGGAACAATGTCCTTGGGCTTTTTTTTTTTGTTTTTGATTTATTTTAGTTTTGGTTCACTGACCCAGCTCAGATGGGAAAGGGAAGTCATCAGAGAGATACGCTGATGATGATAACTTTGCTCAGTTTACGGTAATCACCTGGCCCACTTGAAATACTTTAAGAAAACAAAATAAAAAATAAATAAATAAATAAATAAAAATAAAGTAAAGAGAAGAGAAGAAAATAAAAGTAAACCAATTCACATGTTGTGGCTTTTCAGGGTTTATTGCATTTAACAGAGCTTAATTTTTTTTTCTGTTTTTTTTTTACTGAACAAATAAAAGTATCTGTGAGTGTGAATGTATCTGACAGTTGTTTGCGTACTCATTTTTTTTTTTTGTTGTTGTTAGTATGGCCGAGCCCATTCAACTTTAAATGTTTCACTTTACTTAAGCAAAATGATTTTTATCATTTCAATGCGTTTTTTATTTGCAGGCAGCCAAAAGGCCACGACAGGCAATTGCTCTTCGGTGCGCCCCCCGTCACTCCCTCTCTCGCTCTGGAAAAAGTCAAGGAGGAAAGAGCAGCAGAACCGAAAATAACAAATGATCCCCACCAGGTGCAGGCAGCAGGAGGAACCGGGTAGGAGTGGTAAGCAGCATGCAACATGTTGCGCATGCAACACACAGACCCAATCACTTTCGTCATTCCACATTTGCATATAAATGTGGCCAAAGTGCTCCAGCTCAAGATCTCTTCCTGAGCTTCTCGCCCCAGGGGTGGGGTTTGGAGGGGGGAGGGGGGTAGCAGGGCATAGAATTGCGTCAATTCTTGGGGCACTTGAGTATGCAATCAGTGAACGGGCCCAGGCAATTGAGCTGGCGACTGTGGCGTCCCGTCTTTTGTCTCTTCCTCTTCAACTCATAGCCTCCCCCCGCCCACCCCTTGCCCCACGTGCTGCAGCCCAAGAAACGTCTCCGTTAGGTTTTTCATAATTTGATATTAAACATGCGCCGTGTAGAACTTGTAAATTTGCAAATTGCTAAAACGCATGACAGGCGGCCACTGAGGTCTCAGGCAGCTGCCTTCTTCCTGCCTGGCTTGGCTGCCAGTTCAAAAGGCATCTTCTCAACTCTTTTGGGCTTTTTCCTTCCTTCTCTTTTTTTTGTTTTGCCCGCCAGCATTGAATTTGCATTTACATCGATGGTAGTGAAAACCACACAAAGCCCCGATGAGGCGCGGGGGATAGGGCATCAAGTCTTCTCCAGGTATTCTCTTCGTTTTTCGTTTTGGGCCTGGCCAGTTAAGTGCATCCAATTGAAGTTCGGCAAAAACACATTCACATGCGTTCCAGCTCAACTCAATTGACTTTCAATTGCCAAAGTAAAAAATACAAAAACACACACACAGACACACTCAGACTGCCCCTGAGTTGGCAAAATATTCGATACTCGGCAATAAAACGACTCATTGCCCAAAAATAAAAACAATAAAAGTTTGCCCCGCCAAACGAGCATGAATTCATTTTTTCTATACTCTTTTTTTTGGGTGGCAACAGAAAAAAGTTGATGGGCTGGGAATTGTGAATCTGTGAATTGAATGACCAGCTCATCAATAATTTTAAATAAAAATAAAATAAGACTAAAAAAAAATTCTCTAAATTTAAACAAAAGAAAAGTTCTACAATTTTCCTCTAAGCTAGAAAGAAACTTTTATGAGCTTAGGAAAAAATGAAGTCTAAGAAGGAAATAAATCATCTTTTAAAAATGAACTAATTAAAAATGGGTTCAACTGTACCAGTCTCGCTTGTGGCGGCCTTGACTTTTTGTTGAAATTTCAATGCACTAATAAAATAAAGAGAAGACAACAATATTGAGAGAGACTGTACCAATTTTGGAAGACTGTAACAATTTTATCTGTGAATAAAATAAAATAAAATCAATGAAGAAAAAAAATTAAAAATAAGCCAAGAATATTTAGTGAGACTGACCTATTTCTGCTTCGAAGGGTCTTGACTTCAGACTGTACCAATTCTATCTATGAATAAAATAAAATAAAATCAATAATAAAGTCGAAAATAAGCCAAGAATATTTAGTAAGACTGACCTATTACTGCTTCGAAGGGTCTTGACTTCAGATTCAAATAATAATAGAATTCCCAAAAGGCCAGAGACTGTACCAAATACCAAAACTCATTTTGAAATCTTAAAAATATTTTTTATAAATAAAAAAATTATGCGAAATTTTAAATAAATAAACCAAGTCCCAGGTCAATCCAAAAAAAAAGAGTAAGCAATTTTCGATCTACTCTTGTGAATTTTAGTTTTGGTTTTTATCATATGAAATTTTAGCATTGTGCAGCTGTTTGCTTTTGCTGTTGTTGTTGTTTTTGTTGTAGATGATTTTGAAATGCTTCGATAACCAAAGTGATTGACATGCACTCACATGTTTGGCTCTGGCAATTTCTAAATAGTCTCCGAAATAATTTAAGATTTTCGCTTCGAAAAAGAAGCAGAGTCAATCGAAAAAGATCTTCTTGTAATTGTTTGGGGATTTGATTGAAATCCAATCGACGAGATCAAGCTGATTAAATTAGAGTCTTGAATAAGTAATTCCTAGATTTTCTCTTTAATTACCTCGAAGTTCTCACAAGTTGAGAGTGTGTTGTGTTGTGTTTGTGTTTGGGGGGAAAATATGCATGAACATTTATTTTTCCTTTCCCAGCCCAAGTGCAGCCACACGCAATTAGGCATAAATCATTTTTATTTGACATTTCCCTTAAAACTAAAAGCAGAAGAAAACTAAAACAACAACAAGAACAACACCGGCTGAATGTTAAATAGGCACGCAATAGGGAAAAATCGAACGTGGCGGTCTGAAAATGCGAGAAAGAGATGGAAGAGTCCACCGAACCGGGCACGCAACTTGAAAAACTATGGCACGCAGGAAAATATGAATCAACCAAACAAGACTCACACCTATTCAGTCAACAATTCACTCAAACTCTGGCCAAGTATTCACTCGGCTCTGGGCTGGAAAAGGCCAAAAAAAAAACTCTATCCTATCGATTGACTCAGTCTTCCGTGTGCGGATTCCAATCGATTCAAATAGTCAAAAAGAAAAGCCAAAAAAAAAAATATATATATATAAAGAGAGTGAGAGAGGGAGACAACCCTCGAGGCAGTAGTTTCTTTTCTCAAAAAAAAATATAAGGGCAAAAAAATAAAGTATCTACCATAAAAGTATCTGGCAGTATGTGTGACTTGCGGTTTGGCAGTCGTTGGTCGAGGCGGGGACGAGGATGGTGTTGGTGGTGGTGGCTTTTTTTTTTTTTTGTCTTACAGGACACACATGCGCGAGTCTGCCATATTGAAAGACACATATGAGTGTGCCCTCCCCCCACTTCCAGCTAGTTGCCCATGTTTGTAGGCGTAGCCCAACTCTGCCAAATTGGGCCAAAAAGTTTTGTACTCTAGGGAATTGTCCGGTCTTCGTTTTTTGTTAAATTATCTTATCATGTGAGTCAAACAAAATTTGCTTACTAGAATGATGTCAGACCTCTCGGACCTATGATAAGCCCAAAGACCCCAGCCAGCTGTCAACGACTTCTCTAGATCAAGGTGGGGCAGGGAGGGTAAGGGGGATGCTTGCTTGGCTCATCAAATCGATTTGAGACGACTTCAAACCGACTCCAAGAAATACACATTTTGCGTAGGGTTTCTTCTTTTTTTTTGAAATGGAAGCGTTGGCCCAAACTGATTTATGTTGAAATTTCATTAAAATTCATGTCTCTTACAACAACAGCAAACAGCAAAACAAAATATTCAAATTTAATATAAGGTATATATACTTCTTTTTTTTCCAAAAACAAAAAAAAAAAAAAACTAAAAATTTAAAAATTTTGGGCGTGCCTGAGTCTGGCTGCACCTACGCGTGGCCTGCTCTAAGATTTATAATATGTTCAAAACAGAAAAAACAGAAGAAGAAGAAGAAAACGAAGACGATGCGTTACACACAAGGCAACAACACTTACAACAACAACAACAAATTCACAACAACACCAAAGCAAAGTCTGAGAAACTTGAGGGCGTTCATAAGGCAAATTAATATTTTGATATGGTTACACTTTTCAGCTCAAAAGAGGGAATGAATATAGTATGATCACTTTATAAGAAAGTTGGGGAATTCAATTGAGATTTGTGAGAATTCTTAAAGTCAAACTGAGAGAGTCTTGAGAATCTTGATAAAGCTTGAAATCTCTCAGGCTAGAATCTTAAAATTTCTTATAGGAAATCTACAGATATTTTCACTATCTCTTTTACTCTCTCTCTCTCTCTCTCTCTTTCTCTCTTTCTTTCTCTCTCTCTCTCTCTTTGTATCTATCTATCAATGTCAAAATATATATATCTATATTGGTATCTCTCTATCTATCTACCTATCTATCTGACTATCTTACTCTCTATCTATAAGACCATATATCTTTCTATCTATCTATTGTATAGATCTAACTATAAATCCGTCTATCTATATAACCATCTCATTATCTATCTCCATTCTCTTTCTATATAACCTTCTCATTATCTAACTCCATCCTCTTTCTTCTAACACTCCCCATCGTCTATCTCCTTACATTTTTCAATATTTTCTGACTTTAACTAAAGTGAGGTTAGGTCTGGGCTCCTTGATCTTTAGTCTATGACTAAAATCTAAGGAAAATAAGGAAAGTTAAACTATAAAAAAAAAGTACAGTCTCCAAAATGCTCTTAATTTCTTTTCACAAAATTAAATTTCCCAATCAAAAAGAGTATAGCCAATTTTTTGTTTTAAGAAAACAAAATTCCCTAATCTTTTAGACAAAAGCCACAAAAGCCGAGTTAATCTTTACAAGATTCTCAAAATGCTTACAAGAAAGAAGAAGAAGAAGAAGAAGAAGAAACAGCAGCGGCAGCAAATTCTTTTTTGGTGAATAAAGAACTGTTGATGTATGAATTGTTTAAAGATACAATTTCAAATAAAAATAAAAACAACAACAAATTTATAGAAAAAAAAACAAAAACAAAAATTAAAAGAAGAAGAAGCAGAAACTATAGTTTGGTAGATTTGTAAAGAGCCAAGGCATTTAAACAATAAATCTTCCATGAAGCTAAAAAAATAAAAAAAAAAAACGAAAATAAAAAAAATAAAAATAATCTTAATACAAAAGCCACAAAAGCCACTGACTTGGCCAAGGTGTGCGCTGAGTGTTTTGGTCATAAATTTCGAATTTATGAAGAGTCTTCTTTATTTTTTTTTGGTTAACCAAAAAAAAGGTGACTAATGTGATTGAAAGGGGAGGCAGGGGAGTGGTCAGTTGGTGCGTAGTTGCTAGGCCCATAAAATCATTTTAATTTTTATTTAATAAAAAAAAAAAAAGCACCACAAGAAAAATTGCGTCACACTGAGAAAGAGTAAGAGAATGTGTGACATATTGGCCTGATTCTTAGTGTTTTTATTAATTTCGTATTAATTTAATTTTCAGGCCCCCTCAGCTCCCGCTGTCATTTGCAGTGACTTGGCAAAAAAAGAATTTGGCCACTAATCGGCTGCCTTGTCGTTTGGGCTTTTCGAATTTGTCTCTGTCGCCCAGTGGTTCCTCTTCTCTTGGCGGGGTGCTCAAAACTTTTCCCACATTTTTTTTTCGTCTTCTTCTTCTTATCCACACTTGTTTTGGGACTTTGAAAATGACATGTTTGATTTTCAAGAAGCCAACAAAATTATTGTAGCATTTTTTGTCTCGCTCCCACACTGACTCATTTGCTCAAAATCGAATGAAATTTGAAATAATTATAATTTTGTTTTTTTTTTTTTTAGTTTTGACCTTCAAATTAAAAAGAGTCATTCTAATTGCTTTCGTCAAATTCAGAGAGATAAGATTTTTTTGTAAAACTTTTTTTTAAAAAAATCCCAAAATGCCCATAAAAATTAAAAAAAAAAAAATTATCTAAGAATTCCTAAGCATAAAAGGAAGAAGAAGAAATTTTCACTTAAGTACCGTTATGCACAATTCCATGCCTGTCGAACTCTGAAAAAGTTCAACTTTGTTGTTGTTGTTGATTTTGGCAGCTTCTGCGAAACTGAGAGAGGCGTGAGGTGTTAATCAAAAGAACCGAAAAAATTGAGGCGCGCAAAAATGAGGAAAAAGCCCGCCAAAAATGTAAAAAAGGCGCAAAGACAAAAATCAACAACAACACAAAATTCGAGTCATAAATTTGCCGGCAATGTTAGCTTTTTTTGTTTTTATTTTTTTTGGCGGTTTTTTTGCTCTTTGTCTTCGCTGAGAATTGTGCGTGAGTTTATCTGTGTGTGTGTGTGTAAATTACGCGGGAATTGTTTACTTTTGGGGGCTTTCTACGCGCGCCCAATTGTCAGCCCAGCCAGCCAGTCAGTCATTCAGTCAGTCTGTCTGTCTTACGGTAAATGAAACTCTACAAAAAAAACCGACGGCAAAGTCGGCAACGCGTCATAACGCTCTCTTTGTTATGCGTGAGTGTGTGTGTGTGCGTGAGTGTGAGTGTACGAGTGTCGGCGTGTGTGTTGTTTTGTTTGGAGTGTGGAGTGGCTTTGTGTGTCTGTATCTAGATAAATATCTGTGAAATACACTTGAGGCATGCTACTGTAGATACGCAATCATTTGGCGGCAGAGACAGGGCCCATATCGGCCGAGAGTCGCTCTAGGTTAGCCCTGCCGGCGTGTTCGTTATTCTGTGTGTTTTTCTTCTACTCTTTCGTTGTTGCTCGTGGCCCATACAACAACAACAACAACAGCAATACGATAAAGGCGTAAAACAATCGTAAACAGATCATCGAACTCCTCCAGAAAAAACAAGATACAAACACACACTCAGGCGGACAGATAGAGCGAAACGAAGAAGAAGAGAGAAAAAACGGCCTAAAGACGGAAACGATTGCCGTGCGTGTGTGTGTGTGTTGCTATTTTGGTTGTTGTTTTGTTGGCCTTGAAGTGCAAGGCGTTTCATTTGCTTGCTTAATAATTTTGTGATTAATTAAGAGTTGCCGGGCGAAATTAATTGAGTTGGCAGGGCTCGCCAGAGTAAGAGCCCACGCAAAGTGCAGTCAGCGTCAACTGCTGGCAAAGCCACAAAAGATAAACAGCTTTCACCATTTGCTGCTGCCGTCGCTACTGCGCTGTTGACTTCTTCTTTAACCAGCCAGGGCAGGCGACAAAGCTACAAGAAGAAGAGGAAGAAAAAACAGAACAGAAAAGCACACACACACTCACACACATGCATGTCAAGTCAAAGAGTTGCAGCTACCACCAGCGACAGCATAACCTACGGTCGACGTCTACTGCGCAGTAGACGTCGACGCTCTCAGTTCGAAGCTCACAAAACAACCACCAGAAATTCACCACACAACGACGACGACTGGCACAGCAGCCAACCAGCGGCCATCGGCTGACGTCGTCGTTCAATTGTGTTCGTGGGTTTGTGTGCTGCTGTTCTGCTAACGGTAAAGTGCGCCGCGTGTTCACAGTGCTGGCACAAATTGAGTGCCTAACTCGCATTACTCGCAACTGGAATTTCTTGATCGCTCTGAGTGTGGTTGTGCTTGTATGAGTGCACTTGTAGTCCAACTTCTGCTGCTGCCTCGGCCGCTGTCGCTATTTCGAGAGAGACTGGGTTATGGCTTGGCTTCTGCTTACGTGCACAAACGAACGTCGGCGTTTTCTAATCTGCCGATTATAGATTGATAGCACTGCTGCCAGAAACTTGAACACAATTTGGTCAGAAAGATAAGCGCGCGTTGTGCTGGCAGCAGCTGTGCCTGTGTGAGTGAGTGCAGCGCAGTCGAAGTTTTGTGGTTCGTGCGCCGTCGTGTCGCGCGATCAGTTTGCGTCGCACACACACCAACAACGACACACCACCTCGCTCCGCCCCTTTCGCACGAGGCATTTGTGTGTCGTTGCGGCTGGCTTCGCAGTTGCTGCGCCTGCCGACTTCGCTGCCGTGGCCGTTTCAAGTTATTTTCTGCGCGGCTTCCAACCACCAGAAATTCACCAGACGCTCGGCTCGCGCTCGTGCTCTCGCTCGTTTCGGATATTTTTTGGACGTTTTCTCTTCCTAGCTAGAAAAAAGCTGGGAGGCCCGTATATGAGAAAGGAAGGACCGGATAAAAGAAAGAAGGGCCCGGGTATGAGAAAGGAGGGCCCGAAATAGGAGAAAGGAGGGACTGGATAAGGAGAAAGGAGGGCCCGTTTATGAGAAAGGAGGGCCCGTATAAAACGCTAGAAAAAGCCGAAAAAAACAGCTGAAAGCTGAAAATAGCTGAAAACAGAAAATAGCTAGGAAAAAAGCTGGAAACAGACGAAATTAAATGATAAAAATGGAAATGTAAAAAAAAAATATATTATTTTCTTACGAATCTTCAGACGCGGCGGACGTGTTATCGTTATCGTTGTAGATGTTGTTATCGTTCGTCTACTTTCTACTTTCGAATGTTGTCGTGTGTTTGCCGTCATTCTTGAAGCTCCGTTGTACCGTTTTCCGTTCTTCGAATCACTTGGAGTCCGCGCGCCAACTACTCGTGACCGTTTTTATTCGAAATCATAAAAAAATAATACAACAGCTTAAAAAATGAAAATAAAAAAAAATTGCCGCCGTTGGCAAAAACCCTGTTGACAGTTTTCAGCAGTTTTTATTGTGACAAAGTTGAAAAACGCAAAATTAACAAGAGTCTTTAGCAACTTTTTAAATAAATTAATCGACAATTGAATTAAAAAGAAAAAAAAATTCAATAAAAAAAAGAACAAGTAAAATGAAATCATTCGTAACGGAAAAGGGTGCAGTGCAATTTTCCACGAATTCAATTTGAGTTAAATTAAAATTTAATTCAAACCAACACAAAAATAAAATAATGACAAGAAAAAATTCACATAAAAAAAAAAGAATCAATTAAAGCCAAGCAAATTCCAATTAAAAAAAAATCAGCAATTTTCCAATTCAATAAATTTTTCATATTAAAACGAAATAAAAAAAAAAAACATCTGCCAGAAAATAAACAATTAAAAAAGCACATCTCTGGTCAATAAATTTTTTGATGAGAGAAGACATAAAAAAAAATAAAATAACACAAAACATTAATTTTAATAAATTTTTAGACAAACAAATAAAAATATTCCAGAGCGCCCGTAAAATCTATAAAAATTAAAATTCAATTTTGTGTGACAAAATTTGCAAAACAACCAAAAGCGACAGAGTCAGAGAGAGAGAGAGAGAGAGAGAGAGACAGCAGAGCAGAGCAAGAAGGAAAAATTTGCTTCATGAATATTTTAGACAAATTTTAAGCTAATAACTTTGATTATTTATTAAACATCGAAAAGATATGCAAACGAGAAAATCGAGAATACAAAAAAAAAAAAAATTAATATTTTATAAATATTTAAAAATATAGGAAAGCTGTTGGGACAACAAAGAGAATAAAAAAATCAACACAATCACACATTTCAAAATGCAAAATTCGTACCATTTTTTTTTATTAAAAAAAAAAAAAAAAATTGTGAAAACCACAAAAAAAAATGAAGCTGAAAAAGAGAACCCTGGAATCCCATCAGGCTGGTAAGCTTTAAGTTTTTTAACTCTCCCAAAAAAGTGCCAAAAAAAAAAAGAATAATAATAAAGAAGCTCCGAGCCGAGCGGTTCGGTCCCTACCTGGTTTTTGCCATCAGCGAGGTATAGAGTTCCTACGTTGCCTTTGAATACTCGTAGGAACTTCATACCGTGCTCTTGGAAGGCCAAAAAACAACAGACAATAATCAATCAAGCCAAAAGGCCAAACTTTCATAATTCAAAACCAAAAAAAAAATAAATAAAAATACTTATATATCCATTCCATACTCTCCTCCACCCCGCCCAACTAATCAAAAACAAAAGCTAGCGAATTTTAGCATTTACGCTTAGGCAAATCGGGTGTACGTGGGGTTATGCCAAAATCAGTCAAAACGTGCCGGGCAAGCTAAAACTAGGAGGGGTATGAAAACAATATCAAACTGAGTCAACCCATTTCAAAGAGTATAAAAAAAAAAACAAAAACTGATAAGAAAAGTGTTTCGAATAATCAGTCAATTCGACCATAAATCATGCTGTAAGCCAAGTATCAAATTAATTAGATTTTTAAGTGCTGATAAATCCAGTTATTACTATCATGGAGAGTACTCCATAAAATTTAAATGCAAATTGAAAGAAAAAAGTAGTCCCCAGTTATTCCTTATTTCGTTCAGCCTTGAACTATGGAACAATTGTCTAGCCCGGTTAATTACACTTTGTTACTTATAACCTCTTCGATTATAATAATAATTGGAAATTAAGTGAGCAGGTGATTCAATTAAAACTAAGCTGGTTATGAAAGGAAATTCTCGTTGACCCACAGAGGTCTTGGAATTCCGATTTCAAGACTATAAAAGAAACTTCTTGGTCAGACAATTTCAGGGTAGAAAGATTAATTCTTTAGGATCCCAAGTCTACTTTTTTTCGCTTTCATTTTAATACTCATTTTCTTTATATAATTTTTACTCCTAATTTAGCTTTAGGCTCTTCTATATAAAATTGTCAATATAAGATATAATTTTTACTCCTAATTAAGCTTTAGTCTCTTCTATATAAAATTCTGAATTTCAAGAACCCTGAGGTCCTAAGAATATGACACCTATCCTTCGATTTTCTAGAATGATCAATTTTTCAATGAATTCCGATTTGGCAAGCCAAGAAATTGATTCTATTTATCATATAATTTCCGAGTTCTAGAAAATATTAATCGTAACTCCAAAATTTCTAGATAAGTCTCAAATCAATTTCTAAAATTCTTAGAGCAATTCTGATTGACTTTTGACATAAAAAATATATATTTTGAGTCCTAAGAACTCGGACTATGATTTCCTACGAAAATTCCAATTGGTTTCTTTCCTTCGGACACGCTGAGTTCCTAAGTCATATTGATTTCCTTTTTCAAGTTTGTGTCTTTTGATTTATAAGAAATATTTTGCTTTAAATGAAAATCTTTGGTTTCAAAGAAAAACCAAATCAAATCAAGCTCTCCTTTTTCTTTTTTAGGCTGTTTGAAAGTTCAGACAGCTTGCCAAGTCTTAACCGAAAGGCGCCCACTCTCTTGGCGACCTCCACGTTCCATTGCAACAAATACACACACACACACATGTATTTTTTATATATAGAAAAAATATATATAGCATATATAGAGACATCGTTGGTAAAAATCCAAGCAAACAAGCCAGTCAGCCAGCCAAACCATTCCAAAGACCTTCATCCGAGTGCGAGCGCTGCTGGTGCGCTTGCTGGCTTGGGTTTTGGGCTTTGAGTTTGGGTTGCCTTCATATAGCTTGGCTTGAGCTATCTGTATGAGTGTGTGTAAGTGTGTGTGTTTTAGCTTGGTACATGTAAGTGCCACAGAGCAATGTCAAAAACCTTTGTGGCCTGATTGCCAAACGCAATCGCAATGATTTCGCCTGCTGCTGCTGTTGTTGTTGTTGTTGGTTGGTTGGTTGACTGGTGTTGTTGTTGTTGTTGTTGTGTTGCCTTTGCTGCTGCTGGTGACGGGTTGTTGGGTTGTTCTGTTCTGTTCATTTGCTGTAGCTGTTATTTTGTGCGAAAGTCTCTGACAAAACAGAAAGAGGCAAAAGCGAAAAAAAAAATGTAGCATAAGAAAAATGCTGCCAGGCGTGCCAGAAAATACAGTCTACTGACTGACTGGGCTGACTAAGCTGACTGAGCCGACCGGAGCTGGCTTGGCCGGGACTGGGGCCGTTTCTCTGCACTTTCGAAAAGTCCAGCCCCAAAGCTCACTCACCAACTTAATGGCGCAACAATAAAACGCCAAACCAAGAGGGCCGAACTGGGCTGACTGAGCCAAGGCAACCACAACAACAACAACAACAGCAACAGCAACATCGTCATGTTCTTTTCAATTGCACGCACATTGCTGCAATGGACTGGACTAGCCACAAGGAGCCCAAGCGCTGATCTGGTGACCAACACAGCAGAGGCGGCAGAGGCAGCATCAGTTTCGGTTTTCGGGGCTGCAGCATAAAAATAATATCACATGTGGCCAGAACATGAGCCAAAGATATTCATTCCGAAGATACGCGGTCTCACTGACTGCCTTTTCTTGCTCTTGCTCTTGTTTTTGTTGTTGTTGTTGCTACTGCTGTTCTGACTGGCTGGCAGAGCTGATATGGCCAGGGCAAAATGCATACAACTCTATTTGCTGTCGGCTGCAAACTGTGAGCAGTCCAGCTTATCGCTCAGCCCAGGCAAAAAATAAAAAAAAATTAAAAACCAAATAAAATATTAAATAAAAAGTAGCGCAATAAACTCACACACACGCACACACACACAGACAGATACAAGCACATGCCCAACGCAATCAGAGTCCCAGAGTATAATTCTTTTTATCAGAAGCCGAGGCGAGAGTTAATTTTTTTTTTTTTTTTTTGCTCATATAAAAAAAAACTGCATATCTATAAGTCCATGATGGAAAGTTTGACACTGACAGAAAAAAAAAAAACAATAATCTAAAGATAAATAATTTTAATTTTTTTTTTATGAAAAATGAAAAAGAATCGAAACATAATTTTACTGGAGATAAGAGTAAGTATGGCTAGCCCGGAGACAGTTTCGATAAGAAAATGAAATAAAAAAATAAATAAATTGAATTTGTTAAGGTTTAAATTAATCTAATCTATTAAATTATTTGTTATAATTTATAAATAAATTACAAATTATTTTTGTCCAAGTTGATTTGTCGCACTCGAAAGATAAGTCCGATTTTTTTTAGATGTATTCCCCAAGTACATTTTTGATCTGATTCATAGAAACTATAAAAAATTGTATAATCGATGATTCAATTGAGATTGTCAGAGCTTCTGATGTGAGTTGGCTTGCCAAATTGCCCAGATTATCGGAAACGAAATCAGTCTAATAAACCGAGTAAACTCTATCAAATTATAGAGAAATTATTATTTATTACTCATTCGAATTAAAAATTTCCACATTTCCAAGTTTTATTTGTTTTCATGGTTTTTTGAATTTTTGAAAATTTTTTTGAGTTCTCAAAATCTCAAATTTCTTGCTGCCTTGCTGGGAGTTTCCACTGTAGTCATCTGGTTGTTTTTATTAATTTTTTTTTTATCATACAAATGGCTTCCTTGTGATGATGTGGATGGCCTGACTGTGGCGACTTTCTTTGCACTGCCCCAACCGACCCCGAAGGCCCCTCCCCCCAGCGCTCTCAGTTTTGAGTTGCTCGCCCAAATTGTGGCCGCTTGCAATTTTCAACGTCATCATCAGAGTCAACAACTACAACAACAAGAACAAGAAGAAGAAGAAGAATGACGACAACAACGACGAAAAGAATAATAACAATTTGTGCCTGGTTTTTTTTTACTGCCGCTGCCCCAGAGTCTGTTTTCATGCCACATATTTGCCGCTGTCAGTTGGCAGCTTTGGCGTTTTCTGACAAGAGTTGAACTGTTGTTGGCGAGGCCACTGGAACTGGAAATGGCACTGAAATCGAGTCGACTGAACAGATTGGAAACTCTTACGGCAACGCTCTGTGTTGGGCCCGGGGGCTGCATTGTCCATTCCAATGGTTGAAATTCTTTTGGGCCCGGAGTGTTGCTGCGCTGCTGCAGTTAATTTAATTTCAGCTCATAAATCAAAACTGTGCCGCGCAAAATGTTTGCTTTTGACGCGTCGTTTTTGTCGCCAGTTTTTCAGTTGACTTTTCGCAATGATACTGGCGACTGTGGCTTGTCTCTTCTTCTTCTTCGTCTTCCTTTTCCTCTGTCTTGGGCTAGAAAACCAGAAATGGAGTAGGCAAATATTTCACTTATTTATGACTGAATTATTCTGGCAAGGGCAACGACTGCGCTGACGATCCGACTAAAAACATGGTCAGTTTGGCAGAGTTGAGCTTATCAATTAGCTGATTTTTATCTTATCAAGCCAAATTAGAATGTTAACAAGTTTATTTTTGTCAACGAAATTTGATATCTACTCAGCAATTTAGGGGGATTTTTTTTTTTGTGTTTTTTTGGGATTTTTCTTTAAAATTAGTTTTGTTCTTTTTGCCTAGAAAATTAAACCTTGAGAATTTCAAGTGTTTATTTAATTTTACTCAGAACTCTTCGGCATTCAAAGGTCATATTTATTTTACTTTCCCAGTTCAAAAAGTCTTTTCTTTGACCTCCGAAAAGCTTCAACCATTTATGAAATAAAGAGTAATTAATTTTGCTTCAAAGTTTTGCCTTTTGAAATTGTATGAAAAAACGAAAACAAGCAGTCTCTTAAATTGAAAAGCCAGACAAAATGCTTATTTGCTTATGATAATGGCAAGTCAGTCATATCAGCTGCTCCCTTTTGGCCCAACCCAACCTAAGCCAGACCAGTACAGGCCCGTCCAACTCCGTCCAGTCCAGTCCAGTCCAGCGTAGTCCATCACCATCATGAGCACATCAGTTTATTAGAAGTTGTGGAGAAGGCAGAAGCTTTGTCCCACTCAGAAGCGTGACAGTAAATAGTAAACTAAATGACAAGTACCCACAATAGATATCTTTCTATCTATCTAGCCATGCCATGGTCGGGGAGAGACTCGACTCAACTCGACTCGGTATAGTTCAGAGCCACTTTAGGTTCGACTCGGTCTGTCTAATGCGCAGGCACTCAAAATAAGCTGGGTGTGTTTATGTCCAAATGTTAACCCTACAAAAAAAATAAACTACACACATTTGAGGGAGGTAAGGGGGGAGGGGGTCAGAATGGGAAAACTCGTTAAATGCCAATCGTTGACACGACCGAACCGACCGACCGACCGACCGAGCCTCAAACAGCGCTTTGACTCTCTGACTAACTGGACAGTGACAGAGCAGCAGCGGCAATGGCAGTGGCAGCTGATGATGTTGGCCAGAGACAGGGGGCCTCAAACTTAAGCTTCGAATGTCTCGAGGCGCACATCACGGATAGAAAAACAAAAAAAACCTCTGCCATGATGGAGACAGCAACGGGTGGCGGCAAACTTCTATAAAACAAACAAGCCAAGCAAAAATACTAAACTGACTGACAACCTAACTGAGTGTGTGTGTGTGTTTTATTTTATTTTAATTTTTTTGTTGTTTTTTTTTTAGCCTAACACAATTCCAGACCTATTTGTACCCAACCCATCGACTCCACACCCCACCCTAGACTCGAAGCTTTTAACTCTCCAGCCCAGCTCCGAGCCCATATATCGGCGCAAAAAATACTGACCCATATCAGCTGAGAATATGCTAATTACCCGGGTGGCCAGGCCCGACTATGCTGAAGGCCCAGTTAGCCAGTGATTAACCGGGTCTCTCACACATTCTATATCAATTTGGCGACGGTCAAGGCTTTCTAAAAATTCAATTTTTTTTTTCTTGGCACCCCCTGTACTTGTCTAGCTAAAGCCATTTGTATCTGTATCTTATTGTGTGTATTTATTTGATATTACCATATAATAAATCAGCCACGTGCATTTGAGTGATTCAGCCACGTCGTGCAGCAGATTTTATGTAATTAACGCTGACGTCAGTCGGTAATATTCTCAATCTAAGACTAACTTTTTTATACACTTTTTGTTTTTAAGAATAAAAAAAAAAAAACTCAATTTATACAAAAAAAAAAAAAAAACTTGAAAAAATCTAGTCAAGAACTTCAAGAAAAAAAGAAAAATTTTCAGACCTACGAAGCCTTTGAAGCATCTGCGAGTCCCATGATAAATCTTTCCCGAAAAGAGTATTTCCATAGGGTGTAGTGTGAGTTAGCCTTGGCCAGTCTTTTGTTTTTGTTATTCTTATTAAATTATTTGCAAGAAACAATTTTCAATCGATTAAGTTGCAATTGCATTTGCTTTCCGTTTATTTTTTTTATTTTTTTTTCCAACTTGAAATATTTTGCCATTATTTTATTTCACAATATTAGAGATGAGTTCGTGACTTTTAAGAGTTCAATCGGCACCTAAAATTTTCAAAGAAGTACTTTTTGCTCACATAAAAAAAGAAAATAATTAAAACCAAAAAAATGGGGAATTTTTAATTCCTAAAAATTTTATGGCTTCATAAAAAACTGCATAAAAAATTATATAACAAAAATTTTTTTTTTATTTTCTATTTGAAAATGACTTAATTGAAGCCATATGAAAATCATAAAAATTAGGGAATGTTTTGGTTTCTGTATTTTTTTTCTTTTTTTATTGATCCTAAAGATACAATTTATGGTATACCATAAATGATATAGAAGTTGGCTATACACTATTTTGAATGAGCTATTTTTAATCTTACAAAAAAAAAAAAAAAAAAAAAAAGAAAACCTTGATGAAAATCGAATTTAGAAAAAGCTTATCACGCTTGCATCTCTGATTAGAAAGGAAAACTTGTGGGTTGTCACGTAGGAAGTGGCTGAACTTGGTGACTCAGTTGCTCCTCTATGAAAATAGTTATTTATCACTCAGTCCCCTTCAGCATTGATTGACCTTTGATTGGAACATGGACACGGACACGGCACTTGTTGGCATAGCGTATCTTGTAGATACTTTATAATATTGTTAACTGGCCGGCTTAAGTTCACAAATGATGCCAACAAACCATTTGTAATTCATTAAAATGTATTAATTGTGTGAGAAGATCAATGGCAGGCCATAGATTCAGATTTGAGATACAACAAAACAGAACAAACAAAGATACATTTTGTATGACCAACCCACTCGATAGACAGAGTAGTTTCTAAATATTTATCTATTTTTTCATGATTGTTCTCATGTGTGCGGTTTTTGTTTCATTGTTGGTTTGTTTTGAGTTATCGCCGTGTTTCAGTATTATTTCACTGTCAGATTTGCCTAACCAAAAGCTGAGCATTGTTTGCCCGCTCGACACGACAGAACCGAGCACGGAATGGAACATAGTTCAGTTCAGTTGAGTTGAGTTGAGCTGAGCTGAGCATCGGCCTAAGCCGATTTTGAGGTAGATTCTATCAATGCCCCCTAACGGCCCGGCCAACATAAGCTTTGATCGATTTTGACATAAATATGAGTTGGAATTTCGTGTCGAACGCCAAGTTTGGTGCGTGCGTGAGCTTATCAAGTTGGCAACTTGGCTACATGGCAACATTTTTGCCAACCAGATCAGAACCTAACCTGGCCGACGTCTCAGCCTCATTGCCTTATATGCTGAACAAGCCACATTGTCGATCATTTGATCGGCTGTTCAAGTTGGCCGGGATCAACTTGGCTACAGCTGACATTGCTAGAAGGCAGACAAACTGACGACCGGCCCAACTCAAGCCAAAAAAAAAAGATATACAAAAAAAAAAACATCTAACTTGGCCAACCACAAGTTATGCTAATCCGTCAGGCCATAATTTTTAGTGAGGCCGCCACCATCGCCGCCATCGCCACCACCGCCATCTCCTGCTACGCCTTCAGTCAACAGAGGAATTTATATTTCTCTCTTTCACTCTTGGTTCAGCGCGTGTTGCGCATTTCTAAGCAGTTTTGGCCGCCCCATTTGGGTTAAATGATTAATTTACATAAATATTTTTATGATTTAAAAAGTAACCAAAAAAAAACAAAAAACAAAAAAAAAATTATTAAGAAAATATCTATAAAACCGTTGAGTTGAGTCCAGCTGTGAGGCGCTTACCGAAACCGTGGCCGGCAACAGCGATTATGCAATATTTTCAGTCCAGGATGCCGGGCTCTGGACTCCCAGAGACTCCTCGAACTAGTCCAGGCAACTGTAAAACTGTCGGACGAACTGGCAAAGCCAACAATCAAGCGGCTGGGCGACAACAACAGCGACAGTCCTCTGGTGTCATTAACCTTTAAACGTCTTTTGTTTTAGCCGGCAACAGATGACAGCTCAGGCAGCACACAAAGCCAACATCGAGCCAACCAGGACGTGGACATGTGCTCAAATGCCAATGAACTCGACAGACAAGGCGCACTTCTCTCCAACAGACAAAAGAGTTGAGTAGATGAAATAAAACCAGGAAACAAAAAATACACAAACACACATACACTTTTAGAACCTCGAGCAACAGGTGATTTCGGAATTCTTCAAATTCTAAGCCAAAGTGTGAGCCCAAAGAAACCAGAGAATCCGTAGCTGAAAGCCGGTAAATTATTTACTCTCGAGCGTATCGTAAATATTGATTGTTAATTAATAGACGCACTTTTGCACTCGCTTTCAATTAGCATGGAAATTTATGCCATTAGCCAATGAACATTGAGCGGAGCCAGTCCCCAGTTCTCTCAGTCCCCCGTTCCCCAGTCAACAGTCTCAAACTCAGTCTGGCCGGAGCCCTCAGACTTTGTGCAATAAATGCAACATTTAGCACTGATTAGATACATTAACTGAGACCGAAAGAGAAACGGAACAAACAGAAACTTAGCAAAGTGGAGAGGCAAAGAAATAAAAGCTTATCTAACAAAATATTAAGCATTTGGTAGCACAGGAAATTCGGAAAGATAAACATAAAAGGTATAATTCGAAACTGTTTATCTGAAGATGAATCGAAGCCATTCTATTTGTGTTTATGGCCTCAAGTCTAATCAATCAAATAAATAAAAAGAAATTATTTTTCTAGGCACGTTCAGATGTGTTAAGTTTATGGGGCTTCCCCAAAAATAACATTTTCAAAAATCGCAGGCACTCTCCTAACTCGGACCAATCAATCAAAAGTCGATTGAATCAATTCAATTTACAAATGTCATTCAAAAGCAGATTCAAATGAAATCTATAATGATCTTTTCGTCATGAATCAGGGAATATAAAATATAATGATATAGACTGTTATAGCAGCTATATAATGTAGGAATCTGAAAAATTGGGTATAATTAACTTTCCTCAAACCAAACCCGACTGAAAACTGTGAATAAATGTCAGAGGTATTCTCCATAACGATATATCTATATGATATAGGAATCTGATTCATGTCAAGTTGGGTATACGTATTCCAAATACCGCAACCGATTCGATTTGGATAAGTTCACTTCAAGCCTGATAGCTGAGATGGTAGTTCGTTCCAGTCAGATCCAACAAGTTGAAAAAATAATTCTTATCATAAAATGTATTTATTTATTGTATTTATTGTATTTTGTAAGATTTGAAAAGATCGTATGGAATGAGCATATCAAAGCAGATTTAGTGAATTTTGTTTAATGTCTCAAAATCATGCAAAATTGGTCGGATCATCATTTGGGTTGCCATGCAGCCAGTGTTGTGACCTTCCCAGCTAGTCCAAGAGACAAGTCGATTAGCCATCGAGTTCTCATATTTATATAAGCCAAGATATTGTCCATTTAAGTTGCTGTGGTTTTCAGAATATATTTGAATATTACTGTGAACTATTGCCAGTTTTAAGATAAAGTACCTCACATGACAAGAATTATACCACCAGGCTCCGACGCTTTGAATGGCACAGTTGTTCAGACTGTTGTCGTTATCTCGATCAAAGGTGGTGAATTTCATATTCTTATGATATCGCAAAGAATCACCAGCAGTGCCAGTGAAATTTCCCAAAACATTCAAACTATACGAACCATCTTCATTGCCAATAGCGAATTCAGCATATCTGGCATATCGGGATTCCCCCGAGAAGCTGTCCAGATGAATGTACAATTCGTAGGGCTGAGAAGAAGTGAGAGCGTGTATTTTCTCCAGACCCAAAAAGAATTCTCCATTCAGATCTCCAAAGCCATCACGATATTCCTTCCAACCACGATAGAAGTTAACGCTGCCATTGATACGCTTCTGGATGACGGTCCAACCTGCACCGGCTAATTCCTTGTCACAGAGGACTGAAAAGGGCTTATGTCCTGGCACTGCTATCTCCACAATCGGGTTTCTTTTGTCGAGTGCGGCCAGGCAGGAGGAAGGATAACTGACCATGCCTGAAAAGGCTACAAATTGTGACGCAAAGTTTGATCTAACTTGATCTATATTACCTTTCAGTTCTTCTTTCTGGTCATTTGAAAATCTTTTAATATTCTCGATTTGTACTTCAAGTCTATAATTAAAAATTTTGAAACTATACTTGGGAAACTTGACTTGACAAACCTTGAGAGTAATTTTTCCATTCTCATAAGAGTTGTCAATTTCTTCGGGAACGCAGTTTCAATTTTCATATTTTGAGAATACGGACTCAGCTGAATGAGGACTAAGATGAATACTAAATTTTTAATAACCTTTATCATTTCAATTGCACGTCTTTTCACTTTTGAGAATAAAGAAATACTGATCCAAGAACTAAGCATTAAGTATCCAAATGGCCTGTGTTGTGTTCTTATCTTATTCCATTTCGCGGAATTTCAAACTTATCAATCGCTCAGAATTGTAAAGTCTAACAAACAAAGGAGTTTTCTGTTGGCAAAATTATTATATATTTAATTTTTATAAGTGTATTTGTCCTGATATATTGGCAATGACATTAAAGACCAAACCTTAAGAGCTAAATTTTGTGTAGAAGGTTAAGAGATTTCTGAGATTCTGAGATACTTACACCCATAATACACGTGGTGTTACCTATGATCGATAACACTGAGAGAGTATTTCTAATGATCTTTTACTCATCATGAAATCGTCTAAAGGCTCCAACATTGACCTACTTATCTATCCATATAGATTCTAGAATTTATTATTAAGAATATTTGTATGATTTGAAATAAATTAGAGACGGGTCGTGCTGGTATATTTATATATGGGATAACCACCGATATAATAAAGAAATTTCATCGTTTAGGTTCAAAAAACATTTTCTACTCACTTCGGCACCTTTTTGGCCTTTTCCGAGATTTAGGCCCCTCAACCCTTTTTATGCAAATGGCTTAGAAGAGCAATTTAGAAAAATAAAAAACACAAAATAAAGAAAATCAAGAAGCAACAGCAACAAAATAATAATAAATACAAATACCCGTGTGTATAAAATTTATAATAAACATAAGTTCATATGTGAGTGAGTTGCTGTGCTTGTTGTGGATAAATTTACATATTTCAGTCGTCCATAATCCGAGTCTTTTCCTTAAGCCAAAGTCTACCATTGCCGGGGACTTCTAGACTTTGACTTTAGCTCTCTGACTACTGCGGGCCTGGGTCTGGGTCTGGGTGTACCCGTTAGGGCCTCAGACCGCAACTTGATTTCAAGTCGGAGACATTTGCGAGGCGTCGAACCATTTGAAAGGCCACACCTAAATATATTTTAAATACACTCTTTCCAGCCAAATAGTCTTTGACTATTTAGGGAATCAATTTCAGATTATACCGGCATTTTTGAGCTAACCAATTCGGAGTCGATCTTGGTCTGGAAATATTTTAATTTAAAAATTTGCGAAACCTTTTTTTTTTTGCAAAAATCATTAAAATATTCTTTAGAAATTTTGAATCCAATAAATATAAATTATTTGTTATAAAACATTCATTATTATCTTGAATAAGTCATAATTTTCTATAGTTTTATTTATTTATTTATTTTTTTCTTAAAAAAAAAATGTATATATTCTTCGGTATATTAATGATTATAATTTTCCATAAATTTGTTGTTTTCTTTAGATTATATTTTTTTTTTCTTCTACATATTGCTCATTAGTTTTCTTCTTCTCGGGGTGCTGACTCTTCTACAAGGCAAACAATTTATGGCCATCTCGGTTGGAGAGACTCCGCTACCTCAGCTACCCTTTTGTCTGAATCTTAATAGGCATCCTCTTGTTTTGCCTTTTTCTTCTTGTTCATTGTAATTAGCATTTTTTTGTTGTGTATTTAATTTGATGTTATTGAATTTGATATCAAATTGACAAGTTGCTGGACCACTTAGAACGGTTATATAGCGAGCTTTGTTTTATTTTAGCCAACGGTTTCATAAATTAAAAACGTTTTCTCTTTCTGTGTATTTTTTTTTTTTTATTTTTATTATTATTTAAATCGTTCTTTATTTGGCTTTTAATGGTTCCAGTTTTGTGGCCCAAAGCGTGTGAAGCAAAACGAACTGCACGTGGCGCCTAATTGGCCCGGCCCGAAGACAAACGAAGCAGACACTGAAAATCTAAAACAAAAGCCAAAACGATGATGAAAATTTTAAATTAAAAAAAAAAAATCTGTATTTTTCTATAGAATGAGTGGAACAAGCCCTAGGGCGTGTTTCTCCCTCTCTCTCTTCTGAGATGTGTCATTCGATTAATTAAATTTTCTAAGTCTTTCCGATCGCAATTCAACTGATATGTCATATAAAAAAAAAAAAAAAATACAACAAAAAAATGTGGAGACTTTTGGCGAGTGCAATGGCAATAAAATAAATCGCTAAGTGATTGGGGAGAGGCATCGCCTCGAGGAAAAGAGGAAGCCGGAGTAAATAAAAAATAAATATAAAAGAGCGAAAATAAAACAACACAAAGCAATGCTAATTAATTGTTCAATCAGATAAGCACACGCTGCCATGAAGACATTTTCAAATTGATATTTAAATAAATAAAAATAAATTAATAAAAAAAAAAACAAAAACAACAGCTTTGCTAACTTTATTATGGAGCTTGTCATTGTTGTTCTTGTGGTTTGTTTTATCGTTTTAAATTATGCCCAACAAACAAATCAAAAGCCACAAAAAGTGTTGCCCAAAATTTGTTAGATGAGCGTGAATTTTTTTTTTTTTTTTTGGCTTAGCAACGGTGAACCAGGTTCTGCAAATTAGATTTCCCTATTTCCCCCATACAACTTCATTAGGTTTTTTTTTCTTTCATATATTTATATTTTTTTTCACCTCATCGATCTTTGATCTTTATAAAAATTTTGGTGGTTCTATTTTGTCGTCTTCTTTTTCTTAATATTTTTTTTTCTTCTGTGCTCTTTGATTCTTGGCAGGCGGAAGATTTGGCATATGAACGCACTAAATCAACTCGGCACAGCGCATAGAAACAACTTGACAACAAAATGAACACTCAAAAAAAAAAAAAAACTCACGCCAAAAATGCCAAAGAAACAAACGAAAACATTATTCATATGAATGTCTATAAAAACTGCGGAAAAAAAATAATATATAAATAAATATAAAAAACTAATACAAAATATAAGAATTAAATAAAATCAAATAAAATTATTCACACATATGCAGGCTGACAGCCAACTTATTTGTTGTTGTTGTTGTTGTTGTTCTTTAATGTTGCTTAAAAAATAATAAAAACGAAACGAAAATAAAATAGAAAAAAAAATCTGCTTGAAAAGGAAACTGATTATAAATTATGACGCTGACGTTGCCAGTTGGCTGACAAGTGTTTAAGATTCATACTTTTATGAATTATGTTGGTGTGTGTGTGTCAGTGTGTGTGTGTCATACATGCATATATTAAAAATTAATACATATTCATTATTATATAGACGATATATAGCCCATAACTTTAAGTTTTTAAATGTTGAAAGTAGCTCAAAATATTATTTTTTTTATATTATTTCATTATTTTCTAGTCAAATTATTAGTGACCGTCTCTCCGTCTGCGTGTGTGTGTGTGTGTCCACTAAGCACGCTTAATCAACGGCAAACAACTTTGCACGCAAAAATAGCAACAACAAAAATTAAAATAATGTAGCCATCAATCATTATAAAATTAGTCATTTGCTTTTGTGTTTGTGGTCTCACTTTTTTTCTGCCTTTTTTTGTTGTTGTTGTTGTTATTGTTGTTATTGTTTTTGCCTTGCCTTTTCTTCCCCCAGCCGACCTATTCAGTTCTTCCTCTTTCATGTAGATTTTGTCTTTGTTTTAAATACTCTAGGCGAATTGTAAGGGAGAGTCCGCTCAAGCCGGGGAGAACTCTTTCTTTATCATCGGACTTGGGTTATCTGATTTAACTATGATAATGAACTATCCCCTATAACCAGTTTGAAGAGAGTTATTACTTTAGTTTCGGGAAGCTTCCATAACTAGAATATTCTATTTACGATCCAGGAATTCAGGGGTTAGCATACCTTTATAAAGATCTATAATATGGAGCAAAAAAATTCAATAAATAAATATAGCTTTGATACCTCTTGAAATCCCTTAAGTTTTCAAGAAATCTGTTTAAGCTTACCCGGAAAGTTAATTCAAATAAATCTTGGGAAAGTCGTCAAGGTGTGACATAAGGTAATTACATCATAAAAGTCTAGATCGGATCAAATAAATCTCTCTCAAAACCCTTAAGAAACCTTTCATTCCAACTTTTTAAAATTCTAGAGAAAAGTCTATAATGAGTCGGCTTATGTAATGAAGTCGTTATTATTTTAGCCCAAATTGAAAATATTTTTTTTTTATATATAAAAATCGGAATATCTTAGGGTATTTAGAGGCCTCTAAGATTCGGTAGTGTTTGGTGTCTTTTTTTGGATGGCGTGTTCAAGGCAATTGCCTTTGGTATCTTTTTGCAAATCACCCGCGCTTGTACTTCTTAAAAATTAAATAGCACACATTCAGAGACAGAGAGGAACAAAACACGAAAAAAAAAATCTACAAAATGTTTGGCCGTGAGAGCGTGAGAGCATATATGTGAACATGAGCGTGAGCGGGAGCGAGAGCGAGAGAGAGGGGAAAGATCCCATATAATGTATATTTAATAGACTATTTTACAAGCAAGCGACAAATGAGCTGCTGAAATTATGAAGGTCGGGTTCAAATTTAATTTTAATGAAATCAAATAGAAATAGACAAAAATTTATACACACACACATACACTCACACACACACGTAGATAGAGAGGCAGGCAAACTGTAGAGCCAAAAAAAAATGTTGTTAAATTGTTGCTTGTTGCCATGAAATGATACACAATTTGTTTTTATTTAATTTAATATTAATAATTTGTGCCATTCCATTCGATTTAATTTTAGTATTGATGTTTTCTTTATTTTATTTGAATTTTTTTCTTTCACAAAAAATAAAATATTTTCTGGCAAGTCGCAGCTGTTTGGTTAAGTCAAACAAATCAGAAAATATTCATATTTTTTTTTTTGACATTCGAGTATTATAATATCTAATAAATATTGTTTAATATTTAAATCGTCAACGGACTGAGCGGATTTTCACATAAAATTGCCACTTGCAGCTGCCACTGCCACTGCCAGTGTCACTGTTGATAAGCTTTGGACAAGAAAACAAAATCTTTAAAATTATTTCTCGTCTTGAATGCCATCGCCCTCTCTCTTCATTTGTGAAAATGAAATCTCATGAATAATAAATGTGATTTATGTGACCGAGAGTTCCTGGCTTTGATACCGAGAATATGTGGCCAACGACAAATGATTTATATCTGGCTTATTTTAAAATTAACCCAAATCGACCAATGAAACTAAAGCGGTCAAAATAGACAGCCAAATTGGTAAAATTTCTAAAGAGACTTTTCTATGGCCAGCGCATTCCAAATGAGCTGCAGCTTTCGAGCCTTTGGCTAATTAAAATGGTCAAATCCATTTAGCTCAGCCCTTTTTGCCTTTGTCTGTCAAACAGATGAGGGCTTCACTAGCTTTCTGTGTCCGTGTGTGTGTGTGTGAATGCCCTAAGCTGATTAGCCTAGGCAGCGATGCAGGGCATTACATTGCACCGCCTCGAATCGGAACGTATCGAATCTGTCCGTCCCGCCAGAGCTCTGTCATCGTTGTGTGAAGGCGCGCAGTGAAATGAAAATCCATAGCCATGACAGCTTGCATGACAATGTTATCAAATATCAATAAAAATAGCACACAACAAAAACAGGGAGAAGAAATACACACACACACACACACACACATCACACACACATATCACACTCACTCTCCTCTCATATGGGGGCCAGCGACTGAGAGCGGTTTAAAATAGCTGCAAAAATGACAGCAACAATGTTGCAAATTGCATTTAATTGCGGTCAGCCTGGCAAAGATTAACGCCCCCTTCAGATTGAGGGGGTGGGCAAGAAAACAAGATTGAGAAAAAAACAGCACACTGGAGTATGTTTTGAAATAAAATTGAGTTCCTAAAAAGGCAATGAAAGGTGCTTTTGTCAGATTTTGAATTCTGAGTTCAAGACTAGAGTGAATATTAGGAGAAAGGGGCGGGCTGGGAGGCTTCCAATTTATGATGATATAAGACTTAAAAATCATATAATAGTAATCTCATTAATCTCGTTTGAGGACTGATTATGCCTTATATAGGTTAGGTAAGGTTCTAATAGGTTTCACCTACCAAGGAAGTCTGGGGAAAATCGAGGTATTCTCGCCCTTTGTGAGTCTTCCTCTAGATAGAGAAATGATATGATTTTTAATCATACAATCCGAAATTTAGAAACATATATGATTTAGTTAAGAGAAGCTAAAGACAGTTGCTCATTAGTCAGAAAAAGTCGGGGCTAGTCTTTGGACCATTGTAAGTCCTCTAGGGAACACTTCCGATTTCAGTTATCCTAAATCTATATATATTCCGAAAATCCCTTAGTTACTTAATTAGAAATCTTAAAGTCTAGAATCTTTTTTTTATAGCTCTTTTAATATCAGAATTTAAGTTATTATAAACCTGAAATTCTTTTAATAAAGTTTAAGTAAACTATTCTTATATAAGTCCAAATAATTCCCTAACTTATTTAGAGATAAGATATTGAAAATTATTATAAATTCTATAAATGTTTAAATAAGCTTGGAAATTCTGAAAAATATCAGATAATTTAATAAAACATTAAACAACTTTTGCATAAGCTAAGACTTTGTAATTATTATTATTTTTTTTGTATTTTTGAAAGACTGAAATATTCGAAAAGTTAATCGGGTATTTTCGGATTTTGGCTGAGATAAAAATAAAATATATTTCTAAAATGCAAGAACACTTATTTCTTTCAAGGAAATTGCTTTGGCTGTCACCTCATAGTCTCATTGACATTTGATAGATGGCTGACAAGCTGGGTAATTTGCATTTTACTCAATATTTTAACGGCATCGGGTAAAAATAAAAAAGACACTTTAAGCCAAAATAAATATGCACACATCATAAAGTATAAAAAGTACCAATCAAAACGGCAAAAATTATTGAGTGGCGAGAGACGATAAAGACGGACAAAGTCGAAATGAAAAAAAAGAACAGAACAGAAATGCCAACTTGCTTTTTTTTTTTAGTCTTTTTGCATATGTTTAAATTTTTAGCAAAATGTTTCAATTTGTTGGTTTTGTTGTCTTTGTTTTGATGTTGGCTAACAATGTTTTGCTTGTTGTTTGGTCTTTGTGTGTAAAGTCAGTGCAGCTTGGGTAATTTTCAAATCAATTTTGTTGACTTTTTATGAGAGCAAAGCAACGACACACGCATAGGCACTTTGCCCACACCCCTTTTCCCTTTGGCACTCTCTTGTGTCGTGTTCTACTGCGCTCATGTTTAACAACATTTTTATGGTTTGGCACACACCCTAAAAGCCTAAAAGAAAGACAACAAAGTCGTCAAAACGTCGTCGTCGTCATCGTCGTCAACGCCGTCAACGTCATCGTCACCACTGCAGTCGCTACGTATTTTTTATTTCTTTCTTCTTCTCTTTTTTTTTTGTTTTTGTATTTTTTTTGCCAACTCTGGCAAGTTTTGAGGATGCACTCGGGTAACTGTAAATTATACATTTCATAATTTTTGCTACATATTTCGTGATAATCGCATGTAATTGCGTTTTATCTACACCTTTCATCCGGACATGTGAGCAAACAAACGCGCTTAACACGCTTACTCAGTGTCCGCTGCCTCACACACTCGACTTGGGAAGTGAAAATAAACCGTTGCTCTCACTTCCCACTTGTGTGTGTGTGTTTTTTTTTTTTTTTTGCCCCCTTTTTCTTTGAACACATTTTGTGCGCCCTTTTAGAACTTCAAACTGCCCAATAATGACCAAAAATGGACAAGTTAACAACAACAGCCCCTGTTGAAGATCTAAAGCACTTTTCGACAATGTGGTGGCTTGTTTGCACCTTCACTTGCCCAGCCACATTCACATCCACAGCTATAGGTACAGCTTTGGCCATATCTACACTGGCACTGGCTTGTCATCCAGGCGCGCTTGAATGGGTATGGGTTCCTGTAAATGAGATTTACTGCCGCTGATAGTAAATTATGCGAACAAACGGTAAATTTCTTTATAATATTTGGGTTACCAACAAAGAGACATTGCACATACCACGTACCAAACTTACCACACTTACCAGACTTAGCCGACTTACCCGACTATCCTATCAGTACCCAAAGAACCCCAAGCTCACCAAATTGGCCGACGGCTTCAGCAACCCCTTTATTTTTTTTTTGGCTCGCCTGCAAATTGCATTAAGATGTGGCGACGGGTAGCTTTTAATGCATTTTGCAAAACATGCACTTCCCCCATGCCTGTGTGTGTGTGTGTGTGTGTATGTGTGTTGTCGTGTGTTTTGGTGTGTGCTCAGCATTTTGGACATTGTTGTGATAACAACTCACGCGATTATCAATTTGACACCCAAACATTGTGTCGTTTGCTAGCTTGCCGGCTTGCCGGCTTGGCCGGAGACGATGATGACGTCGATGTCGACAAAAAAAAAAAAAAAAACACACACCAACTACAGCAACAGCCACCGGCATTCTGCTCCCTCTCTCATTCTCTCTCTGGCTTGGGTGATCACGACAGCACAGAGGCAGCAGCAGCAGCAGCAGCAACAAGAACAACACACGACAGACACGACAAGCCGTCGGCAGCTACTGGGTGAGTGTGTGGAAGAGGTGCCATTGGCAGGTTATGTTTCATTTAAAGTAATTAATGCACTGTAGGAAATTTTGATAGCCCGATAAAGGTAGCACATATATTCTGTTTTCATCGAATGATCCACAGCAATTTGACAGCCTTGAGCGGCAGTTTGATAACTTAACTAGATAAGATAAACTTGAAGAGAAAAGCTTAAAATTATGGGAGAGCTCTGAGCTTTATTGTTTTCGGATTTTTCTACCTGGAAACCCGAGGAACCTGGAAGAGAGGAACCACTGGAAAATCGACTCAAATTTAATGTGAAGTCTGAGAGAAATAATTTATTCGAGAGAAATTGAGCTGAAGCCCTTAAAATCAGTCTTAAACCTTCTCAAAGCTGTTTGATTTACTTGGGAGAGATTGAGCTTTTTATGAGACCTTAAGAATCTTAAGATTATATGGTTTCTTTCAGTCTCAAGCTCGGTGGGCTTAACCCTATCAAAAGCTGTTTGATAAGGCAGACATAATCTTAAGATTTTCTGGAATTTTAAAGAACCTTTTAAATATTTATTTTGCAAACTAAAAAATCTCTTCATAAACTCATGAGCACTGGCAAATAAGCAGATTATCTCATTATCACAAGATTTTCTCAATTTTCTTATGGTCATTCGATATTTTGAGCAGAAGTTTTCCATTCAATCAAATAGGTTGTTTTTGTGTGAATAACAAAAGCCTTTTTTTAATCAATTCGTTAATATAATTTCTTATTTCTTAATTAGTCATTCCAGTTGACTAAGAAATCGCTAAGCTGTTTCACATAAAAATCAAAAGGGCAGAGCAAAGCTGCCTTTTACGACACTCGTAAATTTCATACAAAGGCTGATGGGAAAATCTATAAAATAAAAGTTGATTTACTTTTTTTTTTTTTTTGTAAAATTAACACAACTAAGTGATAAGTCACTGACAGACTGACAGCAAGACAGGCCAACAGACAATTTCAAAAAACCGTCCACACCGGACTCGGCCATCTGTTTAGTTTTAGTTTGGCTCAACCAAACTTTTACCCATTTGCATAATTTTGTTAAGAAATTTGTTAAAAACATTTTTCTCGCTCTCAAAAAATACAAACGACAGCACCAAAACCAACAACAACAACAAAAATAGCTGGTTTAATTATGCTGTCAAAGTAGCTTTAGGTGAAGAAAAATAAAATACTTTCATCTTTCACCAAGGCCTTCAAAACTAAACGAAATGAAAAGCAGACCAAAAAAACAAAAAAAAAAGCACACACAAAAAACATAAACGAAAATGAAAAAAAAAAAAAACTGAAATACTTTAAAATAAGAAGTTGCAGTCAAAAAAAAAAAAAAAAAAAAAAAAAAAGAAAGAAAAAGAAACCGAATGTATAATCGCTTAATTACATTTGACATGACATGTTGACGGAGTGGCGAATAAAATGCTGTGTAGATATGTTGAAGTGGCATTAAAATGCATTTTCAGCAACAAGCAAAAACACTGAAATAAAAATAAAAACAAAAGCAACAAAAAACACGCAACAAAAAATAAAGAAAAAGAAAGAAAAAAAAAAAGGAAAATTGAAAACGCAGATAAACAAACCGAATTGGTTAGGGAAACACAGTATTACCGATTGAACAGATTTCAAAAAAATCCAAAAATTTAAGATCTCAAAATATTTGAAAAAGACACGAACAATACAGGAAAGATTGAATACTCTTTTTGAATTGAGAAGCTTGGGCCACATAGAGAATTTGGTATCAGACCTATTCAGATTAGAGCTGGGAAAGCTTTGATCATTGCTCCAATACTTCCTCTGAACTGGAATCTTTTGGGTTCTCTTTATCTTAACCGTACTAATGTAGATCTATTTAAAAGGGTTTCTTTGGAGATTTGAAACTGAACTTACCACAATATCCCAAAATATAAAGCCACCTAGGATTTTAGGTTCGAGCCGAATATTTATTATATCGGATCTAATTCTAGGACTTGAATATCTATTATCTCTGATCTAATTCTAGCAATTGATTTTAGTTATGGGGATTTGCTGACCTATGTATTTTTTACAAAGACCCAAATTTATTATAAAAGTCTTAGCTCCTTTCAATATCAGAGAATATAAAACCTAATATTTCGTATTCTAGCTAGCTATAATCTCTGATCTAATTATTCCTTTGGATTGGAGTTTTTGAGGCTCTCTTGATCTTAATAGGCCCAATCAAACCTTTTATAAATTCCTCCTAATTTTATGGAACATAAAGCCTCCTTATATTTCCACAGTTTCCAATAAACGAAGTGATCAAAAGAGACTGATTCTTCCCTTTCTGATCAACCTCATTTCTTTGATATAATTTTTTTTTTTATCTTTATTATCCAATCGAAATCTTTAAGCTTACATAAAACTAAATATGTAAAACATAAAAAAACGAAACCAACTGTCAGAGATCATCAGGGCCTTGGGAAAGCTTAGAGGGCTTAGCTGTTCGGTTTTACTGTAAAAAAAAAATACATAAGCCAAACAATAAAATTGATTTGATTTTGGTCGAGGCGTTGCTAAACTTTTTCGAGTGCAACGAGAGGGGAAGGGGGCCAGCCAGCAGCTGTCAACTTGAATTAAAATCATTTATTTCACATTTGCCTACACTGTTGGGTTTCCATTGAATTTTTTTTGTGTTTTTGTTTTATATTTTTACATTCGGTTGTAATTTTTTTTATTTTCTGAATTTTTTATGGCCTGGACAATTCATTTTCAGAAAAGACGATAATTGAAAAGAGCCAGTGAAGGCAGCCACAACGACTACAAAGGCCGCTGGCAAAAAGGGGTAGAGAACGCTTAAAACAGTTCGCCAGCAATTTGCGCAGGCGCTTACAGCTGATGACATTTAATAAATGTTTTTTTTTTCCTTTTTTTTCTTTTTCAAAAGAAATGCAAAAAATATCAAAAACAAAAGACGACAACCGCTCACCGCAGAGTTATTATTTAAATGTGCACACACACACACACACATAGACAGAGGCATAGTGGCATTTCTCCAGGGCCAGTTAAAGGGTAGGGGAATCCCACAGATGCCCAAAGCCAGAACAGAAATCGACAGTTGTGCCCAACGAGCTGACGAACTCTGACACTCTGGTCCTTTGCTTTCGACATCTTCGTTGGGACGGACTCGGTATATTCTTGGGCCCGCTGTTGTCCTTGTCGTCATGTGCTCTCTCAACCCTTTGCGGGACTCCCGACGACAGCCACGGTGGCAATGGCTGGGGCGGTGGCGGCGTCATAATTAATAAGAGAAATCCCTTTTCAATTTGACGGAGTGCATTTGTCATTGCATTTAATTTGCGTCGACTGAGCGCTCCTTCTGACTTGTCCGGAAGTGGAAGTTGTTGTTGTTGTTGTCGCTTCTGTCCCGAAGGCTGGTGTCAAGTTGGTGGGACTGTTGGACTGTTCAAACGTTTTCGGTCTTGACACGAAAAAAAAAACATATTTAAATGCCTATCGCCCCGGCCAGGAGTGGGAATGGGTTGAGGCGACATTCAGACGACAATCGAGTATGGAGAGAGTCGACAGTCGGGAGTCGTTTGGTTGATTGGTTTGGCTTGTTTGGTCGACAGTCGTTTTGATAGTGGTTAAAGTCGTTAACGCCGTCTATGAAATGCGTTAATTGATTTTTTTTTCTTTCTTTGTCAGGCATGGAAAGGGTTAGCAGGGTCAGCCAGAACAGCTGTTTAATAGCTCTACGGAATCACTAAAATTAAATGGTTTTTTGGATAAGTTCACCGAGGTGAATAGGACCCAAATAAAAAAAAAAAACTGGGTAGTCTTTGGGTTAAATGAGTATTGATAGTAACAGGCTTTCTCTTTGTTCAAACTGAGGCGAACATAACCCAACTTTTGGTATATGTTGTTTCGATTGTCTGGCAGAGTTGCATATTATTTCTTATGGATACACTTGGCTTAATTGAAATCTATAAATTGTTGACAATTTCCACAATTCACTGCCTACTCAGAAAGCTCACCTCTAAGATTTCCAGCTGCTTTCTATCTCCCTCAATGCTCAGTTCCCTGGAGATAACCTTAAGGCAAGTTAGTTGCCTGGTTGGTTGGTCGGTTGGCTTGTTGTGCACAGGAAGCGGATGCAGTCAAACGCCATAGACATCCACATCGTCACTTTATACAGATATATATTTTGTATACACATGTAAGTCTTGCCTATCAGCGAGGGAGACAGATAGACAAAGAGACGAAGAGAGAAAGAGTGAGCTAGAGAGAGTTTGAGTCAACCTTGTTTGTATTTTAAATTGGCAACGCGCTAAGCACATCCGCCAGAGGAGGGCAGGAGAGGTGTAGAGATGGCCAGAGGGAGCGGGAGCGCGCCTTCACTTTGCTTACGGGCCAATAATTGATTGCCCAACCGTTAGGTGGCTGTTATCGACGATGGCGATGGCCAAGCCGGGTTCCTGATGCTTGCTGTTGCTTCTGTCACAGCAGCTCTCCGAAAGGTGCCACCAGAAACAGGTGAGTGGCCAGTTACGACAAAAGCCACGACTCAGACCATGTTCCATGTATACCGTTGTACCTCTTGGTCACTTTGCACAGATGAGATTTTCAATTTGGCTAGGGCCAATGTTTGCGTATTAAATTTGCATGGAAATCTGTCTATATTGACCGAGAATGGCCAATGCAAATGTTTGCTGGCCAAACGAATGCCAAAGCGCTGCCTGGCGGCATAACCAACCGGCACCAGTCAATGCCCGCCGCGGGCATTGCACTCGGCTAGTTGGTCTTCCTTCCAGAGGGTGGCATGTGGGTGGTGCTTGCTGCATTTGTCTCTGACTATCTTTGGGCATTTTAAATGCGTTTGTCAAATGGTTATCAGCCGTATGCAGTTTGGCCTGCCCTCCCTCTCTCTCTGCAACAACGAGCGCTTAGCCAGTTATCGATGAGCGGTCACTATCGGACGCTGTTGGCTTGGGTACAGTTGCCACCCTTCCCCTAATTCTTTGCTTTCTCTTTGTGTGCACTTAAAATGAATGCAGAGGCCAAAGCAAACATTTTACTTGAGCAGCACTTTTTTCTCTCTCTCTCTTTTTCTACACTGCGCAAATAGTCAACCCACTCCGGTCTCTGTAATCTCATGTTGATAAATCGTATGTTCTTCTCATATACGATGATGATCAGGAGGGGAGTGGCGGGAGGAGTCGCGTTGTCATCAACAGTCAGACTTTGCACAAACAGTTTCAAATTGATTATTTGCCACTGCAAATTAAAATTAAGTCATTAAGTCCACTGCAAACGGCAAACGGCAAAATGGTCAGAGACAAACGGCCAGAGACAGATGATATGGGAGTTTGTTTGGTGAGCGAGTCCAGCCTTGGGGCCAGCTTGCACTTGCAGCTTCGACTTTGTGGCGTTAATTAACTGAGTTGTCTGCCACAAAAAAGTGAAGGGGGTTTGGGGCTGAATTGGCCTTGCCCATTTGATTGCAACAAGTGGAGACTTTTTTTTTATTATTTTTCTTTTCTAAAAATAGAAAATGTTAAATTACAAAAACATTGATAAGCCCGAAGCCAGAAATGGCTAAAAAAAATTACTACCTCTGAATCACTTGGAGATAAGATTTATCTGCTTATCAACTTGTCTTGGCATTGAAGATTGCAATTGGAAATATGAATGGATTAAATAAGGAAATGAAGAGTTTTCATAAAACAAACAAAAATTAAATCCATCATTTTAAGTCTCAAACTTTCTCGAGAACCTGGGTATATATTTTCCAAAGAAGCAGGCCCCCCTTGAAAACTCTTTGAATTGCATAATGAGGCCTGTCATTGTTTATTTAATGATTAATTGTTTAAATAAGTGTTTATAATTGATAAAGCTGACTTGATGCCTTTATGCAGCTGTGTTAATCTTAGACAATAGAATATTTTGCCAGCGTTCCAGTTTGAATTTGATGACTGACCGAATGCAATAATGTCGATGAGCTTGACTTCCTCATTGACCCCCAGTGGTGAACCCAAACACGTGCTTATCAATTTTGGTCATTGTTCGTGACACACTTGACAATTTCCTCGCAATTCATTCCAAGTATTCATTTATATTTATTTTAATTGATGACTTAATGGCAAAACCAAAATGATTTCATTGTTGTCACAATTGCAATAATTAAACAATACCCAGCCGAACAATGAAAGTGTGCAGAAATCGAGTATTATGCTTTACTGATAAGAGGTCGATATTCCTTTTTGTTTTTGGCGGCTTTTCATCGCAGGCATACGAATTTCGTAATTGAGGTGGCTTTGGTAACAAAATGCAAATAATTCAATTGTGCAAACATTTTCATTTGCCATAAAGCGACGAGCAAACAAAACAGCCCCATGCAAACTCAAAGGGGCAAGGGCAGCTAAAATAAAACAGATCGAAATAGAAAACAAAAACAAAAACCAAACCAAAGCAAACCAAATAAAACAATAAATCAACAATGAAATTTGCTATTGCCAAAAACGCATCAAATGCAATTGGCAATATTTTCAAACCGGAAGAGTATATCGAATACAAAATATCAGCCGCACAATTTTACACTAAACAACAAAACAATTAAAAGGGGGAATACCCAAAATAAAACCTAAAGATAATTTAACTAAAATATTATCGCAAATTTTTGAAACATGCACTGACCCAGTTTTTTCTTTTTATCAAAAAAAAAAAACAATATAGAAAAATATCAAATCATATACACCTATCTGTGATGATTTATAGACTTGAAAATATATATAATTTTTTAGAAATTTCCTGAATTTATTTTCTAACATTCTCCTTACTCCGAGTAAATTTTTCAAGTGTTCCCTAAGTCTATGGTTTTCTTTGTTTAATAAAAAGATAATTTAAAAATAGATAGATCCAAATCTTATCAACCATTTCCTTAAGTCAAAACAATAATGATTAATTGTAAAAAAAATATATATATTTGAGAATTCCTAGACATATTGGCTTTTGGTATTGTAGAATAAAAATCAATGTTTTCTGTGTTGGTCAGTGCTCTGTTCTGCCTGGGATAATTTTCTATATTATGTGAATTTCTAAATTTAGCGTTATAACCGCACAATTTTGCAATGAGCAATTAAATTTTGCGTATGCAAACTCGTGGTATTTATAAAACACAAACCAAACAGACACACACACATACACAAATATACACAAGCACACACCCACTTAGTCAGACAAGAGAATCCTGGTGGGGGCCAACTTTCCAGCCCGATGAAATCATATCCGTAGCAACCAGAAACTTCCCAAACACTCTTTGTTTCCTCCACACACACATACACACACCCACCATATCCACACACACACACACACACATACACACGCAGAGTGAAAGGCTGTGTGGAGCAAATCAACTTGCACCGCAGATTCCGGACAAGGGTTGATGAGCGAGTTAAGAACAAATTTAAAGAGCTTTTGGGTGGTTGGGCGGCTGGATGGGCCTGGGGTCTTTTGGTTGGGTTTCTGCAATTCAATTACATGTTTGTGGCAGGCCGCAATACTCAATAATGCAGTTAATATTGACGACGCGTCGGTCGACATTGTTGAACCACCTAACCAAAGGCAGCCAACTCAATTGTGGGCAGTCAATGATGTGGATCCCGTCAAAAGGTTTGAGGAGCAACCGATTGATGATGTTGATGAAATGCCTGAATCACTCTATCTGTGTGTGTTTGTGTTTTTAAGGCAGCCACACGGTCTGCTGCATCTAATTCAATTTTAAAACGCAAATTTTGTGTTGACCAAGCTGCGTTGATGCGTTTTGTCATCGTCATCATAGCCAACGCCGGCAACCTCAAATCCAAAAGGGTTAAACCGAAACACTGAGAGAGAGAGAGAGAGAGAGAGAGAGAGACACAAGACGGTCGAAGGGGTTGGCTGGTGAAAAATCCAAAAACCAAGTGTTTATAAGTTTTTTGGCTCATTTTGGAAGAGGGGGAGGGGGGATGCCCATTTTGGTAGTTGGTCGATGTTTGTTGCTGTTGCGGCTGCTGGTTGTCCATGTTGTGGCCAAAATGGAATTTTGTTAGCTAATTGAATTTCGGTTGCAACTCATTTGCCATGCACACACATACACATACACACACACACACATATACACACAGAGCCAGATAGACGGATAGAGAGAAGCCAAGACAGACAGAGACACGAAAGACGTCGCAAGCACGAGGCGGGGGCTTGGCTTTTGGCCATTTAATTGCTGTTTTAATTTTACAAAACAACACCAGTAACAACATCAACAACAACAACAACAACAACAATAACAAAAATACAACAAATATTGACTTAGCCAAGTGGTAAGTCTGAAACAGAACAACTAAAATTGAGCAATGCGAGTTTTCGAGTCGCCCGACTTGCTGACTTTATCTCTCTTTCTCCAAACAGATAAAAGCATATACATATATATATATATACACATGCACATATATATTGATGGCAACAACAATAACAACAACAATCAATTTGAAGCTGACAACGACGAGTTGTTGTCTCCGTATGGAAAGACAACGGAGACAGCAACAAAGTTTTAAATCGCATAAAGTTGATTAATGCAACAAAAACACCCACGGGCCACAACAACAACACACACACACACATACACACACAAACTCACACGATCCCTACCAAAAGAGCTACTACAAATTACACATACTGTGTGTTTCTTTTTTTTTTGAAAGATTTGCCAAGTCTGTTTCTGTTTTTTTTTTTTTTTTTTTGCCTATTTTGGCCGCCTTCAATTTGGCGTCAGCTTTTTGATTTTACTTATAAGCCAAGTTGCGGGCGCGCGTGTCAAACAACAACATTTACTAATTTTATTTGAATTTATTTATTTATTGTATATATGCATACATATATTTTTTATTATTCACCAACTCGTTGGCTGTGGGTGAGTAGAAAGGCGGCACTGAGTTTCATATAAAACAAGGCCTGCCTCATTCTTTATCGTAATATTATTAAATTATTACACAGAAATCCAAAATAAAAAAAAATATAAAAAAATTACAATAATAAAAATATATGATTTAAATGAGCGTGACACGAGCTTGACTCTTTGCAGATTTGGACAAAAATTTTATAAAAAACTTTTTGGAAAAAAAAAATCCTAACCGACAAAAATTTGTACTTGCTTTCGGTTTTCACTAATTTGAATTTATTTCCACAGTCCAAATCAATTTTTTTAGATAAATATATTTCCTTTAAAATAAAAAAATTTACAAATTATTTGAAAGATAAGCTTTTTGGCAAGGTAAAAGCTATTGTGAAATTGCACCGGAAGCTCAAACAAAAAGTTCCAATGCGTTCTCCGAGTTGACCAAGATTACGGACATTTTTCGAAAGGTTTTTAGTCAGATATTCCCAAGACCGATTCAGGTTCTTATGACAGCTATATAATGGTCCGATCCAGTTGAAATTTAAATGGACTTCCTAGCAAGCATCTTTGCTTAAGATCGGTTGGAGATATTCCTATATTGGGTGGGTTCGTTTGAAAGATGTATGATATAGTAATCCGATCTGATAAATCTGAAGCCTTCATTACAAAGATGAATCATAATACCCTTGAAATTGAGAGACTACTGACCATGGAAATAGACGGAGAAACGGACGATCCGATAAATCTGAAGCCTAATGAATCATAAAACCCTTGATTTTGGAGACTTGGAAATAGTCGAAAAAAAGGACGGGAATGATTTAATATATTCGTCTAGTTTTTCTAACAATTCTAGCTTCTGGGGGAAAGATTCTAAAGGTTCTGTCAGAGATTTTAATTCCCCTTTTATTTTTCATAAATTAAAAATTTTCGCTTGCCAAATTTGTGATCGATCCAAAATTTAATTCAAGCAAAAGTTTACGCAAAAATTAAAAAAAATAATAATAAGAAAAATCAATGGTCAACTTTTTGAGGTTTGCTAAGCAAATATTCAGATCATTTATTTTTGTACCCGCTGGAAATTTTTATAAATTTAGTTTTATTTTTGTTGTTGTATTTTTTGGGTGATTCATGCTGTGATTTCCTGCAGCCTTTTTTGAAATTGACGTGACTATGACATGACGCGATACTGGGGCACTGATTGTTGTTGTTGTTCTCGGCGGTGGCTGTGTTGTTGTTTTTGGTGGCTGCTGCGACCGCGCGAGCATTATTATTTGCAATTGCCCATTCTAGTTGCTATTGCTGATTGCCATTGTCTGCCAAAAAAAAAAAAAAAAACTAAGGAAAAAATAATAATAAAACATTGCAGGCAACAACAACAACAACGGCAATGATGTCCAGTCTGTCTTTGTCCGTCGTCAAAGCCGCTTGCGCAGCAGCCGTTCGCTTTGGCTTTGCTGATTGTTTTGTTCGGTTTGATTGAAGCCTTTCACTCCATGCAAGGCAATTGCTGTGGTTGTTGTTGCAGACTTTTCGCTTTGTAGTTTTATTATTGAAATTACCAGCAAAAGTCGCCGCAGTTCTTTAGCTGCAAAAGCTGAAACAGCTACTAAACATAACTTAACGTCTATGAAACAATTAACGAAATGCAATAGCAAATAGCAAAAACAAAAACAACAGCAACAACAAAATAAACCACAACATATGCAGTTAGCAGAAATTGATGTCAATATAATAGCAAAATAATGGCATTGCTTGGACTTGGAGTTTTTGAAACTTTTAAGTCTTGAAAACAACAGCAATCCCATTGATGTGGCTGATTGCGGGTTGGCAACACATGGCGGCTTTGACGTTTTAAAATGATTGCAACGAATTACACACAAGATACAACAACAACAACAACAAGAAAAGACCTTTCATAAAAACAATGCCAATGCTGACAACGTATCAATGTAACAACCACGACCGCGACCACGACAACAACTGGCAAAAGCCAATGCAATGAAGATGAAAATGATGATGACGATGACGATGATCTCAGCCTCAGCGGCACTACAGGCATTCACATCCACATCAAAGCTAAGGCACCAGGCAATTCTACAAAAAGAAGAAGAAGACGACGAAAAAAAAGACCCAAGCAGACGGCACATTAAACATGCATCCTGTCTGTGCCAAGGTTGCCTAGTAAACAGTTCTCTCTCTCTCTCTATATGCTCGGCTAGCTGGGCTAGGCATACTTTATACATGCTAAAAAAAAAAAAAAAATACAAAATAAGAAAAAAAAAGAAGCGCACCACCAACGCCGACGCCAAGAAGCAGGTGTTACCAACAATTACTTTGCACACGGTTGCCTGGCTGACTGAACTAAACTGAACTGCTCCCTCACAGTCTTAGCTTGCTTAAAGAATAAATAATAAAAAAAAAACAACAAAGAACAAAAACATTGCAATTGTTGTAGACGTTGTTTACAACTAGACGACGATCAGGCCGGCTCAGCTTGGCTCGGTTTGGCTCTGGCGGATGCTGGCTCATATTAAGCGCAAACTATTAAAAATAAATCATGACACAGTATCAAGATCAACAACAGCAACAACAAAGACTGAGCCAAAGAAGACGCAGACCTTCAGAATCTGTGGAAGACAGTCAAGAACAAAAAAAATTTACAAGCGCCGTGTGGCGCTCAGTTGCTTTCGTGGTCAAGACAACTAACTGACCAGTAGGAGTTGCCAATAATGTCATTGTTTTTTGCAACCGTTTCCACCGGGCAATATGTAGAGCAGTTGTTAAGGACAAACAAAAGGACAAATGATTGTGTATAAGCTCAAAGCCCAAGTAGATGTCTCTCTCCAGATAGCCAAGACAAGCATAGCTTGCCCAACCACAAATAAATCACAAGTTTCGGGGGAGCAAAAAAAAAAAAAGAGATTATTGTTTCTGTTTCTTTCATTCGAAGCTTATTAGAGACAAGCGGATATTAGTGTCACAATTAACAGTTTTGGCTGCCATGCATATCCGGGCAAGTGTTTAAGTCTGCCCACAACTGGCCGAGACGGGGCCAAGTTAAATGCCAAATCAGCGTTACTTATTGCCAATCCATAGCATGTTGCTGGCCACAATTGTTAATAGTCCGCATCGGCCAACATGCAGCAGACTAAACGAGCCACAGAACACCAAACAGAAAGAGCAACAGCTTCTGTACTCAACTCGACTCAGCTCGGCTGGACTAGAGTAGAGTGGAGTCGACTGGACTGGACACACAACAAAGAATTTATGGTTTCCCTATTACGGCTTTGACATGTATTGGGAGAATTATTTTTAGATTTATTGATTACGCGCGGTCGTTCAGTCTTTCGGTCGATTGGACTCTGGGCTGCTTACTTGGTTGGTTCGTTGGTTGGCTAGCTTGTTGGCTTGTTGGCCTGTTGGCTGACTAGACAGGCCAAAGCCATTGCTGATGCCTTTGTTATTGCTGTTGGCTGTAATCGTTGGCTCTATTAAAAACAACAAAACGTTTATGCCTTTTGGCCAAGCGGCGCTGTGTGGGCCGCCTTACTGCGGCTGCTGCTGCTGTTGCTGCTGCCAAACTGCACTCTCTTTCTCGATTGCGTAGCTGTGAGATTGTGACTGTTTTTGGGTTTGGCACAACTTTACATGCTCGTTGTCGCCGTTGTTGTTGTTGTTGTTGTCTACGCAGATGCGTGTCGGTAGTCTTTGGGCGCGCTACTGTGCCACTTAGCCTGGCTGTCTCTTTGACAGCCGTTTAATATTAAAGTTGCACAGCCTTTTTGGCCCTACTCAGCCAATCTGTGGGATTCTACCTACTCTCTATGACACTGACATTAGAGTTTATCAAAATGAAAAAAAAAACGAACAAAAAAAAAAAAACTCCTTCAAACTGGAAATGGAGTGAAATTTAAAGCGCAGCATTAAATGTCTCAACAGAATGGTAAAATGGCTAGGCAATGTGACTGGCACAAAAAGCTTTACAAAATTTTACGATCTCAATTAAATGTCAAATGAAATGCTAGAAAATTGCTATTTATGGCTCGAGTGTCGCCAACAACAACAAAAACAACAGAAGGCTAAACCTGTGCTTTGCTCTTTTGAATGCGCAACGATAATTTCTAGACAAAAGTAATAAAATCAAATACAAATATGTGTAGTCTTTTACAAAAGATAAAACTAAATAAGAAGAAGAAGAAGAAGAAGAAGCAGAAGCAGAAGAAATGCAACACTGATTGGCAGGCAAAGAGCCAAACAGACAACAACAAGATTTTTACCCTCAGTTGCATTTTTTTAGTTGGCGCGTTTAATATCACATTTTGATCATGACAATTTCTTTGCCATTTTTATGAAGCTCGGGTCGCGCAATTGACAATCGTCGGCTCTGGCTGTGAAATTCGATATTTATGCAGCAGGTTTTCCCCCAGCTTGGCCCCACCAAAAATAAAACACACAAACCAAGAGAGAGAGAGAGAGAGAGAGAGAGAGAGAGAGTGAGAGAGGGAGAGATCAACGTTCAGCTAAATCGGATGACTCGCCTTACCAGTATCTCGGTTTTTTTTTTTTTTTTTTAAGGACTGAAGTCTTTTGGCATTTTCATTTTATGGTTATCAAATGGTTAATTTCTGTTGTTGTTTTGTTTTTCTGAAAGAAATGAAATTTTTTTGTGCATACGCTATATTGGATTACAACAAACAACGACAGACAGAAATTTGAAATTGAATTTGGAACTGGAACTGGAACTTGGCAGAAACTGCATGCGGGCTCACTGTTTATGCACTAAATGCATAACAATTAAGAAACAAAACGGAAAGAGGAAGAGAGAAGAGTTGAAAGAAGAAGGAGAAGAAAAATACCAAGGGGGACAATCCTTAAAATGTTTGGCTGCGCACGAAGTGACATCTTTGAGATTTTGGCATATTAAGTAGCCACGGGTGTACTGTGTGAGTCAAATGTTTGTCATTGCCAGCCATTGAGTGGGTGTCACTGAAGGGGTAGCTGGGTGCGGGGGGGGGGGGGAAATGCAACTAACTGCAACAGTTGTTGGCTGACAATGGGCACAAACAAAAGGTTGCCAGTGTGGATGTGGATGTTGTTGTTGCTGCCTCTGCTGGGGTGTGTCGACTTGAACGATCGGCTAAACGCTTGGCCGTCTCACTTATGGACATACACACACAATGTTTATTTTACAATTCAATTGAAAGTTATTCCACTCACGAACTACTTAAGCCGCAAAAAGAAGCTACAGTCTAGCGACAGTTGCCTGCCGGCGACAGCCAATTGCACTCAACGCCGGCAGCAACAACAACATTGCCAGAGAGCCTCTTGGCAATTTAATGAAAAAAACTTTTCCCAATTTCAAGCAGAAATAGAGAACTTTTGAAGCAACCCACTAAGCAGACAGTAAACAAGCATATTGCACATTTATTGGGATGTTGTTGCTGCAGCTACTGGCAGCAACAACTGCAATAGCAATAGCAACAGCAACAGCAGCAACTGTGCCTGCTCCTTGGCAAATGTTGGCAGTAGCTTTCTATCCAACAGAGGCGCTGCCAACTTTGTGCCCTGCGGTCTAAACAATATCTATGTTGATCATTTGTTCGGCCCAATACGACAGATATGTTGTTGCTGCTGCAACAGCAACAGCAGCAGCAGCAGGAGCAGCGGCGACATGACAATCGATTTGTGTTGCTCTGTAAGCGATTGCTGCAACAACAAAAATTACAGCAACAACAACAGCTATTTACGTGCAAAATGCGCCACAATGCAAAAGTTCAAAAGGGCTTTTCACATATTAAAAAGCCGCTTACGCTTTTGGCTCTGCCCGATCTTGGCCGATCTGGCCTGCCAGCTTGGCCAGCCAGTTGGCTTGCCTTGTCCAAGTCACTCTCTGGAGGCCTGTTTGTTTTTCTTTTGTTTTTTGTTATTCTTTTTTTTTGTATTTTTATTTCTGTTATTTTGTGCGCGCTTGTCCATCAGATGCATACGAAATTTTTTCAGATACTTAAAAACAGTCAAAGCAAAAGCCCAACTAGGAAATGCAACAAGGAATTTAGTTGCAACAAAACAAATGGTTGACTGTCTCACTGTCTTACTCACTGTCTATATGTCCATTTGTTCAACTCTCTGTCTGTCTGTCTGTCTGTCTATCTAACCGATTGTCCAAAAAAAAAAAAGATCTGTTGGTTTGCAGCTAGTTCATTCGTTGGTTTGTTCATTCGCTCAAGTCAAGAGAGTCAGTTTTTACAGTTGCTGGCAAAATGTCATTGTATGATAATGAGCTCGGCTCGGCTCTGCGTCGGCTTGAGATGTTAGCTGAATGAATGATAAAATATACTTTAAATGGTCCTCGTTTCGACTTTTCCGTCTAGTCCGTCTCCAGACTAGCGGTTTTACACAGCGATAGCGATAGCAACAGCCACTTTAACTGGTTCACATCAGTTTTTTAAACTAGCTCAAAAAAAAAAAAAAACAAAAACTAAAACAAAAAAACACCCGACTGACTAAGCCGACTTGACTTGAACTGAACTGATCTCTGAGACTGCGACTGAGACTGAGGTTCAGTTCAGATCGTCAGCTTTAGATGGTTTGTTTGTCTTATTGTTGTTGCTGTTGTTGGTCTGTGAGTTTGTCAAACGTTTTGGGGTTAAGAAAAGTTCATTTAGGTCGATGTTGACGTGCCTGTTACCGGCGCGTGTTTCGCATGGTTAAATGACTTGAACTGTGCCCCAAGGCGATGCACTTTTCCAACGGCTTGCTTATAAAACAGATGACCTATACAAGACTCTCTTTGGCAGATGTTGAACAAGTGATTTTTGGATCTACAATTTCAAAAATCTAATGGCTCAAGTCACCGAGAGATTTGAGAGATTTTTAGACCAAATTATTTTATATTCTATTTAAAATAAATTCGAGTTTTTCTTTTTGTGAGAGTTCTGCTTTTCCTGTTCTCATTTCAATGACAAACATTTGCCCATAAATTAAACACCCCCAAACAAATTCAAATATTCTAATTTGCCAAAGCAGGCGGTACTACTGCATTTTTATTTTTTTATTTAAACATTTTTTTTTTGTGCCGTCAAAGCCTTTTGTGTTATTAACTCAAAGCGCGTTTAGGTACGAATGAAGTACACCAACACCAACACAAATATGGTCAGAATAAAAATAGTTGGTAGTTGGATAACTAAATAGTCGATGAGGAGAAGGAATGGATAAGCCAGGGGCAGAGAGGGGCCACTGTAGGTCTGGGTCTGGGCCGGGCCGGGCCAGGCCAGTCCGGGCTGTGTTTGCCGTTTGTATGAAAATTGAATTCTAAACAGGTCTCGCTCTTGTGGGCCGTTGCTGTCGCTCATTGTGCGCTGAAGCACGCACAGCAACACTACAATGAGCCACACACACACATACATACATACAGAGACGTTGAGGCATATAGACACTTACACACAAACACTTTTATACATTTGGCGTTATAAAGTAGCAGCGTGACCAAATCAGATAAGAAAGTTGACACATTTTCACCATATATTTTGACATTTGACATTCCGCATTAGACGCGGGCCGCTGGTCAGCCACCGCTCCTACACATGGCATGACTGGGCTGGACAGTTTGCCAAGTCGGTCCGGGACGGGCTGGACTGTTTGGACTGTTTGGACTGCCTTGGCAGTCTTACTGCCTACTTGCCTGCTGGCTGGCTGGTTTGGTTGGAGATTTCGCATGTTTCAGTTCACAGTGGACATGAGGGTTGCTGCTGCTGCCAGTGCTGCTGCCTTGGTCGTTGTAGCTACCGACTGACCCTAGGCAAAACGACACCCGCTGAGCGCAAAAGGTTACTGAACCTGCAATTAAACTCGCCTACACACTCACACACACACTTGAACACTTTTGAATTTGCCTACGAAGAAAGTCTGCCAGCGATTTCGACTTTTGCAATTGACCAGATGCGGGCCAACAATGAATTTGAATCCCAGCCACATCTAGACAAACATTAATTTGCTCTTCCGCCTTCCACTTCCTCGCCTCTCTCCTTTAATTGCTGACAAATGTGGCTGAAAACAAAACAGTGTTTTTTTTTTTTTGTTTTTGGTTTTACTATTGACCCAGCATGTTGTTTATTTTAAACTGTGGCATTTTATGAGCTATTAAAAAATTATTGTAATGTGGCAACGCAGCTTCTTTGCTTGGCTATGGCCAAATGACAATGACATGTGTAAAAATTTTTGTGAGTTTTTATGAAAGTGTTGAAAGCCTTTACACTCATCATTGGCACCCTCCAGCACCTCACCCACAGCCTCGGCTATCTGTGCGATCAGTGTTGTCTGTTTGGGCCTTTGTTATCAGTTGTTCAGCTGGGCAATTTGAATTTTGATTGGTGTGGCATCGTTAAAAATTCCAAAAGCGTTTTTATGGCTCACGGAATAACTTAGGCGATAGAGAATGAAAAAAAATATATATATTAAGAGGGTCAGATGCGCTAATGTGGCGCCTTATTTATGATCTGAGGGGAGGCAGTTGGATTCTTGAATTTTTGTTCTCTCTGTCGCTCATTTTGGGGTCAGTGCAGTTGCACATGTTGAGGCGCCCCTAATTGTTGAACTGTCTGTGCCTAATTTGTAAATTATTATTACAGTTATTGTTGGCTTTTATAGTTTGCTCTTTTCGCCCTTGTTGTTGCAATCCCAAAACTAAAGTGAACATGTTAAGTTTATTAATTTGTATGAGGGTGGAGCCTGGGCAAAGTGAATTGCTTTGCCCTCTCCCACACACTTGGAAAAAGCCATTGGCTGAATTGGTCGAGTGTCTTTTTAATTATGCTCATAATTGATTAGGAACCAGTATAATAAATAGACAAATTTAGGCCTTGAGTTCTAGTAAATGGAAGCTTGTTCAATTTCCAAATTGTTAGGGTTGAGAATAACATGATTTGCCCTTAAGAAAATTAATTTGATTAACTCGGAAAATGTATTAGGAGCTTCTCAAGATTCCTAAAATTATCTAGATATTTCAATTTATTTATCCAATAAATAAAGTTTGAATCAATCCTACCAAATTTATCACTTCTGTTTGGGAAATTCTTTCCATATATTTCGGTTTTTATATATCCGTAATTTCTCTCAGAATACTCTTTGGTTTAAAGTTCATTTTATCAGAGTTCCACTTCCATTTTGAAAGCTTGTCTGTTTTAATTTTTTATTTGGATTTTATTTCGGTTAATTGGATGGGTGGTCCATGTTTTCATTATGCCAACATCATTTGCCTCCGGGCTATTTATATTGAAAGATTTATGCTATTGTTGTGCATTCGAATTGGAAGTTGTAACTCTGGAAAAGTTCAGTTGGCTGGTCTGTTTAACCACGCATAACCAACATGAAAATTATGGTATTGCAAAATATGACACACAAAAGGCAATCGCACCCAAGAGGCGAATAAACAAGACTCCCCGTTCATTCAGCTCAACCAGGGTTTGGGTCTTTTGCATTAGCACACTGCATCATATCATTCATGACAAGCGGAAGTGCGTAGCATGTTCATTAGAAATGCAAACGCACCTTTTTATACGTGTTGTTCTTTTTGTTGTTGTTGTTGTTGTTGCTGCTGCCACGCCACAACGTTGCCACATACATCAGTTACAATTGAGTAGTTGTATAGGGCAGGCTAGGGTGGAGTTTTTGGGCCCAGACTGACTAAGTTCTAGGGAGGCGTTCTTTTTTTTTGGGTGCATTGAGTTTCCAGTTGAACCAAAAAAAAAAAATTAAATAAAAGAAAAATAATCCAAACCAAAATTCACACCACAAATGGAAAATTGTTGAATGCTTGAATTGCTGGCTAGAGTGGCAGTATTTATGAAAAACACTTTTGGCCAGCAAATCAAACTCTCCGCAAATGCCATTTAAAAATGCAGAGCAAAAAAATGTTGCACTTGCAATTTGGTTGCTGTTTCCATCATTTTTGTCGATAAAACTGAACAAAGACCTGCCAACCCAAAAAGAGTTGAGAGCTACTGAGCTGCTGTTAATTGCATATTTGTCTAGTCTAACTGAAAAGGTTGCTGCTGCCGGCAACTGTTGCTGACGCTAAGTAGCCACAGACTGCCTGGGCCCAGGGCAGACTGCCGGTTGAGGGGAGGCAGTGGCAATTGCAGCGCGTGGAAATTGCAAAACTAATTAGAGCCTTGGCCTGATGTTGTTGTTGCTGTTGTTGTTTTTACTTTTGCTATTGGTGGAAATTGCTGGTTTTATACGCAGTGCAACAGTAAAAGCAGCAACAGCAGCAAAAGGCAGCACCACCAAGTTTCGAGCTGCCGCAAAATGTTGCACGTTGAATAATTGCACTTCCGCTTGATAATGCATTGTGGGATTTTATAAATATTTTTCCAAGTGCCCCAGTCACTCACCTAGCTATGAAAGAGAATACTACAGAATTAAAAAAGAAAATATCCCAGGTGAACTCAAGAAGAAAGAAAAGAAACGAAAGAACTGTAAAATTTTTTGAAACAAATTGCCAAAATCACTTCTTGTTTAAGCCAACTATTTGCCATTTCCTTTGGCAGTTTATTTTCAATTGCTTTGCCATTATGGCTTTTTGTCTGGCCCTGTAATTATAACGCCATATGATGCATTTGATTGCTGATTGCCACGGCTGCAGTGTCTTCTCCACCGTCAATTACATACGCAACACTGTGTGTGTGCCACGCCCACTTGGCTCACGCATTTAATTATATAGAAGGCTGGATAAGTCGGGGCCAAGTTTCTTGTCTTTGTCTTGCCACTTGGCATGCAAATTTTCTGCGTGGCTTACTGCTGCCGTTGTAAGCCAGCCTGGTCAAAATAATTGCTCATTTCTAGGTTTGTTCATTTCGTGGGCGTGTTGCAACAGCCACGCCCTCTTATGTGATTAACTCTGCCCAACACCCTTCGCATAGGCATTTGTTTCGAATATGAGTTGTAAAAAAAAAATACACACACACACGCACAGTCTTGGCCAAACAAAGTCATTTGAACTGCAAGTGGTCATCAGAAGAGACGACACATGGGCTAATGGCAAACGACACGTACGTGCCAATAACCATTTGTATCTATTTGTCAGGCCCAAAGACTGACAGACTGACTGTCCAATCGCTGTCCCCTCTACCACTTCTAGATCGGGCGATTTAATTAACGTAACATTGACCAATTTTGGGCCAAACAACGCAGGCCAAAATGGGCCACAACGGACCCACGGAACTGGAGTCGCACTCGCATTCAGAGATGCTACATCGAAGCCGCAGGAATTGGCAGTGCTACTGCCACTGGAACAGGCAGGCAGCGGCAACCAGAAAAATAAAGAAAGAGAGAGAAAGAGTCGGGCCATGAAAATGCAGTCATTACCATCATTAAGGCAAGCGCGATATCATTTACAGACCAGACCTCAAACATGGAGCGCTCATAGACACAGGCGGAGAGAGAAAAGCAAAAAAAAAAAAAATTCCCAGAAACGCATTAGCAGTGGCAACAGCAACAGCAACAACGTATATGGTCTAATAATTCATGCCACATAATATAATTATGGCTGGCTGACTGGATACGTAGACTGACTAGCTTGGCAGACGGTATGGCACGGTCAGAGCAACCGACAAGCCTACCATAGAGTCCACCAGAGCTGGCTACTGGCTACTGTATCTGCTATCTGTATCTGTATCTTTTGTATGTATCTGCAGCACAAATATGATTGATATCTAAGAGCTGCCAGCGAACTGGACTAAACTCCAACGGACCAGCCGACTGACTTTCGCATTCATCTTCACTTAGTTATGTCAGTCAGTTAAGGCAGCATCACCATCACCATCATCATCATCGTCATCGTCATCCAAGCCAACACAAGGAGCAGCAGCAAGATTCACCGATACAGTAAACGCAATAGCAAAAGCAACGTAAAATGGAGCACATGTCTCAAAATGATGAAATGTGCACATTTTCCAGGAATTACAATTGCAGTGACCAGCGATCGATGCACAGAGTATGCTTTTTACTTTTTAAAATAAACGAGATGGGAATCAAAAGTTTAGCAAAATTAATCAAATGGAAAAAGTATAAGAAAGATTTTAAAAATTCTTGAATTTTGTAGTTGTTCTCAGATGGATTTTTTGACGAAATTTCCAGTAGCTCAAATCGAAGGAAATAAATATAAAACTTCAAGATCAATATCAAGCTCCTATTATGAGAAATATCGGTATGAATTTAGTCTTCATTCAAAGAAAAATAAATTGGATTATAATAAAGTTGACTGAAGAGGAGTCGACTCTTTTCTTGATTGTGTTTCTGGGCCTCTTTTTGACAAGGTTTGAAATTAATTAAGAATTCAATAAAAAGAATTCTGAAGACTTTTTCAATTTTACTTTAAAAATCATTATTTTTTTTGAAAGAAACTTTACGAAAGTGCCTCTCTGTCTTATCGATTTCGATTTGGAGTTTGCCGTTGTTGTTTTGCTATTTGCTATTTGCTATTGCCATTTGGTTTCTCTTGTGGTCTGTGCGTCTCTGGCTCATATCAAATATGCAGCTCATTCCGTTTGCCTAAAATGGCCACTGGCCATAATGAGCGCTATGCGGCCGTGTAGCTTTTCTTGGTTTCTTCCCTTGGCTTCTGGCCACTTCTTAGCGGCTGTCAGCTGTTGACAGCCGTGGCATGTTTGCTGCATCATGCTAAATGTTAAACATTTTTCCAGCGCCTTGATTAAAATTGTTTGTCCGCCAGACAAGCCCCTAAAGAGCTCCTCCTCCACCTCCTCCTTATCCTCCTCGTTCTGCTCTTCTTTTGATTGTGTCTTTAGTGACAAAAGACCAAAACAGAAATGTTTTAGTCTACAGGCAAAAAGTGTCAAATTGCAAGGCAATTGTTCAAATTGGCTAATTTCCAGCAAAACATAAAAAGATCAATTGATGAACTTTAAATTATGGCAATGTCTGCCTCTGGGTCACTCAAATCTCCCAGCTTCCACATCACCCCTCTCTGCCTGTCTATCTGTCATTCCATCATCTCTGGCCAAGTCTGCATACGTTATATGAACGAAAAAAAAACAACAGCAAAAAATTGTTGCTGCCCCCGTTCAATATGCGCCTCTAAGTGATGTGAATTACTGTAATTTTGGCGCTTTGATGGCGCACTGCCGGCTATTCGGGCCTTCAGTAGCCAACCAGCCAGCGAGCCATTCAGGCATTTAGCCAGCTAGCCAGTCAGTCGGCCGCCCGTAATTGAAACCTCTTTAGTGTGGCTAAATGCCATGGCAACATGGCAATGTCGACAACGGCGCCGCCAACGCCGCCAACTCAAAACTCAGACACTGCCCGACTCCGACTCATCATCCAGGCCACTCGCACTCTTCCCTCCCTCACTCCTCCACCGCCTCATCCTCCTTAACTCTTTACCAATCAGTGGCTGGCAAGTGCACTATGGACCATAATTTTTGCATAGTTATATCATTTTTTCTGTTTTTTTTGTTCCTTCACGTTTTTGCTATCAAACTGCGCGCATCGCTCCATCACCAACAGGCACCACCGGCACCACCACTCGACCAACGACTATTTTGGTTGATCTCGCGTGATATTTACAAGGCGCTTTTAGCAGAGAGAGCACAAAGCCAACTTGGTAGCTGGAACATGCTCACAAAGTTGTGTAGTTTTATTATATTTTTCTTTTCTTACCATTTTTTTCAGATTTTTTTTTTTTATTTTTGGTGGCCTCGAGCCAAGCTGGGTTAGTTGTAGTTGGCAAGTAAGTTGCTTCAAGTTTTGGTGTTGCATATTTGTAAAGCGATTTAAACGCTTTTGTGGCAGTGGCTACCGGTGTGGCCCATTGATCTACATGAATTATGTATGCATCATGCTGTGGCGCGATATGCTCGATGCTGTAGTTGCTCCTGCCACTGCCTGCTTCTGGTGGGTGCAATGCAAGTGCGATTTATGGCGCGGCAGATCGACTCGACTATTAAACTCTTATGGACCAAATAAAGTTATGCCTAAATGTTTTTATTAAAAAAAAAATAAAAAAAATACTATAGACTCGGAAAGTGCCAGGAAAAATATTAATTCTTTTCTGAGAATATCTCAATTTTTTCCCGATAAAATTGAATGGTTAATCTAATAAAATTAGAGACTTATTTGCTCAAGCAAGAAGAGCAAATTATTTCCCTTCAAGGCTGCAATCAACTGAATCATATTTCATATTTCTGGCTTACGGAATGTTCAATTATTAAACCAGATATCTTTCATCTAATCCTCAGATAATTTGCCTTTTTTATTTTAATATAGTTTTAGATATATCCTGTGCCTTTTAGTGGGTAATTCCGAATACATTTTGCAATTTATTTGGGACTACCAAAGCTGAAGCCGGCACATTATCCTCTTCACGGATACTTATTTCTCTCTGTGCGTGTGTGTGTGTGTGTGTATAGTTGTGCCGTTATTTTGCAATTACAATGCAATTACAATAAAAGGAAGTGAAGTGCATTTGAGCGTATACACACACAAGCTCATCTACACACACACACACAGAGAGAGAGAGAATTATTTTCATATTGGCATTACATTGAGTGCAGCACATCCGGTGGTTGGCTGCATCCGCAGCAAACTTGGCCAACTTTGCAAGGCTTTTGCGGGTTTTTATACTCTACTTTGTTGTTGTTGTTTTATATTTTTTTTTGTTATTTTTGTTGTTGTTGCTTTTGGTGTTTGTGCTGTTAACTTTTGCGTTGCGTTAATACGTTAATAAAGTGTGTAAATTGCGGCGGCGCTTATCGCCTGCCAACCAACCGACCGGTAAGCCTTACTGCTATTGTTGTTGTTGTTGTTGCTTTTGCTGGGCACTTAATCAAAAGGCGTTGCTAACAAAACCAACCCAAATGAACAGAAAGGCACAGAGACTGAGGTACAGGAGGGATGCCTGCAAAGATCGACAAACTGACCAACCAGCCAACTCAACAAAAACCAACCAAACCAAACCGAAGCAAACTCATCGACTAACCGACCACGCGTTTGATGCGAATTAATAGAGCGTGTTAACCGTTGTGCAAATTATAAACATAATTAATATGACTCTCCGGCTATATGGCCTACAACCACTACAAAACAAACACACACACATACATATACAAACAATATCTCGTTAGAGCTCTTTATTTTGACCCATTGAAAGATTCATTTTGAGCGATAATTTTCATTTTCAGTTTTTTACACATTTTAGCTTGAGGTTGTTTGTTGTTTTTGCCAGTTTATTAGCTGATTGATTTGAGTTTGTTTTGTTAAGCTTTTTTCTCTCTCTCTCTCTCTCTTTTTGTAATTAGCTAGGAAATCTAGCTGGACATTAATTATCTTTCAGTAAACACACAAAAGAAACAAGGTCTTTAATTTATGCACACCAGTTTCTCTGATGGAAGCGATGAGCTAGGAAAAGAGCATAATGATTTTTATAGAAGAAATGAAAAAATCGTCAAACTTTCATCAACTAAGAATAATAATTTAAAGCGAAAGAAAGAAGAAGAGGACAGAAAGTAATAATTATTTAAAGTTGAAAAAAGAAAGAAAGAATTAAAGATCAAAAATCAAATTAATTAAATTCACTGCAAAATTTTAGCCAAAATGAGACAGTTTGAGTTTCCATCATTACCAATCATTTGGACAAATAAACAAACAAAGAGTCTAGTTCGATTTATTGGCAATTTCCCACAGTCTGATCTGAGATCCTCAACATGCGTTACCTCTTCCTGACATTTCATTGGCAATCCAAGACACGCAGACACAAAAACAAAATAAAAAGAAAAAAGAAATGCCTAGAAAAAGAATGAACAAAAACTTGAACAAATTAATGCCCAGAGTGAGTGTAGTGTGTTCAGAATGTCCAGAGACTCGGGTCTCTGTAGCCAGAAAATTATATTTACACCACTTACATATAAAATTAGTTTGTACAACTGCCACCAGAGCTGTCCGATGGTCTTGACTCTTGAATGTAATGTCTTTTGCTGCGTTGTCTAGTTTGTCTGGATTCTGTTCTGTCCTCTGTACTCTGAGGTCTGAGCCGCAACCTGCCCGCCTCACTTATATAAATACATTAAGTCACAAATCACAATTTTCCGACGCTTGAAATGAGCAAACGGACCAAGGAAGGCATACATTTTAAATTGTTTGTGTGTGTTTGTGTGTGTGTGTGTGTGTTCAGTTTGAACGATCCAAACGAAACGGAAAGACAGATGGACCAAGAAGACAGAGCATCAGGCTAGGCCAACAGATAAATAGCCTGCGGCTTCAACCGGCAGCAGTCTGGCGACTGGCTATCAAACCAATCAATGCGTCTGCTCGATGTGCCTCTCTTCCAAGAGGTCTTGACTGGGCCAACAAAATAGACAGAGACAGAGCGAGTTAGAGAGAGAGAGGGAGAGCGTGGCGAGTATAAAGTGGCCAAGTAGACGCGTTGTCGCATGTTTGTCGCCACCGCAACGATCCAGGCTCTAGGCCGCCCACCTGCTGCCACTCTCCGTTCTGGCCGCCTGACTTCTGCTGGTGCCGTGTTGGCCATGTTGGCCGTGTTGGCCGTTGCCGTTGCTTTGCGTGAGATTGGATATCAATCTTTTTGCAATTTGGTATGCAATTTAAAATTCATGAAACACATTCCTTTGAGTCAAAAGATGCAGGCAAATGTGCGAGCACAGACAACGTCAACCTGCTGCTGCTTTGGCTGCTTCGGCTGCTGCTGTTGTAGCTGCTGTTATCCACCCAGGCACCCCGTTCGTTTTCACCGGAGCTTTTAGCTGACCGCTCTGCGGCCAGCACAATGCCAGCCAGGCCCATTGAGAATCCTGGCCGCTCAAATTGCCGTTTGCATTATTTATTTGCTTCTATTGATGAGCAGGCACATGACCAGCACACCGGCCGCATAGCCACCTCCTCTGTTGACAGGCTCACGATTGGTTGGGTGGCTTGTATGGAAGCATTGCGGTATTCTGTCTGCATCTGATGAGGATGGCTATGACGATGATGAAGATGATGATGATGGTGACGATGGGAAGTGGGTTTCGGGTGGGCTGGGCTGGGCTGTGCTGTGCCGTGCTGTGGGTTTCTGTGTTTTGTGGGTTTCTCAGTTCCTCTTATGCCAAGTACCGTTAGTTGTTTAAAATATTACAAGCAAGTGGCCATAAAATGTTGGCTCAGTATTAAAAAATAAAATACCCTTCCAACCACTCCCACCCACAAGAGTCCGTCTCTCACCCCCCAGAACATTTTCCGCTATTAGTTTAATGTTTTGTTTATTGTTGACCACGACCACCGCGGCGAACTCTTCCCGTAGAAGGTGGAAGCCGAGACAAGCTGATGTTGGTGCGTCTGAATGGCACTCCACGGCCCATTATGTTGAGTAGTTTTGCAAATATCTGCGTACACACAAAAATCCCTGTCCAAAGCCGTTGGACAAACGATGTGTGCCTAGCCATGCCGTGCCTTGCCTGATTGGTCAGGGTAAATGATATACAATGGAAGCGTAGCTCAGTGGATTGCAGTGGATTGCAGTGGAGTGGGTGGAATGGCTTCAAGCTGTCCGATTGAATGGCAATGCGTTGTCTGCTTTCTGCCTTCTGCCTTTTGCCACACAGAATGAAAATTCATTTTAATGGCCCAACACGTAGCTCAGAGCCCAAAACGGACTTTTATTTTCGTTTTGAATTTGCTCTCCCTTGCTTTCTGCAATTCAAGACCATTTCATTTATGAGCCCTTCTGATGTGGCATATGAGAAATGATTTTTGGTTTGATTTCAGCAGAAAATGAATATTTTTGTGGATTCTTTGCGAAACGAGTCTCGTCAAATTGAAGCCAAAAATAAAGCCAAAGCAGTCCATTTCACTTTAAAAGCTTTGTTTTTTGGTTCCGCTGGGAAGCTGGAAAGGTAAAATCTAATTACTTGATCTATAGTTTCCTATTCCAAATGGAATGGTTTTAGCTCCTTCTTTTTTTGGGTGGAAAAGAAAACTTTTTTAATCCTTTCATATAGTTTTAATGCAGCACTTATGCTTATCTCTAGACCCTGTCTAGCAACTTTTAGTATTTTTTATTTCCTCAAACTAAGAAGAAAACTGTTTAACCCTCGGTTTGAACTTACTCCCATAACCAGATAACCCATAGTAATTTGATCTACAGTCTGATTGGTAATTTCAAATGCTTATTAGATTAGTAGAAGCATTAACTTTTTAACCCCCACCCAAGACTACAAACTAATCCAAAAAAAAGAGAAACATGCTAAAAAAAATAATTTCAAATCTGAAATACCAAAACCAAACATTTTCGAACCATCCCACTATTATTAAAATACATGTACAAAAGGAGTAAGTAACTGGGTACCTGTAAAAAACATGTTCACATTGCATGTTTCACATACAACAACAATAGCAACAACAGCAGAAACAATAGCCAGAAACTACCAAAAACATTTTAAGCTTATCTCTGCCCTTGCCTAAAGACATACGCCGTTTACCCCTTAAAACCCCAATAAGATGCAAGCCAGGGATTAAGAGATCCAACGACTCAAAGCTACTCTATTTTGATATAGTAATCATATCAAAAATATATAAGAATATAGGAAGTTTCTGGAAAAAAAAATTGAAATCTTCAGAACTTAAATCCCTGATCAAACTAAAGACTAACTTCTGGAATATCTTGACGAATCTGTTCAAAAATTTCTTGGTATTTCTTTTGGTCTTCATCAAAATCGGTATACCCTTTTGTCTTTGCTCTTTGATAGGGTGTATAGAAAGACCAAAGACATGTAAAAACCTGCAAGTTTTCGACGGATTAAGCTGATTAATTTGGGGCGATAAAAATGCGGCCCCGGTTTGGTAGCCCATTTGGCTTGGATTGGATAACCTCAGTCTCTGATGTGGTTTGTGTTTTGGACTGTTTGAGGTATTGGGTTTTGGGTTCCTTATGGTTTTGGGTTTTTGGATGCCTAGCCTAATCCATCGAAGGGTAAACAGAAATATGTTTTGCCGTTAGTTAGCCCGGTTAGTTGCAGATGTTTTTGCTGTTGTTATTGTTATTGCCATATCACAAGTCAGGCAACACAAAAAACAACAACCAAAAAAAAACTTTAGTTTCCTGTCTGCCAACTTTGTTTTTTTTTCATCCTTCTTCTTCTTGCTTCTCCTTTAGCTTTCTTTGTTTCTTATATACGAAGTCTGCCTGCCCAGTCGCCTGGGTGGCTGGCTCCACTCGGTAGGCGTCGTCAGCCTTAGCTGCTCAGTCGGCATTGACGTCTAGCGGTAATACCAAAAAAATTAAACAAATACAAAAAAAAAAAAGTATGGCTCTTTCGATGTTAACATTTTTGTATAAAATTTCAAATTCGTTTAGCATCAAATTACTTGCATGTTGTGCATATTTTTCTTAGACTTTATTTTGGCTCTACCCGACCAAATTAACCGAGAGAGGTGAGAGTGTTGCTGATGAGGTGGTTTGGTTAAAAAGCAAACGTCGTAGGCGCCAATTAAAAACGTTTCAAGTTACGCTGAAAATATCATAATTCCGCAGAACTGACGTGACTTCTTTTCTCTTTATCACAGAATTCTACCGAGCTTACAATGTTGAAAGTAAGGCGATACTTTGGTGGCTTGAAAAGGAACAGTTTGGGATCAGGAAAACCAAAACTCTCAGCTTCTCTCAATTGTGGTGAAGTTCTGCCCAGACAGTTGGGAGTTTGTTTGAGGGGTTGACCTGGCTGGCAATCACTGAAGTGGATGCATCTGCTGCGTAAACAATAATCAAGTGGAGTCCTCTGGATGAAGCTTTCAATCCGTCTCAGAGCAGAGTGGACCGCCCAAAAAAAAAAGAAAAAAAATTAAATAAATAAAAAAAAGAGTTAAATAAAATTTTGTGGCAAATTGGCCAACTGGTTGGCCAGCCCACCGTCCGCAGCCATGGACCATGGACCACTTTACATGCCGTTAACATGTTTGAGGCTGGAGACCGGGCGTCATTTACATGTCCACCAAAACATGTTTACATTTTTGCACTAATTTAATTTTTTACTCCATTTTTTTTTCTGGCTAGCTTTGAGTTGTTTGAATTTTTTTCTTTCGCTTTTTGCTGTTGTTTTTGTAGTTATTTTTGTTTAGTTAAATTGCTGTTGAGTTAATTTAAATTGGTATTTGATTATATTTGGCCACGGCATACAACAAGGAAAAAGGAAAAACAACTAACATCAAAATAGAAGCTGGCTGACTGGGCTGACTCGGCTGACTGGTTGGCCGAAACGTTTATAGCCAACTCAATTAAGTTTAATCAACGGATTAGTGGGATTTTTGCATCGACTTGGATTATGGCTAGCAAAATATTTTAAAGAGACAAGAGGCCGATTTCAACTAACTTGGCATATTTCAAGACAGCCAAGACAGCCAAAAGCCACCTCAGACGACAACAGAAACTCTTCGAATTTTCGATGACGACGACGACGACGTTTGCTGAATATTTTTTGGGCATTGCATGTCAAATGAAAATTAATTTTGGCACTTAAACAAAAGGATTTGACTTTTAATCCCCGGCTATAAATGGCAAACACACACACACACATGTGTGTGAGTGCAACTTAAGCCAAAATAATGAAATTTTCTAACAAAGCAACACCTTTTTGGTCGCCTGTCTACGTGAAGCTCGTCGACACAGTCTGCCTCTGCCAGTCTGGGCAATTTGTGCCGACTTAACTGTTGAGTACCAAGAAGTGAGTAGTCAGAACAGACAGAGGGACGAACTACACAGGAACCCCGACAGGAGTGATGAAGTCGAAGAATGAAACCAGCCAAGCAGCTGGGCAATCATTTTGAGGTTGAACCCAACTTGCTCATATTCATTTTGTCGACAAACTCAGACTAGTTGCCCAACCAAATTGTAAAAGCTATAAATAGGAAATTTATATCAACCAAGAACAAATGCATTTCGAGCAAGCCCTGGCGGAAACTGCAGGAAAGTCTCTCAAGGGAAATGGCAACAGTTTAGTGGTTAGACAATAAATAAACTGATCTAGGGATAAAAACTTGAAATGAAAGTGCTATTCAGAAGGTCTGATGATTTAAATACTCGAGCAAAAAATTTCAAATAAATTGAATGGGATACTTATCATTACAAAATGTTGAGAAATTTTCAAAAATTAAATTAGATGTGGATTGGTTTTAAGAGTTCTGAGAAAACAATATGAAAAAAGAAAATGAAATTGGAATTCAAAGAAAGTTTTAAAAAGAGTATAAAAAGACTTAAATAAAACTAAAAAAAAATATAATTATTGAGTTTTCTAAGAAACAGAAATATCTATATAAATATAAAAAATAATAATTAAAATAATTTATAGAAAAGTTAGAAAAAGAGTAGAAGAGAATTTGTATAAAGCTAAGAATTAATGATGTTTTTTTAAATTTTAGTCTGAAGCTTTTCAGGATGAGAATTTTTATTTTATGATTATTTTTTAACACTAAAAATGTTAAGCTCTTCATATGTGAGACTGTACTTTTTCATTGCTTAATTTTATTTTATTTATAAAAACATTTATTTTATTTATTTATTTATGACCAAATTTTTATTTTATGATTATTTTTTAAACACTAAAAATATTAAGTTCTTCATATGCAAGATTGTACTTTTTCATTATTTCTTCATATGTGAGACTGTACTTTTTCATTATTCATTTTATTTTAATTTATAAAAACATATAGTTTATTTAATTGCGGAAAACTAATAAATATTTTGGCCTTCCAGGATTGACTTTTAATGTTTTACGAGTCAAATGACTTTCAATGGATTTTCTATCTCTTTTTTTTTTTTTTGAAGGCGTTTACACAGCTTACCCAAATGCCAGCCCACGCAGACAAGACCATTGATTTGGCACAACCTCACCCAACTTAATACTCCTCTCCCTTTCTCTCTCCCTCTCTTTCACTCACTATATCTCTTTTACTTCTTCCTTTCTACTTGGATAGCTTAGTTTTTTACGATTTGCCTTCACCTAAAGGAGTCAACTGCAATTAGTGAAATTATATGAGTGGGCGAGTCAAAGTTACTGCCAACTAAATAACCGAGCAATCAACTCAAAAAAAAGTAATAATAATAGATAAGAAAAAAAAAACCATAAATACAATCAGACTATGAGACAAGCAGATGGACACATTTCGTGTAGATTAAGTTTTCTTTTTTTTATAATTTTTTTTCTATTTTTACATTAATAGTAATAAAGATTATTTTCTGAAATGAAAAGTGTGAAAACAAAAATCATAAACGACAGTTTGCTGTTGATGATGACAGCACCAGTTACAACAACTACAACAAGAAGAAACAAGAGCAAACTGCAGTGACAATTGTAGCCGTTTTAATGACTCACTAAATTATTCATACGCCATGGATGCCAGTGAAAAGCGTTTTGATCTGAAAAGTTTCGCTTGGTTCTGTTTCTCTGCAGTCTTGGGCTGTTTTCAGTTTCTGTTCTCGTGTCGTTGTTGTTATTGTTGTCGTTTGTTTTTGTTTTAAGCACGCCAAGCGCTAAAAGTAAACAAGGCGCTATGAATTTTCAGGCAAGCCAAACAAAATGAAAAGTCAACAAACTTACTGCTTTCAGCTCAAGCGGCTTCACTGCACTGCACTGCGATGGGCTGGCCTGGCCTGGCCTGGACTGTTCTGGGCTGGATTGGGCTGAGCTGGAAGGGGTTCAGCATAAGCACTCGCATATGAATATGCAATGAATGCCTGGGCAAAGATCTTGCCTATTCTGAAATATAGAAGAATTTATAAGAGGAGGTGATTCTTGTTTTTTGTATTTTTTGTTGCTTTTGTTTTTGGTTTTGTTTTTGTGTGAACAAAATGAACGACATGATGGTTTTGGCTAGCGTTAAAGACACACTCTACCCTCGCTTAAATAGAGGGATCACATGGCTTGATTGCTTACAATCCTCCATCCATTTCCTATCTCCCTTCCCTCCCACCCTCCCCAGGGCATACAGAAAAATAGAGGCAGAGTCAGAGGGAAAAGCAAAAGCAGCCCCATAGAATCCATAGAAGCTGCCATCAACAATCGCTGGCAGTGGCAGTTTTCAATGCCCGTTTTGTGCAACTGAATATGAAACGCTTTTGAGCACGTAGCAACACTTATGCTCGGCATTACATTCGAGGCAAGTGGCAAGTGGTGCTGCCTCGGCTGCTCTGGATATCACGACAATCATATGACGACAATGACGACAACATGGGGGCTGAAAAGCTCGTCGACTGCTGCTGATGGCGTCATGCGTGCTTGCAGCCATTGAAGCGTCTGCGGCAGAACCAAGAGGAGACCGAGCGACCAGCACAGCCAGCACAGCCAGCGTGTGCCTCTTCTGGCCACGTCTGCATTTCCATTACCATTTATTTGTGTGGTGCACCAAAATGCGGCTGGCTGGTTGACTTTGTCTGCCGCTGTTGCCGCAGCTGCCTCAGCTGCCACGGATTCCCTCTGATGATGATGTATCATGCATGAAGCATAAATTCATTTTGAAGTGGCAGCACCCAGCCCACTCCCCACCGGCCTCTCTCACTTTGCCTTGATATCATCAGCAGGCTAAACTGAACTGGACGGGACTGTTATCCTTTTGGCCATGTTGCCTTGGCTGGTGCACCGTTTTTTTTTTCTTTCCTTTCTTTCTTTCTTTTTTTTTTAGCTTAAGCCTACACTTCATTTAGCTGCCGTGTGGGTTGCCCCAGCTCACCCTCCCTCCATCCCTCTTTGAAGTGTTTTTCTTTGGCATTCCATTGCCCTCTCCCCTGGTGTTTTCACTCTTTCCTTCTGGCCATACATATCTTTCTCAAGCACTACACATACGCTCATTATCAAGTGGCGTGCATTTTCTTGGCTGATTGCAATGTGGATGCATTGAGTTTTTGGGTTTGAGATGCTTTGGGATTGCTTGCTAATTAGAAAAAAAAAGAGAGAGAAAGGCTTCAATTGCCAAAGGAAGTGGGCTTGCAGATTTAAGCCAAGCTAAATATATATATATATATATAAAGAAAAAGAGGGTGATGTTTGAATGTTTGAATGGAAAAGAAATATAAAGCTAAATAAATTCTTTGAATATTTGATTTTCTTAAAAATACCACGAAAAAAATTTGATATGAAAAATTTATTTATTCAAAGAATTTCAATTGAGTTGTATTCGATTGATTATTATGTCTTTTAATTTTTCCAAACCATTATGAAAATATTCTCTTGTTGGCATTAACATTGCAATTATAAAACTAAAAAAAAAAAAAAACAAAAACAAAAAAAAAAATTGCAACCAAGCCGAGTAGACAATTCCAATGTGGCTGTTGTTGCTTGTGTGTCTTTATAAAGTTATAAACTTGGCAAAATATGGTAATAAATGCCATGGCATTTAAAATGATATTAAAGACAATAACAACAACAACAACAAAAACAACAGCAAGAGGAACAACAGCAAAGAGTTGGAAAAAGCCGTCAACACAATCACCACACACAAAGCCAAAAGCGCTAGGAAATGTTGTTGGGGACACCGACCGCCATTGCCGTCATCTCGCCAATCGACAGTGCCACAAACGCTGCTGCTGCTGTTGTTGTTGTTGTTGTAAGTATTTGTTATTGTTGTTGGTGGTGCTGCTGTACCAAAGCGTGACAGGCATGAATTAACAATTTGAATTAATGTCAGTTACTCATGGCATGCTGTGGCAATAGCAACGGCCTCAGCGGTCTCAGCGGTCTCAGCGGCTGCGGTTTTGGCCACATTGAAAATTATGTTGGTTTGCTTTGGTTTCGGCTGGTCGAATCGAGGCGAGTTGAATTGACGGTCTACCATAGAGGAGATTGTTTTAAAGCGGCTACAAAAACTGAGTGGGCGACCGGCTTTAGTTGCACTTACTAATTTCTGGCCCCCGACTGACTGACTGACTGACTGACTGACTAACTGACTGGCATTGATCTTAGTTGCTGTTGTTGTTGCTTGGAGTGTTTGCTTTTCTTATTTGATTTGGTTTGTTACAAGGAAAAGCAAAAAAAAAAAAAAAACGAAAGGAAAAGTAAGTTTACGATTGCTGGCTTTAATCACAGGGAAAGGTAATTGCAGAAATTGTATAAAAACACCAAAAATATATACTATAAGGAAAAAAAGGAAAAAAAAGGGAAAGGTTTTCTCATTTAGAGTGTCAAAAAAAAAAAAAAAAAAAATTGTTTGGCCATCTAATCGAAAAGTTAGGTTAGTCAGAGAGTTTTTCTTGTTTTCACAAGTGGCGCCAACTTGGCCGGAAATGTCACAATAGCCGCCTGGAAATTATACAATTTTGTCACGTGACATGCATTAGAAACCAAAATAAAACATAAACGCAAAAAATACAAAAAACAAAAAAAAAAAAAAACAAATATTAAGTGTGAGACAAAATGAAACAAAGGTAGACCCTTTAGGGTTTTAATTTTCTGTCATGATGGCGAGTGGCAACATGTCAAGCCAGCTAAATGTCAACTGGGCACGCGAAATTCCTGGACAGGACTTTCACTGGCGACTTCACAAAAAAATACATCAGTCCCAAAATGAAGAAGAAGAAGACAAATAAGAAGAAGAAGGGCTTTATGCCAAATGAGCCCCTCTCGGAAGCCATAAAAGCGCGTGTATTTTTTTTTCAGAGAAATGCAAAACCTTTTGAAGTCTGTGCTGCTGGCAAAACTAACACCTCACTAAGCAACATTTAAGTCACTTGAATCGCCAGAAAGCGGCTGCAAAAATTCATCCGATTTGAGTGAGTTCTTTGGCTTTTTCAGTTTCTTTTCCATAAAGTCGCCTTTCTTTGAAGTGGCGTAGTTTTCATTTTTCGAGCCTGCTTCTTGCCCTCTCAACGCACTTCCTTGGAAATGGCCAAAGATGGCGGAAATGCTTAAATATCAAAGGCTAAAAAGCCGCCGACACACACGCACACTCATATGTGCCACACATATGTATGGCTTAGGGTTGGGGGGGTTGCTGTCTTGCCGCCCGGAATTCGGTGGGTGATTTCTTTCTTTTCTTTTTTTTTTTTGAGGGTTGTTCTTGAAAGGCACTTTCACTTTTTTTCACGCCACACACAAAAAGTTTTTGTTTGCTTGTCACATTGATTTTCACTGCCATTTCTCTAGTCTTTTCCCCCATTTTTTTTCCTTATTTGATTGGAGGCGTATGTGTGAGGTTTGGATTGGTTGGGGGGCTTTCGGAAGAATTTTAAGGGATGACCTCGCAGTTCAAAGAGGCTTGGCAATAAATTAAATTCATATTTTTAATGGTGCCACTAATGGAACAAGTGAGAGATTATCTAAAAATTTATAAATAAAAATGTACATTTTCAATGAGTTTTGAGCTGTGAAAATATAAAAATTTAATAAGCTTTAATCTAATTTGCATATGCGATAATTTAAATGGAAATGGAAATACGTTAACTGCGTCACATTTAAAAGCACAAATTAATATTTAATTATATGTCGGACCAACCCAGCCGACTCATCCATCTTCTTTTCAAGGTCAGCTTTAAACATAAATTTCATTGTTTCTATAGACAACAACAACAACAAGAAAAAGAGAAAAATATACTGCTAATAACAAAAAACCGTTAATGTTATAATTCATATGCTCGGTTGACTATAGACCCACTCGTCCCAGAGTCCCCCGCCCGCCTTCCTTCCGCCCAGGCATCCGTAGGAAGAGAATATATCATTTCGCGCCTCGCATCAAAAACAAATTAGTTCCAAGCCTTGATTTTTCTTTAAAAGCTTAAAAAGTTTGCTTTTCATACACTTTATTTAATTTGCAAAAGAAATTAGTCCAAAGACTTTTTAAGTGATTTTGTCCGAAGAACGGAAAGGGTTCTTCGGTTATATTAGGGAATCCTCAAACACTCTTTAGTCTTATCGAGAAGAAACTTTGGTAAATGTTTCCTTAGTTTTTAACGAAATCAAAAATTTATAGAAAAATTTATTGAAAAGCTTTGGGTCTCAGTTTCCTGTATTCCGGAAATTTATTCATGTATGCCAATCTCTGGCTCTCATTTATTTGTCTAATAAATTTCATTAATTATATATTAAAATAAAAATGGGCTTAATCAAATTGCCTTCCTGCTAAAAATTGTTAAACAAATTTATTTGACTTCTCCCGGTTTCTGTGACTTTGTGTAATAAATAAGAAATGCAAATATTTACACACCGAAAGAAAAAAGTGTATATAATTTTCTTGATATTATAATTAACCCTTTCAGTGTGTGTTTGGTAGTCTTTTGTTTTTGTTTTTCTGTTTGAATTTTGTTTTATTTTATTTTTTTGAGCTTGTCTGTTTGTTTGGTGTGGCGCTTCATGCTCGCTGATTTCCAGCTAATTTACTCTATGCAAGCGAAACACTTGCTCTTCCGACTCGACTTGGCCCGCTCCATCCAGGGAAATAAAACAATAATTTTTTAAACAAAAAAAAAAAAAAAAAAAAGAAGCAAACTGAAAAATATATAAATTGACTAGACAACAATACAATAATTATAATGCTTTTGGGGCATTTATCGCTGCGATCACATCCGTTTTTTATTTATTTGTTTGAATTTTGTTGTTTTTAATTATAAAGTAAAAAAAATTTTAGAAGCAAAAGGGTGGGGAAAGTTCAAGGCGTACATCCTTTTAATGTTTCGTTTTTGATTTGGCCAGGCCACGACTTTGACTTGAGGCCATTGGCGAGGGGGAAGAATGCGACTGCCTTGGCAAATTTCTCAAGAAAATTTTTTACTGCAAAAATAGTTTGACCAAAAGTGGGCGCAGAAAAATGCAACGAGGTATTTGGCTGGCCTATCAGACAAAAGGCATCTTGGCCAGCAAACACACACACACACACAGAGAGACGGACGGACTGAAAGACAGACAAAAAGAAATGCTTGCCACATGCAACATGAGAGAGTGCAACCAGCCCAACCAGCTACGGTCAACGGGCGGTGTTCATCATTAGAGGCGCAGTTGCAGACGCAGCAAAAAGGCAAGTCAGGGCCATGAACTTGGCCATCTCGGCTTGACCATCAAAAAGCCAAACGATTGTCAATGATAATGGCCAAGTGGCACACCAGCCAACTCACACACACACACACATGGGCTGGTTTATTGTGAGAAATTCTAGGCCAACAAGTGGGCAAAGTTTCGTGGCTGGCCCGTTTTCCCATTTCCAGGAAGGCGGCTCAGCTTGGAGAAGCCTCATTTGCATGGCCCGTTAAAAATTTGTCAAAATGAAAAAAAATAAAAAATAAAAATGTCAAAGGAGTTAAAAAGTCTATGATGTTTAAGCGAATCTCTACCCGACCCACCCACATGTGCCAGGCCCCTCCCTCATGGCCGCCGGCAGGCAACCAGGCTTCTGAGAGTCTCTTGGTCTTTTGTTGTTGTCATTTTGGGCCCCATGTTTTGTGCATTGCTGCAAATGGTCAAATTATTTCCTTTTCCGCATTTTGCCATTGCGGCTTTGCAATTTTCTTTTTCCCTTTTTTTTCAAAGCATTCACGCGCACGAAAGGATTTCTTGTAATTTGGCTGACTTGAATGGATATTGAGAAGGTGGCGGCGGCGGAGGGGACCTGGCTCTTGGCTATAGCTTTAAACTGGTCTCTCTTTGGCTAAGCTTCTGGGGCGGTGGGCTCACTCTTTGGCCATGCTGATGAAAGGGATTTTCTGCTGCTGACTGTTGACTGCCACTGCCACTAGCACAGCCACCGTTGCTTCAACTGCTTTTTTGGCGACTTGGCATTTTTTATTTTTAATGCTTTTTTTTTTGGTATACGTTTTTTTTTTTTTTTTTTGCTAGAGGTTTCCTTCTGCTTGTTTGCAACCGAAACCAGCGCCATTGCTATTGCCTTTTGTTTTAAAAAATACTCACCACTTCCCTTGTCCTTCCTCAACTCGCTCTACTTCTGCAATTTTTATGCTTGTAAACTCTCACATATTCGCTTACGAGTATGCATGGCAGATTGAATCCATTCGCCAGAGCTCTGAGCTCTGAGCTCAACCACAGCCACAGCCACCGCCATCCATGGAACCTCAGCCTCGTTCAATGGCTTTGGATGCATTATGCACACTCATTACCCAAACCTCTGTTTCCCGCTTCCCATTATCCTTGTGCGCTCGTTCACTTTCATTTCGCATACACGCAAGAAGCATATTTGTATGTGTGTGTGTGTTTGTTGTTTTGTGTATTTCTATATTTTTATTTTTTTTTTTTTGTGTGTTTCTGTATATTTTGTGTGTTATTACAATTTTTGCTCTACCCTTGCCACTTGAGACATTTCTTTGTTCTGTCATCGCGAGCAGAACAAAAAAATAAAAAAAAAAAACAAAATAAAGGGTTTTCGACTACGGCAAAGCTTTTAGGCGCTTTTAACTGCAAGCCAAGTATGAAAAAAGAGCTCGTAGGTTTGAGAGAAAAATTGCAGCCTTGTAATTTGGTGGCTTAAAATTGCAAGGGTATCAGAAACCCAGCCAAAACCCTTTAAGAAATCCTAGCTTTGTGCCAGCCCAAAAAAAAATATTCATAAATTTTGAAGCGAGCTAAGACTTATCGTCAAGTTAGCATCGGTCAGTTAGCTTTGATATTCGGAACTATGTTCCGGAACTAGTTTTCTATTTAGATTTGTTTTTAGCTAAGATCTATAAAGATAAATATTTTGAAATATCTTTGTAGTTAACAATGAAATAAAGGACTATTCGATATGACTAAATTTCCAATTTTCTCACCGCTTTGATAAAAAGTACTTTCTAGCTTGCAACAGACAGGAATCGAGCAATCGATATCTATCGGACCAACACGCTTTTGCAACCGTGGGCAAGAGAAACAATACAATCAATTTACCAGGAACTAAATTTCAAGCTTGATAAATGTCAATGGAGAAAATCAGTCTTCAGTAGAAATACGAAGAACACACAACTTCTCTTCTCTATCTAAGTGTTTAATATTGCAATTTCCTTGAATATAATTCGTTTTGTAATACTTCTTGTTGTGCAATTTTCCAATACGCGAAAGTTGCAGTAGCAGTGACAGTGGTATGTTCAGTGAGTTAAAGTTGCCATCGCCTGTTTTGAAGTGAAGCAAAAAAAAAAAAAAAATAGAAAACAAAAAAATCATTTCCTCCAATTGAAGGAAGAAGCCTAGATCTGAGGAGTCTTACTGGATCGAAAAGTTGAGTAAGCAGCCCAAAAGAGAGTTCTCTGAGCAATCTGTAACTAAAAATTTTTCCAGCTTTTAAAACTTGTGATAATGTCCGCAATGAACTCTGATGATGAGTACTCAGATCAGGATCACGGCGACTCCCATCGGTGCCTGCATAGTCGAACTCCATCTCTGTATGGAGTCTGCGGCGATAGCGATGAGGACACTTGCACCGAAATTGACCTACCCGAACGTCCCAAGCGCAACGTGGAAGTGGATGACTTTGTCTACATGGTTCTCTCCGTGGACCAGATTATGCAGCACCAACGCAACATTATCGATGAAGTGAATAATGTGTTGAATCTGTCACCGCAGGTCACTCGCATTATCCTGAATCATTACAAGTGGGACAAGGAAACCCTGTTTGAAAACTATTTTGACCGCACCCCTGAGGACTTTTTTCAGGGTGCCCATGTCTTGAATCCTTTTGATACTCGCTCGAGCATGAGTATGCACGGAAGTCTTAGGCAATCGCAGCGCTCTTTACTTTCTGCTTGTGTACAACAGGAGGAGGAGAGCATATGCGGGATTTGCTATTGTCCCTGCACGGATTTAAAGGGTCTGGGCTGTGGCCATAGTTTCTGCGCCGAGTGCTGGAAGCACTATCTGGCCAACAAGACGTGTTGCGAGGGTCTTGCCCACAGTATCACTTGTCCGGCCAACGACTGCGATATTCTGGTCGATGATGTGTCCTTCATGCAGCTTGCCGACAATCCCGAGGTGGTGAAACGCTATCAGCAGTTGATTACCAATACCTTTGTGGAGTGCAACGCCTTGATGCGCTGGTGCCCTGCCCCCAATTGCACCCATGCGATTAAGGCCTCTTATGCAGAGCCCCGTTCAGTTCAGTGCAAGTGCGGTCATCAGTTCTGCTTTTGCTGTGGAGAGAACTGGCATGAGCCGGCCAGCTGCAGTTGGCTCAAGAAGTGGATCAAGAAGTGCTTGGAGGATTCTGAGACCTCGAACTGGATAGCCCAGCATACCAAAGAGTGCCCCAAATGCAATGTGACCATTGAGAAGGATGGTGGTTGCAACCACATGGTCTGCAAGAATCCCTCTTGTCGCTATGACTTCTGCTGGGTGTGCCTGGGTTCCTGGGAGCCGCATGGTTCCTCCTGGTATAGCTGCAACCGTTTCGATGAGGAAGAGGCTAAGCAGGCGCGTTTGGCTCAGCAGCGCTACCGTTCATCGATGGCCCGTTATTTGCACTATTATAACCGTTATATGAATCACATGCAGAGCATGCGTATGGAGCACAAATTGTATGCCAGCGTGCGCCAGAAGATGGACGATATGCAGGAGGAGATGAGCTGGATTGAGGTTCAGTTTCTGAAGGAAGCCGTCGACATTCTCTGCCAGTGCCGCTCCACTCTGATGTACAGCTATGTTTTTGCTTTCTATTTACGCAATAACAATCAGAAAATCATTTTTGAGGATAATCAACGAGACATGGAGGTGGCCACAGAGAAGATCTCCGAGTGTTTGGAACGCGAGATCACTGTGAAGAATCTCTATGATGTAAAGCAGAAGGTCTTGGACTTGGCCCATTACTGTCAGAAGCGTCGCAGTGTCTTGCTCAATCATGTCCGCGAGGGCTACGAAAAGGACTGGTGGGACTTTATCGATGAATGCTAAAATCAATAAATAGTATAAAAAAGGTACCAAATTTATGCTCAGACTGGACTTAAACTTTTCGACCCCAAACAGAGTAATCTGCAATGCTTACCTTGTCTCTAATTGAACATTGCACAAAACTATGAATTTCACTGAAGACTTGATGGTTTCTTTCTACAAACTTTCGGCATACAAATTTTAAATTATTGAACATATTTTTTGGATTTCCTGTCTGGTCAATTAGGAAAAATCTTTCCCTAGTCACCAGACCCATGTAAATTTTACAGTTATCGTGTACAATAGAGTAACTAGAAGAAATCATTAAGCAAGTTTGTTTTATTTTCCAACACAAAAGGGTTTCTTTGTCAATGAATTTAAAGTGCATTTCTTTTTATTTCCAGTCCATACACAACCAACAATAACTGAGCTGAAGAAAACGATCAAATCATCTTTAACTAATGTATTTTCCATGTGATGAAAAACAAAGCTTGAGAAATAATATATTTTTGTAGCATGACTAATTTTTTATACCAACATTTTGAGCTGAATTCTTGGCACTTGATCTAGTCAGACAATTTATACGAAATGTTTTGAGAAATTGTATAATTTTGTTCCTTGAAATATATAAAGCCTGGCTTTGTTGACCATAAAAGTGTTTATTGTTTGGTTCGTTATTTTCAAGCATCTTAATGACTCTTTTGTCTGAAGTTTTCAAGACAAACTCAAGATTATCAACTACATACCATCATTATTTGTATTCTCTCCACCTTGCTCGAGGGGAGCGCTCTAATGACTTTTCCTGCTTGGGTATATCAGCATTCATACGGTTAACTTTTGTAATTATAACATAAATCAATCCAATTTCATGTTATACTTTTTGGCGCAACAAAAGCGATTCATGTCGACAGGCCAGGCGAAAAGCCTAAGACCGTAAGATATGGAATGGCAAAAGGAAAAGCATAAATAAGCCATAGCTAGACCAACAACAGCAACAACAACGACAACAGCAAAAATAATAATAACAATAACAAGCAGACCAGACCAAGCAGTCTGAGCATGCGCAGAATGAGAAAGAGAGGGAGAGAGATTCATATGAAAAATATTTCCTTATCGCGATGTGCCAACGGCTGCGGCTGCAGCGGCGGTGGCAGTGGCGGTGGCGGTGGCAGCAGCGTTGCCGTGTCAGGTGCCTGGGCAGAAAGCGGCAGATTTACGGCAAACGGCAGCCAAGTCGTGCCACATAGTTTTTTCTTGAAGTTTTGTTTTGTGGCGAGTGTGAATTTTCGCACCCGTGATGAAGTTTCCAATTAAATTTTATTGGATTTCAAATTGAGGCAACTTCAACAGCCGCTCCGCACCGCACCACATCGCCGGCAACAGCTGTTGTTTTCGGTTTTGGTTTTCGTTTGGCTAAGTCGTGGGTAACTGTGGGTAGCCAACTCTTGAGTCTCCACTGTACGAGACAGACAGACTGATCTGCTGGCAAATATTTGCGCACTTGGCGCAGCTGCCTGCCTGCCTGCCTGGATGGCTTTCGGTCTATTGGGTCTGGCTGGCTTATTGGCTTCTTGTTGGGATTGTTGTGGCAAGTGTTGAAAGTGGGCGGATTGGATTGAGCGTATGGTGTGTGATTTCTTATAACAGTTCAATACGAGGTCAGCAACGTGCTGACTCTAGCCAAGATTGCCAATGGCATCGGGAATTTCCCAAGGCTTCTTGACTAATTCACAGGCATTCGGCGAAACAGCAAAGCAAAACAATTCAATTTACTGCAGAGAGTTCAAGAGTTCCCTTAGATAGCCGAAGCAACGAATCAAATCTTTAAAGCCGATATTTACCCAGTCTGGAAAGAGTCAACAGTTTGTCAACATTCCCTGGTCGATACGCTCAACAAGTCAACAACAAGAAGCCAAAGATGAAGCCAAGTCAAGTCGCTTGGTCAACCGCAAAGTTGCAACTTTCCTTTCCATTCAGTCTGTGGCGTATTAATTTTATTTATTGGCCACAGGCACACCGCCTGGATAAGAATCTCTTCCTATTTTTTTTATTTTTCATTCTACTTTCTTTTCCCTGTTGTCCTTGCTATCTGCACAGCTTATTGAATTCTTTCTTTTTTTCTCTCTCTCTCTTTCACAGTTTGTCTTGGCGCTTATAAGTCCTGCCGCTTAGCGGATTTCTATGAAGCTTTTTTTATGATGACATATTTCTCTCCGGTCCTCTAGCCAACTCCGCCACTTGAGGTTGTTAAATTTGCTTTACAACTTAGTCGCGTACTTTCAATTACGCCACGTCTCGGCATTGTCCTTGAACGTGTTGCTCGCGCGCCTACATGACAATGAGACTCTGATTCAGAGAGTGTCTGCTTTGACTATGCCAATGGCCAGACGAAGGTCAAGCAGCAGACAACAGGAAGTTGCTTGAGCAATTTGCTTTCCGCATTCTTTCAAAACTGTGTCAATGATTGGTCAACTTTAAAAAGGGGCTAAGAGAAGACTAAAGCTAAAGCTCAAGTCTGCTTCTTAAGTATATTAGATCAATTTAAAGATATATAAAGTCAATAGAAATAATTTATAATGTTCTCATAGTATTAAGCTTATAATGATTGAAGCTATCATAGATTTATATGAACTGCCTCAGAGAATTCTGCCTAACCAAAAAAAAAATAATAAGACTATTTGTAGTTGATTGATTAAAATCACCTCATATATTTAATAGTAAGGAGGCTCAAAAGAACCCACCCCCTGGATCTCCCATTGGAGGAGGACCACTGAAGCCGCCATCCCCTAGCCTCCGTCCCCCAATCCCCTTCTCCTAATCACCTAACTACAATGATTACAATGTCTTTCTGTTCATTTTGTACCGTCAAGTGATTGTCAAAAAATTTAATTATTGCCCAAAAGGGCAGATTTTAAATAAACAAACAATAAAGAGATTGTCAATAAAAAAAATATATATATATTTAATAGTTTTAATTGTTAAAAGTTAAGAATGAAGTTGGCTACGCTTTGATATTGCCTAACGCAGGGTCGCTTTCGATCATCGTTCAGCTGATCCAGGGTGGTTTCAATCGGTTTGGCTTAGCGTTGCCACTGGCCATCAGATTATTCTTATTAATATTAAATAAATAATGATATTTTCTTTATTAAACCATTTAATTTTCATCTTGATTGATTGAAAGTTCCGGATTGTTTTGAGCTCTGATATCTTAATAATTCTATCGTCTGAATTTCAGCTTTCTCTTTCAAAACTTATGAAAGACTCAAATTGTTTTCATTTCATGAATTTTACTGTTCATTTTTAAAAGCCCCAGGCAAAAAACGAAGCCAATATAAAAGCATTTTCCGTGGGAGGACACATTTTTTCGGTTTTAGTTTTCTTTGAATGAAAATTTAAAAAATTACGTGTGTGTTAGGCTTCACATAACTGACTGACTGACTGACTTAAACTGTTTCAAATCTGTCCAGCTGTCCATTTGGCAGTCTTGCTGTCTTTCTGTCGCTCTGCCTGTCAATTTGTACTTTCTAATGGACACTCGGAGAGCAGCCTCTCAAGTCTCTCTGACCGTCTGACTAGCAGTTCACACCTCCACTTGGAGGAGGTCTGGACGATCTGTTATTGGGTCGCCTGGTGGCTTGGTGGGTAGATGGCTGAGTCTGTCGGTTAGACTATCTGCGGCACATTAGTTGAGCCATTGAGCAAATTTCGTGGCTGCCATAAACAATCTGTGACTTGGACACAAACAGCGCTGCTGTTTTCAGCTATTTTTGTATTTGTTGTTGTTGCCTTTCCTGCAGCTTGCAATGAGCCGAAGTGAGCTGCATTTTGCCTCTTACTATCACTTCATCAGCGACGTGAATTTATGAGGCACTTTACAAAGTCTCCAGCACCAGCACCATCACCGTTTGCCGTTTGTCTACCACAGCCATGGCCATAATTCGCCGTCTATTGCCACAGCTCCGGCTGCTCCGGCTTCGACTGCGACTTCAGAGTGTGCAAATTGCGTTGATAGGCTGACAGGCCGCGCACAGCAGGCCGCCGTCCCACAGTCCCAATTGCCTACCGTTGCCCACCATTACCCGCTCAAGCCGGTAGTTGCTGCCTTGCTGCCTTGCTGCACTGCATCATCATCATCATCAACATCAGTGAGAGTCAGTGGAGTCGTGCCCGGTGGATAAAGCAAAGTGCGGCCTGCTCATTTGCGTATCGCCAATGCAGAAAGGCATTTGCTTAGGCCTGGCTTGGCTGCTCTTCTTTCTAACTAACTACTTAAATGAAAGGCACGCGTCGGCGATGGCAATGCTGATGACAATAGCGGTGATGATGGCAATGGCGTCGGTGGCGTCTTAAGCGACACAAAGCTCAATTGAATTTAATTGAAGGCGGACAGTTGATGAATCTGCTAGTCACTCACTCACTCACTCAGTCAGTCAGTTAGGCAGTCAATCGGTTGTTCTGTCACAAATTTAATTTAAGCCAGTCAAGAGAATTGAATGCATTCCTCAGATGTTTTAGTATTAAATTTTTAATTTTATTGTTTTATCTTATCAAATTTCATCAGCGTGTGTGAAAAATGATCTGACTTATTTTGAGTTGGCCGATGTGGAGATGCCGCTGCCGATGGCACTGGTGCTGGCATTGCTCCCGCAGCCAAAGGTCGTTGCAAATTAAATTAAAACACATCTGGTGACATTTCATTTAATTATTTCATTTTATATTTAACGCAAATATAACAGTAAATTCATTAAAAAGTACAACAAAAAAAATAATAATAAGAATGTAAAATAAAAAGGTTGGTAGCTAGTTCGATTTTTAAAAATTTGTGCTTCTGGCGAGTGTAAAGCTTTTAATTGGAAAAAATGTCATAGGCTGCTTTCCATTTTCAATGAAATTGAATGGAATGGTAAGCATACAAAAAGAGAAATATTCAACTGTAAAATGCCACTGCAACTGCAACTGCAACTCAATCAGTTCAAAAGCTACTGACCAATGTCGACAAACCATATCATGTAAGCCGAGAAGAGGACTGGGCAGAGGAGCGCGGCTGTAATAAAAGCGCATTTAATGTATTTATATTGTATTTCATTATGCCGATTTCATTGTAATGATTGAATGCATTGAATGCATTGCCATTACCAATTTATGGCAAAGGACAGTAGTGAAGTTCGGTGAATTGACGCCAATGAATGGATTGATGGCAGGCTGAGGCTGACCGTTGGTCTACCCAGATGGCTAGATGAATGAATGCTTGAATAACTTGGCTCGGCTTCACTCTGCTTACACTCTCTCTTTCAGTGCTGAATCAATTATGCGTCATATTTTTGCTGTTATAAATATTTATGTTGAAATTAATTATTATATTAAAACGACCGCAGAAAATCATCATTTTATTACCGACAGCATTCCTGCCTGCCAGGATAAATGAAATACTCGATCTATCTTTTTCTCTCTCTCACTCACTCGCTCCTTCTTTTTCTATATGTGTGGTTGGCAGTCGAGTTGTTGATTTTTGTGGCCAGAGCAGTGATTGACAACGTAAATGATATGCACAGGATATGTCGTCCTGTTTGCCATAAAATATATTTATACAATACAATTTAATACAACTACAGTCACACTCATGTAGAGTATTTATTTATATAGGGTCCTGTGTTTGTGTGTGTTTGTGGCAAACAGGAAACGGATATGGCAAGCATTGTTCCTTCTTGTGCCTTGTTAAAACTTCAAAGAGGACACACAAATTCCATATAAATATATGTGATTTTAATAAAGTTCTGATTAAACATTTGGACGATAATGTTCAGTAGTTTAATTATCTCAAGGATTTCTTAAAACTTAATTGTGATTTAGCTTCAATTAAAGGAAGGAACCATGGCTTCTTATCAGCCATAAGATACCATCTCTCAAAGGATTCCAAAGTAAAATCAGTTTGCATTTCGATCTTTCGATAATTTTTGAATATCAGCATGAGCTAAGCATTTCAACCCCATATCAATTTAATACATATATTTGTGTTTTTTTTTTCAGAAAAAAATAAAACCAAACAATTTGTCATTCAGCTGTAAACAAATTTGATCAAAATGCATTGAAATAAACTCGGCACTCGTGCAAAAAATATTCCTAGCCCGGACACGGGCACCCCAATACATCAGCATTTGCCAGCACAGCATTTGCCACACACTCTCTCGGCCTCATCAGCTCACAATCAGGCATATGGACAGCTGGAGGAAAGAAAGAGAGCGGGAGAGAGAGAGAGAGTGGAAGGCCAGGCAAAGCACATCTACATCATCATCAAGCCCATTCAGATTGTAGCTACATACACTCTCAAGTCGTCGGCCCCCTTCAGCTGTCCTTTCTCTACTCTTGGCTTTGCCAATGGTCGTGGGTCTGGGCTTGATACTGGTCCATGTCTGTTCCAGAAACGGCCTAACCGTCAGAGCAGGGCACAGCAGAGTAAAGTAAAGCGAACCGAGCCGAGCCGAGCGAAGAAATGCTCTTTAAGGATCCACTTGTGTGCCTGAGCTCAAGTGTCCTTTGCATGTTAGCGAAACCACTCGAAAATATGACGCGTTTGCTGAAGTATGCAAAAATTGCACATGGAACAAACACACGAAGACTTAGGCAGGCATTCTGCTCATTCACTCAGTCCCATCCCTCTGGACTGCTCACCCCTCCCTTTACCCATCAGCCATACACATTCTCTCTCTCTCTCTCCAGCTCACATTCTGTGTCTCTGGCTTGGTTGTTTTGAACAATACAAGAAATGTTTTGTCGCTTAAAGTTCTGCCTAAATATTTTTCCTACCAGACAAGATATTCAATAAAAAATTCAATGAAAAAAAAAACCAACTTGAATACCCAAAATATATTGAAGAAAACAGCTGACAATGCAGCGTCGTAAATCTTGGTTAGAAACTACACAGCCGCGGCATATCAAATGATCGCTCATTAGTGTAAATTATACATATGCATTTGCATGGGGGAAGCCTACAAATTCGAAAGAGTGGCACCTTTGAACTGCAACGTGTTGCGGACAAACAAAAGATACAAAGGCCCAAACACAAAAAGAGAGGGACTGGCGTCCGATAGTCGACGTCAAGTTGCTATTCTTTTACCGTTGTACGTGATTAGAGATCTACCGACATTTGTCGTTATGGGTTGGTAAATTTCAATACACTTTTTTTTTTAGTTTTAAAGTTTTGCCAAGCTTGACTGCAGCGGTGAAATTAAATAGAGAAATAGTCTAAAATTGTGAAAACTCTAAAAAATATTGTCATGAATATAACTGATATAGTTTCGGTTTCATTAAACAATATTTGGGTTACGTTGGAACATTTGTAATTTCTTTCAAATCAGAAACATTTGGAAGTCTAAAAAGAAGAGTTTGAATCAAACATTTTAACTTTTAGAGCAACAAAAAATAAGAGCTTCCCCCATCCAAAAGGAACTCAAAGAAAAGCTCTTAAGTGCTTCCAAAATAAAATCAATGATTTCATAGGAATATCTACAAAAAGAGCATACAATATTTTGCTATAAAAATATATATAAAAAATGATATTCTTTTTTTGGTTATTAAGTTTGGGCGCCTGCGCTGACGCTCAATCAATCAATACATTTTGGGGGCTGCCTTCAATACGCGGCAGCGTTGGCGGCAAACATGAAATATCACAGCCAAACCCTTTTTTACAACAACAACAATAACAGCAGCAAACAAAAAATAATATCACATAGAAAAGTACAACAAAATAAAATTGTGTCTAACGATTTCCTGCGCAAACGTGAGCGTAACCAAATTTGCTTTAGGGCTTGGCTTTAGCAAAGACAAAAACCACAACATCACTAACTTTAACCGAATCAATTCAATTGCCAAATTATGACAAAAAAAAAAGAAAAAAATTAAAGGAAAAAATATGAAACCATGGCCATATTTTGGCTGTCCCAATATTTGTAGCCTCAATTGTTTTGCATGACTCGGTTGGTTGGTCTGTCAGAGTCGACCTAATCGGTCCCTCGGTCTGCCTGTCAATCGGCTCACTCAGTTGCTTTGGCTATTTTTCCAGCTTGGTTGGTCTCTTGGCTAATCGATCATCTAACCATGTTTTTTCTTGTATTTTTTTTTCTGTTTTTTTTTTTTTTTTTTGGTCTCAGTCTGACTTTATGCCTTGTTTTGTCATTTGGCCTGTCCTGAGTTGGAATATTCCTCTTTATGGCTCCCCTCTCATGACACTTAAGTCACCCTCGGAGTTTTCGTATTGCTGTCATTTTTAACTGTCTGCTTGGAGGCGGCTTGAACTATTTGCTCGTTGCATTTTGGCGTAATTATGCCGAAAAAGTAACACGAGCGTCGAAACTGAAAAACTCGAATGCACTCCAACTCCCGTGATTAATTGTCGAATCGTGCAGTCACTGGGGCTATTTGTTATCTCAAGGCGTTGAAATTATAAATTGTTTTGAGCCCACCACGCAAAACTGTACCGACAAATCGACAAATACAATCGACTCAAGTGTGAAAGGGTTCACCGAGGGTTCACACGAATTAGCCAAAATCTATTTGGAGTGTTAAGAAATTTCCGAAAAGAATTAGCCTTTAATTTTCCAAGGTGCTCAAAAGTGATTTTCAAAGTTTCAAGACAAGACAGAATTTTAGTGAAAATTTATCAATCTTTTTAATAAATTCATAGTCAATCTTTTCTTTATTATTAGACTAAAAATGCTTTCCAATTAATCCACCAAATGTCAGATTAGAATTGTTGACTTTTCAAATTTACTTATAACTTCCTTAGCATCTTTATCTTTAAACCTATCGATGTATACATAATTTCTCAATCTATCACTTGCCTCTCCCCTCTCGTCCAGTGCTTTTTTGGATTTCGACTCTCATCTATAGAAAGCGTTCAAGTGCGTAAATGCTAAGCACACACACTGAAAACAAGCCCAACATCAACTTAGTTTGAGTTCCTTCGGGGGTTTATTTTGTCTGAACGACTTGGTGAATGAGTGAGAGGTAGCTGTGAGTTTGGTGACAAATCAGCACGTGACATTGTGTGACATCATTGAGCTGGAAGATGAAGCGCCGCCAACACCAACAATAATAACACATCAGCACAGCGACTTTCGCTTTATGCAAAAAGACAAAGGAAAACACAACGCTGAGTTTTGACTGGTTTCGGCTTGACTCCTCTATTCTCAAGAATCCCAGTCCAATGTTTTTTTTTTTTTGGCCCGTTGCAAGTACACACTTGAGACATGAGACACGAACGAGCAAATGACGAGACAAACGTTCCTGGAAAATAGGAAAATTTGTTTGGAGGTGGATTTGGATTTGCTTATGGCAAAGGTAAGCCCTATAGGGAGGTAAACCCAAATGCATCTAGCACGTACATCAACTCAGAGATCAGCGCATTTTCTATATGAATAGCTGAAAAAAAGAGAAGGCGTAAGAGGAAGGGGGATCCATTCGGCTTGGCTTGATGCATGTCTGCCATCACGTTAATTAAAAAGGTGCAAATTGTAAAACACGAGCATTCTCTTTCACTTTTTCTTTACCCTTCCCAGCCACCTTTGGCCCTCCCCAACCAGCCAGCCAGTCAAGTGTGGTGCCAGGCCGACAGCTGTTAATGAACGACGAGACAGGGCAACTGTAGATTTCGGGGGGGCTCAGAGTCACGTGCTGCTTCGCGTCAAGGTTTTGGTAATTAAACATATCATAATTTCTTATAGGTATCACGGGCTTGCCAGCTCAGCTTCCCCCAAACGCTCGGCCCTGCAGCACTCTGCACTCTCAGAGAATGCACCGCATCAAAGTCCGCATTTTTATATTCTAATTGCACATGTTACGCCCCCAAAGTGCTTACTTTTGCCGCCACCCCATACCTAGGGGGCCGTGCAACTGCTTTTGGGTTTTTGCATTTTTCCATGCATTTTAATATTAACGCCCAAATGAGAACCGCCAACGTCGACGTGTCCCAGACAAAAAGGATTTCAGAGACATAAAAAAAAAACGAAAAAAATTTTTATAAATAAAGTAGAAGAAAATGTAGAAAAAATTTTATATATGGGTAAAAAAAAGGATGCGACAATGCGACGACGCATTTGCTTTTGGGCATGTCCTGAGACTGAAAGGACTCAGAATGTGAGTGCGTTTCTGTCTGTGGCCACCGCTGCACTTGCTCGCCCTTTTGGGCATGGCCGGAGACATTAAGGCGTGGCTGCTAGCAAAATACTCGAGTACATTAAATGAAAACTCCATGGAAAACATTCCCGGTCATAAGAAAATATGAAATTTTATTTTGTTGCCTTCGTCATCTTCTTTCTACTCCGGCTGTGGTACTGGCCAACAATGGCGTCAAAGCAGCGCCAAATATGCAAAGTCATAAGCACTCCCACACACATGACCCAACAGATGGGACAGCTAGAGTTGTAGGATTTCTCTAAAAATCGAAGCACTTTTTTTTTAAATTCTCAAAATGCCGCTTTTCTTCATTTTATAGAATCAAAAGAGCTATAAATTTCGTTCCATGAATTTACAGATTAAGTAAACAAATAAATAATTACTAGTTTCTGGTTGAGTTCCTAAAGAATCGATTTGAAATAGCCGATCAAATTAGGTTTTCAGTTGTTAAGTGCATTATACTTCTCTAGGCAAAAAATAATTATTTATAAATTATCAAAAAATTATGGCAGCTCCAATTACAGCATAAATGGTAAAGCTTTGCCACTCACACAGATACACTTAAGCCTATACAAAGTCAAATAGATAGGCTTACAATCACATGGTAAATACACACGCGTGCCGGTCTATAATTAACATTTCATAAATTGGCAATCGTGATAAGAACATTTTCCATTAAGAATCAATTAAAATATGTAAACGTAAGAGGAAAAAAAATAAATAAATAAAGAAAAAGAAAAAAATAAAAATAAAATTGAACCAGAAAGTATACTCAAGAGCTGACTTCGTTGTTTTCTTGATGTGTACAAGTTGCTCTGTGTGTGTGCAAGTGTGTGTGTGTGTGTTTGGCCGAGTATATTGGATGAAGTTATCGCGATTGAACCACTTTTCACACAAGATAAAGTCAAGTGGCAATAAAAGAAAAATGCATTTTTATTGAAATAACATAATTTACATGAAAATACCCATAAATTGTCAAGAGATTATGCGAGTGTATGTGTGTGTGTGTGTATGTGTATGAAGCTGTGTATTATTTTTTTTCTGTGGGCAACGCGGCGTATGCGCAATCGTTGGCTACCGCTACCGCTACCGCTGCTCCATTAACCGCAAAAAATACACAAACATATGAATATATTTATGTTAGTATATACATATATACTATGTGTGTGTGAGTGTATGTGTTTGTATGTATGGCAAGATTTAATCGCTTGCTGTGCGCTGTTAATGAATTGAATTGAATTTCTGCTATCGCCAGACAAACAGCCGGCCAGTCAAACTGAGCCGCAACACTAGACCCAGTATCAAACTGAGACTCGGTCTCTATATCTGTCTGTGGCTCTATCAAAATCCCAATCCCAGAGCCAGACTTGCCAGACTTGCCCGACTGGCAGCCAAACAGCCGCCTGACGTTTGGACTTGGACACTCAGTGGGCAGTTGTTTTGTAGGCTTTGCGCTTTTTGATCTCTTCAAGATTGGCACTTTTGGCGTGGTCCGGCAAGCGCCGGCGCACAAATATCAGCACACACACACTCACACACACACTCACACACACACTCACACACACAATCGCACAATAATCAAAAATTACAAAACAAAAAACAGCAAATATTAAGAAAAAAAAAAATGAAAATTATGCACTTGCCAACCGCAACACAGAAAAATTTGCATAGACATATGACTCTATTTGCTGTGGGTATGAGCTTTGAGTGTGTTTATTAATCGCATTTCGGGCATCTAAGTGGGTTAGATATGAGCTCCATGGAATTTATAATGCAATTCAAAACAAATTCAAATTGAAATTGAAACTGTAAGAAAATATGACTTATCAGCCAACGCCATCTGGCGTTTCGATTGTGAAATACTTAAGGATATGTCAACGCCTGCGCCTGTTTAGGGTTGTTGTCCCAGCTAACTGGAAAGGGTCTGCGGAGTAGAACAGTTTTGTAGAACAGTTGAAAAATTTCTTGACTGCTTTATTTCACTTGGAATTATTTTTTATTTTTTTAAATAGATTAAATATTCATAGTACTCCCATAGATTAGAAATGTTAATTCAAAGAAGCTAGTGAATTGTTTTTGACCCTTTTCGGCTTGTATCTATTAATACAATTTCTTTGGATGATTTAAGACCAGGGCTGGCCATCTTTGCCTATAAAAGAGATAGATTGGTATGCTATATAAATTATGTACAAATATTTTGAATAGAATTTTAAGTGATTTATTAAAAGGGATTCCGAATATAAACATCCCATTAAATGCTGAAAATATGTTAATGTAATACTTGGAAATGCTTTAGCCAACACTTCCCCAGAGATCAGAAACTATTCAGAGACACAAATGCATTAAGACACTCGAATCAGCATGCAAAGGCAACGCCCGCATTCCAATGAAAGCGCCGGCAGTCGCAACAACACCAATATACGTACACACGATAAGAAAACAACAACAACAGCAACAGCATTTGCTATAACGACAAACATATCCACAAGTCAAAGAAATTTGCTGTTAATTCACGTATTAACCTCTTGACATTTGGCAGAGGCAGAAGCAGCAACAACTGCAACAACAAGTCGACAAAAATTCCAACACAGAAACAAATAGCCGCCGCAACGGAGTCAGCCACCACCGTCATTGCCATCGGAGAAAAAAAAATGTATTTTGTTTTTTTTTTTTTTATAAAGAAAAACCACACCATCTGCCCATGCTTGGCAAAGCGAAACTATGTCAATGTGCCACATCGGGGCGTTGCATGTGAATGTGTGTGGGAGGGTGATCATGCTGAGCCACGCCAATGGAAAGCCAAAAACCCAGTGAAGCTCAAGCCACAGCGACTCAATGACTTTCAATTAAATCAATATTCATCGTTTCAGCCTCAGGCAAAATGGCAACAGGCGGCATCGGCAGCAGCAGCAACATCGCCTTCACTGGCCACCCCTGGCACCTTCTTCTGCATCTTGGCCTAATATTGCCTTGGCCAAACATTGATTAGACGCGACGCAAAGCGATGGCAGCGTCGTGGCCAGTAACAACGACAAAATTTGACGATGTTGCTGTAACTTCAGACGGCCGGCTACAGCAACAACATCGACTGCTGCTGCTCTCGTCCACTGCATGCGCCATGGGAAAATGTGCAATTTTAGCCAAAAATAAATAAGCAAAGGCACTGGAGGTTGGCCGACTGACTGCCTGACTGCCTGGCTGACTGGTGCACATTCATTGCGCAAATTTGTGGACTGCGGGGACTGCGATTTTAGGATTTGGGACTGCCTTCCCAAAGAAACAGTCTGCCAGGCCAACCAAACTCCAATCAATGATACACCAAAAAAAAGAAAGAAAAAATATAGAAACATTTGAACTACTAGCCTCAAACAAAGCGCCTGCCCCAGTGACTGAGCACAGGAGCTTGAAGCCTTTCACAAACCAACAAACCAGCAATACAAAACAAAGCAAAGCAAAACAAAACAAAAATAGGTATAAAATCCGCGCGCGAATAATTAATGTTTGGCAATAATCGAAGACACCTTCAGCAGCAGTTCACCTGAACGGTCGATTGCTCTTTGGTCTGTCCATTTGTATCTCCGTCTCATTGTCTATCGGTGTATCCATCCGTCTGCTCTTGGCTGCTGCTTGTTGCTGCCGCTTTCGTATGCAACAAGTGCAGCCGCTGGTCATGCAAATGAGGCATTTGGCCGTTATGGTCGTCGTCGTCGCGGGAGGCGTTGACGTTGAAACCAACGAACTGTGTTTATTTTTGCACTCGTCGTAAATGTTTATGGGCTGGTAAGACATTTCAAAATTGAGTTTTGCTATTTGATTAAGCATTTTCGCAAGGGTTGTGCGGGCAGAGAGCGTTCGAGCACCCAATGAAGGTGTGCAATCTAAAGTTATGGGAATTTAGTAAAGCCGTTCCGGGTAAGTTCATAAAAAAGAAATCATTAAGTGCTTGCCTGCAATTATCGATCCGTTATTTTTTCTTTTAATCTATAAAATCTGTAAACATAAAGAGAATGAATGATTTTTTTTCTAATTTTTTTGTTAAGTCAGTAATTTATTTTTTAGGCTTGTGTATTCTCAGTTCACAAGTAAAAGAGAGCAAAGCCAAAGACATGCCAACTGCCCAGATCACACCCACATAGTAATAAAACTCCAAATTATTAGAGTCCATTTCATAGTCGTTGGCTACTTTAAAATGAAGTAAATTACTTTCGATGCCCTGCTCGAAGCAATTGGTCTTCAGTTTCAGTAAAATTCCACTTTCCACCAGAAACTGAAAGAACCTATTCAAAATAGTCATATAGGGCAAACCATAGGCCACTGGTATGCTGAAGGGAAACTGAAAGAGGGGTTCGTCCATTTTCCTAAACAAAGGTATTCTCAGGAACTTTTGCTGATAGAAGTTAAAATCGTGTATATCCTCGAAGCCCGAGTGCAAATAGCTCGTGTTCAGCTCATTCCGTATTACCTCTACGATTTCTTCTGGTTTCTGTTTCAACCGCTTGGCCAACTCAGGGTGTAGGTCGGGCAAGTCGTGCACCAATTCATAGCCACGACCCATATACAGTTCATAATTGGTATCCGCCAAGTCGTCGAAAGTATGGATCTCCCTTTCGTAAAGTCCGGCCGCCTGCATGCTGAAAAGCAGAGCCAAATACTGATTGGTGAGAATGAAACCCATTAGTGTCAAAATCACATAGACGATGAAATATCGCAGTGTGGGTGTGGCCATTATGTGCCTCCCTGGTGATAAATACAGAGCATAACTAATCACTTTCAGAAAGGCTGCACTGAAATCAAGTTCCTCACGACTGAGAAAGTGCAAGGCGGCACTACAATAAACCAACATGCAGAGCCAGATTATCCACGTGGTACATTCATAAGGTCTCAATAAATACTCCGATTTTGGCAGAGGTCTTGAAACGGGAGCAATCACAAATAGGTTGGTATACCATTGGACAAGGCTGCTTGTGTGATTTCCGGTGGTCCACATCAACATGGGTAAAAAATCTGCACTGCGATTGGCCAAAGCCATTATAGCCTCCTCTCCGGAGTCTGCATAAACCATGTGTGCGGTGCCATTAAAAAGTTCTATAAAATCGATAACCATACGAAGCATGTAGCCAGCAAAGACCTCACGATTCTGACTGTCCGTGAAGGTGAAGGAACGTGGAGCCGAGCTTACCAAGATGATGCAATTTATGGGATACCCTTGAAAGTTCCAATATTTTGCTGATGTGTGTACAAAGTATTCGTGAACTGTATAAAGTTCCTGTATACGGATTTGAGAGTACGGCTTAAAGCTGTACAGTTTTCCAGTCCGGGACTTAATAGCCAGGACGTTGGTCATTCCCTGACTCAGGCAGTACTGGAAAGTTTCATAAAGTTGACTTTTTTCGTAGCTCTCTGGCAAGATAAGCAAGATGTGTAGATGCTGGTACAACCATAACATTTTCGTAAGGTAGTCTAAAACAACTTCGTCCTGATTATTGCCCTCCAGACTTACTATAGTCAAAGCTTGCTCAGTAAAGTTTCCACCTAGAACGAGCTGTTCCTTTGGATTACTTAACCAGATGCTGGGAATCACTTCTGTTCTTCCTTCCATTGAGATAAAGTGAGAACTGCTAAAGTCCAAGAAAATATTGAGTTCAAAGCTATAAAGCACATTTAGCCGGTCAATCACTGAGGTGGTAGCAAGAACCGTCAAATTAAACAGTGCGTTGAAATATATTAAATCCATGGCAATGAATTTGCCTTAGAAAACGAAAGTCCTTTTATAGTCTGCTCAAATTCTATTTGATAAAATTATATATAAAAGTGATTCAAAAGGAATAAATATAAATTTATTAGGTTATATTATAAAAGTTGTTGAACTGACAATTCACATCAAAGCTAATAGACGGTAATCACTACTATTTACCATTTATCGATTTGGTTGCTTTTATAATATATTTATTTTAATAAGACACTTATATGTTCTTTGAATGGGATATTATTTATTAAAAGCTGGTGGCTTCCATAGAAATTCCATTAGAAAGCACAAAATACCGGAGCTCAATCCAAGAGCGAAGATTAAGAAGACATACGAAAAGCTTGATAATCGATAGATGTGTACAGCAGGAAGATTGCTTTCATAAAATTTTGAAACATTTCGAGCTAGAAGAGAATCCACTTGAGCAGTTCTTCTCATTTTCTCAAGTATTCCTAATTCGTGGATACGTTTCATGTAGTCATTTAATTCCGGTAGAAATGGTAGGCTGCTGGACACTGGAAATGACATGACTCCGTGTAAGATACTTTCTGGAATAATCTTGAATCGAGGCACATTGAGAAGCATTTGCTGAAGCATTGTGATTTCCAGATGATCCCGGGAGCCGCTGTACATATAACTTGTGTTCAGATTAGTACGCAAGGTTTCAATCTCAACATAGTCACGAATTTGAATGCGTTGCTTCAGACCTTCAGGCAGGTTGAAGCTTCTTTTAATCAACATTGCGTAAAAGCTGTCCTCAATCAACTCATAAGGACTTCTGACCAAGTCCTCCAAAGTGTTTGGCAGAGGCTCATGTAATCCAGTTATCAACAAGGTCGATAAATTTGCCACATATGTTGTGGTGAATATGAATCCCATGTATAATATTAGGAAATGTACGAAGACTTGCCGATAGGTAATGTCCCGGCGTATATACTGAGACATAAATAAAATATGTCCAAAACTAATCAATAGTTGTAGAACAAATTCCCCATAGCTATGACCATATCGAGGGACATTCAATATATAGAGGAGAACGGTCCCAAATATGAGAATGGCTCCAATAGAAAGCCACACAATCCTGTTGCAGGGCTGTAAGAAATATAAGGCTTCTTCCAAGGGCTTGCCATATGGAACCATTATATGATGATTTAAGTTCCAGAGAACTGTGGTGCCCTCGAAGTAAATGCTTGGCTGTCGAAGAATACAAGCAAAATCCATCTTACGGAAACGGAAGGCAATTTGAACTTCTTCACTGATTATGGGCTTTATTTTAACCAGTTTTAATGTTCCATTATAGCGTTTGGAGAAGTCTTTATAGACATTATACATATAGCCAGCATAGACTGTCTTCCCGGTGCGATCGGTGTAGCTCAGACAATTGGGTTGATTGCTAAAATAGAACAAATGCATGGAACGTCCTTGGAAATTCCTGAGCTTTATCTGTCTATTTTGGTATTCCGTAAGATTTTTGAGTTGATTTAATGTTATCTGAGGATAGGGTGAAAATGAAATCAATGTATCTTTTTTAACAAGGAGTACATTAACGAAGCCTTTGCGGAAGCAATATTTGAAAAGATTTAGCTGAAATCGATCGGAATTATTGTTTGTAATAAAAACAACATGAAGAAAGTGAAGCTTCCAAAGTAAAAACCAGAGCACAGAACTGTCCGTTGCACTTTCCAAATACATTAAAGTCAGGGTCCGTGAAGTGAAACGTCCCATCAGCTTAAAATCTTTTGTGGTTTCCAGTTCGGAGTTTATATGGATTTTTGGTGTGTCCAGCTTGAAAATATCATTGCCATGAGCTTTCGCGTATGCATTTATATTAATAAATATATTCAGTTCGATTTTGAAAAAACTGTTCAATTCTCTGAGTACTTCTATGGCCTTGGACTCCTTATGCGGACTTGGTGATTCCAAGAAAATTCCCATATTTCGAGGAATAAGCACAACAAGCACAAACTTAAAAAGCAAGCACCACTTCATTATTATATCAAACGCTTGGAACTCAGGCAGTGTAGAGGAATTCAGTGCTTATATAGGAATCGATGAGTGCGAATATAATTGCTTCTTTTATCTTTTCGAAAAACTTAATTGGAAGTTGATTAAGCATTTCTTTCACAATTTAATTAGTCTGGCATGATTACATAGTTTCATTCTTAAATTGGGGAAAAGCCTTCTGCTCATAATTTCTGTCACAAATGCCAGGATACTAATTAGCCAGCCCGTTACAATTAAAGCAAAACCAAAATAGTAAAATTCCATATCGAAAACTCGGACTTCCATACCGGTTGTAAAGCGAAATTTTATAAGGCCGCTAGAAATGCCGTCTTCAAATGAATCCTTCAGCATTTTTGAAACTATTCCAGCTTCCCAGATTCTTCTTAAATATTTATTGAATAATGTCAAATAGGGCAAGCCATCACAAACGGGAACAAAGAACGGTGTTGAGAAGATCACTTCTTGGACAGTTTTGAAGAGCGGAACTCGAAGAAATTTCTGCTGATAGAGTATAAAATCCAAACGGTCATTATACGCTGAAAATATATAGCTGGTATTCAGTCCTAAGCGCTCTCGAAACATTTTCTCATGACTCGATAATTCTGCGTGAGCCAATACTTCTGGGTTGAGATAATTTTTCTTTGTTAGATTTTCAATAAATTCTATATCTCCTGGTACAGCTAGATACTTTAAGTTCGTTTTAGCCAAGTCATTGAGTGTATTGATCTGTTTTTCAAATAAGCCTGTTGCCAGCATACTCAAAAGCTGTGCTAAATACATATTTGTCAATATAAATCCAAACACCTGAAGTAAGATGAAAATGGCAATATACCGCCATCCCAGCTTCAGATAACGAGTATAATTGAGTGGAAGGTAACAAATGAATTGCACGACCTCCAAAAAACTGCTAGCCCAACCAAATTCCGAGATATATTGTCGATGCAGCCATCCCAGCAGGAGTGTACAGTATACCAAAGTGCCTAAAACGCCCAACCAGAGATTGAGGGCAAAGGGTCTCAGAAAGTAAATGGCTGACGGCTGGGGACGCGCAAAGGGTGCTATGATATTCGAATTCAAGTAAAAAAGAATATCGGAATGCCACCATATAGCCCAGCTATATGAAAAAGTAGCTTTTGCTAGAATATGCACACTCTTGGATGTGAAATATTTTCTAGCAGCTTCCAAGTCAACAACACTGTGACCATCACTAACTCCGATTTCTGTGCCATTGAAATAATTGATAAACTGAGATATCATCTCGTACATATAGCCAGCGTATCTGAATTGGCCGGTATCTTTGTTGGTGTGCTTAAAACAGCGCGGTTCTTCGTTTTCGGACCGATACACTAATACTCGAGATCCTTGAAGATTATGTAAGTATGTAACTTTATGGAAATCCCTTAGATTTTCGAGTTCCACAATTCTCACTTTCGGATAGGGCTGGTAGGTGTAGATTCGACCCTGTTGAATTACGAGTAACTGCAGGAAGCCATGATACAAGCCATATTCGAAAAGTTTCCTTATCTGCTCCAAGTCGCTGGAGTCTGGCAGCAAGTAGATAACTGGTAAGTTATGATTGCGCCATAGCAGATGCACCACCTTATCCATAGAGTCTTTGATTTTATCTGCCTCCGTTGGCAGTTTCACTACGGTCAAGGCTTTGTCGGTGAATTTACCCAGCAATTGAAGTTTCAAATCCCTTGAATCCATCCAAAGACTTGTCACTTTTTCGGAAGCAATCGTGCGATTGTCTCCTTGACAATCCAAGTAGATATTCAGAGTGTATTTGTGATCTTCATTGAGTTGCTCTATCACATCTTGAACTAGCCAATTGCCTGTGACCACTGTGGACAAAGCAATCCACACAAGATGCCATAGCATCACCATGGCTGACCAAAAGGATACTGTCGTTGACCTCAAGTGGCTCGGCCAGTTTTAATCATTTTCCTAGTTCTTTTGTATACCTTTGTGCGATTCTTATCAGGGCTGCAATTACACTTGGACTATAATCATCGTAGAATGGCATAGCAAGTCGTGCGCGGGTGTTGCCAGTCAGTTAGTCACCCAGTCAGGTCCTCTTATCTTCAATCTACTCAATCTTAAACCGCGTAATTGTTTTGCTGCTTGTTTTAACGTGACCAGTTCATACATAAGTAAATGTCAATAATGGCTAATAAAATTATAAGCCAAATGGCAAAATATTGTTTGCTTGAGCTATTATTGTTGTTGTTGTTGTTTGCTGTTGCCGTTTGTTGACTGAGCCGAGTTAATTGACAATCAATGACTGTTTAATGCTTTTGCTGATGTAAGAAATTATGTCAGCGGGACGGTATTTTGATCAAACAATTCTGATAAATGGTGAGTGAATGGTCTGAGGATAAACGGAGAAAGACGGCTGAATGAAAGATACTTTCTGTCTGAGCTGAGAATACAACATTTTGATCACAAAATAAAAAATACATTTTCTGTCTTGAAGCCCACACTTTCTGTTTTTTTTTTTTATTAAATTAAAAACTTGGTGAAGGGCTCAGCTCGAGTTCTGAACTTGTTTCAATGGTTTAAATAGAATTGCTTGCTGGTTCTTGTTAACCCACCTTTCTACCAGACAACAACAACAATAGCAACAGCCGCAGTTCATGATTGGCAACAACACCAGCAGCAGCAACAGTAACAAAACGAACAGCAACTTGAAATTGAAATCGCTCATAAATTCTGTCACTAATTGTAAAGAATGGCAGACCTTGAAATCAAATCAACAGCTCAACGCGAATCGACAGCCACCAAAGATGAAGTGGGCAAAGTGGTTAAGTGGGTGGGTGAGGAGGGACAAAGAATATATATAGATTGGATTGTCGTGGTGGGCTGGGAGGGGGTGCGTCAGCTACTGCAAAAAAAAAAAAAAAAAAAAAATAGCCGAATGCCTTTTGCAAAAATTATGAAGCGCACAAATCTACACACGCAATAACACAACAACAACAACAACAAGAGGAATATCAACAATAACATAAAATAAAAAGGCATTGTATTTGAAAATAAATAAATATAAATTTCAAACGCAAACATAAAGAGCTATTGACTGTTGACTTTTATGAACAATTAGGCGGCAGCCACTTAAAAATCGAATATATTGTGTGCATGCAAAAGATACTGATACAAAGATATACAGATACACTTATAGACTGACGTGCATATATGGCAAAAATAAGTGAGCAGCACCGTCGGTATTTTAACTTGGTTTAGTTGGGTGGTTCGTTTGTTTTTTTTTTTCCTTCATTTTTTTTTTTTGGCGAGGCCTGGCCAAGTTGAATCGTCGTTGTTGCCGTCTCAGTTGGCAGAAATAACAATAAACTTCAATTGATTAGATCGACAAACTGGGGAACAAAAACAAAAAAAATTGCAAAGTCAAACGCATGTGCTCGGCTAAAGAGAGAGAGAGGAAGACGGCAGCCTGGGAGGGGTGTGAAGAGAAGGCGGCAACAGAGGTTGTTAGTTTGTTATTGTTGTTGTTGTAAGTTTGAAGCTCCCCGCCCCTCTGGATTTTGACTTTAATTAATGCATTCGTAGCATTTATGTAAATGGCGGGAAATAATTTATCACCCATTCAAGACGCTGCCTAGCAAAGCGCACTTCCAGCAACTCAAGCAACACCAACAACAACAACAACAACAAAAGCAACAATCTGTACAACAATCAAATGCTGCATCCAAGCATTGCATTTTCAAGCTCAATAGTTTTGTTGTTGTTGTTGTTTCATTAGATACACACGCCCACGCACACATACGCCACGTTGTACAATCGACCATTTGCCATTATATTTTAAGGGCGTGGCAACTTTGGCGCTCAACATTTGGCGGCTCTATTTGATTTGCCATATTTCTGCCTGTATATGAATGTGTGTGTGTGTTTATTCACGATTGCTTTGCATTTATATAATTAGTACTTAATTTATAATTTTTGTGGCATACAAATTACATGAAACTTGGCAATTGTCTGCCATTTTTTATTTCTCTCAACTGTTGTGGTTTTGTTTTGTTTAAGGCAACCAGGGCAAGGTTATGAAAAAAATACAAAAATAACAAAAAATAACTAACAAATGGACAATTTGATTTTGAAATATGTGGGTGGTCAGGTGTTTGCTTTGCTAAGATTGTAAATGCCTTCATTAGGGAATTAACCGAGTAACATTGAGGGCAAAACAATTTATATGAAAATTATACAGAATTTGATTTGGATAGGTCATCGGTTTTGATTAACTCATTGAAAAGTTTTTCCAATCAAAAATCATATCTAACAGATCAATTCGATATATTTAAATATATAATTAAACATTGAAATAGCTGAGTCATTTCCATTTAGCTCAAAACTGTTCCTATAAATATCTTAAAGATTGCTCTGATTAATCAGAGATTTACTTCCCTTATACTTTACAGGGCTAAAGAAATTTGTGTTTTCCTTTTTCTTTTCTCTATGTTTTTTTTTGGCAAGAATATACCAGTGCCTTATCAAAGAAAAGAAAAGAGAAAACTCATTGCCACTGCACCCACTTGAGTAAGTTTGGGCAACGCCCACAAGCAACTGACACCCACTTGCAGTCGAGAAAAGCGACCCACGACAATATGACCATAACATTAAAATAACAATCATCCATCTACCACTTACTTATCGCACAGTCAGCCCCGCATCTGTCACGCCTCTACTGCCGCCCCTATTTTTATTTCCCAACCCTAAACTCCTCTCTGCCGCTCTTTCCGGCTCTGCTGCTGCTGCAAGTCGAATCTTATACCGACGATCTGTTTAAAGTCTAAGTATGCCCCGCAGCGACACTTGAGTTATTTTTCTAGCTGTCGTTGTTGTTATTGTTGTTGCTGTTGTTGTTGTTACTGGTTGGTTATATTTAATTTGACAGTGACTGAGGCATACTCGGCTAAAACTTATGGCGATCCGAGTCGAACTCGAACTCTAGCCGTAAAATCAATTTGCCAAAACGTCTACAACTTTATCAAACTTTATACAACAATAACAATAACAATACCAACAACAAGAAAAACAAAAATAATTCACAATAAATAACGATGGATAACGTATAGCATCGAGCGTATAGCAAGCGAAAAAGCCAAATGGCCAAAATGGCCAAAATGCCAAAGACATGGACATCAAGCATCTCTCGATTTAGCTGGCGGGCAGAGAAAAACACTTAAATTTGTGTTATCGCCTTTATATCAATTGACTTTCTGGGCAGTCGAGAGACCCAACAGCAACAACAACAACAATAAGCTTGCCAACATAAATTACATGGCCCAGTCAATGGATCAAATCAAATTCAACTGACTGAGAGTCCAAGCAGTCCAAGATGCAGATGATGAAAGATAAAGGTGAAAAGCGATGACTCACGGTGGAGGGGGGAGGGGGGCGGAGGGCGAGATAGTCGCCCAGTCAAATAACGTAATTCACAATTTTTTTTCGTATTCTTTTCTAACAATTTTCGCATTAAAAAGCTTTCAACTAATGCCAGAGATTAGCCAAATGGCCAACAAGTTTTGGCAATGAGAAAGTTGCCGAACATAACCTCGAGGTGAGAGCCAAGAAGAGACAGACCAACAAAATGCTCATAAATTGGGTTGAGTGGGCTGTGCTGGCCTTTTCGAGGGTGTTGGTGGTGGTGGTGGGTTGGAGGGGGTGTCTTAATAATTTCATCGATGGCCAAGTTATTGGCAGAAGGTTAATCAAGAACTGCTGACCTTTTCACCTGGCAATGTTATCTCCATAAAATCTACCTCAACACTAAATTAAAGCCTGGCCAGGTCAGCAGCAGCCATCGATTCATGGTTTCAATTTAATTGGCTATAATAAAGTTAGTTGTTAAATCGCTTAATCAAGGCGAATATATCAAAAGTATGTGTGTGAGTGTGTATGAAGGTGATTAGAGTTATTTTATTTTCAAAAGGTGTTGCCTGTTGTGTTGGATTTGAATACGCTACGTTTCGCTTAGGCAAATCAAAATTTTAATGGTAATGACTTTTGAGACTCCAGTCACAGCCAAAGCGGTAAAAGTCAATCGCCTAATTTGTCGCTGGCCAGGCAGCCAATCAGCAGCAACATTAACAAGTGTTCTGTTCGTGTGTGCCTTAGTGTGTGTGTGTGAGTGTATGTGTGTGTGTGTGTTAGCTGTCAATTGTTGACATTTGCAACGGCGTCCCAATATGTTTGACATTCATTGGCAAGTCAAGTCGGCCAGGCAACTTGGCCACATGTTGCCACAGACTAACAACAACAACAACATCATTGCCGTCTAGAGCAACATTAACAGCAACAACATCACTGCCACCATTCATCTGACATTTTACCATTTGCATAAGCAATCGTAACAGTTACAACAACATCACAAAATTACAACAACAACAACAGTAACAACAACACATCAAATCCAGCACATCAACAACTGATTGCACTTGTTGCTGCGTTTTTATTGCCAGCAATTTTCGAATTGTCACAAACACTAAATGGACTGGCACAAAGACACAGGGTAGAGAGAAAAGGGTAAACTAGTCAAACATTGGCTAGTAAATGAAAAATTGCATCGACAGAGTTGCTAAAAAAAAAAACAGTGTGGGAAAAGTGCAAGGAAAAAAAAATAACAGAAAGACGGACAATGTAAATTTTCTTCCATTTCACTGGTAACATGATGCGGCAACATTTTCAATTGACTGGCAACATTTTCATGTTGCGTGCCAGACATAAACAACAACAACAATAACAACCAAACAAAACAACACATAAACGGCCACTTAACAACAAAAGCTGATTGATTGTCGACAATTGCCAGACCCGATGCAACTTAAGTTTTGTTTTTCTTTTTTTTTGTTTTTGACAGTTTTTCTTTTTCAAAAGACTTTCTTAAGTTTGCAGGTGTTGCCTTTTAGTGTGCTTATTGATTTGGTTTTTACGCTTCACCGTTAAAAAAAAAATATATACTTTTGCCTTTGCTAGCTTTCGATTGTCTCATTTTCTTGGCTGTGCCTCATTCTGAATTCAACTCCTACTTTCTGGACAATCCAAAAAAATGACTGGGCTTAGATAGATCAACACACAACCACACATAATAACAGTAAAGCTTTTGTGCAAGCAACAACAAAAATACAGGGGGAAAAAAATGTTAACTTAGCCGAGGAATTACAACAGCTTTCGGACCACACAAGACCAATGAAATTTGATATTTTATTTTAAACGTCCAAGTTTGTGTTTCTCGTTGCTATAATTTTGGTGTTTGGTTTTTATTTTTAAATGTTTAGCATTAATTTTATAGCAGGCCATATGCAACTTCAAAATACGCTGTAAAAAAATTAATCAAGATTTTTTTTTTTAGATTAAATAAAAGATCAAGTTCAAAATAGGCTGTAAAAAAATTAAACAAGATTTTTATTTTTTTGAAATTAAATAAGAGATCTGAGTTTTTTCATTTTTTTTTTTAGATTAAATAAAAGTTCTGTGCTCTTGGATCCCAGACCAAGCTAAGAATGCCTAAGTAGGTTTTCCCAAGAAAAACTCTGAGAGTTGAACTGGTTTCTTGGATCTCTTAAAATTTAATCTTGTATTGGAAACCAAATTTATAAAAATTAAAGACATGGATCATCCTTAATCATTTCAGTTATTTTGTGCTTTCCCTAATAAAAATATATTTACATTTTTTTTTTTAAATTGTATAATCAATCAAATACTTTTTCTACTTGATTTTTCAATCTTTCCTTATGTCAATTTCCAAAAGATAAATCTTGTATCTAAGTTAATTTCCGATCTTCCGTAAATGAAATAATTCTTGAGAAAGTGTATTCACTTTTTGTTATGGCTTATTGGCTGGTGAATTTTCTTTGATTCTTTTTGGATATTTTTGTTATATTTATTGTTAAGATTTTTGTTGTTGTTGTTGTTACTTTTGACACGACCTCCTCATCTTATCGCTTTTAGGCTTAAACGTCTTGTATACGCTGACTTTTAGCGCATAATTATCGCAAAGCATTTTGTAAAGCGCGCGCGCCCACAATGCCACCAACAACAACAACAATAATAATAACAACAACAAAGACTACGACAAGAGCAAGACCAAATATAAGCCAAAAGTGGTAAAAAGCCATAAAAAATAACAAAACTGAATATGCAGGCTAGTCGGGGCTAAAAAAAAAATAAAAAAAAAACTGACTGACTGACTGAAAAGCAAACCAAAACTAAACTGAAAACTGAAATTGTTGGGCGCTCAAAATAAGCCATAAAAAATATTTAACACACCCTCTAACAAAGCTGTTAACAGGCAGCGACAACAACAACAAGAACAAAAAATAGCAACATTTGAAAAAAAAAGTTAAAATGCGTAGGTAAGACCATAAAAATGTGTGTGAGAGTGTGTGGCAACAACAACTACAGCAACAACAACAACAGCAAACAACAAATGGCGACGAGTTGTTAGCAATTTTTCTTTTTAGCGCGACAATTTCAGCCAAAGGCGACGGCTTTGGTGATGCCAACACATTTGCCAATTGGCTTGGATGGCTGGGGTAACGGTGAATAATTCTCATCATGGTATTGGTGAAGCGGGCCAAAAACAAACGACAATTAAAATGCAAACAAATTGAATTTGTGTGCGTAAAAAACTCAACTTTCTGTCTTTGTGTGTGTGAGTGTGAGTATGGAAAAGGTTTGGCCAAGTGTTTTGTGTCATAAAGTGCAACAACTGCCAACAAGTACAACAACAGCAACAACCGAATGCATTTATGGGGCACGCGCGCGTCTCGTCTTAAAAAGAAAAATACATTTCTGTGGCGAAAGTTTGGTCGTTGTTGTTGTTGTTTTGTAGTTTTTAATTGCCACATGTTGCTATGGCTAATTTGTCGCGCGCTCGTAAAAATGTTTACAACACACACAAACACACACACTGACACAAGCACACTTGCAACACAATTGGTAAAATGGCTAATTGCCTGGCCACAATGTTGCCAATAAGCGTTTCGGTTTTCAGCCATTTGACACGTGTGCTGAGCCCACCCGAATTGCTTGCCCACACCTTCACCCACTTCACAAGTTAATTGCTTTTGTGGTTTTTCTCTCTCTCTCTCTTTCTCTGATGCACAGCAATTTTTTGATTTATAATTTAACAGGCAACATGAAAATTGATTTGGCTTACAAGTAGAGTGCATACCCCAACCCACCCCAGCACACCCCATCTTCACGCACACATTAAGCTGTCAGGCCAGGCCAAGCTCAAACACCAAACACATTTAGCCATCACCGCCAACAATTGAACCGATTCAGTCTAATCTATAAGCAGTAATCAAATTTCAGCTGGAAGGCCTAAACAACCAAACCTAGCTGCCAGTTTCACTGTTCCGGCTGCCAGCCCATAATTATGCAACACATGTTCAATGCAACAATTGGCCATAATTTAGTCAAAAGGTAATTGAGTAAGCGAGCGAGCGGTCGGCGCGCGCCTCGACATGGCTAACGCCAACTTGGTCTATCATTAAACTCAATCCACCCACCCCACCCTACCCCACCTCACCTCATCCGACCCGACCCTGCCTACTCAGGCTCCTCAACGCATACGCACCAGAGCCCAGTAGTCGGCCTGTCTGTTAGCTGAATGGTCAAGAGCAGTTGGCCCGGCTGACTGATTGACGACTGCCACTGAAAATCTAAAACTGCCACTGCCACTGTCTTGGCTCATTCAGAAAGAGCAAAACCTTGTTTATTTATATCTAGTTAGGCGGCATTATCTCTATCTTTCTTACGGTAGGCACGATTGCCACTTAATTACATGACATTAGGAGCTCGACTTGAGCTCATTTCAACCCAACACTAACACCAACAAACCAAGCTGTTTTTTTCTGCCGTTCACCCAGAGATGCCAAGGCTGGCTGGGTTCCATCATTGGCTACCTCTTCTTGGTCTATGCCAAATATGCTGAGCAAATTCCTGGTGAGTGATAGTGAGGCCGCTATGTAACCAGGAATCTACCAGGTAATTGTAGTATTTAATGATTGAAAAGTAGTCAAGGTGAGTTAAGCGCTTCTTAGAGTCGCCATGGATAGTTTTATAATTTGCGGAAATTGCTAAAGACGCTGAGACCCAAAGAAAATTGAGTTTGGCCAAAGCAAGCCAAAGCACCAGCAGACCAGGCAAAATTATTTTTTTTCAAAAGAATTATAAATATCACACATGACAAGATCGTAAAATGTTTCTGTGAATTTCTGGCAACATTTAAACCGAAAAACCTTTAAGCCATCTCCAAATTAGCATAGTTAATTTTATAATTCATTTGTGGGCTTCTGGGCCGCTCCCAGTCTTTCTGACACCTTTTTCGGCTGGCACAACGGTTTGGGTCTACTCGTGGCACGCCTGGCCCTCCTCGTGCCCTGTGGCATGAACACGAACTAAACCAATCTCTGGCCATATTTGTTGCACACTTCACTTCATTTGTGCCACATTATACACCTACAAATGTCACTCAAAGCAAAAAACATGTTAATTTAACAAACAACAAAATACACCCCAACCAAAAAGGCTAAAAGCTGCCTGAACCAAACTAAACTGCATATACATATATATAAAGAAAGAAAGAGAGAGAGAGAGATAGGGAGAGAGAGAGAGAGAGAGAAAAAAGAAAAACATAAAATCAAACGACGACGAGATCACAAGTCACGATAATGATAAATCGCAGCTCAAAACATTTACCCAGACTGCTTTGTTTTCCTTTTCTTCTCATTTTTTTTTTGCTTAGTTTTTCTATGGATTGCCACAAAAGGTCGAGGGTGGGTACATGATTCAACAATAATAACAACAACAACAATTTCAGCCAGAAACGGTATAAACAAAAGTAGCGCAGTAGCTATACAAAAATTTATTTACTTATTGTACAATAAAGAAATAAATAAGCTAAGAAAAAAAAACAAAATCTATATATATTGGCCAAAAGGAAAAAAGCGAAAAAAAAAAAATAAAATAAGATTGGCGAACGTGTCACAGTTCGTGAAATAACAATAGTTCACAATCACAATCGGCCCCGGCGGCTGGAAGATCGTCGAATCGACTGCCAAAGACCAGAGACCCGGGCCAAAAATTGTGCTAAACCGCTCTGGCCGGGCTGGGGCCAGGCCAGATCAATATCTCAATGAGTTGACGATTGAGCTTCGCTGCCGAAAATAACAACAACAACAAACAAAAAAAGCTCAAATCCATTTTTGTCCCCCTAAGAAAAAAAAGCGATGGTGACTTTGTCGGTTTGTCAGGCGATTGGCTTCTGTGTGATGTCTCTGGGCCAAGCGGGCAAGACACAAGCTGGGGCTGACTTATTTTTATGGCAACTGTGACAACTGGTAGTCGACTTTTTTTTTCTTAGCCAATTTTATTAAATTGCCAAAGCACAAGTACACAGAAATATTTTTATGTTATGCATAAATTATGAATGTTTATTTAAGTGCATTTGCCATGCTGTGAAAGGTCAGTGGCGGTGATTTTATGGTTTGTTTTCGGTTAGCGCGTCACGAGCGACCCCGATCCCAAAACCAAAAGTTACCAAAGCTCTTTGCCCAAAACTTGATGGAGTTGCAAATGTTATAGATTTTTTTAGTTGCCCCTCATTAGATAAGAATATCTAAAAGGTGTAGCCTTCACCAAATAAGTCTTCCAGATTTTCTAAAATAAAGTTATCTCAGACTAGGCTAGTCTATATATTTATTTTATGATAAATTACCAATCAATATATATTTTTTTCTAGTCCCACCCTAAAGCACTTTATTTTCATCCCATTTTCTTTTTAACTTGTTCAACCAGATCAATTGGGATAAATTTTGTGGTGGCTTCGGCTTTATCTTTTCACACCTGAAAAGTGCAAACTGATTTCATAGTCATTCACACGCCTTGACAGTTATCGCCGTAATTTATCAACGGACAAGCTTGTGTGTCTCAACAATTTAAGATCCCGGTATTTGAAAAATCAACAAAACATCAACAAATCGACAACAAAATGGCCAGAAAGAGGCAAAGACAAAAAGGAAAAAAAAATGGCCGAAGCTAAGCAAACATTTGCCAGGAAAAATCTGTTAACGCTAATCATACAAAAATGTGGCGCGCAGAGAGAAAAATGCAAAAGGCGATCAAAATGCGACAGATAAACGAAACAAATTCACACGTTTGACAACAGCAACAACAAAGTGTCGAGAGGCATTTGAATGAGGCGCGCAATCTCTTTGGCCATTTGCAGCTGTTGACCACCACCACCACCACCACTGCCACCAACACCACTGGCATAGTGGCAGTAAGGCAGCAAAGAGCTTACCCCGCTGTCCGCCTAGGTGTCAAATCAACACAAGTTGCGATCGTTGTCAAACTTTCAAGCTCACAACTTAGCTGGCAACATCAGTGGGCAACATTTTGTTGCTGCTGCCGATTTAATTTATGCACTTGCATTTGCATAGCGTTGATTACAAAAATTCATTCGACAGTCTCTATCCCCTTCCCCTCACCCATCTCATCTCATGGTATTTTTGCAATATTCTAGAGAGTATCTGTTTTAGCTTCCCGAGCCCCACCGATTTTGATCGAAATCAATCGCTTGCAGCTTGAAGCTCATAACAGATGTGTGGCAAGCAATTTGAGCGTAGCAACATTTTATATGCCTGGCAGGGGCACCACACATCGTCAGCAACATTTTCTTAGCAGCTTGTGTCGCCTGGGCGTGAAATTTGTACGCGCGAGTGTTGAAAACTTTTTGACAGGCGGAAATTGTTGTTGGCCGTTAGATTGCGGACGAGGCTGTTGGCTGATGTGGCCGTTGCTAAATTCAATCAGCCGGGAGTGCAAGACAGGTCAAATGCCACTAATGAGTTGCCCCATACGCAGACAGCTAGCTGGCCAGCTAGTTGGCCAGTTAGTTGGCCAGCAACAAGTGCAAAGCGTTGGCGTGGAGACCGGACAGCTAACCAGTCTCAGCCAGCGCCAGATCCACTCAAGGCTATTTTATCAAAGTGATAGGCTAAAAAGTTGTTGTCGTTGTTGGTGGCATGTGCGGTAATTGCAGCATCATCATTTTCCTCCTCTTCTTCTTCTTCATCTTCTTCTTTGTCTTCTTTTTGTTTTTATTCTTTTCAGTTTTAGCCAAGAGCAACAACAATGATAAAATTACGGGCCGCCGACAATCAAGCAGGCACTTGCCTAGGCCCAGCCAACTGATGAGTTGAAAAGTGCAAAATATTTTGCCATGACAAGAACCAAGCAAGTCATTGACTTGGATTTATTAGACTCTAAGTAGCAGGCACATCGGCACAACTCAGACCATCTTTGTATGCAAGACTTTTTAAAGTTTATTGGCCACATTATGCGGCCGTTTCAGCCATAACCAAGACAGCAAAAGAACCATACGAGCGTAGATAAAATCATTCATTTAGTAAGGTATTTATTTATGGACTGCCAACTGCATATTGCATACGGCCAACTGCAGGTAAGACGCAGGGCCAGGCGACGACAACCTCAACGTTTATTATAGCCATTAAAAATATTAGATTATCAGTAGTTAGACACACATGTAAGCATAACCGAATGCAAATGCATATTATGGATAAGGCTGAGCTCACTAAGCGATGAGACATGAGACAGCAGAAAGTTGCTGGCAATTGCATCTTCTTGAGCTCAGTGGGCAGCCAGCAACATGTCGTTGCCATTTTGGTAGAGCAACTTTAATTGGCTCAAGGGAGGAACCCATTTTAATAAACCTTTAATCTGAGATGGAATTTCTCAATGTTTTTTTTTTTTTTTGTCTGGTGCTGCCAACCTTTCACCTGGTTTAACTTGAATTTTCCTTAGCCGAAAAATAATATTCCCAATGGCATTTTTATTCTCATCAACCCGTAGCTCTGACCAGAAACCAAAACAATTTCATCTGCACAGCAATAACTCAGTTCATTGTCAGACCGCCAACGACCCACACACTGACCCCCGCACAGCAACAACAACAACAACAACTAAATCTACAACTAAAAGATAACACAAGAAAAAAATGAAATGAAATAACAAAACAAAACGCAGCCACAGAGGTCAGCAGTCAGCATTCAGCAGCCACCATGTGGCTATAGCAATTTGTCAATTTCATAATTTTAGCGGTGGTGGCATGCGGCAAGAATCATCTTCAGCAACAAATGAAATTCCACTAGTGAGGCGGCCCCACACGTCAGCCCATAAAAAAGAGACACCGAAAAAGACAGTCATCCAATAGATACAGATACTGGAAGCAGACGAAGGCCTTGGCCCGGACAGGCCAGGCCTGGCCTGGGCAGGCCCGAAAGCAGAAGACCCGGACTGCCACACACAAGCACATGTGAAAGTCAAAAGCCACACCAGTCAGCCATGCTAAATGAAATATATTTTATTACAGTTAGTTGAGTTAAAATTTTAGCTTGAAGTTTCGGCTCTGGTTTTTCTAGTTTGGGCTGCTGCTGCTGTGGATGCACTTGCTCTGGCATTCAGGCAGACCAAAATGAAAACTAGCAAGTTTCGGTTTGGGCAACTCCAACTGGCTGCCATTTCATCCACCTTGTCTCTATCGTGGTCTTGTCTCTTCGTTGTTACGTTGTTGCATTAGAATAGGGCAACAAATCATCTCCATTAACCTAAACAAAACTGCGCAGACAATCGCGGAACGTGCATCTGCAACACGCCACAGAGCACACAGCACAAAGTCACAGAAAAGGAACAGCAACAAAAATTAAACAAAACCCAAAACCAAAGAAAACAAAAAAAAAAGGTATTTCGGTGGTGGTCCACACCGAAAATCATTTTCACAACCACACAGCATCGCATAAAACACATAGCCAAGGTGATAAAATTGGTGTCACTTGTCACGTAGAACGTTAATTGTGAAACGGAAATGCTGCCACATAAAATGTTGCTTGCATTTTTATACTCGGCCTAACTACAGCCAATACCCTTCTGGGAACAGAGCATTTTCATTTTCAAAGGGATTTTGTGTGGACCTCAGAAAAAAGATGGTTCAGAAATTTCAAAATATTTATGAGGGAAACTTAAGATACTTCATGCCAAGTCCATAGATATTTTCGGTGGAAATACTCCTTAAATTAAAACTTGATTATTTTTTCAAATTCTCAAATAAATATTTTTGTAAAGTGTATAGAATCTTTGGACAATTAAGAGTACGCAATTCGTAAATGTTATTTGGGGTCTTTTGGTTTGGCATGTTGTTGTCTTAACAACATGTTTGTTCCTCCTTCCAGTGTTCATTTGAAGCTTGTTGTGATAATTGAAAAATTCAATCAAGATACACGAAATACAATAAATGTCCCAACCAATTGTCTTAGCCAGCCAGCTTTTTCTTCTCCCTCAAATCTTGCATCTTCTTTTAAATGGCCAAATGAGTGGTTGCTCCTCGCTTTTTTGTTTCTTATTTCTTTTTTGGGCAAATTGTTGTTGTTGTTTATTTTTGGGCTAGTTAACTTTCATTAGCATCTATAACACTCCCAAAAAAAAAGGAGTCAAAAAAAAGGTTCAAATTTTGTATTGTGTTGCGGGTCTGTGACTCGGCTTATCTGACTGCCATTTGCATTTTTATAATTGAATTGTTTGTGACTTTGTTTGCCTAAACATTTATGCGGCTCATAAGTTGGCAAAAATGAACAGAACGACAGTCACATGTGCACTCCACTGACACTCATGAGCCCACAGTTGCCAGCCTAGCTGAACTGTGAGTTGCGATCTGAGCTGGCAACCTCGTCCTCCGATACCCCAGAGCCCAGAGCCCAAAGCTCAGAGCCCGGCCAACCCAGTCAGTCAGGCAGCCTCCGCGCTTGCGCAAATGCAAAAGCCCGCGTCAGTTAAATGACAATTCAGTTACAGATACAGATACCAAATGTGAAGGAAAAAATATAAACTTTAACCGTGTAATAAAAATGCAAGTGTCTCCAGTTTTGTCTCGATTTCTGTTGCCTTTTCGTATAGAGGAATGTGTTTTGGGCCACATACTGACACATTTACTAACAACAACAACAGAAACAGTAACCACCACGGAAGGCTGTCTTCGAAGTGCCGAGAACCAAACACTCTTTTCAAAGAGATTGATCCATATACACCTGAAACCGACTCTCTGCAAAGGTTATAACTTTTCTCACACCTTGTTTGGTAGTCCAATCCGATTGAATATTTTGGGAGATCTGCGATATCTCAAGCTGCATGCGAAATGAAGAAGAGTGTCTTCTTTGAAAAGTGTGTGAATACAAAAAGAAAACCAATCAAAAATCTCATGCGAGCTGTTTTGTTGTGTGTTGTAAGCCGAGTAGAAATAACTGCATCTGACGATGGCGCGTTGCACAGTTACGCGATTAGTCGCGTGGGCGCAGGCGCAACACGCCAGCAGATCGCCAGACCAACAAACCTCCGGACCCACCAAACAAAAAATAAGAAAGACCAATCAACCGACTGACACTGCCATTCGCTGGCAGCTTAAACGGCACGTCCAAATCCGCGTCCTACGATCGCAGCTCCGCGTCACTCAAAACTGCTTCGAGAGCTGGCAGAGAGGAGCTGAGAGAAGTGGAGCAGCCTGCCGTTCCATTGGGCCAGTTGGTAGATCTTTGTGGTCTCAATGGTCTTTGCTAGCGATCGGCAAACTGCCGGCTTTGTGATTGGATTTATGTTAATTTCTGTTGAGATTTGTGCAACGTTTTTCTGTTGTATTTGCTATTGTTGTTACCACTCTTGGCGTTGTTGTAATTGTTGTTGTTGTAGTTGTTGTTATTTTAGCCATTGTCAGTTGACGGCTGCAAGTTGCTTAAACTGTTTTGTGTGCGTAATTAAATGGTGACATTTTTGATTGCAAAGTGTTAAAGACTTTGTCTGCTAAATGGACTCAACGGGAAAGTTATAGCCAAGCACTTTGCTTTATCTCCGACTGACCAAATATAAACACAAGATATTTGAGACACTAAGACTTTAAGGAAAGCCTAATCCCTGAAGAAATCGTTAGCCTTCCGGTTGAAAAAATTATATAGTCAAGTGGAAAAGATCTTCAGTGGAAGCTTATGAGAATGCAAATTTCCATATCCAAACTCATTATCAGAGACCTTGGATATATATTTATTATATTTCGTATATTGAAACTGTTTTCTTCATAAGGAACCAAAAACAAAATAGAAAACATTTCCAGATAAATTCGACTGGACAATCCTAAGATTCTCTTTATAAATTTGAATTTCCTATGGTGTTTTTTTTTTGTGTACTTTCAAAAAAATTTTCAATTTCCTTTCTGAAATACTTGGAATACTTAGCATCTATCATATTTTATGTATTCAAAATTGATTTGATTTTTAATTTATAAAAATTTGAAAGTTCAAATTATTCTCATGGGAATTCCCTCATATTGTTGCAGTTGTTGTTGCTGTTGTTGTTGTCAACTGAATAGATTAACCGTAAAAATATTTTAAGCTTTAAAGAAAAAAAAATGAAAAAAAATTGCAAGTGTTTCCCAAGTTGAACTCACATAAATCACGGCTAATTGTTTGGAACCAAAAGACAAGAAAGAGACCAGCAACAGACCAAATGATATAGTGAAATATTAACAATCGCAAACAAACACACTGACAATATATGAGAGTGTCTCATATGGTCGAGACAAAAATGTGGTACCCTTTGCTTTGGCCTCCTCGGTTGCAAAGCTGCACTCCTTCCCACACAGAAATTTAACAGATCAACCCGAAAGCTGTAAAATGAGAGAGAGAGAAAAAAAAACCGAAACCGAAAACTTTAAAACTGACAACGGCAATTAACCAGCTTGGGAATTCGGTACGGCATTGGCATGTCAACTGCAGCAGCGGCACCAGTGCCACCAGCCAGCCAGTCAGCCAGCTAGCCAACCATCTGGCCTGGCCAATATGTGGCGCAGACAGCGATGACGTGAAAGAGGTGGCAGGAGCACTGGGAACTCCAAGGCTGCTCCAATTTGCCAAATTCCCCCCACTGGCAAATCACAGTTGATGGAAATTCTCAAATCAATCCCTCCCTTGCCTGCATTTCGCTCCTGCTCTTTCTTGGTGAAGCAGAAATTCTTGCAAATAATTGAACCGGATTTTGAAATGTCCCGCCAAGCCGTTTGGGGCCAATATGGTCAAAATTAATTATCGCTTTAGTTGCTGTTGTTGGTGGTTGCGGTGATGGTGGCAGTGTTGGTGGCGGCAACCATTTGACATCGCCAAGCATGGCTTGAAACTTTAAGTGGCTGCCGAAAACATAAGTCCCCCTCGACAAGCCAAAATCAGCTGCAGAAAAATGAAGAAAAAGTCAAAGTTTTTATGTTGTTTTTGCACCTGGCGCTGTCAATTCAAGGAGGATAGATTTAAGAAGGGGCGGACATGGGACTTGCAGGGGGGTCAAAGGAGGGGGCACGCTGCAGGCGACAGGTCAGTTGGCTCACATATTGCACAAAAAAAAAACTAAATATATATAAATATAAAAATGTATAGAAAAAGAAAAACAAAAAAAATAAATAAATAAAATAGTCTCTGCCTCCCGCCAAAAGTCTCGGTCCTCTTAGTTTGTCCGCTGGCAAATGTGAAAAATTAACTACAAATGCTCTTTACTTGTTGTTATTATTATTGTGGTTGTTAGTGTTGTTGTAGTCGTCGGTTAGTTTGCTTGTTTGCTGGCCAAGCAATTGATCGTTGTTGTTATTGTTGTTGTCTTTGCAGCTGCAAGTCTCTTTCGAGCCGCCAGTTGGGCAAGTGTCTTTGGCAGCACTTGTGGCAGCATTTCTTGTCCTCGTCGAAGTTGTGTGTGTTTGTGTGTATTTCTTTTTTTTTCTAACGAGACTTGAAATTATATGAAAATTTATGATACATTTGCTTGCACTGGGTCTCCCACTGCCTCTCTTTCCCGCTCCCTCACTCTCTCTCTCTTTCTAGGTGAGTTTGTGTTTTGTGTTTTTGAAGTTTTTAAGTTGGCATAAACAAACTTGGCCAGCTTTTAGCTTTTGTTAACATTCGGCATAGTATAGGACATTTTGGTCTAATTGGCTTTGGCCTAGTTTATGTCTAAGACCCTCAGTAAAAATAATAGCAAGCAGTTGTCAGCTAGCAAGACTTTTATTTCACTTAACTTGGCTAACGAAAATATAACAGCATTTTATGTTTTTTCTTTATGGTAAAAAAAAGCCAAGGACCAGTGCATCATTAAATATTTGATGAATGAAATTCGGTACACTTCAGTCAAATTAAAGATTGAATTAAGACTTTTCAGATTATGATGGAAAGGTTTGGATGCCTCAGGCCATCAATCAAACTTGACAAGGTAAAATAAACAGCAACAAAAAAATTTGTCATAAAATTTATTTAAAAAAATATTTACAATTTAATCTTTCAAATCTAAAGAATTAGCATACTCAGAATTAAACTAGAATAATTAAAAATACTTGATATATGTGTCAAATATAAATAAATAAAGCTCGTTAGCAAATCAATTAAATAATCAAATATTTAATCTTATAAATAAAATGTATTCAACATTTTAATATGACTTTCAATTCCAACAAGTCAAGACTCTTTCCAGTGATCAACTCAAAGGAAATAGAAATAATGAAACATTTTTTTTTACAACTCAATATTTTTTTTTTTTTAACTTTTGCAAGCCCAATGAAGTATTTACTCCATTGATAAAACAGCGAAATAATTTTAATTCTTGCAATACTCCCATTCCAATCTGATTTAATGGCCTTAATAAACTGAGACTCTTATCAGCAATTGCGTTAACTTTTAAAAGGTCTTCGTAAACTTGGACAACCAATAAAAGCCGTAAAAGAGTTCAATCTATAAAAATCCAATTCCCCATTTCATGCGTGTGTGTGTGTGTGTGTGTAGATATGCATTTTTTTTTAACTGCACCCAAGTCACAGCTGGCCGCGTTGTTGAGTTGATTGCTGGCCCAACCGAGCTGCCACCCACCCAACGAACCAAACAACCTAGAAGGCAGCCACCTACCCGCTCCGACCGCCAACTGTGGGGCACTTTGCATAACAAACGACTTTATTAATTTTTAAATTACCGAAAGTCAAAGGCCGCCTGCACTTTTTGTAGCACTTGGAAAAATTCATTTTTTTCCCGAGTTTTTTTTTTCGTAGAGCTTAGATAAGGTTGATGGCTTCCAAGGGGCAGAGTGGCTTTTTGAAGGCTTTTTAGAGTTTCGGTGGGCGTTAATAGTTTGGCGCGCCAAAGACCCAAAAAAATATAAAATAAATAAACATAGGCAAAAAGAAAAATAAAAACTGTGAGAAAATCTTTTTGCCAAATGCCGTTGACTCAGGTGTGGGTAGTTTGCCAAGCTGCTCCCCAAGGCCCCTCGGGGTGCAAAAATGTTATGTTAATATTTGCAATGCCCAAGAGATAAAGAGTGGAGAGAGAGAGAAAAAAACTGATTAATGCCGGTATTTGTTGGGTTTGTTGTTTTTGTTTGACACATGCTTATAAATCAACAAATTATAAAAATTGCCATTTGAATTGAAGATTGATGAGCATTAAAACGACTTACTCAATTGACAAGTGGACTGGTCCCCGCAGGTCTATCTGGTCGGATAGAAGAGAGAAGTAGATAAAAGATTGTGATTTTAAGCCAGAAGAGAAAATACACAATTTTTATACTTTTTTAAAAAATGCTAATTTCTCAATTAACTTGCAACTAGCTGGATGAGGGGCCTGCTAGCCCAACCCGTTCGAATGAAGTGAAGGGGGCACAAATATGTATAGAAAGGTGAAGAATCACATCACATTAACATAAAACGTTTTGTGCAATGCACATAGCCAAAGTGGCTATAAATCATACAATTAAAAACTAATCAAGCAATGACACAAGACATCAAAAAGCTCTACAATAACAACAACGGCAACAATAACAATTACAACGACACTATTAGTAGTAGCAACAACGATTGTTGCATTCACCAACCTCGAGAGTCGAGGCAGCTACAAAACGTCACCGATTGGTAAGTCGGCCTTTTGGGCCACTTCAAAGACAAATTTATGTATTGTCAGTGAATAAAGCCAAGAAAACAATATTCAGCTAACTGCATAATTCAAAAATTATGAGAGCCATTAGAGACAGCAAGGCAGCAGCAGCAGCAGCCGCAGCAAAGGAGGCCAGCAACACCAAAAGAGACGTCTCTCTCGCGCCCAAGGGGCCCAACAACTGGCGGCATCAACTTCACCTCCGGGCATCTCCAACTGCCACGGAAACCACCAAAATCCCCCATGGTAAAGCGCCAAAAAAAAAAAAACAAAAGAGAACAACAACAAAAACCTCTTTGCCACAAAAGCCACACGCCGCAGCCGTAAAAACTTCAAATGGCTAGAAAATTATTTTAAGTTATTTGTTGATTGTTTTCAAAATTGTTGCAATGTAATGCGATGCCTGGCAAAATGCGTCAGACAATCGACCAAAACTGACTCCAGACAGTTTGGCTTTTGTCTTTTTTTTTCTTCAGTTTTTTGTTGTTGCTGTTGTTGTTATTAGTTGTTGTTGTTCTATGGCATTTGCAGAGGCCACAGTCCGCCAGTCAGTCAGTGAGTGGCTCTGTGGTTACGGGTGTGTAAGACAATAAGAGAGCCTCAATGTGTGTGTGTGTGTGTGTGGCGTGGGCAGGTGTAGGCAGCCAAAAAGGCTGGGCACAAATTGCCTGCCTGCGAGACCCAGGGCCTGGGGCACGTTCTTAAACTGAGTTATGCTCAAAAAAAAAATAATAATAATAAAAAAAAAGAATAAATAAATTGTTATACATTCAGTGGCTTAAATGCTGATCAAAGTCAAAGATAATAAAATATATTTATGGCCAATGAATATTTTATTTCCAATTTAATTGAAATTCATCTAAAATGTCGAATCTGAGTAACATGCCAATTGACTTGACATTCTAAATTCAATTAAATACAACAACAACAAAACAGAGCCATCGGATGTGAAATATTTTCAACAGGAAACGTAATGATTTTTGACTTTCTCGAGACATCGAGTCATCTGGTAATTACAATTTCAGGTACTCTTTATTTCTTGGCAAAATACCAGAGAAGCTTTCTTTCTTTCCAGATAATGCGGTAGCCAGCTTCCCAATCAATTCTACAGGTGGCTATTCACGGATCTATCCAACTATTATACAGTCGGCTTTCTTCTATGGTATAATTAGTTAGGTTGAGCTATCAACTCGCCTCAATCGCCTCTTTTGATACAGGTGATTGTTAATAATGCATAGGACAAGTGATTGATGTCTTCCATTGTTTGGCTTAGAGGTTCTCTTTCGAGACTTTCTATTTGTCATTTCGAGTTCCTCAAACAGTTACACAACTCAATTCTATATATACATATATATATATATATATATGCGATGCAGGCCAGAAGACCAGATCTGCTTCTGTGGGCTGTTTGTGTTTTGTGGTGGCAAAGAGATCTTGCCTTGACAGCTAACATTTATGTTAAGTTAGTTCGGTGTTGGCCATATTTAAGTTACCAACTTGGTGTTGAATTACAAATTACATAGACAAACTCGCTGAAGTCTACAGGCGGCCTATAATCTTGTTTAATATATCAAAGTGTCTCTGGAGTCTGTGCCGTTAAATTAAATACCAATTAAATTCATAGACCCTTGGGCTAAATAACTAAACAAACCACTAGCCATGGCCTGACCACCCATAAACTAAATGGAAAAATGTGCAAAAATTTGCAGAGATTTGCAGCGGTTTCTGCGCGTTAAATGGAAATTGGAAATTGGTGGTGGGTAAGGGAAAATTCCCCGGGGGCTTCTTGTGGCCAACAACACATTAAATACGCATTTGTTATGTGTCGCAACTGGGCTGAAATGTGTACCAGCGCCCCCGCCCCTCCAGCCAGAGGGGCGGGCGTAGCCTTACTATTTTTCAATTGAGCAATTTGTGTTGATCTTTTTCTTTGGTTTTTCGGGAGGGAAATTTTCATTTCGTCTTTGTCGTTCGCCTTGTTGTTGCTATTGAGTCAGGCCGTAGGCAATTTTCTAACGGTAATTCTATTACAACAGCCTAAGCCATAGCCAAAAATTGACTTTTAAAAGGTACCCAAAGCCGCTCAAAATAGCAAGATTGTTGTGCGCTTTTGGCTACCGTCGTGGCCACAAACGTGGCCAAGATGAATGACTTCGTGTTTGAGCTGTTGAAATTGACCAAAAAGAAAAATAGAAACGCCTCAACTCTGCTCTCGGTAGTGACGCACGACTGACTGGTCAGCCAACACCAACAAGCACCACTGTTACCCCTCACTTCCCGCTTTGTGGTTCTTAGCAAGCCCTCTCATTTTTTTTAGCCACCCACCCGAATTATTTACTATTTTATTTGTGTTTGGTATGTAATTTTCATTCTATTTGGCGCACGTGCCACACGAACTAAATTGATTTTGCCAGTAGGTGCAAAAATAAAATTAACTTTACTATGATTCCCTCCACCCACCAAGTTATCTATAACAAAAAATGATTTTGTTTTCTTTATTTTTTTTTTTTTTTTGTAGATTTTGTAGACGAAGCAATACGAAATTAGTTTGATTTAAATTTGTATTTGATTTGCTAAAGTTTCGGGTGACCAAAGGCCGAAAAAAAATTAAAATAAAAATAAAGCAACAAAAAAATCAACGCTGTTTCGGCATTTGCTGGTTAGTTTTGTAGTTGTTTTGTTTTTGTTGGCTGTCAGTCAGTTGGTCCAGTCAGTCACTCATTCAGCTTGGCCAGTCACCGGTGCCGCTTACAAGGCGCCTGCGGCTATTTTGTATGGCTTGATTTATGGCAAGAGATTGGCCAAACCAACACTAAAAGCAACAACAACAACAGCTAAAATACTAACGGCAACGCGTTCACAAAACTTGCATTCGCAATTGTAGAAACATTTTTCAATGCATAGGTATTATTTTTTTTTCTCCCCCTTCTTTCCATATTTTTTATTTGCCTTTGAATTTATTTTTATTTTTTTTGAAATTTTTTTTCTATTAATTTTAATGAAAAATGCTTATGATTTTGCTTGCTTGGTTAACTAATTCAATTTGCATTTTTAATTGATTTCATGTAAAAAATATCTAAAATAAAAAATAAAACAAAATTTCCCCATTTCAAAAACAGAAAAATCACCAAGTTGAAGGAGTAAAAACAAAAGACTTAGGCAACGAACTTGTTTTCTATTTTTTCGCACCCAAAATAAATTGTATTTTTTTCTATTTTATTTTTCTTTCAATTGTTTTGTTACTGTTTTGGTTTCGTGTCTTTCGGCAATTATCAATTATACCAATCACTTTTATGTCACTTGAAAATGGCACTAATTACAGGTTAGTTGGCCTTTTGTGGCATACCCTCCACTTTGCATGGCAATTGCACTTTGTTACTGCCTTCAAGATAGTAATTAGTTATAATTTTGGGTTTCGGGCCACCCACAACAATATCCGAGAGGCAACTTAATTGCCAAAATGGGTTGGTCTCTCCAAATATTTCACAGTAGTGTGAAATGCAAATACACAGAAAGTTAATTAGTTTTTTTTTTTCTTTTTCTTTTTTTTTTAAGGCAATTTTTTGATAAAGGCCAAAGACTTGTGGGACTAAGACCTAAGCTTGGCCAATCTGTGCTCAGCATTTTTTTTTTTATATTTCAAAATTCTTGCCTCATGCATTTACCCGATTGCTGACCTACTCCTCAAAAGCCGCCCATAAAAATCAACGCTTTAATGCTAAAATATTTTTAATATATTTAAAAATGGATAGCCGAGTTGGCTCAGCTAAGCTGTCTCGTATGATTTTTATAGGTTTTCAGTAAGTGCCAACAATAAATAAAGCCCATAATTTTGAGCTTACTTTACATTTATGTTTAGATTTTTTTCTTTTTTTTTAAGCCATTCTCTATGCTCACCCAAAAGCAATTTAATTTCATAGCCAGAGCCAAAATAAAAATGCATTTGAGTTCGGCTTGGAAAATACAAAATAAAATTAAATTAATACATGTTGTATATAAAATATAAAATACAGTTATGTTTATGTCTCAATGCATTTTTCATGAGCCTGAACTAAATATGCGATCGCTGGTGGGTAATCTGCTTGGATGGGGCAGTGGAAAGAGGGTGTGCATAATTTAAAATTGCGATTACGAAAAAAACCAAAGCAAAGCAAATACCTGAGACTGTGTAGCAGACCAGCAGGTAGCCACTCTGAGGCAGGCCATCGAGTATATTTCAAACTAACACTTTTAAAATTTATATGCCACATACAATATATGTATTTCTGAGGTCTTAGTCCATGAGACAGGCGCATCGATTCGTTGGCATTGCACAATTAAAATGATTTTTGCCATAAACAAAAAATCAAAAAAAGAGGAGAAGTGAAGGGGCCTTGATTGAACCGGGCGATAGAGAGAGACTTGAAGATTTCCTGTGCAGGTTGGAAAAAAAAAACATAAAAATTAATAAAATTAGCTTTTACATTTTGAAACCACAGTCAGACCTGACTAAATGTAAATCTGAATACGAAATGCTTAATACTTTATGGCTTCCATTTAGTCTGAATCGCCCGTACTTGTTTATCAAATAATACTTTATGTAGGAAATGGCAAAAATTATATTAGCAATTGTATAAAACGGGAAGTGCTTTAAATTGAATTATGCAAATGGCGGAAATTATAAATGATGTGCCATTTTTATTTAACAACAAAAAAATAGCATTATTTTGATGTTTTTGTTGTGATTTTTGTTGTTGTATTTTTATATAAATTGCCCAAAGGTTGTTTAAGAGATTTGTTGATTTGGTAGTCGTCAAGCAGTTTTTGTATGGCTTTCAGCTGGTTGGAGCTTTCAAGGTTGCTGCATTGACTTTCCAATGAGAACAGAGTCATTCACACACACACACACACACACACACACACATGGGGACTTTGGCTATGATTGATTTATATTGTCAGTTAACAGCGTTTTGCTCACACACACACACACATACACACAACCACGTGGCATGGGTGAGTGCCAATCGATTGGGGGCGTGGCGGGCAACACATGTTAGCATAAATGTGCAATTTGCTAATTGTAACACATAACGGGCTTTGAGGTTTCTCTAGATATGTATGAAGATAGAGAGACGTAGAGGTTGTCCCGCTCACGCCTTGACTCTGGGCTGACTTGGGGTTTGTCTGGCCTTTTGATGTGTTTGATTGCCGCTGTTGCCTCCACCACCACCACCACCGCCACCGCTCTTGTTAACCAATTTAAGCGTTTGTCATTGCAGTGTTTGTTGCTATTATTATTATTATAGTTGTTGTAGTTGTTGTTGTTGTTATTGGCAAATGGCCTTCAGCAACATGTTGCCGTTGCTTTGCCTTTTGGTTGCTTTTGTTGTTCTTTCGCTCGTTTTGTTTTTGTTGCTTTTGCTGATTTTTTTGCAATGATGTTTCAAGGTTGCCCAATTAAAAGTGACATTTTGCAACATAATGCGACTGCACTTAACATGTTTTCTTGTTTTGCTGTTCTTTTGTAATTCGCGTTTTTTCTATCTATGCAACTATCTAAACTGACTTTTTCAGTCTTAGCTGCTTGTGCTATTGCTTTTGTTGTTGTTGTTTTTGTTGCTGTTAATTCGCGCTTAAATTACATAATTGGCATAGGTATCGTGAAAATTTGCACTAAAATGCAATTCACATTTAACAATACAATAATTTTTCAGTTCACCTGAAATGCTACAAATTGGCCCCTCGAAAAAGCAAAACAAATTCGAAATCACAAATTGAAAAGGGTTGCCCAAAGGCAGCCACAGACACAATAATTACATAGAATTTCTGAGGTCATAAAAAAAAAATAATAGATTTTAATTTTTTTTTAGTTTTTTGTTTTTTTTTTTGTCATGAAAAACTCAAATATTAAGTATACGTAAAATGTATTTCTCAAAGATCTGAAATGATATTTAGGATTAAATTAGGATTCAATTGAAAGAATCAAAATTCTGTGCCAAAAGGAAATTCTTTATTTTTAATGTGATTTATTTTTTCTTACAATTTCTGCCAGAGCCAAGTCCAGGTGAGGGAAGGTAAGAAATCCTCACGAATTGCCGCAACTTGCAACTTGGAACTTTTGTGACCGCATTCACCGCTCTAGGCCAGTCCAAATGAGCGATCAGAGGTGAGAGAGTTGGTGAAGCTAAAATTGCGGCAACAACCAGTGGCGGCAACTGTCAGCGCGTAAGAGTTTCTCTTGTCATAAAAATGCGCGAAATGCAACAATTTCAAAATGCAAAATATGCGCGTATGCGTGGAATGATTAGCCAGAGTCTCAGACTGGCAAAAGACAAAGACTGCCGGCAAACACAAACACACACGTACAGCGAGAAGCTGAGAACATTGCCAACTGGCTGGTTGAAGTTGTCCGTTGTCGATTGTCCCTGTGTCTTTTGTGCCTGGTGAATACGTGGAGTCAGAGATTTCAGCTGAGAGTCGAAGTCAGAAGACTGAGACTGCGTTTGGTAATTATGCGCCGTTCAACACGTTCAAGGCGGCGGTAGGTTGCCACATGTTGCCATTGTTGTTGCTGTTGTTGTTGTTGTTGGCTTGCTGCACTGACTGTCGCCGTTACATTGCGTAAGCCTTTGAAAATTGCATTAGAAAAATCACTTGACTAAAACAGCAACGGCAACAATTAAAGCGGCTCGCATGTTTTAATTTTAATTTAATTTTTTTTTCTTTTTTTCTTTAGAGCTTTAAGTCGCCTGGGAACCAGAAAAGCCGCTTTTGTTGGTCATTGCTTCAGTTTGACATTCTAAAAAATCACGTGGTCCCCTGCACTGCAACAAAATTTTGGCTTGTAAAACGTAAGAAAATTAAAAATAAAAAATATTATAAAAATTTAAAATTTTTTCCAGTGTATTTTGGCTATTAAATAACCAATGCAGTTGCGGAGGCCCATGCCAGGTTGGCTTCCTTCGTTTTTGTGCCCCCATAATGTGTACAATTTATTAGCATTACAAATCTTTGGGGCGATGCTAATCGCTTACAAGTCGCGCGTAAGTCGCTCACCGCTTTCATTGTTGTTGCAATGGTCGCAGCTGGGTCATGCTTCTTCTTTCTCTACTTTTTGTGCTCCTCTTGTCGACCCTTTTCGAGCCAAAGAAACAAAAGGTGTAATGTCGGCTCACCGAGGTGCCACAAAATAACTGCAACAAGCACTAGGAAATCAGTGTAGAAAATTTCAGCTATTTTTCACCAATTAAAAACGGATTCCTTGCAATTTTCCATGCCAGCTACAAAGGCGCTCCCAGTCGCCACATCTAGACCAGCCTAAATGTTATTTGCTAGCTCTGTTTGGTTGGTTGGGCTGTAAGTGAGAAATGCAATTTGCAATGCGTTTACTTTGTTGCACTTTGCCGCTTCGCCTTGGCTCGGCCAAAGTTAATTTCAATTTTTGCAATTTTTATAAATATCCACATGAATATATCAACTTTTATTTTCGTCTCTTTGATGTCTTTGGCTCTTTTCTCTTCTAAAAAAAAAATAAATGTTTATTTATCATATTTAAAATGCAATAAAATTGCGTCGCATGTCGCGATTCTCATGCGACATAAACGAACGGACAAGATGGCAATGGGAACGCATAAATTTCGTTTATGCATTTTTAGTTTAAACATTTGCGCAAACCCTAAAGTGTCGAAATAATTCATTATAATTGCCCACAGATCATTTTTGCCAACGTGATTTGGCGTTTTGTATTTCTTATTCATGTTTGTGTATGTTTGTTTTTGTGTTTTTTTTTTTTTGCTGTTTTCTTTTATGCTTTGCGTGCGTTTTTGTGGCGTTTTTGGCAGCGCTGTTGTCGTTGCTGTCACTGCTGTCGCCGCTGTTGTTGTTGTCATCGTCATCGTCATTTGAGTGAATGAGTGAGTGAATAATTACGGGCATGCCATGTTCTTCATACTAAAATGTAATTAATGTTGACTTTTATTTATGAATGTATGTGCCTCTCTGGTATTTGCTGGCCCGATCTTGCATTGGTAGGCGAGCCGACGGGCCCGTAAATATGGGATGGTACTACTTTTGGTGGGCCTCTTAATGTCACCAGAGTTCTCCAACTGTCTGACTTTTATAGGGAGCTTTTCATACAGATTTTAAGGTTATAAAATATTTTTTAAAAAAAACTTTAGACAAAACATTTTTTTTTTCAATAAAAAAATTCCAAAAATTAAACTATTTAATTTTTAATCTACACAAATATTTTTCTTACAACTTTCAACAATTTTAATTTTAATTATGAGCTGTTTAAATTTTTCCTTTTGCTTTTTTGTTGTTGTTGTTGTAGTTGTTTGCTGCGTTCCACTTACAAAAACGAGCCGGCAAATCGTTTGCCTATTTATGGTAAAAATAATAAAACTCCAACAAAAAAAAATTAAAAAACAAAAAAAAAAAAACTAACAATTGCCAACCGCAAAAAAATTTTAAGCTTCACAAATTTTTAGTTTATTTTGTTGTAGGCCATAAAAATGTTAACATCATTATAAAGTTTAACACCTGCAGCAGCCGGGCGACCAGCAACAACAACATTTTTCGCATCACGGACGCGTTCACATTTATCGCTAATCGAGTTGAGTAACAACAACCACAACAACAAACCCAACAAAGAACGAACAACAACAGAGAAAGGCTCATTATAAATATATCGAAGAGCTTACACAGTTTTCCTAAAGCCCTCAAAATATGCAATGGCCTTCAATATTGAAAACGAATTATCTCTAAAAATTCTAAAGTTTTGTTAATGTCGTAAAAATATTTATGGCATAAAAGAAAAGGACTGAGAAATGCCATATACTAATTGGATTATGAAAAGTGTATGGAAAATTTTGTCGCTTACTTTGGCAAAAAGGCAATCGGTGCCCCGCTAGCGACGATTGCAGCTCACTTTGCATTCATTGTTGAATTTTCTCACGCTCCTTATTGGATTTGGAACGCAAGTGCACGCGATCCACTCACTACCACTCATACACACATGGCCACAAAATCTGCTGGCCCGAGGGCAAATACTATATATGTTACTTTGCGTTGTTTGCGCTGTTCTTGTTGTTGTGGTTGTTGCTGTCTTTTGTGAATATGCCACCGATGCCGCCTCCACAGTCGCTGCCACATATATTTTGCAAATGACTGACGACTGAGAGAACGGAGCTGAGCGGCTGAAGACCGATTGGACGCAGCCATGGAGCAATGCCACCACCTTAGTAACTTTGGCGGCGCCAGCGCATCGGCTACATTGTTGCCAATTGCAAATCTCCGTGTCCAATGGCTTCGCAAATGATTTATGGGCATCATGGAGAGGTAAACATGCAATTGATTGGCCTGCCGCTGAGCTTATTGCTTACTGCTTTCAAAATTCTTCCGAGACAGAAATACAAATTTGTTTAGTGTTCTTTTTTTTAAATTTATTTTTTGGCTTTTAAGAAAATAAGAATAACTTATATTCAAATGTGCAATTCATTTGCAAATTATGTTATCATTCATTCATAGTTTTTTATCTCTGAGATATAAATATAAAATAGTTTTTTTTTGTATTTCATGATTTCATTCAGCCTCTCTCTCTTGATTAGTTTACTTCATAACCAAAGGATAAATTTAATTTCGATTTCTATATTGAAACCTACTTTTTGTTCATATTGTCGATATAAAAAAAAATAATAACAATAATTATCATAATGAATAGTTTCTTTCGGTATATAAAATCTTAATATCCTATATTTTTAGCTTCTTGGAACATTTGTGCTCTCTGAAATTAGTATGATTCAATTGTGGGTACAAGAGGCCACATAGTTGGCAATACACTGGACTTGGGAATTGAATATCTGCTGCCAGAGCTCCTGCATATGATTTCCATTCTGCGATTCGTCGGCACTCTCGTCAGAGGAACTTTCATCAGCTTCATGGTGATTCATATGAACACTGCCCTGGGAACTGGTTTCGGCTGAGGAAGTGTCATTTGCATGGCTTACTGTGCTATATTCATCTTCATCGTCATACTCGTCGGATTCCATATCATACTCGTCGTTTCCTTCTTGAGATTCATCGGTGTAGAATTGATACATGGAATTTTCTGTTGAACCTCCTGAATACTGTGATGTGTCAATACCAGAGGAGGCAGACTCCTGGCTCTCCACAAATCCACTAGTGGAGAATGGATGGGTACTATCACTGCCATGCGAGCTAAATCTTTCGCTCAAACTCTGTGCATCTGCATTTGAGATATTATCCAATATTTCAGGTACTGGAACCGGCGGTATATTAATTCGAATATTATCATGGATGCTCAGTCTCTGTTGAGGTATCAAGTCAGCCGGTGAATTGAATGGTACAGCTTTCTGGACACTGGACGCCGAGTCAGATTCCTGGGTCTTTACATTATCATTGTAATATACAAACTCGATAGTCCGGGCCCATCGATTAATCATATCCAGTATTTCGGTATTACTCAAAAGATGTTTTATAGAATATTTTCTCAGTCGTTCCGAAATTTTCTCGTGATTAACGAATTTTTTGAGTAATGGAATGTGTAGGGAACCCTCATAAATGGGATTTATATAGAACTTTGAAAGTCTAGACTTATTAATAAACATATTCAACATCAAGGGATCTTCAGACTCAGACTGGTTTATTGGAGCGTCCTGGAAATAAGCTGATTAAATTTGATGTCACATGAAGTGCTAGAAAAATACTTACCAAATCCTTCCAGAAAGTTTCCGAAAATTTCCTATCTTTTGATCTGAACAAACGTTTTCTAAACTTTGGTTTGGCCAACGGATAGTAAACTTTACGAAATGATTTTTTACTGTAGAATCGTTTTCGTAGTGCTTCTTGTTTTCGAAGGCGCTGATAAATCTCATTTTCATCGCTGGTGGTGAAAAAGCTTTCAAACGATCCATCACTGACGTCACCATTGTCATGCCCCATACTATCTGAAATAATACTACTTGCATCATCTACGGTATTCGAGATACCCAAGGGCTGTAATGTTGTGGAGCTCCGCTCTGTTGGCACAGCCAGACAATAAGTCTTCGAATCGATGGCACTACCTTTTTCACAGCTTGACTGGCTAATCACTGGTGGCTTGAAAGGTTCCGATTGGACGAGCTTGCTTACTAGGTCATCAATGATTGCTTCCACATGTGCGGAGTGGCTGAGATATTTACTTAGTTGAGGTATTTGATTATTAATGCAGCTAAGATTCTCCTTATTCTCTGAAGTTGCTCCGACGATTTGAATATCTTCAATTGGGCTAGATTCGATTTTGAAAGGTGATACCGCTTCCGGTTTTGGATTATCTTCTGTATTTAACTTTTTAGTAGTTTCATTTTCCTGGAACTGAGTTTCCTTGGATTCTGGAATTTTTGGGTTTTCTTCCTTAGAAATCACTTGTTTATCTTTATTTTCATCCTTGGTCAAATCAGGCGACTTTAGATTCTTAAGACTTGTATCATCTTTGATAATTATATCGGCTATATCCAAATCTCGAAGATCATTTGTGATATTCGTTTGGACTATTAATGGACATTCAGGGAACTCCAACAGCTTGTCACTCTCAGTCTCTTCACCTGCTGCGAGAGCAATCTCTTCATCTTCATTAATAAGAGATTTTTCATTTCCTTCAGGCTCTGTGGATTGTAAATTTATTTCTGGATCGATTTTATTCTCAGGAACATACTCACCGGTTATCTCCTGTTTATAATCTGGAATATTCTCATTTATATTATTGTTTAATTTGATTATATTTTCAGTCTGTGGCTCATCTACGAGAATAGATTCTTGAGGCTTTTCTGGTTTTACTAGATGGACAAATTCGTCTGCCGCTGATGGACTCCCAGGTTCGGCTTTCACTTTAAGAAGCTCTTCGTTTTCCTTTTGCGATTGCTTATGCCTCATACGACGTAACTCAGAGCCGTCTTCGACAGACGGCACCGCTTTGACAAAATATGGAAATTCATAAGAGGCAAAATCCCAAATATCAATGCCCTCCAGTTTATCCATTGGAAACTCCATAACTGACATGCCAGTGCCAGCAGCGGCAAGAATTCTTTTAAACTCATCTATTTGTTTTCTGGTGCTTACAAAGGTGATAGCGATTCCCTTGGAACCAAAGCGCCCCGCACGCCCAATTCGATGGAGATATGTGACATGATCCTTGGGCAAGTCTAAATTACCTACCAAATTCACATGCGAGGAGTCCACGCCACGAGCCATTAAATCTGTGACCATAAAGTTGCGATAAGTAAATTCCCGATAGCCCTTAAATACTTCTAAACGCTCTTCCTGTCGCATGGCTCCACTCATCAGCTTGCATTTCAAGCCGTTGCGATTAAGATGGTTGCAATATGAGTCAGCACGCATTTGGGAGCTGGCAAATATGATGGCCTGTTCGTAGGATAGCTGCTCTAAGATCTGTTTCAAGGTCGTTAGCTTGGCTTGCATTTCCAGTAGGCTATTTTGTTGTTCCGGCACAAGACATACGAATTGGCGCACTCCCAAGAGTACCGTGGCTCTTTCGCTGTTTGAGACAAGGACAGGTTGGTTCATGCGCTTTGCAAGGCGCTCATCAAGGCCATTTTCGAATGTTGCACTACAGGCTATCATTTGGCAACTGCTTGGTAGATATTCCAAGATACTTTCAACTTGATCAAACATTTTTGGTATTGTCAGTAGCTGGTCTGCCTCATCCAGTACTGCCAAGCGAATACAAGATGTGTCGAGCACTTTGTTTTGGAGCAGATGAAGCAATCGCCCTGGGGTGCCGACAATTGTGCGACCATTTCTAACACGTGGGCGATCATTGGCGACGTCTGTGCCACCAATGAAACTGACTGCTTGATAATCTCTTCGGAGCTTTCCAATTCCATTTAGTGTGTCCTCCACTTGTATGGCTAGTTCACGTGTCGGCACAATAATCAAACTTTGCGGACTGCACACGTTTCTAATGTACATTTGTAAGGCGGTCAACACAAAAATTAGACTTTTGCCGGTGCCACTTTTGGATTGTACCAGCAAATCTGGTAAAGCAAAAAATCGTTTTATGATGTACTTAGTTCTCAGCATAGTCCTACTTACCCATGCCGCTCAAAGCAATTGGAATTGCTGCGGCTTGAATTTTTGTAGGTGCAAGGAAATTGTGATATTTTAATTTTCGTAAAATATCACTGTGCAATCGAAACTCTTCGAAGTTTTTGATGCTACCGCTTTCCACATCTTTAGTGCGTTTCTTTTCATCAGTTACATCGTGCGCTATTGCGCTTTCCATGATGATTGTTATCTTTGTTATTAAATGCAAAAAATAAATGAAAAATTTACAAAAAGAAACAAATGTCAAAACGTTGTGAGCAGAACGAGCGGAGTGAATCATTAGTTCGAAGAACGAACCCAGCAATTTGGCGGGAATAACTGTATGTAATTCAAAGTGAGCAATTCCTAAAATATAGAGAAACAAATTATAAACAATATAAGACGCACCATTAAACAGAAGAAATAAGTTGCCGAATAACATTCGTAAGCTACAAACTTTTAAATATTTTTCGCTTGCTCCGCTCACGATCCACTAGTTCCGCCGGGAACATATACTATGCAATTTTACAGGGCTGCATGAAAAAAATACTAGAAAAAAAATACATATACATATTTCAAACTCATTGAATTTAAGCCGGCCATGATTCTAATACAAATTAGAAAATAAACAAAATAGCAACAGATTTAACTTTTTGACCTAAAATTAAATTTTTTTTTAATAAAATTGGCACCGTCGCTAAGTATACCAAATATGTCTACTTTACAATACTTCGCTCTATTCCTCATGCTGACGGTGATGCATTTATGTGTCCAGCTACATCCTGTCGTTGAGGCCAAGGCCAGCATTAAGTCCAATACATTAATTGTAGAACGGAATATGAATTTTAATGTAAGCTACGAATATCAGCAGTCAATGCTTGGACAGGCTATTGTCAATTCTCTGCTTGTGGTGGGTGGCATTTGGCGCTTTAATCGTTGTACAAAAAGAAAGATGGACTACCAGGCCCTAATTCAAAATAAAAGCAATCTAAAACGTTCTTCATCCCCATATATGTCCGCTGCCGAAACCGTCAAGTATAACTGGTTAAAAATGAAAGTCCATACGCACCAGCCTTTCTTTTGTTCCAATAAAAAGAATTTTTGGTTTCTTGTGCCCTGGATAATCACATTCATCTTAAACTGCACTTTTAATGTTGTGCGACTAAACATTATAATGAAACATTTCTGCAACACTTCATTTCAAGTTATGGGCTTGTATTTTCGGATGCTCTTCCTATTCTTTGAACATGTGGTCACTGCTGGCTATCAATCTTTCTGGGCAAGAATGATTGGTGCTCTGGTAGACGTCACCGACACTCGACATAACTATATCAGTTATAGTTCTAATATATTGGAAGAATGATAATTTTTGCCTTTTGGACTGATATATGACACCAAATGTATAATTAAAATTTCTAGTCTCTTTATAATTTTTCTTAACAAATAAAATTGTATAGTTTCTGTCCAATGAAACATTTTTTCTTTTTTATTGCTTTAATTGAGAATTGCTAGCAATAATCTCCAAAGTAGTGTAGTAGCTCCCGTGAAGTCGGCTTTTTTTCATAGTTTATGCTTCCTCATTTACATATTTTCTTTTCTGTCCTAGCAATCCAGCTGCTAGCTTTCAGTTTTAGAACGAATTCTCGAATATCAGTACAAATGCCAAATCGTCACATATCGTTTACTCAAAAACTACACAACTGTTCAAAAATTTGACTGTGACTTAAATAATTAAAGAAATACGCATTAGCAGCCTAATCCATATAAATTTTTGACAGCCTTAGACACATTAGGTGGCCCATTCGTGAGCGGATTGCTGTGCTGTGCGCTGTGCCTAGCCTAGTCGTGTCGTAAAGCTGGTGAGTATGCCAAGGTTCAAGCTTAGATTGTTTAGTCCTTCTTTTGGGGGATCTGATCAAACTCATCAAATTAATTCCTTCTGGGACTGACTTATCTAATAAACAGCCTATCACTATATTATTTTTCCTTGTAAAAAAAATGTACTAATTTAAGCTTTTTGTTTTCAGTCTTTTAATATTGTTTGAATTTAGTTATTCATGTCACCACAATTGGTAGACATTTTTTTTTCTCGGAATTCGGATACAATTTCTAGTTCTATATATTTTATATTTTAATTGCAATCAGAAAGCAAAGTCGCGATAAAAGATTCAACATTGGCAATTGCCATCCAAATTACAAATAACTTAAAGAGAGAAGATGTCGCGAAAGATGCTAACAAATGGAGTGTCGATGTTCCGGAAAAGCCGTAAACTGAATGGAATATTTCTAAGTTCTGTGCGACATATAACCTGTGATAGTGGAAAGCCGAAGGGATGTGGCAAGGGATTGGTGCTGGGACTTTATGAGAAGGAGAATGGTAAGGCGGCTAGGCTGACACCTGCTGGTGAAAAATTTGATGATCGAGTTGGTGGAAAACTATCTGAGCTAATTCATGAGTGCAAGATCACCGGGCGCCTGGGGCGCGGTAAGGTCTTTAGCAATTTAGATCCAGAATTTCGAGCTGTCTGTGTGGTGGGTGTGGGTCTCGAGGGCATCGCCTTTAATGAGCTGGAAATGCTGGATGAGGGCATGGAAAATGTTCGAGTAGCTGCTGGCATAGGAGCTCGATCCTTATCACAGTTGTCATGCGTTGAAATTCATGTTGATAATATGGACTATCCAGAACAAGCGGCTGAAGGATCTGCCCTAGCTGTTTGGCGTTATGAAGAGAATGTGAGTAAGAATAATCGTCATGTTGTGCCCAAGTTGGACCTGTACGGATCACCTGACATGGATGGTTGGACACGAGGTCTCTTCAAAGCAGAGGCCCAGAATTTAGCTCGAAAAATCTGTGAGGCCCCAGCTAATTGCATGACTCCGACCATTTTCGCCCAGGCAGCTGTGGACGCCCTCTGTCCTTGCGGAATCACCGTGGAAGTGCGCACCATGGAATGGATTGAGCAACAGCGCCTAAATTCATTTCTAATGATAGCCAAGGGTTCCTGTGAACCACCTGTGCTACTGGAAATCGCCTACTGTGGCACCGCACCGGAGGATAAGCCCGTACTATTAGTGGGTCAGGGTATTACCTTCAATTCCGGCGGAATAAATCTGCACCCATGCGACGGCATGGATGAATTCCGAGGAGATCTTACCGGAGCTGCCGCCATCCTGGCTACAATGCGGGCAGTGGCTGCTCTCTCCTTACCTCTTAATGTCACAGCCATTTTACCTCTATGCGAAAATCTGCCATCTGGAATGTCATGTAAGCCGGGCGATGTGGTCACTCTGCTCAACAGCAAGTCCATGGCTGTGCGTGATCTCAGCCGAACAGGAGTGGTAGTGATTGCCGATCCCATGCTCTACGGTCAGCTTACATATAAGCCCCGTCTGGTTGTCGATCTTGGATCCATGTGCATAGGCATCAAGAAGGCAGTGGGTGGCGGTGCCACCGGAATTTGGTCAAACTCACATTACATATGGAAGCAATTCCAAAGAGCTGGCTCCCTTACGGGCGATCGAGTTTGGCGTTTCCCACTTTGGAAATTCTACAGAGATCGTGTAGCTAACAATCTCAGCTTTGATCTTGCCAACGATGGCGATGGTGAGGCCTCATCTTGCCTTGCTGCAGCTGTCTTACATGAACTGGTGCCCTGCAGTGATTGGGCTCATTTGGACACCTTCGGCACAGGACTGACGACCCAATACGGTATTATACCTTATTTGACAGCACCGTATATGACAGGGCGTCCCACACGTACTCTTGTTCAATTCCTCTACCAGATGGCCTGTCCGGAGCAACCTAAGTAGATGAATTTTACCTAGTTTCTGTGTGCATTGGTTAATTCAAGTTGGATCTTTTGAAACTTTGTATCACTCAAATACACATGTGCACACATGTTTTTATTCCTTCAACATTGAATTGAAGAAATCAAAAATCTAATGGGATCAGGTCAAATTTTTTGTTTTTACCAAGTGACACGAAAAACGATTTTGCATAACACGAATAACTTTCGCCAAACAAATGCTAAAAATAAAAGCAAGAGTCTCTCCTTCAGAAGCGGACTCAATTGTTCCAAATTTATAATATTAAACAATTCACTATCTACATTGTTAACAACAATTAAAAAAATCAACAACAATTGTAAATTGAATGAAAGCATTTTTATTTTATTTTATTTGATTATAGTTTTGGTCTTCCTGACTACCCCGAGTAGGTGGCTCAATTTACTTCGATGCAAGTCTGAAAGAAAAGTAAACAAACTAAATTTTTAACAAAAACATATTGAGTTTTCTTTTTGTAAAGAGTACAAACAAAAATTACAAAATAAAAATAAATAGAAATCTCTGTTTGATTTAACTTTTCAAACTGCAAATTTCCCCCGAGTATCTTTAAGATATTTTTAGCTAGCCAAAGCAAATATGTTTCTCCAGGATGGCGTAGACAAACAATCATAAGTTTTCGAATAGCTAAGGTGATTCACAATGGTCATAATAATGATAAGAGTCTTTTCCACTATTTGATTGCTCGTTTACCTTCTATTTCAGCTTGAGCAGACACACTCCAAAAACTGTAGGGTAAAATAAACTTCAAGTCATACCAAGAAAAGATAAAAAAAATTATAAAAGAGTAAAACTAAAGCTTCAGAATTGGCCTCCAACACACCAGAAATTCTGCACATTTCGAAATGCACTTGAGCCGTTTTCTCTTGGCCTTCCCCTGATTCCTACCCGAAGCTTTCTCTCATCGACGACTTTTGGCATATCAATGAAGCGTTTTGGTGTTGCTGTCTGCAGCTGTCTGCGGATGGCAGAGCTGCTGATGTCGATGTGGATGTCGATGTCGATGCCAATGGTGTCCCTGCTCTTGGTGTTAGTTTTGGATTCTGGGCGCTTTTGCTGGTGCAGCAAAGTTTTTAGCACGTTATTGATGCGCGGCTAAATCGTTTCAGATGGTTGGCATTGAAGAGTCGTGTGAAAGGGGGAAGCAGGGCGTTACGATGGTCATAGCAGGCATAGCAGGAGAAAGGAAAATGTCGGTCGGGGTCTGGGTCTGGGTCTGGGTGAGATTGAAGGCGTGGCCCTGGCACGTGCTGCCTTTGCCAAGATAGTTTGCTAGCCAAAGACACACTTGGGTGTACTCAAAGGAAATTGAAACATTATGCAGCTTATTTGCAAATCAGTAAACGGCTAAACGGTAATTCAATGAGCATCGCAACATCGCTGAATCTAAAAGTAAATTCAAGCTCTCATGGCTTGATGGTTTGATGGTTTGACCATAAAGATTTCAGATAAATACCTAAGGAAATGAAAAAATCGATTAATCATTCCACCAAACACACACAATTTGTTGCACACAATGCACTCTCAGCTCATTTATCATTCCGAGAGGTGTTGAATTTTACCATTTTTTATATATTCTTATAGGTCAACTTATATTATTTTTTATATTTTTTTGTATGTTTTACATCATCAACCAGTTGATTTCAATGTATGAAATATGCATTGCAAAAGCAAACAATGAAAAAGTATTTCAGCAAACAATTAACTGCCACTCCTTCAGATGGCTGTGGACAACAGTTGCTCCTGACAGTCGAGGCTATGGAAATGACTATATTCATATATATATATATATTTTTTTTTGAAAGAAAAATACTTTGTACATGATCATTCAATTCGGCAAGTTTGTTTCACATAAGGTAATTGAAGTAGATTTAATTTACTCGCATATATATTGTATATATTCCTATGGGATATATTTCCATATACTTTTCGCTGTTAAATAAATTATTTTATGGTAGTATACTTGTTTGTTTTATTATATTAATTAAAGCCAAAATCGAATGAAAACTTATTCAACTTCCGGTTTGTTCGATAAATGAAGGAGAGCAAGAAAAAGCCAAACAATTAACTGAAACGAGCAAATTCTTGGCACGTTCTTAGTTTGCTTTTAATGAATTCCATTAAAAGCAACAATAATACAATAACACACACACACACACACACACAGAGTGAGACTTGGAAACACTTTAACCATGACATCTGAAAATCTGCGTTGCCAAGTTTTAGAAAAAAAACCCCAAGGAAACACCAAGCCAACCCATTTGGATTCTTACTAATACCGTCCCGTTCTTAATTTACCGCCCTTGCCACACCCCGTGGCTTGCTCTAGCCTAGCCGTCTTTCACGCTGCTTATATGGCAACTGCTGTCGACAGCAAACTCATTTCGGGCTGTCAAGTTTTTAATGATAAAGTGTTGCGTTTTAATCTTTTATACCTGGCAAACTGCTGACAATGCGTTGGTCGTGCCAAAACTCTGCCCGGGGTCGAAGGTGGTGCTCCGGCTTGTTCTGGTATGCCGGTTAAAACTTTGTTGCCACCGATTTGTCCCGGCCTGCCTTTGCCCGTTTGCCGCTGGGGCCATTTTACGGCCGCGCGTAAAAGTTTAATAACTTTATTTTCGGCAATGGTATATTTATTCGAGCCGGCCCCATCAGGCCTGTTAAGAACAGCTTAGTTGTTTCAGTTTTTTTTTTTTAGTTTTAAGGCTTAAACCTATTAGGACTAAAAAAAAGAGGCTTTGTGGATTGGTCCAAATTGATTGTTAAGGGGGCATCTCGGTAACAAAAATAAAGAAGCAAAAAAAATCAACAACACTTAAACAGACGCCAATCAATAACATGAAATGGTGTATTCTACCGGCATTTCCAATTCCCAAATTGAGTTGTGCGTGTCTGTGTAGTGGGTGTCGTTTGCGGTCTACCCCCGGTTTCAGTCAACTTCGATCTCACTCCGGCTATATTGTTATTTATGGCAGACATTTCGGCCAGAGCGGTAAAGGGAGATAGATGTGGCCGACTGTTGCTATTGGCAGGAAGCGGAAATGCGTACGTTGCTGGTGCCTCTGTCATTCCTCTCTTCGATTTGACATGAACGTGTCGTTTGTTTGAATGCAGTGGCCGTAAGTAAGAGCCATCAGATGAAATTTTGTTGATTTTGTTGTTGTGGTGGCGGCAGTTGCTAGTTGCAAGTTGCAAGTTGGCAACATGAGACAAATCGTTTTGACGTTAACTGGAAGCGCCGTGTGCTGATATTGTGATGGAAAGTTGGCATGGCGATATGTCATATAGACAGATAGATAGACAGACAAAAGCTAAAATAAAGAGACACAAATGCCACAGATTGAAAGGCAGACAAGAAGAGAGTACCAAAGTGGAAACAAAAGAAAGCTTAAAATGTTTCCCCAAACAGCTGGAAGCAAAAAGTACAGTTGACCCCTAAGTCAACAGGTAAGAAATTTGATAAAAATATTGACAAGCTTGTGAGACTTGTTTCTTGGCAAAATCTTCTATCTAAATATTTTTAATATTTGATTTAATTGGTTGTTGAAAATTTCTATATCGATTCAATAGTCTCCTTTCCCTAAGTGTAAAAACTCATAAATATTCCAAACACAAATATGCGCATAAACCCAACCAAATAGCCAAAAAAAAAAAAAAAAAAAAAAATAGAAAATAAAAAAAATACTTTCACATTATTTAAAACCTATAATGCAGATGGTTGTTGGCGTTGTTGCCCTTTTAGGGCTTGGCACTGCCATAGAGTTGTTGTGGTCGACGTAAATGAACAAATTTAGACCCACATACACATTTGCAAACAGAACCATTTCGTATGTAGAAAATTCTCATGAAAGTAGCACACAAAATTGTTTGGCCAACAAATGACAAACGGTTTCGGTAATGTTACCCCAAAAACCCAACCAGGCTATTGAAGCTGACCACAAATCCCTCTCCCTCTCGCTCTGGCACGTTATGCTTAAACTGTTGTTAGCCTCCAAGTTGACTCGGTCGTTTTTAATAATTAATGCAGCTTCATACAAATTCATGGCATACAAATTGTGCCGAATTCATTCATAAAATAAAATGCTGAGAGGCTGTTGGAAAATGCGCATAAAAGAGTGCCAACCACGCCCCCACGCCCGCATCACTGTAGGGGCGCCAAAAACTATTTGCGTTTTCGATTGCGTGAAAATGAAGTGCAAATGAAAATATAAAAAAAAAATAAAAAATTTCGAGTGCTGAGAAAAACAAAAATAAATGAATTAAAAAAGAGAGAGAGAAAAAAAAATGAAATAAAAAACCGAATGCCAGCTCCGTTGCGGCTTTTTGCTTTGAGTTATGGGCCGGAATTTATTGGCAGCGGCAATTTCAACATTGAAAAATGCGTAAAATATGCGAAAGGAAAAAGAGTAAAAAAAAAAAAAACTGAAAGAATTTATAGGAATTGCAAGAAATACTTGCGGGTCTTGAGCTAATGTCTTTGTGTGTGTGTGTAATTACACATACTTTTTTCAAGGGTCCTTGAAACTTTAAAAAGGAAAATTTTTTGCTCAAAACTGAAACTAAAGTTTCACAAAAATTTTAGGAAAAAAAAATTTTTTTTTCGCCCGAATCGATTTCAAGAAAAGCATTTATACTTTCAATCTTTTGTCCTATCTGCTTTCCAATATGTACAGATTTTTTTAATTTAGTTTACATTTTTTTATTTATTTATTTATTTCTTTTCTTTTTTTTTTGTTGTAAATTTTTTGTTGGAGAAACAAAGCAAGCAGCACAGCAAGAAACGAACAATTTAATTAAAAACTGAAAGCAGTTTCAACGGAACCCAAATGCGGTTAAATGATAGACCAAAAAACGCACATGGCCGCAATAACATATACATATGTACGTGTGTGTGTGTGTGTGTGTGTGTGTGTGTCTGTATGTATTTTGTGTTGTGTTTGTATATAAAATTTGAGCGGTAGTTGGTCGCTTTTTTGTGGCTCAACCTTTCACTGGCGGCCTGCCACACACACACACACACACTCAAACAAAATTGTATATATTTCGAGAGCGATTCTGCCTCACCTGTATTCAGAGTTTCGGCTACATCAGATTCACCTCCATTGGAAGCCATCGGGTCTGATAGAGAGTGACACATAGTTGTCACAGCAAATCCACTTAAAATGGCGCAGCTGTCAGGCATCACCTGTTGGCGGTTGCCAGCTAAGCTCGCTCGATATTCTTGACCTTGCCGAGCTCTTCATTCACCCCTCCTCCTCCTCCCCCCCCCCACACCATCAATCTTTCCACTTGAATTTACAAGCTGTCAAGACGAAAACATCAACGAAATGGCAACCCAGACCAGTTGTTTTTCTCCTTTCGGTTATTTTTGCCTTAGCACACAATTGAAAATTTATAAAAAGCGGAAGCTGTATTTTTCCGGGAAACAAAAAAACTTGGCCACCAGTAAGAAGAAAGAAAACAGCTAAGTAAAACAAAAAAAAAAGGAAAAGAGCAGCTCAAGATGTAAATGAAAAAAGTCAAGCAAGAGAAAAAGAAATTCAAGCAGTCGAGTAAGCAACACCAACAAACCAAATGTAATCAAAGGCAAAGCTTGTTAAAGCAAAACTCGTAATAGAAGCAAATCCAAGGAAAAAGAGTTTGGATGGTGGCTAAAAGAAAAATTGCCAGATTTTCCATGTGTGTGTGTGTGTGCATTGAAACGAATGCCAAAAGTCACAAAATACAAAAATGTCAGAGCCACAAAACAAAAAAGAAATCAAAGAAAAACAAAAGCTTGAGCAAAAATACAAGAAAAAAAAATAGAATCCGAAATTTTACTTTAACAGTAAATTTGAAAATTAAAGCTCAGACAAGCAGAAATCTGGACCAACTTATGGCAAGGACTGGGAAGCTCAGCAAGGCAGGGGAAAGTGTAACACACAATTTCACTCTCCACTTGTACACCCATGGCCATTTAGGCAGCTGTGCGCTCCGATTTTGTTTTCTCTACGTATATAAAATTGGAATTAGACGTGATTTTCCATGCATACACGTACTACAACAACAACAACAACAACCACACCAACAACGTGGCAGCATAAAATAATGCATGAAAGCGCACAATCTCACCTAAACACTCACATTGAGACTCACTAATACACATACAAACACACACACAGACACACACATACTTGGCTGTAGTAGCTCGTTGGTTTTGATTGCTGTGGAGTGCGTTACGCATACGCCGCGTATGCAATTTGTAAATGGTTTTAGTGTATGCTTTTTTGATTTTTCATTGTTATGTTGTGGTGCTTGTTTTGTTGGCACAATTAAATTTGCAATTATTTGTCATAGATTATGTAATTCGCCTCGACATTTGTGTATATAAATTTTACAATTTTTTATTATTCAATTATTCAATACCAAATTAAATCTGTTTCCCCTCCTTGTATGATTTAGATTTCGGGTCGAATGTATTTTTACATTACCATAGAATTTTGTTGCTGTCATTGTGGCATAAAAATGTCACTCAGCTTTATGATTATCCTAGTTTTTTTTTTGCCAATTAGACAACACATATATTTTATTTTTAGTGAGATTGTTAAATCATTTGACAAATTGTTTGCTGCACATCTGACAGGAGAAAATGAACAGATAATGCAATTTGGTTGTATAAATTTTGATTGATATTTTCCTGTAATTTTCGCTTGCGAAAATTTAAGTAAATCCATTTAAATTTGAACTAAACCAGTTTGAGATAAGGTCGTATGGTCTTTTTCAGCCTTGCTAAGCAAGCAGTTTAATGCCTACTGGACACGTTGACAAGTTGATCCCTCGATATGGCACATTACCACAAAAACGGCAAAGCCGTTTCACCCAAAAAAAAAAAAGGACCAGGCCAAAAAATTTGGGCAACCTACTCACATAGCTTGCGGCTTCAGACTTCATCTGTGGGGCAAGGGTAAGTCCAATTGAATTATGTTGCCTGAACTGTCAGCAAATTGAGCCAGGTAAACTGGCAGGATAAAATTCAACCTGCTCCCAGTCTTTGCTTTTCTTGTTACCATTGATATGCTTATGTGTAGGCAAACACAAGCGGAAGCCAAAGCAATCAGATGGAAAGATAAAATCCTGTAAAGGAAAATCTTCTCATTTCTGATATTTCACACTTTACTTAAAGCTCTGACTTTTTCCTCTTTTTAGTTTTTCGATTTTCAGACAATAAAAATTAATGCACTAATTTATTTGTCAACAAACGTTTATCAACAAATCTGTACAATTAGTTGGTTATAAATAAATAAAAACAATTACAATTTTTTGAGATTTAAAACAATATTAAGGAGCTCAGAAGATTTTTGAATTATTTTCGAGTTAGACAAAAAATTTGAATTATATTTTCATAAGAAAAACTCGGAAATCGTTAGACCATAGTGGCAGTATGGAAAGTTGGCCAAATGTGTTTTTAAAGTGGCAATAAAATTTTTAAGAGTTTGTAACCAAACAGAATAAAAAAGAAACGGCAAGAAGCCACATAGCCAAATCAACAGCAAAAAAAAAAAAAGAAAAACTCATAAGGCCCAAACTGTTATACAATTTTATGGCTTTCTTTTTTTTATTGCGTTGCTTGGCATCAAATTTTATTGGCTTGATGGAGGTTTTATGCGCATTTCTTGTCTGTTGAATTTGAATGTTTGAATATTGGAATTTTAACACGATTCGAGTTGGAGATCAAAAAGAATAAAATGTAATTGAGGCCGATTGCCAAAGTTAATATGGCAAATACTTTTGCTTTCACTCGCATGGCTGAAATTGTAAAATATTTCCAGAATTTTGCAAAAATAACAAGATTATTCTTAGATATTGCCTAGGCTAAAATATATTTCAATTCAGTTGCATTGCTTTGATTTAATTGAAAAAATTCCAATTAAAGAAAATCTTTAAGGCATTTCATTCTGTCTCAAGCATTCATTTTGTATAAATCAACAAATATTTGCAATTTTCAACCTTTTTTCTCACCAACCCACCCAGGCGTTTATCAAAGTCAAAAGTCGAAGAAACTTAGCTAAAGATAAACAACTACAACAACAACAATAAAATCTGCAATGCCGTTTGCAAACATTTGCCAAACAAAGCAAGCACTACAAGCATACAAAATATTTTTCTTTTTCAAAAAAATAAGCAAACTCACAAGTAAACATTCCACTCATATGGAAGGCTGAATAAAATTTTATATTTTAATAACGGGAAGAGAAATTACACTGCAGTATTTTTAGGTCTCCACTGGCAAACTGACTGTGTGACTGGGCCAGTGTATGTATGTGTGTGTGTTCTTGCTATTACAACTGCATTAATTTATGTACCCAAAAAAAAAAAAAAAAATTTATATATATTTATATGGAAGGCATGGCAATGGCAATGGCTGCACACACACACAGAGCTACAAGCTTGAATGCATCCACCCGAATGGCTCAGGCACGTAGCGAGTGAGCTGTGCAATACAAAAGCCAAAAGTCAGACAGGCATAAAGATGCAAAGCCAGTGGCAGGAAGTGCGGGCAAAATGAGCACACCAACCAGCCAAGAAGAGCACCAGACCCGCAACCCAAAGCATACAATCTAATGTGAGCCACTCTAACCCTCTCTAGCATGGCTCTATGACTCCTTACTTCTGGCCAAATTCGAGCATTATTTTCCTCCTTTCGTATCATTTGCCAAAAATCTGAATTTCGTGTGGCAAAACTCTCTAGACATGCTCATTTTCTGGTTGCACCAGAAAGTGCCGGTGGGTCCGAGACAGTGAACGAGAGTGTTTTCCCTGTCCCTGTTTAACTGTCACTTCAACTTGGAAACTTCACCGCAAAACTTTAAGTTCCTTTCAAATTGCCATTAGCGATGCTTTAAGTAAGGAAAACTTCTTTAAGACTTTCGGATAAATCAAAAATATATTTTCAAGTAGATTGTACTATTTGTGGTAGAAAAAATAAGTTTCAAGTTTTTTTTTTTATAAAATTTTTCTGGTCTCACAATTAAATTTGAATTGGTGAATTTCTGGAGAGAAATTTTCGTTTAAAATTATTTAATTTGATCTGATTTTTTTTTTAGTGAAAAAAACTTTGCCCCATTTAAAACTCAAATGAAAAAGTTTCTCTTTTTTTTCTTCCTCAACTGTTTTAACCAATTCAACCCATAAAATTTGCCAAGGGTTAAGGAAGCGCTGCTGTATACGTTAAACGGCCTAGAAGCGACTTCCATTTTTCTTTCTTTCTTCTTTTCACACTGATGCCAGCTCAGCCATCTTGGGCATCTCCTTGCCATGGCTCCATCATCTTTGTCATCATCAACTCAAGCCAAAGTGTTTTATAACGTGTTAATGTATGTGTAAGTGTGACTCTGCTTCCAAGTGTATGTCTATCCTAAATAAACATGCCGCTTAAATACAATAGCAAAAAAAAAAGGAGAAAAATAAAAAAAAAATCCACACTAAAATCCAAACAAAAGAGTATGAATTGAAAGTTTTTCTTTTTGTGCCACCACAAAGCACCTCTTTCTATACAAATGCGATTGTTGATGGTCTTGGGTGCGCGTGTGTGCGTGTTTGCCTGTGTGCTTGTGTATTTTTATGTTTGTCGACACTCTTGCTTATTTCCTTTTATTTCCGGTGCCCGCGCAGAGTTGTAATTTACATCTAAATGACATGATAAGCATGTGCAGCGAGTGGACAAACATTTTCTCTTCAGGCTCAAAGAGAGAGGGAGAGAGAGGAAGAAATTGAGAATTGAAGAATGGCGTTGGTGTGGCTTGATTGCATTTAGAGGGTAACTGATATTCTAGTTGTTGGCTCTGTTGGAGCTGTTGGGCGGTGGCAATTTGTTAGGCCATTTACACAGCTCAACGAGTGAGCGCGGCATGCCACATATGCAAAAATATGCAAATAAATTTGTGAGTCTCGGCAGCCAGCAATTCCGTTTCTAAACCTGTGCTGACACTCAAACTGTCCGAGTTATTGTTAATTATTTTAAACAACAAAACCAACTACCAACTAAGAGAAAGATAGAAAGAGAGAGAGATGGAAATGGAAGGAAAAGTGGGGCAATGATCAGAGTCTCTTTCCCTCAGACTGCCAGAATGTGGCACTGGCAATGGCTTTCTGTCCTTTGTCTGTTTGTGTGTGTGTGTGTGCCTGAGGCTGACATTTCTATTTGTTGTGAGATTGTTGTTATGTTGGGTTCATTCATATGGGTCGGCGTTTGTGTGCGTGTAAGTGGCATTTGCATTTCAATGAGTCGACTTACCTCAGTTTCTCAGTTATGCAATTCAAATTCTATGGCTCTGGATTTTGCCTAAGTATGAGTAAATGCAGTTGCATTTGTATGCCTGTGCGCCGGTGTATAGAAAAGTGGATTCAGTAGTTACTGCTTAGAGGCCTTGACTGAATTGTTTGAGCGTAAGAGAAAAACTATATAAAAGAGTGAGACTCAGGTTAACATTTTTGCCATTCAGTCGAGTCATGATTTTCATTTTTAACTGACCAGCAAAAATCTATATTTACAACAACACCGGCAATTGCAAATTATAATGAATTGAATGAAACAAAAATCCAATTAAAATCAAATTAAAAATGTTAATTAAATTCTCTGATTTTGTAGACAAACGGAATAGTTGGGCCAATTGAAATTGACAGACGTCAAAAAATAAAAAAAAATAAAAAAATCAACAAATTTGAAATTTATGAAATTTATTTAAATGATTGACTATTTATTATAATGCATTTTAAATGAATCAAATTTATCAGTTATTACACGCTTTTCTTCGGTAAGCTGATCAGTGACAATAAAAATCAATTAGGCCCTGTCAATATAATTGGAAATTCAATTTAAATTAATAATTTCATAAAGAGATAACTTTGTCAATATGCCAGCCAAAGACTGTTAATAAAAATTAAATTACAAACTCTTCCAAAATATCAAGAGACTGAAAATCACAGGCAGGCAAAATAAATATATATTCAGAGAGAGATAGAGAGAGATAGGGGGAAAGTTAAAGAAAGCGAGAGTGTGAAAGAAAAATTACTGTTGGAAAAATTCACGACATGTTTTTTTTTTTTTTTGTGAAGGCATGGGAACTGCTTGGAGCGGAAGATTTAGAATCGAGCAAAACACGCTTTCATATTTATTCACCGAGAGTCACACACACATGCTCACTGACTTGCTCACTTTCACTCCCATCACCTTCCGCTGTGTTGTTCTCCCTGTCATTGGCTGCATGAGGCTTGGGCTTGCTGGATGAATACTTAAGTGACTAACTGACATTCTGCTCTGTCTGCTTTTTGCCATTCTATCCACTTTGAGTAAAAATGAACAGCATATAAACGAACGCACGGCAAAGCAGACAAACGCTTAGTCTATTTTTTTCCTTCTTCTTCTTCTTCTCTGCTTCTGTTTCTTTTTCATCTTTATCTTGTTTTTTTTTTCTCTTTTTTTTTTGGCACACGCCCGTTTCTGTTTGTATTTTGCTTACGTGTGTGAAGGTCGTTTGGTCGGTGTTGTTTTCATCATCGTTGTGGTTGGTGTTGTTTTTGCTTTTGACGGCGATGGCGGCTGCCGTAGAAATATTGCTAAGAAAGTGTTGAGCATAATAATGAGACATGACAAACGCATACATTGACACAGGCAAACACGGATTTCCAAACTCACACACACACGCACCCGTGTACACAAAACGAAAGTCTGTGCCAAATGCGTGCGCTTGACATCAGCGGAAAAGTCGGCAGCGCTGCCAACGTCAAAGTCAGCTGCGTCCGTTGTCTGACTGTTTGGTTTTATTTTCTTTCATTTTTTTTTTTTAATATAAATTTTGTTACCATATTCTTTGCTGTTCTACTTATTCATTTAATTCTAGACATTTAAATTTGTTTCTGCTTTCCTGTACGCTTGAAATAAATTAAGCAATTTTGCGTGGTTGTCACGAAGTTCCACTCAACTTTAAGCATTTCGGTTTTTTCTTTTAAGCTTAAGCAGTTTTTCTTGCTTTTTTTCCCCCAACTAAATGATATTCAGTTTGCATAATTTACTGTTATGTGGGCGTGTATGTTCATTGCCCTCATCTTGCTCCTCATCTTTATTGAATCACATTTATCGTTGCCTACTTTTTTGGGCTCACATTTAAATATGCAAATGGAAAACGTGTCAATGTCTGTTGGCCACCCAGCCTTTTGTGGGTTATTTTTACTGTTGTTGTTAATGTTGTTTTAGTTGTATTCATTTTATATATTGTTGCTGTTTTCTTTGTTTTTATTTTTTTGAATTCCCTTAGCAATTATCCTGGCACTTTACTTCAATTGAGTAAAATTATTTCAAGTGCTTTCCGTTGTTACAAAAAAAAAAAAAAAAAAAAAGTCTCTCTATCTCTGTCTCTTTATGTGTCCGCCCCATCGGACGTATTTAATTTAAGTTAACAATGGCTTAGTTACAGGAAACCATTTCAACTTTGCCTACTCTTACAGAAAAAAAAAAAGAGAAACCGTATCAAATTTGCATAGATTTAAGCACCAAGCGACCCCAAAATCCACTGTCTAAGCTAGCCAGACAAAACCAAATTTTAATGGGGCAGTTAAAGGAATCCCACGTATTTGCAAACTGACATACACACTTCACTCCCTGTCTCGCATAGCCAAACGAATGGGCAATTATTTACATAATCGCGGCAATTACATTAACGACCACTTGTCAGCGCAAGCATTTTGTTTGCATAAACATTCAAACACACACACACTTTGGTAGCTGTTAACTCTTCACCATTGATACTTTAGCCTTTATGAGCACTTAAAGGCGTAGACCATAAAATTTGGGCGTTGGACTTTTCATAAGCATAAATCATATAAAATTTTATATATGTATAAATTGTGTGTATATTAAATAAAAAAAAAAGAAACTATTGCAAGCGAACAGATGCCCCAACTAAATTCCTGCACAGCTGCCCTTATAATGCTTGCCCTTGCCAAAAAATTTGCTTCAGAAATATTACGCATACGCCATTTTAACACTTTATAAACGCATTAGTGTCCGTTACAACACCCTGAAAATATGAGAAGGGCAAGCCAAAGCGAAGCTCGTTAAAAGCCGAGCAAATGGATAGAGTAAGCGGAGGATTTGTTGAAAACATATCAAAATACAATTTGCAAGTTTAACGACAGAAATGCCAAAAGCGCGGTCAACCATTTTTTATCCCCTTTTGTTTTTGTAAATATTTTCGCATGTTTTATTGTATATATATTGTAACATGGCATATTTTTTAGATATTGTCTGCATAAAAAATATTACAACAGTTGGGAAATAAACAAAAGCAAAAACAAAAAAGGAAGGAAAAAAAAGCAGCAACCACACAAAACCAAAAATATAAAATAAAATTTATTCTTGCTTTTTTCCTCTGACCATTTCGGTCATAAATCATGTGATTATAGGGGCAGAAACACGTGCCCTCAGATAAATAAACCAGAAAATGCCAGAATAGACAATCAGACAACAACAACAACAACAACCAGCTTAGAAATAGGCTCAAATTGTGTCCGACATGCTCGACAAGAAGCAGGAATGCTCATAAAGCGCAGCTGGTTTGACTAGTCTGATTGGAAGTAGCGAAAAAAATTTGTTAGCTGTCCGTTTCTGGAGGACATTAAACCCAATGAGTTGAAATTATTTGCTCTGAAGGTCAAACAAGACCAAAAAAAAAAATAAATAAATAAAAAAATCGGTCCAAGTCGAAACGGAGGCGTGTCCGCATAGCAAAGCACTAAAGACAACTTCCGCAAATAATAAATTTTGCCTGGCAAACAGCGCCAAAGTTGATGTTACCGGATCCCTTGGAACCAAATCAAGAGGGAGAGAGATAAAGAGAAAATGCAAAGGAAAAGAACAAAACTGAATAAGATTCTAACTAAGCAACGTCCACCCAAGTACAGTCCACACATTCAACCAGCAAGAAGCCAGTCGAAAAGAAGCCAAGCATGTAGCCTCGGTCCGCAGAAGAGTTTCGAATGAAGCCGTGCGTGGAGCATTTTTATAGAGTGCGACTAAATTGTATATTTCATCCTCTTCTCTTTCCTCTGGCAGCTGGTAGCGTCTTCCTTACTAACCTTTAAACTGTTATATGGCCCCTCGGCAATTCTGCTGACTGCTCAAAATTCTTGAGTTTTTATTGTTGCTGCGCCCGTGCAGTTAATTTGAATGGCTTATTTATGTAGGTGAATGGGAGAAGCTAAAATAAACAGCTTCAAGATGAAAACAAATCGTTGACTTTACTATCCACACAGATCTAGGGATTCTGTTTTGCTGCTGTGATAGAAGAAACTCAAATTACCAGAAAGGGTTTCCATCACAATTTATATCGGGTTCGATTGCTAATTTATTTGGCATTCCTCTGGGAGATGTAATGAAATTTTATATTTTCGAGCTTGGCAAATTTCAAATAGTCAAGAAATTGTTTTGCCAAATTCATTTTCAATCGAATTGAGAAATTGTGGAGAAGGCAAGCCGAGAGTTTCTCGGTTTACTTCAGATTAATGTGAAAATTTAAAATTATTCAAGCAGAGCTGCTGAATTATTCTGAGAAAATAAAAAAATCACTGATTTTTAATTCAGAAAATAAATATAGTATCTGTGCATTTAAGTCTCCTTAAAGATACACAAAATTTTTCTTTAAAAATTCTTCCTATCCCAAAATGTTTATTTTTCTCCAGTTTGGTTCTCTCTCTTTTTTTTGGCTGCAAATAAAGTACTCTTAATTTTGTGTGCTTTTCTCTACATTGTTATTTAAATAATATTTTTTTTCTTCTCTCTTTTGTTTGGTTTTGATTGCCGTTCTGCTCATTAGTTGCCCCCACTGGCATAGCTGATTTTGTTATTGTTGCGCGCGCTTATCGCTTGTTGCATGCCCAAGCGTAAAATTATTTTAAATGCCGCATTAAACAGAATTCTGCGAAATTAAAAAAACTATATACCATAAAAAAGTAGTTAACAAAACAAACACGAACACACTGACACACACACACACACACACATTCACATAGACAAACAGCACGTGATCCCTGCATGCAAAATGTGTTCCCCCACATGTGCTCAAATCGGAGAGTCAGTTAGTCAGTTTGTGGTATGTGAACTGTAAGGCAAACGACATCAGCATCAACAACGGCATCAGCTATGCTGCCAAGTGCTCACCGACTGCTTACGAAGTGCCTTCCAACTGCTCACTCATATTGTTATTATTATCATCAAAACACTGGCCATTGCCACTGAAACCACTAGAGTCCCACCGACTCTGACTTGACCCCCCGGCCAACTGACTCTAACTGAAACAGTTACTGTGTTGTTGTTGAGTACGCTGGGCACGACTTCTAAGCAATTACTTGAAATGACAGAAAGAGCGGGAGAGGAGGGATGTCCACCCCACTCACCTCCATACCTCCATACCTCCATTTGCATGCCATTGCCATTGGCATCGCATCGTCTCAACATTGTATTGGTCATTTGGAATGCGCTGAGAGTTGCCTCAATTGCTGGCCGGGCTGGGGACTTGACATAAATTTTGCAACTGTTGCAGTAGCAAGAACAGTTCCCAGAAAGGCAGCTGTGACCACAATCGAAACTGCAAGGGTTGCTTTTGCCATATTACGTATACGCCGTGGAGAACAACTCTACTGGCTGTTTACCTTACCCCGCTGCTGATTGCACGTTATTGTCAGCCACGCTCACATATTTATTTACAATTTAAATGCAGTGACAAAAGGCATACAGAATCCATATGGAATCTCATATTGTTTGCCTTTGGTTGGCAAATGCATTTTAATTGCCGCCATCGATTGAGCCAACAAAAGCTTGTCATTGCACTGAAATATTTAAGCAACAGAGAATCAGAGAGCCAGGAAATTTTATCCATCATTTTTATGCTTTTCAATTGCCTGTGCAATTAGACATCGCAAGTTGGGGAAGTCCTCTTCCAATGGGGCGAAATTTGGTCGAGAATCATCTTCGCCTTGTTCATTGCTGCCAGGACCAAGTTGTACTTCCTGTAGAAATGGCCAGGCAAATAGAGTATTCTTTTCGCCGCCATTCAGTGCATCAACCATTTCAAGCTTACGCCTTAGAGCCTGTACCACCTGCTTTTTATGAAGGCAATCAAAGTCTTTCACACTGCCTTCGATTTGAAGCACATCATCTATTCCCGCATAAGGTGTCTGCACATAGATAGTATTACTTTCGGGCATATTTTCAATAGTGCGATCCAGTACATCCAATTTCCATAGCAGACTTTCAAAGTGAGCCGTTAGATTGGTGGATTTCATCAGGCATTCCGTCACCTCACTAAGATCCGCATTGGACTCTTGAAGCAATCTGTGACAATGTAATATATTGGAAGTAGTTCGGGGCCTCGGAATAGGTTGGACCGCGTTGGCAGCTCCGATCGAAAATAAAAATAATAATATCGTCCACATGACTGCTCTCTTTGTGGACTCACTGCCTAAAGAAATTGAGATGAAGCTCTGCAAACGCTTTTAAATTCAAACAGTCAAGCAAATTGATTTGAATTGCTCGCCCCATTTAAATAATGTTCGGGCATGACAATCGTTTGTTTGGCAAAATAAATTAATTCGCATGCTCTTTTCATTGTTCACCTTAAATAGTCAAGTGGCTTTTGAAAGAAATAGAGCAAGTTTTATTCTGTTTGCCTTTGTTATTATCAAAACATGGTAAATTTGCAGAGTTCAGTTCATATTAATCAGCTTTTGTCAGGTAAAAAGATAAGATAGCGTCGCAGTTCTTTCGATAGTTTAAGAATACTATGAGTAATATCGCTTAGCTCCAAGTATCAATAAAAAGTATCGATTTAAACTATGAGTAGTAGCTCTAAGTATCGATAAAAAGGATCCATTTAATTATTCAGTTTTTGCAAAAACTAAATAAGTTTTTTTATTGAAACCATTATCTCGAAATAGCAAACAAAGTGATTCCCCAAAACCAATTTATTAGAATTTACTGCTTTTGTTGCGTGACTTTCGAGTTCATTCAGAGGTGATCAACGACGTTGATGATAACACATAAAATTCGTATCACAATTTTCGTATCAGAAATTTGATTAGACCAAGAAACCAAACAGTTAGCTTGAGGTAAGCTTTTGTTATCGAGATTATTTAAATCGATCGATCACAGCAGGACTACAAACTATAGCAGGCCGGTGCTGCTAACGGACCTGCCAACTCTGTAGTATTCGGTTTGTTTTATTAAGTTTTTATAATGAAAAATGAATATGCAAATTATTTTTCGAAAGCCTTGATCTGATCTGATTTGTCAGGGCCCTAAAAAAAAAACTTCTCGTTTGATTATCCTTGTACCTTCGGTAAATCATTCTATAGGTCCCATGAAAGAGTCTTTTCAGCAAAGCAATCGCTTTAGCCACATTGACAATGCTTGTTGTCCTTTCTACTTGCCTTTCACTCTCGCTTATAAGTTTTTATTTTATTTTTCAGCTTCAAATTCTATCTCCTTCTATTTCATTGCTTCTACCTGCTTTGTCATTTTCCTTTTCCTCGGCGATTTCAATAAATAGTTTTGCTTTATTTCAACATCCACTCAGAGCGCAGCCTGTCTTCTTTCCTTTCTTTTCAGTACCCAATGTCAATAGAAATTCAATTACGTTTTGCTCACAAAGTTGTCTGCTTACCATCGCAATTCTTATTTTATTTTATTCTTTTTTTTTATTGGATATTTAAACTTTTGCAAATGTTGAATTACAGAGAGTCGCTGAAACGTTCGAAGATTCGAAAAGAGCTTCGGTTTGCTTTTGGCATTGTTGGATGTTGTACCGACTTAAAAGATGTGCTGGATATGAGAGTGAAGTTGATATTAAATTTGCTTATCATATGCAAAATAAAATAGAATAGAAAAATATACAAAGCCCCAGCTTGGCTTAGCCTAGCTAGCTTAGCCTGCCTGCGTGCTTTGACATTTGAAAAAGCCAAGCAAATACTTGAATTGAATTTATCTCATTCCCAAAACATAACAAATCTTTCAACTTTGATTTGTCTGCGGTAAGTTGTCTGCGACTTTTTACTCTTGTTGTTGTTGTTGAAATCCAAGTCGTGCCACTTAAATTTAATGGCATGTTTATGGATAAGACACACCCACACATAAATACACACGCACACTCACTTATACGAGCACAGTAAATAATCATAATCATAATTTCGTTGAACGTATCTGCTGGCAATAGATTGACTCACATAAAACACTTTCCTAGCCTTAATAAAAACAAATTGTACACACACTACCACGGACATTTGCACACACACACACACACACATATATACAATTTTCCACATTTACATTGATAAACACACGCACATTAGGTTGCTAATTTAGTGGAAGTGATTTTGGTTTGGCGTGTCGACCATTTGGTTCCATCAATTCAACACAAAAAGAAGAATAAAGAGAGAGGGAGAGAACAGAAAAGGAAAACATATTCATAGAGCAAGAGGCGTGACATTTTCCCATCTACAAAAATATATACCCAAGACATATGCCCCAACGAACATAAATAGTTTAGTGGGGCATACAAAATAAATAAAAAAAAAAAAGGAAGAAGAAAGCACAGTTCCACCGAGTAGGTGCAGGGGAGGGTAATTTTAAAGCCATAAACTTTGTGGGTGGTTTTTAATAAAGTTTACGAAGACAAAATAACAGAAAAATAAAAATAAAGATGAAAATGTTGCAAGGTCGCTGGCTTTGTGGACTACTTTGGCCATTGTCAACTGTTTTTTCCGTTCGTTTGAGTTTTTTATATTTTTTATTATTATTTTTTGAACCTTCACACAGGCACACAGCAGGTAATCAAAAACTCCTGGGTTAGGGTTACTTTGGCCAGAGCCACTTCAATGGCTGCTTCTTTTGCTGTTGCAGCCTTCTTGGGCTGAAAGCCAGCTCAACAGCAGAGGAGAGCCGAAACTAAAGAAAATTTACAAATTCAATAAGAAGAGGAAGAGCGCAAACTCTGCTGATGCTGTGAAAATGTTGTTGATGTACGAAAACTGTTATACGCGTTGGCAATCTGCTGCATACTTACAGGCGGAAAATTCAGTCTCCCATCGCCTGCGCTGCCGTCTACAACGAAAAGGACACGCTCTTTGAAGTGTAGAAATATAAAATTACAGAGTACGACACTGTGAAAGAGACAGAGTCGGGGCCCAGAGAGAGAGAGAGAGAGAGAGAGAAATAAAAAACTAACAAATAGCGATCTGTGTGATTTCTTGAAAGCTACGAGCCCATCCAAAGTTTCTCAAAGTTATTTAAACAAATCATTTAGCCGTAACCAAGTTAATCCAGCTTGACAGTGTGTGACGGAATTCGGGAAATTGGTTAAAGGTTTAACGGTTCTTTTGCCTAATTAAACACCTTCCGAACCATCGCTTCCGAACCAATTCCATTCTCACTACTCTACACTTCTGCGGGCGTGCTTAAGCGTGCGTGTGCTTGTTTGTGCGTGTCTTATAGTCAAATCTATTTGCGTTTTGTGTTTTTTTGGTCCACTGGTCGCGCGTGTTCGTAGGCTTGTGTTGGTGTGTCTGTGAGTGTCTATAAGATTAATGAGGCAAAAGTGTTTTATTGTGTCTTTGTGCTTAAATATTAAATAGCTAAAGTAAATGTTGCATAATTTGTGGCTGGCTTACCTTCGTCTCTCTCCCAAACCGTATACATTAGCAACAGTCACGCATTTCATTTTGTCATAAATAAATGAAAACAGTTAGCTAATTTTCTTAGTGTGTGTGTGTGTGGTTCTGTGCTTGTGTCTGTGTCTGTGGGTAAGGAGCCGCTAAACCAAATTACCAGCCTCATTAAGAATAAACCCGGCACCGCCCACAAATTTAAAAATAAAACCAAAGAAAACCAGCAAAGATTCTTTTTTTTGTGGATTTGTTTACTTTATGTTTCACAAACAGGTAAGTTGCTCCATTACTTTTCTATTAGTAAAATATGTATGATATTTTCAAAGCTCAAAGCTCATATCAAATTCTCTTTATATCCCAATGAATACCCAAGAGTCTGCTGACTGCTGGATTAAGCTGATTATTCCATAACAGAATACTCATAAATGGATATTGATTTTATATCGAAGTCAAAAAAGCTTATAGTTTGTTGGTTTTCCAGGCATTTCATGCTTTAATTTAAAATAAGACAATTCAGTCAATTCGAGGGCGCCAATTTACAATTGATTAAATTTTATTTGCATTTAGATGTCTGACTGACTCGAAAATCAAATTAAAACCGAGTTCACAAATATTTCGATGGGCGTCCAAAGTATTTTCATTTCATGCCTTCTGCCTTCGATTTAAATTAAATTTAGCCCAAAAAAAACACACGCACACTCGCACAAGCAATCCTTAGCAATTCTAGCGGAGCATTTCAATTCGTATGAGTTGAGCTGCTGGGGCAATCATCAAATTAATTGTGGCCAAACGTTTTGCTACTTGCACAGCAACTTTACTTTTATGGTAGTTCATTTACCACACACACACATACACACACACACATATATATACATACATACATACAGGACGCCCCGTAATATTGTTAACTATCCGCCCGCAGCACACGTCAGAAACTCAAACTCAAAGACACGTAATGTGACTAGCAAAATTCAAACCAAGGCAAACTAAACGAGACTCGAAATCAACCAGTCTAGTTAGGCAAAAGGCAACAACAACAGCAACAACAACAACCACACCAGCTAGCCAACTGGCCCAGTCAGTCGTTTGATACTGCAGCACTTCCGTCCTTTTGTAGTCCTCTTCCTAAGCCCCTCCATCCGACCTGGCTGCCACAACGACCAGCAGCTAGCCAACTAAGTAAGTAAATAATGCGTAAAACAAGTCGAGCGTTTTACGGTAACTGCCAAACTGCCCTGCACTCCCCACCCACCCCACGCAATACACCTCGCTGGAGACTACGGGGCAAAAACAAAAAATAGTAAAAAGAAAAATAGTCAATTGTAAAATTGTAGCCAGCTACTTTGCTCACTGTTTTTGGTCTAATGGTAAAAACGTTTTTTTTTTTTTTTTCTTTCCTTCGTTTCACTGTCTCTCTCGGGGAATAAGGGAAAACCCATTTTGGAGGGGAGTAAATGAACTGAAATTGCCGTTTGGGCTGTGCGCTTTGCTTGTTGGTCCTGTGGCTGCGGGCTCTCTCATTTTTGTTTTCTTTTCGTTAGAAAGGGTTGTGTGTATGTGTATGTGTGTGTGTTGGTGTGTTGGTGTGTGCGTGCTTATGCATGTTCGTGCGTGCCTGTGTATGTGTCTGATGCTGTAATTCATTATGGCAAGTATTCCGTTACCCTTTCCCTGGACCTGATGAAATGTGCTCTGTCAATTCTCTTGGGTGAAGACAGACAAATAGAAAACAACAACAAATAATTCAGCAAAACGAATATCACATATTCTTTATTATTTATTTTAACTAAATTTTATAATACGAATAGAAAAGTAATAATTTTCGAAGAAAAAGGATACTATTCACTTTGCTCTGATGTTTGTAACGCACAGAACCAAACATCGTAGACCCACAAAAGTTACATCTAGAATACTTAGAATCACTAGAGGAGTCGATATAGCCATGTCCGTCTGTCCGTCTGTTTCTATGCGATTTATTTTTTTTAATTTTTTGTTTAATATTCCAAAATGAAATTGATTATTAAGTTGATCACACAATTAACTTTGCTTCTTTTAGAGATTGACTGAAATTGAAGCAAACTTTTAGAAATTTGCTTCCTCACACATGCCAAACTTCCAGGCAAAATCAATATACTCTGTGTGCCTTGAAAAGAACATTAAAGAGAAAGAACCTCAATTTCCAGTCCCAATGGAATTGTTTCTGCACATGTGTTGCCAACTAACAAAGATGACTTACCTAAAAACCAGGCGGAGGGAAACGGTAATAAAGGTGATGGCAACGGTTTGAGAGGCCCAAAGAAAAAAAATGAAAAAGTGTAAGAAAGAAAGCAACGGTAACCGTTGTTAACGCACAAAATTGTCTGTCACTTTGAGACTTCCGGGCACGGGAAAAACTCAGTACGCATAAACAAGGTGCCTGACTGCTCTTTAGCCCCCTTTACACCCTTTCTGCATCACGTTGACCGGCTTTTGCAGGTGTGTGCGGACAAGGTATTTGTTGTATTATGAGCCACTTAAAACTGAAATAAAACAGCCTGAAACATTTGTTACCTGAGTGTGTCTGTGTGTGTGTGTGTGTGTGTTATTTTTTGTTCATCCTTTTCTATAGAGTTGTTCGGTATGTTTTCTAAACCACTTTTATTCTTTTGGCATACATTGCAGGTTTTTTATGTATATTCCAACACCCTCACTATCTCCGCTCTTTCTCCTTTGTTGATTTATATGTGTAATTTTTCCTCATATATATATATTTTTTTTTTTCATTTACATTTATATTTATATGACTTTTTTGTTACTGCTGTTGTAATTTTTTAGTGCCTGTTTTATATGGCCTTTTGTCTGGGCCATACTTCAACTTATTTAAGCGCCAGTTGACGGGCTTTTAATCAAGCACAAAGCACAGCAGACCAGACTGAATGGAATGTACCAGCAGCAGCTTCATCATCAGCAACAGAGTAAAACACAAACAATAACTAAAAAGTCCTAAGCAAAAAAAAAAAATAATGAAAAAGAAATGGATTATCTTTGATGTCACAAAAATTAAATGCTCTTCTTTAAATAAATTTTCAATTTGTCCATTTGGAAATTTTCCAAGAGAGAACAACAAATTTTTATTTTGATTTTCATTTTTTTTTTTTTTTTTTGAGCAAAGCCAAAATTATTTTGTATCAAGTGGAATAAAAAGAGTATTCCAAATGGCTAAGCACTTGGCACGTGTTAAACCAAATGAAGAGAGTGAAAGAAAGAAAGTAGAAGCCTAAAAAAACAATTGTCCAAAAAAAAAAAAAAAGGAACCGTCACAAAACTGAGAAGGTTGGAAAACTTTTGCGCATTGTCCAAAACAGACTCACACATAAAAATATAAAAGATAAGCAACAACAAAATGCAAACGACCTGCCAACTGTCAATTTTAGCCGCACCAAGAAAAAAATTTAAAAAAGAGAACCACGAAAATGACCTGAATATATAGAGGAATATTCCGTAAAGTTTATACCAGTATTATCCTTTTCGGCCGATATCAGTCAAATTAAAATGAGAAAATCATACAATTAAGCCAAATTCAATAAAGCCAGTCCACAGCAACTGCTGACCCAAAAATTGAAGATACCCAGCAATATTGAAAAAGGTGAAATTCGCTTGCCTGGAAATTGTCAAATGGAAAAATTTGAACAGTTCCGAAAATAGCAAGCCACGATGTCCATTAGCCAGGCAGCTGAAATCAAAACATATAGCCCAAAAAATAAGAGAATATAAATGAATGAATCAGAAGCCAATAACAATAAAAACAACAACAGCAACAACAAGACATGGTATAAGAGGAAGAGCAGTTAAAGCAACAATGAGCTAAATGGCACAACATAAAAGTTTTCTGCTCCATCTTTTTTTTTGGTTCGGTTGGGTTTTTTTTTATTTGATCACCCTCCCCAGCGACCCGAAAATAAGAAAAGTTTTGACAACAAGCTTTGAAAATTTGCGCCATAAATCAGTGGGGCGTTTACAAATACACACATAAACATACATTCATTTATATGTCCATCTATAAATGGTTTTTCATGTTAGCGGTAAAACGATAAAGATAGAGAGCCAGATATTTGGTTTGTAGAGAATCGACCAAAAATAATATGGCATAAACAGCAATTACTTTAAAATTCGAACCTTGACTTGTTAGTAAAAGTTTATCGAAAACTATATTTCAACTGCCCCATTTGCAGTTTATTTACGTGATTTCGATTGGCAGCTTGGAGAAAGGACTTTGTCTGCGCTTGCACATTGAAACGATTTTATATATTACCTTCAAAAATCCAGCTTAAAGCATATCAAAATTAATTATGTGAATTTTTACAATTCTGTGCCTGACAGTCTCTTCTCTGGTTTTGATTAATTATGTTTTATGATTTCGTCAAACAATTTAGAAATAGATCAAATTTATTTTTAAATTAAGTATCATTTTTTTATGGGAATCTAAACAGCTTCTTATAAGGTAGAATTAATTAGTTTAAGGTTTTGCGGAAAGAGTATAGCTGTGTTGACTGGATTGTTGGTGGTAAGGCTCTCCACATTTTAATGGTGGCTTTGTTTGGACTAACTCATTTTTAATATACTTAATGGATTTTGTTCGTATTTTCTTTTCTCTTGGAAAAGTTAAATATAAAAAAAACACACACACACACACATTTATTTGACTAGAAAGAAAAATTAAGTTGATTAAAGTTGTGAAGTTCTTTCCAACCCTCCCACAGCATCTCTTATCTGGTAAAATGGTCAGAAGCTTGTGTACTTCAGTCGTCTTGATGTCAATTTCTTGTCAGGCTTTGAGAAATGAAACTTTCAAGACAAAAATCCTCTTAAGTAAAAGTAGTGCCACAAAAATGAGCCACTTGAATAAGTCAAGTTTTTCCCAAGCACTCAGGGAAGGTATTTGAATATGTTACAAGTTTTTGCTATTCCCATGCTTAGTTAGCCAAATGTGGGCCAGCAATTTATCAAGGATTCCTCGCTCAATTCAATCAATCGTATCATCAATCATGCCAAACATATTTTTAGCCAAATGCCCAACGTAGCGAAAGACTTTATAAATGTCGCCTTTGCATAAAATATATACTATATACATTTTTGCCGCGCCAGTGAAGGGGAATTCTACATGGGGAATATGGAGAGCAGAAAACCATTAAAGATGCAAAGCGAATTTAGTCAGCAAATGCCACAAAACTGATGATGAGGCTGATGATAAAGCTTTCGGTGCTTGAATCTTTGTTATGTATTAAGCAATATGGGTTAACAAACTCATTAGTTGGCTGGGCGTGGGTGCAGATAAGGAGGCCTGACTATGTACATTTATTTATATACCTCTTGATATAACCGCATGGCCATTAAGTATACGCCAAGTAGGCATACTTCCGCGAGTCAATGCCGCCTGCCATCAATGACGTAGTTTCTGTTGTTGGTATTTCTGTCCTCTTATGCTATTCTCAGCTGATGTTGCTCCATTTATGGTAGAGGGCAAAACAGAAAAAGAACGAGCACGGAGTAAAAGAACACAAGCTAAAAGAATGCCAACCATTTAAGCTCCAACAAAAGCCTTGAGCAAGAGCCCAAAAGAGATGATAGGCAACAAACACACATACACACCCTCGAAACGTTAATTCTACTACTTTTTTATATACTCATTGAAGGTTTTTTTTTAGGCAAAAAAAAAAAAGAAAAGCGGTAATGGTGAAGGTCAGGCAGTTGTTACGTTTTTGGCCTAAAGTATATGTGATGGGTTCTGTTGCTGTTGTTGTTGTTGCTGCTGCATCCGCCCTTTAAGCAAAAAAAAAAAAACACTGAGTAGCTTTGGGTTTTCTAACAGTTCTCTTTTGCTCTCTTTGCAATGACCTTGCTGTCATGCGCCTGGTCCTTCTGTAGCACAGTTTATGTTGCGTATAACAGTTTGACATTGCAGACTTGAAGGCGGCGCTGCCGCTTTATTTTTATCAATATGCAATGCCGCTTTGTAAGTCTCTGTATCTTTTTTTATAACTTCTGTGGTTAGACGCACACACACACACATACACAAAACCATAGCATTTGATTTACTTATTTGCGCGCCAAAGTCCTTTTGTCCCTGGCGCCAAAAAATTATGTTACACATATGAATTATGGCTCAAAGCTTTTGGTAACAAAAGTTTTTTGCTTTTTTTCCTTTTTTTCCGGTTTGTTTTTATAGCTTGGCTGAGTGAAAATATACCATTTAAGTCTACAATTTATTTTTAGCAAATTTCTTATCACAACGTAATTAATTTATTTTATAAGTCCTGGAAAATGCTCTTGAATTTTAATTCTCTAAAAGCACCTAAGAATTTTATTATCTTCAACTGTCTTTTAATGAAAATACAATTCTCTTGGCATATGCGGGTTATTGCTTTGCTGTCATTCAGCTTTTATGAGAGTTTTACACGCTTAGCCAAATCATCATCTCATCTGCCAGAATATCTTACTTGTTTTTTCCTGGATTGTCTGTGAGTTTGAGCTGGCTTGAGTTGAGGTTTTTTGAAGTTGACTAAAAGTGACAGCAAAAAATGCTTATTTAATTCCACTTGCCTTGACATTACCCACACTTCAGAATTCATATTCCCCGGGGCTCAGAACTACCCTCTACTTTTATTTTGACATTATTATTGTTGTTGTTGTTGTTGATGATGATGCGTTGACATTAATAAATGTCAGATTTGAGCTTTAGTGATGAAAACAATATGCCAAGGAATTCAACACTCCCAAGCTAAGCCAGTTTTCTTTGCCCTTCTTAGTTTTATTTGTTGAGCTTAAAAATTTTCAATTTAAGTTTTACATATTGCAGAGAAAAGGGAAGCAGAAAGAGAAAGAGAGAAAGAGAGGGAGAAATTCATTCGCTCATTAGTCCTTGATGCGTGCTCAGAAAACTAAATGCCTCAGTTTGTTTCTCACTGAATCACTTGAGTGGCTGACTGACTGACTGGCTGGCTGACTGACTGGCTGACAGCTAACAGACTGCAGTGGCAAGTGGCTGATTGCCACAGCGTTTTAAATTAATTAGTCTTATATTTTTTATATTTTTATCTGCTTTCCTGGTTATTTGTGTGGTTGCCTGTGTGCTGGTTGATAAGTTGCCGACAAGCAGATTTTCAACATTGGTAATTTTTCTTCCAACAAACATGGTAAGAACACAGAACGACTTGAGAAACAAACAACCCAAAAGAGGCGGAGTATCAGCTAGCGTTGCTCTGGCTTGACTGACATTGAGAAATTTGAATACTTTCAAAAACTCTTGATAAACTTGCCAAAACTTTTTCTACCAAATATCAATAAACGTGCACATGTGTGTGTGTGTGTGTTCCGATAAATGTGAGCCTCATAAATCAATGAAGCTGCATTGAAAATTTTAGAACGGGAAAGTGGTAAATGAACATGGATAAGTTCTTTTATTTTTTTATTAGCATTTCCGGTGTATTATCTGTGGATTGAAATTTAATATTTTTTTCTACACTTTCCAATTACCTTAATTATGCATGTCAATTGAATTTTAATTAGGCTTTGGGCAAACTACTCGACTATTAGAAAGTCACATGGATTTCTGGTCCAGTGAGCAATAAATTTGTTTGCCTCAAACCAGAAAGCAATTGCCTGCAACTGGCAAACATTCCACCCTGATGTTTTGGAATGACTTTTTGCAAACGAGCCAGCAAAAAAAAAAAAAAAAAAAAATCAAGCCAGTCGCATACTTGAAGGCACTCAAAACAGTTCAGCCTTGGCTTCTTTCTACTTCGTTTCTATTTCTTTTTTTTCTTTTTTTTATTTTTTGGTCAACACACACGTAGTTAGAAATAGACGAGAGGCCATTTGACAGACCGAGCTGCCTGGGCTAAAGGCAGAAACGTAAAAATAGCAAAAGGCAGAATACATATGCTGCCATATCCGGTCTTTGGCAGTTGCTCTGGCAACGCCTCTTGGAACCTTGTGCAAATTTGTTTGAGAGTTTAACTTTTCAATTTGTTGCTACCGACGCGTAGTCCTTTTCTAGAGGAATCCTTCAAGCCAAACTGCATGTTTGCCATCAATACTTTTCACGTGCACCCACCCACTCAATCACCCAATCACCCAGCAGTTGTTTAGTTTAGTGAAACTGCAAATGTTTGGTTTCTTTTTTCACTAAGGCAAATCGAAGACTCCAGGCGAAATAAAAAAGCACACAAATTTATAATGAGCTGTTATTTTCTTTTTACTCCCTATCCTTTCCACTACTTCTACCTAGTCTTTTTTTCTCTTTGGTATAAATAATCTAATTATTTATTTATTTAAAGCTTTGTACGCTGTGCCTTTCATTTCTGGCTAAAACCAAGTACAACCTAAGTGGATTGGCTTTTAATGACCTTTTATTAAGTGGTTATTGGTTTATTAGGTGCAAGGATGAGTTCTTAACCGACCAGGGCATAAAAACTAAATAGTTAATTGATTTATAGAATAAGTGAGTCTCATAAGCAAGAAGCTTATTAAATCCTTAACCCTTATTTATTTACCCTGAAGAATCTGCATAGTAAATTTTAAGCTAAATTAATCCATACAATCTATCCACAAGGTATTTCAATTTCGAGAAATATTTCGTTTCTCCTTTATTTTATCAAACAAACTTATTGGAAATTTGAAATGCAAATTGAATTTGTTCATAAAAAAGGCAGTACAGTTAAAACGAAAATGCAATAAGTAATAAATAAGCGGAAATAAGATCAGAAATTTGAATTCTCGTTGCCACATAAAAAGTCTGAGTCATTTAAAAATCAACCAATCCGAAGGAAAAAAAAATAGATGTATGAAATATTTCAAAAGAAAAAAGAAGAGAAATCAAAAAAATCCGGTGTGCCAAGTTCTCAATATAACTTCAGCAATAACAATAATAAAAAAAGAGCCGTAGAAAAACTGGCAACCAAACAGTCGCATCATTTGCTGCAACAGATTTTCCAGGGATTCCATAAAGTAGAACCAAAAGAAGAGCAGGGAAAAGGGAGGGGCAGTCGCCACTTACACTTGAATGGGCGGCCAGGACGTAGACCTCTGGACACTGCACTGGATGGTCGATTCAGCCTCATTGATATGCGAATGTTGAGTAAAAAGTTCAAATTAAAAACACTTGACTGTGTGTTGTGACCTGACTAAGAAAGAGAGTACGAACGAGAGAGAGAGAGATGGTAAAAGAAAATAACCCTGATAAGCCCATCTCGACCAAGCCAAACTCAATAACTATGCTAAAAAGTTACGGAAATCAATATTATGCAGAAATAAGTCATTCAGATAAGGACCAACTGAAGTAGCTCGACCAGGAGGAAGAATTCCCTAGACAAATGAAAGACTTAAAAGATTCAAACTGTTGCTCCAAAGGTTTGCAAAAAGTTAAAGATACATGCACTTTAAAATGCCACTTGACAACATTTTTTATGTGCTAGAGAAAATATAAATAAATGAAAACTTTATTGGTGGATTTTATACTTGATGTGAGCGAAACTTCTCGGAGCACACATGTTTCCTAACAGCAGAAAACTAAAGGAAATATATGTATATATAAAAATAAATACAAAGATATATGTATCACTGGGCTAATCGTTCGAAACAAAAAAATAGGTGAATTTTTTTTTCGATGGGAAGAGGCAAAGCGCAGAAAACATTGCAAACTTGATTTCGTCTCTCATTAAAAAATAAAATAAACAAGAAAAACTTTGTTGAAATCAAATGTGAAAAACACTAAAACTCAACAAGTCAGACAGAGACAGAAAATCCAAGAGGAAGAGTGAGCGAAACAGAGCAAAGCAAAGCTCAGCCGAGAGGTAGCAAAAAAAAAAGAAAATCCATAGAAAAACCACTTGAGCAAGTAGAAAAGTTTTCCATTTATAACGAGCTCTGTGTATGTGTGTGTATGGAAGACGGAGGGGATTGGGATACTTTTTGGGGTGTTGCAATTCCTTGTATATTTGCACAATCCAAGTACAAATAGAAGTCCCTGTAAAGGGCGTATAGAGAAAGACAAAAAAAAAAAAAAAACCAAATACAAAAAATAAAAAAGAGAAATGTTGGCAAAACTTTAAATGCACGGTAATGAAATTGTTGCCAGCAAATTCTGTCAACACACACACACACACAGACATTATCACAGAATGGAGGGGGGTAGACGGAGTACAGATAGAAGAGAGCCACACAAAACACATCCGCTAGTTTTCTAGCCATCATCAACACCATTTTATGGCACGCATCCGCCAACAACATAGTTGTGGTCCTTGGTGCTTGGGTGCCTCTGGGCCACCGACTACAAGTTTTTCATTGCAGCGGAAAAGCCAAAAAGTTCGCTTCAATGGCAACTGTTCTAGATATGAGACCAACTGCTGATGCTTGAAATCTGGGATAAGTAGTAACAACGAACACCCACAACAGAAATAGATGTATACTTTCCTTTGGGCCAAGTCATCAGAAAACAACCAGACCAGGTTCTTTCAAGCTGGCACACCCTCAAAACTAATTCCAGATTTTAAAAAATGAATATCTATAAAATCGTTTAATTAAATACACATTTATAACTCTATATGCTCTTCTTCATATTATTTGTTTTTCTTTTCTTTTAATGGACTTAGACTTACAAAGAATAGTACGATCAAGTGGCCGACCTTTGTTTTACAAATCCATGCTGACAGGGTGAAATTAGAGACTTACATTAATGTTGAAGATGAGAAGTTAAAAGTCTCTCAAAAATCTTAGGAATAGCTGACCGTTTCGATATGCCTCTATAGTTTTGAGCATCAGATTTGCTTCCTTTTTTATGGAGAGGAATAATAAAAGACTCCTTCCAAAATGCAAGGAAAGAAGAGAGGCTGATTGATAAGTTGAAAAGTTTAAGAATGGGCTTGCAGCTGGGAACCCCATCCGGTCCCGAGTAAAAAACTGGTTTGATTAGCTTAAGTAACTGAATTTTTGTAATTAAAGGAGAGTATATATTGTTTGACCGAGGAAGATTCAACAGATAGTTCCTGTGCTTTACTTCTGAAAAAGTCGGAGGTGCTTCCCTTCAAAAATTGTAATTTGTCAACCTTGACAGCATATAAAATTTTAGAAAGAATAGGGTCTCTCAACGTTTCTCTGGATATTTCTTTAAATGTTAAGTGTATGTGATTATTTGATTCAGTGAAATTCACGAAATTACTTTCAATAGCATCTTGTGCTATTTCGGATTGTGGATTGCTTAACAGTTCATCAGCGTCATTCATTTTACCTTTGATGTATTCAATGTTATAATTGAAACCAGAAACTATTAAGGCTCATCTTTGAACTCTGGCTGATGCCATAATTGGTAATCCTTTGTTTACCCCAAATAAATACTTGAGATGCTAATGATCAGTTCTAAGTGTGAAATGGTGTCCTGGTAATTCTGGTAATTTGTTTATCAGTCTAAAGCTGTTTGCGGAACAGTGTGCATGGAGATTCGGAATCACAAGCCACATTCATAGTTGCATTAGTTGCATTTTGTACATCTTTGAACACCTAGATTAATGCTATAAACAGAATTATTAATATCTTTGAACTTATCATTAATATAGTTAACATTTTTGTCATAATTACGACATATACTGGCCAAAGATCCCATCTTGCCACAGGTGTAGCACTTGCTATTTAGGAACCGGCAGTCTGCTGAGGCATGATTGCGCCATCCGCAATGTGAGCAGATATTTTTCCTGTTATTGTTGCTGCGATTTTACTTTTCATAATAATTGCTTTACGTAATGCGTTCTCCAAGGTTAGGGTTTTATCTTATTCGCACATTCTGTCGAAAATTTTATTTCGCCCATGTGAATATCTAACCTCTCTTTCCAAATCAGCTGGATCAGCTGTCGAGTATTCGAGCAAAGGTGAAATTTGGAAAAGAGTTGTTGTGGTATTACCAAAGGTCGATTCCGGCATATTTTATTGATTATATTTTTAGATTTTTTATTTTTCTTTTTTGCTCGTCGCCAATTTGTAGTGTATGAACGCTTATTTCAAGTTCCGGATGTTCATTTATTGTTTGTTCCGATTTAATTTCAGTGTGTACAATTTAATTAATAATAATAATACTTATCGACTGAATATAAAATATGTTCGATAACTATCGAATATCTATCACTTTCAAAAAAACTTTTCACAACGAAAGTTACCACATAAAAATGAACCAGACCAGTAATAAAGATGTATAGAACCACAGATTCGAGTTGATTTACTAACCTACCAATTAAGCTACCTATTGTCGATCGGACAAGCAGGAAATTACCAGAACAACTATGGCTGTCCAATTATTATCATGATATCATAATAAAATATATAAGCTTAATTCTTCGCAATTTAATTCGCATTCCTTATTTAGATAAGTCAAAATGGATGAATTCCAAGCCTCTTTTATTTATAGTTTACGCTTAAGTGCCAATGAAGGCAACCCTAGTCCTCGTTACATTTTACTTTTAAGAGCCAATGAAGGCAACCGTAGATCTCGGTAAATTTAACCTAACGGCCAAGCGATCCACCGATAGCGAAGGGCAGCTTACAAGGCAGGACTCGCGACCTCAAGTCAGTGGATCCGATACGTATAGAGTTACAGCCAAACAAGAAGTATTATTTAGGGACTCAAATCGGCTAGCCTTAAAACCATTGTATGATTTGGATCGCAAGCTAAGAACAAAGAAAATGTCTATACAGCTACAATAAATGAATATTTACAATAAACTACCAACTGACGAGGAGAAGAATTATCCACTGGCATCAAATGAATTTAGATGGTCTCACTGGAGCAAATACTATTCGAGAACTTAAGAATCAATTCATTAGCATGTTAAATCAAAATTGTTTGTCATGACATCTGTTTCAACGAAACTATTCTAATATTATTTAGTTTTTAAATTATTTAAATTAGTTGGACCCCCTCATAGCCATTATATTATATTATTATATATTATATTATATTTTGCTAAGAAATATACTTATGGTTTCATATCTGTACTCACTCCGTTATCCTTTTGCTCAATGATGATAATGTTGGGTTTATTCTGTAGCCTTTTTTTTTTTATTTGTTGAAAACTAGGATTTGTGGCAAGCCTAAAGAGTAATGATATTTTAATAAGTTTATAATTACATGTATAATTATATAAAATATAACAGACCTTGAAGCTTTTAATACATTACTTATTTGGCTTACGAAAGCATCCCGACGCATTTATCCTGAATTTCTTTGAGCCTTAACTAGTAGGTGCTGTGGCATCTATCTTGTTCAATGTCAAATAGAACCTGCCTGTAAAAGAATATAGGTTAGCTGTTGCTGAAATATCGTATATTGTGGAATAGTAAGACTTACGTTTGTTCCTCTTTAATTAGGTAAATATAACAGATATACCTAGTTTTCTTTCAAAGTAACTGTGTAGTTATATAATAGGAAATTTTCTTTTTATCTTAGAAGGCTTTGAAATTCAACTCAAAATAGTAACAGTCATTCATTTTATTAGTATTTGATTATTTGTCTACAACACAGCTCACAACTGATATCATAAACGAAAATTATTAAGTTAATATTTTCCAAATTTATTTCGTGTGCTTTTTCGATTAGTCTTTGTCGAGTGATTATAGTGATTATTGTGGTTACCGTAAACAACTAAATTTTGTGTCTTATCTTTATTGTTAAAGTTACCGATTTTGTAAGCGAAATGAATCGTGTCCGAAATACTCTATTCAGATCCGTTCTTATGCGACGCTTACCTTCCATTTCGGCTATACGAAATGCATGCGATTCGGGTCGGACTCCAGGAAAAGGCCTCGTCGTAGGCATATACCAAGATGAAGGCGATAAGAAACCAAAGTTAACGCCCTCTGCTGAAAAATTTAATGATCGTACATCCGGAAAGCTCAAGGAGTTGATTTGCGAAACGAAGATCAATGGTCGCCTGGGACGTGGTATGGTATTTAGTAACATAGATCCAGAATACCGGAGTGTAGCCGTTGTTGGCTTGGGTCTAGAAGGTGTCGGTCTTAATGAGCTCGAAATGTTGGATGAGGGCATGGAAAATGTTCGAGTAGCTGCTGGTATTGGAGCCAGATCATTGCAGCAACAAGACTGCATTGAAGTGCATATCGATGGCATGGACTACGCCGAGCAGGCCGCTGAAGGTGCTGCTTTGGCCGTCTGGCGATATACGGATACAGTCTCAAGAAAACACCGTAAGGTTATACCAAAACTCGAGCTATTCGATTCTCCGGATATGGATGGCTGGACTCGAGGAATATTCAAGGCGGAAGCACAGAATTTGGCTCGTCGTCTGAGTGATGCCCCGGCTAACTGCATGACCCCCACATTGTTTGCACAGGCCGCAGTAGATGCCCTTTGCCCATGCGGCATTACAGTTGAAATCCGTACCATGGATTGGATTGAACAGCAAGGACTGAACTCCTTCTTAATGATTGCCAAGGGATCCTGTGAGCCACCTGTCCTAATGGAGATCAGCTATTGCGGCACTCATCTTGAAGAAAAGCCGGTCTTGTTTTTGGCCAAAGGCATTACTTTTAACTCTGGTGGTATCAATCTTCGCCCTTGCGCCGGAATGGATGAGTACCGAGGCTGCATGTCGGGGGCAGCAGCCTGCGTAGCTATGATGCGCTGCTGTGCAGCTCTATCGCTACCTATCAATGTGACTTGTATTATACCGTTATGCGAAAATATGCCATCCGGAATGTCGTGCAAGCCCGGTGATATCTGCACACTTCTAAACAGCAAGACAATGGCCGTACGTGATCTGGATAAGGCCGGAGTCGTGGTTATGGCCGATCCCTTGTTATATGGTCAATCAACTTACACCCCACGATTGGTTGTCGACGTGGCCACACTCGGCTGGGGCGTTAAAAAGGCTTTTGGAGGTGGTGCCACCGGCATTTTCTCAAACTCGCACTATATTTGGAAGCAATTTCAGCGTGCGGGTTCTCTGACCGGTGATCGTGTGTGGCGATTACCTCTCTGGAATTATTACAGGAAACAGGTGACAGATGAATTGGGCTATGATCTGAGTAACGATGGACGTGGAATTGCCTGCTCTTGTGCTGCTGCTGCTATACTGAATGAGATGGTGCCCTGCGTTGACTGGGCTCACTTGGATACCCGAGGCACAGGACTACTAACCAAGCACGGTATCATTCCGTATCTCACAAGAGACTATATGACTGGACGACCTACACGAACTCTGGTCCAGTTTCTCTATCAAATGGCCTGTCCGGAGCAAAAATGAGATCATAAGAAATTTGAATACAGAATTTAAGCGGTGCATTCTCAAACATTAAATTTTAAGTAATTTTAAATTGTCTTGTTTAAAATCAATCAATAATTTGTATTAATGAATGTAACTGATTAAGCTATATATAGTAAAAAAGTGAAGTCCAATGTTAAAAAATTTTAAAAGTTTTTCGTTAATCTTCTTGCTTTTAAAGATTTTGCAGAATGTTGGCTAGTTAATTATTTGAAAAATCGTTGATAGCGTTTTTAGGGCAAACACTAATTTGTACATTTCCGTCAAAATCCATTTAAAAAAACTATGTTGCCGGAATTTTCCTTATATTATATTATATTCGCTCTGAAAACATCGAAAATAGCGAATGGCGCCACTATCCAACCTTCCCGGCTTCATTATTAAATAATAATAATAGTATAGAAAGTGCATCGATACCATCAAATTCCCTTCGCCGGTAAGAAACAATTAAAATAAATAAAAATATATATCTGGCCAAGCATAATGTGACCGCCAAGATCAATTCTAAAATTAATTATTAAAAAACTAAGGCTTTTGCTCTAAGCAAGAGAATAATCCATAACTGAATTCATACAAAAGGCAATTTGATTTTTTTTTAGAAACGAATTTTTATTTTGAGAAAATGGGCAGGAGGTGTGAAAGAAATGAGAAAAGTCAAAAGTGTGCGACGGTCGTGATTGTGTCTGTGCCAAAGTGTTCTTGCCTGTAAATGGGATATTTGCATTTACACGTCACCTGCGTCAATCCAAGAGTGGCTACACGCTCATCTTACGGATTTTCCTCATCGTGTTGGTCTTATGCTTTTGTTGACGAAATTGCTGTAGGATATTACTTTGAATTATCATAAATAACTGAGCATGAAACAGGGACTCCAGCATGTGGGTTTGGGTGTGTTCCTGTTCCTGTGTGTGTGTGTGTGTTTTATGTCCCTGGTAGTAGACAAGTTTCATGTATGTGGTGGCAAAAGGATCAGGTGACTTTTCAGGCATCTACGTGCTTACAAGAGGGTTGCTGGATATGCTTGTTTTTCGGCTTCGTTTTTGTTATATTGATGATGATGGCATTGCGTATATATGCATATATATGTGGGTCTTTGTTTGTGTGTGTGTGTGTGTGTGTGTGTGTGTATTCAATAATATGAACTGATATGTTTATCAAGTAATCGTGTTGCCTTTCTTGTACCGGCGAAAAGCACCTTGAAGTGGAGCTTGTAGTAACAATTCAGGTGCCTCCTAAAAATATGTAATGATTTGTTTTTCTTTTTTTTTGCTTTGAGCGTAAATAGAGCTTTCTGGCAATAGTTTTTGGTTTGATTTTTAGAGAGGAGAGTAATAGAAAAACACAAACAAAAAAAAAAAAAAAAAAAGAGAGGAGAAAACACAAAATTGTTTTTTTTGGAAAATGGCGAAATTTTCTCCAAAATAGAAAAAAAATTAAGCAGCGTCGATTAGTCGTTGGCTATAAGTAAAGGCAGTGCGCCGGTAGTCAAGATTATTCGGCGGCAACAGTGTTCCCGGCGGCATTCATTTTCTCCGTTCTTTTATTTGGGAAAACAAAGTAACCATATTAAGTATTTTAAAACGATAGATAAATAATATAAGTGCACCGAAATTAGTACCAACAAAAAAAAAAAAAAAAAGAAAAAAAGTGCAGTGCAGATTACTCTCAGGCGCCAATACCGCAGGGGAATTTGCTGGTCATTGTCAAACAAATAAAATAAACCAAAAATAGGAAAAGAAGTAGACAGACTACTAAAGGAAGACAACGCCAGTCTAGAACCGTCACGTCACCTGAATAGTTACAAGCGTCGCGGAGGGCTACCAAGCGCCGCCGAGTGCCTAAATCAAAATTAAAGAAAAAAAAAAAAAAAAAACAAAAAACAAAAAAAAAAGAAAAAAAAAAATGATCTTAGCATAAGTAGGTTTCTTTTAATTAAATTTTATTTGATTGTTATGATTTTAGTGTGTTAATTTTTCTCAAATGTGTTAATTTTTTTTATTTTTTTTTGTGGAAGTGCAAGTGTAGTCAATTTTTTTTCTTGCCAACCCAATGGCAATAAATAGTTAAAAAAAAAAAGAAAAAAAGAAAAAAAAAGGAAGGAAAAGAAGGAAAAGAAAAAATTAAAAAAAAAAAAAAAAAACATATTTTTATATAAGGTGTTTCAGCATTTACCGGCCCATGGAAGCGCTTTCATCGGTGGAGAAATGAAAAAGTGAGTACCACCATTTACATATAAAAAAAAAAAAAAAAAAAAAAGAAAAAAAAAAATTATTCTCTAGATATACATATATATGAAGTTTTAGATTTTTTTATTTTCCCCCCCCCCCTTTTTCGTTCCTTGTCTAATTCGTTTTCAATTTAGTTCCCGCTTAAATTTTGCGCGGGCTTAAAAAGACAAGAAAAAAAAAACAACAACACTATGCACATCCCTAATACATAAATAGACATAGGTTCCACTTCTATTAATAGATTTAAGTCCCACAAATTATAAATAGACATAGGCCCAATTTAAAAATAATCTAATTCTAATAAGCAACGTATGCCTTGTCCTAAGATTTTCTTTATTAATGTTTTTATTTGTAATTATAATTAAGTTATATTCAGAAATGAGTGCCTATTAATTTATTTATTTTTGAGGGTCATGTAGGTGCAAGTCAGGGAGGAATAGTTGGCCGTTTTCTTTTCTTTTTTTTTGGGATCACTAACTTTATTGGTTTAATTTGGGAATTAGTGATCATGGTAGGGTGGGCTTCATCCTGTTGCTACCAATGCATCAGAGAGAAAAAAAAAAGAAGAAAGAAAACAGCACAACTATAGTTTGATGGATTGCGATTTCTAAATTTCACTTTTCTATCCTTTGTTTTTTTTTGTGTTTCTTTAGCACGCGATTTTTTTTTATTTATGTTTTTTTGTCGGCAATTATAACTCAGCCAATAGACCCCCCCTTTTTCCGACGAGACGAATAGCCGATGCGAGCGCGTGCTACTTATGAGTTACGAATTAATAACAACAGCCGACCCTTTATAGGTAAAATGCTACATAAATAAAAATGGCGCCCAACGTGGGGCACGAAAATCGGCAGGCCCCTTTTTAATAAAAATTAAAGCCAATACCACCAATAAACATAATAATTTTTCAATTATACTGTTTCGGCTTACAATTTCACACAAATATTAACCGAGGATCTGTTTTCCTATTACTGTTGGTCTGGTAGTATAATTAGATCACATAAGTGATTAATTCTCCTTGCCATGATTGATAATCATGTTAAGTTATTTGTTGTTTAGTTCGTTCTAGTGAATCCGGTGTCCACTGTGATATAGAGTTTTTTTTTTATGGACGAGTTCTATGGGCTCTCCCAGTGAGTCACCGATACAATAAATAACATACAATTTTATTCAGCTGTTCCGATTAGTGGTCATTTACAAAGGCCACCTCCAGCTGATATTTTGTTTATATATAAGACCAATAGAAATGCGTTCTTTTTTTCCCCCCTTTTATAAGTGTATCTATTTTTAACTATTTTATTTTCTTCTTTCGTCCTCCCTTTTCCACACAGTTGAGTATTAGTAAGATATTAAATTTGATAATGGATTAAAGTGGTAATCACTACTGTCTGTCTTTAATATTATAATAATCAACCCTTTCGAGTTTAAATTAAAATATAAAGGTTGATTTCATCGTATTATTGAAAAATTGTCTCTTTCAAATAAGTGCAATTCTAATCGGCGAAACAATTTTTATTATTGTTTTCTCTCTGTCTCTTTGGGGACTTTCTGACTTTATAGCAACAACACTGGCGCTACGCCCACTTGTTGTTGTTTTAGCAGTTTCCTTGTGGATCTCTTTCTTCTCTCTTCTTTTAATCGCAAACATTCATACCTCATTTACTTGTACTTGCATAGACCCTCATATTAATATGAATTTTGTTGTTTTACGATCGTTTTGTTCGAGAAATTTATTTTGCTTTTGATTACTCTTATTTCCATTTAGTTCTTCGTATTTTATATTTAGTTTTTTTTACATCATATTTACTCCCCATATAAATCATTATTTTGGATTTTTTTTTTTTTTTAATTTTTTTTTAAATTTAAGCATTGCTTTAAGTTTTAGTTTCTTCAATTAAGATATTTTTCTCTTGGATTTTATTATAACATGCCTGTAGCCCGTAGTTGTGAAGACCTCACTAGCCTTAGTGAAAGTAATACTATTTGTTTCACTTGTTCAGCCCCAATTATACATAAGGCTCAATTATTAACTACTAGCTGCGGTCATACATTCCATCGAATTTGTTTTAGTGGGAGTTCGGCAAATAGCAAAGTTTGTCCCGTTTGTACAACCTCACTACAAACTTCGTCAGATTTATTAGAATCTGGAAGTTCCAGTCAGGCTGTCAAAACCCCTATTAAAGTTCATAACACACGACTGCAATCTAAAAAAGCCGATCAAATACAAACCATGTCTACAGTAGGGCAAGAGGGTTCTAGTTCTTCAGATTCTTCAACCAGCGCACCGGTCACACAAGCCCCCGACTTAATGCGCGTATTAGCTGATGCCATGGCTGCTGCCACCTTGAGACAAACGGAAGTCATGTCCCAAGCTGCAGAAAGACAAACAGAAATGATGGCAAATATATTGGAAGCTGGTTTCCAAAGACTTTCTACCCAAATTTCAAGTCGCGGTTCACCTACTAATATTCAAGTTGAAACACTTCCCCAAATCGAAGCTAATACTTTTCAACAAATGTTTGGATTCCAGCCACAACCAACCACATCAAGTGCGAATACTCAACCAAGTTTTCGCCAAACGGCATCTCAAAGGGATGCGTCGTCACCCGAATTCCGAGCTGATCGTATTATCCAAATTATCTCCAATTGGAAATTACGATTTTCTGGAAAATCTTCCTTATTGGTCGACGACTTCATTTATCGTGCGGAGGCTTTAGCAACTCAAACCTTAAATGGTAACTTCGAGTTATTAGCACTTTATTCCAGCAATCTTTTTGAAGGTGCTGCCGCTGAGTGGTATTGGAGATACCATAAAAGCGTAAAAAGTGTTTCCTGGTATCCTTTATGTGTGGCCTTAAAGAGTCAGTTTAAAGATTGTAGGACTGATTGGGAAATACAAGCCGCTATTAACCAAAGACGGCAAAGGCCAAATGAATCATTTGATGAATTCTATCAACAAATTCAAACAATGTCCGATCAATTGTCACATCCAATGCCAGAATCATCAATGTTGGGGTTGTTGCGAACAAACCTACTTACGGATATTCAATATGAATTACTTCATGTTGATATCCAAACTATTTCCCAATTGCGTCAAGCTGTTAGAAAGCATGAGCAATTCAAAAATAAAATAATAAAACCAGCCATCCCAGTAAACCGGCCTTTTGTTAAACGGCAAATTAATGAAATAGCCGAACCCCTTGAGGAAGAAGTGGAGGAACAGGAATTCATTATAGAAGACGAAATAGCGGCAGTGACATTGAAGTGTTGGAATTGTGAGGCGACTGGTCATAGATACCATGACTGCACAGCAGCTCGAAGGGTATTTTGCTATGGCTGTGGTCAACCGAACACTTATAGGCCAACGTGTCAAAAATGTCAGGCTTCAAAAAACTCGCTAACTCGGGCACCGTTACACAGTGCCCAGAACAATCCCACCAAACAAAATCAAAGCAAACAATAGAACAAAAAGAAATAACAAAAGAACTTGTCGTAAGCCCTGACCTACCTCAAATTCTTTTGCAGCCTCCGTTATCGCGCGCTCTGCAGAGACTACAAACGTATAGAGAGAAAAGAAAGAAAGAGCATGCTATACTGTTGTCCGCGGTTGTAAATAACGTGCATGACGTCAGACCATATGCGCAAGTGATTATATTAAACAAAGAATTAGAGGGATTATTAGACACTGGCGCATCAATCAGCTGTATAGGCGGTTCATTGGCTTGCGAGATATTAAAAGAAAACAAAAATGTAAAACCCATGAAAATATCAGTGCGAACTGCCGACGGCAAATCTCAAAAAATTGTAGGAAAAATAAAAACAGGCGTCCTATTTTCAAACGAGGAAAAAACTTTAACTCTTTATATTGTGCCGTCCCTCTCGCAAGATTTATATTTAGGTATCGATTTTTGGAATCTTTTCGATTTGCTACCTCCATGTTTTAAGACCAATACTAATAATATCTCCAGTTTGGAAGAACCCGTACTTCGACAACTTTCTGAGTTACAACATAGACAATTACAACTAGTCATACAACAATTTCCATCCTTCTCAAAAAAAGGCTTAGGCCGAACCAACTTGCTTTCTCATTGTATCGACGTTGGTGATTCCGCCCCTATTAAACAAAGACATTTTCCAGTGTCCCCAGCCATTGAAAAATTAATGTATGAGGAAATTGATCGCATGTTGGCTTTAGGGGTAATTGAAGAATCGGAGAGCGCATGGTCGTCGCCAGTAGTGTTAGTGCGCAAGCCCGGGAAAGTCAGATTATGTTTAGATAGTAGGAAAGTAAATTCAGTGACCAAAAAAGATGCCTATCCTATGCCATTTATTGATGGAATATTGAGCCGGCTGCCAAAAGCTGAATTTGTTACAAGCCTAGATCTTAAAGATGCATTCTGGCAGATTCCTCTAGATGAAAAGTCAAGGGACAAAACAGCTTTTACTGTTCCAGGTCGACCCCTGTATCAATTTACCGTTATGCCTTTTGGCTTATGTAATGCACCCCAGACTATGTCAAAACTGATGGACCGAATAATACCAGCTAATCTAAGAAACGAAGTATTTATTTACTTAGATGACCTTCTAATAATTTCCTCATCATTTGATAGACACTTAGAAGTCCTAAGGGAAGTGTCATCGAAGATCGACAAGGCTGGCCTGACTATCAATGTTGAAAAAAGCAAATTCTGTTTAAAAGAGGTTCATTATTTAGGTCATATTGTAGGTAATGGAACTATTTCCACTGACCCGGACAAATTATCTGCAATAAAGGAATTTCCGATACCCAGATCAGTCAAACAGCTTCGCCGCTTTTTAGGCATGACTGGCTGGTATCACAAATTTATTAAAAATTATGCTTCTATCGCTTCGCCTCTCACTGATGCACTTAAAAGGAATCGAAAATTTGAATGGAAAGACGAAGCTCAAAAATCATTTGAACTCTTGAAAGCTCATCTATGCCAAGCCCCAGTTCTACATAGCCCAAATTTTGAGAAACCATTTTTTATTCATTGTGACGCTAGTCATACTGGGGTAGGAGGTGTCCTTATACAACTAAATAGTAATGGCGAAGAAGTTCCAATTTCTTTCATGTCAAAAAAATTAAATCAGTGTCAGCGGAATTACTCTGTCACTGAAAAAGAATGTCTGGCTGCAATATTAGCAATAAAGAAATTTAGAGCATATGTGGAAGGCCATGAATTCACGGTAGTGACTGATCACGCCTCTCTAAAATGGCTTATGTCTCAGACGGACTTGAGTAGTCGATTGGCTCGATGGGCCCTAAAACTTCAAGCTTATACATTTAATATTGTGCATAGGAAAGGAAGCCAAAATATAGTCCCTGATACGCTTTCTAGAGCATTTACTGAGGATCTTTCAGCTCTGGAAATCGATCCATTCATAGATATCGAATCAGACCATTTTAAAACTGAAGAATACGAAATACTGAGGGAAAAAGTTAGTAAGTCTCCGTTGCCTGATATTAAAATAGTAAATAATCTCATTTATCGCCGAACCGAACACGCTTCTGGTGATAAAATCGGCGATGATTCTGTTTGGAAACTGTGGCTACCTAAAAGCTTAATTCCAGTTGCTCTCAAACTGTCACATGATCATCCGTTGTCGTCTCACTGTGGGATTAATAGAACGTTGGAAAAATTGCGACGATACTATTATTGGCCAAATTTAGTTGTTGATGTAAAAGCTTACATAAACAGTTGTGAAACATGCAAGTGTACCAAACATCCAAATCATACGTTAAGACCTAATTTAAATAAAACGGGAGAAACACAGAGATTTTTTCAGAAACTTTATGTCGATTATATAGGTCCTTATCCCCGTTCTAGATCAGGAAATGTGGGTGTCTTTGTGGTCTTAGACCACTTCACAAAATTCCCTTTTTTAAAGCCAATTAAGAAATTCACAGCTGATGCTATATTGCCATACATTGAGAGTGAACTTTTTCATGGTTTTGGCGTACCCGAAGTAGTAGTTTCAGATAATGGGGTTCAGTTTACTTCACATGCTTTTAATAATTTGTTAAAAAAATACGGTGTACGTCACTCTTATACTGCCATTTATGCTCCCCAAGGTAATGCTTCAGAGAGAGTAAATCGAACTTTAATTACAGCAATAAAGGCATATATACATCCGAACCAAAAGAATTGGGATGAACAGCTGAGCAAAATATGCTGTTCATTGCGGTCAAGCTTTCATACTGCCGTTAATTCTTCCCCGTATCAATTAGCGTTTGGACAACATATGATTACTAATGGGTCTACTTATCAACTGTTGCGCCAACTGGAATTGCTTGAGGATCGGTCTGTGTGTTTTAGTCGAAATGACTCTTTTGATATAATAAGAAACAAAGCAGTCGTGTCCATGAGGAACCAGCATAGTCGAAATGAAAAACTCTATAACCTTAGAAGTCGAGATACCTCTTTCGCGGTAGGTCAAGAAATTTACCGTCGAAATTTTCAACAAAGTAAATTTTCGAAAGGATTTAGCGCGAAATTGGCTCCAACTTTTATAAAGGCCAGAGTAAGGCGTAGATTGGGCAATAGTTATTACGAACTCGAAGACTGTCAAGGTCGTCTTATTGGCAAATATCATGCAAAAGATATAAAGCAATAATGGGTTACTCCAAGCTTGAATCCCACTTTCCGAGTTTGACTCAGTAAAGTGTGATTTTGGTGGGGGCGACTTGAAGTGGAGCTTGTAGTAACAATTCAGGTGCCTCCTAAAAATATGTAATGATTTGTTTTTCTTTTTTTTTGCTTTGAGCGTAAATAGAGCTTTCTGGCAATAGTTTTTGGTTTGATTTTTAGAGAGGAGAGTAATAGAAAAACACAAACAAAAAAAAAAAAAAAAAAAAGAGAGGAGAAAACACAAAATTGTTTTTTTTGGAAAATGGCGAAATTTTCTCCAAAATAGAAAAAAAATTAAGCAGCGTCGATTAGTCGTTGGCTATAAGTAAAGGCAGTGCGCCGGTAGTCAAGATTATTCGGCGGCAACAGTGTTCCCGGCGGCATTCATTTTCTCCGTTCTTTTATTTGGGAAAACAAAGTAACCATATTAAGTATTTTAAAACGATAGATAAATAATATAAGTGCACCGAAATTAGTACCAACAAAAAAAAAAAAAAAAAAGAAAAAAAGTGCAGTGCAGATTACTCTCAGGCGCCAATACCGCAGGGGAATTTGCTGGTCATTGTCAAACAAATAAAATAAACCAAAAATAGGAAAAGAAGTAGACAGACTACTAAAGGAAGACAACGCCAGTCTAGAACCGTCACGTCACCTGAATAGTTACAAGCGTCGCGGAGGGCTACCAAGCGCCGCCGAGTGCCTAAATCAAAATTAAAGAAAAAAAAAAAAAAAAACAAAAAACAAAAAAAAAAGAAAAAAAAAAATGATCTTAGCATAAGTAGGTTTCTTTTAATTAAATTTTATTTGATTGTTATGATTTTAGTGTGTTAATTTTTCTCAAATGTGTTAATTTTTTTTATTTTTTTTTGTGGAAGTGCAAGTGTAGTCAATTTTTTTTCTTGCCAACCCAATGGCAATAAATAGTTAAAAAAAAAAAAAAAAAAGAAAAAAAAAGGAAGGAAAAGAAGGAAAAGAAAAAATTAAAAAAAAAAAAAAAAAAACATATTTTTATATAAGGTGTTTCAGCATTTACCGGCCCATGGAAGCGCTTTCATCGGTGGAGAAATGAAAAAGTGAGTACCACCATTTACATATAAAAAAAAAAAAAAAAAAAAAGAAAAAAAAAATTATTCTCTAGATATACATATATATGAAGTTTTAGATTTTTTTATTTTCCCCCTCCCCTTTTTCGTTCCTTGTCTAATTCGTTTTCAATTTAGTTCCCGCTTAAATTTTGCGCGGGCTTAAAAAGACAAGAAAAAAAAAACAACAACACTATGCACATCCCTAATACATAAATAGACATAGGTTCCACTTCTATTAATAGATTTAAGTCCCACAAATTATAAATAGACATAGGCCCAATTTAAAAATAATCTAATTCTAATAAGCAACGTATGCCTTGTCCTAAGATTTTCTTTATTAATGTTTTTATTTGTAATTATAATTAAGTTATATTCAGAAATGAGTGCCTATTAATTTATTTATTTTTGAGGGTCATGTAGGTGCAAGTCAGGGAGGAATAGTTGGCCGTTTTCTTTTCTTTTTTTTTGGGATCACTAACTTTATTGGTTTAATTTGGGAATTAGTGATCATGGTAGGGTGGGCTTCATCCTGTTGCTACCAATGCATCAGAGAGAAAAAAAAAAGAAGAAAGAAAACAGCACAACTATAGTTTGATGGATTGCGATTTCTAAATTTCACTTTTCTATCCTTTGTTTTTTTTTGTGTTTCTTTAGCACGCGATTTTTTTTTATTTATGTTTTTTTGTCGGCAATTATAACTCAGCCAATAGACCCCCCCTTTTTCCGACGAGACGAATAGCCGATGCGAGCGCGTGCTACTTATGAGTTACGAATTAATAACAACAGCCGACCCTTTATAGGTAAAATGCTACAACCTTGACTAAAATGCTTTTTATTATTTTCAAAGGCAAGCAAAATTGTATTTAAAACTTTATGATCGCCCAAATCAAGGGTCAACAGTAAATTTCTAAATAGAAAAGCACAAAAAATATATATTCTTTAATCTTTAATTTAACGTTATAAAAAACAATCAATCCTTATCCTTTTTACCCATTTCCTTATTGCTGAGAAAACACTTTCCACTTACATTTCCGCTTGGGTATTAAGCCCGTTTAAATATTATCGGTCGCAGACTGAAGTCCACAGGCCACACAGGCTTGAAAACCAAGATAAAATGCTGAAAAAAAAACGACTCGACTACAGACATGACATTTATGAAAAATTCAGACACAGCCAATCCCTTTCCCTCCGCATTTCTTTCGAAAGCCACAACGCAAAATGAAAAACCATTTCATTTAATTTTAAATGAAAAAGTGGATTTACACTTAAATTTGAAAACTGCAGTCTGGGAAAATAAAATGTATTGCTAGTCAAGTTCTTTGAGACCAGAGAAGAGAATAAAATGATTTCATTTTCGCCTGACATTTCTGGCAAAGTGCTGGGGAATTAATGAAATTAACATAATAATTGTGTGTGAGAGTTCGGTACTGCAATTATAATTTGTTTATAAGCAAACAAGAGTAAATTGAATTACAGCTTTGCATGTTCTGGGCTTTCCCCAGACAGCTTATAAGCCACAAAATTTGACTCAATAAGAACCTTTCGATTCCACACACTTTGGCTAGTCAGTTGGTTGGTTTATTTGCTTAAGCCTTGGGGCTCTGAGGTAAATCTCTTTTGAGTGTGAGAGAGAGAGCTCAGATGGTGTAACTTTTTCAATTGAATTTGTTTGAGGTGTACATGTTTGATTGCCAGCTATTCTGACTGAATAGGCTGCCTATTTTTATCAAGGGAAAATTTCGCTCTTCTCTAATTTTAATTACCACACGCAGCACACTTTTGTGTTTATTTCCTCTCCTTTTGCTTTGGCCACACAAAAAGTTTGCCTATAGAAACTTTTGTTTCACAATTTCATTAATTCCCATACAAAAGACGAACATAATAATGCAAAAATTTCATTTAGGATGAAACGATCAAAGAGGTGAAAATTAAAAGAACCAAAGTCAATGCCTGTCAACTTACTCTTTTTTATATATTTTTACTCTTATTCATAAACTAATCTGTCTTAATTGCTTATTCGATATATGGACAATTGTTGAAAATATTTCCAAGCCCGATACCTCCTTACCTTGCTAGAAGACAAGTATCGATACTATAAAAACGACTTATCGAATGCAAAAGAACCAATAAGATGATATAAACTTTTAAGAGAAATAAAATGGTGGGAGAACATCTTTTTGAAGGTTCGAAATAAAAATAGCGACTTATGAAATAAAATTGCATAGTATTTTTTTTCTTTCTCAATCAATCAACAAAGTACATTTAAATTAAATAATTCGCAGCAAATCTATATAGTTTCATCTTGGTGTATCTTGCATATTGTTTCATACTTTACAGACTTGACTAAAACACAGTTGGTCCTATCTTCATAAATTCGAGTGTTTTTTGTTATTATTCCTTAGTTTTTTTTTTTTTTCATTCATTCTTTCCTATACAAAAAACTTGTGACTTGTTTATTTGTTGCTTTCAAATCAATATCAGATCCCCGGTAAAAATAACCCAGAGTTGTAATCAGATGAAAGTAACAAAAATCCATGTAACAAGTCTTTCACATGTCGATCAATGCATTCAAAAATAGTTCCGATTTTCATTTACACACCGCTGTAAAGATTTTCATATTAATAAATATTTTCTTAATGCAAAATAATTATATTCACCTTTACCCTTTTCGTTTATTGCATTTGACGAAGTTGTTGGTTGAGTGCTGTAAATAATTTCGTATTAATAAAATTTTTCTTAATGCAAAAAAATTCTATTTAGCTTTACCGTTTTTGTTTATTGCATTTGACGAAGTTGTTGGTTGAGTGTACGCAAATTTGGCAGCTGAAAATCAATCCATTTGCACAAGTCGAAGCCTTTAAATTCGGTTGACGATGATGTACGCAGACGATTGCCCACTATAGGAAGTAGACCGCGCGAAAAACATAAAGAAAAACGGCTATACATATTGTTTAAAAATTATAAAACTTTAGTCATGAACGAACGAAAAGGAATTTAGAACTGAGTAAAATATTTTAACATCCAAATCAATGGCTATTTGATGATTCGAATTATTTTTTTTTTTTTTTTGGTATATGCAAATGACACCAGCTTGAGACAGGGAGCATCGAATGTGGCATACAAAGAAGGCACTGCCGAATGGGGTCAATTCAGCTGATGGATTGACTGATTCGAGAACTGAATGTGCATTTTGGCTAGCTTTTCCTGCCAATAAATCAAATTCCAATCACATCAAACACAAGCACTGAACCAATATTTCGTTAGCAACACACCAACCATCAACCTCGAATGTCCTTCATTCACTCAGGCTGCAAACTTTTCTTTTTTAAGCCAATCGTCAATCAATCAAAGCGGTGAGAGTTTGATAGCATACCCTCTTACCACATCGAATGCAAAAAGCTTTAAGTTAATATTTGGCTTAATTATGGCGCATTTAATTTGTCCTGAAGTTCCGGCCAGCTCTCTCATATGGATGTTTGATTAAGCCAAATTTAAGTTATCGGAAAATGCAAATTCTCAACACTGTCACCACTGGCGAACTCAATCGCAGCGTTGGCAAGGAAAGGAAAGCACTTCGACAAGACCAAACGACACATGGCCTATGGCAATAATCGCAATTTAATATTCATGGCCCTCTCACAGTCAATATATTTTGAAAGTGTCATCAGAGCTACTTTGAGCTTGGAGGCATTTGTTAATCGTCCACCCAACAAGTAAAACCATATTGACTTAAACACCACCAAAGGATGGAGAAATTCACAGAATTTTTTTTTTTTTTTTTTTTTTTTTGTAATCAAAATGTGTCAAAATATAAAAACCAATAGAAATGTTTCAAGAGAGAAGGAAATTTGTTTATGATTTTCTTTAAGAATAATTTCCTTTTCCCATTGACAAAAGCTTAAATCAGATCCTGAGTAGTCTAGTCTCCAAACTGTTTATGAAAGTCCACCTGAATTTGAATTCGTTCGTTTTTTTTTTTTTTTTGGCTTGCCATCAAGCTTGCAGTCCTCTCAGTGTCCTTGGGACATGTCTTGTATGTTGTCATCTCCATTGTGGCCTAGGGCTGTTTGCTTGGCAAGTGTTTGTTCGTTGTCATACTTTCAATAAGCGCTCTGGCAGCCACCAGCCAAACCAACACCCTTTGCTCATCTGTTATTTATCATATTGGATATGGCCAACATACACATTTCTGGCCCTCGACTCTTCCAGCTTTATTTTTCTTCACTTTACTTGGGTTCCGTTGGCAGCCTCGTCGCACCAAAAGTTTTGTGCCTTTTGTGAACACCATTTTTTTCTTCTTCTGTCGCTTCCGCTTTGCGGGCATGTTTTCTTCTAGTGCTTTTCGTCCTGGGACGACTACACTTCTCTCCACACCTCCGACCCCTTGTTGATTTGCTTTCAACGATAAGCCAACAATATGAAGCGACTAGTCAGGGCGTTGGCTCTGACTTGGAACGGCCGCCCCAGTAGTTTTCCAAGTAGTTTTCTTCGTCTTCTATTTTTTTTCTCTTTTTTTTCTCATTTTTACTTTTTTGTGTTGACTGCTTTGTGCTGGCCGGAGGCGAGATTTATGACTACTTGGCAGTCGTCTGCGAATTAGACTCTCTGATTCTGTTTCTGGTTATGACTTGGATTGTTGTAGTTCTTGTTTTAGCCTGTTGTTGTCGTTGCCTTATTTGGTTAGAGGCTCTGTTATCAACGCATCAGCTGTTTATGCTGATTGGTGTATTAATAACATTCCGAGCTTAACTGATTTCTCTGCCATATGCTCGGACATGGACTGGTGACTGGTGACTGGTGACTTGGTGATAAAACAAATCCAAACGAGAAGCCAACAACAACAGCCATCTAAGTAGTTTGCCCAAGCACGTGCCCACTCAGTGGGGGCAGGAGACACCGTTATCAATTGCTGTTCTTTTTGGCTGGCCATAATCGTTCGGCTGGAAGGAATTTTGTGTTTTCATATTACAATGTGGTTGGGGAAATATGACAAGGCTCCTTAGTTTCAGCCTACCAAAGATATAGATAGCGTAACATAGAGCAGACTCAGGGCCCTGAAATCAAGCCCATATACTAACAATCTATATGACATGGAAGACTTTCAGAGCATTTCATATACCATTTCTCAAACGTCCTTTTATTATTATTTTTTAGTTAAATTTTTGTGCTTGGTCATTTTTTGCCCAGCCTATTTGTGATGCTCCACAGAAAGCTCAAGCAAAGCCATTTCACTTCATCATCTTGCTAGAGTCGAGTAGACCAGGCCGAAACGAAATGGACCAGACGATGGCCACAAAGAAAACAGCAACTTCCTCTTGGGCTTTTGTAATATATTCCATGCACCCAGAAATGCAAATGATTAATGATTTAAATTCATTGTACTCGGCATGCAAAGTAGCTAGCCTCCTGCACAGTGGATAAATTACATAATTTTCTATTCAAAAAGTGATTGTGAATTAATTAGGCTTCTTTCAAAAGTAAATTGAACAAATTAAATTATAGATTCTCAGAATTTCACTAAATTACACTTCAGTGATTCGTTAGACTTTTTTGAACTTATCTTTAAAATATCAATCGAGATTTTGATAAATATTTCGGTGTGTTTAGCCCACTGTGCACAACTTACACAAATGATTATCTCTCCCAAAGAACCGGTTCTGTTTTCCTTTTACTCTTTTACTCTTGCTCTATTCATTTTAATTCGCTCCCTGTCTGAGACTTTCCCTCTAACCGACTGTGCAATGGCCATGAACAATTAGGCATTATTTGACATAATTGTGCTGCCTTTAAAAATTTATATACTACAGATACTTTACTTTTTATATATTTATATATATAAAGAGCTTATCCTTTAGCTAGCCTGTCTGATCCGTCTCAAATAGCTACAGTCCAGCTCTGTTAATTTATTTTCATCTAAAGTTTACTGAGGACGAGTGGAAATTGTTCAACAAATTTGATGCCTTAATGAGAGCAAACATCATTTTTGCTTCTTTTGAGATACGAGAAAATATTTGCCTGAAACAATGAAAAATTGCATAATTAATAAAGCTGCCGACTCTCGATGAAATGATGAAAAATAAACCGACTGTATACTCTGAATCAACAGATTTCTCAGCTCATAATCAAAATGTTTATGCAGCTCGGACGTGATCCCTGGTATGACCAGGCGACGTGGCCCAAATTTTGTAAGCCCTCCAATGTTGGCGTTGCCAACGCTGGAGACGTGACAACTGCAAGAAGCCATTCATACCAACCGGCCTCTCCATCAGTTCGCTTGGACACTCGCTCAGTTCAGCTAAGTCTAGTTTTCTGCAATGTTTTCAATTTTTGTTGTTGGCGCTTCATTTTTTTTCCTGCATAATTGAAAGCTGCCTTGCGGAAGTTACATTTTATGGCAGTTGCAAAAATGTCGCGCGCTCTTGTCTCACCGACGGAAGTGTGTCAATCCTTGGAATGACCCTCTGCGTACCCCCGCAGTTTTGAATGAAACTGGGTAAATAAAACAGCCACCTACTGTCCAATGAGTCCAAAAGTGACAAAAGTTTTGGTAGTTCTTTTTTGTGACGCACATTGAAAAGTTTTTCTTTCTTGCTTTCTTTCTTTCATCATTTCTATTAAATACTGTGTTGCTGGTAAATGCAGGAATATCTACAACTCACAGCTGTGAAAATTAGCCAGTCCTTTATGCCAGCGGCAGGAATATTATTATTTCCAAGGTGGTGGCAAATATGGCTGCTGCCTTCATGCCATTTACGTGGAACACTTGAAAGTTATCTGCCTGACTGCTCTCTATCCCTGTCCCTGTCCCTGTCTCTGCCACAGTCACTTCAATTTACTCTGGTGTTGCCTTTTTTTATGCCAAGTCGTTAGCGCACGGCTGTCTCATTATGTGGCAGAAATGACTTAGATAAAAATAAACACCCTGTATTTTTGCTTTTAGCTTTTAGCTGCCTCGCTCTATCGCCATGGCCTGTTGTCTCTGAAGCTGTCTTTGTTGAAATTATCCAATTAAAATTGTGAAGCATTTTTTGGCTAAAGGGAATACAGTTGGCTGGAATATATTGTCATTAGAAAGAGAGCCAAGAAGTGCTTGTTATTATTTTTTATGATTATGCCAGAGCAAAAGTTTCCAACGCATACAAAAACGCCGCATTCTAGAAAGAGAGAAAAGAACGGTCCCAATAAGATAAAGAAATTCAATAGCTGATACAGCAAAAACCCTCTTTTTCATAAAACAAAAAAAAAATTAGCTCAAGCATTCAACATTTGGAAAATCAAGACATAAGACTGAAATATATTTTTGCCTGTCGCGAGGACACCAAATAAATGACCAATTAAGGCTGACACACTTTGGAAAGCAGCCCCAAACTTAAGCCTTAAATTCTTTGTTCTCAACAACAATCAATCAAAATATAACAAGGGTGAAAAACAGCTCCAAAAACTTCTAATTAATATTCGTAATGTTAAAACCTAAGGCATCTAACATTCTGGCCAGCCCTGCAAGTCCACAGAAATTTGAAACTGAGGTAATAAAATTTTCTCTAAAGAAAATCAAGAGGGAATATTTTGAAAACCTTTGCATTTTCCTGTAAAGAAAAAATTTCACTATTTTATCAATTTCAATTTGGCAAATTCTAAGGAATACATTTATTTGGGACGGTAAAATTTTTGTATCGAATCAATTAAGTTAAAAGCTCTAGCCTTCTGCTCCTACCAGAAATAAGCTAACGTCAAATGATTTGATCAATTTTTGAATTAAGTTGACTGTAGGCAATTTGCATATGTTTCAATTTATATAATCAATTTGGTTATGAAAAACCTTGCAATATTTTCATTGAAATATTTCGATTTCTAAAATGGATTCAAATGTGACAAAGTTTTCCATGAAATTTAAGTCTTTTGCAGGCTTCAACGAAATGAGTAAAAATAATAAAAAAAATTGAAATTTTCACTAATTACCAAGGAAATTTGCGAATTGATTTTGGGTTAAGAGAGTTAAAAATTGGATTTGCTGGATTTGAAGGATTTCGTCGAGTGGCTTTATATCGCTAATTACCAGAATGGATGGTCTTGCTAAACAGCTCGATAACTTGACTTTTTCATTCACTGCTTCTGGTAATAGGCAAAAAAAAAAAAAACATATCAAAAACGGAAATATGAATGTGAAATTCAAATGAGTTGAAGCAAGTTTCGAGTTTGGAGGCCAAACCGAATTTGCGGAAAACAACAAAATACAGGAGCATTGAATACAAATGCAATTACACGCACACAGGATAACAAGTGCGCACAAATACATACACATATTTATATATAACGGAGCTACATCCATGCAAATTGTCGTCACTTATGTCCTTTAAACGTATTTGCATATTTGCCTGCTTTCTTTCCTTTTTTGCCACACCCGCTTACGCACAACCACACACACATACATTTGCAAATATTTGTACATCTATGTTGTCGGTCTATGTGTGTGTGTTTGTGTGTGTGTGTGTGTGTGCTTGGACTCTCGTCCTTGTTTATGCATAATAAAAGCCTTGAATGGCGTCTGTTTTGATGTGCAGGTCTCTGTGCGTGCTCCACACGCCCTCATGCTCCATAGCCCCTCGTTCGCCTCTCGTTTCCACCTCTTTGCATGTGTATTAGTTTGTTTACTTGTTTAGTTGGGCAAACTGTGCAAAACGCAGCTTACAAAAATTTTAAGAAGATTTTTTCACAAAAATGTGACATGTGTTTTTGTCGGCTTTGCTACAGTTTTTTTTTTTTCTTTTTCTTTTCCTTATTTCTTGCTTTTTTGTTGTCTTACATTTACTGACAATGTTCGTTTTGTTGTTTCGTTTTTTATGCTGTTGCCTTTGCTGTTGCTTTTCTGCGGTTGTCTACCTTTCCGTACTATTTTATTCTTGAATGTTTTATGTGCCTGTCTCTGCCCGTAAGTTCGACTGAAATAGCTCTTTGGCATTCGCTTAAAAAAAAAAAAAAAATACCACCTGCGAAATTTAAATTACTTAGCAAAGTTCTTGGAAATGTGAGTGTGTATGAGTTGTGTTTTTATGTGAAAACTGAAAGGCAAGACAGAAAAATAATCAAAAATCTCATGACCCTAAAAAGTATGCTATGCTTTTTGACAACTCTTTAATTTAATGTTCACTTCAAAATGGTTACTCTTAAATTACTGAAAAAAACAAAAATCAAAGCCACCCATAATGTAAACAAAGCTGAGCTCGCATAAATCCCAGCAAATCGCTGCCAATCAACCAGCTGTGGTAACAGGCTTAACCAAATGAGCAGTTTCTCTCTGGCTCTTTCCCGGCTACTGCAATTTGTGCCAGGCTGCTTAATTGCATGCCCCATAAAAAAAATAAAACCGGGCGCAAGAGAAGAGGAGCGACAAAAAACCCTCCACCGTTCGCTGCAATTACACGAGAAAAGTCAAATTAAAGGCAGGCGAAAAACGTGAAAACGTTAATTGATTCAATGCCAGCGATCCAAACAAATTGGTAAAGGGAACAGAATTGTAGAGAGAGATTACAGTCAGGGCAGTCAACAATTAATTGAAGGTCAAGCCATCGACACATATAAAACGATTTATGAGCCAGACGATAACCTCAGTCCAAAAAGCCCAACGAAAAGTCTTCCAGCAAAAAAAAAAAACAAGAAAAAAAAAAACAATCAAACAGCCGCAAGCTTTTTTATTTTCATAGCAAAGGAAACATGAAAACATAAAAGAAAAACGTATATATAAGATTTTCTCTCCCATTTTACTAACCACTTGATTTGTAAATGTAAACAAACCGAAAACAAAAGTTAAGAGTCAAAGGAAAAAACAATCAAAGCCGAACTAAGAGAGCCTGTACCTAAGCGGATACCTAAGAGAATTTTTATAGGCTAAGATAAATTCGTAAGAATAACTGTTATACAAAGAGAGTCAACTGAGAGATGCTGTTCTCTCGTCTCACCCCTGCCCTAAGTTTCATATAGTTACAGCTGCCGTTTCCGAGAAAAAGAAAAAAAAACAACAACGAAAAATAGAAATTGCTTCTCGGCTTACCAACGCGTTTAATTTTATTTGCAAACAAATGTTTAATGGGTAAAAGTTTTTTTTACTGTGGAAATTGGTTGCTGCCAGCTGTTTTATTCCGGTCTGGCCTAAGATGTTTGGCAAAGTTTGGCAAATATTTGCGGGAAATTAGAAAAGAAAAAATGGAGAAAAAGAAATAGAAAAGGTGTGCAACTTGGGAAAGAGTTAAGACTTAAATTGAATACTGTCTGCCGGGCATTGAATTATTTCTCTTTATTCATTCAAATTAAGACTATTTTACCTTTTATTTTTTTTTTGCAAGGAGTAAAAGTTATTTCAATGAGCTGACACATTTTTGTTGTTGTGGCCAGTTTCCTTCCTTCCTTTTGGAATTCCGGAATTCTCTCGCATTCTTTCGTTGCCTCATTTTCTGCTCTATTTCATGGGCCACAAAAAGGGAAGAGAGTATAAGGTCCACGGCTCAAGTGCACCGAGCCAATCATCAAATCCCCGGGGCAAATCCCCTAATCAAGACGAAACGTTTGGACAACAAAAACAGCCGTAATAGGGCGACACTTGTGTGCGTGCATCTCTGCAAAAAAAAAAAAAAAAAACAAAAATAAAATAAAATTTTGGGTCCTGTTTTGATTTTTCCTTTATCTTTTTATTTGATTAGATGTAAAAAATATGAGAGACTCGTCCCAATAACATTTTTTTTAGAATGCTCCAAAAAGCGTGCTACGTTTTTTTTTTATCTGCCAAACACTTCAGAAAATTATTTGATATATGTGTGAATATTTATTTTCGCAACTAAAACTTATCCCCAAAACTTTATGCAGACAATGAAAACAAGATGTGATGATCGAAGTATTGTCAAGCCCTGAACAAATTTTTAAACCTAAGCAACCAATAAAATCTGCAGGAAAAAAAGAAAGGATTAAATGAAGGCAAAACCCAACGATGAAAATACTGCAAAAAAAAAAGAATAAACTTAAAAATTCTTGAATATTATTTTCACGCGTCTTTCCGTTGTCCTTGTTGCCTTAGGCTATATTTCGTGAAGAGTTTTTAGCAGAACAAACAGCAGAAGAGTAGGTAAACAAAACTAGTAAGCAAGTAAACAAACACAAAAAAACACACACATACACACACACACACACAAGAAATAAGCAAGGAAAACAGCGCGACGGTAAAATTGACGATGACGAAAAAGCTGCCACTGCCAAACTTCATGAAGACATCAACAAGAAAAGTTCATCATTCCAAAAAGACGAAAGAAAAAAAAAACAGCACGGAAGATATAATAAAGTAAAATAGAAGAAAGTAAAGAAACCTGGAAAATGTCCTTCAAAGTTTTACATACCTTTTCAATTTTTCTCCTCTTTTTGTGTTAAATTGAAGATCTTAAAATACTCATTGTTGCTTTTTTATATAAGCACAAAAACTCAAAAAAAAAAAAGAAAAAGGAAAATAATGAGAGCAAACAAACAGACAAACAATCAGTAGCTTAAAATTCATTTAGCCTGTCCAAAAGCATTGAAAAATTGCAACTAATTTGGAGTCAGAAAGTAAAGGCAATCAGGCAGAACCTTGCCTCATTGCTGCCCTGAAATCCTGACAAAAATTAAGAGATACACATGGCCCCAGGCTCTCCACACCTTGACAGCCTGCCATGCCATTCGAACCCTCTTTTAAAACTAAGCTCGCCCAAAACTGCTACTGACATATTTGGCACATGGCAAGCTCTCGCCCTCCGCTGGGCCTCCCTGGCTTCCCAAAGAACGTGGTACATTGCTAATGTGTCCCATTTGCAACGCAAACCACCGAAGCTTAACACGTTGTCTCCGCAGACATGGCCCTAGCTGACAGTCAGCCAGTTTGCTAGACTAGACCCAACTAGACCCGAACCGGCCACGCCTTCGAGCCAACATGAAAGTTGCAGCAAGAACCCAATACCAAAAGCAAAAGCAAAAGCAACACACAAAGCATATAAATGGGCAACGAAACCGACTTCGAGATACCCTGAAAACATCAAGCAATTGGAAACGTACAATAATTCGTGTTTGCTCCGATTTCCTTTTAACTTTACTTATCCATTTAAGATTTGAATCGAGTAGAGAAGCAAGTAAGTGCATCTCTCATTTGACACTATCAAGGCACACATTTGAAATTCATACAACAACCCTACACCCACTCAGGACACTGGGAAAGGGGGGGCAGATGTCTGGTTAAGTTTAAAGTGAGAGCAAGTCCCTGTGGTAATTTTCTCGCTACTCATTGCATGTGGAAACAAACATGGCCCACATGCAGGCATCTTCTATTGCTTTCTAGCTTTGACTCCACATCAATGAGCGCATGGTTTATCATTCTTCCGGTGTTTCCTATACTGACCTAAGTCTAATATTTGTTATATTCTTTTACTTGCAGAACAATTTTGCCAGCTACAAATAAAAAGATAAAATCAAGACAAAAGGAAGCAAATGTCAGCAGTTGAAACACGAAGACAGGTAAGTCAAAATATTTGCTTAAGAATTAATTATCGCCAGAAACTTTCATCGACGAAACAGTTGATGAATTCAATATAGCTTATATTATATCCAAAGATAACTTAACGAAGTATGGATCGGAAAGATATCTAGAAATAGATATTTATGCAATCGAAGCATTATTTATTATAATTGTAATTATTTTGTTACACTTAATTTGACATTTTTCAGTTTCTTTATGTATATTATAACCAAATTAAATAACTGGGTGAGGGTATTTGATGGCTGTGAGAAATTCTTGCTCAATCGTGCATTTACTACATTCAAAAAATATTATACATTATCACTTAGATCCGCCATATTTAAATACTCTTTCGACCTCACACAACCCAATATTCCGTGATCAACATGAGTGTTCGTCTTGTCTTGATAAGAACAAAGACATTTCCAGACCTTTCCAGACTCAACCCATCACCAATCATACTAAAGTAAGTGAGAGCTTTATAGTTTATTTTTTATATCATTTAGTTATATTATATTTTATATTATTTTATTTTTTTTTAATTTATTTGGTTGAGCTTGATAAAATTAGAAAGTGTACGAAAGAGATTGTCGGAAAAATTCTTTTTTCAGATTTATTATTTATTTATTTGATTTAATATTTTTTAATTTATTTTATTTTGTATTATTTTATTTAAAACAAATCTGTCACAAATCTTCCGAATGCCGTGAAATATGTGAATCACTAATTCCAAACGATTTTACTGAACTTTTGAAGCTTCTCGAGCAGAAGCACAGCTTCGGAAGCGAAGAGATCAAACAAATTCTAGAGGTTTGTTTTAATTATTATTGCAATACTATTTTTCTTATGATATGACCAACTTTTTTATTTTTAATTCAATGAATAGCTATGTCAGCATTTGGTTTGTCTTATTGAGGCAAAAATAATTCCCCAAAGCTTTCAACCCTTCACCATTGTGCTAAATTTTATCGAAATAGACTGTACCGCATTTACTTTGCAATAATAATATAATATACATATTTTTATATTTTTTAAGCTGACAGTAAAAGTAGCTTTTTTTTTTGTTAATATATTATTATATATAGTGCCATATTTGACACCTCCAATCACTCAAACACATATGATTAAGTGAATTTGACCAATTAAGAATATTGAGATCCCAGAATTCAAAATCAAACTTTAAATTTTTATTTGTTTTTTGTTTTTTGCTGACTCGATAATTAATACTTAAATATATACTGTATACATTTTTGTATAATATTAATAAAAAAAATGATTATAAAAAAAAATTATATAAACCGAACATAATTGACTTTGTTTTATTATTTATTTTACTTTGTCTAAAAATCTTAATATATAAATCCAATCGTTTTGATTCTACTTGATTAAGTTGCAGACAAGCTTGAACAATAGAGGACGCGCTTGCATTAGTGTCATCATTAAAATTATTTTTATTAATTAAAGACTAAGCAAATGAGATACATTTTAGAATAGCTAAAAATTGACTAGCCCTGTGTATCTCAGAAACTAAGAGAGCTACATTAACCAAGCTCAAAAAGAACATTATCCGAGGATGCGTAGGCTTGACATTTAATTTTCGTATGAGCTTCACTACTCTAGCTTTCAATGTAGAATATTTTTTTGGCTGTCAAAAATATACGAAATGAATATAAAGGCATATTCATCAAACACATTGTGAGATAGTTCCCCCCCCCCCCTCACCTAACCTCTCCCCAGATCTTTCTAAGAGGACAAATATATTTTTGATTAGCAAGGAACCAACGGAGAGATTTCTCGAAACAGCCCAGCGAGGAACCAAAAGAAGACCTTCCTCGAATCTGCTGGGTCAGCAGATTCGCGACGAGCACTCAATATATAACAATATTCCATTCTTGGGAGCTTAGTCTTAAGTGTAATGTCGAACATATTAAGCAAGCTATCACTATTTCTTACTGGAAAATAATAAGTTGAGGAAGGAGTCAACCCACACCCCCAACCAGGAGCAGGAGAGGTCATCACTTCCAGAAGGAGTTACCTCATCCACATAGGTTATTCTTGCACTTTGCTGAAACTGTATTTTTATTTTCTTCTTCTTCACACGCACACACACTCACACATACGAGTGCTGCGCATGTGTAAACATACAAAGATGCAAATAGTTTTTTGACTTGTTGCCAATCGAGTCGAAGCGGTGAAGACTCTGCAGCTTTAAAGCTTTTGGAAAAGCGTTTCGCATGTTACGCTTGTGTGTGTTAAAGAGGGCGCCACGAAATACTTTCAAAGTTCAGCGAAATACCGCTAGAGGCGCTTCAAGCTTTTTGCCAAATAAAATTCAAACTCAAATTAAATCAAAGAACAATGTAAAATTAGGGTTTGGCCAATATGATCCACAGTGCAAGTTTCGGAATTTTATAAATTTGGCTTAAGCCATGTCTCGGTTGATACTACTATGGAATAATTGAAATCAGAACTACTACGATAAACATCACTTAGTTTAGATTTAAGTCCTCTAACGTTTTGATACGCTAGATGAAAGGGTTCTAGTATTAAGGCCCATCTTTGAACTCTGCCTGATGCCATAATTGGTAATCCTTTGTTTTCCCCAAATAAATACTTGAGATGCTTATGATCAGTTCTAAGTGTGAAATGGTGTCCTGGTAATTCTGGTAATTTGTTTATCAGTCTAAAGTTGTTTGGGGAACAGTGTGCATGGAGATTCGGAATCACAAGCCACATTCATAGTTCCATTAGTTGCATTTTGTACATCTTTGAACACCTGGATTAATGCTATAAACAGAATTATTAATATCTTTGAACTTATCATTAATATAGTTAACATTTTTGTCATAATTAACTTATTTCAAGTTCCGGATGTTCATTTATTGTTCGTTCCGATTCAATTTCAGTGTGTACAATTTAATTAATAATAATAATACTTATCGACTGAATATAAAATGTGTTCGATAACTATCGAATATCCATCAAAAGGTTTATTATCCTTAAGCCATTTCCGACTGTACAATAAGAATTGTCTATACTCGTGTCTCCACTTCTGCCAGAATACATCTGCAAACCTTTGGGTAGCTTTCCAGTTATGTAGACAATTAAGATGTCCCGAGTCGTCAACTCTCCCTCAAAAAGTTTCCCTTTCTCCCTTTTGAGATTATTGTGGTATCGCAAAATCCAAGCAGTTGTTCTGAGGTAGAAAATCAGCTCCGGGTTTGGAAGAACAACTGAGTCATCAAAAGTTCTATGTACATTAACATATTCAACTGTACTATCGTCTTTGTCTATTGAAGAGTCATATGACAATTTTCCCTCCGGCCATTGTGATTCCGTTTCGCCTAAAAATCTGGGTCCCTTCAACCAAACACTAGTTGGTGAGAAGTCAATGTCATGGATTTTAGTGGCTTCTTCTGCCGGGTTTAGCTTAGTCGGAATATATCTCCAGTGATTCAAATACTTCATAATCCCTTTATCCAAATATAACATTCTTATCTATTTCCTTCTCCAGCATAAGAAGTCTTATGATATGCAGAAACCGCATTCAACCTTTGGACCCTTTCTCTGTAGAGTTTTGTCGATTATTTCTATACATTTTTCATCATCCAATGAAACTAGGTCATTTTACTGTCTAATCCCGAATAGGACTTTACTAAATCATGTAATACAACCAAGTCGTCAGTCTCCTCCTCACTACTTTGGCATTCTTTTATATGGAACATAAAATTAGTTTGTCTCTCTGGATTTGTCATATCGACGTTGCCATGAATAACCCATTCTACTTGCTGGTCCATTGAAGGATTCATGTTAAACTTTCCAAGTCACTGTAAGCTTAACATTTAATTTTCGTAGGAGCTTCCCTACTCTAGCTTTCAATGAAGAATATTTTTTTGGCTGTCAAAAATATACGAAATGAATAAGCCTTTCATCAAACACATTGTGAGATAGTCCCCCCTCCCCCCCCCCTCGGCATCCCTCCCCGAGATCTTCCTAAGGGGAAAAATATACTTTTGGCTTAATATTTTCCTGATTACAATCAAATGGGTTCGTCTTGCCCTCTTCCGATTGAGTTCCATCAATCAGTTCCAATGATTTTTCAAAATTCAAACTTGACCACCAAAATTGGTCGTGTGTCCCACAGTACACTTAACGGTCACTCTCTTTTGTGTGTGTGTGTGTGTGTATATATGTGCTCTGCTCGTTCTTCCTCTTCTAAGAGATCTTTAAAGCAAGCTTGCACTCAGTCTTGAAATTAGCAGGCACCTGCCCGGTTGACTGTCTCGCCTTGTCTCTCGTCTATTTTGTGCTTTGTTTGTATTTCGATCGCAAAATTAACCAAATTTGTCAATTGCGAATTGTGAATTGCGAATTGTGAATTTATTGTTGTGCCAAGAGCTCAATTAGCCTTGGGAGAATGGAGTGGCCAGAGGAATTTGCTGCCGTTGGCGGCCTTACCATTACGGGACACTGGAGCATATTTTATCGCTGCTGCCAGCTGAATGATGAAGTCAATGCCGAATGGCATAATTTGAATGAGGATATTTGGGTATGTTTTTTTTTTAAATATTTTCCTTTCGTTTTAACAGCAAATCACCTTGGCAGTTACGCTTGCGCTTTGCTGAAACTGTATTTATTTTTTTTTCTTCTTCTTCACACGCACACACACTCACACATACGAGTGCTGCGCATGTGTAAACATACAAAGATGCAAATAGTTTTTTAACTTGTTGCCAATCGAGTCGAAGCGTTGAAGTCTATGCAGCTTTAAAGCTTTTGGAAAAGCGTTTCGCATGTTACGCTTGTGTGTGCCAAAGAGGGCGCCACGAAAAGCTTTCAAAGTTCAGCGAACTACCGCTAGAGGCGCTTCAAGCTTTTTGCCAAATAAAATTCAAACTCAAATTAAATCAAAGATTAAATCAATGTAAAATTAGGGTTTGGCCAATATGATCCACAGTGCAAGTTTCAATTATTTGTTTCGGAATTTTATGAATTTTGGTTTTCTGTTCTCTCTTTTATATTCATAAGACTGCAACCAAACTAAAAGAAGTATAAAGAATATTTACCGTATGTAGGTGGTCATGGTCATGGTAATATGAGAAAATGTTTATATTTTCTAAGTTTGTTTACATCTTCATTTTTGCTCTCTGTATTTATTAGAATATATCAGGGAAATTCATATACAAATTTAGGAGAAAAAAGAATTCCAACATTTTCTTCGGGCTGTTTTAATTTTAATTTTATTTAATTAAACGTTTTTGCTTTTACATAGATGAAACAAAATTAAATTAAATTAAATTACATAATGTAAGAAAAATACAATACTAAATGCCAGAATCCCCCTCCCCCCGCTCCATCAAATAAAAAAAAATAAATAAATAAATAAAAAAGGCAACCAGCAACAGACCAAAAACTAAAATCACACAAATGGCCAAAAGTGAATTTCGTTTGCCATCAATGTGAAAGTTTTGAGCTAATGCCGACCCAACAATTCCACTAAAATTGGATAAAAAGAGACGAAGAGAGAGAGAGAGAGGCGAAGGGGTGGGGTGAACACAATGGGAAAACAATGGAAAGGAAAAAAGTAAGCCAGTTTGGCTTGCACTTTCAGTTGGCCGTTAGCCTGGTTGAAAATTTTTCGGCAATGTGCTAAAATTCAATTAAACCAGCTTTCTATGCTTTCCTCCACCCGCAGCCAACTTCACCCTGAACAAATCTACTCCCGCTGCTTCTTCTTATTCTGCGAGAAGGTGCGAGAAGGAAGAAGAAGAGAGAGAGAGAGGGAGAGAGGGGAAAGAGTTACCTTTATATTCTGGCTAATTTTAATAATCCCCTGAGCAATTCAATCAGTCTATAAAGTCGACGAAGAGATTGACCATTTTGGACCGGGGCCAACTGTACTTTGATTTAAGGCGGTCACCATTTCTTTTTTTTTCTTTGTCTTTGAAATCAACAGAGATTCTAGAATTGAATGAATGCAAAAAAAAGAAAAAATTGTTGGGCCTTGAGGCTGTTGGGCAATCAAGATCTTGGAACCACAGATGCAGCAATATTCTTGGAAAATACCGTTAGCGATACATCAGTGGCATTGCAGTAAAAGCAGCCTCCGAATTTTCTCTTCTCAATTTAGATTTGTGTTTTTGTTGTATTATTTTTTTATTTTCCCTTTTGTACAAATAAGCAGACATGCATGCAGGCAGCATTTCCGGCTGCTTGGCACCATTAGCAATACAGAAGGTGCCCCACAAGTCCATGGAATCCGCCATCACACCGAACCCAACCAACTCACAAAATTCAAGTCTGTGCCACTTGCATTTTGGCTTTTTAGTGAAGATAAGCAGTTTTGTGCAGCCCACCCCACCCCCCCCCCCCCCCTCGTGCTTTCCGAACTTCTAGACTAGAAGGAAAAACTTGTTTTTAAAAAGGCGCATTTGACATGTCTTTCCTGCCACAGTTTTCACCAATCCCCCCGATTTTCTATACTCGTATAATCCCATGTTTTCTTAGGTCCCCAAAAAATAAATGTGTGTCTGTGTGAGTTGAAAAAAACTTGGCAAGTTTTTCGGCGTCTTATATGCTTGCGTGTCTGTGTGTTTGTGTGTGTGTGTGTGTGTGTATGTGTGTGGAGTGTATTCATTATTCTGTTTTCATTTTCTTTTCGGAAAAAAAAGTTTCCAATTGAATTTTATTGTTGTATCTCTTTTGGATTTTAGTCAAAAATAATAAGTTTTTCCAACACTCCATTTCCATTTTATCGGCTCGCATCTCTTCGCCCTTCTCCTTCCCCTTCTTCTTCTTGTTCTCTTTTAGTTTTTGGTTGAAATGCCAAATGCATTTTGAGGCTTTTTCAGTGGCTTTCATGGAGTGCAATTTTTGGTGCAGTAATCGTAGATCTCAAATTCTATTGACTTTGACCAGCGAAGGGAGAGTGGGAGGGTGGAGAAGAGAAACAGAGAAATAGAGTGCCAAAACAAACTAGCAAAAAAAAGGAGACATCATTTGGCAACTCAATAAAAAATTGAGAAGTCCATGAAAACCATTTCAATTTGGCAAAGTTTCTTTTCAATTTCAAATGTTACTTTTTAGCCACTTAAAATCCCATAAATTTCGATACCATAATAATCGATACTTTTCGAATCGATAAGTTTACCAAAACGATTCTTTTTTTTTTCTTCTTAATTAAGGATCCCCATGTACCATATTTCCCCTTCCCTTTCCTCGTCCAGTCATATTCAGATGGTACTGAATGATTCTGGCAAAAATAAATATTATAAAAAAAAAAAAATTTTTTTTCTTCTTAATTATTTTATTTTTAATTTTGGATTCTCTTTTATTTTTATTTAATTTTTTTTTTATTATTTTTTTTTTATTTTTGTCAATAATATATATTTTTTTATTTTTATTTATTTTTTTTTTATTTTATTTTATTTTTTTTATTGGAAAAACTTGTTCATTTGCCTGCAACTTTTTTGTTTGGTTTTGCCCTGAGTTTTCCTTTGTGTCATACATTATCTGTTCATATGAAGCACCCCCCCCCCCCTTTCTCCCAACTGTCCTCTCTTCGTCTACACAAATCAAGAAATATTACGCAAATCAGCAGCAGTGAAAGAGGCAAAAAAGTAAGAAAGAAGAAGAAGAAGAAGAGAGAAAGAAAACCAGCAAAGATACAAAAAGCAAATCACAAAAATATAAGAAGAAGAAAAAAAAACACAAGTCAAATAAAAGCATTTTGATTTTTAGGCTCAACGAATTTTGCATGCTCTTTTTATGAATTAAAATTTTATTTTACATTTAAAAAGAAGTAGAAAAATCTTTAAAAAAAAAATGTATTTTTTAAGAAGAAAGTTTTAGGAAAATTCATAACACTCGCCTTTTGGAAAAAGAGTATATCCACTGACATAAAACATAATGAAATGAGTGAAGAGAAGTTTTGATGAGACAGGCGTCAGGGGGCGGCGGAGTGGCAAACGGCAAAACCATAAATAAACATAAAAAGAGGAAGACGATTGAATGATGGTTTGGGGGAAGGGAGGAGGTGTTCCTGTGGTAGGTTTAGGTTGACAGAGATGCTTTTAACTTTTGCAAATGTTGCATGGAATTTTTTTTTTTAATTTTGGTGACACGCCCACATACACACACACGCCCACACCCCTAATGGCTTGAAGCTGGCAGACTGAATGGCAGAGTAGGTCCCACGAGGGACGGGGGGGTGCTGAGGTGTGCCTGGCAAATGATAATTGAGTGCATTGCCGAGCTGAAAGGCTGAGTTGAGCGCATTGAACCTTTCGACCGATGAAGCCAGCCAAATCCCCGCCGGATTAAATCAGACTCATTCGAGTTGAAGAAGATTCTTCAAATGATTTGTTTGCCGGGAAGCAATGATCTCCTCGTTCAAGCTTTTCCTTTAGGATATTCTGGCCATGCTTGGCCGGTCACTTGAGACTCATGCGTGTGTGTTTGTGTGGGGAAAAGTTTTCTTTTCTTGCCACGTCTTGTTGGGGGCCCATAAATTTTCACGTTGCCAGTTTAATGAATGGATTTTTTAATGTAATGTTTTTGTGGGTTTTTTCGCCTCTGCAACCTTCCTCTTCTTCTTCTTCTACATTTTCTTCTTGCTGTTGCTTTCTGCTGTGTTGCTTGAGCATTTTGGTCTGTCTGCCCCAAAAAGTATGCTTTAATTTATCGACTAATTTAGCTGGGCTCGTCTTGTGTGCCTGTGGGGTGGGAACGCACTGGGTTGCCCACAATTTGGCTAATAGATACTTTTAGCTGACATAATGACCTCTTAAAAATTACTTTATTTTTTTTTTATGGTTATTTTTTTTTTCTATTTAAATTTTGTTTTTGAATTAAATTATATAAAATTAAACAAGGCAAATGCTTCATTAGACAGGTGAACAAGAATGCTTCAAAGGGGGCTGGTGGGGGCTATGGAAGGGGCAAAATGGTGCCCAACTCTTTCCTTTGAAGGCTTAGGCTAACCGTCTGCATTCCTTCCCGACTCAGTCAAGCAATTTTGTACAAATGAATGAACACATGTTTGCCCGCCTTTTTTTGAACAACAACAACAACAAAAAAGTACAGTACCCTCAAAAAGATAGACTGTGACAAAGGCAGAAACACGCGTGAAAGTTGTGGGGAGTGGGTAGGGGTGGATAGAAGAGGGCTGATTTTATCTGCCACACACTCCCCCCGCACCAGCTCTTCCTCTCTCTCTCTTTTGCCCCTGGAAGGGTGTGAAAACATACGCCCAGTCGAAGTGACAGAAACCGCCAAAACCGCTTGGGCCAGCTTAGGGGCTTCCACTGTCTTGGCCATTATGGCGACAAAAATGTGTGTGCCTTTGTGTGTGTGTGTGTGTGTGTTTGTGCCACCTTTTTGTCATCGTTAGCCTGGCTGGCCGCGCCGTTGCTTCGTTGCTGTTGTGATAACAAGCCTCATAAATCCTTTTTTGCCTGCAAATGGCTCTGCTTAGGCTTGTCCAGCCTCTGACCCCTCTCAGCAAAGCCCAGCCCAGCCTATACAACACCCCCTCCCCCCCCCCCCCCCCCCCGCACACACACACACACACACGTGACTGCTTCGTTCAAGCTGCGATCTTTCCAGTTTCTGGGTAATTTCTTTGTATCTATTTCGTAGGCGTCGTTGTGTCCCTGTTCTCACCCCCCCACACCCTTCGACCGAGACGCTTCTTTGTCTTTCTTCGTCTTCTTCTTCTTCTTCTTCTTGTTTTTTGTGCTTGCTTTGTGTGTCATTTGTTATTGTTTGCGGTTTGTTGGCCACGGTTTCACCGAAGCTGTCCTTTTGCCTTCGCTGGGCCATATATCAAGCACTTACCCCGCCCACCAATATCCCTTTGCCACTACCCGCCCACTTTCTCTATATATATCTCACACTCTTCTTACTTAAATTCCTTTTCAGAGCATATTTTCTTTAGTCTGTTTATGAATTTTCTCATTTATTTCCTTAAGCTTTCTTTCAAAGATTTCCGACTTCTTTGAATAATTTTTTTCAATTTCAGAATTAAACCAAGCAATAAAATCGTAAAGCTATTTTCTTTTGAATTAGTCATAAATTTTTGATTCTTTAATATTCGTTTTTTTTTTCTTTAGGAATCATTTTTGTGATTTCTTAAAAAAAAATTATTTTATTTTAAAATCGATCATGGCGCGAAGAAGAAAAGCGAACCAGCAAACGCGAACAAGATCGTTTCGGAACTATTTACTTTTCGGGCTGCCAGACTGTTGGTTTAGGATTAAGTTCTTAAATTCCATTGCCATTTGCATTTATCGCCTGAGTCAGGCTGACTTCATTATGATTCCTTTAAAAAATAAAAACAGATTCTTATTTTAAATGCGACCTTGGCGCGCAAAGAAGAAAGGTGATCCAGAAAGCGAACAAGATCGTTTTCGGAACTATTCATTTTTCGGGTTGCCAGATTGTTGGTTTAGGATTAAGTTCATAAATTTATTTTTAACAAAATTGCAAATAATTATGATCTAAATTGTTTGTGTTTTAAAATTTTTCATATATAATTTTCTTAATTAATTTGCACTCAAACGCCTACAGCCTAAGCCACTTTCAAGTTAGAATTTAAAAGTCAAGCGACTTGGCCATTTGCATTTATCGGCTGACCCAGGCTGACTCGGCTCTGAAAGGCTTTCCTTATTCTGAAAAATAAGTAAATTTCACGTACTGTCAGAATTTTTGCCACTTTACCGCCTGCGGTGGTGAGCGTATCCTATTTTTTTTTTCTTTTTTTTTTTGTCAGGGCTGGATGCTGCTCTCGGTTATTTGCATTTCAAATCTGCCCAGCCCGTTGGGGCTGGAGGAGGGTTCCGTGTTTAATAAGCCAGAATCATTCTCGCACGGTTGGCGACGGCGTCGGCAGTGGCAGCTGGTGGAAGCCAAAGTCAACATTGCCCTTGCCAGGGTGTTGCCTTTGGCCAAATGACTCTAACACCCACGCATACACACCCACACCATAACACACACACACAGGCACTTGCAACGGCATTAAAATTCACTGTCCCATGCCTGTTTTTAGGCCAGAACAGAACATACCAAAAAATCACCAAAAATTCCTTTTTCATTGCTTTTGCGACTCGGTGTGCGTGCGTGAGAGTGTGTCTGTGTGTGTGAGTGGAAATTTATGCATTTTTGTTTGCTGCCAAGAGGCAACGAGGCAAGGCTGCATGCTGAAAACCGGACACAGTTTCCGCTTGCCAACCTTGTCACATGGCCCGATGTTGCCTAATGCAATCTTGACAGCCTCGCCAGAGTAAGTGGCCAAGGGGTGCGAGTGGGGTTGGGGGTGGCAACTGGTGGGTGCTGAAGGCGAGGCAGTCGAAAATGAGCCTTGTCACTTTTGATTTGACTTTACGGCCGTGGCAGCCTTTTTTCCCCCTTTTTTTTGATTTGTTGTCCATTGTTGGTCATCATCGCCAGGGCCAGTCCGGCATGTCGGGCCCACGATAAAGTTTTATCATCATCCGAGGCTTTTCAGGTCCGAAACAAACAGGTTTCGACTTTAAATATTATTTTTTGTTTTTTATGGTTTTTAGAAATTCAAATTTTCTTATCAACACTTTTGGCGCCAATTAATGCCGACAGCTATAAAAAATAGCTGGAAAAAGCTAATTATAGTGAATAAATGAACGAGTTCTTCTCGTGAACAAATTGCTGCTGGCGTTCGCGAGCTGAACAGAAAAGCGTGCTGCCAACTCTGCTTGGCAATTTAAAATTGTTACTGCCAAGAGCACAAAAGAGAAAAGCTAAGTTCGAAAATTTTCTTAGTTCGAATCACTCTTTTGAGCTTTACATTTCCACTCAATGTTAAGAAAATGCTAAAAATGTGCCAAAATATAACAAGTAAAAAGGACATTGCAGCGATCAGGGTGACTAGAGAAATTAATCTGGCCATGTCAAAGATCTAAGAAACTACAAGAGCTAGACTTATGAAATTTTAGGAGAATCTTTAAGACGTGAGAAAGAGCAAGTTAAATTGTTTATGTTGATATGATCCACCACCACCCCGGAGGTACAGAAAGCTGATTTTCCAAGAGTTGATTTAAAAAATATTTTTATAAAAAATTATTACTTCAGGGCTCTGTAATTAAGTTATCAATATGTATTAGTTCCAAATTCCAACACCATGAACATACTTTTCGATTAACTAACCAACCAAGTTTAAATTACATAAAGAGACCAGTAGATAGCGCCTTTTCAATTTATGTACGGAGTTCCCCAAAATCTATCCGCAAAAAGGCGACATTAGCAGCACTGCTAAGAAGAGCACTCAAGAGAAGAGGGAAGTTCGAAAATATTCTTAGTTCGAATTTTAACATTTTCACTCAAAGTATCGCATGTGTGTTTTCGTCGTCACTTCGCTCGAAGTGTTTCTCTTTCGAATTCAGTCGAATTTCATCGCTCTTTGAAGTCGGAATCTAACGGAAATTTTCGACCATTGAAAGTGAAAAACGTTTTTTGCGCCGCCAACATAGAATTAAAAAAGAAAACCACAACAACCCAGAGTGGCTGTGAATGCAGAAATATGTAAATTGCAACGGTAAAAGCAAATATTAAAAAAAAAAAAGTTCTAAAATACCAGCGCGTTTGATAATCAAACAAAACAACAACAAAAGAAGATGGAATAAATGTGCGAGAGAATAAAAATCGAAAATCAAATAAGAGAGCAAACGAGTGTAATAGTGGAAAACAACAACAACAAAATCTGAAATATAAAAATTTTTGATTCTTTAAAGAATTTTATATTTTTATTTATTTATTTATTTTTTTGTTTTACCGCTGCTTCGGTGATGCTGAGTCTATGCTGCTGCTGCTGCGGCCTGGCATCTCGCATATACGGCGAAACGAAATGAAAAGTTAAAAATAAAAATATATGCCAAGAGAAGCAACAGCAGCAGTAAAATAAAATAAAAAAAAAAGATGAGACAAGAGAAGACAGACGGGGCGAGTGCGAAAAGGAGAGAGACGAGATGATGGCAGCATCACAGCAACAATAACAACAACAACAACAGTAGCATGCTTTGGTTTTGGGACTACTTGGGACAGACAGGCCAGCCAAGCCAACCGACCAGGCACGAGGGACGTGATTTCTCTTATGGTCTCACGTTCGTTTGCAACATCATCGCTGTTTTTAGTCTTCTTCTTCCTCTCTGGCTTGGCCTGCGCACATTTTTCGCTCGCAGCAACTGAGAATAATGCTGATGATGCTGCCGCTGCCGCTGCCGATGCTGGCGTTTACATTTTCAATGTCTGTCGCCTTGTTTATCCTGTGGTCCTTCTTGTGCGGCCATTCGCCTGCTGCTGATGTCGCTCTCTCTCTCTCTGACACCGCCCTCGCACCTTCACACACACACACACACACAGTGGCTGGCTCAGCTGCTCGTCGTTGTTGTCTGCCTTGCTTCTCATCTCTTTTTCAATTGAGTTTTCTGTTTTGCTGCTTTTCTCGGTGCGTTTTTAAATACAAAAATAAGAAATGTGCTCGCCAGATGATGCTAATAATGTTGTTTCGCTTTACCAGAAACAACAAACAAATTCGAGTGTTTCGAAACAACAACAACAATAATAATGTGAATAAAAATTGCATACCAGTGCCGTTTGAGATTGCCGGTCAGATTCGTTGGGCCTCAGCAAACAAAGCGCAGGCTTTATGATGGTCATCCAAAGTGCGCGTCATCTCTTTCACATGGCCAAATAATTCGTTGAAATAAGATTAAAAAAACGAAATGAGTCCCCCCCTCCGGAACAATTCAAAATAATAACAAATAAAAATCAAAAATAAATTTTTTGTTCTGCCTAAAAGAGTCTCTCGCCTGTGTTCTGCTTTGTTATTTTTTTCGCGTTTGCGCTGTGTTTTTCAGTTTTTTGCGCATTTTGCTTTCATGCCCAAATTCTGTTCTGTTTTCGTTTTGTTTGGGCATCCTTCTTCTACTCAATGAGAGCAACCCTTAAACAAAAACAAAAAAAAACATTAATTTTGTTAAACAAAAAAAATTAGAAATATTTTTTTTTTGCACGTGTTGAAAAATGCGTACAAAACTGGAAAACACGAAGCGGTAACAAAATAATTTCATTTTTATTTTCCATTCTCAGTGTTTTAATTAAAATTGTGCCAAATAAATAAAAATAAACAAAAAGTCATATCAAAAGCAAAATAAATACTCAAAAAAAAAAAATTAGCAATAAAAAAAGTGTTAAATCAAAATTGTTAAAAATCAAGCACCACCACCCTCAAAAGAGCACAGCGAGTGAGCAAGAGCGTACGAGGGAGTGCAGCCAGCGCGCGAAAGAAAGAAAGAGAGAGAGTGAAAGAAGGGAGAGTGAAACTGTTTTTTCTTTGGTGTGCACATAAATTTGCGACGCAACTGTAAAAATAAAAAGCCGTCAAACTGTGGGGCTCAGGGGCATATTTTCTTCCTCCGCAAGGAATGTATTATCCGGTAAGCCAAAAACCCCTAACTTTAAATTAGCGATAACACCAAGGGTCAAACAAATAGAAACGGTCGTTACTATTTGTTGTTGATTTTTACTTATGTCTTTTCTACTGGTCTTCCTCTTCTTTTTGAGTGTGTGTGTTTGCTTTTGTTTTTGTTTTTTTTTTTTATTTACCGCTCTGGCGCTTCCATGAAAACAAAAGCTGCAGTTAAATTTTGTTTTTTTGTAGTTTGTTTAATGTTTTCACTCTCAATTACAAGTAAAACTTAACGGAAAGTTAAAACATTTACTTTATTTGCCAGCAGCAACTTCTCCTTTCTCTTGACTCTTCTTCTTCTTCTTGGTGTGTCCCGTCCCGTCCCGTCTCGTCTGTCTGGCTTTGATTGTTTGCCTAACAAATTGTTTACCTATTTACATAGAGACAACAAGAAATGTGCAAACACGTGTGCCGCACACGGTGCCCACTGCCCCTCCTCCCCTACGCTCAGCTCCTAATTCCTCCCTTCTTATTGACTTAACTTTTTTGTTATGTCGCCAAGCGCTTAAATCGTATTCGGGCAAGAGTCGGAACCCAACAATTTTTCGAGTGCTTCTTGAGCTCTGAGAAATTTGATAGCTCTCTTGGCAAATAAATGCGGGTTCCCCTGTTTTTTTATTTATTTATTTTTGCAAATTTCCAAAATAAATTGTTGTGTAATTAAAATAGAATCCATTTTTTTTTTTTTTTGAATATTTTCCCACGTACATTGAAACTTGAAATAAACAATTATAATAATATTTTTTATGCAAATTATTATTATTTTTTTTTATAAATAAAAGATTAAGTTGTGGCTGATAAGGAAGTCGAATCTGACCCATTCAATGATTCAAAAACCTGATAAATGCCATTTTCTCACTATTTCTATGATGTCAGCTCAATGGAATAAAATTAAAAACAAAGTTTAAAAAAACAAAAAAAAAACTAACAATGGATTATCATAAATTTTTTCAGTTGACATTTTGAAGAATGAATCATTTAACCAAGTCGGAATGAAAATAATTTTATAAAGGAAAATAAATTTATTTAAAATTATTCAAGAGATGAAAAAAGTAAATTTATTTTAATTTAAATTAAAGAGGGGGAATTTCTGAGAAACAAAATCTTTTTTTGATTGAAAGAATGTCTGGTATTTCTGGATCAAAGTCAAGCTAAGTTCTTATTAAAGAGGGAAACACTTCACCTGGTTCCAAAGATCACTCTATCATGTCTCAGGCTTTAAATCGGTCTTGAAGATATCTGCCACAATTATAGATCCAACTCCATTAAATTGGTTATTTAAAATAATCTTAAAAAGACAAAAACTTATACAGAATTTCGCTGGGTTCAAACAACTATATCTTCTCTTAGTCAGAGAGTTTCAAATCGATCTTGGAGATATCTCCCACAATTATAGATCCAACCCAATCAAATTGGTTATTTAAAAGTATCACAAAAAGACACACAACCATACCAGAGAGCTTCAAATCGGTACTAGGAATATCTTCGAATTTGATTGACCATTTTCAATCAAATTGAATATTTGAAAGTATCACAAAAAGCCACACGTCTATACCTAGTTTCACCTAGATCGAACTTCTATATCCAGAGAACTTTGAACCGACTCTTTGTCCCTCGCTTTTTTTTTGGGTTTTCGGAATAAATCCATTACAAATTTAACCTTTTCGACCTGAAATGTAAATGTTAAAATTATAAATAAAACAAAAGCACTTCTGTTAAAAGCCCTGCCAAAAATTTTGACAAACTGCGAACATAAAAAACAAACTTGGGCAATAATTTTTAATAACTCAATGCGGCCTGACGAGTTGTTTCATTTCATGTGTCCGTCTGTCTAATAAATGTCATTTTAATTAATCACAATTAAAACAGTACAAAAGGCCAAAAAATTAACTTGTAATTTTATTGTTGCCACTTGCATTTTGAAATACTCAAAAAAAAAAAAAACAAAAAAGTTGAAAAATGTCAAATGAAATCTTCCTGCGGGCGAGTTTTCAATTGAAAAATTGCACAAAAATTCCGCTCGACGGAAATTGTTTAAAATGCTTCACATTTATTTTATTAATTTTTACTATTTTATTGTTGTTGTTGTTGTGTGTGTGGGATTTTTATGCTATACAAAAATTAATGGCCCCCAGAGACAAAGCAAGAGGGGGGGGGTTGGAGTGGGGCTTCTGGCTTAAAGAAAAATACATTTTAGGGTCTGATTTTTTTTCGAGGCTCTCGAATTGGCTTTGTGTGTGCTCACTTGACCGCAAAGCTTTATATTTACTTCCATTAAGCTATATAAATCTGAAAGGACTAGCGGATGCTCTATAATTTATGGAATTTCCGATTTTTATATATTTGAAAAAGATTTCAAATATTTCTTCGAATGAATAGTTTGGGATTTGGAAAATTGTTTTGAAAAAAAAAAAATATTTATTTTCCAAAAATTTTAATCAAGAATAAAGAAAAGTTTTGAACAAAAATTTTGAAAAAAAAAAATTTGGTTTCCAAAAATTTTAATCAAAAATAAAGAGAAATTTTGTGCAAAAATGAGAAAATCCAAAATTTTATTTGAAAAATTCTTTTACCTATAAAATAATTCTTTTCTAAAAATTTCAGAAAAATTTTGAAAAAAAAAATAGATTTGGTTTCCAAAAATTTTAATCAAGAATAAAGAGAAATTTTGTGTAAAAATGAGAAAATTCAAAATTTTATTTGAAAAATTCTTTTAATTTTTTTCTAAAAACTTCAGATATTTTGACAGAAATCAGTGACTATATTTTTTTTTCAAAGAATTTTTTGAAAAATCTGAAATTATTTTGAGACAGAATTTTCTAAAAAATTAATTTTCAATTTTTCACCAATCTCATCCGAAATAAATAGACTCTTCCTGGGGTTTTTCGATAGGGTATAGAATATATGAAGACCATAGAAATAAATGTATCTGTATCCGCTCGTATGTTTAAGTATTTCTGCGGTCTTTTTTATTAATTGTATAAATATATTTTTATATAGTTTTTTTTATTTTTATGTTTTCATTTATGCAATAATTTTTGAGCGAAGGTTGGCCGGTCGGCAATTCTCTTTATGTGCTTGTTTATGGCACGTGAATATTTTTTTTTTTATTTATTTTTTTTAGTGTTGCAAAATAAAGATTCAACTTTCGCTGGAGTAGGGGAAAGAGCGGCCAAATGATTAACATTTTTTTCAATATTTGAAAAAGCCATTTTCCCATTTTTCCCATTTAAATTTTTTTTTTTTTTTTATTGATTGATGAAGGCGCTATTTTTTGAAATATTCATGAAGTGCCTTGGGGGTGGGATTATTTGAAAAATTCTCGAGTACCCACATATTTTTTAATTTTCTCAGCTCTCCCAGGGGTATTTATTTTTCTCTCTCTCTGTGTGTGTGTGTGTGTGTGTGTGTGTGTGTGTATTCAACGGATGTTCCAGAGGCAGAAAGAAAAAACCTAAAACCACTTTACCAAATGATATGACAATTTATTTCAATTAAAGTTGATTTAAAAAATTGTGTCTACGCAAAAGAGAGCGAGAGAGAGAGAGAGAGCGTCAGACTCGCACCCTATCTACCCGTCTCTTTCTTTATCACGCTCACTTGATTGATGAAACTGCGGAAAAGAAAAATAAGCTGACAGAGAGTGGGTGATAGAGACGACGTAAAAAAAAACTGTATTCAAATGTGATCTTCTTCTTCTTGGTCTTTTGCGTGTGTTTATCCCACCACTTCATTGGCATTTTCTTCACGCCCTCCTGCTCCCCCCCCCCCCCACGAATTATATAAATTGAGGCTTATGTTTTTTTTTTCTTTTCTACATATTCGGAAGATTTGCCATTTGATATTGATAAATGTTGCAAGTGGCGGGTTTGAGGGCGTTAAGCCGATGGGCGTGACTGAGTGAATGGCGACAATTTGTGAGATTTAACGATAACCAAAAAAAAAAGAGAAAGAAGCACTCAACAATTTTGGGTGCGCTGCTAAATATCTCATTACTTTAGTTTTTTATGATTAATTTAATTCAACTTAAATTGAATTAAATTCATTCACTTTCTGATACCAAAATGATAATAATGACCAACTCGAGTTTTGGCTACAGTTTGGCAGGCACGGCTGAACGTCTCAGACAAGGTCTGACAATCACTTGCTTTGATTTACCAGTTTCTTAAACAACAACAACAACAACAACAAAAATATAAACAAAGCCCCAAAACCTATGGCAATGTGAACGACCGTTTCAACTCTTTTTCTTGTTGTTGTTTTTGTTGTTGTTGTTTGGCAACATTTAAGGCAAAACTTGATGCAAATGATTCGGTTCAACTTCACTTGGCTTGTGTTGTCTGGCTAATCGCAGGTGTCAGTCACACGAGCTGCCCAACAACACCAACAACAATAAAAGCAAGCCAATTAGCAAGATTGTCGCACGCCTGCGCCGCCACTCGCATGACTCAGCTTAATCTGGTTTCTTTTTGGTTCGCCGAGTCTAACAAGTTTTTAACTATTTTAGAGCAACTCTCAACTCGCAGGTTCTTCTGCACTCTCTCCCTCTCTCTTTCACACTTGATTTATTTTGCACGCCCACACAACCGTTACTTTCGTCTGTGGCTGCCGTCGGCTTCTGCTTTTGCTCTCTTCTTTCTAGCTGCTTCGTCTTCTTCTTCTTCGCTGTGGTTTTGCTCTGTGAATTTTATTGTCGCCGCGGTTTGTTTGTTTTGCTTTATGAGGCCGGCATTTTTTTTTGTGCTTTTATTTCCTTGGCATTTTTATTATTATTATTATTAGTTTTGTTGTTTTTGTTGCATTTGAAATGCCTCGAGAAAAATTTACATTTTATTAGCTAAGCAAAAGAAAGAGAGAGAGAGAGAAAGATTGGTAAAGAATTTGTCACAAGAAGATTATTGCTCTTCCTTTTCGAAAATATTTTCAGTTTGAGTAAACCGTGAAAAGGTGAAAGATAATTTATTCGAATAGATTCTAAAAATAAATGGATTGTCCATTAAGCCAATCAAAAACTTGATAAATTCGATTTTTTTTTTTTTGAGATTTCAGGGTATTTTTTGATTTGGTTTATGTGAGAATTTTTTTTCTGAAGAATCCATCAAATTTTATTGAAAATAAGACGAAATAGTTAGACGATGAATTTTAGATTCGAATTTTTTTTATGGGAAATTTGTGACCCAAAATTTGAAATTCTCTGACTTTTTTTTTATTTCCCTAAAAGAAACCTTTCAAAATGTTAGCTAGCCAAATTATGCCAAAGGATTTGAGTTTGATTTGAAGTTTCCCAAAAAAAAATTTTTTCCTGGCTCAAAAGACTGAAGTTTTCACACTCTCCTTAAAAAATTGAAAATCTCAGAATTTCCCTCGAATAAAGCATCCGACTTATGCCACTCTCCACACTTGATTGCCTCCTCTTCCTCCTCCTTCCTACTCCTTCCTCCTCGTTCCTCCTCCTTCCTCCTCCTTCCTCCTCGTTCCTCCTCCTTCCTACTCCTTCTCCTCCTTCTTCCTCCTACCTCCTCCTCTTCCGCCTCCTTCTCCACCTTCTTCCTCCTACCTCCTCCCTTTCCCCTTCCATTGATTTCATTCATTAGCCGGAAGTTGTAACAGTTGACCTGCCTCTGGGGCAGCCGCAGCAGCTACTCATGTATTGCTGATTTATTTATAGATTGATTCATTGAACAAAAGCACAACCACAATTTAATTGAATTCCACGTGTAATTTATGCACATTCAATTAATCATCAATTAATTAGCCGCCGGACCCGTCTGAGAGTTTTCTAAAATCCACTTGGGAATCTTAAAAAATAAAAAATTGCTAAACAAATTGTCTGGCATATATTTTCTTTCACTAATTTTTTTGCATATTCGCACGTAATATTTTTATGATTATTAAGAGTGATTTGAAAAATCGCTAGGAAAACGCTAGCGATTTTTTTTATGACACGAAGTCTTGGGTATAATTTATTGCCTAGTCAAGTCAATGTTGGAAAATTGTATGGTTATTGCGCCTGAATTAGCATGAAAAGATTAACGAAGATGGCTGAAAGGCCTTTGTTATTTTTCTTGACCATAAAACACAAAGGCTCTGACATCACCTGGGCAGCCGACCTTGGAGCTCTGAGGGGATGTCTGCCTTTATGGCTTTTCAATTAAAATGTTCAACTTTAGAAAATGCTAAAATTAATCAAACAAATACTCAAAACACCAAATGAGGCAATTTGAGCCAAAGCGACACATGTTGCAGCCACATTAAAATCCAACTCATTAGTTTTTCTTTCGATTGCGCCAATGCAGTTTTTTTTTATCGAGCTTAACTGGCTGATGTGTTTATTTATTTATTTATTATTACTTTTTTTTTTTTTGTTTGTTTAATTTGTGGTTGGCTTTGTATTTCATTTATTTATGCACTGCGCCAAAGCATTACGAAACGGCCTTCAACTTTGCCTTGATGCGCTTTTTGCCGCCAGCATTGCCGTCCTCTTTTCAGTATTTTAAATTGTAAATTGTGTAAATGTTTTGCGGCACGATTTTATTTGCGAATTACTTTTTATAGAGAAAATGGAGAATAAATAAAAATTGCAATTAGCAGGCAATTTAAGTCATCTCGGTAATGAAACGGGTTAATGCACCTGACGCACCCAATTTGGATTGCCCCGGTCCGACTCACCTGATTCGGCCTACTGAACTTTGCAGTAATCTTTTGTTTCATTCTTCTTTTTTTTACGAAAAAAAAACACCAAATCTCATTTCGTATGTTTTTAGTGGATTTTCTTGGGCGCAATCAAAGCCAACATTTTGACAGCTAACGTAGACTTAATGAAATACCAATCACATTCTCGCCTACACTTAAGCTCAGAGCGGGCGAAAAAAAATTAAGCACAAACCGAATAAATGAAAGAAAAACAGAGAAAGAGCAGTAGATAGGTGAAACTGACTTTTGTATACTCTTTATTATGGGAATCTTATTCGGGGCAGCTTCAATGTAATCGTTGAGGTTAGGTTCAATTTTCTTGGCTTGAGAGTATCCTGGTTCCAGTTGGGTTCCCCAGAACCCTTAAGCTTTTTTGTGGAAATCATATTTGGGCCAGAGTCAATATAGATTAATTCCCTAAATATTTTGAGGTTAAGTTCGATTTTCTAGGCTTGAGAGTATCTTGGTTCCAGCTGGATACCCCAAAAGCCTTGGGCTTAGTTAAGAATCAAGTCGTTTCTTGAAAAACCTTGAAGTTAGTTTAGAGCCCAACCGATACCGTTCGAACTTTGAGACTATCTTCGATCCCTTTAGATTCAACTTGATATATTTTGAGTTCTTGAGAAATTGATGAGCCCAGCGAATAGCTTGAACAAAAAGAAGCCTTGATCTGGGTTCAGAATCAAGGCGTTTCCTTAAAAACCTTGAAGTTACCTTAGAACCCAACCGATTTCCTATGAACTTTTAGGTTATCTTTGATCCCTTTCGATTCAAGTTGATATATTTTGAGCTCTTGAGAAATTGATGAGCCCAGCGAATAGCTTGATCGAAAAGAGTATTTAAAGCTTTCAAAGGCGATATCCTTTTGTTTAGCAACTAATTCCCTTTGATTACAAGAGACAAGGCTGCTGTGTGGACGCCATCTTATTTTTTCTCCCTTTTTTCCTGTTGCTGTTTTGGGTCCTTGTGTGTATGTGTGTGTGTGTGTGTGTGAGTCGGGGGAGGAGACGGTGGCAACTGTCGAAAAAATCGGCAATTTCCTTTTCTTATTAAATGTTATTTGTATTTCACTCACACAGAACTCGTCGTTTTCACCGCCAGATCTGATCGGGAGGCCTCTCTCTGTCCACCACCACACTCACCCCTACCCCTAGCTCCACCCTCACCCCCACCCCTCAGTCATGACCCAAGCAGCAGGACAGTCGATTGAAGTCCAGAGGACCAGAGGACCGACCGTTCCAATCGTTGACTATTTATTTGTTTTAGCTCTTGTCTATCTTTTTGAGTGTATGTGTGCCTGTCTGTGTATGTGTGTGTGTCTCTCTGTGTGTGTTTTCCTTTTGCAAAGCATCCAATTACACAGAGAACCACACCCGATACCGACACGTGTGCAGCATCTGTTACAGTTTTTTTTTTTTTCTGTATTTTATTTTATATATTTTTTTTGGTTTTTTTCGTTTTTGTGTGCTTTGTTTTATCTGTGGGAAATCGTTGGTTCAGAAGTTGAGTAAATCGAAAAGAACCCATTGAAGAATTCGACAAAACGACAAAACGCCTCGGCACGCACTGAAATTTGGCAGCAGAGCGCTTAACGAGCCAAACAACAACAACAGCAACAACAACAACAAAAGCAATAGAAAGAACATCTAATTATGTAGCCTGGACACACACACAAACAAACTCAAAGACAGAGACAGCAATAAAGAGTGTGTGAGAGAGAGAGAGAGAGAGAGGGAGAGTCAGAGCTTGGCGATTTTATGACCACATTTTTTGTGTTTTTTTTTGCGCTGCTTAAAACAAATCAAATTCCCACTGCTTCGTCTGTTAAAACATATGCCCAAAAACTAGGGGACTAGGCGTCCGGGCAAGGGGGGGGGGGGGAGGTATGAAAAATTCTGTATAAGTGAGATGTGTGTGTGTGTGTTTGCGTGGGGTCAGGGTCGCTTTTAGCACAGAGTTTTGTGCCCGCCCAGGCCTTTTGGCAAGTGCAAAATAATAGCACAAAACTCATGCATTTTATATGATGTTTTGCTGGGTGGGAGTGGGCGTGGGGGTGGCAGTAGAAGGTGGAAATGCCCTTAAACCAAAAAACACATTCATATAAGAAGGCAAACACGCGTGTATTCTCTGGTCTCGAGGACAAAGCACACACACACACAGGGGTGGTTCCAAATCTCTCTCCCCTCCTCTCCCACCAGGCCATTCAGGATTCATCCACCCGGAGATGGCCACGCATAGGCCAGCAAACATTTCAAAGAGAAACCCACACACACACACACACACACACACAGACACACATTCACCCACTTGTAGTGACATTTAAGAGGTCTTTGCAGCAGCCCTTCAGCAGGTCGCCCACTTGACACCTCAAACCCAGAGCCACCTTTGCCAATACCACAGACCCATTTCCAGCCCCGACCCACCCTGTGTTGAGGCTTTGAACCACCCTGTTGGCTGTCTGCTTTGTCTTTGGCATATTTATTTTTCCTGTTGGTATTTTCAAAAATAACTTTCAATCAATAATTTTTTCTATATTTAAACTGGCTTTCTTCTCCAGCTTCCTCACATTTCTAACGGAATAAATAAAGGAAAAAAAATTTCCATAATTCTTGTTACAAATTGAATTATGCCGCTTCTTATTTCATCATTTTACTTCATTTGCATTTTTTTTTCTCAGATTTCTCCGATGTTTTGACTGATTTGAATTTTTTGTTGTGCTTAGAAAAAAATTTTTTTTGTGATTTTTTTTTCGTAATTATTAATTGGTTTGATTTGTTTTTAAATTAGAATTCCTTTTTTTTAATTCAAAAATTTTCAATTTATTAAAAAAAAAAATGTTTTTTTATTTTTTTACCTGAAAAAGGATTATTTTTTCAAGAATTTTCAAATTTTGGGAAATTAAAATTTCATTGAGAATTTTAATTTTTAAATTTTTATTAAAAAATTTATAAAAATTCTTTTAATAATTTTTTTTTTTTTTGAAAATTTATTCCTTATGACAGAAAAATTCGATTTATTTTGAAAATTAATTTCAATTTAATTTATTGTCTTTTTATTTGCAAAACTTTGAATATTTAATATAATCTTTCAACTTGCAATATAAAAGCAATTTTGAATCGCTTCCTAGCTCGGAATAGAATTTTCATAAAGCTTTTATTTTTGCTAAATCATTTTGACACTTGCTCAGTCGACATTTCCCAAGTCAACTCTCACCTGACTATTTTTTCCGTATTTCCAACCAAAATTGCAGTGTTTTTGTTTTTCCGTTTCGAAAAGTAGTTTTGTGTTTTTGTGTTGAAAGCTTAAGGCAAATTTATGTTTTGACCAAGCCAGATGAGCACAAATTTATGATTTATGGTCAAAACACACACACACACACACACACATATTTATAAATTATGAAATGATGATGATTTAAGGCCTAAAGAACTTTAAGACAAAGAGAGAGAGAGAGAGGGAAGCAATTGCCCAGTTGATAAAGTCAAATCGGTAGACCAAATTCTAAGCAACTCTTCTTCTTCTTCTTGGACTTGTCTTAAATGTTTATGCGTGTCACGCACATTTTGTTCACAGCTGTTGAGATGTTTGGGAGGAAAGCGAAGACAATTTCCCCAGATTCGCTCGGCTTCTTTGACCTCATTTAATTTTATTTATAGTACGCTAAGCACACCTGAACAAAAAAAAAAAAAAAAAAGAAGAAACAAGAACATGTTCACCCTTAAAAAAAAAAAGATTAAATAATAAAATTTTCTAAATTAATTTATTTTCGGGTTCACTTGTCTATTTGCGTTTGGCCCAGCTCATAAAAATTGACACATAACACGGGCCAACAAAAATAAAAAAAAGAAAAAAGAAAACCATCAAAAACAGCTTTTCTGACATTTAATAAAATTTTCCCTCCTCTTCGTTTTTTCTTGATGGGAAAATGTTGAAACAAATCCCAACCCACGCCCACGTCCATTTGCTCAATATTTTGGCCCTTAATTAATTTTTTAAAACAGGCAAAGGGGGTGAGGGGGGGAGTTACATTGGTCAGCTGTGCAATTACCAACAATTTTGTGCGTATTTAAAATATAAAATATGATGAGAGAGTTTCCAGGGGACAAAGGCAAGCCAGAACCACGATTGGATAATTTCACCCAGACTCATACAAATTTGCCTGTCCCATGTCCATGTGTGTGTGTGTGTCAGTGTGTGTGTGTGTGAATATGTAAATGTTTGCTTTAATGGAACAAGCTGGCTACATTTTGACCATATGACGCATAGTCAACTCGTCATGTTTTGTCAGACTGCAAGGCGGGCAATGGGGAGAGGCAGAGAAGTAGACCTTTGTTTTTGCTCTGCTGCTGCCTGGCTACCCTGAAGCCATCAACACACTCAATATAAACACACACACAGCACACACACAGCCAGACCGACACTCGCAGCATTTACGTTAACCCATGGTTGACCCAAGTGCCCTACCCGACCCCGCTCCTTGGACTGTCCATGTGACTGGTAATGTAAATTTATGTGCAAATTTTGACAACATGAAAATTGAATTCATATTTGGCACAATGAATAATGTACAAAATATTGAGTGCAAGGCACTCAGAATTCGACCAGAGAATTTTTCGGACTATACGAAAAATTCTGGAAAATTTTTAAACTTTTTTTAAACAAGTGAAAAGTTGATACTTTTCTATGAGAAATAAAAAAACTGTAGAAATTTTATAATGCTTTTTAGATTTTTTTTAAATGAAGGAGAAAAAAAATATATATATTTTATTATTTTGATTTTAATCTTATTGTAAGAATTTTTTGATTTAAACCATTTTATTTTCTTTATCTTCAGGATTTTATTTTTATATTTTGCATTTAATTGCAAAAATTTTGTGAAAATAAAAATTATTTAATTTTATTGTAAGAATTTTTTGATTTAAACCATGTTTTTTTTTTGTACTAATTATTTATTTTATTTCATTGGAAAAGTTTTGTAAAAAAAATTATTTAATTATTTCGATTTTAATTTTATTGTAAGATTTACCAATTTTTTTTAAATTATTTATTTTATTTTTTTATCTTCAAGATTTTATTTTATTTTAATTTGTTTTATTTTTTTCATTTATTTTGCTAAATTTTTGTAATTTAAACGTTTTTTTTTATATTTATTTATTTATTTATTTTTTTTTTAATCTTCAAACATTTTTTTTCCAAATATTGTAAGAATTTTTAATATAGGCGTGTCTTTTGATTATTTTTTCTTTTATTAAAAATTAAAATTTTTTATTCAATTCAATTTTTTTTAATATTTTCTTTAAATGGAAATTTTCCATTTTTTTTTTTAATAATTTTCAAAATCTTCAAGAATCGCTCTAAATTTTTTTCTACCATTCTATGAATTATTATTATTATTTATTTTCTTAACACTTCATTAGATTTATTGACTACACTTCAGTTCACCGACAAATTATGTTGTCAATTGCTTTATATATTTTTTTTCTTTTGCTTGAAACATTTCAAAAATGTTTTAAAAAGTCAAAAATTTTGTTGAGTCATAATGTGGCCGGCACACTTCACAGATAGAATGAGTGCTGGTAGGTTTTTTTTTTGTATAAATATTTCATAATGATTGGCAGCTAATAAAAAAATAAAATTAATCAAAAGAAAAAAAGAAAAAAATCTGTAATTTTTTTTCTTTCAAAACAATCAAGATAAGAAATTTGATATGTTTTGCGAGCAAAAAAAGTACAGACAAAAATTTGCCAATAAAATCTACAACAGATTCTGTCGGAATAGCAAAAATAAATAGCAACAGCAACAACAACAAAGCCAATAAAATTTGCCATAACAAAAGAAGCAGTCAACAGAGTTTTTTGCATGTCAGGAAAATGGCGCTGTCAAAGTTCAGAGCGTATGTATGTATGTGTGTGTGTGTGTGTGTGTGTGTGTGTGTGTAAGTGTGACAGCTGCCATCATTTAATTTTGATGTAACTTCCCCCTCTCTCTTTGACTGGGCTGGCATATTAAAAGGGTTCGCAAAGTTCCACCTAATTGGTTTAGGCAGCATTTGGGCCGCTTATCTTATCAACCTTTCATGTTTTGGCTGCCAAACCAGAGGCAATTATTTTCATTGGCCATAAAGTTGGAAAAAGATAAAGATGGGTGTGCGTGTGTGTGTGGATAGATAGAATGGGTCTCACACAGTCTAATCTTTTGCCAGTTATCATTAGTTTTGCCGGCTTTTGTTGTCATGAATATTTCCCAATATTTTTTTTCCCCCCAAAACTTTTACCATTTTCATAAAATTTGGAATTTTCCCTCTCAAATTTTCAAGTCATTGCCTTGGGTTTTTTTTTTTTTGATAAATGCGAAATCAAAACCAGATGCTGTTTCGGTTTAAATTGGCCCATAAAACTCTGTTTAAATAAATCAATTGACAATTTGAATTTTTCTCCTGTTCTCAAAAAGAAAGGTGAATCGACTTTTGTTTTTTTTTTTTTAGTTTGACTGAATTGACTGTTTGGCTTTATTTATGGTTACAATTTCAGGCCTTTTTGCTTTGAAGTTGGCAACATGTTTTCTTTATTTTTATTTCTTTTTTAAATTTATTAATTATAAGGGCTGATTTATGGGCTGAATCAGAAAAAAAATTAGCTCGAAATAAATTCGAATTGGCAGGTTTTTTTCGCCCCTCGCCTTTTCGTACATTTTGGCCTGGTCGGCCTGGCAACCGTCAAATTACGCGAAATATCTGAAAATCTGCCTTTTGACTAGAATGTTCATTAGGTTAATTAAAATAATAATAACTGTGGGCTTCCTGCTGCTTTGGCTGCCTCTGTGCTGCTGCCGTCGAGTCTGTCAGAGCTTTGTCAAAAAAAAAAATGGGCACATCATTAGGCTAGAAACAGAAATTGCTTAATTTTTTTTTTTTTCTTCAGAGGAAATTGAAATTTAAAACCGAGAAAAAATTAGATTGTGAGAGGGGAAGGGGGGAGTCTATAGAAATTGATAGATTGAGGGTTTTGGCAATGGATTAGTTACACTCGATAAACGCCTTGATTATTAATTAGAACTTATTTTTTTTCCTCTTCTTGTATTTCATTTTTTTTAAATATTTTAATCATCAAAGATTATTTACCTACATCCCAAATAAACAGATGAGAAAAAGAAAAAGAGGAAGAAGATCAACAAAAAAAAAAAACGAAACTAATTAATCAACAGAATTTTAAAGCTTGTCAAGTTTTGACTTGGCCAGCTCAAAGTTTTGTTTGCGAAATTGTTTTGGTCTTTTAAAAATTCTAAGAGTTAATTAGACAAACGGCCTGCTTCAGGCCTTTTGTCCTTGAATTAGTTTAGACGAATAAATTGGCCGTCTTTTTGTTTTGGTCTCAAAACTCATTTGTCTGTCACAGTTTGTCTGGCTTTGCGGTACTCGCTGATTATGATCATACGTCATCAGTAGTGCGTAACACACTCACACACACACACACGCACACTCAGAGTGCAACACAAATTGCGAAGAACCGGAAAAACCAGTGGAAAATTGTGTTGTGCAAAAAAAAATGCGAGTGCATTAAACCTGCCCACTTTTTTTCTTGTTGTTGTTGTTGTTGTAATCGTTGTGGCTGCTGCAGTCAAAGTTGTTGTTGTTGCTGTTGTGGTTGCTTTAGTGACAGTGAAAGTGGTTTGCAGACTAGCCCAAGCCAGGCCAGACCAAGCCAGACCAGGCCAGTCTAAACCAAAACCAGTTAACAGAAAATTGCTTTTATTTTTATTTCGACTGCAACGGCGAAGAAAGATCCGTGTTATATAAATGCGAGTGGTGTGAGTGTCGCCATAAAAGTCATTAAAATGAAGAAGAAGAAAATGTGATAAAAATAATAATACACTTGACTACGCTCAGTCACGCGCCATTCGATTTAAATATGGCAAAACAAATATGGCGCAGCGCATAAATAGCAATTTCCGGTGGCTAAAATGAAATACAAAATATACATATACAGTTATATACATATATATATTTTTTAGAAGCTTGTGGCAATAATTTATTCAATCAACACCGAGCATAGCAGACGAAAGATACAAAGATACACCTAAATTGTCTAATGATGCCATCATTTGAGGCAGCTACCTCGAATCCGGCCCGACAGACTGTAACGGCTTCGAGCTAATAAAAATTTACGCATTGTTGCACAGTCGTCAGAAAGAGATAGACAACGACTCAGGAAGCTTGATATGTTTGCATTTGTATCTATGAGATACACATGGCCCCGGTCAGTCAAATGGCTGGTTGCCCTCATTTCCCTTGATGCAGGTGAAAACGAAAGCAAAGTAAAAAACTTATCTTGAAATCGTCTTTATGGATAATGACAGCCCTCATCATTGGAGGGAAGAAAACAATACGATTCCCTCATGTAAAAAGTAGCTAGAGATTTCCCCTCCCCCTTCCCATTCCTGGCTAATTTGAAATCATCAATCAGGGTCTCAAGTAGTTCTGGTCTCGGCTGTCTGGGTAAAAGTCAATCTATCAGTGAGTCTGAAAGACAAATGCACTTGGGGCGGGGGGCGGGGGGCGTGGCATGCGCCCAACTTGGAGAGCTGCAAAACTTTGCTCTCAACTCTTTTGTCTGCCACACAAAGTTTCACATACGTGCCCCCTCCCCCCCCCCCCCCCCGCGCTCTCCACCCCTGCGACTTTGACAATGAATTTTGCTTAAAGGCAGACAAAAAAAAAATGTATAAAAATAAAAGAGCAGCCCAAACAAATCCTGTTTGAGCTGAAACTGGTTGAGTCTTCTTGGTGGCGTGTCAGGGGTGACGGAGGGCGGGGCGGGCCAGGCCTGAAGTTTATTGGGGTGTGCCTATTTCGAGGCATATGTGTGTCTGCTTGGACTAAGACCTTTTATCAGGTCTCAGGCCAGCCCAGAGACTGAGTGAATCAATATGTTTGACTGAAACAGCTCAGCCTGAAATATTGCCAAATAAAGTAAAACACAAAATAAGCTTTGCTTTTTGAAAGAAAGACAAAAAAAAAAATTTAAGGAATTTTTTGACAATCTTTAAATGGAAATTTTCCAATATCTTAAAAAAAAATTCCCCTTTCTTTGGAAAATTATGGAATCAAATTTTTAAGATTATCTTTGACTGTTCTGATTCAAGTTTAAAATCCCTTGAGATTATCCCTATCTCTTTCCCGGTCGAATTCACTTCTAAAATTCTTTTAAAATTCTGAAACTTTTTAATTAACATTTGCTAATTACTGAATTCTTGTTCTTTTCTTTTCTTTTTTCTTGCAGGTAAGTTGATGCCCATCGTCATAATCTCATATTGCCGGACTCATAATTAGCTCCCAGGCCTTTGAGTGCTGCGAAGCTGTTTTGACTCTTTTCTTTATTTTTTGGTTTGGTTAAATTGCGTAAGTCTCTGCGTTTGGCCAAATGACCCATGGCGCGAAATTTAATTGGCCAAATGTTCTTAAGCACTTTTCACGCCATTAACAGTGAAGCCTCTTAATGTGATACTTTTCCATGAATTTTACTTTGAGCATAAATCTTGTCTTAGTTCGACGATGATGCGGTGTGGGGTGGGCGGTGATGGAAGGCATTGGCCAACAGGTGACTGGAAAGCCAAGTAAATTGAATTTATGGCAAATAAGAGATAAAAGAAGCAGCAAAATAAACATAAAACAAAACAGGCAGATAGACAACTTTTTAATGGTCAAAATACGCGTTCGCCAATTTTATGGAAACATTTTCCCTCTCTCTCGCTCTGTCTGTGCGTCTCTTTATTTTTACTGACCGATGCCGCTTGAACTTTGAGCTCCCAAAATTTACCTGCTCCCCTCAAAAAACACGAAGCAAAATAAATAAAAAATAAGAATAAACAGTTCAAGGCAAAAAACCTAAAAAGTACATTAAGAAAAATTCTTGGGCCTGGTCGACTGGGAGATGCTCTTCTATTTGGGTATTTTTAGATAGCTCGGAAATTATTTATTTTGGTTAAATAAATTCAATAAAATTCAAAAATGATGATATTTTGATTAATTTAATTTTAAATATTTTATTTTAATTATATATTATTTTTTTTTCAATTGATTAATAATTTATTATTGTTAAACAAGTCCAAGACTCTGAAAATAATATTTATTTTTTTTTCATATATTTTATGATTTTTTTTTTTAATTTGATTAATTTATTGTTGAATATATTTTTAGTTTTTTTTTTTTTTTTTTTTTTTTTTAATTATATATTTCTTCAATTAATCAATAATTTATTGTTATTAAACAAGTCCAACTGAGTATGTAGATAATCTTTATGTTTTTATATTTTATTGATTAATTTATTTTTGAATACTTTATTTTTATTATTTTATTTTAACTATATTTTATAATTTAATTTTTTTTCGAGTAATTAATAATTTATTGTGGCCAAACAATTCCGACTGACTCTGGTGAAGATTTGTTTTTTATTATTATTTTTAATTATTATTTTATATATTTTTTAATTTTTTTTGTTTAGATTGATGAATTTTTTTTTTGAATAATTAATTTATTTTAACTATATTTTTATATTAATTAATTTTTTTTTTTTTCAATTAATATCTCCTTATTTGTTTGTTTTTTTTTATTATTTAAAAAATTTCTTTATTTTAATTTTTTTTTTATCTTTAAATTACTTTAGCTTCTAACATTTTAAGTGTATAAAAATTAAGAGAACAAACCCGAACAGCTGCTCAAAAAGATTGTTTCCATGTAGATAAAAAAGTGAGTGGTGAAAAAATCAAAGAGGGCGAGCTTAAGGCCAAATATGGGTGAGGTGTGAGATTCTCTGTTTTTTTTTTTTTTTTTTTTTTCGTTCTGGGATACATTTTGGGTCGTCTTGGACATTTCAGGCTTAACAAGATAAAAATCTCTACGGATTATTTCATACACTTTTGCCGGGTATAAAAATTTCACAAAGTTTTTTTCTTCTTCTTATTTTTTTTTACCTTGCTTGCCCCGCACCCCGACAGTCTCTTTTAAAATGAAAGTATCTTCTGACCATCCACAACCACTTGACTGGCTTAGTTCACTTTTGAGACTTGTGTGGTTGCCTCTGGCCAGTGACCAGCTCAAGAAAATGAAGAAGAAGAAAGCATTACTTAGTCAGCTTTGCTTTGTGAGCGCGCAACTCGAAAGTTTCAGTGGTGTAAATTATTTGCAACAGCTAAAAATATCTAAAAGAGAGAGAAAAAAAGGTACTTCATTTGCTCGGCAAAAAGTATATCCTGGGGTCTTTCTTTTTGACAGCTGAAAAGTCAGAGAATCTGCCTCACTCCCATTGGATGTATGCGTGTGTATGTGTGTGTGTGTGTGTCTTAGCATGTGACATGTTTTGGCAGTTTTTAACAGAGATTAGAATGCCCTACGAGTTGTGTAACTTTTCAAGACATCAACTGGATTTTTGTTTTTTTTTTCTGTCTTTTTCCTTTTTGTTTGTGTAAAAGTTTGTGTCGACCAAGTTTCTGGGGGAAAAGATAGAACCGTCAAAGTCGGTTTGAAATTTTAATGTTTGCTGCCTTGTCAAAATAAACATGTTTAGTTTTCCAGCCGAAAAAATCCAAAAAAGTTTATGGAAAGAAAAAATTTAGCAAAGACGGAAAAATATTCCCATCAAAGTCGAACAGAACAGAAATTATTTTTGTTTATGGTTTCTATTTTTTTTTTTTTTTTTTGATTGTTGTCAACATTTTATTTCTCTTGCTATGCAAATGAAAACTATCGAATGCCAAACAAACGTGCAAAATGCATCAAAAACAACCAAAGGCACACATGGCGTATACTTAATAAAAATATTTATACATGCTGAAAAAAATTATTTTTCCTACAATACAATTCAATATTGGTTTTTACTCATGGCCCCAATGATTTTCCATATTTATTTAAATAATTTTTTTTTTATTATTTGGAAAAATAAAAATATTTCTTAATGGATTTTTTTAATCAAATTAAATATACAAGTTTGAGTGTTCATTTATTTTGCATTTAATTGTCATTTAAAATTATTTAAAAAAAATTTTTATAAAATTTTAAAAGATTTTTCCCACACAAAATTTAAAATTTTTTCCACTCTGTCAAAATTGGTTAGTTTTGAGATTCAAAGAAATGTTCCTGGTCTTCCAATCAACTTCTCAATTGAATTGGAAATGCCTTTGACAAATGTTTACCCTGACCATTCCACATGCCCTTGGCCTTCTCTGACTTTGCTAACGCCCCCAAAAAAATATATTTTTGGTGTAATTTTTAGCACTCTCTTCGGCTCTCGGCCAGAGCATTTCCTAATCATTAAATGCCGAATGACCATAGAGCCGTGAAAAAGCCAATCGAAAATCATCTATCAAGAGAAACTTGCCAATGGCGACGCTGTTGGCAAAGCCGATAGACGTCGACCTTGTGGATATTTTGGCAAGCCAAATAAACGACCAGACAACTGATTGTCTATTTTACTTGACTGCCTCGTCGCCCATCCTCTGTCTGGTCTCTTGGCCCACTGATAAATGCGTTTCATTTGTGTAAATTAGTTGCATGGCTCCTTGTTCTTAGACAACCGCAAGACACCCAAAGCTTTTTTTTGTTTTGTCTGCAAAGAGCTCTCATTTATTGGCATCAAAAGCTTAGCGCTGTCATTGTTTAATTAACGCAACAAAACCAACCATCCAAACAGCCACCAGATACAAATTGTATCTATATACATTTTTATATAAATAAATAAACCATCTCTAGTGCCAAAGGTAAAAACAAACTACACAAAAGAGATTGAAAGAGATAGAGAATGTGTGAGAGAGAAAGAGAAATGAACATCATCCCAAATGCAATTTGCTGGGTTGGCAGGCAACATGAAAAATTCGTTTTGTTGTCGCATTTTTCCTTGTCAAAGTGGCAAAAACAAAAATCTAACGGTAGTTTCTATATATATATATATATATATATTTTTTTTTTTTTCGGTTAGTTTTTACATGTGAGAATTCTCTAAGAGATTATATGATTTTCAAGGAAAACCGACGCCGAAGCCAGCTTGATTGGCTTAAGTGTCTCGGCCGAGAGCTTTTAAATTAATTGCCCAATTTTTTCCTATCTTTCTTTCTTGCTTTTGTCTATTAAATATATTCTGTCACTTTGAGAAGGCTTTGCCTGGGCCAAGTCAGCCGAGGTGGTAGAAAAAATTTGTGGCTACTTTTATCGATCAAATTGTGCCGATCAACGAAATGCAACCCTGTGAGCGAAAGTCAATCCAAGTAAATTTGAAAGAATTCCTAAGGCAAGATGAGTGTTTCAAAATACTTCCACTTTTCATTGAGGTTGTTTAGCCCTCGGGCAGTTCTAGTTTGGGATAATATCAAAAATAATAGAAAATTTAATACGCAACAGTTATTAAGGCTTATCGCGCCTGCTTTGACTGCAGGCGGAAAGACTAAGTGAGCCAGCCAAATTGCTCGCCTGCACTAGACTCGACTGCCTTGAAGAGCCTTATTGATTAAACGCTAAAAACAGCAAAAGAAAACTTTTGCCCATCAAAGCAGAAACAAAAAATGGGTAACAAAATTGACGCTGCTCAAATCTTGCCACCAAAAAGCCCCGGGTGACCTGACACGCGAGCCGGCAATTTTCTAGTCTCACTTACACCAACTCTGTGAGGAGGAAGGGGGAGTAGGAAGAGGGCGGGTCTGGTTTCTGTTGTTTTTGTTGTGTTGCTTTGACTACAAATTACTCAACTCTTGTTGTTGCAAACAATTTGAAATATTTAACGCTGCATTTTTTGACAGCTGCCAAAGCAACCGGCGCATAATTCAATTTTCCATAGCCCACATTTTCGCTGGGCTCCTTTAATTTATTATAACTTCTAATAAACCAATTGAATTCATTTTAGCCAATTTATAATAAAAAAAAAGAAGAAGACTGGAGTTGAATATTTTAATTAATTTTTTGGAAAGAGAATGTGTTTTTCTTTTTTTATTTGGAAGCTCGTTGCGGCTTGTCTGGCGGTGATTTAAAATGATTACAGTTGGTTGGTCAAAGGGGGTTTAAGCCTTTCAAACTCTCCTCTGGCCAAATAGCTCGGCTTTTGCCAATGTATTTTTTTGTTTTTGGTCAGCCTTCTCTGTGTGTTTCGTATGAGGTTGGGAAATTGCAATCGAGTGAATTGTAAAATACTTTTTGCCGAGTTCATGAAAGCCACGGCGAAATTGTTAAATCAGCCAGCGACACGCCTCCTCGAAAAGGCACAAAAAAGCCACCTACAAACAACATTTTCCACCGGCCTTGTGGTTCTGCCATTTAAATATGACCGAAAAAAATAAAAATAAAAATAATAAAATAAATTGTGTAAATTTGAAACAAATTTAAAGCTCAGGAAATGATTTTGGCGCGTGCTTTTTTCCTCAATCTGAAATATTTTTTGTTTTGATTTTTAAAAATTATTATCTAATTATTATTTGCGGTGTTTGCCAAAAAAAAAAAAAATGACGTGATTGCTTTTTCGTGGGTGTTTAGGAAAATTTTCTATTTTTATTCAATAGAAAAAAAAAACAAAAAAATGATTATCAAATTTTTACATAAATGAATTTCATGTGGAAATTGTAATTTAAATTAGTGTCGCAAATTTTCATTTGTTATTTTAAAATTAGAAAATGTTTTCTCTTTATTTATAATTTAATTATGAATTGACAGTTTCGGTTTTGCTCAAATTTTATCCCAATTTATTTTCCCCAATTTGTAACAAATTTGATTTTCACAAAAATCATTTTTTTTCAGTCAACATTAGAATTGCAAATTATTGATTGGTTTTTCATTTTTATAAAATTTTTGATTGAATTATATGCAAAAGTCAAAAGTTGATAGCAATTTTTAAATTTTCTGTTATTTCAAATTTTTTTTTTTAAATTTATTAAGCTTTGCTTGGTTTAGCTTTAAATATTTATTTCATTTAGTTTTTGGTCTAATTTAATTTTTAATCTTTTTTCAAATTGAGTTTTATTTTTTTATTCATTTTGTTTTTTTTTTTTTTTTACTAATTTTTAAAGCTTTTATTTACTAATTAAATTATTTATTATATTATTTTATTTTAATTATTTTTTTATTTTATTTTTATTAGTCATTTTCTTGATTTTTTTTAAGCTTTTATTTACTAATTTAATTAATTTTGTTATATAATATTTTTTTTAATTATTTAAATTTCGTTTTATTATTATTTATATATGTATTTTTTTTTTTTTTGTCTTTTGCTTGATCTTTTTACCTTTATAATTTTATTATTAATATTATTTTTTTTTTATAAATTTATATGAGTTCTCTGATTTTTTCTGTCATTTAAAAATTAATATTTTCCCTTTTAATACTCTGATTAAATATCAAATTCCAGAAGACCCTGGAAAAAAAGCAAAATCTATTATCTTTTTTAATGAATTTTGTAAAAATATGTTTATTTCTTCTATTCTAATGAATTACTTTGTCTGTCAAAAAGAGCTTTCCATTCTTATTTTCACAAAAAAACATATTTTTTTCCTTTTTTTTCTGGGAATTTACAACTTTGGTTTTTCATTTATTTTTTTTTTTTTTTGTGTGCTGCGATTCAAATTAAATTGAAATATACTTTTATGCTCCTCAAATTGACAGCAACAATTATGTTTGACAATTTACAGACACCCACGCAGTGTGCTCTTTTCAAAGAACACAAAAAAGTAAGAAGAAAAAAAAAAAAGAAGTGGAAAAGCGTATTTTCTTTCCTTTGGGGTCTCGAATTTCCCTCGCTGGTTAAATCATTTGCACCTTTTTTTTTGCTTTCATTTCGTGTTTTGCATTTTTCTGTGCCAAATGGAAAATATCAATATGAGCTGTCAATAATATCAGAAGGAAAAAAAAATAGAAGAGGAAGAAAAGAAAGATGTGGAAAAGGGAAAAGGGGGGGTGGAACTGCCAATGGCACATGCTTAAACTCTTTGACAATTTTGACGATAAAAATGTGTCAGAAAAAAAATTTTTACCAAACCTCAGCAATCCTGCCCCGGCCCCTGTCCCTGCCGCTGTCCTCGTCCCCCTTTTGGCCAAAGGCAAAAATAAGAGCATTTCTTCTTCCTCTTGTGCTCACTTTTCATGCTTTTGCCCCTTTTTGATTGCTTACAGTTTTCAATTTTCATAGAGTTCTCCTTGGTATATTTTTTCCAAATTTTCTTTTCTTTTTTTTTTTTTTTTTGGCTGCGAGCCAACAACTGATTTACAGTGAGGCTGGTCTGGATGATGGATGGATAGATGGCTGCCAGCCTAACTCTTTCTCTCTCTCGCTCTCTCCCGATATATATATATATATATAGGGGGGTTAAAGGGGTAGGGTTTTAGATTTGCCACGTAAGCGGAAGTGCTCGCTGGCTGGCCAAATTTTCAGTCTTTCCTCCCCTATTTATTTGAATTCTCTCTTGGAAAAATTCCACTTTTTTTTAGGCTCTTTGAAAAGGTTAAATTTTATTTTTTGTATTAAAAAAAAAAAAAAACAAAAAAAATTGCCAGATATTAGTTGCCTTTTGTTATATAAACCAAATATTTGTGCAATCGTCTGGGCTTTGCGGGCCTCCCGGTTTGGCTTGTCATTCTTTTGTTATTTGATTCTATCAGACTTTTGTTGTTGTCATTTGCCTTTTGTCGTTATTGTAATTGTTGTTGTTGTTGTTGTGTGTTTTTTTGAGACTCTTGTGTTATTAGTCCAATGTGCATGTCAACCTGTGGCAGCCGGCCAGGACAATTGCAATTGTGGCCACGCCTCATATGACCCTCTCAGAGCGACTCTGGTCTGGACTAGACCCATTGTTAGCCCTGTCAATCTCGGCCAGGTTGTGAGAGGGTGGCCCGAGGCAGGCAGGCAGGGTTGGGCACACTTTAAGGGTTCTCGGCTTGGTGTGTTTTTTTTGCTTGTATGTTGTGTCATTTAAGTGCCTCATAAAAGTGTCAACTTGTTGTGTGGATCGCCATTGCCGAGTCACCAACAAAGGCATCAAGTCCATGCATGTCTGTGCAGGTCTCTATTTGTCCGTGTGTCTGTGTTGTCATTTTCATTCATGGCGGCTTTTGTTTGGTGAGATTCCTGATAGTCTTACCCGTATGAATGAATAAGAAGATTTTGTGTGGGTCTGTCTGAGTGTTGGTATGGTCAGCGGCTACTGGTCTTATGTTGTCTACCCCTTTCCCCCCACACTCTTGACATATCTTTTGTTTGCTTTAGGATTTTTCTCTCCCATTTTTTTTTTGTGTGAATAGAATTCGTTTCATTTCTCCCCTTTTTTGTCTCTCCATTTCGCTTTTATTTTATACCTTGGGCACTCAGATACAGATACTTTTGTCACTCTTATCTGCCTCAAGCCATCACTTAGACTTACTTGGATAACATTGCCTTTAGCTCTGTGTAGGCCAATTCTATGAGCTTAGTCCAATTCCTAAAATCAAAATGCTTTACATTTAAGTGTTATTCTATGAGGTCCTCTTAGTTTGTTGTAGGCTCTATAAACTTAAATAATTTTTTTAAATCTTCGAAAATTGGTTCTCTGGGAGTATTTTCTGTCTATTCCAAAATGTTGTTTTGAGATTCTTAAGGGTTCTTAGAAAGTCTATGGAAAAGTCTGTTCTCTGGAATTCTTGGAAGCTTCCTGAATTTTAAATAAATATACTTTATCTTAGGGAAACTTAGAAGGCTCCCAGATTTTCTAAAATTATTTTTAGCCTGGTTTGTGGTATTCTTAAAAATTCGTAGAATATTTCATTTTTTTTTTTAGTGTTCTAAAAATGTTATCTGAGCCCTAAGATTATCTGAAACTATACTATATCTTTCTTAGGGCAATTTAGAAGTCACCCAGTATTTTAAATTTATTTTTAGTCTGGTATCTGGGATTCTTGAAACTTCCTAGAATATTTCGTCTTTCGTCTGAACCCTAAGATTACCCGAACTTCTCTTGATATTCTTCAAATCCTGAGAGCCTTTAGTTTCCCCATAAACCCGTATTTCCTTGTCTTTCAAAAATATTCTCTGAGACTCAAGATCCTTACCTGTCCATGTCAAGTCTGGGATTGGGTCCCTTGGATTTTGACTTTTTGTGTTACCCTTTGCCAGGTTTATTTGAGAACTTACCAATTATAATTTTGGCCTTTGTCATGAGTCCACAACCCAACCAGACTCATACGCGACAAGCTTGTAATTTAGCTACTTGGCCATAATTTTATTTCTGAACTCAAAAGTTATATGACTTTTTAGCAAGTTAATAAAACGCACTCACACAAACACACTGAGTTAGGCATATAAGGGAAAAGGTTCCTGTAATTCTTATTGCTTCTCTTGTCGCTTCCGTGTCTACTTGGTCTGTTATTTTTTTCTTCTTCTTCTGCTTTTTTTGTTTTTATGCAGACAGTACGTGACTTCCGGCCAAAACAAAACGTTTTCCAACATTTTATGATAATTTATTTGATTATTTTCTTGTTAAAGTGCAAACTTTGTCATATTTCCACCAAAAGAACGAGCATTCCCCTTAACCTTTTCCCCATGATTCTCTCACTCTCTCCTTATCTCTCTGTCTGTCTCTCTCTCTCCCTCTATCTCACTCTTTTCATTGTTTGTTTCAGTGTTTCTTTTGTTATTTGTTGAGTAAAAGTTTTATGTTATTTTTGCTGTAACAGCGTAAAAAAACAGAAGAAGAAGAAGAAGCCGAGAAAAATATATGAGAAAATTTTTAAACGGAAACGGAAATGTTGCACAACATATGCGCCCAGCAACAGGGCTGAAGTACTCCTCTCGCACCCCCACCCTGTCTTCCACTCTTTCTCTCTCTCTCTCTCAATTTATTTTTCTTTGTTCTCGCTTTTGTTGTTGTTGTTGTTGTAAGAGCGCGAATGTGCGAAAATAAATTTTATTGCATATTTTTTGGCGCCATATTGTGGTGTCCGAGCGGGCTTAGAGTTGGGGGCGTGAGAGTGTCACGCCACATGACACCAAAACTATTTATTGTCTCTACCCCTGCCCCACCGACCCCCCTGCCCACTCTCTCACTCTGTACAGCAGCGCAAAGTTTTCATTCACTAGAGTTTTATTTTTTTTGCCCCGCTTCGTCCCTCAGGTTTTCCATATTTTTTTGTGCCTCATATCTCTCGGTAGTTTTTTGTTATGCTTTATTCTCTCTTCTTCTTTTTACTATTCAATCAAGTTGGTAAATCAACAACCCAGGAATACAAAAATAGGCACAGACAAAAAAAATATATACAACCAAGAAGAATCCACCAACAAATGAAACTCGGCACGAATAGTTGCCTCATCGTTCTTCTTCTTCTTCTTCTTTTGCTTCTTCTTCTTCGTTGGCTGCCTTTTTATACAGTTTTTAATGGCCCCAGGGAGTTGACAGGACTGTGCAAAAAATTTATCATGAAATGTCTAGGGCGGCTTTTTTGCTAAAGAGAAAATGTGTGGGATATTTTAAGGATTTCGACTTAATGGAAACTTTAAATTTATTCCTTTAATTCACTTTTATTTCCCAGTAAATTTTTTTAGGAGTTTTCTCGAAATTTTAAAAGTGCTCCCAAAAATTTCTGGGAATAAATTTGGATTATTTTTGGAGAATTTCCTGAGAGTACCTGTGAATTCTTTCTGAGACTTCTGTGGGAAAAAGCACCCCCAATTTGGTCTTTATAAGTTCTTCAGTTTTCTGGAAATTTAAAAGTGCTCCTAAAAATTTCTGGGAATAAATTTGGATTATTTTTGGAGAAACTTTTTTTTTTGAATTTCCAAAGAATAGGAGAGAGTGTCTGACACTTCTCTGGGAAAAACCATACCTATTTAGGTCTTTAAAAGTTCTTCAGTTTTTTTTAGAAATTTTAAAAGTTCTCTTAAAAAATTCTGGGAATAAATTTGGATTATTTTTGGACCACTTTTTTTCGAATTTCCTGAGAGTTCCTGTGAGACTTCTGTGGGAAAAAGCATACCCATTTAGGTCTTTATAAGTTCTTCAGTTTTCTGTAAATTTTTAAAGTGCTCCTAAAAATTTCTGGGAATAAATTTGGATTATTTTTGGAACACTTTTTTTTCGAATTTCCTGGGAGTTCCTGTGACTTCACTGAGAAATCTGATATACCCATTTTGGTCTTTAAAAGTTCTTTAGATTGACTCAAATTGATTTGCCTTAAAATTGAGTGTCAAAGAGTATTTCCACTTTGACTTGATTCGATTTCGTTTTTTCCGTTTTTTCCACAAAATTTTTGTAGTTGCTTTTGGTGCGCTGCTTTTGTTTCGGTATTTTTTCAGTTGGCCTGCCAGGCTAGTCAAAGTTAGTTTGTTTGGCATTTTGAGCGCTACACTTTGGCAATATCCTGTGAGCCAGAAATTCTGAAGTCTCTGCTGCCGTCGCAGTCTCCGCCGCCGTCACCGTCGCAGTCGCTCTTTAACCTTCGTTTGGCGTATTTGGCCGACCATTTGGCGGGAGGTGTTTGTTCAGGCAAGCCTGTGTCTGTATGTGTGTGTGATTGTTTGTTGTGGACTTTTGCTGCCTTGTTTATTCTCTCTCTCTCTCTTTCTCTCTCGCAATGTGTGGCGACCATTTGCTTGGTCAGTTGCAAACTTTTGCATTCATTTAATTAATTTTCCACGTTTGTTTTCCCAGCGATTTTTCCTTTTTTTTTTTTTGGTTTGCTTTTCATTTAATTGTTTTATGCAATCAATTTTGCCTACTTACCCCAAACTCGTAGCTAAAAATTCAAAACTCTCTTCTTCTTATTCTTTTGTTTTTTTTTTCAAACAATTTATTATGATTTTGGCACTTTGTTGTTGCCTTTGTAATTGAATGCATAAATTTCCTTGTTTGCCAACAAAATGGAAAAGTTTATGAGCACTTCGAGGGCTCGGGTTATATTTTTATTTACCATATGAAAATAATATTTTATTTTTTTTTTTATCATTTGTGAACGTAAGAGAAAAAGTCAAGCGAATTTGAATTTCCATTCCACTTCCTCCCTTTTTTTTTTGTATTTTTGTTTGGGGTCTTTCCTTCCTCTTATATTTGTGACCCTCTCATACATTTTCATTTCCAACTTTTATTTTTTTATTTTGTGCTCGATTTGAGCGGCAAGCAAATTAAATGCGCATTTTGCGCTAAACAATTATTTTTGCTCAAACCGAGCGAAAGGAGAGGGCCAATCCAGAAGGAGCATATCAGCCGAGGTGACGTTCGCAAGTCAGCAGAGTTTCGGGGTAATCCGGCGCATCATTTGTTACAATTCCCTGGCAAAATTTAAAAAAGAGAGACAGAGAGAAATAATAAAATAATAATAATAATTTTTTTTATTTTTTTGTAAATTTTCTGCGTTTTGTTTGTCGGCAAGTTTCCTTTGCCGCACCCCTTTTCCGTTTGTCTTCAGAGTCTGGCATATCCGTTTCGGTTGGCTTTTATTTTGGGGCACTGCGACGGGCGACATTTGAAATGGGCCTTAGCCCCCCGCTCCGCAGCCCTCAGCCCCTTTGGCGTTCCTGAGGGCACCTTTTGCGGCATGCATAAAATACACATTTGCCTTGGCAGTCTGTGTGACTCGCTGCTGTCTCCGTTCTGCCTTTGGTCCTCCTTTGTCAGCGCATTAATTCAACCGCATTTCTCAGGCATTGTTTCCGCCAGGCTGGCGCGAAAGGACTCGGCCGGGAGGACTTATCGAGGCGAGTCGAGTCGAGTCGAGTCGAGTCGAACCAAGCCTGTGTGGGCTGTTCATTTTAATGCTGGAAATTAAGGCATAAAATTGCAATAAAACATAAAAAATAAATCCAAAATGGAACCAGTCAGACCCGTGGAGCAACACTGAAAAAGCGTGCGAAAAGGTTTGCTTTGGATGGAGTTGGGGATGGGGTAACGTGGAGGTCTTTAAAAAAGAGGGGCCATGTCTGTGGTCTGAGGGGGCATTTGCCTCACTAATTACACGAGTTTGCATAATTACGACTTTAATTAATTTCTGCTTTATGGGCTGATTCGGCAGTTTTTGTTTTTAGTATATTTGCAGTATTTTTTTGTGGAGTTTATTATGCATTTAAAAGAGATTCTTTGAGAATTTGATTTGTATATATTTTTAATGCTGTGGAGATTTTGGGAATTTCATTTTTTTTTTTGATTTGATACGTTGTCTTTTTAACCATGAATTGATTTCATATTTGAAGTCAGCAAAGCTGTGACTGTACTTTTTTTGTACATTCGTTGTTTTAACCTGACTTTTTTAGGCAAATTTACTTAACTTGTTGACTCTCTTATATCATTTGAGACTCCCCTTTTTTTATGTAATTTTTGTAATTTTTTTGCGGCTTTGCTTTTTTATTTTTTCAGCCCTAACCTCACTTTTCTTACAAAACTGGCTAAGATTTCTTCGTATTAAAATTTAAGCTTTGTTTTATTTTTTTCTCCTTCTCATTTTAATTACAATTTTGCAAAAATTTTTTTGTGGTCTGTCATTATTGTCTTAGCTATTTTTTTTGTGTTTCCACCAAGGCCTGATCAGATTTCTCCTCTTTGCTTTTTATTTTCTTATCATTACATAACTCGATTTTTGCCATTTTATCTGGCCTAACCTCACTTTGTCCCACTAAGCCGGGACTGTACTTGGTGAGACCATATAAAAACTTATACTGCTGAAATACTCTTTCAAAATCTCCTTTTCATTTCTTTCTCTACTTCTTTCATTGTCCCATGCATATGCAATTTTATGCAAATTCATTTGATATTCGCAGGCTTCCAGCCAAATCACACATGTGTTATTTTTTTGCTGACTCCCTCTCTCTCTCTCTCTCTCTCTCTCTAGGTGTCCTTCTTAGGCTTCTGTTTGTCAAGCCATCGGTCACTTTGTCATTTTGCTTTATTTTGTTGGTGCAAAAGTTTTGGCCAAGTTTTTGCCCACATTCATTTCATTCAAATGCAAAAATGTTGAAACATTTTCTCCCAAGCAGTTTTCACTTTAATTGAAAAAATAGAAATTCATTTTCTTGGTACATTTTATTCTTCTTCTTCTTCTTGGTTTTGTTCTTCTTCTTAATTTCTATTAGCCTAAGAAAATTACTCAAACTAGAAGGAGAAGGAAGGCAGCGTTGACAAGTTTTCTGAAAAAGTTAAGATTTCATTTTGTGAATAACTTAACAATTTTTGGGACTGGCCATAGAATTTTCCACGAATTTCCATTGTTTGTAATGGTTAAATTGACAGGAGGTCTGAATGGAAAAGCTCGACAAGTTTCGCGTGACTCGTTGTGGTTTCAGCAAATAAAGTAATTAAACCAACCAGAAAACTGAGAAATTAAAAATTAGACAATCCAAAAAGGCAAAACCCTTTTTACACTTATTGAATTGGACTGGTTGGAATTGTCCAGGAATTTTCTCTGCTGAGGAAGACTTTCCATCTTTCTTGTTCTACCCGCCCGGGGTTTATCGCTTAAGCCAGAGTGTAAATCTCATTTTAAGGCCCAGAGAGTTCTTAATTTAGTTTAATTACGGCCAACAAAATCCACACATACGCACTCACACACACACTGAGGCACTTATTTGGTTAAGGTAACGATGATGATGCCTTTCACTGGGTAAGGAGTAGAGGAGAGGCCGACTTGTCAACAAGTTTGTTGCCTCGAAGGTAACTTTACTATTACCGTTGTCGTCATCAAGCCAAAGTCTTCCTTGATGCCATCTCTTTCTCTCTCACACACACACAGAGTTTCGCTCTTGCTATCCTTGTTGCCTTCTGGTGAGCTTTTCGCATATTTCAATGCGATTTTAATTACAAGAAAATATATGCAGCTCAGCAAGTTTCGGTGAGTCTCTCCCGCTTCGTCTGACAGAAACGTCATCACACACACACACACACACACACACACACACACACTGATATGTCTATCTTTACCTTTTATGCTCGCCACGTAATTATGCGCACACGTTTTTCGAAAAGTATGCGTACAGGGAAATTTCCCAAACGAAAATAACACAGAGTGAAAATGGAGAAAGAGATGCGGAGGAGGAGGAGGAGGAGTAGCAAATTTATTTGGAGTGTTGCTGACGCCGGTTTCCATTTAGCCTGGCCGGGAGTGCAGTAAATTGCACATTGTCAACACGGAGTAAGAGCTGACTGACAATCCCCACTTCGCTTCTTACCTTCCTCATCCGCATCCAATTCAGTTAACAAGGTAGCAGCTCAGCCAAAGTCAATTTGAACAACCCGCAAAATTCTGGCAAAAAAAATAAATGAGATCATTCAGTTTTTTGCTCCCATTATTTTGGCAATTAGCAGACTAGCAGAAAAACAAGAAGAAGAAGAAGAAAAACAATTTCACAAATCCACTTCAATTTTATTTAGTTTGCGGGAGAAGCTCAACGCTCTCCTTTTCCTTTCTTTTTTTTTGTCTAAGTGCATTAGAATATTTTGCCTGGCAAACGTGACAATGCACTCAGGTGCCCAAGGATTCCACTACTTTCTCGACTAAGGATAGTTTATGCCCCTTCTGGCTCACGGGGGGCTGGAGGGGGGTATGAACAAAAAAGGAAAACAAAAAAATATAGAGTAGAAAATGTCATCTAGCATATCATTTGGCAGGCCTTGGCTGGCTACAGTTGTTCCAACCACCTCTCCCCCCACCCCATCCTGCTCAATCCCCTAGATTCTGGTTTTCTTCATTCCGTTTGCATTTGTGTGCGTTATTTTTAATTTGAAGTGACTTTTGCTTTGGTGGCACCACCAAAACGAACCTGGCAGAATAAACAAACAAAGCACACGGAGAAAAAAAAGAAAGAAAGAACCGCATCGAGATGAACAGCCACCCTTGTGGGCAGGAAGGAGTAAAGCAGAGAACAGGCAAAAACAACAGAAAAAAAAAGAAATATCCCTACAAATATGCAAATGAAAAAGCACATGGCCTGGCAATGGGTGGCGGCTTAAAAATGGAATGGGGTTAAGTTGAGAAAACAGCAGAGGCAAGAAGAACGGTGGCAACGGCAACGACAACGGCAACAGCAACGGCGTCGTCAATTGTAGTTGACGGAAATGAAAACAAGTTGAAATGGGCGGCTGGCTTTTGGGGCGTGGTCTCTCTCTCTCTCTCTCTCTCACTCTCGACCGCAGTACACACGTCGTATGCGTTATATTTCTCGTCATCTCCCCTTTTTCGCTCTGTACATTCATAAAAGTCAGAGTGTGCGTGTGTGTGTGTGTGAGTGTATGTGCGCGCTCTTGGGCATAAAATTCAAATTAAAATGTCGCCCGGTATGTGTTGCCACACACACACACACACGGTTCTCAGAAAAAAAAAGAGTAAAAGAAGAAGAAGAAAATGCAAAAGGTCTTCAATATGTCCATACAAGTCTGGCTGTGTGCTTGTAGGTGTGTGTGTGTGTGTGTGCAAGTTATTTGACTTTTTCTTCAAGTTTTTTCTTTTCTCTTTTTTTTGTGCTGTTCACTTTTTTTTTTTTTGAAAAATAACATCATTTTGTATTTAGTATGCAAGCTAATAACTCTTTGAAGTCATTTAACTGAAAGCCTAGAGAAAGAAAAGAAATCACTACAAAATATCATGGAACTAACTCTCTCGATGACTTGGCTGAGAGATACTTGGCATATAATCCTAGTTTACTCTGGCAAAAGAACTATCATCTGCTGGGTTGTTCGAAATCATGGGAATATCTTGTCCTACTTAAGGAACTCGGTATTCGGTTTCGTTTCACCTTAAGGAACTCGGGATTTTGCCAAGTGAGGACACTGAAATTTGGTATATAAATTTTTTGAGTCCCCTCCCGATGACTTGGCTAAGAGATACTTGGCATATATTCTTAGCTTACTCTAGGAAAAAGAACTGGCATATGCTTGGCTGTTCCAAATCATGGGAAAATCTTTTCCTATATGCAAAATTAACTCGAGAAACTTGGAACCGCTTTAAGTTAGAACCCTTATATTTGATAAATGGATTTTTTGGATCACTTAAAATTCACTAACAAAATATCGAAAATATTTTCAAAATCCGAACCCTTCCTTTACCATCCAAAAATCGACTTAAGGAACTCAGGATTGCGCTAAGTGAGAACGCTCAAATTTGGTATATAGATTTCTTAGGCTCTGACAATTCTATCAGCAAAAGTTTCCCAGATAGAATTGAGCTCTCCAAGAAATAATTATTACAATTTGAATGAGTTGAAAAAATTTATTTTATCATTTCCAAGGCACTTGCTTTCCTCCCCAAATTTTAGGCTTTCTCCTTTATAATTGAACTCATAAAAAAGTAGATATTCTAGTTGTGAGAACCTTGGGGACTCCCCGCATTCATTAACTTTTATAGCGCCTTTATATTTGCTCCTGTTCCGGACTTAACCCCACCGAGCACCAATGTCAATGGAAGGCGTGAGAGTTCACAATTGCAGAATCCAGTCGAGTCACAAGTAACGAGTAGCTCAATTTTTAATTAAAAATTTGCCAAAGAGTTGAGAGACCTAAAAGAAAAAAGAAAACAAAAACAACAAAAAAACAAAAGGCATCAAAGACAACAGACAGTGAATGCCAGACAAACTGTCAGTTGGTCTTTCTAAAGAAACAAGTGAACAAGTAGCAGAAACTTAGTAAGAGTTGAAAACTTGTATGAAGTGAAACAAATACACACACACACACACACACGCACACACTTGAAAAGATTTGAAACATTTACAAAAGAGAATCAATTTAAGCCTCTTTCAGGAGTTGAAAGAGTGTTCGTGATGTGCGCCCAGATTTGATTGGAGATGCCAGACTGGCTAGGGATGAGGGGCAAAAAACAAGTCAATCTGATTGAATTGATTACAAATGCATAAAAGATGTAAACATTTGCTTTTGTTTGGTGTTTTGTGAGAGGTCATCAAGTCCACTAAAAACTCATTAGAAAATGAATGGAAAAAACGAGACGACTCCCTTGGTCAATAGGTCGCCCTGAGTTGAGGGTCAGTGAAACCGCACAGGTTTTCTTAATCCAAAAAACGCGCTTTTAATTGTGAACAAAAAAAACAACATTGGTTACTTTTTTTTTATTGCTCATCAAAAGTAACGACTCATCTAAGCCAAAGCCAAGACAACAAAAATTAGTAAATTTTTAACAACAACAACAAAAAAAGGCCTAACGAGTTTCATTATTATTTTTTTTTTTTGCCTCTTCTTTCTTGGGCATAAAAAAAATTTTGCCAGTAATGGCAGATATCAGAAATTAATTTTAAATTGCTAAATTGTTTGATTTGATAGATTGCTAAAAGCTCATCATTTTAATATTTATTTATTTCTCTTCCAATTTCAGGTATGTATCAGATGACAAGCCAAAATCCAAATTCGTTGAGGCCAAAAACTCTGGCGTTAAGTACAACTTGTTTAAACCACACTTTTAATTGCCTTGAAAATTATGAATGGGTGTGTGGATTCTAAAAAAAAGAATCCAATTAAATTGTACGTTGATTTCAACTCGAAAGATAAATTATTGATTGTGTCTTGGGTTTCAACGTGTAATGTATTTCCCATTTAACTCTGATGGCACTTGCCCACCAGACCCCAACCGATATGCCAGAGTCTTGTCATTTAATAGCTTTGCCATCTTGACTTATACCACCCCCTACTCCCTTCTTCTTCTTCTTGTTATGCTTATAAATTTTTTTTTTTTTTTTTGCTCTTACAATTTTTTCTTCTTCACTTCAATTTGGTGGAGTAAACAAAACAACGAGAACATCGCAAGAGCATCGCTTACTCAACCTTAACTTTTATCCTGAGTCCTTCAAATCGTTTTTTGTATTTTTTTTTCTGTTTCTTCCCATTTCATCTCAATCATTTCAATCAGCTTTTGGCTCACTTAAAGCCCCACTTACATTGACTCTGTGTGCTCTGCCTTTTGGCTTTTGCCACTGCTCGGAGAGTTGAATTTCTTCAGCAATCCAACGGCAATCCCCTCCACCTTTCCCTCTATCCACAAGCCAGCCAGCATTACTTCCTGTTCGACAGCAACTGAAGAAGCTCACACAAAAGTGTGTTTACGCCTTTGGATCGAAACTTTAATCAAAGTAAACTTTTATGCGTTGCTACACACTTTTAAGACGATTTTCTTTTTTCCACTCCCCGCCCTCGGTTGCGGGTGTTTATTCTTCTCTCTCTCTCTCTCTCTCTCTTTTATATATTTTTGATGGATTTTTATGTAAGTGTATCATGTGGCGGAAGCTTGATAGTCGCTTCTGGTTGAGGTGCATTACGACTAAAAAAAAAAAGAAAAGAGAAATGAGTTTGGTTTAAGGCAACTTGGAGAACGTAACAAGTTGCTGCAGCTCACACAAAAAAAAAGGGTAGCTCACTCAAAAATAAGGAAAGCTTTGCAAAAACACAAAAAAAAGTAAACTAAAAAAAAAAAGTACAAAAAGTTTAAATTGAAAATTGTATTCAAGCGTTAAATTGGCTTTCTTTTTCTAGAGCAACAACAAAGGCAACAATTCCTTTACACTTTTTCCGCACACACGCTTTCCTTCAGCTAGGCAGAATTCTTTTCTGTATACTCTTTTCGAGGCAATGAAAAGTATTTCCATTAATTGATGATGTTGGTAACGGGCAGAAGGAGGCGAGCATTAGTTTTGTCGAATCAGAATCAGCTTTATCGACCAAATCGGAGTGGTATGACATAGTAAAGACTCTTGGGTATATCTCAGAAATTTATGGATGAACTTCAGTCAAATTAAATATTTGAAAGATTTATAAAGAGATAAACATATGTACGGAGTTTCAGCTGTAAATGTGTCTTAGGAATATCTCTGACATTTATTGAAGAATCTTATTAATTTTAGATATTTGGAATAATAATAGAGAGGCATATAAATATATCAAGTTTCATCCAAATCGATCTACTATATCATAGATCCAAATCAGTTATAAGGCTAACTCGGATCTTAATAGACTATGGCCGAACCTATGTCTAAGTACCATAAAAATAATATAGAATAGATCTTTCCAGAGAGTGTACAATTTTCGACAACTCCAAGTTAATTTTGCCTTCCTTTGTGTGAAATTTTTCAGCTGCATTTTCAGTTTCTGATTTTTCACTTTTTTTTTTGAGGATTTGTTCAAAAGTTAATGACCTCAAAAGAGTGAGAGAAATCTCTCTTTCTCTCTCAGTCTGTTTTGGCTAGATTATATAAATAAATCTGCTGTTATGATTTGCATACACTTTTGGGTGTGCGTTTCGTTTTGCCAGTAAAAAGCTCAGTAGTAAACCTTTTATTAACTCCCCACGCCCCCTAGCCAACCAAGCCAAGACCAGCCAAAATGAACTAGCACTATCTCTCTCTCTCTCTCTCTCTCTCTCTCTCTCTCTCTCTTACACTCTCTTTTTCTCTGTTTCCCCTGGGGCGTTCTTTGTTCTGTCAACGCACGCACACACACACACATGCAGATGCACACACACACACATATATTTACTCATAAATTCCAATAATCGTTGTATGTTTTGCATGTTAATTATGCTTATAACAACAACAACAACAATGGCAACAACAATAAGAAAAACAAATAAATTCCTGGCCTTTTCGGTCTGTTTCAGTTTCTCTGCATATTTCATTTGTTTTTGTTGCTGTTGTTGTCGTTGTTGTTGTTGTACTCTGTGACCGTGCTTTATTGTCATTTTCATGTTTTTTGCGTATTCAATAAACGCACCAAAAACAACAACAATAGCCAGAGAATGATGATGAAGAAGAAGCAGAGGAATCGACACACATGGCCAACTTACCGCACTGCCGTGCTCTTCGGACCGCCGCCCGAGCCGGCGCCACCCACCACACACAATTCTATGATTTTGACATTTGTATTTGGCTTCTCTCTATGCATGCAAATGACGACAAACGTTGTTGATAACAAAACTGAATGGCCACAAACAGAGATACACACACACACATACATTCGCAATCAAACATTGGAATAAAGAAGAAGAGAATTTGGAATCGTGTTTTCGACTGGGTTCTATATGAGACAAGCGACCCTATGAGGTAGAAGTTATTCATGTGCTGACACGCACTTGTGTCATTTGTTTTAGCCCGGTCTGACAGTTTTACGCACTCTCTCTGTCTCTGTCTCCCTCTCTCTCTCTCTCTCTCTCTCTTTGTCTCTCTGTCATTTTTTGGGCCATCAAATAATCTTTTACTCTCAATAGTCGGTGAAAAATAATCCATTCAACTTGGAATTTTGAACACATTTTAGTCTCATTATTTTCGATTTGATTTTGCCATTTTCGTGGTTATGTAAAATCTCATGATCTCCACACAAAACACAGTAGTCAAATTGAACTGACAGTTCTCTTCTACACAACTGACAGACACGCAGACCGGACGAGACCAGAGCAGAACCGAACAGACCAGACCAGACCACCAGCAGCAGCAGCAGCAGCACTCACTTATCAAATTATATGGATTTCTGGGATCGAACGAATGCTTTTGGGTTTAAGGCTCTCTTGCCGGTTTGCGTGCCTGACAACCATCAATATGTTCAGACGATATTTATGAGCCAGGCCCGCAGGATATGAGATGCCACAAACTGACTTTGGCCTCACAGACACACACAAACACACACATACATTCGCATATTTCGCCCAGCTTTAATAATAGTCCAAAAAGACCACTTAATTTTGGCAGAAGCAAAAAAAAAACAAGAAGAAGAAGGAAAACCTATCCGTAACAGAGAAAGAGAGAGAGGAAAGCTTCAATCAATAATGAGGGATAAGATACACCTTGGAGCTGCTCTTAATGCTGGTTATGGCCAATTCTCTTGGCCACTTATAGACCTGTCTTTGGGCACTCGGCACTCTGCATAGAAAGAACGAATAAACCGAATGGCATCGAAAGGAGTGTGGGTCCCCAGTTAATTGTGTGGCGCATATAAAAATAAAACGAAACACACACACACACATACACTCACACAAAATAATAATGAGGGTAATATTAAGCAAAAACAAAGACACGGAAGAAAAAAAAGAAAAAAAAAAACTAAAAGACCTAAAATAAAAATAAAGTGAGGTAGTCGATTGGCTGGCAAAGACAAGGAGACAAGGCAAGGATTGAGGGCCAAACAAAGCCAAAAACTAAAAGTGCCTTCAAGTTTTTGTTCACAATTTTGTGAATTTCATAGAATACTCTTTTTGAGAAAAAGGAATTTAATAACTTTATAGGAGGAACTCCAAGTAAAGAGAGGATTTTAAAGGAACCTTGGAAATGATTGATTTTTTTCGGGCCCTCAAAAACTCCTAAAATCTCCCATTTTGAGGGTTGCTCAATATAATGAAAAATAATTTGATAAGCTCAGACTATTAAGATAATTTTAAAGGAACCTTAGCCTTGACCTTCAAGTCAAAAAAAAAACCAATCCTCTTCAGACCAAAACCTCTCAGAATCTCAAGAAAATCTACCAAGAACTCAGGAATAAAAAGAAGTTATTATAACCCCTTTGAATTCCTAAAAAGAGTATACACATTTCCACTCTTTTTTAGTCTAGCAAATAGTCTGCTTTGTTAGTTATTTTCTTTCACTTTTTGTTTGTCCTTCTTGAACCTCGGCCAATTTAATACACGGCAAACACGCGAGGACTGTGTTCTCGTTACCAATTTGTTGTTGTTGTTATTAGTGTTGCTGTTATTATGATTGGTGTTGTTGTTGGCGGTGTTGTTTACGATTACCCGGGCATTTTTTTAGTGTGTGTGAAAAAACTAATAAAGGGCAATTTAGGCAATTCCTTTGTCGTTCTACCCTGATCGTTCATTTTTTGATTTGGTAATTCGGGCTATCAGCGAGCCTATTTATAATGATTTGATTATAAATTATTAATGCCGCGCTCTGAATACTATTACTACTGGAATCATTTTAATATAATAATCTATTAAGAGCCCAAAAGATTGTCAACAGATTGGGACCACTGGGGCCCGCATTCCGGACATGTGTTTGACATGAAAAGTGGCAGCTCTCTTATCATTAATTCCATACAAGGGTGTTTGGTTTGGCTTAGCTTAAGTTAAGTCCATGGGCTTATGTGGCTCCACCTCAAAGCAAAATGGGAAACCCGATCATTCTGTTTAACTAAATCAAACAAATCGGACTCAAGTGTATGCTTGATCCATATCGGATTACCATATCATTATCAGATGCGTCAAACTTTGTCTTGGTCATATCTCTGCTATATCTAAAGCTATCTCAACCAAACTTGGGAATTGCATTGACCTAAGGCTCTTAAGCTATAGTATCAAGTTTCTTCTTTGTTCCAGGCTGTAAACCAGGTCTTTTTATTTCTATGATTTTTTTTTTTTTTTTTTTTTTGAAAATGCTTTTACAATTATTTATTTTCATATATTGGTACCCTCTCAGAGATTGGCTCGGTAACCTTCTGCTACTCTTGTCATGCTAGTCACGCATATCCTGACTGCCGAACCGAACCAATGCCAGCGGCTTTGCTGCCACTGTCGTCGCTGCTACCAAAGCATTATTTTTAACTTATTTATACATTTTTGCCACGGTCTGCCTAGCAACCTTTTATAAAAACACACACACACAGGGAAGCATATGTAGGCATATATATATATATAAGTAGCTCTGGCCTTCTAAATCTAAAGAGAATATCAAAATTAAATTGTTGGGCAAGAATGTAACTAATTTATCTCGACTCTGGAAAATCTATTAAATTATTTAAAAGAGAGCAAAAGAATTTCCTATTTCCACTGGTTGTGATGATCTGATGAGTCACACTCATGGCACTTCCGGTCTCTCGAAATATGAAATAATTTTTCCATTACATGGAAAATTTGTTGGAAGCCCGCAAAAGACATAAAAACCAAATTCTATTTGCCTACTAATTTGCTCTAGGTTAATGGAAATTTTAATGGCTTATCTGCTTCTCTTTTTTTCGGACTTGAAAATATTTCAAAAATTCATATGTCTAGGAAATTCTGTAGTGCATCGTAAAATGCCAACGCCCCTTGTAGATTGTTTAACAAGAAACAAAACAGAATGGAAAAATGAGAAGAAAAAAAAAAAAATTGTCTATCTTAATGAATTTGACCCCCAGTGTCAATTTAAACTGATTAAATGAACAGACAAAAGTATGGCGAAACGTTGAATTTCTGAGAAGAGAATTTCAACAAATTCTCTCTTTAAAAAAATTCTCATTGAAGAAGAGAGGTAAGAGAAGAGAGGCAAAGTGTTCAGGTTAGAAAATTATTATTAAAATTGGGCAAAATATTTCGAATTCAATTCACAAAGCCCCACAGAATTTGGCTGGGGTAATAAGAGTAGCTGCCGAAATGTTTTACCAATTCCATTTAAAATTGATAGTTTTGCTTTTTGATATGCATTTTAATTTATTTATGTCAAAATCATTCAAAAAATTACTTGAACCGAAAAATATTCCAATAATTTTAAATAAAATTCAATAATTTTTTTTTTCTTTCTCTCTTTTCAGGTATGTTTTTTTTTTCTTTCAAAAATATGAAAATGAATATGAATCTGGTAATCTTTGAAGTGAGATAAGAAATTAATTTACATTTTTCCTTAGCGAAGAACAAGAATCTGCTGTGTGTGTGTGTTGGGCCCTCTGGACTATTTATAAAGCCTCTGATTTATATGCCTTTTGGGTGGGGAAACACGAAATTCAGTAAAAGCAAAATGTGCCCATATAGTCAGTCGTACGCATATGTTTATGTTAATGTAAATGTACGCGATTTGCTGTACTTTTCTCTTTATTTACTACGCATTAAATGCCCCGAATGATGCCCACAATGCCAAGAAATTAAAATGCTGTACCATTTGCCAGGCACCACAGCTGCTTCGACTTCTTCAATTGTGGCTCCCCCCTCTCTCTCTCTCTCTCTCCTCTTCCCTGCTACTGCTTTTGCTAATGAGCCCTCACTCTGCCAGCCGTGTTGCTCGCTCACTCCTTGGGCATATTGTCTGGAGTCTAATTTTAGCGGCGACTGCCGGGATAGCTTGGCACTCAGACGCGGTAGCCACTGTTAAATACGCAGCATGGGGTTGCCACTTCAGAACGCAATAGTGCAAGAATTCTTACCCGGGCCACACACACATACAATCAAACAGAACAAAGAAGAAGAAGAGGAACAGAAGCAGAAACAAAAAAGGGAAAGATGGAAAAACAAAGGGGAAAATTTTGTACTCTTTTTGTCTGCACTGAAGCATCTCAACTTGATTAACAAAAGGAATAAAATGAGATTAACTTTTTCTGCTCTGGCAAATAATGAATTTCTCTGGCTTCCAAAGGGATTGATACAGACCAAAGGTATTACTCATTGACAGACACGGAATGTAAGCAAATCAGTTTGGTAAAACATATGGAAAATTAATTCAAGCGATTTTACCAAAGCTTTCTTTTATCAAAATAAAAATATAGTAGGGTTCGAACTAATCTTATAAACTTGAAAAGGTTAAATCGGGGATTCACCCATTTAGGAAAATATAATATAGCAAGCTTATAATAATACGATAAGCTCGAAAAGGTTTTTACTATAAATAATTTCTTGGAAATTCTTAGTCAAAAAGAAAGATACAAAAACGAAAGAGTATCAAGATTCCTGTAAACCTTAAAAAAATAATCCCGTATAAAGTAAAAAGAAGCGAAAAAAGTGGCAAAGACAATAGAAAAAGGAACACATGCCCAGGCAAACAGTAGCAAGAGAGAGAAAGAGAGAGAGAGAGAGAGGAGAAAAAAGCAAAACCTTATAAAGAAAACTTTATTAAAGAGCTGACGAGCCAGCTGACAACCACGAAGAGGATTTTCTAGAAAATAGAGACAATCCGAAAGAGCTAGGGAAAGGGAGAGAGAGAGGGAAGGAGCTTTAGAGGAAATGAAGAGAATGTCGGATATAAGACCAGGACACTTCATACGCAATTACTGCAAATCCGCACAGTGCCCTGTGAACTGCTGGCTGGATGATAAAAAATAAGGAGGCAAAGACAGGCAGGAGTAGAGTTTTTCTGGGGGAAAAAAATGAGAATGGAGAGGAGAATGCGAGCTGACCGAGTCTAACAAAGACTGAAATTTCCAAATTGCCAACTAAACCAAATCAATCATATTTCAAGCCTCTAACGTGAAATGACAAAACCAACCGGAAAGGCCTAATAAATTAACCCACAAATGCCAAGGTAAAGAGGCCTAGAAATGGGTCAGAGAGTCGCTCAGGAAATCGTTAACCTCTGCAAATGACTTACAATAATTAAAGCCAATGGAAGCCGGAGAAGCTTAAGACTCGCTCTGTTCATTCGACCACTTTGAATTCGGGTTGTTTGCATAATTGCAATGGCCAACAACAACAACAATAACAATAACTTTGATGACAACAAACACCTCGACTCGAGCAGTGACAGAATTTATATGGAGTTGACTGTATCGGAATGGAAGCAACTCTGCTGATTACGTACAGCATCTTTCACTTTGAGAGACAGAGAAGCATAGACTCGGATCTCTCGCTTTAACTCTTTGGTCTGGCATAAATGCAAATGAATATCGTGTAATTAATACCGAGGCAGCTTTGCATTTACTCTGGTATTTCTTTCCCTCGGACCTGCAGAGCTCTGTCATTTTCCATATACACTTATACACGTGCCTGAATGTATGTGTGTGTGTGTGTGTGTTGAATTTTGAGAATGCTTTCATAAATATGAAAAATATTTTAAGCAGTTTAAATTTATGCATTACTATTTGCCACAGGCCAAAGTGTATACGACTTTTGGTCTACTCCTCCATATCTCTGGGCTTATCTCACACACACACACACACATACACACACACAAACTAAAAAGACTGAAAATTGGAAATGATAGCCTGTCTGTTTGGCTTGATGTAAATCAATTTTGCAAATATGCTTAACATTTAAATTGGTTTTTTAAGTAAATAAAAAAAAAAGGGAAGAAGAATTTCAGCAAAAATTCTCTCTCTTTTTCGGTTCGAAACAGAGCCAAGAGCTAAGCAGTCTCAAGTTTTATGTTAGATAATTGCAAATCCTTCAACAGCAAATTAAAATCCAATTAGCCCTTCGTTAAGCTTCAATGCTTTGATTTGATTTTATTTCATTTTTTTTTTCTTCTCTTGAAAAATTTCAAGAATTTTTTCTCTAAAAGACGAAGAAAAAAAAAATGTGGAATAATTTATTTATTTTCTTCAAGTAAGGCAAGACAGCAATGCTTAATAACTTTCAAGTTGGTTTGCCCAAATGAAAATATTTCCTCGAATAAAATTTTAATTAAGTCCAAAAGGACTAGACCCATTCTAAGCCTTGCGCAAAAAAGAACGAAAAAAAAAAATAATAAAAGTAACAAAAACTTTCTCAAAACTCCAAAGTAAAATTCTCAATGTCAATGAGTTGAGTTCACAATTTTTGCTGCCCTGGAATTAACCCATTACTAATGGCCAACTTGCCACAATGTTTTAGTGAGAAAGGGCAGAGACTGCCAGAGGCAGGTGTGGAAGGACTTGCTACTTCATCCCCTTGCCTGGCCAGGACTTGCAACTTTATCGTCTTGTCGTTGCCTTCGTTCCCTTCGTTCCCTTTCCTGGCCAACCGACATTCCTGTCATTGAGCTGGTGTAAAAATGATAAATTATCAAAAATTTGCAAAGTTCTGAAAATTACGCATTAAATCATGCAGAAAGCCATGCGAAAATACAAAAAAGAAAGAGCTTAGCCAAAGGGGAGTTTCATAAAATTTCAGACTGCAAAGTCATTGTAATTTTCGCACAAAACTTTATGCCATGTCCTTAAAAATTGAGGGAGTTTTATATTCTTCACCCTATTTTTAGTTACCAACAAAAACAGAGTATATCTATTTAGTTGAAGGGCTGAAAAACCAACCGAAACGGTTGACTATAGCAAGGATATCAACTGCGACATTAAAATAGACACATGAAAGATACACAAGTATGCCAAGTTTCAACTGGATCAAACCACTATATCATTTGGAAGCCAAAATATCATAATTGACTTTAGGAATAATATTGAGTCTCGAAACTCGCTCAAACTTGATATGGAGAATGCCTTCATAAAGATCGACGAATATCCCAAGATTCACTTGGATCAAACCACTATATCATTTGGAAGCATTTGACTCTAGGTATAACTCGATCCTTAAGTCACCAAACTCGCTCATAATTTATATACAGAAGGTTTGTTTCAAGACATACAAATATCCCAAGTTTCACCTGAATCGAACCACTATATCATTTGGAAGCATTTGACTCTAGATATAACTCGGTGAGTAAGTCACCAAACTCGTTCAAATTTGATATACAGAATGTTTATTTAAAGACACACAAATATCCCAAGTTTCACCTGAATCGAATTACTATATCAAAAGCCAATTTTAGAAGCTCAAATAAATTTCATGAATCTCTCGGGTCCACAGTCTTCCACAACCCAAAACTATCTTATTCCATGCTTTGTTTACTTTTATCTCTTTCGTTTTGAAGCAATGTTTCACTGTACTTGAAATGGCATGCATGAACAAGTTTTTCATTACAATTTATATATTTTTACAACTTCATTTGGAAAGAAGCTGCAGATAAAAACCAAAGAAGTTTCAAAGGGAAAAAAACCAGACAAAACACTTGGTCACGTTTTCTGCATTTGGTTTGTGATTTCTTTGTTGTGTTTGTGTGTTTTTGTTGTCTTCCATCATAAATTTCATAAACAAACAAAGACAAGGTGAACCCTAGGAAAAGAAAACGTCAGTCCAGCATAAAATTTTATGGATATTTTTTTTCTATTTTCATTAACATTTTCCACATGCAACTTGGCTAGATTTGGCTATAGATTTTTTTGTATATTTTTTATCTGCACATATTTCATGGCTATGATTTACTCCCCGTTGTGTTCAGGGCTGTTGACCAAATGGTTGGTCATACCAAAAACGGCAACAACAACAACAGCTCAAGCAGAACAAGTGCTATTTCACAGAGTTGGTTGGGTGAAGGAGGCAGATGAAATGACCATTTGGCCTTCACCTTAGCTCTCCTTCTCTGGCTACCTTAAGTTTTCCATCTCCATCTAGCTCTGTCTTTGTCTTTTTTGTTAGTTTACTTTGAATTTTCCATCTCTTTCTGGTGTTCATTCCGTGCTGTTTGTTTTGGGTTGACTTGGGTCAACTAGTTGAGACATGAACCTAATTTACTGGCTGAGTGCTTTTCATGATCTCCCTCTCTCTTACTCACTCTTTCTCCTCCCCACGCCCCTCTTCGACTCTTAAATGTCTTGGTTAGTTTTGTTTGTTTTCAGTTGACTACTTCAACAGCAATTGTATGTGCGTGTGTGTGTGTGTGTGAGTATGTGTTTGCTGACCCAATACAAACAAGAGCATTCTTTTATTTTTTCTGCGCATGTTAACAGCTAAATTAAAGGTGATAGCAAATCTGAAAGCATCTCCAAAAAAAAAAAAAAAAAAAAAACCACGACTAACTATAATATCGGTTCCATTTGGTCCGCAATAATCTAGCAAACTTTCATCAACTCTTGGCTTAGTTGTTTTAATTAAGTTTAGTTATTAGTTTGGCTTAGGCAAGTGCTACTTTTTGTTTTAGGGGGGATTTGAGCGAGCTCACTCTGAAATTAGAAACGGAAAACAGCCATTCCGGCTTTGGGAAATTCCCCTTAATTAGCCACTTTCTTTTACGAACTTCCGAGAAAGCAAAAAAAAAAAAAAAAGGATTTCCCAATAATTTTTTCGACAATAAAAGCCAAAAATTTTAAATAAATTTGGGAATTAAATTTTAAGGCCCTGCAAGATAGGCAGTAAAAATGTAAAAACTAAAAGCTGTGATTTTCAACCAGCCAGTTGATTCTGTCGGCTGTGCAAGTCAATCGGTTTTTTAATTGTTTAACCTTCTGGTTATACGAATGCTTCAAACATTCGAATGGCGGCTTGGTTAATTGCTGACAACTTGCGAGTCATTGTCGCTGCTGTGCTGCCCTGTCAATATGGCGGGTGATGAGCCGACATCGGTGTTGGATTTGAGCAGACTTGTTTCGCTTAATTGCTTCAACGAGCAGAGGAAAAAGCCTTTGCCTTTCCTACTTCTTTTTTGCTTCTCAATTCTGCTAAACTGCAACACATGTCCTCACACACACACACACACACAAACACACACACTCGCACATCCCAACTGACTTGTTAAAATGCTTGCAATTTCCGGTTTTTATCTGCTGCAAGTTTGCAAGCGTCAACCAGCTGTGCTGTGTGCCTGATCCTGTGAGCATGTGTGTGTGTATGTGTGTGTGAGTGCAAATCCACTTGATGTAGCATTCAAGTTGAGAGCCGCTCGGCAATGAGCGGTGAGCATAGAATGCTGCCAACTACAAGGCACTTGATATGCTTTACATGAGTGTACTAAGTAAGCAGCCCCAGACCAGCCAGGTGCATACCAACTACACAATCACACCCACACCCACACCCATATTCACCTAGCTTAATGAAGGCTCATCAACAATGTCGGCAACTGCTGTGGCTGCTTTTGCTTTCATGTCCTCTTTCTTTAGTCCTGCCAGTGAAAACCTCTTTGTTTTTATAGATCTCGAGTGGACTGAATAGGTAGAAAATGCAGAGACACACACAAACACGCGCACACAGAGGGAGCCAACGATATAGAGTCAAACCGAGCTGAGCTAAGCAGAGTCGACAAGCTTTAGAGCCTTAGTCCTGGCCATATACCAATTACGTAGTCATTGTGGCTATTACACAGTTGCCATTTCCATTCTCACTCACCAGGTAAATGTGTCTGTATGTGTGTCTGTGTGTGTGATAATTACCAAGTCATTTAGCAACTACTGTGAATCCTACCTAGTCTCTCCATCTTTCATTCTATCTGAGTAAATCTCTTTCTCCCTTGTTGTCCTTACTTATTCAAGAGTATTTATTATTATTTTTTTTTTTTTGTCTTGCAAAAGATTCAAGTGTCCTTCTTAGCCAATCTTTAAGTACAGAAACCGCCTAGGGCTCGACTGTACTCGGATTCTACCTGTTTTGAGTTAGACGATTGAGAATCAAGTTGTGTCTCCGGTGTCTCCTCATGGCAAACAAATTGATGCTTCTCCACTGAAGGATTATAGCAGACATTTTGTCGCCAAAAGTAGGACACCGTATTGACTTCAATCTGTGTGTGTGGGGCCGGTATGCACAGGACTTGTATGCGATCTCTACCCATTTTCGAAATTTTGCAATTTGGTCGCCGTTTCACGACCACCTTAACAACTTCCGAGGGCTGAAGGAATCCAGAGGATGGTTGCATACGAAATTTCCCAGAGACAGTACTCTGTATCTAATGTGAAATTTGTGAAAAAAAATTCCCAAAATTTAAAAAAAAAAAATAAGTTCTTACCCGGAAAAGTACAACCACACCTCCGACATTCCTGATGATCAGTTCATGAGTTTTCTTAGTCTCATTGAAGACTATTGGACCCTTGGGATGTACTTTCAATAAATCCGACATGATTGAAGGAAAAGTTTCGATAGCGAAATAAAGAAAGCCAAAAAAGATAACTTTAATTAAAAAGAAATTTAGTTTTCTTCGAAAGATTTTCCAGAATTTTTCAAAAAATTTACTAAATTGAATTTGATGAAAGAATAAATACTGAATGAATTTTAAAAACATCCTTGATCAAACAATTGACCCACAAAGCAATTTCAATTCAAACTGTTTTGGTCTTTGGCCATATTAATTACCAACATTTCAACGGCCTTTCAACCAAATCAAAAACCCATGACTAACCCAACTAACTACCAACAATTTACTATTAACAGAGGCAAAATAAAATCAGACCCAGACAAACAAAAGAAAAACAAAAAAAAAAAAAGAAAGAATGAAAGAAAAAGCACGCAAGGCCGTTTTCAAAACTCTTCTCTTTGTTGTTGTTGTTGTTTCCCACATTGCCAGGGCTTCGCTCACTCTCAATTGAGCATTTTGGCTTAGCAGTGCTTAGTTAAATGACCATCGCCAGGTGCAGGCAAAACAAACACACAAACACACACACACACACACATACATACATACGCAAAGCGAGCTGTAAAATTAATTGATTTACAAGTGTGAAAAGCGCAGGGCCATAACAATAAACAGAGAACGTAAGAGTGTGAGCGAGAAGGAAGCACTGCGCCACTGCCAGAAAAAAACCGTAAAGAATGTAAAAAAAAAGAAAATCGTTTAGTTTTAGTTTCCAACATGTGCGTGCTTTTGTTGGAACCCCCGGGGGCTTGGGTGGCCAATACAATCCGCTTAAGCATAATTGTCCAGTCAGGTGAGTGAGTGTCGCTCATACGCCTTGTTGACCACCTGAGACCATCCGATATGTATGAAAGGAATACATTTTTGTATACTCTATTTAAACATAGCCTGTGGCTTATTTATGGGTGAATAAGTCTTCATTCAAACAATAGAAAAATTGGGAAAATATCCTTGAAATTATATGGAAAATCGTATCCTACTGGTAAGTGATCAGCTTATATTTTTGCACATCGGAAGGCCTTGGAGATAATTCAAGAAAGATATGATAAAACACCGACGGAATAATAATTCCACTCTTAACAATCCAAAGCTGAGAAAATAATGAAAGCTGACAGACTATACTATTAGGCTGAACTGAACTATAGATTTTGGATTCTTGACTATCTTCTGATATTTTTGAAAACTTATAATCTGGGCTATACTGCTTAGCTTAAGTTGAATCTTGGGCTCTAACTAATCTTGTAAATATTTTAAGAAAAATATGATAATTTTCGAGATTAAACCCCGACTGAATAATAATTTGATCTGATCTCAGCTGAAGTGAGTTGATATATTTGGAAGGTTAATAATCCGAGGCTGAGAAAATAATAAAGACTGCGTGACTATACTAGGCTACATTGAACTATAGATTTTGGTTTCTTGACTATTTTCTGATATCCTTGAAAAGCTTAGATCAAGTGATCTATAGACCTTGGGCTCTCATTGATCTTGAGAAATATATGACTATACTATTAGGCTCAACTGATCTATAAATTTTGGATTCTTGACTTTCTTCTGATATCTTTAAAAAGCTTATAATCTTGGCTTTACTGCTCAGTTCAAGTACTCTATGGATCTTGGGCTTTAACTGATCTCTTGAGGGATCTAGGGGATCTGAGAAACATATTGAAATACCAAAAAAAAAAACGGACTTTTTAGAATTCTTTCCGTTATCATTTGGGGTTCCATAAAGCTTCAGATTTTCCCTGTTTGAATGAAGTGAAGACTTAAGTCTCCTCATAGAGAGGGTATAAAATATTTGCTAAACTAAAAACTGTTAAATTTATAAATTTTTAGTTGCGTGTCTTAAAGTGTCTGGCATACTTTATGATGCTCTGTTGTTGATCCAAAGGAGACTTGCCAGCCCTCTTCCTGACTTCCATTGGCTTGACCATGTCATTTGCGTGTCTCACTGATTTGCTGGGCTCAAACGATTACGTCCACTCACATTACCAAAGCTCATTTATGTTTCATAACTTGGTCATTGTTTGGTGTGGCTTCTGCCACTTTCACGCCCGCTTTTGCCCCATTGGTAGGCCCACAGGAAGTGAGCTTTTGTTTTCAGCTGTTAGTTCCTTCCGTTTCTAGGTAAGCCAGGCAAAAAAAAGAGTAGGCTAAACTTGTATTTATTTGTATGAACGCGTTTAATAAGCCAACTTCGACCATAAACAATGTCTTGGGATTGCGTGTTTAGATTATAACGATTTGTATCAGGCCATGGGATTCTCATTGTTGTTTTGCCTCAAAAAAAGAGAAAAAACGAATTACAAAAATAATAAAGAAAAGGTTACTGTCAGGTGTTTGTATCGATTGCACGCCCTGATGACTATTTGATTTATTGTGCCACGCCAAACCAAAGCGTGTCTGTGTGTGTCTATGTGTGTGTGTGAGGTAAGACAGAGACTGAGAGCCTGAATCCCTGGGCGTGTCTTAGGAATGTTGTGCAGCAAATCAAACAAACCGAACGCTGATTGCGTTTAATGCTCTCAAATCAATCAAATGACAGGCAATGCGACAACAACGACCGCAATTGCATTCACAACAACAACAACAGCAATCATGACAAAATAGCAAGCCAAAAGGCTTTAGTCTTTTCTGGGCCAGTTTGACTCAAATAATAGAGGCAAGTTCACTCCACTGATTTGTGTAGCCAAAAACTTCTTGATGGAATGAATGAATGTCTTTCTTTCTTTCAATTCCTGAAATTTTGCTCTTTCTGTCTGGAACGAAGGTTGCTTGGTTGGTTTCGTTGTCAGCTTGTTGATTTGTGCAATCTCTTGTTGTGCAAACAGTTGTGCTTTCTTGGTGTTGTTGTTGTTGTCATTTTGGGGTTCCCTTCTCTTTGAAACCGAAACGTAATGAAAAGCGCTGTTCAATTGAAGTCAACATGGTTTGGCTTGGGGTAATTTGAGACCGAAACGTAGTCAAGTGAAGTTGTCTTGCTCAAAGGTCTCCCCCGACCCCATTCAACTCTTAGACCACACCTTCGACCCTCTTCTCTTTACCCTTCTCTTTAGTCTATTGTGTCTGTTTTTGCTCAATCACTCTAGTGTATGCGAATCTGTCTCTTTCTGTTTGTCTGTGTGTGTGTGTGTGTGTGTAATGTGATATTTCTGGCTTGAATGCATTTTCAGTGCGTGAACAATGACAAAGATATCGGTATACCACACACACACACAGACAAATAGTCAACCCTCGCACACATATATTGCATATATTTTATTGAAAATAAGAAGGGCATTCTTCAGCAACTAGTGATATCTGTCTGTGCTTTTATATATTCACCCTCGCAATATTTTGCGAAACGACATTAAATTAACGTTAACTTTCAATCATTTCATGGAATTGATGTCATTGATTATGACTTGTGACACATGAGCGAAGCCAAGCCAAACGACAGACTGACTGACTGACTGACTGAGTGACCCTACCCGAAAATAATCTTGAAATATGCAAACTACTAAGGTGGTTTTTATTTATTTTAAATCTCGAAACTTCATATTATTTGTTGACTATCGGTTTGACTTGAGTTGCCAAAAGATTGGAATTTTTTTTTTTGGTAATTATAGAAAATGTCACCTAGATCTATCAATTTACCAAATTATATTGAGTTTAATTAAAAAATGTCAGAGTTATCCTCAAAATAGAATTAACCATAAATCATAATAAATTGGCAAAGCTCTTTCCAAATTTGATAGTTTTATAATTGAAATATTTTTATTTCTTTATTGACGAAACATTTCCTGAATTCTAAAAATATTCAAAACGAAATTGAAAAATAATTATAGATCCGTTTGCATTATAATTTAACGGCAATTTGTGTTGGTAAATCAATATTAATCGACCGATTCCGCAAATTCAAAGAGCTTTTTTTTTTTTTTTACTTTTGAAAAGAAATTGCTCGGTTCTTCAAGTTGAGCAATATTTCACTTGGCTTTTTGTTTTGAATATATATTTTATTTTCTGTTAGCTTTAAATGCATTTGACCTGAGAGCTGTCAAATTATGCGTATAAATTATGTGACTGTCAGCGCCACCAACAAAACGAAGCAAAAACTAAGAAATAAGATTTATTTGAATTTAGCTCATTTTTTTTGTTTCTGTAAATTTCGCAAAACATCAAAACAAAATATAGACAAAGACAAGCACTCAGCAAAGAGCGAAAGAGAGAAAGAGTGAGAAAAAGAGCAATAAAAAAGAAGAAGAAGAAAACAAATTATTTATAAGTGGCATGAATCAGGCCAAAAGCACGTGGCTGACGATAACTTGCCCCAGCAGGCCCCGGGGCCCCCTCTCCCCTCCTCTCATCTCGCCCCCCTTTGAATTTTCGCTTAAAAGATTTCCATGCGGCAATTCGCTTCATGCATCATTTAAACTGTTCAAAAAAAAAAAAAAAAAAAATTATATAAATAAAGCAAAGGGGATAGCGGGGTCTCAGCGGAAAAAGTGAGTAGCCGGTTTGAGGCGGGGTGACAATTCCGACATTTTCAAGCCCTTTTCAATGGCCACGCTTTCCTGAGTTTGCAGTGTTTTCATTTTTTGATTTCTTTTATTTCATATTTGATGTGGCATTTCTGTTTGACCATTTCCACTTTTCTACTTCTTCTTCTAATTTTATTTCATTTTTCAAATAAATAAAATTTAAAGGCCCAAACTTTTTGCTTTGAGGCTTGTAAAACTTTGCTAAGAAATTGACGGCATTTTTAACATGCGCAAATGTTTTTTTTTTTTTTTTTTTTTTTGGTAGAGGAGGAGGGGAGAGGTGTGCTGTCAACGCTGTTATAATTCAGAAAGAGTGAGAGGGCTCTTGGCTTTGACAGCGGTCTTAGCCCGGCCCGCTTCGGCGCGTCTGGCACACCATTTGCATAGCTAAACATTTGTTCTTAAATAAAAATGATTTTTTATTATTATTTGCTTTAGTATTTGTCTTGATTTTTTGTCTTTCCTTTTTTTTTATTTATTTATTGACAAGCAAGGAATGTGTGTGTATTTTTTAGACAGTCTCACCTCGCCCCACCACTCTCTCTCTCTCTTTCTCTGTCTTATTTATCTTCATTGATTTTTATTGTGATTTATTTGTTGTTTCTCAAATTTTTTTAAGCAAACAAATTGCAAGTCAAACAGACTTGAGCTGTCCCCAAGTCGGCAAGAGGCAATGACCAAATTAAATTTATTTACTCTCTCTCTCTGTCTTGTCTGACTCGGCTTAGATTGGGTTCAATCAAGGCACTTGACCAGTTTCATTTTCATTTTACTGAGCCAGTGAATAATCACAATGCATTTTTTTCCCCCAAAGTCCCCAAAAGACTTCCTGGACTTTGCTGCTATTCATCTTATTTTCCCCTGCCAATTTGTGAGCTATTTTAGCCATTTCAATTATTTAATTTTCCACTCACGTTTCGTTACCTTTTTCTTATGTTTCTTACTTTTTTTTTTTTTTGAGTTTATTGGATTCTCTTGACTCTTGGCAATGGCATCGGATTAATACGACAGAATTTGCGATAAAAACTCCAAAGTGCATCCTCGAAAAGGTGACAGAGTCAACGACAATTGCGATTCAAAACGAAACGCCGCGACATTCTCACGTTTTCATTTTGGCATTAAAATGCACCTCTCTCACTCCCACTGCCTCTCTCTGCCTGGATGAGTGTGTCCGGGTTTTTGACTTGGAGTTCCGCTAAACTTGACTGCGCCCCCTCAAATAAAAACACTCGCCGGCTCTGCGGCACTTGAAATCTTTCCTCTCGGTGGCATTTCGTTTGGGTTTGCCATTTGTGCTTAATTTGGCATTGCAATGAAAGACGATTGATGACAAAACATTTCGAGTTCTTGAAGTTTCGTGGGTAAACTTTGAGTTAACTACAAAAAAAGTAACAAAATTCCATTTAAATGTCAAATGCTTGAGGCCTGCAGCATGTGGTATGTGTCTGGCACCTTGGAGGCATCTTCAGTTTCTTATTTTTTTTTTTCTTTTTTTGCCAGTTTATGTTGGCCATTAACTGTGACTGCCGCAACAATAATGAATGTGGGTAGCCAGTGAAACGCAGAAGAGGAAGACTGAACCCAGTGACACACAAAGAGCTCCCCCAGCCAAGCCAAGCCAAGAAAGACGAAAACACAAAAAAAGAGCTGAGGTAGCAGCAAAATTAACTGTGACCAGAAACCGCATTTTGAATGTTGGTCGAGGCAAATGCAATGCAAACAAAATAAGAAATTTTTCCAGGTGAATCTTCCAGTTGACCTGCTCAGCTGACCTCACTCTCCTCGACTGCTTTTGGGCTTGTCTTTGGCTGGCTCTCAGCCAACCGGTTTATAGCTCAAACCTGGCTTATGGGAGAGTTCTTCATGTAACCGATTCGATTGTAATCAACAATTTTCTATTGTCTGTTTGAATGCTAATGAAAGTGCAATTTAAATTTTGAAAACAATCAACAGTTATTTCTTCTTCTTCTTTATAATTTCATTAGAGTATAGAAACTTTTCCTGCTACTTTGCTTTTGCCAAAGTCAGTCCAGTTTGTGGTTTTCTAATTAACTTTCAGGTGTTGCCAAGACAGCCTAGTTAATTCCTCTAGTTTCTACGAATTTTGCAGATTATTTGTTAAGCATTTCTAATTACAGTTTAGAGAGAAACTATATTTTTGAAGCTTAAGCCGAAAATACACAATTCAGAATTCTACCCTTTTCATATATGTGCCTCAGCTGTCAGAGTGGCTGGCGCGTCTGTGTGTGTGTGTGTGTGTGTAAAATTAAAACGGATGCTGAATGAGATTCTGTAGCATATTTGTTTGTATTTTGAAATAAATTTCCGTTTTGTTGATTTGCGCAACTCTCCTACCAGTGAAACACGCAACTATACAATTTGACACCCACCCAACATGTCGTATACTTGATGCTTGTTAGTTATGCCAGCTGCCTTAGCTACACAATTTCCACACTGTTGGCAATGATGATGGTAACTGTAGCAAAAAAAAAATAGAGAGAGAGAGAAAACAGAAACAGCAGCAATTTCTGTAGTCATATTACATGTCATGTGGAGAACCTCCGACGCCATTTCGGTCCTGAACCCTGTCCGCTTTTGGGCAGACAACACCTGCCGCCCTAGTTTAGATACATCCTTTTACACTTCAACACGCTTTCGCTATAATTTCCTGTGCAAAACGACACACAAGGCAAAAAAAAAAAAAAACAACCCAGAAAAATAGCAGGAAATACTCGACAGAACCGAGCCGAACCGATGAAAGCTCCAGTGAAATTCAACACAAACTGACAGCCGCATCATCAGTCGAGCCCAACTCAACTGAAATTGGGGGAAAATGCCGGGACACTCTGCTTCTTCTTCTTCTTGTCTAACTGAATCCCGAGACTAATTTAAATATAGCATTTTAATATCCACCTACAAATTGATTCAGAGCCATCAGAAATCATCAAATGCAATCTTCACGCTTAATTGCTATGCAAATTGATTTGAAGTCAACAAGACTTTGCCAATTCAAATAAGTAAATTGCAAATCTTTTGAGCTTGAAAAGATACTTTCCATTAACCAATTAAGGAAATTCGAAATTTTTCGATTTGCAAATTTTTGATTCGCAAAATTTTTGATTAATTTTTTTTTTAAAAGACTTTCTCAAAAATGTGGACATTTTCTTGGAAGCAAAAGCTACGAAGCTTTTTCTTTGACCTTATTAATTTTTTTTTTTTATTTCTTTGATAAAAAATTCACTTTTTGTTTTTTTTTTTGCCAAAAGGAATTCGTGATTGGAATGATTTGAGTGCAAGTGACCCAATAAGAAATTATATTGTCTAACTTTGTTTAACTATTACACATTGAGTAATAAGTATATATAAAATCAAAAAGTAGAAGAAGAAGAAGCAGCAAAACAAACGACACCCACCTTCACAATTGTTTTTTTGTTTGGCGCGTGTTGGGCTAAATTTTCAATTTCAATTTTTATTTTTCAATTGCCAAAGTCGTCGGCCTTTTTAATTGGCATGCAACTCATGACTAGATTCATTTGTTGTTGTTGTTTTTGTTGCTGTTTAACGAGTCGACGAAGTCAACGTCGTCGTAGCTGGCAGCTATTTGTGTCTCGTTTTGGCCAAAATTGGCGGGCAACACCATCGCCAGCGCCATTGCCACTATTGAAAAGCAATTGCGTCATTTGCTTCATAGCCTAAAAACTTGGTCAGTTCTCTCTGTATTTTCGATACTATTTTTTTTGTAATTTTTCTTTACCATGTCAGGTTCAAATTGAATGGACAGAGAGGCGTGTGACGCACACAAAAAAAATAAATAAATAAAATAAATAAACTGAAAAGAAAATAAATAATAATAAAATGGAAAAGAAAAAGAAGAATTGAGCACTGCAAAATATTTCGTCATTATATAAAAATAAATTTCGTTTTTAGTTTATGCAAATATTTTTAGGATAAAAAAAAAAAATGAATTGTAAAAAAAAAGAAATTCACAGTTTTTTTTGGTGCAATTTCAAAATGCAATGAAAGCAGAAAGAAAAACATCAGCTCAATTGTTTTCGAATGAAAAGTAAAGTGTTTTGTTGAAATTGTTCCAAAAACAACAAATAATCTGAAATAGCAGAGCAAAGAGCGAAAGTAAACAGAATAGAACAAAAATGTTAAAGCACAACAAGACAGTGGGTGGAGGGGGAGGGGAGGAGGGGTGAAGGGTTCAAGTGAACCGGTTCGTGGGCTGAAGCTGAGTTTGCCTAGGCAGTCAATAAAATAAAATTGCACCAGCTGCCAACATTGCCAGTTGGCAAAACTACTAAACTGACTGTCTGTCTGTGTGTGTGTCTGCCTGTCTATCTGTCTGTCTCTGTGTTTGTGTGTGTGTGTGTGTACTTTCAGCAACCGCCATTTGGAAACTAGTGAAATGCAAATTGCAATGGTGCTTTGTGTTTGCACTCTGCTCGAAATATTTGCCATGTAAATATAACCAAAAAAAACGAATAGCATTTCCTTCTTTAGGCCAAAACTCCCAGGACCACCAATGCCGCCGAGCGGCTAAAGAAACCGTCAAAGCACTCACTGAATTTGTTTGATTCTTGATCCGTAAAAGATTTAAGTGCAATTAAATAAAAACTATTTGAAGAAACAAAATAAAACTGACTAAACAAAATATAAATTCTTCTTAAATTAAAACAAAGCAGCGAATTGTAAAGCTTCTTAAGTGAGAGCAACGAAGACGAGATGCTTTTTTTTGTGAAAGAAAGGAAATAAAAAAAAATAAAATTTAAAAAAAAATTTTAAATAAATAAAAAAAAGGAAGAAGATAAAAATTAATTTCATTAAAAAAAAATAATCAAATTAATTATTTTTATGTTTTTGTAAAGTTGAAAAGGTTTTAACTTTTACCGTTATATAGTCTGGTTAATATATAAAACATTAATTTTGTATTTGAATAGATTTAATGGCCTTCTTCCTCAGCTTAGCTTAGCTACTGGCTGATCGCTGTGTCCAGTGTGACCAGTCAGCTGTCAGGGGAACTCTCATCCACAGGGATGCCAATTTACTTTATTAATGGAGGAAATTAATATTTTATACATAATAAAGCAAACCTCTGTCAGATCAAAGAAAACCTATATAAATTCACCAGACAATGAAAAATCAGAATAAATTTAATTTTGATTTTTGTTTAATTAAAAATCGATTTAAAGTTGAGACTTGACTCAAAATGAATACTCATAACTATTGCAATCTAATGGACTCTGTTTTCTGTAGTAACCCGGTCCATCCGAATTATTTTTGATTTTCCATTTTGATCAATTAAAATTGGCGTCTTTTTTCTTCCCAAAAAAAGAGCATAAAGGTAGTCGTTGTATCATTTTGGGCCCTCCAATCAATGGTCACGTTAATTGTCAACAATAAATGTAAAGTGTACTTGTGTGTGTGTGTGTGTGTGTTTGTATGCATATATTTAAGTGGCACTTTGCACGGCTGCCTGCACAATTAAAAGATTTGCTGGCTTGGTGAGGGCAGAAGAATTTTTGTTCAACGCCAAAGACGGCGACACATTTCAACATGTTCAACGTCGAGTGCGCTTATTTGATGAAAAATACACCGACCAAGCCAACAAACACACTCACACACACACACACACTCATATTCTTAACAAGTGCATAATTTGCCTGGCATATAAAAAAAAATGAATTTATACATAAAAAAAAGTGACATGGCGATGCTTTTCTTATTCCCCCCTGCTTGTGTCTGTCTGCACGGGTTAGGGGTGGAGGGTGGCGGTGGCTGGGTCTGTCATATTTTGCTACACGTCGTGAAAAACATTTTCATTGGCACATCAAAATGAATTCTCAAGAATTTTATGTGAATTTAACATGACAATTTTCATTTTAGTTGCGAGCTGTTGCACAAACACAAACACATCAACACACACACACACACACAAGCACATGAATACATGCACACTTCAGCATATATGCATCGCACTCATCTCTCCCCCCTGTCTAAGAGAGATGGCTAAGTATATAAATATTTAATGTTTTCATGCACATCGAATGTGTGTGTTCCTCATGGCGTATGCGCAACATTATGCGGCGGGCGCCGCTTGCGGCCAGCTCTGCTCAGCCTTCCGATTACATCATAGAAAAAATAGAAAAAAAAGAGAAAAATTTTTCTAGCTACCTAAATTTTTGTAAATATATATTTGAGTTGTGACATCCCAAGAACATGTCACTTGGCTTGCCTTTAATTAACAAGCTAATTTTTCAAAGGCCCACAAAATGTACGAGAATTTTTAATTGTCTTGTAATATTTTTAGCAGTAGCTTCTCTTTGAGGAAATGCAAGACATAATATTCTATTTTTGTACAATTCTCGAAAATTACAAATTGCACAAATTAAAATTAAACAATTAAGATCAAAATAAATTGAATAAATATTTCCTTGAAAATAGGCAAATTGCTACCCAAAAAAAAATGGGAATTTTATTTAATTAATTTTAAAATTGTTGAATTTTTTTTTTTTAAATAAAAAAAATATTTAATTTATTAATTTTTTTCCCTAGTCAAAGGTTGTCATATCAACTATCAAGGGGCTTGCCATTTGGATTTTCAAATAATTCAATTAATTAAAATTTTAATTAAATTAAATTTTATATTTTCTGGCAATTTTCTTTATTAAATTTTTAAGAATTTTTTTACAAAAAAATATTCAGTTCTTTCTGAAAAATTATGTCTTAATTTTTATTTTTATTTATTCCCTTTTTTTTAATTGGCAAGTCTTTAAATTATTTTTCTTATTTGTTAAGCAAAACAAATTGCCAGACTTTTGAAATAATTTGCACAAAAACCAACATCCAAAAAATCCAAATTTTCATATGCATTTCGAAAAAATGCTTTAATAACACCAAAGAAAGTGACAAGTGGTTGGCTTTTATTTTCATTTTGAATATTTTATTTTTTTCTTATTTATTCATAAAAATCTGTAGTCAAAAAGGTTTTGACATTTTCTTAAATCCCAAAAATTAATAGCCATTTCATGTAAGCAGAGAAGACAGAGCATATCAGTGATACCAACAACAACAACAGCAACAAATGTTGGCCCAGGACTCACCAAAAAATCGTTTGGCAACCACTGCCAGCTAGCAGAGGGGTAGCAACAATTTTAAACCAAAACATATTAAAATGCCACTCACATGATAATCCCCTTTTGCCATTTTTGGTTGCTACTTCTGCCTGCCACTGCCACAGTGCCACATACACGCAATGTTTGGCCCAACCAAAAAAAAAAAAAAAAGTTTTGTTGACAAAAAGGTTTTCATAAAATTGTGCAGATGTCTGCGTGCTCGTGTGTCTGTGTGTGTGTGTGCGTGGATGTGTATGTATTTAGCAACAATAAGCTGCAAATTTTGCATATTTCAAAGCTGCTGGCAAAAATGAAATAAAAAATATATGAGAAGAGCGAAGAAATAACTCTCGGGTTGGAAGATTACAGAAAACTCTGAAACTAGTCGAAAACCACTGAAATAAAATTGAGCAAAAATATACGGAAAAATCCAAGCAAATAAAAATGCGAATTTAAAGAGAGAGATTGTCGTTGGGTCCTAAGTACAGTTATGCATAAACTATTTTTGCAACCGGACTTAATATGCGGGTTACACCTGCCAAATAAACTGGGTGGATTTCAGTTTTGCACTTTTATGGCAAACGACACACACACACACACACACAAAACGATTCGACCAGACACACTCACATCATCCACTCTTGATCCCCGGGGCTTAGTCAAAGTGGAAAGAAGACTTTGGCAAAAGTCCTAAGCCTAAAATGAAATGTTCTAGGCAAAAAAAAAAAATGGATGAAATATTTTTTAGCTTGTCAGTCTACTCAATCCCTAATGCTATCTCTTTCTTTCTTTTTGCTTACAGCAATTGGTGCAGGCCGGAGTGGCGCCCTTTCCAGGCGCTCCCGGCTATGCAGCCGCACCCGGACAGGCAGTGGCTGCAGCTGCTGCGGCCGCCGCTGCCCAACAGGCGGGAGCCGCAGTGGCTGCGGCCGGCGCACCCACAGCTGCCGACAGTCTGTCGCTGGCCGTGGCAGCCGCGGTCAAAACTGAGCCAGTGACCCAATTAAAGGCAACTGACAGCGGTGGCGGCGGCGGTGGTGGCGGCGGTGCTACTCCTGCTGCTGGCAATGGTGTGACCACCGGCAATGCTGGCTCGGCAGCCGGGGCAGGCAGCAATGGCACAGTGGCTACAGTGGCTGCCACAAGTGTGGCAGATGGTGGCGCCTCGGCTCCTTTGTATATGCAACAAAAGAAGGTGAGTTTGTGTTTCGATTTTCTTTTCTTTTTCATGTCGCTTTTGTTTACACACTCTTTGTTTTCCCTTTTATATCTTTTTGTTGCTCTTGCTCGGCGTGCTTGTATGTGTGTGTGCGAGCGTGATTGAGCGTGTGTGTGTGTGTTTTGTACATTTTTGCATTTGTAGCGGTGTTTGGTTTGGTTTGGTTTGCGCTATGTGTGCTTTGATTTTGGTTTTAGTTTACGAAACGTTTTTCGGTCTGGTTTGGTTTGGTTTGGTTTGCTTTGCTGCCTGGCTTACGTTTCGGTTTGGTTTATTTTTGCATCAGACCAGAAATCAGCCTACAGAAATATAAACACACACATACATACACACACACACACTCACAGACATTTAGATTCTCATTGGCCGTGTTGTTGTTGCTTTTATAAACTTTACACTGCCAGTTTTGTGGTGTTTGTATTTTGTTATTGTTTGTTGTTGTTGTTGTTTTCGTTCTTCTTGTTGCTTAAATTTTTAATCGCATGCGTGTTTTCCAACGGTTACAAAATCAACATGAATCTAAGCAACAAAAGCAAAAAACAACAACAACAGCAACAACTGCGCAGCAGCTCACAAAACAACAAGAATGAACTAAGCAGAAACTGTGTTAGTTTTGAGCCCAGCACAAACACACACACAGCCACATATTTGCATACATATTATTAGCCTGGAGTAAAAATGACCGACACAGTAGCATATTCTATCTTTGTCTCTCTTGCACAGCAAAGCCTTGCCTTACTTTTGATCATGCGGGCGTAGAGTCTATCCGTCTCTCTTGCTCTTGTTATCGCAAAAAAAATGTGTAGCATACTTTTAGCTGCTGAACAAAATTCGTGGGCGAGTCTCTCTCTGGCTTTGAATTTTCGCCTAACCTTGAGGATATTTTCCATTTCACCCTTACAATTGGTTTTTAAAACCTTGCCGAACTCGTAGATTTTATTATTTTGAAAAAAAAAAAAATTATTTAAACTTTAATATGCAAATTTCGAAAAAAGCCAACTACAGGAAAATAAATTAAAACAAAAATACAATTTTCGAATGGATAAAAAATAGAAACTCTTCCATATTTTTTGTTGGCATCATTCAAATTAAATCACGTGCCAAAACTTACTTATTTCCTGTAGATCCTTTTTTTTGTCCTTAAAAATAAATTTATATGTATCCAAGTCAAACTTGAAATTTAATTTAGCATTTGCCAAAAGCATTTGCCTTGTTGTGTTTGTACACGTTTTGGTTGTTATGGCTCCTTTTTTTTTTTTTTTGGTTCCAAGTTTATTAAGCTCAAAAGCGTTTTCACAAATATTTGTTTGCGTATTTTTTAACAGGAAAAGCAAAAATAACACCAAATACAAAACAGGTAGAAAAGAGGAAGTGAAAGAGAGAGAGAATGGGAGATTTCGAAATACAATAAACCGTTTTGTCCCGGTCAAAACGTTGAGCTTAAAATGTCGCCCGTTGAAACATTTTTAGGTGCCTTGAATGGCGGATCAGAGGGGGCGGGAAGATGGCGTTGGTGTGGCCAACGCTTGTTTGTTTATGAAAATTGATTCGTGTATTTGAATAATTTAACATTGAAAGCTTTAAATTTTTCACAAGCATCTTTTGTATACGATTTAATTGAGGACAGTCAGAGAAGCCAAGGAAGAGAAGGACAAACATGAAAATAATCAAATTTACATATGGTCTGAGTCAAAGCCAAGTAAAATCCGAAAGGAAATTTTTGCAAAAGTCAAAGAATTTTTTTTCGAATCTATTTTAAAGCTTTTTAATTGGTTACTGAGTCTACACAGATTCTCAACATTTCATTTATTCAAATTGAGAATTTCCTGAACCTGGACAACTCAAGCACACCCTTTCCCGCCCATTGTATGTTATTCTAGTTTTGTAGTTGTTCTGCCTTTGAGGTGTAAGAATGCATTGAATATTTTATTTAGATATTTCATAAATGCTTTTCGATACTATTCTCTAATTGTTGTTGGTTGCTGTGGTTTCAAGGCATCGTTATCAATATTTGAATAAATAAATTTCTATATATATATGTGTGTGTGTGTGTGTGTTTTGTATTGTTATTCTTATTATTATTGATTTGAATTTAACCAAAGTAATTGAGAATTCTTACTATCAAATAATCCAAGTATTATGTTGCTAATTTCTAATTATCATATATAATTACTTGTGGAAGATTTTCAATAAATTTGGCAAGACAAAATAAGACCAAACGGAAAACCAAAAATATTTTGCTTGATTTATGCATTGTGATTTTCATTCGAATGATAAATGAATTGAGGTTTTATTATAAATTGAAAATTATTTGAATTCCTAAGCTGTTAATTGTTGGTTTATTTTGTCAGCCAGATAAGTTGGTTTTTCTTTTATTTTTTTTTTTGATAACCACAAATGCCACTGCTGTCTGCCTAATTGATAAAAACAATTGAAAATTTATGGCATTTTGTTTTTGCAATTTGAAGTGAAAAACCGCACAAGAGGCGATCAGCAAAACTTACTTAACACACTCGATTCTATATTAAATTGAATAATGCCATGTTGGCAAATTGTTAATATTATTTTCTTCTTTGTATTCCTTTGTGTAGTTTTGATAAATTGTTGATGTGTTTTTATCAACATTTAAATTCAATAATAATTGACCAAATACTCAAAGCATTTCATTTTGCTGGGGACAGCAACCAATTCCAATTTACTACCTCGTCCAATACAAAATAAACTAAAATCTATTTGTTCACTCATGTGTGTGTGTGTGTGTCCTTGCCAGTGTGTGTGTGCGTGTGTGTGTTATAAATAAAACATAAATCATGCATAAACATGAATCTGAACATGAACAGAGAATAGAAATAACAACAGCTGTACAAATGAAATGGAGGAAAATTCTTTCAAATGGCCAAAAGAAAGAGGAGGAGGCTGGGGAAACTAGACAAACGAGCATTGACAAAACCCTTTCAATGAAAGAGTCGGAGGAAAGAAGTATAGACTATGTCAAAATCTAAAAGAATATAAAAATAAAAGCTAAACAAAACTATCACAACAGGCAGAGAGTGGGAGCGAAGAGGTTCTATCTTTCCCCTAAAGACAATATCGAGAAATAAGATGTTAGTGTCAGTTTGAATCAGTTTTTGAGTCTCTGTGAACTTTTAACAAGAAGGAAATACAAATTCGTTTTTTTTTTTTTTTGCAAAACAATCAGATGAACATATTTCTGACAAATTCGTTTCAGTCTTCAAATTATCCGAATCACAAAATCTTTCAAAAATTCTTCCATTCGACTTGAGTGTCGTGAAACTTTAGTTCAGACTCAAATCCGTCTTTGTTTAAGTTTTATTAAATTTGAAATTTTCATGGATTCGAAACTTTTTCGATTTGAAACATTTTGATTACACAGAAGTCTAAAGAACATTACCTAGTTCGGTCTGACTTTTGAACGTATTATGCTTTGGGCTAAGCTTAGTTAAACGAAAAAGCAAGAGTCGGTACAGTCATACCTTCAAGTGATTCCATTTTAAGCTAAATAAATCTGGAACAAATCCTAGGACAATTGTACAGTTTCACTTGGAACTAGTTCCAATTTAAGCTAAATAAACCTGGAAATAATCAAACGACTATAGTAGGTACAGCCCCACTTGGAACTAGATCTATTTCTAGCTAACTAAACCTAGAAATAACCCACAAGGTGTAGTGGGTACAGTCTCACTTGGAACGGTTCTATTTAAAACAAAATAAGCCTGAAAATAACCCAAAGACTAAAGTAGGTACAATCTCACTTGGAAATAAGGTACAGTCCCATTTAGAACTAGTTCCATTTTAAACAAAATAAGCCTGGAAATAACCCAAAGACTAAAGTAGGTACAGTCCCACTTGGAACTAGTTCCGCAGCAAAGAAAATAAGCCCGATGACTATAGTAGGTAGAGTCCCACTTGGAACTAGTTCCATTTTCAACAATATAAGCCTGAAACTATGGTTTCAAGGTCTCCAAGCATAAATGATTCAGCTTTCTTGTCGCCCCCGCATTTTCAATTGGTTATGAAGTCCGGGCAAAAACAATTGCGAACCAAATGGGAAGACAAACAAGACACAGTCGAAAAGGACAAATGGTCTGATAAATAAATTCACATCATTGGACAGTCAATTTAGCATTTAGTCTCAGCACCCTTGGCAAACAATTTGATTACTCTTGACTGAGTGTGGCCAAAATCCATGAGCATAAACAAATCAATAACAAAACAAATATCCACTACTCGATATATAATAATTCTATGCAAATAGAGTGTTGGTTCGGCATGATGATGTATTGATGAATTATTTAAATAGGCAAACACACACACACACACACACGCACACTCTCTTTGGAGAAGAAAGCCACAAGAACCCACATATCCTAATTGATCTATCAGCCCCTTGGTAGCCTCGTGTCCTGTATGCAAATGTTTCTTTTTATTTATCCTTTTTCCATATATTTTGGGTTGTTGATTGTATTTCGAATTTTCTATATATAAAATTAAGTTTGAACTTTCGATGATGGCTAGTTGGATGCTGATTGATGGATTTATTGTATGATTAAATGATTGAGCGGCATTTGTTGTATTTTCTTTTTTATCGGTCACAAAATAATTATGAAAATCAAATAATAATAAAAATACACACAAAGAAAACCCACACCCAAACCCACATAGAATCATTTATATATATATATATATATATATATCTTTATTACCTATTATTATTATTATTATTATTACCTATATATATATGAAAAATAATTCTAGTGGATATGTAAGTTGTATTTTGTTCTTTGTATTTGTAACTCTAGTCTAAGTAATTGATTAAAACCGAAAAAAAACTGCAAGATTAAGTAAAAATTAAAATATTACAAACAAATTATATGGTAATTGTAACTGAACGAACGTTTGTTTTTGTATCAAATAAAAAAAAAAAATCGAGTCACCCACGAGGTGAGCTATCCTGGCTATGCTTTCATAATAATACCAAAAAAAAAAGGAGCATTTTATCGTACATTGTTAAAACTTATATAAACCTATATAAATATATATATTTATATATATCTTAACTATATAAACATCCCATATAATCTTGAGATAATTTGAGTTTGGTTTTTGTATAACTTTTTCTATTTTCTGTTTTGATTTTGTCATTGTGGAATTCTCCGGTGCAAGTTGTTTGATAAATATACCTACTATATAATTATTAGCCATATTTTTTAACAGTAAAACTGCTGCCAAAATTTAAGCCGCAACGAAAAAAAAAACAAAAAATAAAAGCATGTCAAAAACAATTGAAAATTTATCCAAAAATTATAAACCAAAAAAAGAAATCGCTCGTTTATAAATATTTTGATAAATATATTAAAAAAAAGTTCTTTCTGTATTTATTTCAATGTATTTAATTAAGCAATAATAATTGTTGGTGTTGGTCGCAAATTGAATTGAATTTGATTGGTTGGTTGATTAACTTGACTTGCCTCTCTTTCTCACTTGCTCACGCTCGCTCGCTCTTACTCTTACTCTTTCTCTCTCTCGCAATTAATCTCTGTAATACTCTGTCTCCCTGGTTGGTGTGCACACATTGTAGACATATATTCTGATGATTTTGTATATGCATCAAAACCACAACTAGTTGAATGTTAAATAAATTTTATACAAACCAAAAAAAAAAAAAAATACTACAAAAAAAAAAAAAAATAAATTAAAAGTGCAACCACAAAATAGAAAAAACATAAAGCGTAAAACTAAAACGCAAATCCTTTGTTGTTATCCGCAAATTTATCACAGACAAATCTGTCAACACAAACACAGTACAATGGCATTGGCCTATGCAATGGAAGCGGCGTGGTGTCAGCAGCCCTGGGCGGCATTGCCAGCCCGGCCATTGTCACAGTTGTTGCCTCCACAAACCCACCGGCCCCACAGCACAGTTGCAACAATGGCAGCCTCCCAACAGCGGCAACAACCACATCAATCCCAGCAACAACGGCCCAGTCAACTGCCCTGTTGATGACCCCACAGAATGCCCACACCAGCAATGGCTATGCGGCGCCCCCCTCAGCCACCACCGCCCTCACAAATGGACTGACAAATGCCATCGAGCAGCAGCAGCAGCAACATCATCATCAGCAACAACCACAACAAACACAGAATGTGCTCAGCATAGTGAGTTTCAAGAGCCAGAAAAACATAATAATAATCATAAGCTAAAAATAGAATCAACAAAAACCTAAAAAAAAAAAAAAAAAAAAACTACAAAAAGAGTATAAAAAGAAGAAAAGAAAAATATGTTTTATGTAAGCCAAACTGGCAACGAGATAGACACAAAAATTTATAGGATAAATAGGATAAGTGAGGTTAGGATTTACTTCTTCTTCCTTACACTTTCACTTTTGGAAAGGAAATATTTAAATTTGATTTTTCAAGACGGAAAGTGAAGAGTTCTTTTTTTGTTCCCCCAAGAATTTGTTGAGTTCAGAAAAAATATTATTTTTACCTTTTAAATTAAATTAGAGCAGTTTGGATATCTCATTGGAATTTTTTGAGTTTTAAGAAAAAATTGAATCCATATTTTCCATTATTTGTTTGATAATTTTTTCCTGACAGTTTTTTTTTCCTTATTTCAAATTTCTTTCTTGAAGCTTTCAATTTTGATAATAAAAATTTTTTGATAAATCTTTAAATTAAGTCGTAAGTTCTTAAGATATTTTAAGCTAATATTAAGAAATATTTCTTGTCTCCTAAAGAAAAATTTTTAAATTGTTTTTGTAGTCTTTCAACTTTTCTCAAATGAAATTACCATCTTCATTTGCGATAAACTTTTTCACACATTCAAACAAACACACACACACCCACACAGGCACACATGCAAATGTCCTAAATACTTCTCATATCAAAGGAGAAGAATATCAAATTGGTCGAGTATTTAATTTGAAATTTATTCAAAGTGAAACAATTTTTTGACGACGACCTTTTGGCTGCCCTAAACAATTCCTGGCGATTTTTGTCGCGTGCCGACATTTGAAACTAAAAAGCGCTAAATGTCATTTACATTACCACCCTAACCCTACCACTCTCCCACCCCACCCTCTATCAATGTTACTCTTTGCTTAGCCATTCAGATGTAAAATAGAAAAAAAAAAAACAACGAAAACTTTTTCACGCCATTTCACTCCGAACCACAACGAAATGTGGCCCAAACATGCAAACCAAAAATATTTTAACAAATACAAAAAAAAGGCCAGAGTAGCAAAAAAACGAAGAGTATCATAAACTTTTCTTTTCGAATTTTTTTTGTTTAGGATTTATGTGTCAACAAAGCGCATTTAATGGGAATGCCAGCGAAATTGAGTTAAATGTTATTGTGTGTGATTTCTATTGCCTACTTTATGGCGCGTGTTCAATTTCTCTCTATCTCTCATTCTCTTTTGTCCCAGAAAGTGCATAGGTATGTGTGTGTGTGTGCTGGTAGCTTTTATTATTACATTCTTTAGGTATTGTTTGCATTTGGAATTCACCCGCCCGTAAATTGACAATTTTTATAAAAAATGAAAGAAAAAAAAAAAAAAAAACGATGGGGTAAAATTTATTTCATTTTTTCGTTATTATTGTTGTTTTTGTTGTTCTGCCATTGCCACAGTGACTGTCTACATTTTCAGTTTTAATAATGCAAAAATACAAATGCAAACATTTCCGCTGGGGATCGTCGGGTTGCTGGGATTGCAACAGTTACGCGACAGTTTTATTGCATAAGTCAACAGAAGTTTGTGCCACAAAAATGCGCGTTTTCCTCTCTCGCTCTCTGTGTCTGTGTGTGCGTGGGAAAATGTGTCATTGTCTCTCTGTAACTGTGTGTGTGTGTTGGTTATCTCACTGCCTTTTTGTTTCCGGTTCGAATTGCGCGTTGCAAGTTTTCTTTTTTTTTATTGGGTCACACAGATTCACACACACACACACACACACCCGCACACTCATAGTGACGCATACACTCAAAGGACATATGCTCGGTTTCTGCCAACCACTTGAAAATTGCATTTTCATTTCAATTGTTTATTTATTGCGGCACTTGTTCCCATTCGATTTGTCATGCCACAGCAGCAACAACAACAACAAAAAGAACAAGAACAACACCAAAAACCACAGCCTCAACTGCAATTACAACAGCCAAAAGCCCTGAGCCGTGGCCAGGTCGGGACTTAGCCTTAAGTTTTTCGCAGCATTTTTCACACACTTAGTTATACCTTTTCTCTCTTCTTCTTCTTCTCTTCCCAAAACCCCTCAGTCTTCAGTATTGATCAGCAGTGAAGCGGATAACCAACAGCAGCAGCAACAGCAACAACAACAGCAGCAGCAAAGTAACAACACAGCCCTAGGCAATGCCGGTGGCGGCAGTACAGGCGGCGGTGGTGGTGGTGGTGGCGGAGGCGGTGGCACCTGCCCGCCCGGCTCACCACTCAGTAGCTCAGCACCGTCCAGCATCGCCAACACCACAGCGGCCGTGGCCACACTCAACGGCTCAGCCGGCAATGGCCCAGCCACCAACGAAGGCAACAACAACAACTCCGGCAATACATCACCCATCTCGATCGCCCCCCAGACGGTCTCCGCCAGTGGCGAACCTCTGCTCCAGACACCACCCTCGCTAGCTGCCGTCGCCTCGGTGCAAGCGCTCAGTAGCAGTCCAGCCGGTCTGGCCGCAGCCACCTCAGTCACAGGCAGCTCAATAGCGGCCGGCACCCTGGCCGCCACCAGCAGCAGCGGCTCAGTGGGACTCCTGCCCACAGCCGGTCTAGACACGTCGGGAGCACAGACGACCAATGGGGTTGTCCCGGCCAGTACCTCGCAGGTAATTGCCCACCTCAATGCGGCAGCTGCTGCTGCCAGCGGCATTATGACCGCCTCGGTGCAATCGCCAGCCAACATTGTGGCCACTAGTCTGACGACAAGTGCTCTAGTCCCAACCCAGCCCAGCTCGGCCGCCCAGCAGGTGGCTGTGGCTGCCTCAATCGATGCCAAAAGTCAACCGAAACGTTTGCACGTCTCGAATATACCATTTCGTTTCCGGGATCCAGATTTGCGTGCCATGTTCGGGGTAAGTTTCACCAAACTTCTTTTCCGTTAAGCAAACTCATTAACAAAAACTTATTTCAAAAGATGAGGGTGAGTCAGAGTCCTGGGAATTTCAAAAGCATATAAACTCATTTAAATTCAAATCTTGTTAGTATATCAAAGATTGAATCGATAATTTCAGAAAATTAAGAGACTTGAGGCAATCGGAACTTTAAAGAACCAAAATAAAGATGCTGCTTCTATCAACTTTTATCATATAGATTAAGTAATTTTATTTCCGGGACTCTATAAAGAAATATATTCCTCTCTATAAAATATTCCCTTTATATTCCCTAATTAAGAACAAATTAAAATAATTACTTTGCTAACTTGTCAGAATTCCTTTGACGCATAATAAAACTTGATCTCTCTCTCTCTCTCTCTCTTTATTTTCCTTAGCAATTTGGTACCATTCTGGATGTGGAAATTATTTTCAATGAACGCGGCAGCAAGGTAAGAAAATATTTTATTTTCCCTCAATTCCCTCATAATTATGTCTTTCAAATAGGCTACAATTCATTCATGCTGTTCGTTGCCTGAGTTGCTTATTTTTTTTTTTTTTTTCTAATTTCATTTTGAATCTCTTGAATGGCAGTTTTGTATTTAATTGTCGAGTTTCAGGCATATTTTTTTTATATAAAGGTTGCCAGGCCAACAAAACTAGTTCTTGCAGTATCAAAAAAAAATATATATATATACCGTGAATAACGCTTTGCAAAATTCCTTAGCACACTTCTCGACGGCTTCAATAATAAAATGTGATATTCTTAGTGATGATGCGCTTGAATGAAGTGCAAAAATAATTGCATAGTTACGGCAGCAATTCAAGTCCAAAGCGGAGGACAGTGAAGACAGGGGCTGGGGGCTGGCCTCTAGATAGAGTAGATAGTGAAATGGACAGTAAATAGAAAAGCTGTGCATAATTTAGAGTTGCACATCAGGACGACAACCATCACCAAAGCAACTCAGGCACGTGCATGCCCCCTACCCAGGCCTTCTCACCCTTCCTCCAAACCTTTTCCTCCTCTAACTCTGGCCACTCCACTCCTCGGCTGTCCTCCGTTGCCGCCTTGCATGACCAGGGTCTATCTAGCCTTGTCGTCTTTGGTGCTTTCAATGTACAGTAACGCTCTGAATAAAAAAAGTCCTCCATTTCTGTAAACCTTGTGAAAGCAAAAGTAGTGCTACTTTTTTTTTCTTTTCTTTATAACAACAGCAAAAATAAAATTGATATATAAATAAAAATAAAAAAATATATATATACCTTTAATCTTTCTATATACATATAGTACTATAAATATATACCTATATATATATATATATATATATATGTTTTTTAATTGCATGTTTGATTGCGAATGGCAGGGATTCGGTTTTGTAACATTCGCTAACAGCAACGATGCAGAACGAGCACGCGAACGTCTACACGGCACCGTGGTTGAGGGACGCAAAATCGAGGTGGGTGCATGTAATCATTACTTTTACACAAACACACACACACACACATACATATTTAAAGCTGACATTCACACACACACACATACACACATTTACATCAAGCAAGCGCTTTTATATTATCTGCAACTAATTGCAAAAAAACGCACACTCAGGAAAATAAAAGGAAGAAAAAAAAAGTAAAATAAAATGATTTATTTATGAGTAAATCAAATTTTTGTATACTTTTTTCGGAAACTTTTTTAAAAATAAATTATTGATTGAATTTTCTCATATTTTTCATATGTTTTATAAAAAATTGATTTGGCTTTATGGAAATATTTTTAGCTTACTCATAAGGATGATATTCCGGGGATTCAGGACTAGATCTTTTTTCCTCTTTATTTATTCTTATAATTTTTTATAAAAATACTCAAAATATTGATTAAATTTTGAAGCTTGTTTTTCCAAAAATATTTCGTTCTTGCTATTTGAATTTTTTAATCCTCTTATAAAAACTATTTCATTAAGATTAAATTTCAAATTTCCATGAAAGCTTCCGACATCAGCCAAAAGACTAATTAGTCTGAAGAAGAGTATATTTAAGAGGTTTATAAAGTGTCCTTCAAAGCTGTCATATGCATAATTATCTCTCGTCAAAAGTATACAAAAATATATTTATATATAAATAAATTAATTTTATTTTCATATAACCAGAGCAGAGCTCTTTAAAAGCCAGCGAAAAAAAAAATCTCAATCACTTGGGCAAATATTTTGTCACTCTTCAAAAAGGCAATTTCGTCAGCGCCTTTTTTGGTTTCAAATATTAAAAAGAGTTTAAATAAAAAAAATATTTATATATAATTTGAGTCACTTATTAGCAGTCAATTTCATTTAGTGAATCGATCTGTCTTATGGCAAACAAGCATTCTGATTGATTTTTAAAATGGCGCACGCATTTTATTTGCCTTTCATTAAAATTTAATTACACCAGTAATTAATAAAATTCCTTTTTGTTGCTTTTTATTTGTTGTAGTTTTTCCATCTTCTCTCTCTCTTTTTTTTTGATTGGCTCTCTCGGTTAATCAACGAGCCCATATAATTGGCATTAAAAAAATATGCTGAAAATGCTCGATTTCGCAATTAAACCAATAAACACAGAAAACAGAGAGGAACAGAGAAAAAAAAGAGGAAAGGAGAAGAAAAATCTTTTAATATTTGCAATTCTGTGGCCTGATTGGCTTTCTTGTTATTTTTTTTTTTCACACACAATTTGAATTTAAGCTTGCTTGACACACTCACACACACACTGAGACAAACACGCTTTAAGTTTTATGTATCACTTGAAAATTGTCAACTAACACAAAATATGTTTGTCTATTTTATTTTTTTTCTCTCTCTATATTTATAAACATTTTCCATTCACAAATGAATGAAATCAACCAAACCACGCTGATAAAAAAATATAAAACAAAATCGACCAATAACTTTTTGCTAAAAAAAAATAAAACCAATAAAAAACTGAAAAATTAATTAAAAAATCAAAACCAAAAAACATCGTAAACCAAAAACTCAAACAAACATTGTGAAGGTGAATAACGCAACTGCACGTGTACAAACCAAAAAAGTGACAGCAACCAACGGTAAGTTTGTCTAACTCTCACTCACCCCTTCATTTCCCTCTACCATTTTATTTCTTAGAAAGAACACACAAACATACAGATATAAACTAACACTCACACACACACTTGAAAACATACCGATTTAGTATTTATAACATTCCACTAAGTTTAAGCTAAATTACGTAAAATGAAACAAGTTTTAATGTTGAACAAAGAAATGCAATTACGTCTTTGCTTGCCTTGGAAGAAGCGAAAGAAAGCAGAACTGAAACAAAAACAAAAACAAAGAAAAAACAAAGTGCCCGCAGCTGCAACTTAAACTACGAAAATAACAACAACAAAAACATTAAGAAAAAGGAGTGGGAAGGAGAGTAAAAAATTCCGACAAGGCCAAAAGTTTGATTTAGCAACCAAGTCGAAATCGGCTCGAGAAAAACGAAACTCGAATGTTCTTTAATTTGGGTCTGATCTTTTAGAACATCCCTAGACATAGATAGATTCAATTCCTAACCAATCGATAACCAATCAATATAAATTATCGAAGTCATTGAAGACTCAAAGCAAAACAATTTGGGGACCATATAAAAGATGGTTTGAAAACTGTGAATTATCTTCACGAATATTCAAAGGCTTCTAGTTCAAGTTAATCGATAACCGATAAATGTAAATCGACAGAGACCATGAAAAATTAATCAAAATAGATTCAGTACTAAGTAAAGCTTAGATTAGGATCTTTGGGTTATTGTATCAAAAATTTCTTAACGGCTTCTAGGAATAGTTAATCAATAACCGATAAGATCAAAGACCACGTCGATTAGATCAATTTAGATTCAGCACTATCTCAGACTTTGATAGAGATCTTTAGACAAAAAATTGATAAAAATAAATCTGTGAAATATAATGAAGAATATTTTCTAAAACCCCATAAAGTACAGTACAGCCTTACTAGTCGATAAACGATACATTTATTTAGGTGAACACATTTCCAATTCGATTAATTTTTAATTCAATGAAACTTAGAAAAGTCAACAGAATACTTCCACGAAAAGCTAAAGCAATTTCCACAATGTCCTGAGATTGTGATAGTTTTCCAAGTTGGCCACCCCTGTACTCCCTCCTTTTTCCGACTGGTATTTTTGATTTGTGGGGCTTGCAGCAATTTTTGGCATTTATTTAACTTTTCACATCAAATAAATAAATTTTTACCTAGCAAATGGCGTTGGCAATTTTCATTGGAATGTTTCAGGATTTGATGATTATTCCTCATTTATTTTATGATTATTGCTTTGGCCACCAAAACACGCTATCAATAAAATAAAATCATAAATCTAAAAGCAACCAATTCCTTCTACTAACTTTATTTTTTGGGTGCGGCAAGACCAAATTAAAAAAAAAAAAAAAACGAAGCAATAAAAAATTCATATTTTAGTTGTAAAATGGATTTTGGTTGTATTTGATTGACTGTTATTTACAATTAATTAAAATAATACTGATACTATCAACACGAGTCCTAGATAATATTGATGATGAAATTGTAATTTGTTTTTTTTGGATAAATTGATTCGATTTATCATATGGCTTACTTATTTGATCTTATCTTGATTGTTTAATTATTGATTTGTTTCATATTTCATATATATATAATTTTTTTTTTCTTATTTTATTTCTCTCGAAACCACCCACACAGTTGTACTGACCAAAGACGGTGCCATACCGGCCCCCGCTCTAGGTGAGCAAACAAGAGAAACAAATACAAAATGAATGAATGCATTTTTAATTTGTTTGTAAACTTGCTTGCAACAAAAACTAATCCCTCTCTCTCTCTCAATATAATAAAATATATTAAATAAATAAAATATATATTGAATGATTTACAAATAATCCCGAAACAAAAAAAAGTTTGTAATATTTTGAAAAAAACAAAAAAAAAAAATCTATAAAATCCCCCAAAACAAATAAAGAAACAATTGCCCGGCATGTTGCACGTTGCTCGTTTTGTGTGTGTTTCCCCATGAAATAACATAATTCCTAATCACTTCAAATGAATATTCAAATTGATAATACCCCGAAAGAAAAAACTTTTAGACAAAAGCATGAATAAATAAATAAATATTCCTTTCACTCAATTAAACAAACGAGGGCATTTTTTTTTTTTTTTTTTGATTGTTTTGTGTAGCTTTAAAGTTCACTGATTCGAATTGTTGCCTCTTTTGGATTAATTAAAATTTAAAACTGTTTTTTATTGCCAAACAAATCCAGAATTTACCAAGGCAAATGGGAATTTCATAAAGCTTATTAAAATATATTTTTTCTTTTTTTTTATCTGTTCTTCTGTCTTGGATTTGTCTTTATTTGGAAAGAAAAAAAGAAGCACTTCTGTCCTATCCTGTTCTGTTGTTGTTAGCAAAACAGCTGAGAATGTATAATAAATAATACTGCTGATTAAATCGACTTTGCTATTTTTTTTTTTTTTTACTTTCAATAGTTTTTTTTCTTGCCTCTCTACTCTTTTTGCTGTTGCCATTAAAAAGTATTCACTGCACAAAATCTATACTCTAGTTTCGCTCCACACGATAAGCGGCTTAGAGACAAACAAACCAAGTAAAAAAAAGAAGAAGCAACTCCGACATGCTCAGGCTGAATTGTGTGGCTGTTTCTTTTGCCTACTATAGAGTTCTTCTTTCAACTTTTTTTAAGACTTGGTTGGCTTGCAGCTGTGGCAGAGACTGTGGCATCTGAAAGCTGCTCACTCGTTGGAGCAGGAGGCGGGGGTCTCGACAAGTAATAAAGTAACCAGGATATGCATTTCTAGCCTCAACTTTCTTCTTTAATGTTGTCCTGTTTTTATATAGAGTTTTACTTTTTTCTTCCTTTCGTTTTGTTCATTCTCTGGTCACGCGTGCAACTAATGCGCTTCATTTGAGTTGCAGGTCATTTGTGTCTGTGTGTGTTTTTGTGGGGTATTTTGTTTAAGGTCCGAATGTTATTATAAATAGAAATAAAGCTAGTTTGTCTGGTCTATTCAAGGCATTTTATCACGTTTGCTCTGTTGTAGGGTTTCTGTTTACGGCTTTTTTGCATGCTGCTCAGCCAAGCCAAGCGCTTCCCATATTACGTATACGTCAGCTTTGCATTAACGTTGTTCTTGCTGTAGTTGTTGTCGTGGCACAACTGCTCGTTATGTGGCCAAGGATTGAAGCCAAAGCAGTCAGGATAATTACAAATAAACCACAAAGTTGCAAACATGTTGAGCCAAGCCAACCCAGCCAGCCAGCCAGCCAGCCGAGCACCACACACATAAATTTTAAAGAAACTTTCTTTTCTCCTCTAGTTTCTTTCTTTTTTTTATTATTATTATTATTAGTTTTTTTTTTTTGCTGAAGTGGCCACATTGTGTGCCCTTCTTTGGAATAGTTTTAATGTGTGTATCTGTGTCCACTTTCCCTGTCTTGTTATATCTCCCATGCAAATGGTGTTTTGGGTTCGAGTAAGATCTGCTTTGTTTTTTGCTGCCAAGAAACCCGCATTTTGTGCATTTTAAGAAACTTTTGCCTTATATGCTGATTTCACTTGCTCTCTCTCTATCTCTCGTTTCCATTGAGTCCACAAAACATGCATGACATTTTCCTATTTTCTCCTTTTTTTTATTTTAGTTGATCCTTTGACATGTTAAATTTAATGCGAACGCAACCCATGCCAGGCTTCCGGCTTCCGGATTCAAGTGAATGTTTGTCAGTTCACTCCCTGCTCCTCGGTAGCTTCACTATTTATTTTGCCATTTTCGGTGTGCTTTTTATTATAGTTTAAACATTTGCATAGCACAAAGTGCAGCAGCGTGCCACATCTTCAAATCATTTCTTCTCTCTCACCTCTCTGCTCTCTCTTTGTGGCACCTCCTTTTTAGTGCCGCACTTTGTCAGTAGTTTGCTCATTGCCGAAGCATCGAAGCGTTCGATTGTAAGCAGATTGCCATGAAAATAACCAAAGGCAAAGGCAAAGAATGAAAAGAATTCCTTCCTTTTTCTGTTTATTTTTTTTTTCGTTTTTTCTCTTGAATTTTCTTATTTATTATTTGTCTATTTCTCTATTGTTCAGTTTGTCTTGCATTTTCCAACAATTCTCTCATTCTTTCACTCTGTGTGAGCCCCCCACCCGCTTTGGCCTGCCCTTGTGTTTGTTCGTATCTCATTCGGAGGTCTTTACATTTCCCATAGCATACTTTTCCGGGCTGTGGGGCATTTGGGTTTTGGCTTAACTGTTCGTGTGTGTGTTTGTCTATTGTTTATGTTTATTGCATGTGAATATATGCAAATTTGAACGAAAATATAAACCAGACCTCCTCTGACATACACAAAGCATGCCCACCAATTGAAAATATCTCAAAAAAAAAAGGAATGATTGCAATAAATAAACGATAATTTGATTAAATTCAGCGGTGTGTTGGATATTTAATGTTACAATTAAATAAAAACTAAAAATGTAAGCAGCATGTATTCTAACAAGTAACAAATTCAAAATATTTATACCCCCACCCCAACGCAACCAACCACCAAAAACTATTCACATGTAAAATAAAAAAAAAAAAAAAAAAAAAATGAAATGCTCTGTGTCTTTATGAATTTAAGTCGTGTACTATATAAAATATATATCAAATAAAATTCAATTAAAATGCAAAACTAATAAAATTATTTTCTCTTCTTTTTCTATGCCTCTTGAAAAATGCTGATGCCAAAAAAAACAAAAATAAAAACAACAACAACCAATAAACAATAAATATCTAAAAAAAAAAAACAAAAATCACCATAAATACCACAAATGCTGCAGTTTGTTTGCCCTGGCCTGAAGGTAAGAGTTTTTCATTTCCAAAATATTTTGTCTGCCAAAAGAAATTCTATTATTATTTTCAAAATGAAATAAAATTTCTAAAGACTCTCTCTGTCTCACTCACATCACACTCCAAATATACAAAACATTCTAAGTTATTGAATAAATAAATAAATATATCAAAATGTTACTTTTTTTTTTTTTTTGATTTCAATCATTTTCTATATGTATAAGAAATTTTTCTTAGTCCTTAAGTCGAGCCAATTAGCAATTCAAAACAGTAGGTAATAAAATGAAATAAATAATTGCCAGTCAGGTTTTAGGGTATTCGGGAAAAAATATATACAAATAAAATATTTAAAATTAAGCAAATATTTTGGGCCACTAGGAAAAAAAGTGTTGCCTGAACCTGAAATAATTTAACATATCAAAAATCTATAAATATTTATTTTATTTTTTTAGAATTTGCATTTTTCCCCTGATTAACTTGAATTTCTTACTTATTTTTTTTTTTAATATATTTCAAATATTTAATTTTACAATATATATAAATATAATTTGATTGAATTTGTTGTGTTGTGGTAGGTCCCGCAGGAATTTTGTGCAAGTACAATTTTTACCTAGGCATATTGCATAATAAATCAAAATATATTGAATTTAATTTAAAGCAAAACAAAACAAAAAAAAAACATAATAATAATAATACATATGAAAATAATATTAATTAATTAAAACATATATTTCTTTTGAAATGGATAAATGTTTGTAATTTGTTCAAATTTTTTTTTGTGCCTCATTTAATTTTTTTTTTTGCATTTAATTACATAAAAAAATTAATTCAAAAAAAAAACAAGACAATCATTAAATGGAAAAAAAGAGAAACAAATCAACATCATTAAAGCAACCGAGAAAAACAAGCAATTAATTTAAATAATTAAGAAAATTCACACTGCCCTCAAATTAACCTCTTTTAGATCATTTTTCTTTCTATATATTTTTATTTTTTTTTTTTTTTGCTGATGATGATGATGAATAATTAAATTAATTTTAATGATAAAGATGTCACATGAATTAAATGAATTAATGCCCTAATAATAGTCCTGGTGATGATGACTTGCAATTTTATTTAGCATTTGTCGGCTGTGTTCTTAATTATCTTTTCCCACACGGTCTCAATTTACACACACCCAAACACACACTGACACATCGAACCTTGAAGAAGTAAAAAAAAAAAGTTACTCGTTTTACCTTTTGTTTTTTTTTTCTGTTTTGATTTCGTCTTTTTGGTGCTTTAATTTTGTTGTTGTTCGTTTTTGATCAAAAAATTTGAATTAAGCCCAAAAACGAAAATGTTTAAACCAAATCAGCTCCAGCTGTCTTAGCACTAGATTTTAAGAGTTTTGTCCATCACTGCATTTGTGTAAATACAAAAGAATCTCAACAAAGCATCCAAAGCAAAACACTCATTAAAACAACAAAAAATTATTCCAAAAAATCGAAAATCATTTAACTCGAACAATTTACCAAAAAATAATGATGTGAATCGAAAAAGGTTATCGCCTGCCCGTGGCCACAGCCTGGCCTTTCCTGGGTGCTCCCGTGGGGGCTGGGGCACAGTTGACGCCCGTGCCCATACCAGTGAATGCCCTGCCACCCCTGCCCACTCTGTCCACTCTGCCAAATATGTCCAGCCTGCCTGGTGGTCATGCCCAGCCCAATCCAGCTGCGGCGGCCCAGGCCCCAACGGCTGCCTCGCCCATTGTTCTAGCACCACGCCCACCACCACCACACAACACTGTGCCAACGACAGCGCCCACAGCAGCGACGCCACGGCGGAGGTATATAAAAAAAAATGCAAACCAAAAAAACTTTAGGCACTAAAAAAAAATGAAAAAAAAAATGAAAAAGCAGAATTCAAAAATTTACTTTAATCGGAACGAACACGCCTCCTTTCAACCGCCCATAAGCACACACAAACACCTGAAAAGAAATTAAAATAAGAAACCCAAAAAATCATTGGAAAAGTCTTCCAAAAACTTTACTTTTGAAATGTGCCTTGAATTTTGAAAAATCTGCATATTCTTTCCTCTTCTTCTTCTTCTTCTTATTTTGTTTCAACACCCTTGACCGTATTGATTGATAGACAAGCCTGCCATTTGTATACTCGTTAAATGTAAATTAATGTCAAACTAGTTGGGTTAGGCAAAGCAACTAAAACCATAAAAACAAAACAAAAATCCGAAAAAAATATATAAATATATATTTGTAATTAGTTTATAAGTATTTGGCTAGGACAAATTAGCTTTAAAATCTTAGAAAAAAAAAGATAATTAATTAATTAATTTGTATTTACTTTAACAGCAGCAAAGCATTTTGATAAAGCAAAAAATTGTTTAGAAAAAAAAAATTATATATTTTTTCACAATATTTCTCTCTATGTCTTTTAGACTTGCACGTCATTTTTTGTTTTTGGCTTTTTCGTTTTGTTTTGAAAAAAACATTTTCAGTTTGCCAGAATCTCAAATCAATTCAATTCGAGAGGAAAATGAGAAAAAACTTTAAAAATTTACTTGCATGTTTCACACACATTTTGGTTGATTAAATTCAGTTTTTTTTTTTTTTTTTTTTTTTGGAAAAAAATTCAATTTGTTTTTAGCATATTTGAAATATTCCCAAAAGGCTCGTTGAAAATTAAATTTATGTAAAATTGTTTGAATATTTATTTCATTTTCACATTCTGAATAATAGAAAATTTATTTATCCGTGCGTGTGTGTAAATTAGAATTGCAATTAAATTTTGAATTGAATTGATTTGGAGATTTCTAATTAAGCCTGGTTTGAAATTCACGCTGGCTAGAAATTAAGTTGGCAGTCCTAAACAAAACCTAACCTCAATTATTTTCTGTACATGTACAGTTTTGCAATAATAGGTTCTGTTTTTTTATTTTTCTTTTCGAGCTTTCTAACCTTTGTATTTTAATTTGAAATTTTAAGTTTCTTGTTTTGTCCACTTTTGGCAAGCATTAATTTGTTGGCAGTATAAAGCAAAAATTCCATATATATATATATTTATCGTATTGAACAGACTGAATTCTTCAATTAATTTTAATAATATTAAAAAATAATAATAATAACGAAAGCAACACTTATGAAGAGTTGAAAGTGCGTAGCATTTTTCTTGGTAATTAAATGGTTAATGTTAATGTTAATTTTAAGTATGTTTTTCCTCAGTATGAATTATGTCTTATGTATTTGTTATATGTATATATAAAAACTATATATCAATATCAATTAAACAATCAAATCATCAATTCACCATAGAAAGCAAATCAAAAAAAAAAAAATAAAATTTGTGAAGCAAAATGCAAATAGTTCAAATGTTGCAAATTACAAATTAAACAAACGAAAATGCCTAGAATTTTATTTGTCTCATAAATACTATATATATACTCCACATTTATACATACATTTATATCTATTTATATAAATCTATAAATATTTATATAAATACAACAAAAAAAAAAAAGAAAAAATATTTACTTATATAAATGAGAAACTAACCGCATGCGTTTTATGTTCTTTTCTTTTTCCTTTTTATCTACTTTTTGCACACGAACGAAAACAAAACAAACAATTTTGTATGCGACAATAAACACAACAACTACAAAAACAACAACAACACACACACTCACACCCACACACTTACATGAAAACGAAACCAACCACCCAACACGGGTCAAATTTGTTTGTGTTTGAAATCGTAAAAAAAAACAATATCAAATCGAATCTCGTATGCAACAAACAACTACAACAACAACAACAACAACAACGTAAATCGTACTGACGTCGTCTGTCCACCCCCACCCCCTAAAAAAAAAAAAACAAATCTGCCTCCTCCTCGCTACCGCCCAAAAACAACACACACACAGCCGCCGTAGCCGCTACCATGCGTGGAGTTGCCATACAACGTGGACATGTGGGCGTGGTCAGCGCCTCACCCTTCCATACGCATCATCATCCAGCCCTGGCCGCTGTTGCCGCCCAGCAACAACAACAGCGTCAGGTGGCCGCCGCCGCCGTCGCCGCAGCAGCCGCCCAACAGCAGCAGCAGCAACAACAACAACACCACCACCAGCAACAACAACACCCACACCATCACCAAGCCCAGCAGCAACAGCAGCAGCAACAACAACAACAGCAGGCCGCCCACGTGGCAGCCGCCGCCGTCGCCGCCGCTGCTGCCCAGCATACGCCACACGCACACGCACACACTCACCCGCATGCGCATGCCCTGCCCCAACTGGGCCTCCAGCCCACCCTGCAGGCCGTGGCCGTGCCCACCGCAGCCGCCACAAATGCGGCCGCCGCCGCTGCCGCCCAGCAGCACTCGCTCCAACACTCGATGGCCGCCGCCGCGGCAGCCCAAAATTCGGCCGCTGCCGCCGCCAATGCCGCCGTGGCCGGAGTGAATCCCGGCGCTGCTGCCGCCGCCTATGCGGCCCGACTCTCCGGTCATACCACTGCTCCACCCACACAGGCCGCTGCTGCTGCTGCGGCTGCCTCCATGGCGGCGTCGGCGAATGCGGCCAACAATGCTGCCGCTTTGCATGGATTTGCGCCGTAAGTAGAGAGAGACTCGCGTCGGTTATTTTGGTTATTTCTCTCAAAGTCACCCATTACGTTTTTTTTTTTTTTTTTTTTTTGGTTCTTAGAGATCTCATAACCCCAACTCCCGTAGTGCCTGTAGTTTTGCTACCCTTAATCCTCTTATTCCTAAAAGACCGAGAGGGAGAGGGAAAGAATGCTCTTGGCCTTTCTCCCTCCCCCTCTCTCTTTGATCTGTTATAGTTTTTTTTTTTTCAATAAAGTTTTGAATGTAGTTTTAGCGCACTTGGAAAACTATAAATAAATATATACTTTTCCTTTAACTTTATCGATTTGAATGGTGTGTAAAAAAAAAGTGAAATTATTCTTATTTTTTTATAATTCTTTTATGATTTTGTCTTGCTCAGTCGAGGTAGACCAGACAACAAAAGTGAAGAAAACAAACCGAAAACCCATCAAACCCAACACACCTCATCCTCATTTTGCATGACATTGCCCACCTTTTTGACACACAAACACACCCACACACTCACACATACACACATATACATATATGCCCTGTCATTTTGTAATTCTGGTTGGCCTCATCATTTAGCCCAAACCTGCCCACTTTGCCACATTCATTCTTCATTTGGAAAGCGCAAATTGTTTATAGCTTTACCGTTGGAATTTTCTTTTAGTTATTTTGTGCGTGCGTGTGTGTGTGTGTGTCTCCTGTTTTATGCGGTGATTTCTAAATAATAATAATAAACAAAAACTGTTATATCTTTTTTGTGTGTGTGTATCTCTCTGCCACATTGTCTTTAATCTTAACCGAAATCAGCAACCCAACAAGTCTAGACTTGTGTTTGTTTTCTTGTAAAAAAAAAAACACTTTTCAGAAAGCAGCATTTTTTTTTTTTTGAATTCTTTTAATTAAATAATCCATATACTGAAGCACGCTAATTTTACTACTAAAAAAAAATATATATTCCCGTATCTTAAATACAATAAAAATCAAATAATTTTAAAACTTGTAACTATTTTTGGACTGAGAGCAGTTTTTAGTGTTTGTTAAAAAAAAAATTAATTCTTTTTTTTTTTAATTTAATTTATTGAAATGGTTTTGGCTGAAAGGGACCTACTTAATGTATATTGTGTACCACTAGGCGTATGATGAATTTAATTATTGCAGCCGCTGCCACAGCTCGCTCTCTCTCTCTCTCTCTTACTCTGTCTGTTGATCTCTCTCTCTCTCTCTCACACACATATAGTTTGGTGCTGCCCTTGAGAGAGTGCGCCTTGCGTGCATGTTTCCAATTTTTATATAATTTTTATTTTTTTATATAATTTTGGCTGCTGTTTCTACCAACAAAAAAAATAAAGTAAGATTTTAAAATCAAAATAATTCTAGCTAGGTGCATGATTTCAGTGTTTTTGTCTAAGCAGCAAGCAATTGAATTCTCTTTTTAAATTAATCAAATCCTTTTTTTATTTTTTTGTCTTTTTGGAGCCGCAAAAATTTATATAGTCAGGCAGTTCGATATAGCAATTCAGTCCTTGTCAGGTTGAAGGCTTAGGGATTTCTTTTTATTTATTTAGGGTTTTTCTTTTTGCCCTTGGTTTAAGACCTTCCAGGAAATCAAAAGGGGCCAACAATTTAAATTCCTTTCTTGCCCATAAAAAAAACACAAGTGCGTTAAAAAAAAAAAAAAAAAATTAATTAAAAAATTCTAAAATAAATTTTTTGAATTTTGCTTTTAAGTGCTTAAAAAAAGAAACACAAGCAAATCAAATAAGACCCTCTCGAATTATTTGACTTGCTTGGCTTGTAGAAATCAAAAAAAAAAATAATCCCTCTTAAAAATTTTCTCCTTGATCGATTTGAGATTAATTTAATTTTATAACCAAAATTTTTCACAGTGTATACTATGATCCCTACCTAGCAGCCGCTGCTACCGCTGATCAGAATCTACGCTTCCAGGTGAGTCTCAAAATCTCCTCAATCCGAAATCTATATTTTTATTTAGTCTTAAAATAAATTCTTACTTAGGAATTAAGTATATTTATTTTTTTCAAAATATTTCAAAAAATCAAAAAAAAAAAAAACATATGGCTAGCTTAACTAAAAACCAAGCGAACTTGTTAAAATATATTTTATAAATAAATTTTACAGGCAGCCAAACCGGTCACTGAAGTTCCAGCCGCACAGCCAGCCGCCATTTTAAATGTAATGAAAAATACTCAAATTAATTTAAACGCAAAAAAAAAATACTCTCACATTTTGAAAAGAAAAAAATTAGTTGTTTTTTTTCTTATTTGTTTTGAAAGTAGTTTTTTTTTTAAATTGAAAGCAAGAAAATGACAAAACACTTTTATGTTTTCATCATCTGTTTATTTTTTTTCTGGAGTATTTTAAATGGTTCCCCAAACAAAAAAAAAATCCATTATTTATTTATTTTTTTTTTATTTTGCATTTCAAAACTAACGACGCGTTTTTTTAATTTTAAATCTTTTGTTTTTTTTATTTAACTTTGGTAACTGGTCGTGCAAATGCGTCTGTAAAATTTTACTTTCATTCTATTTAAATACAACAACAAAAAAATAACAATAACAACAACAACAAATAAGATAAAGCGTATCAAATGCCTAGAAACTTAATGCATTTAAATAGGCACCCAAAAAAAATATATTCCCATTATGTCAGTTATTTTTTTTTTATGTAATTAAAAAGATCAAAATCGTAGCACAATTTTGAGAAATTTCATCAACTCATTTTTAGAAAAGCTCTAAAACAAACAGAGAAATTTACAACTTATCCTTTTTGTCTGTTTTGAATAATATTCTATTCTCTGCTTTTTGAAATAAATATGCGCTTATATAACCAAAAAGAAAGCCAACAATTTCATAGATCATAATTATTTTAAGTAATGTACAAATTGCATCTATCATGATTTTATTTTAGTTCTTAAATAATTTGTTCTTGTTTTTTTTTTTTTTGGTAACGAAACTCGAAATATTTTTAGTCAGAAAAAAAGAACACTTCAAGTGTTTCACCAGATCTTTCTGAGAAATTTAAGGGACCAAGAAATATTTATAAGCCAAAAGCTTAAAATTTGTTTTTAAGAAATTATAAAAATTCCATATTTGTTTATTAAAAATAAAACTAAAAAAAATTGGACTATTCTAACCTCAAAAAAAAAACTTAAAACTTGGATTCCTAAAGCTCTAAATTCCATTCAAACTCGTCGGATTCTTTCCAACCCAAAAGAAAAAAAAAATTTTAATAAATTTTTCAATTAAAATCATTCAATAAATTTGTGATTTAAAAAAAATATTCTAACCTCAAAACATATCAAATTTAGATTGTAAAAGCTTCTAAAATTCTCTGATTCTTCCAGAATCAAAAAATGATTTGTAAATCTGTAAATTTGGACTCAAGTAAAAGAATTCGAAGTATTTTTGCATTAAATAAAAAATGAAAATATTCCACCCTCAAAAATATTAAACTTGGATTCTTTAATCCCTAATTTGCACCCAAAATTATCCGATGCTCGCAGAATAAAAAAAAAAATTATTTATAAAACTTTAAATATTCTTTCAAATGAAATAATTCAATTGATTTGTTTAATGAAAAAAATATTCTAACCTCAAAAAGCATGAGGCTTCTCAAAGCTCTCAGTTCCATCCAAAACAGTCTGATTCTTCCTGAACCAAAATAAAAGGAGATCCGCAGAACACAGAATTTTTAAATTGAAGCAAAGCTCAGAAAGTTAAAAAAAAAACAGTATCCACTATTCGGCTTACCGAAAGTAATCTTCTTCAAGGTGCTCACAAAAGTATTTGTAGAGTGTATCTTTTTGTTTTAAATGTCTTCTTTGATATGAACATGAGCACAGACAATAAATATAAATTACAAAGCTACCTAGTCCCATTCAAATTCTAATAGCAACAACAACAACAAATGCAACAGCAGCCATTCACAAGAACCTCGAGCATTGCATAGTTTTTTTAGGCAGACAATTTTTTTTTTGTTTTTTTTTTTTATTTTCAAAGCATGTTCTATCTCTTTCTCTCGTTAGCTGGAAAGTACGGCAAGAACTTTGTTAACTTTTTAATTTCAACTCTCTTTGTCAGATTCCTGAATAAAAATAAATGGACTACTTATTTCCTCTTTTTTTAATGAGATTCTGAAGAGTAAAAAGATTTCTGCAAGTTTTTGTTTTTATTAGAAAATTATTTTTTTTCCGCTTTTAATTTATTTTGTTTTTTCTTTTGGTAAATGCAAATTTTCACATACACACACACACATACGTATAAAATGAATTGTATAAAACTTATTGATGATGAACAATTTCGTAACTATTCTTTACTGTGTTCTTTTTGTTATTTACAAATAAATCACGACTGTTACAACAACAACAACCACCACCACCACCAACTACAACAACATTTACGCCACCAAAAAAAAAAAAAAAAAAAAAATTGAAAAAAAAAAATATACTCAAAAAACTTACAGCGCCGCACTGTGACTACGCTAAACAGTAACCCACATACGATCAACCGCATTCCGGTACCACAGAATGTTTTGGTAAAAAAAAAAACAAATAAATAATCATTTCTAGTTTCAAAAAATTTTGCACAAAAAAAAAAAATACTAGAAAAAAAAAAAAGAATTAGTTTGTTGTTTTCATAGTTTCGGAATGTTTATCTGTGTGCGTGTTTTGCCTTTCATTTTGTTGTTGTTTCGAAATAACCCATTTAAGTATCTACCAAGTTCAAGTTAACTCTAATTTAGCTTAAGTTTAAGTTACAAAAAAATTATTTATATATATTTATATGGTTTGGTAAGCACAACTTCACCCCAAATCCACTCGAAGCTTTTTTGACTTAGTCATTCTTTGACCTTGTTGATGTTTTGATAAGCATTCACCTCTATCTAAATATAATTAATTTATTTATTATTTTTAAGATGGCATCTTGGGTTGTTTTATTTTTTTTATATTCTCGTTTTTGTAGATGTTTGTAGTCGGCTTGTCGGCAAAAGATTAAGAAGTTTGATCAGCACACTTGAAAATCTAATTTGGTTGCACTCTCGTGTTTTTTGACGTTCTTTTCGGTTGAAAGTTTTCAGTTTATTTTTGATTTTTATTTTATTTTTTCTGTGCCCATTATTTCTTTCTCTCTCTCTCTATCTCTCTGTCTCTATCTATCTCTATATCGCTAGTCTTGACGTTTGCCTTGTCGTTTGTAATTTGAGTTTGGTTTGTTATAACACGGAATTTGCTTAAAATTATTCCAGGCCACTGCTCCTCTGTTAAAGACACCATTGTCTCAGGCCCAACAGCAGGCATATGCCACAGCGGCCACCACCTACACGGCGGTTGCCGCACGGGCCGCCTACGGGGCTGCTGCAGCCGCAGCCGCCCAGCCGGCACTGGCTGGCTATGCCACCGTAGCGGGGTAAGTTGCTCACTCATCATCTCATCATCTGCTCCCCTTGTCGTCCCAACTGTGCCGATTGTCCTCTTGGTGTTGCCGCTTGCCTGGCTTAGAGCAAATCACACCTCAGCTAAATGCCTCATTAATTGAATTTAACCAACGCAATCGAATAATCAAATAATCCCCACTCTAATTTGGCCAACTTAAAACTAAAGCCAGCCCAAATTTATTGACTAACCAGAAGCTTGCTTGGCTCAAATTAAATTAGGTTTATTCTAAGCTTTTATTTTATCGTTTGTTTTTTCAAAGATTTTCTAAACATTTTTTATAAATTTTTTAAGAATCTAAATTAAATAATTTTTATTGTTTATTTTCTTGCCTTTTGTTTTTTATGTCTCCATAAACATTTTAATAATTTTATGTCTCTCTAAAAAAAATATATTTTTTATGTCTTCATTTTTTTTTTTATTTTGCATATTTTTATGTCTTGAGCAATTCATTTTTATCTTTATTGTTTTTTTTGCAAATTCACTTTTGATTGTTTTTTAAAAATTTCATTGTTAATTAATTTTTTGTTTTAATTTTTTCATGTTTTTATTTGGGCTAATCTTTTGTTGAAATTTAGCAAGAATCTAAAACAGAAAACTGATGAATTTAAACTAACAATTGAGAAATTTTGCAAGTACCTCTCAAAAGTTAATAATTTTTACTAATCAAAGGAAAACCCCCTCAAATCCCGTGGAAATCATCAATCAAATATTTATCAAACTAAACCATTGAATGGGAAAACATAAATTTAATTTCAAAGTAGAAGGCACAGTTTCGGAATGATTTCGATGAAAAAAAACATTTTTTTTTTTTATTAATAAAAAATTATAATAAAATCCTTTTAGCTACGCACGTGAATATGCGGATCCGTTTCTGGGACAAGGCATTGGACCTGTGCCTGGCTACGGGGTAAGTTTGAATTTTACAATTTTTTTCTACCTCAAAAAAAAAAACAATTTTTTTTTTTAATGAAAAATTTTCCCCCTATTTTTTTTTTTTTTTTTGCTTTTCCAGGCCACCCTGTATCGTGGCAGCTTCAATCGTTTCACGCCATATTAAGAAATTCAAAATGATAAATGGAAATGAACCTATGCAAATCAGCCAAATAGTAATCATGAACTATAAATTTGAAAAAAAAAATGCTCAATAAGAAAAAAAAAAAAGAATTAAAAAATTAAAATTAAAATTAGACGTAAAATACTCTATAAACAGTAAGTAGCTGTTAAATACTCAACAACACAGATGCTCAAAATGATGACTTGAAAACTTTTGAAACCTGTCATTGCCAATTCAAATGCACACACACTCATACACACACACACACAAACACTGTAATGTCGGTGAAGTTGAAAATCAAAGCTAAAAGCAACTGCGTTAAATTTAAATAATTTTATTAAAATACAAAAAACAAAAGAAGCGCAAAAGTTGTATTAAATAAAAATAAAAACAAATCAATGTCGTCCAGAAATATGAAAAGCAAAACTAATCGGAATTCTATAAAGTTTATACAATATATAAAAATAGATGGCAAATTGTTTGCAATTAAAAAAAACGTAGATTTTTACAAAACAAATGAGAAAAAAAGTGAAAAAAAAATTACAAAAAAAAAAAGAAAAGCTGAAATTTTTTGTGCATAATTTGCAGGCAGCCATGGAAAATTATATTATAGACATGATATTTGTACTATATATATATATCAAATTTTGAGCAATTCTAAGTAAGACAAGACCTTAATTATTTCATCTCCCTCTAAACTTTTCCTTAATAATCATAACTTTTGCTAGAAGAGAAAGAAGAAGAAGAAAAATACTCTTATCAAACCAATGAAACCCGAACTTGATCAACGAATTTATTTGATTATTATTATTATTATTATCTTGTTTAATTGTTCCTAAAAACCATCAGCTATTTATTTCACTTGGCAGCTTTTAAAAAAAAATATATATAAATATATATTCACTTTTTTGCCCATTGCTCAAATGTAGTGCATAAGGAAAAGATAAAAAAAAAAATCACCACGTAGACATATCCTTGGAATATACAATAATATTTACTTTAATGCCGCCATAGCAGCAGAAAGAAATTAAATACTATAAAAAAAAATTAAAACTAATTACTAGTTTTTAAAAGTCAAGCTTCCAGTGACAGAAATTACGAAAAACAAAAAAATGAAATCTATAAAAGCAAAATTATATTAGTAAGGAATAAAAAAATTATATATATATATATATATAAATCCAAAAAAAAACGGAAGAATTTTTAGCTCTTACTCTGTAGCACTTTCTTTGTGTGTTGTGTAAAACAAAACAAAAAAACTAAGAACGCGTCGTTTCAGTGTTGTTTAAAAAATTTCGTCCTAAAGGCACACTAAAAATATTACAAAAAAAAAAAAAAACTTCAAACTTTCTTCCACACACACAAAAATTTAAATGAAAAATCTCTAGAGCACTTTTTGGCCGCCCTTAAAAAAAAAAAATCTCAAAAATTTTCAAAAATCTCAAAAAAAAAAAGAAGAAATGTTTCTTTGAATTATTCTGAGACAGGCCTGACTGTCTTTGTATTTATACTCAATTTTAACTAGACTAATTTTTGTTCGTTTCAATGTGCAATTTTTTTAAATGTTTTTCTTCGGATCAAATTAAAAAAGAAAAAAAGGAGCAATCAAATTTTCAAAAAAAACTCTCAAGAGCTTGCGGCAATATTTTTTTTACTTCCAATTAAAATAAATTAAATTGTACATAAAATGTATTCTGAAACACTCACACACACACACACATACACACACTGAAAAGTCCTCAATACTCGGAAACCAACTCATTTTCAAAAAATATTTTAAATATTATTTTTAAGTTGAATTATGTTGACAATTATTTCAAAGCCAAAGTTAAAGCAAACACTTTAAGTTTTTAAATTAAGTTTAAGCAATAATTTTTTAACACAAAAAATATTCAATTTTGATTAGCATATAGCCAGAAAAATAAAAAAAAAACTGAAAACATGAACAAAAAAAAATATATATATAAATAAATATTAAATAAAAATAAATCAAACCCAACAATTGCCAAATTAAATGTAGCTTTTCAAATGAATCAAATAGCCATGTAATTAAATGTAATGAATTTTTAAAAATAGCTCTGAGAATACATAAAGAGAATTAATTATTTAAAAACAAAACACACACACACACACACAGATAAGAGTTATCCTTTATATTTTGGGTTTGATAAGCAATCAAAAAAAAAAAAAAACAAAACAATTATTCAAAAAATACATAGATATTAAAATTACATAAAAAGAAAAATATATTAAAAAGAAAAAACTCAACTTCCACCGCAATTTTTTAACAAAAAAAGAAAAACACTAAAAATTTTTTTATTTGAGCAAAAGTAAACAAAAAAAATGAAAAAGTTGGAAAATATTATTATTAAATATAGTCTAAATATAAAGAATATGTGAAAAATGCAAACTCAATCAAACACTGCAGCTATATGAATACATTTAAAAAGATTTAAAAAAAATCGAGAAATATTTTCAAAAATTTTTAGTTAAACCAAAAAAAAAAAAAAGAAGTTTTGTTTATTTCAAGTCTCATTTTTTATTTTAAATTAACCTACTCACTTATTGTAGTACAAGCAAGCAAAACAAAACAAACAAAAAGTAAATATATTAAATTAAATAAGAAAAAAAATGAAATGAAGGAATCTACAAAATACAAATAGAAATCTGTGTAGTCTACCCGATAAGCCAGCGCCGCTTTTGTTTAAACTTCCACTTAGAGCGCCACATTTTCAGGCATAGAATATGCGTTATATTTAATAATTATGAATCTATCTATATGTATATATATATATCTGAGAATATATATATATATATGTGAAAATTAAAGTATAAATATTATAAAACTTTAATCTTTAATGATGTGCCAAATTGTAAGTTGTACCATTTGTTTATGAATGGTTCATCAATAAATTAAAAATAATTGCATCTAAAATGCAAAAGACAAAAATAAAATAAATATTAAAAAAAACTAAAAACGCATTAATCCAACAATTCTGATAATGAGAAATCATTATGATTTTTAAAACCCTAGAAAATAGCAAGGCAATTAATTAAACCAAAAAAAAAGAGATTGTGTATAAAAAAATAAATAAAATAAAATAAAATAAACAGAAAAGACGTGAAGAGTGAAATCGTTTGTCAAGGCCTGACAATTTTTAAAAAAGTTCTTCCCCAAGCATGATGAACAAGTTGGAAATTATATAATAAAAAAAAAAGATATTCTCAGAAAGAAAAAGTATTATTATTATCTCAGAGCAACCAAGCGGCCTGTCCCCCTTCCAACTCTGCTCCCAAAAATAACGACAATTTTGTGAAAATTGCCGCTTCGAACAATCACAGCCCCCCTCCAAAAAGAAAAGCATAAAGAAAATCTTAAAATTTTCTATTTTTTTTTGTTTTTTTTTTTTATTTTGATTTCAATGTGACAGAGAAAATATTGCTCAAAATAATAAATTATTAAAAAATAAATAAATATATATATATTTATATACTTCAACCCTTTCCGACACTCCCCAACTTTTGGTTGATTTTATTTTAAAGGATAAAAAAAATGGCAAAAAAAAAAACAAGAACAAAAAGAATTCCCTATAAATATTTATTGGTTTATATCAATTTTTCAATTTGTAAGGTTGTGACAAATTGTAAACAAAACATACAAAAACAAAATAAAGGAAAAATATTAACAGTAAAACAAAAAAAAAAAAAAAGAAAAACAAGAAAATCATTTTCAAAACACACAAACACACACAACAATCACACACAGATAAACCGCAACAAAAAATGTAATAATGTATGCAAATGGCGAAAAAATAGATTGAAAAAAAACAACAAAACATTTGAAATTCATACATAAAAAAAGAGAGGAGAAATGCAATAAAAATAATATTTAAAAAAATGAAACAATTTGATTTGATTATTCACCCAAATGGGACCAAGAAAGGGGCTTGGTTTTTTTTTTAAGGTAAGACAAAAGGGTCCTGAATATTTTCTATAAGTAAAAATATTTCCACCAAAGTCTTGAGGGTTCCCTTTCCTTTAAAAAAAATACCTTAATTATTTATAAGTTCTGCCAAGAAGGCGTTGGCGTTTTCCCACTTGGCCTGTAATTCAAAATGATTGAGCGACAAGTTGGGGAGGGAACAGGAAAAAAAAAAATATGAATTTAACACCTCACAGATTTCATATTCAGCTGCCCAGTTTCCAATGTAATTACGCCAGGCTATTAACCTGATTAAATCAAATATCAAATATGCCATATAATCGAATTGGGCTAGCGGGAGACTTCAACTCTGTAATTATAATTTCACATTTGATTGAAAAGCCAACAACGGATATGAAGTGAGCCAATTGCAAAACTTGCTGACAAACAAGCACAATACCAACACTAACAACAACAACAATAATAGAGGAAGTATATGTAAATAAATGGTAAGTCCAGAGGGCCAGAAATGACCAACAGTTTGACCCGCAGGTCAGGGCTTTGCGGCTAAAATTGGTCAGTGTGGAGTAGGGTTGGTCTAGGTGGTTCTGGTTAGATGATTTTGGTGGGAGTTTTGTGGGCAAAACTGTGTGACATAATAAATTATGCTATATGGCATTTGATTAATTTTAGATGCGAATAACATGACAGACAGCAACTGCCGTTGTGGCTGTTGTGTTGCTGTCGGACCCATTGAAATTACCACTTGAAATTGTGCTGCCCAATCCTCCCTGAAATTATAGAAACACGATGAAAAAAAAACACAAAAAGAAATGGAAAGAAACGTCGCCTTTCGATTTTGCCCGAAGGCTCGAATTGCCCATGAACAAGTTTGTTTCGCTTTGATATGCCCACACTCTTCCCTCTCAGACTCTGTCTCATTCTATGTGTCTGTCTGTCTGTCTCTATTTGAATGCCCCAGTGGGCCAATGAATTATTACGTGCAATTATTTTCTAATTAATTATTTGACAGCACAGCGGTGTTCAGTTTGGCAAGGCGCGTTAAAATAAGGCAAAAAGTTTCGGAATTCAAGCAGAGGGAGTGTGGCAGCGAGGCAGCGGAGCTGAAGGGTATTTCCAGTATGGTGAGTATTAAATTAGCTTGGCAACGGCTGTGATTTTTCACATGGCGAGCTGGAGGAGTCGACTCGGCAAAAGTTACTGAAAACACAAAGCTCGTAAAAATCAGAGTACTTTTTGATTCTGTTACAAAAATTATAGCATACTTATGAGCGCCATTAGCAGTTCCGCTTTGAAACCAGACAGCAAAATAAATAAAAACTAGTACAGCCCCCAGTATTACGGGAAAAGTACCCCGAGCTGTTCACAAAACGTCGAAAAACAAGAAGGGTAAGAAGGTGTCCCTTTTGCCTTTGATTCAGTGTGCCTGATCAAATGGGGCCCACATGGCACGAAAAACTAATTACATTATTTCAAGTTGATGCAATCAGTGCGTATGGCGCCGGTTTACCCCAATGACCAATGGTCATCAGCCGCCACAGGAGCAATTGAAAGGCTCTGCGGCAGGCAGAGTGAAAAGGCTGAACAGCAATAAAAGCAGAAAACTGACAACAGACTGCGGGCCAAGGGGCAAACATGACAAAAACGAAAAACAGACAAAAAAAAAAGAAACAGAAAAAAAAGGTAAAACCAAACGAACACAGAAAGCCACACGGTTGGCTGTAAACGACTCCACTCTGCTCACAGGGCAAACCAATGCACGCAAATCACCACAAAATGCAAGCCAGTCGCCAAGCAAACGGGAACAACAGGCAAAATGGCAAAATCAACCGGTTGGTTGTCTGGTTAGACAGTCCAGCTTTCCAGATACCCAGCCAGGCCAATACATGACCTGAACAGCAACAGAGTTGTGGTGGCCCAGAGGATGAGAGGGGAAACACATGCCGAGAGGGAGATCGAGCCAGTTTGGCTATCGGGTATTGGCCCTGGCAGTATTGTTGGCCATCCCGCAGCTGCTTTACGAGCCGCATCCGTTAGATACAATATATGTGAAACTGCTTCTCTACAGAGAGAGAAATATTGCTGAATTTTATAGTTGTCTCTAACCAGCAGAGGAATCTACTAAATTGAGGAAAATAAAAAAGAGAATTGATAAATATTAAGAGGGCGCCATGTGTTCAGATTGAAAGAGAGAAAATGTGAACATTTTTGAAAGAAATCTGGAAGCTCTTAATTTAATCATAAATGAAAAAGTATTGAAAAAATGCAGGCCCCAAAATTATTAAATAATTATAAATTAGACCAAATGAAATTCTCATTAAAAAAAAATCAATAAAACTTTAAAAGAAAATCAATCAGACAATCTTATGACAAATTAATCATCTCTTGGAAAAAGTTTTACCAAATCAATTTTTTCTTTCTGTGCAATTTTTTTTTTCTATAAAAATAAAAAAGGGGGGAATGAAATTCATATACACATATAAACCAACCGCGGCCAATAATTCAGTGGCAACAGTTGAGCATAAAAATTGCAGCATGTGCAACATTCGATGCCTTCCTGGTATCCCGGCAACTATCTCTGCCCCTCTGCTATGCCATCGCCCATCCATTTGTTTTATTTGTTGCCATTTGGCCAGAGACTCTCAACTATTTGTCTGTTAATTGCCATGCCACACACACAGAGAGAGTGTGTGTGTGCGAGAGAAAGATAGTGAGAGAGAGCGAAAGAATCAAAGAGTTTTCACAATCCGATTTTCGCATACTTGAACATTTTTACGCTGTCGTTATAATTAACACGATTGTTGGCCAGAGTCGCCGTGTGAACCGTTGCAGTTTCAATTAAATGATTTTTCAATTGCCAGGCGGCTTTATAATTATGCAAAAATATCGTTAAAAAATGGAAAGAAGAAAATTCCCCTGCCTTTGCCAGTTTGTCGAAGAGCGCGCATAAAAGTGTCAGCATCTAATTAATCGAATATGGCAAGGAATGCCGCTGCCATTTCCTTTTCAGCCAAACCGGTTGCTGTCAAAAGCCGATAGCGCATAATTCAGACCCAAGAGAAACACCAGCGCAAACAACAACAACAACAACAACAACTACGAAAAGAAAGTGCAGTGCATCTACAACGGCTCCAACGATACCATCGACTGAGCCTTTTAATTAAAATCCCCAATGCGCTTATTCACTTTGTGCCAAAGCAAAGGCAGCCTTGGTCTGGGGCGAGCGATTTTCGCCCCAAACCTCGACCTGGCCAGAATCTTACTTCTTTTAAAGCTGTCTTGCCTCTCTCTTCGTACCTATTTAAACGAGGCCACAAGACCACAAAATTCACATTCGCCCAACTCAACCAACTGTAAGCGAAATTCACAAGCACATTAGCAAAATGGCCCAGACAAAGGAGATGAAAACCGCTGGGTGGGAGGGGATTTGGGGGGGGGGGGGGGGGGTAGAAAGGAACTGAAAGTGCATTCAAGTATGTTTAAGTATGTGTGTGTGTGTGTGTGTGCTTTTGGTTGGTCAGTTTACACCTTGACCAGAGTTTCTTTTTGGTTAGTTGGCCAAATCGATTTCTGTCGATCTCAGCTGGCAAATATTTAAATCAATTTTTACTTAAAGTTCACATGAAAAGTAGCAAAAAAATGTACAAAGATATATGAAGACGTCGAGACGGGCTTTAAGGAAATGCCGAGTAAGCCGTTATGCGTCAACTGCAGCTGTTTTGCCTGCAATTTGTTGGCTGCCTTTACACCTCTCTGACACACCAGATCCCAGTGACCTTAGCTGTCTGTCATAACTCAACACCAAGCCTGATGGAGCACACCATAAAGACAGACCAGACGGAGGGGCGACAGCGGTGTAAAAGTGAGTGACGGCTGGGGTTCCACTGCTCCTTTTCCTGTGGCAAAATTCAATTGTATATACAATTCAATTTTTGCGATCAACCAGCAACAACAGTGCCAGCCTTGGGGACACTGAATGCTATTTTGTCAGCCAAGGGGGAGCTGAAAAATTCTAACAGGGTTACGAAGCACTTTCCTGTGACAGAGTGAGCGCAAGAGGCAGAGCCAGATAGTCTAGAATGACAGCCGCATTTGCCGTGCCTTCGGGGGTTTAGCCCTTGTCTGGTTTTGGGTAGATTGAACGGTTTGAAAACTGCAACTTTTGATTGAAATCCGCTCGGCAACATCAAATGCTAAACGAATTTGTGCGGCCTGAATGACACTTCAATGTCCCAGACTTCAAACACTCCAACTTTTCTACCTCCCTCCCTTCCCTTCCCTTCCCATCTCTTTCTCTGTTTCTATGTTTCTTATAAATAGTTTAGTAAATTGCCAAATAATTACACTTATTATACTCAAGTACTTAATACACTCAAAATGGCACTCAAATTAATAATGAACCAGACAAAGTACTAACAAAAAAAAAGGCAAAGGAAAAAACCAAGAGAAATTATCCTGGGGACTGAGGAAGTGCGGCAAAAACGGCACATCCGCTAGACCATCAATCAAAGAAACAACACCAGAAAAAAAAGAAACATATAATAAAAAAAACCTTAGACTTCGGATTAAAGCAACGAACTGGGCATACTATTTTCGCAATCTATTTTGTTTGATTAAAATTAGAAAGACATTTTATTTTGGGGACAAAATCTGTTCCGAAATTATGCGATAAATTAAAGCTCTATATATAACCCTATATAGATTAGGTATTATATCTAAGATGGGTCAGCAAATACCTGGTGATTTATAGCTGAATGATTGCTTTATAATCTGGTAATTAGATCAAGGTAAAGTCGATGACCTTATAAATATTTGGCATTAATGGAATAATAGCAAAGATATATACAAAACCGATTTAGGATAGGATGATAAATATAATACTATATTAGTATATTTACCGAATTGATAATTCGACTCCTATTCATCTGATATATATCATTAGGATTAATCATTGGAAGACATGGTTAAAGTCAATCGTGAATTGAGTGAATCCAAGCTCTGAAGAATGAACCGCTCCATAACAGACCAGCACTGCATTAATTCCTTCAGATCTCCCATACAGAATTAATGTACTCAATTTGCTTCGAAAAATTTATACAAAAAAAAAAAAAAAAATTAAGGAAAAGAAATTGCAAGTACTTAACATGGAAGGAACAGCAAGAAGAAGAAAAGAAACAGGCTTGTGCTTAGTAAAAGTCGCGGTTGGCTAGTCAGGCCATGAAGAGGCATATAAATAAATCAGAGTGTTGGGGGAGGCCACATAAACAAAAAAAATAAAAAAAAAGTACGCAACACATATACCAGTCAACCTTGCCACATTAACAACAGAAGGACCTGCCTTTCTCCATCTCTCCCTCTCTCTTTTTCTCGGTCTGTATGTCTCCCTAGGATCAACACTTTGGCCCTCTCTTTCTATCAAGTGTACTGTGCTTTTTCCCAGCTTCATTGTGGTTGCTACTGTGTTAAACCAGAGCGTTAAAACTGGGCCCAAAGTGCAGCTGTGTGAGTGTTGAGGTGAGTATGTCTGTGTGTGTGTGTGTGGTTTTTGTGCTTTTGCGGTTTGCGGTGGCATCGTCAACACACACGCACACACAAAACATCGGAAATGGGCGTGGCCACCTAGCCAGGAAGCGCGCTTCACTGCGTGCTTATGTGCTGCAGTGTTTGAGTATGTCTATGTGTGTGTGTGTGTGAGTCATCTAGTAGATTGGTTGGCAGAGGCGAGAAGGTTTCATTATGAGCTCAACGGTATTTAGCACACGTTTAAGCAGCTTTGCCCAGGCCCGGCCAAAAGCGAAGATCCCATAAAAAAAAAAAATAGAAGTTGACGCTTCTCCTCTTTTGTCTAGGCCATTTTAAGGCGCTCATCTACACACTCTCTCACTTCATTTAAACACTTTGCCTTCTGCTCACTCATCTTTTGTCTTTTCTATCCAATTTCAGGCTCAACACTTGCAATTGTCGTAATGTCGCCTCAATTATTCATAACTTTTTAGCGCCTCTGTGTGTGTGTGTGGCGCTCTTATGCCATTTTGGCCATATGCCCAGTCGGTGCTTAGTTTGTTTTTTTTTGTTGTTGTTGTTTATTTTTTTTGGCAGTTTCTTTCATTATGCAATTATTTCATTTTTAATTCCTGTGCCGACTCATTTAAAATAATTGCAAACACTTGTGACTGTCACCGCTCCAAATGTGAAAGCGGCAAGTTGGGCCAAATCATCGTCAACAAGTTGCCTACAGCAACACCATAAAAGTGTGAATAGAAAAAGGAAAAATCTGTGAAAATATGTTATGTCTGTGCTTGTGTGTGTGTGTGTGAAATGAAAATTTTGCTGTTTCATGTCAAGAGACTCATTGGCAGCACGAAAGGCCAATTTAAATTTTGTATACAATCGCAAATGGAATAGGCAACAAATTGTTACTTGCTTACTTTTATTAAAAGAGGAAAAAGAAAATTCATTCTTTCAAGTTCAAAATTGAAATTTTAAATTAGCCTCTTCTTTAATCACATCTCTTTTCAGCCAAAAAAAACTTTCCACTCGGTGGTTAATTCGAAAATTTTAAATTCACCAATTTTGGTAGAAATTAAATTGAATAAAGCAAAAATTTAAGGACAGAATATTTCAGTTTATATTTTTGTCAGTCAATTTAAAAAGTTTCCTTTTGCCAAATAAAACCACAAAAGCTGTTGAGCTGTCTCCAGCAGAGCCATTAAGTATTCGCACTGTGGTCAAGCTCTGTCAGAACAGTTTCTGTGAGAGGTCTTATTTAATTTATTTGATTTTAATTGAACAATCAACCTTCGACTATAAATAAAAATTTAAATCAATATTTAAAATCAAATCATTTGTCATTACTAAGCAACACTCTCCTCTCTATTGGCCACCGTTCGGCTCTGCTGTCCTTGTGCCAAACAAACTCAATTTATTTGCCTTATAACCTCATTTACTAGGCAATCTGTTCATACTATTTGCCTCTACTCACTCTCGTCTGCCTATTTGTCTGTCTAATTGTATTAGCCACCGCCATCAGATATGAGCACATTATAACACGCATCACCGAGACCTCAACTAGAGGCACCCCCTTTTCCTCTCCAGCTCTCTCTTTGGCTCTACAAATTTATCTGACTTGATTTATATCCGAATGTGTGCTATGGTCTCCGTATTTATGCCTGTCATAGCAAAGCCAATCAAACAATTATTACAATTATGCCTGGACAGCCAAATGAGGCGAAATGAAATTTTGCGCTGCATCTACTTCGAATGCAAATAACCGAGCCACATTGACACGTCGTCCAGCCCGTCATCTCCGGCTCTAGCCAAGTCTGAATTGGCAATCAAATAGCTTGAAACCGTATAGCTTAATTGTAGGTTTTCCCTCAACAAGTTCAACTTATACCGACCGGCCGAGTAGGCAGAAATAAAAATCAATAGACAACATTTGGTCGACCAGGATCGGCCCACATATTAATTGCCTGTTTCAATGTAACGCCACAAATTCCACAAATACTTTCACGCTCTTTGCCTCTTCTCGAAGACAGAGAGCATTCGAGTGGGTGAGTTTTTTTTTTTTTCTTTTTTGGGGGCCACTCTGACAGCAGGCAAATTTAACAGTAGTCCAACTTCTTACCATTGAGTCTAATGTCCGTACGGCACGCAAACGCAAAAAAAAAACAGAAACCCAAGGAATCAAATAAGAAGAAGAAAAAAAGAAAACAGAACAAGGCTGCAATGGCCCCCAAATGCGGCTCAAAGGGGGGTGTGGGACTCCCTGTCTAATGCCTTGGCTTGGCCAAAAAGACAAGTATCTTGAGGTCTTTACTACCATTTATATTACACACAAAATACAACAACAATTTAAGACATTTGCCTGGGCCACCTGCACACACCAAAATTTTCTCTTAACACTTGGAAAAACTTATTTCATCTTGGAGTACTTTTTTTCTGGTTTCCACTTTCACAAAGTTAAGATTAAAATTCTAGTGATTTCTCTTGTTCCTTTGGAAACTAATATTTTAGGTTCGTATTTCTGACACCTTTTCGGTTCGTCTTTTTTCTCAGTGCAGATATATTATTGTATACACAGAAACCGATACCGCCATAAGTATCTAAGTATATATTTAACTTTTCAACTTGGCAACATAAAAAATAAAATAAAAAGCTAAGAAAAAGGCAAATGTAAAATTCTCCTAAGTAGGTGGTCATTTCTTTTGTGGTTATTCAGCTCGAGGTAGATAGCCCAAGAAGCCAGCCACAGCAGCTTGCTGATGCGTAAGGCAAACTTCATTTTACCACTGGGCTTATGTCATACTCTATATCTACAAAATTGAGAGAAGGCATATTAACTTGGGAGACCTTTTAAATTGAGACTAAACAATTCCTTCCTTTCTCTAAAAGAGAAATAATTATATTATTTCAAATCCGTAACAATTCGAATTTATAATACTTTAGCTCTTGAAAAGAGCATAGAACGGTGAACTTGAGAAACGAAATATTTTTGGGCTCTTTGGAGCTGCGGTCAAGGCTGTTCTGTCCAGTGACTTTCTCACCCACACTCTCGCCTTGTCTCGTTTATTTCTTCGGTGTGCGTGCGTCCACCTGACCGAGATGTCTGCTTGTAAATTTATGCCCATTAAAATGTACAAAAGGAAGCAGAAAATGTTCTGTTAAAATGAGTACAACAATGACGGCTATGATGGCAACGTGGGCAACAATGATGGCCATGTGAACGTTAAAAAAAAATTATATATAAAAGAAAAATAAGAAACAATAAAATAAAAACAACAATAAATTTTGCATGCAAAAGTATTACCAAACAATGGCAAGTGTTGTAGAGCCGGGCTGTATGACAATTGGCATACACACACGTACACACACACACAGACTCACACTCATACGCACAGCCACCTCGAAAGAGCGACAGAGTTGCAATTTGGTATTTTTATTGCATGTTCAACACGGCGTATGCGTTATATACCCGCTCTGGACGTCTGCTGAGCTTTGGCCACATGCCACGCCCATCCATCATTTTATGGTCCTACGCCCTTTTGACTCGAACAACATAAAAGGTTATAAAATAATAATAAATATCCTGAGAGGAGAACATGTTTTTTTTTTCTTTTGTTTATTTCATATTGATTGCATTTACAGGGTTCCAGGCAAAATGTCACAGAGCTTGGTAAAGAACCCTTTTGGTTTGACTGGTGCGAGAGAAGCAACAACTAATTTGAAGCTTTTGCCAGTTTTGTTGCCTATTTATGGGCAAAAACATTTTTATGTTTATGCCTGCTACGTGTGGGATTTCCACTGGCAACGGTTTAATCAGCCACGGGTAGCCTTGGCATCCAAGGTTAAAGATGCTTAAACGGCAGGTACATCAAAGTAAACTCCACCAACCAGCCAGCCACGCCTGTATTCAGGCTCTTTTAATGCTCCAGGCAACGAATCCAACCCATGAGGTTGATGGCCGCGAATGGCAGATGACTCAAAATGAAGCGTATGCTGCATAATGATGAAGCCACCTTGGTTTATACCTAAGGGCGGTGAGTCTCAGGTTAACTGGGGGTTGGAAGTTTTTGCCAAGTCTTCGTCTCTTTGATTAAATGTCGTCTAGGCAAAAGTTACGAGTACCTTTCAATTTTACACTTCTAACATTTTCGTTTTTTGTTTTTTTTTTCGTTTCTTTCTGTTTTGCCATCATTAATCAAGAAGTGAACTGACTAGGCTGGCAGGTCCTGGCAAATTGCCAAGTCGGAAAAACAGTGTGTAGAAAATACAAGAGACAACCAAGTAAAATGAAAAGCATACAAACCATTTGACACTTCATTTTGCACTACCCTGCAGAGCTGCCTCAAAATTAAAGTGACTCGGAAATGTTATAATCCCAAAAAACCTAAAATTCTCACAACTTGAACTTGAAATATTTAAAAAGAAAAAATAAAGAGAACTAGGGATAACAGATAAACGGAAGAGCCCATAATACCATTTTGTGATTTGGCATTTACCATTTTGAAATCGCTTTCAATTTCATTTGAAATGCAAACACTCGCTTAGCTCAATTTTCGGCCCACAAATGCAACAACAATTACATAAACTTAATAACTTGATAGCCCAAGTCTACATTGATATAAATATGAAACGACCAAAATACCAGGCAAAAACTCAAGAAAAACATTTCCCAAGCCCACACAAAACAGCCGAGAACTCACAGCAGAAGCCGAGCGAACCATCGACAGTTGATCAACCCTCTAAAATGCCCAACTGACTGAACTGACTCAACTGTCTGAACTGGCTGAACTGTCTGTCTGCCATTTACATTGGTTTCAGGCTCGACCATTTTGGGTAGGAAACCTTAATTCGAATGCGTCTTTTAATTTTATGAAATTGCCTTTTAAGGCCTCCTTTTCAAATAAAATCAAATAAGGGAAAAAATACTACTTAAACGTTGGAATTTTTAAGTGACACTTAGAATTGGTTTTATGTGAAACAAAAAACTGTAATATTTTCTTTGAAATTTCTAGGAAATATATATTTAATTTTCTTTTAGTTGAGGGCTCCAAAGAAAATTCCAGGGAATTGATTATGGAATATCAAAGTCATATGCTGACCCTTTTGAGTTGAAGAAATATCTTTTAGTCTAATTTCTGAGATTCTAATTAATTGATTTTATTAGGAATTTTCTCTATTGCCTATAAAAAGCTTATATAATTTGGTTGTGAATTGAAATTATTGTCTTATCTGCTCAAAATATGTTGAATCATTCCCAACTCGAAGATATCTTTTCCATTTTGTTTGATTGAGAATTCTTTGAGTCTCTTTTCAATTTGTCATTATTCTTTCAAATTCATTGGAAATGCTTCTGAATTAAGCAAGACAAATATATATATATTTTAAGGAAAATTTAACCAATACAAAACTTTATTCTTTACTCCAAAGTTAAAATTTTTTTTAAAGAAAAACTTTGAAAATATTTTTTTTATTTTATTTCTATTTTTTTTTTTTCAATAAGCTTAGCAAAAGTTTTGCTTGTTAAATAAAATCAAGGATATTTTTCGAAGATTGTAGGAAATGTTTTTCCAATTTTTGTTTTATATATATTTTTTTTTTATTTGAGTAAGTTCTTAGCCACTGTGCAAAGGCGCAAACAACAAAGTCAAAGAGCATCAACTGTCGAATGCCCAATGGAGTTGAGTCAGTTGTGTGGGCTAGGGAAATATTGCGGTAAAGGGAATCGGTTATATGTATCTCTTCTGCTGTCAGTGCTCAGCTCAGGCTGTATACATTTTATGGCCGCAAACAATTTTCCTACATTTCGTAAACTTTCCAATGAAAATGCAAGCCAGTTGAGGCTTTTAATGTTGCTCAGGTCCATGCTGAATTGATAGCTGTTTCAGTTTGGGGCCGTTCTTCTTCTTGCTGATGTTGCTGTTATTGTTGTTGTTGTTGTAAATACACTTCACTTATTACACTTACAGCTGTAAACGAGCCAGGGCCCAAGGCCAATGTCACTGGGGTCGTTTGCTAGTTCGACTTGAATATCAAAAGTCGCATGAATATTGCAAAAAAAAAAAAATAATAAGGAAAGTGAAAGTAAGTAAGTAAAAAGCATCAGGGGAAACACTGCAAGCATATGCTAGAAAATTGTGAAAACATTTCAATGTTTGCCCTGCCACAAGACAATTTATTAAGCCCCACGAAAAGCACAACAATTCAAATTCATATATGGCAGGCAGGCAGGCAGCTTGCCTTTTGACACTGCCAAGACGAGCTAAAAAGAAAAGTGGAAAATGTTACACATTGCAGCGTAGAAGTGACATTTTTTGTGGAAAATTTTTTTGGGCACATGTGAAACAGCGTGTGAAACACTCAGTCAGTCAGTCAGTCAGCCAAGAAGTCAGTCAGCCACTCATTCATTCACTCAGTCGCGGACTGATGAGCTAATGGCCTTTTGCCTGTCGCTTTAACCAAGGCAACAGGCATCACAACTATTTTGTGTTGTTGCTGCTACTGCTCTTCTGGCAGCCCATCTGCAGTGAAAAATTGAAAAGTGCTGGAAAAGCAACTTGAAAGTTGATCTGTTTTTTTTTTCTTCCTCTTCAACCATCAATCATATGGGAAAGAAGGAATGAGAGAGAGAGAGCTGAGTGACATTTGAAAATGAATTTAAAATTGCAATTGATATTAGCACTCGTATTGCGTATACGTCATGTGGGCACTAAGAAAGAAATCCAACAAAATGGCTAAATTGAAAATTGAAAATTGCAAATGAGCAGTTTTGCCGAAAGTTCTTTACACTGTGTAAACAACAAAAAAAGGAAGAAAATGTGTAAATTTTACACACAAAATCAACTTATTCAGGATATTACGTATACCTCATGTAAGCCGCAACAAATTTTGTTTGCAAAGTGTATGTGTTTTTTTTTTTTCTTCTCCTTCTTCGTCAAACTCTCTTCTCGAAAGCTTTAAACAACTTTATTTGTGTATTGTATAAATTAAAAGCCCACAAGCCTGTTCGGAGGCTCTTGGTAAATAATTAAAAATAATAGATATGCCACATGTTACCCCTATTAAAATATAACAACAACAGCAATGAAGGAGGATATAAATAAACAGGCAAACATTTGCTTAACTTATCTAATCAAAATACACCACACACGGCCCGACACACCGACACACCGACAGAGAGACAGACATTTAAACAAAGAGCACGATTCCAACTGTCTAACAAAATCCAAAAACCACAAAACTATTTTCATTTGAAAAACATTTCAATGGTACTCGAACGAATACACAGACACGCAACACACACACACACACACACGCACACTCACACAAACTTCTTTCCAAAAGCTCCAAGATTATCATTTACAATAAAAGTAAAAAAAAAAAGAGAGAAAACCTCTTAGCAGAGCAACATATGCAAGCCGACCAACCGACTAACCAATTCAAACCAGAACTAAAATCCAGAAGTGCTTAAAAAAAAAAAAATCAATCCAAGGGGTCAGTAAAAAATAAGAGAAAATATAAGCAGCAAAACAGACAACAATGAGGACCGCCCTCTCTACCCTTCGCTCGATCCGCTCTACTCGGCATAAAGAATACAATACAAGTTTTCTTTTTTGTATGCCCTTTGTGGTCATAATTTATAGACTATCTGCCAAAATATTCCAGCTGAACCATAAAGATTCAATTTCACAAGCAATTTATATAACACAGAGAAAAGAGTAGAAAGCCCACCCTAGCCACCCACTCCAACTCTTGTGGAAAATTTATTTTACCCAAGCCGAAAAACACACACACGCACACTTCAAATCACACCGAAAAAAAATATATATATATTTTTACTATAAATTTTATAAAAATTAGAAATATATTTCGTGAGTTAAAAATGAGCTACGAAAAAGAAAGAGTGAATAAAACGAGGATAAAACAGGCCAAGAGATTTTGATGTGTTTGTGTATGTGTGTGTGCGTGTGTGTGTATTTGTGTTGACTGTGCTTTTGTATTTGTTTGAGCTCGTGTGAATTTTGCGCATTTTCTAATTGAATTAAAATTATAATATTTTTAGCCCAAGGCAGCAAAGCCCACACAGACACATACACACACACTCAGACACTCTCATCTTTCAGTATTTAAAGACAAACAAGCTACGTGAAAAGTTTAATTAAATAGGATTTTTGTTGTTGTTGTTGTTGTTGTTGTTTTTGGTCTTGCTAGTTGGCGGGCTGGCAAAATAAGACCAGTTTATGCGCATAACTCGTGCATAAGTTTAAGCCAACTCATTTTTACTACAAAGCAGACTAGCCAGCAGTGAATCTGCCACACCCACACCCAGCACAGCCAGCACCTTTATACTCTTCTACACACCGACTTGCCAGGATCTGGGTTTAAGTGTGTAAGTGTGTGTGTGTGTGTGAGGGTTTGGAAAAAGTTTTAATTTGTTGACTTAACCGCAGTTACAGTTACAACCGACGCTGGGGCGCTGCTGGCATAACTTTGCTTTACGCAACTTAACATGCATATCTCGTTGGAGCTTTAGGGAGCCCAACACCACCACCAGTAGCACCAGCAACAACAACAACAGTAACAACAATAACAGCATTGGCATAGCTCGCTTATCGCCAGAAACACACGCAAATGCAGTTGCCTGCAGCTATAGAATTTTACTTCATTCTCTCTGTTTCCACTCTACTTTGACTCTGCACTCTTTGGCTCTTTCTGGTGGCTTCTCTGGGCCCTGGCTGCTTAGCAATAAATATCAAGCTTACGACTGTCTAGCGGTTTCAGCCTACACGACGTATGATTGATATGCCTGCATATCGCCTGATAGTTTCCGGTCTGGTTTGGTCTGCTCGGTTTGATTGACTCGCTCGGCCATTAACTTTATTAAGTTTAAATTAAATGTGCTTATAGAAAAAAAATAAATAAATTTTAATAAATTATACCCATCAACCAGAATAAGAGGTGGAGAGAGAAAGGCTGAATCATTGTCGCATAATTATTAAAAATTCAGTTATTTTTAATGCAGCAAAATAATTCTTCTTTTTTTCAGGCAAAAATGAAAAACAAAGTAAGAATTATTTGCGCATTAATTTGATGACAATTTTTGACATGATGGTTTGGTTTTATATCAAAATGATTTGGTGGAATCACTGCAAAAGCCAGAATAAAAATTTCTTTGTTACTTTATTTTTATCACGCTCGTAGCAATCCAACTTTTTAACTGCCACACACACGCGCTTTCACCCGCACTTCCCCTTCCACAACTAAAACCCTTCTGGTAAAAATCCACTCACTCGTCACTTTTTGCTTAATTAACACAAACAAATCTCTGAAAGCACACACAAAAAAAAAGAAGAAAGACAGGAAACCCTTTATACTGAATAAAACATACACTTTTTTTCCAAACTAGTTTTGAATATTTCAGGAAAAATATTTAAGAAAAAATCTAAAAAATTTAGAAAAATCTTTCATGGTTTAGTCAAAACTTTTTCATAAAAATCCACTAAATAAATATTCCAAAAAAATATAATATGTGAACGCTTTCCACTCTTTCCACTTCAATTTCGATTATATTTTTTTTCATCTCTTTTTACTGAGAGATTTGCCGACAAGTTGGCCTGGTTGCTTTGGGAATTGCAGCTGAAATGTCATTTTGAATATTCATTTGTGCTCAAATGCCCAAGGGTTTTCTGTTATGGGTTTTTCAGTTTTTTGATTAGCTGGGATTATGTTTTAAAGACAAAAAAGATTGCAATGAAATGAGCCAGCAAAAATGACAAGGAAGCTAAATTAAATTTTAATGAAGTTTGAGTGGAATTCAAAGTGACATATATAAATTATAATTGATGTGCACTTTGTTTAGTTTTGATAAACTTGCGAAACCTAGAAAAGTTTTTTAGTCTGCAATTTTAACTGTCGAAAGTACTTAAAAAGTAAACGAAAAGTGGTGGGAGAATAAAACATTTTACAGCCCAAACCAAAATACGGCCAATACCAAATTGCCTCAGTTAGTGTAGAGACTTTGGCAATACTCATTGCCCAAGTTGTTGTTGCTGCAACATTCATTAGACGACATCATTGTTGGGTGACAACAATGTTGCACTCGAATCCCGAATGAGTGACTGAACGACTGACTGACTGACTGACTGACTGACTGAGCAAATGGACGATCCAACGAACAAACGATTGAACGAACTGAATGCACAAGCGAGCAGCGACAATGTTTTCAATTCGTTACAACTCTGCACTTAGCATGCATAGCAGCAAAGCTCCTCCATCTTCATTCAAAGCATTCTGGGTACCGCTGGCTCAGACCGGCTCATTTCTGCACTCTGCATTGGGTGCTTGCCACGTGCTCCATTTTGAGCTGCTGCTGCTGCTACAGCAGCTACACAATTTCAAATAGCTAATCAGTCAAATTCCTTCAGGCATCCCAAAAACTACTCGTTCCCTTATCCCACTCAATCTCATTCCATACCATTTCAATATTAAAACAAATCAACAAATAATACAAGTCGACTCGAAAGTACTCTCTAAAATTAAGTACAGTTGCGCTTGAGACTGTACTTATGGAAATGTCATAACGAAATCTATGAGATCATTTAGTCTGGTATTAGTGTTACTTCTTGATCATCTAATAATATCTACTTTATTTTCTATCCAATAAGGTTCAAATTTGGTATATTTGTTAGTCATATAAAAATGGCCCTTTCACCTTGAAAGCTTTAAAATTGGGAGAGATTTTTGTCATCATATTAATGAGGAAATAGAAACAAAGTGATCTTTCAAAAAATAATATTATATGGCTTACATATTTTTTGGTTCCCAACTCTGGTTCCTACTATGTTCCTATCTCAGTTCTCTCCTCTCAACCTTATAAACCCTAGATTCTATTACCAAAGAGTATACACTATAAAAACTACAAAAAGTGAATCTCAAATAAAGCGACAGACAAGGGAAGAACGAGATAGAGAGCAACAATACATTGAGAAGTTTTCCATTCATTTAATTGTTCCATGTAAATTCCCAAAAGCAAATTTATAGCGCAGGTGTGATTACCCATTCCCCAAAAACTATAACGGTGAACCCAACTCGAAGCCCTCAGCCGAGCATTGGAAATCTAAAGAGTACACGATTACAGAATGAAAGAGCCAAGCCGAGGACTCTCAATGTGGCAGTCATTCGGAATGTAACAATGGAAGAGCTAAGGTATACGAGCACTGGGATAACAGCAGCAGCAACGATGTTCACATCATTTAATGAGTTTAGTTTCAAACTCGAAATTCAGTTAATATGCGTTTCATTTATGCCCCAACGCAACTCGATACAATTTTCACTACTTTCAGGCAAATTAGTTTTGCTGTCTTATCTCTCACTTAGAGTGCCATACACAATAGACTCTCTCTCCCACACACACACACACACACACACACGTATCCCAGCAAATGTTATTTGTATATTATAAAGTGCGTGTGGGTGTATATGTGTGTGTGTGTGTGAGTGTGTTTGGCATAGAGCTTATCTTTTATTACCTTGTTTTCATTAGGATTTTGGTTGGAAAATTGAGCTAGAAAACAGGAGCTTTTCCTATTTTTTTTTTTTTTTTTGGAATTTTATTCCTATAAAAGTTGTTCATGTTGGCAATGTTGGCTCCATCAAGTTTATCTAAGACCACAATAACAACAAAAACTATTGTATTAAAGCCACACATGCAACTAGTAACAAATTTTTTCTCTTTTCTTTTTTTTTAGCCACTTGAAGTCCCCTGATGGCTTAAATTTTCAATTGACTGCCTTCAAGCTTGTCTGGTGCTGACCACACTGTCTGAAGAACTAAGAAATTAGTAAAAATCTTATATTTATTATTATCGCAATCAAAAAATTTTTTGATTTGCCCCACTGTGCAATTACCTGAGGACTAATCACATGGTTTATTGAAATTCTTGTATATGCTTTTGTTTAGTTGTTGCTTTCGCTTTTATTTGCATTGTTGTTGGTCTGGCAACTCTCTGGTTTAATTATAGCAATCAAGCTGACTTCTCGAAGCAACGTAATTTGCACACCGAACACAATTTTCATGCTCAATTCCTTAATAAAAGACACCATCGGTGAGGCAAATTACTCAACTCGTCTGATGGCTAATCAGGCGCAGTGAGCACCCAAATCAAACAACAACAACAAAACTGCCCATGAATAGCTTGGTTGGTGTGTGCGTTCGGATGCGTGTGTGTGTGTATGTGTGTGTGTGTGCATATAATCGGATTAATAAAGCGATTAGTGTTAGTGATTAGCAATATTTTCCATAATTAGTCGATATTATCTGAAAGCAGATGTTGTGTGCGTGTGTACTCTTGAGACTGCCTATCAATGAGTCGAAAAGCTGATAGCAAATAACTTGAGCCGAAGATATTTTATTTTGTTGGCTTTTCGGATTGCTTGCGAAAAATGAATTTAATTAAAAAGAAAAGTTGGAAAATATTCGAGAATCTCCCCGTCATATACTCATGTGGTTAATTATATTCGAACCAAATGGAGCTGAACTTGTTGATGGTTAAAATATGAAAAAAAAATGAAAAGGACATAAAAAAGGCAACAACTTCAACTAAGAAATGTCTTCTAGTCGGGCTCCTGTTTGTGGTAAGGCGCCACAAGAGACTTAGACTCCAGCCAAACCTAGTCAAGAGCCACAAACTCCGCGAAGAGACGTGAGCTTGTTCAATTTAAACTTCTCAGCTACCAACTAACGACAGTTTTTTAATTAAAATACCAAAGACAAAGCGCAAAGCTGAGTAGAGTATTCTGAAAGCGTTAGCAACAACAACAACAACACTAAAGAAATAGAAGAGAAAAGAAGAAAATAAAGAAGAAACTTGAGCACAAAGTTCTCCACAACTTAAACACCTGAACAAAGCTGGCAATGCCGTTGACGATACAGAAAATATGAAGAGAGCAAGCGAGAGAGAGAGGAAAGGAGAGAGTGTGTGTTAAATTATTATAAAGCACTTAAGTGGGGCGGTAGGAGAAGCTAGAAAAAATAAGACACAAACTGTAAAACAAACAGCAAGAAAGCAGAGCTGAAAGCTGTACAGTTTGCAAATTTATAAACAGTAGGAAAAAAAAGAATAAAATAAAAACTATCGACTATCGGTGTTGGTATCAGCATAGCAGGCATCATTGACATATCGTATATAAATGAGAATATTTTTAGAACTGAAATGGAACTGTTTGCCAAGAAGAAGAAAGTTAAGCTCACCCTTTGGCTATTTGAACGATTCTGGTTGATTGGCAGCACTTTGGCGGCAAGGTCACGTGCCAAAAATGGGCAGGCCAAAAGTCTTTACCAATGGCCAATTTGTATGCTCCAAACCAATTTGCATATTTCAAATGACAAGCCAAGGGAAGAGAAAAGGAAAATGAAACTCGACTCGAAGACTCTTGGACTCGTTGTATTGCCCAATGAATATTTAAACATTTGTGAAAGTTATCCCAGAGCTTTAGGTTCGCTGACAATTCCTATGCCCCAACTGAGTTGATTATAATGAAAGCAATTAATTTTTTGGAAAAATTCATTCGAGTGCAATTTCCCTGGGCACTCACTCATACTTTTTTCTTATATTTTACTTACGTTCTTACTTATCGCTTGTCTTGAACAATTCCAGCACGGAGTTGTTCTTGGAGAAATGTTGCATTTCAGCGAAGCGGAAGTGACTTTTAATTGAACGGTAAATTGTGCAAAAATGTAAGAATAGTTGAGGATTTGTTTTTTTCTTATATAGTTAATTGCCTTGTGAGTGCGTCCGGGATTAGCTTGGGGGAAATTAACTAGAACAGAGTGGCTGCTTAGCTGCCTGCACAGAGAGGGAGGACTTTGATAAAATGTTCCAACTTACCTTACTCATTTAATTAAAGGTGCCAGGCAACTGGAAAAATATTACGAATCAGTAACAAGACAATTTATAAATTTACTCCACTTTTTCACTGCACTTTTGTTTTTATATTTTGAAAAATGCCAAATTTATAAAAATAGCCACTCGTGGTCAGTTCACTTAAATCAGAACATTCAATGAAACATTTGAAGTCGTTGAGATGCTTATCTCTGCCTTAACGGAGTTCAGCTTACGGACAAAGCACAAAGCACACGCATGGATGAGCGCAAGCAAGAGAGCAAGCCAGAGAGAGAGAGAGCAAATTGAGTTGAGTTCGTTATCTGCTGTGATCTGCAGCATTGCCAGCCATAAATAAAGCAGAACACAAATCGCAGCTGAAGCAGCCACAAATGCAGCAGTGTCAATATGCTTGGTCAAAAGTTATAAAAAGAAATGTGCTTGAAAAATGATGGCTTGGACCAAAGTTCACAGTTCTGGGCAATTGGAGAGAAAGTTTTTCTTTTTTTCGAGGAGGCGATGAAATTATGGCCAGTTGAAAAATTAACAGCTGCTTGGGAAAGCTGTTGAGAGCTTCGAGTTAGTGGCTCATTCAATTATATGGCAACGTTACAAATCCGCAGCCAGACACCCAGACAGAGGCGCACATGCACATGAGATAAGTTTAAATGAATGGGTGACTTGTGTGTGTATGTGTGTGTATTTCTAATATAAACGACTTGCACTTCGTCTTCAATGTATTTTGCACAAATGACAAATTGCGCAAACGTTGTCGTCCGACCAAGCAAACCAAACCAAACCAAGCTGAACCGAATAGACCAAGCCAAGGAGAGTAGCAAAGTCAGCATAGCAACGGAAGTTGACTTGAATGCGCTTCAAAAGCTGTTAAATTATTTTAAAACGTTTCAACTTCAATTCAGCTATCTCTTTTCTGGCACTCTCTCTCGCTCACTCGATGGCTCTTCACTCACTTATTCAACACAATGGCGCTACTTGAGTGCTTGCAATTATGGCCAAAGTGCAGCAAAAGTTGCAACCAGCAAGTTACACACTTCAAATTACCAAAAAAAAAAAAGAAGAGTGAAGGGTGAAGAGTGAAAGGAAATAAAAAAGTCATAGAAAAAAAAGGATCAAAATCTGACAAATATTTCATAAAAAAATATTGGCTTCATATATACATACATATATATCCTTTCTAAGCGTGTGAATGTGTGTGTCTGTGTGTGTGTAAATACATTTTGCCGCACGATTGGCATGTCATGTCAATCTTTTTTTTTTACAGCTACGAGGCCAGCATCATAAATAACGCATGATTTCCATTGACAGAGCCCGAGCGAACCCAAAAGAGTCCCTCGACTCGACCAAGCCATACCCATCCCTTTTCCTTCCGCCAAGCTTTATTTATTTGTATGTATGCGTGTGTGTGTGTGTGTGTATTGGAAAATATGTTATTTCTGTTGTTGTTATTTTTTTATCGACAAATCCTGGCTGGCAACCACCAGCAGCTGTGGTCGCGAGCTCTGCTGACAGAGTCCAGCTTAAATCCATCAATGTCGTCGAGCGTAGAGCCAAAGCTGGCCGCCTGGCAACTCTAACAATGTAGGAAATTTATATTAAAATCCATATACATTTTATGTCATTTTTATGCTCCACCCATGACTCTTTCCATATTATAAATTCTTTTCTTTTTGTTGTTGTTGTTGTTGGCAGCTTTGTTTATTGACATTTTTAGTGACCACGAAAACAAAATTATTCAAAGGGATAAATATCTAATTAGCCCTTTTTTATCTATGCGGGTGTGTGTGTTTTTGTAACTAATCAACTCATTTGGTTTTTCTAATTTTTCTAAATTTTTTTTTTGCTTAGTCATGAATTTTTTACACTGTTTAACAGGAATTTATTCACAATGAGTTTTCATTTCAACTTAAATTTGAAGCCATTTCTTTTTTGCTTTCTCATTTTGATTAAAAATAATTATCCATCAATTATGAAATTTACATTAAATTTATGCCTCAATTGAGCTTATTGAAATTGTTTAATTTGCATAAAAAATTAATGCGAAGGCAAGTAAAGAAAATATTCACGCGTTATTAAATAACAAAATATATACATATATAATTGCCTTAATGCCTTGACTAAATAATAACCAAACATAAACTTTAAATATATATTTGATATATTTCATTTGTTAAGCTGTTTAATATTTATAAACCTTTGTGCCACCTACTCTCTATCTATCTATGTGAATTTTTGATATGCAAATAAAATTGCATTAATAAATTGCATAAATCTTTTTTTTTTTTTGATGCGTTGTCATTCTGTTTGTTTTATTCAATTTTATCTCACTTTTTTCCGCTCATTTTTTTTTTTATTTTATAATTTCTTTTATGGCGAAACAATGGCACATTAAGGCGATTAACACGTAAAATATTTGCCAGGCCTTCTGTTTTATTATTGTTGTAATAAAAAAAAAAAAAAATATGCTTTTAAGCTGGTCAGCAAATTCAATTTGTTTTAATTAAAACGCGTTTTTAATTGTTCAGTTTTATACAGCTTTAATCATAGATTTCACTTTGATTCTTAGAAAAAAAAATTGTATCAATTTTTTAATCCTTCCTTGAAAATGAACATTTAAAAGTTTCATTTTTTTAATTGCAAATTTGTTGCAATACATTCAAATTGTTTGATATCAACAAGCTTGGTAATGACAGTGGCATTTCACAACGAAAAGACCATGGATAAGTTCAATGTCCTTGGCAAAAAATAAAAATCAAACAGGCAGAGAAATTTCTTATGGTTTTCGCGCCAGTCTGCGCCCTTTGATCCATTCTTGAAACAGCCAAATGAACAGCTTTTAATGTTGTTGCTGTTGCTGTTAAAATGCTTAAGTCGATTGTCATGGTTACGGCGAAGGACAGCACAGGACAAGACTGGATAAAACGGACAAGGATATCACCAAAAACAAATTGATAGCCAGGGAAAAAGAGTCGGAGTTTTCCAGGGGAGCAAGCGAATTGGATCTCTTACCGCGTACTCTTTCATCCACAAATGGGACTCCTACTCGCAGTCTGTTCAACTGATTTGCATCCCACAGTCAAAAGCTTCTCATGTCCCTTCCATTTGCCCGTGTTTGTTTGAGACAGCTTTCTGTTTCTGTTGTTGTTGTTGTCGTTGTTGTTACTGCCTTTGTTGTTGGCGTTACTGTTGCGGTGTGGACAGTAGATGTTATACTGTGTGTGTGTGTGTGTGTGTTTGTGTGTGTGTGGATGTGGGTAGAACTAGACTGGCTTTGATTGTATCCTCTGGCCAGGACTGCCAATGGCAACCGTTTCAATGCATTCCTGTAGATTATTGCATAATTTCAGCCAACACAGAGTGACATACTCGCCCACAAAGCATCCACACTCACAGCCACACTCATAAACAGACAATGAAACGGCAACACCCAGCAAACATTTTTTACTAACTCAAAATTACCCATTCTCTAATGAGGGAAATTTTCAAGAGAATTTTTTAAAAATGTTAATATTTTTTTGTGAACTTTTTGAAAAATTTTCGTTGCGTTTGTCTTCTTCCAAATATTTAAGAAAATTATATTAATTCCCCTTTCAAGGAGCCATGTCCGAGTCAAGTTAAATTTCTCTTAACTTTCTCATTCAAATTTGTTTGGAAATTTTGAAATGGATTTTTGCTGGGTTATGTCGAAACAGTTATTATAGCCATGTCCCAGTCAATACAAATTTCTCTTAACTTTCTCATTCAAATTTCCTTGGAAATTTTGAAATGGATTTTTCGAAAAATGTTTGCTGGGTTATGTCGAAACAGTGGGCTGTCCCTCCTTCACTTTCAATATAACAGATAATTTGCAAGTGAGCGAGTTTGCTAAGCATTCTCCTGCTGGTCTGGCCTGGATTGGTCTGGTTTGGTCTGTTTTAGTCGGTTTGGGTTTGGGTGTTTCGCTCTGGACGGGACTAATCTGGTCGATGGCGGGCTAATCTTGCCAACGATGATAAATCGCTATGTAACCAGTTTCGAGCCCTAAATATTATCTACCCATTGCCTTAGGTAGACTTATGTCATATCATTAAATTTCATTTTCACTTGCCTTTAATTAAAATGTACCAGAAATTTTCCAGAGTACATGAATTTGTGTTTTTGCTTTTTCGCATTCCGATTAAGAGAGAAAGAGAGAGGGGAGAAGAAGGCTCTTGAAATTTTCAGTTATTTGCATATTTTGTCCATTTGCATGAATTATGAACTAGTTTTTTTTAATAGGGGGAAAAGTTAGTGCTGCTAATTTTTAGCATGTGATTTACATAATTCAATTAAAATTAAGTTATGAAACGGACGAACATTTTTGCAGCATCGACAGAAAAGTGAATGAAATGGAAAGCGTGAGAGGAAGCTTGGGCATCATTATCCTGCGGATCTCCGGTGCTCGCTATCTCCTCACCAGAGCCCGGTCGAGTTGTCATTTCATTTCTGATGATTTTAGCACCCATAATACCAAATCTCCTGCCTCCCAGCCCCCTCTTCACTTTGCTCTGCTCGGCCACAGTTAAAGTCAGGCAAATTATGAAGTCGTAGCGGAAGCTGGCAATGGCGAAGGGGTTGTTGCCAGTCGATGCCCGGAGCGGAATTAAGTGAGGGGCAGGGAAGGGATAGGGTGAATATAATACGTCGACTAGTTGGTCGCTTGGGTGTGTATTGAAGCGGCAAAAATAAATAGCGCAAAAACGAGAATGAAGCAAAAGTCTGTCCCGTCTCCGAATGTCCAAAACAAACGAACCCACTCGGATATTCGCACCCAATTTGGAAAAGTTTAATGATGCGCCCTGTTATGCGTGAATATATGAGGAATACGAGAGAACCAGATTGCGGAAAAGTGTGGGTAAGTACTCTGGCATCGATTGCGAAATGTAATTGTGCTGTGATTGGCAAAATGTTGACTGGAGCATGGTAAAAGGGAAATCTAAATGTAATCTCTATTCAAGCTCTTCGAATCCGAAACACAATGTTGCAAATTGAAATTCTAAGAACTTGGACTCTAAACAAAAAACAAATTAAATTCTTCCCTTAAATATAACTTTAATCAAAGTCCACTCATTCATGCTATAAATATATATTTTTTTTTTCTAACCTCAAAATAGCAGACTAACAAGCTGTCAGATTTCCTTGGTAACGACTTCAACTTATCTGGCCACCTGCACAATTTGAAGCACTTCATCCAAGCCCATAAAACACAATCCAGCCTACACCAACACCCTCAGACTCATCTCCCTCACTAACAGTGAGACAATTCACACAACATTGACAGGCAAAAATGAAATTGTTACAATTTCGGCACGTTACAAGGCGCACTCAATTACTTTTATTGTCTCTCATACACACACACACACATACACAACTACACTCCAAAACAACAAGCGAAACAGGAAAAAAGAAATTGTTGAGTGTCCTGTCTACCGTGTCCTTGGAGCGAACTACTTAGCCCTTAAGCCAAAAACACATTGTTGATGCCAATCAATCTGCGAAATGCTTTCACTGCCCAACCAAAAACGATAATGCCAAACTTTTCAAATACACTTTAATGGATTCCTTTTTTCTTTTTTTATTCGCCTCTTACAATTGCACAAATTTCATTACATGAAAGAGAGAAAGAGAGAAAGGAGAAACGGTTCATAAGCTCAGAAAATCAAGAAGAAAAAACTTCGGGGAGTAGGTTTGGAGTGTGGGTAAAAGTTTTCACTGTACGTGAGGACATAATTCCAAGATGCTGAGAATGGCAGCAGAATAGACAGCAGACCTGAGCGTGTACTACGCGGCGTATGAGTTATCAACATTATTTGACTATTTGCCGCTAATGCAAGTCGCATGACAACGACAATGGCAAACTTTTCACGATACCCTGGATATTAAATTCTTCAAAACGTAGGCAGCTGCAGGTGAAGTGAAAGTTGACAATGTCATGTCAGCACAAAATTTGCTATTCTTCTATCTTTTTTTGTATGCCCCCTCAACTTCCGCTCCACTCGACGAACAAAGAAGCCCACCGCCAATGTCAAAAGCTGAAGACCCGCCTGCTGTTAAAAGCAAATTCTAGGCATTAGTTTGGTACAAGGACAGCCACAACAACAATATAAGGAGAAAGAGAAAATGCAAAGGTGGCAGCATAAATAAAATATTGGCGAATGCGGCGCATGGCAAGGCGACTTCAAGTCAAATAAATTTAAATTTCCCACGTAACACAGATTTTTCTGTACTTCTGCCTGACTGACTGCGAGTGTGTGTAATGTCGGCTGCTCGGGCAAAAAGTTAGTCAGCAAAAAAATTTGTATACAGAGATAAAATATATCACTAAAAAAAAACACACAGAAATGCCAAAGAATGAGGCAAAAGTTAGGCGACGACAGGAGGATGGGTGCGGGGAGGGTTGGCGGCAGCCAACCAAGTTGACTGAAGAGAAATATTTGCACAACTTTTCTATGAAAATGCCAAACAAAAATGCTGGCCAAAATGTGGGGAACGTAAGTGGAAGGCAAGTGGACAACAAGCAGCTGAGCAACTTTGCTCACTTGGCAGTTTTCCTGGCGATTTCTTCTTTTACTTCTTCTTCTTCTTGTTCTTCATTTCTACTACTTCCTTCTTTTTTTTTTTTTTTGGTTTTTAGTCTGGGTATGTGAGAGAGTTTGTGTTTGTGTTTTTATTGTGTTTTTTTTTTGTTCTTGCAGTTTTCTTTGCAATTTTTCTTTACTTGTTTTTTTTTTTTTTTTGGGTAGCCGCCCGCTGACAGGCGACAGGCGCCGGGCTGGGCGAACACAGTGCCACAAATTGTTGGCAAATAGTTGTGCAAAATTAGCAGACAATAAGCACACAGACAAAACCAAGAAACTCTAAGCGAAAGCGAAATAAAAAAAAAATAAAACCAAGAAAGATTCTATGAGATTCGCACCCCACGTAGAATTGTGGCCACTTTTCGGCTGCTTTTTGGCTGCTCTGAAAATTAATTAAAGCGTTTTACCGACTTTCTTTGTTCAAGTTTAAGTTGAATCTAAAAACTCAAACTTTCAGCCCTCACTCACTCAGGTATCCTCACTGACTTGCCATCCCATCTGCGACCGCTCCATCTCTCTCTTCTCTCTCTCTCTGTTAATTGTGAAACTAATGACAACGGAACTAGGCACATGGCAGCAGCCAACAGGCAAGAGGGAAGAGGCGACGTGGTATAAGAAAAAGACAACAAGAGCGCTAAACTAAAACAAAGGCCAAAGCAAATAACAATGCAAAAAAGCTTCCAGAAACAGGAAATTTTCTAGCTAAGCTAACAGACAAAGTTGCAAATGGCAATTAACGTACCCGAGAGAATGTTTATACGATCACATTTGAAAGCAAGAAGCGGGTCTCCAAAACTCGAGTGGCAAATGAATCATTAGTCTAAGGGTGTGGGTGGGTGGGTGCGGGGAAGGCTACCAAATCAATTTAAACAAATGTAAACTAGAAATAGAGTTAGGCAATTTCAAGCAACTGAAACAATAAATTTGAAAAGTTCCATTTCAACCAAAACAATAGGGAAAACAAAACAAATATCTTTAATATGTAATTAGATCTGGAAATTAATCAGACCCTTTGACTCTTCACTTAGTGGTATAAATTTATTATAGGCTCTTAAGATTCTGGGAAAAAAATATGACTAAATAATTCAGAGGTCTTTCTATCTTCTATTTGATCTAGAAAATATTAGTGATATATGTATATGATATGATTCATACCTTATCCAATACCATTCCCAAATCCTGACTCTTAGCTTAGAGCTAGAAATTTATTATGGGCTGGTTAAATTCTGGGTAAAAAAAAACAATACCTAAATTATTCATTGCTAAACCCAGATCCTCCCATATGGATGAGAAACATTAATTGGCCAAGATTTTATATAATTATAATTATGTCTGGAAATTATTCCCAAGTCCTGAGCTTGCTCTCTATAAAGAGACATAAAGATTTTCTTTCCATCTAATCGATCTATAAGCTAGTCGGACTCTCAGCTCAGAGATACATTTATTTAAACTATGCCTAAATTATTCATGGCTAATCAGAGATCTTTCATTATATTTCTGGAAACTATTACCAAATCCCAACTCCTTACTTACAGTTATTACTTATCTATGGACTGGTAAAATTCTGAGGAAAAAAAAAATAAAAAATTGCAACACTTTATTCTTTCATTTCTTACCAATCAGAGACTTTTCATTATTGTTTAGAAAAAGGAATTTACTAAAAAGCTTGCACTGGCTTGGGAGTCCTTTTTCATCTGACTAAAGCTCTGAAAATCTTCTTTTAAGAACAAAGACTTTGAAGATGTTCTAAGACATTTGCAAGGCGAAAAATGAAAACAAATAAATTCTTATTCTGCTTAAGAGTTTATTTCCTTTCATTGCCCGTTTCTTGCCTTGCTTAGAGCCAAGTAAATAAAAGCCTGAACTTCTTGTCTCCATTCAATTCGCATACCCTCACAAAAAGAAAAGTATTTCCCTTTATGGTGATAAGAAAGACCTCTGAACCACAAAATAATATTTATTTAACCATATAATTCACTTGATGAATTACAGATCAACCATTATGTCCGGCTGATGGCCCATTTTCGTTCATTCCTTTATGAGACTGTTTCGTTGCTATTTTTTTTTTTCGAATGGCATTAATTCTAGGGGAAATTATCTATTAATCTGGGCTTAACGTCGTAAAGTCGCTCAGTGGGTTGCCGGCTTGGGTCATTCTCTCTGTCTCATTACAATTTAACTATGCCCTTAATTAGTAAGAAATTCAATGCGCGCCCCAAATTGCAAATTTGTTAACATTAAAATTACAACAATGACCCTCAGAGCCTGGCCAAAACGAATAGGAATAAGGAGAGCAAAAGAGAGAGAGAGAGAGAGAGCCTGGAAGTGGACTGGGTATGTGAGGGACCAAGTAATTGTGTTTTGTTGTAGCTTTGGTGCTATTTGCTGTCCAGTTGGTAATTCCTTAGTATTGTGCCAGGGCTAACAAAGCGCCAGAGCAACAAAAAGTGATTACAGATGGAATGCAGAGCCAAAGCCCCAGCCAGAACCAAAACCAGAGTCCAAGTCCGAGTCCGAGTCAGAACCAGAATCGTGGCAGTGGCAGTGGCAATGGCGATTGCGTTGGCGTTGGTGTTGGCGTTGGCACACAAAATGAAATAGAACAAAACGCGTGGAGGAAGTGAGCTTTATGCCACGAGCACTAATTACACTGAGGCACAAACTGAAACGGCAACAACTACAATGCCACAACAAGAAGAAGAAGAAGAAGAAGAAGGAGCAACGGAAGTGGTATTAAAGAAAGCAACTTGGCAACTCTCTTCGTCTTCTATTCTATTATTTTCGATCCTTTCACCCACTCAGTGTATATATATTTTTTTCCATAACAAAATTTAACTTAAATAAGACAATAGAGAAAACTCTAAATTCAAATCTAAAGAAAACAAGGTGGACAATCTTGACAAAGCCACTCCCACTCAGGACACTTTGAAATACTCTCAGGCAAAATCCATCACTTTATTTACTCGACACAATAACAAATAAAGACAAACGAGTAAAAGATTGAGCATAACAAAGACCAAAAGGAAAGATCCTTCTGCCCTGGCCAAGTTGGGCGTTAAAATTTACCAATTTTCTAGCCCTTGCACTACTTTGCAATTTCTGCTGAATAAGCCGGAAGCCATAAAAAAGCAATTCGTTATTAAAACTGCATAACATGGAGTAAAAAAAAAGAAGATGAGAAAGATGAAGGCAAGAAAATATGAAGCGGAAATTGAGGCGAAAACGAAGCGTAGACGTCGAGTGAAAATAAAATATCCAGAGCCACAGAATCGCACAATGCATATTGATAATGCACACAACAGTACAGCAATAAGTAACTGGTAACGCAGGAGTTGCTGCACTTCCAGAATCAGAACGGAATCAGGGACAGAGAAAAATCAGACAAACGTGCCATATAAAGAGAGGCGAATGGCACTCACACACTGAATGGCACGTATGAGCCAAAATACAAATGACATGCAAATAAATGAGAATAAAAGGACAAACGAATGACCGTGCCCCGGCCAAAATGGCAGCAAAGAGGCGCCAGACCAACCAACCAACCAACCAACCAAGCCGGGCTCTTCAGTTTTATGGCGCGCCGGGGTGAGGCGAGTCGAGCCGCATAATTTGAACTGGTTGCCCTTTTCTCAATGCACTTTGCAGACCATATTCCAAAGAATCCAGCAAACCGAGCAGGAAGGAAGAAGGTCCTCAGTTCCGGTCCATTCCCCTCCAAACTTGGCCATTGTATAGTGTATAGTGCTGCAAAGTGCGGTGGTCTGAAGTTTTAATGAAGCATGACAGACCAAATGAATGGCATATTAATAAGATGTCATTTGGTAGTTCGGTACAGTTGAGCACAGCCGTATGCAGTTGGCTTGAGATCTTGAGATAAATCAAACAAGTTGATGTAATTTTTTAATGTCCATTGCGTAAAATAAATATCTTTAATTACAGCCCAGAGAGACAAGCAAGAAGCCAAAACATTTTGAGCTGTATACACAAAGCTTAATCAATTCTTGACAAGCTTGACCAAAAGAATATGCCCAAAGATAAATACTATTCTTGATTCTTGTGTTTGCCTTGTTAATCAAATAAGTGGCTCAGGCAATAAATCTAAAAATAATAAAGGATACATCGATTCATTATGAAAACGTAGCTTTTGGTAAAATGGCATATACTTTTTTTCAATGAAAATAGTATATCTGCATATGTGGAAAGGAAGAAAATGTTTGTAGGCTTGATTAATGTTTGCTTTTCTTTTTGTTTCGTTGGCGGCCCCCCAAAAAAAAAAAAACCTTGTGGCACCCCATGTCGTCTAATGGAATTCACATGTTTGTACATGACTGATTATGTACACATTAGTCCATGTCGACTGATTTGCAATTCCTAGTCTATGTGTGTGAGTGTGTGTGTTTGCATGTGTATGTTGATGGACTATCCGGGGCGCTACTTTATTTTTCACTTTTGCAATGACTTGACAACAAGGATGACAACAACCAGCCCCGTGTTCTCATTTTGCCAACTATTAGGAATACCAACAGTCTCTCTCTGCCCGCCTCTCCCTTTGTCTCTATCATCTTCTCTGCCTCTATGATGACTAGACAGATTAACCAATACGGCCAAGTCATTCACTTTTCTTGTCTAGGCCTAATTTTGTCTTCTCTAATTAGCAAATCAATACTTAAACAAGGCCAACTAATTTGTTTATTAACCAGCATAAATTAAGTAAATTAATTATAAAATTAATTTGTACATATACCAGATGTCAAGCACACATAATTTTATTTTCAATAATAAAACGGAAAAGTTATCGATATCAGAGTTAGCCAAAGTAACTCTTCGATTGTTCGCTCACAAGCTGAACTTGTTATTCGCTCTTCGATTGTTCGCTCACAAGCTGAACTTGTTATTCGCTCCAATTGATCTTCAGTTAAAAAAAAAAAAAGAGAAGCACAAAACTAAACTTAATAAAATACGAATTTAATTATATTCAAAAGAGAAAAGAAATAAAGTAATGTTTCAAAGCACTGATCATATGGAACAGATTTTGAGCTCGAACTACTTCTAGACATGATTTTTATATTAGCACAAGGACATTCATCTAAACATACAGCGCATTTTGTTTTATACGTAGAAGCCATTTGACAACCCATTTCATGACTCCAAAAGCAACAAAACTTATCAATTCTTTCTAAAAATAAAAATATATATATGTCTTATGATATTTCAGAAAAGCTGAAGACAATAGTTACCTATTCCAAACTTATTTGGTACGCATTGTTGGAGTCCTCCGTGTACGGCAGTTTTATTCTTTGGAAAAATGTATGCCTTATCCCCATCCATGCAGCTAAAACCGTCATCTCCTTCATTTATGGGACATATAATATTGACTTCAGTACAGTTGATACAGAAAACTATCGGATCCTGGGCTTTAGCTAAATGCGCAAATGTTAATAAAATCACATATTTTAAATTTTGTATTAAATTTCTCATATTTTACGTAAAATTTGACTTGTAAAGCAAAAATTGTGTTGGTGTCTATTTAAGTGGAAATCTAACGTGAATATTGAAAAAGTTCAAACTTACTTTTGTATCTGATATTGCGATTCTAATATGCTACAAACTACAAAAAACTAACCAAGAGATTACCAATATTCCTGCTTCCGGCTTAATTGAGCATGTAACGAGTCAAGCTTTTACTTTCAAAATAAAACCACTCCAATCCTTTGGCAAGCCAAAAACAGATATGCATAAACACAACACATTCTGACACAGAAATGCATATGCATGTATATTTGATAACCAGAAGTATACCAGCACAACCCAAGTTGATCATTAAGGGGAAAGCATGATAGGAAGGGGCAAGACAGGCCTGGTTAGCAGACATTTGAAATCCTATAACATTGGCTTCATTTTCCAGGAACATGTGTGCCGCGTTTTATGTTTTGCTTCTGTTTATGTGGGCTCCTGGCATATCAGCTACCACACCTTACATAGACAAACAAAACCATGCACAGACACGTTTAGACATGCACACTCAATTTGTGTGTTAGTTGCGCTGCATGCTTATCGACAGGTTTGTAATTGTTATTGTTGCAGTTGTTGTTGGTCGTTCCACTTCATAACATGTGCACCAAAGTGCCACTATATAAACTACTAATTGGAAGTCATACCAGCATTTTAACCAAGAAACAGCTGATGGAGATCATTAGTTTTTTATTGGCTTAAATTAAGATTTAGCGACAAGTTAAGAAAGCACAATAAATTCCAATTGATTGAACATTTTTTTATTTGCATTACAACTTGCAATTTAAATTAATAGCGTTTTGAATTTAATTTTCTCTGAGTACTATTTGGGCTCCACATATCGTCACCAGTTTGGGGATCATTTATATCTATGATATTGCCTATGAAAAGTGTGAAATTTTTTATTGAATTCGTTCAAGAGACTCGAATGCAATTAGTTACCCCTAATAATTCCAATGATAAAGACCAACGTCAAGAACTTCATAGCTGCGAAATACAGAATAATTCCAAACGTCTCCACATCCACTCTATTTGTAGTGCCGAGCCAATCCATTTGGTGTGGTGAATATAAAACTTGCTCAAGTCGCTCAAACAAAAATTCGCGATTCCCCACAATTGAGCCAAAACAACAATCACTACTTACCCAAAGAAAAGACTTACCTTATTCTGATAAAGTACCTCCACAGCCAGATAGCCGATCAAGCCCAATGTCAGGGAAATCAGCAATATATAGAGCTTCTCCTTGGCACACAGGACACTCGAATAGCTAAATCCTAGGACAAAACCAAGCGACTCAAATAAGCGGTAATTTGAGAAGGCGGCCTCTTTATGTCGCCGAAAAAGCAGGCCATAGAATCCATTAATTTGCGTCACCCAAACGGCATCACCAATACCCCACAAGCCTGCCAGAGCATAGAAGACAATATCTGATTCAGGTACCGGACGCCAATAGAGCTCGAAGCCAATCAAGCAAATGTTCACCGAAGCTCCTATAAAAATAATTATTGTACGCCCCAAATACTTCATGGTAATGCCGAAAATAAAGCATGATATGGAGTCCACCACGCCCCAAGTGACCATCACATAACCTATCATATGCACACCCAGGGCGCAGGCCACAAACGCTTGAGTATATTCTGCGGCGACCCAGGCCTGCTCCAGGCCTATGTATACAGTCAGTGGAATCAGAAATAGCTGATTGGTACGCTTCATCTGATGGAAAGTGGCTGCTAGCATTGTCCTCATTGTTTGTTTTTGCATAGTCGATCCTTTGCGATTCTCGCCATAGCGCTTCAAAGGATCCAGGAAGATTGCTATTATTAAAACTGACACAATTAGACAGGGTATGTAAATCATGATGAGCAAAAATACACCAGACTCTGCGGGCCTAACAATGTCGCCCATATCCTTATCATTACAAAATTTGGCTCCACAATGGGAATAATCTGCTGTCTCGTTACTCTCAACGATTCCTTGATCAAGTGCTGCAAAAATATTAAGTCAAAATCTAGAATCTATAAAAAATTGATACTTTCAAGATCTCCTCTTGGTCAAGTTACCAGTTACCAGTTGACAGGCTTGAAAATATGTTCAAAGTTCAGGGTTCAGAGGCTTCATAATTTTGTGTTTGCTACAAGGAAAAATATAGACCTTACCTTTGCTTGAATTACTTACTCTAATCGAATATTCCAACTCAGATTTCGATCCAGACTTAATTCTATTTATTTTTATATGAAATATTTTCCTAGGCTTACTTGTAAGAATAGATTCAGTTAACTTATCAAAGAAAAGAAAAGCTCAGCTCTGTGGTCTTTGTTTCGCTTATTTTCCTCTTTCTTTATTTTCTTTGTACAGAAAATAAAGTACAAGAAGTGACAGAGAAACGGAAAACGTAAAACAAAAACGGAAATGAATCAATTTCCGTGTGGCGAACCATTATAAACTACAAAGCAACAAACAAAATGGCCGCCAATATGAAAATGAATAAACTGCAAACCCCTTCCCATTCATACGAAATGATATTTTCTAGCCTGAAGAATAATGTCAAAAAAAAATAACAAAATTCATATTCATCCTAAAACACTTTTCAATTAAATAGAAACACTTAAAAATTCAATAAAGTTTAGAAATGGTTATACCAATTTTAACACATTGTGGAGCATATTTGGCACTGGTCTATGAAGGTTGGATTACCTTTCTGGTAACTATTAATGTTGTCAGCAGTCTATCGGCCCCGGAGGTAAGTCGGATTTCAAATATGTGAAATAATCCTTTTTAATTTGAAGTGTTCTCTTCAGGGAAAAGATGATTTGCTTACTTACAATTTATGCATTGAGATATTTAGAGCTGGCACTTTCATCTTATTGCTCTATGGCATATTGGGTGTAAGTAATCAATTCAAGTTACCAAATTAATAATTATTAATTTCAATTCTATTCATTTAGCAAAATAAATTCATGCTAAAGATTTGGCTTCTCTCTGCCTGCGCCCATATTAATTGGCACGTACTGGTCAAGTGTTTTTGGTTTAGCTATAAGCATATCGTTAAAGATCGGTTGAAGAACCGTAAGCTATTTTTTAGCGATTTTTTCGATTATTATCTAGGTCCGATAATTCAAATACTTGTACAATTATACGCAACTTTTATGATCTATTATTTCTACAAGTGCTTAGCCAAAAAGAAAATTAAAAATATATATACATTTCTTGATTTACTATATAAAATAAAATTTATTTTTACTAATTATGGGATATAAGGCAACAGATTGTGAATTAATATCTACCTCTTTTAAATCGGTATATATGCTGTAGATCACATAGATAAAACCACATTCAAGGGCTGAAAGAATTCCAATGAAAAGCAATTAAATAAAAAAAAAAAATTCTTTTGCCTACCGATAGTCACTGCTGAAATTAAGATATTGGTCAGGGCTTCAATAAAATCATCGAAAATAAGTTCGTAAATCCACCAAATTACAAAGCATAAATCGAAAACTAAGCCACCAAGACACCAGATCATCCAAAATATCATATATGTGGGCTTTTGCTTAGAAAGATTTATATATTTAGATTATTAATTATTATTCTACTGAATTCCTTACCCAAATTATGCCTGCGATCATCAAAATAGTTACTGCAATCCACACATTCAGTATAATCAAATAAATCCATAAAATACACATCATATTGCTGCTTACATGATTCGATTCATTGGGGCCTACGAAAATTTATTCTGAACATGTTTTGTTGGATTTAATTGAATTGATTCACCTGATTTCTTGGCCAAGATTTTCGTACCCACTTGTCGGGATTTCAAGGACTCCTCATCCATTTTTCTTGATTCGTGTTCAAAAAAAAAATGTTTCACCGAGCCCCGAATCATAAGAATTACCAACAATTCGAAAAAGAGAGCACCAATGATATCCATCCAGCCTATGGCCAGGCCAAAGGCATGCAAAGCCTTAAGCATATCGCAATTATTCGAATAGAGGGGTTTATTTTTAATACCCCCTCTTGTTTGACAAAAAATAAAATGCTCGAAATGATTTGATTCCCCAAGGCAAATAAAAAGGATGAGTTGGGTTGGTCGGCTTCGGGCTGGCTGGAGGCCAGAACCCGCTGAGCTGCCACCACATGTGAGTAGCAAATGAGCGCGAAAAAAGTAAATTATATTTGTCACCAGGGAGTCAAAGACACACACACACACACACACGTACACATACACAAGCATATCCGCATAAATGTTAAAGGTCTGATGTGCTTCCTGGCAAATCTTTGCACGTATTTCATCAGTGTGGATTTGCGTTTCGCGCACGCCGAGCTTAAATTTTGTATTATAAACATACACATATACATACAAATAAAATTATACAATATCTGTTGTCTTTATATATCCGAGTGCCTCTGCCATATGCATATACATTTAACATGGCGTCTGCCAAGTCAGCAAGGACTTGCTTCCGTTTCATATAATTTTGTCTGTAATTCGCCTATTTTGTTGCTGTGAACATTTCAGCTCAAATCATTTCGAAAGTATTTCACTTTTTACTACTTTACTTATACCATATATGGCTTGCTTGTGCTTGTTTGTATCTTGGTTAAATGGTTTAATTGTTGAACCCTCACAAAATAAGCAATTGAGACAAATGATACGATTGCCATCTTCAAATAAGGCAAATTTTTGAAGGAGAAAGATTTTGGAGATTTCAAATTTATAGATTCAGATAATTTAATATATAAAATATATTCAAGCATTTATAGTTTAGTTACAGTAATGCCCGGTAGGTGACGGCAGAAAGTTTTTCGATTTCTGCGATGATGATTTTTTCTCAGAAGCCTTGGACACACTTTTACTTGAAGTGGAAGCCTTGGTGGGCCTTCGTTCACTTGTATTCATCAGATATGAAGAATATTCAAACTTTTGCACGAAACCACGCCGAAATGCTGATTTCTGAGACGTCTGCGAAGCCAGGCTTTGACTTGTCAACTGGCTTTGGCTCTTTCGCTGGATTTGGTTTTTGTCTGGCTGCTGGTCCTCAGCCGAGCTTGGGGTAACTTCTTGAGTCTCCATCTCTTTTTGACAATTATGGCAGTTATGTAGGGTACAGTAGAACTGATACACTATATAAACAAATATCGATTCGATAACTGAAAGAGAATCACAGAAAATTAAATATAAAAATCCACTAATCAATTGGTAGGAGCTTACATAAACCCAAAATCAATATTACAGTATTTTGATTGAAGCCATCACTCACAGTGGTCTGACTCAGGAAGCCATACATAATCAGAAACATTTCAGCCAAAATGCCCACACAAGAGAAGATAATCCATGCGAATACCAGACGAGGTCGACGCTGTCCAATAAATCAAAAGTGTCATTAAATTTTAATTATTTGCTTGTTAATTAAAACACTCACGCAAGAGATGCCCATAATTAGCAGAATTATGAGAGTAAGCCAAAATATTCCAAAGAATAACGAAAAAATTGTCAACCAACTAAGCTAGGAAATCGGTCAAATGAATGCATAAAGTTTCCTTTAAATTAACTGAAGAAGTGGCTTACATGTTGGACGACTACACCCATGCAGAGTATGGCAAACAGGACGGCACATAGTAAATCAAAAATGGCTATGGTATAGGCGCAATATAGCAAAGTCTTGCAATAACAGGCCATAGTCCAAATACTTTTCGAAAAACTTTATGATTTGATTAAGAAAGCTAAGCTAGCGATTTTCAAGATTTTCTGATTATATATTTCTGCTCAATAAGTCGGGGTATATACAAAAATATATGAATCAAGTTTTTTTTGTTTAGACAAAGCTTTTGCGTAAATTACGTTTAAATTCTCTAACCGCTTCCTTTTCGAGTCGCTTGCGCTCTTTGGCCAATTTCTTGTATCGTTTGCGGTCTATCACTTCGGAGCCACCCGTTGCTCGCGGCGTAACAGCTTTATCAATTTCTTTATTTACTATTACCATATCCAAATAGAACATATATACTATATAAACAAAGGTCATTTCAACAGCTTGAAAGAAACAAGAGATCAAAAGTCGAGATCTTTGAAAAATACCATGAATGATCTTACCCAGCCCTATAAAAGGTATAACAGTAATTTTCACCCCCTCCCAATTCACAGACATGGCCAGAGTGAAGCCATAGAGTAAGAGTAGAGCATCCAGTAGAATCCCACAACAAGTGAAAACCAACCAGAACTGCACAAATCTCACTCTTCGCTTATAGATGCCCACAATCAGCAATATTATAATGACTATCCAGAAGATGGAGAAGACCAGAGCTACCAGCGAAGTCCAATGTTCCTAGATAGGAATTTCTCGAAAAGTATTTAAAAAAATCATTTGCCTGGTATCCCCAAGACTTACAGCCTTAGCAAAGACAATGCTAGAGACCACAGCAAAGAGCAGAGCAGACATAAGATCCAAGACGGCTATAGCATAGCTGCAATACACCAGATATTTGGTGTCGCGTACGTCATCCATTGTGTATTGTTCGATTCGGATGTGTTTTAAGTTTGATTCTCGAAAACGAGAATGACAACGACTACGACTTTGACTACTAAATCAAAGCTATGCTCAATGTTAGGCACGTATTCAGGATTCGAGGCACTCGAAGTGTGACTGTGACTCTGCTTCTTCTGCTAGTTAATCAATGGTCCTTGATTGCCAAAAAATAAAAATAAAAATAAAAGAAACAGATGGAAGTGAAAACGTAGAGCTGAACCGACTTTATTATATCCTACACAGCCAGCTTAGCAAGCAGAAATATTTTGTTAGAGGGAGCTGGAACATGGAGGCTGAAATAAATTGGCAGAGTACATTTTATGTAGATAATTGAATTTTGTCACAATCTGGGCCCACTGTACTCATTTTTGTGGTCGATTTTGGGTGGGTTATATGTTTGACAGAATTTTCTACCCATTTTGTTTTGCACGCTGCCTTCGGAGTGAGTCTTTGGAGATTAGATTCTGCGACACTGACAACGTGATGTTCGAAATTCGGCGTGCCTGGTCCGGCCACGGCCATAAGAAAGCCAAGTCAATTATTATTATTATTATTAGTATTGTTTGTGTGACTCGAGCTTGGGCTGTGAATTGATTTTGTTCATTGCTCCCATTGCAAATAAATTGACTGACAAAAAGAGAAAAGAGAGAGAGAGAGAGGGAGACTGGGTAAGGCGCATAAGATATTTTATCTTATGTTATTCCCATTGTGAGCTAATTTATACAAGTGAAAAACTATAGAATATTTTTATATATTTATGAATATAAAAAATTCGAAATAAAAAATATATTAAAATAACTACAAAACTCTGTTTATAATTATTTCTTCTTCGATTTCTTTTTAGGCTTCTTTTTGTCAGGCTTTTTCTTTTTATCTTTCTTTTTGTCCTTACTTTTATCTTTTTTCTTTTTGTCGTCGCCCTTTTTGCCTTTAGGGTTTTTCATTTCTATAAAATTTTAATTAAAATATTTTTATATCTTTTTCTTTTAAATTCTGAGTTACCTCTGCAGGCCTTTTCATCGAGTTGATGCTTTCCCTTTTTGGACTTTCTCGATCCAGTTTCGGGCCCATCAACCATACGACAAGGATCCATGTATATATAGTATCGATAGATCAGGTAAATACAAGAAATTTCTATAACTAAAAACAAATGATGGAATATTTAGAGACATATTTAAAGAGAAAACTTGGTCAACACCCAACTTATGCCCACAAAGAGAACCGTAAATTCCCTTATATGATCCCAGTCAACTTCAATGGAGGATGCTATGCCCCAGAATAAGAACAAAATATCCACGACAAATCCCAAAGTGGAAAAGATAATCCAAACGCGTACATAACCTGCGCGGCGCTAATTGTTATGGTTTATAATAACTGAATAAAAAAATTTAGCAAAGATACCAACCTTCCAAAGACCAACCAGGAGCAAAAGTACTATCAGAACCCAACAAGCTGTGCCAACTAGCGCAAAGATTGAGTATATATTGGTCTGCTAATAGTTTTTGATATAGAAGAGTCCTTGAATAATATATTGATTTTATCGACGAAAACTTACGCTCACGATTAATAAAAAAATAGCTTGGAAGGCAAAGAAAACAGCATGGGCTAGGTCAAATAATGCTATAATATAACAAATTCTCAAAAGATGTCTGCTAATTGCGCTTCCGATTACACCCCTCTTTTTTTTCTTGCCCTCATCCTTTTTCTTGGACTTGCCTTTTTTTTTAGAAAGCATGTCTAAATATTTTGAATGAACGCTACTTCAAAGCATTTTTGATTGTCTACTGTGTTATTAAATCTATTTCAAAAACAATACAATTTGCGCCTAAACTTCTAGTAGTATGGCATCACCGTTCAATACACCTTCGGACTTGGCAACTCTACGACTCTGCGTGTTCATCGATAAAATCCAACTTATCGATAGTCTCTTCAGCTCCACTACTATTTTGGCGCTTAAAATCTGTGATTATACTAAGTAAAAACTGCCTAAACGAAAATATTCAGATTAAGTTAAATATGCCCATATTGGTAAAAACGTGAGTACTACAAATATATTAAGTACGTTAAGACAAAATCCTGGTCCAACAAGTTGTAAATAGTAAATTCAGGGTTGTCATGCCTTTGGCCATTTTTGTGTGCCGAGTTTTTGTGTCGGCTTGCAAAAATTTCGTGTCTTGGTGAAATTTGTGAAAATGAGTGGAAAATCGAGTTCAAAAAGATCTAAAAAAGACCGCAGTGGTGGCGATAAGTTTGGTAAGCATGAAGATTATCAAGCATCATCGAATGCCTGTGGAATTACGCTGTATTTAAATTACAGCCAAAAAGCGGCGTGCAGAGGATGATGCCTATTCACAACTTGTTGAAGACAGTATGGACAGCGTCGACAATGCCAGCGAATCAGATGGCATTCCTGGTGCTGCATCCAAAAATGCCGAAACTCAGGATGAGCACATTATGACCGACAAATACGGGGCCAAAGATTACCGCACTCAAATGGTGCTACGTCCAGACCATGAAAATCGACCATTATGGGTTGCCCCCAATGGGCACGTATTTCTTGAGTCCTTTTCGCCGGTCTATAAGCATGCACACGACTTTCTTATAGCCATTTCGGAACCAGTCTGTCGGCCGGAGCACATACATGAGTACAAACTAACAGCCTACAGTTTGTATGCCGCCGTCTCAGTTGGGTTACAAACTCACGATATTGTCGAGTACTTAAAACGTCTGAGCAAGACTACCATACCAGAGGGCATTCTCGAGTTCATCCGTCTCTGCACTTTATCGTATGGAAAAGTGAAGCTTGTGCTGAAACACAATAAATATTTCATTGAATCGCCTCACCCTGAGGTCCTACAAAAGATGCTCAAGGATCCTGTCATACAGAAATGCCGGCTCATCAGACAAGAGGGTGAGGAGCTCATACAGGGCACCCTGGATGGCAAGGCCATCACTCAATTTGGCACTAAGCTGCCACCTTCCACTGCGCCAGCCGCAGAGAAAACAGCCGCGGAAGAGGCAGCCGGAGTGGCGACTACCTCTGCAGCAGCAGCATTGCCCGGTCAAACCGCAGACGGTGCCGCAGAGGTACCCGAAGATATAACAGATTTCTATGAGAAAATCGACAAGGAAGAGGAAGACGAGGACGAGGCAAATCTCAAGACCGTCTCCTTTGAGGTAGCCCAGGAAAAAATTGAATTAATCCAAAAACGCTGCATCGAGATCGAGCATCCACTATTGGCGGAATATGATTTCCGTAACGACACCCACAATCCCGACATCAACATAGACCTCAAACCAGCCGCTGTGCTGCGTCCCTACCAGGAGAAGAGTTTGCGCAAAATGTTTGGCAATGGTCGCGCTCGTTCGGGTGTAATTGTGCTGCCCTGCGGAGCTGGCAAATCCTTGGTTGGCGTGACCGCCTGTTGTACAGTGCGAAAGCGTGCCTTGGTGCTCTGCAACAGTGGCGTTTCGGTCGAACAGTGGAAACAGCAATTCAAAATGTGGTCAACGGCAGACGACAGCATGATTTGTCGTTTCACCTCCGAGGCCAAAGACAAGCCCATGGGTTGCGGCATCCTAGTGACCACTTACTCCATGATTACACACACACAGAAGCGCTCCTGGGAGGCCGAACAAACTATGCGTTGGCTCCAGGAGCAGGAATGGGGCATAATGGTCCTGGACGAAGTGCACACCATTCCGGCCAAGATGTTCCGTCGTGTATTGACCATTGTTCAGTCTCACTGTAAACTGGGTCTGACAGCCACGCTGCTGCGTGAAGATGACAAAATTGCCGATCTCAACTTTCTGATTGGTCCCAAACTCTATGAGGCCAATTGGCTGGAGCTGCAGAAAAAGGGCTACATAGCCCGGGTGCAGTGCGCCGAGGTCTGGTGTCCCATGTCGCCGGAGTTCTACCGAGAATATCTCACAACAAAGACTTCTAAGAAGATGCTCTTGTATGTAATGAATCCCTCCAAGTTCCGCAGCTGTCAGTTTCTCATTAAATACCATGAACAACGCGGTGATAAGACTATAGTCTTCTCGGACAATGTCTTTGCCCTAAAGCATTATGCTATCAAAATGAACAAGCCCTTCATTTATGGACCCACTTCCCAGAATGAACGTATACAAATTCTGCAGAACTTCAAATTCAATGCCAAGGTGAGTTATTTTGGAGACTTCTTTATCCTCCAAAAATTAAAATAAAATCTGCTTTCTTATAGGTCAACACGATTTTCGTGTCGAAAGTGGCCGATACGAGCTTTGATTTGCCCGAGGCAAATGTGCTCATTCAAATATCTTCACATGGCGGCTCGCGACGTCAGGAGGCCCAGCGCTTGGGTCGTATTTTGCGTGCCAAGAAAGGTGCCATAGCCGAGGAGTATAATGCCTTCTTCTATACCCTCGTCTCGCAGGATACCATGGAAATGAGTTACTCGAGAAAGCGTCAGCGTTTCTTGGTTAATCAAGGCTACAGCTACAAAGTGATTACCCATCTCAAGGGCATGGACACAGCCACCGACTTGATGTACAACACTCAGGAGGAGCAACACCAACTGCTGCAGTTGGTGCTCTCGGCCTCGGACTTGGACTGTGAAGATGAGAAATTACCGGGAGAGCCGGGTTATCGTCCCAGTGGCAGTGGCACTACCAAGCGCACTGGAGCCCTCAGTTCCATGTCCGGTGGGGATGATGCCATTTACTATGAACACCGGCGTAAAAACACCGGCAGTGTGCATCCTTTGTTTAAGAAATTTAGGGGCTAAATAAGACTTAGAATCCGCTTGGTTAAGGAAATAAAATTTTTTGAAACTTTACTTCTAAATTGAATTTTTTCTTGAGCTTTTGGAAAAAAATAATAGACCCAAAATTCATTGAGACAATACAATTTTTATCTCTTCAGGCACACTTCCCAACAGACACCCGAATGGGCCATCATAGAATTGCAAGGCGATCTGGAGATGCGTTCAAATCAGGCCATGCATGATCAGTTTATAGGCGATCTTTACTACAACAAATATGGACAGCCCGTAAGTGAAATTAGCTTATCTCTGTTAGTCACTTAGCACTCTCCCATTTAGATCCTCATTATAGGTCACCACATACTGCAAGGTCGCGAACAGAAGCTGGAGAAGCCCTTTGCCGTGCTGGAAAAGTCCAAGACGAATGAGGGCCGACAGCTTTTAAATACCACAGCAGCGGATGAATCTGTGATGGGTAGCCAATTGAATGCCACTGGAGCCGAGCGAACTCTGCTGGATCAGACTGTAGCCCTAGAGCACAAGAGTCGCCAGCGCACTGAATACACTGTACGAGCCATTTGTAGTAAGAAGCTGATATTTAAGTCTCGACCCAAGCCCATTATAGCCAATGTGGCCAAGACGGTCTAATTGAATACATAAAAGTGTAATTCGTAAGATAATTAAGTCATAAGTAGAAAATAAAATAAAATTAAACAATTTCCATTTCTCTTTCGATGCCGACGAATTTAAGTTGCTCGGTGGGTCCGTATCTGTAGTCGAAAAAGAGTTCCTCGCCGGGCTGTATGGCCCTTTTGGCAAAGATGCCGATCCTGTGATCTCCGGTGACCATCATCACCTTGGCATAGCAATTTGGATTGATGGAATGATTGGCAAATCGTATTTTGTTGCCTTTTCGTGTGGCGTCGACCACAAAATCATTATTGAGATTGAACAGAAATGAGCACATGTATTTGTCATAGACTTTGCCACGGCGATCGGCCTCATCCTGGGAAATGATTTCACCGCAATATTCAGAAATGAATTCATTCTTCTGGGCGCCTTCCTTGAGGAAAATACCCCAGCCAGCTATATCAGACGGGGCCATCAGCAAATGTTTATCTAAGGGCAAAACAAATTGAAAAAAAAAAATTCATAAAATGATTTAATTTTACTTACGCAAGCCCCGCTGTACGCAGACATTTTTGCACGTTATTTTGGTCAGCTTGAACTGATCAGCTCCACAGGCCTGGCACAAGTCCGGATCGCATTCCCGCACAGCCAGATAACAGGGACATTGTTTGGTGTTGCATTGAGCCTTGCACCGGCAGCCGGGAAAACGATTCTGACAGTCGCTGCTGCAGTTGCAAAACTTCTCACAAAAGTTCTGTGTCTGAATGCAAGAGCAGTTCATGTCACAGGGACCGGCGTGGTCGCAGGGTGTGTAGTTGTACACATGATTTGAAGAAGAATCCTTCTTAAGTTGAATTTTGCGACAGTGCAGAGACCAAAGGCGCTGCTTCTTCTTCTTCTTGCGGGGTGGTGTAAAGTCCTGACGCAAGTCCTCAAAGCTAAACTCGGCCGCCTCCTTCTGGGCAAATTCATAGACCTGACGACAGGTCTTCGTTAGCATATTGTGGGCTATGGCACAATAGTTCTTCAGATAGACCTTGTGCAAGACCCGAAAGAGAGCCTGATCGGCTCCAGTCCAAACACACTGAGTGCTCGTGATATTCATCATGCCAGCTGAACGCAAATTAAAAATGTTTTTTTTTGAGATTCCTTTAAAGAACTTTTTGAAACTCACCCATGATGGAGTTGATCTCGGCCACGGCTGCACTGTTGACAGCTATACCATTGTCCTTGCCATTCTCATGGCTAAAGTCCTTATTGCTGAACTGACTGTTGCTGTCATTGCTGTCCTCAGAGCTGGCCTCATTGCAGGAGTCAATGGGCGGCGTCTTGCTATCGGCAGCTAGCTTCTCCTTCATTCCATCCTATTTCGAAATGAATTTGTTAATCAAATTTTCATTTAACTCATCCAAATCAAAACTCACAATCAGCATGTAGCAGGAGTTGCTGCAAGGCTCGGCAAAGGTCTTCAGTTCGGGATAGCGGCGCTTTTGCAGATTGGGACCAGCATGTCCTTGCAGACCTAGGGAAAAGTAATCACAGCCTTATTAACCACGAACAAGGATATATTTTTCAAATATTTTTTAGAAAACATATATGGCATGACTATGAGATGCTTCGGTTAGCATGAAACACAGCCAGTTAGGTTTCAAGAGAAATGATCAAAGCCGCGTGAATGATTTGATTTTGGATATTATTATTTTTTTTTCACATTTAATTTGAAGTCAAGATAATTTGGCAATGACGGCATGAGTGTGTGTGTGTGTGGTTTTTCTGAAACAACAACTACAACAACGACTCACCCTGGACATGGTGACCTAAATTGCAGTTATTTTCATTTGAATTATATATGTACATATATATATTTTTTTTATATAATTTTGCATTTTGGTCAATGGAAAATTTTGTTTTTTTTTTGTTTTTGCAAAATTTTGTTTTTGGTTTTCCAAATAAAAGAAAAAGCAAACAAACAAAAAGTTATTAAGTAAACCCATCGGAATGGCTATTAAAATCCCCGCCCCTGATCTCTACTTACGATGAAGAAAGCAATCATATTTGAAGCAGCGTCGACAAAAAAGTGTATGGAATGAGTGCATAGTCCGTTCCCGAGAAACGCTTTCAGCCTTGATGCCGTCAATGTTGGGTGTACATTCCTGGGGACGTTCTGGATCCTGGTGCTCCGTTAGTTCGATGTACCTATGTTTGAGATGAAATATATAGACAATATTTTTAGATGCTAACCAATTCTACTCACTTTTCCTTTAGCTCTTGGGCCGTACCCTTGTCGGGAAAGTTGGCACTAATGGCTTGGAAAATTATGGGTGCTGGGAATGGTAACTTTTCCTTGACTTCCTCGGTTTTTGGTTTTTCTTCTGTGCCCTCAGCTGGGGGCGGATCCTCAGTCTTTTCGACTTTACTCTCAACTATAGGTGGCTTTTCATCTGTAGTAGCTGTGGGCTCCTTCTTTTCAGTTTCATCTGTGGGCTCTTTTACCTTTTCGGTTTTTATGGTTTGTGTTGCTGCTGTCTCTTCTAACTCCTTGTTCTGGGTCCGCATCAAGGCATGCACTAATTCCACAAAAATGGCATCATCCATAAAAGATGGATCCTTGTCTCCATGCACTTTGCCATCGTAATTCTTGATCAGCTCCTCAATAAATTTGCCATCCTTATCAAGCACCTCGTCGCCCATATAGGGAATATTATGCAGCACAGTCTCATCCTCCACCATAAAGTTTTGCTGGGTGGGCGCCCACGTATACATTGTAGGTATAGGTGTAACTGCATTGATCACACAAATTGGGACGCGTTGCTGGCTGTTTGTGTTGGTCCCACTATAAGTTGTTATTTCGGCTCGCTTTACGCAATCCACATGGGGCGGATCGAACGGCTTGGCTCGCCACTTTTTGGCTTCACAATAAAGATCTTGGACATTATGATTGTGCTCATCCCTGTTAAGAAATTAAACGCATAATTATTTTGCAATTTTTCACAGCGCGCTTGCGAGAAGCGTACCAATTTTTAATCCATGCCTCCTTTATTTCATCAGCACGTTTGTAACGCTTTTGTTGACGAATTTTCATATACTCGGACTTGACGCGTCGCTTCCATTCAGGAGGTATTTTTGTGTTGCTCATTTTGTCACCAAATTGAATTAAAATTTGTAAAATTTACAACACCGCAGTCCGCCTTTTCTGCAACGATTACCGTCGATACTTATCGATAGTTCAAATTAAATTCGACTAGATTCAGTTCGTTCACGCGTTCATTTTTGAACAACTGAACAGAAATAAATGTTTTCATTTTTTAACAAGTCAATAACGTTGAGTTTGCTTAATAAGTCAATATAAAGCATTATTTACTTAAAAATATGTAAGATAAACTAAAAGTATTCCTTGTGGGAAAATTTCACCGGTGGTTCTGAACCTACAAATTCAGTTTCGCTCATTCGTTCCGAAACCAATTTATTTTACGAGTTGACTTTGTAAAGTTGAACAACAAATCAAACGTAAATAAATTTTATAAGCTGGACAAATTCAAACACATCAAGGCAGCCACAAGCATCGAGGAAATTGGTGATATGGAACCAACGGCTTGTGACGGTAAATCACACTTTCCTTATCCATTCCTGCACTGTCCCAATGGGACTGGTCAGGTCAAAATTTAACTAATTCTTATCTTCTATGCAGACCTTAAGGCTTTTGAGCGGCGACTTACTGAAGTGGTCTCCTTGTATCGGCCTTCTACTTTCCGTTGGCGCGGTAAGTGTATAAGCAAGCTTTAAGCACAAGGCGGTACGCAGAGAGTGGTATTTCTTAACAAAATATTTCGTTTCAGTTACTCTCTCTCTCATGTCTATATGTACTGCAATCAGCGCCTGGTATTGGCTACGAGACCCCCGCACAACTGTGGTTCCTCTAACAGAATCCCTTCGGTTCCACCCCATATTTACAATTGCCACCGTAACATTAAGTAAGTAACTTAATTTAGCTGATTGTCAAATGCCGCAAGCACTTAATATTAATCCTTGTCATCTTCACAGTTTTCCTTTTCATTATGGGCATCCAAAAGCTGGTCGTGGCGCCTCAGATCATAACACAGCGTACAAGGACAGTCCTCACAGACTTCAACATGAGCTGTGATGATACGGGCAAACTAATATTAAAGCAGCGTCCAAATAATAACAGCACATAAACAATTATTTATTTTATTTTAATAGATATTCAATTAATTTTTCATTGAATAATATCCCTGATATTATCTTTCCAAAATTCTGACACCCTAGTATTTTAAACAAAATTGTAATGTCCATGCCCCAAAACTCTTAAATTGATTGCAATATACGCTGTACAAACGTAGTCTTAAGTTTAAAACTTGCTAAAAACAAAAACAAAAGAAAAATCGAAAAGATACTTCATTGACTATATGAACACATATATATATATGCTTGCAAGAGCCTATTAGTGTGTATATTTTTGACTGTGAACGGAGAGCTGTGTTAATTACTAGGAATGTGTTTTTTCGGGGCTCTCCAAAAATTGTTACCAGCAACTGAGGCAGAAAATGAAATGCTTAGCTCAGAAGCTTGAGTTCAGCCAAATCGAATATAAATAGAGTTAGTTGCTTTAGCGATCAATGCAGAGCTCATTTGTTAACCAAACCAAGCAAATCATGAATTCTCGGCTTATTTTGTTCTTAGTTCTCCTTATGTCCATCGGTTGTTTCTGTCAAACAGGCAAGTTCGAACTTAAATATGATTTAATATAATTTTCTTTAATGTTAATTTATTTCATCATTAGATAGTTGGTGGTCTGCTGAAGATGGGACCACTGAGGAGAGTCGGGTTATTGAAAGCTATTCACAATCAGTAGATACTGCCGAGACCTCAAAACCGGTGGAAAAGTACGTTGACAAAAATTCCATCGATACCCAAAAACAGGCAGATAAGGACAGCTCAGATGACTTTCACAGTAGCTCCAAAGTGCAAATCGTTATAACTCACAGACTCAAGGATTCCTCTAAAGAAAAATAACTTAGCCAAATAATTATTTTATTTATTTTATTTTTTTGACACAATCAAATTAAATTATTTGTAATTTATCTTAACCGATGTTAAAAATGTTATTTCTTGTATACATAAATTAAAAGCCAATAAAATATTTTTGCATTTCAATAATAAAATGAAGGCTTTAATTTTTTTTCGATAAAAAAAAATTTCAAGTTAATTTTGAGGCACTCGAAATATGGATATATCAGCATAATTTTGTAATCTTCAATCCAAAGATTTGGACTATTTCAAATCGATTTTTCCTTCGAGCCTATCAGACTTAAAGCTCGCTCTAGCCAAACTGTCTTTTAGTCAAATCAAATTGAATATATTTTGAGAGTTTGGAAAATCTTAAAAGTATGAGAACTACATAAGTCACAAAAATTACTGGTTTATTTAATTTTCAATTTTTGAGGTTAATTGCAAATTACTGTTTGAGTACTTTGAAGTACTTTAAATTAATATACATTTGCTTGAGACTATTAGTCAGATTTTGGTATAAATAGAGCGACTAGCCGAGTAGCCACAATAGAAATCTTTTGTCAACCAAACCCAGCAATCATGAAACTTATTTTAGTTGGAGTTCTCATTGTGACCATTGCTGGTTCTTGCTGGGGCGATAATTTGACCGTAACCCCGAAAGCTGATGTTGAAGCCCAGGAAGACGATTTGAAGCTAAACAATGTACAAATCATAGAAGGCTACGAGGTCAAGGAATCCAATCATAAACACAGCAAAGCTCAACTCAAAGTTGTTATTACACATTCACTGGATGCAAGCGAGTCTTCATCTTCTTCCGAAGAGCATAAAGACAAGAGTAAAGGAAAACCCAAAGAGAAAGAAGAAACCAAGAAACACAAACATACATCACATTCTAAAAAAATTGAAAATTAAAAGAAAAACCCAATTTGTTAAAATTATCTGAATAAATCTAAAGTAAAATGCATATAAAACTATATTTCATTTTGGCAAATTATTATTTCTATTATGGAGGTTATGGGGATGACTGCTGGCTAGCTATAGGGATTTGGGAAACTAATCAGAATATAGGGAAATAAACAGATAAGTCGTAAGACAAGACACGATATATCTCAGACCTTTATGGATGACTATTTTATATCACAGATGAATTATTGATATAGATCGGCCATGCTCTCAGGAAGGTTCCAACCAGAATATCATTGGTTGAAATCTCTCAGGCAAGTTAGAAGACCGAAAAGAACAGGCCGGTATCTTTCAGTCCAGACCCTCGACAGGGTCACATAGAGATTCGATGTAATCGGAAACTCCGAATTGATTCTTTTGATTACGAAAGCCTCCGAAACGTGCTCAAGTGTTTCTTATCCAAAATTGTTACAGTTACACTCTGGCTTAAAGTTTATTGGGCATTTAATTAGAGTGAAAATGAGTTTTACAAATTGAATTTTTCATCTGAATCGAGCTGGTCAAATTAACAGATGTTTTTTTCTTTTTTAAGCGACTTTGACTTTCTATAAATACGGAAAACTATATCCAGATTCAACACAGTAGTAATTCATCTTACAACACAGAACGTCGCGAAAAAAAGAGGAGCAACAATGAAGCTGGTTTTATTTTGTGCTATTCTTATGAGCTTTGCCCTTTTCATGGCTGTGGGCAAGTTGAACACAAATCCCCGTGATCCTTGAGTAACTTATTGAAACTGATCTTACTCTACATTTCAGCTCACCCAATGGCTGGAGAATCGGCGAAATTGCCAGAGGAAAAGGTTTCGAATGGTTTCCATAGCGGCTTCGTCCGTAGTGTCCTAGAACATACCGGAGAGGATCACAACGATGAAGGCAAGGTTGGGTGCTGCGGCTAAAGGTATACGAAGATTTTAAAAGGTTTCACGGAGGACTAAATTTAATATGTTGGACATTCCCTATAATATGTAATACACATGGCAATTTATTTTACTAATAAAAAGAACATTCAAAAAAATCAATAAAAAAGTAATTATTTCTTGATTATGATCAAAAGAGGGAAAGACATATCTGAAACCCTTTAATTTTTAGGGACTTATAATTTTTTCTTCTTCTTTAAATAAATAAAGAAAGCGATTTCTTCATTATGATCCGTAGGGAAAGAAATATCTGAACCCCTTTAAAAATTAGGAAAAAAAACAACGCACGACTTCTTTGATTTAGTTTTTGTTTTCTTTCTTTTTTTTTTTGTCAGTGTTTTCTTTTTTTTTTTCTTGTGTGATATTTATTTTCATACAGTTTTATCCAAAATTGTAGTTTTTCTTGCTTAGAAATACTTTGTTTTTATATAATTGTATACATATATAATATTTATATAAAATAATCATAATAATTATTATAAAGTTTTTTTTTGTTTATTGATTTGGTACAATTTTTTCTTTTTCCTTTTTTTTCAACAAAAAATAAATCTTGCGCAATTTTAGTTGTGGTTTAATATTTTTTTTCTTGAATCAAATATAAATGCATTTAGTTTTGTTTTACACAATTCAAACAATTTTTGTTACATTCACTCTGAAAATATAATTTTTTTAAAAACAAATGCAATTTTCATATTTTATTTTTGATTTATTTAAATATTTATAATCTCTGTTTATAGTGCTTTTTATTTTGCTGTTTCAATTTTTGCGCTATTTAATTTGTTTTTTTTTTAATTATTTTAATCAATTGTTTTATTTTATATATTTTACTTAAAACTATTACTAAATTATTAACTAAATATTGTTTTTGTTGTTGTTGTTTGCGTTTGATATACGAGGCTGGAAAGCAAAAGAAAAACACATACACATTGCCTCAAATCGTTTTCTTCTTTTCTTTTGCTGGACAAACTTAACCAATATAAATAAAAGAAGGAAATTTCACATTGAAAATAAAAGCACACACAATTAAATTTACGTATAAAATAAAATAATAATTATACACAAACATTCTGATACAAAAGGAAGCGAAGGGAACTGTGCAGACTGTGGGCAAACTGAAAGCATTTGGACATTTCTATATTAGCACCCTCTTGGCCAGACATTATGCGGCCAAGAGATTACGTATATTCTTCGGCGTGTTCTCCTCGTTGAGATGTTTCGTTGTATAGCGTAGGGCATTCAGCAGGGGTTCCGCCTTGACGGCTGGCTGGGCCTGGAGCAAACGCACACAACCCTTGACATCCACATGGGCCCCACGCACAAAGGCGCCCACCGGATGGACATGGTCGTAGAGTATGACCAGGCCGACCATAACTCGCAATACCAGCATTTGGGTCTCCTCCCTTTCGATTTGTTGCAACAGTTTACTGAAAGAGCCGGAAATTAGTTGATTTTCTTGTTCATTTGGGGTGGCGGAACTTACGGATTCTCTAGCATTCTGAGGCACACCTTGGCCATGGTGCCGAGGGTTTCTGTGGTATTTTGCACATCGTCCGCATTGTCGTTCACAAATTTTGAGGTGGCCTCGCTCAGGACCTTCAGCATGGGCGTGGCATGGGCATAGAAGAGCGACATACGATTGGCCAATTCTGTGCTAACCAAAAGCTCATTGGTATCCTCAATACGCTGGCGGCTCACTATGCGTCTATAGTAACTAAAATCATTCTGTATGGCGGGTGTTTTCATCTGAAACAAGAAATGCAGTGAAAAATTAATTAAAGCAGTTCACTTTTGCACTGCTTGGCGCGAGCTGAGTAAGCAGTGGCTGGGCTTATCCATAATTAATCTGCCTCACGACAATTGTCACTCAGTGGTCTCTCCATTTCCATCATCTCTTAATTCATGCATACATTCATACGTGCCACAGCAATTTGCCAGGTAATTTCAATTTCAGCTGTTCACAATTTTGCTGTCAGCGCATTAAATTGTCAGGGCTTCAGACTAAGCGCCGTGCGTGAGAAAAATCTCCGTTCGATAGACTAAACCAACGGAGTTGGCTCATCCAATTTACCTTGGCCACAAGGCGAGGCAAAAGGTTTGAAAACATGAATGATTTCATTATTCGATGTGCTCCTCTCGTATGAGTATTTTAGCGGCGAGCTTATAAATACTTTATTAACATAAATCGTTCTAACAGTTACAAAAGATGCGCTCAACCGTCAACAACAGAAACACTCAACGCCCAGGGGTGAGCTTTTGTCTAGATGTCTCATTGATTGTGTAATTGAGAAAACATTTGATTAATTTTTTAGTGGCTGTCATTAATGACTTGTTTACTGTTGTTGTTGTTGCTTTCGAGTCAGAGCAAAGGGCAATATGCCGGAATTTATGATAGCCAAAGATATGACTACGATTACGGCCAGAACCAACAAGTGGCCTATGCAGGCCCACAGCAACAACAACAACAAGAACAGACGGAAAGAACGGTAACGGGCCAATCAATTTGGTCGAGTTCACCGATTGTGGTGAGTGAGAATCTCTTTGGGGCAGGCGGTAATGACCTGGCCGCCAGTCCACGGGCCACAACTGAATATTGGCCCAACTATAATTATCGGCCTGGCCCGCCTGTGCCCACTCGTGCTGTCAATCACAATTACAATAATGTACCGGGCTATCACTATGCCTCAAATCAACCACAAAACCAGCAGGCCTATAACTTTGCTCTCCAACAACAACAACAACGAAGACGTCAACCAGACGAGTCCGAATTCTTGGCTAGTGCCGAGGCACGTCGTCCCAGCGACTCTGTGGTCCAAATTGGCGGCCGTGGCCAAGGCATTTATAGGCCCAACAACTATTTTGAACCGCCTCAGCCCTTGCTGCCGAATGTGGCAGACAAATATGCCACACATTATGCAAATTACTTGCAGAAATATCCGCAACGACTGCAGCCCTTATACAACACTGGCCAGCAGCTTTTCAACGACAAAAAGAAATAAATCACAGATTTTGGGTTGCAAAAATCTTCTTTGAATTTGTGAAAAAAAAACTAAATTCTTTAAATAATTTTACTCAATAAAAGTTAATTGTGTGTGTACAAAAAAAAAAAAAAAAGAATTGCATGTCTTACAGAAATGTAGAATGCAGAAAGAATTTGATATTTTTGTAAGATTGCCAAGAGAGCACAGAACAAGATGCCTAATTGCTGCTGCGTGCTGATCAATCGGTGAGAGATAAAGAAAAATAAGAAATATTTAAAATTAATAATTTAAGATGAAACATTTGATTGGAACTTTGAAAAAAAATTTTTTTTTCAAGTAAAAATTTCCAAGTGGCTAACAATTTCAAATAGATTGTGTCAGTCAAGAGGTTAACAGATACTTAGAGCAACCGACAGAGCAGAGCAGAGCTACTTGTCTGAGTAGTTCTTTGCCCAGTTAACAAAAGCCTCGAAGTCAATAAATTCTATAGCATACTTACAGGCGCACTTTAAAAATCAAATCAGCCCACAAGCAGAGCTCAGCTGCTCTGAATGAATAAATCAGTGTGTGTGTGTGTGTGAGAGAGAGAGAGGGCGAAAGGCACATAGAAAACGGAAGTAAATGTTTGTTGGCAGGCACGTTTGAGCCACATATGAGGATAGATACTATAAAATATTGAATGGTAGTTGTTATGTGAAGTGCATAAGTATCTCTGGACTGCATCAACATAAACCATCATCGTCATCATCATCATCATCGAATGGGTTTTCTATTGAAACTGCCGCTGGCAGAGCCAGGTCAGTTGGGCCAACGGGCCAACATTCGATTTCATTTACAACTTTTACCATCTATTTTTTGCTTCTTTTTTATAGAGGAAATGAAGAAATGAGTTGACAGATGGACAAAGAGAGTGTTAATCGATTCGTTAACCATTTTCAAAACGAACTAGTTGTAAATAATTTCCATCTTGTTGTGGGAAATGACATACTTTCCGTCAACAACCTCAGCCGTCATGACTCTGACAATTGTCTGTGTCATTAAGTGATTTCAATTGATTGCTGATACATATACACATTACACTGAGAGAAAAAAATATAAATCGAGGCAATTTTAGGTAATACAAAAAAAAAAAATTATATTTTAATTGCGAATTTCAACTAAGCAGTGGTCAGCCAGACAAAAGCTAATTGCTGTGGCTTGAGTGGCAGTTTAATGCAACAGACATACCAGAGGGCGCTCTGAATATTTTCAACTTATTTCAAGCCCAATCAATTTTTTTTAATGGCAAAATTAATTAATTTAAAAAAAAAGTACAAAATAGTTTTACATGAAGCCCAGATTCCACCACTTTTGAATTAGTTGGCCGAAGCGAAGTGGACTCTCTGTTCCGTTGGCTAGCGTGTTTGCCCAGGCATGCAAGAATGTAACTGTTATGGGATCTCTACTGTACACAAACAATCGTAAAATGCATGCAACCAGGCAGCAAAGATTTGTGGCCATCAATGAGACGTAGCACGCGCACAAATTTCGCCTCTGCCACTCTGACAATTCAGACATTGACAAGCGGCCGCCGACCAAAACTGAGTCAATTAAAAATGCAAACACGCGCGGGCAGCTCAACAGTTGCCTCAGAGCGTCTTAAAGAAAGACGTCAACAACAAGAAAAGCTCCAACGCACATTTTTCCATTTCCTAACAAAACTGATTACTTATTTGCCTTGCATTTTTGTAAGAAGAAAAAAACTTCATGTCATTTTAACTTGACCCACGCTTAAGGCCAACCCACCTAACGTGTTTGCAATGTGGGTCTCTTGGCCAAATATGGCAGGGTGTGTATGTATGAGTGGGTGTAGGGGAATTTTTTTTTTTTAATTTTTTTATTTCGTTGTAAGACTCACTCACCTTGTACTCATCAAATTTCAATACGAATTCTAATATATCAGCCAACTGCTTGACCAGGGCCTGTTGTGTCTCCAAATGCTGTGTGGGATTCAGTTTGCCACCGACCAATTGGCCCAATAGCTTCGGTACAATCTTTTCCAGTTCCATTGAATGCTCATAGCAACGTTTCAGTTTATCAACCAAAGGCAAAACGGCTTGCCAAGCCCTGGCCTGGCAATCGGATGAAGGATCGGCTATAGCCTCACGTATTTCCCTATTAGCACCCTGAAAATAAAAAAGCCAACAAAATTATGAGTTAGTCAGAGTTTCTACATAATGTTAAATTGATTTTAGTGTGTAGTTTTGTTTCCAAGCCATTTTACAAAATGCCCGCTTGGCATGCAAACAATAAATGATTTTCATGTTTCTCCTTTTTGGACGAGGAATTTTATGCAGAACACAATGTTGCCTTTGTTATTGTTATATCAGTGGCACATGCAACAATGACGACCCAACTGGACACTGGACAATGCCAACGAAAAAACAATTGCTGCGTTGGTTGATGACGTCGCCATCGCCACCGCCGCCTCCTCCTCCTCATGGCTCGTGGCTCCTCGTGCATTGACCGCCACACGGGGCAGCGATTTTTTATCGGCTTTTCATGATCTAAAAACCACTCTGGCCAAGAGACCAATAGAGAGGCCAACTGGGAATGATTGCATGTTCGAAAGAATTGAATTTCAGCCTTTAAGCAATCAACAAATTCTGAGTTGAAATAACTCGTCTATTTGCTTTTATTTTTTTATTATTTTTTAAATTGATGAATTAAGGCTTTCGGCACGCTCTTAATAAACTTAAAAGCAGTCGTCTACACGCTAAGCCGAATTCTTCGCAAATTCCTAAAAGGACAAAAAGGCCAAGTCAAAGAACTTATCGCTGCCTTTGAAACAAACTGTACTTTTTCTTAACGCAAGAACATTTCTTTGATTGGACAAGGCAAAAAAAAGAAGAGTTTATCGAAGCTTTTGAAATAAGCTGTCCTTTTTTTAATGCAAAAAAATATTTTTGATTGGACCAGGCAAACAACAAAGAAAGAGTTTATCGAAGCTTTTGAAGCAAACTGTACTTTTGAGGGCCCAAAGCGGAGTTGTTTGGCAGGAATCTTTGCGTTTAAATGCAAAATGTAAATGAGCACTTTATATCAGAACAAAACAGAACAAAACAACTATGAAAGAATTTATCGCAGCTTTTGAAACAAGCTGTACTCTCAAAGCTTAAAAGAGAGAAGATAAAGAAGAAGAATCCTTGAGCTGAAATGAATAATTTATGTCGCCTTTAATTTGAATTCTAGCTTCTAAGCTGGCCAAACCGAGAAAGCTTAGCCAAAACTCTTTAGCCCATAAAACTATTGATTTTATTTATATTTTAATAAAATTGCAGTGTGACTCGGACACACCCAAAAAACAAAAGAAAAAAAAACGATTTGTATTTGTGTTTCCTTTAATTAGCCAAAACCTGGGCGTGAAAATATCGCGTGAGTATATTCAATTTCCCCCTCATTTCCCCCCAAACCAAATATATACCACTAATAACACACCAAGGACATTACCTGGCTGATGGAAATTTATACTATTTGCATAACAGGATCTGCTTTTTCTTCTTTTCATGTAATTTGTTTACCCTTTGTTTGGGTGTGCAGGTGAGCTAGTGGGTGGGTGTAGCTGAGTGTGCTGTGTGTGTAAGTGTGTGTGTGCGGTTTATTTTTGGTTTGCACACCTTTTGCCTTAATGGCCCAAAAGAAGAAGCGGCTACAGAATCACATCAGCACGTGTTGTGTGTTTATAATTAAATTGCAGTAGACCCACTCACACAAATACAAATAAACACATACACAAACACACCCTCACACATATGACAGATAAATGTAAACAAACCTTGCCAGTGCACTTGAAGGTGGAACCAAAAGCAACTTTGTTTAGAATATTGCAGCAGTCGAGTCAAGTGAAGGAGAGAGAGAGAGAGAGAGAGAGAGAGGTGAGGTGGCACCAGTCGAGTCAAGTGAGGAAGAGAGGTGAGGTGAGTTGGGGCTGTGGCCATAATCAAAATGCAACTGTCTGAGACATATGGAATGTCTGAGCTGTTTTTATTTTTTGCTCTTTAAAATCTAAATCATTTACACCTGTGTTTTTCTCCTATCTCTGCTAAAGTCAAGTCATGTCCTTGGCCAGCTGTGGCTGCTGTTTTTGTTGTTGCCTTGCAAATGTTTAACGCGCTCAAACAGACAGGCAAACAAACAGGGACCCCCCCCCCCCCCCTCCTCCTCCCCAGTACCACCCCGTCTCTCCAGACTTGCCTGGTGATGCAGAGTGCAGTTTTTTGTTTTATGCCACGAAGGCATTGTCTTGTTTACGGCAGTGACTCTGTAAGGACTCTTTCGAATGCCTTGAATGACGCTCTCTGTGTGTGGGTGGCAACAATTCCAAGGCTGTTTTATGCTGACATTCTCAACAGTTGTTCAAAGACTTTTTCACTCCGACTGACTCAATCTCAGACTCGGAATCTTTTGCATTTGAAAGGTTGTGTATTCTGTGTGTGTGTGTGTTTGTTTTTATATTTTTGTCCTCTTGCATTTATCTTGCATCAGTGCGACAGGCGACATGTCAAGAACAAAATAACCTGGCTAAGGCTTGCGTAGGCGTTGCTGGTTGGGGCTTTTGTCTCACAGGAAATATGCCCTCTGCCTGCCTGGTTGGCTCTGACTGCTTGGCCAGATTTGTTCATTCATTTGCGTCATTTCAGCTTCATTTACTCTGTATTTTATTTCCAAAAAATAAAAGAATCTTATTGCCTAGCGTGTTTTAACACGTGCTAAAAACTTTTCATCCATAAAACAGTAGCAAAAACTAAAACAAGCACAAACTTGTTGTTGGCCAGCAAAGGGAATTAAAACAGGAAAAACAGTTTCGTTTTATAACGGTTTTTAGTCTTTTTTCTTTTTGTTCTTCTTCTTACTCTTTTCTTTTTTTTTAATTAACACTTAATGCGCCAAATAAAGCCGCCTACTTTTAATGCCACACTTGGCCACACTTTTGCCTTCTTGCTGCCCTCAGTCATTACCCCAGCTCCCTGAACTACTGCATAACTTTTTTTTTTGTCATTATACACTTTACAAAGAAAATAGAGTGATTCAGTGAGATACTGAAAATCAAAGGCACAGTTTTAATTCTTAATTCTGAGAAGATCTCTGTGTTTTTTGCAGCAAACTCTATCGAATTAAATATATTGAAAAATTATATTCTGATAAATTCAGGTAACAAATTTCAGCCAAATCGAACGACTATTTCTGATATGAATGAACTCTTTTTACTTGAGAAAGATCAAATTAATCTTTAAAATATCTCGGGTATCTATGAACCTATTTTAATCAAATTTGGTTTAAAGAAAGAATATATCCAGTTGACTAAGTATACCAAATTTCATTGTGATAGAACAAGAGACCTACCAATCAATCTAACTCAATCTAATTTGATATCTAAGCAATTTCATATTGAGCTCGAAATAATATCAAAGCATTTAACTATGTTTTAAAAAAAGAGTATATAGTCTTCGGCTATGTAATAATGACCTGATGCATTGTTGTTTTTGTTGCTCCATCATCATCAACATAAAAAGCGCAATCAGTCAGCGTTTCATTTATTCATAGACAGGGCCCAGCTGAGAGTATGGACCTCCAACTGTTTGCAACAAAGCCCCAGCATAGACCACTACTTGGAATCACACACACACACACACACACACACAGACACACTGATAGAGCCTAGTTAATTAACAGCTGAGTTTGTTGAGTTTGGTTTTGCGGCTTTGAAGTGTTTGCCTATGCGAATTACTACTTTTGCATTACAAAAAAAAAAGAAGTCAAAGAAGAGTTGAATGGGGGAGGAGGGGGATGGAGTAAAGTGTGTGTGTGTGTGTGTTGGGCATTTTTAATTGCAAATTAAATTACAACGCGGAAATGCAATTCATCCTTGGACAGAAAATAACCACTCCGCCACAAATTCTTCATGTCACTGGCAATAGTTTTTTTGTTTTGTTTTGATGTTTATCTCTGAGCTTGGCACTTTACCAAGTTTCGTTTAGGTTTTATGATTTTCCCTTTTGTAGTAAATTTGCTATTTAAATTGATAGCCTAGCTAGCTGTACTGGCGCCGGGGGCGTTATCAGTAGTTGAATATATTATTGCCAGCTTATCTGAAGCCCCGAACCCCCAGGCTCTCCTTGAGGAAAATATGAAATGAAATGAACTGAACTTTTGCCCAGTGGGCAAAACATTTGACGTAGTTATGGAGGAAAAGTGTGGGCAGGTGTGTGTGTGTGCGTGGGGTGTGTGTGGGAATGTAACACACGTTGTTGGAATTCCTGGAAAAAACAGCAGAGCAAAAAAAACAAAAAACACAAAAATGATAAAGTCTTTGTTTTTGTGGAATTAAAGTTATTGCAGCAGATTTGCTGTGGCGGAACATATGCCAAAAACAACATCAACAACAACAAAGACAACAAAGCAGTGGCCTAGCCACTCAAAAGAAGAAGAAGAAAATTTCAACAAAACTAAGCGAGAGCTTTGCAAATTGGCAGCCGCAGTTGAGTGAGTTTTTGTGTTTTGTTTTTTTTTTTTTATAAAACAAAGAAACCATAATCCTTGCCAGACTGCAGAGCCAAGTTAATAAATTTAGAGGTGTTTGAGGTACGAAGAATACAAGGGGAATTACCAAATTTATTTGTATTTAAAATTTATTCTCATTATTACTATGGTCTTTTTTTTATTACTAATTTTATTTATTTATCAATTTTTTTAATTATATAATTTTTTTTTTAATTTAATTTATTATTTTTAATTATTTCCAATATTTTTATTATTTATTAATTTAATTTAATTATTCATTTATTTTTTAGAATTTAATTTGTTACTAATTTAATTAGCTTGAGCTTAATTAGATACCCTCCAATTATATATTTAGCTCATTTCTAAAAAAAAAAAATGTATTTTTATTTTAAAAATGAAATCTTTGTCATCGCTTTCATTCAACTTTTCCATTCCCATTTTTCATGTAAAAATAAAAAAAAAATTGCACATGCCTGTCACGTTTATAAATTATTCCATGAATGAATTAAAAATAATAACAAACAATTAAAAATAAAAAAGAATCATACGATTTTCAGTAAATCTTTGCAAAATTGATTCCAATGAAATTAAAAAAAAAATGACTAAAAAGAAAACATTGATGAGCTCATTGAAAAATATATGAAAAAAAAAGAATTACAAATAAAAGTGAAAAGTCAAACAAAGGCAAAGACAAAGAATGAGAGACCAAATGACGCCGCACCATAAATTCTCATCGAGACACTCTGTCTGAGGCTTTGTTTGGGCCTCTTCCAGATCTCTCCACTCCTCTTCTCTCCTCTCCTTTCCTCCTGCGAGTCCAATGAGTCTTTTGTATAGCTTAAAATTGCAAGTTCTAAATGACTTGTAATTTTCCCATCAAGTTCTTTTCTCTTCACAACTTGTTATCAATATAAAAATATTTCATAATCATTTTCAATGTATTCCATTCCCTCATGAACTTGTGAGCTAGGCTTACCCAGTCTATGTGTGTCTCCATGTGTGTGTGTGTGTGTGTGTATTTCTAAAGTGCCTTCCGCTTATGCGACAACACATTTCGTAGTCATTTAATTATTCAATCGTCACAGCACTCGAACCCAGGGCCAGAGGCTCGTGGAGCGAAGCTTTCAGTAGCAGACGATTTTTTTTTCGGTCGATAGGGCGCTTTGGTATATCCACATATGTTTGCTTATTGCAAAACCCATGTCTGTGTTCTTTTTTATTTATTATTATTATTTTTTTTTTTGCTACTTCTTGTTTAGGTCTTTGGTGGAATTGCTGGCTCGTTGAGTCATTTGAACAATTAAAAAATTCTCTTTTTTTTTCTTCCCCCGATCATTAGATAGATAATTCTGTCTCGAATTAATCAAAAAAAGAATGCCGACAAATTATTTGTAATTAAAAAAGCTTAGCAAATCTTTGATGTAAACATTTATAAATAAGTGTTAAAGTACTAATAAATCTGATATATTCGACTTAAAAATAGATAAGAAAGAAAAAAAAAAAGGTCTCACATGATTCACCCAAGCGAGCCATAACAACAAAGGGTGAGCAATTTAAGTGGGGGGTGGGTGAACAAAGGATTCTCATACTCAAATGAGCCACAAATGATGCGTTAAATATATCAACATCTGTTTATAAATAAAGCTTAAAGCTGGAAGGAAGGAGGGTGGGGAAAAAGAAAAAAACATATAACAAAGCCAGGGCCAGGGAATTGAGAGGTTTATGCTTGTCACGAGTTGCTGGTAATAATTTCATTACTATATAAAAAAAAAAAACAGATAGAAAGAATGAATGAGTGAGAGAGTAATAAAGAAAGATAAGATAAGCCTGTCAATTGTGGGAAGGGTAAATTGTATTAAACGATATGTCAATCGATTATTTTGTGTTGCATTTGATTATCATTATCGCCCTTCATTGCCTTTGTCACATGCGTCACGAGCTGCTCTCGCACTTTGGAACGAATCTGGACAGTCCAAAAAGGGAGAGAAGAACCGTTGTGTGGGTGACGGCGTTGCCAGATCAAAAGACACAAATTTGCTATCAAAATTGTATGGAGAAATCATAAAAAAAATTGATTCATTAAATTATTTATTTTATTAATTTTTATTTTATTTAATTCGGTCAGTAAAAAATCAAGCCAACAAAATTTTTAATAAAAATAATTCCCCAAAATTCGTCATATGATTTTTAATTTAATTTTAAGACAATTTGAATCATTTGTCTTGCTGAAAAAATTGGGTTAACAGTGAAATGCTCAGCCGACATGAGGCATTTTAATTGACGTTGACGACACACAAGCAGAAATTCTCGTTTCACCCAAAAAAGAAAAAAAAAGACAAGAATTTTTTTCTACAAAAAAAAAATGTAAAAAATGATAACATTTGGAGCAAGCCACCATAAAGCAAGTATACGCCATGTGGCCATAAACACCTTTTTAAAATTGTGTACTCATTTCTAAGCAGCTTAAATAAAATGAAAAAAACAAATAAACAAAGAACCAAACGGGACAATGACCGTTTGGCTTGGCAGACTTCAAAAAAACACAAAATACCACAAGGGAATACAAATGAAAACAGACAAGTTCAATGCCGTTCAGAGCAGCAGGTAAAGTTCAAAAACAACCTAAGTGAAAGCCTCCCCCCCAACAAGTCAAGTTCTAAGCTCAAGATAAACCAATTTTCCCTCTTCTTCTTCTCCTTCAGTCACTTCTGTTTACCAGACAGAAGCATTCGGCTAATCCCGAACCCATAGACAAAGACAAATGAATCGCACACAACGCTCCCCCCACAATGGAAGACAATTTGCGTTTAACCTGTGAAAACTTGGAAAAAAAAATACACCCAAAAAGGCCTTTAACTCAATTCATTGTCATTTTAATAAATTTGCAAATGAAATGTGTGTCACAAAAATGACGGGGGGGGGCTGCCTTAATTTGAAATATGCAAAATATTTGCAAAATTCTTTTTGCCTTCCATTTATATTGTCAACGCAGACCCAACCCAACCCGACCCTCTCTCAGCCCCTGAACATAATGAGCATCAGCTCTGAAGTGGGCACTGCTTTCAAGTGGGCGTGAATTTGAGTACAAGTGTCTCTGCCTCTGCCTGTGTGGGTGCCTATCCAGCCACTTGGAGGTGCTGATGATGGCAGAAAAATACACACACACACACACACACACATAATTGGGAACCACTTGATGCGTAATTCAACCATTAAAATAACATAAATTATTTAGGCTTCAATTTTTTTATTTTCAAAATCCGCAAAAAAGAAGACAAATCCCGAAAGAAAAAAGGGAAAATATCAGAAAAATTTCAAAATTAAAAATTTCTGTTTACATTCGAAAGAATTTTTGCTGGATTTTCATTTTTTTGTTGGTATCTTTTATTTGCGCCGACAATTAATTTCCAGTCAATGACGTCGGAAGTATAAAAATAAATTTGTATCTGCTCTTTTTCTTTTATAAACATTCGAAAAAAAAAAAACGAAAGAAAAAAAATATTTGTACAGCAAATAAAATTGTTACAAGGCAATTAAATAGACCAAATGAGGCATAAAAGTGAAAATTATTCAATCAAAAAAAATTGTTTATGTAAATGGAATTTTTATACGGAAAATAATAATGTCAAATGAGTTGTGTAATTAAATAACGTTTTTTTTTTAATTTTTATTTAAGTCAAAGCAAAAATATACAAAATTCTTAATAGGGTGGCAACCCTGGTCTGATAGATCCACATTAAGCTAATCTTTAATAATGATTAAGAGCTTAGAGGCTTGCTTAAATATTTGCCTAAAAATAAACAAGAGCGCCATCTAGCGATAAGAACTTTGAGCTTGCTTAGCTTAGCTTATATCTCCCTTAATCATGATCGGATTTGATTCATGTTTGGTGAGAGTCGAAAGATTTTTTTATTTCAAAGTAAAATCAATTTTTTAAATTGAATTTAAAATTGTGAAGGTTTGAAAGTAACTGAGAGAGAAGGAAGGATAGGAGTATAAATTTCAAAAGTCTGCAAGTAAAAAGGGTTCCAACCCTCTGTTCTAACTCTTATGGAATTTACTATACACTCTGATTATATTTACGCTTATTTTCTGGTCCTTAGAGGCTCCCTTTCGAGTCTGAATTTTAAGATTCTTTTTTCATCAAAAAAGCCCTCCACATTTTTCATCAAGTAAATTCCACGAGTTATTACAAAATTGGGTTTGAAATGGGTCAAGAGTGGGTAAAAATATGAGAAATATGAAAAACGCGGAAATGAAATTGTCACCCAGTCAACCCTTTTTTTTTTTTGGTCTGACAGGGCAACACTTTCCCAGCAACTGGTGGAGCTGAAATAGTCGGTCAGTAAATCATTTATTCCAGTAGTCAGAGTCGGTTAGTCAATCGGCCATGGATAGCCATAAATGAGCCAGACTTAAATTTTATAATATTCAAAGGTTCATTTCAGGCACGCACACCCACCCACGATTCCAAAGCACAGAGAGACTCTCATTTCCATAAGACAATTATTTCGAGTGAGACCCAAGTGAGCCAGACCAGTCCGGTCTGGTGGGGCGCTGAGTTGGACTGGTTGGTTACTTGGTTAGCCGGTTGGTTGGTTAAACAGTTTTTTTTTGACTGTGCTCCCCTCATGTCCAGACCGGAAATGTGACGACGCGTCGAGTTTTATTTTATTTATTTTTTTTATTTTGCATTCGCACTCATCGCACACACACAAAAAAAAAAAAGTAAAACTTGTTTGATAAAAATGTTTAGAGCAGCCGGAGGAGTCGGTCTAATGATTGTCCATTTATTTAAATTATAAAATTATTATTCCCGGGAAAAATATATATGAAATTAAATTTACACACTCGAGTGAATTTTATGGAAATTCTCTTCAGGTCTCGTTTCATATTTGAACAGACCAGACTGATCCCATGATGAGTTCAATAAGAAAAAACTAGTTTGAAAGATCCCAAAAAAAAAAGAATCATTTTTTTGTTTCTTTATAAGCCGAATTTGTATTTTGTGGTTTTGTTCTTGGCCTATGAATCAGAGCATATTTTTTTATCAAAAAAAAAAAAAAAGAACAACAAAAAAATTGTGTAATTTTAGACTTGCCATATAAGGTTACCTAAGTCAATAATAAAAAAATATGTTTTCCTATTTTGTAATCGAAATATTTAAATGATTAATAACCATATGAAATAATGTATGGATTGTTGATAGGTTAGGTTCCCCAGATATAATTTTTATTCAATGGATCACAATACTAATAAAGGATTCCTCAAACTACTTGTCAGTAAATTGTTGAATTCTTTATAACCAATTCCCAAGTTAATTTCTTCAATTCTTTTTCCTTATAACTTTTTTTATTATTTTATTTAGCATTAACAAGTCATAAAGTTTATCATTTTATTTACTTTAGTCAAGACCGAGCAAACCACAATTTGTGGTTATATAAAATCTAATATATGACGAGGGGTACCTTTCGCGCCGTTCTTTATATTGGAATTATTTGAAAATAGAATTTGAATTGATTTAAGAAACTCTGCTTTGGCTCTGGATATATATATGATATAGTAGTCCGATCTAGGTGAAACTTGGGACAAAAGTATGTCCACAAATTACCCTTCGGAATAAGAAATTTGATTGGGATAGCTCCATAGTTGCTGGAGATAGAACCAAGTTTGATACTTAATCTATACAAATTTGTTTGAGTTTATATGAAATAGTCCCATCTGAATTAGAAACTGCCTAATACGCCAGAGATACTGACTTTCCAAAAGTATATCTTGGGGTTTCCCTATGTCTCTGTCTGAATATAATCTATTTTCTTCGAAAAGAGTAAAAAAAAAAAAAAGAATTACTGGCAAAGTGTAAACAGTCCTATCAACACACACACAATGTCAATTTCATAACCCACTCTATAAATCTCAATTCCCCCAGACCTCTCTCTCTGCACCTCTTCTCAAATATCAAAAGCTCAATTTAAAGAAGTCGTCTACGCCTTCTTCTAACCAGAAAGAATATCTCAGCCTCTGGCAAAATGTGGCACACATCTGTGAAAAGTGCAAAAGTTGTTGATTTTTTTTGTCTCCCTCTTCGATGAGTTTTTTGTTGATCTTAATAGAATGAAATATATATATTTCAATGTTGTTGGGTTTATTGTTTGACTGCCGATTTTATAATGACATTCGTTTGGTATTGTTCAAACTTTTTGGCTGGGATTAAAATGAGAAAAATGCAGTCGACAAATTAATTTAATCAATTTTTATAAATCTAAATGGGAAAGTTAAAAACTTAACCAACAAAAAAGAAACTGTTCAATGCGCAGTTTTTCTTCTTCTTCTTCTTCATCTTCGTTTTTCCTCTTCTATGGCCTTTTGGCTTTAAGCCAAAAAGTTTTTCTGGGCCATGTTAGGGCAAGGAGAGAGACGTTGGCCTAGGAGGCTCTCATAACCAGTTTGGCCGTCTTGGCTACCAACTCAGCCCCTTCCCCGCCCCACCCTTGCTTCCATGGCTTTTTCTTTTTTTTTGCCCACTCTGAATAGAGACCGCAGAGGCAATCAAAGAAATGCAAAAATGTGCAATGAAAATAAAATTGCCGAGTGCACAAATTAAGTGCATTTTAAGTAGCTTGGTTACGTGTTTTTATTAGTGCGATTTTTTTTGGTTTGTTTGTTATTCTTATGTGGGCTTTTAAAGGGTTAAATGGTTACGAGGTCACCTTTGTTGTATTGTTGATTTGGTTGGTCATTTTTTAGTTTATTTAGTGGGTCAAACAAAGGAAATGAGCTCATTGGTGTATACATTTTCCAGTTCATTTGTGTTGATTAACGCCTGGACAGTCCACTCGACCGGGCCAGGCCGAGCCCTCCCAATGTGTGTTTCGGTCCTTTTGTTTGTCTGTTTGGTTTATTTGCTGTTGAATTAATAAATTGAATATGCCTCGATGGCACCCAAAAGAAATTCATAATCAGAACTAGTCACGCTCCCACAATCCCAACGAACCTATGCTCATTTTTGGCTGCTTAGCAGAGGTCAGCAACAACAACAGTAACAAGCAAAGGCATTGCCATAACAACAAGTTAATCAAAAAACCCCTAAAACACTGACTAATCTAGCAATCAAACAGCAAAATGAAACATGCCAAAACAACAACAACAACAAATAAATAAATAAATAAAACCAATAAATAAATTTAGCTAATCAAAATGAACTGTTAAAAGAAATTTGCCAGTTATGACGTCAGTTCCAATGTGAACAGATGATATGTTCTCATCTTCTCTCTCACTCGCTCCCTTGCCTTGCTTAGGCTTTATCTTTGTCAACGCGGAGTAGTGAGTGAGTGAGTCAGCGCAGCCCAGTTGATCGTGGCTGGTGAAGAGCATGAGTAAGTCTGCGGTAAAGGGAGTAAGCAGTCAAGTGAGAAAAAAAACGAGAAGGGGCAAGGCGCCTGCATTTGTTGAAAAACGCCAAAAGGTTAAATACACAACGTGATCTTTCTCTCTCTCTCTCTCTCTCTTTCTCTATTTTCACTCTCTGGGTTCTGTTATTTATTATTATTTTTTATGGCTTATTGTTGATTGTATGTTTATCGGTTTATATATATTTTTTTAGTCTCTGTTAAATTTATCAGTTAAGACTATTAAATATTTGAATGGCAATTCTAGCTAAAAGCTAAAAATTATTAAGAATTTTTTTTTTTTGTGTTCCAAAAACCCAAAAAAAAAAAAAAACAGAATTTGAAAGCTTGCGGGGCTTTTTAGAAAAATAAAATAAAGAGTGAGTAAACGGTAGGTTTGATTTAATAACGGAATGTTTGGGAGCCACTCACCTTGTATATTTGTATCTCCTCTAGCACCACTTCCGACTCCTTGAGCACGCGTTCCACTTCGTCGTACACCTCACGTTCAATTTCTGTGGGTGCGGCATTCTCGAAATCGAGAAAAACATCGTAGGATTTGGCAGCGCAGCAATCATCGCGTGATAAAAGGCTCAGTAATTTACCCATTTTATTATTTTTTATTAAATACTTTAAGTCACTTGATTTATATAAATACAGAAATTTTTTATTATTTTTTTTTTATTTTGGTTTATTTGGATTTAACACTTTTATAAAAAAATTTTTATTATTTTTTTTTGTTGTTGCTTTTTTTTATTCACTGTAAGACAAGAGAAAAGATTGCTGAGGTTAAAAAAAAAAAAAACAAATATTGTGAAAAAGGCAGCTGCCCTAAGCAAAAAGGAATTGCACCTGTTGGAGCATTAAGGGGTTAATAAACGTGCAACAGCTGCTGGAATTATGACAGATCGTTGGAGTTGGGCGCAGGGCGAGAAAGGCAGAGGCATAAATTGTTGTTGTTATTATTGTTGTTTTGGCTTGGCTTGGCTTGGCTGTGACAAAGGGAAAATATTAAGCCATATGCTTCAGGGTGGAAAACGTGGAAAAACAAAGACCACATATTTTCTTGCTTGCTTTGTTGTTGTTCTTTTTTTTCCTGACTCCCACAAAGCCACTCAGCTTTGCGGGGGGTGAAAGAGAATTCGGAGAATATATGCGTTGCGCTACGCAGGAAACTCAGCGAAACTTATTGAAATTTGTAAACAACCTCGCACACGCAACAACAACAACAACAATTGCAGCAGACACGCTCAGGCCGAACCACCTCATTTTAAAGGCAGTGCAAGGCCAATTTTCACACACACACACACATACACTAAGTGGGAAAAACAATTTTCCACGCACATGTAAACACTTTTAGTTGGCCCCTTTTCGAATTTTACTTTAATTGCTAAAAACAAAAAATATCAAGGTTTTTTTTCGTTGTTTTTGCTCTTTTTATTTGCTGGTTTTTATTCATTTATTTTATGTAGTAAAGGCGGCTCTGTTGGCGCCTCTCTTGCTGCTTTTGTTTATCTGCTGCTTTTGCCTTATCTGGGCTGTCATTTCTCGTTTTTATTTCCACTATTTTGCGCACTTATCTGTTTTCAATATATAATTTCTTATATATTTGCAACTCCTCTGTAGGGGTTGTTGTCAGTAAAAACACACACACACACACACACTTTGTCGCTGCCTAAAAGTATTGGAATTTGTGCATTGTGGAACAGTCGAGTTTTCTTAGTAACGAAAAATAATAAAACAGCACCACAAAAAACCAAATGCGCGCTTATCACCTTTTTTTTGCACCACTCTTTCGTGTTTCGCCCGCGCGAGCTTGTTTTCTTTTTTTCTTTTTTTTATTTCCTGTGTGTCGTGTCTTAAGACTCCGATTTATATCTATCGCATTGGTTTTGTTTTAGTAGAATTGCCAATTACACAGCACTTACGATTTATTTATTTATATTAGGAAAAAATATTTAACAACACACAGAACACAACCCGCTCCCGCGAAAATTCTGATTTTGCTCTCTTTTTTTATTCTCTCGCACATTTATTTTCATCGGCTTCGCTTTTGATTCTGCTTCCACCGAAATTCAATGTGCTGCGTCCGGAAATTCGTAAGAGAATGAATAAAAAGAAATAAAACTGTAAATTCTCATGAATTTCAGCATTTTTCAGCTGAAAAATAGCTATTTGGCTTTTTTTTTGAGGGTACTTTTTAAGAGAAAAGAGGGTACTTTTTAAGAGAACAGAGGGCCCGGATAAAAAACGAATTTTTTGAATTTGAATTTGAATTTTGGACGAACAAATTGCTTGTTTTTTTTTGTTATTTAAATGGAAGAAACTTAATATTATTATTATTAAGGTTGTGTTGTCAACACTACTTGGGAACTTTGATTCGGAAACTCTAGTTCTTACTAGTTCATTTTAATTCACTAAACGGGTGGCGCTTGCCTTAAAGTTGTTTTTTTATTTATTTATATTTTCAAAGGGCATTTTCTTTATATCTGCTTTTTATGACCTTTATTCTGTTATAATATGTATTTTTAGAACTAAATATTATATCTGCTCCAACAAATATCAATGAGTGCGCGCGCATTATTTTTAAATCTTGAAAAAATATGTTCTTTTCAACACTTCTACGTTGATCCGGCAACTCTAGTTTGCTGCACGCTAGTTTTTGCATTTATAACAAATTTTATAAAAGAAGTCCCTGTAAATAGCTCGTAAAAACCACAAAAATGTCTGAGGATAACAAAAACTCCCATCTGGACGATACGCAAAAGTTGTTGTTTGAATGCATAGCCAAGAACGAGAAAAACTTTCAGCAAATCGCGTAAGTCCTGCAATATCTAGAGTTTGTGGTTTCTTTATTATTTTGTATCTCCCAAAGAATCCAATTGAAAGGCGTAAACTTTGTGGACGACAATGGAATGACACCGCTTCAACATGCTTGCTGCAAAGGGAACAAAGAAGCTGTTCAAATTCTGTTGGATATGGTAAGAGTTGCCCTTTGTCCCTGAAAGATTAAATAAATTGTGTGTTTCCAGGGAGCAGACATAAATTTCAACAAGCATGGCGCTGACTACACCCCACTACATTTCGCTGCACTCTCGGGCAACACGCAAGTGTGTAAAATGCTCCTTGATGCTGGCATCAATCCCTATAGTGTAAATAGTGTCTCACGCACCGCATCACAAATGGCGGCGTTCGTGGGCAACCACTCCTGCGTGGAAACAATCAATAATTATGTGCCACTGGAGCGCCTGGAATACTACACACAAGTACATGGCCAGCAGACGGAGCCACACATCCCACCAGCCCTATTAAAGGCCTTCCAGACATTTGTTATTGAAATTAATTTGCACCCAGTAAGAATTGCTCTGAATGCCCAGTCACTGGGATTGCTGAACCAATTGCCTGGACTTCGTAAGGCTTTGGCTCTGATGTGTGAGAAGGAAATGCAAAAATCTAGCGATGTCAACGAGCTGCTGGCTTTCAAATTCCATTATCAAGGCTGGATTGTGGCCGAACTGATACGTTGCGAAGAACAATTCAAAGCGCAGCACAAAGACAAAATCGCCGAAGGCGGCGAGACCACTGGCAAAAATGACTTTATCGAAGTGTTCGTGAAACGTGTACTTAAAGAGAACAAACAGGGACAACTGGACTACGTGGAGTTTACGGTGCGAGAATGTGCTCGCGAATTTCCTTTCCGTGAGTGCACCATTTTCAGACGAATTGCCGCACAACTGGGATCAAAAGATGCACTGCCAGCCCTCCAGGTGCTTCGTAATTCTATAAACGGAGTGCGTGGCTTTGTGGTATGTTAACCGAAATTTGTTAAAAAACAAAATGTAACTGTTCAACTTAAACCTTGATTTTTTCAGGATGAATGCAACTATTGCAGCACCTGTGGCCAGGAGAAACCAGACAAAAAGTGTTCCAAGTGCAAGGCAGTCCAATATTGCGATCGTGAGTGCCAACGTTTGCATTGGTTTATGCATAAAAAGAATTGCGCTCGTTTGCTGGCTGCCGCTCAGAGTGGACAAAACAATGGTCAGCCACAAGTAAAAGCTCCTATAGATGCTTCAGAATTGCGTGAAGAGCTGGCCAAATTGTCCACCTAACGCAGCCAGTTCATATGAAAATTAAGTAATAAAGTTACTTTCTAATATAAGAAAGGGGCACAAGTCCAAATATAAACAAAGTCAAGTAAATAAAAAGAATATAAAACCAAAGCAAAAAGTGTGGAAGTACTTAAAATTGTAGCGGCACTCTCTATAGTTTACAGGTCTGGCAACTCTTCATTTAGAAATAGCGACATCTATATGTCTTTGGAGTTTGTAGAGAATTATTTTTAAAAGCGCCATCTATATTTCACTTGAAATTTTGTATTGTGTGACCGTATAAAAACCAATACAATTTAAACTGAAAAATATATTGCGCTTCTAATTTATTAAAAATGTTAAAAATATGCAAATTGGATTTTGTATTACATCCTCTGCTTTCTTTTATTCTCAATATAAAAGTCGGCTATTTATAACAAATGTATTTTTAACTTTATTGCTAATTTTTTGACACCCAACCAGTTTTTGTTTTTTGCAGCAGCAGCAGCAAATCCGAACTTCTTACTTTTTGTTATGCGACTCGTTAAACAATCTCGTCGCCTTTTTTATGGCTTATAGCTTAAAGCTTAAATACCAAATCAAATATATTATAATTAGCAATAAAAAACAACACGCAATTCGAACATAAAAATAAGCAAAATCCGAACGGCAACACCTTCTCAATAAAGCATCGTTATCCTCATTATCATTATTAACAGCTCGTCGATCGCAAAATGAAAAAAAGAAAAAACCGGATTTCACCTACAAAATCAGATTCATTAAAAACTATATAAAGAAAACGTCGCAGATTAGAAATGCAATTTCTGAGCATTTAACATTTTTATCGCATAATCTACGATTTTTGACGCTTTTTGGCCACTGTTTTAAGTTGGTCGATCAACTAAGGCCCAGCAAATTAAAGACCCCAAGAAACCTTTTCAATTTTTGTTAAATATTTAAATTGCCAAATAAAAAAAAAAAACACTTCTAAGGCAGCCGAACATCAACCAAAAACACACACTCCATTGGCCCGAAAAGTTGGAAACGAAACCTGCAAATCCCATAATTTAATTGTTTCAACATTTGAAACGCAAATTTATATGACAATTCGAACAGAACAAAAAAAAACACTAAGCCCAAAATTAGTCAAAGCAGCACAAGAAATTAAAAACTTGTCTCAAGCCGCCGCCGCCGCCACCGACAGATTTGAAAATTATGCTAAATTTATGCAAACCGATATTTCTATGAATGAAATCAAACGAATCAAACTAATAACAAACCCTATAACAAACATTGGATTATTAATTTCACAAAGAAGAGAAACATACTAAAAAATGCCGCTTTGAACTTTCCAACTAGACAAACGGCTTTTTATAGTTGTTGTTGTCTCTTTTTTTTATTGCTATTCTTCTTCTTCTTCTTTTTTTTTTTTTTTTTGTTTTGTTGGTCGCACTTAAAAACTTAATTAAAATTATTAAAGACGAAATGCTTGGCGCCACCGTTTTTCCAATTTTCCCATTTAAACAAGACCGCACACAGGCGGACCAGAAATCATCAACGCCGCTGCGCGTGGCGAGACAAGGTGAGGCGAGGTGAGGCGATGCTGGAGGCACACGCTTATCAGCTCAATTATGCAAGCTAAAAAGCCAACGATGCCGATGGGAATGACGTGGCCGGCTACCTTGCTAGCCACCGTCAAAGACACTCAAACAGATTTGTCGCATTCGAGGCGATAATGCAGAAAGAAAAATGCCACCATCACGACCCAGAGAATCTGAGACCCAGGCCAGGCCATGCCCGAGCCGGGCTGGGCCAATGAGTTGGCCATAAAAGGTGCGATAAAAACGAAAATTTCACAAGCCGCAACGACTCGCCAAGATCGGGCAGTATCTGAAATTGACCAGGCAAAGACCACTGCGTCCCCAGCCAGGCCAGAGCCAAGTTGTTCGGCAAAGACCAAACGCTTTCAAAGCCGTCAAATCGCTGCTCATAATGGACGCCTTATCTCACAGAATTGTTTTAACTACTACCGGACTTGACTTTTTGTTTAGACGCTTCTCCGTTCCGTTCTCCCCTCTCTCATCTCTCCGTTCTCCATTCGCCACTGATATTTTTAACGCTTTGCCTTTTGTTTTAAGCCGTCTGCTGGCTGAGTGCCTCCGCATGGCCAACCAGCCCCTGCTCTCTTCTACCCTTCCTAATGGACCACATTAATTTGTTTGGGCCAAAAAAAAAAAAAAAGTTGTTCAAGTTGTTTTTTTTTTCAAAGCCCGCAAAACCAGTAAAAACGGAAATTGTGGGCAGTGGCAATATTTTTTTTTCTTAATTCTTCGATCGACTTTCTCTCTGACTGAGCGAGGAGGATTTTCGGAGTTATATTAATCAGTCTCAGGGGTGGTAATACTGAGATAGTCTTTCTAGATTAAAATTTTATTTTCAGGGCCCTAAAATTGTTAAGATATTTTGATAGATTCCCCAAGAATTATTTCAATTCTTTTTCTTGAACTATTTTGCTCTAAATTATTTCAGCTGGATCCAAATTAGTTTTTAATAGATTCGAGACTCCTGTCAAAATGTGAAGAATATTTAAATTAGTTTCTTGATTTATTACCAAAAATATTTCAACAAACCAGAAGTTTCAAACTTGAAATGAAAAAATAAATCTCAATAAAACCACAAATTCTTGATTTGATTTAGAAAACCACAAGTTTTGGTTTTGAAATTTAAATGAGTTTAATCAGAATCGCAAAGCCAAGACATTCCCTATGAAACCACAAGTTTTTGGCCAGGAAATTCCATACGTTTGTCTTGAAAGCAAGTTGGAAAATGATTTAGATTCATGAGCATTCGTGGCATTTTCGAAAGACCCTGAATAAATTTCGGTTGAAAAATGCATATATTTATGGCATATCAATATTTATTTTCAAGTCTGGCTTAAAACTAATTAACAAATTAAAGACTTAATCTAAAAAGACCTCTAAGAAAAACTAAAATAAACCTGAGGCAAGTGCACACTGGAAATCACAAGAAATCGAAACGATCTTTGAAAATTAATAAGCCAAAATGGCCGAAATGCTAAAGCTGCTGCGCTTGGTGGCAGTGGGCAGGGCGGGCTTGGTGGTTTCCTTGATGGCAGCTGGCGGATTAGCCTCAGGACTGGTCACTGGAGCAGGACGTACGGGCAGGAAGTGTGTGGCTGGGGCGGCTGGTAGGCTACCAAAATAGGAGTAATCCAGGACTGGTGGTGCGGGCAGGGCAGGCAACATAGCTGGAACTGGACGAGGGGCAAAGCCGTGATAGGCTGGACTTGGATAGTAACCCGGTGAAAGGCTGCGCTGAGACTCCTGCTCAAAGTCCGAGCGTGGGCGCTTTGACTGAGGGGAATCGCAGCTGCTGACACTGGAGCGATCATCTTCGGAATCTCCGGTGGAATGGGCGCTGCTGTTCAATTTGCGTTTGCAGCGCGACTGTCCAGACTCGCGGAAACCTTTGGCAAAGGGATTGTTGTCAATCTTCAGCTTGGTAATGCGATCATTCTGCAAAAGGCAAAGAGAAAAGAAAATTGAAATTTGAGGAAACTAGAAAGAAGCACTTGAGACTCGACTGGATGTCACCAAATGAACGATTGACAGCTAAAGTCACAGTCAATTAACGCCCGACATGATCTGGCGTCGTCGTCACCGTCACTGTCGCCGTCAAGTGGTTTCCAAATGTGGCAATTAGCTAAAAAAAATCCCCTGCTGAGCCTTTATCTCAGGCATCTACTTTTGAATGAAAATGCTGGAAACTTGTCAAGTTACCCACCTGATAGGCTGTCACGGCCACAAATTCCGTCTCTGGAAAGACAAAGGCCTGCTGAGGCGCCCAGGGCAGTTGGGTCAATTCACTGCTCCGTATGATATGCAGGCGTGGCTGATACTTATGCATGCTGGCCAAAACAATCTAAGCAAGGAAAATGGAAAATTAGTTAACCCAAATCTTTGGTTTTTCAGCGCAAAAAGACTTACATGTCCATTGCTGTCGAGGGTGTTGTTGGTGAGCTTGACTTTGTTGAAGAGCAAGGCCTGTGATTGCCAGTGAGCTCCGGTGGCCGGGCTATCCGGATGAAGGTACATGCGCTGGGGACTTTGGGGTTCGGCTCCGCCGGCTGGCACCCATTGGGATCCCGAGAATTTGTAGCGGCAATCACCGATGGGCACCATTTCAAGGAGCACACAATAATTGGTCTCCTCCTCCAGGCCGCTCAGTGAAATCCGCATCGAGGGAAACATGCGTCTAAGAAGAAAAAGAATAAGAATAAAATAGAATTTGATTAAATAGATGAAACCGCAGTCAATAAATCAAGTAGAAGACTTCTTCTTCTAAGCGCAAAAATAGGCGTGACCCTGACATTTTTGATTTGTGGCCAAAACCTAACAAGTGTGTAATTATGAAGGGAGCAACAGACACGCGCACAGCTGGAGATCCGCTTGGCTTGCAACGGATCGCATCAGATCGGATCGGATCGATTTAAAACGTAACGCAAACAAGCGACTCAAAAGTCACCTTTTTTTGGTTACTCGTGATTAATTGTTGGACGAAGAGAAGAGAGAAGAGTCGATGGCGCCAAACAATTAGACAAAATCTTTCAAATCGAGGGGGGAAAAGCCGTTTTAACGGCTTCCACCAGCGCATCAATGCATATCTAATGAGCCGAGAAAGTCCACAACAACAACAACAACAACAAGATCAACTCATAATTATGTTAATTTTTTCATCAATTTCCCTGCTGAGGCTTCTGCTCGGTAGTCTTGAAATTTGCTATCAAAATGTCTTTTGAATTTGGAAAAGATATCTTTTGGGTTTTTTGTTTTATTCCACAATCGTGGGCCTTTGTAAGACCCCGAAGAAGAAGAAGAAGAAGCTGAGGGGAAAAAAAGTGTGAAATTTTCAGGTAGAAAAGAAAAGATGAGTGTGTCTGCGACGCGTCGCATAACCAAAGACCAAAAGATTTTTATGAGCCCACTGGCGCCAGAGGCAAACTTCTTCTTCTCATTGTTGTTGTTATTGCTATTGTTGTAGTTGTTGTTGCACTTGTTGTCACTCTTTTTACTCAAGTGTACCGCTCTCGCGACTGCTTTCCTGCTGCGTTTTGAATTATCGCCAGGCGCCACTTTAGTGAAAAGAAGAATTTTCGTTTTCTTCAGATTTTTTTTTGGTTTGGTTCAAATATTTACATAGGCCTCGGCACACTTGACTTTTCTCTCAATTTCCCATAGAGTTATTTGCATAGGATTGGTTTTTCTTTTTTTTAGCTTACCTGCCACTTTTGGTTATAATCATTTCAGTGCCGATTTTATGGAACTGACGCCATAAATCATTATTCTCCAGTTTGGCCTCCACGCCCGGCAAGGTGGGTCGACTGGGCAGCATCAGCTGCGGCTGTGGCAAGTGCAAATGCATGGGCAGCATAGAGGGAAAGGGATCTACAAAAAAATTCAATTATAATTAATTTAATGAAGCCAAAAATAATTTTCACAAAAAATTGATTATTTTTTAATTATTCTTTTTTTTTTTTTTAATTTAATAAAAGCTTATCAAAGTGAAATTTATTTGATGTGTTAAATTCTTGAAATTTCTTGTTCTTGAAACCAGTTAAAAAAAAAATTTCATTCGGGCCGTCGGCATTTCGAGTTTGGATTATCTCAACTCACCCGGTATGCGTTGCATAATCTGTTGGCGGTACAGTTCCTGGGCCAGCTGCTGCTGCATTCTCATATCCATCAATTCATGCATGGAAAGCATTTTTCAAATTTTTTTCACCAATTCACACAACTTATAGAAATAATGACTTCTTTGTCTTCACTACACTTGATTGATCTGATCTTCTTTTTTTTATTTTTTGAATCTTCTTCTTGCGCTCTCGGGTTCTAACACGCACGGCGTTTCGCAACGAACTGATCTGGAGTCTGCACCGGTTCTGCTTAGCTGAGTGTGCGTCGTAGCCCAAGTCAGATCTCGGCAGAGAGGACTGTGGAAGTGGAAGCGGTACCTGCCAAGCCAGTTTTGGAAGTCTGCGCGATTTGATTGGTCGATCGAGGACGCCTACGCCAACTCTCTTGCCTACTCGCTCTAACGCAGGCGCGCCATTTTGAAAACTCCAATTTTGCTGAGAAAATGAGAGAAGCGTTTTTTTTGCTTTTCTCCTCTCTTTCGTGGCTGTAGTGGTGGTGGTGGTGGTGGTGCTGGCTTGAGTGGCGAAGTTAACGCTTAGCCCTGTTGATTTTCATCACTGACTTGGCCACAAGAGTTTTTCTGCACCAGTGCGGATCAGTTTTTTTCTCTTTTTTTTTGCCAAGACCTTCTCTCTTCATCTCCATCTCTCTCTTTCTCTGTCAGTCATTCTGTGGTGCTTTGTAATTTAGAAGTGAGATTTTCCACAGCGTAGCCTGTCTGCGTCTACCAATGTTGGCAAGTTGGCAGCTGCTGCTTTTGTTGTTTTTGCTTTTTGGCGCTGTCGGAAAACTGTCGGTGGCTATTTTGTTATCCCATCTTACTTGCTTTTTTTTTGGTTCTCTTTTGGTTGCCGTGTAATTAGCCAGGCTGGGCCCACCATCTTGCCGACATCATCGGTGTGGCATTTTGTATTTATTTTATGTAGACAGGTGAAACATAAATTTTCTGTTGGTTTAGTTAATTGTCCGTTTTTTTGTTTTTGTTTTTTGTTTTGTTTTTGAATTTCAACATTGTCCGAACAATCGTTCTGCAGACCAAGCCAACTGCTCTGGCATACTCCATTTCGTTTGGGATTGACTGGAAATTTGGGACTCTTGATTATTGGTTGTCAGCCTTGTCAGAGATTACCCAAAGGCATTTTCCAGGCTTTAGAATTTATATTGAAAATTGGAAATAAATTAAACTAAACATTTTTATCATTTTGTTGGGATATTTTAGTTTTCAAAAACTTATTTGTTCTATCTTTTTCTACTCTTGATAAAATATAAATTTATAATACCTGAAAAATCAAAGATCAAGAAATAAATTTACATTTTTACTCTCAGTTTTCTAAATCAAATTAAACCAATAACTTTCCTTAAATAAAAAAGATCTGAAATGATTTTATAGGAATGAAAATAAATATTTTTTAATAAGTTTCTAAATTTATTTTTAATGAAATATTTTACTGGCTTTTCTCCTTTAAAAACTGTTATAAAATTAGGCAAGATAAGGGGTCTCAGGGCCTCAGAGTGACCCTGATTTGCCCTGGTTCAGAGGGTCCTGTGTAACCAAATCTAACCTTGAAAATTGGTGGAAAATAAACTAATTTTATATGTTCTCAAATCAGCACAAAATATACGACTTTCTTAAAAAGAATTAGGAATAGATCGAGAATCAAACGTCTTAAAAACTATATAGAAAATATGATGGAAATAAGATATCAATTATAAGTTAAGGAATGAAAAAATTGTATACAATTGAAAAACTTTTTAATTATTTAAGTATCAAATTTGTCTACGTTCCATTATAACTTTTATAGAATCTTTCATTAGGTCTCCTAAATGCCAATTTCTCTGCTACCAAGAGAAAAACTTAAGATCTTCTGTAAACCCTTCCTTGTCTAACATTTTGACTAAAACATATTAAAGAATCAGCTTCTCTCACAGCTTTGGGAAGCGCTTTGAGAATTCTTTTTAATTTGATGTCTCAGACGAATATAATTTCTGGCTTGACTTCACCTCAAGCCAAGTAGAAAGAAAGTTCTTTGCCATCTGAAATATAACAAAAAAGACACGAATTAGCTGAAAAAAAAGACAAAAACTAATTTAGATTTCATTGCTTTCCCATTAAATTTGCATTTAGCAGACATTAGCAGGGCAGAGATCTTTGGCGACAGGTCCAAGTAGACGGCATATCTCCGGCGAGGACATATGGTGCAGAACCCCTGACCCGACGGGCGCCAGAGCCTCATAAAATGCTGTTGGACAAATAGAGGAAAATGTTTTTAATTGTCTTTTTTGTTTGCCAAAAAAAACTAAAGTATTAAAACTGTAACGCTTCACGCCTGCCTGAGAAGACTGAAGAATCGAAATTCTTGCACATATCATAAACATAATTCAAAAGATAAAAACAGCAACAAAGGCAAACCGACAAAGGTTGAGGAGGGTGGCAGGTTTTCTGGGTTCTTGACTGACTCTGGTCCTGACATTTTATGGTTTGTTACGCAACATGTGCACATACACACACACACGGATGAGTTACACCTAGTGAGATATAGATAGTCTCCGAGATAGTCGGACAAGTCAGGTGTAATTGTATCACTAAAGCAGAGCAAGCAGGACAAGGTTGAGAGCCTTGAAAGGCGGCAAGCCCAGAGGGTCAGTCCTGGTGACAAGTGCCAGGGAGTGTGTGCCTGTGTGTGTGTGTGTAGGTCGAGACAGATGCCGACAACTCTGACGCGACAGTGGCACAGCCCACGAAATTGTCGCAGTTGCATTTTTGCGGTCGTTTTGGCCCTTGGTGTGAAGTGTCCTTAGGCGGGCGTTTTCATTTTCAATATCTACTTAAGATGTTGGCAGCCAACTCAGTATTACCTGAACCTATCCTCTCGAGTCTTGTCTTGTCTTGTCTGTCGCCAATTGAAGTAATCATTTTCTATTGTCCTTTGTCGCGCCTTTTCATTTCTCGTTCCCAGACAAGTGGCCAACTGCTCAAGTGCCCAGTCCTTGGCGCCAGTTTGAAGATCGTGCAGGTTCTTTGATTTCCTATCTGCCGCTTGATATCTTCTCCAGTCCAGAGCTCAAAACAGTAGCCATTCGAACAAACTCAAATGACATGTGTTTGTAACTTTTGATAAGATATTCAGTTTGACTTTCGGCTACTGTCTGAGATTTAACGGTAGACGAATGATGATGAAGACTATGGGAGTCAGCGAGTCTGAACTTAATTAGTTTCCTGTCAAACGGTTGGCTAATTAAAATGTTCAAGAAAATATAGCCAAGGCCCTGACAAGTCGCATTTATTAAAATGCCATCAGTTAATCATGCCACATGCTTTGCTGTGTGGGCAGACTCGATTGAAGCATAAACGTAGTTATGAGTATTTCATCCAGCATTTTATAGGGGCTCCCAAGTGTCAGTCAAACAGTCTCTTGACTAGCCCATCAATAAATCATGGCTTATAAAACAAACTTTGGCAGCCCCCAAGCAACCCTAATTAACCACACGCAAATGACAGTAAAACCCAAAATCTCCAAGGCATTGTCACCTGTAAGCACCTTGAGAATTTTCTCCTTCTCCCTCTCTCTATCTGGGTGTCTCTTCCCTTGTCTGGTCATACATAATTTATTAAAACAAAAGATCGACAGAAAAAGAAAAAGGCATCATAAAAATAATATAAATGATATAAACGACACTGTCTGCGCCTAATAAGCAATGTGTAGGCGTGGCCGCCACAAAGATCCTGAGAAATACAGCATAAAGATGCAAACCCAGCGATAGAGTCAAAAAAAAAATAATAATAATAATGAAAACCAGCTAGGCAAGATAGCCAAACCTAGGCGCCTGCAACTAAATGCTAAACGAGTTAACTCGCTGATAGAGATCTTTGGGTAAATACTAAGCCGATGCGATGTTCAAGGTGCGTTGAGCATCATTAAAGACAACAACAACAACAACAAGAGCAACAATATATATATATTCGAAATGCCAGAAAAAATGTGAAAGTCCAAATACTCTTTATGTATGATCAGAGAATTAATATATAGAAATATTTTTAGATTAGACTGGAATGTATTAAGTAAATGAGTCTGTCCTAATAAAAAATCAATCTAGTCTGGTAAGATAAGGAGATGATTTGGAAAAAAATAATTCAAATTAAAAGCGTACCAAAAATAGGTCAGACTGGATACTTCAGATAAATAAATCAGTTCGTTTGATAAGCAAAACAAAAATCTAATAAATCTTAAAATCATAATAAGAATCTTGTTAAAAATAAATCAATCTTATTTTTTATATCAGAATGAAAATGACTTCTTGGTAAATATAAATCGGAATCAACCTAACCAAAAAAAATCTCACTAATTTAAGAGCTTATTATAAATTTGGCAAAGTATTAGCTTTGACTAAGTCTGAAGATTCTGATATTACTTAAAAATCCCTAGGGTTTATTTTGCGTCTGGCTAAATATTTCATATATCAAATGAGAACGTTTTTACTCAATCTAATTTGAGACTATTTAGCTTGCTATAAAAAGTTTATAAAAATTCGAATTTCAATGAAGAATTTGATTATAAGGAGAATATTTCGATATTTAGATTTAGACAGATTCAGTCATGATATAACCAAAGTATCCTTAATTTCTGTACTATCTAAAGTCAATTAGATTATTCAGACTTTAACAAAAGTTCTTTCAAAAATCAGTTAAGTACTACTTTAGAGGAAAAAGAATAAGGAATTCTTGATAGTCGGATAAGTCTTTCTATATAAATGAATCTATAAATAATTTTTGTATTTCCAAAGTCTCATTTGACTTTTCAGACTTCAACAGAATTTGCTCAAGAAATAAGTTAAGGTATATTGTACACATCATAAATCTGATCTCAATTTCTGTACTCTCCGAATTCACTTTTCCTTTACGATTTCCATATAAAATTCTCCAAACTATTTGCTCTTAAAAAGTGTATAGAAAGAATATTACAGCCGAGAGAAAAAAGAGAGGAAAACGAGCGAGTAGGCTGGTCGAAAAGGTTCAGTAACAACCACGATGATTTAATTTTCTAAAACGCTGCTTTCTACCAGTTTTGGAACCAGCAACATCACTACACATTACCAGCTCCATCCACAACTTCAAGCATGGAATGATCGATGGTCTGTCGTTGAGATGATCACTTTCCGTGCTCTCTGAGGCTGCTGATGCTGTCGTAGATGGTGCCCAGCGGCTACTAGTTGGGTTGGTAAGGGCTCACGTTGCTGCAGCATAATAATTTGTTAAGATGTTTGTTTCATTTTGAGTTGATCGTCGATCGATGGCTGGATCTTAAGACTATTTCAATACCTTTCTCAAAAGGTCTGCATAAATTTCATTTTCCAAAACAAATATTTATATTTCTCACGTTTTCATGCGGCTCCACTTTAACTACTCCCGGTGCGACCACTCACCGGGCTAAGCTGAATTTACCGCCGACGCCAGGTCTTGTCACAAAACCTAATCAATAAGTATCTGTTGGATAGATTCTGGCCAAGGCGCCCACAAGTGCCACACAGTCCAAGCTATTTACCATACTCGAAGATTGTCTTGAAGATCGTCTGGCCATGTTTTGTAGCTACCGAAGCTGCTGCTGCCACCAATGGCGCTGTTATCAGCAGTTCGGCATCTGGGCACATTAAATGACTACTTAAGATACATTTCATCGCGAGAGTATCGATGGCAAACTAGAGGCTCGCCTGGGATTTTGCCAGGGTGCTGCCAGGGGCCATATCGATTACACCAACCAATTGAGCTGGACAGAAGTCGATTTGTAATCGATACGATCGTTTCGAATCGAACAAGCTAGACACAATTCTCAAATGCCTCTTTTGTGCAAAGATTTTGGCGGTGTTGTTGTCTGTGATCTTCATGTCATGTCAGAGGCTTTTGGCATTTAGCATTTGTGATAACAGATCGTTTGACGATCAGCTGCTCAGATCCGATCGACTCGACTGGCCAACTGCCAAGCTAATCGTGCGTGAACACAGTTTCTGCTCTTTATTTTTTGAGATCACTTCCAAAAAAAAGTGTCCCCCTTTTTGGAATTCATTCTACTCATTCCCTATGCCACTCACAACTCACACGAACTAATTAAAATAAATTCTCTGCGACATTCTCGTTTAATTTTTTCGCGCACCTCTTGCTTTTTGCTCAAATCTTTCCTAACAGAGCAGTCCACCCAACTCCACCAAAATAAACAAAAAGAGCAACAAAAATTGAATTTTTTTTTATTTAAGCGAACCACGAGTGACTTCCAAAGCGAGAAAACATGCAATAAATACGTCAGTCCAATACATCAAGTGGCTGGTTGGGGCTTCTCTGATTCTTGGGGCTACCTGAGCCGCAACAAATTTAAAATGCACATTATTAATTAGTTGTTATAATTGCATTTAAAAATCCATTAATATTTATAGAATTCATAATAAATAATGAGCTGCCTTTGTGGTCTCTGGTTGTTTTCTGCTGCTGCCTAAGTCGGTGACAACGACGCCTCTAAATGTCAAAACAGTCGGCGGTATCGGTTCGCCTCTGACGGACAACTAGTCTACTCGACTCAACATTTTCGAATTTATTTCTTTTTGAGCTTTTTTGTTTTTATTTTTGTCTCTACCAAGTTTGGCAATTTATTCGTCTTGCAATTTTTTTTTTTTATTTTGATTTTATACTTAGGCCACCGTGCATGATGTGTGTGGCATATTTGAAACGAATCGACCGAGTGGAAGCTCTAGTTGGCTTTTTGACAAATTCTTTCAAGTGGCAACTGAATTTTGTGTAGGCACACAATCGGGCATATGGGCTTTACCAAGAGTTTTGACAAAGTTTTGATCAAATCATAAAAATTTCTTTCTCACTTTAAGCAAAATTTGGAACGACTTAGTTAGGTGAGGAAATCTAAGTTTCAATCTGATAAATCCTGCTTTAAGACAAAGCAATATAGATTTCTATATACACCAGATTCTGAATTTAAATTTAGCCAAGGTAGTTAAATCAGTTTTGATTATTTTAAGAAAAGATTTTTGGTATATGAAATGGCTTGTGCTTTTATTCTATTTCATATTCAATCTACTATTTTGCTTCCTTATGAATAATTCAGATATACTGTTATTATTCCGATACTTCGTAAATATTTAAGCCCTTTAAAATAAATTTTATTTGACAAAATGAATTACCTTAACATATAAAAAATATCAGCATACCCTCAGTTAGCTATCCTGGATTATTTTCTTCTCAAATTATTCTCCTTTCAAGCCTTTAAATAAATGATAGAATATAGATTCTCAGCATCTCATATCCTCGTCATCTTAGATCCTCAGTTCATCTAAAACTGGGGACTGAATTTAAAAGAATTCTTGATCTAAGTATATAGAAAATATCAGTACTCTTCAACAAGCTTCCCTGAATTATTTCCTTCTAAAATTAGTATTTTTCCAACCCCTTTTAAATATTATATATCCTGGTCATCTCAGATCCTTAGTTTATAGACAAAATTTGACATAATTATTGATTTAAAAATATAAAAAATATGCCTATAATTTCGGCAAGTTTCCCAGAACTATTTCTTGCTTAAGTTATTCCAATTTCAAAGTATACAGATTCCTATATATCAACTTAAGACTGAAGTTTTTATTATTGTCTTAATATAGATAATTTTGCAGATCCTTAGAACACCTGTCGATCCATTCAGTTTTTCAAATCGACAGATCTAACCTGTCTTTATCTAATCATTTGCAGGGCACTTGTGAATTCTGGAAAACGCAGACCCTTTTGGGGCTTAATAAATATTTAGGTCTTGTCATTGAGTCCAATTTTTTATAACGCATATTAAATTGTAAATTAAAAACAAATTTTTGTGGACTTTTCTGCACCAAGACCTTGTGTTTTATTGCAGTGATATAAATTCTGGTATGAGGTAGAAACTCGAACCCATAATTAAAATTCAATGTTTCCACCTTCTCAAGTCTTTTGTCTTTTCTTCCCCTCTTCTCGTTCTCCTCTGGTATGTCTGTCTGTCTGTCTGACCGTGTGGAGTGCAGTAAATGTCGCCTCCAGTTTTGAGTATTCTCAGGCAGAGTTTCTTCGATTGGTCAGACCGGGACAACCCACGCTGTTTGGGTCCACAAACACAAACAGTTTCACAGTCACATCACTGGGAAAGGGTGAATATATAACTCACTGGCGCCAGGCAACCGCCCGTGGTGCCCCAAACGATCTGAATCAAACTGATGATGATGATCGGATCGGTTCGGTTCGGATCGGGACAGAAGTAGAAGTGGTAAAGTTTTTATTGCAGCCGTTTAGGCGAGCAATTCTGTCTGACTCTAAGGACATCAATCAAAATTTCGTTTCTTTGAGGTTTGTGTGAGAATTTGTGTATCTTGGGCTGGTTGATTTTATGACGTTGACACAACAAATAGTTATAGGTCTCGGGTGTGTGAGTGTCTGTGATGAATTTAGCTTTTTGTTAGAAGCGTTAATATGATAATACGCACCTAGAGTTTCGAGCTATTGATCTTTGGTATCTCTTTCGCTTTTATGAAATAAGCAATTAAAAATGAATTTGATTCAATGCCTCATGCTGGCACTTTAATGACTGCCATTTAATTGGATTTCAATGTTTCAAATTTTCCTCTTTTCGTTTGATGCGTGGTGGGTCCTGTCTAAAGATTTAAAGCTAATCATATAAAAAAAGGAAAACCCAAAGATTTGATAATTAAACATCATTTATGGTAACAACAAGCCATAATTAATTTAAACATTTATATTGAGAGTTTATTAACCTTTTTGTTCGAATCTTCAGCAAGTTGTCATGCGGGTTGGCATCCCCCCTTTTTGGCTTGTCAAATTCACTCAACATCAAATTGATTGACTTATGAAAAGATCATTTAAGGGCTCATCCAGCTTTTAGCATCTGCTCTGCAGACCTAAATAATTTGTCAAATTTTCCACCAACTCTCTCTCTCAGACAAGAGAGAAAATATTTTGACTACTTCCCTGATTGAAACCTGAGCTAAAGTCTGCCTGTTTTGGTTAGTCAAAATGTCCCATCAGTCAAACCCAAACTAGACAAATCCATTTAGGTTTTAGTTTCAACGGATTCACAAATCAAAATCACATTTTAGAGAAAAACAACAAGCCAAACAACCCAGAAAGAAACACCTACAGGAACGCCCACTAAAATGCTGGTTTAACTACGACTTGTTATCCTCCTCGTACTTAATTGGTTAGGTAGCCCTTGGTCAGTTTTACGCAAGACTGGGGCAAGTGGCGCGACAAGAAAAATTCAGCCAGTAGAGCAGTTTCAAATTGGCGAAGATCTCATACTCTTTTAATGGTGTTAAATTTCATATTATAGACAACTGATTTTAATCAAACTTGGTGGGCATATAGTTAGATCTTTAATTAATTCAGATATTAAATTTGAGAGAGAAAGATTAGGCGATCCCAGAGATAAAGTCGAAAGCAATTTTGGGGCATAAGCCGGGAATATTATTGGTTAATTTGAAAGCGCTTGTCAGAGCTAGATCAACCCACTTGAGCCAAACTTGGTAGGATTGTTTTTAGATCTTTAGTCAATTCAGATATTAAAATTGAGAGAGAAATATTGGGTAGTCCCAGAGATGTGGTGGAAACAGATTTTTGAAAATAATCTGGAAATACTATTGGCTTATTTCCACAGGTTTGACCTTATTTCTATTAGTCTGGAGAGTCTCTTTCCGTTCGTCAAAATATATATTCTCTTTTTCTTCGAAAAGAGTCTAAGAAGAAGAATAAGAAAACACGCCCCTTGTCTCCAGCTCAAGTGACTCATAGTACATATTTTCCTACTCCCTCTTACTCTGTCTTTGTTAGTGTCCCTGTTAATCAGTGTGTAGAGCAAAAAGAAACGAAAAAAACAAAAAGAATGTGATTCTCTTCTTTTGTCTTGTAGATCCCACAAACTGCTGAGGGTCTCCAGAAGAGGCAACAGCAAAATCGGGTTTAATATGTGAATGCGTTGATTGCCTCTGCTTTTTAATAAAATGATAACTTTTAGACCAGACAAATATTTCATTTCCTTTCGACGCTGGCGACGACTACCACGTCCAGAGGCAGACAGAAACCAAAAATCATCATCAACTGAAAATACATGGGAATAAAGCAGCGGTGGCCGTGGCGAGGATGGTGGCGGCGGCAGCGGCAGAAACGGGCAGCCACATGAATGATCACTTTCCAGCACAAATTGGAGACTGGCCCGAACGTATTTGCACCTCTGAATTCGGTGTGGGCAAAACCAACAAAAACAACAGCAAGAACAACTTTGGGGCCAGACAACGATGACGACCAGGTTAGCGCCAAACGAAAAAAAAAAATCGAAGCCAGTGAAGGGCCCAAAAGACCAAACAAGATGAAGAAGAACCTTCTTCTTCTCTCAGAGTGCGGCAGTTCGGAGTTCGTGCGTGCGCCGCCGTCACTGTCTGCCTGGCTGGCTCTCGTGTCTGTGTGGCACAGTGTGGACGGGCGGTGGCAAGATCGTTTAGCAGTGCGCCAGCGCACTTCATTGCCCCCACCAACACCACCATCAGTCTTCCTCTCTTTCTCTTCTTGTTTCAGCTTGTTCGCATTCCAGCCAAATTTGCTCACAACATGTATAAATTGCTGGTTATTTGTTCGTGCCCTCGTTGGGAGTTGTCCAGATTATATGGACATGCTGACCTGGCGCCAGTTTTTTGACTGCCCAAATCTGCTGTTTAATGAAATTCCCTTTTCTTCTTTTTTTTTTTTGTTTTTGTTTTATTCTCTTGATTTTTGATTGTGTCTGTGTGTATGTTTCTGGGTTCGATTTTTGGCAGCCCCCGAGGGTAACTGCTTTGGGTTGCTCAACAGCTTTTTTTTTTTTTTGGCTTCGTGTGTGTGCGTCTATGCCCTTTTCTCAATTGTCGAGCAATACACACAACTCTTTCAAAGAACAAAGAGACCTTAGATTACACTAAAATCTATATTTAAATAATGTTAGGAAAGGAGTGTAAAATCGAAGAACTTAACGAACGAAACCTACTCAACTGATCAATAAGAAATACTGCCCAGATCAAAATCTCTACAAATTTTGAAAGCAAGAAAAAAATCATTAATTAGGTAATTTTCAATTCGTTGCAACTCTGAAGTGTTTTGATTCTCAGAGGGAGAAGAAAAAAAAAGGCCAAAATATCTGTTGGCGTTAACGAGACTTTTGACAGGTTGATTCATGCGCACGTCGCTGACTTGGCTTATTTGACCCAAAGTGATGGTATTGTTGGTGGTGACCACCACCAGGCCACCATAATCTCAGTTGGGCCAGACGGCCCTACCATGTCCGCCTCCTGTTCATTTGTTTGTTTGTTTTTCATGGGGAGTTAACCGGGCATAAAAAAAACCACATACACACTTCTTCTGTTTTTTTTTTTATTAATGACCAAAGAAGCCCACAATGCCACACAATTGCAATGGGCGCCAAAAGGGCCACTTGGCCGAGTCAGTTCAGTGCCACAAGCAACAGTGGGGGGCAAAGTTGCCAGCCGCTTGTTTTGAGTATGTGTTGAAATGTGGTAATTTGTCTCGCTTAGAGAAGACCACGTTGCTTCGAAGCTTTTTTTTCTTTTCTCATTTTTCTTCTTCTTCTTCATCCTCTTCTTTTTTTTGTGAGTTGCATTTCATTAATAAATAAAACATTGCCTTGCCAGAGCAGGCATACCAAAAGCCCTGCCAGTTACATTTGTTTTGCCATCTTCTAAGCACCTCGTCTTCTTCTTCTTCTTCTACTTTTTGTCCATCTATTATTAATAATTCATAAATACCAAAGCCAAAGCTGGACCAAGTGAACTGCCAACAACTACTGGTATTGAGTTTTTGTCAATAGTCACAACAGATTAGATCCCATCACCCAAGACCACTGGTCACTGGTCAGTGATTACCATTATAGGCTAGACAAACTATAAATTTCACAGCTTAACGCGAGCGCATAATGAGCTTTTCGTCTTTGCCTCGCAGTTGCAGTTGCAAGGCGAACAAATAAAGCCAGACAAACAGAGATTTACTATTTAACCATGGCCTGGGCCTAGTGGGTTCAACACTTTTTCAAGCTACTCGATGTTTGCTAGGCTGTTTTTTTTTTTTTTTAGTTTTTCAGAGAACTGCCAGTTACTTCAATGGAATTAATTTACGCCTCACGTTGTTGTCGCCAAGTTGATGTAAAGCCCATGCAACAGGCCTTTGGTGACTTTGGTAAGTTGGTAGGGTACGTGAATTGCTACCACGTTTTGTCACTTTGTTTGTGGTATTCATAAAAAGTTATCAATATTTTTGTGAGTTGTTAGAAAAATATTTGTTCCCAAAGGTGTTAAAATGCATTTGCATAAACACTTGAAGCGTTGTCATGGCTCATTTGCCTGGTCAAAGATGACTTACGAAAGGCCAACAGAGAGAATTTCAGAGAAGGCAGTTCGGACTTTAGTATTCCCTCGTTTATTTCCCCGGTTCGAATCATATTTTTAGCTCAAGACTTTTATAAGCATTTTAAAATCTAAAATTGAAACTATTCCAGGAAAACCTTACCAGCAAAAGCCCATAAGGACCTGGAGAGTCTCCCTAAAGCTACTTCACATTGTGACAAAAGAACACTGTTCCGTTTTTAATATTCCCTCGTTTATTTCCCCGGTTCGAATCATATTTTTAGCTCAAGACTATTTTTAACATTTCACAATTTAAAATTAAAGTCAGTCCTGGAAAACCTTACCAGCTAAAATCTCTAAAGACCAGAACTGTCTGATTAAAGTTACTTTACAAATTGAAGATTTTGTACTCCTCCCAAATAACCGAGACAAAAGAATTTTCATTAGCCTTCAGTCCTGAGCATCTTTTATCAAAGAAAGTTAACAAATTAAAAGAGAATCTCCAGGCAGAGACAATAAAAGAGCCGTTTCCAATCCCATTACACAGCAGTAGCTCCAAGAAAATTGTATACACGCCTCAAAAGACTCTTCAGTTTTTCTTTTCAAATTCCTAGGAGCAGAAGATGTTACATCTTCACACTGAGGCATTCAGAGAGTGCGGCCGAGCCACGCCAAAGGATCCCAACCCCTGACCTAACCTGGCCTGGCCTGGCCTTGGCATCACTCGGTCGGCATTACCAAAAAGACAGCCCAATTTGGCTTAAAATTACGCTAGAATGATCAAAGACAGCTGCGAGGTTAGATACCAGTGAGTTGCCTAGCGAAAGTGCACTGACGTGTGGTTCAAAGAAAGCAACAGAAGACCCATCTCCAGCGATAAGCCTTGTCTCTGCCTCTGCCTTTGCCTTCAATGTTGCCATTGATCTCACCTCAATACGCGCCTCGGTAAACTTACCTGTGATCCAGTTTACACACACACATACACATACACATACATAGACAGATAGTAGTCGGACTGGCTTGTCAATTGGGCGGACAACGATATTGTTATGCTTATTACACCGACACAGCTACCGAAAGTGGATAGGGCGCGGGTGTTGTCTCTTCTGGTCTGGTCTGGCGTTGCTCGTTGCTGCACTTTGTGTTGCAGTTGCCGACCGTTGAGGATTATCTCTTTATCAGTCTTAATCTCAAGTAGTTAATAAAGTGCGATGCTTTGTACTTTAACCGCTGCCATTGTCGACCATCCAATGGACTTTTCGTCTCCAGATTCGTTGAGTGTTCGCCGATGCACATAATCGTTTGTGGTATGCCGAAAGTTGAGTGTCTCTTTCTGAATATTTCCCTCAAAATGAATTGAAGAAGAGCAGGAAAAAAAATGAAATAGGGCGTGATTATCATAAAGTAAAGGAAAATACATATGATAAACCTGGGAAAGTAAAGTAGCCAAAGATGTGAGAATCTAAGCGCTAAAAGTTGAATGCCGTTTGAGGTTACTCTTCTCCCCTCGACCTACTCAGATTCCAGATTGGTCTTGGCAGACAAATGAAAATTGATTCAAGAATTTAACATTTCTAGGAAATAATTGATATGATTCTAAATTATTCAAGACTTTGGTAAGCCTAAGCTGGTCACTATCTTTTTGGGTAGACAGAATCAATCCAAGACCCGTTATGATCCTGAGAAAGTTGAAAGCTTAAAAATTTGAAAACTATTTTTTATTCCTTGATAATCATTGAAGAACCCTACAGATCGACGAAGTTTCTGGAATGATCTTAAATCAAACAACATCCCGTTCAAAAAAATATATTATTTTATTCTAAGATTTCTTTGAAATGTTTATAACAAAAATCTGATAACATTTTCTGAAATATCTAAGATTTTATTTATTTTTCCAAGCAATTGGAGCCTCACATTTTTTCGAACCATCTGCAAACATTTTAGTCATTAGAAGATTGCCGATAAGACCTCCCCAGGAAAACTAAACAAACCTTGTAAAATACAGTTGACAACAGACTTTAATAGCTCTCAAAAAAAAAAAAAGGAGAAGAAAATGTCAACAATACCCAAAATGATTGTTATCCTTTAACCAAGCCTCTTGTGGCTGACCCAAATCCCATTTGGCACAAACAATTTAAGCAAAATTGTTTAAGCACAAGTAAAAATAAACCTAAGAACCCCTCGAAAGGAAACCACAAACGGCACACAAGAGACTGTAGCATATGTCTCAAAATAAACCAAAATGCCATAAGAGAAAATCCTTTCAGCAAATCTTGTGACAAAACATAAGCCCAACGGCCAAACAAACTGATCTCTATATATTCTCAATAGTCTTAAAATTTTCTCAAACAAGAAACGAAAACAAACCCAACCAAAATGCCATCTCAAAAGGCTGCGACAAACTGTAAAAACAATTTGCGTTTTGTTTCAATTATACAAGGATTACATGCAAAAGAACATGAATAAGAAACATCCTAAAAACCCTGGCAATCTCAAGTGGGTACACATTGACAATGGCCGGAGCATCCGTAGTTGAGGAATTTCAACAATTTGCACTTGATTTTAAGTAGGTGATTTCTATTATGCGAGACATTAGCCGTCATACAAACGCCCTATTCAAACCTCGAGGTAGGCCAGCCTAAGACGCCGTTGCCGCCACCGTGCACTTGATTAGAATACCACAAAACTAGACCAGATCAAAGCTGGGTTGGCGTAGGCGCATATGTGGATAGAGAGTTAGTTGAGTCTGGTGCCGCCACCATAAAACCTCAAGTACCTTGGGTATTATATTCGTGACGCCGGTGCCAGGTAATACAATAAAACCGCAGGCTCTGCAGATGGATTTTCCTGGCTTGGTCAATGGCTTGAATTGTAGGGAAATTCTGTGGAATTTCCTAGCGGCGGCCAAGTGATGTGCTATAAAATTATGGCGGCTCATAAAATGCATTAATCGCTGCTAAATGCGCGTCATTAGTCAACACGCGGCGCACTTTTCCAGGAAGCACACCGCAGGCAATCCAACGTGTCAGGCCCATTTCTCTTACACTGGACTGGACTGCGCGATCTACTTGTCCCTGGTTGTCTTCTGGCCTAACGAGTTGGCCAGCCCAACTAACCAACACACAAGGCGGTTTAGGGGTGAGCCCAGCCGACCCGAGACACTGGCGTCGCGTGAAAACGGTGATTAATGCTTTTACTGCGTGGATTTAATATAGAACGGATCGAAAGAGATAGGAAGAGCTCTACAGGTAAATTAATAATATTTTGAGTGTTGAACTTGCTCGAAAATTCTCGCTTACTCGAATGAAACAAAACAAGTGCATAATTAGGTTCCATTCTGATGAGGTGGTAATCAGCGGATTGACCTAATCCTATTGGAAGAATTTCATAGTACATCGAATAAATATATCTTTAAGAGAAACTCTATATAAATGATATAATCATAAATGGAAGCAACTGACTTTGTCTTGTATGTATCCTGAGATCTAGAATATACCAACCGAAGAGATAAAATAATTCTTTCCTCTCTACTCGAATCTACTGGGTTTCTCTTTTTCCAACTTTTCTAAGCAAACATGCAGAGTTAACCTATTTTGTTTGAAGTCTTTTCTACATACAAGGTATAATTATTTTCCCGATTAGCTATCATTTTGCAAGCCAATCAATTCAATTGTCCATTTCTGTAATTAGCAATTATCCGAAGGCTTTTTCAGATTTGTTTCCATACATAAAAGTCAGCTTGATGACATTTTAATAACTCAATTAATATGTAAACTTTTCTGAGAAATTTCTTATAATGACAGACAAATGCACACGCACACAATCAAACACATATTTGTAATACACTCGTGGAGGCGACATGATCACTTCAATACTCATTCCAACATAAAAATAAAGTAAAGAATCAAACTCATGTTCGACTTATTTGTACTCTGAAGAAGCTGAGATAAATATTTGATATAGAGATGGCAGGCTCTGAACCCATTGTGATCCTTTGAACTTATGTAAGATATAAGGAATATTTGGTATATCTTAAGAATGAGTCTAGACTAAAATTATTGGATTGGTGCATATCACCCTGAAATCTCTTGTGATTTTTTGAATTTATTTAAGATATGACAAAAATATCTTGAGAAACCTCTCCAATAAGATTATTTGGAGTCCCAAATATTCGAAAATTATTTTAAGATCTCATCAAATGATTTCATTATATTTTAAGCTTCTCAAATTTCAGTATACCCCTTATAAAGTGTAGAGTAATTCAGCTAAGAAGTCAAGAAAGAAAAAAAAATAAGAGAAAGATAGAAATTTGTGTCTACTTCATTCATAAGATTTTTTAGTGGCGCCTGGCGCCATACACATTTTTTCACTTGCTTGTGCTCCCAGGCAATCCAAGTGGCAACTGGAGTATTCTCCATCCACCACTCTCAGCATCAGTCTCCGTCTCCGTCTCTGTCTCCGAGCTGTTGGGTATCTCTCCGTGAGTGTAGAAGTTTGATTATGATTTTCGTGTTTGCCGAGACGCATGCGCTTCGCTGCGGCTCGAAGCACTTGACTTGCAGTGCCAACAATTTCATTAAAAATCAAGAAAAATAAAAATTGGGGACTGTGAGTGGCAACTGAATGGACGAATGGATTTCGTTGATTTAGCGTATCGCTCATAATTGTTTTTATGGTTTTGCATTAGGCGGCTCCGACTTTTGCGTTGTCGCGGGCCGTCTCATCCGGCACGAGACTGATAAGTTAACTTTTTCCTTTTTTAAAAAATTTTAACTGCTTACTTATCAATTGCAGACACAGCTACTGCCCTTACTGCATTCTGATTGAAAACGAAAGCAATTGGGAAGCCAGCTGAGCCAGCTGAACGCGTGTCAATTGATTTGAAATAGGAAAAATAAAAATAATAAGCCACCAAATGAAAATGTCAACCAGACAATTTCAAGTGGTTAGTTTGATAAGCTTATAGACTCGAGTGTACTGGAAAAACACCAATTTGGGTATGTTAATTTCATGAAGCAAAAATAAATTGTGCCAAATGATCTGACAGATCTTTAAAATATTCCATTGCCACCCACAAAACACAACAATTCTATTCTGGCCAAGTCATGCTGGCTTAAAGAAATTCAATCAAATTTTAGCACACTCTTCATAAGAAGTCTTGTCAATCTTGAACCAATTAAGTCTTAGGGGTTCCCTCATCATTCAGAATATTAATCGGTCATTGAAAAAAAATGAAACTAACTTGAATGGTAGCCGTCAATTCGGGGTTTCCAGGTGCTCCCAACATGGTAATCAAATGCAGCAGGCAAATCATTACATAGATTTCAGTCAGAACCTAAATCAAGTAAGGGTTATATTACAAAATTAAAATTATCTAATCCTTGGGAATTATAAAGCCTTATAGATAGCAACAAGCACAAGTGGTCTATGAGCAAAATATATATATACTTCATATAGAGTCTAAATTTGATTTCCAATAAACTTGACCCAAGACCCGATCAATAGAAGCAAGGTCTGAGGATTTGTATATGTCATATTGTAACCTGAATATTGAAATAAAATAAACTCTATTTAGGTATTAATATCCCTAATACACAGAAGCAAGGTCACCACGTCTACATAGCTATATAGATTTCACTCATGACCTAAATCAGATATTGCAGAGTTCAAATAAACTTGATACATTATTAAAAACACCAAGGTCACGTAGTCTCTGGAATTTATATGACTTCATTTCATTCAGAACCTAAATCAAGTACCAATAAAATAATTACTAGATCAGTATCAGAGCTGATATCCAGGAATCCACTTAGACAGTCATCTTTTCTATTCCAACTGATCATTTATCTTCGTGTTGCTCGAAATTCTCTACTAATCCCTGAATCAAAAAGAGTATTTAGCTTTCAAATATTTAAATTCTTATTTTTTGCAGGTTTACAGGTAAATATTTATGGGTCGTTGCGAACTCCTCTAGCAGACACCTCCACCTGCTTCCACCTGCTCCTACCGAGCATCGAAACTGTGCGTATATTGACACTTTCAATTTGCATGAACCCATTGGCTCGTCAACGAGTCTGAGCCGAGATCTTCTTGCCTCTGGTCTGTGGTGAATTTTGAAACCCTCCGCCGCTACCCTCCTCCAATGACTTTTAAATATTTTCGTTATTTTCGTATGTAAATGTTGTTTAACGACTCTGTATGAATTCCTCGTATGTATTTTGAGTGTTTCTTTTTTGTTTTTTTTTTTTATTTTTTATATTTATTATGTCGCTGATTGAATATGCAAATGCATTTTCACACGTTTAACCAAAGAATAAACGAAAACAACGAAAATAACGACAGACGAGCGGTTCAAGTTCCCCGTACTTTCTTATTGACTTTGACTAGGCAGAAAGCAATTTGGTAGATCTACTTTTGAGATTCGGTGGGACAGCTTGTTGGTAAAAGAGAAAAATTAATATAGCCTAATAAATCTGTCAAAAACAAAAAAAAAAAAGCTGAGAACCTGAGAACTGAGAGCGAGGTTGGCCAGAGTGGTGGGCTGGTCAGAACACACCCAAAAAAGATAGAGCCGTGGGCCTTTCAATAATTCCCAGTTAAGAGCGACACCAGAAACATTGAGGCACTGAGAGATGACGACGTTTACCTGTCAAATGTTGCACTCGCTTACGAAAATGATGGAGTGAAGAGTTTTAATTTTATGACGCAGCAAATGGCGGCCTAAACCTGAGACGCTGCTGCTGATGACGATGATGGTGATGATGATGATGAAGAAGTGAAGCCGGCGACGGCATTGATGGCGCCAAGAAATTAACGAAATGCGCCATAATAAACACGTGGCCGACTTAGGCAAAGGAGTAGCCGGCTAAGCAAGATCAGTTTTTTTTATCCTGTTTCTGCCGATCCTTATCGGCCAACCTACTCAGCTAGGGCGTGGATTAGGGCCTGAACCAAGCTAGTCCAGCTAATTGGCTAGACAAGCCAATACAGAAAATTCAAATTCTTTCAACCATTTTTAGAATTCATTAATTGGCCGTGGTTTATCACAATTAAGGCCATCCGTGTGAAAGATTCAATTCATTCAAGAAAAACGACAAACACTTTCCCACCAAAGTCCATTGACATTTTCAATGGTCATTTATTTATTTATATCAAATGCCACGCACAACGACTTTGCTTATCCGTAAAGTAAAAAAAACAGATCAGAGCTCTACAAGATTTGTATCCATGGAATTGAGGCTGTAAATTGCCGCAACATACGGCGAACGATTTGGGGTCCAGGGTTTGCTATCAACATTTTAACTGCTACCACAACTCTGGCTACATCGGCTACTAAAACAAGCATAAGTAGTTAATTATGCCGAAACAAAAAAACTAAACATTTTTACGAGCGAAATTTGTAATCATTACCACATTCATATGCAAATGTAGAGCTCTTCTATTTTGTTTTTGACTTGGCTTTATCTATCTGCATCTTTGGGCATCTATTGGGTATGCCAGGGTATCTTGAGTGAGGTAGGGGAGGGTAGGGGAGGGGTCAGTGTTGAGGCAGCTGCCCGAACGGCAGCCGTTAGTCTATCGCTTCTGTGTTGTGGCCTTTGTTTTTTAGCCCTGGTTTTTTTTTTTTGGGTGTTAAAAGTACCGTATTGTTTGCCATATAAAGCAACTAAAAAGTGTATAAAATAAAAAAAAAAACACACACAACCAAATACGATAACGAGACAACATTTTCAAATCGTTCCCCCAACCCTCAAATCCAACAACTCTACTAATTTATTAAATGTATCTCGAGGGTCTCTCTAAGTGTGCATGTGTGTGTGTGTGTGTATCTTTGTCAACCCAAAATCCAAACATAAATTTTGAATGCGACAAGTTTTAATTTCTTCTTTCGTTGTTGCTTAGCATTTTATTTATTTTTGTATTCTTTTTTGTTTTTTTTTTTTTTTTGTTTCTTTGGATTTCTCTTCTTAGCCCGGTAGCCAGTGAGGTTGTGAAAAAGCTTAAATTTTAATCAAAATTAGATCTTTATCTTCTGCAATTTATTTGCTTTTTAACAAATATTTTCATGCTCTCTCCTCTCGCTCTAACCTATTCAATTTTGTTATTGTTAGTTTCGTTTCTTTGCTCTTTTTTTTCTTACTTACTTAATTTTTTGTTTCTTTCCTTCTTCTTTTTTTATTTTTTTTTTTTTTGTGTGTTTGTTTGTTTGGTTTTTATGTGCTTTTGTTTTCGTGGCTTATTGTAAATATTTAAGCTTTTGACGCCTCACATGGCTTTGGTTCGTTGGGTTGTTTTGGTTTTAGTTTTTTTTTTTTTCTCTATTTTATTATTATTTTTTTTTTATAAATTTGAAGCAGCTGCTATTTGGTATGCCTTTTTGGATGCCGTTGGCATTGCCATTGCAGTGGTGACATCAATTTTTCTCGCTTCCACCACCGCCATTGAAAATTTCAGAGTGTGCCTGTGTGTGTGTGTGTTGACTTTGCGCCATCTTTTTTTGAAAAAATTTTGGGTGGTGGTTGGCCATTACATTGGTTAAGCTCGAAGATCTTACTCCATAAATTTTGATTCAGAAAGACCTCAGATATTTTGATCAGCTAATTCCAGAGGGTTCGGGATTTCTACATAAGAGGACTTTGATTGAGAAATACCTCAAATATTTTCAGATATTTTGGATTCCAATAAAAAGAATATGGTTAAGGGAGTCTTTAGATATTTGAATCAGCTAGTTCAAGAAGGTTCAGGATAAAACATAAACGAAAGATCCTGAGTTATTACAATCGAGTATTTCCATTGAGTTCTAGACTCCAATATAAGGCAACTTCTATTGAGAAAGAACTCAATTATTTCAATCAAGTATAAGGAAAACAAGTATAAGTATAAGGAACTTGAATTGAAGCCGACCTTAGTTATTTCGATCAGCTAATTCCAGAGGGTTCTTGACCCTATTTCTGGACTGCTATTGACAAGACCTGATATATTTCGATCTGCTATTTCCAGAATGTTATAAATTCCAACATGAAAGAACTTGAATTCAGAAAGTCTTTAGTTGATTCGATCAGCGATTTCCAGAGGACTCCGGCCTTCAACAGAAAGAAATTTTAATTGAAAAAGACTTTTCTTTTTTCCATTAATTCCAGTGGGTTCTGGACTCAACATAAGGACTAAGATACATAGATTGATATACCATATTTCGTGATTAATTCTATTTCTATCCAAGCCAAATAAAATTCGCCAGAAAAATTGCCAAAAAAAAAACGACTGAGAGAAACGAGCGAGTGAGAAAAAATCAAACAAAAGAACCACCAAATAATATATGATCTTTTGCCAAATAATGCGATAATTTAGTGGCTCAAACAAACCAATGCTTTGCCACCTAAAACTCATTTCGAATTCAGTTTATTTCCAATCTAACACTTTTTGCTCCATCAAAGAGACACAATGTCTAAAATTGTTTTTCTCGGAAACTTGTCATGATTAGTTGTATCAACCAAAGCCAAATAAAAAAAAAGTACAACTAGAAGCACACGTACCAAATTGTAAGACAATTTCCTACATTTGTCAACCCTAACCAACCCCAAGCAGATAGGAAAAAAAGCAAGGAAAAACAGAGCACACAATTCGTAGAATCAGTTTGCTCCATAAAAGCGAAAGTCTTGACGCCATTAAAGTAATCAACAAGAAGAACAAACTAAACCAAACAGCGAACGAGCGAAGTGTCAACTAGTGACTAGTGCCATAAGTACACAACAAATAGACAGACAGATACGGATACGGTGATACTGGTGATACTGGTTGTACATTTAACAGTCTTAGGAGTCTTTGGCTTTGGCTAGGCCATTGCTACAAATTATATGATGGATGCCGCAGCTCAGAATGGCTGGGCTCACTCACTCACATGAGTCTTTTTAATGACGACATTGGCGGGGCAAACAAATGAAATGAAGACCGTCCGTCGAACCGCCAAAGATAAAATGGGATCATCATGGTTGAAAGGGGATAAGGAGAGCAGCGGGAGGCGTTTGTCGTATGGCCTCAGATTAAGGCATTTCCTTTTTGACGTCAAGCAAATCTGGAAGAACGTTGGTGTACTTAGGCGGCGGCGGCTCTCTCTCTTCTTTATTGAAACTGCGTACTCATGCCTGATCGGTCCAGTCCGGTTCGGTCAATCCAGTCAAAGATTCTTCTGCTGTTTTTGATTCAGGTGCCACATATTTGTTGGCTGCCGGTTGTTTTGGTCAGCATCAGCGGCGACAAAAATTACCCCGCGGCTAGACCAGTCACTCAATCAAAAGACCAAGCCGACATTAAAAGAGAAGATCTCGAAAAAATAAGGTAGCCAAAGAAGCCGTCAAATTGTTACGCATAATGGATGTTTTTATCAGCGAAATGATTTTTGACTACTGAATTCTTTCTTTCTTCAATTTTTTTTGTTGGTTTCTTTTCTCTCTGGGGCTTTTCTTCCACTCATTGTTTCTGATGTCTGCTGAATGAATCTGTTCCAGTCTTATTGTGCGCCAGCTGCCGACCACTTTGCTTTGATGTCAACGCCTGGCCAATGAACCTTTTCGAATTGGCCCCTTGCCATATTTCGATATATTTGATTTTACATATTCAAAATTCGAATCTTTGTTTTAGACTTGATAAATGGAGCCAGACTAGCGTTAAATATTTTGAAAGCCTTTTTTATTATTATTCTAATTTTTTAATTTTTGATTCTTTGCCAAATGGCTAAGTGATTTTAATCAAAATATATCCAATTTAAAAGGTGAGGAAAAAAATGGAAAATTTATCATTTTTCCATTAAATCAGTTTTTATTTATTCAAAAAATTTGCTAAATAATTTCACTTTAGAGAATTTGCAATCAGATCAGCTGTGCCAAGGGCAAGCGTACCAAAAGCTAATTGCTATGATCGACAAGCAAAGCAATAGGGGGCGCTTTCTTGCTGCCATGGGTAAGCACAAGATTTTTATTCAAATCAAAAAATATAAGAATTCTAAAAAGGAAATAAAATAAATTATATAAATAAAATTGGTTAATAGGTTATTTTTTCCCTTATGGAGATTCATGTTCAAATTTAACCATTTTTAGGTTTTTGAAATCCCGAATAAAGGGAAAGTATATACCATAATGCTGTATCTGTATGTTCCACCCAGAAGGAGTCGTCGCATAGGCCCTAAGGTTACCTAGAGTATGCCCAGGGTAACTAGGTAAAACGGTCCAGGCAAGTTCGTCTATATGGATCTCTGGAACTACAGAAGCCAGAGCTATCAAATTTGGTATGGAGACTCTCGAAGACATAAGAAAGGGTAAATTTATATTCTAAGCTTGAACGAACCCCCAAGAACTAAAATGTAGCCAAACATCTCAGAAACCAAAAAAGCTAGAATAACCAAATTTTACCAGAATATTAATCTATATAATTGGGAACGTAGGTCTCTGATTTTTATAAGAAATTTTGACAAATCTTAATAAAAGAACCTCTTTAATTCTCTAATCTGAGAAGAATCTCGTTAGGCTAAAAGTATCTAAAAAATACTTGAACTAATTTTTTCTAAAAATATGATTTTTTGTCCCCTCTTCACTTGTTGTTGTTATTTTTATTCAAAAACTAGTTTCGCGTTTATTTTGGCAAATATGGGCCAAGTTTAGGCAAAATTCCACTACACTTTCGATGACTGTTGAGAGGAAAAAAAAAAAGAAAAAATTTAAATCTATGATCTGTTACTACAAAATGCCATTAACACGCACATTTCGAACACTACAAAGTGCGGCTCAATGGGTTTCGAATATAAATAAACAATAAATAAAAATAAAATCTACATTTATGTGTATGTTTTTTTCGGAGGAGATTGGGAGGAAGGGGGATGTGAGTGGCAGTAAGAAATATGCAGATTCTGTGGCGACTCAAAATGACTGATCAAAATAAAGTAGTAGAAGAAGAAGAAGAAGAAGAGGAAGAAGAAGAGTAATAGAAGAGAGCGCCAGTAGCACTTGACTGTAATATTTGTAATATTGACTGAAGTATCTACACAACAGAAGCGCCTCTCGTCGCGTCGCGTCGCGCCGCATCGCAACTCTTCAGCAACTTTAGCACTTAAGTTGGTCTCAAGCGCGTAAAGTAGAAACAGTCGGTAGACAGTCCCCCACTCCCCCCAGTCCCGAAGTCCCGAGTCAGTTTGGTGAGTATTCCATTATTTGTTTATGATAATTTAAGAGCAAACACAAAGCAGCTCACAGTCCTCATATTTGTCTTGAAGCCACCCGTGAATGCTGAATGCAGCAAGAAAACCAAAACGTACGAAACACACGATTAAACACCTCTCAATTATATGTGGGCTATGGGTTTATGGTTACTTATAGAGGAGTAAGAAAAACACGGGGAAGAGAGGGTAGACTGAGACCTTGCCTGAAGTGGCCTACGTGAACCATTGAAAGCTGTTAAGTGGACTGCCCAGATCGGAGCACACAATCAATGATGACTGACTTAGCCTGGGTCAGGAGGACTGCCGACTGCCGACTGCTGGTCTTATTTTTAGCCCGCTACTGTGATCATCTATGTATTTTCACTGTCTCACTGTCTAGGCAGAGCCAGCCTCTTGATTGAGTCACTTAATTTGCATACAAAAGTAGATTTGCACGCCAGAGAGACTCGGTTCAGTGGTAACGTCGTGTTTATGACCTCAAGTGCCTTAAGGGCTGAGAGATTGCTCTCTGGCCTAGCTAAAAATTTAAATCAATAAATTGCGCATTTCACTTCAAAACTCAAAAAGCCCACAACAAAATAAAAAATATATTTCTACCTTTTTGCTATGGAAAATTACATGGCATTTTGAGTTGTTTTATGCTAATTTCAATTTGAGCAGTTGTGTGAGATAAAAAAAGGTTTTGTCCATGTTTTTCTTTTCTGTATTCCATTCTCCTACTTATCCATCCAATATATATCCCCCTGACTTCCGTTTACATATGTTTGCCTGGATAATTGCACTCGAGTCTGATTCATCAGCTGAAAGGAATTCAGACCCAAGCAAGGCGATAGTTTTTCCTTTACCTGTTGGCACATCTTGGGCAAACGGAAGTAAGACCATGAAAGCATTAGTCAAACAGACACTCACCAGTCACACCTGAAAGAGGATTGGGCCAGACAATTACCTGGAGTGCTGACAAATTGCACAGCCGGATCGATCGGACCTTTGACTAATTATTTTCCATTGGGCTAGAAAAAACAAAACAAAACAAAAATAAATAAAATATTCAATTGCCGAAATTGCCAGCCGGAAATGTGAAAATTCCAAATTTCAAACAAAAAAGGAAAAACCCATAAATTACCCAAAATCGAACCGACTGAAATTAAAATTTTAAATTAGCCCTCGTTCGGTCGACTTGTGTAAATTTAACAATTTTTGCATTAAGTCCAGTGTCATTTCTAGGGTTAAGTAATTTACACAAACGATAAGACCAAAGCTAAGAATAAGAGGAAGAAGGTACTCTTCTTCTTTTTCTTTTTTTTGCCTTGAGCATATTTAATTACTTGAGCCTGGCTAACGGAAGTTGGAATTGTTTATTTTGGGTTTGGCGCTGCAAAGTGTTCATTTTGTTTATTGTTTTTTTTTTTTCTTATCTATTTTTTTGGTGTTGGCAAATATTTTTGAGATATGCAAAATATACACACGCGACTTGCTTGGATTGTGTAAATCACGTTTAACGAAAAAAATTCCTGGATAAAAATTCCACAGACAGTTTAAAGGTTAAAAATTTTTAATAATTTTGAATAAAGTCAAAAAAAGGTTAAGTTCTTTAATTGAATATTAACATTTATTTTAATTAGTTTTTCAAACAAAATTCTAACAACACCTGCACTATCAGACAGACATCATTATAATTATCATGATCATTTTTATTATCATTATGATGACCACCAAAAATGGGGGAAGCAGCAGCAATGACGCAGCTTCCATCGAGAGAGTGAGAGAGAGAAGATAAACGTGAAAATAAATGAACAGCAAAACGACAAAAGCAACAATAACAACAACAACAACACCAAAGCCAACCAACTTGACTACAGACAAGAGGACCACCATGATGGTGTGGCTGATGTTGATGCTGCCTGGACAGCAGACTACAAATGGGCAAATGTATAAATAATATAAAAAAAGAGGAAGAAGAAGAAGAACATGAAGAAGACTACCTAAAAACAAAAAGATGGCAAATAACATAAAAAAAAAAAACAAAAAAACTGATTTTGATCGTCAAGTATAATTAAAAAGGCTAAACACTCCAGCAGAGCAGGGAAGAAGAAGAAGAGAGAGGGTCTAGAGAAAATTGTTAAAGGGTGCTTCAAGGAAAAGGGTGCTGCATTCTGACTGTGCCACATCGCACTTCAAAATTAAACACAATTAGACTGGCCTCTCTTTCCGACGGCCTTCCGATCGATCGATCGCTCGCTCACTCGCTTGCTCATACACTAGCTCTGCCCGAGGGCGGAGCCAGCAGAGTGGCGTGAAAAGCGCGCACACAGTCCGCTAGTGTGTGCTGGTGTGATTTTCAAAATGGAGGTGCCAACAGCAAAGCAGAAGAAAAAAGAAACCAGACAGAGACAGCAGCCACTGCGTCCGGCTCGGCCAATCAGAGCTGGGCCCAAACCTGTAGAAGATTTTTTTGCTGCAGCTCAGCTCCGCTCTGCGGCAGGTAATGTCGATCAATGGCTCGAGAACTCGAATTCGAACTCGTCAAGCTCGTTTCAAGCGGCGGCGGCTGAGACGACACCGAAGACAGCGGCAGCGTCGGCGGCTCTTCTTTAACGTCTATTATATAGACAATCCATATATATATACAAACATATATATATTTTTTTTTATTTTTTTTTCTCGGCAACGACATTATTTGGAACTTGTTCAGTTGATATGCGAAGTTTGTGTGCGCTGGACACGAGCGTCGGCAAAAAAAGAAGTAGAAAAAAAAACAGCAACCATTGAAAGCGGTTTCAAAATTTTTATGCGACTATTTTTGTTAGTCTTTCTTGTTATTGTTGTTGTTGTTGTTTTGACGCCAGCTCGTAATTAAATTAACACCCACACCATATTAGATTCAAGTGAATTGCCAACTAATTTGCATTTTAAGCAAACTAAACCAGAAACCGAAATCGCCTCGAACTGCTCTGCCGCGCGCGCTCCCAATCAACTAAATCGTCTAATTTATTTCCGATGAAAAAGTGTGTCTTGTGTTTGTGCTAGTGACAAAAAACAAAATTAAAATAATCGTAGTATTTTTTTGCAAACAAATTCATTTCGAAAGTGTGAGAAAATGATTACCATGAACGAATTGGTGGATTTGCGCATGCAGCAGCACATTGCTCACGAGATTTATCGTCAGCAGATCATGCAACGTATACCGGGTGAGTAAACAAATCGACTGATTTTTCGGTTTTCTTAGATTATTGCTTAGATACACCCACCTCAATTTAGCTCAAGAGATCAGAGTCTCACCTACACAACACTCATACGCCATGTGGGCAATTAGGCGCACGGTCACTGCGATGACCGATGCTTTCTGCTCCTCATGCTTTATTTGGTCGTCTAAAATGTTTTCTTCTTTTTTTGTCGACCCATTAATATTAAAGCTGTTAAGGATCATTAGCATTCATGGTCATTTCATTTACTGCAAATTGTGGGCTTGCTGCTCGGCGAGTAACCTGATATCGACAACCCCAGGCAGTGCGGGCCACAGTGCGGGGCCAGGGAGCTGGCTTTACGAGCTGTCATAAAGCTCGGTAATGTGGGAAAGTTGTCAGAGCTGTTAAGCCGTCTCAGTCTGGAAAAGACTGAGAGAATCTTTCGAAGAGCAAGGATAAATCAAAGATAGGAGAGATGCTCATAAATAAAAAAAATATATTCAAAGTTCCTCAGTGTATACTTTCCCAGATAGCTTGAAAATATTCTTAGATAAATGTTGAGACTATCATTAATACATTATATATAATATAAAAATAATATATAATATAATATCTTGGATATTCAATATAACATTCAAGATAAATAGTTGAAGCCTGTGAAGTTCTGCAACGTCAGAGCTATGTTTAGAAACTGACCAATAGATGGCGTACCTTTTCCTTAAATATTACTTTCTTGGAAAGCATTGAATATGCAGATTTCTAGGGACCTCATATCACAGGATTGCTAGCATGCTCTTGCTTACCCAAAAGGAACTCGAATAGAATCTCAAGAAGATCTAATTTTATATCGAATAAATAATTCAGATACTCCAATTTCCTATAAGAACTAACTACTGATCATATATTTTCCCCGATAATCCTGAACTTGACTTAACTTATTGTAAGCCAAATTGGGTTTTATTCGTCAAAGATTTATGTCTTTATTTAGTTAAGAAATTATAATCCGGCAACACCAAATAATCATATAAAAAATGAGGTTAGGTCTCCTAAAAAATTTATAATCAACTCCAAACCATTTTATGAAATTGTAATAATCTGATCTATTTTTTTTTGACCATCTTTATATGCTTGTCAGATCCCTTTCCACCGATGCTGCCCATACCAATGCCGCGTCATGTGCTGATGCCACCACGTGTCACCCTGCCGGGCGTGGAAATGACATTGCAGAACGATGAGCTGTGGAAGCAATTCCATCAAATTGGCACTGAAATGATCATCACCAAAAGTGGCAGGTAAGTCTCAGACATTCTGATGGTGTGACTCGCGCCCAAAAAAACAAAGAGTAAACTTTTCAAATAAAATTAAAAAAAACCGGGGAAAATAGTGTAATATAAACAACCGACTGAGACAGACTCAGACGTCGGACCAAGATGAAGACCAAAGATGATGCCAGATGCATTAGCACGTTGTCAGAGATTGTGAAAAATAATACCCAAAAAATAAAAAAAAAAAAGCGAGGCAAGGCAAAAGAAAAACAGCACTTAAAGCGCCTCAGCCACTGAGCCTTGAGTGCGAAGTGGCCCAAGGCGGTGCATTGGAATGCAACGGCAACGGCGGCGTCGCTGTTAAATGCTCATTAGAAGCAGGCGCCTGCAAATTGTTTACAGCAACGTCGCGACAAGAATTTTCACAGGCAAACAAAACGGCTTGGCCGGCGCTCTCAATGATCTTGAGCGGAAGGATGCGGCCAGGATGTGATCAAATCGGACAACGACGCCGGACGACGACGGCGACAGGTACAGCCAGCCAACCGGCTATCGCTGAGAGGCGTAAATTGTACAAGTTTAGTGGCACTTTGCGTGAGTCTCAAATGAAAGACCATGAACAAGAAGAAGAAGAAGAGGAAGAAGAGGAAGAAGACTTTGAAAAATCAAAGTCTAAGCGCGCTGCCTGAAGATATTTTATCTAGCTAGATATGAAATGTGCACGATAGGAGCGATCGGCCTAAAAGTGTCCCGCACTTGTTCAAATGTGCGTAAAGTGGCGTCATCGTAATTTATTGTAGGCCGAGTATGGACCAAAACGCAGTGGGACGTCCTTTCGTTGTGTCGGCATTTTTCAAAATTTTTTTTCTGCTTTCTGTTTTTCGGACTGTTCAGCCCGTCGACCTGATGCTGCATAAATCTTTGGCTCAAGGATACTTTGTCGTTGTCGTCTTTGGGAATTGACCGTCAAGCATTTTTATTGTGGCGCCTGTCTGCCAAAGCCGCCGTTTGCTCGCCTGTATCTCAGTGTATCTGACAGATATGCGAGCTGCGCGTTGACAATGACCACAGCTTGTCGACAGATACGAGCAATTTCACACTTGGCCCGCGATGCACAAGTGCCGATAACGTCTTCCAACGAAAGGTCTTCTACTCGGTAGACAAAGCCAAATTAACATAACTTTTTCTTGCCGAAATTTCTTGTCTCAACTCTTTTCCTCTCTAACGTTCGATACTCTTCTTGGGCCCATGAATTATTCATATAGTCTGCGTATTAAATACTTTTTATACTCATGATGAAAAATGTTTTATGGAAGTTGTTCTGTGTGCATCTCAAAACCCCTTGAATGCCCTCTGCTCCGTGTCAGAGTCAGAGTCAGAGTCAGAGTCGGTTTTGAGTGTGGCATCGATTTGAATTTTTAATGATTAGGCGCCAGAGTGCCACCGTGTATATTGGGGAACTCTAGTCTTAAGACAAGACAATAATAGTGATAGTGTTGGGTTTAGTTTATACTTTTGGTAGCCCTACACCAAGTGGCGCACATAAAAACTAATTAGTTGCTTGTCTGGGTGGTAAAAGCCGAAAAGACGACCATTAAAAGCGATAGGAAGAACAAAGCGGGGCACACACACACACACACACACAAAACAAAAGAAAAATACAACAACAACAACAACAAAGATAATAATGAATGGCTCTTTAAACTATGAAATGACTTTGTCACGAAGCTTTTAAAGCCATGAAACCGTTTGCAATGAAACTCAAGATCTGTGGGAAGTAAGGAAAACTCCCCGGAAAGTTGGAAAGCCAAAATCCACACACACACACACACCTAAATAGAAAAGATCTTGGCTTAGTTCTCATAATAAACTTCCCGTTGGAAAAGTAAAGGTTATCTCCAGGAAGAGTGAATATATCACAGATATATCGGAAATTTGAGACCAATAAAATAACAATCAACAAGAGTGATATAATCATTATATCAAATAAAGCTCTATGAAATCTGAACCTTGTTAAAAACAAATTATAAAAGTTAATTCAATTTGGATTGGATTTCAAGAGAATCGCTACATTTTATGGATAACTAAATCATATCGAGCTGTAATTTATAGATCTTTATAGTAAATATTTCAGTCTTAAGATTTTATAATAAAAGAGTGAGTTTTATTGAGACCCTTGGAACTAGAGATAACCTCAAATTACTCTGAGTCCTCAAATGTTTTTCGAAACACAAATAATTCTGATTAATTTCGTATAGTCTATAAAGCTTTCGAGAAAACCTGAAATAACCATCGAACTCTAGATGATCGGAAGCTTAGCTTATAGCTTGGAATATATCTAAGGAAATAAAATATCCTGGATCTTGCAAGACAATGGATCTTACAATATATTCAACCTAAGACTATAGTTTTAATTTTGATACTAAGAATCACCGATCCCACGTTTTTTAAGAAATTTAAGAGAACTATCGAACTCCAGTTTATAGAAGACTTTAAAGGGAATAAAATGTCTTACATCTTACAATATAGATATGGATCTTACAATATATTCAAACTGAGACTATAGCTTTAATTTTGATTTTAAGAATAACCGATCCCACATTATTTCAAGTTGCAATAAGAAAATTATTTCAGACCAAAACACTGCACAAAAAAATACCCGTATCAAAATTCTCGAAAGAAAAAAAAAAAACGAAAAATTTTTTAACTTGACATTTCATCTGGATATTTTGGAAGCACTTGCAAGTGTTTGTCGGGTATCTGTTTAATTATGCGCCAGCGCGCCAAAGATATCGATCTTAACAAATCGTTTTTTCAGAAATGCACGAGCAAGTTTTTTAGAACGCCTGCTGATCGAGTCGGTCAAATGGTCGAACGCTCGATCGTTTTGCCAAAAACAAAACTGAAATTCTAAACCACATAAATGTCGAAATATTTTCTGAATCTACACACACATGTGTGTATATTTTTAACTAATGGAATTCAACAAAAACAAAAACAGAAAAGGAATCAAATTTAATTTAAGCAAACCAAAATCAACTGGCTTTAAATTAATTAATCATCGTTGGTTTTTTTTTCTTTTTTTTTTTTGAAAAAGAGAAAAACCAAAAAATCATTGCCAAAAACAAACTAAAAACTAAACAATCAACAAACAGACGAAACAGAACAAATGTTTCTGGCCTGGCGCCAAGGCACCGTGGCCACCTGCTGCGTCTTGGCAGGTTCGGACCACGACCTCTCCCATTCTCCGTTCTCCGGTCTCCTCTCCACTTGGCATTCTGGCATCCTTGTTAGCACAGAGCAAACGAAATGTTTCGAACCTTCGGAGTCGCCTTCTCTGGTTTGGTTTATTTTGTTTGTTGAATGACTGCGATTTCAGGGCCCTTTGGTTGCTCAGGACTAATTATATAGACCACGAGTAGGCACAATTAAATATTTGTAACGCCCAGGCCCAAAACACATCCTAGATTTGTGCTGGCATTTTTGGGTGTGGTTTCTTTGTTTTATTTCGTTTCTTGGACAATCCAATGTTTTTATTAGCTCAATAAATATATTGAAATTTCATTTTTGGGTTCTTTCCGTTTTAGGCGCATGTTTCCCTCGATGCGTTTGAGTGTGTCTGGCCTGGAGGAGGAGAGCAGCTATTGTGTGCTCCTGGAAATGGTGCCAATTGGGGATTGTCGCTACAAATTCTCGGGATCCCAATGGGTGCCAGCCGGCGGAGCCGAACCACAAAGCCCTCAGCGCATGTACCTTCATCCGGATAGCCCGGCCACGGGGGCCCACTGGCAGGCCCAGCCGATCTTATTCAATAAAGTCAAGTTGACCAACAACACCTTGGATAATAGTGGACATGTAAGTTTGATTAAAAAGAATTTGATTGGAGTATTTCAGAATTTTTATTCCATTTCGGCAGATCGTCTTGGCCAGCATGCACAAATATCAGCCGCGTCTGCATGTCATACGCACAGCTGATCTGGCACAGATACCCTGGGCGCCCCAACAGGCCTTCGTCTTTGCCGAGACCGAATTTGTGGCCGTGACAGCCTATCAGGTAAGTTCGACAAGTCCAAAGTTGAAAGAGTTTCTGCCAATTCATTGAGCTCCGTGCAGTCCGAGAGCAGCCACTAATTAGTTAATTTTGGCTCGGCGATCGCTCACACAGTGGGTTGCCAAAGGGCCCAGGAGGATTCAAATTAGCTCGCAACGCCCTTACGACTGACTGAATCACTTTGAGGCCTGTTGCATCGAGCCTATGCCTGAGCCAGGGGCCTGGGCCAAGTCAATTTTGGTTTAGAGTTAGTCCGTTTGTTGTTTTAGGAAGTTGGATAGCCACATCCTTGTTAATTTGATCGCTTGCTGTGTTATTGTCTAGGCCTCTTGTCTGTCTGACTATATTTGAATGCCTGTTCCGACGCCAGTCTGGTTCTCTAATTAGCCGGGAGATCGCTTCACTTGATCGTTGTCAGTCCTTGTCACAAAGTTGTCAAGTCATCTTCTTGACCAGCCAGTCACTTGACTCGGGCCGGTGTCAAGTGGCCTTGTTACTTAACGCCAGCTACTGTCCAGACTTGCCACTCTCTTATTTAAGGTTATGTGAGTCCATTGAGACAATCGTCATATTTCACGCAATTTACTCAACTGGTAACCCAGTCAACTAAGCAACTGTTGTCTGATTCTTTTTCCCTTTCCATATTTCTTCTTTACTTTTGATTCCATAGAATGATCGCATCACCAAGCTGAAGATCGACAACAATCCGTTTGCCAAGGGCTTCCGCGAAACGGGACAATCACGCTGCAAACGCAAAATGTCTTCATCGCCAACGGATGAAGATCAAGATCAGAGCCACAGTCAAATGCAGATGGCAGCATCCTCCTCAACAACCTCCTCGTTTGACATGTCGCCAACGAAATCTGCCCTGACAAGCACCAGCGAAGCGACCGTCTTATCGATTTGCCCAGAAACCCAGACGGACGATGGTCCGCAAATTAAGCGCCTAAGATCAAATGGTTCCGCTTGTTCGTTATCATCATCGCTGGATGGGGCCGAGACCACAACAACAGCAGCAGCAGCCTCTTCAACTGGTGGCGCCAGCCTCGGCCGGCCGGTCCTGGCCTCAGGCCCAGCGCCTATGCCCGCTGCGACAGCCTTCATGCAGCATTTCCAACAGAATATGCAGACTCTCTTGCGTCCTTCACTGGTCGACCTGGCCTGCACATATTTCGGCCGGCCCGCACCCGAGCCATCGGCCCTGTACAGTCCCAATCCAGCTCAGCATTTATACGCGCCAACCTCCATTTTGCAAGGGACCCTGCCGCCACTTCCTGCCCTGGGGCTGGGCTCAACCATTTCCGTTGACCAGACGCAATCAGATGACTCCACAGCCGACGAGCTCGATGTGGGCTCTGAGACTCCTTCGGCTCTGGAACAGCCCAGGCCCACAGAGCCTCAGGCCCTGCCAACAAAACGCAAAGGTTTTAGCATATCCGCCATACTCGGAGGCGGCAGTTAGTTAAGTTCTTGTACAAAGTTTTAAGTTAGACAAAAGATAATAATTCTGTGGCCTGATTAGTTACTAAGTCGTACCTTAAGTTGCTTTATCATATATACTCAAAACGAATAAAACAAAAAGTGATGTTCAATTCAGAAAAAAAAAATCTCTCTCTCTAATTGGTTGGCCATCATGCTGGGCTCATACTTCAAAGCCACAACGCCCACTCTCTCGATGATGTAGGTAAATTAGGTAAATGAAAATGTACAAGTCGAATCGGTGTTATCAACAAGACGGAATCTAAAGAGAAGCCAGCCAAACTCGAAATCACACAACTTCCGCTAGACATTAATCCCAAGCAATTTACAAGATAAACGCTAGAATTTCAACAACATCATCAGCGCAGAAACAGCAGTAAAAGCAGAAGCATCATTAGCCACACAGAAGAAGAATTCCGTGCCGGAGAATTCGGGGCCCTAAAAATCCATAATTTGTTTGCAATTAAATAGCTCGACAAGGCATGAAATTCGGTTGCAGCCCTTTTTGCCTGCTGCAACAGTTGCACCCGAGAGTATTGGGCAGATATTTATGTAATGGGCAGAGACTGAGACGAACAGAAAAAAAAACAACAACACGCAGACTCGAAAATGTTATGTAAGTTGTGTTTTTTTGGGCAAATCAGTAAAACGGAGCCAATGATGAAGTTTACGATGACATGCGTCACCACCCACGTCTCGACGAAAGATGCACATTGCCCGGCCAGAGAAGGGGCGGTTAGACAGTTGAGGCGGCGTAGGCGTGTAGCCTGCCAAGTGGCAGCAGCCCAAGAAGAAGAAGAAGAAGAAGCAGAAAAAAAAACAAACAACAATTTCAATTTACCAACAAATCGATTTGGCGGTCACTAGGGACTGCTTTCAGTGGTTTTATTGCAGTCGCATAATCAAGCAAGCCAGCAAGCAGGAGGGTGACTTTTCAAAGAGGAAGAGAGAACTGGAGAGCGAACGGGTGACAGATGTCGTTGTGCGCCGCCGCCGCGTGTGTTGACAGGCGCAAGGTTGTAAGTGCATTGAAATGCCTCATTAAATGCCACAGCAGCCAGCATTCCAAACAATTGCCCTGGCAGATGGCTCTCCAAACGTTTACCCTGCCCCCCCACTCCCTCCACCACCACCACGTTCTTGGATATATAATTAATGCATTTGGCTGTTGGTTTTTACGCTCAATGTCGCTCGCAATGGCGCGACAGCCATTTGTAGTAGCTGTTGTTTTAGTTGTTGCCCTATGAAATTAGATACACTTTGCGTGGCAAACATTTTTGTTGTGTAAACAGAGTGGAGGGGAGCGCGAGACTCACAAAATGACAAAACTAATTTTTTTAAATGAAATTTAATTATTCGTTTTTTTTTTTTTTTTTGTTTGGTAGCGAGGGTGTAGCCAAAGGAAGTGCTAATGGGTTAAAAATGTTGCGCACGCGCAAACGGCCATTTTTTGAAAATTCAACGGGCAACAAGTGTGACGAAAAATAGTAAAAAAATATATATATATACATATATATATAAGAAGGAATATTTTTTTGCTCCCTCCCTTTCATTGTGTACCTCTTCTGGTTCTAGTCATACCTGTCTTAACCTTTCACCACTAAACGACCAACACAATGCCCTGGTACTTGAGTTTTCATTGTTGCCGATGCAAATATATTTAGGTGGCCAGAAGAATGCAACAAAGCCTGGCCAACAACAACGAACAAGAACAGATGTCAGCAGACAATAGAAATTAAAAGAAAGAAAAGGGAAGTAGTTTATGCAAATGGGCTCTGATATTCAAAGTCTAGGTATCGTCTGCATACACAAAAGCCAACACAAGGGATGGGACAATTAACAAAGCGTGTAATTTTTCAAACGCATCGTGTGAACAATGGCACTAACAATTAGAAGATTATGAGAATCACCCACACACGCGCACCTAGGCAAAAACCAAGATCAATACTTACCTCAATAGAATACAGCCCACTCAGAAAATAGGCTAATCTTATACATTTTGCTTTTGGGCGGTTGTAGCGAAAGACAATTAAAACGAGAGCACTGATAGAAAGACAGGAAGAGTAGGAACAAAAAAATAACAACAATGGCCGCTGTCAAGTGCACAGAGCTGCACAGACAAAGATTTGCATTTTGCACTATTATTTGAAATATCTAATGACATTCACATATATAGCCGTATTTGTGTATTTATTTGGGTAAGCCCATTCTTATTTTAATTCGGTTTTCTTTAGTCACTAGTTTGCAAAATTTGTATGCACTGGAAACCCCAATTCCGATTCGATAACTGAATATCGATAGATGTGCTATCGAAATCGCATTTGTGTGCAAATTTTTTTTGGTTTCTTTTCGTTTCTTAGCAAGATGGATAATAATAATGGTGGTGAAATTATTAACAAAACCAGTGATGAAGAATCATTTTATTCATTTAATGGTGATGAAGATTCGGATAGCTTCAGCGCTTCATTTGAATCGGATGTTCGCAAAAACAACAAAAAAATCAACGACAAACCAATTGTCCCCTTAGAGCCTGTAAGTTAAAGCATAATTTTTTATAAGCTGTCTGAATTGAAACCCTTTTTATTAACTTTCGTATAGATTAAGTGTGAGGAACAGCCTCTGGAACCATTCGAGCCTTCTGAGGGCAAATTTTTCCTTAACGAAGATCAGAATATGTTCTCAGATCTTAATTGTTTTAATAATTGGCCCAATATGCCGAATCCAGAAGACTTCGAAATGGATCCAAAACCTTCGACATCCGCTAAGGCCAAACACTTGCAGTTCCAGCCTCCGGCACGCGTCAACCGCAAAGCAGAGGCTGAGCATAAATTGCATTTTACCAAAAAGTGGCTATCTTCTCAAAATATAAATGCACAGTCAGACATTTCAGAACTAGAAGCAGAATTTCCAACCGAAAGCAATCCTACTCTTGTCCAAAGCAATGTAAGTATTAATGGAGGCATACGTCGAGATATATTTAAAATCTCTCTTTTACTTGCAGCATTGGCCAAATGGAAGTGCTGATGCCAAGTTACCAGATCAGCCCTATGTGTCTCCTTTTGAGAATATGGCAATTGGAAACCCTTCGAAAATACCTATAGCCTCTAAGAAAACCATAACTATGGTGCCCGCTGGCTTCGACTTGGCCCGTTTGAAATCCTATAAAAACGAAAATCATTGGCATTGCAAAGAAACCACACGCAATGAATAATTAATTAGTTCTATAATCAAATACAAGATACATCAGCGATGTATTCAGATTTCAAATCACTGACGAAAATTAAAATTATTGTAATTTAAATTGAATAAAATATTTAATTTCTGGCAAAATTTGCCAAACAATTAAAAAAAACAGCAGACACAATCAAATGAGGAGGCCGCCGAGGATCACCTAAATGATTTCATTGTGGTGTGCCGATAAAATTGTCGCCAGCAAAAATGTTTGCCCATGACTTTGATTTTAACCGCCGCAACATCAATTTCCAAAGAAATTACACAAACATAAAAAAAGGAGAGCACAACATATAAAAAGCGACAACAACAAGAACAACTATAAGACAAGACCATGGGACACAAAAAAAAAATTGGCTTATCTGCACAGGAAGATCTTAGCCAGCAGGCAAAAACCACAACAACGTGGACGTCGGCGCTGCGGTCGGGCTCATTTGACTTTGACATGCGAATCCTAACTCCGCGCTCTCCACCGATCTCTCGCTAAATGAGAATTCAATAAATTTGAGGGTAAAAGAAAAAATACAAAAAAACAATGGCTATGGCTTAATGCCCCAATGAGCTGATGAGGGGGCCGTTGTCGTTAGTCTTTTGGCGACGTTTAAAAACTGAATATGCAGTGTGGCTAATGTGGAGCCCATAAACACTTCCAGCGGCAACATGAATGGCTTTGCTCTTTGCTACAGATGTTGGTAACAAAAGTTAAAAAAAAAAACAAAAAAACCAAACAGGTTGTTTGTTGGACTTTTGCTCCATGTGTGGGGGCCGGCTTGTCCTTGTTCCGGCTGATGTTGTCGACGGCCGACCAACCAACTCAGTTTAACAATTGTTTCTTAACGCGAATTAAAATGAAATGCCACCGTAGTCGATTTTCAATTTGGCCAACAGCAAATGGGGAACTCAGGCAACACTTGATCCGTTCTGGTTCAAAGGCACCGCTGATTGGCGTTACGTTTCCGTTGGCCATTTGATAAGTTTACACGGGACACACGCTAGCTGGGACCAGGGGTCGTAAAGGGTGAGCTTCTAGATGTGTGAGACTTTGACAATTGCATGCAAAACAACTTGTAACAAGCCTGCAACCACAACAACAACAACGTGAAAACATCAATTGCATTTTTTTTCAACTTGGCTACTCTTGGGCAGGATTTGTTTGGTATTTTTTATTTCGTTTCGATTTGTCGTTGCCCTTCTTGTGCTGGTTGTGAGCTCAATCAGCGCATTTGAGTTGAAGTTGGCGCCAGTGTTTAAGATGCGGCATCCTCTCATCTGCTGATAAGCCTTGTCGACAACTTTGTTGTTGCTGCCGCGGACGCCATGACCTGGAGAAGGGGGCAGCAGTCCGAACAACCTGGTCGCGTGTAATTGTGTGTGTATATTCTTGATCCAATGGTGGAAGAAGACCGTCAGCATGTTGAACAGGTTTTTACGGCCCTCGCAGTATGCTAAAGATATGGCGCTTGCCCAGAAACTCCCAGGTGCAAAAAATAATCTCACAAAAAAATTGCATAGAAGAAGCAGAATCAAGCCCAGCAATGAAAAATGCAACTCTGGGTTAAATATTTTTTATTAACACAATATATTTTTTTTCTTTTACGAATGCCACAAGCACTGACAATAAAACCATTACAAAATCATTTAAACAATTAAAATTGCATAATAAATAGCATAGAGAATACTGGATCGTAACTACCTGGAAATCCTAATTAACTGCAAAATATCACAATTATCGGCTGGCAACTCTGAGCCCAAGCCCAACCAAAGTTAATTAAATTTAAAAGAGAACTGAGGCTGAGAGCTCCCTGAAAATGGACTCTCAGACGGCCACGGCAGTGCCTAATATGTCCGAGATGCTGAAACTGCTTCGTTTGGGTGCTGCCTTCGGTTTGGTTGTGGTCGGCGTGGTTGCTTCTGTTGCTGTAGTTGTGCTGACAATTGGACTAATGGGCTGGTCTGGCGCGGTGGTGGTGCTTACAACATCGACAAAAGTATCAGGTGAGTCGGCGGTGGAGGCAGCGCAGCTGGACAGGGAAGGCGACGACGAGACTGAGGAGGAAAGCGAAGACTCACAATCATCTTGCCCTGGTGATGGCGGCGTGTAGGCCCAACTTGGATACGCAGCCATGTGCCTGGCATAATCAAGGTTGGCTGCTGTTGGCGGTGCTGGCATCGGCAGATAAAAAGGCTGTGCTCTGTTCAAATTAGCCTCAAGAGTGTCCAGCAGATAATGACGCTGCATAAGAGCAGCTGGTTGCTGCAGTTCTTCGACCAATCGCAAACGCTTTGCCGCCGGCAAAGCCGCTGTTTCTGACGAAGCCGAGATAGATTGACTTGGTGGCAATGAAGGTGGTGGCGAATCCGTCAGCTTGCGTTTACAGCGCGACTGTCCCGACTCACGAAAGCCCTTGGCAAAGGGATTGTTGTCAATCTTCAGTTTGGTAATGCGATCGTTCTGTAAAGTAAACAAAGGGTGATTTGTGTTATTGGTGTTATGTAACAGGGCACCAGAGTCTTGAACACCCACCTGATAGGCTGTCACGGCAATGAACTCAGTCTCCGGAAAGACAAAGGCCTTTTGAGGAGCCCAAGGTATCTGCCCTAGATCAGAGGTGCGTATGACATGCAGACGCGGCTGATACTTGTGCATGCTGGCCAAGACAATCTACAGAGAAGAGAGAAAAACGGGTAAGTCATTTCCTAAAAGTAAAATAATAGTCTGACTTACATGTCCATTATTGTCCAGAGTGTTGTTGGTCAACTTGACTTTACTGAAGAGCAAAGCCTGCGACTGCCAGTGAGCTCCTGTGGCCGGACTATCAGGATGCAAATACATGCGTTGGGGACTCTGTGGTTCGGCTCCGCCGGCTGGCACCCATTGCGATCCCGAGAACTTGTAGCGACAATCACCGATGGGCACCATTTCGAGGAGCACACAATAATTGGTCTCCTCTTCCAGGCCATTGAGGGAGACACGCATCGAGGGAAACATACGCCTATAAAAGAAGAATGAGACCATATGCTTTAACTTGCCAAGTTGACACATCGCTGATAAGTCGTTATCATTATTTAAATGCTGATGATTATGATGATGATGACGATGATATAGGTGGTGAGGGTGGCTCTATGATGGCGTCTTATCGCTTTAACATTCTTTGTCGTTTTCAGTTCAAATGTCTGATAAGCCCTGGAGCTGGCACAACAAGAAAAACAAAAACAAAAGCAAACTACACACCTGCCACTCTTGGTGATGATCATTTCGGTGCCAATGTGATGGAATTGTTGCCACAATTCATTATTCTCCAATTTGGCTTCAACGCCAGGCAAAGGCGGATGCTGTGGTGTCGGTGGAGCAAAGTGTGCCCCAAAATTGGGAAATAATCCACAAAGTGGATCTGCAAATACAACAGAAGAAATCAAGTCAGCACCGCCGACGGCAAAACAGGAAACTCCTCCAATCAACTTACCTGGCAGTGGCAAACGTTGCATAATCTGTTGACGGTATATCTCATGGGCGATCTGCTGCTGCATACGCAGATCGGCAATATTCGGCAAAGCCAACATATTCCAATTATTGTCTTGGGCAAGTGGAATGAAATTCAAAGTTCTGCTAGAACTATCTATTTGGATTGTTGTATGGAATCAATTGAATTATAATTTCTTTTCTTTTATTTTTTTAGAGCGCTCGACGAACCGATCTCAATGCTGTTCGAAATGAAACTGTTGTGCTCTGACTTTGTGCTCGCGCTAATTCGACTCCAACAGAATCCGGTCGGTTCAGGTAGTCTCACTGACTCGACCTGTTTGCTCACAAGTGGTTTCCAGTCTCTTATCTGCAGTGCTGGCATTGGCTGAAACCGAAACTCTGGCTCTCTCTTAATGGTGGTGGTGATAATTGTGTTGGTATTTCGTATGATTGCCTGCGGTCTCGCTCTAACCACAGATGACGCCATTTTAGATTGCTTCTGGATTGGAGTCTCTGGGAGTCTTGGAGGTGTCTGGTAATTTAAAATCATTGCAAGCTGAATGGATTTATGGAGCGGAATAATTGGGATATTTATAGATTTATTTGTATTATCAAATTGGGTCAATTTCGGGAAAGAAACATTACTTAATTTAATTGGATCATTTTGAATTCAAAAGACTTTAAAAATTTAAATGGAAAACTTATAGCAAAACTTATATAAAAGATCTTTAATCCTAATCTTTAATTTAAAGAGATTATGAAGTAACGAATTTTATATATTTCCATTGTAGCCTCATATGAATTGGAAAAACCTTTAGATCAGTGGAATGCAAAAAAAATATATAATCAAAAATCAAGTTTAAAAGGGATATAGCCGTCTTAATAAGATTAAAATAATCCTAGTCTACGTGGAGACAACTTTCAACTGATAAATAAACCTTGTCCAATATTTCAAATTTTGAATGAAACTCGTAGGAATACAACCCAAACTGCTAAATAGAATCGAACTCAAAAGAATGAATCCTAAATTAAGTACTTTTAAAATGTAAAAAAAAAAATATAATCCTGGTAGACATAAGTTTTAACTTATATATAGACCTTGTCCAAGACTAAAATTGTCGAGTTGAAATGGAGTTAATTCTGATACCTTTAAACTGATAAATAAATAAATCTTGTCCAAGACTTAAATCGTCAAGTCTAACTCGTAAGAATAAATCCCAAACTAGTTTCCAAGTTTTCCTAAAACAAATTTGAGAGATCATTTTTTTAAAATTACAGAAATTCTTGAAATTGTTTCTCCACCGAAAATACTATGAAATATTGTCAATCAGAGACCTTTCTTTCCTTCATTCAGTATCTGATTTCCTCCAACCACGTTGTCAACCACTTGTTGGGTTTTTATAAAAAGAGAGTACCGTTAATCAATTAAAAGATCTGAATATCTTTTAGCTACCGTAGCAGCATTATGTGATCAAAAACAAGATCCGACAGATAAAGATCCCTAATCGAATGTTAAACGGTACATGAGCACAACAAATTGCAGCAGCCGAAGGAGTGAGGAGAGGACATCAAACTGGCGCCAATCAACTGCCGCAAACATTTGCCACTTGACAGTCAGCCAGACAGTTGCACTTACTGCCACTTGTGGTGGCAGGACTTGAGAGCGACAGGAGCAGGAGCGACTGTCCCGGCGTCACAGTCGGCAAAATCTCAGAGGCAAGTCATAAAAATCATCACACATTTTCTGTCTGTGTGTGTGTGTGTGTGTGTGTGAGACGGGGATGCTGCAGTTCTTTTTAGATGCTGGGAACAATGCACCTCAACACCAAACAAGTCGTAGAAATGGACATTTTATGACCGAACGGCGACAGTGATGACTACAACGATTCTTGGCCCGCAGGCGTTGCCTCTGCTCTTTTATTTGATTTTTTTCTTTTTTCTGTAAATTTTTATTTGGGAAGTTATTGTTATGATTATGACCTGTTTTTGTTCATGTCCAGCCAAGATCTTATTGTCTGCAAATCAGACAAAACCGCACCCCCCTGGGGGGTAAGGATAATGTCGATCATTTAAATCAACGAACCCTTCTTTGGTTTTTTTTTTTTTGAAAATTCTTTCGATTTTTGCAGTGAAAATCAAAACCCATTAACTGTCTAGGATTTCAGGTCATCTGATCAGCTCCTTCAATTTTTTAAATATTTTTCTCTTCCTCTTCTTTTTTTTTTTTTGATTTTGCATAAATTCTGCGCAATATTTCCGGTCCTAAGTGCATTTCCACATAAACCAAAACCAACTGAGTCACGGCAATTAACAATGTCCAGACCCAGACGGATTTATGCCCTTTCCGCCTGCCCAATCCATATGCTCTCTCCTCGCTCGTTCGCTCGCTTCCTCTCTCACATCATTAGCGTGTGCGCGTCTCGGTGTCATTTGGGCTTCCGTAAGCATTTTGGGCATTTTGCATTTTCTCCCAAAATCGTTCATTCATTGATTGCAGTGGAAAATCCCGGGGAAATTTGAGCATTCCATAGATCACACTAATTGCCACTATTTGGTTTGTAATTTGTGTGTTTGTTATCTTTAGCAATGTGCTCACTGGCTCGGGCCACTTAAAAATCAACAAAAATTCCACAGGGCTCAGGCGGATGACTCAATCACATAGAAAAACAAGAGCCTTGAAGAAAAGGTGAAACGGAAGTAAACTCAAAATTAATCACATTTTAACTTTGATGGCTTAAAAATTTCACATTTTTAGAGTGTTGGAAAAGCACAAAACAAATTGAGAATCTATCTGGTTCGGGGAATATCAGATCTTTAATTAAATTGTTGGAAAAAGTTTCTCGAAATATTATAAAAAAAAATCAGATTTTTTAGAATTTCGGAAAAATGAATTTTCGAATAATTTTTAATATTTTTGGATTGCAATAAAAATATTTCTCCAAAAAGTTTATTTTAGTTTTTCAAAATCCCCAATTTAATAATGGATGGAAACTTTGAGATCTTTAAAGTTGATTAAATTCAATTATTAAATTGTTGGAAAAAGTTTCTGCAAAAACTTAAAAAAAAGCATAATTTTGGAAAAAATAATTTTCGAATAAGTTTTAATATTTTTGGACTGCAATAAAAATATTTATTTTTGAATAAAATTAATTTTGAGATCCATAAAAATTTCTAGTAGTTTCCCAAAATAATTCAACCAAGAATCTATCTGGATGGAGACTATGAGATCTTAAAAATTTATAAAAAAAAAAAATTACCAAAATTGTTCAAAAATTTTTCTAAAAAAAAGAAAAATCGAATAAAATATTCTTTTAAATATAAAAAACAAAATTATTACTTTTATGCCCAAATAAAAATCCGCGCTCATTTTTAGAACAAAAATTGAAGACCCATAAAAATATTTCTTCAAAATTTCCCAAAATTTTTAGAAAACACAAAACCAAAATTTGAATATTTTTGCACATGAATCAGACATTTAAATTTATTTATTTATTGTTTTCCTTGCCATTTGTGTACACTTTTTTAACATATAATTTTTATTTTCGAAAATACTTTTTTTTTGTTGATTTGAATAAAGTTTTTAAATTGCACAATCATTTCATAATGGAATTATTATTGTGAGTTCAACACTTTTATTCTTTGTCAATACAGATCAATTTTTCAATAATTTTCTAATTCTTTTCTGATTACATTTAGATAAATTTAAGAATTCAGCTTTGTGTTGGATTAAATTATTTTTTTTTTCTTTTTTCCTTTCTTCTCTTTTTTTTTTATCACAGCTATACTTTTATTTAAATATATAGAGTTTATATAAGTTTACATATACATATATATATATATATATATATATATATGGTTCCAAGATTTGTTTAGGTTTGGTACATTGTGTGTGTTTAAAAACAAATTTCTTGAATAAGAAAATATATGCATTTGGAAACAATAGCCTATCAAATTATTGCCACTCGTGCTAATGAGTTCGAATTGATCCAGAGAAAGGGAAAATTCTTATTCAAATTCAGGTCAAGTCTGCAAATTGTTGATATGTCAACACAAATAAATCATTTAGGACAGCTCGAAACCGGCATTGCTGCTAATGGCATAACGAAGCTTGTCGCGCAGCGTGGACTTTTTCTGATAGTTAGGTAATTTCAGCAAATTGAAGCAAGTGGATGAGGTGGGCAGACGATGGAGTGGATCCTTTTTCCGTATGGTGAAGAAGCCGCGAATGACACTGCCAATAGTGTCGCCGGTGTCCTCATCATCGCCCACTTCCACGCAGCGTATGGAGAAGGGTGGCTCCAGGTGGGCAAAGCCCAGCAAGGGTGGCTTCGAGCAGCTCGTCACAAACTGTGGATTAGATAAATGTGAGAAGGGTTGCTAAAGTTGATCAAATTCACCACCTACCTTTAGAAAGAGTTTCCTCTCGTCTTCACTGAAATCCTTGGCCAGTATATCCCACAGCCAACCCACCACACGATGTGAATCATGAAAACCCCCATAATACTGTGTATGTTTGCGCAAATCCTTTAGATCCAAAGGTGCCGTATCACCAGATATCAAACGCTGCAGTTCCGGGGGCGAGAACAAAGACAGCCATTCGGGATTCACAATGCTACGAAAGCCTCGATTAAATGCCATCGTCTGATCCCGTATATGCGTATTCATATGGAAATAGGCCATGCAGTGTATATAGACCAATTTGTTGCTGTTGGTGACCACACGTGCCTTGCCACCGGGATGCAATTCATAGGTCACAATTTTCCCCATTACATCTTGGTCCACCGAAAAGGTCAAGTTCAATTCCTCCACATCTTGTTTGTAGTTCTTGATAAAGGTCAGACTGCGATACAATTCATTATCCAGAGAGGGTAGCTCATCCATGCAGGAGTACGAGGCTGGCTGGCTTTGACCCAGCAATTGGGAAAGAAAGAACGAGGCAAAGGGCACATCCACCAAAATGCCTTCATAAACCGCCTTGCCCAGCATGCGGCCCACAAACTCAAAGCGGTTCAGATAATTTTTCTCAACATACGAGATGGGCGAGGGATATAAACGCTGATCTGAGGTGGTCTTGAAGAGATTCAATGAAGGATCGAAAACTCTTTTAATAGTCTCCTCCAGAAACTCCTTGAAAACACCGTCCTGATCTATGCCAGCCTCGTGCAGGCCCTGCTGATTAATGAAGCGCACTCTTATCACTCCCTTCAGGGCTTGAGTGGGCTGGGCAGCCAGCTGGCGATAGCCATCCTCCACAATTCTATCACGATGCACCACAATCAAGGCCGAGCGAGGAGAAGCACAAGCGCTCTCCGTTAGGCCCATTACCACCTTTTCGTTTTGCACAAATTTACGGAAAAGCTTGACACGATCTTCATGGGGTATGACATGGGGCATCTTGGCCAATATGACCATAGCATTTCGTTTGGCCTTCTCCAGATCATTGATGAATGTGGAAGGCTTCACCTCTGTGATGAGCCAGTGATTTGGCGGTGTAAACTGCCTGCGCTGATCACGCCGATACAGACAGAGCAACAAAGTGTGCAGAGACAAAAACACTGGATTCTGTACCACATTTTTCGAACCTAAAAAAATAAAATACATTTATTATTTAAAGCTTACAAATTTCTTAACAAAAACTCACCCAAAATGTTGTCGTTGATGAATTTATAAAGCAAATTGTTTAGGAAATAGGTGAGCATAACATAATCAGTAAGACGAAAAGGTTTCTGTTCGGTGTACATTTCGTATTCATCTAGAATCGTTACATAATGAGTCATACAGTCGCAGAAAATCAAGAGCAAAGCGGTCTGAGGTTTTTGAAAAGCATCTTCGCCGCATTTGAACAACTCAATGAAATCCTTCATGCCACAATTGGGACCCAGCGAAGTCAACAGCAACCAAATATCATACAAAATGTTGTCGTTATAGCAAAGACCCGTTAAAATGTCCAATTTCAATTGGGGCAGAGCACTCAGAGCTGCATAGTACATGCCACACACACGAGCCACCTGCACCACATTATTGTTGTCCAATTTGCGCCACTGGTGTTTAGGTTGCTTGGCGGAGCTGCTGCCTATTAGATTTGCGCCGCGTGTTGAGCTCCGTTCTAAGGCGCGACGTATCAAATTGCTGGTGGAGGGCTGCGGCGGCGGTTGAAACTCCACTGGTTCGTAGTTTTCATTGATCTCCTTGAGCACATCACCCAATAAGAGTTTAATGCAGCGATTATTCCAGAGCATGTGCAATTGTTTCTTGATCAGGGCAACATTTTGGTTCTGGGCAGGCTCTGCCTGAGCCAGAGGCGTGTGCCAGCCGAGCAGTTCATGCCACTGGCTGAACACGCCCTTAGTGGCCACTGTATTAGGTATGAGCTCCAGCAAGGAGGTGGCGGTTTCCTAGAGTATATAAACATGAGCAAATCAATTCCTTGGTCGGCTTTTCAACTTACCGTCAGCAAGGGATACGAAAGTACTTTGGCCTCGGCCAAGTTCTCAATGTTAAACATGTTGATAACATTGCCAAGAAAAGCCAGAGCCGTGGTGCCCACCATACTGGTGCTGAATTCTTCAAACCACTCAAAGTCCTCTGAAATGCTTAGAGCTCGCTTGAGCAGCCAAACCGAGGAGAACTGCTCAATACACTGGGGTACACTCTGATGCAGATGATGGATTAGACCCGGCACGGACAGTATTTCCGTTAAAAATTGCGATAACAGATTTCGACTGAAGTCACTGTCAACCAGCGGACGCAGACAAAGGGTTACAATTGCCACCAGAGTCACAGGCTTGACAGTTAACTCTTCGCGTGCCGTGCCCTTGAGCAGGATGACCTGAGATACCAGTAAATATTTAATATTTATTTAGACACTGCCTTGACTCACTCACCCTCATTGTCTTGTAGAAACCGTGCTGCACCAGATGGCCTTGTATGTTGCAGCAGATCTTTTGCATGGCTGGCAGCAGTTTTTCAAATTGTGGATTTCGTAAGATGGCCCAAGATTTTGGAGCTGTCAAAACGACCAGCGTGTGGAGGAGTAGTGCAATTGATATGCTATCAGCATGATTCTCTGGCTTGAGCTCTGTTAATAATTCCAAGCAATTGGTTAGTAAAATCTTCATATGAGCTATCCAGGGCAAACTGCGATCCTTGTGCAGACAGAGAGCTGCATATGACAATTTGGGGTTCTCCACTTCCATGGCCCTGTTGACATAGCGACACATGCGCTCCAATTTTTCACGCATTTTATCATCATTTTTATTAAATTTAATTTGAGTGAGATAGCGTCGGAGCACTGGATAAACATTTGAGGCAATCAATTCTGAGTCGGCATTCTTTTCTTCATCGCCAGGGGTTTGATAGTTTTTGAAAAGCTCTTCGAAGTCTTTGCTGTAAGGGAATGCATAGAACTTTTTATTGGCCTTGGCATTGAAGGTTAAGTAGATACCTACATGATTTGCTTTTGATATCTGCTGCGAACTATGTAGCCTTTGAGGGTCGACTGAATTGTTGTGGCAGCTTGATCTCGACGTTTTTCCAGAGCTCTTTCTTCTCTGGCTGCTTTTGTCTGCTCCAGGAAACTACTTTTCTGTGATTCGGTTTGTGCAAACATTTTGTATTTATTTTTATTCCTTTGTGGTGGATGCAGCAGCTGCAGTTTTTTTCTGTTTATTTTTTTTATCAGTGGTTGAGTTAAGCTATTTTCGTTGGGCTTTTCGTATTGCTACGTTGGAGATGGATGTGCTGTTTTATTGTTAAGTGCACACCCCTACAATTAGGCTCTGCCGTATGCAAGGCATACTTATTTTACATCTATTAAAACGCATAAAAACCCACAAATAAATGTCACCACAGCAAAATTCACTATTTTTCCAACCCAATTTATCGATAACTGTTATGTTGTTGATATCGAAGGAAACACCAAAAATGAATTCCCATCTGGGCACACTGAATACAGTGATTTAATTTTCTCAGCGTTTCGAATGGCTGGTGTAATTCCTATGGATATTAGATCACCTATTTCAATGTGTTCACAGAAATTTTGTAACTAGAATAAACTGATTTTTTGAATAAGTGATTAGAAAAAATCGAATATGAAGTGAATTGTTTTCCTTAAGAAAATCGATAGCTCATTGTGACGATAACGATATTGACAACCCTAGTCGAAACTTACTGGGCAAAGGAAACATTTAATTTGGTGATTGTGAAATTTTAATTAACAAATGAATAGTGCAATGTTGTGTGTCCGTTTCCCCTCCACGACATTTACCTGGAGCAAAATGTTGTTGTGAATTACAAAAGAAAATAATTTCAAGGTTTGCAGCAAGCGAATAGAAAGCAAAAGGTAATTGAGAAAATAGAACGATTTTGGCACAAGCGCAGTGCCAGTGTCTGCAGTGTTGTTGTTGTTGTTATTATTATTGCTTTCGTTAGTAGCGTACATATGTCTCACGTTGGGTGGGTGGGGCGTGATTTGGGGGTCGTTGCCGCGTGTGTGTTTGGTGGGACCTACAGCAAAACAAAACAACGTCGCGTACTCGTACATACGACAAAGCACTTCTTCCCCTTCTCCGAAACGAAACAAAAAGAAAACTGACACAGTGTGTGTAATTTAAAGAAGCAATACGAGAAATTCAGTAGCTGAGGCGAAAGCGCAATAACAAAAAATAAAAAAATAAAAATCACCAACAACAACAAAGTTGGCTGAGAATGTAATCGCATGTAATTTGCCGCAATTTTGCCTGTGCCATGCACATCTGCATTGGTATTCGTGAGGCGCGCGTGCTTTGGGGTCGGTGGGTCGTTTTGTAGCCGCGACGTATTGTCGCTTGCATGCCATCATAAAAACACTCGCACACACACACACACCCATGCAATGAGAAGAACAAGGTCTCCCCCAAAAAATCTGATACAGCTCCTTTGGCTGTCAGCTTGTGCCTGCCGATTGTCAGAAAAAAGGCGCGCACTCATTCTCCCCATTTTCTTTTTCGAGTTGCTTTTTGCAAGCTCCACCATTTTTGAACAGCACACTTGCTGACGCCACTGAGCAGAGCTGCGCTGTCATCTTTCAATCTTCAGTGTGTCGGTGCGTGTGCTCGTCGCTGCAGCACATTTCAGCGGGCTTCGTTTCGTTTCATGTTTAAATTATTACCCGCCACCAACTTGTATGCTTTCAATTTGTATTTATAAGCAAATAATCAAAAATATATCGCGAATATAATAAAATTCTTAAAGGCAAACCAAAAATTAAGAAAATGTCATATGAGTGAGTAAAAAAGTGCATAATAATCGTATGAGTCAATCTATCTGTGTGGCCGTGTGTCTGTGTGTGTCTGTTTGTGTGAGTATGTGCGCGCATCGTTTATTGACTTTAGAATAGTGTTTTCTTTTGTGGCTTTATTATGGATCGTAAATGTTTTTAATTTTGCATGTTTTATTTTTTTTTTATGAACATTTAAAAATGGTGATCCAAGTGTTTAACTGTAACACATAACCTCAAAATTATAATTCGCCAGACCGAAGACTTAGTGTAAGAGTAAATAATTACCGTTACTTTTTCATGAACCGCAAGTGCAAAGTGCGCGGGTGCGTGCTTGTGTGCCTGTTAGCTGACAAGGCATTTAATTTTTCTTATTTTTATTATTGCACGCACATTAAATAAAAAACCAGCAACTCGGGTAATTAAACTAAAATGTGAAATTTACCAAAAAAAAAAAAATTGAAAAAAAAGTTGAGAGAATTCCTCAAAACCGCTGTCACTTTTAATACAACAGTAATTGGGCCCCCGTTATGTTTTAATGCTCGGCTCAGTCAGGCACACATACTCACACAGAGAGCGCTGGCGCGTACGCATACCAAGCAGCGCAGCCGCTTTCAAATTATAACAGTAGTATAGTCGACTCAGCTAACAGTGGCGGCAGCAGAAGCAGCAACAACAAAAACAATAAAATTTATATAAAAAAGAAGAAATAAACGAAGAAAGTCACAACAACAATAACAACAACAACAAGCTACTTACAAACATGATTTTATATTTGTTGTACTTGCAGATGAAGTTATTTCTGTGCATGTGTGTGTGTGTGTGTGCTTAAATTTAACTCGTTCGAAATGAGCACATTTGAAATATTAAAAAAAAAAGTGCCAATTGCAAAGCTCCCCCTACTCCTGCGCCTTAGATAAGCTCTAAATCTGAAATTCAATCGAATGAGTAAATAATAAAAAAAAAAAAAATATCATTTGTTATGTTGATTTACGGTCTCACCAGACTCAAATTTCACCCCTTTTCTCTGCGCCAACCCAATCGCCCCACCAAAGGCATATAAGGTGTTATATTTTTGTTATTTATTTATTTTTCTGATAAGCTGCAAAAAAAAAAAAAAAAATCTGAACCAGAAAAAAACTAGAAAAAAATAATCTAAAACACGATTGACGATTCACCAAATGGTTCGACCCATGCTAATTGTTTCATTTTACTTGTCGTTTGCCATTTTGATTGTGATGGTGCGTTTATTTTTCTTCTTCTTTTTCTTTTTTATTTTTTGTCTCTTTATTATTGTTATTATGGCTCAGCTTGTAAATTTAATAAATTAGCGAAAAATTGATTTGATTAACTTTTGATGGTGTGCTTCGGTCGTGTGAGCCTTCCAAATGCTTTGACTTTGATTATCGCCCAAAACACACACACACACACACACACGCAGCATGGAACACAAATAAAGTTAAGCAGAAATCTTTGTAAGTGTGAGAGGATAAAAAATGAATTTATTAAACCAATTTTATTGATCACATGAGTGTTGCGAAGAAACATTTGAATCAAAATCAAAGAAAGAAGAAGAAAACGGGCCTTCCCCTGCATTAAAAATCAGAACAAAAAATTTGCAATTAATTCAATAATTTTTTCTCTTTTTCTTTCAGCTCCCACAAAATAAACAGTAAAATTTAAAAAGGAAAAAAAAAATCACCACAAAAAAAATCAATAAAACATAAAGAAAAAAATATTTAACCTTTGACAAGCCTAAAAAGCTAAAAAATACAACAACGACAAGCAACATGAAATACAACACAAACACAGACAATGCCCTGGCCACCAATGCCAGCGGTGCAAGTGCAGCGACTAACAGCAACACCAGCAACAACAACAACAACAAGAACTCAGCCCCACAAGCCAACAATGCATTAAGTGAAATGCAGCAAACCATTAAAATTAACCCCACTCCAGCCAGCACACAGAAAGGCATACCAATTGGGGGAGCACAAACAACGACAAACTCCGCCTGCTTAGGCGGCAGTGCCACAAACTCTTCCATCTCCTCATCACCGACATCATCTTCCACGGCCACCACAGCCAACTCAACCGCCTCGTCAACATCGTCCACATCATCATCAGCATCAGCATCATCATCCAATTCCGGCAATGCTCTCTTCTGTGAGCAGGTGACCACAGTGACCAATCTCTTTGAGAAGTGGAACGATTGTGAACGTACTGTGGTCATGTATGCCCTGCTAAAGCGTTTGCGCTATCCCAGCCTCAAATTCCTACAGTATTCCATTGACAACAATCTGACACAGAGTTTGGGCGCATCACAGTCAAATCTGAGCAGCGTCGTCATCGACATCAATGCCAATAATCCGGCTTATTTGCAGAGTCTTCTGCATGCCTACAAAACATTTCAGCCGGGTGATATTTTGGATGGCATGTCTTCCTCCTCCTCCGACAAGGATTCCATGCCCTGCTATGGATCTGATTTTCAAATAACCACCTCGGCCCAATGCGACGAGCGCAAACTGTATGCCCGCAAGGAGGATATTCTCCATGAAGTCATGAATATGCTGCCCTTGCTGAAGCCTGGGAATGAGGAGGCCAAACTCAACTATCTGGCCCTAATACCGGTGGCCGTCAAGGATACCATGCAACAAATTGTCCCCACAGAGCTAGTCCAGCAGATATTCTCATATCTGCTGATCCATCCCGCCCTGACCAGTGAGGATCGTCGTTCCTTGAATGTCTGGCTGAGGCATCTGGAGGATCATATACAGTCGGCAGCGGCAGGTCTCACAAATCGTAGTTACTTCCTGCAGCCCTCGCCGCCTCTCAGTGCCGAGCACTTGAGTGCTGGCCCAGGGCTGGGCAGTGGCAATGTCTTGGCTGCCACAAATATGAGCACATCTGGTTCCTCAACTGGCTCGGTGTCGGCCACCTCTTCGTCGGCGGCCTCCTGCTCCTCGCTGGGCAATCTGGGCAACTCACAGGCTGTTTCCTCGCATTTGCCGCAGGCGCCACCGCGCACTAATGACTGGCAGACTATTGCCCCGCCCAGCAAGCACCACAAGCAGATGGGTGACTGGCGCAGCACGGGCGGCAGCTGTTCGGGCAGCATTAATCCTCTCTGTGATAATTTAAATGGTATTACACTGAACGAATTAGCATCTAGTCAGAATAGTTTAGGCCTATCGCTGGACAGCTCCTCGCTGGTGAATGGCAGCTCGCTCTTTGGTCCGGTGGGCCTACTGGGCAGTGGTAGTGGTGGTGCTGGTGGCAACGGGGCCGGCAATGGCACTGATGATCACGACACATCGTTTTCCAAAAACGGCACGGAAATTCTGGACTTTGAACCAGGCTTTGAAGAGTCTGGAAATGGCAGCATAGGCAGTAATCTCTGCCAACCTCAGGTAAGTTCTCTTTGCAATTTGATGGGAACACTTTTTAACCTAAGCAAATCCCTTTACAGTCTCTGCAACAGCAAATGCAGTTGCAGCCTCCGCAGCAGCTGCCGTATGCCTCGATCCTGATGGGCCATGTGGGTGACCAGTTTGGCGATATAAACCGCTGGAGTCTGGATAGCAAAATAGCCGCCTTGAAGACTCGCCGCTCCAATAGCCTAACCACACAAACGATCTCTTCGTCATCGTCCTCCTCAAATTCCTCTGTGATCACGGTCAACGACAACTGCTCCAATTCCACCGAGAATCTGGCCCAGTTTGCCAACAAGCCCCGTAGCTTCTCGTTATCCATAGAGCATCAGCGTGGTGGCCTAACCAACAGTGGCTCCGACACGCGTCTGGATGAATTCAAGCCGGGCTATATCAAATTCCAGACCCGCAATGTGGGCATGTCCGGCATTGGCCTGTGGCTCAAGTCCTTGCGACTACACAAGTACATCGAACTGTTCAAGAACATGACCTACGAGGAAATGCTGCAGATAAGCGAGGACTTTCTCCAGAGTGTTGGTGTCACCAAGGGAGCCTCGCATAAGCTGGCTTTGTGCATAGAGAAACTCAAGGATCGTGCTCATATTCTTAGCAAATTGGAGCAGGATCTGCAAAAGGGTCAGATCAAGGTGAGCACTGTGGTGGAGGAATTGACCAACATTGTGCTGACCCCGATGAAGCCGGTGGAGGTCGTGACACCCAATAGTGGCGAGGAGAATATTGGCTTACGTTTTCTCAAGGTCATCGATTTGGTCAGCAATACACTGCAGCAGGATCCGTTTAGCGCCCAGGACGATGAGACATTGGGCTTTTTCATGTGGATCCTGGATCGTTCCATACACAACGAGGCATTTGTGAATCATGCCAATCAACTTAAGGAATTGAAATTTAAACTGTCCAAATTGAAAATGTCCATGGTGCCCAAAATGCATCATGTCAAGGCGGCCAATGTGAATAGCGGCAACATGAACAAGCCCAGGTGAGTGCTACTCCGATTTTATAATTGTATTCCAATTAATTCGATTTTTTTTAGATGGAATGGCAAGAGTCGCAAATGTGAGCCCAAAAATGGTAGCAACGATCGCATCAATCATCGCAAAAACTCCAATGATATGTTGAACTTTTCCTTGGGCTGTCTGCATCCTTTATCGGCCCCGCATCCGGGCCAGCCAGGCCAACAGCCACAGCAGGGGGGTTATGATTACAATGGCTATGCCGGACCCTCGCATCAGCAGCAGTACAAAAGCTCTTCATATCCCAGCTTTATGAACAATCCGCAGAACCTGAAGCATCACCAGAATCACCCACAGCAAATGCAGCAGATGCTCCAGCAGCATGCCCACTTCCCGGCCCTGCCCCAGCAGACAGGCTCGGGCTCACAACAGGGCCAGGTCACACAGCAGCCCACACCGCCGCCGCCACCACCACATCATCGCCGTTCACTTAACAATTTGATAGTGGTGGCCGGAGGACCTCAGCAGCCACAGCAGATGATTTTCAAGCCTGGTCAGGGTGTGCTCACCAACAGCTCCACGGACAATCTACATCTAGAGGCTGCCGCAGTGGTGCGCCAACAGCAACGCAAGCCCAGCTTGAATGGTCTAAGCAGTGGAGGAGGAACCGGAGGAGGAGGCAGCAGCCTTAGCCTGGTCGGGGAGCAGCAGCCCAAGAAGACAATGGCCGCCGTGGTTATGGTTAGTAGCCAGGATCAGACTTCTGTGGTGGAGGCCCCCACAGTCCCACCTCAAATACTAATCAACAGCAACAACAACAATAACAATAATAATAACAACAACAACATTTTGAATAACAATCTAATCAATCAACAGCAATTGCAATTGCTGGCCGCTGCGGCAGCAGCTGTCAGCAATGGCAGTTGCCTTTGCGGTGGCAATGGTGGTGTCTGCAGTAATGCCCTGTGTCAGTCCAGTAGTAGCAGCACCAACAACAACAATAATAATAATAACAACAACAACAATGGAAACCATCAAATCGATCATTGCCTGGGAGCACAAACCGCCACCAATCAGATAATAGCCAATATGAATATGTCCTTGAAGGAGAAATACCACACAAATGGTGGATCGGTTGTGAGTGCTTCGAATCCATTAAACGATTATAAAATGAATGATTTCAAGAGCTTGGAACAATTGGAGAAACTCTGTCGCCAAATGACCGAGCAGGCAATGAATTGAATTTGTGGCCTCGACCAGAGTTGAAAGTATCTGTAATCTTTTTGTTATTCAGATTTTTGTTTTTAATGCCTAAGAGTAAAAATACTCGAAATTGTTAGATTAAATTGTTTAGTTCTTTATGTTTTTTTGTTTTTGATCCAACTGTACATTTGTTTTGCATGTGTGTGTGCGTCTTACCCAAATATGGCTCCTTCCTGACCCAAAAAAAAAAAAAAATTAAAAATTTTTATCATGTATTTAAATGTTTGTTATTTTTAACGTCCACTTTTAGTTTTAAGTAAAAAAAAATTGTTAAAAATGCCTCTGAATGTATTTTGTGTAATTTGTGTTATGATAAGTTTTTATTAAGTGTTTTTAACTTTTGTGAAAAGAACAAACGAATCTGTGAGAGTTGAAGGAATTGAGTAAAAGAAAAACCGGCGGGCCGATCAATTTTCTTTGGCTTTTCTCCCTCAACTTTTCACCTTGTTTATTTTGTCACAGTTTAAATTGCAAATTGCTTAGCCATTTTTTTTTAATTCTTTGTAAGTGTTGTAGACATTTTTGATAGTAGTTAATGTCGCCATTTGTTGTTCAATCTTAACTTTAACGAAAATGTAACGAAAACAAAAGCAACAACAACAACAAAAAACCTAAAACATAAGCCAAGCAAAACAAACAAACAAAAACATTTTCTTTCCATAGGAAAATTTGGCCAAATTTGATCAACATTTTACGCTATTCTAATAAACCAACCAACCAACCAACAACAAAAGCCAAGCCGCTTGTCTAGCTGACAGATACATATTTAAAATATATATATATATGTATTGTGTATTTATGTAAAAAAAAAAAAAAAATTAAGAGAAGAGAAAAAAAATGAAACAAATTATTAATTAAAATGAACTCTGCATCGTGACCATGAGACTGACTAAGATTACATTTCGCAACTAACAAAAAAAAACAAAAACAAAATGCTGGTTTATCATCATCAAATAAAAATTTAAAAAAAAAATTGTGTTGGAAAAGTGTTTGGAGCACACGCAGCACACACACACACACACACAAAATTAACAAATCAAAACTTTGCTTGCTGAAGTCGAAAACAAAAAAACAAAAAAGAAATGATTGGAAACATTTAAACTAATTTAAATTTAAAAGGAACGTGTTTGCTGAAAAAAAAAACAAAATACTAAAAAAAAAAATTGTAGACCAAAAATTTAAAAAACTCAAATTTTTTTGTAACAAAAAAAAAAACAAAAATTATTTTTAAGTCACCCGAAAATCCTCATCCTATTTTCCAACTCGAGCACACAACAACAACAAAAAGAATTGAACAAAGAAAACAACAAAAAATAATAATAATCCTAGAGATTTTTTTATTTAGTCAAATGTTTAAAAATATTTAAGTAGTAAATTGTTTATTTTTCTATAAACCAAAAAAAGATAAAATGTTTAAAAAATTTTGTGCGATTGAAATAATATTTCAAAAATATTATAAAAAAAAAGAAGAAGAAGAAGAAAAAAATAATTAATGTTTTTCTCTCTTGACAAGCTGAATAAATGTCAAACATAATTAGTCTAAATGTTTTTATTTTCTAATTGTAAAATTAATATTAAAAAAAAAATTGACTAAATGTTAAGTGGTTTTTAGTTGAGCAAACAAATATTTTTTATTAAAAAAAAAAGAAATTATTGTATTTATGTAATTTGTAAATTGTAATTGTTAAGTTCAAAATGTAACGTTGGGCAGAAAAATGCTAAAAAAAAAAATAAATCAGCCAAAATATAAAATAATTCCACAATTAAAAAAAAAATGTGGTCAACTAAAAAAAAATACACACACACAAAGCAACAACAACAAACAACAAATTCTGAAGTATTCATTTAGCAAGTAAAAAAATAAGAAAAAAAAATTGCCAGTTAAAAAAAATAAATATGTAAATTTACGAAACAAACAAAGAAAATAGCAAGTTCAAAGGTTAAATTAAATTAAAAAAATAAATTAAATATACGCAAAAAAAATATTTATAAACAAGTTGAAAGAATCAAACAGTCAAAGCTACGAAAAAATTTTCCCCCAAAGTAAATTAGTCAAATTTAAACAAATCACAAAAAAATAAATAAAATAAAAAATATTAACGAAAAAATTTAAATAAAAAAAAATATATATAGAAACAAATTTAAAGGTTCAAAGTGGAAAGTGGAAAATGTTAAATAAATCAAATCTGTACCTAGGAAGCTCTTCATAGTTAAATTAAAAAAAAAATAAACTCACATATACATATGAAAATGGTATATATAAATATATATACATACATATATATATATATATATATATTTATTTTAAATAAATTATTTCAACCAATTCGTAGGGTCTTTTCTCTTTTGGGTTTCTCTGACAACAGACTGGACAGGGTTGCCAGGCATTTGTTGTTCTGCCAAAAACAAAGTCGAATTCAGACACACAAATCATTTCCCACAAAATTAGTAGAAAAAAAAATATATATAAAAATGAATCCACATCGCTATAATAATGTGAATTTCAAGGCTTTGGATCCCAAGGTGGCGGCCATGTTGCAGGCCCAGGCCCGGGATGAGCCCATCCCGGAGGATCAGCTGCCTGTTTGGCCCAGTGAGCGCATAGCTCCTGGTGGCATCTACCATGCTCCCAAGTTTGAGTACAGCAAAGAGACCTCCGATTTGATCAAGTGTGAGTTTTAACCTGATCAGCTTTGATCTGGAATTTTATCCTATACACTCCCAGTGCTTGTGAAGGAGTCGAAGATGTCGATGATGATGCGCAAGCAAATTGATGAGAGTCTAAGGAATGGGGAGCCCTTGCCCTTGCCCCGTCAGCCGCGTCCGAATACCAACAATGATCCGGATAAGGAGACTTTGGCCATACTGGCCCGTGCCCGCCAGGCCAAGCGCAAGAGCCTCAAGAAAATTGTGGACAGTGGAGCCTACAATGTCTCCTATTACCGTCCGCCGGCCGATGATCGCATGTGCAGCGAAAAGGCCAAGGCCCGGCTACAGTTCAATATGGCTGGCACTCATCTGCCCGATCCGGCCATCAAGCCCATGCGGCGTCCACGCGAAGAGCAACTGGTCAGCGAGGAGGATATCATCAATGAATGTAAGCCCCAAAGTCTTTCATATTTCTTTTCTATGTTTTTTATGTTTAATCCTTTCAGTATTGGATCAAATCAATGAGCGCGCCAATTGGCTGGTGGAAATGGAGGAACTCGGCCAGGGCAAAAAATACAAAGCCGAAATTCATGATCAAATTGCAGAACGCCTGCATCGCATTCGAGCTTTGGAGGCCAAGCTCAATCTACGCGCCCAAGGCAATTGCCGTTTTATGGACTAAAGAGTTAAGGCTTTATATGTTTCAATATGTGTGTATATATATTTTAAAAAGCAATTGAATAAAATTAATTGGCAACAGCTCAAATGAAGTTTCAAAAAGCCATTTGAATTGTTTAAAAAATGAAAAGAAAAATGCATTTAACAATTTGAGAAGCACAACAAGTTTTTCATTATTAGTTTTTTTTTCTACGCAGAAATACAAAAACTTTATGAAACGAAATGGGCAAGAAAATAATTTCAATAGTGCAGATTTAAATAGATCTATATATTTATATATATATAGATTGGTGTATTAATATGAGAATGAAATTTGTGTTTAGTTTATAATATTGAATAAATTATTGGATTATATATCGGCTATAATATCGATTTATCTATACATATAATTCTCCATTCAAAAATATACACCATTTTTGTGTGTTGGATTGAGAAATTCTTTTGCGTACTTTTGGATTGGCTCAACAGGAGGGCATGTGGCAGCGAAATTCACCGGCTGTCTCGGCAAAGCGATTGCGTATCAAATAGCCACTAATAACTTCGGCCACTTCGTGGGGGCGATCCTCGTGTACGGCGTGACCACAGCGGGCCAGAACCTGCATTTGAAAGCGTCCCTGCATTTGGCCAACTGTCAAGGTGCGATCGAGTCCGTCAATGCTGGCCAGGAGCAGCTGTTTGGGCAGACGCAAGTTGAGGAACTTATCGCTGAGGCCCGAGAACCAGCCCACCCAATATTTTTCCGACTTGGAGAGATCTATGCGCCAGGTGTAGCTGAAATATGCATTTCTTCTTAAGAAGAGCAAACTATATTTATTTCTGGGGAGCTCACTTTTTGGCTGCATCTGTCATAGCCTTGGTCGTTATAGGTTTCTTAAAGTCCGTGGAACCCGTGGCGGTGTTCTCGGCAGTACTATCTTCCTCGGTGGCATTGCTACCTACTTCCTCATCTTCGGAAATACTAAATGGATTAGGAAACATGCTGGTATGATGAGCCTCCTCCAGCACTTCTTCAGGCAGTGGCAAATCATTCGTTGCTAACTTGTTCGTTGTGCAGCTAAATGGAAGGGTTAAAGATTAGAATATGCTTTGAAATCATCTGGTAGGCAGCTTACTTGATTATCTGCCCTGGCATTGAGACTTTGGCACTGTCCACATTTCGTACTTGACCGCTACGAATGCACCATTCGATGGCATTTGGTATACTTTGGAAATACTTGGGACGTGAGCGTAAAAATGATTGCATGCTGGCTAGAGCTTCCATGGCAGTGCCCTCCACCACATCGATGACAGTGATACCTATGAGATTTGGCACAGGAGCTAAATGTGCAAAGTGCACGGCTATTGCACCGCCCATGGAGTGGCCTACCAAATAGATTTGTGGCACTTCCTCCGGATACAATTTCATTATCAGATCTCCAATGTCCCTGAAAACAATTGAATTCATAAATGAAGAGATTTCTTGATTTTTGCATTTGACTTACTTTGAGAGTGTATCCGCTGAAAGGTCGTCCTCGTTGTCTGTCTTGCTGTCGCCATGGCCGCGCAAATCAATTGACAGGCACTGACAATGAATCATGCTCGTCACCTCCGACTGCAAAGGTGGTGCATAAATTAATTACACATTTCAATAAAAACGCCTGCACACTTACACAAAAGTGGGCCCAGGTAAGGGCGGAATATCCGCCACCATGAAGCAACAAGAGCACTGGGCCAGGCTTCTCGGGCTTTTTGGTGCGGTAGACGCGAAAGGTGCGCTGTTCATCTACAATTACATCTTCCTTCTCGGCAAAGAACTCATTCCACATGCCAGGCTTGTAATCACGAATGCGCGATTTCTTAAAGGAATCTCTGTATAATTAATTAGAATGATTTGTCTATTAGTTAGGGAGTCATTATCCCGCCTCCGCCCTCTAGAGCACCCTGCCAATCCATGAACGGCTGATTTTGCAGAATCAAAATACAAATACACACACAAACACATGAAACTTACGCTCTTCCGATGCGTCCACCAGGTATTGTGGGTGGCAATTTGCCCTTGAGCATTGTACGTTGTAAACTCGACATTTTTGTTAGATTGTCTATGCGACGTTTGCAATTTGTTCGTTGTTTCTTACTCTAATTTTAAAATAAACCACATTCTGCAATTTATTTGCAAAACTTTGAAGAAACTCCTACTGCATGCAACTCTGCTATTCGATGCAATTCAAGAAGTAAAGCAACTCTGTATACCAAAGCAGCTCTGTAAATAATTTGAAAAGGTGCTTCAAGAAAAATTCGCGCGGCGTTTTAAGTATTTTTGATTTTTTCCTTTCATCATTAAACATTAAACAGTTATAACATTTCATTAATATTTAATTTAACAATTAATAATTATTCGTGTTTCACAATTCAAATAAATAATTTATGCATGTAAGAATTGCTTTGCAACATTTAAATGTGTGTAACAAGATTATTAAAAACAAAAAAACCTTCACAAATATAAATAATTAAAAAATATATCTACGGTTTTCATCATAATATGCATAATTAATTACAAAAACCAGTTTCTCCAACGTAATAAATACAAATGAAAGTAAAGATCTTGTCGCACTGAAGTTAAAGACGTCGTGCCCTACTTAACTGATAACACTAACCACTTCGTGTTTCTAATTTTATATTATATTAGTATTGTGGGAGAAGAAGGTTCCGGTCATATTGTTCATCTGGCTCTATCGTTTTTCATTTTAGTTGAAAAGAAATGAAAAAGAGCAAAGCAGTTTGTTGCTGACTTTCAAGCCACTCGCTACGAAGTTTATTTACGATTTTTTGAAAATATTTTTTAACATCTGACGCATACAAATACAAGTGTTCTTAAAAAAAGATTGGCAAGTATATGAACTGCATTACTTAAAAAATAAATAGAAAATCTAAATTCTTTCAATTAGTTTTAAGTTATACAAAAAGGTCCGCCAAAAGGCGATAAGTGTGGCAACGCCTTTTCAAGAACTCTCTCACTCTCGCAGCTGATTTTTTTTCTTTCGAACCGGCAATCGACATAAAAAAAAATATTTTTTAAATTAAATTATCAATTGAAATTTTCTGACTGCACTTTTCTGAAAATATTCCGCAATATACGCTTCAAAAAAGAAAGAGATAGCAAGCATGTTTAGTTTGTCTATGCAATCGCCCATTTGACTTTGTGATAAGGTAGGTTGTTAATTCTCTGATAAGCGATTTTTTTCACCTATACGGAATAAGCAGTTGTTTACAAATTTATTCCCTCTTTGTTTATTTTTATTAACGGGGTAATTGCACTTGTGTTGACGAGGTAACTACCAGTTAACTCAGACACTTATTAACGACACGTTTGCAAAACAGTTCGGATCGCTTAATTTTACCACTGTGAAATATATTTTTAGTTTAAAATTTTCTTTAGTATAAAATGGCATCGAATAGAAATGGACATCCACCCGAAGGAGATGAAGTTGTGGTGGAGCATCTCAATCCTGAGAGTAAGATCTATAACAGACTAAAGGAACTGGGCGCCTTTTATAAAACAGCGTTTGGCACGGAGCCGGATTTTTTTGTAAGGGTACCGGGACGGTAAGTTTTTCTGCTGTTTTGAAACTTTTGATTTGGTTATTATAAATATAATTCCATATAGTGTGAATATTATTGGAGAACATGTGGATTACTGCGGTTATTCTGTTCTGCCAATGGCTATTGACCAAAGCATTACCTTGGCTGTGGGCAAGAGAGTCGGATCCTCTGAACTGAAGTTAATAAATCTGGATGAGGGCAAGTTCGCGAGTTTCAATTGTGATCTTAACAAATTTGAGTAAGCAATTCAGAAAAAAAATGGAACTTTCCTCAAATTAAAAATTTCAGAATTCTTTTGCCAAAGACAGGCGGACCTGCCTGGTACAACTATTACCTCTGCGGTGTGAAGGGCATTCAGGAGGCTTTGGGCAGCAAATGGAAACCTATAGGCATTCAAGTGGCTCTTAGTGGCAATATACCTCCAGCCTCTGGGCTTTCCAGCTCTAGTGCCTTAGTGAGTTCTGCCGTTCTAGCCACTGCCCATGTAGGGGGCATGAAGCTGGATCGTAAAGAGTTGGCTTCAATCTCAGCTAGTTGTGAGCAATACATTGGCACTCATAGTGGTGGCATGGATCAGGCCATAGCTTACTTGGGGCGGGCGGGCTGTGCCCAGCTTATTGAATTTCATCCCAAGCTGAAGGCGACTCCAGTCATCTTGCCAGCTGGCAAGTGTTTTGTGGTGGCCAACAGTCTGGCCGAAAAGAACAAGGCTGCCTCATCGGACTACAATGAACGGGTGGTGGAGTGTCGCCTGGCCACGCGCTGGCTGGCCAAATCCAAGAATCTGCGCAACTGGCAGGATTTCATGAGGTTCATCGACCTGGAAGAGGCCTGTGGCCTAGATAATGCTACCTATGAGAAGCTCATAGACCAGGTGCTGGTTAAGTCAGTCTATACACGTGAGGATATTTGCCAAGGCTTGGGCATAACACAGCAGGAGCTGGACACTAAGTTCCTCTCAGCAAATACCCAGCATATGGAGAAGTTCAAGCTCCGTCAACGTGCTCTTCACGTCATCCAAGGTAAATCAACTAAAAATTTTATAAGTTTTCATTAAATAAATTTGATTGTGTTTTGCCAACAGAAACCGGACGCGTGGCCAAATTCCGTCAACTGTGTGACCAGCTCACACGTCGGTCTAGCGAGCAGGATATCCAGGAACTGGGCCAGTTGATGTGCCAGTCCCATAAGAGCCTGAAGGAGCTCTATGAATGCTCTCATCCCGACGTTGAGCGTTTAATACAAATATCGGAAAAACTCGGTGTTAGTGCCCGGATCACTGGAGCCGGCTGGGGCGGCTGTATTGTGGCCATGTGTGACTCGATTGAAGCTGCCGCTGAATATATTAAAGTCCTGAAACGGGACTACTATGCCTACTTGCCTGTTCATCAGTTAGAACGCTATCAACCCAATGACTTTAACGATATCGTTTTTGCCACATTCCCTGGCACGGGTGCTCAATTGTTTGTACAATAAACGGAGCATTTCATTCCAATCTCCTGAAATCTTTTTTCTTTTAATAAAAACTATAAATTAGGCCATAATATTAATAAGATTTACTTTGTAAAGTATATATGAAAGTTTTATAAATCCTTTGTAGACCTGAAGTCTTTTAGGACTCAGTCAATTCCTACTTTTTTTTTTTAATAAATTAAAGAATCTTTAGAACCTCAAATATAACTTCAAATGTCTTTTTGACCTTGAACTTCACTTTACTTTTTTTTTGTGATCTTAAAACACATTTTCATTTGGATTACCGCTTCATTTGCAAAATAATAACTTTTTATGGTAAACTTAGGAAATCAATCCAATTTATTTTCATATTGACAGATGTTTTTTGTCCTATCCGCTGGACTCCTATAAATACAGCCGAGTTCTAGCTAAAGTCTATCAAAAGTTACTTGACTTTAGAAGAAACCACTATGAAATTTATTTGGTCCGCCGCACTTTTGCTTTGCTTCGTCTTCCTCATGGCCACAGGTGAGTTGACCAGAGAATCCTTGTAAGTTCTATTAAAAACTTTACGATTTCAGCATTTGCCAATACTAATGAAATCAAGGGATGGAAGCTAAATGATCACACCCATAGTCGTGTGTACCGTAGTATTACCTCTGGACTGCCTAACAAGCCCAAGCCAGATAGTAAGGTAGCCTGCTGCGGTTAATGCCAAGATCAAGGACAAGATCTTTCAACCATTTTAATGGAACAAACCTATTAAGAAGCATATATAAAGATGTGCCAATCTTTGCAAAAATCATAGATTCAATATAAATAAAAATATATACAAGAAAATGAGAAGCTGAAATTATTTTCTGAAGTAGAAAAGTTTATTTGGTTGGAGCCTCAAATATCACAGTCCCTACTTAAGGTTAACAATCTAGATAACTAAGCAAGATTATCAATTTTCATAGGAATTAATCCTTGGTAATTTAAGACTCTCAGGAGTATGCCAGAGACAGAACATCTTACCCAGTTCAATTATTATCTGAATAATATTTAAAATTTTCCAAAGGGTTTTTGGGAAGCGGAGGACAGGAATGGATATTTAAGTGGTTATATATTTCCCTCTTCTGGATTTTTCAGTTCTTACGTCTTCAGTTCTCACCTGATTATTGATAAAAAAAATTTCTCTAATTAAAATTTTGGTTAAGCTTACGAAATAAATATACCAGATGTTTTGGAGGCTGCTGCAGACTTTCAGCTATTTAAGATTTATTTGGTGTGGCTCTCAGCCCCTCGACTTTTCTTTGTCCTCTTAAAGTCCGAAGGTGAGTAGAAAAAATAATCCTTTCAGAACCTTTAAAGAACCCTAAATATTTTAGTTAACTTATATGGAATACAAGGCTCGGTGATGCTTCAGGACTTTCAAGAAGATTATAGTTTGTCCACCGAGGTCCTAACTCAGAGTGTCCCACCAAATCACCATGCGAAACTAGACTGCTCAGGATTTCATATAAATAAAAAAAACCTAGGAAAAGGAAATTTTATACATTATTTTTTTTTTTTTAATTTCAAACAATTTCAATTCGTTCTTTTTATTTTAATAACTTAAAAACTATTTATAACAATTATAAGAATCCTCCTATTTGCGACTTATCCAGCCAGCATTTTTGAATAGCTTATAGACTTGTTCTCTGGGTATTTTCTCAGCCTCACGATCCACCACAGCCGATTCCTTGCGCGTGAGTAAGGATTCCTTGGCCAGATGAGCTGCTATTTGCGGATTATTGTAGAATTTGGCGCTCTTTGAGAGTTCGGCTGGCAGCTCAGACTCCCACTTTGAATTGGCCACCACCGAGGGATGGGCATCGGCTGTGGCATAGCCCTGATAAATCGAGGCTGGCTCATAAGATTCCAAGCCGGTGGGAGCAGTCAAGCCTCGATGATAGAAGAATTGTGCCTCTACTGAGTCCATGACGGCGGCCAGAAATGATATGAGCAGGCAGAGACTGGCAATTTGGCGGGCAGACATTGTGAAATCTAGAAGAATAGTTTTAATGGATTTTCTTATAAACTTTTTGCGACACTAAAGTAATTGTAAATTAATAAATGATCCCACAGATTTATGGCTCGGCTCACTTGACTTTAATCTGTTTCTATTCGCAGTTGCCGTTTGCCTGTCAGTTTCGTGCGTCATAAATTATTTACGGAAAATCAATTATCGTGTGCTCTATAACCAACAACAACAACAACAACAACAAAATGAAGTGACTGTTGCACTAGTTTATACAGACTCTAGCTTGACATTGTCTATCTAAAAAAAAATCCAAAAGTTCCCCCCAATTTAATTTTTGGAAAAACGTTTATGCCTGATTGCATGTTTTTTTATGAAAAATTCCGTTAATGAAAGGAAAGCGCTTTTTTTAGGACTTGAAAGTTTATAAATAATTTCTTTTAGTTTTAGAAATCCTTTTGTTTCTGACTCAAAAAAAAATAATATTCTATAAAAATCTATAAATACCTTTGAACCTATATTTTGTTCAGGATTATCTATGATCCATTTTATTCGCCTTTCAATTAAAACTTGTTGGATTAAACGGATTATCTTTCAATTATTCCAATAGAATCCAAAAACGCATAAACATTTTCATAGGCTCAAACTTTGCTACTTTTGTTGTTGTTGTCAACCTGGTCAAGCTTTGAGTGTCTCCGTTGCTATTCTTGTGGTCACCAAAGTTTTTGGCCTGTCTGGCAAACACACACAAAGGTGGAGTAAAAAAAAAAAATAACTGTCTGATTGTTTTGTTTACTTTATTTTTTTTTTTGTTATCACTGAAATTGTGCTGCTGCTGTCCGATTTATGCTTAAATTGAGTTCAAAGCTTTCTGCATTTATATCTTCAAGTGTCTTTAATTGTCACATTGGTTTAAAATTAATTGTGTTAGTGTGTGTGTGTGTGTAATAAATGCATTTGCAATTGTCAAAGTCCAAGGCTCGCTGGCTTGGTGGATTTATGATTCATGCTAAGCCACAAATTCCACAATTAAAAGACCAAAAATTGTTTTCAATAACCAAAGTCAAGGTTGAAAATATATTAACATAAAAGAATACAAACTCACTTTTTTAATTTGAAAAAGAAATTCAATTGGAATTATTTAATTTTTTATTCACCGATTTAATATATTTAGATTTCGAGATGTTTGAACGCGGCGCAACGTTAAATTTGTAACTGATCTTAGAATAGCAAAGCCTCCAACTTTTATGTGGAAGCCGTTGAATGCCACACAAAATACAAATAGCAACAACAACAATAACAACAGCAACAAGAACAATGTTAACGAAACTGACAACAAAACAGCCAACGCAAAAAGCTTAACAACGTACACAAAACAACCGCGAAGGTAATTCTGAGTTGGGCGACTAACACACACTCTGCAGTTGAGTTTGGCTGTTGAATTTTTGGTATTTAAAAAAAAAATAGTTTAAATATTTTATAAATGCAACAGGATCATGCGATACGGTCACACTGATCTGCTGACATTTGTTCTAGTGGCCCAGGGTTGTATTTAAAGAAAATATGGGTGAACACTGGCTTGCTTAATTGGTACGGCAATCTGTGAGAAAAAGAGCACAGCGTAGGATCGACTTCTTATATGCCAGATTAACTATTTTATATATTCGTAAATAATAATTTAAGCAACAAAAAGACTATTCCGTCTATCTTTGTGGGCGGTGGTCTATTTGATGACAGAAATATTTTTAAAATAAATATTTTTCTTTAATTTGATTTAATTGACTTAATTTTTAGATTCGTTAGGTAAGATCAGGATCTGGAATACCTTTTCTCTATTTTCCTATAGAGTATGAAAAAGCTTTTAATAAACATGGCCCAGGCACTTTATCACAAATTTGTTTGTTAGTCTAGAAGAATTAAGAATGGTCGATTTGAGTGTTTGAATTAGTTTTCGAATTATTATCGAAATTAGCTTACTTGAGTGAAGCGAAAGCTTCCATAACTCTGCCATCTGACCTAGGCTGATGTGTGTTGTTGTAAATTGTTGTAATTATTGCAATTAAAAGCGATGAGGTTATGTGTTTTATCTGCTCGTTTCCCATGCTCCATAAAATGCCCGCCAAAAAAGGTCACAAAAGTGTGCGTAATAATGCACATGGATAAAGATTACAAGCCACAGTAAAATCTGGCTAATTAAGCCTAAACAAAATGTGAAATATTTGAGCTGAAACTAAGTTGATCTTAGTTAGTGTCGATGTGACAACTGAGTGTGACGTTGAGTGTGAGATTTTTGAAAGTGTAACCAAGCGATCAGCTGACCCTGAATTTAAGCCAAGTTGAGTTGTGCTTAACAGCTAAATGGACTGAGCTTGCACATGTTTGACCCTAATTTGTTTGGGTGTCTGTTTTGTTGGGGTTATTCAACCAGCCAGCCAGCCAGCCAACAGCTGATGCGGAAGCTTAGCTTAGCTTAGGCGGGCGGTGGTGCTGCTGCCTGCCAACAGGGCGGTTACTTGATCTGCAGCTAAGCCTTGAACTTTTGCGTTGGTGTCTCAAAGTTGTTGAGTTTTATTTTTTACAGTATTTGTTTTGTTTATCTTTTGTTTTCATTCTTTTTTAGGGAGTGGCCAAAATTTGTTTATGGAATTTGATATTTAATTAATAGTTTCTCTATTCACATTTATTTGTTGTATGTTTTGCTGCGTTAATGACTTTGGTCTTTGAACCTTTAATTGAGATAATAATAAATTTTTGACTTTATCTACGCGTCATTAAAGGTCAATCAATTTTGTAATAAAAATTATGAACAACTAAAATAACGGTAAATCACCCATCCAGCGACATTGCACATTTCTCAAATAAATTTCAAGTGCAATGCAATGCCAACTACAATTCCCCTAAATGAGACAAATGGCACACGGGGCGTATGAACAACATCCGCTTTCAAAATCAATTCTGTCTGAGCTGCTGGAACTCGAGCTCAGTGAAAGTGCAAGTGCATTAACCTTGTGGTACTTCCGAGCCAAAGGCCTCTAGAATGGTGGGTGTGTGCTCGGGGCCAGCATGATTTCGACAATGTCACCTGTGTCGGTACCGAGCTAGCTGCTCTCGTCCCTATGCCTATTCCCTATCCCTATGGATAGGGTCAGGGTCACTCTTCCCTTGGGAGATCAAAACGAATCAGTGTAATTTTCGGCTCCTCTAGAAAATACAATATGAGTTCCAGGGCCTGAATCCTGACCCTGTAATTCCCTGGGAGTTCAAAATCAATCAAATACTCTAAAAATCTGAAATAATTCTCAGACTCAAAGTCAAGGGCCGGAAAAGTTGAGGGAGAATTATATTATAATTTTCTGACTCAGAGTCAAATTGGGGTATTATTAAGTCAAATAATAAAAACAAAAATAATTTTCGTAAAAGAAAAACCAATTTAAATTCATTTTGAAAAAATTCCGTTAAAACTGGGTGAGCCCAAACTGTAATCCGCTAGAGGGCGTTGCAGCAATGCGCTTTTCTGTTCTCTAGCTTGTGTTTGCCTCTGTGTGAAGTGTGAGAGTGTGTGTGTAAGTGTTTGAATGCATTTTGCTCACCGGCCCCATAAAACTATTGGCGTTCGATTCAGTTGTGGCTGTGCACTCGCAAAAACTAAAAAATTAAATAAATAAAAATCAATGCATAAGACAAAAAAAATAATTATAAATTTTGTGACCCCAAAAATATAAATAAAAAAACAGAAAAAAGAAAACAAAAAATAAGCAAACCAAGTTAATTATGGATGACCCAATAATCCGAGCAAAATGTTTGCCCAGCAAAAATTAAAAATTTCAACTAGTATTTCAATTTGTTTTATAAACCCAAAAACGTGCTACTATGCAGACCACAACGAGTCTGGAAGCCGATCAAGACAGTTTGGCCCAAGCCCGGCCAGGACCTTCAACTGAACTGAACGACGTCACAACAAATACAACAAGCAATTTAGCCATGGCATTGGCCGTCAATAGAACTACAAATCATATTACCAAAACCATTACCAGAGACAACAAAACCAACGAAAACAATAATAAAATACTCGAAAATCCCTACGAAGAGAATGCCGAATATTTGCGCAAATTATTCAGCGCCAAGAATTTGGTGTCCTTTCAAATTGCCCACATCAGATGCACAGCCGGGAGCAGCAGTGGTGACAATTATATGTCTGTGGTTAAGCGTGTCAGCATCTATGACAGGGAGCCCGGACCAACAACAACAACGACGACTGCGTCAGCCGCAACAACAACAACAACAAGTGAAATGGGTAAAGAGGAAGGGTTAGAAAGAAAGTTAGATGACCGCCCCTGGGCAGCCAGTCAAGCGCTTAGTTCTTCTTCTTTTAGCTTTATTGATTTATTTTTTTTTTTTATTTGAGAGAGCGAGCATACAACAACAACAACAACAATAACAAGAACAGACCCTGACCTTGGGTGGCGCATTCTAAAATGCAATACACTGAAATTATATAAATTTGCTTTAAAGGTCAACACGCACACTCTCTCACTCTCTCATACACACACACACACATACAGAGACAGACCAAATCTCTCACTTGCTCACACACAGAGAAAACCGTTTCATTCATTCATAAAATTTACTACGCTTGGTAAACAAAAAACAGCTGTTCCCTGAGAGAACGCGCGCTAGAGAGAAAGAGAGAGATAACAAAATCAAAGATAACTTTTTTTTTTATTTTATTTGCAGAACTTGCCGCCGTTTGTACTTTTATTATAAAAAGGCAAATAGCCAGCTTGTCACGCCGGCAACTATATCGCTGCGAGGAGGCCTTCTCCAATGAGGCCTCGGCCTATAGACATGTGGTGCCGCTGCTGAAACGATATGCTGGACACACCCAACTCTTTCCGCACTGCCATATAGCCGAGATACACGACCAGGGTGAAACCGGCGAGCCCATCATTGTCCTGCAAGACCTCAAGGCCTCGGGCTATCGCATGCAGAACCGCCTGGCCGGCCTGGAACTGCAGCAGTGCCTCCTAGTCATGAGGGTGAGACCGACATCCTAGAGAAAAGCCCAAGAATTTTTCAAACCAATCTATGCTTTTTCAGAAATTGGCTCAATTGCATGCCGCCTCGCTGGCTGCCCAGCATATGGAATCGGCCGATTTTGAGGAGCAGTGTGCCCAACTCCGTGAGATTGTCTATTGTCCAGACGCAGCCGAGTTCTACTCCCACATTCTGGACACTTCCATACAGCAGGCCCTGGACAGTCTGCATGCCTCGAATGCCGACGGCAGCCTCACTCAGCCCATACACCTGATCGAACAACTCCAGCCCCAACTCTTCCAGCAGCTTCAGACCAGCATTAATGCCGAGGCCAATTCCGACCTCAGTGTGGTCTGTCATGGTGACTTGTGGGTCAACAACATCATGTTCCGCACTCAGCCCAAAGAGGAGGCCATTTTCTTCGACCTGCAGGCCATGCGACGCAGCTCCCCGGTCTTTGACATTTTGCACTTCATCTACACCAGCACACGACGCCAGCTCCGAGATGTCCACACAGACACCCTACTGGCCGCCTATGTTGAGGCCCTGGCCCACGAACTGGAACAGCAGCTGCGCCACACCCCGGCTGCCATTAATCTGCCCACGCTCTGCGAGACCTTCTCACTGCAGCGACTGAGCGCCGAGTATGTGCGTCATGTGAAATACGGTCTGGCCATTTGCATGTGGATCTTGCCGGCGGTCACCTTCGATCCAAATGATATACCCAATCTAGATGTGATAAGCGAATTGAATTTGAGCGGCAAGGAAATCAAATGCACACAGAAACTAACACCCGAGTATCACAGTCGGATACGTGAGTTGGCCCTGGAGTTCTTTGAGCATGGCTATTTGTGAATTTAGAATAAAAATAAATTTAATTTTGAATGAAAAGCTTTACTCCTTCGATGTGGTTTTCTTTTTTTTTCTCCTTTATTACCGTTTGGAAAATTTGAAGCTTCCTTTTTTTTACCAAAAATACATGTGACTGTTTGTGTGTGTGTGTGTGTGTGTGTGTGTGTGTGAGTGGTATAAAAGCCCAGTGGGTGTAAAAGCATACAAAAAAAAAAAAAAAAAACAAAAGTCTTACAAAAAAAAAACAAAAAAGGCCTAATTGGGCATAGGAAAGTGCCTTGACCATATAAAAGCAAAGTGATTTGGAATTCCTAAAAATTCAGGGTGGGCCAACTGATTATTGTTTTCCGTGTCTGTTATGTTCACTTGCCACCACCACCCCAGCCCAGGAAGCCCTTGACAAAGCCGGTGATCGAGGCTCCCTTCTTGCCAGGCGAATCCAGTTTATCTTCTAGCGAGGGCAGCTCCATGTAATTCATGGCCAGATCAAAGAAGAGGGGCTTGCAGGGTATGGGCTCCATGTCGGGCGTCAGTTTGAACACATTCGGTGATTTGGTGTGCAAGGATTGATCCTCCTTGTATTGTGACAAACGTTCGTACAGCGGTTTCGTAGTCTTTTGGGATTTCGTTGACGATATGGCATCTTCGCTGCTGTCGTCCTCGAGTACGCTATATGCATGGGCTGAAAATTTGCTGCCATCGATGATGGTCACAAGTTTCTTGAGCTCCGATTGTAATTGGAATTCCGCGCTGGGTTTACCCTTGAGGGCCTCGCCAGCATAATTGGAGGCGCGTTCGTACAGCGCCACCGCCTCTTTCCATTTCTTCATATCGATGAGCGTGAGTGCTATGTAATAACAGCGGAAGGCCTTGAAGGTCAACGCCAGATTGGCCACCTCGGATTGATAGTCAGTGTCTTCCTCTATGCCTGTGATTTGTTGCATTTCGGTGACATTCTGTAAAATAATCTCATACAGACGGGCCAGATCTTGGGACCGAACTCGTTTGCCATCGCCCACAATCTGGGTTTTCTGGTTGGGATCATCAAAGTTGGACTTGGCCTGACAATTAATAATAAGATATTATAAAAGGCTTTAAAAGGAATTAATTTCATTGACTCACCTGGTCCACCAGACATAAATTACGCTGCAAGGTGCGACTGTGGCGTATATAGCTCAGATAGGCCAATAAATATTGCACACCCGTCACGGTCTGACCGGTGGTGAGTGAGCGTAGCTTGGGATCTTGCTTGATCTCGTCCCGTACAGCTTGGATAGCATCTTTGCAGTCCATTAAAATGCGTTCGATTAGCTCGATCTTGGCATCGACTTTGGTGGCCTTGGCAAGTGATTTATCCATTTCCTGGGCACTCAGCAGGAATAGACGCACCTTTTCGGGACGCACGGTGACCTTGCGACCGCGCCAGTCGATCGTTTGGAGGCCTTCACTGCTTTCGGTCTTGGTCTGACTTACCAGGACATCCAAATTTTCGAGCACACCTTGAGCACGCAATTCCAGAATCTCATCAATCTTGCCACCGCTGGCTCCACCACTAATATTATAGGCACAATAGCGCAAGTTTGGTGTAAATTCATTGACCTTGGCGCGATACAATTCCTGCTCGTCATCGGGCAGAGCCTTGGCCAGGTTCTCGTAGACAACCTGGGCGCGTTTTAAATGTTCACCTGCCGACTTCCACAGTTGCAATTCAAAATGCAGCGTGCCATGCATCCAAGCCACATAGGCCTCACATTCCAGCTTGGTACGGGCATCGAAAGCCTCCGACTGTGGATATGAAATTGATTAAGTGATTTTGATTACAGAAAAAGAAATTGTTTTGCTTACATTGCAGAGCTCTTGCAGTTGCAGAGCATAGAAACAGGCACGCCTCAGTTTGCTTATTAAATGGAAACGCTTTCGGGGCTCCGTGTTCGACTCTTGTTTCAGCTGGAGGGCGTAGGCCCAGGCTCTTTCGGCACTTATAAGTGGTATGTGTATGAAGCGTTCATCAGCCTTCTTCCCCGTCAGCTGGGAGAGCGTCACATCACGCCGTTTAAAGTGTCGTTTATCACCTTGCGGATATTTCAGGGCCTTTCGCAGGCGGCGTATGCGGCGCGTGCAGTAGCCCCGATAGCGTTGGTAGTCACCATGTCTCAGGCCGTGCTGTTGCTGGGCATCTTTGATCATGTGCAAAACTAATGAAATGCAGAGAAAGCGAATATGCATGGTCAGTCTACAATTTTTTTTAGGTTAAGCAGTCACTGCAAACACCTTTTAATTCGACTTACTTTCTACGGTGAATATTTTCACGGGCTCGGCCACTATGTTAGTGGCGTTATCACTTTTATCCACATTTTCCGGATTCGTCGCTTCTACGGCCACCATTTTTACCACTGTCTGACAAATTTACAACGTGTAAAATCCGTCGACTTACAAAGAAATTCATGCACGGATCCGCTTTCGTTGTCCACCTCGTCAAATGTTAAACGTCATCATTGTTTTTGCCCGAACCCTAGAGCTGCATTCGAAAAAGTATCGATATCGTGGGCTGGCATGCAAGTCTTTATTAACAATTTAATTCATTGAAGGTGTAAAAAATCATGCCTTATATAGATTGTTGAAAAATACCTATTTCTGTTTTATGCATTATGATTGATTGCAGAAAAAGAATACTTTTCATTCACAACTAGAAATGTTCATGCCTTACAGTGTTGGCAGAAAGTGCTCATATCTTAGAACCAATAAATTTCTGATTTTTGCTACTTAACTTTATTGTAAATACATTTCAAGCTAGAATTTCATCTAAGATAAGTATTGCGGGTAAATTTGATTAGCAAATAATATTATTTATGCCTCGCGCACAATTTCGAATAAGTTGCTAGTTCCACCTACTGTTCATTTTTAATGGTTCGTTCATGAGCATTCCGATTCGGCTCTCCCCTTTGAAACTTGTTGGCTGACACGCAAGAGCGTTCTGCCCATTTTAAAACAATTTCAGCTGAGTTCGCAGGTAAATCACAGCATAAAACGTGAACCAATTAATAATATAGACCAAATTAAATCTCAAACGCTTGGAATTGCCAGTTGCAAATATTTCAAAACCTTTTGTTTTGTACAATGTGAGGTTATATGTACTTTCACTTAGTGCTGCACGTAGCACCCACACATCGTCTCCACCCCGACCATCTTGACATTATCAACATTGTTTTGACGCTTCCATGCGTTTGTGATTTGCAACGTTGTCACCTGGGAATTTTCTCAAATTAACACGCAAACACATTTATACAATTTGTTCTAAATTGCAGCATGTCGCGCAGGAAAGAAACGGAGGAGACGGACAAGCAGACGCGTATTGCCATTGTCAGCGATGACAAGTGCAAGCCGAAACGTTGTCGCCAGGAATGTAAAAAATCTTGTCCAGTGGTGCGCATGGGCAAACTTTGCATTGAAGTGACACCTACGTCAAAGATTGCCTCGCTGTCCGAGGAACTTTGTATCGGTTGCGGTATCTGTGTCAAGGTATTTCCAAAGTCAATCCGCTGACGCATTTGACTTTCACAACAATCTTCCCTTACAGAAATGTCCGTTCGAGGCCATTACGATCATCAACTTGCCCAGCAATTTGGATAAGCACACCACTCACCGTTATAGTAAAAACTCTTTCAAGTTGCATCGGTTACCCATACCGCGACCCGGCGAAGTCCTCGGTCTGGTGGGCCAAAACGGTATTGGCAAGTCGACGGCCCTGAAGATTCTTGCCGGCAAGCAGAAACCCAATTTGGGCAAGTATGCCAATCCACCTGACTGGTCGGAAATTCTCTCCTATTTCCGCGGCTCCGAGCTGCAGAACTATTTCACCAAGATATTGGAGGATAACCTAAAGGCTCTAGTCAAGCCCCAATATGTGGATCAAATTCCTAAGGCCGTGCGAGGTGCTGTAGGCGAGCTGCTCGACAAGAAGGACGAACGCGATATTCAAACGAAAATTTGCCAAATGTTGGACTTGTCACACATAAGAGATCGTGAAATCTCCCAACTCTCTGGTGGAGAACTGCAGCGTTTTGCCATTGCCATGGTGTGCATACAAAATGCCGACATTTTCATGTTTGACGAACCCTCTTCGTATCTGGATGTCAAGCAGCGTTTAAATGCCGCCTTGACCGTAAGATCTTTGCTGCATCCTTCCAAGTAATTAACAGAAAAAGATGGCATCACACGAATACCTAATCAATTGCATATTTTCAGATTTATTATTGTGGTGGAACACGATTTGTCTGTGCTGGACTACTTGTCCGATTTCATTTGCTGTTTGTATGGCGTGCCCGGCTGCTATGGCGTAGTCACCATGCCCTTCTCGGTGCGCGAAGGCATCAACATTTTCCTGGACGGTTTTGTGCCTACAGAGAATATGCGCTTCCGCACTGAATCCCTCACATTCAAGGTCTCCGAGTCGGCCACCGAGGAAGAAATCAAGCGAATGAATCACTATGTTTATCCATCCATGGTGAAAACCTTGGGCAAATTCGAGCTGACCGTGGAGAAGGGACACTTTAGCGACTCTGAAATTTTAGTTCTCTTGGGTGAGAATGGTACGGGCAAGACCACATTCATACGCATGCTGGCCGGCAACCTACAGCCCGACGGCGAAGTTGAATTGCCCATGCTGAACATTTCTTACAAGCCTCAAAAGATATCGCCCAAATTCCAAAATCATGTACGCCATCTGCTGCACGATAAAATCCGGGATGCCTACATACATCCTCAGTTTATTGCTGATGTGATGAAGCCCATGAAAATCGAAGAGATTATGGACCAAGAGGTGCAGAACTTATCTGGTGGTGAATTGCAGCGTGTGGCCTTGGTACTCTGCCTGGGCAAGCCGGCCGATGTTTATTTGATTGACGAACCCTCAGCTTATTTGGATTCAGAGCAGCGTCTAGTGGCCGCCAAGGTCATCAAGCGGTGAGTGATTCCCAAATAACTCTTTATAAAATTCCATTTAAGCCTGATCTCTTTTTTTTTGCCAGTTACATTTTACATGCCAAGAAAACTGGTTTCGTGGTGGAGCACGATTTTATAATGGCCACTTATTTGGCGGATCGTGTTATCGTGATCGAGGGTAAGCCTTCGGTAAAGACCACCGCCTACTCGCCCCAATCGCTGCTCAATGGTATGAATCGTTTCCTTGAACTCTTGGGCATTACCTTCCGGCGGGATCCCAACAATTTCCGGCCGCGTATCAACAAAAACAACTCGGTCAAGGATACGGAACAAAAACGTTCCGGTCAATTCTTCTTCCTCGAGGATGAGGCCGGCAACTAGGATCACAACAATAACAATCAAATCAACTGATACCTTAACTGGGAAGACATAACTAGAATCAAATGCCGCCAAATGGAAGTCGTGTTCTTTTTAGTTTCTTTTCTGTTTTGCTTCTTTTTTTTTTTTTTGAGAGAAAATTGATTCAATTTTTATTAAACACAAGCCACAGGCCAATCCAATTTGCATTGTTTAATTAATTCTTAGTTTACAGCAAAATTTTGTTATTGTTAAAATGTTCAATCAAATCAACTGATCAATAATTTTGTAAAAATTCTGAGTTCTTTTTATACAAATCAAAAAAAAAAGAAAATATGTATAAAATCCAAAAACCACAAATAGTTAAATAAATTAACTTTATAAATAACAAACGGCCTAAAGAAAGCCCTCCAACACTTTATTATCCTGGAATTTCTCGAGATATTTATTTATCTCAGAACTGACTGAAGTGGTCGGAACATTCCATATCGAAAGTCTTTTGAAAAGAGGTTTATTTAGTTACAGTTATTTTGACATTTGAAAATAGTTCATTCTGCAACTTAGTCCTCCTTCAATTCCTCCAAGGCTGGCCGCTCTAGAAGATTGATTTTCTGGAAATTTTGGGCAATTAAAAAGCTTATTAGACTCGTTACATCAAATTTCATAGCTCTAGATTTTTTAGTTTCTGAGATCTTTGCATCTTTGACATGGCCAGATCAATTTCTGATCATACCTTAGGTAACTTTGGGAGGTCTCCGACGTCTCCTTCTCTTTTCTCTCTAAATAAATAACATAAAATAACACTTCAACACTTTATTGTCCTATATGAAATATTGGAATTTCTAGATCAAAGATGAATATACAAAAAACAGGTTTATTTAATTACAGAATTTTTAACATTTGAAAATAGTTCGATCTGCAACTTAGTCCTCCTTCAATTCCTCCAATCGGGAATAGGGAAGACGAAATCTTGCTTGAGCAAAGCTAATACAGAAAATCGCCACCAGCAGAAGAGTGAATTGTGTTTTCATTTTGTAAACCAAGTCAAAGGGATTTAGTTGGCTAAAATGGTTTATATAGAGACCAAGAGCGAAAAACATTTTAAATCCGAAACGAATTCATCAAATTCGTTTCGAGATAATTTGAAATGCTCTGCTATATCTTCAAATTGATTTTCTGGAAAATTGAGGCAATTAATGTGCTTAAAAAGTATTTCCCAGACTCATTTTTCCTTGTCCATGTCCTATAGACTCTTTACATCAAATTTCATAGCTTTAGCTTTTCTGAGATCTTTGCTTTCAAACAGACGAAGACAATCGGGTATGGCCAGATTAATTTCTGTAGTCACCCTGATCATACTTTAGGTATCCTTGGAATGTCTCCGACGTCTCCTGCGCCTGCAGTGTGTCAGGTACCTTCGCCTCTTTCTAGTATACCCTTTCCCTTTCCTATAAGAGAAATACTTATTTATCTCAGTGCTGAAGCCAGCTTCAGACTAAAGTGATGAGAACTTCCCATATGAAAATATTTTTGATATTTTGTTCTGCAACTTAGTCCTCCTTTGATTGCACGTTCTGCGACTTAGTCTTTTAATTCCACCAAGGCAAATCTATGGAAATTAAACCAGTGAGCCTTACCAAAGCAAACGAAGAAAATCGCCACCAGAAATAAAGTGAATTGTTTTTTTGTTTTCATTTTGTGAACAACGTAAAAATGATTTTGTTACCTAAAACTTCTTATATAGACCAGGAACGGAAAATATTTTTAAGCCGAAACTAATTCATTATGGGTTTTAGCTTTCCGGACAAAATTCGAATATTCCCTGAACTAAAATACCCTGTACCAGTAGGGTCCGAAAACTAATTCCATTAGATCAGAATTTTAGCTAATTGATGGGGTAGGTAGGGTTGAAAAAATATATGAAGCCGAACGTTAAAGAGGCCGAGTTTGGAATACCCTGTACCTAGTAGACAGTATTGAAAAAGAAAAGGTGGTAACCCTGGTCGGGTGGTAACCCTGGTCGTCTACATTCACATAAAACCTCTGGTCTTATTTTCCTTTGAATACAACAACACATTGTTCCCAATAATGCAAGCACGCCATCTATCGGACTGCTCATTCGACCGTTTGCCAGTTGGGCAAGGCGAATGAAAATCTTGACTCTGAAAATTTGTTTTTTGTATATCTCATGTAAATGTGGTTCAATTTTAGTCATGTTTGATATCAATCGAAAGATTTTTAGATTTTTAACAACTTTTCAGAAGCAACTAATACTTAAATCGGAAAGGTTTAGAAATTGCATGGCTTTGAAAAAATGAGGAGGTGGAAGGGGGGACGGGGGGAGAAAAAAAAATAAAATTGATCAGCGTACACACATAAGGAGTCCGAATCCCAAGTTTAATTTTCCTAGCTCTTATGGTCTCTAAGATCTAGATGTTCACACGGACGGAGGGAATGAAATCGATCGATAAATGTGTGAGTTATTGCTAAAACCGATTTAGGTATGTATGACACCTATATGATATTGTAGTTCGATCCTAACAAAATTTGGTACATATATCCATACATATCCATATAAGCGTATAACACTTTTTTATACTATAAGAAAAATTTGAGTTTATAGATCAAAGATGAATATTTATTTAACTCAGAAATGGAGCCAAGTGCAGACTAAAGTGGTGAGAACTTTCCGTATAGAAAGACTTTTGAAAAAAAGGTTTATTTAGTTACAGTTATTTGGACATTTTCAAATAGTTCATTCTGTATCATCCAAGGTCCAAGGCACGATAACGGGATGAAAAGTGTCCGCCTTAGCAAAGCAAATGCAGAAAATCGCCGCCAGAAGTAAAGTGAATTGTGTTTTCATATTGTAAAAAAACTCAGTGATTTGGTTAGCTATCATGAAATGGCTTATATAGACCGAAAGCGAATAAAATATTTTAAATCCGAATCGAAATCATTATGGGATTTAGCTTTACCAAGTAGATTCGTTTCGAGATAATGTAAAATGCTCTGCTATATCATTAAATTAATTTTCTGGAAATTTTGAGGCAATTAATATGCTCAGAAAGCTTTGATCTTTAGATCAAATTTCATAGCTCTAGCTTTCTTAGTTTCTGAGATCTTTGCATCTTTGACATGGCCAGATCAATTTCTGATCATACCTTAGGTAACTTTGCAACATCTTTACAATGATTTTCTGGAAAACTCTAGTCAATTATTCATTGAGTTTATTTGATGGTATTTTCCAGATTTCATTGGATTCGAACAACGAAATGTGTAGTCGATTTTATACATATGAAAATATCAAAAAAGGAAAACCTTTTAATGACAAACCCAAAATTTGGATTTGGCTTGAACCAAAATCCAATTGAATTTTACTCGAATTATAAATTGTTTTGGCAACTGCAAATCAACGTATATAATTTTTTATTGCACATAAAATAGCAAACACTCAAAATACATAAAAATTTGATTCGTTTTGACATAGATTTTTTTTTGTTTTTTCAATATTTTCTGATTTAAAATACGATCACAATGGAAATTAAAAACGCAACATTTATATTTATAAAGTGTGTGTGTGTGTTTTTTTTTATGTATATATTATATATATATTAAGGTAAATAATTCAGGCATTTTGAATTCTCATTCAAACAAAGAAATTTTGCAGAAAATACGCACAGCTTATATTTTTTTTCATCTTAATTTTTTTTTTATAATTATTCAATAAACGCTTTAAAAGCTTTTTTCATAATTTGTTTTCTGTCTTTTTGATCTGAGAATTCTTAGAAACTAATAAACATGATTTAACATTTGAATTGATTTGGATTAGGAATAAAGACTTAATTGCTAGCAAATTCCAGGGTTTTTTTTTTATTTGAGACTGTTTCAAGTAAATGCGTCAAAATTGACTCAAATTTAGAGAGAGAGACAGAGTGAGAGAGAGAGAGAGAGCTATAGATCAGTTATACTATATATAAATTTGATTAATCCATGATGGAAAAACTATCATGGTTGAGTGTAGTTGTCCGATCCGAAAAGTGGATCGATAAATTATTTCAGCATTTTTCATTTTTCGTTCACTTTTTTCTCTTTTGTTTTTTTGTAATTGTAAATGGAACTTTTTCACTTAATTTATAGTGTTGAACTTTCAAGAAATTATATAGTTTTTTTCTTTTTTTTTTGTTTTTTGTAAGTTTAAAATTGCTACCGAAAGTATCAAAAATAAGTGGTACCATATATATAATTGTATATATATATAAATATTTGTTGTGTTCTCATTGTTTTTTTTTTTTTAGTTTTGAGTTTTAGTTTTCATTTTATGCATCCTTTTCCTTCATAAGATTTAAGACTTCTTGACTTAGTTCCAAAGTCTGTTTACGCAATTTTAGAACCTAAAAAAAAGAAACAAAATAAAAAATGAGAAATGAAAACAATAAAATATTCAAATAGGTTCAGACTCACCTGTGTCCTAAGTTCCTTTTCTTTAGTCACCAGCTCTTGTACTTGTGTCATGGTTGTGGTAATATTGCGCTGATCTATCACCCAACGCAGATAGAGATCTATAAAAAAAAGACTTTCAGTAGGGTGAAGAATTTATAAATTCCTTGAACCCACCACTCCACAATTCCAGACTGATGGGCGCCACCGAGGGCCAGATAACATTCGAATTTGGCTCGTACAGAGGATTCAGCAAGGTTTGCAGAACATCCGGTCGATTCAAATAGGACCAGAGACTTGTGGTGCGAGTGTGCACATTGAGCTCATTCCTTTCGCGTTCGGAATCACACAGGAACGTGCCATACTGAGAAAAATAACTATGCTCGAAGAGCAGAATCAGCATTTGGGTGCTGAATTCAAAGCTGCAGGGAAATTGGGTATACAGTTGATAGATGCAGTCCAGGAAGAGGACAAAGGTGGCGCCGGAGTTCTTGTTGCGCATTTGATGAGGCGTATAGCAGGAATAGCGATGACGCGAGGCAAAGGGATGGCCAGCCTGTATCCATTCGCGTTCGATCAGAGCTTGCAAACTATATAAAAAAATATTTTGAAAAATATTTGGAAATAATTTTAAAAAACTCACCCTCTTACGGTGCGACAATCTGGATTGAGAATAATCTGCACTAGGGAGGTGACTATCAGCGTGGAGTCCAAGCCCTTAGCTCCATGCACCAAGACAGGGCTACCATCCTGGTCCAGGCACTGGGCCACCACGCAGGAGGCATTCAAAGAATTTAGCACCAAGCTTAGCCAGCCGCTGTTTTCCAGGCGAGACAGCCACTTGTCTGTACTGCAGTTGATATCATTGCAGGCCTCAATCAGCTTGGCAAAGCTATCCAAAATCGAGGCGGGTGAGCTGACATTGCCAATAGAGCGATTCACCTTCTTCCACTGCGAATAATGCTGATCTGTTTCGGTATTGGATTTGCCCTTGCCCCAGGTGTCCACAATGAAGCCCTTTTTGCTACGACCCAGTACGAGATTCAAGATGGCCTCATCGGCTCGGCAACGCTTGATGCCCTGTATGGACAGAGGCTGAGCGCTACGCATAAGAGTGGCCTGGCAAAATATTTGGAAAGTCTTAGAAAAAATAATTCAATCATCAGTGAACATCAACTTACGCCATTTTCATGACGATAACTGAGCACAGGAAAGCGACCACCATCACGAAAGGAGGCCGACAAAGCAATCTGTTCATCGGTAATTGCTTTAGGTACAATAAGCGTGGCACCATATGTGGGACAGACGCTGTAATCTTTGTTGACATTGGTCAGGCGCCACTCACAGGCCGAGACCGAACCGCCCACCACAGAGGCAGCGGCGTCTAGGGAGTAGCCATTCTGCAGGGGATGTGGTATGCCCAGGCCACTGCTACTCATGGCTCCCGAAGATGTGGTTGGCAGGCAGATGGTAATATTGGCTACATTCGGCGAAGACGGTGCACCCACACCAGTGATGAGCTTGGAAAACTCCAGCTCAGGTCTGAAAATGTAGAAATTTTCAATTAAGTTGTGATCAGAATATAAATAGGATTCTCACCTAAACATGGTGTAACCATCTTCTAGAATGGCATACATGGGCCTGTAGAAGAAGGGATACTCGAGCTCTGTATTTTGTATGGAACTCAAGGCCTCCAGGGATGAGGAAATGTTGAAAAACTCTTTGGCATATTTAATTTCCAGCGATATAATACGTAGATCCTTGCATTTGAGGGTTATGATGCCGCCCATGACAATATTTTGTACCAAAAACGGTTTCTTCTCCACGCAATCAATGTCCTTGTGCATCAGCTGGACGGATGGGAGGGAAATAGATATGAGCAAATTAATTCGATTAGAGTTCACAGTCGACTGCTTCAACCTACCCATAGCTCCTGGCTGTTCTCCTGCCGTGCACTGAGCAGTAAATGATGCCCTGTGATGCACAAGGTGCCCTCAACTGTTGCATGCTGGTCGTGTAGGCAGACCCCATCCAACTTGGGTGTTTTAACAAACTTTTCAAACGTTTCAGCAAACTCCATGCCACTGCCACCTTCTGCCTTTGATTTCTGGTAGTCACAGCCTCCTAGCACACCACAAAATGTGACAGTTCAGTGCGCTTCACTCACAGACAGGCACACACACACAGATGGCCGCATACACACACGACCGAGCTCCGTGTCGGTGTCCAATTCAATTATGCCCAGCACTAATTAACTTTTTGCATTTTGCTGTCCTGACGCTTTGTTTTTGTTTCGATGCCACCACCACCACCACCACTACCACCACAGGCTCCTGATTTCCCACTGTCTGCTGACAACAACAATTGTGCTCTTGACTTCTTTCTTTTCCGATCTAACAAATATGCGTACAAGTGGGCGTCACAATCAATAGGCGCGTTTCAGTCGCTCTTTTCCAATAGTACACATATGTTGCCTATCTCTGCTCATATTCAAAATGTCTAATCACTGAAAATGTTTTGCTTTTTTATGCATTTTAATCTCGTATTGTTTTCGTCTGCCAAGCCAAATGAGAGAGATAAAACAACCGCAACTGTTCAAGTTTGGAACAATTCAGCGAACTGGTGCTGTCCGAACAAAATTCATAGAACAAGTGGCATTCTTCTTCTTCAGAAATCAACAGTCACAGTGAACTTGCAGAAAGCGCGAGCTGGAACAAATTTTTGAATGCCAAAAGAAACAAGTATTTCTTTTTCTTTTCTGAAATATGCAACTATATTTTATTTATATATTTACAGGTAAAAGATTTTCTTACAAAAAATAGGGTATTTGTATTCCTTAGCAAATTGCTGTCGACATCGTTGCAACGCTCACTCTGGCTTAGACTTAAGAGCTAGAAATTTCTCATCAACCTCGGAATTATACTCCATACAAATAATTTGCCTAAAATAAACCTTGTAGAAAAATTGCTTTTCCAATTCATGTTTTTCACAATACGAATAAAAATACTTAACAGTTTTAACAGACAATCTAAATTACACAAGGTACACTACTAAAATACTGTCTCTCTGCTTTTTTTTTTTGCTAATTATAAATATTTTTTTTTTGTAGAGAATTTTTTTTTAAGATATCACAACAGGGTGTCAAATATTTTTGTAAAGCACAAGAATTGATTGAATAAAAAAAACAATAATAATAAATTAAAATGAAAAACTCAAAATTGTTTGATTTTTTTAAAACTGTTCTTTTTATTTAAAAAAGTTTTAATTTTTTTTTTATTATTTTGTACCAACAGCTTTCGTTTAAAATTACGAATTACTCAAACTAAATAAAATAATTACACAATTACAAATTAAAGTTAGAAACAAAACTGAAAGAGCCAAGAAGAAATGCATAATCTTTTCTTTTCTTTTTTTCAATGGAATGCTTAAAAAATTAAAGAAGAAAATAACTAAAAAACGCAGCGGAAGACTTTTAAGTTAAGAAAGAATTAAATATGGCAAAAAAAATTATACAAAACAAAACAGAACAGTGTGTGTGTGTGTATTTCTTTTTTCTAACTTAAATATAATTTTTTTTGTTTAAAAAATAAATGTATTTTTTTTTTAATAACTGCCAAGAACTTTGGAAACAAATCGGTGGAAATAAGTTGTTTGTTTTTTTAATTTCGATAAATTGTTTTGTTCATTTCATAATGAAAAATTAAATGCATTAATAAATATATGTATGTATGTGTGTGTGTGTAAATATTTTTTTCTACTTGCTAAAATGAAACTGGTATAAATGATGATTTTGCTAAATATTTTCCTCTTCTTTTTTTTACATTACTAAATATATTCTAATTTTTAGTTTATTTTTTTTAAATAATGTAAAATTTTCGTTTAAAAATCTTAGGGACTAAAAAATAATCTTAGCAATTTTCGGAGACTTATAGAGTTATCAGTTTTTTCGTAGTTTCTTTTTTTTTTTTAGAAAATTTGTATTTAGTTTTTTTTTGTTTTTCTTTAATTTACATAATGCCTGTATAAATAATTGTTTGTGTGTTTTTATATATTTTAAATATATATATAGTTTTATATATAAAAATGTGTTTTCCTTTTTTTTATAAAAAAAAAAAATAATAATAATAAAATAAAATAAATAAAACTTATTGAATAAAAGTTTTTAAAAAATGGTTTTTCATTTGTTTTTAGTTTTTCGTTTTGTTTTTTTGTAAGTATAAAATGTTTATTAAAATTAATTAATTAGAATAAAATATATAAAAATTAATGCTTGTTTTGTTTAATAGTTAGCTTAATGATTGTTTTTGTTGTTGTTGTTGTTCTAGTTTATTTATATTATACATACAAAATGCTTTCTATGCTAAAAAAAAAAAAATGGGGAAGCAAGCATCAATTTGGAAGTGTTTCGAAGTCGGGAACTTTGCGGGGAGGCGCGGCAGTTAAAGACAGGCGGGGGAATATTAAAAGAATTAATAATAAAAAATAAAAAAACAATTGACCATAATTAAGAATCTTTTCATGTTTGTTGGCTAAGCCAAGGCTTATAAAGTAGATCCTACCACCCTACCTCCCTTACCCACCCATTCAATCACTCTATCTGATTCGTTGTGCGTGTGTTTGTGTGTTTGCGTATCTACCGGATCAGAATGACCGAACGTGGCAAGGCAAATACGCATAATCTTGAACGCTAATAAATCGGTGGTGCCGGCTTGGGCACCACACTGCCAGCCGAGTTGTTGGCCACACTGGAAGCCGTCGATGAGGGGCTCGAGGAAGAGGCATTGCCATTGTTATTGTTGTTATGCCGCAACAATTGCTGCTGCTGTTGCTGCTGGACGCGCAGCTGCAACTGTTGCTGCTGTTGTTGGTGTTGCTGATGCTGGAAATGGAGGCGCTGGTTCTGGTGTTGCAGATTGTGCATGTAGTAGGCATTCATATTGCTGTGCTGGAGTTGCTGCTGCTGTTGTTGGGCCTGATAGGGATAGGCTCTCACATGCTGCATTTGCGGCAGCACAGGCTGTTGCAATTGCAAGTGTTGCTGCTGTTGTTGTTGTTGTTGTTGCTGCTGCTGTTGTTGGAGTTGTTGTTGCTGGTGGTGTTGGATATTTAGCTGGCCGGCGGCTCGCATCATATGCCAGTAATTGTCGTCGCCGATGGGTGCCTGGCGACTGCCGTACTTGAGCTTTCGAGTGATGCCCTGCTTGTAGTCCCGATGATCCTTGTCTATGGCGTAGGCCTTTTCGCGCAGCTTCTCGATGGTTCGCTTGAATTCGGCATAGATTTCCGGAGGTTGCTGTTGCAGCGAAGTGGCCAGGGAGCCGAGGGGATTGTGCTGCTGTTGTTGCTGCTGCTGCGGCAGATGCTGTTGCAGGGGATCGAGGAGGGCGTCGAGCGTATTCATATTGGACATGATTAGCGTGTGAATGCGTTGCAGATCCAAGGCCGGATCCAGGGCTGTCACCAGGTCCATTTGAAAATAATCCATTTCCTTTGGCGAGACATTCTTGCAGCCGGGGGCGTTCTCATCGGAACGACCACAGCAACTGTAGAAGCCGCTGGTAAAGGCCAATGGATGGAAATACTGTTGGCGGATTGAGTTCATACGGCAGATCTTGTGTAGCAAATCAAACCATTCACGTTCCTCCACACAATTCGTGGCTTGTACGATAAGCGAGCGATCATTACACACAATCTAAACAAACAAAAAAAAAGGGGAAGCCGTTAATCGTCAAATCTTCTTCATCATCTTCGTCTTCTTCTTTATAGTTTCTATTACTTTATACAATTCTTTTCACTTTTTTTTTTGTCCAACATAAATTCTGGCAAGATTGGCAAAGACTGTTTTAATAATAATAACAATTGCCTGAGAGAAATCTTGTTTGGTTTCGCTGGGAAATCATCACACAGTCGCTGCTCGCTCCACACATAATTTTATTCACACGGTCAACAACAAAGACAACACACACACACACACACACATACACCACCCACTCCCTCCAACCACTAGAAGAGATATCGTAACAATTCTTAAGAGATCTTCTCTTTTGCTATTTGGAAATTTCCCTTTTTAATTTTTTCTTTGCAAAAAAAAAAAAGACAATTGAGATAAAAATTCTATTAATCAGGAAAATGTGTCATTTAAATGGGGCTTTGAGTTTCCCCAAGAATTGAAAAAAAGAAGCGCTGAGAGCGTCGGCTCTGCCGGAGTTGCCAACTCATCTGCATAATAATAATGCTAATTATTTTTAATTGCAGCAAGTTGTCATTTTTAATCTGCTTACGTATGTGTGTGTGTGTGTGTTTGTATGTTCGTTGTGAGTGAAAGTTTCTGCCCTTTTGTAATTAAACTTGAGGCTTTTCACTTTTCTATGAGAGTTGAAAAAAAAAAAAATTGCTTCGCCAAAAAAAAAAACGACAACTTTTTGTAGTTGCTTTTCTGCCCACACACACACACACATATATACACAGGTTGCATTTAAGCAAATCATGTAAGCGTGTGTGTGTGTGGGCTGCCTGACGCCCAGACACATGGGCAAAAAAAATAAATTCATTTCCTGTACAAATCTGCATTTATTGTAGGCCGGCAGGGATGTATTTTCAGAATTATCGATAAGCAGAAAAAAAAAGTGTAACACTCACCTTGAAACAGTTTTGCATCTTGAAGCTTTTGTCATTCAATTGCTCGACACTTTTGATTTGATCGAGCGGAATATCACAGATGGCTTGCTTGCCCTTCGACTTGGAATAGCTCAGCGAGACGGTGTCTAGGCAAAAGTACCGTTGCCTCGATTGTCCCCACAAACGGTTGCGGTTTTGCGGATATTTCACCATAATTCTAGCGTGTGCGAAAAAAATACAAAAAATAATAATTCAAATTAATTAGTGAAATTAATTAATTTAAATACTTCAATTAAGGCTTATAATTAAAGGTAATTATGTACAGAAAAGCAGCTTCAAAAATTAAAATTAAAATATAATTTTTATTTTATTTTTTTTTTTTAATTGATTATTTTTTTACTTGGTTAAAATTATAAAGCAGAATTTTCTCTTACCCCTCGCTATAGACGTTAGTATAATTTTTGGTTGGTGATTTGGTTTAAATGTATATGCATGTGTGTGTGTGTGTGGAAATTGTGCAAATTTTGATTATTTTTTGATGTGGGAATTTTTTGATGAATATTTTTTTTTATGTGCATGATTGGTTTTTTTGGGTATTTTTTTTTTTTTAATATATTTTTTTTTGTAAAAGCAGCGCGCGTAAAAGAAGAGAAAGATAAAGAAAGTTTGGTATTAGAATCAAACAAAGCGGTAATCAAAAAAATAAAGAAAAAATTGGATTAACTTTTTTTTTTTTAATTTTCTATAAAATGGTTAATTCCAGAAGGTCTAAGAGTTGGAGAGAGTACTAGGAGAAATAGGAATAAAAAAATTGTGTGAAAATTTTTAGACTTACCCCTCTTTGAGTAGAACTCGCTGCAGGGAAGCAGGCGGCGTAAGGAGCTGAGTACTTCCATCGACATTGCGGGGTGTGGATATCTCTTCCAGAAAATGCTTAACTGCCTCCACATGCTTCTCGGTGCAGAACTTTTTATATAGCTCGCCGGTGTATTCCTCCTTGCAGGGCTGCTGGGATGAGCGTGAGCTCACCAGGTTACCCAAAGATTGTATCGTTTTTGAAATAAGCGTCAAGGTGCGATTAGTCTGGGCATCCTGTTGGAAAATCACACACAAATTAGTCACAATCGGAATTTAAAAATCTCTTTCGTTTTGGACTTACCAAACGCTCTGTGGTCAGATCAAATAGCTTGGGACCCAATATGGCGGCGGCAAAGAAGCGCAAGAAGATGAAACCGGAAACCACTGAATAGCGCACCTCGCGATTCTTTGGAAAATGTTTGGCGGCACATTCGCGGAGATCGTGAAAGATTTGGCACAGCACCTGAGGGCAACGCATTGCACTATTGGTTATCGCCTCGAATACCCTTTCCACATTATCCTTTAGATTGTGCAAATTGGTGTCGACAGCGGAACGATCTTTCACCTTGGAGGGATCTATTTCGCAGGGTTTCTTTTCGGCCACAATTTGTGCAAGTACAGGGCGGAGGGTCTGGTGTAAATAGTGGAGGCCGGAGTGTCTCATCGCCTCGTCCATCATTTTGGAGACGAGGGTATTGCCGCGGAATATTGTGGTGGGATCGGTTAGATTCGAAATCTCATGGTCGGCCAGGGCCTTGATAATAGGGGCTATGCGTTCCTTGTAGGTGAACAGACGGACCAGGGGCTGGGCCACTTCGGTCTTGCCCGACACCAGCTCGCCCAGTATGGAGACAGCCGAGACAGTGATGGGTCGCTGATCCACAGATTCCAGCAGCAGATTCAATAGATCATCATAGGTGGCCAGGGGAAATACATGATCGGCGGTATAGTTCAGATTCAGACGGAGTGAGCCAATGGTGGAGTCTACGCTGAGTCTGGTGCCCGGTGGTGTGGCACAGGATCTGGGTGTGGCATTCAGGGAGCGGCTGCTGGAGTTGGTGCGCGGCTGGAGATAATACCAGGCCGCTGGTTGGACGGCCAACTGCTGCTGCCTGTTTAGCATGGGCAGACGCACCTCACCCAAGAAGACCTTGTCGGCCATGGCCCCGGGAGCATCATGCCAGAGGGTAACAACAATCTCACAGAGATCAGCACCGCCTAGGGGGTAAATGGCATAGGATTTGTTGGCCGTCGTTTCAGTGGAACCGGTGGATTTGTTACTGCCCGTGGTGGCCGTATTGCCGGCATCCGCATCTATGCAGAGATCAAAGTACACAACCTCATCGAATTCCGGATTCACCGTCTTCTTCTGCAGCTTGGTGCGTTTGGTAATGTGCTGCTTGTTGGTATAGAAGCCGGTGAATACCACAAAGGGATCACAGGTGCCATGTTTCTTGGCGAGATCGATGCAGGCAGGCACACTTATGGCAACACGAACATTCCGTCCATTCGAATTGCTCAAAATTTGGGCATTCTTCCAGTTGGCCAATTGATCATTGGAGGCTGTGGTCATCGTTGTCGTTGTGCTGGCCAGCGTGGAATTTGGCGAGGGATGCGTCACATGGCCCATTAGACCCGCAGCTCTCGTCTTCAGAGTCGCTGCCACAGAACTGCCGCCTCCGCCACCGCTGCCAGAGAGATTGGCACTGGTCGCCCGCTGAATATTGCTTAGTTCGCTATTCTCCTTGTAGTCATTCTGATGGGCTCGCTGGTGTTGAAGCAGCGTACTCGACTGCGGCGGCAGACTGTGATGATGATGCTGTCGCATTTCAATGGTCTCCGGCTGGGCCACTTCCTCAAATTGCACCTCAATTTGGACCATGCCCTGCACCTCCGAATCGGCATCGACGGGACGCAGTGAGAACCAATGATCCTTGTGATTGTACATATGCAATTCCTCCCGCTTGATGGCTATTTTGCCAATCGGTTTGTCCTGTTTCATATCCCGATCCCACACATATATCGATAGGTAACGGAAGCGCCGGGGTATTTTGAATTGATACTCTTCGCCAAAGAACGGCGATAGAGTGCGATCAATGGTGGGTGTGCGGCAAATCTCCTCCTGATCCAAGGCAATGGTGCAATAGACATCTCGTGTGCCCTGTGTGCTACAGCTTGTGTTGGCCGCATTTCGACTGCTTAGGTTTTTTGCTTCTCCTGCAAAAAAAAAAAATTTTATTTTATTTTTTTTCGATTTTATCAATTTGCAATGACCTTGACATACACACAAACAAGGTCAGACTATATGTATATATATATTTTTTTTTGTAATATCAAATTATCACATAAATGGAAAGGCATATTTTTTTTTCTTTTGCATTTGTCGGCGATTTCCCTTTGAAGCGCCAACTGCCCTAGAAGGCTGTTCCCACTCCACATTTATGAAAAGAAAAGAAAACGTGACTTCCTGTGGACGTGCAAAGCAGTCAGACTTTTGTCGTGCTGGGGAGAGCTGCTGCCAATATCGATAACAATAAATAATTGCAACCTTGCATTTTATGCACAAAACGAAAAAGTGTTCTCACCCCTGGCAATTCTCTTCTCATTTATTTTTTTTTTTTGACAAATTAGAACAAAAACAGAAACAGAAAAAAAAAGAAAATAATAAAACAGTTAATAAAACAGTAAACAGAATTTTGCCTTGATAAGAAGCCGTCAGTCCCTGAGGTGGAGTGAGTTTTTTATCAGAATCGATGCGACGCAGTATTTTATTTATTTCATTTTTTTTTTGTTTTTTCCTCAATGAAAAGAAATTAGCGGAAATATGACAACCACACACAAACAGGCAGACTACAAGTCTATGGGGCCACATGGCGCCTGTATATAAGCCTGTTTGTCTCCAATTTTTTCAATGAAACCATATCGATGGGGTCGCTGGTCTCTGCGTTGGGCTTGGCCTGGTTTAGCCTTAATATTGGCACAGCTGGCCTGCTACTTCTTTTTTTTTTGTTTTTGGTATCAACATCGAGGTTATATTTGTAACCCTCTTCATCTCAGGCTTTTACTTGGCTCACTTAAAAATAGAAAAAAGCCAGACCAACGACAAAATACAATTCAGTTTTATGGCAACTGTTTTTGCTGTTGTTGTTGTTGTTGATAACAAAAGACTTCGTCATTTGGCGGCGTCTACCGAGCACAGCAGCATTGTTGGGCTTTTATTTTTCAGCTGTCTCTCGTTTTACTCTCTTCTCGTTTTATGAATGAAAACGTAAATTGTGTGGATTTTTTTTTTTTTTTGCCGAAAAAACAAAATTTTTGGGCAAGGCAAAAACAAAAACAACAAGCAGAGATGTGACAACATAAAAGCATTAACATCAAGCCACCCACTCTCTTCTTCTTTAAAACCTGCCTCCTCATCACTCTCTCTCTCTCGCTCTCCCTCTCCGTCTTTCTCTTTCTCACTGTTGGTCTGCTGCCCACGTTTCGGCAGACTTGGCGACAGTGAAATTCATTCATAAATTTTTATACCGTTTTCACATTTCGTTTTTTTTCAGGCTTGGTTGGCTTTTTGCCTTTGGTCGTTGTCGTCATGATGGCGTGTCTTTTCGAGGGAATTCCGAAAGCCCCAAAAAAACAGTGACTAAAATATTGTCCAAGTATTTATTTATATTATTTTTTTTTTTGGTCAGGTTTTATAATTTATTTCAATGTTGTTGTTTTTTTTTCTTTCGATGATTTCTTCACTAAATATTTTTGTTATTTCTAAAATTAAATATTTTGTAATCAAAACGATTTAATCTGATGAAGAATTTTCGAGTTATTTTTTTTGCTCAATATAATTTCAGTCACATACGAACAAATAAATTCAAATGATTATGACCAAAAGCCATTGACTCATCAAGTGTGTCGTCTTCACTCAAATCCAGCCACGTTTTCAAAAAAAAAAAATTCATACGATTCCAACTGACCTTCACTGCATTTCGAAATAAACCACTTTGGATACAAATAAATTTACTTTATTTTTTTTTATATCATTTTGCATACACACACACACACACACACACACATACATTTGCACAGAGCAATGAACTGAACTAGTGCCTACTTGATTTCTTCTTCTTCTTCTTGTTCAACATTTAAAACGGAAGTGTTAAGTCATTGCATTTTTTTCCGAGACGCGGGAAATGGCAATGCGAAAAAAAAACAGACGAAAGAAAGAAAAAAAAAAAAAAGAAAAAAATGTGATTGAAAAATGTATAGTAAAATGCCAGAGACAAAAGGAATTTGCCAAGCCATAAGAAAAGACTGGAAGAGAGATTAAACTTAATTGAAACATTGAGAAAGCTCAACTCTTTTTTTATTTGTTTTCATTTGAATTACTTGGGGAGTAGTAAAAAAGAAAAGTACAGTCTACATTTGATTAGATAATATTTGAGATAGTCAACTGATTTCATTTACGGTTTGAATATGAAATTCTTTCAGTTGGAGAAGAAAATATCTCGTGGCTTCTTGGAAGTAATCAGAAAAAAAGTACAGTCTACCTTGGGTTAGATAGTTCATATTTTGAAAGGCAAACTCGGAATATAATTTGTTTAGATTTGGCCTAATATTTTCTGATTTAAATATCTTTCGACTTTTCTTTAATAATTTTAATAATTAAAGAAGTACAGTCTACCTTGAGTTAGATAGTACATATTTTAAATAGAATTCGAGGAGCTTATATATTTGGGATTGAGCTTCAAATATTTCGAGTTAGAATTTTCAAAATTTCTCCGACTTTTCTTGACTCGAAATGAATTGGGTCTAATCAAATAAGTACAGTCTACCTTTGCTTATTTTAAATGAAATTCGATGAGCTCATATCTTTTGGATTAGATTCAAATATTTGGAATAAGAGTCTTCAAAATTTCTCCTACTTTTCTTTGATCTAAATGAATTTGGAGTTTATCAAAAAAGTACAGTCCATGGTCCTACCTATTTAAATGTAATACAAGGAGCTTATATCTTTCGGATTTGGCTTCGCATTTTTCGACGTAAAATTCTTCCGACTTTTCTTTGATTTGAGGGTAATCAGAAAAAAAGTACAGTCTACCTTTGGTGAGATTTTGCAAATAAAATATATTTGGACCCTCTCAAGTTCCTGTAACCAATTTGTCTTGACCAAAGTAACCACAATTTAATTTTTAAATTACAGCAAAAGACAATGGAGAGAGTCAAGAATAAGTTGGAATAACCTCAAACCTAATTGACATTTGCCAACAAATTGGCTTCAATGTCAGGGCGAACCAGCCCAGCACCACATCACATGGAGAAGAAAATACATTCTCACTCACACCCTATATTCTTTATTGAGTCGTCGGTTAAGTTAAATTAGTTTGTCTATTTCACCCACCTCCCCCCTTTGGCAGATATCACGCAACAAGGTAGTATTTCTAGCTGATTGAAGTCAGTCAATGTGTGTGAATGTGTGTGTGTTTACAAGTAGAAAATAAAAGGCCTGCCATTCATTCATCGGCTTGTGTTTTTCAACAGACTCATTAAATGCTTTCAATTTTCATGATTTCCTTTTTCCATCACGACATCCATCTAAACGTCTGTCTCTTTCTATATACTCTTTAGACCCGAACCAACCGACCCAGTCTGAATGAGCAGAAAATTAAATTTAAATACTTTGTAAGTAGATTTCATTTTTATGCCAACGTTTCAGTTTGCCTTTCGCCTCCACTTTTTTTTATATTTTTCTGTTTCAGTTTTCTTTTTTGCACAATATGCAAATTGATTCAATGCAGTCTGAAATAAAAACGGGGCGCGAATTAATGAGGCGATTACTTCAAGAGCAGCCAGCAAAATAATATAAATATATATCTCTCTATAAAGAAGGAAGCCGAGTCGAGTTGAGTTGGGCGAGAGTAGAAGAGTCTGTCTGGTTTAGCAGAAAGATGAGTGGGCGGAAGAGGTCCCCGTCGAGGAAAAGGAAGGTGATGATGTTGAAAGAGAATCGAGGGTTTCACAAAGAACGGAAATAGAGATTAATTCTTAGCACGACACGCCTGAGGGGGCTCCCCAGTGTAGATCCCCACCAGTCCAGATCTAAATGTTAGCTTCCTGTCCCTTTTTGTTTTTTTTTCCTTTGCAAAATATTGATTGATTTATTGTCACACAGAACCCTCCGATAAGAACAACTTCCGTTTTCCGTTTCAGATGAAGGAGATATTTCCTTTTGTCTTAACACTTTTGTAATTAGTCTCGAACAGAACAGGTACAATTTCATTTATCAGTCAGTTGGGCAAATCATTATTATATATATCTATATGTTATATAGAGGGGGAGCTGTCAGGCTCTGGAGAGATTGAAAGAAAAAACTGGTTTAAGTTCACCCTTTTGGTTGGGCCGGTTTGTTGCCTTCAACGTTGCCGTCGTACGTGCTGATCGATTTCCGGTCTGATTACGTTTCTCATCAACCCAACACTCATCTCATCTCATCTCTGAGCTCTCTTTTCATGATCTTCTGTTGTTTGGCTTCTTGCCGGAATACACAAACGTCATTGATCGTTTCGTGTCTTGTTTAATTCACTTTTGTTTATCAATTTCATTTACGTTGCGAATAACCTCAAAACAATCAGTCAGCCAGTTAGTCTCTACATAGCCATTTGGTCTGATCAGAACTGATCAGAGATGACTAACTATATATATAGATTTTGCGGTTTTTTCTTTATGATTCCCAAAGCTCTGTCATTGCTCTCTAGGTTTTTTTTTTTTCTTTAGTCATTTAAACAACTAATTATAAATATATTAAAACTAAGGAGAGACTGATGAGTTCGAGTGTTGTTGTATACGTTTTTTGGTTTTATTAACCTTCAATTACCCCCTAAAGCCAAGTCGACAACTAGCCAGCCAAGTCGAGTTTGTTGTGTCAGCCAAGTTCGAGTGAGTCTCTCAATGTTTTGTTTGACTGTTTGCCTGCTGTCAGCCAAATTGAGCCGTGTTTCAAGTGTAGCGCGACAAATGTGATGGACGTCGAATGCACGAATTCCAATTGCCCAAAATAGAAGCCTATTAAATTAACCAAAAAGAGACGGAGACAATTGGCCAGAGAGAGAGAGAGAGAATATAGTCACACCACAATGACAATTGCGTTCCATTTTGGAACGCCCACGGTGGCTGTGTCAGGCGCTTTTCTAACTTGGCCGGGTTTGTGGGACCACAAAAAAAAAAAACTAAGACTGAAAAAAAAAATTAATAATAAAAGTTTACTAATTTTTGTTGTCTTAACAAATTACAAGAGTGGCAAAAGAGAAGCAATAAAAACGAAGAAAAAAAAACTGTACAAGTTCAAAGTGAAAACCTTGACAAGAAGGGGGCAATGGATAAACCCCCATGAAGCCACTTGCTTTGACCCCAGCAAAAACAACAAAATAAAAAAAATAATAATAAAAAATGAAGAAAACATCAAAGAGCGGCCAAGAAGAGAGGTCAAGCGTAAAGTCATAAAAAAAAACTGGAGAAAAAAAAATGTATAACATTTACAGCAGGCGGTATTTGCTGTTGTTATTGTTGTTGTTTTTATAATCAAGTGCAGAACAAGAGTCAATGCATCTGGAAAGTGGCTCGATGCCTCATCTGCTCTCAGTTTCCACACTTGATCGGCGGCGACAAAACTGCGACAACAACAATAACAACAACAACCACACTTGGCCTGGATAAGAAAAAGAAGAAGCATTTTAGTAATGCGCTAATTACATAAAATTGTCTCTGTATTTGTGCGTGAGTGTGTGCGTGACCCAAGACACAGTGGGGCAAACCTAGGCAAACCCGAGAACTGAGAATTTTTGAAAATAAAAAAATTTGAAATTAAATAAAATTAATTAAATTTAAATTCAAGTTTTAAAATGCTGAAATAACTAATAAGTTACAGTAGATCCTCTGGTAATTAGAGTCTGAGGAACCATAGGGAAGCCAAAGCCTAGCAGCCGGCACATTGAGGGTTCAGATTAAACAATCAAATTAAAGTGACAAAAAAATTTCGAGATCAGAAAAAAAATATCTATAAATTCCGAATTTTTTTTCCTAAAATTTCGAGTTGGGGAAAAATCTATAAATTTTGAATCATTTTTTTTCAAAAAAAATTTTTTTTTTTTTTAATTTTTTGTATAAAATTTTCTGCCACAAAATAAATGAAAATTTTCAAATTTTTAGAACTCTTAGAACGTTTCAATTTTTTAATAATTTAGACCACTGTGCAGACGACTTATATGCCCAGGGCTAAAGCATTTTAACTAATTAATGTGGTCGACTCTTCTTTGTGTTGTTCTTTTGCTTGCTTCTATTTTTTTTCTTCTTCTTCTTCTTTCAGTTTAGTTTTATATGAAAATATGCCATTTTAATTGTTCTCAAACGAACCATTAGAATAGTTAAAAAAAAAACAACAAAAATGCCCGAGTGACTTAGTGAAAATATTAGAAAAATGATTTAAAAGCAGCAAAAAGAATTACAAAAAAAAAAAATAGAAAAAAAAAACTAAAACACTCCAAGGCAAGCCGACTTGGCAGGCAGAGCGACGACTTGGTTTCTGTGTTGGATTTCTTTCAAGTTGACAAGCGAGTCTGCCAGGCTGGACACAACCGGCTTTTAATTAATTGCCTTTTTTAGTTGAGCTATTTATTTGTTGTACTTGTTAGTTGTTGTTGTTGTAACATATAACAAATAGTGTTGTATAAATATTTATGTCTCTTGTGTAGTTGTTAGCTTGTCTTGTTTTCAAGTTCAGCGGAATTTAAAATAGTCTCTCTGCCCGGTGTGAGGTCTTTTCCACCAAAACTCTAAAACCCTTTGCAATTCTTAGTCTTGCTTCCTGCTTCTTCTTCTTCTTCTTCTTCTTCTTCGTTTTGCTTTAAGTAATCAGGCCATCTCATTTTTGCCGCGGAGGTGATGATGTGTGTGTGTGTTTGTGTGACTTATTCATAACTTTGCTTTGGGTCTCTGCCTATGAGTCAGCCAGTCCAGCAGCCCCCGAATAATCTGACTCTATGTCTTTGCTCTTCTTCTTCGTCTTCTTTTTCTGTTTATATATTTAGGTTATGCGCTAAACATTTTAATTAAGTGGAAAAAATATTACGATAAAATTCGGTCAGTATGTAGAAATCGCAATGCCAAGCAAAATAAAATGGAAAGCTTACAATGAAAAATATTAAGAAGAAGAAGAAGAAAAACGAAACTTTTTTTTTTTAGTTTTTTTTCAGCTTGTTTGTGTGAACATAATTGAAACTGAGCACGAAGTGGAAGTATTTTTATATTAACCAAGCAAGCATAATGAAGTGGAAATATGAAACTCGAGAAAAAAAATATGCAGACACAGAGTCTAGAGAGGGAGGGAGAGCGAAAGAGACAGAGCATGTGGGGGAGACAAACTAAACTTTTTGGATTATTTCAAAATTTGTGAAAATAAGTTGAACTAAGTTTTAAAACAGAAGAAGAGGAAAATTTTGCTTACTTTGTAATTATTGTGGAAAAGAGACAGCGAGAGAATGAAAAAGGAAGCGCAGACGCAGAGACGTATCGACAGACTTGTCGGGCCTTTCAGCCGAAGCCACATGCGCATGTGAAAACAATTGAAGCGTGCAAAAATGTAAGAAAATAAATAAAAATATACGAAAAACCACAACAAAAAAAATGAAGAGATTTTTTTTTTTTTTTTTGCCAAGGGTGAAGAACAGATGAAGAGCAAAAGCAAAAGTTTCGTGGAAGAAAAGAATGAAGGCAAAGTAAACCGCAAGAAAGAAAGGAAATTCATGTGATGGGAAACGGAAATCAAGAGCTGCTACAATGTTTGTTGTTATTGTTGTTGTTGTTGCAACAAACGCTTTGCATATAATTTATGTGAGGCAGCCAAGCAAAACAGACGACGTCTGATTCCCCCCTTCAAAAAAAAAAGCTGCTTACGAAGAAGAAGAAGAGTCCAAGAGGGGCAGAGATTTTAATTTTTGGTGGAAATGTAAAAATACAAAGTAAGGCAAAGACGACATATGAGTGCCTATGTGTATGCATGTGTGTGTGTGTGTGTGTCAGAAGGCATAAATAATAAAAGGTAAAAATAAATTTATCAAGATATGTTTATTTGCAGTAAGTGATGCGTGAGTGTGTGTGTGTATTACGATGGTGGTCTGATGTACTTTTTTTTTTTGAGGCACGCAGGTGTGAATATGCCAGCGGATGGAGCTGGAGAAGGCCCTACGCAAATGAGGGCATGTGGAGGGTGAGGCGAGAGATATAAAGATACATTTTATTTATAAATCAACCCTTTTTTTTTGGGTTGTGGTTTTTGTTTTTTTAGCTTCTTCTAGTTTTTCATAACTTTTGTTTCACACAGAAGAAGTAGAAGACCAACGAGACGAGTCATAGGGAGAGGTGGGTATATAGTATATGTGGGGTCTTGAAGTTGGCGACAAAAAAGGCAATACAGGAAATGTAAAACCAGTCAAGTACACCGAAAATAACCGCAACCAAAGGTATCGGTATCTACTTGTCTGTTTGTGTGTGTCGGTGTGTAGATAAGCGCAAAATTATTAAAGCGGATTCAGATAGAACGGTAAATCTATGCCGCCATTCATGGGTTCTGGTTCAGGTGGCACACAGGCACACACACACACACATACACAGAGACACAATTACATAGAACGGGTAACGTTGACCTTTCGATAACCGATAACAAAAGTAGAATGACTATTTAAATGGTTGAGGTTGAGAGACTCATTTAAATGGTTAAATAATTCCCTTAGCCTTTTCCAAGAATTAAGTTGCTTGTTTTGAAATTTTCTTACGCAGGTGACAAGGAGGATTGGCAAATTGTGGCTGGTAAATGAAACAACATCAACAAGGTTATCAGCAACTTAAGGCTGTCGTGATAATCATTCATAAAATTCAAACTTTGTGGGTGTTGGTGTAAACCAGCAGAGAGCCAATGGAACAGAGAGAGAGAGAGAACAGGCCACAGACAGTAAGAGTTGGATTGAGAGAGAGAGAGAAAGAGAGGGGCAGAAGCAGACGACCCAGTCAGTCATTCAGGCAGACAGACTGCTGCTGCTGCTGCTATATCGGAGAAAAGTACACCGAATTCGAATTCCATTCATGAAAAAACCCACACATTGTTGCTTAGCCAGAGTCTTTATAATGCCGTGAATGTGTGTGTGTGCGCGCTTTGAGTGCCGACGCTCCAGCGCATGTGCCAACACAGACAAGCAGACACACACATACACACAGGCATACCGAGTTCCAAATGAAATTCATTCACAAAAAGGGGAGCTGCAAGCGGTGGCGGGGGAAATGCCGTAACACTAAGAAACCAACGGCGACGACAAACAGCGGAACTAGCTTTGCATGTATGTGTATGTGTGTGGTTGGCTTGCCTGGCCTAGCCTAGCCTAGCCTAAGTTGACTTGGCCCTGGAACCGAGTGACTTGTTACTGCAATTGTTGCAGCAGCAGAAGGCAGCAGCCAAACGCCAACAACAATCAGGCAAAAGTTGTTGGCTGCATAAAAAAAAAAACATGCACACACACACACAGTCACACGCACCTTGCGCAAACGAGACAGAGCTAAGGCTTTTGGATAATGAGACAAAACAGCTCCGCACGTTGCTACCTCACACAATGCATTTTCAAATAAAAAAAAATTACTTCGTTAAATTTATAAATATGTTTTTTTTTTTATCCACACATGTTGATCATATTTGGTAGATTTTATGAATCACTTGTTGGCCTTTACAGGTTGTGGTTTTATTATATTTTATTGAACTATAATTCATAATTTGTTTTTCTTTTTTTTAACTCTGAACTACGCGGACACAACATTTGAGCTGCATTTGAGAGAAGACGCGAACACATTCCTATACACTTTTTTGTGGGAAAATTCACGGCACAGAGCAAAATTTTAATTGCTAATCACACGTTGGGTATTTGTTGTGGGTGGGCGATTAGATTTTCATTGATTTTCACAATTTTACATACCAATTTTCACTTTTAATTGCTCCTCAATGCGGACTTCGCGTGTATCGGCCATGTTGGATCCATAACTGATGTTATTGCTGGCGTTGGTGGTGCTGGTGTTAGTGTTGGTGTTGGCGATGTTGTTGTTGGTGTTGCTGTTTCTGTTGCTGCTTTGGTCGAAAACAGCGAGAGAATCTATGACTATAGCGTTGTCCTGCTCTTCGTTCGTATAACGTTTCTTTTTCAGCAGCATTTTGTTGGTGTTGGAACGCAGTGTTGCATTTAGATGAGAATTTTATGTTTTGTTATTTCTATATGCCGCTTTGGCACAACCACAATTTTAATATTTTATTGTATTAATGTTAATGACTTTTGCACAAGATATTCCACATTTTCAACTTTAATTCATACGAATCGTATTGGGTTATTCGAAGTAAATTGCCAATTATATTTCACATCACTTATTATTCATTTATTTGTAGTTACAAGCACGAACAATTTTACTGACGAAAAATTCCGCGATACGTCCACTCGCTTCTGAGAAAAATATAAGACTGAAAAAAAAAAATTTATTAAACGCGTATTAGAGCATTGCGCTGAAGTCAACCCTGCCAACTGCTCAACTGCTTGTGAAATGCGGACCTGCCAACCCAGTGGACAGCTGATTTTGTTCACCTTACTTTGTTCACCAGCAGGTGGCGGTTTTTATGTTCACTTTTTTAAATAATAATTTGTAGAAAACAACAAATTGTATTTATTCAATTCATAGTTTTCAATTTTATGAACCCGAAAATATAAATTTTATAAATATATATACATAGATATTTGTTTTGATAAGATTGCATTTAAGTGATTAACTGTCTGCAGTCGATGCGATTGTTTTAATATTCGATAAATGCAAGATAAATCGGCGGCGATTCAAAAATTCGAATTTTCATGGTAATGTAAAAACATATTATATTTTTCGAACGAATTCATTGGTTGTATATATTTTAGTTTAAATACCTATTTTTACAAATTAGAATTTAGGGTGAACGATGCAAATTGCACCTGAAGTTCTTATATTTGTCGATAGAGGGGCCTTTTAGTTAACATACGCAATTGCCGTTTGCTTTTTTTCCTCTAAAAATTTTGCGAATACATTTTTTTACGTTATTTAAAGTGGTTGTGAGCTAAAAAATGAACAAGTGTTTGCCGAATAGAAAAATCACCTTGCCGTGATTGCACTTGAACTTGCCGTTTGTTTATTTTTTCTCTAAAAATTTCGCGAATACATTCTTTTACGTTATTTAAAGTGGTTGTGAATGAGAAAATTAACAAGTGTTTGCCGAATAAGAAAAATCGCCTCTAATACCGAGCCCGGTCAAATCTAAAACTAAACTAAATCGTTCAAATGCCGCAACCGCATACACCAGGCCAATAAAAGTGGAAACCGAATTTTCCACAAAAATTTCATGAATGAAATGGAAAACGCCGACCGGCATTTACACGCACCTCATATACACACAGACACAACATGTGGCTGTGTTGCGCGTCAATGCATTTGGCGCCGGCGGTTGTAGCGGAAGCAAAGTGTAAAAAAAAACTACCACTGAAATGTTCGGGCATTTCGTTAAACCCAAAAACAAAAAACCAAGTCAAGTCGGTAAGTAAAATAAATAAAGTGGAAATCGTATACTAAAATTATAGTGTAAATATATAGCAATTAGTACTACTTTAGATTTTGGTTAATAATAAATATTTATTTTTAATTATTTTTCGGTCTATCTGTTAAGTCTAATATGCCCTATGACTTATATTGTAGGGTATTCATTTCCACTTTTACGTGGGCGCTTTCTATGAACATGATACAGAGGAAGCGGCCAGTGAACAAACGTAAACTAAATTAAAATACACACACACACACACACACACATGCCTACGGTGAAAAATAGGAGAAACAATGAAATATAAAATTTTATTTATTCAACCAACCAGTCAATTCATCCCTTTTGCCTTCCTTTAAAACATTTCTGACTGATTAAATACGAATAGATTTACCATCGAAGTTTATAGAACTTTCTTGATATTAAAAGAGCAATAATTACGCAAAAAAAAAGGATGTGAAATGGATTTCTTCTTCTTCTCATTCCCTCGTCCTCTCTCTTTCATTGGGTGGGCAAAAAGAACGAAAAGGGAAGAAAAATTTATCTTATAAGCCGACAAGTGGTTAATTGGGCGGTCTTCTTTCTTCATTCCGTTTCTTTTGGTTTCCGCTTTGCATTTACTCCTCCCTCTGTCATTCACTGGACTTGTCCACATGTGTGGCAGCGCCCGTCTGTTGTTATTGTTGTTCTTGCTTTTGTTATGTCATTTGCATTTTGCTCAACGTGGGAAGGTTGAATTGCGTTCAGCGTCACCGGCAGCGTCAACGTCAACGTCACCGTCAACGTTTTCTACACATTCAAGTGTCTCGGCTCCAGCTGTCCAGCATTGCTTATGAGTCTGTATGGGTGATGCGTGTGTGTGTGTGATAAAAATACATTTTCTTCTTCTTTCTTCGCTTTTTTTTTTTTTGGGTTGCATTTAGTGTGTCGCATTTTATTTTCTCGCTCTCCCTTTGCTTGTTTCTTTTGATTCAAGAATTTATGAGTTTCTGTGGTCGTCGTCTGCATCGTTTTTTTGTCTTCTTCTTCGCTTTAATAATTTATTTATTTTCATTAGATTTTCTCCATTTGTGTCGCACAATTTTACATTTTAACTTCCGTTATTATCTTAATTTATTTTTAATTGCTTTTAAATCAAAATATTTTATTTTTTGAATTTATTAATATTTATATAAATTAGGCAAGGAAAGTAATTGTAAAGGTGATGATTAATTTCTTATTTTTCTAGTTTAAATAAAAAGAATTTTGGTTTTTACTCTTTTGAAACTATTGGTTTTATTCAATTACACAAACATTTTGATATAAAAAAAAATATTAAATCATTTTGAAAGACTGTCTTGTTTCAATTCTTGCAATGGACAACATGGTGTACGAATTTCTGCTTTTACCAACAAAATGTTGAGAACGGCCACCAGAAGTAAAGTCAATTGGATTTTCATTTTTAAAAATTAAAATAAATTTTGAATTTATTTCGATTTAAACGGGACTTATATAGGCCAAGAGCGAATCCAATTGGTTGCGGCATGCTTCATTGAAATTCTCGCACTATATCTAATTCAAAAATCCACGTCTTCAATTTAACTGTGGATAAAGTTAAGTTTTCCTATTCCAAGGAAATTGTAAAATTAGCCTGAAGATTTTTGGACAGTCAAGTTTATTTTTTTCTCCCCCCGCCGCCCCTTTCACCACCTCATTTTTTCAAAGCCATGTAATTTCTAAACCTTTCGGATTTAAGTATTAGTTGCTTCTAAAAAGTTGTTAGAAATCTAAAAATCTTTCGATCGATATCAAACATGACTAAAATCGGACCATATTTACACGAGATATACCAAAAACAAATTTTGAGGGTCAAGATTTTAATTCCCCTTGCGTAACCAGCAAACTGCCGAATGAGCAATCCGATAGATGGCGTGCTTGCAATATTGTGAACAACGTGTCTTTGGATTCAAAGGTATATTAAGACCAGAGGTTTTATGTGAATGCAAGCGACCAGGGCTACCACCCGACTAGGGTTGCCACCTTTTCTTTTTTAATTCCGTTTACTAGGTACAGGGTATCCCAAACTCGGCCGCGCCCGAGTTTAACGTTTGGCTTCATTTTTTTTTTAATCGTTAATCTTTAATTTAATTATAATAAATTAGACAAGAAACGTAATTATTCTAGTTTAAATAAAAAGAATTTTGGTTGTTAGTCTTTTGAATTAATATTTTTATTCAATTACACAAACATTTTGATATAAAAAAATATTAAATCATTTTGAAAGACTGTCTTCTTTCAATTCTTGCAATCCCGGACAGCATGGTGCACCAATGTCTGCTTTTACCAACAAAATGTTGAGAACGGCCACCAGAAGTAAAGTCAATTGGAATTTCATTTTTCAAAAATTAAAAAATAAATTTTGAATTTATTTCGATTCAAACGGGCCTTATATAGGCCAAGAGCGCAAATTCTTTTTTTTAATTTAAAACGAATCCAATTGGTTGCGGCATGCTTCATTGAATTGTTCTCACTATATCTAATTCGAAAATCCACGTGATCAATTCAACTGTGGATAAATTGAAGTTTTCCTATTCCAAGGAAATTGTATTTATTGAAATTAGCCTGAAGATTTTTGGACAGATCAGGTTATGCCTAGCGGTTTCCCTAGCCCCTACGGCACTCCCAAAAAACTAAACCACCATTCATCTAGCGTATCGTTAGAGGGGTTAGATCTAAACTTAATCATTCTATCGTTCTGGATGATTTCAATCTCCTAAAAATATCTCGATTCTCATCTCAGGTTTACTTTGTAAAAACTCACTGAATAGGCAATTGGATTTGGTATTTTTTTTGGATCATTCCAATACTTATGTATCTATAATCGATACTCTTCCCCCTCCTGAAGATCCTTTTCATCCTTCGATTGGCGTCCCATAAAACCCGTTGGGGTCCCCAGTAGCGTTCTAGGGTTTCGTGCTGAATCTGTTCGGACATTCGATCAGCCCATATTAAATAAATAATTACTTCTCTGTAATAGGGAATTTTATTAAATTAATAAAAGCTTAAGAAAATCTGATCGATTGTACCAAAAATTAATAATTGTCCAGAGTTTTGGTTTTGTTCGGTTTATCACATTTATTTTTATTTATATACTTGAACCCTTTCACTTTCTGTGCCTATTTTTGATTTATGCAGAAAGTCTGCTTACATTTGAGATAAGCTTAATTAATTTACACATAAATACACATAAAATATTTAAGATTAGATTGTACCTTTTGGGGATCTGCATCTCCATATTGTTGATGATATTTGAGAGTAATGTCAACTGTTTTGTACATCGATTTTATTGGAAGGGCTTATATATTTTGTTTTAGATTAGATTAGAGAAATTCTATTCCTAGAAACTATTCAAAATACATTCAATATGACTGGCATTCTTGGTTAGGAGATATACACAATATTTCGAAACAAATACATTGATCTCTCTCTTTTCAAAGACGTGTCTAACCTCAAAAGAAACGAATAGGTAATTGCTTATCCAGACTACTTATATGAACTAAAGACGACTAGAACTTGTGCTGAGATAATTGAGATAATACATCGAAATAGAGATAATACAAATTCTACTAAGTAGCTTCAGTGCCGATTTCTAATAAATATACTTAAAATTTATACATATATATATATTTTTAATATGCAGCTTACGCAAGCATAACTGTACTGAAATGTTCCCTTTCATTTCTTTTTTTGTGGTTTAAAATCGTTCCAAAAATATTTAGAATAATAAATTCCGCTTTTCTTTAGACCCAGTTAGTGCGTGTGGGCTATAAAGCATCGTTGTGGCTCTTTGAAATGGTCGTTTCAATTTGATCGATACGCCGGAACGAAGGCATATAACTGGCACTCGATTGGGTCACAATTGAATTGTTTGAGGAACTCTGAAAAAAAACTCAAGAGTTGAAAATTTCAGGAGTATAGTGGGAAGCCGTTTAATACCTTTTTCTGTCTATAGGAACGTCCACGGACTCGAGTGGTATTTCTTCTAACTGGATTGACTGTGGTCGTGGACTTTTGTGATAATCTAACCGAGCTGAAAGTGCTGCTTCGATGACCTCGACGTATTTGAGGCGAGGGTGTACCCGTCGCTAAAAGCAAAGGGTATTTGGTTTCAGTGGGTTAGTTGAGGTTGCTTTGGTCTGGTTAGACTTACGTGTTCCAGCTATGGTGGTGCTGCGTTTGCTGGCCTGTAGCATGCCAAAGACCACAGCACTGAAGGAACCATGATGCGAGGTTTGTCGTTGCAGATTGGGCGTCTGGGCCGAGGGTATGCCCGCCTGCAGACGCACTGGAGACAATTGACTTTCGGTGGTGACACCCTTCGGATGCACATAGAAGGTGGTCATCAGACCCTTGCCTTTGACATTGACATCCCCACGTTTCTATTGTTGGAAAAATAGTAAAAGTTTTCTTCTATTTTGAATTGCCATTTTCCCACTCACCACACAAGTGTAGCCATTGGCACGCAAGAGCTCAGCTGTATTGGCTGAGACCTGGACACGCCAGTTCTCACCGGTAGAGTCCATGCGTGAGGCCACATTCACCGTATTGCCCCAGATGTCGTAGACAGGCTTACGGGCGCCAATTACACCACTGACCAGGGGACCACAACAGATACCCACACGCAATTGGAAATTGTTGAAGGCATCCCCATTGATTTCCTCCAGTTTCTGTTTCATGGCAAAGGCAAATTCCACCAAATCACAGACGCTGCTCTCCGAGGTCTCACCTCGGGCACGCAAATGTTTCTCATTTAGGCCGGCAGCTGCCATATAAGTAGCGCCCACAGTCTTGATTTTCTCTACGGAAGCAAAGCGTGGCTCCTCCAGCAATTCATCAAAGTCGCCTGCATACAGACAAATGAAAGCATTTAGTGTTGCCTGCTAAGCTGTCATTTAATTAATCAACCCACAAATAATCTCATTTAGTATGCGTATACAGGCCTTGCCATTGTCAATGTCCTCGGAATAAAAGTCCTGAAAATTCGGTATCGAGGCAAACATCACACCACAAAGGTCATGGGTCTTCGAATATAATTCATCTGTATGCTCATCTGACAAATAGTATGTTGCCACATGGTCAGGCAGAATGTTCTGTTGCCAAAAGAGGAGAAAGAATTTAATTAATGAACCTATGCCTGGGTCTGGCCAGTTGGCCAAGAGTTGACTTGGTCTTACCTTAATTAGTGTGTCGTTTAGTGAGCGATTCGACTTCATATTGGTTAGTTCACGTTCGGCCTGTTCCTTCCATATAAAGTCCAGACGCGAAGTGACCTAAAAGGCAGATATTATTCTCTGGAAAAACCAAATAATAACAAAATCAATAAACTCACCTCTACGAGTCTGGCATGATAGCAGACCATTACCAGGAACGATAATAAAAGTATAAGCATTTGGACGCCCAGAGGTATGCCCAGAGTGGGTAAATTGTCTAAGCTGAAATTCTTATCCGAGTTGAACTTCAAGACAATCAAAGCGGTATAAAAGCCCACCATGCCCAGAGCCATGATGGCCTTGATCAGATAGTAAAGCTTGAGGGCCGTGGCCAGAGATACCAGACACAAGACCCAGGTGAAAACTATGTACTCTGGATGGGCACAGGTCTCCATTTTTTTCTCAGCCTCTTCATGCCTCTCCAGATCCATATAGCTAATACTGGAGTTGTTCAGGGAGACGGTGTGCCCGTTATTCCTTAGCTGGAGTGTCTGCAGCGGCGACTGGGCATGATTCAGAGCACTGGCCAGGGTTTGACGCATCACCTCATCGGTGGGTCGCTGGGTGAAGTTATCGTTGAGCAAGGTATCCACAACCGCTGCCTCGGCTGGCACAGAGCTGCCATTGCTTGAGCTGATGGTGAAGTTGTGATATATTGTGGCCGAGACAAAGACATTCACCTTGTACTCCTTGTCACTGTACGCTTCATCGTAGTTGAAATTGTAGGTGGACGAGGGGCACAAGACCAGGCCAATGGCACTCAGCATGCACATGGAAATGATCACTCCACAGATAAAGAAAGTGCGTCGTTGTCTTTGGTGGACCAGTTTGATGGAATTTATGCGTAAGCAACGTGGTAGACCTGAGGGGAGAGAAGGCTTAGAATATGCCAAAGTCTTGAATTATGCAAAATGGCTTACCTGGAAACTCTTCGGCCATCACAAGGACACAGCAAAAGGTGAGGACCAAAGTGCCAACGGATAGACAGATAATTAGCCGTGTGCAACGTGGAATAATTATTATCTGACAGAAGACCATAAACATCCAAATCACAAATACACAAAGCATATTTGACCTGCCAGAATATAAAACGGAGAAATATAAATTTATAGACTCCAGGGAAATATATGGGCAAGAACTGGACTCAGATGTGAATGAAAATCCTAGCTTCTTTTAATTAAAGAAATACTTTGACAGTCGGAAACAGTTAGATCCAACACTTAGGTATCTTTCCATTCTTCTAAGGTTGGAAAATCCCTATGATACCAAGCAAAAATCGAGTTGAATCGACACCATCGGGAGTAAGGTGAACTGTGTTTTTCTTTTGAAAACAATATGAAAGGGACTACCAATCACATAGGACTTATTTAGTCCGAGTCCAGTCGAGTCCAGTCGAGTCCAGTCGAGTCCAGTCGAGTCCAGTCGAGTCCAGTCGAGTCCAGTCGAGTCCAGTCGAGTCCAGTCGAGTCCAGTCGAGTCCAGTCGAGTCTAGTCCAGTCCAGTCCAGTCCAGTCCAGTCCAGTCCAGTCCAGTCCAGTCCAGTCCAGTCCAGTCCAGTCCAGTCCAGTCCAGTCCCGTTCCAGTCTAGAACCAACTAATTATTCGATTCCAACTAGCTTTATATAGAAGGTTGGTCTTGGTATTCTTTATTCCATAATGTTTATGAAGACTCAAATCGGCTCTATCCTACTCATATGGTGGTATCTGCTTATACCAAAATTTATATCTATCCAAATCGGTTTTAGTTATATCTCCCAGGAATTATCTTAATATCTGAGTCTATTTTGTACTCACCGAAACATATCCTCACGTAATTGACAGAATTTCTGCTCTTGATTGCGATCCTTGAATTTTAGGGTGAAGGGATTTAAGTACTCCCGACGTATCTCCTTGTTGGAATTGATTTGTATATTCTGATCAATGAATTCGTCAATCTGTGCAATAATTCAAAATAAAATACCCAAAGCAATAGATTAGAGAAATAACTAACCTCTTCATCCATACCGGTGACTGAGACACGGTGATCCTGTTTGGCATCTACCAAAATGGAATCGGCCCGATTCAGGCCCTCCTCGGGACTGTTGAGCTGCAGGGCCAAGAGTTTTATTCCACAAAAGTGTGAAGAAATTTTGTTCAATGGATTCTTACATTTTTAAAGGGTATCTCCGGTATCCATTCGGTAGTGGGTTCATCTTCTATGATTAGACCCTTGGAATCGCTAGCTTCACTCAGATTTTGTATACTGGCTCCGTTCCGGGCCCGCAGCTGCTGTTCCAACGGCACCGTTAAAGTGGCTGTGGGAGAGGAGACCGTGGACTGACCCACTGGTGTGCCAGTGATGCTGGCCGTACCAGGATTGCCTGTCACAGCGCTGCCATTTTTCATACGCCGACTGTCCATGGCCACACCCTCCACCACATTGGGCAGGGAGTTGAGCGAGATGTTTTTCTTCTGCATTAAAAGCTGGGCCGGCTGAGGCGGCACCTGAACCGAGGCAGCATATTCCAGACTGCCATCCACGCTGACTCCATCCCCACAGCCCGTGCTCACCACACCCGCCACACTAATGCTGCCGGCGCAATCATTGCCAGCACTGCCGCTGGCCGAGATTGACTTGGGCACCGTGTTCGTGGCTGGCGTGCTGCTGCGTGTGCCAAAGCGACGTTTCGGCCTGTAATTGTTTGATTACAAATGACCTTTGACCTTTCGCTAAAATAAACCCCCCACCCCACCACGGACTCACCTTAATGGCTCGGTGCGCTTAATCAAAAATGTCTTAACATTCAACATTTTGAGATGATTGTCCCGGCTGCCGCCATTGCCGGGCTCCACTTCATAGGCATCGTTTAGACACTTCAGTGTGGCCTCCGATATGTGTACACGCCTAGAGAATTGAAGAAGAGCAAGAAGACAAAGCTGAGCTGGAGTTTTTGCCAAAGAAATTTCGGGGGTGTCGAAGGTGCAAAGTAGTTTGGTGAAAATTAAATTCAAATATTTGCATACGCTTTCTATGATTGCCCCAGTTGGCCAGGACGCTCCATTGACTTGGCCTCTCTAAGAGGCCAAGTCGCTCTCTGTGTGTGTGTGTCTTTCATAATTGGGTTCAACTGGCAGTTGGTAAGCAAAAATTTGTGAGCCTTTGGTCTCTCTGTTACCACAATTACATCAAAGCATTTCGAGCTTGAAAATTGTGGCTTTTTCTCGGAACCTTGTTCGGACTTGTGGTCCAAATTGTATTTTGCCAAATTATTCTTAAAGCCTTACTAAATCTTTTCTTTAGTGTTGTTGCAATTTTGGTTTCTTCTGTCACTTTATTTAAAACTACCAAAAACACAATTGCCCAGGCAGACAGGACAGGCCGGACAAGTTGTCTCGTGTACACAATTTGGGTAGGATCTGAACATGTTATGGTCTAATTGCCCAATTAAAAGAAAAAAATTACAACAACAACAGACTCTCCTTTTTGGGCCTATAAGAGGGTCAAAATGGTCAATCATGGAATTTCTTAATAAACGACCTGGCTTTTGCCTTCGAAAATCAAATGAAATAAATTAAAGACTAAATAAAATTTTTAGCTTGTTCAGCAAACCACACATATGAATTTGAGAAAATCTTTGCTGCTCGGAAAGTTGCAAAAGGCTTTTATTAAGCCCAAAATAATTGCTGGCTAACAAGATTTTAATAAATTTTTGTATTCACACAGAAATATGAGACTCACCCGGGTATGCCACCGGATTCCATGTGATTTGCTATCATCACATCATTCGACCAGACATCGAAATGCCATTTCTTGTTGCCCAGAACGCCGCACATTACCGACCCGCTGTGTATGCCAATACGCATATTGAGGTCCACCTAAAAAAAAAAGGAAGTAGAAAAAAAAAAGGAAACGGAGTTTAGTTGGTTAGTGGATTGCATTGAAAATGCAAGGCATGCGTGAGTTGCACTTTTTTTTTTTTTGAAAATTTATACAGGTTTTGGTGGTTTGGTCTGTTCCAGTCGGAGCTGTCAGCATGTCAGTCATTTGGTTGAACTGTCAGTGGGGGTAGCAATTAAGCCGCACGCCTGGTCAAGTCCGGCCAATTATGCACGGCCCTTTAGCCAGGCTTGACCGGAGTCTCTCACTCTTTCTCTCTCTTTTGGACTTTTCAGTCGAGTTTTTTTTTTCATTTCTTTTTGGCTACTGCAGTCATCATGGCTGGGACTGCCACAAATGCGGCAAAAATGTTGCCCCAAAGAGGAGCAAAAAAAAGAAGGAAAATCAATTTATATATTTTTTTTTTGAGGCGCTTTCAGACCCCCTTTAACACATTCGGCTGGTGGACTCGAGTTTTGGTATGGACCAGCTGAGATTTGCATACAAATGAATTGTCAACACATTCTCGTTGACGTTGGCAGTCATGGCAGCTCCCCCCCAAAATTCTGCCAGAACTGCAGACAGAAACATAGCAAACAGCAAACATCGCCCAATGACAAAGGGCAATAAAAATAAAAACCAGTAGGTTCCTCGCAAGCCAAACAACTGACAGTTTCAAAAAAAAAAAAAAAAAAGAAGTGAAAAAGAAAGAATGCGACGAAAATGTTTGAGGTATTAAATTTCCAAAAAAAAAAAAGTGAAAGTACTCAACCACACATATCGGGAGTTATTATCATATCCAAGCTGAAAATATGGGACAATTTTTTCTTCTTCTTTAAAAAAAAATGAGAGGGATTTTCTGGCCAGGCAAAAAAGAATGAATTATTCTGGCGCTTAAAAGTAGGCAATATTTTTTTTTTTTGCGCTAACCACAAATTTAAATGATTGAAGATCGCTTGAAAGTGAAAAGAAGTTTAAGGCAAACCAAAATGACCTAAAGAGAACAGACAAAATTTAAATTTAAGCTTGTTATGTCTTTTTGTTTTCTTCTATCCGTTTCTTATTCCTCTACACCCTCACAATTCCAAAGTCTTCTTAGTTCTACAGATTTGGAATTTTTACTTCAAAAAAAAGAACGTTCATTTGATACCAAACATAATCTGAATCAGACCTTAATGAGAGGAGTTACTTATGTGGTAAATAAAATTAGAGGGACCTAAGTTCGTTGTCCTCTGCCTTAGCTAAATAGTCGTATAAGTATACCGCTAGATGGCGCACTCAATTCATGTGTTTTTTTTGTTCTCAAGCGAGTTATTCAATTTCAAAGTCTTTGAAACTTTTTCAGGTCACTTTGAAATTGAGTCTGACTGTTCAAATCAAATTGAATTTTCTTATTTAACATTTTACAAACAATTAAATTTAATTAAAATATTATTTCGTTCATGCTACTTACATGCGTATGCAGGCGCACATCCTTAATGGCTTTTATCATATGTAAGCCGGTTTCCACACTACAGACCGCATGATCCGGTCTCGTCTCCCAGTTGTCGCTCTCGAATTGCGAAACACAATAATAACAATCACCCAACAGCTTTACACGCAGACAGTGATTGTCCTAGAGAGAGAAAAAACGAGAGAGAGAGAGAATAAATTTAAAAATATTTCAATAAACAATTTTCTCCTTGATTTTATTTTTTTTTTTTTTTGGGAGGTTATTGAATTTCACTTGATAGGAAAACAATTCAGATGAAAAGTTTTGTAAAAGCTTTTGTTTCGCTCGAAAGATTTTCGATTTAATTAAAGAATGGGTAAATATGTTTTCGCTTTCGGAATCACTTACCTCTGCTATGCGATCAAATCGGGCAAATAAATCGTTTAATATTTTCACCAATTGTTGGGCAGAAGTTTTGCTGGCCAGCTCAGTGAAGCCCTGAATAAAAAATTTCAATTTAGTTATGGTAATTTTTTCAGAGGCGAACCATACCTTGATGTCGGCAAAGAGTATGCTAACATTATCCATGGGATAAACGTAGAGTTTATTGAATTGGGTTTCCACTGTGGGATCTGTACCCTTGTACATTTCGCTACGTATTTGATTGTTCACAATATTGGGCAAGACTAAAAAGGTAAAGAGTGGTCAAGAGGCCTCAGAGCAAACAAGTCTCTACCTGCCATTTCAGCTCTACCTGATGTGACACCTGCGAGACTGTACTTTTGCAACTTACTTGAATCGAGCAACTTCTGCGTGCGCTGCAATTCCTTTTCGGACTCCTTTTTATGCTCCATAGCCTTGTGTGTCTCTATAAAGGCCAGACGCTGTCCCCGATCTGTCAGATATTTTGTATACATGCCAGCCACATTAATCGCCGTATACAAAATGAAATTGGCAAAGATTTGAAACAACACACAATTCACATTGATGGTCAACTGAAAATATTTGTAGAATTTTAACAATTCCTTACTTATTTTTTTGGGAAATATTTCGCCGAACCTACCTCTCGATATTGCAATTTAATAATTGTTATTACGGCCAGATGACAGCTGGCCGTGATGGTGCCACCCACCACACACCATTTCAAAGGTAACGGCAACATGGCATATGGCACAAAGATGACAAAAAGGATATACCAGACGAGATTCTCGCGATCGGCAAAGCCCACACCCTGACCCACAAAACCTGGTAGTAATAAAACATTTTATGAGGTCACAAGAACAAAGAGATTAAAGTGTGGCAATATTTGCTTACCTTGTATATTGAAGAGCACCCAAGTACAGACCGCAGCCCAGTGCAAATAGTTATTGGCAAAGCAACGCCAATAGCCCAGAAAACAAATGGCCATATTGGCCAGCCCACAGCAAACTGACCAAGTGATGGCCGTGGCCATGCCGCTTGCCTGCAACAGAACCACCGAGAGGGGTTCAGAAATTTTCGTTTTGTCTCAAAGAACAAATTACTTACCGTATATTCATCGTCAGTGGGTATGGTAGACTCGGCCCTTCGCCATATATAGACCATGGCTAGGACAATTTTGAGCACAAAATCCACAACATTCACTATAATCAGAGACTTCTGGCGCTGGCGATGCGTATAGGTGAGATAGCTGCGCTCCAGCGAGCTCTGCTTGAAGGAATTGGTCAGTGAGGGACAGAGTATGCCTTTGACGACATTGCCGGACTTGAAGGCTGAATAGGTCTCGTTGTTGAGGGGTCTCTGCGGCTGGTGACCGGAAACACCATTGGCCTGACCCGTTTCTAGTTCATGATCTGTAATTGGCAGTACCCACAAATCGGAGTTAATACTTTCATACTCTTTTCGAAATTAATTCAGAATATTATTCTATTCTATCTGAATTCTCTTTCATTCATTATCGAACAATCTTGAAATATCCAATCTAACTTGGATCGAATAAGTATCTATTTTAGGAATGTCATAAAAAAATAGATCGCCCTGTTCGAGTTATAATTTGGAACAATCTTAATCAAACCTGAATCGAACTACTAATTGGAAGACAGTTTGTCTTGGAATTATTTCAGCATTCTTGATCAATCCTGGATCAAACTAATCTATAGATCCAAACCTATCTTGGAAGTTTTTCAGGAATCGAACTACTATATGGAAGAAAGCCTGTCTTGGAATTATTTCAATAATTTAATAAGCATTTTTGGTCAATCCTGGATCAAACTACTATATAGATCCAAACCTATCTTGGAAGTGTTTCAGGAATGAATTTTGATTAAGCCTGGTTCTCTCTTAGAACGCATTCGGTTGTAGCCCTGTCCAAGTTATTATTTTGGATACTCACAAAACAATTTTAATCAAATCTGAATCGAACTACCATATAGAAAAAAAATCTGTCTAGGAATTATTTCAATAATTTAATAAGCATTCTTGATCTATCCTGGATCAAACTAATCTATAGATCCAAACCTAACTTGAAAGCATTTCAGAAATGAATTTTAATTAAGCCTGGGTTCTCTCTTTGTCAAACCTTGAAAAGAGTTTTCGTTTTTCGGTGGAACCGAATTTGTAATATTTTTGCTTTGTCCTACCAAAATTGCTGTTGCCAAAAATGCTGCAGCTTTCGGTGCGTCGCTTGGGTCCATGCAAACGTTTCGCCTCCACAATGCGCACAGATTGAACACGGAGCGGAGTTTGCTTGGCGGAACCGCTGCCGCCGCCGCTGCTGTTGTTGTTGGCCGCCTGCTGTTTCTTCCGCAAATTGGACAAAATTGATGTGGTCGATGCACGCAGCGTAGGCGACAGGTCGCCGTTGTCCTCCATCTGGGCACCGTCGCCGGGTAGGCGTGGAATTTTCGACATGTCCGTCGGTGTACAGCCCTCTACAGTGAGAGTGCTGATGTTGCTATCCTGCTGAGGAGTTTCCTTTTGTTTTTAGTTTAGCTTTTAATTAGTCTTCAGTGTGACTGTGTGTGTGTGTGTGACTTACCCCAGTAGGATGAACAATAGCTATGGTTGTTGTAGTTGTTGCCTCTTTTTGGCTGGGTGGTGGTGGTGTGGCTATAATCTGCTCATCATTTGTGGTTAGCGCAGCTGGATTACTTAGCCCCAGACCATCGACATCATCGGTCTCGTCATCATCTCCATCTAACTTTAAGTCATCGATTTGGGCCAGCGAGATGAGGCCCTTCTCAATGGCTCGACGCAGAATCACACCCTCTTCGTCGTCTCCTCTCTTTTCCTCACCACTTTCATTGACAGATTTTTTCCTTGTCTTTGGCTCGTCCGGAGCCTGGTTTGAGGCCTCCATTGAGTCTGTCATTTTGTCATCACCTGGCTCAGTGAGTTTCGCCGGGGCCGAGTGAGTCACTGAAGTCTTCTGCCGGCACTGCTCCAAGGCATAGGGCGTGGGGCTAAGCTGCCGCATATGCACCTCATCCGACACCAACTTGTCGTCATCCATGCTGCGCTCCTCTTCAGTTCTGTTCGGATATGGAATAGGAAAAGTTTTCATTTAAAATTCACTTCTTTAAGCCGCTTCACTGCACTGCCAATTTAAGCAAATTAAAATGAAAATTTTGATTTCCCCCTCCCCTCCCTTACTTCTACACAAAAAAAAGGCACGCCATTTTGTCTACATCTTGCGTGTATCAATTTGGTTTCTCAGATTTCATATGTATGTGTATGTGTGTATGGGTGTGGATTTTGATAATGATGATGGCTGCCGATGTGTGTATGGAACATCTCGAAGCGTATTCAAATCGCGTATAAATGACGACTTTGCCGACAGGCAGTCGGATATAGGTAAGAACTAGAAAATGGAACTCCCATGTCGTTGTCATTATTCAAATTAGCAGTTAGACACACACGAATGCACACTAAAACACACACACATATCCCGGAAATACACACGTATCCGTTAACCCAGCAAACAATTACTGAAAATTAACTAGTGAAAATGGAATGATTATTTTAGGTATGGAAAATTATTGCAAGGAAAAAATATAATTATTTTTGGACTTTGTTGTTTTGATTTTTGTCGAATTTGATTAATTTACACCAAATCGAGAAACTTAAATCTTTAAAAAAATATTGGAGTTTTTAAAAATATCATTATGATATTTAAAGTTAATATTAATTTTTCTCAGAAAACTTAAGAAATAAACTAGTTTTAATCTATTCAAAAAAATTCCTCAGATTAATTAAAAAAAAATAAAAATTAGTTTTAATCTATTTAAAAAAAATTCCTCAGATTAATTTTAATATTTTGCTTCCCTGGGAGACTTGATCAAATCCAACCCAACTTTTAGTCTATTCAAAAAAAAAATCCTCAGATTAATTTTAATATTTTCCTACCCTGGGAGACTTGATCAAATCTAACCCAACTTTTAGTCTATTCCAAAAAATTCCTCAGATTAATTTTAATAATTTCTGGGAGACTTGATTAAATCTAATTCAACTTAACCTAATTTTTTTACAATTTTTTTTTTCTCACAAAACTTATTCCATTTACAAATGAAATTGTTTGCTGGGTTACCCAAAACTTCCTTCCTTTTGTTTTCAATTTCTTTTGAAAATGTTGGCTGGGCATACTTTTAAAGTATTTAACACACACACACACTAACACACTAGCACACATTTACGAATTCACTTTCCACATCTGGCGAATTGCAATGCAGTAAGGCAACAAAAGCATAGTAAACTTTTTGGGCTTTAAAAAACAGACACAACAACATACACACACACACACACACAGGCAAAAATACAAAATTTAAATCCAAACGAAAAATACCCTCAAACAGAATTCCAATAAATCGGTGTGTACACATGTATGTGTGTCCATGTGTATGTGTATGTGTGTGAGAGAGAATTCAGTTGATATGTTTTGTTTTGTTTGCTTTCGCATTCCTAGTCCAAAGCCGAACCAAATAAACAACAACAACAACAGAGAATTTCATAAAAAAAAGTCCCGTTTTTTTTTGCGGTATGCGAGTGGGAGTGAGACAGCAGGTGCTTGGTGTAATTCAATAAACTGAAACCGCTTCCACTTCAGTCCTCATTTACTCTCTCTCTCTTTCGCGCTCTCGCTCTCTCTTTCTCTTTAATTCTACTTCAGCTTCTTTTTTCTTTCCTTTCTTTTTTTTTTTTGTTGGCCTCTTAATGCGGCGACAAATTTCCGTTTGATGTGTGCCAAATTTTTTATTTTTTTGCTGTGCATTTAAATAAAATTTGATTTGATTTGTGTGGCTCTTCTGCCTCCCTGGAGGCTCACATTTTCGTTGATCACCTTTGTTGTGAATTTTTGCCTATTTGGGGTTTCCTAATTCTTTTCTTCTTCTTCTTCTTACTTTTTTTTTTTTGCTTTGAGTTGGTTTGCTTTGTCATTTAGTTTTGTAATGAATCAGAGAGAAAAAAAGTTGATTTGAATTTTTTTTTTGCGGTCACTTTTATGTGGTCGATTTTATTAAGTGAAGTTTCTCTCTGCTCTGCTTTTGCGCTCATAAACAGGCTGGTGCCGTTATGTTTATCAAAAGTTATTGTCAACTTATCGGAGTCTACAACATTTCTAAATATAACTGTTAATATTTGTTTCTGTTGTTGTTGTTGTTGTTGCCTTTGTTTATTTTGCTGATTTTGCGTTGTACGCTTTTAGGCTTTTTCGATAGCACCTCTTTCTCTCTCTTTCACTCTTGATATTTTTAGACTGTGGTTTTGCCTTTGCCCTTTCTAGTTCGTAGCTCTTTTGGCTTTGTTTACCTTTTTGATTGCATACTGTCTCTGGGCGAAAATAATTGTTATTTATCAAAGCCGTTTCAATTGACTGCTTCATTTTGCGTGCATTTCCTGCACAATTCTGCCATTGCCACATAACAGTAAATATGCTTTATCAGTTTTTGCTATCGCTGTCACCATTGTCATTTGCCCAAAGCATAATTCAACAATTGTCTGGTAATTTTGTTCCAAGGGCCTCTACCATATATGCAAAGCAGACGACAACACAGATAAACATGTTAACTGAGCGAGAGAGAGAGAGAGAGAGAAGAGATAGGGAGAGTGCCAGAGCTGGAAGGGGATGGCGTGTGAGCATATTCATTGCCTTAAATCTGTCAGAAAATGTGCCAAATATTTTGCTTTTCATTTCGAACAGATTGTTTTGTGATAAAAAAAATGTATTTTTGTTTGGTTTAAAAAGGCAATAAATAAACGGTAGAAGTTTTTTATTTTTTGAAAAAAAATATTTTTTTTTTTCAAACGGAGAACATTTTTAGTATTTCAAAATTAAACTCATTTTTTTCAAGAAATTTTTATCTACTCTTTTTCTTTTCAACAAACAAGGAACTCTCTTTTTGTCAGAGATCATTTAGCAACTTTATACAAAATAAATATGAAAGAATCTAATTGATCAAATTGACTTTTCAATTGGTCTATTTAATTTATGACTTATCTGGCCTTTGTTGTTGTTTATTACCTGAACAGATGTTAGATAGAGTTAAGGGATTTCGTCATCTAGACTAAACAATGAACCAGCCAAATTGGCATCACATGTTCCAAATCACAAATCACAAACCTGGCACAATTTGTTCAATTAACACATTATTAAAATTATTATTATTTTTTTGAATTTGCATATGACAGTCGAATTGAATTAAAATAAGTCAGTTTATTTTGGCTTAATTCGAACCGGTTTTGGTTTGGCTCGACTTTTGGCATGAATAAAGAGATGAGTAATCCGCCTAGGAAAATTTGTATGAACACGACAAAAAGTGTGTTTATCTTCACTCAATTGCAGGTAACAGAGAGTGAGAGAGTGAGTGAGAGAGATAGATAGATAAAAGACTAATATAATTATCGCTTTGATAATGGCGCAACAAAATATTCAAAATATAAAATCGATAATTTTGCCAAAGCTATAGGACAGTCCAGACTCATCAGCTTCGCATTGGCGGGGGCGTCGTTTTTTTTTCGAATTTTTAACCAAGAAAATAAATTGTATTTGATTTCACTCACATTTGATTTGCCACAAAACTAAACAAATTCTATTAGATTTATATCGGTCATATTTGTACACTATCAGATAAATAATTGTTTTGATATTTAAACATTTTTTTGGTTAATTCTTTCATTGGGCCGCCCGCGGCTTTTGGGTTTCGTTTAGCGTCTTTCACATTGAACTGGTCCGATAGAACTGAGCGCTAAACCGGAGAGTAGTCAGCTATTTTAATACGCCATGTAGTCAATTTTGAGCAATGTGCGACTTTTGTGTGCTCCCTGGTCAGAGTCAACATTATGGGTTGATATGGTAATTGCCATGAGAGTGCAACGATTATCAACTGCCAATGATTGGCAATAGAGAGAGCACAAAAGGTGACAGCTTCAAAAAAATATTTGCTTGGTGTTTTTAGTAAGAATTTTCCAGATTAACTAGGACCAAGGTGCTGAAGATTAAAGACTCTTTTCTGGGAGTTCCTTTAGGTATCACAATTTATAGTAGGTTAATCCTGGTGAAATTCTGTAGATATTTGAGTCTCTATATGAGTATTCCAGATATTTCATGGGAAGCCAATGGGTTAACAATTGTTGGAGATATCCCTAGATTTGTCTGACAGCTATATTGTATGATGGTGAAATTCTGTAGATATTTGTGTCTCTTTATGAGTATTCCAGATATTTCATGGGAAGCGAATGGGTCAACAAATGTGGGAGATATTCCTAGATTTGTCTGACAGCTATATGGTAAGAAGCTTAGACAAAAGTGCCAGGCTTATCAAGTTGAGAAAGCTCTGAGACCAGTCCGATCGATTCAACTAGTATTAATCAATATTCCAATCTATATTCCAAGTCTGAGCCCTAAAAAGGTTCCCCAACTTTTAAATCGTTTTAGTTATTTGCTGAAGATGTGGAGAAAAATTGAATTGAAAAGCCTATTTAATTTCTTTCAATTTCTGAAACCTTAAACTGTTTCTAGGAATTCCTTTTATTACACAAACATTTCATCTTCCCTTGTTCTTCTTCCCTCCTTTTTGCAATAACCTGAGACATGTTAAAAATTCAGACATTATCGGAAATTCCTATTTGGAAATCGTATCAGTTTTAGTGGCCATTGGCCAAAGAACTGGAGACACTCTATTAAAATATATGGCAACATACAATGGAAGCCCAGAGAGACAATGAAACAGCTTGTCAGAATAGACAAGTAGCCGGCCGAGAAATGAGATTCTCCCAACCCAAGAAAAAACCTACATCAAAATGCTAAGAATGACAACGATATAAAGGCAACTGTAAATGTATATCTGGGGGGGAGATTCGTGCATGTGTATGTGTATGTGTGTGTGCATGTGTATGTGTGTGCGCTCGTCTCTCGCAAATACTCATAATTTCTCTATGATAAACAACATTGATAAAAGCGTTGAAGGTGCAAACTTTTTGTCCACACCATTTTGCTTTTTTTTTTTTTTGCTATCACAAAAAACCACAACAACAATAACAACAACAACAAAATTTCAGGGGTCAGTCAGTTTGTCTGGCTTATATAATGGGGACTATATAGCTTTGATATGAGATATGAAATGTTATGGGAGGCGAATGCGTCTGCCATACTCGATTTTATTTGTCTAGGCACAAAACTTTTCTCACTCACACAACCTCACGGTTATTCACACCTACTCACACACACACACACTCACACACACATGAAGCCGGTAAGGAGGACGAAAGTCGCACCCAGGCGGGTTTGGTTTAACCCTTCTTTGCCCTCATTGTCAATGCTCTTTCAGTTCTCCAACCCCAGCTTTATGAGCTTTTGTTAGCTTGTTGAATTTATGGCCATAAGAAACTTGTTAGAGCACATTATTGGGTGTGTAACAAGTGCCACTGGCAAGCGGCTACCCCAACCAGAACTATTCTACTCCCTCTGGTGCCCTGGTGCCCTGGCCGTGTGTGTGTGTGTGTGTGTTTTAGTATTAGTTTATTTGTCTTGAAACTCTTGAATGGATACCCAGCACAGCTGCTTAGCTAAGTAGATTAAAGTCATATTTACACGAATCCCCATACCTACCCTCTCTCCGCCCCCACCAGCTTAAGACACTCTAATTCTATGTGTCTATGTGTGTGAGTGTGTGTGTGTGTGTGTGTGTTTGAGCTTGTGCTCTGCCCTAAGTGGCAGCAATTAACACTTGACATATTTATGCTTAACCAGGGCGCGACGCATTGTCACCGAGACCAGAAGTGGTTGATGTGTATGTGGCCAGAACAGAATATTACCACAAGAAGGTCAACAACAACAACAACAATAACAACAACGGCATTCAACATTCTCTGGCAACAATGTCTCACAAGCTGGCAAGTTTATTTATTAAGCATTTAAACCATCCAACAACTTGAACAACCCAACTAAACAGCTGACGCTCCTGGCGATTGACATTGATTAGATTGAGCGTATCTTGGCCACAGCCACTGAAAACTGCTAATGATGTGGGTTCTATAGTGTTGCTAATGAATCGAGACCCTAGAGGTTTCTTTTTTCTCTCTGAATTTAAATGATTTACTTTCGAATTTTAATCAAAAGTAACTAAGCTCTGACTACTCTCTCTCTCTCTCTCTTTCTCTGTCTCTTTCATTCAGATCTATTTTATATATAGAAATTTGGTGGACTTGAAAAGCTTTAATATTAGCTGAAATTTAAGAGGTATTTCTGAAATATTTAGAAAAGAGTCCAGGGGTTTATTTCTTGCTTCTCCTATTTCAATGGACTTCAAATTTCTGTTCAAGTTTGAAGTTCCTCGATTTAGCTTCAAGGAAATTTTTATTCCAGACCTTGAGTAGTTTATTTTTCAAATTTATAAAGAACTCTTTGAAGTATTAAGTGAGCTGATTCCTTGATTAATTTCCCACTTTATTTTATTTATTCCCGATAAATAAGGCATACATAACCTCAGATAAATAAGGATTACATAACCTCAAACTTAAAGATTCTTACAGAACTTTATTTCTCAAATTTATAAAGAACTCTTTGGAGTTTTAGAAGACCTTCTTCCTTGCTCAATTTCCCTAAGAATTCCCACTGTATTTTCAGGTCTTTTTGAATATTTCAAACATCCTTAAAAATTATCCTCAACTTCTATTTTCTTCTGATAATTAAAACTCATTGATTTTGCTATAAAAATGTTTTACTTATTTCTAAAATTGAATTTTGAAACCATTTTTATGAACCAAAAATAAAATTTGATTGAATTAATTCTTCTGGTCAATTTCCTTTGAATTTCCTCTCCTTCCCACAGGCTTTAATTATGAAAAAACTCTTTTCATATTTAAGAGAATTTATGAAATTCGGATTTCTTGAGGCGTAATCAAAATTTGCTGATTAAATTGTTAATTTGTCCTCTTTGGTTTGAATATTATAAAATGCAAAATTCACCGAAAAGTCTATCAAACCAATTGATGCAAAATGTGATTTGATGAAAATGTGTAATTAATTTCCGTCCAAAGGAATCGCTCTGCAGACGCCAGACCGACTGACCCCCTCCCTCGGCAAACCCAATCAAGAAAATCCAAAAACAGGAGCACTTTGAACGAAAGTGGTTTGACTCAAAAAGGAGACCCCAACACTTGCCAACAAGAAAAGAAAAAGATGACGACAGCAACAAGGACAACGGAACCCCGACGACTGATTCATTTCATTTAGCTAAAAGTGCGCAAAGAAACGAGTAGAATAACAATAACTAAGAAGACCAAGAAAAATAATACAATTGCCACATAAAAACGATAAAAAAAAGACAAACCGACAGACAAACCCTTCGAATTGATCACGCCTTGCTCATTGGATAGGACATTTGGCCCATTCCATTTGCCTGGGAAGCTAAAGGGGAAGGAAGAGGCCATTACAATTTTTATTGTGTGCGTGCATAGACCTTTCGGATTTGGGTTAATTTCGAGCCCACCGCTAGCCTAGTTCAGGCCAATTGAATAGGTGCACCGAGCAGAAAATAGAAAATCAAAAAAATTTGAAGCTATCAATGCAGCCAAGACTCTCCAAATGCCACTTTTATTAGGCAGTCCTTCTGCTTCTTCTTCTTCTTCTTCTTCGTTTTCTTCATCTTCCTATTATTTTGCTTTGATGTTGTTGTTGCTGGCCATTTGACTTTGACAGCTCCTTGGCATTGACACTGAAATCAAAGCGATTTGTGTTCTGCTCTTGATTTGGGTAAATACGCGAACCCCCCTCCCCTTACCCTCACCAACCCAAACCAAACCAAAAGTCCAGTAAAGCTGACACTTATTCTGTGGGAAAGTCATTTTTTTTTTTTTAGCTATTTTTGGTTTTGGCGTCAAAGCGAAATGTTGGGAAAAGCGAGTAGGCAATAAGCCGTATAAGTGGCCACTTTTTAAAGCCAAAAAGCAATTCGTTCTAAGTATTTGCTCAGATTTTTTTATTTTTCTTGATTTTCCTACTTTCTAATATTCAAATACCCTTGATTTGGGGGGAAAAAAGGCTTAGGCAATCTTTGAGAGATTTGGCAATGCTTTGTCAAAGACTTGAGGAACCTTCTGGAGAGCTGAGAGGGCTGAGATTCAATCCAAACGTTTTTTTAAAGGCTACCTTGATCTTTACTCATTTATTTTTGAACTGAACAAGGTGACTCACTTTGGATTCAGTTTAATTTATTTTATTTAATTTCAAAAGCTATCGAAATATTGGTAAAATTCAGATCAGTCTTATATCAAGTTTAAGTAATTCGATAAGCTGTCAACTCTTTGACTTTTTCCATGTTTTGTTTCTACTTCCCAGAACTATTTATGTCTCTTAATATTTCAAATTGAAAACATTGGCTCATTAATAGTTCATTTAGGTTCATTACAAAATCAACTCGGAATATCGATATCAGATATTTTTTAGAGTTATCCAATTTGAGCCGAAAAATATTGTCTAATAGATTTATAGGGTTTTCGAGTGACTCTCAAAAACATAAAATTTCATATTTTACCTTTTAAATTCTTAGTTCATTTCCAGTTCCAGCCCAATTAGTTCCGAAAAGTTCTTTAAATCCAAAAAAGGATTACCAAGAGTGAAGAGTATTTCCCCAGCGACTTGGTTAAGTTTTTAGCCTGGTTCTCGACCTGTTCTCGTTGTATTTTATATTGTGTTTATTTAAAAGCCATTAAAATTGACAAATTGCTCTCGGCTTGAGATGGTACCGAAGGAGCGAAGTGGAGTAATTTCAAAAAGTCCCAGGCAAGTCTATAGATATTCCATTTTATTACATATTCTACGGTCTTGCGAAGAGCTCATTTATTTATTTATTTTTACGTTTTTTTTGGTTGTTGTTGTTGTTGTTTTTTTTTTCGGTTTTTGGCATTTCTCTGGCATTTGATAAGCTGTTTGCACGCACGACTGAACAGAGACGCTCGTTAAATTTGCTGACCACGGATTTTCCAATAAATTCTGTATTTATTTATTTAATTAGAAAATTGCATTAGTTGCATTCCAAAATTCTACTATTTTTCTGTATTCCAAAAAAAAGAACTATTTTTTTTCCTATTTATTTATGGAGTCGGTGGTATCATTTGTTAGGTTTAATGTGCCATAACATGATTTCTTTTTATATTTTCTATTTGCAGCTCCCTTTGGGGGCTCTATTAAAATTCACCTGATTCGAATGGGCCACCTCTTCGCCTCAAATATTTCCCATTCACTTTGGAAAATGGTCTTTACGGTTTTCTAGTCTTCTTGGTCTTTTGGAATATCCTTGTTATTCGATGTTTTTGTTTTTGTATTCTTTCTTTTACGTTCTTTGTCATTTTGTTGTTGTTGTTTATTTTACTCTTTTTGGACGCAAAAAATTTGCATGCAAAAAGGAATTTGCATAAAATTAAACTGACATTTCAAGTTGTTGTTTCTGTTTGCTTTGTTGTTGTTCTCGTTGTCGTTGTTGTTGTTGTTGTTGTTGTCGGTGCTGTTGATGTTGTCAATGTCTGTCTTTGTCGTTGTTGCCAACTAGCAAAAGTTGAGTAATCGCTCTGCATAAATAGTCCTTAACAAGGTGTGTTCCTGTGCGTAAATATATGTGTGTGTGTGTGTGTGTGTGTGTGTGTGTGCTTGTCTGTCAGTAAGTATTTGAAAATTATGAAATGTCTGGCATCAAGGTTAAGCGTATTGGGGAATATTTAATTATAGACCTGCATAATTGTTAACGGTTCGAAGGGCTTTTTTCTTGGGTCTTGGGTCAATTGATTTTAAAGGCACCAAAAGGTTGTGTAGGCTTAGACTGGTCTAAGATATTTCATTATTTACTTAAGGTGGACACCTTTCAGGTTATTGCTTTAGTTTGGGAAATTGAGTATTTTTCTTTTTATTTTTATTTTAGTTAAAAAAGAAAAGCGCCATCTATTTTTTTTTTTTGATCAGAAGAATTGTTTTTAGGATATTTAAACAAGCCAAGCTTACATATATCTATCTCCCTCTTACCCACTCTACCAAAAACGGGAATCCAATTTACATATATTTGTCTCCCTCTCATTCAGTCTTACGAAAGCGGGTGCACTGCTTTGTGCTCACTCACACTTGCACATATGCGATTTGCAAGCAAATCAAGATCAAATTAAGCAGATTGTTTTACATGTTTTTGCTTTTTTCAATCTTTTTTCTTTTATTATTTTCATTCATTTTGTGGCCAGAATTTTTACGCTTGATTTGATTATTTTGATATCTTTTGTCCAGTCTAATTGAACCCTCAATCTGGTTCTCTATATGTATACAAAAAGATATTAAAGTCATAAAAACAAAGAGGCTCTGCTTGGGGTTTTTTTGGCAGTGATTACAAAACCATCTGTTTGCCTTTTCCCCCAAAAGACCATAAAAAATAATAAACCACAAGCCAATAAAGCAATTTTCTATTACAATATGGTTAACTCAGCCAGTCAAAGTAAATTGGCCCAAGCCTACTGTTTGATTCAGCCACTGCTGAGCCCGGGCAGGCCTGGAGTAGCGGCTAAAATGGCCGATTTAATTGTCTGTGGGCATATTTATGCAATTAAAATTTCATAATTTCACAGGTCACGACGGGAAGAGCACAGAGTCAGTAATTGATTGAGAAAATGCTTAACTTCGTGGGATTTGGCTTAGGCTCTGAAGGCAGCCAACATGGCGTATGGACAATTTCCCAGGAAATTACCTCACATTTCTATTTTTTTAAATAAGACAAATGGAAAAATAGCTTAGCTGGGGAATTTTTTTAATCGAGACTAAATTGAAAATTGCAATCGATTAGACAAAAGCCCCCCTTCGATATGCAATTAAAAATTCAAACCGAAGTAAGGGATTACTAATTGTCTTGGTCTCGTTTTGCTAAACGATATGAGCTTATATATATACTTACTATTCCGTCTGTCTGAGCCTCAGGACAATAAAATGTCTTTTAATGCGTTTAATATTGAATAAAGACTCTTCAGGCCGAAAGGGCATCGAATAAAAACAACAACACAAAAATGTATGGAAACCTGAACATAAAAAGAGCGAGAGAGAGAGAGAGAGTATGTTAGACTTTGGCTAGTCCAGAGTATAGTCTCAGGGGTAAAAGTGGCCCATAGATTGCCACGGCTTTCTTGTTTTTGGTGTTGTTTGTGTTGTTGTTGTTGAGGCCGGCTGCTTTTACTCCTCCATTTATAATAATTGAAATATGAGATTGACATTTAATAGCAAACTCTCGTCTCTTTTTGGTCCTTTCATTGATATTATTTTTATTGCTGTTGTTGTTATTGTTGTTGTTGTTGTCAGCTGGTTTCTTTCATTGATTCATTCAACTGGGCGACAACATTTTTCGTCTGCATAATTTAATTGATTATTGTAAACAAACGGCAGCAGCTGCTGGCCATCATTTTCCAGCTGCCATTGCCCTGTCCTGCCTTGCCCCTGCCCCTTGCTTGGCCATTTTTCGACAGCTTTTAGGCCTTAATGATATTTAATTTCTTACAACTTTTTTGTTTTGTTTTTGCTTTCTTGTTAAATTGTACACCATTTTGAGGTTCTTGGAGAGGCTTGCCACGGCCTGTTGTCCCGATCCTTCGGGCGTTATTATTTTTTTTTTTGTCCCTCGATTTGTGTAATTAAATGCTTGTAATGGAGAGCTATTTATCAATATCAGTTCACACAGTTCCCTACTCGGTCGGTCTAGCCATTTGCCGATTTTTGATGAGTGTGAAATATTTTCGCTTATTAACAAAACATTTTATCTGGATAAAAATATTAAGTGTATTTAAATCTGAAGCTATTATTTTGGTTTATTTTATCACATTCAATATGGTCTGGAATTTCTCATCTAACTTGGCTTGTTTTAATTTTGCAGTGTGAACAAATCAAATCAAGTTTGAGTTTGGCCGGGCAAAAAGGCCAAGATAAAGAGACCTAATGCAATTACTACCGAGTCAGAGAGGCATAGAGAAATACCTTTATGTATATAATAAATCACTTAGACGAGAATAAGGGAAATGGTAAATAAAAGAGGCCACAATTGGCACACAGACTCACCTTAGGCAAATTCGTTCCTCCTCCTCGGCATTCATCATGTTTGTTGTCCTCGACTGGCTTTTTTTTTTTGAGTATTTTTATTTTTATATATTTTTTCTTTCCGTAACTGCCAGAAGCAGCTTCACGTGTTCGTCGACTTGCTCTGACAGCTTTCGTTTTTAAATCGTCTTAAGCTGTTGTCGATTTGCCTAATGCCCCGACCAAAATTGTGGCAGCCACACTGCTAAGCCAACCAACATGATGTGGCTTCTTCGGATGTCCTTGGCTGGTTATTTCCTGTGGTTTTTTTTTTATCTGTAATGACATAATCATTAAATTGCATATTTCAATAAATCTTTTTATGTTGAAATTCTTAAAAGAGCAGATGAAAATCTTGTAGCAAGTTAAAGGTAAAGCCAGATCCTTTTCAATTGCGCAGTTTAAAGCAAAGAACGCAAAGGGGGAGGCAAAAAAATATAGAGCGTATATAATTTAATAAATAGTTGCAGTTGACAGATTTCAAGTGGAAGCAAACTGTCGTCGTCGTCTGTTGTCACCGGATTCTGCCATTGCCACTGCCACTGCCGCTTCCGTTGCTGCTTCGATTTTGTCGCCTACAACAATCGAAATAATAACAGCAAAAACAACAACCACAGAAGCACTAAGGCTATGACTGCTATACCCATAAAGCCATATAGGATACACAAGTGCTAAAGAATTGCGGTTTCCCCGTATGTGTGTGTGTGTGTGAATAACTGTAAATGGCATAAAAAACAGCAAAAGAACAGAGAGAGCCAGGCCAGTGCTGGTCCAGGCTGGTATGAGGGGTCTGCTAGTACAGTCAGGCACAATCTATGCAGACAGCGCAGACCCTGCTCATCTTAGGTTTATACGAAGTCAAGAAGATCATATATTTTGGGGTAAATAACGATTAAACATTTTAATAGGAAAAAAATATATAAATCTAGTAATTCAAGTTTACCATTTCTCCTAATTCTTATTCCTTGAAAGCCTGTAGGTATTGCAAGTTCAGGGCCCTCATTTTTGCAGAGTGCTGAGACTCTGGCATTTCTCTATAATTTTCCCTTACAAATGTCCTAAACAAAGTGTCCCGAATACTAGTGCAATATGAATAGTCTGTATAATCTGGTCTGACTTCTTCTACAGTCAATTCATATTGACAGAAATAGCAGCGCAAGTGCTGTACGGCATCCTGGAAGTCGAGACTGCCATAGGAACAACTGCAACAGAGAGCACAGTAATATCTGAATTGGGGCTTGCAGTCCGGAATGTGTGAAAGCTCGGGCAGTTGTCTTTGGCTTTTATAGGCCCACTTGTGGCAGTTGTGACCATGACCAGTCTCGCCATTGAAGATAAAGGCTGCCGCATGGCACATCTCATGGGCCACAGCTTGGAGTATGTCGCCTATATGGTTTATCTTTTCAGGCAAATAAATTTTGGCAGCACGTTTTCCACTTGGCTCTACAAAGCGATAACAATGGCTCTGCTCGTGCTGGCCTCTGATCCAAACAATCGCAAGTCTCAGGCTGCAGTAGAAGATCTTGTGATTTAAAATGTGAAACATTGTCCTGGCCAATTTTGCCTTGTTTTGGTTGATAGAAAAATCACATCGGCGACGATTCATGGCTGCCGGGTGACGCAGATTTGGGGGGATAATTTTTCTTAGAGAATCTAGAAAGCTACAGTGAGTTGGTTTCTGATCGAGGTAAGGCAAAATGTAGTTATGCTGGCGGCAATTACTTTTGCGCTGATTTTCCGTGGGCAAACCGGAAAGATCAATGGGCTCTTTGATGTGGGCAGGGGTTTCATTCTCAAGAGTTTTGATATTGCAATATTTGATCAGGTTATCCAGCAGAATGATCTCAGTATCCTGTGAGGTGGCAATGGAACGTAATTCCGAGCAAGCAGGTATTACCTCTTCTAAGGGAAGCTCAGTTGGCTCCTGACTAACCACAACCTCTGTTTCTTGATCTGGTGGATCTTGTGGATTATACAATCTACGCCTGGAAGGCAACCCATCCAGGAGGTTTCTTAGACGTGCTTGCATTTCCTCGTTTTGATCTGGTTCAACTGTTTGCAAGGGTTCTGGCTTGATCGTGGCTATATCCCCACTAAGATCCAGATATATCAGAAAGGGAAACCCCTTATTGCTCCAACGAGGTGCTTCATCATCATCTTCCTCTTGAAACTCATCCTCATCGCTTTGCTGTTGTGAGAAATAGACAGGCTTGGTATTTCTGCGCAATTGACGATCACTTGGACTACTGATAAATTCATCTCGTAGCTTGTGTTTATTAGAGCAGCGAAGTTGAGGCGTTGACGTGCCTACGGGCCCGGTAGAGGTATTCCTTTTTGATGCTGGACTCATTGTCATATTTCCGAAATAAGAAATATACTTTGAGTTACGATATTAAACTAAAATGGAAAGCCTACTTGGTTGAATCTATCAAACCATAAAAGCCCTTTGGCATTACTCGATATATATTGATATATTTCTAAAATTCTGGATTCGTATAAACCGAAGGAAAACATGGTAAATACATTTATGTCTAAAGAGCGTGTGTGTTTGAGTGTGTGGTGAAGTGTGTGTGGGAGTGTTTGACTGCGGTAAACAACAAACACTACAAATGTCAAACGTTTTGCTTCACCCACTAAAAGTAGAGACACACCCATCGACCGACAGAGACATTTGTCGTACTTGGCACTCTATTTTTATTTTTTTTTTTCCCCCCTCCATTTTTTTTTCTATGGTATTGGGAATTCCATTGTTGGCTTGTTTTGTACAGCTTCCCAGCTTGACTACTTTTAGTGCGATACTTCACTCCATTCTATTTAGCAGTGCACTCGGTCTTTGTCAAGTCAAGTCAAGTCAAATTCAATCAGTGCGTGGAGCTGGTTCATTGTCTCTGGACTCTTGATGTTTTGCCAGTTGCAGTTTCGATTTAGCCGAGAACAGAAAGAAATAGAGGAGAGGCCGTAGACAGAGAGTGACTCTGGCATTTATTTATATATAATTTTACCCTGATGGTCTTTGACGGTCCTACTGACTTGTTGGACTTGCGGCAGCTTGTTTCCTGTCCTGTTTATGAAGCCATAAAACTCAATTTAAAACGCTTGAATATAATATGAAGAATAATATACGACGAGTACAGGGTTTTCCGTTATTTTCATTGCTACTTTATTTATTAGGATATTTCTCATTTTGTTATAAATAAGCGAAGCATATGCAAGAAATTTTATTGCCTTATTGCGTGAGACGCCCACAAGTGGCATCTTCCTTCCTTCCTTGCTTCTTTGGCATCGTAATTTTTTTTTTTTTACAGCTCAGCTATCGCCTTAAAGAATTTCACACACAGTGTTGAAATGATTTATATGCATCCTGTTGCGTGTTTGTGTCTTTTGCTGCGCTTCCACAAAATCTACAAGCCTTGGCCGCGTAAAAGGTTGGCTCAAACTCTTTTTGGCTTGAATGTCCTTTTTACCCTTTCTTTTTTTTTCGTTGTTGTTGTTGCTGCTTCTGCTTAACATTGTTGAAGTTTATGGCAATCGCGTGCACATTATGCCAAGTAGACACGGGATTTCTCTCTCTCTCTCTCTCTCTCTCTCTCTGCCTGTCTGAGCGCACTCAATCACTGTGAATGCGATTGCAGTGGAATACCAAAAAAAAAAAAAAAAAAAAAAACAAGTATACGACCAGTGAGTCGTTGAAAGGGCATGAAATGCGCTGTAAACTGGGCATATCACAAAATGGCTAAAGAGCGGAATTTTTATAAATGGCTAAAAATATAAAGTAATCTCTTTCTTTATACGATAAGCCCAACTGAATGACTGGCATTTCTATGAATCAAGAAAGGCTCTTGTTGCTGTTGCTGCTCAATTAAGTAGCTTTTTAAAAGTGCTGCTCGTTACCCTTTAAGAGTTTGATAGATGGGAAGGATGGGAAGGAAGTCCAAGCAACAATCGTATCAAGCTCCTAAGTGTCGAATGATTTGAAAGATAAGTACAGTTGTGCTGAGATTTTACAGTCGCTGAGTGCTGAGAGGGAACCCTGTCAGTTTAAATTTAATTCGATTGACTTGGACAATAAAAGAAAGTACAGTTGCTCTGGAACTCGAGAAAGTACAGTTGTGCTCGAATTTGAGAGAAAGCAATTAAATTTTTAAATAAGCTGAATATAGAAATAAATTTTGGATTAAAAGTACAGAACCCTCTGCAATTAAAATTGAATCCCAAAAATCGTTAAATTAAAGTACAGTTGTGTAAGATTTTATAGCATTTCTCTTGGCTCTTGCTCATGTGGCTTTAAGTCATTTTCAATTCAAGGTATAAATCAATAAGTTTAGTAAAAAAAAAAATAAAATAAACTCATTTAAATGCAATTTTTCAAAAGCTCAATTCACTCCGTCCTCACTCCTCTCTCTCTCACTCTCTTTTTATTTCACTAACCAAGCATGAAAACTTCCCTTGGCATAGAGTATATTTTTTACGTTGTGCCCTAATCATACACAACTTGCGCTTCGTTTGCTTTTTGTTTATCCCTTTGAAAGACCACACACACACACACACACATACACACACAGAAACCCATACATGTTTACAAATTTATGACACTTGGAATATCCCAGACCAAAACGCCATACTCATGTCATCTAATACCTTGGTGGGACGTTGCCTCTAGAAAGGATCTTTTCACCCAGGAGCGCCAACAAATTGACTGTAAATACGCTTACGACATTTCAATTGTGTTGCCCTGTGTGTGTGTATATATGTTCTTTACCTTATGGCTTTGGCTATGAAAATGAACAATGAAGTGAAAACAAATCCAAAAAAAAAAAAAAAAATAACAAAACAAAAATGGGTTGTAAAATTTTTCCAAGAGGCTACCAAGAAAATGTCAAAGCATCGTTGCCTGTCGATTTATGGGGTCTCTGTTTGTGTAAACATTTTTGCTGAAGTAATTAAGCTTTCGTTTATTTTTTTTTTGTCTTTCTTCTGCTTACTTTCGAGTCATGACAAGGCAGAAAACAAAGGCGCATGTCTGGCTAACTAGCCAAGACACAAAACCGAACCAAGCCCAACCAAAAAGAGAGCAGGGCTAAAATTGTAACAAAAATCAAAGGCAGCCTCAATGACAGGAAATATGGCAAATTCAGCAGTAGTGTAAACCTTGAGAGGATATGCACAAAAGCGCTGAGTAACATGCAACAATAACAACAACAACAACAACAACCACAAGAACAAACAACAAGCTTTTCCCGTACTGAGCAAAATGTCTGCCATATTTTCACATTAAGCTGGAGATTTATGTTTGTGTGCGTGTGGCTGTGCCTGTGTGCATTCATAAAAGGTACACTGCAATGGCAAAAGCAAATGAAAAAGCACTCCCAGCTTTACGGTTATACGAAGATCGGAGGCTCTTTATTCACAGGAAAGATATAAGATATATTTTTGATTGAGTCTGGAGTTGATTCTGATTATATGATCTGCCTATAAAACCCTGTATAAAATTTCATTCAAGTTGGTTGAAACCTACTCGAGATATTCTCGAATGATTTTGGGCCTTTTTGATAGGCTTGCTAAATCGATCCTAATCAGTTCATTGGTTCGATCTTGATCAAATTAATATTTCCAACCTGATCTATCTATTCTAGAAAGCTCAATAAATGGAAGCCTAACCTAGAAACAAACCAAGTAGATTTCACTTTCTTGGAAAAGAGTGTGCATAGCAAGAAGCGCAGTCAAAAAGCACGCGCGCATTTATGGATAAGGGAAGACTAAGAGAAAACTTTAACCACAGACATATTGGCCCATTAAAAACAAGTTGAATTGGAGTTTGTGTTTCTGTTTATCCCACAAACAGAGAAACCGAAATGCTCGCATTTATAATAATTTTGCTTTCTTCTGCTGACCTGCAAACGGACACTTCAGGCCCTGTTGTGTCCTGACTCGCTCTCTCTCTCTCTTTAAGTTTTCATTTTTGCTGGCTGACTCTGCTCGCCTCTTGGGTAATTATGCGCTCTTTGGAAAAAATAAAAATAATTAATGACCGAAAAGACTACACTGGACTCGACTCGACTGTTGTGCTCTGGCTCTCCTTGACTAAACTTTGACCTGTTGGTGACTTTTCGGTTGGAAGTACCATTTTTTCTTTCTCCTTTTTTAATTAATTAAACAACATGAGCAGGTACAATTTAAAATTCTTTTTTTCCTGATGAGTGGAGAGCACTTAGCACTTTGCAAGTGTTTATAAAGACTTCTTAAAGCGTTGACCTATTTATGGAATTTGCTTAGCTTTAGGCCATTAAATCGTCTATTCATAGAACTCTTGCCAATCATATAAATAATAAAATTTTCCTTTAACCGGCAAACATGCGGTTTTGTTTGAAAACAAAAAAAATGTTGCCTACTTTTGGGCTGCAGAAAATTTGATTTATGCTCAACAGATTTGTCTTTTTTGATTGAATGAATAATTCAACAATAACAGAAATTATTATTTATGTCGCAAAGCAAAAATAAAAATAAAACAATATTTATTACTCTGGCCTGCAGGCCGATTCAGATCGGTTGAAATTTTAATTAAATAAATATGACCGTGTGAAGTTTTTTGGACAAACTATACAAATTTAAAATGGCAGCTGTTGTCACAACATTAATAGCAAGTCGAGAATGTTATAAATGCCAATTAATAATAATTTACATTGAAATGGCCACTAATCATTAAACCAAAAGCAAAAAAAAAATATTTAAGCTAGTGTGGAAATTTTCCAGGCTAAAGTGTAATTAAAGTAGAGCTTTGCATTTTTATACTCTTTTAAAAGAGAAGGAAAAAAATAGTGTATCCGACTTTAACCAAACCAGATAGTAGACAGATCAAGGCTCCAGATTGGTCTGTATCGGATCACATTTAGACGAATTGATTGACCCATAGCCAGCTTGTATTCTTGGCTTGAATTGAGTATATATAGATTACTTTTGTATACAAAGAGCACCTTTGTCAGAATCGGCTGAATCGACAACTATATAGATATCATACAGACCCAAGTCCTTTCTAGAGATAAATCGAACTTTTCCTAATCGCATTCAGGTTTTGCTGTGTACAAATTGGATCCGACCATTATATCATATAGAAAGACTTAAGACAGACTTAAATCGGTTCCGGAATATCCCCAAATTTCATTCAAATTTGTATATTAAAATGTTTATATGATTTTATAAATTTGTATAAAATTTCATTTGGATCAGACAACTATATCATACAGATCCAAATCAAACTCATTCATTCAAAAAGAGTCTATAATTTTTGGCACCCAGAAGATGCCATTGTTTGCCTGAAATATTATCTGACTTGGTTGTGTGGAATGCATTATTGTTTTTACCTAAGGATATCTGATTAAAAATGCAAATATTCAAATTTGATTCATTTATGAAATAAAGCTATTAACTGCTCATTGAATATTCCCTCTTTGAAATTGGAAATTTTCAATTTTTTAGATTAAAATTCATTGGTATCGCATTAAAATTCATTTCAATTTGATTTACATCAATGGTATTTTTCTTTGGGATAATTTTATGAAAATTACTCCTCATTATTTTTATATATATTTTTTTCTTCTTTTGATTTAGTCGTTTATGTTTTGCTGTTAAAATAAACAAAATGCATAATGAATGAATAAAATTGCTTGGTAAATTTGACTTGTTGGCCGACAGTGGCAACGCATAAATAAAATTTCAACGTACACACAAACAAACAAACATCAACTTTATGAGCCACTAAAACTGTAAAAACACTTTATGACTCATTTTCGTCTCTCCCTCTCATTTTGTTTTTTTTTTTTGTATATTTAAAGAGACTTTGGTAGCAGGCGAAAACAACCACCAAAAAGTAGGCCAGACTGTTGATATTATTTTTTTTGTTTTAACCAAACCAGATAAAACAGTCTAAAGTAAGTAAGAAATAAATAAAAACTAAAATGGTCAAACAAAAACAATTTAGGTCATAAATCAAATGCATTAAAACTTAAATTGCTCATACGCCACATGTGACGCCACGAAACGCAATAACAGTTATTAACAAACAAGAACAAAATCTAATTGTATTTGGCAAACTACAAAGCGAAATTCGCTAAAAAACAAAAACAATATAAAACCAGGGCCCACAAATGACGAGGGTTGGAGTGGTTTGGGGTATTTTATTGGTTTGAAAAAACAATTTATTTCTTCAGCAAAAATTTAATTTTTTTTAAAAATTTCATTTTTTTCAAAAATAAATTTTTATTTTATTTTAATTTTATATTTTTTCAAAAATAAATTTTTGATGTTTGAAAAATTTAATTTTACTAAAAAAAAATAAAATTTTAGATTAAAATATTTTAAATATCATTTAATCATTTCCTTTCCTTTCTTTCTATAGTTTTCCTGTTATTTATTGTTTTTTTTTATGCTGGTGAAAAATTGTTAGTTTCACTATAATTTTGAGTGACGTTGAAGACTTTCCAGCAGCTCATCTAATTAAACACAAGATTTTGCACGAGTGTGAGTGCACCAGTCAGCGTGTGTGTGTGTGTGTGAGTGTGTGTGTTCTTTTTGCATTTTAAATGGGTTATGTTTGGCTTAATGTCTTCTTGGCTCTAACATGACCCTCCCCCTGCCCCCCTCTAATTCTAACTGACATATTTTTTGGCGGAAATTAATGAAAATGGCTCCGGCTCCAGCTTATTAGTTTCATTTTATTTCCCTTTGGCCCCCGGTCTGTTTAGACAGTGACAAACTACTGAGGAGAAACCAGACCAAACCCAATCGAAACGAGGCAAGCGAACAAGCTTCTTTGTGTGTATAAATTCTGTTTACTTTGGGCTTTAATGAAAAGTATTTTTGGGCAATTGTTATCATTTGTGAGTATGCAAATATGTGGGACTTAATCGAAAGAATACATAATAACAAATTTACTCATTTATCAAAAAATAATATTTAATATTTTTTTGGTTTTCAGCGACGTCATTAAAATGGTCAAAAATAAACTTAAACCAGAAACAAAAAAGAAAAAAACTTATATATTTTTTTTAAGTAAAAAAGAAACAGCCAAAAGCAAGTTTCTTGTTCCGTCTCCGCCTGCCTCTGCCCCTTCTCGGTGGAGCTCTATTTGCATACACGTAGAGAAGAGCAAACAAACATGAGAGTCGAACTGCAGCAACTGCCTCAACCTCAACACTGCCACTTCCATTGCCACAAAGTTTGCAAAACAAACTTATAAAATGTACAATACAAAAATGCTTTTTTTTCTTATTTTTTTGTTCTCTTTTTTTTTTATTTGTATCGGTTTGGTGCGCCCATCGAAAAGGCTGGGTAAAGGCCATGTAAATTGTGGTCTTTTGTTCTCGCTGTGTGTGTGTAGTTTTGAAGGGGAAGAAGGGGAGAAGTTCAAAGCTGGAATTTGAATACAGGAAAAATCTGCAGTCCTCAAAAAACTTTGCCACTTGATTGGAACAGGAACAGGAACAGACAAACGAATAACTTGAAATTGATAAATTTAAATTTTCATAGTTTTAAGACTTTTGGCAATATTTATTTATTTATTTTTATTATTTTTCTTATTTCTATCGTTTCCAGTTAAATGTAATTGAAACAAGGTAAATATTTTGTTTCCAAAACTTTTAGTTTAGTTCGTCTGTTTACTTTGAAACAATCGCATCTTTGAGATACACAAAAAGGAAAACAATCGATGCAGTTTATTTCGTTTATTTGTTAGCTTTTATATGATTATGACTCTATTGTCTGGTCGAGTCTCACACTCACTTATTTCCCCAACTTTTTCAACATCTTCAAAAGACTTGACAATCCACCGACGTGTTTTGCATTCTTCAGTTTTGTTTTTGTTCTGGATTTTTATTTTTATTTTTTTTGCTTTGCTTTTGTCGCTGGCGCGCTTAAGTAAATAAAAAATACAAAAAAAAAAGAACCAAAAGAAAAGAAATATTTTTTATCAGGGCTACAAGTTTCCAAGTAAATAGATATTCGAGCTAGACAACCGCAGCACCCGCACTGGTGTAGCCATCCATATAATCCTCAAAATGTATGTAAGTTTATAATTTTTTTATATATATAAAAAAGCTTAGTAAAAACGTGATAAAGTTGGTAAAGCTTTTTTCATTTCAAATAAATCAATTTAAATTATTTCAAATCTAATTCAAATCACAAAATTAAAGAAGACCCCCCAAGACTTTAGACATTAGTTTTCTTTGACTTTCAATATGCACTTTGGTTATTCCCACCAAACAATTTCAAACAAAGCAATTGTGAAACAACAAATAAAAATTCGAAAATAATTAAAATATTTAAACAGTGTTTTGGGAAATTTTGAAAGCATCGAATGCTTGTGCAGTTCTAAAATATTAGCACATAGCACCTGGTTCAACAATGCGCTCATTTCGGAGCCCTAACATTTCGCCCAATTCCCCTATAAAAGCAGTCCGAATGGAAGCCAGAGTCAGTTGAAAAAATATAATAATACAACATGCGTTCCCTAATCGCTATTGGTCTGATTGCTGCACTCGCCACTGTCACATTGGCTCAGGACAATTGTGATCTCTTTAGGCGGACTGATAAATTCACCAACGATTGCAACACTGCCTCGATCAATGCCAGAGCTGAAATAAATAAATTGAAGGCAGCTATTGAGGAAGGTTCACAGCCTGCACTCAACGATGCCATTACTGCTATTAGAAATGTTATCTCAACTTGGTGTCCCTATCTTAAGAGTCAACTTGATGTCATGGATGGCGTTGCATCTCAACCCGACGATAAGCAAGCCATTGCGGATACCGTTGCAGCTCTTACTCTAGTGGGTGGCGATCTTACCACCGGCGCTAATAATCTCGACCAACCAGGTGCACTTAATGACAAGGCTGGATCCCTAGCAGAGGTAGAGAGGATGGGAAATAGTCTCACTAATGCTGACAAAATTCGTTCAGATAGTTGTGATGCTATCAAAAAGAATCAACCTGAAGAATGTCAAGCTTAAGATGGCACCACTTGTTTACCGATTCACCGACTCTTTATACTTTAAAATGTTATTAAAAATATAAAAAAATAAATAAAACTGAGCATTCCAAATTAAGAATGAAGATTAAATGCGGGTTGATCAGATCAACATGAACTTGTTCAATGTTAGAAAGATTGTGCTGGCAAAAGAGTAGCATTTTTCTATGAAAAAAACGAAACGAATAGGATCCCTTTATCAGGTCGATGCTACAGTGTTCCAGTGCTCTCATTTTGTTTGCATCTTTAAAATTATATGAATTATGTCGTTCCAAAGAATTTTGTAAAAAAACAGTTTGCAGATAAAGACAACCGATTTCGCTCAAATTAGGAACAATCATTAAACACTATTAAACACTTCAATGCTTGGTTGAATCTAATCTTAAGACCGTTCCAATGTTCCAATGAAAGCTGAATGATTTTAGTAAGATTTTAGCTTCTATACAAAGCCAGTTCTTTTGAGCTAGACTGAACTTAGATGTGTGGTTTCCAAGTAAAATAAAATGATTTCGAGGTTCGAGCAAGATAATTCTTTAATTCATCTCAACAAATTTTAAGGTATATTTTAGAATCTCTGGATTCCTAAGTCACTTAGGAAACCACTCTAAGAAGTCATTTAGCTTTAATAAATGGTACTATATGATATATATATAGCAGTCCAATCTTGTTGATACTTGAAGAATCTTGTAACTACCAACCATAGATTTTGCTTACGGGTTAATAGTAGTAATATGAAATGAAGTTAACTTGATCTGAGTACAGCAATAGTATGTGATCCAGAAATGAGAATGGAATGTTCATACAGATAAATAAGCAGATGAATAGGCAGGCATGGTCTTATAACTCTTGAGCATGCTTCTCTAATAGAATCTCTGTAGTTTACAGTATAAATAAAACAAAGTTATTAAAATTAAAATGAGTTATTCCCTAAACCGATTTAGGTTCGTATGACAGGTATATGATATAGTGGTTCGATCCGGTCGGTTCCGACGAATTTGCTGTCTAGGTAAAAAAGAAGGCTATATACCAAGTTTCATCAAAATAGCTTTAGAACTGAGAGAGTAGTTTGTATAGAAACAGACGGACAGTATTCTAGATGTAACTTTTGTGGGTCTACGATGTTTGGTTCTGTGTGTCACAAACATCAGAGCAAAATGAATATACTCTTTTTTCTGCGAAAAGAGTATAAAAAGCCAGATAACTGGAATACCGAATGGTATCCTTGGTAGAACCCTTTAAGCTTTTAATTTTTTTATCTCTTTTTTTGTAAATGTTTTTCCAAATTGTTCGAATAGATAGCAAAAATATTCTTTACTTTAAGGTTGCAGAATACTGGGACAAGCACTAAGTTAAAGCTTGAAGCTTAACAAGTATTTAAGGTCCAGAATCCAGATCTCTCAGATCCCCTGAAATTCATACAGTTTTTCATTCCTTCGGCTTTCAATATGCACTTCGTTCAGTGGATGTTGCCAGCAAACAGTTTCAAACAAATTCAAACAAAGCTGTGAGTTGGAACAGAGCAATAAACAAAAAATTTTGCAGTAATTCAAATATTTGAGCTGTGTGGGGAAATTTGTAGAATTTCAATGCACGTGCACTTCTAAAATAAAGGAAAATAACATCTGATTCAACAATGCGTTCATTTTGAAGGCCAAACATTTGGGCAATTTCCCCTATAAAAGCAGCCAAAATTGTTGCCAAAGTCAGTTGAAAAATAATACAACATGCGTAACATTATAGCTCTCACTCTGATCAGTGCAGTCGCCGGATTTAATTTATTCGGGGATAGTTGCCAACTTATGGAATTAACAAAAGCCACGGACGCTGATTGCATTAGAGCCGTGGGCTTAGCAAACGATCCTGTAGCAAAAATAATAGCTGCGCTTGAAAATCCTGAAAAATCTGACGATCTGAATGGTGTTATTAGTAAAGGTTGTGATGATTTGACAAGTGTTCTTGCGAATTGGTTTGTTAAAATCCAAACTGGAATTGCTCAGATGCTGGTTAATGGACGAGATAAGAATGATCTAATGTGGATTCTGGAATCCGATGCGGCTCTAAAGAAAGTTGCTACATTGATTGCACTCGGGATAATAAAGCTCCGAACCTCAGGTGCCCTTAACAACATTCCATATTGCCTAAAAGTGGCAAAGGACATTCAAGCTAGTCTCAAAGAGGCTGACGAAACTCGTGATAGGAATGTCAATAATATCAAAAATAATCAACCTAAAAAATGCCGCGCTTAAAATGACACTAATTGCTTATGGTTTCAATGATTCGGTAAAAATATAAAATGTTGTTAAAAAAAATGAAAAAAATAAATAAACAGAGCATTCCAAAAATAACATTAAGAGTATTTTTTATTTTGTTGAAGGAAAAACCAAAAGGATGATTGAAACCGATCTCTCTATGTATCGCAAGAGTGTCCTTTATCTAGTTAAAGAAAATCAAAATTATTTCAAAGACTGATGAAGGTGGTCTTCTTCTTGAAACATCTTAATTAAAACTTAATTTAAAATATTTCTGATTCCGAAAGGAAATATTAATGCCAAAAAGAGTATACATTCTTCCAGATGAGAATTAAAATTTTACTTAACAATTATTCTTCTATCTATTCAGGGTGTCATCTGGCCAAATAGAATTGTTTAGAGTAAACGAAACAAATGAGTTGACTTTGATTCTTTCGGAGTCTTTATCTTTTAATCATATCTAAAGAATTTGTAGCTTGCAGTTTTCGCAATTTTATATTCACTCAGAAAATGAGTCATTTGTTTGTCTTACCAAGTCTACCAGCAAATTGCATACTTAATATATTTTTGGTAATGCACCAATAACAACAACAACAACAAAAAAATATGACAGAATTGATGCTTAATGGCTCAATCAATCAGTTTATGGCTAGCCAGAGCGAGAGAGAGAGAGAGAGAGAGACAGTGTATATATTGTATATATTTTATTTTGGAATTCAGCAAGCTGATGTTCTATATTATATAGAAATTGTTTATATTCTTTCATTTTTATGACAGCACTGGAAGTTAGCCAAATATTTTACGTTCCATATGAAAGTCTGAAAGTCTGATGTAACTTAAAGGGATTTTCTTGTTAGAAGAAAGAATTTTTAATTATCAAAGCTCAAATCGAATTTTGTTTTTTTTTTTTTTTTGGCTGCAGTAAAACTAAAACACACTCACACATGCCAAATTAATTGGAAAAACTAGTACAAGGCAGTTCAAACTTTCCAACTGAAATTACAATATCAAATTAACTAGGGGTAGTCTCTACATTAAGGGGATTCCTTCGGGAAATTCTGAAATTTCGAAAAATAGTTTGAGGAAACTCAAAAGTTTCTTATTTGATTTTTTTCAAAAAGAGAAATTTTGATTTGAAAAGATTTTTGAAACACCCTAACCCATTTGAGTAGCATTGTTTGGCTTGGTCTCGAGCCTTCAACCTTGACAGCAATTTGGCAGACAAACATAAATTTGTAGACTTTAAAACGTATAAAACAACAGCAACTCTTTAGGCCAACGAGTCTAAAATGGCAAGAGAATTTTTTGGCTGCATGTTGAATGCGCCTAAAGCTGAACTTCATTAGGCCAGGTCAGGCCAGGCTAGGCCAAAAGTAACTAAGACAACAATAAAAACAATAACTGCTACAATTGTGCTCGACAATGTGAGTTGTCCTAGGGAAATTCTTAGACACTAAAAGTGAATGCCCCAGCGGAGCTATGCCGTTTTATTAACGCCTGGGGAATGTGTTGGTATTCTTTTTTTTTCTCTGCCAAAATTGAAACTCGAACTAAACTGGCAAAAAAAAAATAAATAAATACACACACACACACATACAGACATTTGTTGTTGTGGTTTTTTTGTTGTCAGGTAAAATTTACAGCTCAGTTAGGACAAATATGAAATCCCATAACATTTGACTAAATTAATGTGACGCGTATATTTCTTTTCCTTGTCTATCTTGTGTGAGTTCTTCTTTTTTTTTATTGTTCTGCTCAAATGGCTGCGTATTTTCCGCTGAACCTGGCCTGAGCTGCTTAGGTGACACGTGCCAAAATTCTCTCAGCCAGGTAACGGTATTTTTGTGAGAGAGGGTCACACTGGCACACGACATCAGGAACCGCATGACCGAAGACCAAAGTGCCGGCATCATTATTATTATTTTCTTTTTTTCATTTACTTCTTAATTTAAAAATAGCGTTGGCAATGGTAGACGAATGCTTTTAGCTTCCCATTTCACTGGCACAACAGACACCAGAGTGCTCGGGCTCTTTATAAGCGTTAATTAAGTTCTTCTCCTCCATCCATAATTCTTTCAATTCTGTATCATGTTTTTTTTTTATTGTTTATTTGTTTGTTTTTTTTTTTTCAATAAAGAATAAGTGAGGCCGAGAACTTTAATAATTTGATTGCCGCAAAAGCAAACGTTTGGACTAGCAACAGGTTTACTGGGTCTAACCTTGCCTATCTAAATGGGGGGAAAAAGAATAGAATATCCGTCTTATTGATTGTTTAAAAATAACTGCAAGTCTCAGACTCAAGTTGATTTGTTTCTGTTGTTGTTTTAGTTTTCCTCTGGCCCAACGAGACAATTAGACGCGGTCGAGGCAAGAGAAATTCAGCAAAAGACAGAAAAGATGCCCACTTGCCTCAATGTCAAGGCTGCCGGAGAGATTCTCATTCTGCTCGAATCAATTGTCAGAGCTGATTTTGTTTTGATTTGCCTTTAAGCAGCTCATCTAAAATCAATTGTTGATTTAATATGAACAAGGACAAAATGCTGATTTGAATTTGAATTCGAAAAGAAACTGATTGCCATTTTATAATGAAATCAAAATGATTTTGATAAAACTTGATTCTATCAGGTCTCAAGTCAATGTGAAAGGTATTTTTTTTTTATAAGATTTTATTTGAAATATCCCTTAAATATTCCTAGTTTTATTTACCAAGAAAGCAGATAAAAATCGATTTATGTGAGAGCTTCAAGGCAGATAAAATCTGAGCGATTTGGGGTAATGTTCAGACCAAGCTATATGGCTAGTCTTATAGATTTGAAGCTTTCAAGATTCTTAGAAATATTTTTTCTTTTAAATTTGATAGAGATATTTCCCAATCTTTTGCTTTTTCTGACTTCGTGAAACGCGTTTAATTTTTATTAAAATTTTTTTAAAGATTTTAAAGATTTTTATTATTTATATAGAAATCAGTTCTATTTGTAAGAAGCTTTCAAGATTGAAATATTTTGAAATATTTTTTCTTATAAATTTGATAGAGATATTTCCCAATCTCTTGCTTCTACTGAGTTCGTTAAACTTGGTAAATTTTTATTAAAATTTTTTTTAAGTTTCTAAAGATTTTTTTTAATTTTTAAAGTTTTTAAAGTTTTTTATTATTTATATAGAAATCAGTTCTTAAGCTAAAAACTTTCACCAACTTAATTAATAAAAACTTGATTATTAAAAACTATATTTTGTTTCTATTATTCTTTCTACTTATTTCAATTTAAGCCAGAATTATTGTTTCAACTTTATAGCTTTTTTTCTCAAGGTTGTTTTTTTTTTTTGCTTCGCTTGGAGCTCAGAGATTTAGTTAATAAATTCTTTTTGCAGGCCAATAATATTTTTTGCTTCTCTCTTTTGTTTATGCTTTCTACTTTCCGCTAGTTCCATTGACATGGCGTTGAGCTCTCAATTAGGACTTTCTTTTTTTGCTCTTGAATGGCTAATCCTGCAGGTGTCCCGGCTTATGAATTGAGCTGCTCATGATAAGGCTTCTAATTGCCAATTAAGCAGTTCAGTCTTAGCGCATTCTTCTTCTTCTGTTTTCGTATTCCTATTTTTCTTTTCGCTTTGTTATGGCCCATTAGTGGCAACAGCCACAACAACAACAACAATAACAAAAAGAAGGTATTTTTGGTTATTTCTGCTTGCGTGTCAAGACTTTTGTTGAGCATACATTTGATTATGACAAACACACCTCCACACACGCCCACACACACACACACACAAATACACCAGCTTGTCCAGGTAATTAGTCTCAACGGTTTTCGCAGAACAAGTGCCTACGAAAAGTTAAGGAAAGAATTGCAAATGCAGACTGAAAGAGGGCGTAACTTATGCCTTTTGCTGGGAATATGAAAAGAATAGCCAACGTTGCTATATTTTCCTTTTTTGTTTATGTTTCCGTTTTTGCAAAAACTAAAATATTTCCTAGAAATCCGTCAAGCTCAAAGAAAAAAGCCAACTAGGCAGAAAACTTGTCGTCAATTTCTGAGGCGTCATTGAAGAAATTAATTAAAGTGTTTGCCTGGAATATTCGAACATTCCAGTCTGTCCAACTCTTTCTTTGAAATTTTAACCAAGACACCCTCCCCAAAGGTTCCCCCTTTACCTATTGAGTCAATGAAATTTGACATGGCAAATTTTTGTGGCCACTTGAAATCCGAAAAATTGAAAAAAAAACAGGGGAAGCTCTTTTTTTGGTTCGTCTATTTTGGTTGAGGCCCGGCCGAATTTTGTTGTTTATCCAAAAAATCCCTTAAACCAGTTTGTTTGTCTAACAAGACTTAAAAGTGTGTGTGTATGTGTGTGTCAACCACCAAAATGAAACGAAAATACCTCGGGCGTTTGTATTTTAAAACTTGGATTTATTTTTGTTGCCCCAAAGAGTTAACACTCATCTGGCTAGACCAGGGGGTGGCAAGGCAAAACCATACACTTTGCCCATATTGAGCCACGTATTTTGCCATTAACAATGAGTTAGGCAAAAGGTGTTGGTCAGGCTTGGCTAGGCCCGAGGGATGAGGCAGTGGCGCCGGCGCAGCGAGGCTGCAGTAATGCGCATTGATTTTTAGTTCAGCATCCTCCACCCAGCCACCCACTGATAATATTGCCATTTAGCCATTTTGGCATTGGTCGAAGACGGCAAATGAGAAAACCAATTCAAAGCAAAGCAAAGCCAGGCCAGAGCAATCCGAATCAGCCAAGCTAGCAATTTGCTCAAAAACAACTGCTAAATTATTTATTTGCCATTCAACTTGATTGAATTGGCCAAGTCGAATTGGTGTCGAAAAGAAAAACTTTCCACTTTCCATTCATTTGATTCGATTTGTTCGTGTGTAAACTTTTTAATTAATAGCCACAAAAAATGATGGACCTTCCTTCGGACGAATTTGTTGCAGTTTTTTGGAGGAAGCTAGAAATCTTGGCCAACATCATGTCAAACGTGACCCGAAAGTTGTTGGCCAAAACCGAAAGTGCGTGTGCTTTCGAACGTGACGGTAATAAGTCAAGTTTTGATTCTTTATATTTTCCGGCCCAAAAGTTGCCTTATTCGATTTTGATTTGGGAACCTTTTTTTATTTTTTATAAAAATTACCTTCAATTTTTTTTGTCGGCAAATTCCTGTGTAAATTTTTCAATTTTTCAAGTTTGCTTTTTTCCCTTACTTTTTTTTTGGTTGAAAATTAATTGTAGGTGTTAAAAGTTCTTTTAACTTTGTTATCACTTTTCACTTTCACTCTTTGTGGTTCCTTTTCACGGGTAATTTGAGCGACTAATTACTAAGCCTAAGAGTCACTTTAAGAACCACATGAATGTAATTGAAATTTAATTGAAATACATTTAAATTAATTGTATTTTCAAAATAAACTCAAAGCACGCGCTCTCGCCTTAACGGCAGACTCAATTCGAACCGTTTGAAAATTGATGCCATTCAGCCAAACTCGTTTGCCACAACGAATACACGAATACACTGCTATTGGCTGTGTCAATGCGTCGTATACGCAATTTCCGGCCCGTTCAGCGTCGCGTACCATCGGCAACTGAACAGCGACTCGTTCAAATAACAGACGACAACCAGAAAACTGAAAACCCTAAACAGAAAACCGACAACAGAAAACCAGCTGAAACACCCGCATGGAAGCAACAAGCACAAACCAAGGCGCCACACTTCTTCCAGGAGCGGTGCGCAGTTCACACCGACCTGAGAATCTAGTCTTCTGTTTCTCCCTCCCTGGTTGCTTGTAAATCTCTTGGTGACATCATTTTGTGGTAGCCGTCGGAAATTATAATTAAAGTGTCCGCATTGCTAATTGTAAATAAAAAAATATATGTTATCTAGTTGGCCCACTGGCTAGTGGGGCTGCGCCAAAAAGCCACAACCACCTGTTTGCTTAACATTTTACCTAACAGAGCTCTGTCAGGGGCGGCAGAGCTTTTCTGTTAAACATTAAGTTGGCCTTCCATTGATCAAAGTCGCGTGCCTCTTTATACTCTTTTCAAAGAGTGTTTGTCGTGAAGTATCTCCTATCACTAGACGAAACCCTCAGTCATTATATATATTTACTTACCGTTTGGTCAGTATTCTTAAGTCAAATTCTCGTTCATAAAGCTACTATGTCTACCTTAATCGGCTTAAGCCTTAATACCAGATTTATTGAGCCATTTCATTCAAATTAAATTTATCAAATACTTATAAAGAATTGAATATGTCTATAGAGTTTCACCTGAATCGAATTAATAGAACTTAGAAATAGCTCTAGTATTTCCTAACCAATCTTAAAGTAATATCATAAAAAGGGCTTATAATCTTCGTTACCTTTCCCTCGTCTTAAATTATTTTATAACTATTTTATGGTCTTAAATAAAGATATGTTCACAGTGCTACATTAATCTATTTGTTTGACCCAAAAAAAAAAAAAATAATAAGATCGTAAATTTTTATTAGGTGTAATCCTACCCAAATGGTTAACAATGTTTCACTTGTTCAGTGATATGATAAATAGTTAATTTATAGCTAGATTAAGGAGATTATTCATGTTGATCTTATTTGCTTAACCTGACTGAGTGTAAGGTTCTGAATATATCCGAAATTCCCGACTTATTGAGTGAGTCAAAGTTATTACCCGAATAACTTAGTTCAGGGGTTCTATAATCATTTCTTCTTTTAATTATAAAAATATATGCAAATCTTCTTGGGTTTCTGACGTAATCAAGTCCAGATCTTGCTTACTTAGTAAACACAAACATTATTTGCATAATCGAATCTGGTCAAAAAAAAAACGTGAAAGAATTTCGGCAACATGTGAATCGATCTAATGCAATCGCGATAGATTCTAATTAACTCGATCAAGTTATTGTTTACATCTGTTCCCAGGCTTATTAAACATTTTTCGAATAAATTTCAGATCAAAATATTTGAATAAATTGAACATTAATTAGGTTGAAATTTCGGATATAAAAACGTTTGAAATCAACTTAGCTAACAACAGTTGAAAAGTGAAATTGGTGGAGTTTGTTGATCTGCTTTAAAATGTGTGGTATTTTTGCCATAATATCGGCTAATGGTCGACCTATAGAGAACCGCTCCCACTTGGATAGCCAGTATAATCTGCGAGAACTGGCCTATCGTCAAAGCGGCAAGCAACGTCATCGAGGTCCTGATGATACTGGCGTCGCTGTGATTCCCGAGCAGGGCGTGGTCTTGGTTCATGAACGCCTCGCCGTGATTGGTGTGGAGACGGGCCATGAACCCTTCTACTCTGAGGATGGACAGATTGTGCTCGTTGTGAATGGCGAAATTTACAATTACAAAGAGATGGCCCAGCATATAAGCAAGAAGCTACCCAACTATCAACCCAAAAGCGATGTCAATGTTATTATCGAACTTTATGAAGAATACGGATCGGACTTATTGCAGTATATAACGGGTATGTTTGCCTTTGTCCTGTACGATAAGCGCTCTAGGACGGTGCTTGTGGCCCGAGATCCTTTCGGTATCATTCCGCTTTATATGGGCCAGGATGAGCAAGGCAATATTTGGCTGGCTTCCGAGATGAAATGCCTTGTGGAATTTTGTCCAGAATTCAAGAACTTTCCACCGGGACACTTTGCTGTGGGCCTGGTTGACCAGTTGACACCCCTACGGTACTTTAATCCCAAGTGGCTGCATGATGTGCCCAATCAAGAGGTGAATCTAAAAAGTGTGCGTGACAAATTGGAGAGTGCCGTGCGTTCGCACCTTCAATGTGACGTGCCCTTTGGAGCTCTTTTATCTGGTGGTGTGGATTCCAGCTTGATAGCCTCGATAGCCAGCAAGATAATGAAGGAACGTGATTCTTCTTATAGGCTGAAGACCTTTTCGGTGGGCATGACTGGCTCGCCAGACTTTGAGCATGCCCGTATGGTGGCCCAGTTCATTGGCAGTGATCACACCGAGGTAGCCTTCGAGGTTGAGGATTGCCTCGATGGTGTACGTGATTTAATTTACCATCTGGAGTCCTATGATGTGGCCACAGTTCGCTGCAGTCTTCCGATGTTCTATTTGTCACGGTATGTCAAAAGCACGGGTATTAAAATGATACTGTCCGGCGAGGGGGCCGATGAGATCTTTGGTGGCTATCTCTATTTCCACAATGCCCCCAACTACGAGGACTTCCACCGGGAAATGGTCACACGTTGCGAGCAGCTTCATGTTTCGGATATTTTGCGGGCCAATAAAGTGACCAGCTCCAAGGGTCTGGAGCTTCGAGTTCCATTTCTGGATACGGCCTTTGTCAATCACGTGATGAGCATACGTCCGCAGGACAAGATGCCCGGCCCACTCAATGAATTCGGTGGCGAGCGAGCCATGCGTATAGAGAAATTCATACTGCGTCAGGCTTTTGCCGATGGCTACTTACCGGAGGCTGTGCTCTGGCGACAAAAGGAGCAGTTCTCCGATGGCGTGGGCTACGATTTGATCGATGCTTTACCGTCATTTGCGGGCCGGCATGTTAGTGATGCTCAGTTGACCAAGGCAGCTCAGCGGTTTCCTATCAATCCACCAAAGACCAAAGAGGCCTATTATTACCGCACTATTTTCGAGGAGAAGTTTCCGGGTAAGGCGGCAGCTGAAACCGTTGAAAAATGGGCGCCCCGCCTGGACTGGGGCTGTCCGGAGGACCCGTCAGGTCGTGCCCAGTCTGCCCATGCCAAGGCATATGGAAAAAACTGTAAATAAAATGACAAAGGATTTTTTGCAAATTTATTTTTTTTACGCACATTTAAATATTTCTATTTTTTCTAAAAAGAATTTGAAGATGAATCAACCTCGACATCAAGTTCAAAACAAAATTGAAAGCAAAACGTTTACATTTAATTTTAGGTAATTTAAATTTCGAAGAAATTAAAATGTGATAAAAATCACCAAAACAATATAAAAAGCCTTTTCGATTAGTTAAATTGAAAGAGTATAAAAAATATATATTTATTTAGAAAAAAAAAAACGAAATTCTTGATCAAATTAAAATAAATAAATAAAAAACTGCTTCGCTTTATCTTTCTTTTTTATTATTAATTGCACCAGCTATTTTATTATAATAATGCTTGATAAAAGTGAAACAAGAAACAACTCAACTCGTTTTCGTAATGAGCTGTTTGTTTAAATAAATAAATTATTTATATAAATAAATTAAACAAAGATTATTAAACCATTCTTTTTTTTTTGAGATCAATTCAAAACAAAACTATGAGAGCTTTTTTAACGGAAAAACTTTACCCTCTCACTCACACTTACCTGCCTCATTCGTAAGAACTTTCACCATGAGGTGAATTCAGACTGCTTACTAACCAAAGGTGAAGAGTGGTAAAATGCGCAAAAGAGCTGAAGTGAGAACGAGAGCAGCGGCAGCATTTTGCTCGGCGCCGACTTTTTTTTACGCTTCTCCTTATTAACTAACTAATCACACGCTATGAGAAAAAGACTTTAAATATAATTTTACTAAAACATTAATTATCAAAAATGAGCTATTTACCTTCTACTTAAAAATTAATTTATTTTGTGCTTCCAGGCTTTACAATTTTGTTATGAAGCGCCCAAGTATTAATAGAGCATTTCCAATTCATTATAATTCTTTCGCTTACCTAGGAGTAAGGAGAGTATTTTTTACATTAAGAAATTCTGTTGAGAGCATTCGAGAACGAGAACAACCGAGAAGAAGACGCTAGTAAACTCACCTCAATATATTCGCGCTGAAATGTGTTTTCTTACGTTGTAGAAGAGAAAGGCTGACGAAATTCCGGCGGGTAACGGAATCATGAAAAAGTATAAAAAGCAATGCAAAAGGGAAAACCGTTTTAGTTTTTTGATAACAGGTGTTTGATTGAACGCGGACTGGCAAAGATATAAAAATGTGCGGAATTTTTGCAATATTATCGAGAGATGGCCAACCCATTGGACCACAGATTTGTCATGGAAGTCGGCATAGTCTGCGTGAGTTGGCCTATCGGCAGAGTGGCAAGCAACGCCATCGAGGCCCAGACTCGACAGGTGTGTTTGTGGTTCCCGAGCATGGAGTGGCCTTTGTCCATGAGCGGCTTCGCGTGGTGGGAGTCGAATTGGGCGATCAGCCTTTTGTCTCCGAAGACGGCAATGTGATCTTGGTGGCCAACGGAGAAATTTACAACTATTTGGAACTGTCCACTGGCATAGCTGAGCGCCGGGGAGGACAGTACGTACCCAAGAGCGATTGCCATGTCATTTTGGAACTGTACAAGGATTATGGAACCGATCTTTTGCAATACATAAAAGGCATGTTTGCCTTTGTCTTGTATGACAAGAAGACCAAGCAGCTGATGGTGGCCAGAGATCCAATTGGCATTGTTCCTTTATATGTCGGCACAGATGATCGTGACAACTTGTGGGTGGCCTCCGAAATGAAGTGCCTGGTGGATTGTTGTTCCCATGTGGAAGTTTTTACTCCGGGCGAGGTGAGATTTGGTCGTGTGGGCGACTTGAAACGTTGGCGTCACTTTGAACAACCCTGGATGAATGCACCACCCACTCTGGAATGTGATCTGACAAAAGTCCGCGAGTCTTTGGAGGCAGCTGTGAGATCTCATTTGCATTGTCATGTGCATTTTGGTGCCCTGTTATCTGGTGGAGTGGATTCCAGTATTATCGCCTCGATAGCCACGAAACTGATGAGGGAAAAGGATCCCGATTTCAAATTGCAGACCTTTTCGGTGGGTCTACGCGATGCTCCGGACTTTGCTGCTGCCCGCCTGGTGGCCAAATGGATTGGCAGCTCACATACCGAACTGGTCTTTGAAATCGAAGATGCCTTGGATGGCATACGCGATATTATCTATCACCTGGAGACATACGATGTGACCACAGTCCGGTGCAGTCTGCCCATGTTTCTGCTAGCGCGCCACATCAAGAGTCTGGGACTCAAGATGATACTGTCTGGGGAAGGTGCCGATGAGATTTTCGGTGGCTATCTCTATTTCCATCAGGCACCAAATCCTATCGAATTCCACAAGGAGCTCGTTAAACGCGTAGCCCAATTGAACATGTCCGATTGCTTGCGTGCCAACAAGGTAACAGCTGGCAAGGGAGTGGAGCTGCGTGTGCCCTTCCTCGACACAGACTTTGTCAACTATGTGATGAGCATACGGCCCGAAGATAAGATGGCTGGTGAGCAGAACAGCTTTGGAGGTCAGCAAAAATACCGCATGGAGAAATATATTCTTCGCGCGGCCTTCGATGGTGACTATCTGCCGGACGAGGTGCTCTGGCGTCAAAAGGAACAGTTCTCCGATGGAGTTGGCTATAAATGGATCGATAGCATACGGAGCGTGGCCAGCTCCCATGTGAGTGATGAAGACTTCGCCACTGCCAGCCAGCGTTTCCCCCACAACACTCCCACCACCAAGGAAGCCTTTTATTATCGCTGCATTTTCGAGGAACAATTTCCAGGCCAATCTGCAGCCAGGACTGTGGTGCGCTGGGTTCCACGTCAGGACTGGGGCTGTCCCGAAGATCCATCTGGTCGGGCACAGGCAGTGCACCAAAAAACCACACAGACTGATTAGTTTAGTTTTTAAAATCGAATTTTCATACTACAATATAATTTTTGTATATAATATTTCACAATTAATTATTAGCATTTTTTTATAAAATGTATGCACAATTTATTCTTAATAAGCAAAAATGCCACTCAATTTGAATTGCTTGCAATTCTATTCATTAATAAAGAAATAAAATTTCCAACACAAACTGTTTACAAATTTATTATTATTGTTTGCCAGACAGCTGCTGAAAGTTGATTCCACTGATTATTCCACGCGCCACAAAGTCGAGATAACAAAACCTATTGAGACGCCGTCAATCAGTTTTTTTCATTGTTATAAAGTTTAATAAGAATTTAACAGGTTCACAGATAAGATTACTCAGTTTGTTGCCAGGCTGAAAATGTAAACAAAGCTGCGCCAAGCACTTTTCAAAAGTTTCCATAAAACTGATTGTGCCAATCGAAAAATGCGATCTCACGTGCCAGACAGACGAGAAAACGTGTTCAAAGAAATAAATTGACTAAATGAGTTTGCTCCAGGCTCAGAAGGCACTTGTAAGATTTAGCATATAAAAGAATAATTATTGAATTAAATTTTTGTGCCGGCTTGCATTTTTTGCGAGATGCAAAGTTCAGTTTTCAACGATTTTAAAGCACCACCTGTTATTTTTGAAATGCAACCAAAGTGGCGCTTTTTTGTCGGTAGATGGCGCGACGTCAGTTCATGACAACTAGATGGCGCCTTTCACTATTGTCCCAGCAAGGTCACGTTTTTGGTTGTAAATATTAATTTAATTGGATATTTTACTCCATTTAATGGAATACTTTGAGAAAGCCAGATAATATGGTTTATAAATACTTAAATGGCTGTTGTAATTAGTTAATTGACTTGTTTGTTGAAGCGACCTGCATATTATAAATAAGTCAAATGCTCGATTCATTTATTTGGTCAACAAAATTTGTTGACTTATATTACCATGTCACAGATTAAATAAAGATTCAAGGACACACGTTCAAATTGGCTTGTTTTACTTCATTAATCAATAATAAATTATATAACTTGCACAGAATACTTTGCCCAAGGGCAAAACGTTTTTGTTTGTTTTTTTTTTTCTTTTTTTCTTAATTAATTAACACAAAAAGGATATACAAAATAAAAAATAATATTAGAAATAGAACTGTTTAAAACAGTGAGCACTTTTACATCAAGGAATAATAAAAAAGAGTACAATACAAACATATAAAAACATTTATCCGAATTTTAAAAGGAAATTTACGAGTATTGCAAATGGTTTCTTTCTTTTTGTTTTTTTTTTTTAGTAGATTAGAACCTACGATTAGCATGATTAGATGGGCTGCTTATTTGTGGGTTTTTTTTCTTTGTTTAACTTAAAAATGGACAAGTTAATGATTGTTCATCTATTTCGAGCTACCAATATATTGTTCAATGGGGGCCAGGGCAACGAGCAGGATGAGCACCACAACAAACAAAATCAGAATAACACTGTACACACCCAACAGACCTTTACGCAGGGAGCCATACTGAAAAGATCGAATCTTATAGTAAGAAATTTTTGTAACTGCAAAATCAAGACTTACTGGAGCATCCATTTTCCGCTCCATGCTCATGCCATTTCGCATGGCATGCTGCTGATGATGGGACATTTCACCCATTTGGAAGGTATTGATGCGTTGACTCTGCTGACGATCTGAGGCATATGAGGCCACCTGCCAATGATTCAAGCATAAAAATATCTACACATTAATTGGCGTAGTATTTAGAACAAGATTCGAACATGAAATGATTATGAATTAGTAGCAAATGAATGGGAATTTAACAACGCAAGACTAAACAGAAATTGTGAAAGAGTATTCAAATTTACAATTGGACAATGAGAAAGGGAAACTCAGACCAATTATACCCTAGATGCCGGCAGTTGGTTATGGTTTACTTACGGAGAACACCAAATGGACTAGAACATGGACCACAACGAAAGCCACGAGTATCCAATCCATCCACTCGGGCAGCTCAGCTTTGGGCAATTTCACCGAATAGAAAATTGTGACAACTATCGAAAGAGTTTCCAATTAATTAAAAAAAAATACTCTGAGATGTTTTGCCAAAACAAACTTACTTGCCAGAATGTGGGCCAAATTGCCACCCAGCCAATGCAACCAATTGAAATAGGGTCTCTTGGCATCGTTGGGTCCGGGACGGAACAGAGCACCAATGGGTTGGATAAAGCAGAGTATCACTGTGATCAAACCAATGATGGAGTGGGCATGCCACACGGCACGTTTCAGCTCCACCCAAATCAAGACATAGGCAGCAATTGTCAGCGACCAGGTGGTTACCATAAGCATGCGATGCCACTAAAAATAAACAATCAGAATACTAGGAAACATATTCATCTGGATAAGACCTACCGCAAACCATTGATCCTTGCCGCAAGTCTGTGAGCCCACCCAAGTCTGCTTGAAGTAGCGGGCAAAGATAATACCCAGAGAGGTGGTGCCAATCCAGGCAGCAATCATGAAGGCACCATGCAGACGGACCAGCAGATTACCAGCTCCACTCAGGTCCTGAACCACAGCCAGGCTTATCGGACTGTTTGAGGGCAGGCGACCAATGTCATGATAGCCCACGCTACTTTCCTTGAGGCTAGAGCCGGAGGCCACCAGTAGGTGATATTGTTTATTTCTGAGATCGAAAGTGTTTCCTCTAACCACAGTGACGGGATCACGTTCGGCACGGCAATAGATCACGCCATCCACAAGTGAAGAGCTCACCAAACGAGCCGAGTTTTGTGGCTGCCAAAAGAATTCCCAATGAGAACTTGATTTCCGAAGGATGGGGGAAAAAAAACTTACCACGTTCTCCCTGCCGGCAGCATAGGGATTGAGTGAGGTCAGAGAGGAATACATGTTGACACGACCATTTTCCGGCACACACTCCAAGGTGAAATCATTACCCATTTTGGCATCATCAGACAAACCCACAGCCACATAGGCAGCATTCGTTCCTAAGAAATAAAAAATTGAATAAAAAAAAAAATGTTTTCACACAATTTCCGAACTCACCTTTGCCGGACTGCAATTCGAATTCGTAGACATCTCCGCGTACAGTCACGGCCGTGACGGAAGTACAGGACTTGGTGGCCACACACCCATCGGGGAAACCAAAGCAGGTCTTGCTTCGGCCACAGTTATCATAGAAGGCAGCGGTGGCATCAGCTGCGGCTACCACATTGGGGGCCACATAGGTGGGTACATAGGGCGGCCGTGTGCTGCCAAAATTATTTGTGTTCGGTGGGCTGAAAGCTGGTGGGGCTTGTGAGAGATCACGTCGCACCACTTGGACGGGATTGGAGGGCACACCCACCCAGAATTCACTGTAACTCTGAGCCACCGTGGCGCTGAAAAGGGCAAGGCAAATTAATCCAAATTTCGAGAAAAGAAAAAGTGAAATCATCGACTTACTTGAAGACAACTTGACCCAAGAAATCCACAGGTGATTGCCAGTCTAGGCTGACCTGGGGTTTGGGTCCAGCATTGCTGTGTGTGGCCGAATTATTGACAGAGTTTTCACAGTTCATCAGCTTCACAGTGCCATCGCGAGGGGCGCTGAATTGACCCACCTAAAGGGGAAATCAAAGTATTTAATTAGGCAACCTTTTTTCACATTTTGATAGAGACACTTACGATCTGATAAGGCGGATTCCGATTGCGTGCCTGAAGCATGAAGCCGCCAAAGTTTAGGCCAGCCGGCAAACCATTCACCTGCACGCGCAGCGTTTGACCCTGTCCCACAACCGAAGTAGAGGTCTCGATGGTAAAGGGGCTGACACTGTTGGCGGGCAATATGCCACCGCCATGGAAGGGCAGCATTGTGTCACATACCGTTTCGGGAGCACCTTGAGGCAAACTCTGACCCCCTGAGGCAATCAAGAGCACAATCAGTGAGCCGAGCAGTCGTTTCCGTGAACGCAGCGCCGTCATTCTGAATATCCTGTGACCATAAATAAATAAATAAATAAAAAACAAATTTAATTATTTTAGTCTCAACTAAAAGAACTACTTTCGATCGGCCTTTTTCAAAAAAAGTAATCACAAGCCAACCGTGTCTGCCTTTTGCGGTAGCTACTGAAATCATTGTCTTTATCTTTGTTGTTATGCTTCCATGTCAAACGAGCCAGTGCGACAATAATAACAACTACAACTTCTTCTATTATTCATTGTTTTTTTTTTTAATTATCAAGGCATATTTAATTGCACTTTAATGTTGTCTAGGCCGACATACCACGAGTCTGTTTTTGGTAGTTTTCATATCGCTTCAGAACAAGCTGCGACATATGTCGGGGATGCTCTGATATGATTACAGATTCTGTAAGTCAAATGATTTTTATTTCCCCTAAGAAGTGAGGGAAATAATACGTTTAACACCATTTAGCTTTTAGTGTTGCTTATCTGTTCTGCTTAGTTGGTTACGAGCATTTGCTGGTGGGCATTGGTGCGTATACGTAATGCTTAGACTAGCTCGAATTAGACACCGAAGCAAATGTGATATATTAATTATCTTGTAATAATACAACAATTGATGTCTTAAATTTATGATATACAAATTATTTTGGCCAGATCAATTAAAATTAAAACGATCTAAAAAAAAGACCATTAAATTTTTTTGCCTTGCAATTGTGGCAAAGTGAACTTTAATGAGGTCATTTCCTTTGCGACCAGATGGATAATGACTCAGCCAGTCATGTTTTTCAAGCTCAATATCAAGGTAAAAAAAAAAAATCAGATTTATGAGGAAGTAAGTTTTCTTATGACACTGAACCAAAGGGAGTGGAAACGGCGGCATTCGCGGTAAGTTTAAATAATAATTTAGATTTTGAAAAAAAAAAAATAACCAAAGTATCAGTCTGACGCATATGCGGTCAGACCCGCAGTCTTAATTAGGAATTTTCGGTTGAGTTGGAAAAAATTTGTTAATGAAATTTTTGGAATTATTTTAGAACGCATAAGAGAACAGGTTTTCAGAGCGACTGAAATGAGCTGGCAATGTATCACCTCAAACGATATCTATTATTTTTAAGCCAAAATTCCCAGATTCTTTATATAACCGATCAAGTCAATCATGACAGACGCTTTCTCAGGGTTTGTAGAAATTGTCTATAGTCAGATTAACGCCTCAAGACTTTTATGCTAATTGATATGAATTGTAAGGTAAGCCGCTTTTTTTTTTTAGACATGACTCAGAGATCTTGATGACGTAGTCAGCAGACAACAAACAGGTGCAGTCATTCAGCAAAATCTGAAAAAGTTATTCTCATAATGAAAACATCGAAACATGTCAGCACATAAAAAAAAAGTATATAGAAAATTTTATAGTCAGAAGAATGCAAGTTAGACTTGACTTGACTTGACTTGAGTTAACTTTTGTTTTACTTTTATTTGTTTTATGGAATATAAAATGAATTGACCTTGAAGTGCCAGGTATTACGTGTTCCCCCTGTTTTTTTGTATTTAATTGATTGTTTTTATTAAAAAAAAAAAACACAGACACATATAAAAACTTCTTTTTTTTCATGCTAATTCAATTGCGGCTTAAAATCAAAAGCCAAAAAAAAAAAAAAGTTATTGTTTTGGTAGAACCACATTTGAATGGGTGTTTTCAAAAAATTTTTGTTGAACTTCAGAGAACCTTGAAAGCTAACACCTTTGCTACATGAATAAATCATCGATTATTCGATTTAGCCATTGAGCACTCTTTTTTTTTTAATAATTCCAATAAAACACATTCACTTTTAGCAAAGTGAAAAAATATATATTTTTTTTCTATTTTTAATTGAGCTCAGACCGATTTGGTGGGCTTAAATGCAAAGTGAAAATTAAATTTCACCTAACTGGCTTTGCATAAATAATTTCTTCTTTTTGAGTATAGTAAAATATATTTGTCTTTAATTCTAAAAAGTTTTTAAATTGAAAATTAAAATAAACCTTGAGTAGCCTTGCAATTGTGCTTTGTACATGGCTTGGAATTTGGCCTTTTTTTTATGAACGTGAGACCAAACTGATTGGCACAATCAAACAATGCCTATTCAAAACAACAACAACAATTACAACTTATGTGAATTTTGTTGGTATTATAAACATTTGGCACATGAAGTGGAGTGAATAGATTAAGACTTTTCATTCCAAAGACAATTAACTGAGTGGATTGCCCTTGTTCGTAAGACCGAGCAAATGCCAAAAAAAAAAAAAATAAAACGAGATTATCTATTTTGGGTCATTGAATGTAAAATACTTATCTACGTTTGCCACTCTGTTTGACACCTGAGCTCTAATTGGTTTATTAAATATGCTCAGAATTCCAAAGTGCCTAAGGGGAGTCGCTGAGCTGAAATATTTTTTCAGTATTTTTTTTTATAAAAATATTCTAATATTTATGACCCAGTCAAGAACGTGTTAGGCTTGCTGATTTCGCAAAAAAAAAGAGCTTTTAGATATTTCTTATTGCGTTTTCTATAAATTCAAATTGAATTCAAAGACTGAGACATTATCTAGCTTAAAATCTTGACAAGTTATTACGCAAAGTGGAAACAAATGAAAGCTAATCAAAAATAATCTATAAATTTGAGTAAACATTTAAAAAAGATCCGTGCCGGAATTGTGGAAATATTTCTTGAACTATTCAAAGGACTTTGACCTCTTTCTCTAAGGGTTGTTTCAGCCCGGTCAATTTGCTGAGCTATTGTCCGTCATTGTTGGAATCTAGGTTAGCTGCAAGGAGTCCTTAGTTTATCCATTATATATTCCATGCAAATCAGTCAACAAATGTTGTTCGTTTTTCAGGGCAGGAGCAAACACTAAAGCAAAGAAATAGATTTTATAGTCCGCCACGTTTGACTAGTTCAAAAAAAAAAAACCTAAACACGCAAGCCACCTCCAGGTGACCACAATTAAGTGGAAGTTCTTGAAAAATAACACCCCGGTGTCTTCAGGGTGCCGAAGACTATATACTCTTTTTGAATGAGATTGGTCAGATAGTCGTAGGACGCAACTTGGATTCGTACATATTCCTCTTCTAAATTTGTAAGATCCGACAGTTTCAACATAGAGAGATTTTCGAATAGACCAGGTAAGTCAATAAGGCCGTTTTAAGTTTGATTCATAATATCTCGATCCGGCCGGTTCCCACACAAGTTTCATTCAACTGAGGAACAAGTTTGCATAGACCATAATAACCAATCTGGAGGTGACATTTCGAGGTCTACAAAATGTATATATTTCATTTTTGTTTGTTTTCCGAAAAAGAGTACAAAAACATAAACTGGCACTCTTTTATTTCAGGCTAAACATAAAACCAATTACAACCCATAATCAGACTATTCGAATTGTAGTTTTATGGAAGGGGTCGGCTTAGTTAAGTAGTCGCACTATCTTTTACTACGAATTTGATCAATAAATAATTGGATTTTCCCATTTGGTGATAAACTGGCAACATAAAAATTGACTTTTCTTTAATTTAAATTAAAACGAAAATATTTAGTCATTTCATCTTTGTGGGCTTTTCCCATGTGTTACAAATGACTAATTGGGTTTTTTCAAGATACTCTTTGTGTTGTTGTTGTTTTTGTTGTCGTATTGATATTCAGAGATAGCAAAGTAGTCAATTTCTAAGTAAATAAATTGTAATTGTTTTTGATTAACCAACACACGCGGTTAATTTGTTTTACCGCTTTCTGTTTGTCTACGTTGCTTTACAGGTGAACAAAACGGAAAATATTTTGCAAGTCTTTTTGGAAACGAGCTTTGTTTTCTGCAAGAATCGTAAATGTCAAGAACCTTCTCAAATGTAATAAATTACTTTAAAGAATAGCAAAAATAATTAACGATTATTGTGTGGTGGCATTGTCATGGCAAATTAGCCACAACCAAGTTGACAACAAATTTAATGAGTTCAAAAGAATAACAAAAGAATTCTTGTTCGTTGTAAAATGAAAGTTTCTGCAAATCAAATAAAATGCCAAGAGGCAAATTTAGGCACACATTTGTTTACTTTAATCGCTGGCAGAAGAAGAAGAAGAATTAAAGGAGAGCATAAAAATGTGCGAGCACATACAAAGTGTGTCAACCGAAAAAAAGTGAAGTAGAAGAAGAAGCAGAAAAAAATAGAATCACGTTCGCTGCTGCACTGATGAAACCGCGTAAAAAAGAGAGAAAAGGCACGTTACACGCCCTCGCTTTTTGTGGCAATTTTCGTGTATTTTGTTTTGACATTATTTTTCTTTTGAATGTTGTGTTTGCTTTAGCTCTGTTTTTATTTTTCATGTTCCAATTGTCATTACAAAATCTGCGCGCACTGAGCATGCGTGACGCTCGTTGACATCACTCGGCATTCGCAGAGAAGCCACGAATTTACTTGAAATCAAGTTTTGCCTTTGCATTTTTTTGTGCATAAAAAACTTGTCTAATTAATGTGTTTGCTATTGTATTTGTTTTTTTTTTTTTAGAATGCGTTGTTTATTGCCATTGAAATTCCACATAGCCAAACACATGGACAAAGTTTGGCGGGCAGCAAGCGGGGAGAGTTTGGTCTGCCTTTGCTTTTGCTTTGGCTCAGCATCAAACCGGTTTAAGAAATAACAACATGAGACATACCTTAAAACCTACAACAAAACCAACAACACAACAACATATATAAAATTAACACATTTTTGCCTCTCTGACCCCTCTCCTCTCTCAGTCTCTTTTGGCTAAGCCAAGATTCAAGTTCTTAAAACTCAAAAAAAAAAACTAATTATTTAAATTTTTTATTAAAGTGCAAAATAGCTTTGATTAGCTTCAATTTTTAAAGTGGGCGTGGTTGTTGTTTTCTTGGATTTTCAAGTTTAATTTCACTTTTTAAATCACTCTTAAATAGATTAATTTTCTCATAATTAGCATAAGCTGCACATGATTTGACGGTCTGCCTGGGCACACCTGTCTGCCACAGTCTTAGCCCAGTTTGGTTGTGCTGGCATAGAACAGATCAGCAAATCAACCGATCTAGCAAACAATTGGAAACTTGTTTTTTGGTATTTTTTTGACACGCACTAACCTAAAATTGCTTTGAAGCCGTGTAAACAACACACTTGTTACTTTACTTTTATCGTTTCACACGTTCAATATTTCAAATTGAAACAACAGTTCGGGCGCTCAAGCGAAAAGCACACAACCGAACGTTACCCGCTACCGTCAAGTTATCAATTGCGCTATGTTATTTGCTTGCCCAGCTAGGGCTGGGAAACCATCGATGGTGCTATCGAGGTATCGAATTTTCGATCTGAAAATATCGAATGGCGCCACTATCGATAGTTTCCCAGCTCTAATGCTTGCCCACTGTTAATTTCGTCTGTTTCGGGCTTTTTTTCCTAGCGAAATTTAAGTATTTAATTTATTTATTTATTTATTTATATTATTTATATTTAGTATTTATTTTATTTATACTATTTAAGAAAGTACAGATTTTAAGAGGCCCGTACAGAAATTTTAAAAGAGCACATTCTCCGTTAAGTCTCTCTCGGGTTCTTTCTCTCTCATTAGAGTGAACACTCGATTGAGTGAACCGCCGTAGCGGCGAGTAATGGTTATGAATCTTTGTTTGCTTCCAAATTTGTAAACGTGATTTTCGAATAAATCAATTTTTTGTTATTAATTAATCGATACCGTCAATGACTGAAATTTAAGTTAAGAGCGCCGCTATCAGGACACAAAGCTAAACTTGTTGGTCGGACGGGACGGGCCGGGAAAGGGAGGGTTATGGGACGGTTCGATGAGTTGTCAATGGCTACAGTCAAACTGCGCTATGATGGCCAAAAGCTGAGCTCAGCTCAGCTGAATTGATAGTGTTGAGTAGGTTTTGAAACATTTGGCAATTTTGATTTAAATCTCACTTCTTTTAGATTAGTTTTTTGTATTCTTTAGCTTTCGAAATTTTTTTTTTAATATTTTCCATAACTTTCGAACCGAATTCTCTAAATTCTGTGTGGCCCTTCAACCATCTAAAATTGAGCGTACCTAAAAAAGCAATTACGTGAGCCAAGATGGTGCGCGTAATAGAAGATACGTTTGGCATTTTCGTCAATCCCATGACACAGAAAACGGAACGTGTACGTCGGTTTACCATATCAACGGAAAAGGGCATCTCCGTTTCCATACTCACACTGGGTGCCATTATACAGAGTATTAAGGTGCCCGATACTAAGGGAAAAGCTGAAGACATTTGCTTGGGCTTCGACGATGTGGCCGGCTATTATCGGAACCAGCCGAGTTATATAGGCGCCACAATTGGCCGTGTGTCAAATCGTATTTCCAAGGGGAAGTTCTGTATATGTACAAATGAAATTCAATTGACGCGTAATTATAATGATAAGCATCATAACAACGGTGGTTATGTGGGTTTCGATAGCGTTCTTTGGGATGTTGTTGGTATACATAAAGATGGGATAACTCTGCAGCATGTTTCGCCGGATGGACATGAGGGGTATCCTGGTGAAATTACTGTTAATATTAACTTTTCGCTGAACGATGCAAGCTGCTTGGGCATACGAATTGAGGCACGATCAAAGGCTACGACTCCTATAAATATTTCAAATAAATTATGCTTCAATCTGGCCGGACATGGGACGGGCAAGGAGACACTCTTTCAGCATATGATCATGATTAAGGCCGAGAAGATAGTGGATACGGATTTGGATCTGATACCAAGAGGCAAGCTTATGAATATACAGAATACGCCTTATGATTTTACGAGTATAGTTAATCTGGGAAAGCGATTGAATCAGATGCAGAATTGTCCTATGAGGGGATTCGATAATAACTATTGTGTGAATGCGTCGGCAATGAAAATGGTGGCCAGAGCAGTGCATCCTTGCAGTGGACGTTTTCTGGAATTGCATACCAATCAACCGGGCCTACAATTTTGCACGGCCAATGACATGCCGGATGAAGGCGACGTCCCGTTGACCGGGAAAGGGGGAAAGACCTATGAACGCCTGGGATCCTTCAGCTTTCAGACACAAAAATATCCCGATGCTGTGAATAATCCTAAGTTCCCTTCAATCATGGTTAATCCAGGAGAGTTGTATGACCACCAGGTGGTATATCGATTCGGAGCATGTCCAAAACGTATATAAGAGGATAAGCCTACAAAAGGAGTGTTTGAATTAATATATTTTTAAAGCCAAATTCTCAGTTTAAAAAGCAAAGAATAAAAATACGATGAATTGAAATATAATTTAAATTCCGCGCCAACTTAATATTTAAGTCAGTTGTCAGCTCTATTCTTGTGTGAATACCAGCTGGCAAGAAGAAGCACAGAACTGTGCTCCAGTGTGTACATATTAAATTATTGTAGTTTTTCTGCCTAACTGTTGGGTAACACTTTCCATATCTTATACATTTAAAACAAAATACAGGCAAAAATATCTTTGTTGACCAAGTTATCAGCCGGTAAGCATTAAAGAAAATCGCCAGTTTTAAGTCAAGAGCCCTACCAGCAACTATGCTTATTTTCTAGGTGATATTCAAGTCTGACGATTGTACAGTAGCTGATCTAAAAAGTTAATTAGTCGCTAGTGCTTTCCATATTGAAAACATTGCGAAAAATAATTTTCTTTTCAAATAAAATAGTAAAGTTGCCACGTCGTTATTAGAAGGGGTAACCACCACAAACGTCAAGCTGTTTAATCTACCACAAGTCTATAAACAAACCACGGCCGAGACCAGCCGCATCAGCAGCAACAGAATGCCCGTGAGTACTCCCTATTGGTTTTCCCCCATTACCATTCGAGGTCAATACAAAAAAAAAAAAAATTTACATATCTCTCACTTTACTTTTGCCAATCAAGGTGCATGAATTTAAGGTGGAAATGACTTGCGGCGGTTGTGCCAGTGCTGTGGAAAGAGTCTTGGGCAAGTTAGGTGGTGAGTTTTGAATTATGATTGGAGTGGGTAGTCAAAGGGGTGTCAAATTGTAGTAAAGGCCTTATCAGTTTTTGCTACTCAAAGGCAAAATAATTACTTAGTCTGTTTTACTTATATGCTTTTATTATTATTAATTTTTTTTTTTTTATAGATAAGGTTGAAAAAGTCAACATCAATCTAGATGAAAAAACAGTTAGCGTCGCTTCGAGCTTATCGTCCGACGAACTATTGGAACAGCTGCGTAAGACTGGCAAAACTACAACTTATGTTGGTGTTAAGGAGGAATGAGATGAGTTTTTCAGCAAGTTTCGAAAGTATGGCAAACTGAAACTTGAAGTCTAAATTCCACGATAGCCAACATGATTACCCAAACAACTCATCGAAAAAAAATTAAGAAATGCAAAACTCGTCATGTGCTTTGAAAACTCATTTTAAATGATCTACACAAATATTAAATTTACAAATTTTAACCAAAAAAAAAAAACCTTTTTCAGATTTGCTGATTTAGCGTGTTAGAAAATAATTCTCGTCCAACTTGCCCAAAATATTTCCAAGTATTTATTAGTATGAAAAGCGATACACTTTTAAAGTTTTTGTAGTTGCCAAGATTCAATTCAATAACGTTTTATGCAATCAAACATATTCAAAAAATTTCAATAAAATATACAATATTATATGAATTAATCAATAAAAAATTCAATTTTCCAAAGCTGTAATAGCTCCAAAATAATCTTTAGAGAGACATTTCAAATGTAATAGAGAAAATATTGCCAATTACCTTCTTATGATAACTCATAAATAAAAATTAATAATATATTAACAATTTTACAATTATTAAAATATACAATTTAAATTATAATTATTATATACAAATAAATAAATTATTAAACTCTAAAAAAAAAAACTAGTTTGGCTGGGAATTTAGTCATCAAATCAAATGCGGGTACTTAGTCATGGGCAGTTTGATTTATCTGCTTCTTCCATTTCTCGCTCCAATCAAAGACTAATTACAGCAGCGGGGTTAAGCAATAGAAGCATGTTTGTCCCAGTCCCAGACAAGACAAGCCATAAATCTCAACGATTCGGTTATCAAAATGGATTGGAACATGTCCAAGGCGTAACGAAATTATCAATCAAAACTTCAGAGCCCAAAACCACTGACAAAATGCCACTTGGGTATGCAAAGAATGCAACACACATACACACACACACTCATACACATAAACCTCTGCTCACACTCCACTAAGCAGATAAAACAGAACGGAACATTTTTTTTTTTTTTTTTTGGGTTTTGGAAGGGGGCTTGGAATTTGTTGTCGCTTGGCTACCTGCGCCTGCCTGCGGTTTTTCAACTTTACCTTTTTAGCTCTTTGCGGTTGCTGTTGTTGCTGCTCTTGCTTCTTATTGATTTATACCCCATGTAGTGACTGTGACAAAGGCTCAAAAGAGAAAAGAATGAAGGAAAAACGGTACAAAAAATCTCAACCAATCAAGGACTTCTTTGAAAATAACTCAGCTGTCACAACATTCAGCACATTTGCTTTGGTCCTTTTTTTTTTAATTTTATTATGCAATTGATGTGATAATGGGATTTCTGATAATTTGCCAGACCACAGGTAGACTGACAGGCGCAAAAGGGGACTCATTTACAACTATTAAAGGCGCCCACCATCATCATCAATACCTTGATCGGCGTTATAACCACAAACTATTAATATAAATTCCTGGCAACAATGTTGCCTAACTACGCATATTTGTTGCGACAGCTGCTGCCAGAGTTGACCAGAAATGGCACCGCCACAGCTACCAATTCAGTACAAATAAATTTTCAAGTGTGCCTGCTGAGCGAGTGTAGGAAGTTTAGACTGCTGGCCACGTTTGGTAGCTCTTGACCGGATCTGTGGGTGATCAATATGCCAATTTATAATGCTAGCCACCACACCTGAGCGAAACAAGGAAATATATAAAAAATGTGTATACACTTTTTTGGAATTTTTGGGGGTATCACTTATTTTTCTTCCGCAGGCTTAATTATTTGCGATCTTGCTAAAATTGTTAAAAAGAGCATTAATTTATTGCCTATTTGCCAAAGTTCTTCCCCTGTTTTTGTATTTAAACAATTTTTTTTTTGTGCTTTTCGCACATTTGGTACATTGAAACATTCCGAAAATCGTTGGCAAAATTCTTTTGGCGCATCTTTTGACCAACTCTGAACCAGTTGGCAGTGGTCAGCAAGTGGTACATCTTTACCGGGCGGGCATTGGTGGCGGTGAGCAGAGGACACACGCATGCTGCACTTAGTCCAGGAGCAAAAGCAGTTGCTGCACACACACACAAACATTCCGACTGGTTTCGGCTTTTTATACTCTTTTTTTTCTGCGGTTTTCTTTTTTTTTTTTGGCTGCAACTTTGAGCAGACAAGAACAACAAGAACAACAGCCGAACGGGCTACAAAAAGGAAAATGCCGCTCTTTATTGTTATATGATGTCAAGCCAGAAGAGCCTCAGAGTCTCGGGCCAAAGCCCAGCCAACTCTGCCACTATAGTCAGAACAATGGCATACTAAACTAAACTCACAAAGCCAAAAAAACAAACAAACAAACGACGGAAACAAACAAATTTACGAGTGCCACACTGCCACACACACACACACATAAAGACAAAGTTCTGACGAAAAGTTGCAAGCAAAAAAATAAAACACACGACAAGGTCGTCGTTTCCATTTGGCTTTGCCTTTTATGAAAAGCAAAAAGGTCTCTCAGCAGATGTTGCCCTGTCGACTCTTGGGGCCAAATCGAGCGGGGGCGACCCGGGGCACCAGAGTATTTTCAAATTATTGGCATGTCAATGAACCGCAACTTTGCCCTCTCAGCCACCCGGGCATGCCCACCACCAATGAATTCCTTTCTCGACCAAAAAACAAAAACAGTAGCAAGAGCAAAAATAAAAAAACAAACTAAATGCCAAATGCTGTGCAAATTGCACGGGCAAAAAAATTGACAAGAAAAAAATACCAAGTAGCAAAGGTATTACACAAAAAAATAGCAAAAAAAAATATGATGACAAAAAAATACAAGCAGGCATAAAGCCCACATAAGCCATCAGCCAACAGAGCACCGCTGAGCACAGCGGTGAACTGAACCGAACCGCAGTGCACCACTTAGAAAACCGCAAACCTGTCGCCTGCTGTGTGCCTTCACTTGAGTAGACGCTTGGTGGTGGATGGGGAGAGGGGGAGGGTGGTGCATGTGCGGGGCTCACACGACTGGGCATTAGGGGGTTAAGCATTCCTGGCCCGGACGTTGGCTGCTTGAACGTGTGCCAAACCCACGACCACAACAACAACAACAGTCAGGAGAGTTTAAAAGGCAAAACGAATAAAAAAAAAAAAAAATAATTCTAAGCAAGTTTCATAAACATTCGAGTGTAAATGTCCAAATAGATAGAAAAAATTGATATAAAAATAAATAAATAAATAAAAAAAAAAAAAAATTAAAGCCAAACAAAAGACTTAGGACATAAACTTTTTTTTCTGCAGCCGCAGCAAAAGGAGTCGTCCAGCCATGTAACACGCAGAGAGCAGCTCAAAGCGGCACACACACACACACACACACACTCACCCAAACAGTCACTAAAACAAGATCAACTGGTTTGGCATAAGGCAACAGCAACAACAACAGCAACAACAACGGCAACTCTATGACTGCAACAGCAACAAAATCCACTCAAAAACGCTCACGAAAAACCGCTCAAGACCTGTTGAGGCTTTGCTGATATCGCCGTGGCTGACTCTGCCTCTGTTGCGGCCGACGTCGCTGCCGTCAATGTTGGTCTATTGCGCGTGCCTGAAAAATACTTTTTCCCTGGGCTCCAAGAAGAAGAAGAAGAAGCAGAAGTTGAGTTGGCCGAGCGGGCCGAGTTTGCGCAGCAGTTGAGTTTCAGTTGTGTTTTCGACTTTTCGTCGGAGAGAACGATTCCAAAATTCTTCTCCGTTTTTCGTCAACGCGAAGTTACTGGCTTGATAGTCGGTGTGTGTGTCTGTTGTTGTTACTGTTTTTTTTTTTACTTTGCCTTTTTCTTCTTCTTCTTCTTCTTGTGTTGAATGTTTTGTTTTTATTTTGGCTGCGGGCCGCGGGCGTTAAAAATCAGCCAAAGAGCTTTGCCAATGCAGGAAAGAAACACAAACAAACCAACACATACACACACACACGCACACACACACAAGCCCACACATACCATTAAAAAAAATAAAAAATAAAAACTCGACGTGTCGTGCCGTGATCGTGATTTTGTGGATACGATATGCGAAAAGTTGTTATGCAGTGGGTATACCACAACAACAACAACAACAACAATAACAACAAGTTAGAGGTGTAGTGTACTTTTTGGTTACCAATTTTCCACATTAATGCAACTCTGTGCAGCCCACAAAACAACAAAAAAAAAACAAAGAAGTATTTGCAACAACAACAACAACAACAACAACAATCCCCAACAAGAAGTGTTGAGAAATATGCAAGCCCACTAAAAAAAAAAAATAATAAATAATAAATTAAATACAAAATCAAAGAAGCAAAGCAAACCAAACCAATTCAATTGTTGGCCAAGGTGCCTGTGTGAGTGTGTGTATGTGTGTATTTAATGGGCCCGCATTTAAAGTTGTTAAATAAATAAAAATGAATCTATAAAAAAAAATTGCCTGAGACCCGATCCGATCAATCTCTTAGATCTCTGACCCAACTCAGAGCAGTGCCCGGCGATCGTAAAGGTGAAAGTCAAGCAATTTAATTAATTAATTGCATGCAATCTGGAAAACAATCAAAGCTAGAAAAGAAAAACCCCACTCAAAGAAATAATAAAAACTGAAAGTGAAAGATTTAAATAGACTCCAAGGATTACGAATAGAAATCTCTATGGATTATTTGCTTTGTCTCCAATGAAAAGGTGAGCCCAACGTAGTCTCCAACGACTTGGAAACCGCTTTTTAATGAGGCAGCCACATTTTGTGCTAAACTGCTTAAATATGAATAGATTTATGCTAATAGGGCAATTTTTACACAGCTTCCACAGAAAGTTGACACTTTGGGGTTTTCGAATTTTCGTTTCTTTTTCTCCTTAGTTTTAATTTTAAAGTGTGTCGCAACCCAATTTGAAATTCTTTAGTTTCTGTCTCAAGAATTTATGTGGTAAAAACAAGACAGAAAATAAAATCAAAGACTCGCTCGACTTGGTATCATATGTAAAAAAAAAAAGAAATAACAAAACAAACTATTTTCTGACTGGTCTTGTTTAAAGTGGATACAAAAAAAAAAAAAACAGAAACAAGTCAGCTCGTAAATAGCCAGTAAAGTATTTTTATTGAATTTAGCTTTGACGTTTGACACCTTTGAGCTTTTGTTTATGAGAAAGAGATAGAGATAGAGTGAGTGGGGTAGGGCTTGGTTTGGGGTATTTAAAATTGCCGAGCAGAATTTGTGTAGAGATAAATTTACCAGGCTTAACAAATAAAAGGAAATGTTGGGAAATATTTCATTTCTCTGAGACAGCCTGACAAATGCCAAACAATAGAAACCGGCTTCAAACACTGACCCCTCCTGCCCCTCCCCCCACCACACGACTCGCATAGCTGACATTATTGAAACATTATGAGCCCGGTTTATAGGCGAAAGCCAATGAGTTAGGCTTAGACAAAAGGTTAAGAGAGAAGTGTGATAAAAAAAAAATACCCTATGGGTTTGATTTTAATTACCAAAGGCATTTGCTTTGCTTGTGGTTTCTTAGGTGTTTGATGGGCGCATAATCGACGCCGTTATGCTTGGGCGACAAGCGGTCAATAAGGCAGCCAACCAGTTACTCCGCTTGAAACCAAAACCAAGGGGTCTTTGTCTAGATATTTTGTTACACCTTGTGCCATGTTTGCCGTCTAATCACCTCAATTGTTTAACTTTGTCAAGTGCTAGACAAATTTATCAAACAAAATTCGAGTTCTTTTGAGACTTCAGACAATAAATAAAAAAAATTATTACAACACCATAAATATTCAAACTTGCTGCCCCTTCTCGCATGTTGTTCAGAAAAAATTTCAGAAATTTTTTTTTTTTTAGTGTCAATGAGTCAGTTTTTTTTTTTTTATTGGAGCTGGGGGCTCATTGGAATGCAACTGCAAGCGAGCGAGGCACTATTTGGGTTCGCCTGACAAGAGTGACCCAATTTAAAGGCTCAAGAAGAGCACTGAAGCAGTCGCTGTGGAATCACTTTCTCTTCTGATTTTGGTCGTCTTTGCCTGCCACCGGAGGCGGTTGGTAATTAAGAGAAAATATTATTATTTTTATTATTATTTTTTCGAGTTAAAATTAAAGCAAGAATCAGCCAGCCTCTCTGGCTTTTTTATAGAGACAAAATATACTATCAGTTACACAAAGAACTCTTCAAATTGTGCTGCCTCATTGGAAACTATTGAGAAGGCATTTCAATAAACCTTTTCCTGCCTCTTAGGCTCTTTTGTTTAATTCTTAAGCCATTTAACACGCTTGCGCACGCGTTTCTTTCTGAGAAAGAATTGAAAAGAGAAAGAGAGGAGAACATAATAAATATTGCCTAGTAATTCTAGCTAGCTTAAAGCCCAACTAGTCAGAGATAAATATTGAATTGGCAAAGACAAAAGACCCACGAACTTAACAAGCCACAAAACAAATTCACGGAAACCAGATACTTTTTTGCCACATACTTAGGAAATGTTCAGCAATATTTTTTTGTTTAATAAATTTGATGTTAAATTGAGGTGAGTCAAGTCGCTTGAGGATTATATTTCTATAGATAAAAATAGAAACAATAAAGCGAACACACCCCCACCATAAAATCGGCTAAGCTTGAAATATTTGATGGGCAGTAAAAATTTATTTCTAAAAAGAAAAGACAGACAAGTTGGCTCGAAAGGGGAGGGGACTTTATTTTTCATAGGCAAATTTTTAGAGACCAAATAAAATTCGTGGACCTTGCTAATTCCACGTTTTTGTATACTTTTTTTTAAGTATTTAAAAACTTAGCTAAGATCAAGAAAAGCTACGATTCGATCAACCCTGAGTAATCAGGAGAGGTCTCAGAAAATCTAGAAAATCAAAATATTTGACTCAGCGACTTCCGAATTGATCAATCCTGAGGAATCAGGAGAGGTCTCACAAAATCTAGGAAACCAAAAGATTTGACTTGGATACCTACGAGTCGATCAATCCTGAGGAATCAGGAGACATCTCAAAAAATCTGGGAAATCAAATGACTTGACTCGAAGGCTTACGGGTCGATCAATCCTGAGGAATCAGGAGAGGTCTCAAAATATCTAGGAATCTGCGAATTGATAGGAATCAGGAGAGGTTATAGAAAATCTAGGAAATCAAAGGATTTGACTTGGAGGCCTATGAGTCGATCAATCCTGAGGAATCAGGAGAGGTCCTAGAAAATCAAAATATTTGACTCAGCCACTTGCGAATTGATCAATCCTGAGGAATCAGGAGAGGTCGCAGAAAATCAAGGAAAACAAAATATTCAACTTAGATGTTAATCATTTCGGTACGACCCCAAAAAGAGTATGAAAGCTTCGTTGAATTTGGCAAAATCGCAGCAACTAATTTTGTATCAGTTTCGAGCCCCCGTAGTGTATGAAAGATACTTTCTTCAGACCTTTCAGTTTTGATGGAGACATTATGAAAATCTTTAATTATATTCCTCAGCTTAATAGTAATTATTAGCATATTTGATGATGGCTGTTTTCTTGATCAAATTAAGTCAAAGAGGTGGAATAAATAAATTATAAACTTTATTTAAAAGCAAATACAATTCAAAATAATTATTTTCGCGTTAGCAGATTTCGAATGAATCCAGCTTTAATGGCTCAAGTATTACAACTTCTGGGCTTACAGAAAACCGGTAATTCCTTTTGGGTATTCGTGTGGGGCATAAATTTAATTCGTATGAGCTGAGCCGGTGAACTGCCACTGCAAATGTTTATAAGAGGCTAATGACAATAGATTAGCATAACCACTGTAATTAATCTTCGTTATAAGTAGAAACCGAATCGAATAAATACCGCGACTCGGCGCAGAAAGACAAAATCAAAACGAACGCTTGAAAATTGTTGGAAAAATTTCAGCGTAAATATTTCAGATTATGATTAATGAATGAATCTGAATCTGGACACTGTAGTCAGGCTTATCCCCAAACACACGCATTGACTTCAAATGGCCCAAAAAAATTTCTTACCCAAAAGTCAAAAGAGAATACAAAAATATCTGATCCGATACCAACCGAATAAATTGGCCTAACCTAGCCCAGCCTAGCCTATGCTTTTGGTTTATTATGTAAATTATAAAAGGAAGGGCGTAAAGATCGGCCACATCTATTAGTGTCACGTCATCTATAAAGAATTAAAGTCTGGGGAGACACCGAACCAGCTGATGACACCAACGCGTGTCCGTCGATCTGTGTTCTTGTTGTTGTTGTTTTAGTTTTTGTTCTCAATGTTGCATATTAATGGGGCAGCCAGGTACGCTGACTTTGGGATTTATGTGCAGCATATTAATTATGACATGTTTTCTTTGAGATGGTCTTTCCTTTTGGAATGTACAGAGACAAAGCTTCTAGGGCACCGGAATAGTACAAGAAATCAATTGGGTAACAAAAGATTCATAGGATTCTTGGAATTCTAAAGAAGAGTGTAAAGAAATGAGGAATAACTTGAGACTTCAATTAGACGCGGCTTTTGTGGAGTTCATTGAATATAAATTGATCTCATTAAATTGATTCCTCGGTTACACAAAAGTGAGGCAATAAAAATTGGTCAGAGAATTCGAAAATACTTTGATTTATTTGAGTGATTCTGAACAATTGAATATGAATATGAATAAATCACCATAAAGAGTCTTTGAAGAGACAATATAAATTCTAAAAGTGAAGCAATAAAAATTTACCAACCGATTCCAGTTTGAGGTTCTCATAGGCCCCCCCGGTTTCGAAGCTAACAAGTTCCTGTTTCTTCCCAAAAAAAAAAAATTGTATAAAGAAATTCCTCAGATTCATTGCACTGTTAAGTCTGTGTCATAAAAGCTCTAACAAAGCCTAGAAAGAAAGATGAAATTTTGAAGAGCGCCAGTTCTCACAGGCAAGAACAAACAGACGATTGATTCCATTTTAATGCCGCTTTTAGCTGATTTTTATATGGGTATCAATCGGGCTAACAAATCTCAACGAACATGCTGGGTTAATTTATTCTCTATGAGAAAAAGTCATAAAAACAGTAAAAAGAAATCTAACCAAATACACCAAAAAAAAAAACTAAAATATAATCAAATTCTGTTTTTTTGTTTTTCTTCAGAGATGACCTCTTTTTGTTTTGGGTTTGAATGGCTTGATAAGATGGTTATAATAAGGTCAAATTGATCAATTTGTGTTCTATTAAAAGGGAATTGTGAGAAGGCTTCAAATTTCAAAAGGGAGTGATAATTTTCTTTTGTCCAAAACTGACAAAGAGTTTCGAATATCAATCGAGCTTGTCAACAAGTTGTTATGGCCTGACCAGTTACAAAGGCCATGATCACTTCCGATAAGATCGCAAAAAGCTATTGAATAGCAGCACAGCACAAGTCTAACACATTCCCATCTGTTGGGTCATTTATTCTTGGTAAATGATAACAAAACTATCCGACCAAACTAGAAGCTAGCCAAGTTTTTATAGGTTTGGAAAAAAGGCACAAACAAACGACAAAATCAACAGAAATTGAGTAGAAAAAGTCTAGAGACATTATACAACAATTTCTAGTGAAATGAAATCGAACGGCATTGATTGCATGCCAATGTGGCTCCAAAGTTCTTTGCCGCTGATGACACCTGCAAAGAGTAGTGAAGAGTGGCCAATGGATGTGGCAGACGAAGCTGTAGACAATCAGACAGTCAGTCAGCTAGTCAGTCAGTTCGTCAGTTAGCCCATGAGCCATTTATGTGCAACATATTTTTATGGAACTCAAAAGACTGAAAGAAAAAAGAAAAGATTTTCAAGGCGAAATGACGCAAACACGCAACGGACGCGACGGGGCCGAGAGTTGTTTGCTCAGAGTTGCCTGACTAAGTCTGTGGTCTGTTTTGGTCTGGATCTGTGGTCTGGTCTTTCTCTGTATGTTGTCTAGATGTTGTGTTAATTATTATGAGCAGAGGAAGTGGGGACTGACCGACAAGACCGGCAGGCAGTAACCGGCAAACGGCAACCGGCAGCTAATTGCAGTCGGGGTGCCGGACTAATTTGTTGAGACAAGAGGTGGCGGAAGCAATAGGGCCTAGACTGCTGAGAAGAGTGTCTTAAGGCGGGTGGGTTTATTTATATTTCAATCAATTTGTTTCTTTTTTGAACTTCAACTCAAGATGATTTATTTTCTTGTCTTTTTCAAACAGCCTGACCATGGGACGACCACTCTAGGAGAAACACAAAAATAAAATAAAATTAAAAAAAAAAACAACAAAGCAACACCAACATGCCTGTTCGTCATAATTGGGATACAGATCGTGTGGGCGTGGCGCATTTAGCTGGGGCTCTGAGTCCGCTGTGCATAACCGACGCCAATCATGAAATTGTGCGGCCCAAGCCGCGAAGGTAAGCCTAAAATTATGCTACACTTTTTATTCCGCCCTCAAATACAAGTGAGTACAAAAAATAGACGCCAGGTGGCGCGACTAGCTGACTCAAGCTTGTTTTATTGTTCTTTTTGTGTTTGCTTGTTTTGTCTATCTCATTCACCATCTAACCCAACAATAGTTGCTATTTTTGGTCCAATGTCTGCATCTGTGCCGGGGTTCTTAGGTATGCTTAACACTTGCATGCATAATTGTGCACAAAAGCGTGAATAGTCTCAGACAAGAATAACAAAAGCGAAAAACATTTCCAGCGGATAACAATAAACTTTTCTTAATGTTATTGCCATTTTTTTTGCTGTTGTTGTTTATTTCAATTTTGTTCTGACCAACTTCTTTATTTCGGAAGTGGGCAGAGAGCAAAAAAAAAAAAAATATTTATAAATGGTAACAAAATTTGTAGCGCTAGACAAGTTTAGAAAATGATGACCGTCTGTTGTACTTGTTGTTGTTGTTATGACTGGTCTAGAAAATGGCATAAAGACAACAATAAGAGAAGAAAAAATATATGCCTGTCCAATTTTATTTTTGTCTTCTTTTTTTTGTTTTTTTTTTCTTACCATTGTGAAGCCGGTCAAGGTTAATTTGGAGAAAAATTCGAGACAAGATGTCGACCCAAAGTAACGGATGTGTGCCAAAAATAATGTAGTTTATGAAGATGAAGAGACCATAAAAGTCTCACAAAAATAAACTAGATTTTTATTTAGACAACCAAAACAATTAAATCTAGATTAATTCAACATGTCAAGTTGACAACTGTGAAATTTAAATTCGACCCGCGCCAAAATAAAAAAATCAGAATTCTCAAGTTTTTTTGAATATTTTCTTTATCTGGAAAGTCTTTCAAAGACTTTCCGAATTTCTATTAAATTGTTTGGCTGGACAATTTTCCACTCTCACCCAAAAACAAAGCATAGAAATATGATGGGCATTTGACAACTTCCAGGTATGCCGCACAACCAGGCGAAAGGGTTTACGGAAAGAAACTAAAACGAAACAATTGCCTGAAATCTTAAAAGAAATGTAATGTCTGTATAGATAAAAAGAAATGAAATTCAACTATTGCAAAAGTTGAGAAAGGCAAAAAAAAAATGACAATCAAGAAATTCACACAAACGAAAGTGAAAATGGCAAAATGTGAATAATTAGCTGCGAAATATTAAAAAATACAAACAAAAATACTAATAATATTATTATGGTACACAACTTGGATGGTTGGATGGTTGGATACAATATACCAAAACACAAAGACTTCCAACATAAAAAATAGGAAAAATTTTTTATACAAACTCAAAAATTTTTGCTACAATTCGCTGACAGTAGCTGCAACAACAACAACAACAACAACAATAATAATCACAATTTGTTGAAGCTAGCAAGTCAATGACAATGGCAGCCAAGTACCTGACTGTTGGCGTAGAGACTCTTTAGAGGTTAACAAACCCAAAATATATCTACGTAAATTTCTATAGCATCTTCAATAGACAAGACAAAGAAAAACCGACCGTCTTGGCCGAACGCAATAGTGCAGTGAAAATGTTGTTACCTTTTTACCCCTGAGATTGTTTGGGCTTTCTTTCTTTCTTTCAATCACATAAACACACATTAAAACCAAGCGCAACGAAATACCAAAACGGCAGACTTTTATTTTTTAGTTTTTTTTTTTATTTGTGAGATACTTTTAACATTTGTCAAAAGCCCAGAGAATCAGTGAAAAGCCTCGGCAATCTAAGCGAAAAAACAAAAATAACCATCAGCCAGGTGCGAAAGTGTGGGAGTAAATTAGTAAATTAGATTGCCAAGTGTCAAGTCAGTTGCGGTTCATTTTCTTTCCAACTGATCTCGATGATTGCTGGGGTTTGCCAGGCTTAGCTGGCAAAGCCACATGGGTGATACCATCACCTGCCAGACTGACGGCAGTCAAATGGATTTATTAGTATCTCTTCTCTCTCTCTCTCTCTCTCTCTTTCTCTCTCGGAGTCATGGTGTCTCCTCATTAACTGCTGCTGGATGCGGTGGGACAGGCCAAAGCCAACGTCAAACGGAAGCAAATTCACTCACACTTCAACTTAACTCTCGGCTCACCTCAGACTTTTGCGTGTGTGTTTTTATTTATTTATTTACTTTTTTTTTCTATTTTGGCTAAATAGATTTGAAGCTACAATTTTGTAGATACACACTTGTCTGGCCCAGGCCAGGCCAGGCCAGATCGGGCCGGGCCGACAGTCAGACAGGCAGAAAACCAGCATGCGGAAATCTTGTTGACGCCTCGTAATCACCACACACACACACACACACACACTGAGATAGACAAGTGTATCTTTGTATCTTGCACCTCAAGTGCCATTGGCTAGATCTAAGGAGTTATGATTTAAAGATTGAAGGGAAATGGAGTGTCTTATTTGTCTTTTCCGTTTTTTTTTGTTAGTTTCTTTTGTTGTTGTTTGTTTGATTTTGTTTATAGATTTCAATTGTACGTGTTTTATGGCTTGTTTGAGCTCACTCAACCAGAATCGAAAACATTCAATTTTTGTTGTATCGAAAATTGTATTATTAGAAATTCGACAAGTTCTTAAACAACTCACAAAATGCTATTAAAAGAATACCAAAAACCTCATTTTACATTTTTTTGCCCAGAAGCAAAAGTTCTTAAATATTCTTAAATTTTTTTTTTATGTGCCAATAAAAATAGAGAGACTAATGAAATATGAGAAACTTCCTTTCATTCGAAAATAAAATAATCAAATGAATTATATGAAATTTAAGCAAAGAGTTTATTTATAGGAAATGAAATGAACTCAGTCCCAAGGGTTTTCTTTGGTAAGTTACCAAATTACCAGATGTTTCCTGGGTTCTCAAAGAGTGAGAAAGTTTTTATTATTAAAGAAAAATTTCACTATTCTTTTGGTCACAAAAAAAAACTCTGGAAATTTAAAGGAATCTGTTTGTTTGGAAACCTCTTAAAAATGAAAAATTCCAAGGTATTTCCAGATAATATTTACCATATTTTTAACTGAGAGGATTCATATAAAATATAAGAAATTTATAATAAAAAAAACATAGATTATGGCATGGGTCTTTTATGGGTTCTCCATACTGATAATTTCCAGACTTCAATCTCAATAAGATCTACTTAGTTCCTGCCAGAGTACTTCCTTATAAGGGTTAAGACTTCTTTCAAACTCTCTGGGGTATGGAAAGTTTTCAAATAAGTCCCATATTTTTTTCAATATACTTTCGATTAAGTGATCTTCTAAAAGTCAAGTTATTCTCTCGGTTTTTTTTCTTTTTTGAAATTAGAAATTTCATAAAGTTTTTATACCTTCTATGAAATTCCCTACTCAACCCTCAATTCAGTCCAGTCTTCACCACAAATCTCAGAAACCAGAAAGAGCTCAACAATTTCCTGCCGATTTGCTGATGGCTACAGCAGACTCTGTCTTATATCCACCACTAATCGGATTAATTTCAAGCTAAGCCCTTAGGCTCTTTCCCCTAGAAGAACCAATTATAAGTATGTATAATTGGATGGATCCAAGTAACTTCAACTAAAAGGTGCACATTAATTCAAAAGCAACTCCATTTGAGGTAACAACTTGCCATTTCAGTCAACTGGGGAGGCGATGCCATGTGTTCTAATGATGCACTCGGTCTCTTTGTTTTGATGATGATTTCCTGAACTAAAAAACGAAAGTTTCCCCTGCTCTCTCGCTGAGGGAAACTTCATTAGTAACTCAGTGACACACATCTTCAGTCAAAACTATTACTCGCCGACTGGCAAAACTATTAGGGTTTTTACTTTTTCTTCTTCTTCTTCTTGTTATTGTTGTTGTTGCTGTAAAGCTTCTGCTGCTGTCCGCCTTTGGCTAGTTTTTCCACTTTTTTTTCCACATCAAATATAAAGTTTTTATGGAATAATTTTTTCCCATTTCTCAGTTTTATAAACACGCAAATATTGCATTAAACACGGTAACTTCTTTTTGTGTTTTTGGGCCTTGCAGTTGTTGTTGTTGTTGTTGTTGCTGTTAGTGCACCTTAATGGGTGTAAGCATATTTATAGCCTGTCATTACTTTTCCGTAAATAAAAACCTTTTTTTCTTTCTTTCTTTGGTTCCTCTTTAATGCGAAAATTGTTTTGAGCATAATTTTTTTTTATAATTAACTACGGAAAGCAAGTCGAGTAGAGTAGAGTAAACTGGTGAATAAAATCAAGTCAAGCCGAGCTTATAGGCATTAGAAGCCAAAGAAAGTTATTGTATAATCAGTCAGCTGGTTGAAAAATATTTTAACGGTCTTTTAGTTTTCCTTATTTCGTGTGGGCGGGTCTTTCATATATTCAGAAATAAAGTGGATGCAATGAAGTTTTGTTCAGTCCAGGTGGATCCGCCAAGGGCCATTAGGCCACTTTCCAAATTATCATACGTTTGTGGTTTGCGGCTAGGATGTGTGGCCCGGGTCATTGGGCTCAGATTCTAAAGAGCCAAACATCGAGTGGAAACCAAAGCCCGTTATAACCACATGATAAATCATAAGTAAAAAAAGGGGCTGGCTATGCTTAACAATTTATTTGTGGCACACACGAATGTATCTTGAAAATGTATCTATGCGGCGTAGCTGAACCTCAAAGTGCGCAGGCATGTCTGCGCATGCGTGTTGACGGCTCACTCACTCTTCTCATTCAGCCACAAGTACACTCAATGACTATGATGAAATTTATAGAGAGATAGAACAAAAGTCAGCAGCCCAGCCCCCCTGCTCTTTCTTCTTACACGTCCAGGGCGCGGAAGGAAGCTAACAAAACGATCTGATAAGTGTCAAGATTGTATAACCTCAAACAGACCCCAACACTGCCATTGCCACTGATCTATCTATCTCGCATTCTCTCTCTCTCTCTCTCTCTCTCTCTCTCTCTGTCTATTGGAGTGTGTGTGAGTTGCTCCAACTCTGGCCTAAGAAGCGGACACGGGCACGGGCTTGGGCACTGTTATACATAATTAAATTCACACTGACTTTAAGTAAAAATCTTCTATTACAGTTGTGCCATTGTTTGGCTATTCCAGCAACAGCAACAGCTGAGAAAAAAATAACAACCGAGCGGCATCACAGAAATAACAAAATAAAACCAAAGGCATCAATCAACTTTTACTCTGTGACTTTGCTATACACTCTTTCTAAAATACGAAATATTCCCATGATAGATCAAAAGGCTTTAATAAAATAATTACCTTGTTCAGGCCACAATTTGTAAAGGAAATTGTGTGACAATGCCTATAAAAAAGGAGAATAATATTAAACAAAATATGTTAAATAAAATTGCATGAGATGATCATTTTTCTTAAGTATTTTAATTTGTCTTTAAAGTTTACCTTTTTTCTGATGTTCCATTTATTTGTTTTGTTCTAAAAACTTCAATATTTTAAAAAACACTCGCGTTAAATTTAAAAGGCAAACAATTTTATGATGCGCAAGGCAAGATCAGCTGTTTTTGCGCTTACAAAAAGCTAATTGCTATGTTAAAAGGTCAGGTTATTGCAGCAAACTGATAGAGGGCGCTTTTATAATTTCCTGCGATCTCCTTTGCAGACAACGCTTTAGCCAATAATTCGCAAGGAAAGTTTTTCTTTTTTTTTTAATTTATTCAGTTCAGCCCTAAATTAAATGGTGTGCCAATAATAAAAATGAAGCTCGATGAAGACATTTACTAATTCAGTTGTTAATTTGTGAAATTTGTGAAAATTCAATAGATCTTTTCTTCAAGTTGTTGTTACCAAATCAACCTATAATTTTGAGTAGGCTCTTTTATAAAGAGTATAAGAAAAAAATTACCCAAGCCAAAGACCTACAAGGTGGCTGTGGCTTGGGCCTATGCCGGCAGCAAAACAAAACCTCGGCTAAGCTTGGCTTTACTTCTCTGCCCTGTGTGCTCAAATGTTGTGAAAATGAGGAAAAATAGAAAAAAAAAGAAAAAAGAAGTCAGGCAGCGATCGGCGACAGCGGACACACGGCTTAGACAATGACTCGGCAGAAGCTGAAGCAGAGGCAGAGGCAAAAGTTGTTGGCTGCTTTTCAGTTTGTTTTGATGGGGCTGGAAACCTAGCTTGGCCGTTGCTTGCGTTCAGTCCCGCTTTGAAAGCGAGTGCGCGCGGTTCAAAAAAAGCACAAAAAAATAAAAGTCTGAATCAAAAAATATACAAAACTAGATTGGCATTTGTTTGGTTGCCTACAATTTTTTTTCGTCGAGTTTTTTGGCCATGCAACGCTGAGCACGGCAAATCGGCCACTTGCGACATATACCAAAATTATTATTATTTAAATTATTATTAAAATAATTATACTCACTAAAAAAAAAAAACGAGTTCAACTTATAAAAAAAAGTAGTTATAAAATTTTGTGTTAAAAAGTGTGTTTTGTGCAAATGTTCGAATAATAAAAAATAAAGTTTCCAACTTCCCCCCCTGCCATCATGTATTGCACCAAAGATTGCTCTTGCAGCCTGTGCCGAGAGCTGCGCACCTACAAGCCCCCAGCCAAACAGACCAAGTCCAAGTCCCTACTAAAACCAAGTGCCCCCTCCAGTGGAATACCGATCCCGCCCATCAATTCGTCGAATTCTCCCAGCTCGCTGCTGGGACGTATGCTCAATGAGAATTTCATATTGCGACGTCGTGGTGGCTGCGGCATCAGTTCGATGAAAACATTTCAGCCGCAGTCCCTGAAAAATAGCGAAATGTATCAGCAACGCGGAGCTGTGCCTATGGTTCAGCTCTTTCAGCGTCGTGCTGCGCAGACTCCCTCGCCCACGCCCATTGAAGAGCTGCCTGATCTGTCGGCCGATGGCGAAATCAAAGGGCAGCCAAAGTCAAGAGATTCAGCAGCCGTGACTGGGAGCAAAGCCAATCATAAGGTGGTCATTTATTTTGGAGATTCAATGGCACGAGGACAGCCCAGCCAACCCAGCCAGCCGGGCTTGGGGCTGGGGCTGGGGCCATCATCACCATCTTCAAAGCCCGATGCTGTGACCCTGGCAGCCCACTCACAGTTGCTGCTAGAAATGTCCCAGAAACTCAAAGGCATAGAAGCCAGCAGCCCAGTCGAGCAGGCCAAGCCAACGGCAAAAACTGCAACTGGGACAACCGAGTCACAGCAAGTGGAAGTGCCAGTGGAGGCGGCACAAACTTGCAGCGTAGACAATGCCACCACCACTACCACCATCAATGCTGTTGTCGTCGGCGGCACTGCTGCTGATGATGAACTGCCGCCCTACATTGAGAGCGTGCAGAACGGCGTAATTAATATCAAAATTGAAGGCAATTACCGACGCGCCAGTCGGCTGGTGGAAACGGTGGCAAAGCCAACACTGGCCGTTGTGGGCCAACCAACGCCATTTGAAATGAAATCTGAAGACGATGACGGCGACGGCGACAGCAGTGATTGCAGCGACCCTGGCCACGATGCGGAGACCGCCAGCCAATGTGATTCGTGTGATTGGAGTTATGTCCAGGAGTGGCGACGTGCTGCGAGACGGTAGTGAAAATTTATTCTAAACACTTGATTACCTTTGCCAAAAGCTCATCTAGCGAAAGGTTATGAAAAGCAAAGCGAATCTTTTTCCGTCTCAAATGAAGCAGAGAGCACTCTGAATAGAAGAGAAACTTTGTGGTTGGATAATTTTTTCACTTTGCAAACCTAAACTAACTTTTCTTAGGGTTTTCTTATTTTTTTTCCAAACTTCCCAAACTTAAAACCTGAGAATTTGAAAGACTCAAAATGTCTGTCAATTCTGGTTGAATTTATGGGTCCTTATCAGAAGTTACGTAAATGAACCCTACCCCAATTAAAATAGAAGCTTCCAAAACTAAAATTCTGAGAATTTGAAGGACCCAAAATTTTTCTCAATTTAGGTTGAAGCTATAAGTCCTCATCCAAGGTTCCGAAACTGAACCAAAGCTAATTTATAAACTAAAGTTCTGAGAGTTTAAAGGACCCAGAAATCCTCTCAATTTTGTTGAACCCAGCCCAAGTTATAATGAAAGCTTCCCAAGCTAAAATTCTAGGAGCTTGAAAGCTAAACTTTGATTGAAATAATGGGTTCTCATCAGATCAATAAAAAAGTACAGATAAAAAAGGTTGGACAAAAAAAAAATATTATTATTATTTTTTTTAAGTCCTAAAAGACTCAACCTCTCTACTTCTTATGTTAAGTCCAAATCCCATAAAATTTAATAGTTCAAGGGTTCTCATAAGTTACTTGAAGAGGGTTCCCAGCAATTGAGTAGATCTTGAAGCATGTATTGTTTGGCACTCCCAAGTTTGTTTCTAAAAAATGAGTTGAGACAATTTTGATCTGCCAAATTAATCAATTAACAAATAGACTTGAAACCTACAGATCAAGATAATAAAAACAAAAAGGTCAGTGAACGAAAATCGGTAAGAAAAAATCTTTTCGCCAATTAAGATGGAACAAAACCAAATTTAGAGGTCGCATTCTTTGAAGTAGACGCAAAATACAAAAATAAATCGATTTAATGTCAAGGTGTATTTTTCTATAGAAAAAAAAAAAAAACAAAAACACCGATAGATCCATCTAAAAAATTAAATTTAGCACGTGTTATTGTTAAATATTTGAGCATTCCCGATTGGAACAATGATCATAAATTTTATACCAAATTTTTTGTGCTTGTTTCTTTTTGTCGATATTTTTATGTGGGTCAATCAAAAGCTAGACAAAATATATATAGAGACAATGACAAATAGAATAATATAATGGCCACATAATAATTTTTAGCGTTTACGTTTTGTTGGTAATAAAAATCAAAAGATTCAACCGGGTTCTCAACTCTTCAGACCAAGCCCAGTTGAAGTGTTTTGTTTTTGTCGTTTATTTCTGATTTTTTTTTTCTCAAACCGTTGTAAGACTGTGAGAAAGAAATGTGAAACTGACCATCGTCGACTTTCTTAAATGTTGACAAATTTTATTTTTGCAAGAAACGAAAAAAAAAAAAATCTGAAAAAAAAAATCAAGGTAAAAGACTTTTAATTAGATGTGGAAGATATACAAAATAGAGAAGCTGAGCTGTTGGTGGTGCTGACAAGCTTCGGAGATTAGCGGTAATTTGACAGATGTCACAGCAGCCACCAGAAGAAACCGTTAGACATTCGCTTTGTCCAATTGTTTGGTTGGCTCAGTCAGACTTTCGGGCCGCCTGACATTCTAGCCGGGTCTGAATTTTAATTAGTTGCATAATTTATGGCACACCAGATACTTTTTTTATCTTTTGGATATTACACAAATATGCTAAACGAGCTTGACCGAAACCATTTCAATTGTTTGTTTGCTTCTCTTTCTTTTTTTTCATAGACCCACTGGGAATTTGCCACCGAATTTTGCGGGACAACAGCCACCGACTCAGGTGAGTGGATTGCCGTTGCCACCGCCACCACAGACGCAATTGCATCATGGTGGAGCCGGTTTGGGACCCCTGCCGGTCGGACAAGGTGGACTGGCCGTGGCCACTCCAGCGCCACGTGTGTTCAAGGAGTTGGCTCAACAGCCGAATAAGAGTGGTGCCGGCGACAAGACGCCTTTGGGTGTGGGAGCTCCTACGGTGACCAGTCCGGTGCCTCTGCCACATCTAACCAAGGCAACGGCCTTGGCACAGCGGGCAGTGGCAGGTCCAGCACGTCTTACGGTGCAAAGTACTCCGGTAAAGGCTCAGCCTCCTATGCTGAGCGGCAGCTTGCAACCATCTCCGGGACGGGGACCTACGCTGGGTATACCGACCAAACCGCCGGCCCCAAGTGCTTCACAGGGCAGTGGCGGGGGTGGACCCTCTCCGCGGACACATCACCATGAATTCCGGGCCTTGCAACGAGTACAGGAGTGTCACAGTTCCTCTGATGAAAATCGCTCATCGGGTCATGCTAGCATGTCGGATACAGGCGGACATGGCAGTTCCTCCCCGGCGGGTGGTATGACTCTGGGTCCACTGCCAGAAGATCGCCTAGCAGCCGGTGTGACCAATCGCAGTACCCGTTCCCGTTCCAGCCAACAGCATGCCAGACCCAGGCACCGGGGCATACCCGCCAAGGCGCCCTGGAGTGGTAGTGGACTGGAGGATATCAAACTGGCCATACAGCAGCTAACCATGCGCTCCCAGACTAGCACAAGTACGTATAGCAGTCTCAGTGCCGGTTCGGAGAGTTCGGAGCCGGCTCGGCGACTGGGTAGATATTCCTCGCTGGAGACGGTCAACACAAATGTGACCAGTGCCGATGAGTTTGTGTGGGTGGACTCTCACAATCGGTTGGTGGAACTCCAGCATCCGCCCTGGAGCCAGCAGTGCATCATGCGGGTGATACGGAATGGACGTTGCAAAGATCAGGCCGATCAGGTGGCCGTGGAAGTCATACCCAGACTGGGCTACCTGCTCCAAAGGGCTTTGGTGCGCATAGCGCGGGAGATACAACGTTTTTCGGCTGGTCTGGGCCTCTGCTCCAAGCAGGAGGTGGCAGGAGCCTTTAAGGTGGTCCTCTGCTCCAGCCTGGCCGATTCCTGTACCAAGGCCTGCCTGCGTGCCGCCGCCATGTTTGCTGTGCCCGGCGAAAGCGCCCTCAAGCAGAGCAAATCCGCTCGAGCCGGACTCCAATTGTCTGTAGGCAGATTCTACCGCTGGATGACCGATGCCCGTCTGGGCAAATTTATACATGAGTATGCAGCCGTTTATCTGTGTGCGGGCATTGAGAATCTCCTCGAGGAAATTATGCTGCAAAGCACCAGTGGACACACCTCACCACAGCAACTCACAGCTGCCGGTCTGGACCAGAGTGTAGCAAATTCGGGCGATATGTGGGGTCTCCTGCAACCCTTTGCCCACTTAAACGCGGGACGCGTAGCTTCGGGAGCTCTAACCATGCCACGCTGGGCCAGTCAATCCTCGCTGGCCACCTGTGTGGGCAGCCTCAGCGAACTAAAGGAGAAGGCTCTGCGCACCCAGCAAAAATTCCAGCATGCCTCACTCTCGGGAGCTGCCCTGACAGCATTGTTCTACTTCATGCGCTGCTCTCAACTGGAGCACACGGAACTAACGGCTCAAACTACAGCTGGCGGCGGACCGGGACTGGTCACCAATGGAAATCAAAATGTCCAAGAACTGTGCTATGAACGAGCCTATGTGGTTCTTCCACCTCTTGTGGAGTGGCTGAGAGTGGCCTCGGCGCATGCTGAGTACCGAGGGGCCATCATGATTGACAAGGATGACGTGATGCAGGCGGCTCGCCTGCTTCTGCCCGGTGTGGACTGTCCCATTCGGCCAGTAGCCCATGATGAAGAGTTGCCTACCAAGAAGACGCACTTCACCAATACCGGCAGCACTTCGGGCACCACCTCCCCAGCCGTATCCGGACTAGTGTGCGAAGACACCTCGGAACTGGGTCGTCGAGCCACCATAGCCGTGGCCTTCAAGCTGCTGCTGACGGGCCGTGCCGAGCTCCTCGCCCAAGCGGCACAACTGCTGCCGCCCACCACCCGATATGACACACAGAATCATGCCGGCATGACGGCCTTGATGATTGCTAGCATACGCAATGATGAAGTGGCCATACAGGCCCTGCTCGATGCCGGTTGTGATCCCAATGTAGAGGTGCCCTCCTCGGGCAGCCCCGGTTATCCGGCCATACAACCCGACACACAACACTGGACAGCCGTGACCTTTGCCGCCAGTCGAGCCAACTATGTGGCTCTGCGCATACTCCTGGAACGTGGGGGAAAGGCCGAGGGAGGTGCTCGATCGAGCGAGGAGAAATGTACTTTGACTCCTCTGCAGGTGGCCTGCGGCACTGGCAATCTGGAGATTGTGGCCCTGCTGCTGGCTCATGGAGCCAATGCCTTTTTGTCCACCCAACAAAAGGATTCCATGTGCTTTGCAGGCTCAGCCCAAAAAGGCTGCTTCTGTGCCATTTCCGTGGCAGCAGCCCATGGCCATAGGTCGTGTCTGCGCAAGCTGCTCACCCATCCAGTCTCGCCTGGAACACGGGATGTCCTATCTCTGGAGGAGATGCTGGCCGAGGGTGACATATCCGGACGAGGGGCTGCTGGACTACCCAATGGTGTCTCATCTGGCGCTGAACGCACAGCGCCGGCAGATCTGCTACCCTTGCTGAATAAAACCCAAATCAAACGACTCCAAGAAGCCATGTACCACAGTGCCGAAAATAATCACCTAGGTGAGTTATACTAGATTCCAAATGATTGGATTCCGCATCCTAAACGGCTTTCTCTTTGCAGACATCACCATAGAGTTGCGTAAATTGGGAGTACCCTGGACTCTGCACTGTTGGATGCATGCCTTATCGGCGGCCCATGATCTGCGCCTGGACGCTGTTATAGATCAGCTCCTGCAAGACTTTTTACAGGTCTGCCCCGATGATTATAGTGCCCAGTTCGTTAGCGAGTGTCTGCCGTTGCTTTTCAATATTTTTCGGCACAACAAGAATGAGGGAACCACTCTTCTGCTGGCCGACATATTTGCCACATGCTTTGGCTGGGAGACTCTGCTGCCCTTGAAAGAGCCGATTTTGCAGCCCACCCATGGTTCACGTATTGATCCCAAATTTGTCAATAATCCCGAACTGAGTGATGTGACTTTTAGGTGAGATTCTTACTTTTTTCGAATTCTACAATTTTTCTAAATATTTTCTTGTTTTCCTTTAGGGTTGAGGGCAAAGTCTTTTATGGCCATAAGATAGTCTTGGTCACGGCCTCGCCACGTTTCCAGAATATGCTCAGCTCGAAGCTGAGTGATGCCAATACTCCCACAGTCCAGATAAATGATATACGCTATCACATCTTCCAATTGGTCATGCAATTTCTCTACAGCGGAGGCTGTGGCTCCTTGGATGTATCCCATAGCGATGTGCTCGAATTGATGGCAGCAGCCAGCTTCTTTCAATTGGACGGTCTACTGCGCTATACCGAGGCTCGCTGCTCCGAAATGGTGGACATCGACAATGTGGTGGCCATGTACATACATGCCAAGGTGAGTTTCAAAGATTCTCTCTTGGATTTTCAAGCCTTCATAAACTCTTCCTTCTCAGGTTTATAATGCCAATAATCTGCTGGAATACTGCCAGGGCTTCCTTTTGCAAAACATGGTGGCTCTGCTGACTTACGATGATTCTGTGAAGCGTCTGCTTTTTGCCAAGAAGATACCAAATCACGACGTGCTGGCCGGCCTCCTGCAGGTGCTGCAACAGCGCCTGAAGACACGCAAGCCCAACAGTCTGCTGGCTGCCTCATTTCGTGGCGCCCCGCCTCCGGTAATGCCGGCGAAAAAGTAGACAACCACATGTCTCGATTCGAACTCTTATATACTCATTGTAGACTCTCCAAGTGCTTACAATTTATTTACATAATTTATTGCATTGTTTAATCGTTTTTAGTAGACTCGATGATCCTTAGACCCTCTATGATTTTATCTGTATTTATAGGTTTTTATTTGTTGTACTCTCAAATTGTTCAGCGCACTGTTAATTTTTAACTTATACGAAAGAGAATGAAGAAGAAGAAAATTATGATAATGTTGGTAGAAGACAGAGACAAGATCGCTTGTATCCTGTGTGTGTATCCTGTAGGTAGTCTCTATTTTTGTAGTTGAAATTTTCCAATAAACGAAAAGAAAAAAAAAACAAAGAAGAGATTTTTATGTTTTGCTGATTTTGCCAGGGGGTTTGTCATTTATTTGGGGTTTTTAAAATTATTCCTCAGTGGTTTCGGATTTGACTTTCATGTGAGACATGGGATCGAAGGGTCCCAGTTCGCTGACCTGCTTGGCAGCCACGGCAATCTCTTGGGGAATGTTGCCGCCCTCGGGCACAAAGCCATGATCATCGGCAGTGTAGTGGACAATCACCTCCTTGCCATTGGCATCAATGTAGGAGTAAGAGCCGTTCACAGCCAAATGTTGATCCTTTCTGCCGGGATTGCGTACAATGGCGGATTCCTCGCGGAAGGAGCCATCTTGGCCACGGAAATGGAAGCTGTAGGAGCCATCCTCGTTCTTCTCATGACCAGATTCCACAATATCCACATGATGGCCGGGTTGAACCTGAACGGGATGCACATGGACGGGCTGAACATGGACAGGCTGGACCTGGACGGGCTGAACATGGACGGGCTGGACCTGGACGGGCTGAACATGGTGGGCCACCACAGGCTGAATCTGAACATGCTGATGATGTGGCAGATGCTGCTGATGCTGATGCTGTTGGTGATGATGGACTGGAGCCACGGTGGCATAGTGCACCACGGCAGGGGCAGCCAGGGTGGCAGAGCAGAGGGCAAACAAACAGATCTAATTGAAAGGTAAAAAATTATCATTTAATTCTCAAGGTTTCTTTGATGTTTTCTTCTTAATCCCGTTATCCTTACAAGCTTGAACATGTTGCTGAAGTAACGAATGCTGGACTCGATATGATTCCAACTCTGAGCTGGTGGGTCTTTTTATACAAAACTCAAGCGAGCTTGTAACCAAAAATTTTAAATCAGTACACAAAAAGTATAACTTTGGCCTGGGTCCTTTACCGGTTTTAATTATAATCTCCTCTTTTTTTGTTTGCTCGTTTGGTTATTGACACATTTTGACTTTTAGCGGATTTACATGAAACTGGTTCCAGGAATAAATTAAAAGAGATTCTCTGGTACTTAACGCCCCCAGTTAAAAAAAAACAACAACAACGAAGAAGAAGAACAAGAACAAAAAATGCAGAGTGTTTAATTTATGCATCGCCAAATTCTCGGGCCCAAAACACCCCCGCACATGATCATCTCTCTTCTGAGCATTCTTTTGGGCATTTGTTTATTTTGCACTTAACGCCACGTAAGTTGCTCCGGCTCAGTTGTGAAATGAGAAGCATTCTGAGTTCTGTAAAAGTATTTCCATATTTACACCAACTACAATATGATCATTATAAAGATTATGAGATATGGTCGTTTGGTTGGTTGCTTACGTTCTCCCCATTCCACACTTGAGGCTGCATCTTTGCTGTTGTTATTGTTGTTCATTTGATTTCTCATTCCTTATTTCTTTTATTGGGTTAAGCAGCAGAAGCGGCTCTGGATTTGAAATTTAATGGCCGCCACCGCCCCCACATGGAATATAATTTCGTTTCGATTTCGATACCAAATCGATTCGAATTTTCCAAATATCTTTCTTTGGTTTTTTTGTGCGAGTGTTGAATTCAAGCGAATGATTTTTCTCGAACAACGGCACGGATACCAAAACATGGCGAGATTTTTCATTTGCAATTGTTTACACGATAACTATAAACAAAACACTGAAGACCCCCACCACTCCCTCACTGCTCCGCTCCACTCCTCGGGGCCCATAGACACACCCTTCCTGTTGCTGGCTGCTGCTCTTTGGTTTCTGGCTGTTATTTTTGGCACTGGGCGGTGTGCTGGCCTGGCCACTCACACCAGCTTTCTCCAGCTAAACGTCTTGACTTGTGGACTCAATCGGCACCGCAGGGTGAGCCGAAATACTCAAGAAACATCGGTGAGGCCGGAGAGGCGGAGAGGCGATGCAGCAATATGTTCTTTCTTTTTTCTTTTTTTTGTTGGCTCGATTTTTGGAATATAGAAAAATACTTAAAGGTATTTCGCTGCGCTTCGATATTTTCGGCTTGCTTTGTTGGCTTTTGTTTATGCAAGAATAAAATTAACAATTCATACTTATTTCATTTGAAACGCTTTAAAAATATCAATTCAAATATGTACATATATGTAGATTTTCAAATATATATCTGCATTTGGATTGTGCAAGTATGAAATCAAATTGTATTTATATTTCTAAGCGATTTTGAAATTTTCAGTATTTTCAATTATGTATATAAAGAACAGGAAAATTTATAATTAAACTTTTCCATATAATTTTTTTTCTTTAAACAAAGGAAATCAATTCAAATAAAACTGTGAAAATAACTTACATATAGGCGCCACAAATAAAATGACTCATTTCAAATCAATACAGATTAATAAATTATATATCTATTAGGCTCTGATAGATACATAGGAAATCGGGAGAAACTCCAATTATTTTATAGAAACTGAAAACTCGAAATCTCCTAGAAAGTCTTAGGTAAAAATGGAATTGAAAGAAGTTCTTTTAGTTTTCAAAACAAATAAGGAAATTCAAATTGTTAGAGGCTTGATTAATTCTTTGTTCCTTGAAAATCTGTGGAATCTAGAATTTGAAATAAGATTCTCCTAAGTCTTCGATTTCTTAAAGCAAATCAAGGGCAAAGTTCTGATCAGAGTTCTCTTGAGTCCTTACAAGAGGCAGACCAATTCGGAAGACAGGAAACTGAAGTCAATTAAAGAGATTTAAGATTCCTTTAACTTGTCTTTAAAATTGATAAATAATGTCTTATTTATGGAAACAATAAAAAATTCTTTAAGAAAAATAAATCTTTGGTCGAGTCTGAAATAGTGTTTCCAAGTCATTTAATCAAACCAAAAAAAAACCTAAATAAAATTCTATATATTTTTTGAATATCTTTAAAACTAAAGCAATATTTCCCTCTATAAAAAAGAACTTAGCAACAAATAATATCAAAATTATATTTTCAAAATTTTTGGTTTATTATGGGAGACTTCTTCAGCATGTTGAAAGCTGCCCTTCTTCCCTTTTATATACTCACCTGAGAAGGGCCTCGGAATATGTTTTTCTTTTCTTTTTTCATTTTTTTTTTCGTTGAAACATTTTGGCAAGAATATTATCGATTTGGGCAAGATGAGGAAAAACACAAACACAAACACACCGATGATTGAATTCATAGTAAATACGCCTTTTTCCCTTTCCTGTCGTTGCCAAATAAAACGCCAGTAAGCGGAAAAAGACAAATCGACCAGAATTCTCAATTAATTATACAAGAACAAAAAAATTCATATTAAAAGTTTTTAAAACTTTTAAAAGTTTGAGCAAATCAAGTGGTGTTTTTTTTTTTTTTGGCATAAAAGAAACTTATTTGATTTCAAATTTAAATTGAATTAATTTGATGCGCTTCGATTGATTTATGAATGTCTGGAAAACTATGCCAAGAGGCTGTGTTCTTCGGCATGCCCAGGGAATTTGTATTTCAATTTGGTTATAGACCCGAAACCCATGGCTCTATACAAAGCAGACATGGTCCAAAAATAGCTTTATTTTTATAACTATGTGCTGGTTCATTTTTTATGGACTTCCCCCACAGGCTTGACATCTGCCAATATGGATAGAGTGACTGGTTCGTCGGGCACCGCAAGAGTTGACACCGAAATGGTTAATATGCAGATGATACGGAAATCTGGCCAAGGAAGTTGTAAGATTCTGGCAAAGATCAGGCAGCAGATGACAGGGGCTGATGCAGGCGTTGACTATTAAATTGCGATTTGTTTCAATTAATTGCCCACAGACAAGACAAGAGAGACAAAGCTAATGGTGAGGTTGGCCGGGTGCGGGGGCTAGGGGGGTTGGATGGTGATGGCCAAAGTGGCTGACGTTAATGCTGGGGCTTGAAGGCGGCGGTGGGTGACAATGAGGAAAATAAATGTGCTGTGGTAAACAAAAATGACGACATGTGAAAATCTGTGTGGCCGGCCAAGAAGTAAGGCGAAAATTTTCTTCAGAGAAGAGAAAATAAAAATAAACGATAAATAATAAAAATGAATATTATGAAAAAATATAAAATAAATAAGCTCAACCAGAGAAGCTGTCTGTGTGGCAGATGATTTTGCTGATACAATTTTTTTTTTTTTTTTTCTTCTTTTGGATTTACCGGAAAATATTTTTAGCAGAAATTATGCTTTCCTTTTCTTTTTTTTGTGGGGAAAATCGGAAAAAGAAATGAGTATTTCTAGGCCAATAGGATATGCTTTTTTATATGCAAATGACCCCATAAATTAATTGCTTATCCTTCGGAATCATAAGCAAATCAATCAGTGAGAGCAGAAATCATTTGAATTGATTTATTTTTAGCCTTCAAAATTTTCATCAAAATGTTTATTATATGCCGTTTGTTGTTGGCCACTGCCAACGCCCACACAAACACACACACACACACGCACGCACACAAACCGGAGAATATATTTCTTTCTTTTTTTTTGTTGGTTGTAAATTTGAAAATTTTTAATTTTTTCAAGTTTCTAGGAGAAACGAGCGAACACTGATCCGTACACGCTGAAGCGCCGCGACGCACTGCACCTACGCTCCAAAATTTCGAAAACTCAAAGACGACGGCCAAAGTAGAAAATTCTTATTTAGAAAAAAAAAAAAACGGAAAATTCATATAGACAGGAAAGAGACAACACGAGGATCGTGCAAACAGACTAGCAATATTTCTATATGGCGTTAATGAGCGGCCGATCCAACGGAAAATGCACGGCAGAGCACGGAAATTTATGTTTCTCAGCAGCAGAGGGGAGGATACGGCCAGGCAAAAGCACGGCATCAGCAGCTGCTGCTCAGCCAATGCGAGAGAGTTGGGGGCTAAGGCGAACAGCACGAGCGCTCCCATACACCCACACACAGATACACACACACACACACACAAACATTTCCGACCATCCGCCTATTTGACATAGAAAATTGTATTTTGAAAACGGATAAAAAAAAATAGATATTTTTATATATATAAAATAGTGTATGCAAGTGCCAAGCTAAATGGAAGTTTGGATCAGAGTTCAGGCCTATTGATTAGTCAGTGCTGAAAGGCCCCGATCGCCGGAACCTTTGCCAACTTCTTCAGATGCCTAGCCACACCCAGTGTTATCTGTCTGTCAGTCAGTCAGTCAGCAGTAGTCATGAGTCGGTTTAGAACGGACTACATAGGCAAAAATAAACAACAGTTCGGGATTTTTTTCTTACTCTTGGTTTTTCTAAACATTTTGCTGTTTATGTTTCGCTGTATGTGTGTGTGTTTGTGGAAGCGGGCTTGGGTGCGGGCGGACAAAGGGATGATATAATGTTGTTGGGTGCCACTTGAGCATTTCTAAAGCAGGAAAAACATAAACGGCATCTCTGGCTGCTTCTGCAGCCGTTTTAAGTTAGTTTAATTTAACTTTCTCACATTGTAAACATTTCCTTGGAAGCATTGGTGTTTGTGGCTAAATTTAACTTTTTAGGATCAACAACAACAAAAATGCAGGCAAATAAATTACGGAAATAAACAAAAGTTGATTTACCTGTGCTTGACTAGTCCTCTTCAACGGTTGAGTCTGTGGCATTAGCCATAAACAAATTCAAAAGAGAAGAATAAAATGCCGACAAGGGTTAATCGAGTTCAATGCTGATCTACGATGAAAATACAAAGCGAAAATCAGAAGTCAACAGAATACACTTTAAAGAAAATAACTGTAAACTGAATAGTTGCATTCGCTGTGCAGTCGAAAAGTGTTACCCCCTCAATTTAGGGTCATATTTATTCAAATATACATTACTTTAAGTCATTCGCAGAACAGTAAAACTATCGCAAGTGCAAATACCACGATAACGTGAAAAAACGTACACGAAAGGATCGCCACAGCTCTTATACACCCCAAGTTTCTTCGCATATCTCAGACCCGTGCATAAGGAACTCTCGAGCTCTTCGTGCCAAGTATTTTCAATGTTCTCCTCAATTTGTAAAGTATGGAAAACCTCAAGCAACTGCAAACGCCGTTGAACCAAAGGACAGCGCACCATGGCCAAAATCTGGCAATATGGCCGAAACTTGATCCAACGCTTAAAGTCGTCAACGAGTATCTCAGTGCCGGCATCAATCAGAATTAGCTTGCACTGATAGGTATTCAAAGCCATAAGGATTTTAAGCTCCATGCCCTTGAATTTAGCAGCCAGCTCTGGTGCCAATTCAAAGTCAAACTCATTGCTGGGCGTCTGCATAGTCCAGGGTATCTTGCGATTGGCAAAGTCATAGGCCAGCTTCTGACGCCATTCGCGTTGTCTACGCAAATCCTTCACATACTGGTCAATGGGTACAATATTCTTTGAGCCCCGTATCTGAAAGTCACCATGGGCAGCAGTGCTGTCCTGCTCGGCCAACTTATTGGCCTCCTTCTCGGCTTCCTCCTCGGATAGATCCTGCCTAAGGGCAGCATCACAGCAACGCAGTTCGTGTGGCGGGCAATAATCAGCATACCCAACCTTGGCCAGGAAAGTGTGCCAACGCAACTGATTGAATGGCTTGCTTGGCAAAAAGTAATCCACTGATTCGGCTTCAATCTGGCAGATATTCTCATCGAGTATTAACGGCCACAGAGTTTCAAAGAACGGATCATCCATGGTGCCCTGTGAGTTGGCTTCCTTTTTGGACCGATGAGATTCTTGTGGCTGGGAAGAGTCCATGTTATGTGAAAGTTTACTTTTTAATTTGGTTTGTGTGAAATTTATTTAGTTATGTTGATCAGTTTTTGTATTTTTTATGACATTGATTGTGTTTTATTTTTCTATTTGAAACTTTATTTTTATTTAATTTTCGTTAAGACCAAAATGGACGAAATTAATGGTAGTGCTGCGGAGCCACGAAGTTTCATGGATAACGCTCTGGCCCGAATCTGCAGTGACTTAAAAACGATCGGCACCGATGTAGATCGCTTAAGAAATGCTAAGGAGCATTTGAACGCTCTGCAGCGTAGGAAGACTTTTGCCTATTTGCTGGGTCCGAATAACGAAAGTGCCAAATCCAGTTTTGATATCACGGTTGTACTTTCAAAATCCGAGTTAAATACCATTGCAAGTCAAGAAGCAATAGAAGTAGGTGAGGAGGAGATAAGCGAGGACCAGTGTGTTGCGGAGCTTACTGAAGATCGCTGGCGGAAATACTTTACTGGCTTCGATATTCTAGCCACACCCGAAGGCATTCTACATCCCAATGCCAATCGCCAATGCATTGAGCTCACCAAGGGTCCATGCGATGTGGACTTAAAGTTTCTCATACGTAGGTATACCAAAATCTAGCTCAATCTCAGCTTAAACTGCCTTTCGATTTCAGTTTCTGGCGTCCGCTGTTTCATAATTGATCTGTTCACGGGGACCCTATATGAAAATCAGTCTCTGATCGTGCAACTGCGTGAGGCAGAAATGAAAGTGGCCAAGGAATTTGGATTTCCCGTGGTGTCAACTGTTTGTGCCAAGCTATCACCACGTTACCAATACACTGGCTATTTGGATCCCAAGGTTGGGCGTTCTGCGCCATTGAAAAAAGGCGAAAAAGTGATACTCACAGTAGATCGATACTACTCAAATCGCACTACCCCTTCGACAATCTATGTGAATGCGAGATTTCTCTTCTACAGTTGTGAACCCTTCGACTTCATTCTCATTGGCGAGGACATACAGCTTTTGGTGGAGAGTATGAATGGCGAAACTTTAATTTGTTGTGTGTCACGTCCCGGTGTCCTATATAGCTATATGCCCATATTATTTCCGGCGCGCTGTACCAAGTTCCTAGTATCCTACGAAGAAATTGAAGATTTGACCTTTGTACGTGAAGTGGGCATTCGAATTGTCATATCTAACATAGCCGGTTCTGTAAAATACATAAATCACCTTGAGGAGATCATGAAGGAACTCGATTGTAAGGACTTGAAAGTCTACGCTCGTGTGGTTTTAAATGAAATACAAGGCTGTGATGGTGAAATGAATTGGGTGTCTGAACGGTATGATGGCTTTTTGATAGAGCTGGCACCGCCCAAGGAGAAAACCAAGAGACCAAATGTTATGCATCTGTGTCCCGATGCCGAGTGCTTTATACAACTGTGCTACAAGTCCAAGAAACCCATCCTGCTAGATCCCTGGCCCTTGAACAAACAAATACTAAGGATTGATCCCGCCCACTATTACTATATATTTTTCTATCCGGACAAATATGTGATCAAGTGTAATCGCTCTCAGCGCTCATTTTACTTTAACTTTCTGCAAAGTGCCATTACCGATCATATCCCGCCTATGGCGCTGGCCAAAATGCCCTACTGTGACGACTCCCATACAGGAGCCGATAGTATGGCCCGAGCTGTGGTCACCGCAGCTATAGAGTGCCAGGCTGTGGCCATTATAGTGTGTGGTGTGACCACTCGAATGGTGCAGAAAATCTCACATTTCCGTCCCACTGTGCCCATCCTTTTCGTCAGTCATATGGTATCTGCCGAGGACTATGTTTCCGCGTTCTATAATGTCACGATGCTCTCTTTCCGCTCCTCCCATTTTATTTCTCATCGACGCAATGTTTTTCGCAAGACGATCTATGCCCTCGCCTATCTATTATTCCGCCAAATGATCAAGGATGATGATCAAGTCATTATAGTCTATAACCATGAGGCTGGTGTCTTGTTTCCGGAAAAGTATGTAATCTACAAATTTGATAAGAAACGATTTTCAAGTCACATGACGACTTCTTTGTTCCCCATGTATAATGATGATGATAATATAGACTGAATAAATCATACAATTGTGAAAATTGGTTCATTATAATAATTCCCTTGTTTTTATCAGGCTATTTATATTTATTTATAAGTTATGGGAATGTCTTTGGCTTACAAACTATACAAAAAGAAAACAAATTTATTTGGGTAATTACATAAATAGTTCAATACAATACAATCGTTTAATAATACATATACACAATGAGGGAGGCTTGGAATAACAACAAAACAACCAAAGTAAAGCCTTAAAATCTATGAATTTATATATATTCATATACATAAATATCGGTACATACAAATGAGCTGACTTATGCCATAGTCGAGACGGTGAAGTAAGTTTAGCTTAATTTGTTCTCTGGAGAGTTTTCGATGTGACATGCTCGTAGGCTGCCTTGAGAGTGGTATAGCAATAGCCGGCAAGTCCGCTCATTTCAGCCTGAAAATTGGCACCGCCTGTCAGGTCATCCAGCAAGGCCAGCTCGGCACCCAAATGGGGCACAGCGGCCCTTAGCATACTCAACAGGGTCAGAGGCATCATGCTGTCGGCGCTCAGTGGAATGGCAAGGGCTAAATCCAAAAATAAAGAATTAATCAGCAAGATCAGATAATCAAAACAGATTCTAGCTCACTTACCCGCCGTACTGGTGGTTCTCTTATGGGCTTCCGTCAGCAATGACATGGTGTCTTGTATCACAGTTAACATGTCCTTGGGACTAAACTTTTCCTGCAGTTGCTTGAGCATTTGAGTGGCTTCATCAAAGTATCCATCCAACATCACAGCATTCAGGGAACTGAAAAAATCCAAGAATCAATAACCAACTTCTTAGGATGAAAATAACAAAGTAACTTACCTTTCCAAACCCAAAAGTTCCACCAGTTCGGAATTAGTCATCATTTCCACATAGTTCAGATTATGTCTATAAATTTCGTCTTTGCGGCTGTGCTTGTTTGCATACAGGACAAACAGAGTGGAGTAGATAGCTTCGGAGAGAACAAAGGGATAGAGCAGAGTGATATGCGAGACCACTTCTCGCGAGCTCTCCAACTGGCAGTAATCCTCCGGCAGAGCAGGAAACATCATTCTCACAAAGCGATAGATGCGTTTCGAAATGGATTCCCATTCTCGCATGGCTTGCTTGGCCAAAATGGCTGTGGGCTTGACCTTCCAATAGCCATAAGAATAGTGAAAGCAATTGGTTATGCGCTCATTCAAGGCATACAGGGGGTGATGACGATCCTTGAAAGCCTGCTCCAAATATGTCATTATAGAAGCCACATCCTCTTCGCTCAGCGTGCTAGCCATGCCAAAACTGGGCACCAAATCCAAAGCAGCCGAGGAAGATAATACCGAGGCACTTGAACAAGTACTTGTATTGTTGTTGTGTTTCGTTGTATTGTTGTTGTTGGGTATGCTGGTAATGCTGCCACTGAGCAAGTCAGTATCGCCAGATAAGCTGCTGCTCAGCAAACTCTGATCCCGGAAGCTGGCATAGCTCACAGTGTCGAGATCTGCATTTACCAAGCCACCGTCACGGTTCGAAGCATTGTGGCCCATTGAGAGCAGACTATCTGCACGCTGAAGACCTTCTTTGGTGCATAGAGTTTCCTGGGAATGTATGCGACGTGGTGGTGAACTAATCACTTCCAGATTTTGAGACTTGGGCATGCTCGACTTCTGTGGCAATTTCTCAAAGCTTCCGCTGGCGAAACCCAAGAGAATGTTACGCTCAAAGTTGCCTGACAAATTGTTTGTGTCATCCCGTTGAGATTCGGCCAGCTCCCTGGCTCTCTGTCGATTTATATAAACCGAAATGCAGCTCCACAGCTGGGAAGTCGAGGGTGTGAACTTGGTCTGCTTATCCGCACAACAACTGAAAACTTCTGTCTCAAAATTGCTAAACAAAGAACGCCACTTTCGATTGTTATCCACCACGAATTGGCCAATGCTTCTGCAAGAGAATTGCAATTTTTAATTGGAACATTAAAGATTTTTTCCTTACTCACTTTGGATATTTGGGAAAGCGTCGATTGATTGACAATTCCCCCGTATGGATTCTCACATTCTGCCAGGTACCACCGAGTTGTCCAAACATCTTGTTGCCTATTAGTTCATAGCTATAGCCGTCATCGTCCACGGGGCCACCAGGCGGCATAGGCTCATCCAGGCGAACAATACTATCGCCTGGCATAAAGTACTCGCCCTTGCCATTTGGACCACTCAGAGTCAGCTCACCCTCGTAGTAATAATCATTCTCAAAGACAGCCAGTCCCGTGCCCATGAGCTCGTCGCCAGTGAATATACCTTCAAAGTAGTCGCCACGATTTGTGATGCATGTTCCCACGCCGGCTCGCTTGTTGTCGGCAAACATGCCCATGTATTTGTCACCAGTCACCAGATCCTCCAGGACTCCATAACCGCTGCGTGTGTTGGTCTGGTATTCACCCACATAGATATAGCGATTATTGCGCAGCATGCCGTGACCATGGAAAAGTCCTTCGCAGAAGTTACCCTCGTAGGTTTCGTTGCCGCGCATCTCGTATACACCATAACCATGAAATCTACCGCCTTTAAAATTTCCCACATACAGCCCAGTGGCTGGAATAACCATTCTGCCATACCCTGGAAAAAGATTCTAAATAGAGAATGAAGACTTTAAGATTTCGAAGTGGACTCACCTTCTATAATGCCACTTTGGATTTCACCTGCAAGTAGACAAATGAAAGAGTTAAAGGGAACTTTTAAATTTATCTAATTCGTTCCAACTCACCACAATAGGCACTGCCATCGGGATATTCCAGGTAGCACTTGCCATGGAGTACACCTTTGCGCCAGGTACCATAGGCCTTGACTTGACTATATTTCGGGTGCTCCCGACTGTATTGATAAACAGTGGAACGTACATTCGGAGCAGCACTGCCTAATGGTCGGCCCAGAACTGATACAATGCTGGCCTGCAACTGGTCAAGCCAGACCTTGCGGTTCTCATGGGTGCGTGTGGTCAGAGTGAAGGTCTTCTCGGGTGTGATGATACGTAGTCCAAATTCACCCTCTGGACGGACCCAGACCGTGCAGAGTGGGTAGGTATGTAGAGAGTTACCGCTTATCTGGCACAAGTTATCCGAGAAGAGAATGAAACTGGGACTGGAGATGGTCAGACCTGCGCTGGACAGCTTAAGCGGCACTAAAGTTGAGGTCAGTATTACCCGACGCTGGCGACGTCGGAAGGTACGAATGCGAACATTACGCTCATTGTTACTCCAGAATTCTTTGGTACTGGCTGCTAGCTCCTGGCTAATGCAACTGGAACGGGCGAATTCAGCCCACTGGAGGCGATGTTCATTGTATTCCGGCTGGGATTTGACCAGCATTTCGATAAATTGTATATACACAGGGTAAATGTGGAAGGGCTGCAGGAAGAGACGCGTGACATAGCTTTCCTCGTTGAGCTCGGCCTGGGGGCTAACCAGATTCCCAATAGCTTTCACGGCGTCTCCAAAGCCATCAATGGAATAGACATCGCAGTAGCTTTTTGTGTAGCTTTCAAAGAGATCGATGTATTCACGGTGATAGCAAATGAAAACTAGATCGGCGGCCTGTTCGTAGTCCGCACGGTAGAAACCCTCCAGGGAATGGAGTGTGGCACTGAGAAGGCACACCATTCGCTCCCAGTTGACCAACAGAGGTTCCAGGCTATTTAACACTGGAGCAGCCGATTGCCTCTGCCAGACCTGTAGTGTGTAAACCGAGGCCCGGTATTTGAGGAGCAGCTGCAGCTGGGACTGAAGATGACTCAGGTAATAGTGATACTGCCGTTTGAAATTCCGACAATTTTGAAGAGTGAAGGCACCGGCACTGTGGAGTAGACGCAACTGCTTTGGCCAAGCTGTGCCCAGCTGGATGTGGAGTAGTGTTTGGGCATATGTGGACTGCTGCTTTTGTGGGAGGGTTTGTATCTGTCCAGCCGCATTTAGCAGGAGAGTTTGATAGTCGCCACAGCAGGCCTCTAAAGCAATTTGCTCTTCTTTGGGCAGGCACGTCTGGTCAGTCATGGTAATTTCGGCCGGAGCACTGAGGTCTTCCGATGAGGATCTGTTCAGCTGGGCTCGACTATTCAGACCCCAATGATACAGGCGACCATCTAGGGTGCGTGCCACTGTGTGCTCTCGGCCAGCAGCAATGCTACAGACGCCCCAACTGTCGAGTTTTTGGACACGAGCCACACTAGCCCGCTTAATATGATCTCCTGTGCCGAGCAGGCCATTATTGAAGGCCCCAAAGGTATAGACCTGAGTGTGGAGCAAGGCATAACCTTGATGGAGCAAATGACGAGCATTGGCAGCATAGCTGCGTTCGGTGTGGTTGCTGTCGGTGGCACTGCTCAAAGATTTGACTGAGGCGCGGTCCATACCACTCGTTTGTGGGGGCTCCACCGAAGAACTGCAAGAAGGCATTGGGGCCGTGGTCGTGCCGTTGATGCTCTCTCTTTCCTCTTTTGCCTTATGTAATCGCAGAACATCGTCAATTGAATCGTAGGGCGCTCCAACTAGCATCACAAAGTGGGAGTCCCCCGCAGCCAGATCGAGTAGTTCTTTTCCTTCTTCATATAAGCGCATGTGACGTGGCTCTGCTTCTGAATTGAAGACCTCTCCGCAGCTACCCATGACATAAGTCTCTCCGCTAGCACTAACAAATACTGCAGCTTGCGCAGAGCAGCATACTTGGCGTATACACACCCCTTCCGCACACAGCTCCAAGGGATCAAAACTGAGCGTTTGCCATGCACTAGGTCGACAGGTGTTGCCGACAATCCTTTGGCGTTGGACTGAGCCATCACTGAGAACCAAAAATAGCTCCTGGGTGCCACGGCAGAAGTCCACATCGATTACACCAGAACGTAAAAGTTCTAGTGATAATTTAATTCCATTGGCTTCCAAGTGGGCAGTATATAAATTATTATCAGTTGTCAGCAAGAGCAGCCAATCTGAATCAGCAGATCCAGTGGGTATCACATTACAAAGACGCAAGACGGGTGTGCGGGGTAGCGGCGGCACTCCTATCCAATGAAGTTGCAAAGCTCTGCCTTGGTGAAAAATTATAAACGCCTCGACGTCGACCTCGTCATTTGCACTTTTCATCTTGAACAGGTGCTACGAATTCCACCAAAATAAAGCTAATTTTACATACTCTTAATGCCTTTGGCAATGTCCAAGTTTGGCTAAACGCGCATTTTAAGAGTTAATTTGCGTAGTAAATCGATTTTGATGATAAAAAAAAATGTTAATAAAAAACAAAACACTTATTATGATTCAACAGTGTGTACACAAGTGCTAAGGCCGATTAGACGATTTGTATTGATATCGATTCTTCGTGAGTGTTGCCATACTCTTATTTATGACAGATTTAAAGGTTTTGCATTAAAGCTCTTTAATAAAAAAGAATATCGGTTACATGCCAAACAAAGTAAATCCAAGAATGCTTACAAAATCATTTGCTCTTATCTGAATTTAATTTTCAAAACAGTTGACAACTAGGATGCGAAATGGCCGATATGGCAACACTAATTGTTAGCTTGGAACAACAATATGTACACACTGAATCTGTTTTTGTGGTAAACAGAGTAGAAATTGTTTACTTTTTCCAGCCTCGGTTGCCATGGAATCGGTTACCCAAACTGAGGCTGTTGGTGGAGCTCTAGCAGATGATTCCGGACACTACAGCAGCGATGATGTGCTGTCCCCACAAAAGGATCATGATCAAAAGTTGAGTCTTGTCATACAAGAGCTGCGGAAGTCTCGAAGTGAAGTTGAGAGGCTGACAAAGTCCGAAACATGGTATAAGCAGGAGCTGAAGTCACAGAAGCATTCCCGATTGGAGACTTTAGAGCGGCTTTACACTCAAGAGCGAAATTATTTGAAAACTAATCAGCATCTCCAACAAGAGTGTATGCGACTTTATGCAAAGTGCTGGGAATTGGAAGGGGAGGCACAGCCGCCAGCTCCGCTCAGTCTGAAATCTTTACCCTTGGAAAATGCTCATACTGCCACAAATAGCAGCTTTGAGTCTCAACAGCAACAAACTTGTATACAGGACCAAAATCAGCTTATCGAAGTGCTACGTAAGCAAAAGAAACTACTACTGGCTGATATCCAACGTTTGAGCTTGGAGCACGATGAGAAAATGTTGGAGTTGCAGAGTGCCATGGCTGGTCTTGAGTTGGAAAACAAACACGTGACGGGAAAATGCAAGAGATTGCTGGACAATCTGGAGGCCAAAAATGCCACGTTGAATACTGTGACGGCTGAGCGAGAGCAATTACGTCAGGTAATTGGGAATTTGAATGAAACCCTGCAGACTCAAGAACATTTGCTAGCCCGTAAGGAGCAGGAATTTCTAGAACTCAAGCAACACTACAATGAAAAGTTAAGCAAGGAGTGTAGTGCGGATGCCATTCACGCCTACAGCTTGGCCTTCCATGCTGAGATAAATGTCAAGACCAGCGAAATATGCGAACTGAAAAATTCATTGCTCGAATTACAAGACGAATTAGTGGTAATGTCAAATCTGAAAGCCCAGAACGAGGAGCAACAGCGTCAGTTGGAACACTTGAATTTTGCGTTGGAGGCGTTGCAATTAGAGCAAAATAATCTCAAGGCTAGCGAATCTTTGAAAAGCAGCCAACTTGTAGACTTGACAAATTCCATTGCTTTACTCCAAGAAGAAAAGGAAGGACTCACTTTGAACCTACAGGAAACACGCAGCAAATGGCAGAATTTGGAACAGGAGCTAATCCATCTACATAAACAATATGCGGACATGTGTGCCATTTGCGAGAGCACTAAATTTAAGCTGGAATCAAATGAAATCGAATATGGAAAGCTCAAAAGTCAAAGCTCCAATCAAATTGAAGAATTAACGCAACTGCGTTCCGATCTCAACAAGTACATGGAGAAGTGTGCCGAGCTAAGCACGGCTATGGCAGATGTTGAAAAGAAGCTTGATCAGCAAACCGAAAAGGCAGAGTCCTGGCGAAGGCAGCTGAAAGAGAAATCACAGCAACTGGCAGAAATGGAGGAAACCAGATTAGAGGAGCCACCGTTGGTCACAATGACAATGGCCACCCAAACTGATAGCCCGGTATCAGATGATTCGGAAAAGCATCAAAGAGTCTCCCTGCTCCAGCAACTAGTCAGGCAGCAGGATGAGAGAATACGAACCACCAATGAAACAGAAGCTGAATGGAGGCAACTATCCGAGGCCCTGCTAAGCACACAACAACTGGAAGAGCAAAAGCGTGCCCTGCTGCTGGAAGAGCTGGAACAACTGAATGGCTTGTTTGCAGAGCAAAACGAAGAACTGCAACACCTGCAGTTGCTCAGTCACTCCCAGGAGCAGCAGCACAGCCTGGAAGTCGAGCAAATAAAGGAAACATTCCAAGCCCAAATGGTAGCACAGGCCAACGAGGCGGCAGCCAATGTGATACAATTGCAATACCAAGTGGAGGAACTGTTGGCAGAACGAGAAGTTCTGCGTAATAATCTTGCCAGAGAGCACAAGGCGGAGGAGTGTTTACGGCTGTTGATGCAGGTCTTTGAAAGCGAAACAGGACGAAAGATAGCAAATATAAACAATTTCACAGTAAACGGACAATTGCTACGCAAAGAGCTGCGGGCAGCTAAATTACAGAGGAAAAGGTCAGACGAATTTGCCAAGTTAAGACAACAACTGACCAAGATGGTCAAAAAGAATGCCGAAGCCGAGGCAAAAATCAAGGTAAACAGAATCTAAAGCAACCAATTAAGACTTTCCTAATGTGACTTAAAATTTCAAAGGTCTTGGAGCAGAGTCTGCAGGCCGAGCGTGCCCGCTTTGAGGCCTCCGACCTGGGCAAGAGTACTGTGAATTCATTGCCAGTTGAGCCTGCTCATGAGGTGGCTAATTTAATGGATGATTACAAAAATGTAAGACCATAAATTTTTATAATTGATTTAATAATTTAATAAATGTATACTTTGTGCCCATAGTTAATTCAACAAACCGCCAATGAGACGGGCCGACCACGAACTAGTCATATTTTGGAACTGATCGAGCGCAGCCAACGCTGTAAGCCAAATTTGTGCCAAATAACCGATGAGCTGACGGCTTGTCGCCAGGACATGTTACAGCTCAACGATCTATTGAAAGGTTTAGAGACGAATGCCACTTGCAAGGCCGAGGCTATGCCTTCTTTAATGGAAGAATTACAGGCTGTGGCCCAGGGTACTTAAGCTCGAAAGAATCTCTGAAAAAAAGAGCCGAATCAACTAGTATTAAGTAAATATTTATTTTAATAAGAACAATTTATTTATGTTACTGCAATATCTCTGTGCCAAATTTGATTCATTCAAATCGTAGAGCGTAGTTATCGCTTCACTTATTTTGTCTAGAAAGTCAAAGTCGAATATATTTTGTTTATTTTTTTGCTTGTTTATTGCTTGTTGATTGCAGAGTCTGTTTGCTTGATTTGTTTGTCTTTCCATAGTTTGATTTATTTTTATTTAATTGTTATATGTTTATTTATAATAAAACTATAATTCATTATCGACCAGATTCATTTTCATGCTACGAATTGAATCGTTTAAAACTTGATTCACCTTTTTCAAATCATTTGCGCGCAGTTGGGTTGTGTTTGTGAAATTGCCCATATGAAAACGCAATTCTCCCTTGCTATAGAAGTTATTAGTTTTTGATAGCCCCGAGCGATGCAGCTCTGCAGAAACTTTATATTTTTCTAGCTTGGTTGGCTCACTGAAAACTTTCGTCAAAAGAGTCCTACGATTGGCGTCGTAACAAGTATTCCAACGTATTAGCTGGGGGCTTGGAGTCATTCTTTTACCAACATATTTTACTACTTTACACATATCGGTTTCACTAAGTGGACACACAATGCGATCACAATTCCATATAGCTAAAGAAAAAAAAAACAAAAATAATAAATTAAAACAAAATATTATTTTTGGAATATTCTAGACTCACTATCATTACGCCATATGACGATATCATCAATTTTCGTTTCATGATGGTTTGCCTCCACAGTTATATTGATATTACTTAGGTAGTTGCCTTTGGGTCCAGAGGAAACATTGGAACTACTAACACTCGTTTTTAGAGTAGATGATAAATTGCCTATATTTGAGGTTGAAACATTTGAAGCAATACTGATTATATTATATTATATTTTATATTATCTTTACGGAATGCATTATATTTTTACCAGGTTCTTGAGCCAAATTCTTCAGGTTTCTAGACAGATCCAACTTAATAGAATTCCCAGACTCCATCAAATTATTTTTCATTGTATCCGAAACATTCTTTATCTGATTGGGAATATTTTCCAAGAGATTTGCAGCAACAGCACTGCTTACAATCAAGAGTAACAATAAATTCTGGACGTCCAGTCGAGCCATAATAGAACCACTTTTGTAATATTTTTTATTGTCTCCAAGTATTTATATACCGAAAAGCAAAGTGGTCCGTACGTGATGTTTAGGCCATTAAGTACTAACTGCAATTGGGCTTTTTTCGCGTAGGTTCGCATAACATTTTCCAAGATTTGATTCGCTTTGGCTTATTAATACGTTTGGTATGAAAAAGTGTTCAGCTTGGCTCTTATTGTGTAACTAAATTAGCCATGCGAGCTGAGTGAGACAGTGATTTATTTTATTTGACGACAACTCGAACAGAAACTTGAAAAGAAGATTAACGAAAGTATTTCATTGTTTTTAATACTGAAAATATCACTGTCACTAACAAAGCTCAAGTGGAATAGAGGGTTAATCAGCTACTAAGTAAAAATTCCACTGTGACAAAAGAGACCCAAAAGCGATTAGAGGGTTAATCAAATTATTTCACTCTCCCTTTTTGTCATCGCCTTTCTTGCTGTCAGTTGATGTGCTGAGAAAAGCACCGTTATTTTCACACGTCTGCTTAAAATAGAACACTTTTAAATTTGTGCTGAATTTACAGAAATTTAAGAAAGAAATAAATAAATTTATTATAATTTGTGAGCACTTTTTTTTAGTGAATTTATAAAAATCAGGCAAGCTGGACTTTTGTTTTTTTTTTTTTTGCTTGTTTTCATTGCATACGTTGACAGTTGTCAACGCCCTGGTCCATGGGTAGTTGATGACAACGACCACAACAACAACAACAGCAACGGAGACGACGACAACGACGACGACGTTGGGAATAATCCAAGTTTATGCCCACTTGGGTATTGATAAATGCGTTGAAAACTAAGCGGACCGCCCCAGTTGAATTGGTGAGTAGGGCTGGTAATAACAATAAGAACAATAACAACAACAACAACAGCAACAATAACAAGAGCAGCAGCAACAGCAAAGACCGCCCAATAAAATGCAACGCCAAATTCAATTGGCGCAATTTTTCATAGAGGCGATGGTGATGCCGATGCTGATGGCGTTGGCTCGACTGGGACATGGACTTGGCCAGGGCTAAGAATTTTAGCTAGGCTAGCCTAGCTTTGGTTTCTTTTGGTTATACCCTTAAGGGTCTCTGTGGGCTATTGTTGTACTTTTCTGTTGTAGTTGTTGTTGTTGTTCCTGTTATTGTTGTTGGCAATTGTTCTCATTCTCTCTCTCAGCTCAAGGTTGTTTATTTTGAAAAATCACCGTAGCCTAAGACCGCTCCACTTTCCTGTCCCGTCTCTCTTCTGTTTTCAGCCTCTGCTATCTTTTTATTTTTGAGTGTGTGTGTGTGAGTGTGTGTTGGTGTGCCAAGTGCCAAGACACCGACGACGTCCTGGGCCCTGGGATTTAATTCTATGCTGGACATTTATAAATTGCATTCAATTTATACACAACACGAAAGCGTGATTTTTACATTTTTACAATCTGGCGCATAATAGATCAGCGTCGCATTATTGCGCCTGCTTGTTATACTATTTTTGAATATAATCAAAGCATATTCGCTAGGCTTGAAACTTTGTAACACAAAGTGGTTGAACCTTGAAGAGTGAAAAGAAAATTGAAGGGAAATTTTTAAAAATCAAAAAAAAAAAAAAAAAAATTGTAATAATTTTGTCTCAGGTTCCTTAAAAAATCTGATTTTTTGGGATCAACAAACTTAAAAAAATAATTTTTTTTTTTGTGTTTTTTAATCTTCAACATTTTAGTTTTTGATTAACTTCAGCTCAGTTGGCATAATTTAAGTGTTATTTTTTTTTTCTTTGCTCATAACCTCCACCTGATTTAAAAATAGAGACTATGATTTATTGGAAGAACCATTAAAATTTTTAAGCCTTTCTTATATGTTTTTGGGGATTCCGGTTGAAATTTCTTATGAAAGCTTACCTAAAATATTTTTTTAGAAATAGTTAAAAATAGTATACCAACTTCGCCATGTTTCTGATGTACCACCCGCTCCTTTTGTTGTTGTTGGTCTTCTTCTTCTTCTTCTTCTTTTTTTTGCAATTGATGTTGCTGTATTCCTTTTTTTTGAGGCTGTTGTTATTGTTGTAGCTGCTTGTTTGGGGGCTGCCTCTTCACGCTCGACTTTGGGAATTTTTTTGTGTTAAAAGCGCTCATTAAAAAAAGCCAAGAAAAACTGGCAAAAAAACAAAAAAAAAAAAAAAAAAAAAAAAACGAAAACAACACCAACAAAGTTGGCATACAAATTTAATTCTGAGTTGACTAGCAGACCAAAGCAAACCATAAGTTGGAGGCGATTGATGCATCCGAACCAACTTCTAGCCAAAATTGCAAATGCGACTTGTTAACCTTGAAACTAAGCAGACAGCCCGGCCAGACTGACAGACTGACAGACAGACAGACAGACATACAGACAGATTGAGGGAGACAGAGACCAGCAGCAGGAGCATCCTCCAGCCAGCACAGTATGAGGCATTTAGTCAGTCGTCGTCGTCGTCTACGCCGTTGTTGTCGCTGTCGTTTGTCTGTCTGCCGATCACTCGTTTGTCTAGCTGAGGATGTGTTTTTTTTCTTTTTATTTCTCCAAACTCCTCCTTCAGGCACTAACCTACCAGCCGCCACCTACTCTGGACCAGGGACCCTACCAGTATTCCTCTGCATTGCACCACTCCCTTCCTCCCTCCCTCCCTCTTCCCGGGACTCTCTCTTTCTGTCTCTTTGCTGAGTATATTGAATAATGCGTTTATGGTCAGATGAATGACACTTCATATGTCTGTTGGCTGCTGCGCTGGTGGCATTTGCTTAGCTGCATTTTTCATGCGTAAACTTCGCCCCTGAACCACAAGGTAGTCGAAAAGATACCCAAGAGCCAGAAGACTATTCGTCATATACTTCTACCCAGGCCTGCAGCGGCCGTATCAGCAGCAGCATATCTCAGACTCTCGCTATCTCGCTCACTCCTTCTCTTGGTCTGTCAGAGTTGTGTTTGAAAGAAATTCGTTTAAATTGTCAATTGTCTGACACACACACACATACAGAGAGCTCTAGGACCTTAACCAAGAACTGGTTTACTGTTGTTTGGGCTACCCAGCAGACCACCGCCAGAACCGCCACTCCTAATGAGACACATCAACGCAAAACCCTTTTAGCATTTAACTGGCAAGTTGGCAACTTGGCATCAAAGTTGGCCATTCGTATTGGGCTGGGGTTGCTGGAAGTTTGATGTTGATACGGTCTTGAACTGGGTTGGCTACTCCTGCCAAGAAAACTAAATTAAATTTAACTTACCCACACACACTCACACACTGACTACTCCTGGGCTACTTACCACTCCCGGGTTTTTGCTTGGGGGGGGGAACATATGTAAGCATCCATATAAACTGCCTCTTTTTAATGCCCCTCGTCTGGGTGTCTTGTAATGTCATTCCTGGCAATTTTATGCACTTTTTTTTATGATTTTTTTTTTTTTTTAGCCAAGATCACCTCCCTTCGTGGAGCTCTGGTTGAACTCAGCTAAACGCACGCGGCCATAAATAAACTTGTATCTTTAAGATAGAAATAGTCGTAAAATCAGCATATATAACCCCAAACTTTTAGTGGCCGCCATCGAAGCTTTTTGTTGGTCTCTCTCCACTGTGGTGGATTCAATGCCAATGCTTGGGCCAAGTCTTTGACATTGCCCTTTTTGGCTTATTGCGGTGGTGCGGGTTTTTGGGTTATGACAGGAAATGCTCACGGCTGGAATTGGTTTCATTTTAGTCAGGCCTTGGCCATATACAAATCTCAATCACTAGCCGAAACAATATTCAATTTAGAACTCGAAAAGAAAATATTAAATTGTATATTTAGTGCACGTTTCTGTATTTCTTTCCCACTCTCTCTCTTCTGCTTCTTCTTGTTCTTCTTTGGGCCAGTTTGCATACAATAAGAATTGGTTTGAGAGTTCTTGTTTTTTGTCTTCTTGATGATGAGACAATTTGATGTTGGTGATTTTGAGGCTGCCAAAACAATGCACAAAGTCGTGATGAAGCTCTCAGGGAGAGAGTGACAAAGAGAGAAAGAGACAGGGCGAAAAATAAGGTACAGTTGAGGCGCAGGAATTCTTGTCTTTGATTTAAATAAATTAATACTTCTGTATATGAATTTTGAGATAGAAAAAGACTATAATCAATTGGGAAGTAGTAGAAAAATGAATCTTAAAAGATTTGGATATAATTTTGTTTGACATAATTAAGATAGTTCAATAGTTTGGATTGTTTAAAAAATGTCAAAAAAAATCTTCATTAAAATCGGTAAGGAATATTAATGAAAATCTTAAGATATTTTCTGAATTATCACTAAAAGCTATGAAATATTTTGAGTGACTTTTTCCCACAAAAGGTACCAGAGTAACACCAAAAGAACCTAGCTGGAATGCGGATTCCAACTATTATGTCATAAATGGAAATAATTAAAGAGTTCTTCCCAATTCTTTTCAATTTCCATTTCAATGTTGGGTCGGTTTTTTGATTCACTCAGACGACTTAATGAACTTGCCGTGTTGGAAGAAACAAATTCATTTCGAAACAAATTTCAGTGAAGCTGCTGAAACATTTTGACCCAATTCAAGTTACTCGTAACACAAACAACAAGAAAAACAATTTCAACTATTTAAAAGTTTCGACTATAAAAAGAAATTAAATGCCGCGGAGAAAAGAGTGCGGGGAAAGTCAGTTGAATAAAAAATAATTAAGAAGCATTTGAGGAGTTTTTTTTTTATTTTTGTGTTATTTAATCAATGAGAAGCTCATGTACATAAAAGGGCAGGCCAGAAGTTGGATACTTCAGCGTGCAATGATCTTGGGCTCTTTGAGTCTGTTAAAGTTTGAAAAATCCGAAAAAATAAACCCAAACAAGAGAAAGAAAAAACCGTTAAGATTTCAAGATGCTGATAGAATACAAACAGTCAAGATCAGCCGGGCTCAGCTTGGCAATCAATGACCGAGGAGGCCTAGGCCGTCTGCATTTGGGTTGATTACGACAAATGGTTAATGGGTGGGCGCTGGGTGGATTTTTTCTATAGCTTCCAAACAATTTTGTTGCTGTTGTTGTTGTTGTTTTTGTTTCATTTTGTGTTCTGTCTATTTTGCATTAACATTTTTCATGCTGACGTTAAAGAGAGCTCGTTTCGTTGGGCCATGCCAGACCGGGCCAGGCCGGGGCAGTCCAGTCCAGAGCAATCCAAACCAATCTTGGCTTGACTTGGCATGCCTCTGCGGTTGTGGTTATGCGTGTGTGCGTGTGTGGAAAATGCAAAATGCCAAAGGGGGCCCATGGCCATGCAATTTAGTCAAAGGCCCTAACGGCATTTGAGCCAAATGCGTTTACGCATCCGCTATAAACTCGTATAAGCAATGCCGGTTCTAAGTTTCCAGTCAGCCGGGCACCGGGCAGAAGGCAGCAGGCAGCAGGGCAGCCGGGCAAAGCAGTTGAGGTGTTGCTTGCTGGTCGCTTTGCTTGGCTTTCAGAGAACCAGTTATAAGCAGGAGCAAAGCATGCGACAAATGCCGTCGCACTGACTTTGACTTCCTTCAGGTCGGCCACGACAACAACAACAGCAACAACAAGAGCAGCAGCAGCAACATGTAGTTGGAGCGACGGCTGTCGCTTGGGTCGGTCAGTCGCTCTGTCTGGTTACTGTTAATTGGACTTACACAGACGCGGGGACACATGACACTGCCAGGGGCAGTCAACTCATCCAGGCCTCATCTACATCTCCGCCCTCTAAGACTAAGCCCACACCGCCTTGTCTTGCCTTGCCTTCACGATCATGCGTGGTTAACTGTACCCCAGATCCACTCATAAGCCAAAGGAAGGCAAATTTAATTTCAAAACTTACATCAGCATGCGCCAGTCTCAGTCTCAGTCTCAGTCGCGTTGAGCTTGAGGGCTCGGTCTGAGTATCTGGCTGCGGTCAATGCACGCATTACAAGTTCTGGCCCAAACTTATCACTTGGCCATCTCTTGACCATAGCCATCACCATCATCGTCATCTCCATTTCCCATCACCATCAAATCAGCAAAGTGGCAGCAGCAGCAGCTCAGTCGTAAGTCGCGTACTTTTTTCTTCCTCTTCTGTTTTTTTTTTTTTTTTTTTTTGGCCAGACATAAAAACAAAAGAAACGTGACGCTTGCCGTAGGGCCTATAACAGTTTCTGCCTTACTTACTCACTACTTAAAACAAAACAAAAAAAAAAAAAAAAAAAAAAATACCAAAACAAAAATATATAAAATCCTGAAGAGGTTGTTGTTGTAATATTTAAGGTGGGCCATAAAATTTGCACCACAATAATAGACTCGAAGGCAGCCATAAGCCAAAGCTATTCATTCAAGGATAATGTTACGGTTAATATGCTGCCCAGACCCAGACCAAAACAGAGCCAACTTGGCCCAAGCTCAACCCAGACTAGACCAGACCAGACCCGACCATACCTAGAGCTATGAGTAAACGCTAGCCTGGCTGTAATTTAATTTACCAACGGTGCCCATAACAACAACAAGAACAAGAGCTGAACAAGCCAACAAAGCAATAGGAATTATTATGGTTTCGGACAGACAGACCAACTGACAGACTCTAAAGCCCAGAGGCGTATGGTTTTGGCTCTTCAAATGTATCCCTTTTCGGTGGGGGCAGACGGAAAAGATTTTATAACAAAAATTTCCAAGTGAGACAGACAATCGTGCTCTACGCTCTATTAAATCATAAAAAGCCTAACACTTGCCTTTTGGATAACTCCAAAGATCTGTATCTCTGGAAACGTTGATCCCAATCCCATTTTGAGAATAGTGAGACAATTTTCCAGCTTTGCTGAATTCCTAATTCCTAAATCCTTTTGGATCTTAGGGTTGATAAGATTATAATAATGGTTAGCAACCAGATCAATCTGAATTCTGTTAAATATTTTGTGCCCAGTTGATTTGAGCGGTTGAATTGGTTGAGTGAAATGAAATTGTTGCTTTTGATTTTGGCTAATTGCTGGCCTCGATCGACCAGGGCGGCCGCCTTGGTCACAGTCAATTGGCGTCGGCGAAATCATTGAAATGCCTACTTTGAAGGCTAATTGGTCCCTTGGAAGCGCCGGCCAAAACAAGCCAACAAGCAACTGATCAAAAGGCACCAGCACAAAAGGAAATGGTCAGCAGAATCTCTATGAGCTGGGGAAAGGGCAAGACAGTATGGGGGATGTGAGAGGGGGACATGTACAAACATTTCACGCTGTGCTGTCATAGACGTAGTAATTGATGCCGCCGCTTCATGTCACATATGTCAACTGGCAGCAGCAACTGGCGGCCCCAGCCAAAAGGATAACCCAAGCAAGAATTACAAGAACAACAAGAAAAAGAAAGAAAGAAAAACATCTAGAGAACGCCAAGAGGCTGACAGAGACACGTACCGCAAATCTAACAACTTTGATTGACTTGTGATTTGAAGCGACCCTAATTGAAGCGAGTCCAGGTCCGAGGAGTCTCTCAGTCACCAGAACAACTGGGCAGACCAAGAGGGCGAGGGCCAAACACTTAAACGAAGGCTCAAGATTTTTATATATCTTTTTTTTTTTTATTTGCCAAGTCCAAGAGGCAACTGGACAGAGGTTTGGGTTCTGGGCTCTGGGTTCGGGGCGTCCAGCAGATATGCGTGCTGTTTTCTTTGGCCAGTTGTCAGTAGCCTTTGCAAAATGTTCGTGTTCGTGAGAAATGTCATTAATACGAACGATCAAGACCAAAGACGTCTATGACGACAGAGACAGAAACAGAAACAGAAACTGAAATCGTAGTAGCTCGTTTTTTTTTTTTTTTTTTTTTTTGCAAAAGGCCTCAAAGTCTAGTCTAGTCCAGTCTGGGCTTGTGAGTCTCTGCTCCTCATAGCAGGCAAACTCATTCTCATTCCTATTCTCATCGTCATCGTCATCTCTTGCTGTGTGTGCCGCATTGTTGTACTTAATTAATGTGAGCGCACTCCTGCAGCTTTTGTCTACGCCCTCGGCCTATCTCGAGGTTTAAAAAGGGCCGAGGCAGAGGCCCCTTATAAGGTCAACTCTTTTAGGGCCTGTCGCTGTTGTTGCTGTTGTTGTTGGGCTACTTCTTGGCTTCAATGAAATTGCTTTAAGCACCCAAGTGATGTGCTGCTGCCTTGTCCTCTTCTTCTTCTTCTTCATCCTTTTTCTATTTCTTCTTCTTCTTTTTGCTAGCACAACAAGATTGAATAGGTTTGGGTTGGCTAAGACTATAGGATAAAAAGCGTTGGGAAATTATTTGAAACATGCATCCGATACCAGCACCGCATATCCCCCCACCCCTACCCCTTCCATCTTTAGTGTCTTAAGTCCATCCATCGGTCCCAACTGTTTGAAGGCGTTAATAGGCGCTGCAATGCCAATAATTTGCAATTAAACTTAATTGTAATTGTAATCGTCATTGCTGCTGTTCTGTTCTTGTTCTTGTTGTTGTTATTGTTGTTGTTGTTGTTTTTGTTGGTAATTGAGTGCGGCAGTTTGTATTTCTTATCGTTGTTATTTTCTTCGTTTCTGCGTTCTTTGCTGTTTTTTTCTTTTCATTCATTTTTATTGAGTGTTTGCTTGTCGGGCATTTCGTTTTTTTTTCTTTTCTTTTTTTTTATGTACAAAAAAATTATTATTATGGGTAATTTTTTGCTTATTTGTAATGCTTATCAATTCGTTTAAATTTAACATACTAGAAAAGTTGTCTTTTATTTTATTTCTTTTTTCTTACTTTTAAAAGGAGAAAAGAGTATTTTCATTAGGTTTCTTCTTTTTGGGATATAAATATATGAATAGAAATTGCTTGAGATTTTTTTTTGTTTTGTGTTTAATTTGAGTTTGACTTAAATAAAAATTAATGGAAATTTTTAAAACAAGATTTGGAATTTCTAAGAAATTGGAGGGAACTCAGATTATAAAGATTTTTCGTTGGATTTCCAAAAAAGAAAAATTTCAAAATTTTTTTATTATTGAATCAATAAGTTTGGACTGACTTCAGTTTTTTGATCAAAGTTGAGTAACTCTTTTTTTTTTAAAGTTCCTTCCCATTTTTTTTTATTTTTGGAAAATTCAGGGTAGTTTAGAAATTAGTCAATATCTGTTAAAATAACATCACCCCGTTATTTCTTTTTAGCCCTTAACTTTCCAAGTCTTCAAAACAGTTTTTCATTACTTGGTTGATTTTGTTTCGGACTGAAAGTCTCTAAAATAAATTTACAAAATACTAAATTAATTAATAAAGACTTTACAAAATTTAAAAATTCTTCTTCTTTTTTTTTTTTTTTTGTATAAATTTACCAAAATACTGTATGAAGCTCTATGAGTACTTAGGTAGCAAAAAAATATTTAATAATTTTTGAGAATTTTATTTAAAAATTAATTTCACTTATTGCTGCTGCTCCTTGGGAGCCGTACTCGCTTGCTAGCTCTTTCGTGCTCTCTTATAATTAAGATATATTTTATATATATAAACGAATTAAAAAAAAAAAATACTCAGTTCTCGGGCTTAGTACAAGATGCCCGGATGCACAGCTCCACTGCGCTGGAAGTAGACATTCGGATTGCTGCTCAGCGTAGGCTCCAAAGTGGTATACAGATTGGTCTCATCAGGCCGTATAAACATGCCTAAATTATAAGAAGAAGAAGAAGAAGAAAATTATTTTCCCTGATTATAAAGAAGCTACCAAAAATGCACGAGGGCGGTGGGTAAAAGGAGAACAGGATTGATTAAGGTGTTGGTGTGGATTTTCTTTACCCTGAAAAGTGCACAAGTGCAATGGTGGTGGTGTTGGTGGTGGTGGTGGTGTTTGGTCTTACCTGGGCCATAGCGCAGCGTTTTGGCCAACTGCGCCGCCTGTGTCATTGAGGTTAGGGAATTGCCCAGCTGCTTGAGTGTTAGCGGTGTGGCTGCTGCCAAGGTGGGCGGTGCTTGTGGTGGCGCCACCAAAGCCGGTGGCGGTGGTGGTGGGGGTGGATAATAGCAAAACGGGTGCGGGCTCAAATGTGCTGGAAAATAGTGATACATACGTGTATAGCTCGGCGGTGCTGCAGTAACCAGAGCCACGCGATCTGTGATTCCCCAGCATAATGGTGGTTGGTGTTGTTTGGTGGTGCGGTGGTTGTTCAGTGCGTGGGTTTATTTTTTGTTTTCGTTTGTTTTTGTGCATTCGAATTGATTTGATTTGTAAGCGTTTTTCCAACCAAAAATATATTTATACAAATTCCATAATTCCAGAGTTCAAACAACCGAGCCATAAAAACCCATGACAGCCGTGACAATACACATAAGCACACACACACACATACATATGAATATACATTTTTTTTTTAATATATACAGAAAAAAATTTTTATCATTATTTTATGAGTGTGTGGCATACATACAAATGTCAAATTTAATTAAATTTCAATAAAAAAAAATTACCGGAAACAAAAAAAAAAAAAAAAAAATTATTACCAAAAATTTGAAATGATTGATGAACCGATATTGGAAATACATGAAAAGGTTTATGTTTTTTTTTGATGATTATGTAATGAATGAAGATTTGTTTGTGTATGTGTGTGTGCGTGTGTGTGTGCGTGTTTGTGTTTTGTTCGTGGCCAGAATATGAACATGAAGTGTGTTTTTGTTGTTGTTGTTGTTGTTGTTGTTGCAATGATGATAAGAGTTTTTGTGGATTTTATATTGTGACGCAATGTGTTGTTGTTGTTGTTGTTGTAGATGATGATGATGATGATGATGAGGTGACAAAAAAAAATGTATGTATATAATGAATAAACAAAACAAGTATAAGAAATATACAAAAATATTTGAACACAACTTGAAAAATTAAAAACCACAAAAAAGAAAAAAAATGTCACAATTTCTGTTTTGGCCAAAATGGCTAATTTGCTGGCCCCAAAAAGCTACACAAATCTGTGTCTCTCCTTCATATTTCACACAACAGAGCAATTTACTCGATCAGCTTAATGATGTCAGGCCGACATAATAGACCTGGCCAGCTGGTCAATGGGCCAAACAACACCCTCTGGCCATAGAGAAAGTCTGGAAGATTTTGAAATATTTCATTTTTTTTTTTATCAACCGTTTTTAATAGACAAATTTTTGGTTTGTTCGTTGCAATCAAAATAATATTTATTTGGCTTAATTAATCAAGAAGAGCTTAAAAAATTTTAACAGTTAAGCCAGCAAGTTCGTTGCTTAAGTCTTTTGTTTTTTTTTTTCTGACAAATTCTTGTCTGGCTTAGAGACCTAACTAAAATGTGACTTATCATTAGCCGTAACAAATTTGCAATCCGACAAGAGACTCCACTGTCCAGTCTAGCCCTGTCAGCTGGCATTTAGCCATACTCATTTTTGAGAGAAAAAAAGTCCACCTCGAGATTGGTCAGTCAGTTGAGACAAATATAAAAAGAGTATTTAGTTTTCGTCTAACTTTAATTTGATTTTTAAATTATGATTATTATATTTTCAACAGCTCGGCCTGAAGAGCTTAAGTCAGAAAACTGTGTTAATGGCAACAACCAAACGAAGAAGAAGAAGAAAAAGAAAAATATTTAGAGAAAAAAAAATGTATATGCAGATGTATAACAAAAGTGGCCACAATAACCACACAGAAGTCCAGGTTCGAGCACATTGCACATGCGCCATGTTTGCCACAATGAAACTGTTTTAAATGCTACCAAAGCAGCGACGTTGGCAGCTCCGTTGGCAGTGACGCTGGCAGAGGCTGCGGTTTTCCTTCGACTGTTTCGAGGCCTGATTCGCTTGCCTGCCTTACTGGCTTCTCTTGGCTTGCCTGAACTCTTGACAGTGTTAAATGCAGCAGTTACACACAAAGACACACACACACACACATACAGACTTACATACTTTGTAACCCTCTTGGCTTTCATCTGTTAGTTGCTTTCTTTCATCGTGTTGGTTTTCTAATTAACTTAGAACAAATACTGCAATTAAGCTCGCATGTTTCTTTTTACCTTGGCAAACGGCGAATGTGGAATTATGTGTCAGAAAATGGAAATACATATATGCAAACACACACAGCACACTCATACAGACAACATGGCAAACAAGTTTTCCGCAGCTGAAGCGGCAAATTTGGCTTAATTTCTGATGCTGTCAGAGTCTGTCTGTTTTGGTAGCTGCCTCATTTTTTTTTCTTTCTTCTTCTTCTTCTAATTTTCTTACCATGAAAATTCTATGTTTGCAGTTAGAAAATTTTTCTATTAGCTAAAAGCTAGTCACTCAAGAATTAAATGGCTAAATTAGTTGCTCTTTGTTGTCAGCTTAAAATTCGAAAAGATTTTTTTCAACTGATGCAAAAATGTTGATGAATTTTCTAAGCTTTGTTTTTTTTTGCTGTGAAGAACTTTCTCTATTCGAAAATTGCAAATCATTTTTTCATACAAAACTTTAATGTGTTTTGGTTTTTTTTTTTTAGAGAAACTTCTTATTCACTTGTGGCCAATTTGATTTTAGGTAAGTGATTTTGTTTTACCAAGAAGAAAGTGAAAGAAGCAAAAGTACTTTCATTGATTTCAGAAAAAATGGGAGCTCTAAAAACAGCATGATATGGAAAGTAATTAGAGCCTATTGTGATGATAAATTTTTGATTAACATTTTTTTTTTTAGAATTTTTGAAATCTATAAGAAAAGGCAGGCTATTTCAAATTTTGTTCAAGAAATGGAATGATCATATTTTTTTTCAGAATTTTTGAAATCTATAAGAAAAGGCAGACTTATTCCAAATTTTGTTAAAGAAATGGAATGATCATATTTTTTTCAGAATTTTTGAAATTTATAAGAAAAGGTAGACTATTTCAAAATTTTGTTCAAGAAATCAAATTTGAAATTGAAAATGAGAATGGCAACACTTATTGAAATACTTTTTAGACTGTTTATTGATTCAGAGAACTTTGATGTATGGAAAATATTCGATTGATTTTGATAGATCAAATTTTCTATTCGTTTTCAATATATTCCAAGAGGGAAGTAAAGGGAATAATAAATGGAAATACTTCTAAGCTTATGGGAATATATTTTAGAAGACTTATTAATCCAGAAAAATTTGATTTTTAGAAAAAAAAATTGGATATATCAAAATTTCTAGTAATCTTCAACGTATTCCGAAATTGGTAAATTCTGAAAGAAATAAAAGCCAGGAGTTTCTTCTTCTTCTTCAAAGTTTTCCCCAAGTCATCCCATCAATCAAATAGTCTTTACTCACAATTAAATAAATTGAAAATTCTTTTCATAAATTTTTACTCTTTAGAATCTTAGGAATTTTTGGGCTCTGTAAAATACAACAAATTGTTAGGTCTTTATAAATATGAAAGCGTTTTTGTTCCAAAGCAAAACTCAAGTAATAAGAAAGTCTTTCAAAAGGGGTTACATTTCTCTTGTAGTTGTTGTTGCTGTTGCTTTGGCGTTAAGCAGAAAAAACTGAAGAGAGGAAAAAAATGCTAATTAAGTGCAAATATGTAAAGCTAAGCCCCTCAGAGACCTCAAACTGAACTCGATCCCTGGAAATAGCTTCAGCCGGAATTTTGTGGTTGTGCAAGAGAATGCTTGTAGCTGTGAGAGTGTTTCTGTGTGTGTGTGTGTGTGTGTGCGTGTCTATGTGTGGGCGGTGTTGCAATTGCAACTTCACATTTTGCAGCTCGCTAGCCCCTTTTTCTCTATGAAAATTTTCTTAGACTCTCTCGACCTCCCCCCACACCTTGGGCAGACTACTCCCAACTGTATGTGACTGTGTATGTGTGTGTGTGTTTGATGAGGCGGGGGCCTTTGTGGGGTTTTTGGTTTGGGTAAGAAGCTTGTCGCTTTTGTTAGCTCTTCTGTGGCAAGTTAAACCAACTGCCGCACGTTGACTGATTGCTACGTGCAGATTGTCATTGTCCGTTGCCGTTGTTGTTGCTGCTGCCACTGAAACTGCTGCTGCTGCTTCTTCTTCTTCTTCCTTTTTTATTCGTCTTGTTCTTATTGCTGCTGCTGTTGTTGTTGTTGTATTTGTCGTTTGCGTTCTTCTGGGCAAGAAGTTTAGTTCTTTTTTTCCTCTCCCTTTCTCTCTCTCTCTCTCTCTTTCTGTTCCTACATACTTTGCAGACTTGAGTAATTTCTTGGCTAGAGCGTCGTCGAGTTTTTCCTTATTGGCCTCACTGACAACGTCTCTCCATCTGTGTGTGTATGTGTGTGTGTGTGTGTGTACGAGAGTGAGTTGCCAGATGTTGTGATATCACGAAGCAGCATTATAACTAATTGGCCACGTTCGTTGAGTTCATTGTCATGAACGTTGGCGCGCATCACCGCCACCGCCGCCACCACCACCACCGGCACAACTTGACTAGCTGGGCTAAGTTTATAAGCTTTACTAGCCCAACTCGACTTGACTAGCCGGAAGAAAGGCATTTTCACATGGATCGATGCTTTAGCTAATTTGCATATACATTTTTTTTTTAGTTTTTTTTTCTATTTTTGGCCAGGGCATATGACCTTCACTTGCCGCAAATATAATTCAATTTCTATTAAAGCCAATGAAACCACAAAAAAATACGCAAAGCTATGCCAAGCCGGAATGTACCGTAAATATTTTCTCTCTCCTGGTTTCTTTGATTTGGAAATTTTGCCTAAGTTGCATCTTGGCCAATTTAGCGTAATAATTTAGCCAAGCAGCGGCAGCCGCAGCCGCAGCCGCCACCGCCTCAAGAAGCCACAAGTAGGATCAGTTTCAGATGCAGTCGTTGTCTCAGTCTAGTCATCCAGGCTGGATACTTAGCTAGCTGAGTTGGCTGGGCAAACTCTGTTGGCTTGCTTGGTTTGGTTGGCTTGGTTGGCTTTTCCGCTTTCAGTTTCATTGCAACAATTCGGAACTGGTTATCGATTACGTTTGTTAACGTCGCCTCATCGTCGACATTGCTTTGCTCGTTGTTGTTGTAGTTGTTGTTGTTATTGGTGTTGCTGTTGATTGCTGAGGCTGTTGCCACTTCTAGCAAAACTTAAATATCATCAAGACTTGAATGCTCATACATACATGTGTGTGTGTGTTTGAGTGTGTGTGTATGTGTGTGTTGCCTCTGTTATTGCAAACCGCTATAATTTTGTGGTAATATACAGTGACGCTCGTTTCAAGCACGTGCTGCAACGTTTATTCTGCTCATATATTAAATTACACACACACATATACAAACAGACACACACAGTCACATAGATACAGGTACTTAACAACGGCGCTTGGCTCACGTACTTCACAGTTTTGTACACTTCAAGTTGTTGTTGTTGTTGTTGTTATTGCTGGCCTTTTCAATTGTTCAATAATTTTAGTTCTGTTTTCAAGTTCGTTGCCTCAGTCTTTTGTTTTGTTATATATATTTTTTTCTGCTCAAGTTTTATATGCTTTAGGGCCTTAGAATATAAATAAAATTTCTGAAGCTAATCAAATTTTTTTTAGGCAAGTCAATTCGAATGTTCTTAATTTTTTGGACTTTTGCCTTGATTTCTGCCTGATCAAATTTCTGAGTTTTGGAATCTGTGTGGTCGTTTCTTGGCAATTTGCGGCCATAAACTAAACGACAGTTAACGGCGTTGACGCCACAAAATGAGCGGTCCACTGATTGCTCCTGAAAGGGCTTGGCCATAAAAAAATTTATAAGAACAAAAAAAAAAAAATATAAAAAGGAAAGAGAAACCCGTCAGGCAGTCAACTGCTTTTTTGTTCACTCATTCTTAAGGATCTCATCAGTGGTAGAGGCGGGGAGGGTGTAGCGAGGCTGAGTCTATGGTTATGAACTGGCCCCCATTTTGGGTTGAGCGACGAGTTGATGAACAGTGAATGCAGTTGCTGATTGAACGCGCCTGAAATCGCTCGGCAAAAAGAGTTCAAGGTTATTTGCTTTAATTGAAGAAGCAGTCGCATTGTTGTAACTGCAGCAGCAGCAGCACCAACAAGAAGACAACGTAGAAGAAGAAGAAGAAACAGTGGCCTGACGATGACAGGCGTAGCCACAAAAATAGATACAAGGTGGGACTACTTCCGCCGCCGGTCACTGGAAAAAGTATCTGACTGGTTGCTCCAACTGCTGGAAGCCTGATTAAATCATTTTTATTTTTCTGTTCTTTTATATTTTAAACGTTGGCTGGCAAGTCCGTTTAGGATTCTCAGGCTGAAGCTTCTTCAAATGTTTTATTGAGTGACTTTTATGCCAAGCAAATAAATAAAATCAATCATTCATTCAATCAGCAAATAAAAATATTTTCTTGACTTCTCCTTAACCCTCGATTGATGTTGTCAACTTGCTCTGCTTTTGTTTTATTTTTTTGGGGTTCGGGTTGAGTGGTCTTGGAGGTTAAACGGCTTAAGCTTTGTGCGGAAGTTTCAGACTTTTGCTAACATCTTGGCCAGCTTTTAATCGAGGGATTTATCAATGAGCCAAAAAATTATTTTAAGCGGCCAAGGTGATGAGGCCAATGCTTATGTCAGTTTGCTTAAGCTTAAAATAAATAAAAATTTAATATGATTTTTCTATTTTTTTTTTTAGAATTCAATTCCGAATAAAGTGAAGAATAATAATAAGAAGAAGAAGACACTTGAATAGGGTTTCGAATAAATTGTTTAAGAAAAGCAAAGTCATTGGACTATTTTCTTGGCATGTGGCCGAAGTAGAATCTCTTCTGGCCTGTCTTGTTGATTTTTTTCTAGCAATTCACTCTCGGGCAAGTTTGTTGCTTAAGTCTTTTGATTTGTTGTATGCTTCTTACCAGAGCTCCAGTTTTTTTGTTTGTGGCCCTTAATCAATGCAAAAAAAGGTTTTTTTTTGCCTTAACTTAACTCTCTCAAGTCAAGTCAACCCACACACACTGTCTGGGCAGACACACACCCATGCGAGTGGCTTGCCTGATAATGCCAGTCAGTTGGTGAGTTAGTCAGTCAGTCAGTCAGTTAGTCTGTCAGTTGTGTGCGTGTGTGTGTGTGTGTGTGTGTTTGTGTGTATCTCCTTCTGGAAAGCAAAGGAGGGAAAACAGAATGACTTACCAACTGGCAGTCAGTTCGACAGACATTTGTCTCAAGTTTATTGTTGTTGTTACTGTTGCTGTTACCCTCAAATGCACTTTCAATTGCAGACAGTTTGACAGTTTCTATATGTATCACACACACACACACATACATACACGCAAAAGACGAGTGCAGTATATCTTTCATTTATCTATAAATACCTACCTATATTTCTTCGCTGTCTTTCTTTTCTCATATTGGTTATGTTTTTTGTTTTTATTTCTTAGTTTTTCTTTTTTTTTCCCTAGCTTTCTTTGGGCATGCCGATAGCTAAAGCTGTTACACGCCTCCCGGCCTGCCCACAACTACACTATTTTTTTTTTTTTAATTTTATATACCTACTTTTTTCAGTTTTTGATTGCATTAAATCTAGAGTACCCCAAGAAAGAGATGGGAACAGACTTGGTGAGATAGAGCGTTTCATTTATTAAGTTGTGGGTTGTGTTGGCTTGGTTTCTTGGCTTTCATGCGTGGCAAGCTCATACACACACACACACACAAATGAATATTCCATCAAGTCACTGAGTCGAGCATATAATTTTAAGTAGCTGCTAAAGAAATGCTTCCTACTTATTTCGACTTTGAATGGAGGGAGGAGCAGTAGTCAAAAGCCAACAATTTTTTTTTTTTATTAAATTGTTTACAAAAATTATTATTGCACATTTTACTGCACTGTAGGTAATAATTTTTCTGAAAGAAAAAAATTAACAATTTTGTAAATTTCCTTTTCTTTATCAAATTACGTAAAACTAACTGAGGTGTCTGTGTGAGTGTGTGTGTGTGTGTGTGCGAAAGTTGCACTAAATAATTTTCTATATATCAATATTTTTGCTTTCATTAGAAAGCTGTGCAAAATTTAGCTTTGCCTTTTGAAAGTCTAAAAAAAAATAAAATAAATAAATATAAAAAAATTCCCTAGAAAAATATTTTCTTCTCTGCTTTTATTTATTTGCTTAATTTTTGGGTTTTGTCTGGGAATCATAAATCGTTTAAAAATTGTTTAAAAATGAGGCTGTATTATTTATTTTCCGTTTGAATCGTTTCACTCGCTCGAAGCTCTTTTTGTGGCAAGTGCTTTTGTTTATCGCTTGATTGTTGCCAAAGTTGAGGGTCTCTTTATTAACTAATTTATAAATTCATCAACAATGACATTTAACACCTATTAAATTTTGAAATCCAAAGAAGTCAACGGTTAACAAAACATGAAAGAAAACAAATCTAATAAAACAATATTTAAAATGGGTCGCTTAAATCAAAAGACTTAGGCAACGAACTTGCTCCGGACTCAAAATTCTCAACGTGAAAATGAAAACAAAAACTCTAAGAGTCAAAGAGAGAAAGAGGTTGAAATATTTCCCATGTCTACTAAAACAAAATTAATAAACCCAAAAATAACAATAACAACAACAACAGCAGCAATAACAATTACAAAGCCCAGGCAAAACAATTTTAAGCCCTGTTAATGTCGCTGTTGTTGCCACTGCCACTGCCGTTTTGACTATGAAAGTATTTGTGTTTTGTTTTTAAGACTTTTGCTTTTTCACTGCTATCTCCATCTGAGTGGCAGAGTCTTGAGCGAATGCCCGGATCAAGCCAAGTTCAACAGCAGGCCTCCAACTCCAACCCCGGCTCCCTCCTGACTGGCTAAGTGCTTGAAAGTGATGTGGAATGCATATGTCTGTGTGTTTGCTTGTGCCAAGAGAAAGAAAGTTATTACAACATTTTCCAGACCTATGAAACATGACAGCTGACAAGGGGCCAGCAATTGCCCCAAAAATCCTCCAACAGAAATTGTGACAAATCCGTAAAAGACAACAAAAACATGGTGGGATCAAATTAATCAAGCTTCTCAACTCACCTCCGCCATTATTGGCACTTGTACAATGTTTGGAGCTGACTCCGTTGCCCGTGTTCGAAGCTGAGTTGGGCAATCCACAGCCGCTCATCACTCCATATTTGATGGGCTTGAAGTGGAAGAACGATGGTGAATATCCCGAGCCGGCACGACTCAACGAACTGAACTGCTCTTCGCGATCTTCGACGTAGAGACCCTCCTTGCCCATGGCAGCCAGTTGACGGCCCTTGGGCATGAACATGACCAGGAAGACGGTGGCCGAGGTGGCCACCAGTCCAAAGGCAATGCAGGCATCCTTATGTCTTTCGGCCACTGCCAGACCACAGAGCATCCAGCCCAGCCAAATGGGTATGGCCCCGCCAATGGCCAGGCCTATGTAGGTGGCCTCACGGTAATTGTCCCGTATGCCGCGCGACTTGATGGCCAGTACAGCAATGAACACAATCAGAAAGACAATGTAGATCAAGGAGAAGAGTAGCTCCGAGAATTGCGTCTTGCAGAGCGGTATGAGCACTGTGCTCACCGCAGCAATGCGTGTGTAAATCTCCGGTGTGCCATCCAAGGTGGTGTACGACGTGGGGTAAAAGAGGGCCGTGTAATTTGTCTGAGAGGCCACCGTGGAGGAGAGGAAGCCACTGCCCACCACGGGCACAGAGGTGGTATAGATTTCAGGTGGCTGGGTGAGCAGCCACTGTGCGCCAATGGCCACCTGGATGAGCACGGCAAAGAGCAACAACAGACCCTGGTAGGGTGCCGGCAGATAAACGCCACCATTCAGGCTGATCAGAAAGACGCACTTGACCAGCAGGGCGGCAAAGACCAGGGCATAGGCCACGCCCACACCAAACCGTATGGCCCCACAACTGAGCAGGGATGGCTGGGCCGTGATAATGGCCCCCAGGCTGGCGCAGGCAAAGAGACCAAGGAGTAGCATCTGACCCAGAAAGAGGTGACGTCTGGAGGGTGAGGTGCGCCAGGCCTTGAACAGGACAAAGATCTCAAAGGCCCCCATCATTAGCATGGTGAGTGTGGAGAGCACCAGGACCGGAACCACCCAGGGCTCTTTGCGCAGCCCGGCAAAGGGCAGATGAGTGGTGGAGACCACAGTGGGTGGAGTGGCAGCACTGAAATTCCCATGGCCACCCGAACGGGTGTGGCTGTGTACACCGCGTGCCCGCGCCCCTGTTCGCGTGGGTGGCAATGGTGTCGGAGGCGTAGAGCTACTGGCCAGTACAGTGGGTACCACAAAAAACTCCGTGGACATTTCCAGGCGTGCCGGATTCGAGACATTTACATTGAGTGGCAAGGCCTGCTCCTCCCGGCCGAAGAGCTGCTTGCCCTGGCGAGTCTGCACCGGTGAGACTGTGGTGGTGCTGGTGGTGGTACTTGTGGTGGTACTTGTGGTGGTTGTGGTGCTGGTACTACTTGTGCTGGTGCTGGACACATTCGCCTTGAGCACCTGATAGGCATGACGATCGCGGTCCTGGGTCGTGCCACTGGCCACCAGTCTCACCCGGCGCCAAATGTTGTTATTCGGTTTATTTGTTAGACTATTTACACTAGAACTACCCGAGCCACCCGAACCACCGGAGGAACGTCTGGGCCAGAGCGTTGGCGGCGCCAGGGTTCCGCTGGGTGCGTGTGGCTTGCGTGTGGTTGAAGCGGCTGCCGCCGTGTCTGTGCGGCAGATACAGCATGTTAGATACAAGATTAGAAGGAGGCAGTGCAGCCGGGCACTGGTCACTAGTCTAAAGCATTTCGTTTTTGTCTTGGCCGCCGTTATTGTCGCCACCGCCGACAGACGCCTTAAGCGTCTTCTGCTCATGCCGACCCCGACGACACACACGCGCCTTTTATTCGATTCGATACGATTCGTTTCGTTTGGTTTCGTTGCGATTCGCTTGAGCGTTTTCTAGCCAAGTTTTTCTTTCGGTGCGCCACTTACAACCGTTCGCTCGGCCTAACCAACGTGGACTGTCGTGGTCTTCTGCAAGTTTGACTTTGGCTTTGGCTTTGGCTTTCAGTTTGGTTGGCTGGCTTGAAGTGTTGCGTTTGAGGTGGCTCGCAACTCAAACCTGCTGCCTGAGGAGTTCCAATCGGCTCCCAGTGAATTGGAGCTTGTAAATGCTCGCTCTACTGTGATATCAAGTGGAGTAAAATAGAGTGGTTCAGCAGTGGTTGTGGTGGTGTTGGTGGTGGTGTGGTTTTGATGGCTCTGTCTTTGCCCCCAAAGAACACTTTCATTCGTTCTGCATATGAATTCGAATTGGCCCCGTCATAAAAGCCATTGAAGGTGTTTGAAAGTGCTATTAGCTAAATCATTTAACAAAGACAGAAGGGGCCGGTGAGAAGAGGAGGAGGAGGAGGGGATGGGCTCTCGGCGTTGGCGTGCGTTAGACAAAAGCTGAAATAAAAAGGCGCTAATGATATATCGATGAACTTGTAGTGAACTGATCAGTTCAATTCGACTTAGGCTGATCTACATTTTTACAGTTACAAGAAAGAGAAAGAAAAATAGAGAGAGAGAGGCGAAAGATAGTCTCTCCATATTAGGCCAGTGCTCCATTAGAAGTAAAAGAAAAAAAAAATATTTTTTTTTTAGATCGTGTCGGCCTGATCGTCTGAGTCTGATCTGTTTTTCTGTCTTGTTTTCAATTCTTTATTATTATTTTATTATTATTATTTTTTTTTGTTTTTGCGAAATCAAAGGGGATTTCGAGCCCGAGCACAAAGCGGATGGCGCGCGTACGGTATCATTTGTGGAGATCTCTCGACTGATTCCTCGGTCTAGCCGCTGCTTTATTGACTCAAAGGCGGGTAAATAACCTTTTGACATAATCAAATTATTGTAGAGACCCAAAAGCTCTTGAAATTTTCCTTGGAATACAGAAATAAAGGCATATGTGCTTATGCTCACAACCTTCAGCTTCGATCTTGATAGGTGTGAGCCCGAGTCTCATATCTCTCCAGAGCTGTCTATTACGCATTTGTTTTGTTTATTTATTTTTGTGGCCACAAACGTGATAAATTTTTCCTTGATCACTCGCTAAACGACCCAAAAATATTAATTTATGAAGAACAAAAAAATGAAGGGATTATTCATACTGGTGAGAGAGTCCTAATTCCCTTTTATCAAGCAATAAAATTTTTAATGGCGAGGCCAGCTTCATTCTACCCGACATTCTTTTGTTTTGGTATCGAATTTCTTTGTCTGTTTTTGGCTTAAATTTAATACCAATCGAGTGCGTTAATTGTTAATGAAAGCGGACAGCTTTTGGGCTGGTCTGGCTCAGGTCGAATGGAATACCAAGGGCTCGTGCTCTCTGGCAAAAGTCAATTAGGTGAATTCCCTTTGGGCAAACTCTGCTCATATTTCATAAGCAAAATGAAATACTTTTCCTCGCTCTCTTTTTTTTTTTTACTTTTTGAAATTGAATTTTGTTTTTTCCTTGTTTTTTTTTTTGGCTTGTTTATTTTATCATTATAATTTTTTCAAAGCCACAAGACACTGACCTTTCAGACAGGCCGAGATTTTTCCTGGTTAGTCAAACAAGACTTGCTGCGGGATGATTGATTTCAAACGATTTGAATGCCTGTCGGTGGTCGATAGAAAAAGTGCCGCCATCTCCACCAGGGAAAAGAAAAATAAAAAACCTAGAATTGTGTCAGTGACGGGGGCGGACTTGGGCCGAGAAATCTAAGCTGTAAAATTCTTATCCTCCCATCGGGCGAAGGCTGTCTTGAGATTTTCCTCTCTAGCCTGTGGGACATCATGAACTGCTGTTAATTTATTTACTACAAGATGCTGCACGGCGCCGCTGCCATAAGCAGGTCAAAAGTCGTTGAAATGTTGGCGCCTTCAATTTTTTTCTCCTCCCCCTCCCCCCCCCCCAACCACCACCACCGCATCCCTCTTTATTTTTGAGTCAATTGGTTTTCTTTGGTTTTGAAAATTCGAGTCGACTAAATTTTTATTTGCATCATAAAACATTTTTATATTGATTTCGAGGCCCGTTTGGAGGTTCATCGTTTCTCTTGTTATTTTTGCTCTTGCTCTTGCTATTGTTGTTGTTGTTTTGGATCGTGTAGCGAAAGGTGCCGCATTATAAATTTGCCTTGCTTTGTCCACAATAAATCTCATTGAGTGCTGTTTTTTTGGTTCGCCTTTTTTTGTATTTTACCGGCTAAATGCATTTTGTTCAAATTTAAATTTTTTTTAAACCAGTTATAAAACATTTTGCGCGCTTTTCCTTTAAGCCAAACCAACTAAGAGCCAAGAACAAAATTCGCACCAAGCCGAGTCAAGTGCATTGAACTTGAGCCAAAAATAATAAATAATGAAACCAAAACAAAAACCGAAATGCCATTGACAGAGTTGAAATGAAGAGCAAATACTCTTTTGAAATATGATTACAATTAATTTTTTGTCTTTGAGAATTCTCTGAAATACATTTTAGTCAGTATGGATTTTGAGAACCCTCGAACTCTTTTAAGTAAGATGAAACAGTTTTATAAATACTTTCAGATTATTTATATCAAAAAAGACTTCTTGAGTTTTATATGTCTCCGAAATATAGTCAGCCTTGAATTATGGATTTCTAGAATTTTTTTGCATAAATTTTATTATTGTTATTAATTTTAGATCGTATTTACGAAGTAGGATTTCTTTATCTTGAGGGTCCTATAAAATATATATTATTTAGTCTTTCGAGAACTCTTTTAAACCAGATAGAATGCTCTATATATTATGACTATTATTATAGTCAATTAGTTCATTAGTATCAAAAATGATTTCTTTATCCTGAATTTCTTGAAACAAGTTCAGGGGATCCATTATTGAAACGATTTCTCTTGATTTCTAGAATTATTTTAGGAATTTTTAATTGGCCTTGTCACATATTTGAATGAAGGAAAATTCAAGAAATTTTCCATAAAAAAAATGTGGCTTTTATATTTTGTAACTTTGACTTTTTTAAAGCTTCAAGAGTGTATTAAAAAGTTCCCTGGGATCTGTTTTTTTCCTAAGTGTATCAAATGTTAAGTCTTTCGTAACGAAGATTAAATTTTTTGTGTTTTTTTTTCGGTTTCAGCTTATTGATTTATCAATATGTAGTGCGTATCCTCGAACCAAGCGACTCCCCCTTTTGGTTATCTGGCAGATTCTGTCTAAAGTCAGAAGAGTTCATTGTCGTATGAGTCCCCCCCACCCCCTTTTCAGCCTTACCCACTACCGCCTTCATCTTACTTTCGACTCAGTTCGTTTAGGGCCAAAACTGAATTCTGATTTATAAGCATGCATGCTCTGCAGGCTGACACCCTTCCTACCCTCTTGTCGATCAGTTCAGCTTTGCTCTGCTTTTGCCTTGGCTGCGCTTTAATCACGTGCGTGCAATGCGCACATATTTGCCCCAATGTATTCAACAAGCCGAGAGAGGCTGGGGCTGTGATGGCGGTGGCAACTGGTGTTGCAAATACAACCAGGGCAACACCAAACCAAGACCAAGAGCAGATCAGGGCACCCAACTAACTTCAAATACTTTTCTGTATGCTGGCTGGCTGGATAGCTGGCCCATTATGCTGAGAGTGTTTCAATGTGTGTGCCCGTGCATGCGTGAAGCGTCCGTTTTAATCGTTGCTTGGCCATCGAATATTTCTTCTACTGCGTTTGCCGCCGTCGCACAGTGGCCAAAAACTGTCATTTCCACAAACGATAATCCAAAATATTTTTATTTATTTTTTATCATCTCTGTCTAAGACAAGAAGCTATAAAAACTATCTTGATTAATTTTGATTGCGTTCGTTTTCTATCAAAACCATAAAAAAGCAATCAAGTTTACTTTCAATAAAGTAGCACTTTGATGAGCGATGATGTAAGAACCCTGGATCATTTTCGGTTCATGGAGAATATTATTTCGTTTTCGAATGATTTTAATTTTTTCAATAAATAATATGTCTCATTTGTTTAAAGATTAATCAATTGGAACCACTGTGCCTCGACAAGAACAACGTTGACGACGGACAAGCGGCATTGCTCGTAAATCCCCCGTATAAAAGCTCAGCTCGGTTGGTCTGCCTTTTGGTGGATTGGCTGACTGACTGACCGGCTGACTGGCCGACCAGCTGACTGGCTGACTTTTTGGCTTGGTTGGCTATTGTTATTGTTGTTGTCTTTGGTCTAGGTCTAGCTACCTTTCCTAACTCAGACTCGGACACGGACTGGCAGAGTCTTGTCTTGGGCTGGGTCTGGGTTCTCTGTTCAAAGGCTGATTTACTATGATCCGCTTGAGTTTTATGTGTAGAAAGATAAAATTTTTAAGATATTGACACCTTGTTAGTCTTTTTTATTGTTAAGTGTTTGCAGGGATAGACAAAACAAAGGCAACAACAAAAATAAAAAACCATTTTTTTTTCGTACAAAAAAATTGTTAAAAATGAAAAAACGCAAAAAATAGAAAGAAAAGAAGAAAATGCCAGAGTTTTAGCTATGCCTTTCCAGCTCCTCCCTGTATGTACGTGTGTGTGTGTGTATGTGTGAGTGATTGTGTGTTGTTTCCGCAATAACCGTGGCTAATTGTTGTTAAAAAAAAATTAAATGCCGACAGGCCTGGCATAAACTTACAACATTATCAAAGCGTCAGCGGCCAAGAGCTTTGCACTCTCTTAGCCCGGGCAGAGCCTCTCTGATTCTCGCCGTGTGTGGGTGTCAATGTCACAAAAAAAAAAGAAGAAAGAAACGAAAAGAAAAGACACAGGCCAAAAGAGACAAGATTGGTAGAGACTCTCTCAGGCTTAAATTTATGACATAGGAATAATACATATCTTTATGGCTTCATTAGCAAAAAGCCGCTCAGCAAACCAAAACCGCCTTCGTCACCACAACTTCCTTGGGGCGGCCAACAAGTCAACTTTATATGTGGACTCCACTCCACTGCTTTGGATCATTCGACACGCTGTCTGCGCGCCCAAGGATCGACGTTGTCGTCGTCGTCATCGTCAGCATCATCGGCTCCATGCTCTGTGCTGTTGTCTATCTGTCACTAAGGCCCAAGCCAAGCCAGCCAAGCCAAGCCAGACCTGAGCCAACATCTTATTCCTACCACTTGAGACTTTGTGTACCCACTTCAAAGAGGTTTTCTTCTTGACTCTGTGCTCGCTTGCTTTGTCTTCTCTCACTGTCTCTCTCTCTCTCGCTCTCTCTCATTCACTCTGTCTCCCCCCGAGATGAAGACAAGGGGCAGCGTTTCACAGATTGATTGAGCCTTTTATTAAAGCGCACGTACAGCGTATTAAATAAATTGTTAGTTACGTTGCGGCAGTCGCGCGCCGAACTGAACTGATCTTGCTTTTTACCCCCGCATCAACCAATCTCTCTCCCTCTGTCTCTCGCCTTCTGCGGTGTCGTATGGCTGAGGCCATCAAAAGCCTCGAGGTGTTGTGTAAGAATATCTACACTCTACACACACCAGCACAGAGACACAGCCACACAAATACCTAGACAGCTTAGACCATGACGGCCAACTCTCTTTCTTTTTACAACGTCATTTTGAAAGGTCCCAGTCCCGGTCCCGAACCCGATTCCGATTCCTGCTAGTGGGTCTATGCGTTTGTCTTTATGGTCCATAAACACGGATCAATTATGTGCCAAAGTGCTAATGGCTGTCTGTTGTCGATTCTGACAATGAGTTCCCAGAGAGTCCACACACCTCTCTCTCTCTGTGTGGGTGGGGCCGTTGTTCTATCTTCTTGAAATACCAAAAAATGATCCCAACTGTACTTTTCCATATCAAAATCGTCTCAAGTGAAAATTTCGTTTCGTTATAAAATGAAATGCTTGAGGTTTTGATTTGAGGTTGCTTTCTGGAATTTTTTGTTGAAAAGTGAAAACCTAAATTAATTGCTGCCCATCCGTAGCGGGTGCAGTGATGCATTTATTGCCAAGCTGCATCGCGTGCTGGCCTAGCAAACATTTCAATTATGACACAAATCCAACAGTCAGCCGAGTTGCCAGCCAAGTAGCTTTTCCACATCGCGATCAAATCTCTTGCTTTTCTTATTTTTTTCTTTCATTCTTTTTTTTCTAGTCTTTGCCATTCTGGGACCGTTGGGGATTTGCTCTTGCACATCTGCATCCAATTAGGGATTGGGTTTTTGGGCCTTTTTTGTGGTGCTGCTGCTGCTGATGGTGGTGGTGGTGGTGGTGGTGGTGGTGGCAGCGGTAACTTATACGCTTGTCGTTCACAGTGCATGATTAATGACCAACAAGGGCCCCCAAACGGATAGCAGGAGAACTGCTAAAACTGGGCATAAAGAGCAAAAAGAAACATACACACACGAAAAAAAGGATGCCGGCCAACTAAGTTGCCTGGCAATAGCCACACAGAGATCTGGCCGACTGGGTTGACTGGGCGTTTTGGCCTGGTAGCAGGCCAATTGCCATAGTAGTTGCCCGATTGTGGCAATGGGAATGGGAGCAGACACAAAGGCAAAACTAGAAACACACACACACTCACACATATATGTGAAAGTAGAAGTCATTTTTGAGTCGCTTTGCCAATGAGCTACTTTGGGGGAAAATATAAAAGACTTTATACAGTTTTTTCTAATTGGAAAATAAATATTTTTGAAAGCTTTTATGGAATGATTTTTCACTAAATCTTTAATTTTGCAATGACTTTTCTTGCTTGTCAAAAAAAAGTTTTTTTTTTTATTGACTCTAACAAGTTCGTTGCCTAAGTCTTTTGATTAGTCTTACTTTTTTAGCTTCTGAATGGCCCTAAGAGACTTAGGTAAAAACCTTTTTAGACTCAGATAACTCAGAGTGTAAAATACCAAGTAAAAAGTTTTTCTTTTTTTTAGTCGCAGCTCCTTTGGGTCCAATCAGCTATGCCTTTTGATTGTAGCGTACAAACAAGTAAATCGTTACGATATATGTAAGTTTCACACCTGAATGTAATCGAATTTTTATCATTGTACCTCCGCATTGCATTGTTGGATATGGCTGTTTTTGTTAGCCGTTGTTGCCGGGCCTCACATTATTGGTAGGCAGGCTGGGGTCGGGGCTGGGGCTGGCCGGGGCAGGCTGGCGGCCAGCCTGGCTGGGTTGGCAGACAAGTCATGGCTTTGCCTAGGCTAGCCAGCAAATTGAAATTTATTGCCATTGAGCCACTGGAAATGCAACCAGGCAATGCTCGGCCTGGCCTAGCAACCAAAGGGGACCAAAAGCCAAAAAAATAAAATAAAATAAAATAAAAAAATAACCAACTTCCAATTCTGCCTGACTATGCAAAATGTAATTCTGTTTCTTTTTTGTGGCAAGTCAGTCGTCAGTATGTGGGTCGCACTTATTAGGTGACTGAGATTGCTGTGGCCTTTGTTGTTGTAGCTCCTGCCAAGGCTCTGGCTTTGTTTATATAATCCGTTGGATTGTCGATTCCCACTTTCTGCCTAGGTAAGTGTGATGACACTAGCCCATTAGAGTAGTCTCAAGTCGAACCAGGCAGATGGCAGACGAGTATCATTGATAGTTAGCTGCGGCTGCTTCTGCTTCTAGTGGATGCGCTATCAGTTAGTTGTCCAGTCAGTCTGACGCATAGCTTCGCATCAAGTGCCAAAGTCAAAGCCCAAGCAACGCCCGCACGACTTGCCACCGCCATCGAAGATTTATGGCTTAGATAACTTTCAACCAAAAAAAAAATATATATATATAAAAAAAAACTTAAGAATAAAGTTACAGATACTTATGCAGCAAACGGCAGCCACCTCAGGATTCAGCCTGGGCTCAGGTTCAACACTCCAAACGGAGGGCAAATCCGGCTAGCTTGGTAACTGAATCTGACTTTGACTCTGTCCTCCATTGGGTTCTGGGCTCAGTTTGCATCTGTATCGGTATCTCTCCCCCTGTGTTTCTATGTGTGTGTGTGAGTTGGCAAACTAATGCCTGCAGCACGTCGTCTCGTTAGCGTGCCGCGATTGTTGACCGCGATAGATCCAGCGGCGATGCCGATGCAACCGATGCAACCGATGCAAGCCGATGACGATGGCGATGGTTTTGCTAACTTTGACTCTGGGTCCAAGCAATTTAGGAGCGGACCGATGATGCTTTCAGCCCGCCAGCAAACGTCAACGGTCTAGGCTTAAAGGGCTCTGCTAAACTGATAAGCATCATTTTCTAAAAACAGCAAAAACCAAGACAAAAAGAGACAGACTAATAGAGTGAAATAGAATGAGTCGGTTTCTCAGTCTCCAGGGAGCTGGTAAATTAGTGGCCGCCCTTCTGTGGATTCGCTTTTTAATTCCTCTGGCGTAGAAGAAGCCGCCGCCTTTGTCGTCTTTTTATCAAGGCAACTGCATCTTAAATGAGGTCAATTATCAATGAAGTGAAGTTGCAAGTCAGTTGGCAAAAAAAAAAAAGAAAAGAAGAAGAAGAAGAAAAAGAGAAGTGCCAGGCAGCTCATAAAAAATTAAAGAAGCCACAACAGCAATAACAAGATCAGAGCTCTGAGTTTCACTTTCAATTGTAAGAGCAGTTTTTGCCTGGGCTGCCACAATTTCCACAAGTAGCAATAGAAACTGAAAATTAAACGCAACACGTGCCACGCTTCATGGGAGCAGTTGCAAAGACTCGGCATACCCTCTCTGCCTGCAGGCTAAGGCCTCGCCTCAATCCTCAAGCCTGCAATCAATCACAAATACCAGCAACAACAGCAACAACAACAAAGCTTTGCTTGTAATTAGCGCAGGGAAAACAACAACAAAAAGAGTGCACTCAGCAAATGCACATTAAAACAACAACATCAAATTTGAAAACAAAGAAAGCATGACGAAGGAAAAACAGTTGCCATAACTTTAAGGAAAAATTTTCAGCAATAACAACGACAACAAAAACAACAACAACAAGAGCAATAGAGAAATAAGAAAAGCAGCAGCAAAATTGCAGAAGGCCGAAGAATAGTCAGCAATTTGTGTAAGCAATGGAGCAGCAACTCGGCCAGACAAGCAAGGCAGGCTTTATTATATTTTTTTTTGTGGGAATTAGAGATGCCAACGTGATTGACGTGATTGAATCAAGTACACTCTCTTTCTAATTGTGAAAGTCAGAGCAACTAAACTCAGGCAATTCCAAAATAAAAAACTAGCCACCAATTCAAAGAGCGCGGTTTCCCAATCCTATAAAGATAATTTCGAGAATCTATTTTTCCTCAAAAATCCTGTACGACTTAACTACTTTCCTTAATTACTTTCGTGATTGATCACGTGTTCATCTTTGGGCATCTTGCAATGCTCTTAAAACATTAACGCGTACTGCAATTGTTTTTAGTAAAAATAACAATAGCTATAATGGTAAATTGTTTATGGTAAATGCATAGGCAAAGCACTTTTACCCAAACGAGAAAAAAGTGAAAATTTCACCTGATCAAACAGTCACGGACTTGGTGGTGGCTTTAACTTGGCTGGCAGTCAGGCAACCGCAGCCTTCATTATTGAGATTTGCTCTTGTGAAAATTGCAAATGAGTTGAAACTCTCAGCCCACCGACTTCTCAGTCGAAATTCCCCCTTGCACCAGACATTTCCTGCCCTGTCTAGGCAAATAACAAACAAAAGACAAGCCAGGCAAGTTGGCCGGCGACAAAGACAACTGCAATTTGTCCAGCACACACGCAATGGACAAACAGACATATGAGCAGAACCATAGCAGAAACTGGGCGGAGGGGGGGCAAAGGGGTGCCTCAAGAGCTGGGTGACAAGTGCTTAGTGTCAGCACCTCAAGTTAGCATGCGGGCCAGAAGTGGTCAGGCAGCGGTCGCCAGGCTGTTGACAATTTTGTTGCTATTTAAAGAACGAGAGTTCCAAAGGGATCCTCTTCAGGATGAGGCAGACCTTGGCAGTGTCCGGCTCAGTTTACACATTAATTATCACTTTTGTTGTGTTGAGCTAGGTCTAGGCAGGCTACCGTTTTGTTGGGCCACTCAAAACAGCCAACCAACCAACCAACCAGCCAGCCAGATGACATTAGACCAGGTCCCCCAGTCAGTCCTACAGTTCAAAGCAGTTTGTTTTTCTCATGTTTTGTTTTCTTAGTTATTCTTCTTGTGATAAATGAACTGCTGAAAGCACAAGTGCTCAAAAAAATGAAAAAAAAAAAAAAAAAATGAAAAAGATAAACAGAAAACAGCACAGCCAAAAGGGGCAATTGGTGGGTCTGATTTATAGTTGCAACCTCGAAATAATCGATAATAATCGAGAGTAACACCCACTTGATAGCTAGGCGCTGGGGCCAAGAGGGCGGGGCATCTCAGGCGTTTCCAGGCGTCCATATGAAAATTAAATTATAAAATGCTTTACAAGTTAAGTTTTGTGAACGGCAAGGGGTGAGGGGCTAGGAACCCCAGCGGCTTTGACTTTGCCACAATAAAATTGCACACGAGGGTGGACATGCGATTTCCTTGACATTTATGCAATGCAACTAAACCAGACAGAAGAGGGCAGAGTGTGCAGAGTGGCGAGTGCCGAGTGGTCAGGGGCGTCTCCTTGTTGTTTTCTTTTTTTGTGCGGCTGCACCACGCCCCACTTGTGTAGCATCAGGATCACACAACTCCACAGCAGAGACAGAACAGATCTGAGCCGAACTGAACAGAGACATGGCAAAAGCCTGGTCAGACTTCGGCCAAAGCAAATAGCCATCAGGCAGATATTGTCTTTGTTCGCCAGCCAACACGTATCAATTATAAAATACAACAGCAATAATAATAGTAAAAACGATGACAACAACAACAACAACATCAAACTTAATTTCAAAATACACAAAATTATTAGTTGAGGTGACGCTCAGCTTTCATTTTTTTTTTCGTGAGAAGCCAAAAGGTTTTTTTGGTATTGCTCCTCAACTTTTTCCTATAATTTCTATAATATTATCTTACCTAAATTACCTCTATATTTATAGATCCTTAAAGCTTTGAAGTATACCCGAAAATTTGTATAGTTCTTGAGAACCTAATTACTTCCTTTTTCAGCCTTTATATTTACTAGAAGACATATCCATCCATCCATCCCACTTCTAGGTGTATATTGAATTTGTGTCTGCTCGCTCAGTGGCATTAGCTCGGTTGTCTCCAGGTTGGCTGGACAAAGACAAAAATGTAAAACGACTTAAATAACCAGCCAGTTGGCTGGGCCTTCAGATCTTTTGGTCTTTTCCTCTATCTTCTAGTGAAACAGAAAGACAAAAAAAAAAAAAAATGGAGTCAAAATAAAATAAAAAGAAACTGTCTGAGCAGTTTAGTTGCCATTTCGAACCTAATGGGGGGCAGCAGCCCAAAGAACAGAATAAATCCGACTAGAAACGGCCCCAAATCGACCCGACTTTGGCCTGACCAGGGCCCGCCTGGATGCTCTTTGAGAGCTCTTTTCCAGAGAGCATAAAAAATGATTAATTCCTCGCCTGGTAATTTATGTAGACACATAATTCACAGCGGGACATTTGCAAAGAGTTCAAGAGCGCAGCGTTCGGCTCAACCACTTTTAATGCAGGTCTAAAAATAGTACACACACAGACACTTACACGTATACTAAGATACAGATACAAAAAATCACAGATACATTTATGCATAAATTTGCCAGCTATCTGACACTGTCCGAGTGTCGGTCATATGCTAAAAATAAAATTATGTAGACGTTTGCTGGTTTTCTGGCGACTTTATTGGCTGCACATTTGATTTAAATTGAAGTTAAGTTTAAGATCAACAGGATCAAGGAATCAGAGAAGATCAGAGCGGAAAGGTAAGAGAAGATGAAATTTGAAGCAAGTTCGTTGCCTAAGTCTTTTGTCTGAAAGGCCGAGGAAAATGCCTTGCTTTGCTTTTTCTGTATTTGAGTGAACCATATAGAGATGTCTGGAAACATATTAGGCAATTGTGAGCTCTAATATTTTGGCATATCCCCAGGGGGGCCAATAACCTTCAAGATCTGTTTGGCTCACGGAGACAAGTCAAGACTCATAAAATGTAAGATTCTAAAAACTCAGAAAAATGCGTTTTGTTTGGGCTTTTCCATTTTATGTTGTTGTTAAAAGGGTATGGCAACAACAATAACAACAAGAACAACAAAAACAATTACAAATAAACGACTGCTTTGTTCTGTCAGCAAGAGAAAGAAATTGTGAGGCGCAGTAGCCAAAGAGTTAGACTAAGGAAGAGGGCTGCCCTCTGCTACGCACTCGACCTGGGACTGGACCATAAAGCATACGCCCGCTTTGTGGCAGCTCCAACAATTACAACAACAGCAACAACGAGAGCACGAGCAAGAAAATCTTCTTTAGCCCCAGAGGCGGGGAAGTGCCAGGAGAATGGTCCGACTGTTTTTGTGGCAAACAAAATGTGCAGCGTTATCATAACTAAGTGCTTGGATGCGTATGTCTTTGTGTGTGTGTGTGTGTGTGTGTGTGTGCCCCACCACCCGCCTTTATATGCATAATTCATGCTATTGAACCTTTTGCGTCTACGTCTGCCTTGGCTGCTGTAAGCACACACACACATGCACATTGGCGAAAGAAAATTATGACTGGACTTGGGCTTTGAGGATTTTGCTGAAGTGTAGTTTTGGTTTGGTTTTGGCTTTGGAGTGGCTCCATGTCTGAGGCCTGAAACTGCAACTACGATTGCGTTGCAGCAACTAGAAAAATTATAATTTCACAACTCATAATAGGATTTGCAATTCAAATGCGGACAAAGAGCCCAAAAGCCAAACCAGCCAGGTAAACTCCAAAAGAGCGACCAAGAGAGAATGGAAGGTAGAAGGGAAGTGAACCAAAGTATATCCACGAGCTTAAACAAATTTCTGTGGAAGGCTCAGACAACAAATGACGACAACAATAAGCAAGGAATATGTTTGGTCACAAAACTCTTGACCATAGACTCTTGACCAAAGTTATTCTCTCTATTTTTTTTTTGCTTTTTTTTTGTTCATTCTTTTTGCTTTTTTGCTCATTTATTGTTGGTGGATTTCATTCTTCTTTTTTAATGGAATGTCCAGGGTAAAGCAGCGCAGCCAATATGTCAAGAATACACATTAAGAGACACACAGGCAACCATGAAACGCAAATGGCCAAGAACAACGACAACAACAACAGCAACAGCAACAACAATAATAACATGAGACTAGCCGACTTGGTTGGGGCAGAATATTTTTCGCATAAATATGCAAAAATTTTTGCCTCACTGGCAGCATCACCATCAGCAGAAGTAGCCACATTGAAGCGGTGGCTTTGCCGATCGATAAGCGCCCCAAACAATAGACAACCACCAAAACCACAGCCACAGCAACAACCACAGCCACAACAACAAATACCGATATGCCCTATAAAGTTGTAAAATTGACAAGCGATATGGCCGAAACCGTGTATGCCGTGTTTAAGCCCAAAGTGGCTGCGCCAGTGGTCTCTCAAATAAAGCAATAAAATCCTCTAAAACAACAACAACCACAACAACAGAAGACTTCGGTAGCTGCTGCTACTCCTCCTCCAATTCCCATCTCCACTTTACCCCTTTTCTGATTTTTTCAAATGCAAAAACTCGAGACTGAAAAAGCCAAGTAGGTGGGGTGAACAAAACATTTCATATCATTGTTGTTGTTGTTGCTGTTGTTGTTGACTGCGGTATTGGTTTTTTGGTTTTTGCTGGCCCACAAATTACTCTGCCAAAGCTGCCAAAAGCAAAGACATTTTGCCATGGTTTCAATCATGGACCAGGAGCTGAGTAAGTTAGAGTGTTAGGAAAGATAGCGCAGCGGAGTCAAGGGGAGATATAACTTTTTATCCTGTGCTTGGCTTAGATGAAAATTAAATTTATGACTACATATAATCAATAAAGAAAAAAAAAATAATCTCACAAGTTATGAAGAGTTTCGAGGAATTAAAAATTTAAATAAAATTGAAAGAGAATTTCCTAGACCAAATTTCTGAAATTTGCAAAATTTAATTTAGAAACTTTTTAAAGACTTTTAATATAATCGGAATGCTTAGCAAATAAAAGCATTTTTCAAAGTTTTCTTTTTACCACTAAAAATATTAAAATAAACGGAATCCCTAAAGGAATTCTTAAAGCTAAATAGTCTTTTTTTTTTAGATTTTTATATCTTTTGAATTTCTTCTAATTAAAGTTTTCCATTTGCTTATTTTTCTAGATGAGATTTTTAAGTGTTTATTTTCATCACCAATTTTGAATTTTACATTAGGAAGATATTTTTTTTCTCTCTGAGGTATGAAGACCTTTTGGTGGACCTTGAATTTGGGATTGTTAATGATATTTATTTTATATTCAATCCCAAACTTTTGTCTACCAAAAAATGATAAGAAAAATATTTTTCTAAGCTTCAAGGAAAAATATTGGGCTGCCCTTGAATTGGCATAGCATTAAAGCCACTTGGCCAGAGTCATGGAGTTGATGACCCATCAAGATCTAATCAACTTGAGGCTTCTCTGGACTCCAGACAACAATAATAACAACAACAACAACAATTTAAGCAATGACATTTACCTCAATGTCAGTGTCAGAGCAAATTGTCAAATTAGCTAGCGAAATAACAAAAGAATTATATATGCATTAAAAAAAAAAAAAATAAGAAAACACTAGAAAAAAAAAACGAGGCATTATATAATTTCAAAGAGTTTGCTGGCTGAGTGATGGGCAAGCGGACTGACTGACTAACTGACTGACTGGCTGACCAGTTTTATTTAAGGGCGTGCAGAAACCAGAGACCAAAATCAATTTGCTGCAGTCAACTGGAAGTCCGAGAGAGGCTCGGTTTTCCCATCATTACCAAAGTCAACGACAAAGGCAACAACAACAACAACAACAGCAACAGCAACAACATTGGTAAATGTTCGAATCTCTGAATCTACAAATCTGCATGCGCCAAGAAGATGCGCGTTGCAGTTAACAAGGCCCGAACATGCGTAGCCGCATGTCTGCACAAATAACAAGGCCTGAACCACCTGAACCACCGCCTGAGCCACCGCCGTCGCCGCCACCACCACCGCCCAATGCCAACCTTCTTGGGCAATTTTATTCACGAATCCGCCAGCCCGGTGCATTTGACTAGAAAAACTAACAACAAGAAGCATCCACTGCCACAAAAACAACAACCACAGTAGCAGCAACAAATAGTCAGAAGACAAGAAGAAAGAATCGGAAGGCATCAGTTGGAGTTGGAGGAGGAGAATCTGCCTTCCAAAGAAGGTAAAAGGCATCCCGAGCCAAGCCAACTGGCAACAATCGCAACCAGAGCAATTTGTTCTAATGCGCCGTGGCAGCCACAACAAACAGCAAACAACAACAACAACAGAAGCTCTGACAAAAAAGAAGGGCCAAACCAAACAGCCAACCAACCAGCCAGCTAGCGAGCCAGCCACATGGGCACGCAATGGCAAATGTAGACATTAGTTTTGCAGCCAGCCAAGTTGCACATCTTTTAAGATCACATTGACACGCAATGCCACACGTTCTAGCCGAATGCCCTACCACCTGCCAACTCTCTCGGTCTCTTCTTCTCATTCTGCTCACCACCTTCACCTGAATTAAGTTCTTTTAGTTAGATATCCATTCAGGCTTTCGTGTCTGCCTTCGCCTTCTATTGCCCATAAAATTCACTATTTAATATTTTAGAAATAACAACATTTTCCATATATCTCAGGCAGAATTTCTGCCAGACATTTATGCTTGTGTCTATAAATTTTTGTAATAAAAAAAAAAAGTATTTCCATACAGTGGCAAGAAAAGCCACTCAGATATTCAAATCGAAAGCTAACAGAATATATGAGAAACATGAAAAATCAAAAGATCAGACCTAAGATATATAAAAAAGGGATATGACCTTAGCAATATATGAAGCCTTGGGCTATGAAGAAATCTTGGAAATTTCGAAGGACTGAAATCTTTCACAGGCTTATCTCAAAATATTTCCCATTTTCCAGGTTCCTAAAAATATCTAATTTTTTCTCATTTTTCCAGTATGTCAAAGTTGCGATTTTTGTGGTTAAAAAAATAAATCTGATCTTAGCTATATATGAAGAATTGAGCTTTATAAAGAAATCTTTCTAATTTTTTAAGATATTAAAAATTTTAATTTCATTTCCCATTTTTCTAGTCCGTTTAAATTTACAATTTTTGAATAGAAATCAGGGGTCAGACTTGTCTTGGACTATATGAAGAAATTAAATCTTATAAATCTTCATCTCAAATTATTTATTATCAATTCCAAATATAAAAATTTATCAGATAAGATTTCCCATTTTTTTGGTCCTTCAAAATTTGCCATTTACCTGTTCTCCCTACTCCATTTTTCTGATGCCTAAGAATTTCCCATTCCCTTCTCCATTTTTCTGATCTCGAAGGAATCTCGTTCCATTTTTCTGATGCCTAAAAAGTTCCCATATCCTCTACCATTTTTCTGATTCCCAAATATTCTCTTTTCTCTCGATTGTCCCACTGTTCGAAACATTCTTTTAAATTCCTAAGTCAAGTGCAAATACCCAGGCTGGGCAACCTGTGGTCATTGGTCATAAAATTATTTAACTAAGACACTTAATCCAAGTGGTTTATAAATTTGTACAAAAACACGAGCACCCAAAGCAGCCCAGCAGATTCTCTTTGACAGTTCGAAAGCCCCTTGGGGGTAATATAACCGTTTGAATATTTTAGCCAAAGTGTGATGGAGGGGCCTAATAATTTTTTAGTCGGGCTCATAAAAAAATAAACTCATTTGGCTAGGGGAAAGTAAATAAGAGAACTGAAATAATTTTGCGATTAAAAATTGTAATAAAATTAGGCTCGCTTGAAGGCTTCATAAATCAATTACAAATGATTTTTATTTAAATTCAGTGACAGTTGTTAAAAAGTGTTTTAAAAAATTTTCAAATTAGAAAGATGAAATTTTCGAAACTTATCAACTAAATGGCCACATTAAATCGAGTTAATTAAATACTATATTTTATTTTTCAAATTGTTGAAAGTGTTTGGTTTCTGGGTTTTTGTTAAGTGTATCTTTTTTGGTTTTAGTTTTCTTTGAATGTAAATTTAAAAATAAATTCCTAACTCTTTAGATCTTTGGGATGACATATTTGGTATTCGTAATCAAATTAACGAACTTTATACGTGTACGTGTGTTTCGCACAAGATTGTGCTTAGAAAATGGCAAGAACTTATTAAAACTAAACTAATCATTGGCTAAATTCCCGTTCTCACTTCAACGGCTCCAACTACATCGCTATGACATGATTTTATTTTAATTTATGGCACGCTTAATGCTTCATCGGATTCGTTGGGCTGTTTCGTTACTTTTGCTTCATATAGACCGTGGCAATCTTATCGAGTATGGTGTCAATGGAGAGCAGTTCTTCGCGGAATTTCTGCATGTTCTGGCTGGGGACAATCCATTTAAGAAATTCCTCGACATTGAGTCGCAATCTGGCCAAGGGCGTTAGAGTGGCATCGTCGTGGGCCTGACGCTGGGCCAGCTTCAGAGAGGCAATGATCACATTGTCTATGAGGCGCTTCTCATAGCCCAGTTGGCGTAGCTTCTGGGCCGAGCTGATCTTCTTGAGAATCACGGCCATATTGAAGCGCATGGCGGACAGAGCCTGGGCATCCTTCTCTGTTTGCGTGTCCTTATTGTCCTGCTCTGTCTTGCATTTTGAGCATTTCTCTGTGTGAGCCTGCAGCTCCACTTTCACCTTGAAGAACTCATGGCAGCCTTGGCACATGTAAGGTTTGCTCTGCTTGTGGATTTTCTTCATGTGATTCTTGAGATGAGCCAGCTGGGAGAAGGCCACATCATCTTTGCACAGCTCACACTGAAACGGCTTCTCTCCGGTATGCTTGCGTATGTGCAGCTTCAGGACACTGGAGTGGGCAAAGGTTTGCTGGCAAATCTATCAAGGAAATAGGGAAAATTTTAGAATCCAAACAGACTTGGCATATTGAAAGACTCACCCGACAGGAGTAGGGCCGCTCGCCCGTATGCATTCTCATGTGCACGTTATATTGCGATTTTTGTGTAAAATACGAATTGCACACCTCACACACGTGAGTTTTAATGGCCGCATGACTCTGCATGTGGGTGGCCAGATCATCTTCGGGCTCAATGATTTTATGGCAGACCTCACACTCGAATTGACTCAGTTTATGATGCTCCTGATTGATATGGGCGCGCAGCGCTAATTCATTACCAAATTGAGATTTGCAAATGGAGCAGATGTGCTCCAGGCCGTGCTCATGTCGTTCCATATGCACTCTCAGATTGGCATTGGTGGAAAAACTGGCCGAGCATTTCGTACAATTGAACTGCTGGATGCTGGTCTTGTGATGCGAGACCATGTGTTGTTGCAGCTGTAAAAATCAGAGAATTGTAGAAAATATTTCCAAAGGATTTGGTGGAGCTACTCACCTGACCACCGCGAGCAAAGCGCTTTTCACAGAGATCGCAGGCGTAGGGTTTCTCACCCGAATGGAGACGCATATGCAGACGCAGACGCTCTTTCAGGGCAAAGGACTTGGGGCACTCGGGACAGGTGAATTGCTTTTTATGCTCATGAGCGGTGGTGATGTGATTCTTCAGATTCACGGCCTGGCGATAACTTTTGCCACACTCTTTGCACTTGTGTGGTCGCTCATTGGAATGGATGAGCATGTGTCGCTGCAGGTCTGTCTTGCCGCCAAATTCCTTGCCGCAGTGACTGCAGACATGCTGCTTGCGGCGGCCAGCGCATTCGGCTGAGCGTTTCGGCGATTTCTTGGCCGGCTCCTCCGGATCTGTGAGACTATTGAGACTGCTTTTGCGGCGCTTGAGTTGCCGTGGTGTAGGCGGCGGGCTTGTGGCCTCACTGTGGGCTGCTGTGGGTGGCGAGGACAGCGATATGCCGCTGTCGGTGAGCAGAGAGGCCACATCCTCCTTGGACACGGAACGGCGACTGCGTACCATGGCAAGGGGAAAGGGGTCTTTTTTTAATTTCTGTCAAGCTTATTTGGTTTTCTAGCTGTTTAAACCGGCACCGATTTAAATATTTTTTAATTTTATTGGAAAAGTTTTTGGTTTTTGTTTTCTACAAGAAAATTCTACTGGCAAAGTTTTTGGTTTTAGTTTTATTTATTTATAATTCTTTTTTTTTTAGGGCATCCCAAACACCAAATTTATTTATTTTATTTTTGTACTTTTTTCACAGATTCGCTGCAAAATAAATAAGAATTTTAATTTGTAATTTGTTAATTAAAATATTTAGTTATTTTTCTTCTGATTGATAAGCCACGTGAATAATTTTAAAACAAATTCACAAACACACACACATAAATAGATGATTTAATTTTTTTTTTTTTGTTTTCTGAATGGAAGTCAATGCAGCTGTGTCCACAGCAGAACAGACCAACTGAGTTTCCAAAATAAATGACGAGAAATTCAAAGTGACAAGGCGGTGGCGGCGGAGCTGAGAGCGCTGACGTCGACGTCACAATAAAAACAACAACCACGAAAAAAGTTGGCTCGACATTGTTGGTTCTGCTGCCGTTGCTTATTTTGTTTTTTTTTTTCCATTTTATTTATAACTTTATCAGCAACAATTTCCAGGTAAACACACTCACACTTTGCCGAGAGATATGAATTATTTTCCTAGACTCAAGAAAAGTTTCAGTTTGTTTTCTCAATCTTTTGTTTGTGTACTCAAGCAGCGCGCAATAGAATGTGGAAAAGCAATACAAAACCCCTGCGGGGCGAGAGAGTGGGTGGGGGGACAACTCAGTACACTGACTGATAAGGCCAGTAATTACTGATAATAATGTGGCGACAATTAAACAATTCCTCTTCTTGTTGTTGTTGTGTCTGATTTCTAGCGTAAAAACTAAGCCACTCAGGCACTCAGCCACGCCGAAAAAATTAAATAGACAAAAACAAAAACCAAAATTTAAATTGTAAAACTTTTGCTCCAAATTGAAACGGACTAGGCGAGCTGTGGAGAACTTCTAATGAAATAGCAAATCAAAGTGTAAAAAGTAGACGACAAAAGAAATACACACACACACACACAGACATGGCTTGGTTGAAGGTCCGAGAAAACGATTGCATTCGGGAGCGACTGCACTCAAGATGGTTAACAAGAAATAAACATCTGGTAAACAGACCCGATTTCCGGTGTGCAATACTGCAGTTCATGAAAAACAGAAAACTAATTTATATATAGGCACATTAGGGTGGACCTTAGTCTTTGGAAAGAATTTTTGAGTTACCTCAAAAACGTAAATAGTTTTTCAATATTGAAAATTTTGTGTGATACAAAAAATTGAGTACATTCAAAAAAATTAAAGAATTAACCTTGAGCCCTGCAAAACTAAATAAGAGCCACCCTAATCCGACATTAGAATGTTTGTGCCCAAGTGTGTCCAGCTGGGCAGATGATGTGTGGCATAACCACAGTTCATTCATATATGACCATGGTTTGGGATGCTTCATTGAAGCCGCACCCGGCCATGCCTTGGGCAAGTCAACGAAGCCAACTCTGCTTACCCATTAAAAATTCACTTCAATTTCACATTGTGCTTTGTTGCTGGCGATGAAGCATGTCCCAAGTCCAGGGTGAAGCGTCAAAGTGGAATTGTTGAAAACAAAATTAAAGCGCGACAACGAAAAAAAAGCATAAAAAATGGAAAAATAAAAGAGACGAGAGAACAGAAAGACCGCAAGCACCACGCTGTACAGTAGTCGACTAATCATTAAATTGAAAGCACCGACATGGCACGGGCGTAGAGTTTTTGAGGCATCGGATCCATCCAGACATCGTATGGAGCGCATAGCAGAATTCAGAATTCTGAATTCGAGCAGGGCAAAGCGTGCAAATGATGAAAAAAGCACGAACCGAAAAACAACAAAGTCAAGTAAAAAGAAATCAACAATACACATAACAGAAGTTTTGTAATGCTAATAAGTAAATAACAGATCACGGCGGGGTCGCGGTGCACTTTGTGATACACACACACACACAGGCAAATATATTTTTTTACAGCAGACATTGAATTTTTATTTTGCCTGTGCTTGTGTGGGGCTCGTTGAAGTCTTTTGTATTTTTCTTTACGCTGTAGCCAAGGTTATTTGTTAGTATGTGAGTATTCAAAATTAAGCCAACACCAGAAATGAATTACAAGACAAATGGAACACATCACCGAATTTGAAAATCTGTTGACTTACCACCTGGTCTTGGCAGAAATGCATTAGCTGCCGGGTCTTTTTAGCCCAGACTCACACATGGCAAGTTAGGAGGAGTGGGGGAGTTGGGTACTCAGGGGGGCGTTTGCAGCACTTCTTACACACAAAAAGAGCCTTGGCCAAGGCGTCGCAAGTCCAGCCATGTTTTTTGTACCTTTCTTGGCCGAAACTAAAACATAACACAACACAAAACCATTGCAAGATAATTTACCATTTAATTGCACTGGCCTTAATTGCACAGTCCGACTTAAATTAGGCGAAAACAATAATTTTCTTGTATAGGTAAATTTGTTTGATTTTTAATTGTTCTAGGGCTGGAGACCCAATCGATGTCGATATCCATCAACAGTCGCTAGTTTCTGGTATTTTTTTTAAAGATTCCAATTGGTTCGTTCCGGAACCAGCCCGGCCAAAATAGAAAGCAAATTCAATTTTATAATTAACTTTATTACTATATGTATAAAACTAGAAAGCCAGCCGTTTCATCAGCAAGTACATGTGTTGGTCCACTTCGAAGCCGTGCAGATTGTTGGCATCTCCCTGGAGTCGCATCAGCAGACCACCAAATGAAACGTATGCAGAAAGCCGGGATGCCTCATTGTGCGCCTCATCGCCTTCAATGCGGTAGATTTTTCCGTACATAACATACTCGAAGCTGTCGGCTCGTGTGCCCTCGTGCTCCATTGGGTTATATTCGGTGCTGTCAGGACAGCCATCCTCACGCAAAGTTGTAGCCAGAACCAGACGGAATTTGTCGCCCAGCTCCATAGGATACAGCCAAGAGTTTATGTCCAGAATCAGGTCCATTTTGAATGATTCGGATTCACAGTGCAAGCGCGACACACGATCGAATTTCTTGCCCTCCGGATCCATATCCTTCACGTTGAATATATCTTCGAAGAGTACGCCGGCCATGTTTATTGCTTTTTTCCTTTTATTTTAAGAAATTCACATTTGTTGCAAAAAGCGGCGTGTTGTCAGCGTGCTATTATTGTGAAAACAGTGTGACCCAGTATATTTGGTATTTCTACGAAACGGTCACACTGTATTTGAAATTTTTCAAAATGGCTAGATCTAGATATAAAAAAAGCTGAAACGGCTAGTTGTGAAGCGGGATTTAATTCGTTTTATTTACAAATTGTACATATTTAAATACCATTTACCAATTCTGTGCTTGGGCAGAATAGCCAATGATACGACCTCCTGAATAAATTGGCCTGCGGATTGCTGGCGGTAACTGTGCCAGGGCGGCAGGCTTGCCAACAATCTTTGCCGGCCTTTGATTTTGCTTTTTAAAAGGGGCGCCAACAATCAAACGTTCTGCTGTGGGTTTAAATTGGATGCGGCGGTCCACAAATGGCAATGTTAGCTGTGTTGTTGGAAATACTGGCGAATTTATGATTCTTGCTGGACGGCGCCGGGGCTGCACTTGCAATTTGGCAGGCCTGCGTAGGATTTGTGTGGGCAGACGAATGGGACGGAAATTGGTGAAACGTTGTACCAAAGGCAAGACAAACTGTAAGCGTGGACGAAGGCTGTTCAGATTCACAAGAGCTGCGCTTTGTGGTGAGTTGACTGGATCAGCCGGTGGTCCATATGTTTGGTCCGGAACTTCTTCAACAGGTGGTGGGGGTCCATAAGTGTCAGCCGGGGGTCCATAGGTAGGGTCGGGTTGAACCTCGGGAGGACCATAAGTCTGATCTGGCTCCACAGGTGGCGGCCCATAGGTGTTGTCCGGCTCCTCAGGTGGCCCATAAGTCTGATCTGGTTGCTCAGGTGGCCCATAAGTCTGATCTGGTGGTCCATAAGTTTGATCAGGTGGACCATAAGTCAAATCCGGTTCTGGAGCTGGAAAATCAACTGCTTCTTCGGTGGGCAACTCAAAGGGGGTATCGGGCACTAAGCCAGCTGGTGGATAGGGCGCTGCCTCTTGTCTTTGTAAGACCGCTGGTAATTGTTGTATTTTTGCAGCTCCCGGAAAACGAAGTCGTGCTGCCTCACCTGGCCCCACTGCCAAGCAGACCACGCCAACCATCACCGCTATTGTCACCCAAGAAGCTCCAATCATTTTGCCGTCAGAAATTAAACTGCTCTGGCACCTAACACCCACTGGGTATAAATAGCCCGGCACTATGATAACCTTCGTCCGCTTAGGGCCTCAATGTAATAGCCCAAGAGCCCAAAAACCAACGACGAGGCCAATTGCAAGCGATGACTTATACGGCAATTCGAACGAAACGTGCCCAAGACTTTGACTCATGGGCCAAACCAACTCGGAGGGACACAGCAAAGAGACTAATTTTTTTACTATGTTGGTGAGTTGCGTATTTTTTGTTTTATTTATGGAAAGTCTTTACCAGCCTCTTTGTTGTCTAAGATTATAACGGAAGGTCCTGGCCTGCTGCAGACGCTCAGGCACAGGAGCAGGCTGATCGCGTCTGCGACCTTGAGGGAAGCGTTGATAGAGTCGGGCAGGATTCTGGGGCTGGGGCTGGGGTTGATCAAGGGTGGTGGAGACGGCAATCACTGTGCCATCTTCGTCCACGGCCACCAGGACGTCCTCGTCTTCTTCAGGCTGAACCTTGGCGTCGCCCACTTCATCCTCTGCTGGGGGAATATCATCGGTTTCAATAGGATTCTGTTCAGCTGGCAACTCTGGCTCTGGAGGAGCCACATCCACTTCTACATTAGTGGGTGGACCATAGACTGCATCCGGTGGTGGTGGTCCGTAGGTATTGTCTGGTGGCAAATAGGTCACATCTGGCTTGGCTGTGGAGCTAGGCAACTCAAAGGGCACTTCGGGTGTTATACCCGCCGCTGGATAACCAGTCGGTCTGGCTGTGGGCAACACCGGCGCCGCTTCCTGACGGGCCAGCACACGCCGCTGACGCAGTGGCTCCGCCCTGGCTAAAACTGCCAGGCTCAATACCATCAAAGCTGCTGTTGTTGTTGTACTTCTAACCATTTTGTCGGTCACTCAATTCGAGACTGTTCTGGCAACTCCAGAAGCATAGCTTATTTATAGTCGAGATGCCCTTACCGATTCAATTCGATTCTCTTGAGCCAAGTAAAAAAAAATAATAATAATAAATAAATTTTAGGCCTCTGACACAGTGGATTTTATTCCCATTCCTGTCGCTCTTTCTGATTATGTTGTCTGATAATATTTTTTGCCTTGTTTATTTCTTCTTCCGATATATCGTTTATCATGTACGATGTTTCTATATGTTTGCTATTCTTCGACCGATTGCTTGCCTATGTCGGGCTGTCTCGGCGTCTTGTGATTTCGGTTTTAATGGGGAAAACGTGACCCTTTTCCCAATTGCCCCGACCAATGCTATCACAGTGCTTTGCCATCTGCTGCCCACCACCTGTGCACCTGCCCGTCTCATTAACACTCGATAGGCTTTATAGGTCGCTGGCAAAGTGTTCAGTTCTTGTCTAAAATAATTCATAATTTAATAGGCGATTGCTTCGGTGTTTTTTTTTTCTACCATTTTCTTCGAGACTTCTTCATTTGCATTCATGGTCCCCCATGGGCCTGGACGTGTCTAAGCTGGGCGGTAAATATTTCAAGGTCTCAGATAATTGTTTTAATTACCATATAAGAATACATATATTTGAAAATTTTTGATTTTTATGGCCGAAAGGTGTGAAGGTCTCGACGAAAAAGGACATTTTCTGACATTGATTCCCAACATTATTGATTCCAATGAGAAATTTATTTCTTCAATTTTTTTTTATTTACTTTTTCTATATATTTTTTTGAAATTTTCTAACATTTTGGAAGACGTCGTTGACCTCCCAAGTCTGGCAAACGATCTAAATTATGATAGCCTAAAAATGTCAAACAAAAATAATTTCAAACGTTTTGGAATCATCACGAAAATCTTGATACGAGTACTGAGGCCAATTTTATTGAAAGCAAAAAAAAAGCTTTGGAAATTTTTGCCTACAATTTGAATGAATGAAATTCATTTCCACAAAAGAAACAAACATTTTTAAGGTTATGTTTATTTGGTTAATATATTCTCTTTGGTTAATGGATCTCTTTATTCTTAATCTCAGAGAAACTATAAGAAACTTTTGCTTAAGCTCGAAAGAGAATTTTTAAAGTCTGATCTCCGGGATTCCCTATTGATTCATTAGAAATTCTAAAGACTTTTTATTCCTTACAACAAAAAAGGAAACCATTAAAAATCATAGATTCCTTTTTAGTTTCCCCTTTGACTAAAACATTAAACAAGTAGAATAACAGTTTTGGTTTTATTTTAAAATAGAAATAACAATAACTTCTTTTTAAATGCCCTTCTTGACCCTAGAAAGTATAGACCAGCACAGGCTTGGATCGTATGATTTCGGCAGAGCGCAGTTTTTCGGGCACGGGACGACGGTTGCGCAGACGTCCGCTGCGTGGCTGAATGAGGCTCTGGGAGGCGGGGTCAATAGGATCGAGTGGGGCTTGGTCATCAATAAGGGGACCCTGATCCTGGTCCACAGCAGAGTTCACAGCTGGGGGTCCGTAGGTGTTGTCGGGTGGGCCGTAGGTGTTGTCAGGTGGGCCATAGGTAAGATCGGGCTGGGCTTCGGTCTCGGTAGGCAGGTCAAAAGGGGTCTCAGGAGTCACACCGGCAGGAGGATAGGGAGCTGCATCAACAGTATCTGAGGCGGTGTCATCAACAGGTGCTGGTGGAGCTGCCTCCTGGCGAGCCAATTGCAGGCGGGAAGAGCGACTACGGAAACGGGCAGGCTCAGCCTGGACGGCTGACAAGATGAGAGCCACAACGAGCAGAGAGCAGCAGAGGATTTGCTTGGCCATGTTGTTTGATTGACTGTCTGGACTTAGAATGTTGCCATCCATTGGATTGCTGTCCGCTTTTATACAAAAAAATTAAAAATAATTCATAATTATTTTCAATTTGGTCAACCCTTTGCCAGCCATCTGCATACGTGACAATATTTAGTCAAGGGCCAAAACGGCAATTACCATTAAGCCGACCAATCAATTGCCAAGACTTCTGAACTTGCAGCCCGGCGCCCTGTTTGACATGCAAGGCGCTAAATTTGAAATTGTCTGCTTGTTATGCACCAAGAGTCGCCGTAGAATGGCCGAAATTAACTAGAATCGAAATTGTTGGGGCCTCGGGGGCCATCACTATAAAAGTTAAAGCGCCTTATTTGAAACATAACAAACACGCTTCAGCCACTCACACGATCATGGCACGCCAACAAAATCAGCTCAGCCAAACCATTCTACTGATTGCCATTGCCTTGGCCGGCCTGGCTTGTGCCAGTGGCGAGGCTCCCACTCGTCTGAGACTGCGTAGCTTCCAGCGTCAGAGGGCCTTTGCTCGCCAGGAGGTGGCTCCTGCAGTGCCCACGCCCTATCCCTCGGCTGATGAACTGAAACCAGAAGTGACCTTTGAAACGGCTGAGACTGTGGACTCTGATCCGGCCCTGGTCTATGGTCCACCACTCAACACTGCCCAGGAGGACGAGTTGGATGTGGCCGAGGAGGAAGCTGTTTCCGTGGAGGAGACCACACCTTTGGCCGAGAGTGCCCGTCTGCGCAGTAGCCGCCAGCGCTCAGCCAAACTGCAGTTGCGCAACAGGCAAAAGCAGATTCAAAGTCAGCGTTTGAGACAACGTCCACGTGTGTCCGCCCGCCTGGAAGTTCTCGAAGAACCCGTGGCTCCTATAGCTCCTGTGGCACCTGTGATTCCAGCTGTGGCCCCTGCAGCTCCTGTGGCTCCTGCTGTGGCCACCTTGACGCCGGCAGCTCCCGTGGCTCCCCTGGCTCCTGTGGCTCCTGCAGCCGCCGTGTCTCCCTTGGCTGTTCCCCAGTATTACTATGTGAATGCTCTGCCCTCGTATGCCGCTCCTTATGTCCAGCAACTCCAACTGCCTGCTGCCTGGTAGATGGTCTCCTCCGTCAGCCATTTGTCGTCCTCCTTATCGCTTTGATTGTTATTGATTGTCCTGCTTATCCTCAAAACTCTGTCTCTTTCGTTATCAAACATACATGTCCATATATAAATATGTACATAGGTTATATAAGTATGTGTATTGTGTATTTATATCACTTGTAAATAATGCATTCTGCACTTTGCCAACACTGAATCGCTTTGTCTTTCTCCTTTTTGATATGTGCGTGTGTCTCAGTGGCCCCATTCATGGGATGCCTTTTCAAGTGGGAGTCTCTTTGTGCCCATTGACTTTTCGTAGTTTTCGTGCTCTGCTTTTCTTCCATGGGAATGCCTTGAGGTATGCTTATTTTCAATATAAGAAACTGATGTTAGATTGAGGGTTTTATTTTCTTCGATTCACTTACTCTTTGCAAGTGCCAACAACAAATTAAAACTAATTTGATAAATAAAGAGGGAAAAATCTGTCGATCTAGCACGCCATCTACCGGTGTATTTAGGCTATTGAACTAAGTTGATATTAATTTCTCTTGATCAAATTCGAAGGAAAAACTATCATATTATTAAAGCCATTAATCAAGTCTTACTAAATTGCTTGAATTTGAATATTTAAATTCAATTTATAAGATAATTGTGTATCTTCTAATAATTCAAGGGAATCGCTTGACTATATAAAATAAAAGTACTCAGAGCTTATAGGGTTTCAAATAAATTCAAACTCACTTTCAGATTAATTGATTCTAATTAAATCAGACTTGATAATTTTCCATTTAAAATATAACTAAGGAAAGGGTAGAGAATTGTCGGCTTGGCCAGAATGAATTAACTTTCAAGTTTGCTATATATATTTTTTTGTATTTATTTTATTTTTATATATTTTTCTCTCTTTTGTTGTATTTCTGGTCGTGTACTTTGCTTTATTGCAAATCATTTGCCTTTAACAATAGCTCAGAAACAACAACAACAATAACAAGAACAAAACAACAAAAGCTTACCCCCCGTACCCTCTCCTCCTTCTAGCTCTTCTAGCCGAGAAGCTTTCCTTTCTTATTTTTTGTTTTTGTTGTTTTTTTTTTATTCTTTTAGTGAATCGCTTGCCATTCCATGTCGTGCTCTTTGGCCTCCACCTCGACTCCCTTCAATTTTTACATACTTTCTTTTGTATATTTCAATGCATTTTTAATGCCTTGCTCGGCTTTGAAATTGCATATTCTGCTTCTTCTTCTTCTTATAGTTCTTCTTCTTCTTTTTTTATGGTATTCTTAAATGTGGAAGCCGCATTAAAAAAAAAAAATATATATGATTATCTTGAAAATAAATTGAGGCTTTCAATTTGATAGTCTTGTGTCTGTAAGACGGCCAAAAGGTTATCACCCATACAGTAAACCCTCGAATAATTATTAAAGGTAAACCAAAAATTATAAAAAAATTAAAAATTTGAATGGAATATTTTAAGCTCTCGGTTAATTTCCAAGCAACTCCACTGTACTCAAATAGATTGTTTAAAATTACTCAACTCTGAATTTTGTTTTTTTTTTCGCAAGTTTGTTTTATTTTTATTTTGTTTCATTTGTGATTGTTTCGCACGCTCGGCTTGGTTGATGAATAAATAAATCATAATGACTGAATGGCTTAGAACATTAAGAACTAGTTTTATTTTTTTTAATGGTAAATTCGAATGACTTTGAATTAAGATGAGATTAAAATAAAAAAATATATATATCTTTCAGCCTCCAAAGAAAGATCCCCGTGTTTCGAGGGCATTTATATTTGGCCTTGAGCTGTTGCGCTGGGCCTCGATGGCCTGGTAGTTGATGAACCAGAAGGGCTGTTTGTCCCTAGGCAGGCTGTTCAGATAATTGACCCAATCCCTGTCGCCATGGGCCTCAATGGGCAGGGGATTCGTATTGAAATCGAAGGGATTACCCGTAATTGAATTTGAAATTGTGTTGGTATTCGTATTGGTGGAGCCTGGTGAGAAGGTTCCACTGGCCTGGGCATTGCTGGTTTCTGGTTGGCCAAAGCGATTGGCTATGCTGGGTGTGCTGGCTGGATTAGCTGCCACGGGTCTGCTGGAAGAGGCTGGCACAAACAGCGGTGTAGACACTGAGGGTCTTGCCGTGGGTCCTGTACTGCCCACTGGATAGACCAGATCCACACCAATGGGTGGTCGCTGTGAGGCCCCGAAGGCCAGGGGCGCCACTTCTGGTTGGGCTGGTGCCCCAAATCTATTTGCTATATCCACTGAGCCGGTGTTCTGGGCCGCTGTATTGGCCGTGGCATGATATTTATCCTTTTGATTGAGTCCCCCCGGGGGCCGAGAGCCCGCAAATGAGGGACGCTGTGACATTCCGCAATTGACCAGCAACAAAAGCACCAACACTTTCATGGAAGTCTTGAACATTTTCACTTTACACTTTGTATTAAATTAGAGAATGAAACGCGTAAAGCTTTCGATTTAGTTTCGAATTGTTTTCCACTGGACTCGCAAAGCAGACTGAGCGTTGAAAGTATCGGAGATTGTTTTTATAAGGTGAATTTCGACGCAAACAAGTTGCGGATTCTCCAGCATTGTTTTTATATATTATATTTTGTGGTCTGGCCTGGTCTTATCAGTGAAGTGACTGGCTGGTTTGTCCCACGAAATCTGCTCTCTGTTTTGGTCCGCTGAACTCTCCCTCTCTCTCTCAATCTCTCGATTGTCTCATCTCTTGGCTATTGCAATTTTTTGAGTCAAACTTGTTTAGTTTTGCGGTTACGGAAATACCCAAACAAAAGTTGCATTAATGCTAAATGTTTTTTTTTTGGGAGAGGTTCGTCATCAACATTTGTTTCTTTTGTTTTGATCTTCTACGCAAAACGTGATGCTGGCGTCGGCAAAACCAGTTTCGATATTCGCTCACGCGAGTCACCCTTTTTCTCCCCAGCAACGCCCACCTGGGTTGGGAATGCGTAGATGAGTTTGATGAAAAAAAAAGCTGACTCACTTTACATACAAACAGACTTAGTGTCTGAGAAGAGAAGAGATAATAATTTATTTCTGGAATGGCCCAAGAAATGATGAATTATTTATTTATTTAGCTCTGGGAGCAAAATTAGTTGCGTACTTTAAATATGTGTGGGTGGTTGTGTGCGTGTGTGTGAGGCGTGTGTGTGTGTGTATTTAATGTCGTCATCGATCTGGCTTAGTCGCTCTCTCTCTAGAAACGTCTGACCACTGTGCGTGCGGCAGAAGCTGCTCTCAGCTTGGCTGGGCGAGCCACTGCGGAAGCCACGCTTCGGGAGGCCACAACCTGGCCACCCCGACGATAGTTGGCCAGACGGCGGGCAGCCACCAGACGGGCCTGTGGATCGGCTGGGACATCTGCGGCAGGCAGATCATTGCCAGTCACCTCGGGTGGTCCGTAGACCTCGTCGGGCACATTGTTGGCAGCAGCACCGTCGACAGCATCGGGTGGTCCGTACACGGCATCAGGGGTGGGCTCTGGGGCAGCGGCCGTCTCGTCGAAGGGCACTTCGGGTTTCAGCTCATCGGCCGAGGGGTAGGGAGTGACGGCTGCTGCATCGGCAGCAGGATCAGCAGGAGCCAGCTCCTGGCGGGCAAAGTAGCGTGAACGACCGCGGGTCAGGCGCTGGGCGCTTCTTTGCCGGGTATATTGCCTCTGTTGGGCCTGCACGCTGGCCAAGAAGGCCAGACTGGCCAGAACCAGGAAGATCAATTGGAATTTGGCCATAGCGATCGAAGTGGGTGGGTTGTTTGTCCAGATAGGTTAAGCCAACGACTCTGGCCTGGGCAGCGGCTGTGGGCGCTTTTATAGTCACTGGGACTGGGAAAGTCTGGGCAGCTGTTTAGTGTGCATCTCATGCTGGCCAGCATAGACATCCTTTTTTGGTGGGCTCTGACGTCGGCTCTATTGAGTCGAGTTCAGCTGGGAAAGGGAAGACTCTTCCACCTTCTTGCTATGATCGACGGTTTTATGAGCAAACGACGTGACAAGAAAGAACTAACAGTTGCTTTGGCTTAACCCAAAAAGCAAGTGGAAGTTTTTTTTTTTTTTTGAATTTATAGTTCCGCCATAAATATGTCCAAAATTGAATCGAATCCGATCAAGTGAATGGTCAACTTAATGCCAATATGAATGGCCAATTAAATAAAAAGAACCAAAATTCACATGAGTAACAATTCTAAAATTGATTTCTCCTATCTCTTCGAAGGGGATGAACCTTTCCAGTTCGTTTTCTTGCAGATCCGATTTAATGGAGTAACCTTGAGCTTGAAATCATCCTGACATACATACAAACCGGCTTGCTTGTTATCGTTTTAGCTCAAAACTGATATTTCGAGCGGTCATTTAAGATCTTCCGGACAGTTTGTGAAAACTGGTTTTATTCTTTATTTTTTTAATATTTGATTTGATATCTCATTGAGGCTTTATAATCGGTTTTCATTGCAGAATTTATGTTTGACAAAAGTGGCACAATTGTATTGTGCTTTGGATGGCCTCGGAGACTACTCATAAAAGGTATTCCAAGATTCACATGGCCGGCTAAAAAGAAAGGGAAGCCCTCAAATTTTTGCTATCCAAAACTTGTTGTCTTCAAGAACTGGAAAAACCCAAAAAATTGTAATTTGAATTCTACATGTCATCATATCATCGCCTAATGAGTCATAAAAAAAGGCGGCAGTTTGTTTTCATTCTTTCGAATTCTTTTCATCAACTGCGTCTGGGGAAGCTTGTAAATAAAAGACAATTAAAATAATTAAGGGGAGAAATTATTAAGAATCCGTAAATTGATAGGAAAAATCCTTAACTTATCTGATTGGTTCAGTTTCTTGACTCTCTCTCAATTTCCTGGACTGTGTGGCTAAATGATTCATGAAAAAATGTTGAAAAGAATGTTCTGGCTTTTTTTTCAATTTGATGAGAATTCCCTTAAAATTAAGCTGATAGTGATTCTGCCAGATTTATTTTCTTTAATTTTTCAATTGATAACAAATCCATAAATCTTTCAGATGTAGAAAAGACGTTGACCTGAAGCTTGTTATTCCTGTGACTTCTGGATTTTAATAGCTTGAAAAAATGTATAAATAAGTTATATTCTACATTTCACACTTTAGGATCTGTACGAAGTAGCCCAGCCTATAAGGTCTGAAGAGGTTACATTGTATAGATTGAAGTAAAGTCATAATCCAAATTATTTTTGTACCTGTAAGAGACCCCAAATTAAATGAAACTTTCTCTACTTATTCCGACGAGTATATTTTCCCAAATTATAAAATATATATAGACAGATTTCCTACAATATTTGTTCCATTGAATCCATTTCCTAATTTCTTTCGTCTCGAACTTTCTTTCTATTCTTCGCCACTTTCTTTCATAAAACTTAAAGCCTTCTTGTTGTTTTTTTTATGTACCCCATTAATCCATATTTCCTAGATTTTACATTTTCCGAGACCTTGAGCTTGTTCGCTTCACCTTGACCTTAAGGTTCAAGACCCTCGCTCGCACTCTTTTGGTTTCGTGTGAGTTCGTTGATCGAATAAATATCGAATGTTTTATATTTTTTATTTTCTTGTTGTCTTGAAAATATTCTAACACTCAAATGAAATACTAAATGCAATTTGTTTGATAAAAAAATAATATTTTCGCTTTCAATGGCGGGAGGAGGGGGTGCTTGACCAGCAGCGAATTCATTCGTCAATTTGTTTGATTTGCTCCTCACGTCCGAAACTCATTTAAATTTCATAGAACATTGCGATGGATTCGGACGTGGACAACCACAAATATATATGTAAATAAATAAGTAAATGATAAAAAAAATAATCAAAATCAAAAAATATAAATAAAAAACATAAATGATTAAATGTGATAACCGTGCGCCTAACGATGTCTCATGTCTATAAAGCGGCTATATGGGACCGAGACCCAAAGTCATTCAGACAGACAGGCAGGCAGGCAGGAAGGAAGGGAGAATAGACGGGGACTCTCGCTTTCGTTGGCGGCGTCATGTGCGACCTTAGAGAACAGTCCGATGAATGTGATGTTAGCACCGGATTCATATAAAAGCCCAATTGCCATCCAGAACACAACTCAGTTGGATTTAATCGGTTGTACAACAGAATCAGAATCAGAATGCATTGGAATCGAATTGTGCTGCCCATCTGCCTGTGGGTGGCTTTGGGCTCGGGCGAGGCGCGTCAGATACGCATAAATCGGTATGAGGCCAGTGTACAGGATGACGATGTGCTCCAGCTGGCTGTGGTACGGGAGGTGCCCGGCTCGCCCAGTCCCACTCCTTATCCAGCTGCCGGCTTTAGGCCCCAGGGTCGGGCCTTTCCTCTGCCCACTGAGGTGGAAAGTGAGCCCAGCGAAGGTTCTGGCCTGAGCCTGCTGACAACCACAACGGAATTGCCCACAGATTCCACCACCACCGAGGCCCTGGAGCTAAGCTCAACAACGACAGATGCCATACCAACAACCACAACCGCATCAGATGTTCCAAGTGCCGACACCCGGTCAGGTCGAGCTTATGTCAAGGCTCCCTATCCAGCTGCCGGCTATCGACCCAGTCGGGCCTTCAGACTGCCCACCGAACCCGAGGAGGCGGAACAGCCTGAGCAAGGCAACTCAAAGAATCCAGTGTGCGGGGTCAGCACTAATCCCCTAAAGCCCACACCCGAACCGGGCACCGATGCCGAGCCGGATGCCGAAAATGTCCTCATCACGGCCAACTTGGGTCCAGCTGTGGTGGTGGCACGTGGCCCCCCTCTAGCCCCTCGTGCCACTATACCAATTGCAATTCCTCTGCGTGTTCAGCCTGCGGCCTTGCTTGACGCCCGACCACGTCGTGGTGGCTTCTCCTATTCCACGCGAGTAGAAAGAAGCTGGTGAGCACATTCGGACAGTGGTTAATCTATTTCAATGTTATTTCCTTTTCGTCTTAAAAAGTATTTCACCGTTAAGAGTTCAGTATTTTTAGGCCTTGCGGCCATATTAAATTTTCTCTGCTTCAGTTTAATTTCAACGAAACTTTCATTTTCATTTTGGTATTGAAATGGGACCAGTGTGGTTCTTCTTCTACTTTTTTTCTTGCTTTTGGTCTATTTTATCTCCGGAAGTTCTTGGTATCGCTGCACGTTCCAATTTTGTTTGGCTAACATCATTGAATGTATTTTGTTTTGTTGCTGTTGCTGTTGCTGTTGTTGTGACGCTGTCATTTCTGAAAGTGGGGGAAAGCAAAGCAGTTTTCTATCAAGCATTTTGCTGGGGCCACCCCTCCTCACTTACTCCAGCCCTAGAAATTTGACGTGCGGATGTACAAAGTTAAGCGTGAGACGTGCGTGGCATGTGAAAACCACGATGACACAACTTGGCAACTTGGCACAACTGGCTTATGCTGCCAGTTCGTCTCGGAGCCAAATAATTCAAATTAAATTACAAATACTTTTTACTTTATTTATTTACTTTTTTTTTGTTTTGTTTTATTCTCTGTCTCTGTGGGACCGGGAGACCATTGAACTTGGCAATGGCCCAAGCAAATGAATGCAAGCAAATCGACCACAATCTTTGATGAGTTAAGCTTTTGGCTGATACCCGAAAGACTGAGATGACTGGTGAACTTGTTGCTTAATATCCTTGGCACATCCACAGGTTTCAGTCTCATTATTGTCAGAGGTTTACTGTGTTTTATTTTATCTCTTTTCTCGTCTCATATTCGCTGCACAAAAGACAAATGGGAATTAAGTGAATCGAAAGTATGAAAGAAAAAATAACCAGAAACAGCAACAGCCAATCTAATTGGGGGGAGTAGGAGAGATTGACAGAGTGAGAAGAGAGCTTTTCTGGCAGTTGAAAATTTATTTAAAACTTTTTAATAAATTAAAATTGGCAAGCGAAATTGTGTGGAAAAAAATATAAATTCAAACTTGATCAAACGAATGAATTATGAAGTGAGTTTTATTAAGTTGGAAAAAGCGAAGCTGACGTTTATTCAGATCAAGTTTAAAGAGCTTTAAGAATCTAAATAGGGAATGATTGCTTTTATCCAGAGACTCTTAAGGACTTAAGAAATTGGAAAACTAAGGCTTCGCGTGATAATTCCAGTCGATGTGGACAGGTCAGCTTAGAAAAAATTCGAAAAGATAAATAAAAGCTTCGAGATCCTAGAAAACATTACTGATAAACTGGCTCACGATTTGTAGAACCAATTTAAGAGATATTTAAAGATATTTCAAGAGTTCAATTCAGACTAGAAAATTCAAATCAAATCAAAGAAAATTAAGTAAGGTTTTCAATACGAAGAAAGTTGGATAAAGCCTTATTTCAGTAGACTTTCATATAGGTCTTAGTTCAGAAAATAATCCTGATCGGCTCAGAATTCTGAAAAGTTATTGTTTTTCTAAGAAAATTTATCTTACAACAGTATCTCATCTTTGTTGCTGAACGCTTCTCTTATCCCTCATAATTTGCCCAAAAAAAAAAATCTTCAAGTTTCTTAAAAACTTTCAGTTTATTTTCTGCGCTTAAATTCTAAGATTCGTTCTTATTTTTCGTTTGAAAATAGCAAAAAATAATAACAGCAACAACAATAAAACTAAGAAATATTAAATCCCTTCTCAACATTTCTTTCAGGGAAAATTGTGCACATAATTGATAATCAAAGGATCATCGAAGCTGGTCGGCACGATTTCCACGGAATGAACCACCGGCTGCAAGTGTTCATCGCTGTCGATGTGTGTGAAGCTAGCCAACTGTATGTCCTCCCCCAGAGTGTGCCCCTCGTCCACAACAACATACTCGGCCTCGGACTCAACCAAGTCAACAGCAATGGCCACATTGTCGTTGGGTGCATCCTGTGGCTGTTCGGCAATCGTAACGGTGGCATTGTTTGTGGCCACAGCCACGGCCAGAGTGGGCGGAGATGGCACAGGACGAGAGGATGTTGCGGCTTCGGTGGTGGTGGGTGAGTGGTCCAATGAAGTTCCATTGATGGCAAACAATTTTGTTATCTTATTGTCGTCATTGATTTCAGTTGTGGCCTCCTCCGTGGTGGCTTCATCTGTAGTGGCAGCTGCCGTGGTTGTGGCCTCTTCGACCGGAGAGGAAGCCGCTGAAGCGTCATTGCCCTCATCTTTGTCCTCTTCCTCGGCCTGTTGTTCGAAGTCCACTGGCCTCTTGGGTGGTGTACTCAAAAGCAACAATTTGGCAGACTTTTGAACCGGCTTGTCTGACCCCACGGTGGTCAGGCCAATTTGAATGGTGGCCAGTTCATCTCGACTAAGTGGTACGTGTACCAACTTGGGCGTAGTCGAGTCCACTGCTGCGGCCTCTGTGGTGGCGGGCAAAGGATCTTCTGCGATGGCAGTCACTGTGGTTGGCTCCTCTGGCCTCTGGATGACAGCTGCCTGGGTGGTGGCCACCAAAGCCAGGTAAATACAAAATCCTTTCAACATTTTTATTATTTTACTTTTCGCTGTCAACTTTTTGGCCCGCTGTCTGTTTGTTTATCTGTTTGCGATTTGACTGCCTTATTTTCCCGAGCCGCGAGTATTTATAACTGTCAGCGGGGCTCCCAAAAAGTTGAGGGAATCAGAACACTGCCCAGCCGAAACCTCTCGAAGCCACTTCGAGCCCACCCTCCAACCCTTCCCCCAAAAGCTGTCATAATTTGTAACCCTGAGCGGCCAAATGCTCGCCTAGCTCTCGACATTCGGCTCGCTCTCAATTTCCGCATTGCTACCACCCAAAAAAAGTCCCTACCCACACAGACACACACAAAAACCGGAAGTGTAATTTCGCCAGTGTATGCGGGAGTATGTCTCCCCTTATATGTGTGCGAGTGTGTGTGTGTGTTTGTTCTATTTGAGGCCAAAAACGGGCACCGTTCGTTACACCTTAAACCCGCCCGCTGACCGCACTGAGGGTCACATTGGAGACTCACAGTCCAAGTGTAGTTGCTTTACATTCTCTATGCAGGTTGGCTGGCTGGCTGGCCTGACTTGGCTGCTGTCGGTATTTGGCAAGCGGTTTAACTTTTTGATGGGCAAAGTTAGTGGCTGACTAGGTTGAATTTTGTCCATTCCGGGCACGTATTTGGTGACTTTGTTTTTGTCTTAAGTGGGAAATGATAAAATTGAAATTAATATGTTCATATATAAATTGAAAACAGAAATTACTAAAATCACACCTCACACACTATTTAGCCTTATTAGGAAAAATATTTTTTTTATTTTTAGTTTGAAAAAAAAAAATAATAAAAAAAAACTATTTTTAATTCAAAAAAAAAAAAATGTTTTTTTTTTATTCAGAAAACATTTGAATAAGCAACCAAGGAGAGGAAATTAATTTCATTAATATTCACAGAAAGTGTTAAAAACCCAACCACCTGTAGATGGCGCTGTAAAATGTTGAGACTCAAAACTAGATGGCAATTAAAAGTCATTTGTTTTTTTATTTTAATAATATTAGTTTTTCTTTTTATTATTATCGAAGATTCAACACTACTTATGTTAAAAATATTTTGTTTTTTTAATTTTTGTATTTGTTTTATTTACTTCTTAAACCTGCTATTAATTTGTTAATTATTATTATTTATTTATTTATTTATTTGTTTTTGATTTTATGGAAATTTCTAATTTCATAAAATTTTTGGATTTTTTTGTTTGTTTTATAATTAATTTATATGTCTTGTAAATATGTTAAATTGCATATGAATCGTTTGTTTGTTGTACATGTAGAAAAAGGGGAAGGAGGAGTTTGATATTTATTTTTTTGGCAGCATCTTGTTTTGCTGCTGAGATTCTTTTGAGTCGTTTTAATAATTAGTTTAAGATTAGATTAAATGTCGATGATTATGTAATTTTTGTTGATAATTTTCTTCTTCTTCTCTCATTTTCACTCATCTCTTGTTATTGTTTTTTTTTTTTGGTAGGATATGCGCCTAATACATAAAGATATGTGTGTGTTCGTTAAGATACAAGATACAATACAATCATTTTCTGATTTATAAATACAATTATGATAATTATTGTTCAATGTATATTTATGTAAATCTTTATCTGGATTCCCTTTCGATCTATATATATAAATATTTATATCTTTAGATTGAAGACTGACACACGTATAAAAGAAATTACGCCTACTTACAAATGTAATACAAAGTATCTGTATCTTATCTTTTTGTTGGTTTCTTGTGTGCTGTTTTTATTTATTTATTTATTTCTTTTTTTGGTTGTGCTTGTTATTCATAAATTGTAGACTAAATCCTGCCTGGCCCTGGCTTAGGCTATGGAGTGCACCTTGGCTGAGAGACAATTGTGTACGACAAAGACCACGGGCTTGGGACAGCATTCCATATCAAGTTCCTGGAGAAAGGAAACAAACAATTAATCATCTCTAAGCTCGTGAGCTAAGTGAGAGTTGACTTACAATTTCACCATCATCGCCGAAATCCAAATATAACATACGCGTGCCGTCGTCAGCGGAACCCTTTAGCTTATCGAAGGCGAATTGCCAGAGTTGCGTCTTGGTGGCCACAGCTGCGGTGGGGGTGGATGTGGCAAAGCCACCGCAATCGTACAGAAAGAAGCCACGATTTATGTGCACAACCAATTGACACTGCCGACCCTGGTAGAGGCAGCGGAAGGAGAACTCGCGCTGGTAATTGACCGAATTGTGAGAGCCCTGGACCAGGGCACGTGCCCAGGCTGCCATATCTCGGTGCGTCTCTGAGCGCAGCCAGAAGACCAGGACGCCACGATTGGTGCCGCATCGTACGCAGAAAACGGTGGTCTGTTGGCCCTAATAGATTGCAATGGAGAAGATGTATTTTTTGGAAATCTCGAAAAGAAGATAGAAATTGTCTTGGCTTACATTCAGCGAGGAATTGTTTCCAGCGCCGGCCAAACGCGTCGTGGCCAAGGCAAAACTCTCTAGGGGACGACTCCAGGCCTCCACAGACCAGGGAGCGCTCTCGTATATTCGAAACTCACGTTCGGTGACGGCCACAAAAACGGGTTGCCATTTGTCACTCTCATCCGAGCTCTCCGAGCTGGAACGACCGCTGGGCTAAAATTTAGATTTGAATTTACTCAAGGAATGGCTCAACTGGGACTCAGCGGACTCACCATATCGACGGCCATGCCACCGCTATTCGAAGTGCCACTGCCACCGCTGGCGGCACCACTACCATTTCCACCCGCCCCGCCGCCACCACCCGCGGCACTCCCACCATTGAGCCGCCTGCTCAGCCAGCCAATGTGCTTCAGCTCGCCAATGAGATTCATCAACGCACGATTGGCCTCAACCAGGGCCCGTTGCGTGCTGCCGCACATGGCCGAGTGCAGAGCATTGAACCAGACCAAAGCTTCCGCCGAATCTGAAGCACGCAGAATGCACGAATGCACACCATCCGGCGAATGCAGTTCCAGGCAACGATTCTCTACAAAGACATTCCAATCCCCACCATCATCATCGTCATCATCAAGAACAAAGGACTAAATGCCAAGTTAAAGTTCAAAACTTACCCGGATCAATGTATTTAAGATTGCGCGCCAAATGTGTCAGCTGGAGCGGTATATAACGGGTATCGGCACGCGGTGTGGTCTTTGGTGCCGGCGGTGATGTGGGCGCTCCCGGACCCAGGGGACATAGAAAGGCCCGCTGCAATTCCCAGCCAACTTCGGATATGATGCTGGCCTTGCGGAAATAGGGAGTTACTTCGCGTAAAAATTTCACTAAAATAAAAACAACAAAATCTCAGTAAATGCAAAATAATAAAGCAATAAAAATAGAGAGAGCCAGAGAGTGAGAGACATATAAACAGATTTCATGAATATTTATGTGACAGATTATAGATGGGCATGATGGGAAGCCGAAGCCATCAGAAGTCGTCAACATTGCGGCATAAATTCATTAGAATTTCCGCTCCATTTTTATTCGATTTGCCAGGGCAAGTAAAGCTGCCAACTTGAGGGTATCTATGCAAATGCCAACCCAGTCAGTCAGTCAGTCAGTCAGTTGGACAGACAAACAAGTCATCCAAGCAACCATCCATCTGTCTAACCATCCATCTATCCATCTATTCAGACCCAGCAACCCACTCTTCGCTCTTCGCTCTTCACTCAACGAGCAACGAGCAACGACAACTTCAAGCCGGCATCTTGTCTATTTTCCAAGCGACTCCAATAGATTTTACACATTTTCATACATTTCCTTTTCCTTCCTTCATTTGCTTGGTTGCCTTCACTACTGCTGCTGTCAAAGGAAACCCGATGAGAATTTTCACTTGTTTGTTTGCCTGTTTGCTTGCCACGAGGCCATGAGGCTGTTCGAGTTCGTTTGCATTGCGAGTGATTTGAAAATTCAATTTTCACACTTAATATGCAGCCAGCCGGGCCTGGCAAGCCCGGCCAACTGTCAACGGCAGGCACTGCCTCAACTAACACCGTTACCATTAATTCAAAAAAACAACAACAACAACAATTAGAAATGGAAATAGTATTTCGGGTTTATAGTTGGCGGTTTGCATTTCAATTCATGTGTATTTAGTTCAACAATTAGACCAGACGATGGTCAAAGCCCAAGAGAGCTACTATACTTCCTTTTCAAATGAGTGCAAGAGGGAGAGGGAGTAAGGGGGCTTTAACGTATCCACTAATTGCTTACAATTTGTGAGGGCGTAGAGTGGCTCAGCATATGAGTTGGGCATTTAAGAGTCTTACGGAAACCCAATCCTGGGCTACCCATTTGGCCACTGGCTCTCTGCAGGGCAAACATTTACATTTGAATATGCAACCGGCAGGCGAATCAACAAACAAACCACACACATACATATACACATAACACACACACACACACACTCGCACACAAGTACAGTCAATATAGTTAGTTGGAAATGGAGAATGACAGAGATGGAGAGAAAGACGAGGCTTGAACAAAAAAAAAAAAAATGCAAAAATAAAATAAAGCAAACAAACAAACAACGAAAAAACAAACAACGCTCAAAAGTTTAGAAAACAACAAGTAATAACTTGTGTAAATTTTGCATTTAAGTGTGAATAAAGTTGCCAACAACAACAAAGCAACAAGAACAAGAGAAAAGAGAGAGGGAGAGGGAGAGAGAGAGAGAACAAGTACAGCCAAATCAAAAGAGTAAAGTTTATTCTCGCAAGTCGAATTAATCATACTCTCTTTCCTTAGCTTCGCAAAGTCAAGGAGTTGCTTTTTAAAAAGATAGAGAAATGCCGAAGAATGTATACTCTTTTCATGGTTTAAGTGGCATCTGTGCGTACTCCCTCTTAAGATTAAATATGATCAAAATTCAATCAATCAGATCAAGATTCAAGGTCAGGTCAATCAGTTCTCGAGTTGTGATAAATCTCAAATCCGGCTTATATAGTTGGACAATTCAGACTTCATCTGATCCGCATTTGTGTTTGTATTTAATCGAGATGACAAATCTCGATTCTGAATTATTTAACCGACCGATTATTCTGAATTTTGAATTATTTATCCGACGGATTCATTCCAAATTTGAAACATATTTGATTTTGTTCATGGACATTTTCAATATCAAATTAGATCAAGATCAGTCAATGGGGTCTTGAGATATATCCAAGCTAGATTTTTACATATAGAAAGATATATATTTGGCTTTATTTAGGAACATTCTAAATATCAAATTTGATCACCATAGGTGCACATTTTTCAATATGTCTAATCATCCTAAATATCGATTTAGACTAAGATAGCTGTATGAGTTTTCGAGTTATGCCTAGGCCAGACTTTGGTCTATATAATCTACACATTTGAATCAAACTTTATTACTATTAGTCTCCCCGTTCGAGTTCAAATCTAGTACTTGTTTGTATCTCTGTCTACTAATTGGTCTAAAGATTATTTTGATAAGCCCAAAAATACTGAGAACAATGCATAAGACCTACACTTTCCCTAATTTCACAGAGTCAATTAAATTATATTTCAAGCTGGGTTAATAGTCTCTTCTGTACTCAGAGAGCCCCTCAAATAAACTCGCCGAGGTGACCAAATTATGGAGTTTCAGAACTTTTGGAAACATTTTTCAAAGCATTTTCATGTTTCTCTTTCCAAATATTCCCTGGAGAGCAGAGAAATCAAATCAAAACGAGAATAAAAAATTGTTACACATTTGCAAGCCATCAAAAGATTAAATAGACCCTTGGTCAAGTATTTGAGAATAATAATACCAAAAAGATATTCCTTCAGAGACTTGTCAATTCCCGGGTATCCATTTGATAACCAAACTTGCTGACTGAATTGTTGGACTCTCTGGGAAAAAGTTGTCCAGAAAGAAATTCTTGAAAAACACAGAAACAAAAGCATAAAAGTTGCTCGACTTTTTTAAAGGTAGAATGAGTGTCTGACTTGTCGTAACATTTGCTTAAGAGAGCAGGCCAAAAAGTTATGGAATGTGCGAGGAAGTCGGGGCATAAACAAAAGTAAAAGATGGTGGTAGCAGGAGAAGACTTTTCCAAAAATAAAAGAGAGAGCCAACTTTTTGGTAGCACCTCTTCGATGTTGCCGCCCGTATAAATCAAGCAAGACTTTTTCTCTCTTGCTCGGCTCTTTCTACGCCCCTCTTGAATAGGTAAAAGGGGCGTGGTCCTGCTTTTTTTTTCTTTCTTTTTTTTTTGAATATGATATCAACATCAGGCGCCGCTCGCAAATCGTGCGTTAAAACTTTGCCCAGCAAAACTTTGCCGGAGTAGAAAATCTCACGCGTTTCATTTCGACCAGAAAGATATGGAACGATAGAGAGGGGGGTGGGAAGGGATTTCGAGGGGCCGAGTTAAATTGTAGATTGTGCAGAACTTTGGACTGGACTGATGGGAGTAGTGAAATGGTGAAGGGCTTGTTGAGTTTTCTCAGCCAAAAGTGTGCCAGGGCATTCATTGTGCAAAAAACCATTGCTAATGGACTTTTGGTAGCCCAAACAAACGACAACGACAACGGCAACTTCAGCAGCAGAAGCAGCCGAAGCAATCGGAGCCTGTCCAACAACTCCTGCGATTACAAAAAGTCGCTGGCAACGTTTCATTACCTCATGGCAGAATCCTAACCATCCCACCCCCGACCCCCTTGAAACTCATCCAAGCATTTCCTGAGCCCGTGTGCCTGGCGACGAAATCTGGCGTTGACATTTGGCAGTCGGATTTCCCTATAACTCGCCGCAAAAGTTTTTAGCCTCACCCTCACTCCCCCTCATTCCCCATGCCCCACCTTCTTCCGACCAACTTGGCTTATTTAAATTACAATGAGTGTTAAATGGGGAACGCACGGGGGTGGTAAGGCGAGACAAGCCAAGCCAAGCTAACTTGGCCCAGTTGTAAATTCCAAGTTCGACTGGGGAGTGCGGCAATCAGAGTTGAAGGCTTGACTTGCCCATTTTTATGCGTGTTTATAAATTTTTTTTTTGGAGATGGCAAAAATTTGCCTGCCAACTTTAAAACTTAAATTATGAAAATCGGCTAAAACAGACACAAACGACCGAATCGAATGAACCAATCAAAACTATTGCCATAAATTGGATAATTTGGGACAGCAAAATAAGCAACAAAAACAACAAAGTGTAATAACTTAAACAATAACAATCAGGCTGTTAAAGCGGATCGTCATCGACATGTGCGGCGCTCAAATTAAAAGCGAGGAGCAAAATAATCCGCGACGTGCCTGGCATATCCACCAGATGGACTGCCCTAATGAATGAGGTGGACAGAGGCATAGAAAGACTGAGAGGGTGGGGGGCATAGGGAGGAATGTCTCATAGCTGAAATTAACATTGAGCTGGATGACTTTGATGGGTAACCATTTAAGACCCTCTTCTAGCCCGCTCTACTCTTCACAGCTTAATTTGAATCAATATATTTTTGTTTATGTTTTTCTTTTTTTTTTCTCATTTTATTTTTATATTTTAATACTCTTTTTGAGCATTAACAATTTTAATTCATTTTAACTGGAAAAGCATAAAGCTTGTCGAAGTTCACATAGGTTTATGGGGCTCCTTGGCTAGCAAAATATTTTTCTGGGAAATTCTTTGGTATTCGTCAGATTGTCTTTATATTTTTTGATTTTTTGGGTACTCTCATTATGTCAAATCGGAATATGTATAGATATTCAAATATATGTAGATTAAATTTTTCAAAATTTGTGTTCTTCTATTGAAAGTCGAAAATGTTTTGGTAAATGGAGAAAGTCAATAGAAAAATTCTGTTTTATTAAAAATGGGAAATCTTTGAGGCATGAAAAATAACTTTTAAATTCTGTTTATATTCTATATATTATATTCAATCTTGATATATAATAGAAACCACAATAACTACAAAATTTTTTCTATATATTCCTTATATTTTTTCTATATATTCCATAAGATATTTATTTTGAAATAATATATAATTTCTTTTTGTAGGTTAGGAAAATTCTTACTCATGTTAGAGACTCCCCCGTCCCATTTTCTTTGGTCTCGATCAAGGTACTCTATATTTTCTTTTACCCTGGGATCCATTAAATATTTTTGGATGAGACTTCCAATTTCAAAGAGTCCACTCTATGCCAAGTTTTGCTTCATAAATATCGAAGTTCAGTAAAAATTTCAAAAGCAAATTTTTTTCTAATTTTTCTCAAAAAAGAGTATAGAGACTTTGGCTATCTGGAGATAATATTTTCATTTTGTTTTGATATTTTGTTTTATGGAAGGCGTGCGCCCCGCGAATATTTGCATTGAACAGTAAAAACAACAAAAACAAATACCGCACAACATTGATGACTTCAAGAGTTATCACTCTCGAATTCAAGTGCGCCGATGTTGTTGTTGCTGTTGTTGTCGAAGTCGTCATCGTCTGGCCTTGCGACAATTACTGAATTCTGATGTAGAATGCCCGAAAAAACTGATGTGAGACTCGGGGCGATGGCAGTGATTGTCGTATAAAAGCAACGTCACTCCCACTTTGGAGACACATACCGTTACCGGAGTGGTTAGGAGCACAACATGCACACCAGAACAATGCGAATCCTGCCTTTGTTGGCTTTGACTTTGGCCCTTGTGGGCAGCTCTAGCGGACTGCCTCAGGGCCGTCGTCAGAAGTCTCAACGACAAGTGGAATTGGTGACGCCCTATCCGGCGGCTGGCTTCAGGCCGAAGATAGCTTTTGATCTGCCCAGCGAGCAGCAGCCTAAGGTGGCTGTACAGGCTGAGCCCCTCAGCACCACCTTGGCCCCGTCTGTGGCCAACCCAGAGCAGGATCAGGACCAGGAGCCAGAGGTGGCTGTAAGAACCCCAGCCAATACCTATGGAGCTCCTGTTGTACCAGCTGCCAGTGGCAGTGCTGATGGCGCCGAGGATTTGGACAAGGACACCGTGGAGGTGGTGGCTCAGGCTCCGTCGGAGGACTTTCAACCACCCATACGCGAGGCTGTCGAGGATTTCGCCGCTCCAGCTGCTGGTGCTGCTGATGAGCAGCAGCCTGTTGCTGATCTTCCTGATCCTAGTCAGGCCGAGGAAGACAACAAGGCGGAGGAGCCGGAGTCTATAAATACCGATGACCTGCAAGCCGAAGTGGCCGAAGCTCTACCCAATGACACCGAAGCCGAAACCGAAACTGAAATCAGTTCCAAGTCTGCCATCACACCGGCTGTTACCTATGGTGCCCCCGTGGCCAAGACCCAGCAAATTCCCGCAGCCACCTATGGAGCTCCCGGCCTAGGAGCCCCCGAACTCACCGAACCCGAACTGCAGGAATCCACCAACGAACTGGTGGCCTCCCAAGTGGAACTAGTCAACGAGTTGGCCGAATCCGGCCTGGCCTTTGCCAGTGGTCGCCTGATTCTCTTGCCCCTCGGAGCTCAAGGCAATCAATTCGGACGTCTGGTTCTGGCTGTACCCCAGCCCCAGCCAAGGCAACAGGCACGTGGCATACGTGCTCGCAGTGATCGTCTCCGAAGACTTTAGATAGAAACTCTTTCAAAATGTGAATAAATAAAACGGGATAATTTGAATTAATTAGACTTCTTATCATTTGCTTGAAAAACAATCTGGAGATCTGAAAACCTTGGGGAACTAAGGAATTTTCAAAATTCTTTCGAGACTTAATTGGGCCATGTGCTTTGCATTTTAACTAGAAATTTTATGGGATTTCCAGAGAGTACTTTTTGGGGGTCTAACAATTCCGGGTTAATTGAATAAACCAGGAAGTTCTTGACCCATTTTGTTGATATTTTTCAAGTGGAATAAAATATATAATTAATTTGGATCTGAATCCAGAAATTTTAGATAATCATAAGCAATGTTTTTCTTTAAAAATATAGAAAATGGTCTTGATTATATTTCAAATTTAATTTAGTTAAAATCAAAGTCTCATTCTTTGATCAAGATTTAATTGGGAGATTGTGGGAAATGTGAAAATTTAATTTCCATAAAAATCCATTTTCAGGGCTTATCTATTTCGATAATTACATTTTAAATTATAATTGAAACCACAGAAAATCGTGAGATTACCATTAACCAGAAGACGATGAGCTTATTTGCTTTCAGGCTGTTTGATTATTTCTATTTGTGTGCTGGATTGTATCTGTGTGTATGTGTGTGTGTGTGTGTGTGTGTGTGTGCATTTGCTTGTTTGTGTTTGTGGTTATTTCAACCAAATTGTCGTGTACGCTTCATTGATGTAGACCGAGCTTTCAGCACTTTTCCGCCCAGGACTGCCCTTGCCTTGATTCTTCATGTTGATGAGGCTTTTTTTTTTGTGGTTTGAAATTGTTTTGGATTTCCGTAATTTTTTTTTTCTTTTTTTTTGGCTTCTCTCAGCCACTCAAACTGATGAAAATGTTGTGCGTAGCAACAAGAATGAATTGATAGAGGTGGTGGTGGTGGGGCTTTGGGGGAGAGGTAAGAAGTTGCCGCTCAGTGGGCTAAGTGGGTTGTCCCATCTATTTTGGCCGTTTTGATCAAATGGAAAGAAAACTTTTCTCATTACTCATTGCCAAGCCGAGCCAAGCCAAGCCAAGCCAAGCCAAGCCAAGGCAAACAAACAAACAAACAGACAAACAAACCAACGAACACAGACAGAGCAGAGTAGAGCAGAGCCGAGCTGAGTTGAGAGCAACTAACGGTACTTGTACTCTCTTTTACTTTGGCTGCCAAAAGCCAACAAATCATGGTGAAGAGCAAAAGAGAGCTGGAAAAAAAAGAAAGGGCAGAAGGTTATCTTTGCTTTGCTGAAGATTGCATACTCTTTTCGAAAGTTTTTTTTTACAAGAGTTTAAATTATTCAAATTAACTATTCATATAACGGATTTTTCCCTATGTAGTACTTCTGTTCTTGGCCTTTTGCAATTATTCTTAACTTTATATTTTATCTGAATTTATCCATAAAACTCAAAGACCTAGCCGAAACTAATATGATGACTAGATGATCTTATTCCTTATAGTATTAAATTTGATCAAGATCAGCTTGGGACTTCCAGAAAACCTCCAAGGTCCAAAAAGTCCCTCATATCTCCTTGTGTTCATTACAAACTTGACGGCAAAATGAGTCTCTTCTTAAAGAGTATACAAAGGAAAACGAGCAGAAGAATTCGCTCGTATATGCGGATTTATAACGGTACACAAACTGCTTGTCACCCCCTCCCCCTACTCCCTCAGGCGGTTACTCACATGTTGAGTAATCCCACGTATATTTGAAAGCTCTCACACACACTCACACACACACACACACACGCACACACGCCCTTGCTCTCCATTCTACTAGCTTTTTTGGCTTGTTAGTTTGTTAGTTTTTTAAGCTTTCCTACAACCGCTCCTCCTATCGCCTCCTTTGCCATTTCTATTTGTTATTTTTTTTTCTTTTTGTGACCCAGCTGCAGTTTTGTGTACAAATGTTTTGTGGGCAAATAACCATGTCACCAGCTTTCATTCCCAGATTGCTGAGCTAACCCAATCCGCCCTGGCTACCTACCTTCCAAATCGACCACACGACCGGCACGCTTCAATGCACGCACGGCCTCGTCGTGGGTGGCATCGCGCAGCTCCTCTCCATTAACGGTGAGTATGGCATCACCCACATAGAGACCCTTGGCCTGGTCGGCGGCCATGCCACGGAATATTTTCGAAATCAGAATGGGCATGCGATTTTCACGGCCGCCCTTGATGGAGATGCCCAGGCCGTTATTGTCCGATTTGATGATGCGCACGTGGCGCTTTTGATTTGCCACATGATCAGGTACATCACACATGTCCATGCCGCTGCCGCCGCCGCCATCAGAATTGTTATTGTTGTTCAGTAAATGATCACCGCCTCCGTTGTCGGTGTTGCCATCCACCTCGGTATCCTGACCTCCTCCACCGCCGCCGGTTCCTCCCCCACCGCCAGAGCTACTGGTGGTGCTGTTGTTCATGCCCTGCATGGAGGCTGAATTGGGCAGTGAGCCATTCTGGCCACCGCCTCCACTGTGATTACTGCTGCAAATTTAAGGAGCATCAAATTGAGGCAATTCCGATTTTGGCAAAAGGATTTTTCGAGACTCACCTGAGTGTGCCGTTTAGGGTGGTGGACTGACCATCAGCTGGCTGAGTGGTCTCACAAGACTCGTCCAGGCTTATGGCCAGAAAATCCGTCTCCAGAGTGACCAGCACTCGGTACCAGGCCCCCCGCACCCGAGTCTCCAGATTTCCGCATCGCATGCCCGACGGCGAGTGCTGTGGTATGCTCGGCTGCTGGGCGGCCGGTGGGGCCCGACCCAAGCTAGACGATTCCACCATAATCAGGCTGCTGGGTTCTACACTCTTGCTCTCTTGTTGTCTCGCTCTCACTCACTGGTTTACTCTTGAGCTAATCTCGCCTCGCTGCTGAGGGCAGGCTACATTGTACCCGCTGCTGAAAATAAAAACAATGGTTGAGATATTAATAAAAGTATTTTTCATAGTTATGTGACAGGGACAGGGATAGAGATTTCGAGATTTGTCTTTGTTTTCTGGCCAAGATTTATTGCATTGCAAACAGTGAAAAAAAAATGAAAATAAATAAAAAAAAAAAAAAAACAGACAAAAAAATAAACCCAACAAAATCAGCATCCGCATCAGCAGTACTGGCAGAGGCAGTGCTCCCCAACAAAAGCAGCGACACCAATAGACAACGACGACATTTTCCACATCCTCTGCATCCGGCAGATACCCAGATACCCTTCACCGCTTTGCCTCACTCAAACTGGCAGCGCTGCAATTACGCATCTTCTTGCCGCCGCGGGAGTTTCTGTCTGATTTTGTTTTTGACAAGTGACTGCCGCCCCTCTTCCTCCACTCAAGCTCTTCCTCCGGTCTTCGAGAATGCCATTGCTGTCTAGTCAGGCCAAGAAATGAATGCATATTTGCCAAGATACACACACATACACAAACACACACACAGACAGACTGGACAGTGGAAACTTGAAGAGAAAGAGAAATTTCCAGATTCACTTTAAGCATCAGAAAAATCTGGGAATTTGGCTTCTTATCCTGATTAAACCCAGCATGAGCCCACCAAAAATAAAAAGGTATTAACAAAATTTATGATACTCCATTTTGTCACCAAAAAGATAACTAAATAAAAGACATAAAACAAAGACAATAAAATTAATTTCAATAAAACTTTGTCCATTTCAACTTGTACAAAGGCGTGCGAGGACTTTAAGGGGAGCAGAAACTTTTTGCTTTATTTTATCACCTAAATTATACTCTGCCTTTATGTGATTAACTAAATTTATTATTTAATTTTTTTTTTTTTTGAATGAATGAATATAATTTATTATTTAAGATTATTTCTTCATTCTATTTTATATTTATTAATGTGTGATTTATTAATCTCATTGATAATCATTTTAAAAAATTCCTAACTATTTTATTTATTTAGCAAGATCATGTACGGTCACACTGATTTGTCTGGTCGGCCAGTGTTGCATGCCAAGCAAAATGGCTCCCGCTCTTTTTGATTTAAATAATTTCTTAACTTAAATAATATGAAATATATGAATTGATATGTTTCTTTATTTCAAATATTTTTATTTAATAAATTTAAATGGTTTATATTTTATATATTTTATAGTATTTTTATTTTATTCCTATTCACTTCACATTTTTTTTTTCAAAATTGTTTTTAAAGGTTTTTTTTTCTCATGCTGGCTTTTATTATTTTATTATATATTTATTGTTTGATTTTATTATATTTATATAGATTTCAAGTTAATAAAGTTTTGATATTTCGATTTGTTACCTTTCAGGGATTTTTTTTTTTTTGTTTAGATTAAATTTATTCATTTTTTTTTTTGTAATTTTCATTATTTATTTATTTATTTTATTAACAAATTATATCCTCAAACTCGAAAGTATATTTTCGATTTATCTTTATCTTGACTTCCACCTTCTTTACAACTTTTAATCTGAAGTGAAATGGATTTTCCTATATCGAGTTTAGACTGTTCGGGCAGAAAGAGACACATCCGACTGCTTGTCAGGCAGTGTCAGTCGCTTAGTTCCTTCCATATATGTAAATGTGAATGTGTGTGTGTGTGTGTGTGAGAGTGTGTGGGCTGTTTATGCCATTTGTATGTACATTTCCGCTTACGCTTGAGCAGGAAGTAATTTTGCCAAGGCTGCGAAGTTGAATTGTGTACTCCTCAGACTTTCCTCCATTTTCCATTTTCCATAGACCCGCAGTTTTGCCTTGCCTGACTGCCCTGTTTCTGGCTTCTTCAATATCATATATATCCAACCTAGCCCCCTCTGCTCCCTCCCTCCCTCTCTCTCTCTCTCTCTCGAGATCCTTCCAAAGAAGTGTTTACGCTGCAATTTATTGTGCAACATTTGTAATTATTATTTCAATGTTGCATACTTTTCAGAGACCGAACCCAAATCAAGCCCCCCCGAGCAGTGTTGAAGCTGCTTCGGGCAAGTCGGAAAAGTTTTAACCAGAGAACCCAGAGAGACGGAAGAGGAGATAAGGATAAAGTGTGAAAGAAGCATGCATGAATGGAGTGGGATAGGGGAGGGGGAGGCCTTGAGGTGGGGAAGGATGCTTGAGACGACGACAGCACAGCACTCATAATTGTAAGTAAACACAAACAAATAAACAAAACACACAAATACTCACACACACACACGCACACACACACGAGCAGACATGCATATATGGAGGAGACTTCCTTATAGACGTGGGCATGTGAATTATGCAACGTTGACACATTTGGTTGGCAATTCCCGTTGCTTTCAACATTGTCAAGCATTCTTCTTGTTGTTGCCGCCTTCTAATTAGACGAAATGATTTTTTCTCTTTTCTCTTCTGCTCCTTTTTTTTCCAAAGCCGAAAACCGGAACAAGAATTGCCAAAAAAAAAACAACGAAAAGAAAAGAAAAATAATAATAAAAATAACAACAAAAGAAAAAGCAAAAGATTAGACCCCAGGGATCATCAGGCCGAAATAAAAATACTGAATAGACTGAAAACTATTCACTCGTATGTGGGCCAAAGCCCTGCCTGGTGCCTTGCCAATTGCAGTTTTAAGCCCCATAAGCACCGGACAAATCTTCCCACACACACACACCGAAACTTTTTTACACTTGAGAATGGGGAAGGGGGAAGCTGTCGACGACCGCTTGTCGCGCAATTTTTCATGCTGCATACTTTTGTGCGCTTTGGCTAATTTAATGTTTTGGGAGGCAGCCGCCATAAATTATGGCCAAAAAAACCAACTAAGCCTGGGTTGAGGCCACAGGTAGCCGAACTGAACTGAAGTGAACTGTGATGAGGAGTGGTAGAGGGGGGGTGAGGGCTCTGCCAACAGCTGGCGCATAAACATACACGCCCCCAGCTTTGCTCCCACGCCTGCCCACATCCAATCCCCACTCCCCACCCACTCACACTCACACACACACACATAATAAACTTTTTTGCAGACCTTTTGGCCAACAATTTTTTTTTTGGTAGGCGCTTTTTTGAAATAATGCAAAATTTGCCGAGAATTTTTGTTTTGTTATTTTGAGCGATTTTCTCCTCCTTCTTCTTCTTCTCCTTGTTGTTTGTGTGTGAGTGTGCGTTTTTGTATCGATATAAAAAATATTCGCCCCCTCCCTCGCTTCCATTTCTTTTTTTTTTTTTTTGTTTTGTTTATTTTATCCAACCGAGCACACACCAACACACCAATACACACACACACAGCCATATAGAAAATGGCTATAAATATGCTGGAATTTGCCTTGGGAGTGTTTGTGTTAGCCAAAGCCAGGGAATGGCTTATTGTGAATCTCTTGCTCATGCCCCCGTCGGTCTTTGTAGATGTTTTTTGGTTGCGCCATCAAAAAGTCATAAAATCATAATTTGTAACCGAGAATTTATTTGGCTAAAAAATATTTATGGTCTGGTCTTCTACACAAATCACCCGAAAAAAGCCCAGGCCCAAATGCTATGTGCACTTATTTTACCCAACTTCAATGATAAATTTACTGAATTTGCAAAAAAAAAAAAAAAAATTGCAGAGCCTCGTAAATTTTATATTCCCCGACAAAAAATTCATTTCAATTTTTGGCTTAAAAAAAAGAGCAAAACATTTATCTCTTATGATTTTATTAATACGGCTTATCCTGTCTGTTCTGGGCCAGGCCAAAAGAATTTCACATTAGTTTTTATGTTGCAAAATTCCCTCAAGAAATTCCCAAGTCTATTTATCTCTTAACTCAGGTAAACTTCTCCCCTTGGAAAGATTTCGAATTGAGCTTTTCCAATGGTCTCCCCCTTTCTCTCTTTGGTATAAATATATTTATTTAGCCATGTGTGAGTGTATTAAGGTCCGAACGCAACCTAACCCCTAGAATCTGTCACCTTTACCTTATTACCTTTACCTTTATGGCCTTCCACGAGTCCTCCTTGGCTTTCTCAGTCAGCTTAATCATGCCCTAATGCCTTTCTCTTTGGCCTTGCTCAACTGGTGGAAATCGATAGACTAGATAAATTTTTCTCCTAATGATCTTTAAATACACACAATAATAATAATAATAATAATAATAAAATGAGCAAGATGGCCTGACACTAATTTGACTGCTCTGGATTTCGTTGTTGTTCTTGTTGTTATAATGTGAGCCCTGAAAGTCAAATGGCCTAAACGAAACGAGCCGCATACCTCTGGCCTTTGCCCAACTATTTAGTCCGAGTGGCTGTCTCTCCTGTCTGCATTATAGATATGTGATTACCACAAAGCTGCGGCTCTTTGGCTGCCATTGTGGCTGTGGTTGATAAAAGCGAAAACAAACCTCTGAGATTTGCTTATTAACACAAACACACACACACATACACTCACACATGAAAGAGAGAGAGAGAGGTCCATCTGTCTGTCTGTCTGGCTGTCTGTTCATTGTGATGTCTCTGCTTGTGTTGATAATTTTCAGGGCACAAACAAATTATGCAGCATTGATTAATTATGAAAATACGTTTATATTGATTCGCATGTGGGTCTGCTTGCGTGCGTGTGTGTATGTGTGTGTGCTGATTATTTTTGGTGGGAGTTGGCAGGTCTGTCAGAGGTTTTGCTAGCTTTGTCCTTTTGGGGCGTGTGTGTCTGACTTGATTGCCAGCCAGGTTGGGTCGGTTTGGCTTGATTGCTTCACACATACACACACACACACACACACGCACAAATCCTTGCCTGCTTTATATGTTTTGGAACGTGTGCTTGGCGCGCCTCTAAGTGAGACCAGAGAGAGAGAGAGAGATTATTACGTATTGCCGCTGGGCAAACACTTGAAGCCACCTATGCCAACCGAATGAATGAATGACTGACTGAATGAGTGAGTGAGCGGACTGTCCTGTACGGTTGGTTACCCTCACACATTGCCGGCATAATTTTGGCCCTAGTCTGGTTGAGAGCCTGGTGAGCTTGTTGAGTGTTTCCACCTTCATTAATTGCCCGAGTCTTGGCATAATTTCAACTCATTTGTCTCAGCGCCGCAATGGGTCCCCCAGGCCGAAGGTGCGGGGCGCTCTCGTCTCTATTCTCTAATGTCTGACTAAACACAGTACAGTATGTCTATGTGTCGGTCTGTCTGTCTGTCTATCTGTCTGTGAAGGAGTCTGCTCACGTTCTGTGACTGGCTGATTGTGTGAAAATCCCTGGCCGCCCTGTTCACTTGGGTTTTCGAAATTTACTGGGTTTCTGCTTGAAATGCAAAATGTGGTGATGATGCAGCTTCATTAAGTGCAATTTAAGTGTGATATTCTCATCTTCTTCAGCTTCTTCTTCATCTTATTCTTTCCTACGCCTCTCCTACTTCTTGCGGTCTGTCTTATGTTGTGTGTCGCTTTTGTCGTTGTCGGAGACAAGATAATTGCCAGTCGCTTAAGTTGACTGCACTTAAAATTGAGTTAGTCCAATTTTGCCGGCTCTGTAATTCCTCTAGCCAGTTTATTATCTTCCAACAAAAAGAAAAAAAAAAGAAAAAACAAAGACACCTCAAGTACCGTTAGTTTGAAAAAAGAAAAAAGCATGCGCTTATCTGTCATCACACATCGCAAATGCATGTCAATTATTACTTAAATGCTCTGCTCGGTATGGAAAAAAAATGTGCGAAAAGAAAGAGAGAAGACGGCAAAAAAGACAACGTCAACGCTGGGGCGATAGTGTGAGTCAGAGGGGTGTGTGTGGGGTATGTAGTAGGCGCTGGGTTAGTTGATGAATGCCGATAGTAAACGGAATTAACTTTCACGCAAAAGACGACGCAACACAACAACAACAACAAGGCAAGGACAGCGGCAGCCGCAGCAGCAGCAGTAATAGCACAACCATCAACGGCATTGTCGGCAGCGACGTCCCCGCTGCAACAACTTGAATGAAAGAAAAAGCTTTACTCGAAAAGCAGCCTCGACCGACAGCGACGCCGGCTGCGCCGTTGGCGGCACACACAACTGGAAAAAGCTTCGGCAAGCGCGCGTAGTAAATAAGTGGTTGGCAGCAGCAGCGGGCAAGACGAGAGACGCAGGTCTTTGGGCTTGTTTGGCAGGTTATCTGCATTGGAGTGGGTGGCAGACAATAGAATGGTACAGCGGTTGCTGGCTCAAAATTCAGTGACTTATAAATTAATAAACAAATATTGCATACCGTCTGTCTAGCCGTAATTTATGCGTTGACGATTATTGCCGAAAAATGCCAACAAAAACTAAGAAATTGTGAGACTTGGTGGGAATGACAGCGACAACGTTGACGCATGCGCTGGCTTAGGGCTCACTGCAATGGCATTTCTATACAACTCACACACGCACACAGTTAGATGAAAGCAGAGACACTCACACACGCACGCACATTGACATTTGTATTTCACAGACGCTTAGGTTGTGTGTACAAAGGATTCGTTTTTTTTTTTTTTTTTTTTTGTATGAGCCTTTGCAATTTGTTTTTAATTAACTTGACTTTTTGGATTTTATTTTAGAATTTTTGTGTGTTGGTTAAATAATTTAATTGCGCTTACTTGATAATTATAAAAAGCTTTTTGCTAAAAACAACTTGGCAAATAACAATAACAACACAACACAATAGTACGTTTTCGAGAATTCTAATTTGTCTAAATGGGCTTTTTATTATTATTGTTTGTGTACCACCACCAACACACGCATACACATACACTCACACACCGGGACAGCCGACGCAAAGAGCGGGCTTAAATTGCGAATTCGCGGCGCAAGTCGGCCCGTTACCGTTAGAATATGGTTAGCGACTGTTAGCCTACAAAAGGCTAGAGAAAAGGCTAAGTTGGCACTCATTAACAACTTTAGGTGGATTTTGTGTTTTTTAGGATTAAAAAACATTGTGAAATCTGGTCACACTCTCTGTTCTGAAAGTCTTCTCTTGCTCTCTTCTTTCTAAGAGAGAACTTATTCGCTCTTTGGAGCTGCTCTGACAGAGGGTTGCCAGACTGCTGCAATGAGATCACAGAGCTGCCAACTCCTCAAACAACTAGGCGGTAGTTTTAAGTGAAAGACAAACCCAACCAGTCTTTCAGGGTCAGCCAAAGCTGGGACAATTTGCTTTCGACCTGGCTAGTGGAGACATAGGAAACGCTTAATGCAATTACCATATTGTAAAAACATGAAAATACGGGTGCACAAGACGCGGGTGCACGACATCTGCGAAAATGCCTAAGACCCAGACAAGTGACCAGCCAACCACCACCAGATTTAAAAAGAAAATACCGCAACGAATTTTCCACGCATTCTGTTTGTGTGCGTTTGTGTGTATCCGAATATGCAATATCGGCAATCATCAGCACAAACACACTTACAGGTAGTTGGTGGAGGAAAACCTCTTGCTGGCCAGGCCAATTATATATGTGGTCGCGGGCGCGCGCGCTTGCTCGCTCAAAGTGGTGAAATCGATGAAGAAGATGCAGACACACACACATAGAGAGACAAACACAAGCACACGCACACAGTTTTAAATGCAAAAACGCAATTTTTGTGGGACTACTGCTAATGGTCAATATGTTGGTTTATATGTTGGCAACACAATTATGGCCATATGGCTGCAGGTGGGTTTGGCTGAGTTGGGAGTTGGCAAATTTCATATCGCGCGTATTGTAGCGGTAACGAGCTGTGAACGTGATTATAACTGCCACCGCCAACATATGAAAATGATGTTCAAATTGCAATTTGGCAACACAAACAAACACAATGGCCAACAACAACTACAACAACAACAGCAACAGAGGTAGCAACAGCAATTGCTTGGGGGCTAAAAAGACCCGCTAGCCCGAATTGCCAGAAATTCAGATGAGGTAATAAATTCAAAGGCGAGTGAAAATATTTGTCCATGTCGGGAATCTGCACTTGGTCATGGCTTCGATGGCATTGTTTGTTAATGCATCTCTCTCCCCCTCTCTCTCTCCCTCACCTTCTCCGCTGGGTCTCGTCTCGGCCAAGATCTCAAACAAAGTATCTAAGTTTGGTCAGCCAATAAAATATGAATTTAAATTGTTGCAAATTTGCTCTTGGTCATTTTTTTTCCTTTCGGGCTGGGCCAAATCGTTTATCTCTGATAAAGTCAAGCCTGCTCTCTAATCTATTCTCATATGTTTCTTTGTCATCGAATTTTGGAAAATAAATTTTCTGCATTTCTTTTTTTTTTGCAGCCAGGAAAAAAAAGACATGAAATAATGGAAATAATTCCCCGAGCTTCGAGCGTCTTTTAACTTGATTGAGATATTTAAAAATATTATAAGATTAATGATCTTTCTAGAAGTGATAAGCTTAACCATGGAAAATTTAAGAGAAAGAAATATTCTTAATTTAAAAATGAATTTTTTTCCTAAAAATTATCTAGGGTTTTCAGGATCTTCTAGAATAAAATATTTATTGATAAAATCATCCTAAGATTAAAGGTCTTCCAGAATATATAGAATATAATAAAATATATAGAATATAATATATATTATACGATTCTCAAGATCTTTTAAAACATAAAGCTGTAGTATTGATTGAAAATTATCTCATTTCTTGAAGAAGTTCTTAAAGATCTTCTGAATATTCCATATCAATATCCCCCGGAATATTTAGGTAAAAGTCTGTACTCAATCATGGTAAGAAATCTCGGATAATTTAGACTAGAAAAAGCTTACAATATTTCCCAAACTCATACTGAAACTCAAGTACATTTTCAGGTTGTAAAAACGCCTTGCAAGAATCTATATCTCACCCATCCCAAGACGAAGTGAGCCAAGTCCAACTGCTTTTGGCCAGGTCTTGGGTCTCCGTTAGGCCCTCGCCCTGTTTTATGTGTGCTTGGGAGATTTGCAACTGCTTCGTGGCGTTAAAATGCAAAGAGAAAGATCAAAGCGAAAACTACCGCAAGTGGTGGGAATCAATTCGGAAAGAGTTGCCAGTTTTGGCTAGGCGCTAAAAAGCTATAGGAAAATTTTCATTGCTTATACGCCCCGTTGGCTGCGCTTAAAACACAAAAAAAAAAACGAAAAGCAAACAACAATACAAACAGAGACCCCGCTCCTCGATGACGACTACGACGAAGACGACGACGACGATCAATCTATCGTGTGCCAGTCTGGCCAGGAAGGCAACAGTGTGGCGGGACAACTCCAGTGGCCGCTGTTTGGTTGGCTGCTCACTTGTTAAGCGCCTTGAAGCGTTTTGTAAGAACATAAATCCTTCAGCTGTTGCCAGCCAAGGCGGCATTTGAATGCACCTCCTCCTCCATGAGAAAGACGTTGCTCGGTGGCGTCGACTGTGGGCAACCGCAGCGCCAGCCTTTTCTTTTATTTTTTTTTTATTTTGTTGTGTGGCTCAGTGGTCCGTCGGTTGTTGGCTTTTTATTGCCATAAGTGGCAGGAAATGATGTCGCCCAGCTGATAAATTACATGGCCTGACATTATGGTCGACAGAATCAGCCCGCCAGGATTTGGGTGGCTATCATCTTAGATCAATCACAACGCCCCAAAGATCACACTTGTTTCCTTCTCCTTCTTCTTCTTAGTCTTAGTCATTCGGTGATCTATGAGCCTTGGCACTTAACTGGCATTCCCATCTGCTCGAAGTGAGTCTTCAAGGGTTTGCATGTTTGGCGATAAGATGACTTGGCCTGGTCCGGCGGTGAGTTGAAAGATCCACCGTCAATTGGCTGGAGTGTGGTGTCTGGGGCTCTTATATCTTTGAACACGGTAGCTAACATGCTTAAGTTTAATTAATGATAAGAAATCTGTATCTAAGGCCGCCACACGTTGCTGGTAATGAGCTGAGGCCAAGGCTGGTCTTGGGGTTCTGGGATTCTAAGATTCTGTTGTGTGTGTGGAATTCAGGTGTGCGCTTGACCGACCGAGGCGACGCTTGCCACCTCCTGACTGCTTGAGTGCCAGTTTTGTGGCATCTCAATATCATGTAGATTTTTGCTAATGTGTAGTTGGCGCGTCCAAAACGCCAAACGCAATCGCTGCCGCCTGGCCGCCGTATCCGTCTCTTCGACTCTGGTTCTGGTCTGGCCAACTGTTGTCGTTGCGTCGTGTGCTCCAATCTCATGCTCTCATACTCGCCATTAATTAGTTGAATTTATTAGATGACCATCTCCTGGCTTGTTGCTCGCTGGCTCGCTGGTTCGATGGCTCGCCCGGTTTCGGCTTGCTTTAGCATACGCCTGGGAATTTTTGGCATCCCTTGGATTTCTTCTGGCACTCACACACGCACCACTCCGTTTCTGGTAGCCAGCAAATCCCCAAAGCTGACTTTGTTGTCGATGCTATGCAAAAATGGCCTTCCATTACGCATGGAGCAGTTTTACGATGTGGCTTTGTTCATGTCCACTGCTTGCCACCTGAATGGCCAACAACAAATATTTTATCTGTTCAATTCGAAACTACTTGGTCGGGGATTAGACCAATCTGAAAGCTCATACTTATAAAACCTAATAAATAATCACTCTGCCCCTCTTAAATTTTGTATTGACAGTTGATCGCTTAAACTAATTTAGTCAATTTGTCTGAATGGTGGGGAAGAGAGGAGTCAGGTAATGGTCGAATTTGGGATTTGAAACGAGGCTTAAATTGAAAAGAGCTCAGGTGATTTCCAGCTATGAAAAAGTGCTTTGTCTAGCTTAAAAGTTGGAGGAAATTAATGATTCTACAAATTGATATTCCATATCATTTTTATAAACTTTATGATCTATATATCCTATATAATCCATATATACTATATATTCTTAAATACTACTCTTTTCTTTTTAGAAATATTGGACTAATTTTAGCCAAGTTGAGCTATTCAAAATTCAATGGACTCAAGACTATCCTATGTATTATAAATTATGGCAATTTCCTTGAAACTAAAATTTAAAAAAGTCCTCCAGAAAATGAAAACTATTATCTATTTGAAATCCTAAATCTTTAACCTAAGAAATCCTCAAAAAAATAAAAAGTATTTCCTATTTAAAGTCCTAAATCCCTAACCTAATTTTGGATATGTAATTATGATCAAAAATTGTCTCAATTCAAAAGGATCAATCCGAGTAGTTGAGTCAAAGTCCTCAGCTTTCTAGACAACTCAAGATAGCAGTTAGTTCATAACTTAGCTTTAAATTTAAATTAAAATTAAATATTAAATTAAATGTACAAATAAATATATAATTTATCATTTTTCAGATTATTTTACTTTCCTCATTTTAATTATTTATTTGAGACTGGAGTCTTTAGTCTTGAGTCTTTGAGTTTCTTTTAAATAACTTTAAGCAAGTTATGGTTCATAAAGTATTGATTTATTTTTAATTAAATTTCAATTTGAATCTGGCCAGAGAATATTCTCTAGCATTGATTGATGCTTGACATTATTGGAAACTGATGACTAGATCGAAGCCACAGCTCACCTGGCCAGGCTTCAATAACAAATTTCGACACTTATTAGAACGTCTTAACTCACCTCTAATTACAGGTATTTGAGTAGAAAGAGAAAGAGCGAGGGGTTGGAGAGAAAAAAAGCTATATAAATCGAGTGGTCCGGTGAGCAATTACTTGGAACATAACATAAATCAAAGAGTTAATAAGCTGGCTAGGCGGCATCTTGGCGAAAAATAAACCTGTTGTCTCGGTTCTCAAAAAGTCGACTTTTCTCTTGCCCCTCCCACTTCTCCTACTTAGTAGAGTTAGGGTTTTCACCTACAATCTGGTACCGATTCAACTTTGTTAAAAGATTTGCAACTGATTGGCATTTGGTGGGGCTAAAGTCAAAGTCGACTCGACTCAAGTCGAGACCACCAGACCAAGCAGACTGAGCAGACTGAACAAAGGTAAAGTTTCACTTTTGCTTGTATTGTTTGGGGCTTTGGAGGCTTCTTCAACAGTTGCACTGCGCCCTTCTTTTTCTTGTTGTTTTGGGTTTTTGGGGTGGACAGACTGACTGACTAACTGACTGGCTGGCTGGCTGGTTGAGCAGTTGCCGCAGACTATTTAACAATTTTTACTACTACTAAAAATTCCACAAATGCAACTTCTGCGTCAGAAAGAGAGGCAGCCAGTTATAGAATGTAAGTAGGAGAGGGAGAGGGCGTGTAGATGAGTGTTATTGTAATGCGGGCGGGTTGGGCGTGGCTGTGCTAGCCTGAAAAGAATCGCAAGTTGTAAAATCTGGCTAATGGCAAGTTTGTTGCAAAGCGTTAATTAAAATACGGTGAATACTACAAAATGAAGCCAAAGCCTAAAACCAACTACTACAACTACAACAACAATAAAAGAGTATACAATTTGGAATAAGCAAACACTTTGTTGCCAAACCAAATGAAACGAAATGAAACTGCCAAACCATCATCATCATCATCATCATCATATCGGTTACGACTTTCAGGCTAAAAGCCACTACAAAAAACTACTTAGATCCTACGAAAAAAAAAACCCCAAACTACACAAAACTGAGAAAAACATTGACACAAAATGACGTCGACGTACATAAAAAAATCCCCACTAAAACAAAAACAACAACAACATCAAATCGAATCGATTCCGTATTGACCATCATAAGTATTGTTGCACTAATTTGGTCTAAGCCTGCCAAAGCCATTGACAGTTTAGTCTATCGGTAGTTGGAAATCATTGCAATTGTAAGCCATTTTGGGTTAACACAACAAACTATAATCAACCTTAATATGGAGCATAAATACGATTGCTATAATTCTCATAAAAGGCGCAAGTCAATTTAACATAAAAACAAAAAAAACTAAAGACTAAATGGCATGAGAATAAGAGCCTCCTCTTTTCATATTTTTAACTGCTTCTTTAGGGCTTTACATTAATGGTGGGCCATATGCTAAATAGAGTTCTTAGGATCTCTTAGTTGTTGAAAATGAAAAGGAAGAAAACTTTATAAAAAGGTGGAAACATTCTAGGAGCACTTTACCCAGTTTGAGTTTAAGAAAGAAAAATTTTAATCATTTTATCTCAAAGAGAATTTAATTTTTTAATCATATAATAAAATTAAAATCTCTACAGAAATTTTACCAAAAGTCTTTCTATTATATAAAAAAAAATATGAGAATGGTACTTTCGTTTTGTCGTAGATTACATACTCTTTTCGTAGTTTTGAACGAGTTATTCCTTAAGCCGATTTGGGTTGGTGGGCAATTATACAATATAGCACTTGATCCGAATGAAATTTGGTATATATATGAGCTTTCAAAAGAAATTACGAAAAACCAAATTTCAGTAAGATCCGTCATATAATTTTGAAGATAATTCTAAGACCGACTAAGAGGTGTTAAATGAGGCTTGTCTGATTAGTGTGCGATATATTGGTTTGATCCTTATCAAACTTGATACATATACCCGTATAAGAAAATTGTTTACAAGATTTGAATAAAATCAGTCAATAAGCTTTGCTTTATAATAAAGTTGTCTGATCCGACAGATATTCTAAGCTTCTAAATTTCTTTATTTTGCGAGTCAGAAAAATATTTTACAATAATTTTTTGATCTTTTCTTTGGTCTTAATAGAGTTCCTTCTTATATTCAAATATTCAAAACATTGCAAAAATTATTCTTTTCGTGTTAGGAGAATTTTTGAGTGGCCTCGTAATTCACGAGTCTAAAAAAAAATATATAAATAAATAAAGACATTTAAATTTCGTTATAGACTTGGCCTTGCACTTTTATTTGTGGTTCACTGCGACGGAATAAACAATCGTGGAGATCATGTGCTCTTCACTTTAACACCTCCTCCCCTTGGCCATTACACAGCAAAGTGCGTGCCTTGGGTCTTTTGTCTGGGGAGTATTTGTGTGTGTGGCAACATGAATTTTGCATTTGACTTGGGCTGATCGAGACAGGGTCTCTGGCTGTGGCTGTGGCTGAGGCACAAGCACTAAGTGCCATTTAAATGAGCACAAATTAAATGCGGGTCGGCAAAATTAGCACACAAAATTGCGCACATGTGAGAGAGCCAAAAGACAACAAAAAGACGACCAAGACGATGAGGTAAGCCCGGTTGGGTTCGTACGTTTGTTTTGGTTTAGCAAATTATGCTGGCATTGACACAGTAGAGCCAACGGCACCAGGGAGCATATCAAGAGTGACCGAGGTGCCGATGGCTAAAAGCTGTTACCAATGCTGCCACTGCCACTGCCACTGCCACTTGGTAGTCTGTGATAATGATGATGATGACGATGATGAAGAAGCCAGAGACCACGGTGGACCAATAAAAGCGGGCAGCATTAGAAAGGTAGCAATTGCCTAACTGACCGACTGCCTCTTGTTGTGCTTTGGTCAGGATTAAGAATCAGAACGTGAGACATTTTACAAAATGGATTTTCACCAAGCTAAAAAACAAAGAAGAAGAGGAAGAAGAAGTGAAGCTGCTCTCCTTTATTTCTGTTGGTGATGATGAGTGCCACGAGTCAGTTGGGCCGAGTTCGGTAAACCTTTTTTGATTTTTGGCCAATGAAAGAAATAAAATTCCCACAAAGAAGAAGAAGAAGAAGAGGAAGAACACACACGCCAAAGACAAGATTGCCTTCTATTTTGGTGTGTGTGTGTTTGTGTGTTTTTTGTTTTTGTTGTTGCCGAGAGTATCAAATACTAAACGGCAGCCACAATTGTCATCCAATGGCTATTCAAATGTCACAAATTGTTTGCCAAATCGCGCATGGGACATGAAATAGTTTCGACAGTTTAATTTGCCGCTCTCGAGAGGCGGTGGCACCGGCAGTGGCGACAAACGGCAATTGTTGCACACACACACACACAGAGAGAAGGAAACAGATACAAAAACACCTACAGCGCCAGTGTAGATGGCTAGGCCATCTAGCCTAGCCAGGCCAAAGCCAAAAGCAAGCCAAGCCAATGGCCATCCAAGTCAAAAGACTAAATTGATCGGCAGGCGGCCGTTTTGGTTTTGGTTTCGGTTTTGGTTTTGGCTTGGACTGCTCGGCATGCAAAATGCCAGGCCCAGGAGTAGAGAAGACTACGTCGAGTTATCCAAACGGGATGTTGGCTGGGGGAGATTCACCAAATAGATATGAGCTAGCCGATAACGTTGACATTCCACCTAAATTTATAATTTTTGTTTTTTTTTTTTTTTACCCTCCCCGTTGCTCTTTTAATTTTTGCCGCCAATAACGTAAACCTCCACCACATCCTCCTCCTCCTGGCCTGGCCAGTTGGTTTCTAGATTCTGTCATTCTTTTGGTATTACACAGCTTCTGCCTGGCATATGACAAGTGCCGGCCCTGACTTGGCTGCTGCTCTCCTCGTCTCCGTCTGCAGTTACTTTTTATAATAGATAATCATTACCATAACTGATCTTGTTTTGCCGCAACCAAACTTAATTCAAATTCCTTGTCGTCTTGCTCGCTGGCACTCTAGTTTTGTAAAGGCTTCTGGTTTTGAGTCTTTGAGTCTTCGGAGCGGTTCATTTGAGTCACGAATTTTGTGGCAAATGCTTGGCTTTTTTTTCGGCGTGTTCTTTTGTCCGTGATTTCATTTTGATGCTTGTGGCTCAGAGACACTTTATTGCTGAAGGTGGTGCCTGGGCTACAGCGGCGGGGGCTGTGGCTCGGACGCGGACGCGGCTGCCATGTCCAAATTGCACACGACAAATGTTTGGCTCCTCGTGTTTTGTTGTTTCTTCTTGTTCTTTTGCTCCCGTTCAGATGGACAGAATTCAATGGACATCAAGTCGAATCATTGAATTTAAATTTAATTCAATAAAAAAAGAAAGAGTTGAAACTGGGTTTATTATAAGACAGACTCCGCTTTTGTTTGGTTGCTCTGGTTCCCATCATTTGGCATACACATAAAAACGAAATCAAATTCCATGGAGCCAAACGTGGAATCTCTTCATTTTTTGGGTTAATCGAAAAAAAAAAGAAATTCGCATAAATTGGTAGAGTCAAGAACGCCGAAACACTTTTGCAATAATAAAAAATTTAATTTGTGGTGAACAAATTAATTTCTAAAGCGCAATTTACACCTCCTAATCGCAATCACTAAATTGTCCAAAAGGCTCCAGCCAAATGGCCAATTCGAAGGCGTTACCATCAGCAATGGCCAAGGCTACGAACACCAGCACCAAGCACCAAGCACACCCATTAGGCACACCTAAGCGGAAACATTAGTGGGCAATTTTCCCAGGCAAGGCAGAAACCACAGCAGTAACCGAACCAAACCGAACCGATCCTCTTTGCTTTCAATTCATGGCCAGATCCTCCAGCAAAGACACGAATTTGCCGGCAAAGAAAAAAAAAATGAAACGAAATACTAAAAATACCCTACAATTACCGGCGCTTGGTTAGGCCGGGTACTACCAACAACAACAACAACAATATCAATATTTATTCAGTCGATAACACCTTCTGATTTACGTTGCCCAGTCATGGCAGACCTGCCAGACGGGAGTGGAGTCACTATTTCTTCTTCCTCTTCTTTCTCTTCATCGTTTTTTTTTTTCTTTTCTATTAAGAGCTCAACACCAGGCCAGGCTACTGGAGGCCCCAGGAAGACGGTTTTGGGTGGATTACCGTATGCAAGTGTGAGGAACTGAGCTGGTATCATTTTCACGTTAACGCCCCGTCTCTTGGGCATTTGGCCAAAAGAAACTATAACATGTTGGACATAATGGATATTAGCATAAATTTTGCTCAAAAAAAAAAAAAATAGCAAAGGAAACAAAGAAAAAACCTGAAGCAGTTGCCAGAGTCTGGCAATGTTGCAAGTTGATTACTGAAATGTTGCTGGCAACAAATCGTATTTCGAACTGGAGAAAAACACCAGAACTGGAGCCATGGGAAGCAAAAGGATTCTCTTCTTCTTCTTCGTCTTTTTCGACATTGGTGTGTCTGTGTGAATTTGGTTAGGCAAATAAGGAGTGTATAAAATATAAAGATGAGCATATTTATTGTTGTTGTTCTTGGTGCGGCGGCGGCGACGGCGGCGACGGCGGCGACGGCGGCGGTAAAAGTTGCTGTTGCCTAGGCCAATGTTTTTTTTATTATTATTTATTGAGTTGTTATTAGTGCAAACTACGCTTGTTGTGCAATTGAGCACAGTCTGACTTGTTTATATCTGATAGTTTTAACCGTTTGCATGTTTACACCGACAGGAAAGAGAAAGAGAGACCAGAACAGAAGCAAGAACATCTTGGTTGTTGGCAAAAATTGTAGTAGCCAAAACATTTTGAATTATGGCCAAAACATAGCAAGGCTCGAAGCAATACGCATTGAATTGTTTATGGGAAAGAAGAACTACAGCGAGTCAATTAATAGAGCCGCAAAGGAGCCAAGTGTTTTTATCGACTCGCGTATCGCCAACTGAACCAGATCGGGCCATAAAGTTCAGCAACAATTAAGGCAAACAAGACTCATCGAAAGATCAACCGATCACCCGATCACACACTATATGGAGCCGACAATGGACACACACCAGAGGAGCTACCTTGGAGTGCTTATCGCACCCGGCAGCACGTTTGCCACTCCATATCTATTGGGGCAAGTTGGTGTGAGTGCCTTGTGTGCCTTGGACTCTTTTGAAGCTGAAAATTACTTTATAGTGTTGTGCGCATAAATTGATGTAATCGTTTGTTACCATTTCTGAACATTGGCCAACAGAAACAACAGCGACAAATGCAGTCCGGCGACAGGCACTTTGGTCAAGTCGAAAACATTTTAGTTTCATTTCTCTGGCAAGTCTCTAGGCCGGCCGACGGCATTTTCTTTTATATATAATTTTTTTTTTTTTGCTTCTCTTATTTTCTTTTGTTTTGTATCTTCGTTTGGCTATCGCACATTTGCGCATGCTCTTCACACTTTTTTCTATGTGTTGGCATTTCTGCTATCTTTGGCATGCGTTACTTGGCCATGGTCAAAAAGAATGCCATATGATGATGATACACCAACACAACAGTCACACAAAATAGCGGAATTGTTTCTTACAAAAAAAAAAAAAATAAATAAATGAAAAAAAACTTGCCAAATAGGTTAGACTAGGCTGAAAATATAATCTTGGCTGGAAATAAAATCAGGAGAACTTTCTTGGGTATAACATTTTTCTGAGACTTTTAAAATTTGTCAAAATTGATCTTAGTTTTTATATTTCTTTGAAAGCTAAAATTGCCCACAAAGAAATCATAAAAGTTTCAACAGTTTTATAAGACTTTCCTTCCCCCTTCGCTTAAATCTCAAAAGCAAGCGAAGAATCCTTCTAGAAGGAGTCTCTGTTTCTCCTTACCTTTTTAATTTAAGATCTATCTCTATGGTGATAATTTATCATTGATTATCTTTGCAATGAGAATAAGAAATCTTTCCCTAGATAAACTATGGATGAAACCTCGATTCCCTTTCCACTTGGCTAGTCTATATTACCAGGTCTAATTTTGAAGATTCCTTTCGACTTTTCTTAAAAAAAAAAATCCGAAATTTCCAGGTCAAATTTTAAAGATTCCTTTCGACTTTTCTTAAAAAAAAATCCTGAAAAATAATTTGAAATAATTAAATAGATATTGTTCAAGATCAAGAGCATAACTAAACCAAAACCTCCAAGTCAAAGTCAATCAGTTTTTAAAGTCTTCACGGTTTTAATTTATAAGTCGCACCATCCCTCACACAAAAGATCAAAACAAATTTATTGCGAAATAATGAACTCTATATTGTTAGTCAGAAATGATTGCAAATTTATCGAGAGACCGTGGCAGAGGGAACTCGACCTATCTGGGAGGGTTAGAAATCGGGCCTGGCCAATCGAGTCTTGTTGACAGTTTGAAAAACCATCAGCGGCAAACAAAGTCAATTGTATCTGCGAGCGCAGATTTTCGGAATTTCAGTTTGATTATTTATGAGTTTTGTGTGGCATTTAACAGAAGGTCGGCTGTTTATAATGTGTAAGTTGCTTTTGTTGCGAGTTGATGATGATCTGGGATTGTTTACACTTATGGTCCAATGTGATCGTTATTGTTATTGAAGAGAATCCATAAACATTAATCAAAAAATTTGTTTGGCTGCCAAAAGAGACTCACCACATCGTCGTCACCTTCTGCCCAAATGACAATGGCTGAATTCAAGTCGATCGAAACAATGAGACCAGCAGAATAGTGGGAAATGTGAGCATGTTTCCAACGCCTTTTCAATGTTGTGACAGTTTCTGAAGAGTCAATGAAACGGACAGAGCCGTGAAGAGAGCAGCTGTTCCTAAAGAGGCCAAAGTATTCGAAATGAGGAGGGTTGAAACGGATATCCAAAGTTACCAATTCACGCAACATTAAACCCAAAGTGCAAATCAAAGCAAATCAAATCAAATGGAATGGAATGAAATGGACTGTTGGGTGTTGAAAATGGCAATAAATTTGTTTGCTAACCACCTCTATAATGGAGATAATGGATATGATCGAAGCACTCGGGCATCATTAATTAAATGTCCATCATGGCCCAACTCCAGCTCCAGCCGACTTATAAAATTCATCATGGTCAGGTAAGTGTAGACAAGATCAAGACAAGAAAAAAAGAAAATAATCTCTTTGGTCGGGTTGACGCCTCAGTTGAGTGGCATGCAAAATGCAGCCAAGATATATGAGAGTGGACAGATTTGGAGCAAGAGCAGCAGGAGCAGCAAAGCGAAGCAGCAGCAGAAGCAGAAGCAAACGATGTTACGCATTAGAAAGACAAGAAATAGAAGCTGTCTGACAGGCTGCAGATGATGACTACGAAGACGAAATTAAGCCGTATGCTGATTTCATTTTAATTACAATGTGAAACTGTCTGTGGCAATCAGCTGGCATGGCAAAGCTGGATCAGCTCGGAGCGACAAGTGCGTGAAAAACTAATGGAAAAATATTTGAAGAATCCATGCAAAATGCATTCCCATAAACCAGAAGATTCAAACAAAAACTGACACATTAGATCCAATCCTCCAAAAAGCAAATGCCTTCAAATCTTGATCATTTGAGTCTAAGAAAGTCTTTAAGGAATTCCTTTCTTTTGAGTGCAAAACTCGTGCAACTTTCTCATGTGAGAGCAAGAGGCAGCCAAGTGTTTGTCAGCTCATAACTCAGTTTGGGTTAGGGAGCATATTTAGGTATATTTTCGTATTTATTGTTTAAACTGTTAGGCCAGGCCAAGAACGTGCTGGCGGTGTGAAAAATGTTGCAAAATATTCAGTCAAAACCAAGTCAGACTAATGCGTCACGCGTCTCACATACATAAAATAAAAAAAAAATCCACCAAGAGACGAGAACTTCTCTCCTACAAAGTAGGCGAAAGTGGCCAGGGGAGGAAGGACTTTTCATTCAAGAAAATAGAAGCACAGAAACCGAACTCAAACCCTGACGACATTGACAAATGCATTGGAACGCAACGTGGCCACGCATACAAAATGCATAATTTTTTTCTCTCTTCAACTTCAACTTCTTCTTCGTTTCTTTTTAGGATGCGGATGCGGATGCCCTTGTCCTCGACAAACAACACGACTTCAACAGAAACAGAAAAAAAATAGAATACAAGACCAAAGAGTCTAGACTCGCTGGCTTTGGGCTATATTTAAATGCCAATATAAGCCAGATCAGGAGAGTGAAAAGAGTGGGTCTGAGTCTGCCTCAGATTGGTCAGCAATAAATTTCACTTGTAAGTGTAACAATTTGTATGTTAAGCGCACTATGGAGCAGTTGGGCCCAGAGACGGGCCACATAGAGTTTAACTGAAGGTGAGTAGATCCCAACCCCGGGGGATTTTATTTTATTTATTTTTATTTATTTTCTTTTTTTTGCTCTGTCTCGATGTTTGCAGGTCGAGTTGGTTGGCTTTGGTAGTATCGAGATGTTGTTGCTACCAGTCACCAAGTGGCTCGGTTGGCGGCGGTTGCATTTGAAAAAGAATAGACAATTGTTTGGCGGCATAACAAGTTGAAGAAGGCGCTGCGCTCCTAAGCCTACCGATCTCAAGGAGTCTCGAGCTTGGAGACCCACAGTAAACAATATAATAATGCCGGCTGGAGTGAAACGAAAATAGATTTGTATCGAGAGGCGGCTTCTCTGAAGCGCGCGCCTTGCGATTTGCAAATATTTTGTCATTGTGTGGTGAGATTTATGGAGTGGAGCAGCCAAAAAACCACAGCCAGTCAACTAGCCAGCTAGCTAGAAGGAAGGAAGGCAACCAGTGAGGCTGTTCATCCCGCGATTGTTTCCAAGAAAAAGAAGAAAAATATACCGCTAGTCAGGCACACAGAGAGTGTTATGTGACACAATTCTCACTCACCTGACTGAGTAAGCGAAATATGGAGAGGGCGGGTGTGAGGGCGGTGCCGTTGTAGCTGGCCCAGCATGTGTAATGGCAATGTCAAGGGGCAAGCACGTTCACTCCGGCAACTCCAAGTAAAAAAAAAAAATAAGCAAATATAATTAAATTAGAAAGAAGAGGAAAAAAGATATTTGCTGTCTCTGTCTAACAATTTAACACTCTCTTAAATTGCAATTAATAGACTAGAGAATTCAGCCAATCAGAGTAGCTGGCCGAAGAGACAAACCTGCTCCGACTGAGTGAGCTTCCAATTGCCAGCAATGAAGACAAATGGCCGACATGCAAACCATTAATTTTCCACACTTCATTGCTGCCACACGTCGACATCTCGGGGTAATCAGTTGGTCGTGTTGACCATCCTGTTGGTGGTCACTCATCTAAATTGTCTGAATTTGTCACCAAACTCAAGAGATATCGGGAGTAATAAAATCAAGTGTGGCTCAGAGAGATATTTTCCTTGGGAGATAATTTGCTGGATTTGCTTATTATTAGACTCTAATAGTTTTATCATAGTCAATTTGATCAATTTTACAATTTACTTGGATACTGTCTTCAAAGGATTTTTTTGAAAAGATAGAAGAAACAAGTCAAGAGGGAGTGAGACAATCACACAGCAATCAAGTTGTAGACACATGATATTTTTTTTTCCAGAGGCAAAGCAAATGTCTCCCCGTAACTCTTTGTGGGATTCGCGAAGCCTTGTTTTGTATTTGAGTCAAACAATTTCTCGCTCCACGGCAGTTTGTCGCCATTAGCGTCGAGGTGGAATCAAATGCGCCATCGCTGAAGCTGCCCGTGGGGCACCACCGCCAGCACCACCACCACCAGCGCCAGGCACCGTCATGAGTTGTGGTGATGCCTGTGACGTGATGTAGCCACGAATCTGATCGAATGTGACGCGCCATTAGAAATACAAGCCAACCGACCAAGCCGACCAAACCAACCAACCCAGCGATCTATCGATCGACCAACTTTACAACAAGCCAAAAACTACAGACAGACCAACAGACAATACATTTGTGTCATTTGTATGCAACAGTAACAAGCAGAGCCCCAATGGCTCCTTGTCGATGTTTTCTTGGCTTCTCGTTGCTGTTGTTGTCTCCGTCCCAGCAGATTAGCAGCAACCCAAAAGCTTGACAATCGTTTGGTTAGCTCCACACATTCACAATGAATTGGTGGCTGTCGATCAAAGCGAATTGTCTCTCGCTGTGGCTTGGCTTCGATTTGTGCTGCCGCCTCTTATCCTGCTGGCTTGGGGCCGCGGTGACCGGTGGCAGCTGATTTAATTACAACAAGCGCGTCAGCAAATTGCCTGACGAACATTTGCACACTTTGGAGAGCAAATCTGAGAAAAAAATCCAGACAGTTACCTACGAACTGCGCCAGCTCAGATACTCTTTTATATGGATTTTTGTTGTATTGTAATTTTATAATTTTAGCTAAAGGAGTGATTTAATATGGCGGCAAAGACATATCATACTTACTTGACTTGTACTCTTTGTATATATAAAATTTCACTAGGATTGGCTGATAAATAAAAGAGATATGATCATAAGCAAACCAGGTCTCTATGATATAGTTCAACGATTTTGCCTTACAAGTCTTGTTACAAATTCTATATACTTCGCTTAGCTTCCTTCGAAAGGAGTGTAGAAAGAGCTGGGATATCTAGAAAAATTGAGAAGACGCCTCTGGGAAGGCCACAGTCACACAGAGGAGACCTGGCTCAGTTTCAGTCAATTGGTCTTGGCCGCTTTTGACTGTGTCTGTGTCTGTTTCAGTTTTATTTTTATTTTTTTCTATTCTAGCCTTAAGTAAAAGGAAGCTCGTGTACCTTGAGCGCCATCGAGTTAACAGCAAGTGGCGGTAGATTCACTTTGATCTTACTCAAATCTTTGTCCAAGTTGTTGGCCGCCTTTCCAGCTGGGTATCCGTATCTCTGGCTATCCATTGGGTGTCCAATGTTCATTCGATTATTGATACCGAAGCATTTGATGCCCCATTAAATATCACTAGTTCACCTGTTGTCTACCAGATTGAGATGGCTGAGCTATCTCTTTCTATATTTCACTGTGAGTCTGATTTTCTCTGTCTCGTCTTGAAAGTCTTATTTGACGTTGACATCGTTGTTCGTCTGGAGGTGTGAATTGTGTGTTTATTGCTGACTAATTGTCGGCTTAACCTAACGAATATAAATGCAGTTGTTCAGTCTTGGATTAACGTGCCTCACAAATGCTTTGCTTGTCTCTTTTCGAAAGTGCAAATCTCCTGACCTTTTAGATAAGTAGAGCAATTTTTGAGTAGTCAAGGAATCTGTTAAAATATTTACAAGACATTCCGAAATTTTTCTTTGGCAAATTTAGATCAAGAGTTTCACTTAGCTTACTTCTTTCTCGAAGATCGCAAGCTTCGATAGATTGAGACATTCTTTTGGGATTTTTTAAAAATTATTACAGCATTTTTGGACTTGAATTCTAAAATGCTAAACGAAATAGCCAAAAACTCAAGTTAAGTAGGAAAATTGCAAGTATGAGATACTGAGATAAGTCCAGCGATCTCTCTCTTTTTAATTAGAGATTTTTTTCTAAAGAATTTCAATCTTGATTGGAGACAGCAGATTTCTTAAACGAGTTCTTCTAACTCAAAGTATAAGAGACCTGCTGCCAGTTAATATATATATCATAAATTTAAGAGACCCTATAAGGTTTTCTCGTGAGATATCAAAATTTATTGCACTTTTTCTTTTTGGCTGCGAGGCAGTGATATTTCTCTCTCAAGCGGACTTGTGGACAAATAATTCAACACAAAACTGTCATAAACGACACTAACTGATGCGATTTGATCTAGTTTGACGAATACAGATGTCACAGCAAGTAATTTACCAAAAATGCTCTAACAAACGAATGAACTTGTTGACTGCGGCTACTGCCCGATTGCAGTCGTATTCGATAGTTTGAGATAGTAACAAATGGCCTTAATGTGAGAGCCAAGATGTCTGATGTGGTATCTGGACAATGTGTAAGGCCAAAATCTTCAAGTGAAACCCCCATTGGCGCAAAGGCTAAAAAAGCACACTCACACAGACATAGAGATCAAACTAAGTTAGTGGCAGTTGTTGAGCCAATCGATTGGTGAATCCATTTCAAATCGAGGCAAAGGCAAACGGTGGCTAAAAGTGCCTGCGACGAGGGCATCATCTATCATCGATCATCTGGCACTAAAAATGGCTTCCAGCTGCGTAGGAAAACACCATCGCATGACCAAATCAAACGCCTGCATCCACTGGATTCACTGTCCACGTCCGCATCTCAAAAGTTTACTTTCTTCTGCTCGAATTGTGATTGCACTGCCGCCAGTTGCACTGATCACTGATCGACCGGAGATTTGCTCCTTCTTCAAAAAAATAAAAAAATAAAAAAATCTTATTTCAAGAGACAAGTTTTTATCCGGCACACATTGCAATATCGATCTAGACTCTATCTAAAAAGAGAGACACACACCGAAGAAGAGAGAGAGAGAGAGAGAGAGATAGGTTATTTGATATTGTCTTTGGCCAAGTTTGTCTCGTTTTGGGACATTTGTTATTAAATATCATCGTCGTTTGTCGTTGGCAATTTTTGTTATTTATGAGCTCAAGTTATGCCTTTTGGGTGTTTTGAGAATTTAGGCATGAAACTGCAGTACAAATGCACCAGCACCAATAGCACCAATAGCACCAACAGCATCAGCCATAGCAGTAACAGTAGAGATAAAGATAGAGACAGAGACACTCTTATAGATTGTTACAATGACAATTAATGACCAAATTAGTGCGTACTCATAGACAACAGTTTTGGCCAGTTATGGTTTGGATTTTCTACTGATTTGGTTTGAATTGTGATTTATTTCTTTTGCTATGTGAAGGCTGGTTTTGATTTCTTTGTTAGTCGGTGCTTTTGTAGCCTTTAATAGAAATGCAATAAGACAAGTGCTTTGTATCTTTCGCTGAAATACGCTGGCGAAAGTCTTCAATAAGACAAGAAGGAAAATTTAAAATATTGTCCAACAGAACACAGCAAATAGAAACAAGTGAAATGTCCAGTTCACTTCACGTCACATCATATCGGTAGATCACTTGCCGCCATACTTAACTGATTAAAAGTGTCATTAGATATGGTTATTCATAATGATATGTGAGGCGCAAGAGATCAAAGCCAGAGACACGAAAGGACAGCCAAAACAAGCTATCCACATCTGAATCACGTAGGCCCACCAAATATGGTCAACTAAAGTGCACTAAAAGGCAAAAGGCTCTACTAAATATGAAACGAAGGAGCTCCGATCAAAAGTAATTAGTGTGTCTCGAAAGAAGCCAAAACTAATTGGCCAACTTGGCTAGAGAAATTGATAATATGAAAAGTATTCAGGTGAGTGTTTTTTTTTTTTGTTGTCAACAAAATTTTAATCAATATCTTTGGATGCTTGACTTGGCTATCTATCCAGTCATATGGCTGAGGCTTTTGGCTTCCGTGTTGAAATCCTAACTGGCTTTGTGCCGCTTACAAATTGAAAAAACAAATTACTGTCATAAATGTCAACATTACAAGATGACAATCAATACATCAACTTGTTGTCATTTCATAAAAAAAAAATATATAAACAGAAACAAAAAAAAAAAAAACACAAACCCTCTCTGACACAATAAATTATGACAGTTTTGAGTGTATAAAAAATCCAAGCAGACAAACCTGGGGCGCCTTCGAACGTTTTCGAACTGGTCTGGTCCCTGTCAGGCAATTTCAACCAACCAGGCAACAATTATTAAATATCCAGCCAACAACTTGACATCAATTCAATTGCCCACTGGCCACTGGTCACTCGGCATTTCAACAATGCAAGAATGCCTCAAACATTTCACAGTCTATAAAAATTGCTTGTTTTTTATTAAAGAAAATCAAGAAGAATTATACACGTACATTTAAATTAAGGGCAGAGAATATAATATCTAAATTAAAAACCAAATAAAACGAACAGGTGCCTCAAAATCAAAATCAAATTAAATTGAAAATGATTGCCAGCCCTGCAAATGAGAGAGACGAGCCAGGCGGATAAATTACATGAATGTCAGCTTGGCTACTGTTTAAATTCTAAAAAAAAAAAATAAATCAAATAAACTAAAGCTTGGGTGCTGATGTAACGGCCAGACTTTGAGATTAGCTAGCCTCTGATCCAGCTAGGTGATCTAGACGATCTACCAACCCAGTCAGTCACCCAGTCAGCCAGCAGCCAACAGAGTAGATCGCATTCACAGCGTGGCAATCAATAACTTAAATTACAAAGTAATTGCACTGGCATTTGCAGCACGCTGTTGACTGCAACTCAAAGGAGCAACTTGCCATCACCACCACCATCACCATCACCATGATCAGCATCAGCATCAGCATCAGTACAAGTATCGTCACCACACCAGGCCAACTCTCAACTCTGAGAGCTACTGTCTGTTTGGCTGTTGGCCTGCCAGCCTGCCAGCCTGCCAGCCTGCTTGCCTGTCGTCACAAATGTTACACTTGATGCTAATGATGATGGACAGATTGGTACCAAAGTCACTCAAAAAAGCGTTGCCAACTCTAGCGATTCTAGCCTGGTGCTGGCTCAGCTTGGGCAGAGAGGCCAAGACAATCCGGTAGCTGATAGCTGGTTTGTATCTGTAGTAGCCGGTCGGTTTGTCTTTCCGTCTGTCTGTCTGTCCGTCTGTCAGTAAGTTGAAAATTGTTTTAAAATTGCTGTTACATGTCTGAATGCAAGCAGATTGAATTACAAGATCGCGCGCGCGCTCTGCCTGGCTCTGCTCAGCCAAGCGAATGCTTTTTATTTTATTTTTTTTTACAATATTGTTTTTCTTATGTTTTTGCCCCTCTTTCTCTCTTTTTTGTTTATTTATTTTGAGCCGCAATGGATGTGGAGTAGAGTAGGAAGGCAAGTAGAATTTAAAATTAAATATTGTTTATGGTGAGCCCAAAAAGAGTCGGCAACAAGTCCGACTCTCGCACATATTTGGTATAATCTAATTTTAAGTGTTGACTGACATTTCAAAGCTGCAACTGCTCTAGACTGATTGAACTTGGCCGGTCAGTAAAAGATTACGCAATCTGGGAAAAAATATCTAAATGTTCCCTAGGTAAAATCTTGAAATCAATTTCGAATTTCCCTTAGAAAATCCTTTCAATTTTTGGGAAAAATTATAATCCATAAAAGCTTAGTCCGGTCCAAAAGATTTTTTTTGGCCATTTTCGTTGCTTATAAATAATTGATGAGTTTTCAAAAATTGATTCACTCCGTCCGAGTTCCTGGCCAACTTCAAGTCCAAAAGAGGTCTCAATGATGCCGGGACGACATTGCAAATTGCCAGATGATGATAATGATGATGATGGGGTTTTCCTTTTTATTTAACACCCCACAGACTCCTCGGCCACATCCGCCGCAAAGCCAGCAATTGTGGTACGCGTGACATTCTCTCTCTCACTGGGTCTTTTGGCTCCTTATCTTTTATTTAACATGTCTGCTCTGTATAAATATGGAAGAGCCAAAGCCAAAGTCATAGTCATACTCATAGCCATAGCCACAGCCCCATTCTCTGTGCTCTACTCAGGCCGGCCGGCCGGCTGACTGGTCGGGTCTGTGGCAGTCAGGCAATGGCTTCATTTGTATTGGCCAATGCCGCCAAGGCAGACAGTTTACTGCACTTCATTAATTATGCCAGTTGGGTGCTCAAAGCGGCTCACAGAATGCAAGTCTCTATTTCCTCCCCCTCTCCCCCCTACTCCAACTTTCCTCTAGGAAAAGACGTTTAGATTGCCGCTAAACTATGGCGGGGCCAACGTTAGCGGCATGATAAAGTTGTAATTTGTTGGCAGTTAAAGGTGTTGCTTATAGTGCAACTAATAGGCATAATAAACTAAACTGGCCAGGACATAATAATGTTTCTTGAGATGACACAAGTCAATGGTTTGTTGTATGCTGATGGGGCTGACTAAAAAAATATGATAGATATTTTTTGGCATACCCGGAAGGGAGTTCAGATTTTGAATTGGTGTCACTTTGAATTTAGCCAAAAAAAAAAAAAAAGCAGGTACAAAAAAAGCCGTTAAAGTGAAAAGCAGCGAAACAAACAAACAACAAAACAAGCATAACCAAAAGGTAAATAACAGGCAAGAATAACAGCAACAAGTGCATAAGACAGTAGAGTGGAGATGTGACTCAGGCTCCGGCTACATTTGGCCTCAACAAATACACACCGAGCAGCCGAGCAGAATCCAACACACATCCATTGGCCACGGCGGCGGCCTCGCCTGCCATATGCATGCCAGCCGAATAATGCACCTCATCAACAAGAGGCAGCCTGGCTGGCAGGCAGTCGGTAGGCGGCAGGCGGCAGGCAGAATCAACATTTCTGGGTAGAAGAAAAGAGGCTGCCCCACCGGCAAATGCAACATGTGCTCCATGACCACGTTGCCAATACACACAGAGACACTTTCATACACACGACCTGGCCATAAACAAATATGAGTAGCTGCCTCCTTCTGCAGCCAAGAAGTGTGGGAAAATTTTCTGAATTTCTTTTACTAGGCCCGCACAGACTGGTTTGGGCTGCGGCCAAAAAGACAAGACAACCGCCAACAGGACAGAGCCAGCGTCACAGCCAGACAAAGAGGCCAGAAGGTACGCCATACTCAGGGGAAGAACACTTTAGCCGCTCGGTTAGTCAGACGTTCGGGTCGACTAATGCCAACTAGCGAAATTCTTTTTGATAATTTAATTAAAAAAATAGAAAAAAAAAATAAAAACACAATTATTTTAGAAATTCTCATAGGCGCTCCTCCCAAAGAGACCCAAACCAATCTATAACAAACTTTCAATTGATTTCAATTCGATTCTTGTCTTGTCTCTTCCGATATGTCTCGATTTAAATTTATCTTAATGGCTTTGCCGGATAGTAAGTAAATTTTCTTTGCCTAGCAACAGCATTTGGAATTGCTCAAGCTTAGATTTTTCCACTTGTAACTTGGCTAGTTGCCTACCAAGTGAGTGGCTGCCACTTTTGGCCCACATCAAGTGGCATTAGTGTCAGTTGTTCATCTATTTTATCCTATCCTACTTATGCAAAAATATAAGGAGATAGATACCCAAAGACAGAGAGAGAGAGAGAGGAGAGAAAGCAAATTATGTTGTCGCTGATTCGAAAGCCAGAATAAAGATAAAAGCAATTTCAGAACTTTACTTATTTTATGGGATTGCTTGACAAAACCTCAATGAAAATAACACTACATTTTTCACAGAAAAAGAATATTCTGTATGAGATTTTTTGTCAGAAACTCGGAATATTGGTAGCTACCGAAATTTTATAAAATAAACCAGAGGGACCTACGAAATGCTTTGAGGAACCACAAGTTTCCTAGGCTTGGAAGCTGGTGCAAGTAAAGGACTTGGAAAGCTTGGCTTGGCTCACTCAATTAGTGTCAGAAATATCTGATCTAAAGGAATATTCACACCATTTTTTTTGATCTAGAAAGATCCAAAATATTTTTGATTATGGATCCAGAAAGCTCAGACTCTTATTTCCTTAGTATTTTTTTATGAACTTTGGAGAAACTTTAATCTTGAATTCAGTTAAATAAAAATATTTTCCTATTTGGGCTTTTTTAGCTAAGCAATTTCAGAGCTAACTCAAAGCTAGATAAATTCTGCAAATTTCAGAAATTTTCATCTAGACTCGAGATGCTATTACCATTAATTTCTTTGGTAGCTCGAAATAAACTTAAGTTTGGCTAAATGAAATGCTCAAGAATTTAAACCACTTTTGATGCCTGCCTCAATTTTTGTTAGCCTTCTTTTAGTCTTACCGTTTTTTTGTTTTTTTTTTTTTTTGGTGTTACCAAAGCGGCAAATGTTTCTTTTGTTTACTGCTGGACAAATTGCTATGCTTTTGGCATCTCCCAGCAAGCCGAACTTGCCTTTTATGGAAGTTTTCGTAAGCACACGGCACCGTGTAAATGTGTGTGTGTGATTGTGTGTATGTGTGTGTACACTAAACAAATTGTTAAATTTATTGCCGATCGTAAAGAATGGTGGCATTGGCAGTGGCAACCTGGTGTGGACTGGAGTCGAAGTCTGTTAGCCTCGGCCAGCATCACCATTTCCATTGGATAGAAACAAAAGAAGAGAGGGACTCTTTTGTATCTGAAAATTGGTTAATGGGAAAGGCTTGAAATAAAATAAAATATCTCTTGATAAGCCATGTAAACTGCTTGTTTTGTTCCATTTGAAGGAATGCAGACTATGAAAAGTGGTCTGGTCCATGGGCCCCCCTATCAATAGCCATCAATTTTCGCCAAATTCGTAGAGATCATATTTCTTTTCAGTTTCATCATTTAGTTTTCTTTAATTAATTAGCAGACATCCGAGGCATTGAAATATTTGCTCGTGGCCCCAAAGCAGGCGAAAGGCTAAGCGTACATTTGTGGATGCATTGGCGCCGTTGTCAATCACTCAATCAATCAATCAATCACTAGCTCTGGCATGCCTCTTGTAGGCAATATAGACACAGATATGTTGAGTGAAAAATAGCGATGGCCAAGTATTTCGAATATGCAAGCAAACCAATCCAACCAAGCAGATCTTCAACAGATGAAACAAGGCAATAACAAGACTACTCAAAAGTCTAACCAAAATATAGAAATAAATATTCTAGCCATAAACAACAATTTTATCCAGATCAAGTCAACCTGGAGATGGCCAGAGAATGAGAGCGAAATGGGCAGTCGAGTGAGATTAGTGAGCTAAAGTCGTGCATGTGCCGGTGCAATTACGAAGGATCGAAGCAAATTAGGAAGCAACGCTAATGAAGAATTTACATTGTTCGCCAAAACGAATTATTATTAAGAAGCCAATGTGGATGTGGATGTGCTCTGCGGTCAAGCAAATACAACAACAAAGAAATAAACAAACAAACAAACAAACCCAACGACGACCAATTATATCGCCGAGCTTTGATCTTGCAGCCGACCAAAGCGACCAAGCTAGAGTCTCCCCAGTCTACTCCTAGCCTGATTCGTTTGTATTTCACAAAGAATACAAACACACATAGTCAGAGACAGACAGACGGAGAGAGAGAGCGGACTATTAAGCATACCAAAAGAAAGTAGCATCAAGAAAATGCAGCCTGAACTGCAACTGAAATGTGAAGCAATTGTTTGGCATTTGGCATTTCAACGCAAAAAAGCAAGTTGCACTTTGTTCTAAAGCCGACACACAGGGCGTGCACCGAGCTACCGCCTTCAATTCCCCAAAGCTTGGGAATCGATTCTCTGCCTCTCTTCTCTAAGCCGGGGAAAATGTCACAGACCACAGCCAATCAGGTGAAGTGGTACGCATATTACAAATAACTTGAAATCAAAGTTAACTCTTCTTACAAGGCTAACATTTTTTTTCTTCTTCTTTTTTTGGTTAAGCAAAAAAAAAATCTGTTAATTTTTTAGTGTTTTCTTTATTTTTTTTACCCAGCTCATGTCAAATTCAATTAATGTCAGTTGTTAAGAAGAAGAGGAGTACGATTTATGGGGTAATCCAATTTTTGTTAAACGAAAAGCAGAACACCAAAAAAATTAAATCCACTTAAAAAAAAATACAAAGTTTTTTTTTATATTTTTTCTCCCCAATTTCGGCCGAGCCCTTGAGTTGTCGGGGCATCTGATCATGCGCATGCGTACGCGTTATTTACACCCAAGTCTTTTAATCGCTCCAATTTGTCACTCTCCCGCTTAGGCAGACAACAAAAAGCAGCAACAACAAGAAAACTTGATCGTACAATTGTTATTAGTCTTTTGTGAAGTAAAGACGACGCCGCCACAGTTGCCACAGCCGCCACTGGGCCGGCTTTAAAATTGAAATGCGCAGGCGCACGATTCGCAAGCCGAAAGAAACTGAAGCACGCGCTCAAAAAAAATAAGCAACAACAACAAATTGGGCTACAGGCTAAACCCAAGACAAGAGCAGGCCAGACCAGAGAGACTGAGGAAACGACGATGACATCACAGGGCAACAATTTTTTCGTATGACTCTCAAGGCGCGCCAAACGCAGATGTGTATCAAAAGAGATGCGCAAAATGTCAACGCGTTTGTGGGCAAAAGCCAGGCAAACCAGGCAAAAATGTGGATCAGCCTAGATGCCTAGAGGCCTGGACAATCGGATTGTGTTGACACTCGTTCATCATTCAGCTGGAGCCCTTTCGCCGTGTATGAGAAATATATCGACTCATTGAAATCATACTGAAGCTGGCTAGCCCAGGATAAGATAAGATACAAACTAGTTTCTCGAGCAGAACGAATGCCCCGGGCAACCCATATAAAGTCAATTTCTAAAAACCCTAAGTTATGCAAATTCCTCGAGTGTGATTTATGGTAAATGGCAAAAAGGAAGAAACAAAAAAAATAATGAAATCTGCTTTCGCATAAAACTGAAGCAAATTAAATTAAAGACCAGAGCAACTAGAATAAATGATTTCTCATTGTATGGGTTAAGCCTGCTGAATGTCCTGTGATCTGGTGATCTAGTGATCTGCTGATCCCCTCTACTTGTCTGTCGACATTTTTATGAAGTGTCAAGCGTAAAGTTCATTAATTTGACAGTAGAGCAAGAGCAGCTCTTGAGAATGCCAGTATCCCTTTTCTGACATGTCCCGTTTATATAACTAATTGTTGTTGGTATTGTTGAGTGGTATTCTCAGCTCTCTGCATAATAAACACATTAATCAATTTGTAAACTGTGTAGACCCGAGCAGGGCTAACACCCTGAATCTCCGAAAGCTGTTAATGGTTTCAAGTGAAGAGTTTCTTTTGTACCTCCTCTGTCATTCGCGGTACAAAGACATTTTCACTTGCATAAGTTGAGGCCAAAAAGACAAAAAAAAAAAAGAACACAAAAATCACACACACACTTCTCATTTTCCTTAAAAAGTCATAGTTACAAAATAGGCGACAAATGTCGCTTGGTCTGAGCCACTGAACAAATCACTTGTGCATAAAATTTCGACAGCCAGTCACTGGCCTGCAAATCGATCCAAATACTCTAAAACACACAATTTCGATTGCAACGCAGCAGGCCAAAAAAAGTGCTTTGGTAGCTACTAAAAAATAGAAAAAAAAAAAAATTTGCTGAAGAAAACTGACTTTGTGTGCGCGCACATGTCAAAGGCGGCAGCCAAAACAACAACAACAACAACAACAAAAACAACAACATCAGCAAGATCCACTTGGCAGGAGCATTTTATTTCAATTTCAATTGATTGTCGTACAATCGCCATGAATAATTCAATTTTTCAATTGCATTCGATCGGGGCATACATACTTTTGCCATTGGGCTTTTTCTGTTATTGTTGTTGTTGTTTTGTTGCCAATAACATTGACATGAGAGTAGCAACAAAAACACACACTACTCATTCCATCTAACCAACAATCTACTATATACTCAAGATAATAGAAAGGAATCCAAGAGAGACAGGGCGAAAGAGTGAAAGAGAGAGTAGCTTGTTGCCCTTTGAAAAAAAAAAATATGGCCAAGATAATATTTTATATTTTTTTATTTGCAACTGACAGATCATTTATAATATTACAGAATCTATAAACTGTTGGCCAGGTCATTTGAATTGCAAGTATTTTGCGTAACAAAACACAAAACTCTGCGATCCTCTCTCTCTCACGGCTTTGAAAATTGCGGCATTGCCATCGCTTAAAATAAATAGATCAAGTATTTACGCTCTCTTCCTCCTTGTGGCAATGCCATAATTTGAAGTAAATTGCGCTCTAATAAATATGAGCAGACATCAAAGCTAATGTTTCAGCTCATTACTGTCCAGCACGCGATGGCAGTTACGTATATGGCCAATAAAAAATTTAGATCTCTGTCTGTTGCAAGACTCTTGCAAAAAACAAAAAAAAAAAATAAAATAAAGATAAAACTGGGCAAGTGGTGTAAAAAAATGTCCGAGTTGGTTGGCGTAAACTTAATTAAAATTAAAGCGCTGCATTGCGTTGCGCTGAGATTCTGCAGATTTGCCTAGAAGAAAGAAATGTTAATATGACGACAACAACAACAACAAAAACAACAAGAGAGACTAGTATATCTAACTGCGAACTGTGAAGATTATGACGACAACAACGTTGACAGCTGGCAATGCTGCTAAGTCAGTCAGTCAGTGAGTTAGTTAGCTAGTGGCGAGAGGGAGAACTGTACAAGTGGTATTGCCATTCGGTGCGGTAGCTACGGGAGCGTCCAGTTCATGGCTAAATGCTGCTCGTGCTGTGATAAATTATACGTCATTTTAGAGTGTTGCGCTTCCTTGTTACTCCGTCAACTGGTGTTGACACGGCCAACAACCGACAACGAAAGGTATTTAATACTTTTGGTGCAGCAGGAGCAGTCTCTTGGCATCAAGTGGTGTTATTAAAATGAAATCATCATCATCATCATAATCGTGCTGTGCCGCAAAGGAGGGAGCCGGCTTGATCTGCGGTGCGGTATTAAAACCGTTCGAAAAAAATAAAAAAAATCAAGACTTTTTTCTGACTGACTTAAGGCAAGCGTTAGACAACTGTGGAATTCAATTAAGTCCAATTTCACACAACTCTGAACAAAATTATGCCAATAGCAGAAATATCAAAAATCATACGAATCCTGTCAAAATTGGAAGCAAAGAAATTCTCGGTAATATAAATAAAATCTTGAAATCCATAAAAATCGAACTTGGCTTTAGGATTCTTTGAGCCCTCACCCAAAAGTCGTATAAATAGTTAGCCACTAAATCCTAAGTTTCAAGTCGAAATCATTTGAAAAAACAAATGACTTAGGCAACGAACTTGTTTTCACCATTTTGAAAGAAAAATCGTTGAGGGAGATTTATTTGATTTGCAATTTGGTTTGGTGTTAATAAAACAGCTCGAAAAGCTGTAAGTACCACCTCTTTGGCACATTAGCCGGGCGAATGAATGCACATTTACAATAAGCAATCTCACACACTCTCACACTCAACAAATAACTGTACTGTGTGTAAAATGGAAACAACCAACCGGGCAACGAGACAATTTCAATGAGCCAGCTATGCGATCGTGCCGCTCTAACCAAACAGCCAACCACAATCCAGGAAAAAAGACGAAAAAAAAATCAGTTGGCCAGAGCCGAAGCAAACCCAGGCCAACAAGTTCGACTCACGTTCGAACCGACCACAGAGAGAACCACAACAACTTAACAGAGCTCGTAGACAGCTGATGTATTTTCTTTGGTTTTTGCCTCGCAACAAAACTGGAATTCCTGGTGAGCGATAAACAGTTAAATCTCAGCTTCAAGACCTCTGTTAGGGGAACAAACACACATGCACACGTGAGTGGCCACCAACAACAATGAAAGACAATAACAGTCACCCCAAAAGGCACCACCACCAAAAAAAATAAATAAAAAAAAAAATATAAGCGACGCGTGCGCCTGCGCTGCTCTCTGGCTCTGTGTCGACTCTGGGCTTCTGGTTGTGGCCTCTTGATTGTTGGCTGCTGATGTTACAACTGTTGTTGATCTTGAGACACAGGCCCAGTTGGCTTTCAGAATGTTGGCTATTTAGTCTCGGACTGACTCTGCGCTGCAAAGCATCGTGACAATTTCAATACGGACGCGTTCGCATCACGAATCCCAACGATATGTAACGCGTATCGCCACGTGATCTTTTCGCCACATTCAATTGCCGTCGCAATTTTCATTTTCAAAAACAAAACAAAATACCAAAAAAAAAAATTATTTAAATAAATAAAATATAAAAAAAAATTCAGAGAGTCTACAAGTTGCAAATTAGTGATTTAAGTGTTGTGCTGAGTGATCGAAATAAGTAATAAGAATTATTTGATAAAGCTCAAAAAAGCAGGATACAATTTATGAAGACAAAAAAGTCTAGTTTTTCGATAAGGTAAGAAAAATATTACAAAAATCGAAAAAAACTTTAACGGAACTCATCAAATAAAAATAGAAATTCTCGAAAAAAATTATAAGAATAAAATAAGCAACTTCAAGGAATCAAAAACAAAATAAAATAGCTTGAGAAAAAAATTAAAAATAATAAAAAAAAAATCAAGTAAATATTGTGACTAATTTCAATTTCTCAAAAAGAAATTAATAAGAAATAATTTTAAGTTGAGGAGTCGCTAACAAATGGAAATAACTAGACAGGGAAAAAAAGGATCAATATAAAATATTCCCCTTATTAAATAATTTTGCAAAGTCTTAAGAATCGTAAAACCCAACCTTGGATTTTGACTTAAAAAAAGGAGCCTTCCCAATCAAAAATAAATATTCAAGTTTCATGGTCAAATAAAGCCAATTCCAAGAAGCTTAAGAAAATGCTTCAATTTAATATCTAAATTAGAAACCAAGTCGGGAATAAATGAAATACAAAACGAACAAACAACTTAAGCATCGTAACAACTCAGGATCAGCAGTTCAGAAGAGCAGGAATAAAAGACAAAGGACACTCATTGACATGCTCATTAATAATGTTATTGCCTTTTGTGAGATAAGTGTCAAGAAATTATTACAAAAAAAAAGGGCTACTCCAGCTACTCCAGAGCGGTGTAGCTCAAAACAACAACAGCAACAACAACAAGGACAGTAACAACAGCAAAATTAAAGGAAAAGAAGAGCTGAAGGTATTCAAACATTTAATTGTCTGACTGCTCAACTGATCAACCCACTTTGCCATTGAAGCAGAAAGAGCTGGAGAGCAGGCAAAGGGTTGGCCGGGAGAACAGGGCGAGGCAAAAAGGAATACAGTCACTTTGTCAGCACAGTGGCAACAGAAAGGGAACAATTGAAACTAGAGCGTGTGACTCTACTGAGTGGATTTGCATATAAGGCAGTTTCAGAAATTCAAGACGCAGTGAGAGTGAGAGGGAGAGGGACAGTAGGGAGTGGGTAGGGGGAGAAGGACAACACAGACTCTCTTGTCTGTCAACTGGACCGACAGCAAATAATAAAGCATATTATGGGCAATTGTCTGTCCTCAAAGACTCTCCCTCTCACTCTCTCTCTCTGTCTCTTTCGGTCACTCTGGAGACTCCTTGAGACTATTGTCTGCTCTAAGCTAGAGGATGCTTCAAAATATTTTTAACAATCGTGGTTTGCTTGTTTGAACACCTTTCTTTAATACTTTTAGCCACTCTTGTCTTGTGCAAAAAAAAGAAATAAAAAAACTTATTTTGTTATCTGATTTGGTGTAGATTCCTTTATTTCTGTATGTTTGCTTTAAGTGACACATTTTGTTTATTATTCTTTGCCTTGGTCTTTGCGGAAAATTCTTTTTGTCAACTGCCACACTCGATCTGAGCGGTCCTGTCAGCAGGCCTGATGAGCTTGTTGAATGCTGATCTTGTAGTGATCTTGTTTTTATTGTTACCGAATTGCCAAAACCCCTTTGAAACCAGCACAAAAACTGGAATACAACTAACTCAGAGCGAAAGAAAAAAACTCTGCATAAATTACGACTTACCCACGGATTGAAAACCATTAACTGTTTAATCCCCAAAGAATAGAAATAAATTTGTTCATCAATCTATAAAATCAAAGCTAAAGCCAAAGCTCTCAGCTTTCAGTTCTCTTCCTTCAATCAATCAGTACATTCAGAAAATTCTTCAGGTCAAATATTTCTATTTGCAAATGGACTGGCTGGAGGGCCAGAATCAATTCCACCTATTTTTGTTATTATGGCCACATTGTGACACACTGAACCTACGACTGAACCACTGCTACCCCTCTGCCCGTGACCGTCCTCTGGGAGTCACCGTTGCCTTTGGCATCGGCATTGCCATCGCCATTGCCAAAACCCATTGGCATTGGTTTGGCTGAAGCTGCTCAGCAGGTGGTATGCCGGCGTGATGCTGCTCCTGTGATAATGGTGAGCACGCTAACCCACCGCCACAGCCACCAGCACCACCACTTTGCATATAAACGCGCGCTAATGGACACCAAAGGTGACAGCAAGTGCTTGCTAAATTGGCAAACATTAAATTTTCACCTTCACAGTCAGCAAAAACCGTGACAATTTTAGGCACAGCGGTGTGCATTTGTTTTTTTTCAACAGAAACTGGGCAATAAGATGGGAAAAACTAGACAAAGTAGTAGCAAAAAAAAAAAAAGAGAGAAAAAAAAACTTTTGAGAGACAACACAAAATTGAAGCGGTGACTGCCACCGATAATCTTGATTGCCGGAGAGTCCCCAGCTCAGACAGCTAGTTAAGATTACAGCACTCTTTTTTGCATATATGTTAAGTATGGATTATGCAGATGAGAGGGGAGGGGAGAGGAATATGGTAAAAATTGAATCATATAAATGTAGAGGTTCATCATGACTGCTGTCTTCGAGTGTTGATGGGATTTTCCGAGAGTTTCTCAGAACTAATGATACAGTTTCGTGAAAGGTTCTGAGGTGTTTAACAGAGTAAATATTTTCTCGGAACAATTTGAATAATATCAAATAGGTTATTCTATTTCTTCTTTTCATAGAAAGTTCAGAACTTAAGCTACTTTTATTTAAAAGTTCAGACAAGCTCTAAGAAATTCAGCTTGAGTTTAAAAAAGTCAAAGAATTAAAGAATCATGTAAGCTCTAAGGGGGTTTACATAAGCATAAAGAACCCAAATAATGAAAGCTTGTTCCACAATATCATGAAAGCTCCAATAATATAAAAATACCTACCGATAGAATCATTAAAGTTTCAATAATTTTCGACTACGTAAACTTTTATACTAGATACTGAAAGCTCCAATAAATAACGACGAACTCGTCAACAATGTGAGAAAAGTTTTAAATTGAAAAGCCCTAAGGGAAGATAATACAAGATCCGAAAGGATACGACTAACTCTACTACAAGAAAAAAAGTTTCTTGAAAGATCATGAAAGCTCTAATAAATTTTCTTATAGGCAATGGACTACTTCCAATTGGAAAATATCATGATCACTTCATTTCGTATATACCAATGAAGCTAATGACTTTTTGTTTAAAATAAATTAATTTAAAGCTTTGAGAAATCTGTAGATTAAAAAGAGAAAAGCTTTGCCTATTTGAAAATGTAGAAATAGCTTAGAACTTTCTTTAAGAATGACCAAATATTTGTGATGCCTGCTGCATAATTCGTTGACGCCAATTTTCGTTATTGCCTGGTGACCTTATGCTTTATGATCACATGAAAAAAAATAAAAGACCCCAAAGACCCAAAGTAGTTGCATTAAATGTGTGAACGATGCCTGGACTTGGCCATAAAGAGAGAGTTACCAAAAGAAGTGGGAGGGGTTTTGACGGTACGGGACAGGGCGGAGGGTACCAGGAACACACCGACTATTGGGGAAAAACTGTGAGAGTCTAAGGTGGTGCAAACCGGTCTCTGCATACCTCAATTTCTAACCACGACCTGTGCAAAATAACACAAAATACCAACAACAACAATAACAACAAAAACAGCAACAACATGAAGAAGAACAGCAACAGCAAAAACTGAAGAGAAACGAACGCAGTGGGTCATCACATTCAAGCGACTATTGTTATATGAAATTGATGTTGTTGCTGCTGCTTCTTCTTCTTCTTCATTCTTTATACCTATTTTTTTTTTATCATCATGATTCTGTATAGCTTGGAATAACATGCTGGCAGCAGCGGCACATGTCCTCGGGAAAAGTTCAGTGGTATCAAGCCATGTTGAATTATGCTAAACATTTGCCAAAAAAAATAAGAAGAAAAAATTAAGAAATAATTTGGTTGTCATTAACCAAAAAAAAAGCCTGATTGATAAATTTCAATCTAATCTTTTTCAATTTATTTAAACAATTTGTAATATTTTACAGATGAACCAGCTGTGCAAAGTGTGCGGCGAACCTGCGGCTGGTTTTCATTTTGGGGCTTTCACGTGTGAAGGATGCAAGGTGAGAAGAAAATAAATTTACTCAATTTCAATTATTTCTAATTGCTAGACCATTTTGTCTGCTCAAGAAATCCAAAAGTAAAAAAATTAAAAAATTATTTAAAAAAAAAAAAAACAACAACAAAGTAAACAATAGACTCGAACATATTCGAGATGATGAAAGTCATTGGTAAATGTGCGAAAATGTTCAAACAATCGAGGCTTTTACTTTTATGTACGAGTTTATTACTGTAATTAAAATTCAATTCGTTAGATTAATCGATTTTTAATTTACCTTTAAGATGATACACACATAAGAGGGCAAGCAACCTTCAAAAAAAAAAAAAATAAAAATATACCATGGGAAAATCTCTGCAAAATTTAGAGCACATAGAAATGTTTCAAGTAGTTGGCTTTTTTTTATTATTTATTTATCTATTATTACCCAGAGGGCTAGTGGCTAGTGTGTTAGTGTGGAGATCAAGGCGAACACAATTGTAAACTGCAGTCAATCAAATAAAAATTACATGCATATTAGATGAGTCGGCAAAAAAAAAATCGAAATAAAAAAGGTGAATTGCGCTCAATGAACTTCAAAATTGAGAAGAGAAAAAAGAAGCCAGCAGCCAAATAAAAGAGGGCTGTCCCAAACAGCATGAGTTGGCTTAAAAGCCATAAAGTCTATAGAGACCTTAGTAGTCCATGAGGCAGGCCTACCAGAAACGAGGTCTTCCCTTTGAATGGGTGATCGAATTAGTGACGCATCTTTTGTGATTGAAGAGACCAGCAACTGATTAACCATCTCATCTATTCTCTCTCTCATCTGCAGTCTTTCTTTGGACGCACTTACAACAATATTGCAGCTATTGCTGGTTGCAAGCACAATGGAGACTGCGTAATAAACAAAAAGAATCGGACAGCCTGCAAGGCTTGTCGGTTACGTAAGTGTCTGGTGGTGGGCATGTCCAAGAGTGGCTCCAGATACGGACGCCGTTCGAACTGGTTCAAGATACATTGTCTGCTGCAAGAGCAGCAGAATACAAATGTCATTGGCACGGGTGTTCCAGGAACAGGCAACAGTTCCAACTTGGACCAACTGGCGCGTCTGCAGCAGGCCAGTCATCAGGCCCGCCAAACATATCAGGACAAAACCAATCCCTGCATCAAATCGGCCACAGCACCCTCACCCAGCCTGCAGGCTGTCTCTTCAGCCAGTCAATCGGCCACAGCCACGGCCACTGCCACAGCCAATTTGCCAGGCTTCCTCCAGGCAGCCAAGTATCTCAACGAGCAGCATAGACAATTGAAACTGGAGTCCCGCCTCAGCAACACGCCCAGTGATTCGGGGGCCTCCTCTGCCGGAGATCCCACAGATGATGGCACCAGTGTGATCAGCGCCAGTGCAGCGCCCACGATAAGGCCCAGAAAGATGCCCAGCAAATGCAGTCTCTCCACATATCCTGCCCTTGAGACTACCTCCAGTAGCTTGCTCCTGGAGGAAGACCCCGCCGAGCAGGAACAAAGCCAACAGCAACGGCGGCACAAAGAGCTCTTGGAAATATTTCGCAGCCATTCCGAGCCTCTGTACAGCCCCTTTGCTCCATTCACCCTGCCACCCACTCTGCTGGCCTGTGCTCCGCCCCTGCCAGTGGCCACCATGGCCACAGTCTTCAAAGAGCAATTCAAGTCAGAGCTCTTATTCACCGACACCACAGCCGAGGAAGAGCCCATGGATCTGTCACTCCGTTCACGCGCGGACCAGACCAGTCCCATTTCCTCAGTTCATAGCCAAGCCAGTCCCAGCAGTCCCAGCATTGCACTCAGTCCAGTCCTGCCCACAACGGTCTCACAATGTCACAGCGACTCAGCCAGCTTAACCTTTGTGCGCAAGTCCACACCCCTCGACCTGACTCTGACGCGTTCGCAGACGCTGACCGGATGACAAAGTCCCTCAAAAGAAGCTCTCATCGACTTAAGTATTTCATTTAAAAATTATGTTTATAGCCTAGAGAATAGTTAATTACACAAATTCTACAATTGTTGTTGTTGGCAATTGCCTGGCGAATTCTCGCAAGTGTGCCATACACCTTGCAATAGACGAGACCTTGGCAAATTGAGGATGTTATACTTTTTTTTAAAGATGATTAAAATTATTTTTGGAAAATTTTGGAAATTTTTAAAATTTAAAAGATATTGGAGTCAGAGAGAGGAAACTTCGTAAGGAGTTCAGCCTGACAAGCCTCGAGACTTCAGCAGTTTCCAATTTGAATTTTTGTCACTATTTAAAATTATTAACACGATTGCCAATTGATCTCCATTTTTATCAAAAAAATATGTATACATATTCCAACCAAAATAAATTGAGAAATCATAAAATTGATTCCCTTTTTTTTAAAAGGAAAAAATATATTTTTCATTTCTTTTCTTTCCTTATTTTCTGACTTAGAAAACCTTATAAAATTTGATGCCAGTGAATGTCAGAATAAAATTAGAAAACCTAATTCATTTGATGCCAGTGAATGTACAAATATATAAATTGTTTTATCTTAGATCAATTGAAAATTTTACAAAAAAAAAAAAAAAGAAAAATTATATAAAAAATTTGTAAAATCAAAATAAGCCAAGACAAATTCAAGTTAGCCAATTTTTAAATAAAATGACTGTCGATTCACTAAACAGTTAAAAAAAAAGAAGAAGAAGACGAAGAAAAGAAACTATTTATAGAAGTATTTTGTAATTAATTTATATTGTATAGTTTGTAGCGTAGATTAATATCTTTTTATATTTTATAGATTTTTTTATTCCTTATTTAAATTTTTTTTATTTTTTTTTTGTATTTTTTTGTCTGTTGTTTTATTTTATGATGACTTCTGTTTGTTTTTTACTTTTAAATAATTTATTTTCTAGACCTTTAAGTTATGCAAATGTAAACAAAATAGCAACAATCACAAAAAAAAAAAAACACATACATACATTGCTATGCATAAATAAAAATTAAAAGAGAAAACAAAAACTAACTACGTGTTTGAATGATGGATAATTAAAAGGGGTAAGATTGTAGGATTTGTAAATGCGATGAGCTAAGCTCAAAGATTTGTATTTTTGTATTTTTGTAAGTTTTTATATAATTGATATATGGCTTGAGGATTTGTACAAGTGTTTGTATGAACAAACACGCCCCCTGAGAGTGCCAGCCAAGTGAGATACCAAAAATTGCCAAACACACCGACACACTTGCTATTCGAAATGACAATTAGCAGTTGGCCAGTAACACGTAAGTTTGTGGACATAATACTTTAAACAAATACACACACACACAAACACACTTAGAGAAATAAAAAAAAAACCTCATAGATGCACAAAAGGCACACACTTAAAGATACAGATACAAATGCACAACAGCTCGCGTGCGCGTAAGCATTTCAAATTCATTTATGCATGAATCTTTTAGAGACAAAAAAAAAGGAAAAATAAAATAAGAAAACAATAACAACAACAACAACAACAACAACAACTGGGGCCAGCCATGGTGGTCAGCCAGTAAATGTGGCCAGGTCAGGTCTGCACCACTGGAGCCCGCTTTGGTGGCTTTGGCAAGGCCCAACAAGTGGACTCTTGCCCAGTCTCTCTCTGTGTGTGTGTGTGTGTGTGTTCGTTTTTGTGTTTTTAGATGCTTGTTGGCGATATTTTTGCCATGATTTTATTGGTGTTGCTGATAATAATCAACAGCAGTTTAGCAGTTTAAACAGTTTAGCAATTGTTTGGCCAAAAAGATCAAACGATTCGTCTTTTCACAAAATGTAATTATTATTATTATTTTGTTGGTTTTGTTGTTGTTTTTGTTTGTGTATTTGCTTTTGACAAGTGAGTTATGAAATATCAGCCTAAATTTCAGAAGCCATGTCAATTCCTGCTTATGGAGTTGCTGGAGCTGACCTCCATTGAATTGGTCGGAGACTGTCTGGATCAGTCAACAGTTTCTGGTTACACATATACACACACCCACATATCTGCCCTCTCGCTCACTCTTTGGGTCTGGCTGTTTGGACTAGACTACTTAAAATTCAATTGAATGTTGAATTATTGCATTGAATTTCATTGTTTGTAAATGGTTTTGTGCGGTTATTGTAAACTGATTTCTTTTTGGAGCCATAGATTTATTTATATATATAGACTTCATCTCCTCCCTGCCCCTCTGGCTTAAGCTCGAAAAAAAAAAAATATATTGTATTACATTGAACTTGAGGTTCGGCTCTCTGAGCCTCCCAGGTGGTCGACTTATTCAAGAATTTTGTCTTGAGACAAAATGGTTTTTGCTAGGCTAGTCAAACCATAATAAAATCTTTGGCAAAAAGAATATATATAACTAAATAATTTGTTATTTTACTTTATGAACTAAGTGTAATAATTTAGTATTTTAGTATGGCATAAACTCACCATTTGTTATGCCCTCTTAACTTTTTCCAAATAAGTCAAAGTTGTTCCGACCTGTCTGCAAATAAATAAATCATCCTAGACTCGACTCAAGTTTTTAGTATATAATATGCACCTAATAGTTGGTTGTATTTTCCAAAGCACTCCCCAAAGGCGGAGCGTCTGCAAAACGCTAAAAGCGACCATCACCTCAGCAGTGAAAGCGCAAAAGATCAACCAATCTTTGTGGCGAGCGTTTAAAGTTGTCAATGAAAATTAATTGCAATTTTATTGCTACTGAGCACATCGCCTGCATACAAAGTGTATTTACTTTTTTTTTTTTTTTTTTGTTATGGCCACAGCGCCTCCTTGGAGTACGAATAAAAATGACCCAATTTCGGGCAGACTGGCTGGATGCTGGCAACTCAGCGAAACAAAGAGAAAAATTAATTCAATTTAAGCGTTGCTGTTTTGGTCCATCGAAAAGTAAGGATGCTGGACAAAAGGGCAAACAAAATATTAAAAAGGCGACCAAATTTTATAGCTCATAAAATTGATTTTCTTGTTATGAAAAATAAAGCAGAATCGGCCTAAAGAAGCCCCGCTAAAATTAACACACCAAAAGCCTTAATTATGAGTTTCAATTTGAAAATGCTGGAAACACTTTGGACTTAGAAATAGGATGAACTCCGTCATTTTCCGAAAATATATTGGATTTTCAAATATTATTATTGGGCTTTTTACCGTCGCTGTTGCCGAAAATTAAAAACTCTTTGACAAAACATTCAAGAAAGTCGTCACTTTCTCTACAGCCGAGCGAGCCTGTGGAAATTGCAAATGCGCTTGTGTTGTTTTAAGTGTCCTAAACATTTTAGCAAGCAAAATAAAAAAATTAATTAATTTTTCTTCAATTTGGTCTAATTGTTTCTTTTCATAAATCGAAATAATTCGCTTGATAAATTGGATTTTTTTTCATTCCAATTGATTCTGATCAAAATTATTATTATTTTTTTTTTTTGTTTTTAATTCAAATAAATTAATTTTCTGATTTTGGTTTTGACAAATTTAAAAATAAACTTAAATAGATTCGAGATTTTTAGCTTCATATTTATTTACAAAACACTTTAAAGCGCCATCTATAGTTGATGATATTTGTCAGAGCAATCTCCTATTAAGAGGCGCCTAAGAGTATGCTACAGTTTTTTCTTAATTTTGTAAAAACTCAAAACCCGTTAAATATGCCACATTTTTATAATAAAATGCTAAGAATTTTTTCTTATTTTTATATTTGCGGCACAACCATTTAGGATCTACTGAACATAGCCGGACGATGAAAAATTTAAAGGGTGAATATGGTGCATGGTGACCTTAATTCAATTAATACAATTAATGTAAAACATTTTATACATAAGTTATTAAGAAATAATGCGGCTTGGGAGATCTTATGGGTGGATTCTGTTCAGACGTTGGAGAGATAGGAGAAAAAGAAAATTAAGAAATTCTTCACATTTTTACAGTTTCTAATAAAGTTGGATTTACTCAAAGAAATAAAATTAAAAACAAATAAATAAAATCAAAAATCTCCTTTTCTAAATTTGATAAGAGTTTCAGTTTTTGTAATACATAAAAGCAGCGATTCCACAAAAGACATAAACCTGGCAACTTATATCTGACAGAATAAACCTTTTTGATATTTAAAAACAAACAATTTTTAAATATAAAATGCAATCAAAAATATATAAAAATATCAATGTCTTAAATTGATTGTCACCTCGACTAGAAATAAGTTTTTGTATTTAAGACTAACTAATATTTTTCACCCTATTTAAAATAAAATATATTGAAAGGTCAATTTAGAAATTTGATACAGTATTTAATCAATATTAAGTATGTATATGCAATTACTGTTAAAAAAAAAAAAACGAAAAAAATTGTTTAGAAAAATATTTCAATTTTTGAACTCATTAGTTCAATTTGATGCTGAAACAACTCAACTCTTCAAAATTTTAAAAATAAAAGAAAAACTTAAAAATGTTTAAGGTTTCCTCGAAAGGAATATTTTTGTATATTTACAGATTTATACAAACAAACAAATGGAAGACAAAATTTAAAGCTAGTGGAAGACAATGATCTAAAATTAAGTTTGACTAAATTAAAGCCTTTGTGATTACATAACTAATTCAAAGACATTGCACATTGCAGACGATAATTGTTTTTAGTGCCTTCTGAGGGCACCGAAGAAGAAGCCAGTCTCGTGCTCTCGTCATCACAGTTCAAAATTAAAGCCAGTTTCGCCTCTTTAACGACCATGGGAGGCGTGCCACAATCGAGTCACATCACAGATTTTTAATAATTTTTAAAAGAGCAACACCAACCGCCTTAGTAAAGCAGCGCCTGTTGAGCCTCGAGTTGCTCGTTCAGCCAATTTTGGTGTTCCTCTTCGGTGTGACAAGTGTGGTAAACGGCAGGATTTCCATCGGTGACCTTGCCTCCTTGCGACGACAGCAGAAAGATGCGTTTGAATGACTTCAGCAGCTTCTTTACAGCAGGAGCCATCAATGAAGAGGCCTTGGTCTTCTTCTTCTCCTGGGCAACTTTGGTGTTGCACAGATTCTCGGAAATTGCAGTTTCAGAGCACATTTTCGAAGTACTTGAAAAAAGATTTTACAGAGATTTACAGATCCACACACTTGGACAACTGCAGCTAGACTGATGCTCTTGCTCAGTTTGGGCCGTCCTTTTATACGATTTCCCTCACATCCAGGTAGGGGAAAAAGTGAGCCACGCAAGGAATTGTCTGAGTCATCGTTTGCACTTTTCCAGACAGGTAAGAATTACCTGCAGTGAAGATAAATACACCGATATCGAAATGTCTATTGCTCAAGGGTGGAAAGTCGAATACGTGAGTGTTAATTTTTCAATGTTTGATTTATTTTATAGCAAATAAACTTCTGGCACAAACAAGCCACAAGTCAAGTGAAAAATGAAGGAAAATATGAAAATAAATAAGCTGAATGAGAAACCATTTATATAAAATGGAATTTGGAAACCACGATCACACAGACCACACATGCTAAGCTATTTAAGGGATCAAAAGGAAAATAATAATAACATTTGTTTGCTAATACTGGACAGTAGTTTTAGCTGAAAGCAAATACAAGCTAAATAAATACAGATACTATAAATTCTGTTTACCCATAACATGTGTGTTGATTTTTCGAAAAATTCTTGGCTACTTAAAGGAGAAAATATTTAGTCATATGTAGGAAATTGCCTGGTTAATTTGTTCTTGAGAAGGTACCAGAAATCTGAGGTGTGCTGAGAAGGCGGAAGATGAGAAGGAATAGAATATTTTAACAAGGTATTTGAGGTAATTTTGTAGTACCCAAAAGACCCGGCTTAAACTTATAAACTGCATATAATAATATATATTCTATGATCCTAAAATACGTAGTAAAAATTGATCGTAGATTTTGAAGCTGATTGTTTCGGTTGAAAGATAACCGATGGATCGGGTCTATAATCTAAGAGAAGTTATACTGTATTCAACTCAGTTTCAGTCTGAATTAGTCCGCAGTACCAGTGGATATTTAAAGTTTTAAAAGTGCTTAAAAGCAAAATAAATGAAGCAGCTAAAAATAAATATATTTAGACTCAAGAAGTGGCAAGGAGATTCCTATCAGATAATCCAAAATTCAGTAAAATTTCCGGTGAAATAAAAGTTAGTTTATTATTTAAAGATCAGAGAAGAAAATTTTATAAAATTAAAGCAAAATTTAGTAAGCAAAAATAGACTCTCAAAGTTATAAACGAAGTCTCAAAAAGTATAATAAAAAACTAAAGAATATTTTAAAATTTTACCCTTAAGAAGTAACTAAAAAGTCTAGCTTAAAGGTTCAGCTAGCTCTAAAGTTCTATTAAATTATTAAAAAAAACTTTGTACAACAGATTTTCACAAGTTTGAAAAGCTAAATGCAATGTTAAATAAGAATGAGCAAAAATATTCAATTGCCAAAAGACAAAACCCTTTAAATCAATCATGATAGTTAAAAATATTTCCTCCATTTCACTGAAATACATTTTTCCCATAGTTTTAATATACCAATTAGAAAAAGTTAATTTCTATAATAAAAATTAATTGATTGAACACATTGAATTTTAATTGAGCAATTTAGAGTCAAACAAGTAGTTTGAATTATCGTGAAAATCGCAATTTTCTCGGTAAATTTCTCGGTGAAGTTCATCGTGTACATAAACATGCATTCTATGAAATCAAACTTATCAGTTTCGCTTAAAATGAGCGGAAAACGCAAAATAGTTTGTGTCGAACAGCTGAAACGAAATGCTTCAAAAAGAGCCAAGAATTTCAAAGACTTCTTCCAATTGAATTGCAACGATTTGGAACCAATCGATTTTGGCTTAGCCAAGTAAAGTTGGTTGATTTCTAAGAAATAAAATCGAAACCAGAATGATTGTCAATAGGTTGTTCCGGCTAATAAAGCGTGACATGTCGACAGAAAAAAAAAAAACGAAATCAAAAGAGAACAAAAACTATCGAATAGGTTCGGTTCGCCCACACAGACGACACGCACGAATGACAGAAGTGAATAGCTCCTTTATAGTTTAACGAATATGTTGTCCTTATGCTCAGCATGACTGACAATGCCACAGCCTCTTTCTGGACCAAGTCTTTTGACTCCTTCGACTACTATTACACCCATGGTAGTCACATCCTTTTGTTTCATATTCCAATTTGCAACGCTTGAACCTCCGTACAGTTAATTATTGTACTGGGCTCACGTTCTCTGCTCTTTTTAAAGAATATTTTTCAAAAAAGAAGAAAACGTGCCCTGAGATATTTATTGTACTTGCTTGCACCATATGAGCCAAATGACTTTGTCGCATGTTAGACCAAATCAATTTGTTCCAAATGGGTGGCATTCTATGCGGTAAGATTTTCAGCTGCACTTTTGGTCACTCAAACCGAGTCTAAATGCCAGAAAAGTGGTTGCTCAAAGAAAGTCAAGAATTTGATGAAAAATTCTTGAAGAAATTGTCTCCGAACTGTGAAAATCGGAATTTATTCGCCAATCTAAATTTGTCCTCGAATTTTTGAGCAACTGCTTAATTACTTGAAAAATATAGGAAAATTGCTAGACTTCATGTGGACGTCGCGTGTCTGGAAATGCTACGGTTTCTGGCCGACGACAAGGTCACTAAAAGTCATTAGGCAGATTCTTACCTTTGATACGATGAGGCGAGACGAGGTCCCGACTTAATTGGCTCATTTCCACAGACTAAATGAAATAATTATTTGTTTTTCCTGGCTTGATGAGTCACTTTTTCTTGCTTAGTTACCAAAGGGATTTAATTTTCCTAGGTCTTCATAAAGTCAGAAAAGTCCTGAAACTATTTATTTAAAATGGTTGGAATAGATTAATTTATTTTAATATTTTATTATTATTAATCCAGGCTATGACACGTTGGCTAATTTTTTGGATGCTTAAAAGAATCAATTACTTCATCCATAAATAAATCATTTCCTTATCTTTGGATATAAATAAAAATAATAATGATATAATAAAAAAATAATTTAATATCAAGATCATGGATTTTGGATAGAGAGTTGGTTGAATCGCTGGAAAATATTCATTCATTTCATTCAGAAGAAAATTAAATAAATTAAATTTTTTAGAATGGAGTATAGTACCCTCCAAACGAGTCCTTTCATTTTGACTAGAAATATTCTTTTCTTTAGTCCTTTGATTTTGATTTAAAGAAAATAAAAGTCAAAAATATCTAAAGCAATCCACAGTAAGCCAAACTTCTAATATAGAAAATTTATATATGAGATAAGGTCATTTATTTTTTAGGAAAGAAAATTCCAGAAATTCAAATCTAAATACAAAAAGTATGCAAAAAACAATTTCAAATTCAACAATTATTTTTACATGTAATTTATTTAGCATTCATGGTTCAAATGAGGCGAGTAAAATGCCAGCGAAGAAATTGCTTAAACACCTGGAACACTGACAAGCCAAACAAGCAAAAGGTACACAAATGAACTCGTAATTGAATTTCAGCCAAGTGTATCGAATCATTTGAAAATCCTATAGGAAAATCAAGTCAAGCGAAACAAATGGGATACTACAGAATTCCTGACCTTTATCCAATCTTTTTGAGAAGCATGAAAAATTCTGCAAAAAGAATGGGTGGGTTGAGTGATCCTAATAAGTATTTGGAGCTGAAATATAGACCAAGTTTTATATAGATTAAAAAATTTAATAGAAGCAAGTCGAGAGAAAATACGAGAAAGTCTAGAATGGGTGGTCGTTTAGTACAAAGCAAGGTCGGTGGCCCAGGACTATCAATGCCAATTTGTCGGCAATTTGAAAGTAAATTTTGAAAACTACGTTTAAAACGAAATCGTTGGGCCTCAACAGGGCGGTGAGACTCTTACCTACGTGCCCAAGTGCCAGTTTCAACGCACAAGCAGAGTTCACAAAGGCAGGAAAATGAGAGGCAGGGAAACTGCTACTTTTCGCACAATGCCCAGTGTATGAAAAGAGACACCTTCCAACTATTCTCTTGTCACTTTGGCCAACCCTGACCGACCGAATTCTCTTTCTCTCCCATTCTCTGTCAAACCGACGTATCCGTCACCTGGTGTGATTAGCTCGATACGGCAGGATCAAAGTGGAAAATTCATTTGGCTTGGTGGTCTTAGTCTCGGTATCTTTGATGCCACCGACAACTACAATATTTTTTGTTAAATAGGCGTTGGCACAGCGTTCTGTTAAATCTAACAGTTGAATTGCCTTGTTTACCACCACTTTAAGGGGTTTAAAAAATCCTTCTTTAGATTAGGAATCCAAAGCAGACCTAATTTGTAGAAGGAAATAGGTTCTAATTTTGTTTTACTAGCTGGCATGGTCTTATCAGCTCTATATTCTTGTTATAGTAATCAGATATTAATAATATCATTTTCATTATCATTCAGTTGGGCGATTGTTATAGTAATAAGATATTAATAATATCATTATCATTATCATTCAGTTGGGCGATTCACTGTCAAGTTTGCCTGAATTACTTCACTGGCTTCCCATTATGTATACGCCACCTTAATTGATTACTAATAAATTTTTACTTTCTGTGTCAATAAAACAGCAAGCAAGCTATCTTTTCTTTAAGTTTTTGAGAATATTTATTTTGCTTTGATGATTGTAAGGCACTGAAACAGTGAAGATAGCTACCTCTAGATAAGTCAGTATCACTATACATATCGATGAAGACAGCTACGTCTGTCAGTCTAATATTTTGTTAACTAGTCTTTTAAGTTTATGGCAATCTTTATGAATACTTATTACAGGCTCCAGATTTGTCGGAATAGCCGGATGGAACCCCTATATCATATAACTCTCATAACAGCCAAAATTGGTTGTAAGAATAAAATTATTGATTGCTCTAATTCAAATTCAATGCTTATATTCTTGTATGGTAATTTGAATATGTGCTAAATTTTACTTTATCATTTAGTTGTCATACGGAATAAATGTCGTCTTAGGAATATCTAGGGCCCATTCATATAATTTACGACAGAAAAAAAAACATTCAAAAAGAGTCTGTAACTTTTGCGCTTTTGTGTGTAATTTGTGAGCTAAATAAAATACGTATCATAAAAAAAAAAAAAAAATATTTGAAAATTTATACGAGTTCCCAAAAGTTATATTATATTTCAAGGCCAAACGCTCTCTCAAAAAAAAAAAAAAAAAATAAATAAATAAGTAATAATAATTTTAGTTAAATATAAAATATTGGATTGTTACTGTTTTTAAATCATAAAAAAGATTATACAGCTCGATTGTTTATTTATGTTCTATTAATAAAAAAAAGTATAAATTTTCAAGTATTTATTAATTTTTTGCTTAGATTGACTGTTTGGTATTATTTTTGTTCAACAGATTAATCAGACTTACCATATTCTTATCAAAAAACATTTTTTATTGTTTTTGCGTAAAAATAAATAAATAATTTGATAAATATACTCTTAAATAAGATTTATTATTTGGCACTCTACAATGGAAATAGAATTCATATTTCAATTATCACAAAGATAAGAAATTCCTGATGTTTTCACTGGGTTACTAGCCCAATTCGAACCCCTAACTAATTTTAGAGATAATGGCAAGAGTACGAGATAGCCCTAAAATGATCGATTAAAAAATTCCTTCAATTATAAGCTGGCAATATTTTCCTATTCAGCAAGCCCGAAAAAAATTCCAGCCATGACATGTGCTATTTGGGTCTTTCAAGAATTGGAGGAATCTGTTTTTTTGTTATTCAACAAAAAACACATTTCGGAATGATTTCAAACTACTCGAGACAAAGAAGAGAACATCTAAAAAGGCGAATTTATATGATCCATTAAATGGAGTTCTGGAAAATTTATCACCAACGCTCGCACAACAATATAATTTTTACAACTTTGAAATTGTTCTTTAATTGCTCGAATGTTATCCTTTGAGTTACCAGAAGGCGTCCATTAGAACGCATCAACCCATAGATTTTCACTGATTGTCTGCTAAGTTACGCAGGTCCTTTGAAATCAAATTGAATTTATGGTCCACCATTTGAGCATTATTAGCAACAATTACACATTTCCTAGGAAATTCAAAGAGAAGAAAAAATTATTTTCACTTACAATACGATTGCCCTGAGAGACACTTTTCAGAAAGTGTTTCTTTTTATTCTGGCGAATAGAAAATCTTTTTTTTTTTGTAATTGGTAAGCCATTGTCTGATACTTAGCGAATGAAATTGGTTTTTAAGTATTGAGTATTGTTCCATTCATGTCTGCCAATGTGAACAATATGTTCTATTCAGGACAGAATTTGTATGGTTATGTTCAGTTATGGAAATGAATTGAGTATGTTTTTCAAAACACCTTTGAAAATCTTAAGGAACTCAAATCGACTGTACTTTTTATTCACAGGAATTCGAGAGTCTTTGTAACCTTGACCATTTGTAGACCTAAAGAGATTCTACCGGTCATTGTGAAAGACATTTGTCACGCATGCAGTAAAATTTCAATTGTTTTTCTCAAAAGTTGAATGAAGTACGAAATGAATGAATACGAGTGTGCCTACTCTAAGAAGAATACCATAGCTCTCTACTCTAGAGTGTGAATCCCAGCGGCGGTCTATTCACAAGCCAAAAATCCTAGCAATTCTTGCACATTCAAAACCAGCGAAGCATAGCTCCGCAGGACCTTCGCTATTCCATTCAGACAATTTAAAGTAATTTCAAACAAAACTAGACAATTCATTACGTTTTATATGCCAATTCAAATGCTAGCAACAGGAAATGCCTTTCAAAAAAGTGAACAACACTCAAAAGTATTCCCTTTTTTTTGCGGCATGTTGAGCGAGATATTCGGTAAGGAATCCTTGACCAATCGATCTATTGCCATTTCTGTTTCAAGAGTCTCGAACTCTGATACAATTGAGAATCGATTGTTATAAAATGGAAACCGGATGCGAAGGACCGAATGAATCCTTACCGGTAGGTCTGTAGTAAGAATCGGTTACTTTGATGATATTTTTTTATTTATCTACGAAAAGACAAACAAACATGCAACCTTAGGTTTTCTTTCTTGAATCTAAAAGATTCCCTGTAAAAATATTTGCTAAGGACAAAGTCACAAGTTCATGAAATTTTTTCTACAAATATTTACTTAAAAATAAAAACAAGTGTTCCTCTTTGAATACACATTTATCTAAGTTGTTTAAACAAATTTATATGGAAGTACTAATTTCATACTGGCAGAGACATGTACGAAGCCATACAAGTATGGTTTTATTTTCCTTACTTCATTCTTGACTGTGTAATTTGAGAAGTTGGTTACTCGTCTGCGTTTTACCTTATCAATCAAGATTTATCTGGTATTTTGGAAACAACAAAAGGGATTCTTAAAAAATATTTACGCTTAAAGTCCAAACAAAATATTGAAACACAATCCTCTCCGCTCAGATCGCAATCTCTTCCCTCCAACAAAGCAGCTAATCTTTATGGAACCTAGAAAAGGTACAAGCATTTTTAGATTGCACATTGCTGATAAGTCTTAATCCTTCTTTAAATGCAGCAAATGCTTGACATACCGAAATCGGGTAGCACATGAGTAGCATCTCAATGTGTGTGTATCGATATCAAGACAACTTATCTAAGTGTCTTGATTATGTGTGCACCAAAACGAAATTCACATCTCAGATAAATATAGAGCAACCTAATTGGTAAACCAGATAGCTTAATGGCTTCATTTCAGATCATGTGTGAACTTTAGTGATAATAAATTCTGGAGATCTTGTGATACTATCAAAGGTGAAGTGTGGCTGGCGGCTGGGAAACTCAAGTTAATGCCAAGTTAATTTGGAAGATTCAGAGATACTTGTAACTTGATCTTTGAAATATGTGTGAGATATTATATAAGTTATTCTCAGCGAGATTGAGAATAAACAAAAAAAAAATTTATTTAAAAATTTTTTTAAATGAAACACTCGGGTTTTTTATTTAAGATTTTAAACCGTGTTTATTGAAATGAATTTTTAGACTAATTACAAAATGAAAAGGTTTTACCTAAGTTCCCTAAGCAAACACTGTTGAGTCGCTGACAGCAGCAGCGGCAGCGGCGTCGTCAGCGATCACGTTGTAGTGCAATGACATCTGATCCACTTGTTGGTATGTGGCGGAAATTCTGCAGACAGTGGGTCAGCAGATTTGAAGTTTTGGTTTTCGCGTTGGATTTTGGTATTTTATAATTTAGGGCAATAACTCTTCCCCCTCTAATTAGCACTTGTCCTCAAGTGATCGTCAAAAGAATGGAATACTATTGAATTGCACCATGTGCATCTCGGAATGGGCCCTCGGTGGTTTTGGTAAGGGGTTCACGGTTGGTATCATGTCGTTATTTACTTGGAGTATGACTTCCTTCCTTTTCTTACTGCATTGAACCATGACTATGGTTAAGAGAGCAATGATCACGAGAATTGATGAGATACCCACTCTATCTATTGTCGAGTGGGTCTGGAGTTTCTTCAGCCATGAGGTGTTGTTCAAATGTAGCTGCTCCAATGCTTCCAGTGACAGAATTTTCAATCGTTCTATTTCTGTCGGTGCCAATTGTATTAATGGGGACCCCGATTTTATAAGGGTGATTTCCGAGTTGCCGAACTTCTTGCCATCAATTTCGATGGTTTCATTCCAAAACCCAACTAAGTATGAGCCAGTGATTTTCTGGCTATTGTTACGCCAGTTCAGCGTGCCGTTGAAATTATTGAGTAGAATCAGCCCGTCTTCCATCTCTTCCAGTTTTGGGACGTGGTCAGCGTTGGCGAACTCACACAGTGATTGCTTTCCATTCAATAAATTTGGTATGCAAATGCTATTGCTTATGTTACTAAGATTATTGCTATTACAAATTTTAATGTTATTATAGTTTTTGCAGAGGGCAGTTATCTCATAGAATTCGTTTTTGTTTTGGAATATTTCGTTTGTGGGTAAATTGATTATTACATTGTTTTTTACTATAGGTTTTATTAAAATGTTTTGATATTCAGTGGGTTTTAGAATTGGTATTTTTATTACATATAAGAGTATCGTTCCATTATGCAAAATGGAGACGTCTGTAAATTCCAACATCTCCTCGACTGTTAATTTGGAAAATGGCATATTATTTTCTTTTAATTGTAAATTTATTTCGCTCAGCTCAACCTCGCCTAGCAAAAACGAATTAACGACGTTTAGCTTCGCCCATTGAATCGCAAACTTAACATTACTTATTTCTTCCTTGAGAAGTCTAACCTGATTCTGAAGACTCATAGCTATCTCTTCACTCAGAGGTGAATCCTTCTTTATAACATTCCGTATGTCGTTCGTTACCTGGCTTAATTGATTGATTCTGTCTTCTAGTTGCCTGTTTATGATTACCTGTTTATTATTGCTACTGGTCAAGTCGTTGATGCTATCCGTGAGTAAAACCAAGTCGTCATGGTCTGGGCTTCCCGCTACGTATTTCCATGCAGTCCCTATTAAGTTTATTGCCCTAGTTCTTCGGCTTCTTCCTGGGATGATGGTCTTTACTGCCTCTAGAGCCTGAGACAGCTCATACTGTAGAAGGTGGTAGAGGTTGTTTGTCTTTAGGTCGCGTTCTATGTAATATTGTAGGTTATTTAGGCGGTCCTGTATTTTGTCAACGTCTATAATATGGGCTATGCGTTTCGTACTTGTCTGTATTCTTCCAGTCCCCTTGTTGATTGTTACAGTCTGTGCGTCCGTATAATTCGTGATTTCCACGAATCCCTCCGTAGCAACGAACATAACCAGCATCCTGCAATTAATCGGATTTGATGTTACTTTTGTGAACTATTTTGCCTGATTCTGTAAGTATTTTTGTGTTCTGATCTTCCTTAACTATTTCTTTCTTAAACCTATCCGAAAGTTTTGAACCTAATCTTGTATTTATTTTAACAAAAATTTCCTTTCCCTTTTCGTAATGTTTTATAGGTTTTTTACTTTTGTTATGATATTCGGTGTCGTATGATTGTTTCCGTATGAGTCTGTCTAAATTGTCGAGTCTAGCTTGTTCGTACTGTTCTGGTGCTGTAGTGAGTGCCCTACCAAAGAATGCTTCTATTGGTCGCATTTTTGTGACCGAATGAATAGAGCAATTATATTCATAGATGGCTCTGTCCAAGAGTTCTTCAAAATTTCTATGGACCCCATCTCCCTTAAGACATCTCATTATTTCAGAGAGTGTGGAGTGGAATCTTTCTATTTGGCCATTTACCGTGCTTTTATAGGGAGGCGCTTTAAATAACTCGATGCCCAGCTGATCGGTCAACATGAATTTGATCGAAGCTGAGTTGAGAGATTTCTCGTTGTCCATGACAATCGTCTTGGGCACCCCGAAATAAAAAATGATGTCTCTAAGTGGCGTTCTGATATCTTCTACGGCTTTTGATTTTATAACCTTACCTAGAGCCATCTTAGAGAATTTATCTATGGCGGTAAGTACCAAGTTTCGTTCCGTCGAGTAGATGTCAATGTGAATGATTTGTCCGGGGTATTTGGGCAAGGGAGTTTTTTTCATCTCTGGGTTCGGAGGATGTCTGTCGTATTTGGATGTTTTGCACACTTTACACTGTTTCACTATATTGGCTATTTTTTGTTTCATCTTGGGGAAATACACCCTCTCGGACAACTGAATTTTGTTTTCTAACGCATTTCGATGCGCTCTATTGTGGGTCTTGAGGATTTCTTCCTCCTGTTCGGATTCATTAACTATGTCCTCTACTTTTCGCTGCGCGAATCTAATTTTGTAACTTTTAAGGTGGTTGGGATAGATTTGTTGAATTCTTCCCATTATATCTTCGGATGTGCAAATTCCGTTAATTACGGATGGATTGAGGTATTTCTTTAAATCGGACAATATGTTCTCGGTTGTGAATTGAAGTCTTCCTATTTCGTGTCTATGGAATGTAGGGAATGGTATGCCGAAACGATAGGCATCCGTTTCTGATTTTTTTAGAAATATTTGGTTTTTAAATGCATTGATCGGAGCTTCTACGTTATGGATTAAACCATGACTCGAACTATCGGCGCTATGTTGCGTCGAGGCTACAGAATTTATCTGGTCGGCTGATGGTCCCCTAGACAAGGCGTCGGCTACGGTATTTTCTTTACCGGGCTTATAAAAAATCTCGTAATTATATTCTTCTAGATGCGCCTTCCATCTTTTTATTCTCGCGTTCCCGTTCCAGCTACTAAGAGAGTGGGTCAATGGCTGATGGTCAGTAAATATTTTCACTTTGGATTTACCGTAGAGGTAAATTTTGAACTTTTTCAATGCCCAAATGATTGCCAACATTTCTTTTTCGTTAGTGGCATAATTCTCTTCGGCTTTAGAAAGTGTTCTAGAAAGGAATGATATCGGTCTATTATCCTGTGAGAGGACGGCTCCTATAGCAAAGTTTGAGGCATCTGTAGTCAAATGAAATTCTCTCCGAAAGTCTGGATAATGGAGAACTACGTCGGCCGAGACCAAACTACTCTTTAACTTCCTAAAGGCCTCTAATGCTTCCGTGTCGAGAGTAACTAGTTTCTTTGATGACGCTTTTTTGGAAACGCGACCATCCTCCCCTCTTAAAAGAGAGGTAAGCGGCTTTGCGAGCTTAGCGTAGTTTTGTATGAACCTTCTGTAATATCCAGAGAGTCCCAAAAAGGATCTCAAATCCTTGAGTGTTTTTGGAAGTGGAAAGTTCGCGATAGCCTCCACCTTGGTGGGATTAGTTTCAATACCTTTGTCAGACACGACGAAGCCGAGGAATTCAACTTTCCTCTTCATGAATTCGCACTTATCCAACTGGCACTTCATATTGGATTGTTGTAAAGTTTTGAAAATTTTGTTAAGATTTTCATAGTGCGATTTATCATCTTTGCTAAATATGATAATATCGTCGATATAGATGAAGCATATCTTGCCAATATGTTCATGAAGAATATCGTCTAGCGCTCGTTGGAATATGGCTGGCGCGTTCTTTAAGCCGAACGGGAGTCGTGTGAACTCGTATTTTCCGTTATTCACGGAGAAGGCAGTTTTCTCTATATCCGACTCTTTCAACGGAATTTGGTGAAACCCGCTTTTAAGATCAAGTACAGAAAAAACTTTATTGTTGCCAAGTTGGGCTAGAACCTCATTGATCTCTGGAATGGGGTATCTATCTGCAATGGTGACTTGATTCAACTTACGGTAGTCGATAACCATTCTATATTTCTTTTCGCCGGAAGCGTCGGCTTTCTTTGGCACGATCCACACAGGTGAATTGTATGGTGACCTTGATGGTCGAATAATGCCGTCACCCAGCAGCTCAGAGACCTGCTTATTTACCTCGTCTTTCAATGACATAGGGTACTGATAGAACTTCGAGTACACGGGTGTATCGGAAGTCGTCCTAATCTCAGCCCTCACATTAGTAGCGTACGTGAGTTTTTCGTTGGGATCCGCAAAGAGCCCTGGATACGCTTCTACTACCTGATTTAATGCTTCCCTTTGTTCAAGTCTGAGATGATCTATTCTGGGAATAATGGTACTAACGGCCTCAAATTGTTGTTCTTGGATGTGGATTCTTCTATTGTTCCTGAGAGTTATAGTCAGTTTGTCAAGATCTATTCGAGCCCCCATCTCTTTCATAGTATCTTTGCCTAAGATACCATCAAACGTTTTGAGGGACGATAGTAGGAAAAATTTGGTCTGAAAGCCGAAAAGGTTTGCTTTTTTGTAGTGAGATATGGATACGTCACCGCCAGGTGTGACGGCAGTAAAGGATTTATTATTTGGCAATGCGTTTGTTACTAATCTTGGTTGAATGTAATTTTTATTAGAGCCTGTGTCGATTAATATTCTTAATTTTTTTTCACCCCCCACCTTACATTCAAAATATGGAAGTGAGGAGTCTTCTAGTCTAAAAAATTAAGCTCTTGTTCCTCTTGCACCTCGTCCACAGGGTCATCTGACCCGTTGCAGTATTCATTCAAGGTCTCGTCTGTTTCGTTCATCGTTTCGTATTGTGCCAATTGTTGCTCATACTCTGCCATCGCTGAATTTGATTCCACAGTTGGCTGGTCCATGTTTCCTATGTCGGTCGTTTGAATATTAAAATTCCTCTGTCGTTTTGTCATGTCTGCAATTTGACCGCCTGGTCGTTTGCCAGCGTCGAAGCGCTGTATGGGTCTGTTCATGTAATTCACGTTTCTTGTCTGAATGCTACGGTCTATGTCCATTGATTCCGGTTTTGGTTGAGGCTTGGCCGCGAACGGTCGAGGTGGGGCATATTGGTTTTGTTGTTGTGGTTGATGGTGAAACATATAATTTTGCCTGGGAGCGGCGATTGGTGCATTACCGAAGTTTGTTGGATAGTATCTGGTCGCAGGGAATTGCTGACCGTTTTGAACATATCGAGGTGGTCCTCCTACGAAATTCCGTGGAGGAACAGGTGGTGGTTGACGATAACCAGAATTATTAAAAGGTTGCATATTACGTGGAGCTGGTATAGGTCTCTCATGTCCCCTGAAACCTGTTTGCTGCCCTTTGGTTGCTGCATGATTGGTTCGATAGGTTTGGTTCTCCAACTTGAGACAGAAATGTAATGCTGAGGGGAGATCTGCTGGTTCTTTAATCCCCAATAGGCGAGAAAGATCTCCTCGCAACCCTCGTACAAAGGTATCTAAGGCTTTATCCCTATAAATTTTGGTCATTAGTTGTTCAGATTCTCTGTTCAAATTCATGCAACCGATTTTATTCAATATAAGCGACAAATGATTATAAACTTGTTGATGGAATTCTTCCACCGTTTGCTGGTTGCCTTGCACCAACATTGTCATCTGATATTCGATAGTGTTTATATCGCGTTTGTCTGCATAATGCAATGTGAGGCACCTCGAGATTGCCTCCCAATTTAATGGAATGCTGTACGACTCTAGTGCAATGTCAGCACTGCCTATTATTTTGTTTCTAATGGTGTGCAGGATACCATAATATTTAGGCGTTCCGGCCGTCGGTGCATAAGTCTCCATAATTCTATCAACACTTTTTTTCCAAGAACTAAATTCCGCTGGGTTACCAGAGAATTCTCTAATAGTCTTCACTATGTCCGGTACCCTGTCAAGTTCTCCCAGATGGTCTCTATATTCAGGTGCGACAACCTGGTCTATCGCCTCAGTGAAATTGTAAGCATTATTGTTGAGTTGCATCAACATTCTCGGCAATTGTTGGGCCATCGCCTGACTAACCAAGCTTGTTAATTGTTCTAAATTTATCCTCATATTCGGTAATTCTGGCTGAGGAACCCCTTCTGCCTGAGCTGGTCTTCCTGGCGAATTAAGTACGGGTGGCCTAAGTAAATTATTTGGGTTGGCCATGATATTCGGAGCAACTATCGAGAGCGAAAATTCAATATAAGGGCCTGAAGCGAGTAGTCTTAATTTGAGCAAGCGACACTGAATTTAATCTTTATGTTTTTTTTTTTTTTTTTTTTTTTTTTTTTTTCTGATTTAAATATTATTAATTTTCCTACGAGGACTTGTTGGATTTTACCGCGTCTATGATTTGGGCACTTATTTAATTTGTATGTGTGTGTGTTTTAATAATTGTGTGTAATGGGTTTATAATTTAATTGTTAAGAAAAGAGGAACGGGATAAGTACAAAAATATCTAAAAGTAAACTGACAAAAGAAGAAAATTTATTTTCGTTTGTCTGTTTTTTATTTTATTTTTATTTTTTTTTTCCTCTTTATTATTTTAGGTTTGAAAAATTATTGAATTTATTTCTTAATTAATTCTTCCCACTTTTTATTTGTTTTTTTTTTTTTTTTTTTTTTTTTTTTTTTAATAATTTTTTTCTCTTATTTTAGTTCTGAAATTTATTGAATTTATTTCTTAATTAATTTCAATCTTTCGATTCCAATTATTAATTTCTTTTAAATTTTTCCAAAAAAAAAAAAATTTTAAATTTTATTCATTACTTAATTTTTCATTAAAATTTTAAATTTTATTTATTACTAAATTTTTTTTTTTTTTTTTTTTTTATTTAGCACTTATTTTTTTCCTTTCATTTATTTTATAAAATCTTCTTAAGAATTATTTATTTTATTCTTGTTTGTGTGTTTTTCCTTTTTTTTTTTTCACTTAACTGACTTACAGTAAGATTGATGCGGTTGCTCTTCCCGGCTGTATCGACGTTGTCCCTTTTGACATCTGGTCTACTTAGGGTCTCCACTAGCACACTGCGAAGTTATCCTGCGGGCGGGCCTGTACAAGATGTGCAATCCACCGATGGGTAAGAGAATCAGCCAAGATTCCCCCACCTTCCGTCAATATCTGGCAGACAAAATTAATTGTCTGGAGTCTTCCAGGTGTTATGACACTTTATTTTTACCGACGGTTTCACGTTATGAAATACCGTTTTTAATATTTTTAACCCGCGAGTTGGCTTGACTTAGAGGCGTTTTGCTCTATCGCCAGTAACCAATTTCGTTCTTAACTTTTGTTGTCGACGTCGCGGGTCCCTGCTCGGGCGCCAGTTATTCTCAGCGAGATTGAGAATAAACAAAAAAAAAATTTATTTAAAAATTTTTTTAAATGAAACACTCGGGTTTTTTATTTAAGATTTTAAACCGTGTTTATTGAAATGAATTTTTAGACTAATTACAAAATGAAAAGGTTTTACCTAAGTTCCCTAAGCAAACACTGTTGAGTCGCTGACAGCAGCAGCGGCAGCGGCGTCGTCAGCGATCACGTTGTAGTGCAATGACATCTGATCCACTTGTTGGTATGTGGCGGAAATTCTGCAGACAGTGGGTCAGCAGATTTGAAGTTTTGGTTTTCGCGTTGGATTTTGGTATTTTATAATTTAGGGCAATAACTTATATGATAATACCTTATTAAATTGAGTACAATTAGGGTTAGTGTGCGAGGGAAAAAGAAGGGATGAATTGGACTGTTAATCAAACAGACTCTTTGAATAGACTGTACTATTCAAATTGCAAATTATAGAAAAATTGTAAAAATTAAAAAAATAAAAATAAACTAAAAACAAATCACTCAAATATTTATTTTTAAACTAAACTAGAAAGGAGTCCAGAAAATCTTGATCTACCAAATACTATCGGCCTACATTGAATAAGCTCAAACCTGGACTAATCCACTGACCATTTAAGTTGATCTCAAAGAAATATATAATTTTTTCATGAATAATTTTTTGACTTAAATTATTTATTATTTTATATTTGAAGCATGTCAATTTGTGGTCAAAAATAAACCCATTTCATTGTGTACTCTCAAAGTCTACTAATCATTTTTTTTCTTTTAGAAGAATCATATTTTTTGAGCCATTAAATAAATTTTCTTTTACAAAATAGAATAAACACTTTTTCCACTATGAGTAAGCTAAAAAAAAAATATAAGAACAATCAGCTTCTTAAAAGTATCTTAATAGTGAGTAATGAAAAGCAAAATAAATTCATCAAGGAAATGTTTGTTTTTCATATTTCTCCGAAAACATATTAATTTTGCCAGGCAAACGTGTAATAAAGAAATATCCAAACATGGAAATACGAACAATGTAAAAAAAAAAACGAGATGTATGAAAGAATTGAAACGTTAGCAATCCTCATTGGAATTGGAGTTTTTCCAGTGAAGTAGAAAATCCTTTATGCTCCCATCAATAAGAAGTACAACAATGATTTGGCTGCTTGAAGGCAAGAAAGCCGTCCAAACAATACACCCGATCGATGTTGCCAATGGCAAGAAAAGAAGGCAAGATTTGTGCATACACATGTGAGTGGTCTTGTTTACCTATGTGTCGCCTACCGAACGCCCAAGGGCCACAATCCGTATACCTACTACTGCGGCAAGCCGACATAGTGGTTGACCAGAGAAACCAAAACTATACGAGCACAATATGTATATCCCCTTGATCCCTGGGCAAAGGCATTGGCATTGGCATTGTGAGTGACGTTTATGGATATATTTTGAGTTTTGAAGAAACAGGAAACCTAATCTTACAATAACATTTCCAAGCACTGAGCTCTTCTTTTAAGTAACCTTAACGTATAAAATTCTGTTATCATTGGCACAGATCAATTGAATTCGAGACAAACAGAGAATAAAATCTTTTCTGTATCTGTTTTTTTAGGCAAACATAAAAATAACACAGACATTACTTTTATTTCTTTTTCTCAATGTTGTACGACAAATATATGAATAACTATTTTATGTCTCTGTGTCAGTGTGTGTGAGTGTGTGTGTGTACATAGGATAATTTCCAAATAAATCAACGTAAATTTATGTGAGGAAATTAGAAACTGCATATGTAATGAGCCCGAAAGACCTCTCAGTTGCTAGAAAACCCTTATGAATAATTCAGAGACTTAAAAGCATCATGTGTGTTTTCTTTTCAAATCTTTATTAAAATAAAATCAACATTATTAAAAAAGGAGAAAACTGCATTCGAGCCAAACAATGAAAGTTTTACGATTTTCCTTAAAATCGAATGAAAAGGAAGCTACATATATTAATTTCCTTATATCACAATTGAAACGAAATGGAATTAAGATTCCGTGAGGTAAGATATTTCAATTGGAATAAAATATTTTTTCTGATAAAATCGTAAAACTCTATCTAATTAATCGGAAGAAAGGAATTGTGTACTTTTATTATTGGATATATTTTTCCTGATTTTAAAGGAACAAGAAATTTTGTACTTTTATTTTTGGAAGTATTCTTCCGGATTTTAAAGGAGCAAGAACACATATATGATTTATTTCTTTGTTAATTTTTCACTTAAGTTCCTAGTCCCAAATCTGGTTAGATATAGGAAAGGATTTATTGAACTCATCTCAAGAGTATAAGAATGTTTTTGTATGCTCTCTTCTATTCTTTAAATTCAAATTGAAAATTTAAGTCGAATTTTGAATTAGAATTTATGCAGAATTAAAATCGAATACTCAATTGGAATAAAAAGACTTTTTATTATGCTCTCTTCAGTTCTTTAAATTCAAATTGAAAATTTAAGTCGAATTTTGAGTTAGAATTTATGCAGAATTAAAGTCGAATACTCAATTAGACTTTTAAGTTAGAAGTTAAAATCTATTTCCTATTTTTCTGGTATAACCAAATACGTCTTCTTCTTCACAACGTCAATTTATACAGACTGAACCATTATTTGATTTAATTAGGAAATTGGAAACCATAAAAAAGTCTAAAAAATTCTAAAGTGTTTTTCTTTAATTTTATTTTATTTTTTGGATTTTTTGAGAGTTCTACAAACATTTGCCTTGATTTGCACTCTCAAACATGTGCTGACAATAATTAATGACAGAGATTTGTTGTTTGGGGAAAAATAAAAATAAAATAACAAATCTGTTTCAATATTTGAAAATTCAAACTGTGTTGAACGGTCAATTGTTGTCTTTTTGGCCAACCAGCCTAATTTTGCTTTTGGTCCCCATGGTGCCTTCAGGAAAAAAAGGACAACAGCGAAAAAAAAATCTATTCAAGCAGAAAGTCACATATGGATATAATATAGTCTGTATTGGTGTTTTGTTCGAAATGCTTTGAAAATATTTTGTGTAAACACGTTTTAGGAAATTTGCATTGTTCTCGCTTTCCTATTGTCTTGGGGCGAAGCGATTGTCTGGTGCATTGGTGTGTGTGTGTGGGTGCGGTTGGCATAGTGAGACGTCATGGAGTTTCACGTGTTGTCACTAGCCACCAACCGCCAGGCCTATTAATAGGCGACAAAACTCTATGCTGGCATAGGAGACTGCAGTGAGATCTGTTGAAACATGAGCTGTTCATGTAGCACACTGGGGATTACTACATCCAGTGAGATCGGAGACCAATCCGAAGATTTTCAACAGAACAAAAGTGTGCCTTTTAACGAGCTCTAATTTGGTGCCGTGCATTTTTTCATGCCTACAGCGGCAAAAAGGTTTTGTTTTGTTTAGTATTCTTTTTTTTTTTTTGCTCTCTCTCTCTTCTTCACAACTCATTTCAAAAAGATCACAGATCACAATTGACTGAGGCTTAGAAATGATGAAGAAGAATTCATTTCAACTCGACCGATTTGCAGGCACAATCACGTCAATGTCGTGTTTTCTGCTGGCAAAACTGGTGAAGCCCTGAAATTCGGCACAATGGATGATCCAAACAATATCGTCCTTTTTTAATTTTTGAGGCCATTTTTTGGCTCTGGCAGCAATGAACCTAACGTGATAATCTTTTAAATTGCTCAAATACTTCATACGACCTTTTGGCTCGGCTTTCCCCCGACTCTATAGACTTTGGGCTATAGAATAGATTGTTTTGTGTTTAGCTGGGGAAATTGGAAAACGAGATCTTATCACTTATATTATTAGGTACTTTGTCTAAACAAAAAGAAGAGAAAATTTCAAACATTTTGTGTGCTTTGTGTGTTACCTCGAGTCTGGCCAGAAATACGTGGCTTCGTTTTATTTGTCTTGCCGATCCTTTGTCAATACAAATTAAAAATGTGTCAGCTAGTATCCAGAGTATTTTGAATGTGTATATTATGGATCTTGACTGTAAGCTGTACCTTAATCTCAATTACATGGCAAATCAGCCACCCAGAAACCAATTAATTGGGCCACATTGAGGTTCAGACGCCCCCAAAAAGAGCAAACTAAATAAGGACTCTGTTGATGACTCTACTGATTTCTGATAAAAAAGGAAGCCCAGTCCACGCCTTATCCTGAAAATTTGATCCTTATAAATACTTAGAATAAACTCCCAAAACTAGTCTTGACTAGCCAGAGGCGTAATCTACGCCCCATACTCGTACTCCCGGAATTGATGACCACCAGAGCAAGCCACCACCACCAAAGAACAGTGTTAACAATTTACACCATAACTATCATCAATCTTAAAACAATAAGGTTATGGAACGCCTAAGTCTACAATTTCTATGTACGATTTTTAGACTAATAAAATATCAAGAGTTCTGTGAATCCAAGAACGACTCTCATATACTCTGTAAAAGAAGAGAGTTAGAGAAATATTTTCTACGATGTTAGAGAGAAATGGATATAAATATTTAGGTAAAAAGGAGGTATATCTTTCTCCAAAAATATATATGATTTATTAGGTACGTGAAATCGAGAGCTCTGTAAAAATAGAGTTTTATAAAGACAAATACAAATTTATAAAAAAAATTTGCCCATTTTATATATTAATTTATTGATTACATAAACCATTTCCAGAGCCCAAGAATGGTTAAAAATCTAATTCATAGTTGTCTTAACATCAACTTTACTATCTGTCATATAATTCTCAAGATCCCAAGATCATTTCTGAGAGTTAATGTCTAAATGGTATTAATATTATCTCTTTCATTTCTTATATAATATAATTTATCATAGTAGAACTCTGGAGATCCCAAATAACCTCTAAGGATCTTATATCCAAATTGTCCCAAACTTTATCTAAAATTCGAAACATTCTTTTTTTTTACTAAAGTAAGAGTATGAAAATTCTATATATTCAGTGGAACACACAAATGCATAGATACAACATTTTTTAAACGCCCCTGAAAAGGAATATGGAGACCCAAATCAATAAAACTTCAAGCACCGCAGGGGACACAAGTGAGGGTCAACGGAAAATGTAAGAAACAAACAACAAAAAAGATCAACAGAGTCGCACACGTGTTCACAAAGGAAAATTGGCCGACTTTGGTCCGTTGGAAAAATGACAGTGAAAATTTGTTTTGTCTTCTCGTTTTTTTTCTTCTTTGCTTTGTTTTTCTTTCATTTATGTACTTGCCCAGTTCAGCCTTGAACGCACCCCAGCTCAGAAGGCATAAATTAAAATACAGTTTGATTCGAATTGATTATTTAAATCGAAGAGATTTTCGTATTTTTTGAATATCAAAACAATAATTTCATCATTAACAGAGAAAAAGAGGAGTGAGAGAGGGAGTTCCATGGGTCTACCAATCAACACTTGACATTTGGGAGACCTCAACGACAGCGAGGCCGAACCAAAAGAACTCTGATCATATCACATTTCAACAATTATGCCGACCCAGGACCGTTGTCATCTTTTTTCTTCAACTTTTTTTTTTGTTTTTGTCAGGTTTATGTTTTAATTGTCAAGTGGAGTTTCTAACGCAGGCTAGATTTTTTTTTTGAAATTCGATATTGCTGTCTAAAATAGGAGACTCCTTTTTTTGGAAATCCATTTTGTTTTGCATATTGAAGCGCGTCATTTATTATCGGGAGTTTTTTTCAGTTCAGCCATTTCGGAAAACAATTGAAAATTATCTACGAAAGCGCGGGGGGGAGGCGCAAGTGTTGACTATGCCACGATAATTTTTACTAATCAGCAATGTAAACGAATGCATATGTCAATGTCTAGAGCGTTTTGTCTTATCGTGTAAATTGATATTTTACAACCCAAAAACCAAACTAACCAAATAAATGTGTTTTCAAGTGTTCAGCATCTTTGAGATAGTTTATATTGTATATTTTAAAATGTGGATGGCGTAGCAAAGTAAATGACAATATCTTTAGAGTCTAAGTGCTCGGTTGTTTAGCATAGTTTAATTTAGATTAGAGCACTTCTTTATAGGGGGCTAATGATGTTGATTGATCTGGCCTTTTGCTTGAGTACATGGTTTTGCTTTCAATTCCAGCAGAGATAAGAGTTTTTGAAAAATCAGCTCACGAAGTGTCCTAAAAGGTTAACCGTAATCTTGACAAACGCTGCTTGAATTTTACTTAAATTACTCTTTCCAAATGGCTATATCTTATCTTATTCGATAGCAGGTAGCACATACAATCCGACCTCCTACCTGTTTCGAATACATTTAGGCGTGTCCTTAAGTCGCCGTGCCTTTAGAAGACAATGAACGGCACGACACTGGCGCCAGAAAATTATCAACTGTCTGGTTCACGTTGACATTCCTGGAAATGGCACTATATTTTCTGAATTATTCATTTCACCCAAGAACAACCTGTGCCTATAAATGTTTTGTGAATTTTAACACTTGACACTCAGCCTGATTCCAGACAGAGGTGCGATTGCTTGACAAAACAAACAGTCCAATATGGGTCAATGTGCATCCTTATATGACTTATGAATCTCCTATATAAGGAGTTACCTATATGATATCGTAAAGAGTTCTATATGTTTAGCTTTAGATTTTTTTTTTTAAATCTTAACCGTCCTTTGGCTCCTCATAAATTAAGATTGCGGGTTCTTAGGCTAGAAAGTTTATTCTCTAAAACTAAGTTCTCTAAGCTAGAGATCCCAAAACTATGATTTCTGATTATAGATTCTCCGATTGATTTGTGTTTGAAAGGGTAATTTTTTAGCTAAAGAAGCTATGGATTTTGTTAATTATTGTCTATCAATTAATGAAGAGTTACTAATGAAAAATACTTTTGGTCTTGTCCAATATACAAGAATATTTTGGACAACCTAAAGATTGCTATTTCCTTAACAATCCAAGCTCTTTATTAAAAAAAAATTTAACTCATTCTTTTCCAGGAAATATATTTATTCCAAACTAAGCCTGCCTTTTTCATAATCCCTAAATTATTTGTATTATTTATATTATATTCCAGTCAGCTTTGTTGTTATATAGACAGAATCGAAACTCTGGGAACTAATATATTAATACAGATTTCGTCTAAAAATCAGGAAATAGTTCCTTTCCGACTTAAAATTTAATTTCTCGAAAACATTTTTAAGTCTCTAATTTATTTCTGTTATAAAAATTATATTCAAACCATTTTGACTGCCGAAAGCAAAATCTGTAGGAATCTCAAAAAAAATACGTTACAGATTTCCTTCAAAATGCCAACGAATTAAACAAATAGTGTCCGTCCAGGGCGGACCATCCTCTAGTTTGTGCACTCTAATCCCTTTTCCGGAACGAAACAATCACTTTGAGCTGGAGACGAAGACCCTTTTTCAGTTGCATTGTGGTAGCCCTTCGGTACCCTTCTCCAGGAATTACTTTACTATGTGGCCGATACGTCATTGTATATTGTTGCATATCACGGCACTGGGTTGCACACGTGCAAGGGTCAATCGAAGCAGGTAAAAAAAAAAAAAAAAATAACTGAAATAAAAAGAAGACCCCAAAATACACAATAACAACAAAAAAATTGCCGAAAGAAATAAATAAAAAAGAGGATTAAACGAGAAACCCTAAAATAAAACCGAAACTAATGCATTACTTGCCCCGAGACGGCGTCGTCGGCAGCGCTGACGGGACGGCCATCACTTAAGTGTCCTGAGGAGGACCTATCGACGACCAGAGATGGCTCGTTTGTGTTTGCAGATAAACCGTAATTTTACCCAGTAAGATGTCTGACAAATAAACAATTGAGTTTCCCAACAATACAAAAATAGAAAAATGTACGTTACTTTCGGCCAGGATCTGGCCTAGAAAAGAACTACTCTGACTTCCTCTTGGCACCAAAATCGAACAAGTCAGAACATGCACAAATATACCCCCACCCATGCAAACAGCACATTCCGTACGTGACGAGTACAAAAATAAAGGAATATGAAATCGTTACTGATTTTTTTATAGTCTTGTTTGTCAATGTTTGGGAAAGCAAAATAAAAGGAGCTCCTTTGCCAGACTGAACATGTCGAAGCAAGCACAAAAACTCTTGTACATCGATCTCTCAGAGCTCAAAAAAATGGACCCGTTATTTGTTCAACTCTTAAAAAAAAGAAAAACAAAAAACCAAAGTGAAATAAGCAATTCTTTATGAAGCGTAAGCTCCCCTAATTTTGGTCAGTCATCACTTTTTTTTTATCAATCAAAGAGTGAAATTAATTGGTCCTACGTGGGCTTCATAAGTACTTTATAAGTATTCCAAAGTAGTCGAAGCCATGAAATTTTCAAACCAGTTTTTTTAGACTCTGTACGATCAGAGTTTGTTTCGACTAAGCCAAGCCGGGAAAGGGTAGCTCCACTTCGACTTGCTAGTCTTTTTTTCCCCCCTCGGATTTAATTTTTTGTAAGTAAGTGACCATTTTGGAGACTGTATCCATTGGACCTGGGAGTAAACTACCAGAGAAACGTGCATAGGAATTAACTCAGCATTAAATTGTATGAGCGGTTTGCGGTTGGTGTGGCTGTGAATGTTTTTCTTGAAACCAGAATAAAAAAAGGCTTCGGCGACAAGCAAAAACAGAAACTTGTTTTTCTGGCCAAGCCAAGCCGAGCTAACCAAACCAAACCCCAACTGGTACAATCTCGGTGTTATGCAAAAAAAAAAACTAAAGTAAAGATAAAAAACCAAGCAGGCCAAAATCATAAAAGAGGCAGAAAATATGCGGATTGTGGAGCTGCTGCCTTGGATGCCTTGAACTTCAGAATTGAGCAAGAAGATATTTCTAGATTCTCTGAAGCCCCAGGGGTCTTGGGCAAAAGAGTTTTACTGCACTTGCCAAATCAAAACCGTTACAAACTGAAAATTCCAAAGAAAAACGGATCGTATTTTTCACGCATCATTTGCCAGGATCTCCGACAAGTAACAATGACAAACAAATATACCTAGAAAAGTACCTGCCATAACCTTCGAAAAAATACGTTACAAAATTTCTTTCCTATTTTTGTTATTGTTGGCAAAAAGGGATCTCAATGAAATGCTGAACAAGTTGGAAATTCCAATGCCGAGATTATTTTTCAAAGATACGCAAAGTAATAGTTTTTGTTATGCTTATCCCGCGCTGGGCTAGCGTATCGAATTTTACATAAAATTACCCTGGCAGGATCACAGGGGTTGGAATTTTTCGGACAAGTAACGACTTGTTCGTTTAACACAATCGCAGATTTGATGAGGGAATTCACGTTGAGAGCAGGTAGAGATCGACAGAGTAGCCAAAATCCACTTTACCAAGATTTCGGTGAGCGCAACCAAAATCATCCCTCTCTCTCCCTATGAGTGTGCAACCACCTGCCCCAGGCGAGCCTTCTCATTGGCCAGCCAGGCCAGAGAGCACACAAAGCGAGAGCCCAAGAGCGGTCGAGATCCAACTGAGCCGGTTTGAGCAATGAGGGTATAAAAGACAGGCTTGCGCCGTACCAGACATCAGAACAGTACCAACATTCAAAGTGGCAACAAGTCAAAAAAAGTAAATAACAAATTTTCCACACAAGTCATGTCATTCATAACGCGGGAATACAAGTTCGAGACCAGCCACATGATGCAGCATAAATCAGATCAACATACCATGGCCATGCGCAGTCTGAAGAAACTGGTTAAGCCACTGCTGCGCCTCATCAAGAAGAAGCAGCTCTTGCGAAAGACTCTGGCCGAAGTACAGGCCCAGAACGATATCAACTCATCGCTGGAGGACATGAGACGCGATCCGGCAGCCAGTTGCGACAATATGGCCAACGAGCAACTGGAGCAGCGTTTGTATAACGATTTGCGCCAATGTCCCAAGAATGTGGCCATGATCGTGCAGCAAGGTCAGCAAAGTCGCATAGTGCCCGTCCATCCCCAGCAGACCTTCATTCCTGTGCACTTCGCCCGCACCAGCAGCGGCACCTTCTTCTGGACCTCGGTGGGCGAGACTGAGACACGGCAGCAAGAGTTTCAGATGCGCCAGCAATACGATCGCTGGGTCCAGGCCTAAGAGAGACCGGGGCAATGCCGTTTCCAGCTTTAACTGCAACTCTGACTGACTCTTTACCTCGGCCGATCTAAGGAGACTTCAACTTTGCATCTATCGTAATCTCAGGGTGATATTAGCATAGATACATTTTCCTTTTTGCCCAATCTAAGGAAAAGCAACTCTAATTGATATTCAATTATCAGATGAAACTTATTGTGTCAAGCTTGAAAACTATTGTGATTTTTTCTTCGTTTAGGTTTTCTATATTAAGTAGAAAATAAGAGAGAGAGAAAAATCATTGTCTTCCATGTTTGTTTGTTAGGTTTTTAGCTTAAGTCCTTAATTCTAAGCATCATTGTCTTCCATATAAAACTTTAGACTTAAGTAAAATAAGCATAAAATATATAACAATAATGAACCGAAATTTCCTCAGTCTTCTTCTTTTTTAATTGGGTTTTCGGAAGAGAACAATTTGCCTACATAAAATTCGAGGCATTCTCATATGAGGCCCATATGATAAACATGTCATTGAAATCTGTCGCCCTATACAAATTTCACTATAATAATATGTATTACATATGTTTTCCCAACAAATCAGAGTTTCCCAATTTGGGAAATGCTGGTAACCGCATGTTCAGCTTAAGTGGAACAAATTTATTCTAGTTGGATTGTTACAAACAAGGGTCCGAACATAAAGACTAATCAGTATTTTAGTTAGACTCTTGGGTTGGCGTGCTGATGAGAGAAATTCAGACCCGGCATTATAATATTTCTATAATGAAAACTTTATCAAATCAATTTTAAAATTATAAAAACTCTTAATACATTTGGCTACGGTATAGAGCCGAACTTATGGTAAATAGACCTGGATTCTTCTGGAAAAATTATATCTATTTTGGCTTGTTTTTGAGGCAGGGTTCATTCATACTTTGGTAATTTATTTAAATTTATTATAGATAAAATATCATTTATTATATAGTTTCATATTTTGAATTAAAGCTCCGATCTAAAATATATTTTAATATCTTCATGAATCGATTCCTCTATAAATCTTCTGAGGAACAAAGACCCCCGTGCAGCTCCAACCCTGGACCCCCTTTGGCTTGATTTCTTGACTCTTATTCTAAGATATTAAAACATGTAAATAAGATTATATATATTTTTCCAATTAGCTAAGAACCTGAGAACCTGAACAAACTCCACGCCTTTCCCCCATCATCTAACTTGGGTCCTGATTATGTAAATAAGCAAGCCACATACCATTAGAATCCACTTCTGTACAAACAAACCGAAACTATTTCCACAAATCAACCATAGAAAGATTAGAAAAATGGAAACAATCGATTTGATATGTGGTTCCAGTGCACACTCATCATCCCATTATGTGGGCGCATAAAATATATGCTTTGTAATGTCCTTAACAATTCCAACTAATTAAACCAACTTTGGGCGAGCCAGCAAAAAAAGGAATTCATATGAAGATTTCTAGCAACATGTGTTTAACGAGGGTCCAACACTTTTAGATCTCGGCTGTCAGTACATTAACAATTTTTTGGTTTCTTTTTTTTTTAAGACTAATCTTGGCATTAATTGGAACCTTGTCCACTCAAATTACAGTCTCAGCCTCAGCGTCACAAGGCCAAAAAGGGATGAAAGGAGTTTGCGTATGCTAGCCGCGTTCAAAACAAAATAGGAAGAAGGAAAACAAGAAGAATCATCAAATCATAGAAAACAATAAATATTCGACAAATATTTTACTCTCCCACGGCCAGGCTAGCGGGGGATTTACTTAGTTGGGCAAACAAAGTGTACAGGTAAATGGGAAAGGCAACAAAATTTTATGCATACCATTGCACGTGCACGAAAATGGACATCGACCTACCTGACTGACTCCCTGGCCAAATACGTGACCTGCAATCCCGGTCTACGCAACGAAAAGAAACACCTGCCTGTTGCGAGGACGTGATTGGTAGTTCAATTCGTTTGCTTTGGTAAAAAAATAAGGGATGATGCTGCCAACCCGATATATAAATAAACGAACAAAAATCTGAGAATGCATCATTCCACTCCCGAACGTTGCACAGTCAACAAGTTTTACTGCAAATACCTCAATCCTAAAAAAGCAACAATATGACTTACGAGACTCTTGTGAATGCCTCGAGCCGTCCTTTGCAAGTGGTTGCCAAGAAGCCCAACTACAGTCCAGCCAAGTCCATCAAGAAGGCTTTTAAGGCAGCCTGCAAGATCATCAAGTCGGCCAAGAAAAACAATCGGATCCTCAATCAGGGATCGACTCAGGAGCACTGGCAAACCCTACACTGTCCCAGCGACGAGGAAAATCAAAATGCCCAAAACGAACAGCTCGAAGTCTCCCTTCGCATGATGTGATCCAGATTTAGATTGAATACACAAGGACAACTTATGGGTCAGGTCTTTAAAAACCCATCAAGCTTTAAAATCTATGATAATTTTTATGGCAATATAAAACAGCTTTAATCAATGTCTTCCATGTTTAGAAATTAAGAGATATAATTTTTTTTTAATAAAAAAACGGAAACCAACAAAAAAGAAAAGAAACTCTTTTATTATTTTAAAATATGACCCACTTGATATATGAAAAAATAGTTTTTTTTTCAGACCAAACAAATAATGTCTTGACCACTGTGCGAGACCAACAAGAAAAAATCTGAGCCAACCCTTTTGCTCATTTATATCACGGCTATTTTTCTACCTACCTGTAGTTGGGTTCCCTTTCATTAAAACCTGTTGCTTGTGGAAAAAACAACAACAACAACAATAATAACAACATAAAAGCGAAGAGAAGAAAAAATACATAAATAAAAATAAGAAACCTGTTAACCTATAGAATATTCTCAGCTTTTTTGTTTTGTTCAGACTTTCGTTGCGCTGGCCGAAATATAAAATCCTCCAAGGCATTAAAACAGGTATCGGCATTAAAAACAACTACAAAAGCAGAAAGTGCCCAAGATTGGTACAGCACTTCTTCGAAAGCCCAAGAGAAGACAGTTCTTCGGACTTGAACAAAAAAAAAAACTTTCCCAAAAGATATCAACAATTTTTCCATCATTTCACTTTACTTCTTTTGTTAATTTCTGCAAGTAAAAAAAAAACCCAAATTATTTCTCAATTTTCCCAAAATAAATAATAAGTATGCCAAACACCTTTCAAATGGAATCTCAAATTCCCAGATAACATATTTTTGAGATGCGAATGCATAACAATAACAAGAAAATCGTTACGGTTTCCGAAAACCCAAAAAGGGAAGAAATCAACCTGAATGGAAAGTATGCGTTTCCCACGCAGAAATAAAAATAAGGAGCCAGAAAAGGATAATCATGGGCATGAGTTTCTCACGCTTCGGGCTCCTTTTTTCACAGACGAACTGTTCGCCGGGTCTAAGGATATTTCCGAGATACCTGCTGTTGGGATTCTCTCGGTCTTTAAGAACATTTTTTCTGAACGTGAGAAAGTTTGCATCTTGCACCTGCCTGACTTTGGGCTCTTGTGATTGGTCCAAATTGTGCAGCATCTCTCCGTCTCGAGTTTCTTAGATCTCTGAGTCAGAGTGTATAAATAGTGCCAGCACATTTTGGAATAGCATCACAACTCTTAAGATCGTCGCACACACAACACGTACACGCAACGCCTTAAAAATTTCCCAAAAAATAAAAAGAAAAATTCGAAAAACTATCATGGCTACTTTGAGAAACAATCTGAACAAGCAGTTGAGTGGCAATGTCAAGAGCACTTTCCCGATCTTCAAATCAAAGGTTTCCCCATCACGACGACTCAAGAACATACTGAAGCCACTGCTGGGCCATGTCTTCAAGGTGAAAACAAAGCAGGAAAAGCGCAGCTCCTACATTGCCTCCGAGGAGAAAGAAGCCGAATTCGACTGGCTCAACAATGACATGGATAACATGGCCAATGAGCATTTGGAGAATCGCCTTATCGAAGAAATCCAGCAGTGCTCCCAAAATGAAGCCATCATTGTCTATGACGAAAATGGAGTCGGCGAGTTCCAGAACATGAGCCCAGAAGATTACTACGTTCCCGTGCATTTTGCTCGCACCAATGCCGGCACCTTCTTCTGGACCTCCATGTCGCCCAAGATCTGCGAGCCCTACAATATCGAATGGAACTTCCTAGACCGTTGGGCACAGGCCTGAATCGTAACCTTCCGCAATTCTGGGCAATTCTGGATTCTCTTGGGACAATTACCTTTCAACTGGGGCAACAGGCTACAGTAACTTTCTGGCTGGGTTGGGACCTGCTGGTCTCTAATTCAAAGTTTGGGCACTTCGACTTTGGATAACTCAAATTGGGCGGCTGCCTAGCAATGGCTCTTGATTTTTAAATTGATTTTAAAATATCTTCGAGCAAAAAGAAACTAAAAAGACAATTTATGTATTTTTTTATAAAAAAAAAAAGAATATTTAAAATTGTTAACTATTTAGAGGGGATGAGAATAATGATTTGTTAAAATAAAATAAAATAAAAAAATTGAAAAAAAAAAATAATTCTTGATGTTTTCATTTATACCAAGAGAAATATATTTCAATAGAATTTTCTTTTTAACATTTTAAGAATATTTTTAATCCTTCAGCGAACTGTGCTAAATCGTATAACAGTTCAGATTTTATCTAATTGGAAAACAGACAGAGTAAAAGGAATTTGAGTCATGTTCCAATTCCATTTCATGCCACAGGGCATTCCAATCCAACCAGTCAAATAAGGAATTTTCGAAGTTCCTCAAATCCCTTCGATACCACAAGGAAAAGTCAAAATATTAGAGTTTCTAGGTTTAAATTTATTACAAAATCAATTGTTTTAGCTTATTACAAAACTGGAAGACGCTGTTGATTCTGTTGTCAATTGAAAATATGGCGAATTATTCAATAAACTCATAGAAACTAAATAACAAAAAAACAATAACAAAAAAACAATAACAAATTAACAATAAAACAAATAAAACAAACTTAACAGTAATTGTTGGATGTGCCAGCTTTGGAAGCCAGCTCAGCCAAACGCTCCAGGAACGTTGTTATTGCACACAAAATTGGGGAGACAGAGCTTCGGGGAGAGCAGAGCCAATGGCATTTGCTCAGTTGTCCCACGAAGTTGAATTGCACGCCTTTCCTTATGCCCGGCCCGATTCTGCCGTTCGATGGGATCTTCGTCGTTAGGTCGCCGCCAGACAGAGACCCATCGAACCCTTTTTAAAGCTTCGTACCAACCAAGAGAGTCCCTATCTGGAGGTGTTGTTTGCACTTAGAGCGCCTTAAAGCTTCAGCCATTTGATCAAGCCCCTTGGACAGAGGGCTTGACCTTCACAGTTGCGAGTTCAATTCAAAAGATTCTTGTTTAACGGCACACGAAGTCATTTAGAATGCTTCCACTGGCCGCTAACTGCAAGTGGCCATCACTGCACTGGCCAAATTGCATCGCGATCTAGTCGTGAAGATTTCGTAGTTGTCGCTGTTGTTATTCACTGAGAACTGACTGGCGGGTCTGACGAGGCCCTTGATTTTATACAAGTTTCGGGATGCCGTCGCGGTCTTGCTAGCCAGATAAGAGACGCGGGCTTGTATATACAACAACAACAACAACAGCAACAAACAGTTGTAAATGCATTTACACGGTTGAAATGTGTTGGTGTGTAAACAAGAATACCAGCGAGTGTATATGTGTGCGCGCGTGTGTGAGTCTGTGTGTATTGTTATCACACATGTATGCGAGACGAATGACGATGATGCCGGTGGTGGTGGTGGTGGTGGTGGTGGTGGTGGTGGTAAGGGCAGTAGCTAAATAACTATAGAGTCAGCCAAGTCGGCGTTCATTTTTATCACTTTCCGTCTCGCCCCTCGTTCGTCGTAGGGTCAAACTCTGATTTGTTTTCATTTAATCTCAACGTAAAGTCATCACATACTCGCACACTAGAAGGGGGAACCAGCACCAAAAAAAAAAAGGGCCGCTCACAGCTTCAATTTATGTTGTTGTTATTGTTGTTGTTCTGTAATCCGTTGGGGTCCGCACCTTTCCATCATCCTTCGTTCATTGACCCAAAATAGTTCAGAGAATTTGTACATAAAACTCCCATTTACATAATGAATCAACTAAAATATATTTTAGACTTTATTATAAGTACATAAATGCATAATGTATTTATGGAAATGATACGAAGGAACCCAGCCGAGTTTCAATCCCAGTCTCTATCTTAATTGGTCTCAGAATAGTCCCGTAGATAAGCACTTCTTATGCGGGTTGGCTAATGAATGGCAAATTGCTGAAAAGGCAACCTTTTCTAATCACTTCTGATACTGAGGAAAATGTCCCTCAGGAAATAGGGGAAACTCTGCTGATAAGAATGTGCATAATCTTTTCTTTTGAGATATGAGTAGAGTAAATATTTTTATGGCCATTTTTACCCTAGTCATCAGCCAGGATACCTATTTCCCCAGACCCATAGATCTTTTAACAAAAGGGAACCTCAGAGCCTGGGAAAATATCTGCTCAAATCTGAACACGCTTTCTGCATGCGCTCCTCACGAGTCTGGCCTCGGACAGTTAGGGATCCGAGGCAACCGTGAGAAACTAAAAAAAACAACCCCACGAACTCTGACGGGGGTGTTCGAAAGGCACAGGTGGTAGAAATGGAAACTCAGCAACTTGAGACCAACGTGTGCACGGCGCGAACCTAAACTGACGAGTAGAAAATAGTTTTCTCTCTGTTCTCTCCTCAAAATGAGCCCATTCCATTTTAATTATCTTCAGGGAAAAGGGGGGAGGCAATAACAAATTCAATTTTCAATGGCAGAAAATCAATTACGGTTATTGGCAAACTTATAAAACAATGAACAAGTTGAATAAGGTAACAGTTGCAGTTTAAATTTCATCAAGTTTGGCTTACTTCAGCTTCAATGGTAAAAGAATTCATAAATTTTTATAAGAAAAATGGAAGAAATAATCCTTTGAATCCAAACGGAACAGGTTAAATTGACTATAGCATTGCTCCTACTTACCATTTGCTTATCCTTTGGAAATAATACAACGGAAAAGAATGAAGATATAGTGAATATCAAAGATGATGATTTTCTGAATTTGAGAAACTTGTATCCCTTCTATACTCAGTTGTTCGGAATACCAGAACCATCCGAAAATGTCCCATGGAGGAATCTAATCACCCAAAGAGCAAGCAATTATCGTGAATATTGCATTAAGATTGTAACAATTTGTTACTATATTTGGGACCAGGCCCCAGACTACGCTGATGAAGATGACTACAATTATCCGGATGTTGAGGATGAAGACTGGGAAATCAAGCCTGATCTGAAGAAAAATTTTGATTCAGCTCGCTGTATACCACAGAATTTAACTGAGAAAAAGCATAAAAAGTTAATGGGCCAGATACGAAAGTGGATATCGGAAGTGAGGAAAGAGCTCCTCCTTAATGGCATCTTCTTGGCCAAAGAAGAAATGAACAATGGCCAAGCAATGAAGGTAAATCTATGGAGAATTTTCAAAATTCGCCTGGAAGTCATTTGCCATAAAGGACTAGGCTTGCCAAATCTTACGATATCAACGAATGGACCGAAGACAACTCTTACAACAACAACGCTAAGTCCGAACGGACAAGGATATTCAACAGGCTCCTTCGAAATAACCACCCCAGCCGAACCAGATGAAAGTCCCAATGGAAACACTACACAAACACAGTTCGAATGTAATATTGAATCCGATGTGGGCCTATGGATTGAAGCTCACGTGGTTCGAACTCAAAATATGCAAGACTTGAACAAAAGAATCCTGAACACTTTGACAAAGTATAGAAAGAAAAAAAATTGCTGTCCTTATGATCCCATAAGAGATCGAATTGAGTTCATCAACGATAACATAGATATGATATCGAACCTCTTCCAATTTCCACCTCCACAGGCATACCACTCTACAGGACTCACAGGACTTGACTTCGATAATCTTAAGGAAAGACTATCCTATCTGTCCTTGCATTACAGACCAAATTCACTGACCACGAAATGCTGTCCCAACTGGGATAATCAGGTGAAGTATTTAAAAAAGCTGTTCAGTCCAGAACAGCCTATACTAGATACCAATATAAATATTTTTAAAAACAACTCATTCAATAATGATCTAAGCGAATTGGAAAGAAAACGTCAGAAAGAAGCCAGAAGAGTGGAAATCCTTGAGAAATTATTCAAGCAATTTGCAATCGATGCGGAAATAAAGAAAAACTGCTGTGCCACTGTTAACCAGGCCATAAATAATTTGGAAGTTACTGTTTTGAGTGAGCTTAAGGCAAAAATACCCAGTCAAGATATTAGCCCAATGATATCGAAATTAAACAGACAAATCCATGCAAATAATTCCACAATTACAGCGATAAAAGACTTTATTGAATTGACCAGGCCCCACATTGGATGTTTGAATTCCAAATGTAAAAAGAAAATATGGACCACGTCTGACTTTGAGTTTAAATCCAATGAAATTAGTGAAACAGAAGGAATTAACTCAAACAACACAGAGCCAGCCAGTAAGCCAGTAATACAATTGGCAAGAACTTTTAACCCAAAACCTACGCAACCTCCTCAAACAACTTGGAATATTTTTCGAAATATCACTGATGGATTCGTTAATAATTGTTTAAAAATGATTGATAAAATGTCTGACGAATTTCTGAAATTAAATGTCTTGTACAACTCAACTGTGAGCCAGAATTTGGAAAAGAAACGCAAACTTAAGGCCAATATAAGGAATATTGAAGCAAAACTAGAAGTCTTGGAGAGATTTGTCAGATATGAGCCCAAGAATCCAAAAGAAGACCCGCCGACAAATAGTAACATAACTGGCTTACTTGATCATTTGGAGAATGAGGTAGTCAACTTGAAGCCTCAAGGAAAACAGTTGAATATATCAATTGTTGAAAATAAGAACAGTTTGATTGACATGAAGAAAAGTCTTGGCAGAGTTATAAGTAATCAGACAAATATACTACAAGAGCATTTGAATATGGATATGCCAACTTTTAAGCTCTATAAGGAGCGTATTGATAAATTGATTGAAAAAACTGAGAGTCACAATATAACCATCAACAAAGATTTGGATCTGTACAATCAAATCACGAAGAGAATAAGTAACCTTGAAAAAGAAATAGCAGATTTCAAGAAGCAGAAAAATGAAACAAACAATTCCCAATCGGAAGTTAATGACAATATACAGAAACTAAAAAATGCTATAAAAGAGAAAATCAATGGAGTTAAGAATTCCACAAGCCAATGTATCACCTATTGCTCTAGCTGGGGGGACTCTCCAAGCGCCGATGAGTTGATAAAAAAAATTGAAAAATTGGAGCAACAGAAAAAGCAAAAGAGAATTAAAGTAAAAGGTAGATCAAGGAAAAAACACAGGAGGCTGGCTTTCTCACACCGGTTTGATTAGAAAAGTATTTGTCAACAATCATTCTGTTTTATAAATAAATATATTATAAAGTATATAAATAAATTTTGAATTGGTATGAAAACCTTAATTTAAATTATCCGCCTACTTTCCATTCAATGCAACACTGTGTTGCCTTTTCTATTTCATAGAAAGTTGGCAGCTCTGCAATGACAAGCAAAGCAGCTGACCTGCCAACACGTGTTGTTGTGGCTACGAATAAACTACAAAATGCGAGGAAATACGCCACCACATCGAGCTGATTTCGGCGACGACGATGAAGAGTTTCTGGAGGAAATCGAGCTAGATGGCCATGGGGAAGCACCATCTGATGATGAGCTGGAAATGGAGGAAGTCACACTGGCCCAGCTTGAGGCACGCTTAGCCATGAGTAATGCCGCCGATGATGACACCATGGATGCCACAGAAGCTGACGAACAAGACTCCAAAGACCAGGAACGCATTGCAGCCATCAAAGATGAAGCGGTTATCACATTCCGCAAGCACACAGGGCCAGTTTATGCTTGTACCCTACATCCGCATCGTGACTTGGCAGTGACCGGCGGTGAAGATGACCGCGCCTTCGTTTGGAATATCATCACCGGCGAAATGCTTTTCGAAATCACAGATCATAAGGACACCGTCACCGAAGCGCATTTCACCCACGACGGTAGTTATCTGGCCACCGGGGATCTGTCTGGTGAAATTTTCGTCTTCAAAGTGAACGAACAGTCGGAACGATGCCCGCTATTGAGCAAAATCTGGGAATACTCTATGTTTGACATGTCTTGGCTCTTCTGGCATCGCGCAGCTCATGTGCTGATAGCAGGCGGTGACAGTGGTGAGGTTTACATTTGGCGCTTACCCAACGGAGACTGCAAAATTCTGCCCGGCCAGTCGAACCGCTGCGAATCAGGCGAGCTAAGCTCAGATGGCAAGAAACTACTGACAGCCTATTCCAATGGTGTGGTAAAACTGTGGGACCTGAAAACCTGTCAGGTTATAATGGAAGTCAACGAACAGCATCCCATGGGCTTTGGCGACATAAGCCATGTGGTGGTGGCCTGCGAACGTGAATCTTCCCTATATGCCTGTGCCGAGGGAGGTGGTAAGTAATGAACAAGAGATTCTTGGATAAACTCAACAGCTCCTTATAATTCAAACAGGTAAAATACTTTTCGCCACCAACAATGGACCAGTGAATACCATCAGAGCCGAGCATGAAATCGAGTGCATAGCATTTGCTCCTTCCACGAGTGAATTGAAACTGCTGGTCTGTGGTTCTTTGGAGGGAGAGATCTCAATTTGGGATTATAGCAAATATTCCATGCGTACCCTGTGCGAGACTCCAGTCCAAAGTGACGGTGTCTTGAGGTAACCAGACTTCGTTTTCTCATAGAAAATATATAATTTTAGCAAACTATTTCTTTCAGACTCAAATGGCTCAATGATAACACCATTTTGGCAGCCACCGAACAGGGCAATCTAAACGCCTTTGACACACGCAGTGGAGCACTCAAATTCAAGCTAACCGGACATCATTATCATATTTATGAATTTGTTTATAGACCACAGGATCACTCATTATTGACTGTATCCGAAGATCATACAGCAAAGATATTCAAATTGCCACCGTTGGGTGAATAAACGAAACTAGCTTAAATATAGAAAAGAAAAAATGTTTGTAAATACAAAAAAAATTTTATATGTGGAAAAAAAGAAAGATGAGTATAAATTTGTATGACAGGGCCAATAACCTAGTTAAAGGCACTGCTAGTCGTTTGCAAGGTGACTTTGTTTATGGCTGTTCCAAAGTTTATCAAAACAAAACATAAAAGTTTTCCCACACTTGCCATAAATTAGTCAACATTATCTAAATTCATATGCACTTGGGCAAAAGTGCATTTACACTCTTCTCAAAGAGTGAATCTCTCTAGTCGTTCTCTTTTATTTTTTCGCTCAATCGGGACATGCGTGCTAAGAAGGCGAAACGAGAGTGAGAATTGCTACAAAATTGTTTATGTTTTTCTCTGTTTGCCTAACAAAAAAAAAATATATATATAAGTGAAATTATTCCTGCCATCGCACACAAAACGGTGGCAGAATACAAAAATACACAGACCATTCACATTTACAATGTATTTTTATATATTACACATTATTTAATCCGAGTGTACGTATTTATTTGATTCTCCCTATGCACATTTCTTTATTATTATTTTGTTGTTTTTTTTTTTTTTTGTTGTCATCATCATCATCATCATGATGAGGATTGTCATCGTCATCTGTGCAAGTGACAAAAAAAAATCACTTTCAGTGTTATTCGCGATTTGTTTGGGTGCGTTAGTCGCTTCTCTTCCTGATTTTGCTATATCTTTCTGGTTTGACAAAGATCAACCATTTTGAGTGTGAAAATATCAAGTAAATTGAATAATTCAATTAAATCTACCAAAGGATATGTGATTACATTAAACGTGACAATTAATTAAAAACAAAAACAAGTTGAAATTTGAAAATGAAATGAAAAAAAATAAAATTAAAAACAAGTCGTCTGACTCGTGTCATCTCGCTAAGCAGACAGAAAAATATTAACGAAAATTGCATATGGAAGTGATCCATCATATTTTTGTGTATTTTATTTTATTTCTCGTGGAAAAAAAAAACCGAGAAGAAGCGACTAAAATTCAAAACAAACCATAATAAAAATAAAAAAATCATAGTTAATCAAGGCAGCAAAAGTAAAATAACGGCAATTGGAACTGTGCATGCCTGTGTATTTGTGTGTGTGTGTGTGTTTCAGTGTGTTGATGCGTGTGTCTCTTTGACGACTCTTACAATTGGATTATCACAGCAAGCGAACAGGCCTTCCGACTAGGCTATACTCTGGACCCAGAAATATTTGAAACTATTTAGAACTATTCAGGCTTTCTGGTTCTCAGATCTTGTTGAAGCTTTGGCTTAGGCCCCAGAAATCTTTGAGACTATTTATAAATATTCCAGGCAAATGTCTCAGGGCTGGTGCCAGGGCTTCCAGAAGAGTTCCTGGTTCGATGTTTTAAGGATAATCAAATCTTGCTGAAGCCTTCAACTAGGCTTTACTCTGGGCCCAGAAATATTTAAAACTATTTAGAATATTCAGGCTTTCTGATTCTGGAATTAAGAGATACTCAGGATCTTTTTGAAGCTTTCACCTGAGCCCCAGAAATCTTTGAGACTATTTATAAATATTCCAGGCAAACGTCTCAGGGCTGGTGCCAGGGCCTTAAGAGGAGTTCCTGGTTCGAAGTTTTAAAGAAAATCAAAACTTGTTGAAGCTAAAAAAAGCTTTGAGACTATTTTTAAATATTCCAGGCAAACATCTCAGGGCTGGTGTCAGGGCTTCCAGAAAAGTTCCTGGTTCGAAGTTTTAAAGATAATCAAATCTGGTTGAAGCCTTCAACTAGGCTTTACTCTGGACCCAGGGGCAAACTTCTCAGGGCTAGGGTAGAGGCTTTCAGAAAGGTCCCTTAAAATTTACCCCGATCTGGTTGAGTTTATCTACCCAGTTGGCACTTGGCTTGTAGAGTATTAAAAGTCAAAGTTGATGATAAAATTCACAGCTAAATTCATAGAAATAAAAAGCGTGGGCGCTATAAATATAATAAATGTATGTAATTTTTTTTTTTCATATTTCTGTAGAAAATTTTTGCCCATCCAGATATAATTTCATTCATTTGAATATTGTGACAATTTTTGTACACCATCATGCGACCGGGAAAAAATCAGAGAATCGGAATGAGAAAAAAAAAAACTTCATGTAGAGGAGGATAACGATCTTCGTACAATTGAATTATCACAGTTTGAAATGTCATATACACGCGCCTAAGCGACCCCTAACAACTTAATACCCATTCCAGAGAAATCGAATGACAGTGGGAGAGAGACAGCAAGAGAGTGAGAGAGAGCAGGTGGACCAGATGTGGACCACCTCTATAGGTCTGAAGCTCTTTTTTTTTTGTATTTTGATGATGCGATAATAATGCGCTCAAGTGTTCAACAAAAGTCACACAAATGTATAAAAGATAACGAACTTAATATGTTAATCGACTTGGAAAAAGATCACCCAACTGAGCTGGCTTAAATTCAATCTAAAAAGAAGCTCAATTAGATTCTGAGAAATTGTGAGAAAATATTCCCCCCAAAACATGAAAAATTTAATTAATTTTTCCTTCCCTCTTGAATTCACCACAACTTGAAGGCCTTCCGACCACAATTATGAGATTTCCGCCTATATGATATGAGTCCAACTCAAACCTCATACCATACCACAATCTTGATTATTTCACAATTTCGAAAAACAAAAACAAAGAAATAGAAAACCACCTCGGGCAAATCTTAAAATCTGGCTGATAATTTTGATTAATTAAAAAAAAAAATTATTGAAAATCGCACATCTTGCAAAATTAGAAAAATAAACAAATAAACTGGAATTTGAGTAATTCAATGAATCAAATATTTCAATCACTTGCTAATTGCCAATCAAAACTGATTTCAGACTGAAAAGGTGTGAACTGATTAGAATTCCTAATGGCGTTTTTAAATATTTTATTTCATTTTATTATTTTTATGACATTGATTGGTTTCAACTGGAACTATTCAGTTATATAGTTTTCTCAAAAAATAAAAGTTCAAAGATCAAAAAGTTCTTCAAAAGTACAGTCAAACATAATCAAATAAATAGTTAAAAAATTTTGAAGAATTTTCATAGCTCACAACATAACCTCAAAGCCATTAATCATGTTGGAAAAATTTAGCAACATTTTGTCAATATTTTTTTTTTGTTAAATAATTCTTAACACTTTGAAAGAAAAAAAAGAGACAAAATGAGTTAACAAATTTGCATAGCAGTCAAAATCTTTAGTCACTGACCTTTCTATTTTTGGTAGCAAAGCAGACGCTTTTACGTTGTTGACAAAAGAGTTAACAATGGAAGTGGCTGGGGTTTTTATTATTTTAACAAAAACAAACTGAGAGTCACTCTCTCTCTTTCTATAGCGAAGAGAGCTGGATAAGATTCTCATAAGAGAAAATGTGCTCAGCAAAAATAGCTAGCAAACGTCACACACGTGCTTGGTTGGCAGTTCGTTTGCCTTAGACGGCTGCCAGACGGCCTATAAAGTTTTCGACTTGTCTATGTTCTTCTTTTGTTTTCTATTTCGGTTTATGGTGAAGTTGGCCAAGACTTATTTGAAATGTTTGCCGGTTCTTGCATCATACAATAAAACACAGACGCTCTCCGGCTCTCTCACTCTCTCTCTCTCTCTCTGTGCATATTTATCTTAGAAAGTTGGGGTGCAGGTAACTCAGGGCCAGGTAAATGGATAGCAAAAAAAAATAAAACACAGCTAGCCGGCTACTTGACAAAGTCATAAAAAATGCCAAAACAAATGCAAAGAGCAAAATGCAGGGAACCACGCGTTGTCAAAGGGAGTGAGAGAGAAGCAGCTGCAGCGGGTGCTGCTTTATTTTTTACACTTTCTACAAAGACACACACACATACAGCTACCTACACACAGACGGCGGACAGGCAGACAGAACGATAAAATAAGGCAAGCAAAACGCAAAGCCTAAGTTAAACGTACAGGCAGAGGCAGTCGTCAAAGCACAGCTGAAAGAGCAAAAGCAAAAGCAGAAGCAGAAGCAGAAGAGGCAAGAGCAAAAGCAAAAGCAAAAGCAAACCGAACTGAACTGAACTGGGCGCCGCCGCATGGCATAAAGGGGAGTGAATTTTATATTTCAAACTTAGTTTGGACTCGACGCGTGTTAACTGTGGTTGTGGCAAGCTGCAAGCTGAGATCGAATACAAAAAGCACTTAACCCAAATACAAAAAAAAAAAATCGAAAAACAAAACCACAAGAAATGTTTTAAATTTTAAGCGATTTATTTTTTGAGACTTCAAGTTCAGTGAGAAAAATGTCGTATCGAATTAGGCGAACTGAAATCATTTTGCATAAAATTATCAACCACGTGTGTTTATGACAAATTATCAAGACACGGTGTGTGATAAAGTCTCTTTGGCTTCTTCTGCCCCAGCTAGAACGAAATCGAGTGCAAAACACAAATAAATTATTAAGTTATTTTTAAAAACGTTTGAACAGAAAAGTCCACGCTGGCACAATTAAAAAACTGATAACAAAATTAAAAAAAAAATATTTATTAAAAAAAAAAGTGAATATAGAAAAGAAAAGGCGCCAAATCGAAAATAGAAGCGAACGCAAATCCAAGTCAAGACAAAATGGCACGGGTACAGGCCACGGATTCGCTGGTGCCGCGTCAGGTCTTCGAAATGCCAAGTGAGAAGCAGCGAGGACGCAGCAACTCCTCCACGGATAGTTCCAGTCATGGTTCGGGTGTCAAGTTAAAAAAACGCATAGGGCTACTGGATGGCGTGGCCATCATAGTGGGTGTGATTGTTGGCGCTGGCATATTTGTCAGTCCCAAAGGTGTGCTCATCTATTCCGGTTCGATAGGCCAATCACTCATTGTCTGGGTACTCTGCGGCGTCCTCAGCATGGTGGGCGCCCTTTGCTATGCCGAACTAGGTGAGTAATCGCCATCATATTTGTATGGGAAGGGTCATAATTTTTTTTTGGTGTTGTAGCTGTTGTTGTTGTTGTTGCGATAAGAAATTATGAAAAAAAACCCACACGCATTGGCCATCATGAAATGTTGATGACAAGAGTTTTATTTAGATTTTAACTAGGTCATTCTAGGTAGAGCTTGGGCTGGGTTGTGTAACTATCGAAATACTGACCCAGCCTTCATTTACAAAAACCCAACTAAATCAGCAGAAATTTAATATAAACATAATCGCAACGAGACCTCTCAATTCAAACCTTGAACCAATAGAAAAAAAAATTTCAAAAATTCTGCTGGGGGAAAGATGACAATGCTAAAAGCAAAGCTCGGAGCTCTTGACAACAATTCAACCCTTAGAACATAATAAGCCGGAAACTCTTTTGTTCAAAAACAAAAGGAAAAAAGCTCAAAATGAAATCTTCAAAAATTGTCTAAGAAAAAACGAAGAAGAAAAAATTACTTGAGAATAAGTTTGAGAGCAACTCAAATGGAAACCGAACCAAATAAAATTATTTGAACAGCTGTCAACAGTTGGAAGAAATAAATATTTCTCGAACCGGTTTATGCAAGTTTGTTAGATCATTATTGGTCCATATAAGATCATTTCAAGTTCTCGAAAATTATGAAAAATCAAGACCGCAATTCGTGTCAATGCAAAAGAATTTTCCAATCCAAAACAGATCACTGCCCTTAATGGAATTTTCTATATCGAAAGTACTTAGGACAAGATATGAAAAACACTCGAGTCTCGCGGAAGACAAATAATCATAGATAAGCTCAGACCAGTAACTAATTGCTCCCATAAAAAGGGAAAAAGCTTATCAATACTTTGCTGTTCTGATTTGTTTTGCTTTTATTCAAGAGATTTTTAATAAGAGAATCGCCAAGAGAGTCTCTCTTAAATCGGAACAAAAATAACTTAACCAAAATAATTTCTTTTCTAGGCACAATGATACCAAAGTCTGGGGGAGATTATGCCTATATTGGAACTGCCTTTGGACCACTGCCGGCCTTTCTATATCTCTGGGTGGCCCTGCTGATCTTGGTGCCCACGGGCAATGCCATCACAGCCCTAACCTTTGCCCAGTATTTGCTGAAGCCGTTTTGGCCCTCATGTGAGGCCCCCACGGAGGCCGTGCAGCTGCTGGCGGCTGCCATGACCTGTAAGTCCCATATTCAATATGTTTTGTCTCCAACTGTACATTACCTTGTCTTCCCTCAGGTGTACTCACGGTGATCAATTGCTATAATGTGAAGTGGGTTACCCGGGTGACGGATATTTTCACCGGCACCAAGGTCTTTGCCCTGTTGGTGATTGTGGCGGCTGGCATCTGGTATTTAGTGCATGGAAATACCGAGCACTGGGAAGAACCGATGAGCGGTTCGCGCACCTCACCCGGCCACATTGCCTTGGCCTTCTATAGTGGTCTCTTCTCGTATTCGGGTTGGAATTATTTGAATTTCGTTACCGAAGAGCTCAAAGATCCATATCGCAATCTGCCCCGTGCCATATGCATTTCCATGCCGGTGGTGACCACGATTTATGTGATCACGAATATAGCATACTTTTCGGTGCTGTCGGCCGATGAGATTATCTCGTCAGATGCTGTGGCCGTCACGTTCGGCGACAAGCTGCTTGGCTTTATGTCCTGGATCATGCCCTTCTTTGTGGCCTGCTCGACCTTTGGTTCTCTCAACGGTGCCATTTTCGCCTCATCCCGTTTGTTCTTTGTGGGCGCCCGGAATGGACATTTGCCTGCCGCCATCTCGCTGATCAACATCAATTGCCTGACTCCTGTGCCCTCATTGATATTTCTGGTGAGTCCAAAAATAAATCTTTTGTTTCTTATTTTCTTTATCATCGGATTTTTGCTATTTGCAGTGTGTACTCACTTTGGTGCTGCTGTTCATCAAAGATATTTATGTTCTGATTAATTACGTGAGCTATGTGGAGGCACTCTTCACACTCATCTCTGTGGCAGGTCTGCTCTGGTTGCGTTACAAGCAACCCAAGACGGAACGGCCCATACGAGTCAGCTTGGCCTTGCCCATTATTTTCCTGATTACCTGCCTGTTCCTGGTAATCTCCTCGTGCTTTCAATCGCCCACCGAAGTAGGTGTCGGTACAGTCATCATTCTCTCCGGCATACCAGTCTACTACCTGACCATCCATCGACCCGTCAAATGGCTAACCGACAGCTCGCAGGCCTTTAATCTGTGGTGCTCCAAGTTCTTCATCTGTATGCCAAATCAAGATAAATTCGATTAAATCTTTCATTTCCGCCATCATTCCTCCACCTCCTCCTACTCGTACATCGCTCGAAAATGCCTCACATGCGTGCCTCACCTCTTGATGTGTGTGTATTGGTAAACTAATTAATATGCATATTGTGTGTAATTAGCCTAAGTCTGATTCTAATTCTGAGTAGTTAGTTAAGTCGCATACTAAGGTCAATTAGGTTTAACCCTACCGCACAATGGATAACATTTTTATTATCCACTTCCACTTGTTTTTTTATTTTTTTGTATTTTTGCCGTGGCTGTAAATATATTTCGAAACACAAAAGGCAGCTCTCCAAAGACCCAAGAAACGCCTGCGAGCAAGAAATTAATTATTTAATGTTAATTATTTACGAATATTTATATACTTATATACAAATTTGCATATCAAAAAAGAAACACAAAAGCAAAAAAAAAAGTCAAGAATTTTTAAATGAAAATTATATATATTTATATATATATTTTGTATATGCCCAAAGCAGTTCCTCAGTTTTTAAGAAAAAACCATTGAAGCTACAAATTATTTAAAAATACTAAAAATTAACAATAAAATGTATAAAAATTTGCTAATTGATAAAGAGTTTTACTCAATCACTGATCAGACGCAACTGTACCAGGCTAGTCCAAAGACCTAAATTCTGTATTATCTTTATTTTCCTCTTAATATTTGCCCAGAATTTCGTAAGGAAAATACTAAAGCAAATGTTGGCACACTCAATAAATACCCAAATAAAATGATGAGAGCAATAAAAAACAAAATAACCGACGCGCCAACAAATTCAAAGCTAAACGAAAGCTCTCAGTTTGCAAGCTTCACCATTGACCAAAACTACTCCACTGATAAAAAAAAAAAAAAGAAAACAAATTCCAACGAGTAAGTCGCGAGAAAAGACTCAAACCAGCGAGAGGCGATGAGGTTCGCGCGAGTACAAAAGCGTCGAGCAGCCAAGCTTTCTTTCAAAAGACCGTTGAACGGGATCCGAGCCAGATCAATCGAAGGCGAGTGCGCAACGTTGTCGGCTAAGAAATCGGAACGCGAGACTTTTCTTCGTCTACTTGTCTTTTGTTTTGACCAAAAACCATAAAAGTAAACAAAATTAAATAAAGCAAAAAAAAAACTAGAAAGACAGTAACTGCGGTGACTGCGGTGGAGTGTTGATTAACTAAAAAGTTGAATGTTTAGAGAGCACTCGAAATGGCGGCTTCAAGCAGAAATCTTATAATCATTTGCCTATGCGCCACCCTGATCAGCATAACCCAGGCATCCACGGAATATAATCGCTATTTGGCTCAGATATTCCAAAAATACGGAGATGGTCGATACATCACTTTTGAGGTAACATACCAAAATTATAGCCTTGCAAAATTTAACCCAAAAAAATACAAAAAGTTATGAGTAACTCTTTGGACATTAAAAGACTCAGTCGACCGTGGAGTTATTAGTGCAAAAAATTAGTAACTTTTTGTTTATAGACCTTTCCGATATTGACCAACACACAACAGATGATAAATTTGTGTAAAGTGAAAATTTAGTGAAATACAAAAAAATGGGAATAATTACTTTGTTTTTCAAATTTCGTAATAAAGAAAAGTCGGAATCATTAATCTATAGTTTAAACATACTGACAAATACTCGCCTCCCCATAGCGTGGCCCATCATATATTGTATACTTATTTACTATATAGTTAATCTTTATATTCTCACTGTTGTCGCGATACGCACAACATTTTATGATTGGGCACTGTCCGGGGTTCACTTACTTTTGTTATTATTGTTGTTGTCATTCTCAAACTTGAGCTTTCCCCATACACTCGGTATGCTCTTCGGAGAGAGATATATAATATTATTAATGTTACTGCTGTGTTCCCCCATAAATTTAATCAAAATCTAGACATGCCTTTCTTGCCGTTTTATCTGATAAATGCAATAATAACAACGCAACCAGAGACGGAGCTCAAAAAAAATCATTCCTGGGTAGAACTATGTATTTTTTATAGTATTTCCTAAAAATAAAAAGATAAGTCTAGGAAGATAACTGGAAAAACTGAAACTGAAATCTCCAGTCATACCGCCCATGTCTGTAGTCATTGTAAATTAAAAGATTACCTCAAATGTGCACAACAGCTATTTAGATTATCATAATAAACAATTAGTGGCGTAACTTGACTACAAACATACCCTATCAAAATCTAGAAAAAAATAACAGTAAAACCGAGAAATCGGATTAAGCTAGTTAGTTGGGAAATATCTCTCATCTTTCAGAGACTTCAGGGAGATAAGAAAACGTATATTTTTCCGATTGACTAAATAGTTGAGATTAGTGACAGATCTTCCGGAATATAGTATATCTTGACAGACTGAAAGGGAGGACTTAGTTTTCTTATGTCACTTGGGTTAGTCTCACAATAATCTTAAGAAGAGATCCTATAGATCTATTTATAAAGAGGGAGACATATCATTTCATTCTTTAGATTTCACTTGGGTTAGTCTCACAATTCAAATGTCCGAAAGATCTCGAGAGATCTCATAGATCTATTTATAAAGTGGGAGACATATCATTTCATTCTTAGGATTTGATACAAATCGATTAAATCATTTCAGGATTTCTAAAATTCTCAGGATCTTTGAGACTACAAAAAAAGAAGAGACTTTACCTTTATTTAATTCCTTTGGTCTCTGAAATACTAATTTTTAATTTCCTTAAATTATTTTGCTTGGCTTTTAAATTCTTGACTCTTAAAGAGCAAAGACATATATTTGATCATAACCTGGGGTTAGTCACCGATCTCTTATCCCTAATCTTGTGGCCAAATCTTTATATTTTCATAATCTTTTAAATTATTCAAAGACTTAACATTTTAATAATTTAAAAATCTCCAGATATAAAAGAGAATATATATTCTGACTATATAGAACTGATTCTGGTTAAATTCCTTTCGTTTCTATTTAAAGAATTCCCACACTCTTGAACTCTTTGAGATTCTCCAAGTCAAGCCAAAGTGATTGCCATAATGACATAATTTGGCGTACCTTCAAACAAAGCTAACGTATTCACCTGTCTCAGTTTTTAAGCTTGTACATAAAATGATTTTTATTTTTGTTTCACAAAACTTAAGCAACTGTCGTTGACCATATACAAGCTCTAAGCTATTTTGCATTATGGTTACACACGCCAAACCAAAAAACCCCGAACACTCCAGCTCAAGTCAAGCTTAGGCTTAGACCAGGCAAACTCGAATTCTCTATTGTCATTACTCATGCGTAGACAATATTGGCGGCGGTACTATTGTCGCCAGATCCACTGTACACACTGTCCACCGCCCAACTCCCACCGTCCCAAATCATCATCATCACCAACGGCGCGCAATACGCCCAACCAACCATTTAAATCAAGTAGCGACACATGTGGCATTTTAACTAGGATAGGTGGGCATGGTCCGGGCCGTGTTGGAGGGGTATATCGGTACATCGAGACAACAAAAAAAAAAAATTGAAAGGCAGCCAAGTGCGCTTCTTCACGGTCTGATCTTGGCACATAACTAGAAATCTTTTTTTTCTTTTTCTTTGAAATTGCTGAATGAAAGTAAAAATTTTTTTAAGACTCAGACCCGTGTCTGGGACGTGTGTCTCATCGCAATCAACTGTTGCGATTCCCCTCTAAGTAATAGTTTATTTATTTTCTTAATTATTTATAATGTTTGCCAGAGTAATTTCATTTATTTATTTACTTTTTTGTTTTGCTTTCAAATTGACGCGTGTGTGTTGACTTGTTTTTTTGGTTTTGGTTGGGATTTTTGCACGTTTTCATTTTTAGCTGAACAATGTTAAATGAAAAATCATTTTCAACTTAATTTCTTAATTAATTAATATTGAGGATTTTAAAAACTGGGTATGGCTTACAAATGTCGGATGATGTGAATAATCAGTTGTTAATTTGATTTGGTCTCTTGTCAAATTGTCACACGCCCAACTTAATTAGACGAGTCGGTCAAGATGGAAGTATTTTTCCCTTCTTGAGTGACGTTGACAATCAAATCAAGTTAGTGGGATTTCCGCACACTCAACACGTGATCTGAAAACAATAATATTTATCCCCCTTCCCATCGAAAACAAAAACCTATGGAAATGTGCAAAAATGTGCAAATTAAAGTGTTGATCACAGTGTTGCCAACTGGGACAATAAAAATGGAAAACAAAAGCTGAAAAGATCAACGATTTATTTACAAGATCATAAGATCCTCTCAGGTACCGGTTCAATATGGTCTTCGAGAGGGACACGCTTCCACTGCGTGCTCGATTGATCGATTGATCATTTCTCACGTAGACCCATGAAATTCCAAACAAAGACAAACACAAACACTGACCGATAAAATAAATTAATTAACTAGATTTCGAGCACGAGATTTAGCACAGAATTAGCATAAATTATCAGTCACACGCAATGAGACAATGGAAGAATATATTTTTCATTAACGCAATTATGGCCCAAAATGATTGAGACTTGAGCAAATCACTCAAACTTGAAATAGTTAGCACAATTCAAACCAGCTGTCAGCTGTTTCAATTTGGCATATTCTTGATCCATTTAACTCAATATTTTCAACTTTTTGTTTTTGTCACTGATTCACAGGGCCTGGAGCATTTAATGTATAGTTTGGGTCTGGGTCATATCGAATTCGATCCCGAGCATACCATCGAGAAGCATCGACCCGAGGGCTACAATGAGAATGAGATGAACAATGCCAGCGAGTCCAGTGTTCGGACTTACATGGAACAGCAGGCCAAGGGCCTATTGCATGAGAATGGTACCGAGGACGACACCTTCACCGATGTCCAACTGGCCAGGAATGAGACCCAGCTGAATAGCACCAGCTATAAGACCGAGAATAGGTCAGTGCCAGTGACAGTGGAATTTCGTGAATTACACGATCCCAAGCATCGTCATCCACGCGAGAATGAAGGTGAGTTTATCACTACCCTTAAGTCCATCATAAATAATCTTTTAGTTAGTCTTAAGAAGCCTAAGTCCAGTCAAAACAACACAACACAGCAAGAGTTATCAATGCCTCAGGGGTATTTAGCAAAGTTATCCCCAGCCTTTAGAGTGGAGTGCAAATCGGTCTGGTTAAGTGCGCAAAAATCTACGGAAAACACAAAGCAGCAAATTAAATATTTTCTCAACAAAACAAACAAAAAGTTTAAAACATTTCTGAAACGTAATTGAGAGTTTCTCACACCAATCAAAGCAACCGCCCAGCGGCTACCTAACCAAACTTACAACTTATCTAGAAAATTATAGTCTAGTACAACAACAATAACAACAACAACAACAACAACAAAGAATTACGACTTATTGTCGAGCAATTCAAATGACATATAGAAATGATTTATATGAAGGCAAAATTCGACCAAGACCATCAATTCCATCAATTAGTTTACCTTTCGTCTGATTATGCAATAATTATCCCAATTGAAAAATAAAAACTATGAATAGAAAGTTGTCAATAAGGAAAATTCTCTATAGGGGGAAAATTCAGAATTTATTATTTTTCAAGGTGCTAAAATCATTTGATTATATATCTCATCCTAAATAAAAGAGTTTTTTTGTTTTGTTTTGTTTTTCTTTGGAATTATGATGGTATAAGGGAAATTAACACTTATCAAATCAAAAACGAAATTCTTTACTAATCAATAGATATATATGTACCTATATATTTCTTCTTAATAACAACTCAAGGTTGGAATAGTTCTGAAGGATTTCTTTATTGAAGGACTAATTCCTCTGATCCATGAGACTGGGAAATTTGTAATATTTTTTTTTACTCAGACATTTTTCCACCTGGTTTTCCGTGATTGATAAATAAGTCGGAGGTGTCAACTCATACCGCTCAAATAAATAAATATTTTTTTTTTCGTAATAACAAAGCCAAATTCGTATTAAAATGAAAATCTGTCGTGTTGTCATAAGTTAGTCGTGAATTGTTTTAGCAAATAGAAGAGAAAACAAAACTATAAACAAATTGTTTTATAATTTATTTAAATGGGCCATATGAAAAATTTTAAAACAAATAAAGGAAACAATGGAAAGGGGGAGGGGTGTGGGGGGGGGGGGGATTAAGAGGCAATAAAGCTTTGCTCGAGAAGGTTCAAATAAATCTTTTATATGATTGCGGAAATTCAACAAACTGATCGGTTGGCAATTAAATAAACAAACAATTGACAATGTTATTACTCTTCTTGTTGTTGTTGTCTTTTTGTTTTTGTTATTGAGTAAGTTTTACCGTTAATTGAGCAGTGAAACGTGCCATCGGCCCTTCCAATTCGAGGGTGCCATAATCGTAACGGCAAATGCAATATAAGCCAGGCCATTTACCGTTTTAATAGACCATTTTTTTTTTGAAAGGCCTAATGGAGCATTGAACTCGTTGAAAAAGAGACAAAGCCCAGATTTATCAAATCGCTTTGATCGAAAAGCCAGGCAGACGTGATCCTTTTGTTAAACCGCCTTTAATTTGTGTGTGCTTTTTTCAGATAATATCGATGGAGCTCAACTGCCGACGAGTGCCAATTGTCTGTCGCCGAAATCTCTGCTTAGCCTGCTGGTGGATCACAATGAAATACACAAGCATTTGATGTTCCGTTATCCGCAGAAGAATAGCCAGGCTCCGGGGAGTGACCAGCACAATCCCGAGGAGGAGTACAATGAGTTCATCAATAGTGTTCACATCACTCCCAAGGCTTTCATGAAGCTCTGCCCCGTCTTGCTAACCCAGATTGACAATGGCGTCTGTGTGCGTCCTGCCCCTAGGACCCGCCATGAGGGCGAGGGCAATGATCGCTTTTGGCAGGGTAAGCCGCTTAGATTACCCAGTTTTGGGAATATGGAAGACTTATCAAAGATTTCTATTTCAGCCTTTCTGTATGCCAGCATCTCTATGATCGTGTTGTCTGCCTGCGGCCTGCTGGGTATTCTACTGATACCACTGATGAAGACAGTGGCCTATCAGGAGATTCTGAAGTTCCTGGTGGCCATAGCCGTGGGCACACTGAGCGGAGATGCCTTGATGCACTTGCTGCCACATGCCCTCTTCAAGGAGGAGAAGGAAGAAGAGGCTCTGGAAGCCGCCGAGGGTGGTCATCACCACAACAATGAAGTGGCTTATCTGTGTGGCTGCACTTTCCTGGCCGCGCTGTTCATGTACATGCTGGAGAACTTGTTGCCACTGCTGAAGGGCGAGTCGGGTGGTCATGGACATAGCCATGGTGGACACGGCCACAGCCATGCCCACCACACAGACAAGGAGAAGCCCTTGGAAAAGGCCGTGGAGGCCCTGCCACCACGTGAGCTGAACACTATGCTGCAGGAGAACATGCTGGACGAAAAGTCCCCAGAACGTCCACTTACGCCCGTGGCCCTTATGGTAATCATAGGCGATGGCCTGCACAATCTGACCGATGGCCTGGCCATCGGTGCTGCCTTTGCCAGTGATCCGGTCACCGGTCTGGCCACTGCCTTTGCCGTCCTCTGCCACGAACTGCCACATGAGCTGGGCGATTTCGCCCTACTCCTACAGACCGGCGTCTCCATACGACGCGCCGTCTACATGAACATCTTCAGTTCGATTCTCAGCTTCGTGGGCATGGCCGCCGGTCTCCTCATAGCCGGCATCGGCCACGGCATGACCCAGTGGATCTATGCCGCCACTGCTGGCTCCTTTCTCTACATTGCCTTTGCCGATCTGGTGCCCACCATGAGTGTGGCCCACAACCAGCAACTCACCGGCGATGTCAAGGGCATCCTTATACAGATCTTTGGTATTCTAGTCGGCGGCATTATAATGCTGCTCATTGCCATCAACGAGCACGAGTTGGAGAGCTTGTTTAGAAATTTCTAATGAAAATATAATTAGTTGATGCATGCCAGGAATTAATAGTTAGGAACATTTTGAAAGGACATTGCCAAATTTAGGAAAATCCAATTAACTTAATTCGTAATCTCGTAATACTTGAGCATTTTGGAATTACAAAATCGCATTTGTATATAAGTTTTAATTTTAAACAACAACAAAATATCGAACAAATCTTCAATATTAATAACTATTTTGTAAGCCAATGAAAAAGTATTACAAATAATCCTTTTTTTTTTTGTAGAATTAAAAAAAAAAAGTATTTGTAAAATGCAACGAAACTCAAAAAGTGTTAAATGTAAATGTTAAACGAATTTTTAAATTATATAATAAATTATGTAAATATGATTATTGTTAATAATTAAATGATATAGTTTTTGCTTAAAAAAAAAAATCGGTTTTTTTTTAGCCTTTTTTATTTGATAACAAGAAACGAAGGCTGACAAGGTCTTAGGATAATTGCATTTGTTGTTGCTCCTCGAAGGGTTCATTGGGCAGTCGAGCGGGATTCTGGAATGGCGAAAAAATATATTCATGGACTTGCGGGTCGAGAAGACTTGCTCTGGACTCACCAATTTCTGGGCACGCTGTTCCAGCAAGCCAAAGGCAAAATGATTAAGGACAAAGCCACTGGGCAGAGCCACACCTTGGATGCGATAGAAGGCATCATTCGATCCTTCATTGGCCACCTTATGTGCGGCTAATACAGTACATTTGCCTAGGAAACGTGTGGAGGCCACCATGGGACCACGGGAAATGTCAATGTGATCGTCTAAGCGATAGAGCGTTACTCGGCCCTGGTTTTGCTGGGCTATGCTCGGTAGCTGGGCACTTTTATAGCGTGAATCCTTAAACATTTCCTGGGCCAATGGCTGTTCCACTTCCAAGCGTTCTATGCGCAAATCTTGGGCTGCCAATTTGACCATTTCAGCTGAGATGGCTCGCATTTCTGACTTTGTGGGCTGCCAGGTTTGCGTGCCCAAAACAATATCATGGACAAAACTTCCAGATTTAACTGTAAAATTATTTCTTTAAATGAACTGATTCGGGCAAAGACTTTTCAAAGCTTACTATTTGGACTGGGGAAGCTGTGCAGCTGTAGCCGAGCCTCACTCTTGAAGGCTCTTTGCAGGGCAGCGCCCAACATGAAACTACACGTGCGCCAAAAGGCTCTGGAAAGGTACGAAGAGTTAGAGCTTAGCAAGTTGCTTGTAGAGTTTTTTCTTTTTTTACTTGTTAACCACGTGCGGCTCGGAGACATTGAAATTTAAGAGTTGTAGGGTGCAGGATTCCTGTAGAGGTCTGTGCATATCCCAGGGCACGCTACCATCTATGAGCGCTAAGGCAGCTCGCTTGCAATGACCCTCACTTAAGTGCTGGGCGCAATTGTAGGGCGTTGAAATGTGATTGTTCATCACTAGAGTCACATCTTCGGGTAGGCCCAGGTAACGCACCTCAATTTTCTCTAAGCGACCAACAGATTCACGTTGACGCTGTTGTTCTTGTGTAAAGAGTTCATTGCGGGCCTTGAGGGATCCAGCTACACTGCCTACAATTGGATGGCAAGTAAAATTACTATTTCTACAGTTACATAAAAGCCGCCAAAGACGGCGCTAAGATTGTATAAATAACTTAATACTCACTATTGCTTCTACATTGCTGTAATTGTCGGAAAGCACACCAGGTTGTCTGACGCAACTTCGTGGCAGCTGACATTTTATTCAAATTGTTGAAAACTCTTAAAATTTAAAGATTTAAGCCGGAAAAAACGGAACGCGTTTTCTTTCCGGTCTTCGATTTCAATAACAACTATTCGATAAATACCAATCGGTATCAGGTATTTCGTTTGCAGCCCTGTAGCAAAAGTAACTTTGTATTTGAGCGAAAACCGAGTTGGCAGCCTTAGTAAAATTGTGTTGTCATTGTCGAGATTGCTAAAAAGGAAACCAAGTTTTTTGCTTAAAAAAAGAGTGAAACAAAAAGAATTAAAGAGTTAAAATGGATTTAGATATTGCTCGCGATTTTGCAAAACCAGGTTTCGTCTTTGACAACTGCAGGCGGTATGTATTTTCGCGATTTTCTTATATTGCCGCTAATTCCAAGTTTGTGCGCTTACAGAAATGCTGCTTTGATTCAAGGCGGCTTCGAACCACCAAAAACCAAGAAAACCGGTACCACAATTGTGGGCATTATTTTCAAGGATGGTGTCATTTTGGGTGCCGATACTCGTGCCACAGAAGGACCCATTGTGTCCGACAAGAACTGTGCCAAGATTCACTACTTGGCTCAAAATATTTAGTATGTGACTTCTCTTCATAATTGGAGTGTCCCGTTTTAATTAATCGCAATATTATTTCAGCTGCTGTGGCGCTGGAACAGCTGCAGATACTGAAATGACCACGGATCTAATATCATCGCAGCTGGAAATCCATCGTCTCAACACAGATCGCCAGGTGCCTGTGGTGTGCGCCAATACCCTGTTGAAACAAATGCTCTTCCGCCACCAGGGTCACATCAGTGCTGCCTTAGTCTTGGGCGGTGTGGACAAAACCGGACCACATATTTACTGCATTCATCCTCATGGCAGCTCCGATAAAATACCCTATGCCACTATGGGTTCGGGCAGCTTAGCTGCTATGTCTGTCTTTGAGAATCGCTGGAAACCAAATATGACCAAGGAGGAGGGCAAGCTTTTGGTTCGTGATGCCATTGCTGCCGGTGTCTTCAATGATTTGGGTTCTGGTTCCAACATTGATCTCTGTATTATAGAGAAGGATAATACCGAATATTTGCGCAATTATGAATTGGCTAACCTCAAGGGCAAACGCCAATTAAACTACGACTTCAAAATAGGAACTACGTCTGTTCTTGACACCAAGAGATTCATAATTGAAGAACACGTAGAACCTATGGAGACGGCCTAAAGATTAAAATATTTTTCATAAATTTTGTTTATTAATTTTGGCATGGTCAAATAAATAACTTTATAATACAATTTATCAAGTTGTATTCAATGTTTAGCTGATGGGTAGACTCTTCGAGTTGGAGCAAGCATCGATGAAGAGCCTTGGGTGGTGCCGGAACTTGTGCCGATACCTTTAAGCAATTTGGCATTGACTTGGCAATACTGCTGATAGCAAATACCATTTTAAACTTAATATCAGCCATCTCAGACGAAACGATAAAGATAATTGCAGGGTCTTCCCCCAAAAAAAAACCTCTATGGTCTGACTAAACAAAGACGCTTATCAGTCTACGTGTTCTCTTGAATTTAGCTTGCAATTTTTTCTTTTTCCCAGTTTTTTATTTAAAAAAAAAAATTATGAATTCAAATACACCAGATCGTGATATTTATCCGAGCAATAATAGGTATGTTTAGATATAAAAAATAGAATCTCATAATCAGATTATAATTTGGAGTTTTCAGAAATAAGGCTCTCCTTGCAAGTGGTAATCATCCACCGCTCTGCTGGAGAAGTGGCAATACAGTTGTTATTATTCATTTTAAAAATGGCGCGATTATCGGGTCCGACGCACTCCAATCCACCAAAACTGGCGCAGTCTCCAACAAGAATTGTATCAACATTTACAAGCTAACCGACAAAATTTAGTAGGAATCTACTAAAATTTGTTCAAGGAAACAATTAAATCGATGCTCTTAATTTTCAGCTTCAGTGGCAGTGGACCAGCAGCTGACATTAAACGATTGGCGGAAAGAATTACCCAAGACGTAGAGAATTACAGTTACGAAACGGAACGTCAGGTGTCCGTGGTGCAAGCTCAAAAATCTTTGGCAAACCTGTTGCCTGCCCAAGAGGGCTTCATGACTAGCGCCGTAGTTTTGGGTGGTTTTGACAGCAAAACAGGAATACAAATTTTTACAATTTATCCTGGCATGTGCGATGAATCGCCTTTTAATGCAATTGGACCGAACAAGATGAAAGCAATGAGTATCTTGGAAGCTCGCTGGAATATGGATCTGACTATGGAAGAAGCCAAAAAATTGGCTGCTGAAGCAATTGCTGCCGGCTTTCAAGCACATCCTAATATTGACCTTTGTGTTATAGAGAATGGTAAATGCGAACTCCTTCGCAATTATAGAACGGCTGCGCCTGTAGAAGTTCTTGACCGTGATTTAATAACAATGGAAGATTTGGACGTGTCTACCCTCTAAGCTAGAGTAAAACTGAAACAATAAACCTTAAATTTTCAGATGCTGAAATTAAGTTTCTCTTAATAGGAATATCGGAAATATTTATGAATTTTCCGAGTTGAAACACAGGGTGGTTATCAAATTGAAAAACTAAAGCGCCCTCTACAAATTAGTAACGTTCTACAGGTGCAGCCCTTCGGAACTTTCAAACTGCTCTTTTAGCGAACTCAAAGCGCGAGCAGGCCAGGGCTTCATAGACTCGAAAGGTGGCAACCCCAAACACTTACTCATACTTACAGTTATTTTTTAAATTGCTTCGTATGCTCTCCTAAATAATTTCAATTATTTAAAAGGATATTTCATTTAGCCATTTTTTTTTTCATTTAGCTTAAAAAAAAGTAGATAACAAAAAATGTTTCTAACAAAAGGATTTGAGAGTGAAAATTCTAAAATAAAATCAATGATAAGTTAAAATGCACTCAAAAGTCCAAATCAAAATGATTGGGTTTTTTGTTTGTTTTAGCTTTTTATTCATTGAATAAGTTTACACATTTAATTTTATAAATATTACAATGCAATATATATATTTTATTTCCTCCAATAGGTACTATGGGTGGCTGGTGTTTTGTTCATTTCATTGTTTTTTAATTTAATATTTGCAATACTTTCTATGAGAATAATTTGAAGAGTTGAAATTTTCGAATAGATCAAAATTAAATAGATTTACTAAAACTCAACTGTACTACAAAGGATTCATCTATTTAATATACCATTTTTATTTATTTCACTAATCAGAAAGTAATTTAATTATTTGATGAAAGTTTTTCTTTTTAATTTTTGTTAATAATAAATTATTTCTTGTTTGAATAATTCCCGATTGTTAAGTATTTTAATAAATTAATTTTTCTCTGCTGTTTTTAGGTTATGTCAAAGGCCCTTTTAAGTCTTTTTATACGCAAATTCTAAATAGTTTTGATTTCTTTTCCTTTTTTTTTTACTTTGCATTTGATTTAATTTGTTCTCATTTAATGAATATTCTATATTTTTTTTTAGGCTTGAATAAGAAATGCATACATTTTTACATTTTGTGATATTTTTATTTTTTTAAGATATTCCGACTAAATTTTTGAGCAATTAAAACAATATCCCCATATTTAATTTGGAACAATCCATTCCCCGTTTCTCACTTTTCTCTTCATCTGGAAATATATTTTTATATTTTAGACATATATAAAATAGCCGTATTTTACACATACTCATACATATTTAGTATTTTATATTTATACATACATATATATATTTTTTATTTTTTTTTAATAGGATTTTATGTACTTTAGGACCGGCCTGACTATGGCTGGCTATGTTATTTTATTAATTTAATTAATTTTTATACAATATAACAACATCAAAAATACATTCATAGTTGAAAACTTCCCGAAAAAAATTCCCTATATATTTAGTTTCGAGTGTGTGTAGAATAGTTAGGCGAGACAAAAATCCAATTAATCGTTGTATAGAATTTCGAAAATAAAAAAGTCGTTGGCCTTACTCGAGTAAGCAAAAAAATGTCTTGTAAAAAAGGCAAAGTGTTCTCTTCGAATCTCAAAATTTTACTTCGAAATGCCAAGGACAATTTGTCAACTGTCGGCAACACAAAACAAATCAGTTACCATTCGCAGGACTCGCACCTCAATGGATCCGGCCCAGGCCAGGCCGCTTCCCTATTCTCTCAACTTGGCAACGGGGCTAGGGTTGGTCTGATGATTGACGAGTTGAATGAATACCTCAAGAAATATGCACTGCATTGTGCTAAAAATGTTTTACACACAGAGAAAAAGAGAGATTGAGAGAGAGAGAGAGAGAGTGAGAGAGAGAGAGAAAGCATAAAGATGAATTCATAATTATTTAAGAAAGGCACACTTGAGTTCTCCACGTCAAAGGCGGCGATTCAAGTGTCTTTGTCAGCTTTTTATTTTTTATTTATTTTTTTTTTCTTAAAATGTCAACAACTCAGTTGACAGTTTTATTTTTTTTTTTCTTTTTCTCTTTTCTTATTTTGAATGGTTGCGCAATTTTGCCACTTCCCACAAAATGCACATCAAGCAAATGTCAAATTGCCAGAAACCCAAGAGCTATTTTGATTATTATATATAGTATATATTATTCCAACTAATTACCAAAAAGCTGTACAATACATTTCATATCAAGAGGAAGTCGTTTGACAGTTTTTCTTCCTTTTTCAGTTTTAGGAACTGTTTGGCGCGAAAAATTTATAATTCGAATAGTGTAAATTTAGTTCATAATCTACTTACAGACAAGGCATAATATACATAGATTCGGGAAGCTGGATAGTTAGATAGTAATGCCGAAAAAGGATATAGCCTTTTCATTTGTACTGTTATTTTGTTATTTGATTCAAGTAATTCATTTATATGCATCAAGTATTCTTTTATCGGTTATATATATATATATATTTACACATCATATAATGATATATATATTTATATATGTTTTGCGTAATTATACACTTGAAATAATAATAAAAAAAAAAAAAAAAAACAGAAAAAAGAGTTTTTTATTTTTGCCTAAGTTGGGATGGTGTGCGTGTGGTATTTGCTCTTGTTTTTTTTTATGGTTTTTATGTATTTAGTTGGTTAGATGATCCATTGGAATTTAGCGTATATAATGCCACATGGCTGTGGGCTTGCGTGCATTGTTAATCATGTCGTGCCAATGCTGGCAGCCAGTGCCGCTTTCCTGTGCTCCAAGGCCGCAGCAACCAATTTCCGTTGCCTCACTGCCCGCCCCCACCACGTAGATCTAATATCGAATGAAATGGAAAAAATCAGAAGAAGAAGAAGAGATATAGTATGTGCATTTTTCAATTAAATTTGAGCTAAAATAAAATTCAATGGCTTAAATCGAGAATCGAAATGCTGAAAAAAGAAACCCAAACAGTTCAACGTACTAAAATTGCCTCGGAAAGGTCAAAGGTGAAGAGCTTGCCCCTGTTTGCTTGTTTTTATGTCCGGCCAGAGATTTTATTGGCTCAGCTCTGCTTGGCAATTTTTTATACTTTTCTATAGAACAATTCATGGTCAGCCTTGAATTTCTGATTTAGGTTCATTTTAAATATTTCCCTAACCTTTTGAGTGGTTCGTTTGACTGTACTTCCCTAACCTTTTGAGTTGTTCGTTTGACTGTACTTACCTCAATGGCTGCATTATGCAGATAATTGGATTGCAGATTAAATGTGAATGCCTCATTCCAAGTTGGATTGGTTGGATCATCGGATTTGGTAATGCTGGTCTTCTTCTTCTTAATACGCTTGCCATTTTGTATTAGATATATCTGAAAATGTATTAGTAAATCTGAAGTATATTGATTTTCAGATTATATCTGTGAGACTACCTTGACATAGGGTTCTTGTACGGTCTCCAGATTTCTTGCCTTCATAATGACAATTGTGAGGCGTTCAGCTTGTGGCAGATAATTCAGCGAGCAGAGCAGCTCGGGTCTATCCTCTTTGGGTTTCTTGGTCCTCAATAAATCGCCCCAGATCTTGGAAAAAAATTACAGAAATATTTGTCTTGGCCAAAAGAATAAAATAATCTTGCTCACCTCCACCGATTTGGACAAATCCAGGCCATCAACTGAGATACGCACTTCGCCGATTATGTCATTGTGCGAATACCGATCAAAGTCCAGAACCTGTAGGATCAGTTCTTTGCCTTGCAACTGATCGCGCGAAACCGGAAACTTGAAGTGCTGATCGAAATAGGGATTAGATTCACCGCGATGTATATGAGTCTGTCTCTTTCGATTGTCCACCTCGGGCTGCAGCATAAGACGCACATAAGGATCCCGAAAGCCGCCCTCATCAATGGTGCTGAGATTGTGGGCTGAAAGGCAAATACAACTTTTAATTCTTCTTCCTCTATTTTTCGCTAATGAAAATTACCTTCAATCAAGTGTACAGTCAAGTCAAAGAGGTGATAGTCGTATTTCACACGCAAATGCAAACGGCCGACGGCATGACTCGTCTCGGGTGCAGTCAAGTAAACGGGACCATCGGGCACCCTATACAAGTCCGGCTGAAGTGCACCCAAAGGCGAGGCCGGACCCATTGTGGGATCCACTCCAGGCTGTGGTCTTGGCGGTATCAACAGAGGGGAGAGGCAACGACCACTGCTGCCCATGCTCTTGCCACCCATACTGCCGCCGGCAGCTGAGCCTCCGGCCAGCGAGGCCAGGCTGCTCTGGGATGGACTGGGTGTGCGTAGGTCACTGACCTCTGTGGCCGGACTGCCGCAACGAGCATCCAGAGAAATGGTGCGCATTGGACTGGGCGAACGGGCCAGGTGATGGGGAAAGGCCGGCTCACTGGGCAAGGAGCTGCGTCCATCTGGTCCAAAGGTACGAATTTGTGGTGAGGAGCCGCGGTGTCCCTGTGTTTTAAACTTGATATAGACAAATCAAAGTATTTAAATAATTCACAACAACAACAGCAACAGCGAGAATAAATTTGTGAGACCTACCGAGTGCCGAGAAGGAGCACTGTCCACACTGCTCTGGCTGGAAATGGAGGGTGTGCGCTGAAGACGCGGCGGAAACGAACGACTCTGGTGATGCAAGTGCAAAGGACTGTGAAACACTTCGGCTGGACCCCTCAAGACATCCGCATTGAGGCCATGACTAGAACCAGAACCAGAGCCAGCACTGCTGCAGCTGCCCAGACCATGGGGCTGGCTGGCCGGCTGTATGGGTTGCGATTCCTTGGCGAAATTAATCTCCTGTCAGAGCACGAGTCAGATAAAAATTTTAGTTGAATAATGAAAATTTAATTAGCAATTTCGTTGAGAGCACCTCGGAATCTGTGGGCAAATCACAGCTATCGCTGACGCTGCCCGCTGAAACGCTGCCAATACCACTGGTGGTGGAGGTGACCGACGAGGCCGACGGTGGCGGAGTCATGGGCTGTGGCGGTGGTGTTGTTGAAGAACCCAGCTCACCGATAATCACGGTCTGGCCAGTTGCTGCAGCAGCTCCACCGCCACCACTCCCACTGCTCTCATCTGCTGAGTTACGATCGAGAGTAACACGACGCACTGCGCCCACACGCTCCTTGGCCATACGGGACCAGGACTCGATGCGCTTGTGTGCCAGCCAACAGGCTGCCGGGCCCAGACCGCTCATAATTCACTTTGGTTTCTCTTCAATTTCGCCCGAACCTCGAAAGCTCTTCTAAATTGAGAATTTTTTGGCCTATTTGAATTATTATAATTTTTTGTGTATTTTGATTTCTTCTACTTTAAGGTCAGATCGAAACTGTTGGCTCCCACAAGAACCCGACCAACGGAATTTACATAGAATTTAGTTTATTTCGTTTTGTGGCAACCAGGCGAATCGTACACTCCAAGTCCATTTGTTAATCCTCTTAGGCTTAGGCTAATATACTAACACATCATTACACGAACTTCCACACACACACACACACACGGGCACACTCTCACACGCTGAGTTACACACATGCTCTTTACATACTAAGTGGTCATGCGGTCGGGTTTTCTGTTGCCTTGAAATGGCATTAATTACTTCTCTGCAACGCCCTCTCTTGACACGAGCATGGATTTCCATCCATACTTACATCTACCCACACACACACACACACACACACACACAGGGAGAGAAAGCTCTGTACTTGGTAGATTGGATGCAGTGCGGTGAACTTGGAAGCCAACACTAGGTTTGAGACATGTTGTCCGTTGAGTTAATCACTTCGTGTTTTTGGGGCCGGACTCGACTTCATTTGTGTAATTTTCCCCATTGACATGAAATGAACCTTTTATCATTCCGCCCAACTGTATCCGTATAATAGTTAGTGATGCAAATGACCAATATCATGTTGTGACATTATTGATTGTGGCTTTTTCAAATTACTGCGGTTTCGAGAAATTTACACAAGCTGACAGCAAACAATCTCCCTTTTAACTCGAATGGCTTTTGTCTAGATGCTTGAAAGGGCTTGTGAATATATAAATTAAAACACAAATTGTAGACAACTTGAAATTGTGGAATAAATTCTTTGGTTTTAGAAATCGATTTCCACTTGAAATGGTTCCTGAGTTGTGTTCAAAAGAATTAATTGGGAGTGAGCGAAATCCATATTTATTCTTAGAAAAAATCGTTTCTTTAATTTCTGATCGGAGTTAATATAGTCCTATTATCTTGGATAAATATTTGAGAACCTCAAAAGATACTAACCAGGGTAACCTTGATATTTTTTATATATAAAATAGACAATCATCTTAGCCTAGTCCCCCACAAATAATGGAAATAAAATAAATATTTAAGTATGATTAGATCAGATTAGATTAGAAAAAATCGTTTCTTTTTCTTATGATCGGAGTTAATATAGCCCTATTATCTTGGCTAAATATTTGAGAACTTCAAAAGGTATACATTGGGTTGGTCTGATTCAAGGATATTTTTATATTTTTTATAGATAAAATAGACAATCATCTTAGCCTAATGGAAATAAAATAAATATTTAAGTATGATTAGATCCGATTAGCTATATCCAGTTTTTAGTTGCTTTGATTCTGTTGAGAAATATTATAAGAATCTCAAGAGGAACTAGGTAGATTTCCAATATTATCACAAAATAATGTATATAATTAAAAGATCGGAGTAAGTATATTTTCTAGATTTCCTTAACATAATGAAACCTAATCTAGGGTAAGAAAAACCCTCTATATCTCTAATACTCCAACCTCCAAAGAGAATCTCAGGAATCACCTTTGAGCTAGAAGAGCAAAAGGCTTCACTGGTCACGATATTTGACTCATCTCTAAAAAGGTAAAGTCATTCCGCATACATTCACGTACTCAGAGTTGATATCGCATTTCAGTCACTCTTTCCCCCCCTACCCCACGTGTTGACATTCGCATTTAGGTGACTGTTTGACTGGCTGTGTGTGTGTGTGTGTGTGTGTGTACGTGTGGAGAGCTGTGTCCTTAGGTGTCCTAAGTAGATAATGTTTAATTAATAGACCAAGCAAATAAATTAAATTTCATAATTAAAGAGCCAGAGTCCTGGCAGATACTATTTAAATCAATGTGAAATCATTTAACGACTCCCCGAAGAGGAAGAATTTTTCATTTTGAAAGCATTCACAGATCAAAGGCATTCGCTATGCAGCATGGCGAAAGACAAATCAGAATTCATAGCCCGAATAATACCCAAGGGAAGCTAATGTATACGCACTCTCTCTCTCTCTCTCTCTGTCTCTCAGGAAGAAATAGAGAGTGTGTGAGAGTGAGAGAGAGAGAGGAATGGTTAGGGGAGAGTGTTCAATACAAATCTAAACAAAAAACTTATTTTTCAAGTATTAAATAAATTAAATGAATTTAAGCACGTGTAGCGAATGACATCAAAACAAGCCAACGGGGAATACGAAGAAGCATAAATGATGAAGAGGAAGGAAGGCGAAAATCTATATAGATTGATGAGTAGCAACCCTCGAATTTGTTAGGGATAATAAAAATGTGCTGTTTTCTTTTTTCTACTTCTTTTTTGGCTGTTTGGAATCAAATGTTTCAGTATCTTTCATACAAACCTCTTCGACCATATAACTAATTGACAGCTGTATGGACATATGTGTGTATGTGTGTGTGTTTGTGTGATGTAAAAGGATTTTTATTGATACGATTGCATTACTCGGTTATTCATCACCTTTTCACTGAATTTATGGTCTGATTATTTTTATTGTTGCTTACGAATTGTTGGATAATTTCTCAAGTCTTTTAATCTCTTCAGTTATTTGTATACCTAAATTTGCATATAATAAATTTTGATGGCTCCCAGGAATGTTAGGCTTGGATTTGCCAGAAAAAAAATCAATGTGGAATTTCGAAGACCTTAATAACTTGGCAACAGCAAGAGCCGGCTAAAAGGTGTAGCCTTTAATTCCACTCGACAACACCCTCCGCTCAACGCCCCGACACCCCAAAACAACCACTCTAACGGTATCTCTCTCTCTCTCCGTTTTTCGCTATTGAAATGCAGCCAACCGCACCGTTGCTAATTGACACCTAAACTGCAAATGAAAAGGACAACAGACCAGCCCATTTTTTTCCACTCTCTCTACACACACACACACACACACACACACACACAGAGACAAGCATATGGCATAAATCCTATAAATGCTAAAATGAGGAAAAATCATGGCAAATTTCAAGCAAAAAAAAAAAATAAAAATAAATAAATCAGGAATTGCGGAACCTTTTATGCTGGCTCTCTGCAAATTGCCTGCAAAAGGCGTTTTAATTGTTTGGCTTTGGGTATTTATTTCCGATAGTATCGGTTACATCAACCCCCCTCCGTCCTGGGGTGATCGAATAGGGGTGGGTCATACTGAAAATATCAAATAGAAATTTTCCAGCTTGTTTAATTTGCTAAGCATTGATTAATGGGATTTTCATGGTTAGCACTTGAGTATTTTCCAACAATAAATGACAGAAATGTTTATTTCACAAAGAAGAAGAAGAAGTTTAAAAAAAAATTGTCTTTCCACCAGCCCTGGTTGGGTGGTAGCGGGGGGCCAGGCAAGGTGCGTTTCAAGTTTGAAATGCCAGTTATGAGTTCCTTTGTGTGCCACTGGCAGGTTCAAATGTATATAAGCATATGACGTATATAAATGTGTATATGGGCGACCACACACACAAAAATTATTTACATCAAATGGCTTATTCACATGCAAGACAAAGCCATCTCCACCTCGCCCCCCTTCGTCTCGAGTGAACTTGTGTTTGTGCTTGGCTTGATAATCAGTCTTTTATGTAAATAAAACCTGGTCGAAACTCTTGGCAAAGATGAAAGATTTTGTTAATTATATTTTGGCCAGCACAAATCTGAGCCAAAAAAAAAATCACAAGCCATGACAAATTGAAACATGGCCAATCAGATAATCTGACAGGGAAAATAGATTAAACAAGTGTGGCTGCAAACACGATAAAGCTTTTTATAAATCATTTAATTTAATTTGTCCAACATAAAAATAGAAATGTATGTAGTTTTCTCCTATTTCGGAAAATGTCAGTTAAATAATAAATTCCTTGAAAAATACAAAAACTAAGAGAAAACCTTCAACTTTGCTTGAGTGCATATCAATCTCAAATTTCGGAACTAAACTTTTTAGATTAAGCCATAAAGATAGCACCAGCTCTTCCCAAAAAACTTTAAGCACTTAAAAGATTTTCCCTCAATTAAAAAAAAAAAACACAGGAAAAGCAAATTAGTTTGAAAAAGTCATTAAAAGCAAACTTGAAGAAATTTGCCAGAAACTAAGAAAATGGAAAAGTTGCAGTCTGAAATAGATACGAGTAGATTTTTGGCAATATTTATTCAAATTCCAAATGATTGATTAACAAATAAATCAAATTGGTTTTTCTTAAGAAAAGAAAATAAAAACTCATTTCAAACCCATAAAGAATTTTGTTTAGGCTAGACAAAATCATAATAAATTTAGAAAAAATTATTAAAAATAATAAAGATCTATAATCCAGGATGATTTCAAAATTAACGGTATCGTTATGCCCAACTTCGAATGGCAAGGGAGCCATCTCGCTATAAGAAGCATGGAACCCTTCTGATTGAGTCTAAAAGACTTTTTCGTATCTCAAAATTGAAAAGAAAAATACCTGAGCTAAGTTGTCCCATTATTCTGAATTATCTTATCATGAAATTGTTCGAATTATTAAATTAAATAATTCTCATCAAATGGGGTTTGCTTTAATAAGTTGAAGCGTCGATTAGGTGAGAAATGCCTGGGCCAGACAGACAGACTCATTCATAGTCTGTCTCGTGCGTAAATTTTAATCCTATTAGGGGAATAGTTGATTTTAGAAAATGTACCCAGCCACACCGGCAAGGACAACAGGACAAGCCACATATTGCGCCACCTATCATATTTTTCCTCTTTTATTATTGTGATTTTTTTTTATTACTCTTTGCCCTGTCCTTGGTTTTGTTTTCCATCTCGCTTTCATTTAGAGATGTCCTTGAGCTTGATGCCCAGTGCCACTCGAAAGCTTCGAAGTTTAAATGCAAAACCACAAAATGGACAGTGTGACCAGGGCTCTCATTTAGTTTATAACTAAACAGATTAAATAATAAAAATCTAGCCAGGGCCAAATAATTTGCTGGTCCACCCGGTCATGGCCAACAGGTGAAATTTAAAAGCTGAAAAGCTTTCAAATAAAATAAAATTTAAAACTCTTAAATTTGCTAGACCCTCGGCCAGGGTTGGCAGAGTAGGATATCCTCTAGCTAATCCCCTGAAATGTAAACGAAAAATCGCTTGTCTACACAAGAAAAGAAAGAAAACAATTAACAAACAAATTAAGTTGGCAAATTTGACTGTTGTTCTTTTTTGGCTCTTTTCAATAATAATAAAACTGGCAGCTTAACTTCTGACAAACACTGAACGAATGAGCCATGAAATGAACAGGTTGCATGAACAAAACGGAAAGACCAAAAATCACACAAAATTTGCCAAATCCCAAAAAAAAGAGAAATCTCTATATAGTACATATAAGCCAGATACAGAGAGAAACAGAGGTCTGACATTTCCGCTGCATAAGTCGTCGTAATCTCATTTAAATAATTGCAGCATGGCAGAATCCAGCCGAACAGACATCAGACAAAACAGAGACAAAGCGAGAGGGAGAGACAGAGAGACAATAATGAAATCCGTAAATCGCAAATCCGTGTAGGCGGTTTGGTCAGCAGAGGTATTTGTCAGTGGACCAATTGTCAGTCGTCTGTTTAGCAAACGGCAGCCGGAAATTAAAATGTAAAACAGCAGCTCATTATTCCCTCACACACACACTAACACACACACATATATACATGGTATAAGCCAGGGACATTCGAAAACGGAAGTGCTCTTTGAATTTGCCAACTTCAGACGCATGAATAAAAAGTTAGTCTGTTTACTTGGCCAATGACGTCAGCCCTTCTGCTACTTCTTGACTTAGAGTGTTTTATTTTTTTTTGGTGATTTGTTTTTTTGTGGTTTAAGGAAATTGGTACGTGCCTTAGATGAGAATTGTTTTCTCTCTTGTCTCGGATGACAATTCAAATGTTTATTTATGGCAATTATCTAAGCTACTTCCGTTTTGCTTTAGCCCCAAAACATTTTAAGTCAACAATTAAATGGTTACAGCGCATACGCTCTGAGTTCACATAGGCTCTTTTCTATTTGCCAAACTTGTTGCCTTAATAAATTTAAATAAACGCTTTTGCTATTGCTTCTATTTTCCACTCAATCCACAACTAACGAGCCACAAATCGGCCATTAAGGTTTCTGTTCCTACCAACCTGCCAGCGGACTTTTATTGTTAACTCAAGAAGACCCCATTTGGCGGAGGATATTAAAGTACTTTTTTATTGTTTCATATGAAATGGGATGGCATGGGCTATGATAATAATAATAATAAATATAACAATAACAAAATTCCAGGAAGCAAAAATTAAACTTTACTTTTACTTTGCTAAAAAGAAGATTGAAAACAGTTTGCCTAAGACTAGCTCTATCTCTTTTTCTCTCAGTTGATCAGGGGGACACTTACATTTTGCCAAGCACAAGCAGAAATTTACAGAAGAAAAAGAGGTCCCTATAAATGAACTTCTTATATATTCTCTTCCTTTTCGCTCTCACTGGAAGCTCAGCTTGTGCTTGCAAAAGCACTTCCACACATGCGCTGCCAACTCAGACTGAAAGTTCTACTTGTAGTTTTTGTGCTTTCTTCTTGTGCGTCGGTCAAGTTGTTTATTCTAATTTCGTGAAAATTATTATTATTATTTGTCACTCCAATAAAAATGTAATATAGATATGCATTAAGTGTTTAACATGTATCAAATTTGTGTGAGGAATGTGAAGTGAATCAAAAAGTGTTCTGGTTGTTTGTGAACTACAAGAGCTGCCTTGGTGATTTTTTTCTTTTCTTTTTTTTTTTTTTGTTTGTGTCTCTTAATGAAGTGCAGTCGTTTCGTGTTTTAATGTTCTCTTAGTTGTTTCGTGTTTCAATGTTCTCAATTTAAAATTGTTTAATTCATTTGCAATGACGAATTTTTCGTGTTTCATTTAAAACATAAGTGCGAACTGGTGCTGCGCTGACATTTTTTTTGTTCATCCTCTTTTGACTTTAATTTCGTTTTCGCTGCATCGCATCGGGTGTCTGCAGCTATTCGTTTTCTTAGTTAATCGTTTTTTTTTGTTTTTTTTTTTTGAGTGTGTTGGTGCCTTAGTGTGTGTGTGTTAATAAATTCACCACAAGTGGTAAGTTTTGTTATGTGCAATCAAATTTTCATTCTCCCTAAGCATGCAAATTACTTGTTCACTGATTTTTACAATTTAAAATAAAAATCATTGAGCCACCAACTTGAGGAAGTTTATTTAAGACCAAGAATAAAAATATTTTAAAGCCAGATAATCTGGGTAGATTTTCAACAGATTTACACATATTGCGCAACTGAGGCTTGGGAAAAACTGGGCAAAAGAAAACAGGAAGAGTAATATTTTTTTCGTAGACCACAAATGGCGCAGTTACGAGGGTAACGAGGGTGAGGGGGACCCGGGCAACACTTGTTCCATTGAGCTGGTCCTGGCTTTGGTCTGAATGTAAGACCGCATCATGGATAATCCGCTCATCAAACGTCAATGCAGCAAATGTGCTCGAAGCCTGTCAACTTGTTTACAAAGCATTTCAGATCTTCTGCGTTTCAATTCACTATTCTCGATTCGATTGCCCAACCAACTTGCCATACTCATTGGCCAGCGGCAACAAATTAATCACCAATACAATGAGAATTCCTTAGCGGCTCTGATGCAATGCATCACCATCATCATCATAAGTATCAATAGGAAAACAGAACCAACAGCTTTTCATTGTGTGAGCCATTCGGGTTCCCTAGTTCCATTTCAATTTGGTAAATAGCCTTAGGGCCACACACACTCGTACACACGCAAAGGGTTTAGTGTGTCTAATGCTATTTGCTTGTTTTATGCGAATATGCCAAGTCTTTGGCTAATGCAATTGATTTTCCTTTAAAATAAAATTCTCTCCAAAATAGACAAGACCTGCTCAGAAACCGCGCATTAATCGTGGGTGTTCCGCAACCATGAAGAAAAAAAAATCCAATTCGCTTTTAGACAAATTTGAGAGACAAACAAATAATTGTTTGGCAAAATTAACGTATGGAATATTTTTTCCGAATCGGAATTATTGAACCCTTAAATCAAAGGCGAAAATCTCAGTTTGCCGACATCAACAATTTTGCTAGCCCAGTTAACCCTTTCAGACAATATCAACAAAGTACAAAAATGTTTTGTGTTTTGTGAGTTTTTGCACTGATGCATTGACATGATCCGATTTGCCAGGCACATATGAAACGCAGTGTCTTTCTCTGGCTGAATGAATGCGAATTGATTCTGTTGAAGTTGCAGTTTTGCCCCTGGCCAAATTACCCCTTTTGTCTGCATTCCATTGCACACTTTTTCCGGGCTGTGGCAATCTTGTTATATTTCTACCTCAAAATGGAAGATAAAAACGAAACGTTTTACTTTTCTCTCATTTTTCAAAGGGTTAGATGGTTTTGTATCTTATAGAAAAAATCAATACGATTTTCACAAACTTTAAGGCAACTTTTTTTTATTTAAATTTTAATTTCAAAAACTTTTTTAATCGCCCCATAAACTTACTTTGGCAGAATAAAAACACTCTCATCATTTTCAAATAACTCGCGTTTATGTGGCATTTTCGATGAGCTTAAATTTAAGACTGTTTCTAAAGTCGACACAAGCCTCAATTTAGCTGGGCAAATAAAGCTAAAAATATTTCCAAAAAAACATACTTGCCATATATATTTGGATTGGGCAAATAATTGCAATATGAAAATTATTTACACATTTGGCAATTTGAGCATTGTTTATTCTGTCAATTGGAAGTTTGCCGCGCGTGTCAAAATTTGCCAAGGCTGCAGTTTTGAGTATTTTCTAGATATTTTTTAAAAGGCAGCATCGATACATATCGATAAGGAAAAGTTGTTCGAAAAAAGAATTCTAGCTAAATATTCATGACATTATTTTTTTTTTTGCCCTTGGCCAAGGTAAAAGTTACACCTTTCAGTTGGCTAGAACAAGGATACCAAAAGGGCCCAGAGAGAGAGTGAAAGAGTGTGTGTGGGTTGTTGTCGTTTAACTGAAACTACATTAATATTTTAGAAAGAAGTGGAAGAACAATCTTGGCTGTGGTCGATGTGGCAGGCACTCGAAAACAGATCCAACGAATACAAAGTGCTTATCAGCAACAAGGACAAGTCAATTTTGGTTAAAAGTTATGCAGAGTGTGAACAAAAAAAAAAAATAAACTCAAAGTTGATTGAGATAGTTTCACTAACTGTGTTATTAAATTTTTTATTGAACAAGAAATTGAACAAGTCAGGCCTCACATTCTGGTCTATCTGACCCCGCTCCCTGTTCCCCTTTCGATATTGTCTATTTTTTTTTTTTTTAACCAATTCAACCAGTCTTTTAATGAACTTGTCCTTTTGGATTTTATTGGCTTTGAAAATATTTTGACAAATCAATGCTTTCTGGCCATATTGTAAGCACTCAACCACTTTGTCAGTCACTTATCTTTTGGCCATAAAACTTGGTGTCGCGCATCTTTTGGCTTACAACATTTCAACTTGCCATTTCGTTTTACTGTCAATGGCCTTAAAGTTGTTCTCAACTTTTTCTTTCTTTTCCTCAACAATTTCAAAGATGTCTTAGATTTTGAGTGGGTGGGTCTGCCCAGTATCCCATGTCTTTTTAGTTGTCAGCAAAATAACATGAAGAAATGTTTTAAAATTTTTATGTGATTTCTTTCCTTTTATATAAAATATATTTTGTGGCGGGCCATAAGGAATTTTCAAGCTAAAAAGGATACATGAAATATTTGACCAAGTTAGTTGAACCTTTTTTTTTTTTTTTTTTGGTCCTTCTTGCTCTTTTGGCAAAATGCCTTTTGTCTTTTCAGATTTTATTTTGGAATTAATTTTCGCAACTGTCTGAAAATTAATGAGTTTTAAACTGTTGGATTTTATTTAATTTAATTAAAACCCGGTTGACTGACAATTGCAAAATTCTGAATAAAAATGGTTCTTTGTTTTGGCTTTTGTTATTTTTGTTATTTTTTTTTTTTATATATTTTCTTTTGGTCTTATTTGTGTTTGAATTTTTTATTATTATTATTTACTGAATCGAAAGAGAAAAATGGAAAATTGTTTGTATTTTCTTTTTCTGTTGACTTTTTTTTTGCTTCTCATTTTTTGTCAATCTATCGATTTTTGCTTTTTATGGGGGGTGTTGTCGCAGATTCTCCTACGCAATTTGCAGTCTTCTTCTTCTTCTTCTGCTTCTTTTTCAACTTGTTCTGTTTGCCTTCTTCTTCAATTGGCTTAAAATTTCGAATGGAAATTATTGTGGTCATTTGCATTTCAGTGGGCCCCAGGTGAGGTTGGTATAAATTGTGGGTTTTCCGCTTCATATGCCATCGCCCTCCTTTCCTCCTTTCGTCCAGCTTAATTACATTTGCATATTGCATTGACCATAAACGCATTAAACGTGGCTCTGGCCATATATACGTATCAGTCATCCACAACCGCCACTTTGTATGAATATGTAAGTTTGTGTGAATTCCTCCATATGGCCTACCTGCCTGCCTGGCTATTTGCATTGCCATTTATGCAAAGTCTCCGGCTCTTTGGGGACTCGCACTCTCTCACTCTCTCTCTCTCTCTCTCTCTCTCTCTGTCTCTGTTTATTTTTTGCTCTTTTAATTAAGTGAATTTATTTTGTGTTTCTTTTTTGTTGGTTAACGGTGAAATGTGCTAGTTTTTGATTGGCCTTGACTAGTCAGCTGGCTGGCTAAGTGGCTCATCCTGGCTGGGGTCATCAATCACAGTTACGGAAATTGAGTAAACTAACTTACCCAAGGCAATCATTTGAATAAGTCATGAGTGAAACGGATACTGTTAACGGAAATGCATTGGCCAAACAACCACAGGATCAGGCCAGGTCGGAAGCAAAGTGTGTGGCTAATGCAATCAGGCCATATGCAATTTTCATTCTCATATGCAGAGGCCAGTTGACAGAAGCTCTTCAAAATTCACACAGCAGACCGAGAAAGAGAGAGAGCGAGAGAGTAGGAGTAATCCTAGCCAACTCGACTCTGCTATGATTGGGCACGTCTTTTCTAATTCTTGTTGCTGCGTTGTTTTTATGCAATTTCATGGTAAATTGAAATTTACGAGTGGCAAAACGCACAATGCAATTCAAGCAGCTGCCTCTTCCCCTGCCCCTGCCCCTGCCCTTGCCATCCCTTTCTCTCCTTCCCGAATCGGTGCCAAGCAAAAGACTAAAAGACCAGCCAGCCAAAGGATCTAGCTCGACTCTTCTAATTGTGACAAATTGTGGCATCTTGTAGGTGTGTGTTTCTCTTTTTTCCCTTTTCTTGAGTTTTGTTGTTAGTCTGCCCAACCCCAAAGATGGACGCGTGGCAGTATCTGCCACTGTTTATTGTTATCCACAAATGCTGACATATTTTTCCATTATATATCTCTGCGCCAGAATCCAGAATTCTGCTGATGATGATGCTTCAGCCTGTTGCCACATAAGCAGTCGCACAGTTGCCTCATTGATATAATTTATGAACTCTCATGGCAGAGCCAGTTACTGCTTGAATAGGAGCTCTGAAACCCAGCCAGACCGGCCAGCTGTCGGAGCGTGTGGCCCTGGGAAATATTCACGCATTTTTATTGCTTTAATTTTCTGTTTTTTTTTTTTGTCCTAGAGCACCCACACGAAAAGCCAAATAAAAGCGAGCAAAATGGCGAAAGCCTGTGGCAAGGAGCCTGAGTGCCTCGGCGAGGCTAGAGTAAACTTGTGCACTCGCCTGATTCGTTATCTAAAAATAATTGTATTAACTTTGCTTTTTGGTGTGCACACCCCAATCACCACACCCACAACATCTGCATACACACACACACACAGACACATTTTTATGATGTGTGTCGAGCTTGGGAGAATTTTATAGGTTCTTGAAATATTCACTGCATTCACTGTCAGTCTGATGGACTGTGACAAGAGTTGGCCTATTGGGGTTTCCTTGGATCAAATATTTCAATTTAGTTGAAAGCCAACCAAACAATAACAAACTGAAGAAATGAAAGGACCAAAGAGAAAATAGCTATTTTCTTTTGCCCTCGGCATAACTTTGTCAATTTTTTATGAAACAATTTTGAGAGTGAGTTTCAGTCGAAGAATTTTTCGGTCATTAATATGAAATGGCCTGAACGATTTCAAAATAAAAGTTTAATTGAAATTCCAGAAACAGAGAACAGAGAAAGAGAGATAAAACTCACCGCACTAATTAATGCTCAATTAATTTGGCTAAAATTTTCCATACCTTTACTGACTGAGCTCAACTTGCCATTCAAATCATACAATTAGCTTACCAATTAACTTAAAACAAACAAGGCACAAGTAACTAGAACAACACAGGGCCAACCCAACCTGTTTCTCCCCTCGCCCCTCCATTTCATTTGGATTTACGCCCACGCAAACCTGACACTCTCTCGCACTTATTGAAAGGTCTTCAAAAGGAATCGGTCGGGCTAGATGGAAGATTTCTATACATATTCAAAAGTGCCAGCTTGTTTGCATGCCTCATGAATATAGATAACTCACAGCAGCCACCTAGTCATTCATTTACTCAGTCATTCAATCATTCACTCATTCAGTTAGTCAGTCATTCACTCAGTAAGTTAGTCATTCACTCCAGGACCACTTGGGTAGGTTGCTGTTACCTTTACTCGGCTTAGAGAGTCATCATGTAAATAATGAATAACTGACTATGGAGTTACAATATATCTGAAAGATACTTGATATATGCAGATATATCTTGTATCTTTTTTATGTAATTTGATATGCACATATGTAGATACCGCATTGGGAAGGTGTTGGCACGGCAGAAGCAACAGTTTCAACCTGAACACATGAAAAAAGGTGTTGAAATAAAAGAAAAGGGAAAATCCTATCAAGAAAAAAGTCTGGGTAATGCTCTCGACTACCTTTTTAACTTCTTAAAGCTTTAAGAATTTTTCAAAAAAACTCCAACAAAAATTCTCACAGTTTTAGAAGCACTTAATAAGCATTTTCACCAAAAAAATGAAAGCTCATTTTTTTTTTTGAAACAATTTTTTCTTTTTTTTTATTTTCTGCGATTTTGCTCAATTAAAAGGAATGTCTCGATTTGATATATTTTTTTAATAGATTTTAGCCCGTCTTGTTGGAAACGTTGTACACATGAAAACAGCGCGCGTGCTACTGATTTTGATTTTGGTGACTTGTCTACGCACAACAAGTTGCAAAAAAAAATATTCGAGTTTCCCCGAGGAGACGACCAGCGTCGAGGTTAATAACGGTACGAGGATAAAACGATTCCAACACACACACGTGTGTGTGTGTGTGTGTGTGTTTATGTGTTCTGCTCTACTGGCCGAAATTGTTAAGCGCAAAAGCTTTTGTGGCATTGAATTTCCTTTAGATTCGTTTGCATTCGGCCATGTCCAAAATATATTTCGAAAGCTTTTTCGCAACTTGTTGCCTTGTATGGGATCACAATCAGCTGTTGCTGCCACTAGAGCCCTGGCAATGCTCTGCTGCTCTCCCGGTTACTCCTGTGTCTGTGTGTGTGTGTGTGCAGGGGTAGTTTGATTAGAGACGGAACATGGCTTATCTTAATAATGTGGCCACTCATAAATTATAATGAAGAAATCGTGCTGAGAATTATTTTTATGTTTTAAAAATGTTTTTGGGTGTGTCAAGCAGATGGTGCATAATACTTCGAACTAATTATTTCTCTCAATTAGACAAGACAAAAGAGTCTAGCTATTTCCTTAGGTTTCGAAATCCATCTAGACCATTGAACCCTACCAAGTTGGCCAAGAAGAATTATTGAGACATGAGCAGCCCAAAGTGGAGATAAAAAAAATTTTGTTTTTTGCTTGTATGCGTGAGTAGTTCGAAAAAGCTTTTTAGACTTGCACTTTTTTGTAATTTCCACCCAAGAGCTTTTGTGTATCTTTGCGATTTTTGTATCTGTGTGCTTGCTACTTCACCTTGAAAGCACACAAACACACACACACACGCACACATTCTAAAGATGTTTGCAGATATATGCAGATATATATATATATATATAGTATATATTGAAATAGGTATATACTCTGTGTGTATATATGTTAAGGCTGTCTACATTGATGGCTTTTTTGTAAAGTTGGTGGTGGCAACAAGAGTGGTGGTGATGGTGGCGGGCTTGATTTTTATTAAATTTATAGCATACTTTTTTGGGTGTTAGTCTTAATGACCCCCCGAGCGTTTTAGAACCATCCCAAGTAACTACTCAAATTACTGCAAATGACCTCAGTCGAAGGTAGTTGGTTGGGTGGGCAAAGCTAAATTATTTCACAGCTTTTATTGTGTTTACCTGTTGTCGCCTCTTGCATTCTCTGAAAATGCCCCTGAAAACTTTGCTTTGACATTGAACCACACCAAAAGCTAAAAGTATAAATTTTAGCCCAGTTGTTTTTGTTGTTGCAGTTTTCTTTCTGTTTCTGCTACTGCTTTTGCTTTTGTTTGCCCCAGACAAACAAGGCTGGATACATTTAGAAATTGCCATATTGAAGACTGGACTAAAGTGAACTCACTTGGTTGGTTCGTTGGTTGGTTGGTTGGCCAACGGATACATATAATGCGGACAGGAAATTTTTCAGGCCCAGACAACTTCAGCCGACAAGAACTCAGACAACACAGACTTGAGACTTGGGCCATATGTATCCACATCCATTTGTATATTCAGCGCTCATGAATATCAATGTTTGCTTGCTCCCCTTTCTGTGTGTGTGTGTGTGTGTGTGAGTGTGAGTGTGGAAATTGCCCTCAGATATGCAGCTTGTTGCTTATTGCATATTATTGTTGCCTTTGTCCTTTGAATTTTTCTTCAGCAACAAGTTGGCCAGGCCAAGACAGACCCGACCAGGCCAGGGTAGGTTCTCTTTTTACTCAACCCCCCAACAAGTGGGTGAAATTTGTTATTTATTTATTTTGCCTGCTTGTGTTTTTGCTTTGCATTTGATTATGTTTTTCAGTTGCTTGTTTTTCTTATTGACATGTTGGGCTTTATTTTTGGCCAACATTCGAGTCCCTGGTGCTATATTTGCAGTCGTTTCTCTTTACGACTCTGTAGGCTTTCAAAGTTTGCCATTGGCAAGCTCAAAGCGCAAAACAAGTCTTGCTTAAATTGCCTGGGATTCCTTAAAGAGCTCTTCAATTTTTTTGTTCCCCATAGTACATTCAAATCACTTAGCATTCTGACTGACATATTGTTTACTATCAAAGGGCATTCACTTTTCCACCTGATTAAACTTTCAGCAAGAACATTTTTTCGTAGAAAACTCCTGAATATTAAATAAGAACGCCTTTTTACCTTCGACATTGATTTCGCTTTAAGTTTAACAAAAATTTAAATTCAATAAAAATTAAGAAGCATTTATTTTTTTTCTTTTTGGGCTACACATGTGAGCTATGTCTTCTTCTTGTTGCTGTTGTTGTTGTAGTTGATGATGCTGTGGCATGAATGTTGAATGTTTTGTTTTTAAGCTCTTTATGTAATTGAAATCAAAACACGTGCCACTCAACGTGTCCTATGGCATTCCTGATTACCTTCCTATATATATATCTATATATTTTCATTCCTGACTGACTGACTGCCTTTTGGAGTATGCAATAAATTCCATTGAAGCTGTAATATATTTATTTTAATTTTATTTTATTTTCTGTTGATATTTGCGCTGTCCGTGTGCTCAATGAGTATTGCTACTTATTAAAAAAAAATAAAGAAGAAGAAGAAGAAATTGGCTTGGTACTCTTGAGTTGGGTCTGGTAGCAGACACGTGTGTCTGCTTTCGTTGAGAGTTTACACATTTTCTGGAAAATAGTCTTGACTAGTACATTTATTTTCTCAAATATGTGGTGGACGATAGCGCCATCTACCAGATTGCCTAATTTCCTGCCTTTTTATCAACACACACACACACTTACACTTGGGGCCAAAAAGGCGCCCTTAGCATATGCCACAGTAAAATAATCATAATTACATAGACTTTTGCCCCAGCAGCCAGAAACATTAAGAGACCATACGGTATTCTTTTGGATACATATTATAATGTGTGTGTGTGTGTGTGTGTGTGTGTGTGTGAGTGTGTGAATGCGTGTGTGCTTTTATGATTGTAGCTGTCATTGACATCGTTGTCACCGTGGCGACCACTGTTGCCATCACCACCACCCGTGGCGCAAATTGTTGCATAACGAAGCGACAAAACTCATTTTAAACAGGCGCCACTTGGCATACGGCGCCAAAGAACTAAGTCTGCACTCGGTGGCTGTGACTGTGGCTGTGGCGGTGGCGGTGCCACTCTGTCCTACATAAATGAATGTGCACATGATGAGCCATGTAACAAGTTCATTAAATGCCAAACAATCTGCCAACCCAAAAGAAATAATTATTATTATCATTTTTTAAGTCGGCCCAAATAAAAAAGGGGCTTCTTTTTTTTTGTAAATTTGCCAACACAGGAAGTGACCCTAATAAAATAGCAGGTTACCAAAGTAAACAACAATTTTCTAATAACAGAAACAAAGCAAACCAAAGCAGACGAAAATTAAATTGTAGCAGGAATTGTGTAAAGCAAAATCAAATGAAACGACGGAATGCCGAACCTTGAAAAGGAGGAACAAAAAAAAAGCAAAGTTCATAAAGTTGATTTTTATGTTGGTAATTAAGAACAGATTTCAACACCGGGTTAGTCCATCAGCTTTATAGAGCATTAAAGGTGCCAAAAGGTTTCATGTTTCCAGCCCCAATTTCTTGCGTGCCACTCGCACATTCCATGCCACTCATATGCGGTAAATGGGCAAGTCCAGCCCCAACTCTATGGCCGAGGCATTCACAAAACCAAATTCTTATGGCCTTTCTGGTCGTTTGAGCGTCACCAACGGACCTTGTCGACGTCATTATCATTAGTGGCCTTTAAAAAAAAAACAAGAGGAACTAATAAACCTGTCATACTTTTCCTTGATCAAGGAAGGTTTAAATTTTGAAAAAAAAAATTTCCTATCATTTCAAGTTTCTTGAGTAAAAGAGTATTTCTTTCCTCTTCGAGTTCTGTTTTGTTGAACCCATACAAGTTCTATAAAAAAAATGATTACTCATGACTTCACACAATTTTAGGTTTAGCAAATAAACACCCACACTACCGTCAGAAGTGAAATAGATTCCATATCATATATAGTAAATATATATATATATGAAATAATATGTAAATATATAAACCACCCAAGTTCATTAAAAAACTCATTAATATGCCAGTTGTTTAGCATATAAAAACTGGGGAAAAAGTCCGAAACGATGAAAATATCTGAATGGGCAAAACAGGCAAATATTGTGTGGAAAATCATGTGTTTACCATGCTGACCAATGCAGAAACTCAAACAAAAAACATTAAGAGATTTTATTACATATTCCGGCTGGCACAAAAGTTCCAACTTTGACAAACTTTTTATTTATTAAAAAAAATGGTCAGTGTTTCAGTCGAGTAAGCAACCATTGCTGAAAGCTCTGAAAGCCACAAGCTTCAACTCTGAAGGACTTTCAGGATAGCTTTCCAGCAAGCTTTTTATTACTTTTATAAGAAGTTTGTAAACTTGAGTTATAAATTCATTTGGACTGCTTTGAAAGCTTTACAGTTCCGATAAATTTGAATTTCTGTCAAATGATTCCCACGGGTGCCATTTGAAGGAATTTTGTCTTCACAGAAGGAAATAAAAAATTCAAATTAAACACTCTAGACCACAACCGTTGCACACCAGGAGACTCAGCTCAGCTCAGCTCGGCGACAAACTGTCTAGACAAAACTGCACACCTGACAAATTCTATGGATATTGAACAGGTATAGGAAATCTCTTGAGTCTATTTTTGGGTCACTTTCAAGAGAAATTTAAAATGACTGCAGCAATGCCTTGGCTAATGATATTCTAACAGAGGCCAGGGAATTTCCCAACCTTGACGAGGTCCGATTCTGTATCGGTCACAATCTCTGGATCCTCTGTGTTGTTCATTCATAAGAAGCACGAGAAGGTAGTCCACGCACCATTGGCTACCCGGTGTGAAGTTGAGAGGCAGATAGCCAGAGGGAGGGTGAGCGCGCGAAATCACTTGAAACTCAAGAGATTGCCCACTTGAGATTTGTATTCATTCATGAAGTGGACAGGCTTTTGTTTTTGCAATATGGTCAAAGGACTTTCTAAGCCCAAGTCACAGGGGGCGGAAAAAGAATTGAACAAGCCTTGCCAACAGATGTTTAAGGCAAAAGTCAAAAAAGTATCTGAAGTTTAAAATTAGCTTGGGTAAGAGATTTTACTCAATCAATTTGATCTTCTCAATTCAACGGGTTTTTCTTATTAAATAAAATAAATGTGAGACTCCTGAGGATCTCTATCTTTTAGTCTAATCAATTTCGCATAAAAACACCTTAAATAAATTGGCAAAGCTATCAAGGCAAAAAGTATATTTTCCACCTCCTACCTGCCTTGGTACTTCAGACTCAAGAGCAGCCTCTTCAGCTCAAGTGGACGCACACTTGAGAGACACAGAGGCACCGATCGAAACTCACTAAACACGTCACAGATACCGATCAATAGCAAAATAGCTCCTACCTGGAACGGAAATCATTCTCAAGAAATTCAGTTTAAAACCGCCGACTGGGCTATTTTGCCCGGCGGCACAGAGGGGCGTAGGTGCAATTGCGTTTATTAGCATTGCACCCGCACCCCTGGCATCATCGTTTTCAAATGCCCACAATCAACGTCAGTCAGTCTTCGATTCTACTTTCAACTTGTCCCTTTTTTTTTGTTTCTTTCTTTTCATTGCCGTATTCATTGAAGAATCTTTGTGAATTGTTTTGTCTTTGAGTTCTCAATGAGTTTGACCGAGCAGGTTTGTTGCGCTTGATTCGTTTTGGGTTTGACAACACTTTAAGTGAAACTATGTACAGATTTTTCTAACTTTTAGATATTTTTGCCCAGTAATGATAAGAATCGAAAATCGTCGGCTTTCCTTTTTCAAGTTTTTCATAATTTTTGCATCATGATCTGTGCAATTTCTCAGGCGCTCATTTTGACAATTTCAAGTGCCTTGGGAAAGGTAGTATAATTAATTGAATCTGAAATAGTTATGGTTAGGCAATGACTAAGCAGAAATATTACAAGACCACACCGCTTGATAGCAAAAAAGGTTCACACCAGTTTCCTTTTGGTAAATTTAAATAAATTTTTAATTAAATGCAAAAATTTCTAATTCAATTCGAATGCCAAATTTCTGTCTCTTTGTATGAATTTGTAACGCCTGTCATTTTGGCTTAGACAAGGCAAATTTGTACCGATTTTATGCTGGGATTAGTTTAATAAGTGTGAAAATTAAATCTGACAAATTTCCGGCAGCAACAGTCAAACAATTTTCTCCAATTCATAAGCATAGTTCAAAGTATCAGTGGCAATCTCCTTGGCCGATATCATTTCCTTGGGCTTAAAATGGAATTCCAAAAAATTATAGTTGCCAGTGGGATCCAGTTTCCAGTTACGTCTTTCGGCAAGAGCAGTAATTTCGGGTCCGCCAGCCTTGAGGCCCAAGCGCTGAGCTGCCTGTTTGGGCGATATCTTCTCGTGAGCCTTCTCTATGCACGAGGCAATCTCCTCGCGTGTCGTGTCCACTAACAAGTCCAAAAAATTATTATAAATACTCGATGGCATTGTATTTTTGGCCTGAAGTATCTTGTTGTACCGCCCCTCCATATAATAATTCTCCAGAGCCAATATCGGTCCAATATAGCGGTTCTGCAGCAACAGCGACGAAGGCAATCTCTCCAGCTCGATATGGAAGTCGGCAATCCTATTGTGCGCCAGCAAATAGAGCAAATTCAGACCCAAATATTTATGCATCTGCGAAGATGGCGGCATATGCTTGTCGTAGTCATTGTAGTACATTTTCAACTGGGACATATAACGCTCAAAGGCTGCATAGTCCTTCACCGTTATGCTATGTTCCACGGCAATTTCCAGAGTATCACGCGAAGCAACCAGCTGATCTTGCATCTTTGACAGCATCGCCTTCTTGTCCCCCAAGAAGCCCAAGCGTGCAAATTCCAGCTTAAAAGTGTTCAACAATTGAGCACAACGTCCTAGATTTGGTGGTCGTCTACCCCATTCGCCCTTCAATTCATCACAGCATTTAAAAAGTGACAGGTCCATAATTGGGCAAAATAAATCCAATAATTTGTCTATATTTCTAAAATGAGCAAAAAACAATTTTAAATGGGATTCTCTCCTAAACAAATTTCAAAGCCTACCAAGACCCTTTTGGAAATTCAAAAAATTTATGCTTAAATTTGAACGGCTAAATGTTCGGTTGCCCTTGAAAGCAGTCAATTCTCTATGCGATTTTTATATAAAAAAAAATAATTAAATAAAAAACCCATTAAAATATTTGCACAGTTCCTGCAAACACTCGTGTGCATTTTAAGCAAACACACGCTTTGTACTCGCTTCACCTGCAAAACAGCTCAACCATTTCCCCTATAAAAGCTGGCAAATTGTTCTAAAAAAGTCAGTTGAAATCATTCAGACATTATGCGTTCTATCTATTTTATTGGATTCGTCGCTCTTGCCTCTTCCATGGCATTGGTAAAGGCGCAGGGAAATTGTGTTCCCGATCAAGAGAAGCAGACAGCCCTGGATGACATTAACGCTGCAGTAGACGTTATTTTAGGCAATGTTGAAGAACTTAGAGGAACAAACGCACCCGATAAGGATCAGGACCTAATTGACGCTATCAATACAAGAATTAAGAGTACAGCTGATGGTCTCTTGGATTTGATAACATCTTGGAAAGCTAAGTATGTGCTAACTCAAAGTGATAATGATGCTCTCGATAGAGCCAGGAATGTAATTGAACCAGCTGCAGACTACTTTGGAGGCTTGCTTGATGATGTGAAAACTAAAAAATTGGCCAACGACCCTCAATATCTTGAAATATTGGATAAGGTCAGAGATGAAATTAAGTCAACCAGTAGTTTTTGTCTGGGTACTTTTGACTCGCTTGGAAAATGCTAAGTAATTTTTTTCAAATGGAAAAGAACGAGCGATGCCGACTATAATTCTTTGATCATCACATATAAGGGCAAATAATGCATTTTATTAAAACTTTATTACTTTTGTCATAATACAGAAATATTAAGAATCCATTTCAATAAAAAAAAAAATCGCCCCCTTACATACTTTCCTCAGGCCTTTGGATTCAGTTGAGTGGGAATCTTTCGCAAATAAACCTAATTAAATACTGAGAGGATCAGCCAATTAATGAAAGCTAGTCCCTATCTAATGAAATAAAGATGGGATCGGTGAGTTAATGAAGGAGCTATTCCTAAAACCGAGAGCTATATGATATAGTGGTCTGATACACCTGGATCCGACAAAGGACCAGCTTAGTACCAAGTCTCAGCAAGCAAGACTCACATGGTTCAATCGATCGGATACTGACCGATCTGGTTGTTACTTTTACAATCTATGCGTTCCAATCTATGGTTCTAAGACTTATATCATATTGGTTTCTTCAAAAGAAATATAGGACCTGCATCACCTTTGACTTATTTCATCTGAAAATATCTGAAGACTTCAAGAATAAGCAATATATATGATTTGATAGATTTTCACTAGACTTTATTATTAAATTGTAAATTTATCTATAATCTATGTTTATCTCAGGACTACAAAATAGCTCAACAACTTAAATGTTAAAAATAAAATAAATTAAATTTAGCCGATTTCAAGTCTAGGCGGTGATCTTGAGTTCGCAGCATTTCGAGTCGGTGGTCTGCTCGCTTTTGCAAGCACATTGAGGTGAAGCCAAGGGACTGTTGGAATTCGTGGACAAATTGAATGTGGGACTCTCGGAGCCTCCTTTCTTCTGCTTAACACGACGATTCTGGAACCAAATCTTCACCTGCTTCTCCGACAACCTCAAACGATTGGCTATCTCGATACGACGAAGCCGGGACAGATATGCATTGTGCGAGAATTCACGCTCCAATTCCAGAAGCTGAGTGCTAGTGAAGGCTGTGCGTATACGTTTGCTGGAATCGGCATAGTCGCTGATAAGGGGGGTGATGTCCAGACCTGAATTGGAGACATTGGCAGTCTGTGTGGGTGTCTTGAGTGGTGAGCTGGCGGGAGAGCAGGAGGATTCATGTCGACAGCGCTTGGCTTGTGGCTCATCGTGACTGCCAAAGTCCAGGGAAGCACTCGATGAGGCCGATGGTGAAGTGCAGAAGCTGCCAGGCTCCGGCAGAGTCTGGCTCTGACCTCCAGTGGAACTGTACAAAGGCAGTGGCAGTGGCAAAAGAATCTGTGTACTTGAGCTCGTGGCATTGGCTGAGAGCGGCGGCGATGGATAACAGCTTTCATAGTTGGCAAAACTGCTGGCCTTGCGCTTGGAGGCAAAGAACTGGGCATACGGATGAGCATAGAGGGAGGCGTGAGGCTGTTGCAAGGCGGCAGCTGCTGCTGCAGCTGCTTGTTGTTGTTGTTGCTGCTGCTGTTGTTGCTGTTGAATGCCCAAGGAAAATAGATAACTGCCCACATAGCTGGCTGGATACGGTAGCATCGGTATATTTGGCAACATGGCAGCTGCTGCTGCCGTAGCGGCCACAGCAGCCGCCGCAGCATTTGCCGTTGGAGAACCTAGGACCTTTTCCTTCTTATTCATCGGCGGAATATCGCTAAGCAGAGAGTCCATCAAAAAAGATCGCGACATTTTCTTTAGTCGGAAAATACGGGAATTGTTGGTCTGAACTGAGTTGGCACTTTACACGATCGCTGTTCGAGACGAACTGTTGGTCGGACCAGCAACCCTCCTCACTTTATATAGCCAAGGACGCAGAATCTTAGGGGTTGTTTTTTTTTTCGTATTGCACCAACCCCGAGCCAGTCGACATTTACCTTTCCTACCGCAATCGAGTCTAATTTGAGGGTTGTTGTTGCCATTAAGTCACCATTTACTAATGAATGGCAACTGTTGCCATTCATGCTCCGCCCTTGTCTCAACGATCGCTCCATGGACAATGGCAGGTATATGCATGTGTGTGAGTGTATGTATGTGTGTGTATGTGTGTGTATATGTGTGTATTTGAATGTACGCCTGCTTTTCTGTGGTAGGTAGGACAAATTTGTCCAGCCTTTATCTTGATTTATAGAAAAAAAAAACTTTAAAGCGATTCTGATAATCGAAAAACTTGATAGTTTTCGAAATATACTCAAAAACTTTTTAATATTATTAAGCCCAATTAAATTGAAAATTAGTGAAAACTATAATTTGATCTTGAACCAAAAGAAGACTTGAGGTGGGAGACGAATGCCAATCCAATCAGCTTAGTAAACGAAAAACCATTCCTTTCATAAGTAAAGAAAGATAAAAATAAAAAATATTTAGAGTTGTTTTTATGAAATTATAATTTATTTACTTAAAGTTTTTGAAGACTTTCCTTGAGGTTTGAGAACTTTCAAAAACCTAATTCAATTCTTTTCCTTGAAAACCTTCTGAAAAAATAATCAACATATTTTTTCTTCAAAAAATTCAAATTAAAAAAAATCGAAATTTAAAAAATCCAAAATCTTTAGCAACAACATAAATATTTTAATAAATTTTTGAATAATTAGAAAAAAATAAATTTCATTTGAGAAATCAAAAAATTTCATTACTAAAACAAATATATTTTCCTTTTGAAATTTTTCTGAATCTGAATTTTTCCGAACCAATTTAATTCGAGCTTCCTTGGCTGAGCTAGATCGTATGGAAAGTAACTGCTTAAGGATTTGTCAAGAATTTGTCGATAATTGAAAATTTACAACCTCTCTTAACCGTTTAATGCCGATTTCATACCAACTTATTGCCCCCGAGTGAGACCAAGGCATTGTCCACTTAAACTGTGAACACCTTAACATGTTTTTATTGATGTATTCTCCGAGTCCTTTCAACTTCTGTCAGTGTATAGGTGTCTGTGTGTGTCTGTGTGTGTTTGCCTGTTACACAAAAACTCGAGGCATTGATGTAAGTTGGTTGATTCATTCAAAAACCTAGTCCATTCATAGACACACTTTGTTTTTGTTTTGTTCGCCTTTCAGCCAGACACTCTGTCGCCCAGAAGGACAAATTCGATATTTTCTTTCTTTTCGGTTCAGTATTTTTTTGGGTTACATTACATAGAATTATGGCGGTAGTTTTATCATTTGTTAGCTCGCTTTAAGGATTTTCTTTGATTGTTCTTTTCTTCATATTGTTTGACTTTTTCTTCTTTTTTTTTTTGTTGGATCTGTCGGATTGTGCGAGCGTGTGTGTGTTTCAATGATATTTTATCATATGTTAAGTGGCTATAAAATTGTTTGCTATTATTGACTGATTTTTAAAGGACTTTTTGACACATTGTTAAACGAGGTTGCATAAGGGAAGAGGGGGCAATCTTTCTACTTAATTGGCAGGCAAAGGAAAAAGATTTCTGCAGCTGCTTCTGGATTTTCTTTTTTTATTTTTGCACCAATTTTATTATTTTTTGTATTTTATTTAGTTTTTTTTTTTTGCCAAATTTTGCCGACGGGCGTTGCGCTGGTCTCGTGCTTTGGTGTATCTTGGATTTCCTTTGTTTCGTGCCACTTGAGCCTTTTGACCACTTCCGTTTTGTATGTTCTTTTCACGGTCGATTGATTTAAAGAAGTTGGAATTTTTTCTATTCATATTGATCGATTCCATTGAACCACGTGTGCCATCTTAAGCAAAATGTATTTTCTCAAAAAATCTGGCTACCCATATGACTTTATAAAGGATTTATCTGTCTACTTTTATTTTTTGTTTTTTTCAAGATTATTTTTTTTACATATATTTAAATCTCAACCCCCGTGCTTATTCAGGCGCACAATTTCATTTTAATTGTGAACAAAACTCGCCTAAACGCTCAACAAATGAAAGCGTAACAAACTTCATTATGGAAAGAAAAAAACTACAAGCCTTGCAGATCTATCTAATCTAAATGATATACAACAAACCGGATTTTAAGTAGAAAATTAATAAAGGGTGTTTATTTTATTTGGGTTTTGTTCAGTAACCACCACCACCATCATCACCACCAGCAGCAGCACCATTTTTCCCATTGAGAAACTTGGAGTATTTTGGCTTGTTTACCTTTTTAAAGACTTGAATTGCAGTCGCCATTGGGTTGGTTGGTTGGTTGGTTGGTTTGTTTGGCTGTCTGATTACTTTTTGTTGGCTTCATCATTTATTGACATTAATTGGTTGTGACATTTGCATTTGACTGATTATTATTGTAGTTGGTCTTGCCATTGTTGCAACTTAACTGGGTTATTATTCCAACAGGGCAACCGAGGGTTGGTTTGCTTTTCTGCGGGCCACCGAAGCCCTGTTTATATATTTTGATTAAACAAACATGACTTCCAGCAAACTACATATTATGAATAAATTATTCAATAAGCTTTTACATCATTAAATGCTACTTGAGGTTTCATTTCTTTTCATTGTTTTGCGTGTTTGCCAGCCAATCGGCCCGAGGCCAAAGTGCTCCGAGTGCCACAATTTCTAAAGTGCACAATAAATTTCTGTTCAAATGCATAAACACTGGTGAAGGTATAACATTTGAAATCAAACTACTCGAGGCAAATAAAAGCAAGTATTTCAAAGTACTTTACCGCAAGGACAACAAAGGCATATTATTTATTTTTTTATTCATGAATGAAAGTCAGGCCAGATCTTTGAGGATAAAAGATGTTTTTGAAAGCAACACGCACTTGCCGTGATCTGCACTTTTTATTTATGAAAAAACAAAAATGAAAATCAATGTCCTTTGTGGCCCACAAAAGGACGATCTTGACACACGCAGCGTGCAGGTAAAAGAAGAAAACCCAATTCTGCGCGTGTGCAACTCAAGAATTTTCTTTCTGGCGGTCAAAGCATTTTTTATAGTTCGCTTGGTTTTTTGTTCACGTCTGTCTCTGGTCAAGGCCAAATGGCTGGTCAACACAATCAATCAGTTTGCTTTTGTTGCCGAATTGTTACCAAACATTCTGTTGTGGTCACATTAAAGGTGTCCCCTTCGGATCCTGGCCACCCTTCGCGATACTCTCACAGGGCACATGTAAACACTTAAACAATTAACGCATAATCAAATCATGGACATAAACAAAATGGTTGGCTCGAAATCCACCCTCTTCCGACTTGAAGCATTCAACAAGAAAGAAATAAAAATTTCCCAGAAATACCCCCGTTAGCCGAGACACAAACCATCAAACTGTCTGAACAATGACTCTCAAACTGTTTAGGTAATCATGCTTTGCCATTGAATTTAATCACAAAAGATACCCATGAACCCTTCTTTCAAGCCTGCCAACACCTAAATTACTCACATAATCTTTCAAATTTATACAAAATGAGAATGTCATCAATGTCACACAACTGTCAAGGCCTGTCAAAAGAGCTTCTCAAACGAGCTTTAAATTGACAGACTAACCGTCTGTTGTTGACAATCATTTGTTTGCTTTATTTGTTTTCTTCGTTTTTTTTTTTTGTAATGGCAGCGCGAGTGGGTTTGCTCTTACAGAGGTGAAAATCATTTGGAAGACCTTGTCAAAGGCACTCACCTTCATTTGCAGCTTCCGCATTATGCGTGTCTCTTCCCAGCGGTCCAACTCCTCCCACTCTTTACCACGTTTGCGTAGCAAATAGTAACGGTACATGACAATGGTAACAGCCAGCAAGAGAGCCAGCCCAGTGCCAGCCGCCGCGCCCAACACTGCCGAGCTAACCAGAACCATACTGAGACTTGGATTTATTTCTTATTGGTCAACGTTTTATTTAAACAATTTTGACTGCTGCTGCTGATTGATTAAATGTTGAATTGATTCCATAAAAGTTTTATTTCAAATTCTCAGGAAATTTCTGACTGAAAGTAAAGGGGAAAAAAGTCATCAATTAGTTTATTATTCATTTACCAATTACATAAGAATAACCTTATTATTTGATCTTGATGCCAAGCAAATAAATAAATGTCTTTTTTTTATAAATTTATCACCTGAACCAATTTAGGGTTCATTTATTTATTTGCTTGAAATCAAGCATTTAGCTTGGGTAAATATTATCTGTTTATTTTTGTAGATTTTGATTGGTCCACGTCAAGTTTCGAATTTCCTAGAATTTTTCCAGAACTTAATTAGAGCTTGAGCACATTTATTTACGCATCTAATTCAAATATATTTGTCTAACATTGACACAAAATATAAAACAATAGAATAAAATGAAAAATTTTCGGCAACACTTGTGCAAATGTCATCTACTCAATTTTTTTTGGTTATTTTATAGCTTTTTTACAAAAGAAACCAATTAGAAAGTGATATTTTCAAAGCCGACTTGTATATACTCTTTAAAGAAATATCGAGAATATAGAAAACCAATCCAACTGCTTTCTGTAGGGGCTAAGGAAAGTCTAATATCCATTTCAATATATTTTAAATGATAGAAACGAAAAAAGTTTTGATTTGATATTAAAAGTTTGTATATTTAATTGAAAGGTTACAAGTTTAATTAGGCTCGGTTGCTGTAAATTTATTCCTCATCTTTGTCGTCTTCATCATCATCATCTTCATCATCATCTTCACTATCATCTTCATCATCATCTTCGTCGGCTTCAAGATCCTCTCCATCGTCTTCCTCCTCATCACCTTCTAAGTCATCATCGTCTTCATCATCATCTTCCTCATTATCATCACCTTCATCATCGCCTTCAACATCATCATCCTCTTCATCGATATCCTCAACACCATCATTAGAATCAACACCAATTACACCAGATTTAATCAGCTGAATAACCTGATCGGCTGCTGCTTTATCTTCAATAATTTCCTCCTCAGAAGGACGAGCTGCTACAAAGCTCACGGCAATGAAAGCCACCAGAGCAAAGACAAAAATGGCGCGCATTTTGAGATGTGGTTTGAAATTGAATTTTAACCGTTAACTGATTTTCAAGTTGAGCATGTGTCTTACTTTTATAGGATAAAATTCGTTGATTTCTAACACAAAATAAATATGGTTGTTATGCTTTTATTTGCACAAGTGCTCTGGTTTCTTCGTTCAAAAATATCAAAATGATCTAAGCATTATAGCTTTATTGATAAACCAAGGTCTAAAATATTCGAGAATCAAGAATGATTCGAGAGAACCACGTCATTGCTTAGCCAGTATTGAACCTGTCAAGTTGTGTCCATGCAATCTCTGCTCAAAGACAAAGGAATTGTTGAAGCACATAATATATTCGAAACAGTCCCACAAATCTCAAATCTCGAAAATATTTCAATTCAAATTTTAGTAAATATAAAAGTATTTTCTTTTGAGAATTGTTTGATTCATTAGATAGCTAAATTAAAAGCGAACGAAAAAAATAAAGCCCTACCTCAGCTTGTCAGTCACTTATCAAAAACCGATGCGGCAAGTAGCGTCTACCATGGCAGCCAAACAATCAACAACCGACTGAAAAGTCCATATGGTGCAATATTGTAAAAATCCAATCAAAATGTTAATTCGACGGCATGGAAAACCATAAAGCCAAAGTGCGTATTATGCCCTTGACTTGCTGTACTCTCTACAAGGGAAATTGATAAATTTGCAAAAGGAAAAAAAAGTGGAATCTATGTTTGTTTTTTTCTTAATCATTTTAAAAATATTTTTAGACTTGAAATTTCCTAGGAACGCTAATCTTAAATACAAAGCAAATGCAAATTTTGCTTATGTAAATTTAGAGGACCGCCCAGGGATAGTGGGGAGCCAAGCTCTCTGGTGTATCCCCAATTTGACCAAAGGGTCATCATTGGAAAGCAACAACACTAGCAATACTTGTTGATCCATTGAACTGCCGGAAAGTGTGGGTGGTTCAAAGCTTTTTAGGTCTTGGAGTTTTTGAGGGATGAAGCTTTAAAGTTGGCGTCACCATTACTGATTTGCCTCCCAAAAGGGAAACAAGAAAAAGCTAAATTTGTGTATTTGCCAAAAGAGTCGAGGGGATAAAATATAATTTACAAATGGCAAAACGCAATTAAATTTTAGCCCCCACTTAAATTCAAATTTATACTCTTTTCGCAGAACAGAGAGTATATTCATTTTGCTCAGATGTTTGTAATGCACAGAACCAAACATCGTAAACCCACAAAAGTTACATCCAGAATACTTAGAATCACAAGAGGAGTCGATATAGCCATATCCGTCTGCCCGTCTATCCGTCTGTTTCTATACAAACTACTCTCTCCGTTTTAAAGCTATTTTGATATATAGAACCGGCCGGATCGGACCACTATATCATATAGCTGTCATGCGAACCTAAATCGGTTTAGGGAATAACTCGCATATTTATTGACTGATCTCTTCCAAACTTTTTTTTTACAAAAATTATCCCCTTTTGTGCTGAATTTTATTAAAATCGGACTACTATATCATATAGCTGTCATACAAGCCTAAATCGGCCCTAATAACTGACCAATCCCGTTCATGTGATTTACGGCAGAAACAACTGCGAAAAGAGTTTATAATCTTCGACACCCCGAAGATAACGTTGGGATTTTTTTTCTACAACAAATTTCAAATGTTTACAAATTTTTATAATTTTAGAATCTTGTTTTATATGTTGCATACTTTTTGGATTGGCTTGCTTCTTCTATGCCTTTAAATAATCGAAGTAAAAATTTATAGCAGAAATTGGAATATTTTGAAAAGTGAGGCGTCGAAAAAAGATATAGGGGTAAAAAATTGCATAGCTTCCAATTATCCATAAATATTTATAGTATCCAACCGTATGAACCGCCTGGATATAGCTGTCATATAAACCCAAGTCGGTTTTACGAATAACTTGAACACTTAGAGACCAATGTCAATCAATTTTGGTATCTATGTAAATATATCAATGCCGTATTATCTACCTCTGCACCATTTACATATACACATTATTATATAGACCCAAATTGGTTCTGTATTTATTACTAAAATAAAAAAAGAATCTCATAAAAGATAGAACAAATAATAATTTAAAATACAATTTTCCTACGACTTCGTCATCATTAAAACAAATATATATATGCGAATATATTAAAATATTTACGTTTCGATAATAATTTCTCAATTTTCCCTTGCTCTATTTTCTATTTGATAAGACTCTTTATTAGAATTTTACCAGAAATAGGATTTTCCAAAATAAATAATAATAAAATAATAAAATTTTTACACAGCATGCAAGCGTTCAAATATTTTTATTATTATCGTCATTTAATTAAAGAACATCTGAAATAACAAATGCGTTTCATTGATCATTGAGTTTGAGTATAAAAGCACCAAAATTCGACTCAACAAGTCAGTTGAAAATAAAACAAAATGCGTTTCACCTATTTATTTACTCTGATCGCCGTAATCCTCTCACTGGCATACGCAGAAGATGCTACCACTAGGGATCCCGATACCTTAGAAAAGGCTGGTCAAGGAGTGGCAGGCATAGGAAGTAAACTGGGTTGATGGCGTAATTAATGGCGACTTCGCTGACCAGCTTCATGATGATGAAATACCTAAACTACTAAATAAACACAGCATTCCAAAAATTACGTCAAATGTTTTTTAATGTTGGGTGTGTTGGGTACTAGCATTTTCAATGCTTCCTATTTGAAACTCAAGTTATTTTCTACAATTTTATTTATCAGATCAAAAAATCAGTGAAGAAAATTTTCCTTTCCAAAATTGAGTGAGCAATTTGAACATCTCAAAAAATGTTGACGCTCATCGGCTAAGTCGGCAATTTAGACAGATTTTGCAAAGGGGAGCTATACCAGAGTTAAACTTGAAACTTTAAGGTACAAAATCTTGAGAAAATTTCTCTGAAAATGTACCTATAATTAAGCCATCTTAAATGAATTACTTGGTGAAACAGTTTGCACAGAAGCCATATGATATTGTCATCCGATTTCAATTTCATTTAGTGTCACTAAAAAAGATTATAAAAAAATTGTATTGCCCTACATTTAATTTCATTTTTGTACAAAAAAAAAAATCTGATATATTGTTCGATTAGCCAAATGGGAAATTAGGATGCTAAAACGGTATTTGTTCTTTCGATCATTCCTATGGGTGCTATATGATATAGTACTATAGGTGCTATAGATATCGGCCGTACCACAACCTATATCATAAAGCTCTCATACGAACTTAAATTGAATTAAGGAACATTGTTTCTACCGTAAATCAAATAAATGAGATTGGTCAGTAAGCGTCTTATATTTTCTTAAGACCCATTTTGGTTTGTACGACATCTAAATGATATAATGGTCCAATCTCTTAATAAATTTGCAATATATCTATCCAACGAAATCAGTAAATAAATGAATTAAAATAACCAGATCCTAATTAAATGAAGCATATATCTATATATAAGAATATGATTATATAAGAATCTTGTTTTGTTAGGAGTTGGGCGAGTTCGGGATACCCTGTATCCCTATACGTAGTAAACGGAATTGAAGAAGAAAATACCTATGAGCTCAGCAACACATGCACGCCATCTATCGGACTATTCATTCGATGGATTATCACTTAGGCAAGGCGATTTAAAATCTTGACTCTGAAATTTTGTTTTTTGTGAATCTCATGTAATGACAATGATGCAATGGACGGACATGGCTATATGGATTTCTCTAGTCACCCTGATCATACTACCGGTAACTTTAGGGGATCTCCGACGTCTTCTTCCCTATGTCACGTATATTTGCACAATATCAAATGTGTGTAGCGTAGCGTGGAACATTAGCAAAAGTCTCCATAGTATACATATTCTTTAACCTTATTCTTCTCAAAATTGCACAAAAATTAAGCACGCCCATTATCCTTTAAAATATTGGACAAATAATTTTAATGTATATTAGATATTATTCAAAGATGCCAAATGATCAAGCCGTGAGCTGATGTCATTTAATAAATAAAATGTTTTCGAATATTGTTAAAAAACCCATTAAAATATTTACGCAGCATGCAAATGTTCAAATATTTTTCCCATAATCGCCATTAAATAAAACAACGTCTGAATTAACAAATGCACCTTAAAGCCATTTAATACCATAATCTACCATTCGATTTTAGTATAAAAGCCCCCAAAATTCCCTTTCAAAATTCAGTTGAAAATAAAACAACATGCGCTTCTCTATCGTTTTTGCTCTGATCGCCGCAATCCTGTCAGTGGCACTGGCGGAAGAAACCCCAACGAATAACGTCTTAAGACAAGCAGATGGAACGGTAATCGGCCTTACTAATGTTGGTGGTACTAAATAAATAAAATACTGCTGAATACTGAAAACGTCTCTGATGAAAATAAACTAGAAAATAAACAAGGCATTCCAAAAATTACTTTAAATGCGTTTTTATATTAATTCTGATCTTATAGTCTCGCCTCTTTCGAATTCGGTTTTTGGAATTTCGGTTTATATAGAATTGTATAATTTTGTATATGTATTTCATATGTATTGGTTGGTAGCACTAAAAGCCATGTTCGCATGGACGTAAGCTTATTTAACCGAACCGTTTGGACTACACCGAAATGTCTCATATTGAAATGAATGTGTGTACCAAAATTTTCTCGGATCGAATTGCAAAATCTTTTGGCTTTCAGCGATTGATCAAACTTATTCGTATGATTTGAAGCAGAGAAATTTTCGAAAAGAATCAGTGCACCTTGGCAGCAGGAAAATACCACCGTCATTTTGTCTGATTTTACTTTACGCTCGGCCTCCATTAATTAATTCTCTTTTTTTTTATTATTGTAATAACTTATACTACAGTGATTCTTAATTTCTAGGGAGTATATGCATATATGCATACTTTAACCTAAATGGGGAGACTAAAAAATGAATTAATTTAGTCAATTAATTTATATATCTGCGCGGCAGATCTGTAGGGTGAATGCGCTGGAGCCTTCTTCTCGCTCTCAGTCCCATTACGCGTCTCCTCGTCAGGAGTTTTCGCGCCAATTGGTTCGGGTGGTTTCCCAATTTGTTTGTATACGCGGTTGCTTGCTTGTTTATAACATCGCCAATCCTAGGTAACTTCAGCTCGTGGTCGATATCTTTGTTGTGGATGTACCAAGCCGCTCTAAAGAGTTTACGCAAGATTTGCGACTGCGCCTCACGAATTTTGTTCAGATTCGACTTAGCGGCGATGCCATATTTCCAAATAGGAGCCAAGACAACTTTATATGAAGAAAGCTCTTTATTATCAAAAAGAGCTGAGGGTTTAGTAGACTTTTAAGTTTGTGCAAGAGTCCTGCATGCCACTCTCTGTCAAAAGCCTGCTTGATGCCCAGGTAAGCTCCAACGAGATACTCCTTTCCATGGAAACCTTCCAGTACATAGTTCACTACGCGGTACAGCTGCTCGGGTGTGCCCGCTTTTTTACCTCTCTGGACTGGAACATTCTTCTCAGGATACACCTCTCCAGTAGTTTGCCAAATGCTGGAAGCAGGCTTTTATGGTGCATAATGATATTCGCTTTCTTCCAGACGTTTGGGAAGTGTCCCAGTCGAAGAGCAGAGTTAAAAATCAGTACGAGGAATAACAAAGCTCTGAGGCGCAACAGCTTAATGGAGCGGTTGTCGATGTGATCCTCACCAGGAGTCTTGTTGTTACGAAGGGATTTAATATCATCTTTCACTTCCGTGAGGGTAATCGGCTTTACAGGAAGAGCTATCTGCTGTGGGGCTTCTAGGGATTCAGTAACCAGTTGTACGCGTCTTGACGATGCTGTCTCAAACGGCTGGAATCTTCCCTCCAAGGTTATGGCAAATGCTTCAGCTCTGTCCCGAGGGTATTCGGACCAGAAATTTTGGCGCAACTTGCCTCTTGAATCTCTTCGTGAGCTTCCAGAGTGTGAAGTTAGAGCTTTGATCAGCAGTAGCCCTATCTAAAAACGAGTCAGTTGCCTCTCTTTTTAGGATGGCCAGTACCTCTCTCACTCGGTTAGAATTAATTCTCTAACTCCAGTTCAAACTAATAAAAAAAACTTTTGCTTATAACTTTTTATTCTTTATTCTTTTCAATAAGATTTGAAATGTTATTTTAAGCAGATACCACGGTTGTGGATGCAGCACCTGTAGACTCTTCAGTGGCACTAGACTCCTCAGAATTGGATGATCCAGTTGTGGTTGCCGCAGTTGTTGATGGGGCTGGTCGTGGTGGACGTCGTGGAGGAGGCTGGGGTGGTTTTTGAGGTGACCCATGTCCACCACGATCACCTCGTCCTCCTGAGCCACCAGGGCCACGGCTAACAAGGCCACCACGACTACCAGCGCCACCACGGTTTCCAGTCCGTCCACCTCCTCGTTGGGGTTGTGCCAGTGCAATGGCAACAAATCCAATCAATAAAACCAGAGTCAAAGTCCGCATTTTAGCTTGATCAAGAATCACTTCCTACTATAACTTAATTACAGACCAACTTCATATTTATAGCTTGGCTTATAAATACCGATTGTACCCAATACTTCTATGGTTGGTACTTTTACTGCGTCACTGGCTTATGTATCCAGAAAATGTCTATATACTTCCATAGTTGGTATTTTAATGAAGGGTATTTCCAAATGAATTTCTGCGTCACTGACTTATGTATCGAGAAAGTGTGGTACTTTTCCCAAATGAATTCCTGCGTCACTCTTGATCAAAGAACAAGAGAACCAAAACACTTCAAACATAAAGTTGTTAAGCTGTACAAACAATGCCAAAAGTAGATATGAATAAAAGAATCCATATTTTTCACGATTTGGCTTATTAGTTTTACAATTTAATTGTAAAACGTGGAATAATTATACTTAGAATATATTATTTGGGCTTAAGTTATGTTTGACCATTCTTATTCAATCATGTTTTAATTTGAAAGCTTAAGAAAATTTAGGACATCTTCTGGATTTTAAAAACGGAACAGAAATATCATAATCTCTATCGAAGAGTTCCTGGTTTCGATAATAATTTCTCAATTTTCCCTTGCTCGATTTTCTATTTGATAAGACTCTTTATTAGAATTTTACCATAAATAGGATTTTCCAAAATAAATAATAATAAAATAATAAAATTTTTACACAGCATGCAAGCGTTCAAATATTTTTATTATTATCGTCATTTAATTAAAGAACATCTGAAATAACAAATGCGTTTCATTGATCATTGAGTTTGAGTATAAAAGCACCCAAATTCGACTCAACAAGTCAGTTGAAAATAAAACAAAATGCGTTTCACCTATTTATTTACTCTGATCGCCGTAATCCTCTCACTGGCATACGCAGAAGATGCTACCACTAGGGATCCCGATACCTTAGAAAAGGCTGGTCAAGGAGTGGCAGGCATAGGAAGTAAACTGGGTTGATGGCGTAATTAATGGCGACTTCGCTGACCAGCTTCATGATGATGAAATACCTAAACTACTAAATAAACACAGCATTCCAAAAATTACGTCAAATGTTTTTTAATCTATTTTGGGTACTAGCATTTTCAATGCTTCCGATTTGATACTCAAGTTATTTTCTACAATTTTATTTATCAGATTAAAATCAGTGAAGAAAATTTTCCTTTCCAAAATTGAGTGAGCAATTTGAACAGCTCAAAAAATGTTGGCGCTCATCGGCTAAGTCGGCAATTTAGACAGATTTTGCAAAGGGGAGCTATACCATAGTTAAACTTGAAACTTTAAGGTACAAAATCTTGAGAAAATTTCTCTGAAAATGTACCTATAATTAAGCCATCTTAAATGAATTATTTGGTGAAACAGTTTGCACAGAAGCCATATGATATTATCATCCGATTTCAATTTAATTTAGTGTCACTAAAAAACATTATAAAATATTGTATTGCCCTACATTTAATTTCATTTCCTGTATAAAAAAAAATCTGATATATTGTTCGATTAGCCAAATAGGAAATTAGGATGCTAAAACGGTATGTGTTCTCTCGATCATTCCTATGGGTGCTATATGATATGGTACTATAGGTGCTATAGATATCGGCCATACCGGACCACTACCTATATCATAAAGCTCTCATACGAACTTAAATTGAATTAAGGAACATTTTTTCTACCGTAAATCAAATTAATGAGATTGCCCAGTAAGCGTCTTATATTTTCTTAAGACCCATTTTGGTTTGTACGACATCTAAATGATATAATGGTCCAATCTCTTAATAAATTGGCACTAGTAAATAAATGTTGGAATTATTCGTAAAATTGATGATATAATAGCCAGATTCTAATTAAATGAAGCATATATCTATATATAAGAATATTATTATATAAGAATCTTCGTTTTGTTACGAGTTGGGCGAGTTCGGGAAACCCTGTACCTAATAAACGGAATTGAAAAATTGAAAATTCCTATGAGCACTGCAACACATCCACGCCATCTATCGGACTGTTCATTCGATGGATTATCACTTAGGCAAGGCGATTTAAAATCTTGACTCTGAAATTTTGTTTTTTGTGAATCTCATGTAACAATGATGCAACGGACGGACATGGCTATATGGATTTCTCTAGTCACCCTGATCATACTACCGGTAACTTTAGGGGATCTCCGACACCTCCTTCCCTATGCCACATATATTTGCACAATATCATATTTGTGTTAGCAAAAGTCTCCATAGTATAGGTACATATTCTTTTACCTTATTCTCCTCAAAATTTCACAAAAATTAAGCACCCCCATTATCCTTTAAAATATTGGACAAATAATTTTAATGTATATTAGATATTATTCAAAGATGCCAAATGATCAAGCCGTGAGCTGATGTCATTTAATAAATAAAATGTTTTCGAATATTGTTAAAAAACCCATTAAAATATTTACGCAGTATGCAAATGTTCAAATATTTTTCCCATAATCGTCATTAAATAAAACAACGTCTGAATTAACAAATGCACCCTAAAGCCATTTAATACCATAATCTACCATTCGATTTTAGTATAAAAGCCCCCAAAATTGCCTTTCAAAATTCAGTTGAAAATAAAACAACATGCGCTTCTCTATCGTTTTTGCTCTGATCGCCGCAATCCTGTCAGTGGTACTGGCGGAAGAAACCCCAATGAAGAACGTTTTAAGACAAGGAGATGGAACGGTAGTCGGCCTTACTAATGTTGGTGGTACTAAATAAATAAAATACTGCTGAATACTGAAAACGTCTCTGATGAAAATAAACTAGATAAATAAATAAACAAGGCATTCCAAAAATTACTTTAAATGCGTTTTTATATTAATTCTGATCTTATAGTCTCGCCTCTTTCGAATTCGGTTTCTGGAATTTCGGTTTATATAGAATTGTATAATTTTGTATATGTATTTCATATGTATTGGTTGGTAGCACTAAAAGCCATGTTCGCATGGCCGTAACCTTATTTACCAATGTTGCAAATTTGTCGAACCGTTTGGACTACACCAACATGTCTCATATTGAAATGAATGTGTGTATCAAAATTTTCTCGGATCGAATTGCAAAATCTTTTGGCTTTCAGCGATTGATCAAACTTATTCGCTCGGCCTCCATTAATTAATTCTCCAGTAACTCCAGTTCAAACTAATAAAAAAACGTTTGCTTATAACTCTTTATTCTTTATTCTTTTCAATAAGATTTGGAATGTTATTTTAAGCAGATTCCACGGTTGTGGATGCAGCAGCTGTAGACTCTTCAGTGGCACTAGATTCCTCAGAATTGGATGATCCAGTTGTGGATGCCGCAGTTGTTGATCGGACTGGTCGTGGTGGTCGTCGTGGAGGGGGCTGGGGTGGTTTTTGAGGTGTTCCATTTCCACCACGATCACCTCGTCCTCCTGAGCCACCAGGGCCACGGCTAACAAGGCCACCACGACTACCAGCGCCACCACGGCTTCCAGAGCGTCCACCTCCTCGTTGGGGTTGTGCCAGTGCAATGGCAACAAATCCAATCAATACAACCAGAGTCAAAGTCCGCATTTTACCTTGATCAAGAATCACTTCCTACTATAACTTAATTGCAGACCAACTTCATATTTATAGCTTGGCTTATACCTAAATACCGATTGTACCCAATACTTCTATGGTTGGTACTTTTACTGCGTCACTGACTTATGTATCCAGAAAATGTCTATATACTTCCATAGTTGGTATTTTAATGAAGGGTATTTCCAAATGAATTTCTGCGTCACTGACTTATATATCCAGAAAGTGTGGTACTTTTCCCAAATTAATTCCTGCGTCACTCTTGATCAAAGAACAAGAGAACCAAAACACTTCAAACATAAAGTATTTTAAGCTGTACAAACATTTCCAAAAGTAGATATGAATAAAAGATTTGGCTTATTAGTTTTACAATTTAATTGTAAAACGTAGAATAATTATACTTACAATACAGTAGCGGACAAAAAAGTCCGAACACCTAGATATCCGCACATTATATCTTTATAAATAGTGCGAGGCGTCATGAAAATTTAAATCAATAATTTTTTATAATTATTTAGTTCATAAGCTAAAAGAGATCGTATACTAAATTTCGAATTTACTTTTGTAAAATATGAAAGATATTAATCAATCGAATTAATGCTAAACTCTAGGAATTTGAACGATCGCGGTAGGAGCGTTTTTTTTTAGCTTTATGGTGCCAGATAATCTTCTTAAGTGAGATGAGTAAAAAAGTTAGTTTCTCGGAATTTTCTGTGGCTGAATTTATTTAAAAAATTTTAGATACGGGTACAATATACCGTATTATTGGCTCTGCAAGGTAGAGAAAATTGTGTCCTCATTATGGCGCAGCTAATGACTTCGTTTTGCAAAATGGCTCTACACAAAATCGTCTATTAATGGAATGCTTTTTTTTATGAAGCTTACACTGTGTTTGTTTAATTCTGCTCAAAAAAATATTCATTTTACTCATACATTTTTAAAAACAAAAGAATCTATTCAGAACCAAGGCAGTCAAGTCTTTGAATGACAGAGAATAGTCCTGAATTACACCCAAAGGGAAATCTTTTGTCTATAAAGAATTTTAAAATCGATAAACGAAAGCCCACACCTATCCGAGAGCTTAATCAAATTTTTGAGAAAGAGTGATTCGAATTTACAAAAGCGGAAACCTTGTAGGCTCTGCTAGATTCCATGCCAAGGCAAGCTAAGGCGGTCATAATAATTAATGGAGGACCTACAAAATATTGGAAATATTTTTCTCATATTTATTAAATATTTTTTTCTAGGAAAAAAAATTTTATTTTACAAGAAAAAGCTGAATTTCATAAGAGTTATTTTAGTAAACTCAAGCACAAGCCTATAAAACAGAAACTAAAAATATGTATCTTTTAATTTCAAAAATTATGGTTCAAAGTTATATTCCAACTATATTCCTCGGTATAACTCTAGTAAAGCCACGATAATAAATAAATTTAATTTAGCATCCTAAGTTGCATGAGAAAAAAGATATATCCAAAAACGTATGCTTCTCTGCGTGTTCGGATTTTTTTGTCCGCTACTGTATATTATTTGGGCTCAAGTTATGTTTGACCATTCTTATTCAATCATGTTTTAATTTGAAAGCTGAAGAAAATTTAGGACATCTTCTGGATTTAAAAAACGGAACAGAAATATAATAATCTCCACCGAAGAGTTCCCGATTTCGATAATAATTTCTCAATTTTCCCTTTCTCTTTTTTTTTTTTAGATAACACTCTTTATTAGAATTTTACCAGAAATAGGATTTTCCAAAATAAATAATAATAAAATAATAACATTTTTACACAGCATGCAAGCGTTCAAATATTTTTATTATTATTACTGTCATTTAATTAAAGAACATCTGAAATAACAAATGCGTTTCATTGATCATTGAGTTTGAGTATAAAAGCACCCAAATTCGACTCAACAAGTCAGTTGAAAATAAAACAAAATGCGTTTCACCTATTTATTTACTCTGATCGCCGTAATCCTCTCACTGGCATACGCAGAAGATGCTACCACTAGGGATCCCGATACCTTAGAAAAGGTTGGTCAAGGAGTGGCAGGCATAGGAAGTAAACTGGGTTGATGGCGTAATTAATGGCGACTTCGCTGACCAGCTTCATGATGATGAAATACCTAAACTACTAAATAAACACAGCATTCCAAAAATAACGTCAAATGTTTTTTAATCTATTTTGGGTACTAGCATTTTCAATGCTTCCGATTTGATACTCAAGTTATTTTCTACAATTTTATTTATCAGATCAAAAAATCAGTGAAGAAAATTTTCCTTTCCAAAATTGAGTGAGCAATTTGAACAGCTCAAAAAATGTTGGCGCTCATCAGCTTCAATCCAAGGATTTGGTTTTCGGAACTAAAACTTGAATATTACAATACAATATTTTATGACTAAAAAATTCGGAACGTTTAACTCCGGCGACGCCGATTTGGTGATTCGCGAAAAAACTAATTAAATCATAATTTTTTTTAGGAAGAGGAATAGATTAGGCAATCAAGTATTCTACTAAGGAAAAGAAGGATTTAAACGAAGGTGCAATAATATATTAGTCTTGATTGATTGCATACTAGATGAGGAGCAAACTAAGTGGTACAAACTATTATAGTCTCTACATAAATTTAAAAAAGGCTCATGCATTAAATAATTAGATGTGGCTGGACAGATTACTAAAGGAGAAAAGGTCCGCAGAGGTCTAAAAGGAACTGGGAAACTAATTCGGCTAATCAACTCCGGAGAGTCAACCATACCATTTATTAATTTATGCATAAAAAGAGTATTAAGAAGGGTTCTACGGTTTACGAGGGACGGCAAATCTATAAGTTATAGCCTACTAGAGTACGAGAGAAGGCTCGATTCCGAATTCCAATTTAAGCCACGGAGAGCAAAAAGCAAAAGCTTTTTTTGGACGGACTCAATACGATTTTGATGAACCTTATATTGAGGGCACCAAACGGATGAACCGTATTCTAAAATTGGGCGAACAAGAGCCACATATAAACTCTTGGTCGTATAAGGGTCATCGAGTTCTTTAGACCATCTCTCCACGAATCCAAGAACTCCCATGGCTTTATTGACATTGGATAAAATGTGACTATCAAATTTTATTTTAATGTGAGATTCCATATCCCTATAAGAAAACACACAATTTAACGTCATCGGCATACATAAAAACACGAGAATGTGATATGACTGATGGAAGATCATTTAAAGAAAGAGTAAATAAAAGGGGACCAAGGTGACTGCCTTGAGGAACCCCGGACGACACAGTTATACTATTAGATAATAATTTCTTAAAAAGAACTTTTTGAGTTCTTGAAGTAAGCTAATCCCTTATCCAGGCAACAAGGTTAGATGGAAAACCTATTATTTTTAGTCTATATAAAAGCAAGGAATGGTTAACAGAATCAAAAGCCTTGCTAAAATCTGTGTAAATTACATCAGTCTGGGATTTGTTTTTAAAACCTTTAATTACCAATGAGGAAAATACTAGGAGATTAGTCGTGGTCGCCTAATGCAGGCAGGGTGAAATTAGAGACTTACATAAATGTTGAAGATGAGAAGTTAAAAGTCTCTCAAAAATCTTAGGAATAGCTGACAGTTTCGATATGCCTCTATAGTTTTGAGCATCAGATTTGCAGGCTCATTATCCTTTAAAATAAAGGACAAATATTTTTAATTTTAATGCATATTAGATATTATTCAAAGATACCAAATGATCAAGCCGTGAGCTGATGTCATTTAATAAATAAAATGTTTTCGAATATTGTTAAAAAACCCATTAAAATATTTGCGCAGCATGCAAATGTTCAAATATTTTTCCCATAATCGTCATTAAATAAAACAACGTCTGAATTAACAAATGCACCTTAAAGCCATTTAATACCATAATCTACCATTCGATTTTAGTATAAAAGCCCCCAAAATTCCCTTTCAAAATTCAGTTGAAAATAAAACAACATGCGCTTCTCTATCGTTTTTGCTCTCATCGCCGCAATCCTGTCAGTGGCACTGGCGGAAGAAACCCCAATAGGTAACGGCTTAAGACAACTGGATGGAACGGTAATCGGCCTTACTAATGTTGGTGGTACTAAATAAATAAAATATGGCTGAATACTGAAAACGTCTCTGATGAAAAGAAACTAGAAAATAAACAAGGCATTCCAAAAATTACTTTAAATGCGTTTTTTATTAATTCTGATCTTATAGTCTCGCCTCTTTCGAATTCGGTTTTAGGATAACTTATATAGACTTGTATAATTTTGTATATGATTTCATATGTATTGGTTGGTAGCACTAAAAGCCATGTTCGCATGGCCGTAACCTTATTTACCAATGTTGCAAATTTGTCGAACCGTTTGGACTACACCAAAATGTCTCACATTGAAATGAATGTGTGTATCAAAATTTTCTCGGATTGAATTAGAAAATCTTTTGGCTTTCAGCGATTGATCAAACTTATTCGTATGATTTGAAGCAGAGAAATTTTCGAAAAGAATCAGTGAACCTTATAACTTTTTATTCTTTATTCTTTTCAATAAGATTTGAAATGTTATTTTAAGCAGATTCCACGGTAGTGGATGCAGCAGCTGTAGACTCTTCAGTGGCACTAGATTCCTCAGAATTGGATGATGCAGTTGTGGTTGCCGCAGCTGTTGATGGGGCTGGTCGTGGTGGACGTCGTGGAGGAAGCTGGGGTGGTTTTTGAGGTGACCCATTTCCACCACGATCACCTCGTCCTCCTGAGCCACCAGGGCCACGGCTAACAAGGCCACCACGACTACCAGCGCCACCACGGTTTCCAGTGCGTACACCTCCTCGTTGGGGTTGTGCCAGTGCAATGGCAACAAATCCAATCAATAAAACCAGAGTCAAAGTCCTCATTTTAGCTTGATCAAGAATCACTTCCTACTATAACTTAATTACAGACCAACTTCATATTTATAGCTTGGCTTATACCTAAATACCGATTGTACCCAATACTTCTATGGTTGGTACTTTTACTGCGTCACTGACTTATGTATCCAGAAAATGTCTACCTATATACTTCCATAGTTGGTATTTTAATGAAGGGTATTTCCAAATGAATTTCTGCGTCACTGACTTATATATCCAGAAAGTGTGGTACTTTTCCCAAATTAATTTCTGCGTCACTCTTGATCAAAGAACAAGAGAACCAAAACACTTCAAACATAAAGTATTTTAAGCTGTACAAATATTTCCAAAAGTAGATATGAATAAAAAAAAATCCATATTTTTCACGATTTGGCTTATTAGTTTTACAATTTAATTGTAAGCCTTGGAATAATTATACCTAGAATATTATTTGAGATTGAGTTTCGTTTGACTACAGTGGAAGCATGGTAGCCAGGATGATTAAAATATGCAATGCAGTCTAAACTTGTCACTAACAGTGTTCCATTATTTAGTTAATTAGATTTATGATAAACAGAAGTGCATTCAAGATAACTTTATTTTGAGCTAACTGCTAACAAATTTATTGATCAGCAGGTTTTAGTATTTCAGGGATCTCCTTAACAGGGCTGGATATTGAAGTACGAGGTAGTTGAACGGAAGGTCTTGGAGCATACCAAGGATTCCAGGGACCAAGAGCTGGTCCCCAACCACCATTCCAGCCGTCATACCAACCGCCATCAGATCTACCATTCCAGCCCCAGCCATACCAACCAGGAGCATCCCAATTACTTCTCGACCGAGTTTCGAATCGCCTGCTACGCTTGCCAAATCGCTTCTGCTTTTCAGTGGAAACCTCGAGATTCAAAAGTCTGGGAGTCTCATCCGAAAGGCTTGTCTCTTCCAGCTGCACTTGTGTCTGGGGCAAAAGGTCCAAAGTTTTGATTAATTTCAAATGGTTTTCTGGTCTCGTTAAACGTCTTGGAATTCCCACTTTTACGTCCAAGGATTTTGGCTGTTCAACGGCAAGTTTAATCTCATCTGATGGCTCATCAAATGTCACGAATTTCCTTGAAGTATTTATAATTTGAATTTGATTATCGCCGGCATCGTCGATACCAGCAGCCAGCTCAGGCTCCCCAGCTACTTCTGCTGATTCATTCAAAACCGCCTCTTGAGGCAGTGCTGTGGCCAGGGCTATCAAAATGGCGAAACTCACAAATTGACGCATACTTGATAAAGTGTTAACTGATTTTTCTAAGCTGCCAGCACTGGTTTTTATAACAAAAATCCAACTACTATGACCATCAAGTCAAATACAAAATTATTTACATTTGCAAATATTTTTTATTGTCTGGTTAATTAATTGGTAATTAAAAGATATTTAAATATTTTCTTTTTAACACTTGACGAAGCTTTCACCAAAAACCTTTCTTTGATGCCTAACCAAACAAATATATATGTGTATATCTGCAGATATTGTTGATTTTTCAACACATGTTTTCAAGCAAATAGCTAAATCTAATTAAAACAATCCAATCATTTTAGTATTCTTAGTTCCAACAGCTTTCTAAACTATCTTCCTGTTCAGAGCAGCTTTCGATTTCCCACGAATAAGATAATGATTCGGATTCTATTTAAAAATAAATATATAGCTTTCTATTTTCAATCATCGAGTTCTTTATTTATTTGCATTAGGTCGTCATCGTTTACAGTTCAGGAATATTATTAACCAGCCACAGTAGTTGGAGCTGCGGTTGTGGCTGCGGCGGTAGTGGCTGCGGCCGTAGTGGCTGCAGCCGTAGTGGCTGCGGCCGTAGTGGCTGCGGCCGTAGTGGCTGCGGCTGTAGTGTCGGCGGCTGCGGTAGTTGCAACTGTAGTGTCTGCGGCTGCGGTAGTTGCAGCTGTAGTGTCTGCGGCTGCGGTAGTCACAGCTGCGGTTGTTACTTCTACGGTTGTTGAAGCAACGAGGGCTGCAGATGCTAGAGTAGTAGTTGGGGTAGCAGTTGTAGTTTCTGCAGTCTTGGAAGGATCCTCGTCAGTTTCTCCGTCCTTGCAAGGCTTCTTGGGTTTCTTTTTGCAGCATCTGTTCTTCTTTTGGCATTTTGGAGTGCGTTTCTTGCGTCTGTTACAAGGTTGTTTTCTGCGTTGCACGACAACTTTTACTGGACCTCGTCCTCGATACCTTCTTATACAGATCTGTCCGGGCTTGCAGTTTAACGGCTCCATTTCTTTTTTACAACCCTTTTTTTGGCCGCAGGGCTCTGGCATAGCCATCGCAATGGCAACCAGTCCAAATAACACGATCAGAGTCAAGGCTTTCATCTTTGCTTGGGGAAGAAACTGTTGCTTCTATAGCTTTATCGTATCCGAGTTCCATATTTATAGTCATCCTAGTATATAGGCTCCGTAATTGAACCCTTATATATTTATCATATGTATTGTAGGCATTTCAATTTTGTAAATGCAGTCAGCATTTACTGCAGGGTATTTCCAATACAAATTTTGCATCGATGTTATTTGAACAAAAGACAATAAAATTAATTCAAAATTTCCAAATTTTCAATACACTTGCAAACAACAAAAGCTGTACAAATAATTAATATTGCCTTAGCCACAACGAGCACTTTGCAATAGGTACAGTCACCATATTCAGGGCATACATTTCTTTTTTTTTTTTTTTTTTTGTAATTAATTTTGTTAATTTGCCAAGATATTAGTATCTTTGGAATTGTGAATATGGTTACCATTTACTCCAATTAACTGTAGACTAGTTTTAAATTCTTTGATATTTTATTTCATAAACTATGATATTTTCAATAAGACTTGAAATGTCATTTAAACCGTTGTTTCCGAAGCCACTGTTGTGGCAGAGTCAGCTGATGTAACTGCCGCAGTAGTGGAATCCGCACTTGTGGATGGCGCTATTGTGGATGTCACATTTGCTGCCGAAGTTGTACGTCTTGGAGGTCTTGGTCGTCGTGGTGGTCCTCGTGGAGGACCGCGTCCGCCACCACCACGACCTCCAGGACCACCGCGACCAGGAGGACCACCGCGACCAGGAGGACCACCGCGTCCAGGAGGACCACCACCACCACCACCACTACGACCAGGAGGACCACCACCACCACTACGACCAGGAGGACCGCCTCTGCCGCCACCGCCGCCGCCGCCGCTTCTACCGCTAAGGGATCTACCTCTGCCTGAGCGACCACCGCCTCGTTGTGGCTGAGCCACAGCAAGGGCAACAAGTCCTATCAGTACGACTAAAGTCAAGGCACGCATCTTTGCTTTAGAAAGTTTCAGTTACCTCTAACAACTTATCACGGACAGACTCTCTATTTGTAGCCGTCGGCCACTTCTAGCCAAATTTCTAAAATTCATATTTATTTACACAAATTTGGCGTCACTATTAATCAACGAACTGCAAAACAAAAAACTTCAAATACGAAATAACTTTAATATCAAAGGAAAAAGCTGTACAAATATTCAACATTACCGTCATTCTATTCAGACCATTCAACGCTGCTCAAAAAGATTCAAATTTATTAAAAATAGAATACAAATTTTAAGGTTTCTTTCAATGTTAATAATGAATTACCTAACTTAACATTGGGTATATTAAATTTGCTGAAATGTAGGTATGATCTGAGTGTATAGAGAAATCAACCGTGTTGGGTTGCCTAACCCATCTAACAAGTAATGCCCTGTTTCTCATATTGGTAAGCTCAATATAAATTTGTAAAATAAAAAAAAAAAACGGATCATAATGAAAGAAAATATATGAAAAACAAAAGCTCAAAATCAACTTGTAAGAAAAGTCCAATAGTGGGCAGACTGGAGGCAGCTCCAAATATAGATTGTTTCGATCTAGAAACAGATTTTCTTGGAGACCAAATGAGGCTCTACGCTGCCCGACAGTGTGGAATTTATATTATCTGTCTCATCGTCATGATACAGGGTAACCAAAAGTCGGCAATGACTAAGCTCAATAATCTCCTCAATTTTTAGAACGAAATAGAAGAGTTTTTTTTTTTAACAAACATCTTCTATTGTTTATAATATGTCTGAGCTAACAGTATTTTCCCAAAACATACATATATGATTTTTTGTCTTTTCTTTGTTATTCAAACAAATAATTTCTTGGCTTCTCAAATAAACAAATCTATTTGGATTTTCGACATATGTATAGACATAAGATCTTGCGCATTTCTTGTTTTTTTTTTTTAATTAAAAAAGAGCAAGATCCTTTTTCCAAGGTTCGTCCTTTTCTTGAAGCTGAAATTCTATTGAAATTAATGGACTTTTAAGGAAAATAAAAGTCCAGCTTAAATTAAATTTATCTAAAAATAAATTATTAATCGATTAAATGTTTTTTTTTTTCAATAATCCAATTGTTTATTTATTTTCGTCAAGTCGTTGATTAGAGGTCGATATTATTTTTATCCTGCCACAGTAGTTGCAACTGTGGTAGCCACGGTTGTGGTAGCTGCAGCTGTGGTAGCAACGGTTGTGGCAGCTGCGGTCGTGGCTGCTGCGGTCGTGGCTGCTGCGGTTGTGGCTGCGACAGTAGTGACAGCAGCAGCGACAGTAGTGACAGCACCAGCGACTGTTGTTGAGATGGATCCGGCTGTAGTTGGGGCGGCAGTAGTAGTTTGAGCAAGAGCTGCGACAGTTGTGGTAGTTGTAGTTGTAGCTGTTGTTGCAGTTGTTTCAGTAGCAGCGATCTTGTCAGATGATTGGGTAGTTGAAGCAGTTTTACTTCCACCGCATCTCTTAGAGCCACCACACCTACGAGGCTTTTTGCCGCACCTGGGCTTCCTTTTGCCACACCTAGCAGGCTTTTTAGCACATTTTCTTTTACGTTGGACCACTATTATATTCACTTTTCTACCATTGTTACCACAGTTATTTTTTCTGCCACACATTCCTGTGCCCTTCCTTTTTTGCCTTATTATTATAGTTCTTCGACCACGCTTGCATCCATTGCCAGAATTGCAGCTCCTTGGCTCGGCTATCGCAATAGCGACAAGTACAATCAATACGATCAATGTCAAGGTATGCATCTTTGCTGGAGAGAGCAAGAGATGCTTCTATAATTTTCTCGAGTCCGGGCTCCATTTTTATAGGCCTCTTTATATATTATATATCATATAAATGAAGCAAAAAGGTCATTACGATATATCATATATTTATATTTATATGTAAATAAAAATTGGCATTAAAAATTATGTAAATGCAATTGTTTTTGAACAAAAAAAAATTATAATAAAACATTGTCAAACAATTGAATATTTAAATAAAACAACAAAAGCTGAACAAATGAATAATATGGTCGTAGTCACGACGAAAACAACTATACTTTCTTTCCAATAAATTTCAATTATTCGATATTTGTAATTTTTAATATTATTCTTATTTTCTTAATGTAGTTCTTAGGCCCTAAGGTACGATCAGGATAATTATAGAGTTTGATGTAGACATATCCGCCTGTCAATATTTTGATTCCTTTTATTGATTACTCATATTAGAATTTCGGCAAGATTTATAGGCTTCATCCTCAATAACTAAGGATAACTATAGACTTTGATATAGATATATCCGCCTATCAATATTTTGATTCTTTCTATTGATTACTCATATTAGAATTTCGGCAAGATTTATAGGCTGCATCCTCAATAACTAAGAGAAGCTGGGATAACTAAATTGCATAGTTCCGATAGTACCTATCGTATGTTTAAATATTAAGGAATTCAGATGTATGAGCCCGATGAATTTCAATAAAATTGGTTGTCCTTAGACTGTCCATCAATTGAAAAAGGATAGCTAATATAGGTCAAGTAGATAGAGCAAGTACAGTCAAATATACGGCAAATAAATGCACACTCAGAATATGATGAATATATTTTATTTATTTGTTTTTATAATATATATTTTATTTTAATTTTACTAAAATTACTTCATCATCGCACCCAAAATATTATAGATTTCATGAGTAGCTGAATTCTGAATCTTCTCCAGATGAAGTACCTGGTATATTTTCAAGGGAATTTCCAAATGAAACTTTGCATTTTTATTATTTTAACAGAAATTAAAAAGTAAATTTAGAAAATCAATATTTTAACTGTACTAACAAAAGCTGTATAAATAACAATGGGTTTTTTATTAGCACAATTTGCAAATTTTCGAATTTTGGAATTTTCGCATTGCTTCGAGCCTTTTTCAGGGCTCCTTGAATTATACATTTCTCATTTGAAGTCAACGTTTTCAAGGTTGGGTATATTGCGAAGAGTACCGAATTATATAACTGGAAGCTTTATATTTTGCTACCAGCTACTCTTAGATGCATATAAGTACATATTTAGAGTG